>OY728155.1:997584600-1002584600 GCA_963277665.1 Viscum album
TTCATTTCACTACTATGATTTATCCCATGTTATGAAATTATGCTCTATTTTGCAGGTTAAGATTTCCAAAATGTTATGTTCTTATGAATATGATGTGATTGATATTTATTTTGATTACCCTTACTGAGCATTTGAGCTCACCCTTTTATGTTTTATTTTCCCTAGGATATAAAGAAAGGTTTTATGTTAAAAAAGGAAGATCTTTATGGGAGATGTTGAAGATCTTTCACCACTATTAGAAGATTATATTCTGAGTTTCCAAAGACACTAAACTATTACGATCCTTGTGTGTGTGTTTTTTTTATGTACTAAGTATTATGCAAAAGTAATGTAATGTCCGTGTACGTCAAACTTCGGGTCTCTACAATATAAAAGTAATAATTAAGTTGTAAAATCCTATTAAGAAAGTAGAAATTAAATTTAGTTTATTTTTTAGGAAGAACAAGGAACAAACCAATCAAGTCGGACACCAGGTAAGGGATTTCTTATCTCACTTTTAATTCTGTGAGACTTCCATTGTTCATGACTAATTTATTCCTTGTGGTGTATTGTGTTCTGCCAATTTATATATATTATCATTATTATATTTATATTTATGTTTTTCTTGTTAGTAATTTTGTGGTTATTAACTTTTGTTCATATGACTCGAGATATTACAATGTTGTAAGGGATTTTCATCTCATTTTTTATTCCCATGAGATTGATGCTATATTTTCCACTATTTCCTTCTGTGTGGTGTTTGTACTACCCATGATTGTATTCATTGTGTAATATAATTAAATTTATGTGTATTTACATCTTCATTGTATTATACTTCTTTCAACGGTTTTGTGTTTCATAAGTTACCAAATCGGTAAGGGAATTTCGAACATCAATTTCCACTCAATGGGCTTTATGCATATTTAATTGATTATTTTAGTCCATGATTATGGATAGAATCAATATTAATTTTTTTTTGTGTAGTAATTTACACTCCCCTTTCTATGAATATACTTTTTATACACATAATAACTCCATTGATAAATTCTCATGTCATCGATATGAACATGAGAAGAGTAATTTTTAACTCAATCTCCATTTGTTGAGTTAAAAATCCAATTAATTTGTGTTGTTTTTACAAAAATTTATATGAAGGTAATATGATTGATTTACAATGAATATCCAATCATATCGAGTGTATTAATATTTGTCACACATAATTATGTCCTTGATTCATTATTAACCTAAAGATATAGTTTTCATAAGACATCTCATCTCAATTTACATTCCATTGACACTTCTTTATTGTTATACACCAATTCACTTTTATATGGTGTATATAATGTACTTTTATATAGTATATCATGAATCCCTTTATTCTCATGATAGTATAAAGTTTTTTTTACCTCAATTATTTTTATTCAAGTGCTTTTCTTTTGGTTAGGAACTCTAACTAAAATATATTTTTAAATGTTTTGACGATTTATTCTTCTAAATATTCTAATTAATTTCCATGTTTTCAAAATGGGTTTTAGGATTTATTTATATGGACATTAATGTTTTCAAATAAAAATTTAAAATCATCAAAGGGGTATGGGACACTTTTATTCAAAAATCTCTTTAAATGGTTTTGAAAATGATTGGATAAAGCATTGTTTATTTCAATATCTTGATTTGATATATTCGAATGTGGAAATGTTATCCTTCCTTTATAATTGTGTAATTTGTTATGATTATGTTATGGTTATTTGGAATTTGTTACGTATATGGGTGGTTATGTGATAAACCTAGGGTGGGTGAGCCCAAGATAGCTCTCCAATGCATTGGGTAACGTGACAGAGGTAAACATGATGTTTCTCCTATGAGATTTAGGGAATATACTGTGATTGGTATTCCTAGTGTAACTCCCTATGTAGCTGTGATAACTACAATGTATGTTTGATATGGATTCCATATGTAACCTTCATGATTTGTGATTTGTGTGTGTTATTCATAGATCTTATGATTTCTTATGGTATGTTATGATTGAAAAGTATAGTTTCATTGATTTCTATTAATTGATGGGCTAATGTTTTCCTTCCTTATTTTCTATCCCTTACTGAGCTTTTTATGCTCATCCCATGTTTTTGAAATTTTTTCCACAGTACATAATGATGAATGGGGCAATGGATGTAATCATGGTAAATTAATTCGGTTTAAAATATGGAACTACACATTTTTTTAGAGTTTTTTTTGAAAAAAATGGATACTGAGTAGTAGTGTCTACGTGTAATAATCAAGTTGTTTTGTAATAGTTATGGCCTAATTCTCTAAAACTCTAAACTTGAAAGGATCTTCAATGTTAATTATTCATTTAATTCCATATTATGTAATGTTTCTGGCCGAGTCATTATAGTTAACATTTTCATTTAATGAAAATTAGAGATAAAAAATGAATAATACTTTATATGTTCACTATCATAAATAATATATATATATATATTTCACATTCATTCCTCAGTTTCACACACTAAAATTGTAAACATTGGAAGCACTGAATAAAGTCATTTTTTTTTGTGGTGGAGGTAGTCCACACAATGCAAAAATTACAATTTTCATTTTTATTTATAGAAAATGATGATAATGGTTAATATTTATTACCACTGAATATAAAAATTTTGTATAAAGTCAATAATGATTTAATATATATATGAATTATAAAATTATATTTTGTAAAGTAATAATGAAAAAAAATAATCCAGACAAAAGTACAAACTTTGAAAGATTTGTCCTTCCCTTAGAATACTCTATGGAAATGGAGGTATTATGCCAATATCATGATTCCAAAAGCTCAGAAAAGGGATTTTCATTCTATATTAATGATTATGTAATTTTTTAAAAAGGAATATAAATTTTGAGACTCTTCTTAAATTTGTGGTGAGAGGCCTCATATTTACATAGTGAAAATGGATTTTTTATAAATATGTCAAATTAATATAAAGAGAACGCATATTTCACATTTCCTGAAATATCTAAAATTGATTATAAATGAGTCGGAAAATTATATATTTGTCAGAATCATAAAAAATTCATTTTTCACATTCTTTAAAAATTATTTTGTTAAATCTACTATATTAATTTTATGTTTTTCTAATTTTTGTGATATCATGGTAATTTCCCTTTAACTATGTTATTTTAATTTTTATTAATAAAACATAAAAAATAATTTAAATGATAATGTTTTCCTACTTAATAAAAATATTAAATAATTATATCATATAAAATATCAATGTATTAGAAAATCAATTTTTAACAATATTTTATGTGTTGAATAAAAAATTATTTTAAGATAAATTTTATTTTTAAAATAAAATTTACTTGAATAATGAAATTATAGATTATTTTATATTAATATATTAGTTAATAATAAAAAATTTAAATCTTTATAGCATAAAATATATCTAAAACCAAAATTTAATAAATAATTATTTAGATAAAATAAAAGACCAAAAACTATTTTTATTTGAAATTATTAGATACAACCCTAAAAAAGATAAAATTTAGATTGATAAATAAAAATATATATTTCTACACCATAATGAATATTTATTAAATGAAATTATTTAATAATATTTAATTCTTTGTGACTTAAAGATAATGACATAGAATTTACAGTTTTGGTGGGAACTAAATTTTTCCCTATTAACTTAAAAAATAACCATTTCATAAAAATCCCAATAAATCAAAATAATATAATTTTTAAATTCTTAATCTTAAAATAAATTCAACCATTAAAAATTATATTATAAATTTTTAGAATTTCAAATTTCAATAAAAACATAAAAAATCACATCGTTTTTTCTTAGGAAAATAACATCAATAAAAATATTAATTATTCTAATGATTCAGTCCTAATAATTAGTAGTCAAATTGGTGTAAAGGTATAATTAATATAATTCATATATTTTATTCATTATATATTTAGTTCACATTGAATGGAATTTATTATAATATTTCCACTTTGAAGAATAAATCAAATTTAATAGTTATTTAGGTACACTAATTTAATTTTTAAATGCCTTATCATGGTTAATTGCATTTATTTTTATTTAAAAATATTTTTAATAATTAGATTAAATCTATTTTTAGCCTCCAAATCATCACCTATATTTAAATAGTAATATTCTATTTTGTGCTTTGTTGTTGTTCAATGTGGCTTGTATCACATATTATCTAATAAATTATTTCATAATAGAATAAATCAATTAAAATAAATATGTGTTAAATTTTACACCGCTTAAATAAATTGTTTCATCCAAGTATTATTTATTACACACCGATGAATGTATGTAAGGGAATTTTTAAAAAATTTACCACAAGGGATATAACTTCCAATATGAATATTCCATACAATATCAAGCCAAATTAAGTTACTAATCTTTCCTCAAATGACAATAGTATTTCATATATTCATATAATCCGGTATGTATATTCCCTAATCATAAATTATCCAACATATACCTTACCCCAAACTATTATAATATCAAAGACATTTAACCTTAGTGAAACCATAAATTGATCTTGAAATCAACATTTAATTAGTATCAATTTCAAGGTCTGACGATCATAGAGGATCTGTTATATACCTCAATCCCAAAAAAAGTGATGAAATTTACAAAAAATATATTGAATCACATATCAATCGAAATAATACCTAGAATTTATAAATTATTATTTCAAAATCATTCAACCATTGATTTTATCAGTATCCAATGTGTGTCAAAATAAATGTTTATCCCTCAATCAATCATGTATTATATAATTGTTATAAAATAAATTTGTCTCATTCTTTAAAGTCATTTTTCCAGGTTATTATCACTTAAGTAAAAATAAAAAAAAATCCTTAAATGTTTCACATGTTCCTTATATATATTTTTTGAATATAACATATTTTCAAGGTTAAATACAACTCACTAATGAAGATAGCTATGTGTATTAGAATTTAATTTCTATTATGATATCTACCTAACTACCATAGATAAAACTAAGAAAATAACCTTTCACATATTAAAATATAAATAAAAATATTCTCAACTATTTATTTATTCCCCATCAATATGCTATAAGAAATAGTCATTTCTTGATACAAAACTCTCTCAACATCAACCTCTTGATCCAATTTCAACATTACACTTAAACAAAAACGGTTATTATAACATCCAAAATGTGATCATGAAAACCTCAATTAGACAATGTAGTCCCCTATGAAAACTTCATTTTAAACATATGATTCTTTTGGTTCATCATATTCCTCTCTTTAGTCAATCATTGGTTATAGATATCAATTTTTTATGTTATCTGACTAATATGTGAACATTATACTCAAATCCATAATAATTTTTCATAAAAACATTGTGATTAATAATACCATATTATATACGGATTTAATATCAAGTTTGAAGTTATGCCTCTTTTTCTAGAACATGTTAATGATCATGTTAATTTAAAATACACCGTGTTCATGGTCATAAAACATAGGTTGATATATTTTTGAGCCTATATCAACTTGTAATATCATGTACCAGGTGTAATTTAATGTAAAACCATACAATATTTACTATACCAACATCTCATGATTTATCTTATACTTTGACACATCCCACAACAATATCCAAGGCATTTCAATAAAATTTTGTTATCTCAAAATGAAAATTATTCAAGATTAACATAACTAATTGAAAGGGATTTCCATGAATTTGAAATTATTATCAACCTTAGCATATCCACCTTTAATGTATCCTTAGTGAATATTATAACCTCTAAAACTATCTATATCATACTGTGATACCAAATGTAATGCCACAAACATGTACACCTAGGATTTAGTTCTTATTAGTAAATTCCATACATATCATCATTGAAATAAAATGACATTGAAAATTTTAACAAATAAAAATTTCAATATAAATAACAGTTATTTATTCACATAAATTAAAATTATTATTTATGTTTATATTTTTAGATAGTTTTGATAAAAATTTAAATAACATGATATGAAGAAAAAATATCTAATGTTCCAAACCAAAACTATATCTACATGGAGATATAATCTATAGTAAACTCATATAGTCAATGCACAATGTTACTTTCCAGCCATAACATTTCTACATGTTTGAAAAACTTTCATGGTGAAAAATATAAATTGTTCTTTATAGGACCATATTCCCTTAAAAGCCCATTACATTTTTTCACATCTAGTAGATAAAAGATTGAGTAGGCCCAAAAAGGTAACTCATGTGAATATCCCACACTATCCATTTATAATAATATTTCAACTATTACTACAATATGTAAAACATTAAAATCCATGGATTTTATCATGGATCAACCACTATAAAAATCATCATAATAATTGTTATGACATTTCAATAAAAGTAATGAAGTTTCCTTTTAATACGAACAAATATATATGTCACATGACTCCCATCAGAGGGATAAAATGGAATCCCATTTTATTTATTGTGGTCCTAAAACCATGGAAAAATATTTTCATCCTAGATAAAGACAAACACATCTGTACCAAAATATTTACATTTAAATAATGGATCATTATCTAGAAATGAAATATGGAAATAATCTAATATATAGATATGGAACCTTCTATGGAAAACCATATCAAAATATATTTATTTTATCATTAATGGAGAACAACTTATATATTCATAAGGAACCAGCAATAGAGAGAAAGACTATATTGGCGACAATACAAACATGTTTCAGTACACATTAGAAATTCAATAGTAAACAAGGCATGAACCACACACATTAAAAGTGATTAATAAAAGATTTTATTTACATTATATTCTTTATTAATGGGTTTCATGAATATAGTTGTCGTTCCTATTCAGGTGGAATTCAATTACCATGAAACATCCCCCTTCAATCCATAAAAATGATATCAATTAATTCACTCTCATAAATATTGTTATATGGATGTATTGAAATCCACCATTAAGATTCCCAAAATAGTGCTCATTAACCAATATTCCCACACATGATTCAAACACTACATGGTTTGATCCCCGTGAAAATAGATATATGATTTCTCCATCACATTTCCTCTAGAATAAGGTGGGGAACACTTTACTATGTTTTTATAACCCCAATGGTGCTCTCTCCATCTGGATGTAGCTTGGGGACAATCCATTAATTGAATCCATGTGGAATATCTAATAAATAGATAACTACAGTGTAGCTAGTCTCCATCAACCATATCCATGAGATCCTATCCCTACATTAAAAATATATAAAGCCTCCCTTATCTTAAGGAGTTAGTTTAGGATAATAATATCCCTAAAAATATTAAATAGTATCCAAAGATGAATGTTATCAGTATCCATTACCACTACACATGTTTAACACTCCCAATCCATTATGAATTCAATGAGGGTACACTTAGAAATTACATTTACCATTTTCCCAGCACACGATGCTAATGAATAGGTCAAACCAAGAGTGTTTCACAACTAGGGAGAGGAAAAATGTCCCATGTACCACCTATTATTAATTTTAGCACATAATAGTAGGAAACAAAAAGACGAACCATATTACTTCTCTTTCAAGAAGACAACCAACATACCCTTAAAACATTCAATTTGGAAGACGATATTATTTATTCCACATATAATAAAATTGATATACTTTGATAGTATATAAATTTTCAGAGTGAGATAATTTCCCCATTCTGACTTAAGAGATGGCCTATATTCCTATTTCAAATTTACAATACCTTCAACATATCTTAGTGGAAATTGATGTGTAGTTTAAATATCATTTCACATATTGTGGATCATCCATTATATACTTTAATTAGTAAATAATGACCAATTTTGACATATTCCACTAGCAAATAATGAAGAGAACCATATTTAAAATCCATCCATTAGGGGATATCATTGGTATATTGTGAAAGATACTCAATATAGGGGGGATATCCCTATTCCCATTTAAGAGGTTCATCATAACAAAACATTGAATAATGAAAAATAGGATGAGATGCATATTAATTTTAAACCTAGGCTTCAATAGCATGTTTGGTAAGTAAATTTAGGTTGGGGAAATATCCCAACCAACTTCTTAAGAGCTCATAAATATATTCTTAAAGTCACTTATCAATAGATCCATATTGATATGACCACAAGAGGATACACAAATAGTATTTTGGAAATGGAAATAAGACAAGATTATATTTTTTCTTGTGTGCATGAATTCAATTAGAATATATTGTTGAGTATATTTGAGGAGTAGGAATATATTATTTTCCTCACCCAAGACACCTAATAGTATATTTCGGTAGGAACAACAGTCCAACAATGTGATCATATTCTTATACATTATAATTATTGTGAGTCACACTTGCATATTCCAACTTATATTCAAGAAATTCATCTTTATTTTTTGGATGATAGGATATAGGCCAACTAAGAGGGTTTATAAATAGTAGGGTTGTTTCCCACATTCCACAAATCCATTCATGATTAAGGTTATATCCCTGGTCACCTAGCCACGGTGTTCTGGATGGTCATATTAATGTAAATCAACAAGTAATGAGTTGGGACATACATATGTTTCAATCCATTCATATATTCCCAAATCCCTATATCATATATAATTATAGGTTCATGAATTTACATGCACTTTATTATTATGAGAATATATAATTAACCATAATTCCCAACATGATACCATACTCAAATTCACCTATGGTCACTGATAGTGTACCCTCCAAGAAAGTTATCACCCTAATATTATGAATGTACATCAAAAATATCATTCCCATGACGAAAATTTTAAATGTCCTCCTTGAAATCTGAGGATGAGTTATTAAAGTAGTTATCCCCTTGATAATTAACTAGACCATAGAAGAAATTAAGCTACTCATCATAAAGACCACCACATCCACCAATTATCCCCTATTCAAGAAATATGTTGATGGACTACTCCCTAAAATAAGAATATACACTAAAATGAATGTCCTCCTCATAATGGAATATTCGAAGGCAATAATTAATGTCCTCCCAAAACTACTCATTAAATAGTTTCTCACTATATTATTGTGTATATAAAGTATGAAGGTGCTTCTACATTCGTATTTACATTAGATAAGCCCTAATATTTAGATGCATATGAAAATATAAGGTCTTCTATTTCCATCACCACATCTATATTCAACAGTGTTTTATCCCTATAAATCGGGGATTTGGGATGATGATCCCCATAAAATCATCCCATGCACTGCATGATATTTCATGTAGTGTATTGGATGTAAAACAGTCATCCTCTATATAAGAAATTTGATGGTAAAGAAACACATTAATTGAATTGGATGAAAGGATCCATCTCTATGGAAGATGAGTATTTTATGTTTATATGAGATGAACTACTGGAGGGAAATATAAAAAAATTGTTTTTCGCCTACAAATTTCTAATTATGACATTATATAAGATTTGAAATGGAGCATATATATTATTTATTCATTAATATATAGAACATTATCCACTAACATTATGAAAAATGTTTCTTTATTGTTATTATAACAAGCACATAAAGACAATATCCATGCTCTTCCCTTAGGTATACTTGGCCTCCCAATCAACTACATTACATCCAATGTTGGACAAACAATATAGACTCCTACAGTACAAATGCATCAATAGTTAAATGAAAATTCAAAAGAAAATATATGATGGACAATACAAATATAAATCATAGGGTGGGGTGAAGAATGATGACTAATAATTAATCCACTAATTTGGTATAAATTTATACCAAATATAACAACCTAAAATGATATAATCTGAGGATATGTGTTGGGATGAGGTTCCATATATGCTATGAGGTAGATGCAATATAATATTTAAATCTATAATTCTTGTAAATGGAATACTCTATAGAATAAATGAATCGATAGGAAATTTCATTTATATACCAGGAGAATTTAGTGAGACACCCACCTAGTGAATTTAAAGTATATAATATATATACAATACTATGTTGTGATTAGATCACAACCAGAACATGCACTGAATCAGTCACACGATCAATTATATTCACATCACTTTTAGAAGATTGTGATAGATATCACCTAAAAAATATTATAGGATTTTTACAAACCAACTATGCAAGTGGGAATTTAAACATCTTCAATTCATCTTAAACCATCACATCATAAAATGAGTCTAATAGTTTGTGGTCAAATGGAAATATAATAACCCCCACCTACCAAAGTTTCCCCTCAATGGTTTTAAATGATGTAAAATAGATAATAACCTCAGAGTCACCCATCCAGTCAGCCCCATGTTGGTGACTATCACTACGTTATATAAAAATTCACACATTTAGGAGGCATTAAATTCAAAATAATGAAATTAGTGTAGGTATATAGGATTTTAACCACCAAACTACTCCATCACATAAGCTAAATAGAAACCCACAATGCATATAATGGAATATGAATAAATATTGAAGTCTCTATAATATCCCTAATAGAAAATCAGACAACAACATCTTAGTAAAAACACCAAAACCCAAGCGAGTAGTGTCTAACTAAATTACCAATGTATTCTTAGAGACCTGAAAACCAATATATATACACACATAGTATAAGGACCTGAACTTATAACATTACATAATATTTAATTAAATTAATAATTCACATTGATGAAATTTTCAGGATTAGAGTTTTAGAGAGTTAGGCCATAACTATTACATTAAATCTCAAAAATTACAAAGTATACAATTCTACATAGTTTTCATTTTTTATAAAACAAACACTCTTGAAAAATAGTGTCATGTATAGTTCCGTGTTTTGGATAGAATGAATATCCAATGATCCCATCCTTGACCCTATTCATCTTTAAGTACTGTGAAAAACATTTCATAACATGGGATGAGCATAAAAAGCACAGTAAGGGTTATAAAAAAAATAAAGAAAACCGAAGTTCATCAAAACATATATAACATAATATTTTTAAAATATCTCATGAAATATTAATATTTATGAATAAAACAGTGAAATCATAAATCACAAAGGTAACTTGTGTCATCCATATCATACATACATTGTATCAATCACAGCTATGTAGGGAGTTATATTTGGAATACCCATCACAGAATATTCCCAAAATCTATTAGGATAAACATTCATTTTTACCTCCATAATGTTACCCAATGCATTGTAGTGCTATCTCGGGCTCACTCACTGTAGGTTTATCACAGAACCACCCATATACATAAACAATACCCAAGAACCATTACATATTCATAGCACATAAAACAAACAGTATGGAAAGATAACATTTCCAAATTGAAATAAAAATATATTATTTATATATATATATACATAACAAAACCATTAAAAACCATTTTCAATACCATAATAAGTAATAGATATATGATATTTATTTTTCTTTTAAGAACATTACCGCTTGTTAGGGAAGACAGAGATCAAATAATACTCATAGAGGCGGAGAGGTCGTTGTCACTATGTACCTTAAAAGATACATTATTTTTTGTCATTTAGTAAAATTCCTAGTAGAGAAAAGATTAATTTTTAATAAATTTAAATTTCAATGTTTTTTATACAGCGTATAAATGAAAGACATGTATTAAAAAAAATATGCATCATTGAATGGAGATTGAGACGAAGTCCCTTACCTCTTGTCCGAATTGACCTGTTCATCCGTTAATCTCTTAAATAATAAACTTATGATAATATTGAATTGATTATGATCCTTTTCAAGATTATTATTCCTTTTATATTAGTTATTAACAAGTTACAAACATTATGTAATCATTTATGTTAATAATGGTTGTTTTGTCTATATTTGGTACTTGAGTCAAAAATGAACATCTTACAATTACAATTTGTTCATGTGGTCAAATATACATTATATACAGAATTATATTCATGTTTTAGATATCCTATATATAATATATATTCAGTATATATATGTATTTATAATAGTACATAACATTTAGAGATATGAAATGAAATGCATCGTTCATGGAGAGGGTAAGTTGTACGTACACACGAACTATACTTTCATTTCTATTTATTTTTTTAATGTAATTAAAACATAATGATAGATAGGTATATTATAGTTCTAGTATAATATCATATATAATGTCATTAACTCTATCCTTTATACATTCCATGTAAGGAATGAATGAGTCATATCACTTTGAGGGGGTCGTTGTCCGTACTCAAATGAAATTATTGAGTTTACCCATAATGGATACGATAAAGGTATGATATAAATAGAAAATACAGAAGAATAAATAAAAAATTAACATAATATATATCATATATAAATACATTTCCATCATAATGGACACCATGAGAGATGGCAGGAGAGAATTGAACAATCATCGTTTCATGAGGTGTTAATTTTCCATCCACAGAAACAATATGTTCTTTACCTACTAGACGGAGGTGTGTATAAGTATAGTTTGAATCCTTCTCATAAAAATATCCTAGTATATTTAGAATACTATTTTTATTATAAAAAAAATATATAAAAAGAATTTAGGGGGTAGGAGAAGAAAAATAATACAAAAATAATTTAAGATAAGACATTACCTTTAAATCGGGTAACTCCCTTAGGTTTGAACCAAAATGGTTTGTTGAAGTTCCTTCTTCCAAAGTAAAGGTGTCTAAGAAGAGGAGAGGGATTTTAGGAGCATAATTGGGCAGAGTTTGGACCAGAAAAGGGGGCTTGAGAGGTGTGATGATTGGGTTAGAGGTGAGGGCTTTTTATTATAGTGGGGGAGGGGCACTTTAGAAAAGTGTGAAACTATTATTTATTTATATTAAGATATTTGGGTTTTAAATGTCCAAAAATTATTAAATTCCATGTTAAGATTACTAATAGTAGAAATAAATTCTTCCAATAATAATTGGATAGGTTTTTAATATTTATTTACTGTTTATAATATTATTTATTTAAATATTCAATTAATGTGGTAAAAATTTCATCATTATTGTGTCATAAAAAATTTAATTTATCTGATGTGTAAAAATTATAAAAAAATACAATGATGTAGGAAATATTTTTAGATTTAAAAATAATATTTATAGTCGATAATATAACTTATATTACCCCATATAGAAATTAATTTACTAAAAGATATTTGTTTATGTCATTTTTTTCTTCACTTTAAGTTAATTAAAATAAAGTGTCATTATCACTCCCATGTGGCCCCATGAGATCCAAAAATAGACCCAAGTATGCCCATGTTCTGAAGTGTACAAACCAACAGGTCTAGGTCACATTATAGGCTAATTTTATATTATTATAGTAATATTATATTGCCCTTCTTTTTCCAGATTTACCCTTTAACCATGGTTAATAAAATATTTACTAAAGTAAATATTCATAATGTCTAAAAATAAAAGTTACATATTTAGAAAATTTTGTCCTCCTAATTCGAAATATGGAATTAATTTTTCCAAATTCAAAACACAAAAGTGGGAGAAACTAATTTTAAATTAATTCCCACTGTCCAAATAAAAGGTGTGTTTAGAAGAAATAATAACTATCAAAATATTGACACTTTTTAATGTAAAATTCCAAAGTGAAATTAATTATAATGACCAAAATTGGATTTAATGGTAAAAATAAAATCTAATTACACTTTAAAAACAATTAAAAAGATAATTTAACCATGTAAATAGATTATATTACAAAGCAGTTTTGAATTAAAATATAGTATTTTCACTATTCATTAAAAAATGAACTTTATAAGAAAAATACCAAAATTTCATCCAAATTATATATTGATATCCAAATTCTAAAGAAAAATATTTTTCATCAAAATATAACATATAAAAGTAACAAAAACTATATTTAAAAAGGGTTCTCCATCAAAAGGTGGTAAATAGACCTTTTAAATAATATTATAGTATTTGAACTTGAAATTGGATTTGTTCACATTTTTAGCCTCTAACTTTTATTGGATAAATGTAAAAACATTTAAGAAACATGTATAATAATATTTTATTTAATTCTATTCATTCCTTCCAATACAATGACTAGGCATTAACTACCATTTAAAATAATAATATTATATTATTAGTGTACAACGTATTATTTCAATGAATCCTGTTGTTCTCTACCGGGCACGCCATCGAACAAATCATCCCCTATAAATTAAAACTAATATTTAATTAGAAAAATATTATTTAAAAAGAAAATTTATTATTTCTGTATTTACCTGGAATGTTACATCCTTCCCCCCTTATAGACATTGCATCCTCGCAATCTTATTCACTTATCAAATAAATGGGGGTATTTATCCCTCATGGCATTTTTAGATTCCCACGTTGCCTCTTCAAGCATATGGTTTTCCCAAAAAAACATTAATGGTTGAATTACCTAATTCTGTAATACTTTCTATCTTCGATCAAGAATCTAGATTGGTTGTTCCTCATAAGAGAGATTCCCTTCCAACTAAACTACTTATGGACATAAAACACGAGATGGATCTGGAATATTCTTTCTCAACATTGAAACATGAAAAACATTGTGTACATGGGAAAAACATGGAGGTAAAGCCACTCTGTATGAAACTAATACAACTTTATCTAAGATTTAATAAGGTAAAATGAACCTCAAACTCATCTTTACCTTCTTACAAAAACACATAACACTTTTCAATGGAGAAACATTGAGAAAGATATGATCACATTCCTCAAAAGAAAGATCCTTCCTCTGGTTATCTGCACAACTTTTCTACCTACTCTGAGCTATTCTCATGTGCTTTTGAATCAACAGATCTTTTTCTACCATCCCTTCAACCAATTCGGGTCCCATCAGCTTCCTTTCACCTACTTCATCCCCAAAAGCTACAGTTTGACACCGCATTCCATATAATGCCTCAATTAGATCCATCAGTATACTGGAATGAAAACTGTTATTATAAGAAAATTCAACCAAATAAAGATATTGGTCCCAACTTACCAGGTAATCCAGTGAAATAGAAAGTATCATATTCTTCAAGGTCTGAATTGTTGGTTATGATCGTCCATCTGATTGAAGATGAAAAGCTAAACTAAAATTTAATTCAGTACCCAATGACTTATGAAGGACTTTTTAAAAATTGGAAGTAGTCCTGGGATCATAATCAGATATAATGGATAGGGGAACACCATTCAACCTGGCTATATCATTAACCCACAACCAAGAAAGTTGATATAGAGACAAATTATCACGAATATGAAGGAAATGAGCAGATTTAGTCAATCGATCAACAATAACCCAGATTGCATTATTACCTTGAGAGGTCTTTGGTAATCCCACAATGAAGTCCATTGATATATATTCCCACTTCCACTCTCGCACCAGTAAACACTGAAGCATCCCTTTTGTTGACTTCCAATCTGCTTTAACCTACTGACAAGTCAAACAATTCACTGTATAATTAGCAATATCTTTTTTCATTCAATTCTACCAGTAGTACTCTCGAAGATCTCAGTACATCTTAGTACTACCTAGATGAACTTTAAATGGGGAACTATAAGCTTCACATAACTACTCATTCTTCAACTATGAATCAAAAGGCACACATAATTTCTTTCCCATATCTCAAAACACAATCACTATCATTTTTAAATTCAAGAAAAATTCCCTTTTGAACCAACTCTACAATTTTTTTCAACTCATTGTCTTCCTTATGCGCTTGAATTATTCTGTCTGGTGGAGATTATTTCACTGAAACCTGAAACAAAACAAAATAATTTCATGAACCAACAACTTCTATGCCATAGTTCATCAAATAAAAAACCAAACGATCTAGTTCCAAACATAGCATGATTAATGAAGCATTACGTTTTCTACTGAAAGCATAAACCACTTTTTTTTTCCAGATGGTAAAGGATCATTCAATCACAATCCTTGATTAATTATAAGCATATCCTCTGTCTCATTTTAAATTCTTTCTAAGTTATTATATATTTCATAATTTTACGGTCAATATATATATTTCACATTTTAATCCATACAAATTATGCATCCAAATTTTTAAATCCAAAACAACTACTGCTAATTCCAAATCATGTGTAGGGTAATTTAACTCTTGAGGTTTCAACTGACATGAAGCATAAGAAATTACCTAATCATTATGCATAAGGACACAACCAAGTCCTTTCAAAAAATCATATATGTAAATATCAAAATCAACATTTCTATAAAAGAGTTCCAAAACAGTATAATTCACCAATCTTCTTTTCAATTCATGAAAAAAATCATCACATTCTTTTGTCCAAATGAACTTAACAGCTTTTCGAGTTAACTTAGTCAATGGAATAGATAACTGTTGAAACTTTTCAAAAAATCTCTAGTAATAACCTCTCACTCCAAGAAAAATATGGATCTCGGTAATATTTGTGGGTCCTGGCCATTCTTCAACAACCTTTGTTTTAGCAGGATCAACAGTTATGCCATTTTTTGAAACAATGTGACTAAGGAATGAAATTTGTTGTATCCAAAACTCACACTTACAGAATTTCTCAAATAGTTTATTTTCTTTTATGGTTTGAAAGACAACCCTTAAATGAAATTCATTATCCTATTTACTTTTAGAATAAACCAAAATATCATCAATGAACAAAACGACAAACTTATCCATGAATTCACAGAATATTCTATTCATAAGATCCATGAATACAGCAGGTGAATTGGTTAATCCAAAAAGCATAACTAAAATTTCGTAATGGCAATATCTAGTATGAAACACCGTCTTTGGATTGTCTAGTTCCTTAAATTTCAACTGATGGTACCCCAACCTTAAATCAATCTTCAAAAAATACAGATCTCCCTAGAGTTGATCAAACAAATCATCGATATGAGGCAAAGGATACTTCTTAATAGTGATGTTATTAAATGATCTATAATGAATGCAACGTCTCATTGGACAATATTTATTTTTAACAAATAAGACAAGAGCACCCCATGGTGATGTGCTAGCTTGAATGAAACCTTTATCTAATAACTTCTGCAATTGCTTCATTAACTCTAAAAGTTCAATTTGAGATATTCGATAAGGGGGTTTTGAAGTTGGATTTGCATCAAGAACTAAGTCAAAAGTAAATTTAGCTTCTCGATCAGGTATAATACCAGACAACTCATCAGGAAAAATATCAATCCACCCATTAAACATAGTCACTTCATTAATTTGAAGAGTTCTTTTGTTTTCAGCAATATGTGCATAGTAACATTCATTTCCATCTTTTACTAGTTTCTCAGCTTTGTGATATGTTATCAAAATTAAGGGTTCATTCTTGTACAAAAACTAAAATTATTTCTAAAAAGAAACCTCTTCAAATCTTCAGTAAACATTAGCATGAAAAAATCCATTCCCTATACAAAACAACAACAAACTCTTCTAGAGGCAAAATTATAAGGATTGCAGGTAGATTCTTTCTGTAAACAAGGACCAGAAGGTTCTTATAATTTCTTTTTGTTTCAACATTTCCCCATGTTTTTTACAAGAATTTCAGGATTCATATCTTGAGATGGAATTCCCAATTTTCTAGAAAACCTCTCAGAAATGAATTAATGTGTAGACCCTGATTCAAACAACACATTGGCAAAATCAGAACAAACGAATAGTGTACCTGATACTACTTCATTTGATGGCCCAACATCTGCTGAAGTAGTTTCAAAGGATTACAAAACCCCTTTCTTCTTTTAGTCTGGATTTTTTCCCTCATTTGAGTTCTTTATTGGACACTCATTTGCATAATGAACCATTTCATTACACTTAAAACATTTTACTGATTTTAAATCATATTTTTTTCTTACCATTACACTTGTCTTTTTCAGTGCAATTATGAGATTTATGTCAAATTATCCACATTGGTAGCACTTACTAGAATTCAAAATACATTCCCCATCATGATTTTAACCACAATTTTCACAAACTGTAAACTTAAGTTTTTTACCATCAGATTTTTTTGATGAGTTTTTCCCTTTCACCTGCCACCTTTACCTCTTATTCTATTGTTTTTAAAAGAACACTTGATCATAAAAAAACTCCATTTCTACCATATCTGCTCATCGAAGAAGTTTTTAATACCATTTCATCTCCCAATAATATAAATCCCTCAGATAATTAGGCTTTAATAATGAGTAAACATGGATCATTTTACTATCAAGATCACATATGAAATTTAGAGCATACCTTTCCAGTCGAGTGAATTTTTCTTCATAAGCAGTCACTGAGTTATCCTCCTGCACCAATTCTTGGAATTGATTTTCCATCCTATGATGAAAAAGCTTAGGAAAATATTACTTAATAAACAAACATTTGAATTCATCCCAATAAAGAGTATCAATCTACTCACTATCCCGAATATTTATCACCATCGACCACCACTGATCAGCTTCAACTTCAAAATAGTGAAACTAACCTTTTGATGTTCTGAACACTCCATAACATTGAAAATATTATATAGTGCTTTAATACACTCTTCAACTATCACAGGGTTAGATGATCCTCTTAATTATGGGGAATGTTGCCTCATGAAATGCTCCACTTCTGACATGTTCCTCTATGGTTAATATGGAAGACCTCGTGAATGGATACCACCACCATTTATTTCTTGAGTAAACTGTTCCATCATTTCAAAAAATTGTTCACATCTAATTATGACCATCTCAAGTTACTGATTTGGAAGGTTTCCTTCCTCTTGACATTGTCCCAACATAGTTACCCTATTTCTTCTACAAAAAACAATTCTGAACACAGAAACATCTTAGGCTAAGTAACATGAAAATATGTAAATGCTATATCACTTCAATATTAGCATAAATTAATTTATGGGCATTAATGTAACAATATCTTACCTTCTAATGTTATCTAAACCGAACTATAATACCAACTATAATGACCCAGCCTTAAAATAATATATAATCTTGAATTAAATGAATCATTCACAATGAGTATCTTTTTTGGTTTAGAGTTTTAGAGAGATATGCCATAACTATTACATTACATCACAAATATTAAAATTTAGACACTTCTACTCAGTTTCCATTATTTCACAAAATAAAAACATTGGAAAAAAAGAGCCATGTCCAGTTTCATGTTTTAGACAACATGAATTTCCCTTGATCCCATCCTTGACACTATTTATCGTTAAGTCCTTTGAAAAACATTTTGAAACTTGGTATGAGCATAAAAAACATAGTAAGGGTTATAGAAAGATAAAGAAAAAATTAGTTCATCAATACATACATAACAAAAATATCATTAACATACTTCTTGAAATCATAATATTTACGAATAACACATTGAAATCACAAATCATATAGGTATCTTGTGGCATCCATATCATACATACATTTTAGCTATCACAACTATGTTGTGAGTTTTATTTGGAATACCCAACAAAGTATATTCACTGAATATTTTAGGAGAAACATTCAAATTTACCTCTATAATGTTACACAATTCATTAGAGAGTAATATCGGGCTCACCCACACAACTTTTATCACGAAACCACCCATATACACAAACAATTCCCAGGAACCATAACATATTCTTATCACATAAAACAAAAATAAAAGAAATCATAACATTTCCACATTGAAATCACAATATATCATTTAAATATATTGACATAAAAAACCCATTATCAAAACCATTTTCAATACAAAAGAGTGTAAAAGATTATATTGTATTTATTTTCCTTATAAAAAAATTACAACTTTTTTAGTAAACCAAATATCAAATAATACTCACGGTGTTAGAAAGGTCGTTGTCACAGCGTACCCTAAAAGAAAAATTATTTATTGTTGTTTTGTAAAATGATTAGCAGAGAAATGATTTATTTTGAATACAAGTAAAATTCAATGGTGTTTATACATCATTTAAAAGAAATTCATGTTTTAAAAAAAATATTCCCCAATAAAAGGACATTGAGATGAACTCCTTTACCTCATGTCCGAATTGACCCGTTCGTTGTTTAATCTCCTGAATAATAAACTTATGTTAATTTCAAATTACGGAAGACCATTTTTTAATTTTATTATTCCTTTTATATCACTTATTACCATGTTATAAACATTATGTAATCATTTAAATTAATAACGACTGTTCTGTCTATATTTGATACTTGAGTCAAAAATGAAGTTCTTAAAATTAAAATTTGTTAATGTGTTCAAATATAAATTATATACAGAATTATATTAATAATTTAGATATCATATTTATAATATATATTCACTCTATGTATGTATTCATAATATTAAAATGCATTTATAGATAAGAAATGGATTGCATCGTTCCTGGAGACCGTAAGTTCTATATACGCAAGAACACTACATTCATTTCTATTTCTTATTTTAGTGGTATTAAAACATAATGTGACATAGAAATATTATAATTCCTATATAATATCATATATAATATCATTAAATCCCTCCTTTATATGTTCCACATATGGCATTAACGAGTCATATCACATTGAGGGGGTGGTAGTCCACACTTTCTCAAATGAAATTATCGCATTTACCTATAATGGAAACCATAATGGTATGAAATAAATGGAAAATACAGAAGAATAAATAAGACATGAAAATAATATATATCATATATAAATGTAGTTCCATCATAATGGCCACCATGAGAGGCGGTAGGAGATAATTGATCAATCATTGTTTCGTGAGGTGTTAGTTTTCCATCCCGAGAAACAATATGTTCTTTACCCATTAGAAAGATTTGTGTCTAAATGTAGTTCGAATCACTATCATAATAACATCCAAGTATATTGATTATACTGGTTTTTTTATAATGGAAATGAATAAAATTATTTTAGGTCATTGGAGAAGTAAAATAAATCAAAATAACTTAAGAGAAGACATTACCTTTAAATCGGTTAACTCCCTTTGGTTTGAACCATTAGGGTTTATTGAAGTTCCTTATACCTATGTTAAGGATTATAGAAGGAGGATAGGGATATAGGGAGCTTAATTTTGCAGAGTTTGGACAATACTAGGGGGCTTGGGAGGTGTGAGGAATGGGTTTGAGTTGAGGGCTTTTTATAAGGGGGAGGAGGGGCTCTTTAGGAAAGTGTGAAAATATATTTTATTATATAAGGATTTTACATTTCAATATTTCTAAAACTTATTAATGTTGAAGATAATATTATTCATGGTTGAAATAAAATCATCCAATAAAAATTGTATAGGTTTTGGATATTATTTTAATATTTATAATCTTATTTATTAAAATGATTTATTAATGAGGTAAACAATACATCATTATTGGGTGAAAAATAATTTAATTTATCCTATGTCTCAAAATTATAAAAAAATACCACGATGTGGGAAATATTTTTAGATTTAGAAAAATATTTATAGTCAAAAATAGAACTTATATAACCCTATGTCAAAATTAATTTACTAAATGATAATTTTTTATGTCATTTTTTTCTTTACTTTAAGTTAATTAAAATAAAGTATCATTATCATTCCAAAGTGGCCCCATGAGGTCCAAAAATAGACACAAGGATATCCATGGTCGGAGTTGTATCAACCAATAGGATATGGACACATTTTAGGGTAATTATATATTATTATAGAAATATTTTTTTACCCTTATTTACTAGATTTACCCTTTAACCATGGTAAATAAAATATTTCCTAAATTAATTATTCATAACATATAAAAACCAAGGTTACCTATTTACAAAATTTTGACCTCCTGATTAAAAATATGGAATCTAGTTTTCCAAATTCAAAACAAATAATTGGCAAAATTTAATTTAAAATTAATTCCAACTGTCAAAACAAAAGGCTTGTTTTTTAAGAAATAATAACTATCAAAAGATTGACACTTGTTTATGTCCAATTTCAAAGTGAAATTAATTAGAATGACCAAAATTGTATTAAATGGTAAAAACATAATCAAATTGAACTTATAAAACAATTAGAAAAATAATATATCCATATTAATAGATTATATTAAAAGGCAGTTTTGAATTAAAAAAATAGTATTTTCATTATTCTTTAAAAAAATGAACTTTATCAGAAAAATACCAAAATGTCATCCAAATTATATTTTGATGTCCCCATTCAAAAAAAATATTTTTTGTCAAATAGAACATATACAATTTTCAAAAACTATATTTAAGAAGGGTTTTCCAACAAAAAGCGTTCAATCGAGCTTTTTAAGAATATTTGAGTATTTGGGCTTAAAATTGGATTTATTCACATTTGAAGCTGCTAACTTTTATTGGATAAATGTAAAAAAAACATTTATCTAACATGTATATTCATATTGTAGTTATTTCTATTCATTCCCACCAATACAATGACTAGGCGCTAAGTACCATTTAAAATAATAATATTATATTATTAGTGTGCAATGTAAGATTTCAAAGAACCCTATTGTTATGTATCGGGCACGCCATCGAACCTAGAATCCCATTTAAAGAAAAATTAATATTTAATTCACGAAATATTAATTAAAAAGAAAATGTATTATTTCTTTATTTACCTCATATGTCACACATAGTGTGAGTTTAATTGGTATACAAAGTAGGATTGTAATAAGGGAATCTCATCAAAACATTAGAAGAGTATGTTAATTACTTAGTCAACAATGAATTAAATCGATAACACCATTTATGTTAACTAGTTCCCAACCCAACCATGTTTCACACACCATATGAAACATCTATGTATAATAATATAAAAAGAATGATATGAAAAACAATAAAACCACCCAAGCTTCCTACTCTTTATCAGCTCTCATGATCTATCTTCATACACCCGGGGGTTCCCATCTATTCCATATCAATCAGATTCATCATAACGTGAAAGCCATAGATGACTACCAATTTTAAAACCATTATATCCCAATCATCCAATAAAGAACTACCTAATCTATAATAGTAGGGTATTATAATCATGATGGACATAAAACTAGTTGTTTAATCCAACCACGAATGACCCCACCATAAACCACAATATCCTCTCATCAATAATTACCGTCGGTGAACTATATTCAGAATCCATCATAGCTCATGCGTAACACACTCACCTAAAAGAAATAGGTGGAAAGAGGGGGTACCTATCCATCAATCCTTACCAACATGGATGTTTAGACAATTGACCAAGAACCCAAAACCATTAGAGGTGGGGTTCATATACAAATAAAAAATTATATAATTTTTAGTAATTTCACACAAGTATAACCTATGGTTTCACAAAAACAAGACCACCAGACTACCACAACCTATATATCCCATCAATCAAATGTCACATCAATGGCATACTAATAACCATCCATCCAGTCCCACTTTGTAATCAGCTGACCAGACATTAATTCCATAGTTTTCATTTAACAACACAAATTATCGACAATTCCACATTATTTTATACTATATATATAATAATGAGAAAATAAAAATACTATTTATAATTCAATTTTTCATTTTATCTATCCCAAACAAATTTATTCTAATCCATTTACATTTAATTATAACTTTCCACCTTTTAAGAATCTAGTTATTACTCAAAAAACCAAGACGTAAAATAATTCCAATAGTCATCCTCAATTTAATCCAGAACATTCCACCTCAAAAATCATCATAATAACCCCGAAAAGTAAAAATTAGCAAGAAATCATCCCCGTAATTCCATCCATCATCTAAACCATCATAGAAAATTTGTTTCATAAGAAATGGGGAAACACAATATTACATTACTTAAATACAACCAATTCAACTATAAGATTTATGGGATTTAAAATTTTCATATAAGGTAATTTAAATTGTTAAATTTTAGTAAAAAAACAACATATTCGTAGATTCAATCATATATCATGACCAACAACATCTGATTAAAAACCATTGAAAATTAATTCCTTGATGATAATTAAAGAACATATGATATCACCCCTTTCCATTTAAATTTAATTATTTCTAAGAAATTATCTTCATTAACCTACCTCTTATAATACCCAGATGAAAAAATTCATTCTCATATTACCTATGAAAAACATAAGTAGATAAATTGGATCCCCTACCTCAATTGTATTATCAATGATAATATTAATCACAACAGATGAATTGTGGGTTTCAAACTCCACCATGTTTAAAGGTAAACCCAGTAGAATATATCCCAAAAAAGATATGACATACCATTCCTATAAATCAAAAAACAATATTAATAATGGATATAATGGGATATACGAAAAAATGATTGAGTGAAGGAATGAAAGTGGAGATAAAGTTGATTTAAGTGCACAAAATTATTCATGTCTCGTGAAGTTGGAATCATCAAAAGAGATGATAAAATGGTTACATGGGTGGTTTAGTGATGGAAAATTATCAAATGATAAGTAAGTAAATACACATTAGTGTGGTAGATTCAACCATTTATACAGTAATCTTGAATGTCCTATCTGTAGTTTGGATACATCCCACTATGTAATGGTCATCGTCATCTAAAAGAGAACAAAATCATTCATGTACAATATTGATAATTATTAGACATTTTAAAAGAATTATCTTTGACCATCCCCACAACCTTCGACATGTCAAGGTGAAATTCAGTATATCCCCACTAATTCATGTCCTAGCCATCCTTTAAAATGCAACACAAAAGGCTTTGTTTTTCCTTCACCGGGAAAAGGACCACAGTGTGGTGAGATCATACTCCTGGTTTCACCTAGTAAAACTCCCAATACATAATTCCTAGTTTAAATCACATCATTGTGAGCTTCCGTGATACCCTATTTAATTAGAGTGTCTTCTCAGGAACGATGCCCAACACCGGGACCCTCGAGGATATTTCAGTCAACCTAGTACATACACACACCACATTATTATCCACATGACCAACATCCATGTATCCCATGCCAAAACATCCAAAAAACTACATATACTATTATATGGTGATCCAGTGAATTGATAGAACACTTCCATAGTCACCCAAAAACTATCAACATCCAACTATACACTTCCAAGCCCTAGAAAAATATAGAGAGAGGCATTTTAGGAATACAAGACCTCAAATAAGATACCTATCAAACAATTATCTTCCACAAAATTTAAACATATCCTAGATGGTAAGAGAAGTAGGTAAATTTATTAAAAATAGTCTCATCAAATAATAATATGGGATGTCATTATAGTCCAAATGAAACATTTAGCTAAGAAATATCAACATGAGGAAAAATGATAATTTTATAAAATAGAAAAAACCTCAATAGTTACAAAATCTAATTGAAATAAATAACAAAATAAAATTGGGATACCATAAATGAATCTTTGTTGCATGTTTCCAGGTGCACTTATTCAGGAAACCATGCTCCCACAACATGTTTCCCTTTGTAGAACTCTCACACCAACACCTTCCATTGACAATATTGGATCACAAGTGGTCTCTCCACGAGCTTTCTATTTGACTAAAAATACCACTCTCCCCAGTTAATTATATGGGATCCATCATTATGATATTGACACATGTGAGATACATGGAATATATCATGGATTATGTCTATCTATGGAGTATATCCAATAAATTCCACTGAATTGATTCCTGAATTGATGAGGGTTACAAGGTACACAAATAAATATCACATTATCATGTGCTACTGGAGACATATACCTGAATGAAATACTAATAAGTTGTTTATTCCTAGAAAATCTACTAAAATAAAAAAAATATCATAGATGGTGGACCATAAGAAAAAAATTTAAAATATGAATAATCCCTCAACATGCGTCAATGTTCTTGAGAGACATTTTAAAAATAGTAAAAGTGTGGAATGGTCATGGGGGAGATATAAATGAACAAATTTCAATATTTTTCTTATATTCTTATCATTGTATGTGTTCCAACACAAAAATATATACAAACTGGAATAATACACTAATTCGATAAGGAGTTCCCCACTGATGAATTTGGGATATAATATATTGGATCCATGATGAAACTGCTACTACCAGAATACTTTTTAGGCATTTGAATACAAATATTCCATCACCTAGTTTATAACATAGATTTTCAAGTATGAATGTCTAGAAGTAAAATGTGCCCCAATCCAAATCATGTCCATAAACTCCACTAGTCAAAAATTAATGGGTTTGTTTGGAAGGATTGTGTACTCTAATGAATTATACTACAACATTTTTGGTGTATCCAAGTAAAAGCCTTATGATTTCAAAGAATTATATGTGGGACCACACATTTACTACATGAGTTCCATGCGTATTCCACAACATTATGTGATGTTATCCACCCGTTACTCATAAAATATTATCTATTAGGGATAGAGGGTACTCCCAAGACCCCATTATTATTTGATCTATAAATTACTATATATTGTTGGGGTATATATTGTTTCATGCCATGAAATATCTATTATATGGTATTCATCATATATCCTTCCATGTATAGGAATCTATCCTAGAAATTTTATAACAAAAAAATAGATCCTTAGGTCACATTATTAGTGAAGAAATATTTTGGTCCATGAACACCAGGGGATAAAACATTTTTGAATAAATTCCATATCTCAGTTTCATATAAAATATGAGGTCTATAATACCTCTTGTAGAACAATTTTACATTTATTCACTATGAATAATGTGAAAATATATTAAACCTAAAAAACCATGACCCATTCATCTTATAACTACAACTTGGATGTAGATCCAACAATTGGTTCCATCCTTGGCTGGGATTATTCAATGTAATAGAATTGATAAAAGAGTAATTTTGAGAAATGGAGTGATGATAATAATCATGATCATCAAGTGTTATTAGAAAGATATATAGGATTATGTCAGTCCTTTGATATATCTGTAGAACAATTTTTCCCTTGGCAGAGTTATTTTAATGGATATTATTCAGGGATGATAAAAATTATGCTCGTAACCAACTAATATCATGTGTAGGAACTGATACATCATCTTCCAAATTGAATTCATATATGTCCATTCAATTAAAAAATAGATGGTCCTAAATCTATTTCTTGATAAAACTACTTTGGTCTTTATTCTGAGTTATGACAGTATATTGAGTTCAATAAATTATATTCCTTATTAAGAAAACATTTATTTATCCATATTAATTGAGTTAGAAAAATAAAAATATCTATAATCCATTATTTATATAAATATAAATAATTTCATGGATTTTTAAAACATAAAAAGTATAATCATTAATAAAAATTGGTGTTGTATGATATTCTTCAAAGAATACATATGAAAATTGTACAAAATAGGATATATATAAAATATAGAATGAGTATAATGGAAACTATTTTAGAGGTTCTCTACATAATCGATTTACAATTACTTGGGATCGTAAAGATAAATAAATCATACAACTGTCTTTGGACATATGTGTTGTATGATATGGTGGAATGGTTTTCAGGAACACATATATGGGTTCTGGTATATTTCAATTTCTTTTAGAGGTATCATACATGGGATTGGGTGTATGGAAAAAACAATTTATGTGTTTTAATGTTAGCTTTGGTGAGTGGTGTTATTTCCCGATGTGAGATTCAATCATTATCATTGAAAAGTAAAACATCATAGGTTCCATGGATGACATTATATAGGAGGGAAAACCAAACCAAGGATCTATAAATTCCATGTTGATGTCATTATAAATTTGAATAAATATCATTTAATAGTGATCAAACACCATAATTATGGGTGGATTTTTTGAATCCTTCAAAATTCTAGATGGAATTCAAATAATGATTACTCTAAAATAAGTATAAAATATTGATGTTTTGTGATTTTTTAGTTTTTGTAGAAACACTTAATCATTATTAAAGAATATATATTCATGATGAAATAATCTATATGAATATAATTTTATTTTTTAATAAGCATAAATGGTTGGTGGACTTACCATGGAAATGATTTCTATGAAAGGCTTTCCATTAGATAGTGTAATGGACCCCTAAACCCCCACCATCCTCATTACATGTAGAATGGAGGTGATTTCATTCATCTCACATTTTCCCATCATTGTTAATCATCCTTATACTTTTATAATATTTATAATTTTCAATCATGGACCAAATATTTAGATATCAGCCACTTTGTAGATTTCAACTCACATGTGATCATTTATTTCATCATGGTGGTTATTATATTTCACTCATATATAACTTTTATAAGATAAAAATATATAATGAGTTGAAGATAGACAATGAGTAAATTGATAAAAAATGAATCATCCTCTCTATTATCAATTTTTCTATGATGAAATTTCATTGTATTTTGTGGTCCTAAGGAAAAAGAGGGGAACAAACAAATATAAGTCGCGAGGTTCCAATATAATGGCACATACATAATGGCTTGTCCATGATGTTCCATTGTGGTGTCTATTAACATATCCCCTTATATGAGAATGATTCACACATATGCTTCATAAGGGATCATCTAGTTTCCTCACTAGTGACAAACCATCTGAAATGGGTTGTCCGTTAACTCCCATTGTGGTAGACTATACACACAATTACATCTTTTGTAACATTTGTAGGATCCATGTGCACCAATACTCTAGTAAATTCTCTAAGTCTTCTATGCCCCCCCCCATTGAAGAAAATTTATCCTATAATGATTAAAATACTACCAGGGTTATCCTTTCCCTCAACCAATTGAATTTATGCAACAAAACCATTTTTATTTCCATGAAAAACTTGCAAAGAAACTCAAATATGTGTAACAAAAATTATGTAACACATTTATTTCTACCTTGGTTATCTTCATACTTTAAGTATGTAATAATTAACTTCTGGGTATCCATTATCAAATAGAAAGTCATCAACATTACCATTCTAAAAAGACCTCATCCAAACCCTCTTGAGATACATGTTTGGTCCATTCACCTAATTGTGCACTCCTTCTACCATGTATTCCTCTTATAAAAGGCCATTTCCAGGTTTTCCTACCAAATAAATAGGACCAATATGGTATCAAAAATCATAAATTCCTTTGATAAAGAGGTATCCTATACTGATAATATCTATGAATGATATCATTTCCCAAGATTGTCTTCCGAACAACCCATTTTATGATTTGGCCTCCTGAGTCCAATCAATTATCAATGAAGGCCCAAAACAATTTCAGAGGAATTATCTCTAGCCATATAATCATTGTTTTTTTATTCACCATAATTCATCAATAACCCTATGAAGTCTATATTAGGGTGTCCCATAAGTAATCCCAAGTCCTCTTTTAGTCAGGCTATATCAATCATGGGCTTAGTCAACCATCATTATATATCCATCTTGTGGTGGATGGTTGACCCATCCTTGAGAATCCTTTTATGTGTAAGACACATTAAATAATTAATTTTCACCCCTCTCAAAACACATATAACTTTTCATCATTAAACTAAACATTATAGTACTATCTCAACACATGACCATAAACTACGAATCCCATACTATGTGGGATTTGATTCATATTAGTCAGGATTTGTAAATGCATCCCTAATGATAAAGAACAATTGAAAAAATAGATCCTCATGGTTTCATACTCTTAATAAATCATAATACATATAATATTATATTCTATTTAAACCATATAATTCCTCCTCTTGGAATAAAATCAATGATGGAGAAAATAATTTTTTACTTCTTGGGTCATATTTCCCTGAGAGATCTTTACAACTTCTCATGTCCAACCACTTATTGATATTGTAATATTGAAATAACCCCTTTTGAATAATTAACAGAATGACCATTTTTTAGACTTTATGAACCTTGTATTCCATTACATATTTTCTTAACCAATTTTCAAGAGATCATGGATGCAACACCCTAAATGTAAAACAATGGACATTTTCACAAGTCATTAAAAAGTGTGACTTTTCTTATTAAAAGGAACATAACAATATATAATTTTATTCCCTATATATGGATATATAGGAATTAAATATTTTGGTTCTTATCTCAAAGTTACAAATACTTTCCACCACCTTGGACGGTGATAAACTCGTTAGTCCCTAGATTTTTTGATTTATTATAAATAATCAGTTTCTATTTAAAAAGAGATTAATAAAACCAAAATATAAAAATAGTACCATTGATGAAAAAACATATGAATATATATATGTATATATATATGTAACTATATATGTAGAAACTACAATATATTCATGTAATACTATAAGTGAACAACATCTGATATATGCAGTATTTCACATAAATGAAGGGTTTTGAGTAGATTACAAGCACATAGGTTTCCAGTCCCACAATGTTATTAGAGAATGACTCATGAACATGTTTGAAACATATATGTTGATCAATAAGTATGATATAATTACCCCATAAATGTGGATATGATCTAGACCTATTATCCTATCGACCAATGTGGACAATAAGCTTTGTTTCCATGGCTCTAATGACACTCAGCCTTTTTTGGGAATGGACGTAGAAGTGCCAAAACAAGAATGGGTTAATTCAACATTGTAATATGGAACTTTTTTAAACAAATCAACCATAACATTATATCGCATGGAAATGTATTATTTACTACATTTTATAAATTAATATTTATCACATTTTTTATATTTATGTGGTTCTAGACCATTTCTACCATCATATTAGTTATCTCTTACAGTAAACTGTTACATTTTTCAACACATTAAATTTTATTTATTTTTATCATACTTCCATAAATTCACAAAATAATTGGAAATATAAGGATTAGAACAGTAAAATTAAAATAATATATTATTTAAATTTTAAATATATAATTAATAGATTGGAAATCCAAAGAATATAAAATCGTATGACACAATAATTTCTATTTTTTTCATTTATGATTTATTTTTAAATGTTTATCTAACCAGAAATACAAAAATCACTACAACATTATATATTAATAACTATAAATTTTTTTATCTCATACATATATTATTACTGTAACATCCTTGGTAAATAAAGAATATTACATTTTCATATTTATTAATATTTTTGAATTAAATATTAATTTTACTTTAAATGCGATTGTATGTTTGATGGAATACCTGACATGTAACAATGGGTTTCTCTGAAGTCTTAAGTGTCACACAATGTAGAGTCATACTGAAATATATATATAATATTATTATTTTAAATAATAGTTAATGCCAAGCCATTTTATTGAAGAGAATGAACACAACTAAACATATTATGATTAAAAATGTTATTTAAATGTTTTTACTTTTATCCATTAAGATTAGAGGCTTAATGAGAATAAATAAAATTTTAAACATAAATATTCTAATATTTTTAAAAAGGCCGTTCTACCACCTTTTGAAGGCAAACACCTTTTAAATAAGGTTTTTTTTCACTTTTATAAGTTTCATTTGAAAAAAATAAACATATTTTTTGGAATTATAATATCAAAATTTACATTGGGTAAATTTTTGGTATTTTTCTGATAAGGTTAATTTTTTAAGGAATAGTTAAAAATACTGCATTTTAAGTCTAAACTGTCTTTTCACCTGGATTATTTATATGGATAGATTATCGTTCTAAATAGGATTAAAGTTAAATTAGATTATGTTTTTAACAATTAACCCAATACTGGTCATTGGATGTAATTTCACTTCGAAATTGGACACAAACACATGTCAATCTTTTTGTTGTTTTTACATCTTAAAAATACACATTCTTGTATTTAAAGTGGAAATTAATTTTAAATTAATAAATAAAACATATATGTTTTGAATTTGTTAAATTAGAAATCATTTTTGAATTTGTAATATCAAAATTTTCTTTAGGTAATATTTTGGTATTTTTTTGAAAAAGTTTAATTTTTAATGAATTGTGAACAACACTACATAGTCGTTAAAAACCAAATTTTTCATTTAAATAAAATTTTACAGCTTTTTGGAATTAAATTTAAAAAATATGACATACATGGTTGTCATCTGTAAGTAAAATTTGGTTTAATAAAATGAAAATAGTTTTTTTTTGAATAGTAACTTTTTATTTTTAATTACCGCGGTTAAAGGTAAATAGGGAAATTCAAGGTAAAAATAATATTATAATAATATAAAGTTACCTTAACAATTTTCCTAATCAAATTTTATGAGTCATGGCCAACAAATAAAATCCTTGGGTAGAACATTTGTTTTTCTTAGCCACATGGGTATGCTAATTACATTAATAACCTTTTATTTAAAGTAAAAATAAAAATATCATAAACATGTATTGTTTTGCTAAAATAATTTTAATGTGGATTTATAGAGTTAATATATCTAACTATAAATAGTCCTTAGAAATTTAAAAATATTTCCTACATATTGGTATTTTATTTATTATTTTTAGACATCAAATAAATAAATTTATTTATGACACAATGATGATGTAATGATTACCTCATCAACGAATGTTTTAAATAAATGAGATTATAAATTTTAATAAATTTATTTTTAAACTTTTTATGCCATCCAAAAATTTTAGGTATGAATATTACTTGTTATATTTTTTATTAATGAAGTTTTTTATAATTGATCAAGTTGTTATGTATTTTTAAAAAGTCATGATATGAATAGTATAAAAAATCGTCATAAATTAGTTTTTAAATAAATTAATATTTAATTAAATGACAAAATAGTCATAAAAATATAATATTTGTCCAAATGTAATATATGATGTTAAAAATTCCCTTAATTATCCATTTTGGGTCTTTTAACATTTTTTAGTAAATACAATCACCATATAATATCTATATACAAGAAATAATGGTAAAATTAAAATAAGTTAACAAAGTGTTAAATAAAAACATATAAGGATTAAAAAATATCCAAAACATATCAAATTATTATTGGATTATTTTATTTCGACTTATATTAATCATTTATCTTATGTTAATGTGTTTTGGACCTTTTCAAATAGAAAATCATTTTATAATAACATAATACTTTCAAACTTTCTTAAAGAGCCCCTCCTCCCTCTTATAAAATAACACCACCTCTAACCCATTACTCATACCCCTAAAACCCTTTTTCTATTCCATAATCTTCCATAATAATATATAAAATTCCATATATTCTTCATATAATCCTTCTCATATGAAAAAGGAAATTCAAGAGAGCCCTTTGGCTCAAATCAAAAGAAGTTACCTAATTTGAGGTGAAATCTTCTCTCAAGTTTCTTTCCATTATTTTCCCTTATCCACTCCCTATGCTCTTCATATTCATTGTTTATATAAAAAAACAGTATCGAAAATATACTAATTTGTTATTATGAGAAGGATTCAAACAATACTTACACAAAAATCTATATAATGGTTATGGACATACTATTTATCTGTACGACGAACTGCTGCCTTATGAAATGATGATTATTTGATTTTCCCTACCACCCCTCATGGTGGCCATTATGATGAAACTATGATTTTATATTATATTTATGATATTTATTTTATCTCTAGGCTTCTTTAATTATCATTTATAACATACCTTTCTGATTTTCATGTTGTGTAAATAGGATAATTTCCTTTGAGGAAGTGCGGACTAACACCCCCTCAAAGTGATATGACTCATTCACACCATACATGTATCATATGAAATATGGTGTTAATTAAATTATGTAATGTATATAAAATGTAATATTATACTGGAATAATAATATACCTATGTATCATTTGGTTTTTATTCCTTGAAAAATGAAAAAATTAAATGAAAGCAGTATTCATGCGTACGTACGGCTTACTGACTCCATGAATGGTGAATTTAATTTTCATATATAAAATGAAATTCAATATTAGAAATACATATATACTGGATAAATATTATATATATGATATATATATCATGAAAATCATTCAGGAGATAGTGTAATCTTGACCCGAAGAAATATTTGTAATTATAACTAGTTCATTTTTTACTCATGTTCTGAACATTGAAAAAATGTCAGATATGAACTCAAATTATTAACAAATTGTTATACCATGGTAATAAGTTATATAAAAGGAATAATAAAATTGAAATACATTCTCAAGAAAGTATAAATTAAATTATGTTTATTATTCAGGAAATTAATTAATGCACGAGTAAAGTCGGCATGAGGTAAGAGAATTTGTCTCAATCTCATTTCATTGAGGCATGTTTTGATAATATACACCACTTTATTTTACATGGTGCATATTAAATCCCTTGACTTTTATTTTCATTTGAAGGGATTCCTTTTTCTACATAGCAATTTACTGAATGACATAAGTAATGTTTTTAACGTATGAAGTGACAATAACCTTTCTACCACCACGAGCATTATTGATATTTGGATTCCTTAACAAGACGTGATGTTTTCAAATGGAAAATAAATACTATATAACATTTTACATATTTTTGTATTGAAAATTGTTTTGAAAGTGGATTTCCTATTTCTATATCTTGAAATTTGTTCTTACTATTTCCAAAGAAATTTTATGATTGAAATGTTGATATTTGCCGACTTTTATGTGTGTTGATTATATAATGGTACTTGGACATTTCATGGGTGATTACATGATAATCTAAATGATGTGTGGTTCCATGATAAACCATGTACGAGTGGTTAGATTATAACCTCATATGGATAGGTTATGGAAGTCAGTTGTATAGCTATTACTTTTTCTGAAATGTCTGGAATACGACTATATGGTTATTCCATTCATGTATGTTAATGTCCTAAGTTAACTTTATATATTATATGTTGCTTTATATGGGATTTATTCTAATACTTTGGTTACAAAATAGTAACAAATAATATTATCTTTAGTGAAGTGTTTTGTTACTTCTTAAAGGATAAAGGTATTACTTTTTAGTATTCATGGTTTACTTGTTGTTTTGAAAAAATAACTGTTTTCCTTATTTGCATATTCCTTGATGAGATTTTTATGCTCATCCATGTTCTTTAAATGTTTCTCACAACACATAATGTGGAATAGGTATGAGTATGGGATCATGGAAAAGTCATTCTATTTAAATGATGGAACTAAATATGTTTCTTTTATTTTCAATATATTTATTTTATGAAAAAATGGATACTGAGTAAAAGTGTATACATGTAATATCAAAGTTGTTATGTATAAGTTATAACATAATTATCTAAAGCTATAATCCTTAAATGGTCCTCAATGTGAATTATTAATGTAATTTTGAATTATATAATGTTTATGTATGGGGCCTTACGGTTCCTCTAGGAGGTTGGTTTAGATTACTTTCGAGGTTAGAGTGTTATTTAAGCATATGTGACATAACCATAATTGGTATCATATGAGAAAGATTAATAGTAATATTAGATGTATCGACTGAGTTTATAATAACATCAATAAGTATAATTTAGTTTTTATCATCCTCATATGATATTATATTATGATTTTTATAATATACTCTCACTGACCTTTTTGGTTTTAGTAAATGGATGGATCTAGTAGGCACCAATGTTACAATGGATGTGAAAGAATCTTTGGTGGTTTTATGAATGAAAACCTATATGAAATGGGAGATGAATTGAGAAATTTGGTGGATATTCTCAACTAAATATTTGGAGTAATGATTGACCACCTGATCATTTGTGATTTTTATAAGGCATCATATATGTGGGAAACAAATATCTACAAATGTTCATGTAATAATCATAAAGTAAATTATTTTCAAAAACCTATGTGTCAAGGATGTGGAAAGAAGCACCTTAAAAAATCATTCAATAGGGTGGAAAGATTTATCAAATTTGGTAATGAAGGTTATAAAGCAATAACATGCCATGGAAAAAGGAAGCATCCAGTTGAATCAAGGAAATGGAAATAAGTTCTTTCTGTGGGATCAATTGAAAATTTAAAAGTGGTGTGCATGGAATTTATCCAAATAGATGTCCTATGAAGAAGGTTCCAGAATGGGATCAGTAGGACCATACAAATATATGTTTACCAGTATCTAATTCCATTCCAATTGAGGATGAGAAAACAGACAATGACCAATGAAAGGTATGTATTATTTCTTAGCTAATTTTTTTTCCATTATTGAATCTTAGGATATGATTCATGATTTTTTTGTATACAATAAGAATTATGGAATAAGTTGGAAAATAATGGTTAATGGATGATGAATAACTTTGATTGAGTAAGAAGTCTACATATAAGAGATTCAAGTGTTATGGTATATTTATGATGATGAAATGCTTTAAAGTATTAAGTCTCTTTTGATGATGGGATTACATGGGAAGACGTTTTCTAGTATATGTAATCCTAATGTTTGGTATGTGAAAATGTTATTCAAGAAATAATTATCTTTTCTTATGTGGACATAATGGATAACCTTATCGTTTCATATGATATTTTTTTTTGAGGTGATGAATGGTTATTACATTTTGGGATGCAAAATGAAAGGTATTAGATAACACTTGATGTTAAAATATGTTATGTATATTTTTGAGGAATTTATCTCATTTTTTGGGAATATTAAAAAATTATATAGATTTTGAAAAAGGACAACATGTAGACCATGTGTCAACCCATAATTTTGGACAAGGCTATGAGAATTGAACCCACAACCAAAGTGCGATTGGGATTTATCTCCTACCATTGGACTACATGAGGTCCCTGGTTTATATGACTAATTCTTTTTATTTAGATGATTTTATGGATAAAAAATATGTTGATTTTGGGAACATATTATTTATGAAATCGATATTCTTAGTATAGGAAAATTATTTTGTGATTAAGTGATAAATGTTATTTTGGAAGACGTTTTCTCTTTGGAGAAACACTATATGCCTAAGGAAAATAGAATACTATGGGATTTAAATTGTGGAATAATGGTTGAAATTTTATTTTCGATGAATATATGATTTCTTATGAACATATATAAATTTGGGTTATTTATGGAAATGATTTACATATCACTGAGAATCTGTTATTAAGTTAATTACTTTTCAATATGATACTTTAAGAGTATTCAATGTTATTTCGAGATAAATGTTATGATATATCGTGGAAGACTATGTGGTTAAATCTTTCAGAATTTTGGGTTTCAGTCTTTGTTTGGATTATTTTGAAGAAATTTATAGACAATTATGTATTGAATGGTATTTATAGAACATTGGGTATTATTTTTTGAATTTTGGAGATTAGGAGTAGTATTTCTTTTTGTAAAGGGTTATCTTTTTTTTGGGATTATTTGATCTTGTACAAACCATTTTGGTTTAGTTAATGTCTAATGATAGGGATAATATGTGTTTTATAGTTTGTGAATCATGTTATTCTCTAAAAGGTGATTCTAGTGCTTCAGGTGTGACCAAGTCATCTTGAGTACTCATCATTTGGGGAAAAGATGTGTTTTTGGTTGAAATTTATTAAAGTATGAAACTATTCTTAAAAAGTATGTATATTTGTTTATGTTCTTAGTCAATATCAAAAATAAATTCATAAAAATTATGAAAAATAAATTAAAACAAAAAATATTTCTGTTTAAGTTTGTTACTGGGGAATCATAGGCCATTTAACATATCACAAGTTTGTGGGTTTCTGGTGGCTAACTTTATTCTGATCATGTTTTCAATCACTCTCCATAAAAACATAACACTTATTTTCTCCTCCATATTAATGTTTTCATGGAATCATATTATATTTTATCTCGGTTGACCATTGTACTTCTGTTTCTTTATTTTAAATTTATAGTTTTATTGAATGTTTTTCTGATGTTGGACTTTCCATGAAGTTTTCAAGCCCAATTTTAAAATTGCGAGGACGCAATTTCCAAAAGGGGGAAGGATGTAACATCCCATAAAAATAAAGAATATGACATTTCCATATTTATTAATATTTTTGAATTAAATATTAATTTTTCTTTAATGAGGATTCTATGTTTGATGGTGTACCTGACATGCAACAATTTGTTTCTCTGAAGACTTATGTTGCACACAATGCCAAGTAATACTGAAAAAAATAAAATATTATTATTTAAATGGTAGTAAACTCCTGGTTGTTTTGTTAGAGGGAATGAACATAACTAACAATATTTTTATTACAAATGTTTGTTAATGTTTTTAATTTTTTCTAATAATTTATAGAGGATTAAAATGAGAATGAATCCAATTTGAAGCATAATTACTCTAATATTTTTAAAAAGGTTGTTTTACCCCCTTTTGATGGATAACCAACTTTAAATCTAATTTTTTTAACTTTTATATGTTGCATTTGAAAAAATAAACTTTTTATTTATAATAGGGATATCAAAATTTACTTTGGGTAAATATTTGGTATTTTTCTAATAATGTTCATTTTTTATGAATAGGGAAAAATATTGCGCTTTAAGTCAAAACAATCTTTTAATCAGATTTATTTGTATGGTTAGATTATTATTTTTTAAACGGTTTTAAAGTGTAATTATATTATGTTTTTACCATTTTTCAAATTTTGGTCATTGGTAGTAATTTCACATTGAAATTGGACACAAACACATGTAAATCTTTTTGTAGTTTTTACATCTTAAATACACGCTTTCTAGTTTTGAAAATATAAATTAATTTTAAATAAATTAATGAACCTTCAATGTATATAATTTGGTAAATTAGACATCATTTTTGAATTTGGAATATCAAAATTATATTTGGGTGAATTTTTGGTATTTTTCATAAAATGATCAATTTTTTATGAATAGTGAAAACAATGCATAGTAGTTAAAATCGACCTTTTCATTTAAATGAAAATTTTCCACTTCTATGAATTGAATTTTCAAAATCCGACAAACATGGTTGTCATCTTTAAGTAAAATTTGGATCAATAAGATGAAAATAATTTTTGGTGAATAGTAACGTTTGATTTTTATTTACCATAATTAAAGGTAAATAGGGTAATTTAATGTAAAAATAATCTTTTAAGAATATAAAATTACCTTAACACTAGTCTTCACCTTATTGGATGCATCATGTAATAACAATAAAATTCTTGGGTATAACCATTCTCCTTTGGAAGACACTTGGGTGGGATAATTACATTAATAACTTTTTATTTAATGTAAAAATAAAAATATCAAAAACATGTATTGTTTTTTAAAAAAACAATTATGTGGAGTTATATAATTGATATCTTTTACTATAGAAATTCATTATAAAGATAATAAGATTTACCACATCATGGTATTTTATTTAAAATGTTTATACATCAAATAAATAAATTTTTTTGTGACACATTGATGATGTAATGATTACATCATTAATGAATGTTTTAAATAAATGTGATTATAAATATTAAAATAATTTTATTTTGAAACTTTGTATGCCAGACAGGAATTTTATGGGTGATTATGACATGTTATCAATGAATTAATGATATTTTTTTGAATTGAAAAAGTTGTTATGGATTTTCTAAAAGTTATGATATGAATAGTTTTACAAATTGACATAAATGAGTTTTTAAATCAATTAATATTTTATTAAATGATTAAACTTTCTTGGAAATGAATTATCTGGCCAAATGACACATATGATGTCACAAATTTCATTAATGATCCATTTTGTGTCTCTTTTCATTTTATAGTAAATATATTAGCCATATGGTATGAATATACAAGAAGACATGGTAAAAGTTAAATTAGTTGACAAAAGGTTAAATAAAAAATGATAAGGAATAAAAAATATCTATAACCCATCCAATTCTTATTGAATGATTTTTTATAGACCTATATTCATCTTAAATTCTAATTTAATTATTTTTGGACCTTTTTAAACCTAAATACATTCTATAATAAAATACGACTTTCAAAATTTCCTAAAGAGCCCTCCCCCTCTTGTAAAAGGACACCACCTCTAACCTATTACTCACACCCCAACAAGCCCCTTGTATCATCCAAAATCTACCCAAATAAGATCCCAAAATCCCTATATTACCCACAAAATCCTTCCCATAGGCAGAAAGAAATTCAAGAGGTCCCTTTGGCTAAAATCAAAAGAAGTTACCCGATTTGAGGTAAGGTCTTCTATCAAGTTTCATTCCACTATTTTTCCATCTCCACTCTCTATGATCTTCATATTATTTTTTAATATAACAAAAACAATAAAATAAATATAATAGTTTTTTTTATGATAGGGCTTCTAACGACACTTACACACACCTCCGTCTAATGGATATGAACATATTGTTTTGGTGTACGACGAACTGATGCATCAGGAAACGATGATTGTTCGATTTTCCCCTATCACCTCTCTTGGTGTCTTTTATGATGGAACTATAAATATATATGATATTTATTTTATCTCTATGAATCTGAAATTATTATTTAAAAAATTCCTTTATGATTTTTAGGTTGTGTAAAGATAACAATTTCATTTGAAGAAATGCAGACTACAACCCGCTCAAAGTGATATGACTCTTCCATAACATACATATATCATGTAAAGGATGGAGTTAATGAACTTATGTAATGAAAATAATATATGATATTATACTGGAATAAAAATATACCCATGTATCATTTGATTTTCATTTCATTAAAATGAAAAAAATGAAATGAAAGCATCGTTCATGCGTTTGTACGACTTACCGTCTCCATGAATGGTGCATTTCATTTTCATATACCCAAATGATATGGACTATTATAAATATATATATATATAGTATATATATGAAATATATGTTATATAAATCATGAAAATAATTCTATAGATAATGTAATTTTGACAACATAATCAATTTGTAATTATGACATGTTCTTTTTTTTACTCAAGTTCCGAACCTCTACAAAATGTATGATATAAACTCAAATAATTAACTAATTATTATCGCAAGGTAATAAGTGATATAAAACTAAAAATAAAAATGAAAAGGGTTCTTATGAAATTATAAAATTACTTATGTTTATTATTCTAGAATTTAAATAATTAACGAGTCAATTCAGACACGAGGTAAGGGAATTTCTCTCAATCTCCTTTCATTGATGCATGATTAGAAAATATAAACATACTTATTTTAAATGGTGTATAATAAACCCCATGAAATTAATTTTTTTCAGTGAGAATCTTTTTTCTACATAGCATTTTAATAAATGGAAAAGGAATGTTTTTAACATATGTAGTGAAAAGGTCCTTTCTGTCTCCGTGAGAATTATTTGATATTTGGATTCCTGAATAAGATGTGATGATTGTAAATGTAAATAAAATACCATATACCCTTTTTAAATATTTTGTTATTGAAAAATGGTTTTTAAAGTTGATTTACTATTTTAATATCTTTAAATTATTTATTATGATTACAAATGAAATTTTTTGATTGAAATGTTGATATTTTTAATATTTTATGTGTGATAATTATATAAGGGTACTTGGACATTGGATGAGTGGTTATGTGATAAAACATATTATGGGTGGTTTCATGATAATCCAAGGATGGGGGGTTATGTTACAACCTCCTATGCATTGGATATGGAAGTCAACCGTATGGTTATTCCATTTAGTGATATGTGTGGTTGTCGATGGTATATTTATTTCATTTTAGTATGTTTATGTCCCACATTAACATTATATGATATGTGATAATATTAATGGGATTTATAGTAATACTTTGGTTACAAAGGGTAATAAATAAGATTATATTCAGTGAATTGTTCTTCTACTTATTAAAGGTGGAAGGTGTTGCTTTATAGTATTCATGGTTTACTTGTTGTTTTGAAAAAATAAAATTTTTCCATATTTGTGTATTACTTATTGAGATTTTTATGCACATCCCATGTTTTAAAATTTTTTTCACCTGACATAAAGTGCAATATTTTCAAGTATGGTATCATTGAAAAGTAATTCTATTTTAAACATGTAACTAGACATGTTTTTTTTATTTTAAGAGTGTTTATTTTATGTAAAAAATCGATACTGAGTAGAAGTTTCTACATATAATATCAATGTTTTTATGTATATGTTACGAACCAATTTTATAAATCTCTAAAAGTAAAAATATCCATAATTTGAATTATTAACTTAATTCTGAATTATGTAATGTTTAAGGATTGGGCCATACAATTACATCATTTTTAATATAAACCCCAATAAATAAAATATGATTAAAAATCAAGGGTCACTTTTTTTGGATGATTGGATACATAAAAAAAATATAATATTTAATTTCTATCTTTATAGTACCATCATTAATTGCATATTTATCTTATCACTAAATATATTTCCATAAAGAAATATACAAAAGAATAAGTGGGCAATAAAATTTTAGTGATTGAGGAACCACATAATCATGAAAAGATGGGTATAGGATGTCTAATGAATTACACCTTCTTTAATATATTATACATTTGTTCATAATAGTTTATTCATAGAAAACATATATTTAAATGTTTCATGATGGTTCATGTTGAGTTTTAAAATTCTTAAAGCATATCCCCAGAGAGTGTCAAACTAGGTGTGCAGTAAGGCTCGTTATCGAATACCATATTACCTTAAGTCATGCCCGAAACATCTTTCTGGAGTTGTTACACATACATACATCTATTCCAAATATGCATCAACTTATAGTATCTATATATGGTTTTATTTATATGAAACCACTCAATATATCCTTTAATAATATTCTAGATAATTTTCCTAAATTTTATCTCATCCTAATACATATCTTTAGAGAAATTCCGAGACATATCATTAGAAATATATTTATGGATATCACTAATAGTTTACTATATTGGTTTCCAAATATTTTTTAAACTTTTTTTTGATACCAAATATAGTAAAATATGCATAACATACATGTATATTACTTCATTTTAGATGAATATTTTGTATATTACAAAAAATATGTGCATGCAGACCTTACTTGTTTAGTGTCATTGGAAACATAGAAACTAAATCTTCCATCCCGGTGAAAGATCTTCAATATCTCCCATAAATATATGCAACTTTAAAAATTATACCTAAATTAATTTTTTATAACCTAGGGTATCGAAACATAATAAATCGGTGATCTCATATGTTTAGGTAAGGGTAAATAAAGGAAATGTGTAATCCCTACATGAACAAAAGGGTATATTACATGAGAATAACATTTTAAGATCATAACCATCTTATCAGATATCAAAATAAATATTTCATGTTCATAATGTATGATGAATAGAAAAATTATGAAATTAATTCATGAAATAATAACATAGGAATAAAACATATAATTGTAGAAAACACATAAGAGTATATAAACCATTTGTCAAGGTGTCCTACTAAGGAATTTGTAACATGTTAGTCTTGGTTTAATCACATGTGTACCTGCTTTAGGCTGGGTATTCCCTCCCATGTACCCTATTGTTTCATGCTTGGAATGTCCTCCCATTTACCCTCTTCAGTCATGTTTGGGATGTCCTCCCATTTACCCTATTGTTTGGGTCTTGGGATGTCTTCTTGTTTACCCTTTGGTTTCATTCATGGGATGTACTCATGTTTACCATCTTGTTTCGGGAAAGGGATATACTCCTGTATAACCTCTTATTTCGTTCTTGGTATTTCTTCTTATATTACCTCTACAGTTATAAATCATTTATCATTACCCAATACATTGGTTAGAGATATAGGTCCCACACATCACATTATGAAATCAAATATGCTTGTGCAAAAAACAATCATCATATTAGTATCCATGAAAAGAGACGGGTTTTATAAACATTAAGTAATAACCCATGAAATTAAATGGGTATCAAAAAACGTCCTCACATCACAAACAATGAAATAAGAATAGATTTTATAATAATTTAATCAATGTATAACTCCTGAAGAGGAGCAGGTTTCAAAAGCATATAACCAGTGGAAGTGAAATGAGGTTTGTATGAATAATTCCATAAAAACATAGACCATATAAGAGAGAATACAAATAGTACCATTGGATTATTTTCTGTTAGAAAATGAGTAACATTAATGTTTGTCATCGTAGATGGGAAATGACTTGGAAGGACATTTTAAAAACATTTATTAAATAAAATATCATTTCTTATTCGAAAATTTTTATTTTTGACATAAAAACAATTGAAAAAAATTCCTTTAAAATACATTGAAAACATATATATGTGTATTGAAATAATTTCAAAAACCATTTTCCTTGAAAACATAAAAAATAATCATGAAATTATTTTGAAAACCATTTTCCATAAAAACATATAAAATATCCATGAAAACCTTTTGAAAATCATTTTCATGAAAACATAGAGAATAAGATTGAAATTTTTTGGAAAAATATTTCATTGAAAATATTATTCAAATAAAATTTTAAAAATTATTCCTTATACAAGAAAAAAAATCTTCAATGTTTTGATAGAGGATAAATATGTACATGTTGTACGAGGTAAAATGAACATTCTTTTTTCGTGGTAAAAAGGATTTAAAACTGCCTCTTTCAGTAAATGAAAAAAAGATTACTTTGAGAATGTTAGTAAAAGAAAAAAAAGGGTATGTTTTTTTAATGATCATAAGATATTTGTATAATATTCACGGAAACGTTTTTATAAAATCTGGTTCTTAGAGAACAAATATTTCTATCTGATGATAGGGTAATGTTGGGCTAACTTAAAAACATATTCTCAACTATCAAATGTATGAATTAATGGATAATGGATACCAATAAATGAATATATTATGAGTAACAAGATTATATGAAAATTAATCAGTGTTATGTATATATATAGGTAATAATATTTTATCAAATAAATTATAAACATACAAAATCTTTAAAAGCGATAAGATTATGTCAATAAACATTAATAAATTGGTAAAATGGGATCAAACACTCCATGAAAGAAAAATAAATTACGTGAAGCTAAAATATCATTAAAATGTGTATATTCATGATAAAACATGTAAAATAAAAGTATATACACCTTGAGAATAATTTATATTCATAACAAAACATTAGTCTCAAAGATGTAAAATTGAGACAAAATTATTTTACTGATTTGGAATCTTTTAAAACATAAACCCCATGAAATAATGATCACAAAATAGATATTTAAATGTAGATAAATTTTATGTATAAGAATAATTTAATATACACCTGGGCAGCATACACACCACAGAAAAATAATTGTTGGTTAATAAAGAATGTATCTCATGAAAATAAAATGTGGGATGAAATCCCATTACCTAGTGTCTTGACTCTCATCTTACTCATTCAAACCACATGTATAATATATATAAAATTATTATAATTTTTTTAAAAAACTAGTTTGTTATATTCGATAACATATATGGGTTTATTTCGACCCTACATTACCTTCTTGTTAACAATCTGATGTTAATGTCTCACTTCGGCTAATATTCGCTTTGTTCTTCGCATGTGTCTTAATTTGATATATCTTGGGATATTATATTTATATCTTTATTAAAAAATTTAAACCAAGATAAAAATATCATTTATATTCAATATATGTGTATTATCGTAATCTATATAGTATAGAAGTATAAAATGGAATACATCGTTCATGTTGACAGTAAGCCGTACGTAGGCATGAACGTTGTTTCAGTTTTTTGTTATCGTATTAAAAGAAATAAAGAAAATTAAATATATATATATATATATATTATATAATCATATTAGAATTATAGTGGTATATATATATATCATATAATTTCACAAAATCAATCCTTAATATATTCCATGTAGTGTGTGAACAAATCACATCAATTTGATGGGGCGACTTTCCACACATCCTTAAATGAAATTATCGTAATTACCTCAAATAGAAAATAAAAAAATATTTGTTTTGGAAAAGGAATATGGAAGGATAAATAAATAATTAATATAACATATGATATGTATATATATATAAATAGAGTGTCAATTATAATATTCAATATGAAACAAGGTAAATGAGAAATGAACAATCAACATTTAGTGAGGCAATAGTTTATCATACCCATAAAAATTTTGTTCGATAACCATTAGGTGGAGTTGATTGTACATATAGGTTGTACCCTGACCATAAAAAAAATCCTTGTATACTGAAGATATAGGTGTTGTTGTACAAGCATGTAATAAACTCAGTAGAGGGGTGGGGAAGTAAAATAAAATAAACGAGCTTGGGGGAAAAGAATATCTTTTAATTAGTCAACTCATTATGGGTTGTTCAAAAAGGCTTCATTGGAAGTACTTTTGTCAAGAAAAAGGCTTCAAGGAGGAAGGTAGATATGTTGGTAGTTTATTTGAGCAGTGATTTGGTGAAGAAATGGGCATGAGAGGTGTGAGGATATGGGAGGAAGAGATGCCTTTTTATAGTGGGGGAGGGGCACCCTAGAAAATTTTTGAAGAGAAAATTCCACCCACATATTTCCTATTGAGAGTGAATCAAATAATAATTCATAGTGGATAAAAGTGAATGTATGGTTGAAATATATCTATCCAATGGATTTTGGACAAGTGTCTAGGTCATTTTGGGTCTCAAATTTATTATTTAGTCCTTTGTTAAGCTTAATTTTACCAAAATCAATGTCATGATTCTTAATTGAATTCACTAATCATTTTTGTAAATAACAGAGTTGAAAATAATAGAAATTATAAATTATCCTGATTCCTAATATGGAATCTGTATTTCCAAATTATAATCACAGTAGTGGTATACATTAATTTTAAATTATTCCCCAAACGATGACATTTTGGGTAAGATATATTGAACTCCCCCGTACATTTCAAAACCCATATATAAATTGAATTTTAGGGGACAATGTTTTTTAGTAATTGTGTTCGGGTTTTCAAACCTAGGTTGTTTTTCACACAGTTTATCCAACAATCATTACTAAATATTATTTTTCTTGGAATCCAATTGAGTTTTTGTTCTTATTAGTGGGTGAATAAAACTATATAAACAATCATTATAATATGAGAAATGGGTCTATTACTGATCCTCATGCATATTCCTTGGTCATATGGTGGAAACGTATAGGTGGGGGTTTTTGGACCAACCTCCAATGACATCCAAGGAGGGGACAAGTTATAGCGACAACAATCAATCATATATTCTTGATGTAGTCTAGTGGTATCTACATGGAAGTGTATATTTGGAATCCTGATACTCTTCTTCTTTGGAAGTCATCGTTCAATTAGACATGGGTGAGGATGTCTATTCCCTGAAAGCAGTGTGTCCGAGAGAGATGGAACCAAACATTGTATACGTTTTCAGCAGTCTGAAACATGATTTGGACGTTCCAGGTGTGCATAGTGATTTTGGATCACAAGGTTAGAGGATTTGAGGGATGCCAATGGATTCATTGTTACTAATACTTATATTTAGACTCTCAAGGGGCTAGGGGACCCAATGTGGTGACACTGAGTTCCTAGGCAGAGGTTGTGTAGTCTGGCAGTGGAAACTACCCTAAAAGGTTAATTTATGTAGTTGATATATATCCATTAGGTGGTAATGTTGTTTCATGGGGTGAACATGATAACCCTCCACTTCTTGAGGGTACATAGGATAATAGTGTACATAATCCTAAAATGAAGACACAAATGGGGGATGTTGGAGGTCTCACGGATCACATGGGTTCTTTACATGATTAGGTGGGATTTCCATGGAGTTTTATTATTATTAGAAGAAAATAAGAGGTTTCTAAATAACCCCAAGAAGGTTTCTCAATAGGATATAGGACTTGTCCTCAATGTAGCGAGGATTTTTTTAGAGGTGAAGTAGAGGATACCGTTGTGAGTGGTAATCTCCCAAGGCTAAGGATAAGTAGTAGCCATAAAGGAATTTGAAAAAAGATAAAGGATTACTCATATTTGTTGCTTCTAATAAGGAGATGATCAATAATGAATTTGAAGGACTTATATATGGATAGAAATACACCACCCCTCAAGGGTTCTTATTAGGTTTGGAAACATGGTGATGGGCTTGATCACTCATTAAAAATACTTATGAGATTAGAAGAAGAAGTGGGTGAAAAGGTTTTGTCACTCCATGATACTAAAGTAGAAGCCGCCAAAATGATGGAGAGGTCATTGGGGGTTACCCTCAGTGAGGATAATTAAAAATGGATCAACAAGAATGAACTAATTCTTTTTGGTGGTTTTAATAATGGGAAGATCAACCTTGAGTATTACTTTCGGTATTGGGAAAAGCAGACATTTCAGTTCTATGATCTCTTAATGGATGGACCCAATAACCACATAAACAATATATCTTGGAAGTTATTTAGGGAGATAAAATCTGGTAGGATTAATCTATATTGTAATTGATCTATTAATTCACTCTGTTGTTGAAGTATTGGTTTCTCAATTTTTTCTTACATGTTCTTGAATAATAAAATTTTTAATTTTTATTTAGTCAAGCTTTTTTACTATTCCTTAAAAAATAAAATTTCACAGAAAAATAATATATATTTATATTAACCAAATTATAATATTCTAATATTAGAGATGATATTTAATTTATTAGTATAAAAAATCTTTATGACCATATCAGTAATAATATTTTTTTTTTATATTCAGTCGTTTTTCATATTCATTTCCATCTAATTAGCCACCTATGAATTCATCCTGTATTTTTGTAAACCACCTATTTTCATAATTTAGTTAATAATTTTTATTATTGTCAAATTTTCAGCTATGTTATATCTAATTAATTTAAATAATAATATTTTTAAAAATATTTTAGAGTTTGGTAACACTCGGTCTTGCGTGTTATGCAAGCCATTGAAGAAATAAAATGTTTCATTAAATCCAACAAATCACATTGTTTCATGTAGGGAATTCTAAACATTACGTTGTGTCTAGTGAAGGATTAACATGATGTTGTGTATAACATAAGTCAAACATTGTTATTTAATATAGAAAAAACTATTTTATGTGTTTCTTGAAATAAAAAATATCAAAAAGATTATAATAATTCAAAAAAATATTTCAACAAATCTTGTGGTATTACACTTACAACTTTAGGAAAAAGAAATATATTGTGTGATCATTATCATTGGATCTATTTATCATATTTTCAAAAAATCAAATCATTATTAGTGTAATCTACACACAAGTATGATAAGGTAAGCACACCGAAATACTATCACACCTTCTTTCACACTACACTTTTTACTTGGATGCAAATCAAAATGTGTATCATGCATAGTCTAGAAAGAATGCATGCATCTTATGTTTCATTAATTCAACTCATAGATTGTCATTCGTATATTCTTTATGAAAACTAAAATTTTATAAGAACCCCATTTTTCTTTTGGTAAAATGTCTTATATCACCTAGATTTTCCTCCAAAGTACACGATTGATGCCGCTATATTACTATGTAGAAAAACCAAAACCTCAAGATAATTTAAAATGATTATCTTACTAATCCTTTTCTCTACAATAATCAAACACATGCATTTTATTTCTTAAAAAAATCTTTATGTATGAATATATATCATTAAATTTATATTTTAAATTCTTCATTAACTATATATGTTGGAAAACCCATGAAAACAAAAATATTCTTCACATAAGTAAGATATAGCACATGTTTACATTGAATAAACTAGACTCAAGTATGAATCTTTTATCCTTAACATGATAGATAACATGAAAGAATAATAATTTTCTAGAATATTATTTCGTGTAACTATTTTTCATATTCACCCTATCCTTCAAAAAATATGATGCCTTGTGAAATTAATATTTTCAAAACAAAAGTTCGTGGAAACTCGCCCACTTTGTGGTTTCACTATTTTTCTTTTCAAAACAAAACAATACCTTTTAACTCATCTGTTGAAACACTCCTCCTTCATTGTTTCACCTTCTTATCAGTGTTTCAAAAGAACTTGGTTCTTAACGACTAAAATAATCTCTACTTTTAATTGATTAACTTATATTATTCCTTTCATAATATCCTACGCAAAATAGATTCACTAATTTTCATAAGCATCATTCCAACATGAATGCAGATGAACATAAAATATTCATGGAACATCCTTCTCAAATGAAAAGATCATGATCCTCTATGTCTCTCTCTCAAAAATATCCCCCATTAATTCCCTCTTCAAATGAACCCGGATGAGGTATTTATAGAAAATGGGTGACATTCAAAAATCTTTGATAATCATAGAATTATATTTAGATTTACCATAAGAGATTTTTGTGACCAAGATAGGTATCAAGAACCATCACTATCAACATAATGATGAAAAATTAATTTAAACAAAATATAAATGGTTTAATATTCATTTTATCATGCAAATCTTTTGGGGAAACTGAGTGTCGTGGTGACTAAATCCATATAAAATAAAATTAAATAACGGAGAATGCAAGGAATTTATGTGGCTTGGAGATTGATGCCTACGTCCATAGGATAAGGGGGATAGATGTATATTTCCACTCTCTGGATGAAACATTTTAGGATTTACATCATTTAAATTAATGGTATTACAACTCGTTTCATAGATTGAGAAAAACCCAACATGGTCATGGGTTGGTTTTTGGGCTGTTCATCAACCCTTAAAAAACTTTTCCACCATCTACTTTCCACAATTTCAACTTCAACGGGGTGATGCACGCCGACTATACAGTTGATTCAGTTGCTGAAAACTATTCATCCATTGATTTTTCCCTTGTTTTGGAGTGTCCCCCACAACTGTCCTTCGTATGACCAATTTGGGGTAGAAGCTAGACCTGAAGTCTCTTTGCAGGTGTCTAACTTCTATTTCGGAGAAACAATTTTCATCATGTCTACCCTATTATCACTTGTGTGGATTTTATCAAAATTTAACAATATTTCATCCAACACATTATAGATCCATTGATATAACATGTCATTGTGTTTTTACATGGAATAAAATTTTGGGTTCCTACTAAGATGGATAGCGCTCTGACTATCGCAACAGATAATATAATTATCCTGACTCTATCTGAACTCCTGTAAAAAAATATTCATCCACAACATCTTTTTATATCCCTAGGTGATGAAAATATATTCTTCTTCTATGGTGGATAAGGAAACACAATTCTAAAGTCATGATTTCCATGATAATTCTCCCCCTTCAAATGATGTCAGGTACCCGAATATGGATTTACTCATGTCTACATATCCAGCCATATCTACATCTATGTATCCTTCTAAAATGAGTTTATCACTTCTAAAACATAAACAAAGAATATATTTACTTTGGAGATCCATCAATATCTATTTGACCAATATTCAGTTCTCATTTCCAAGATCTAATAAGAACCTGCTAACAACACTGATAGCATGAGAAATATCTAGTCTGGTGCACACCATGACTTACATAATACTGAAAACAGCTGGGTGATATTAAATTTTTCCATATCTTCATTCTCCTCATTAATTGGTGGACTCTGACTTTTCATGAGCCAGAAATGACTTACAAGTGTAGTTCTAACCACTTCCTCCATGCCCATGTTGAATCTTTCAAGAACATTATCAGTGTAACTCTCCTAATATAGAAAAATCATGTGATTACTCCTGTCATGAGTAGTCGTCATACCAAGAATTTGTGTAGCATCTCCCAAGTCATTAATTTTAAAATACATGTTCAACTACTTTTTCAACCATTCAATCATTGTGAGATATCTACCAATAACCAGCATATCATCCACATAGAGAAACAAGATAGTGAAGTCGCCCTCTAAAAATTGTTTGATAAAAACACAATGATCTACAATCGTCCTCTTGTATTCAATTTTCTCTATGAAAGAGTCATACATCCAATACCACTAAATTAATTATGTTTCAGACCATATAAAATTTTCTGAAGTTTTCATAAAAGGTTTTATTTCCTTTTCACCTGAAATCCATCTGGCTACTCCATGTATATATCCTCCTCAAAATAACCATGTAAGAACACTAAATTTACATCCTGTTGTTGAACCTCCAGGTTCAAAATAGCCTCCAATCCAATAACATCTCTGATGGAAGAAATTTAAACCACAGGATAAAAAAATTCCTCAAATTCAATACCTTTATTTTGAAATAATCCCTTTACAAACATTCTGGACCTATAGTGTGGTATTGAGCTTCCATCTTCTCCTTTAATTCTGTACATCCACTTCTTCTTGAGTTCCATATTTTCGATGTGGTAATTTTACCCAATGAAATGTATGGTTCTTTTTCAAGGTTATCATATCCTCTTTCATGACCTTCATCCATACCATATTCAGTTGAATCATGATCGCATCATCATAATTTTCTGGCTATCCTCCATCAGTGAGAATCACAGACTCATTTGGTGAGTATTTATGACTTAGTTTTTGTTCTCTGGTGTATCTCCTAAACTATGCTTTAAGGGGAATCTATATTAGAATATAATATGACGAAGTCCTATCAGTAGATGTAGACATATTACCTGGTAGTGATGTATCCTCAGTGTCGTGTATCTCTCTCACACTAGATGTTATTGATGGTGGTGATACTGGTTCCAGAATGAATGTAATTTATTCAGGCTGTGACTTCTCTTCATTTTATGGTTTCTCAAAATCATAAATAGTCTGATCCTCAAGAAACACCATATATATGATTCATACAATCCTATTACTGATAGGACCCCGGAGTCGATATCCAAACTCTTCATGAATGTATCCCAAAAATATACATTTCATTCATTTTCCATCAATATTTTTCTGCACATCTTTCAGGATTTGAACATATTCCATGAAGAAAAATAATCTCAAGTATTTGTATAAAACATCTTTACCTATCCTGACACTTTCTGTAATGTTGTAGTTCAGTGGAACCGATGGATAACTGCTGATAAGATCAATTGTAATCATCATTTACTCCCCCGAAAAGGTGTTTGGTAGCTTTTAATTTGAGAGAATATATCATACACTATCACTAATTGTTTTTCTCATCCTCTCAGCAAGACCGTTATTCTTAGTAGTCTTCAGTACGGATTTTTCTAGACTCATGTCAAAAATCCTACAGTACATATCATATGAACTATATTACTCTCCACCATTATCTTCTCTCACACACTTTAACTGCCTACCTATTTATATTTCCTTGTTCACAAGAAACTTCTTGAAAATATCCTGCACTTTCTCTTTAGTTTTCAAAGAAATGGCCCAGATTTTTTTGGAATTATCATCCATGAAGGTAAGAAAATAAATATCACCTCATATCATCTTAGTTCTCATAATGAAGACATAAATTTTAATCAAATCTAAATCATATGCTTTTTTGGATGGTATATAACTACGGAACAATACTATGTGTAGTTTTCCAATGATGCATTCAACACAAGTATCCAAATGTGTTACTTTTATTATGTGAAATAGATCTTTCATGGAGATTATTTTGATTAATCTCTTTCTCATGTGACCCATCCATATATGGAATACTTTTATAGGAATATATTTTTTGGTTTCCTTTAATTCTCCTCCACATGGTCTTGCATCTGGGAGATAAAGAGAGGTTTCGTTCTTTCATTTAGCAATTATAGAGTTACCTTTGGTAAGATTCCATTTCCTATCACTGGTGGAACAGACATATCCACCCTTGATCATTACAAAGGATATTATATTGAGGAGAATATATGGAAAATGCCTCACATCCTTAAACAATAACATGTATCGAACATTAGTTTCCATTAAAATATTACCTGTACCAGTAATTTGGGATGATCCATCATTTCTCATATTCACATGTCTAAAACTCCCTGAATGGAAAGAGATGAATAAATTTTATATGGTAGTGACATGGTAAGAGGTTCCAAAATTGATCTCCCATGTCGAGCCTTGTATTGCAATAATTACCTGATTTCATTCATGAACAATAACAATTTCACCATTATCATCTCAAACATCATTATTTAGGGACTTACCTTTAGGATTCCTCTACACTGTCTTCATCCTTCTACACTCTGAGATGAAGTGTTCATGATTTTCATAGTGGTGTAACTTCATGTAATATCTTAATAGTTATCTTGATTGCTTCCTCATTTGAAGACTCTAGTCATGGTGCTCTCTTCCTCTACTTCTTCCCAACCATTTATGCATTCCTTGTCTTTCTATGAATAGAGACTCTGATTTAGGTGTGTGTACCTCATCTTTTCTTTTGGACTCTTAATTCATAATTCTGTATTTCACCATATCCACAAGGAGAGTTCCATATGAAGTCGAGTTGATAACCCACACAAGTAATGTGTCCTAAGTCTTTGGAAAAGAACTCAACATCAACAGTTCCTGCAACTCATCATCAATCATCGTTTTCATAGAATTCAGCTGAACAACAGTACCTTGGAACTCGCTCATGTGCTCTGATTCATTGGTCTCATTTTTTATTTCATGTTGATAAGACGACATATCTAGTTTTCTTTGTTTTGTGCAGTTGTCCTCATATACATATTTTCCAACTTTTTCTAAAGAATGGAGGCCTCATGTTCATTGGGAATATTTTTGGAAGATTCTCTTGTCGATCACCAGTTTGATTTGGGAATCACACTTCCAAATGAGTACTAACCACTCTGCATCCACTTGCAGGGTACTTGCTGACATTTTCTCATTGGGTTTAAAACTAGTTGATGTTTCCTCTGTTTACTCAAAATCGAGCTTAGTGGTTTCCACTATAAAATTCTATAAATCATTAATATACAAGAGGACCTCCATTTATGTTTTCCAAATGGCACAATTAAACGCATTATGTGTAATCATATTACAGATATTTTATCTAATTTCATGAATGAATATTTCGAAAATATAAATATAAGGTTGTCTCTAGAATGGTTGAAATACATGGAATGAACTATTGGATCGCTGAAAATGGATTCAGATTGGCTGAGTTATTTCCAAAATGGAAGGTGGGGTGACTTCGAGGATGACTCCCTGAAAAAACCATCCTATAGTCAGGTTTTGTCCAAAGGGACAAATTTCATTGTGGATGATGACGCATTCCAATCTGTTCCTCCCAGGAAAGCCAAAATTTAGAAAGATTATTCGTATCTGTAGCCAACTATTGTCACCAGGTCTCACGATCCGGCAGAATTTGATTCTGATTGGTATGGTGATTATGATGATTCATATGAGTTTGAATATGATGTTTGATCTATTTTGGGACTTCTTGGAATGAGGGAATAATTCTTGTATGACCCAATCATTTTACCTTGCTGTACTATTTTTTAGTTTTTTAATAATAGGGCTCTTCCCGATCTTTTTTCTATAATAAACAATTAGTTAATTTGTAATATAATTTTTAATTATATAATAGTTAATTAGTTAATCTTTTGAGAAAGATATAGTCAATTCCCATTTTATAATTAGTTAATTAGTAATATAATTATAAATTATTCATTATTCATTATAATTATTAATTAGTGATTATGAAAAATTATTATATAATAATAAATTACTTAATTGATAATGCAATTATTATTTATATAAAAATTAATTAGTTAATTAGTAACATAATTATTCATTAGTAATTATTAAAAATATTTATATAATAATTAATTAGTTAATTAGTATTATAATTATTCTTTTTAATTATTCATTATAATTATTAATTATTAATTACTAATAACATTGTTAATTATATAGATATTAATTGTATAATAATTAGTTTGTTAATTACTAATTATTGATGATTAATTATATAATAATTAATTAGTTAATTAGTAAGATAATTAGTAAATTAGTAATATAATTATTAATTATATAATTTCTAATTAGTTAATTAGTAATTTTTAATCATTAATTATATAATATCCAATTAGTTTAATTGTAATATCATTATTACATATATAAATGTTAATTAGTTAATTTCTTGATAAAGATAATGCTGATGCCCTTTTTATAATTCGGTAATTATTAATATAATTATAAATTATAGTTAATCATTATAATTATTAATTAGTATTAACTTAAAATTATTATATAAAAATTAATTAGTTAATTGGTAATATAATTTTTAATTATATAATAATTAATTAGTTAATTAGTAATATAATTATTCATTATAATTATTAATTAGTAATTATTAAAAATTATTATATAATAATTAATTAGTTAACTAGTAATATAATTATTCATTATAATTATTCTTTATAATTATTAATTATAAGTATTCATTATAACAATTAATTATTATTTATTCATTATAATTAGTAATTATAAATTGGTAATTAATAATTATTAATTAAGTAATTAAATATATTATTATATGTTTAATCAATTTTTTATGTTTCATTTATATTAGGTTTTTAATTTTTTTTATAGGCATTCAATGGTGCACACATGAAACATTTTTAAGTTTAAAGTATGTGTCTTTGAAATCATATAAATTATTTTGCATCAACATTTTGTATGATTTTTTTATTTTTAATTATTTTTTATATGTTTAATATATGTTTCAAATTTCATTTATGTCAGTCTTATACTTTATGTTTTATAGACATTCAATGTAACGAACTTGAATCATTTTTAAGTTTCAAGTAAGTGTCTTTGAAAACATATAAATTAAATTTTATCCACATTTTTTTGAAATTCTCTTTATATTCAAATATTTATTATATGATTTATTCATGTTTTATGTTTTATTTATGTTGTCCTTATAGTTTATATTTTATAGGCTCTGTAAGTTACATACGTGAAACATGTTTTAGCTTCAAGTAGATATATTCGTAACCTTATAAATTGTTTTCCATCTATGTTATTTAAGAAATTATTTCTTTTTTGAACTATTTCATATATGTTTAACCCATGTTTTAAGTATAATTTATATTTTTCATATTGTTTATATTTTATAGTCTTTCAATGCCAAGTACTTGAAACAGAATCTTTCATTGGAAATGCAGAATGTTCTGTGGAGGAAAGGGAGAATAAGAATCCCACATCGGAAATGCAGGATGATTTATAAGGTAAGACCCCTTATAAAAGGGAGCCCTAGGCGAGAGCTTCTATCAGAATCCAGATCTTTGTAATGATAGTACTATTGGATTTCAAATATCAGATAAATTCTACTGAATTTTTATTCATTTTATTTCTGTTTTGTTTTGTTTATATATGTATATATATATAAACAAAAAAAATATTTTAAAATATTTTTTTTGGTTATAGTGGAAAGGCAGCATTGCAGATGATGCATTTGTGGCATATTTAAAAGACATTAACCAAGCCTTTTTTTAAAATATATTTAAAAAATCATATTAGAAAAAACTCAGTGATACATCACATAATTCTGCCTCAGGGTTGAATCTTATATCTTCCACATGAATGATTGTTTGTAAGAAAAATAATCTTCTTGGATATTAGTTCATGTGACTGTTTCGTGAAATCATCTTCTCTATCACAAAATTCAATGCTTTGTGGAACTAATCTTCACATAAATTCTGTTCACATACTCTCACCTTCTTCTCAGGTTCACTATTTCCCCTTTTAAAACAAAACTATGGCCTTTAAGTGATTTTTGAAAACATTACTCATTCATGGTTTCACGTTCTTCTCATTTTTTGTGAGAACATATTTTTTAAGAACCATAATACTTACTTATTCTACTTACACAAATTATATTACACGGTTCACAACCTTCTTTAAAAAACATATTTATTTATTTGTGGAAACATCATGCCAACATGAATTTAGATGATCATACAAATTCAAGGAAGTTCCATGGAAAATAAGAAGCTCATGATCCACTCAATTTATCCCTAAAAACTGTACATTGATCTGAGATAAAACAACATTTGCAAATGAACCCAACCATTGTAACGCCCCGACCCTAGTTACCCAGAGTTGGTGAATTATTACATAACATTGGCATGATCACAAGAAAGATCAAATCTCGAAAGACTGATTGGTTTAGTAGCCTTGGAAACACTAGATATATTCATAAGTCTTACATTACATCATAAAATGAAAAACTACTACAACAACATATTGTCTCCAGAATCCACACTCATATCCCCACATAATATCCCTGCAGGTCATTCACAATTTACTTCTTCACTTCCTGGGAAAAATAAAACATAGAAAAGGGGTGATCTCAAATGCCCAGTAAGGATAACAATATAGCAGAAACCTTCAAAAATAAGCACAAACATTTAAGGTAATGTATAACTAAAACAAAAGTCTTTCAAACTTGAACATTCAACATAGTATGTCATAAATAAAATGAAATAATTCCATTTACTTATTCACATGGATATTCTACTAATCGAATAATCACATGAAAAATCAATAACCACTTTCATAATGATGGAATTCATAATGCTGAACTTTAATTTCATTGTCAAGGCCTCGTCCCAAGACCTTGGGGCTAACTGTAACCGGAACCCAACCCGGAGTGCCTCAAATAACCGGACACCAACCCGGAGTGCCTCTAATAACCGGACACCAACCCAGAGTTCCTCTAATAACCGGAGACCAAACCGGAGTTCCTCTAATAACCGGAGACCAAACCATAGGGATTACTTTTACCGGTCCCCAACCCGGAACATACATGTCTAACACATTCATCTGAATGAAAGGTTGAAATATAACATAAACATTCAGATTAAAAATAACTTATGAAATGTCAATACATTAAAAAAAACCATGAGGGACATAAGAATAGCTTATCCACAGTCGAAAATATCACAAAAACGTTAATAAAATATGGATGTTTTGTATCATAATAAACCAACTTCAAATAAGCTTAAAAGCCATCAAAGGATGTTGACATAGATGAAATCAAAATTCTTTTTAAAGAAATATCTCTTTCTATTTTGAAATCATTTAATATCCATATAATATAAAACATTTTCTTTGAAAATATTCTTATAATCTTGTAAGGGAAGCTTCGACGATTTTATAATGGCAGAAAATAGTTGCACCCGCCGTATAAGTTAAAAAAACATTCTTACCTTAATTTTGTCGAAAAGGTTAAAAAACACATTGTTTGCAAAATGACGGAAAGATTCCTTTATAAACCTCTTATAAAAAGAAAAACAAGGGTATAAATGACTTTAACCCATATTCTTATAAATAGTAAAAATGTTTTGAAAGAAATTTTTAAGAAACATGGATGTGGATGATAAAGAGATCCCAGTAGCTTATTACGTATAAACAACCTCGGATAATGAAGAGATTGTGAATTAACCCTTAACAATTTGGTAACTTATGAAACATACAACCCATGAAAGAGGTATCATACAATGAATATGTAAATATACATAAATTAGAGTTTATTACACAAAGAATATAATTATGGACAGTACATACACCACACAAAAGGTGATGGTGGCAATATGACATGAATCTCACGGGAATAAAGAGTGAGATGAAAACCCCTTACCAATTTGTTAACTTATGAAACATAAAACCCATGAAAGAGGTATCATACAATTAATATTTTATACACATAAATTAGATTGTATTACACAAAGAATATAATGATGGGAAGTACATACACCACACAAAAGGTGATGGTGGCAATATGACATGAATCTCACGAGAATAAGGAGTGAGATGAAAACCCCTTACCAATTTGGTAACTTATGAAACATACAACCCATGAAAGAGGTATCATACAACGAATATGTAAATACACATAAATTAGAGTGTACTATACAATGAATATAATTATGGGCAGTACATACACCACACAAAAGGTGATGGTGGCAATATGACATGAATATCACAGGAATAAGAAGTGAGATGAAAACCCCTAACCAATTTGGTAATTAATGAAACATACAACCCATGAAAGTGGTATCATACAATGAATATGTAAATACACATACATTAGAGTTTATTACAAAAAGAATATAATTATGGGCAGTACATACACCACACAAAAGGTGATGGTGGAAATATGACATGAATCTCACGGGAATAAGGAGTGAGATGAAAACCCCTTACCTTGTACTTTTCCTTGGTTGGGGTAGGTTAATCCTACTGTATAATGGTGAAATAATTATTATTAAATTATTCAAGAATCATATATATTAATATGATATCATATATGATCTTTTAACATCGATTTGTTAATAATATCTTTTAATTATCGTCGTTTCGGGTGTTAACTTACTCATTTTCTTTTATATGTTTTGTTACATAAGACGTGTTTGTTATCTATAGGTCGTATCTTATTCATATCCAGAATAATATCAAGTACTTAAAAATTATTTTTAAATCATCAAATGATAATTATAATTTAATGGATACGATGGAGAATGAATCTCATCGCGTTCGTGGAGACGGTAGTCCATACGTACGCACGAGCGAGAATATCATTCTTTTGATATAAAAATAATATATAAATGGATGGTATATCATATATAAATAATCATTTACATGTTATATTTATTATTTACATGAGTTACACATCATTATTATACCCATCCAAATAATAATATATTGAATAACAATTACACCACGACGTGGAGACGGTAAGTCGTACGTACGCACGTATGGTGACATGTTATTCAAAGGGTGGATAGAATACTGAATATGGTTGTACCATATTTATAATAAAATCACAGTATATATAAGATACTGTAGTTGTTAATTTAGAATGGTAATAACAAATAAAGAAGAAGTGGAAGAAGAAAGGAACTTGAAAAGGGCTGGTGAAAACATTACCTCTTCTTCAGGTTCTTCCTTTTGATTTGATCAAAAGGGCTCCTTACGATGGATTTCGGATCAAACTAAGGCCTCTAGGTTGTAGTGAGGGATGTTGGGAGAGTATTTGGGCAGAGTTGGGCCGAACCAAAAGGCTTTTAGGGTGTGAAGAAATGGGAAGGAAGAGTTCCCTTTTATAAGAAGGGTGAGGGGCACCTTTGGAAAAGCTAGACATATTAGTTTATATTAAATTCATATTCAGTTTCTAATGGCTCCAAAGTTGATTATTAAAAGTTTAATGTGGGGATAGGTCGAAAACAACTCAAAAAATATAATTTAGACAGGTTTGGGTACTTATATTAACCTTATCTTTAAGTATTAACTCTAAGTTAATTAGTTTCACTTTTACAATGTCTCTTTGTATTTTTAAATTATATGGTTAATAAACTTACCACATACATCGAAGAGACCCTCAAGTGGTCCATTAATGAAACAACTATCATGATATAAGTTTCTTGGCCGAAACTTAGATTTTTAGGAATTTAATATCAATTAATAATATAATATTTGTTTTAAAAACTCTTTTATGTCAATTTTGACACTATTCAATAGTAGATTTTTGTGAAACTTATAACAGAATGATTAATTCTAATAAAGTTAATTAAAGCAATACTAATATGTCATATTATCCTATAAAATTATTTTAATCCATTAAAAGTTTCATATTATATTTATTTGGGTATTTATAATATCAATTATTCTAATTTTTCACTATTATGGTAATTACTGCATCACCATTGTCTCATATATAAATTAACTTATATAATTTCTAAAAATTATAAATAGAATATAATTATGTAGGAAATCTTTTTATCTTTCTAATGAATATTTATAGTCTAAAATCTAACATATATAACCATATGTAAAAATTATTTTTCTAAAGGATATATGCTTGTGTCATTTTTGTAATCATTTTAACTTAATTAAAATAAAGTGTCCCTATCACCTACAAGTGGCTTCATGGGGTCCCAAAATCGACCCAAATATGAATATGTCCGAACATGTATAAAAAAATAAGGCTATGACACGTTTTAGGGTAATTTAGAATTATTATAATATTATTGTTTAACCCTTATTTACCGGATTTACCCTTAACCATGGTAAATAAAATATTTACCGCAGTAATTATTCAAAATGTCTAAAAATAAAATTTTCATATTTACACAATTTGAAAATCCTGATTCCAAATATGGAATCCATTTTTCTAAATTAAAAACACAGAAGTGGCAGAAATTAATTTAATATTAATTCCCGCTGTCAAAACAAAAAGCGTGTTTTTAAGAGATAATAACTATCAAAAGATGGACACTTGTTTATGTTCGGTTTAATTGTAAAATTATGTCCAATGACCAAAATTATATTAAATGGTAAAAATATATTCTAAATATAATTTAAAACCACTCAAATTCATAATTTATCACTATTAATTATTTTGATTAAAAAAGTTGTTTTTAATTAAAATTTAGTAATTTTCACTATTCATCAAAATATTAAAGTTATCCGAAAAGTTCCAAAATGTCACCTTAGGCTAAATTCATTATTCCGAATCCAAAAATGAAGTCCATTTTGAAATATAAAATATATATAATTTCCAAAAGTAGATATTACTATTCATAACGGCTAGTTTGATTGGTTGTGGTGTGTGTTAGAACTCGAAGTTGCGTACAACACACGCTACTGTATTATTCAAAGGAAAGTGTACCGTGGAAGCCTGGGATGTTTCATTTTAAATTTTTTTGATGTCCCCATTTAGTCAAAAAGTTTAAAATATTTTATTTAAAAAGGGTTCACCATTAAAAGTTGGTAAAAGTGCAATACTGAAAATGAATTTGTTCTTACATTATGTCGAAGAAACTCATAATATGGATTCTAAAATTATAAGGATTATATAAAGATTAAAATTTAGTTAATACTATTCATAACCTCTTTTGAATGGCTTGTTTGGTAAGTCATGGTGTAATTGAACTCGGCGTTGCTTGTAGTGCAAGTTATTGAATTATTTTGAAGAAATAACACACTATAAATTCTTGGGGTGTTACATTCTCTCCTCCTTCAATAAATTGCGTCCTCGCAATTTGAAATTGTTCTTCGAAAATAAAAGGTTGAAAATAGAAAATATATTTGTGGGAAAACCCACATCAGAAATTGGGTTACAAAAATTTAGTCTTAATATGAGGAAAAGAGAAATCAAAGGGTCACCACCAAATTATGATCTCTATTAGGAGAACATTGGTGGCAATTAGAGACATATAGTTGGAGGAAAAACGTAAATATTTATAGGTAGTGATTGAGGTCATCAATCACAAACATGTGTAAAATTGAGGTCCTTAAATTCATCAATCTATGATGATTTGAAATACCATCGGTTCAACAAAATATAGGTTATTAGGATAACACATTTTTGACGTTTCAAAATATCTTAGTTGAAATCCCACATCGAAAAATGAATTAATGAGGCCTCTATTTAAAATAAAGAGTGGAAAGTATGAAGATTACCGAAAATAACACATACTAGGGTTCCATGTAGGAAAATATGGATATGGAAGAAAAATATAACCATCAATTATCTGATGGAGAGTGGTATAGAACATGGTTATGAGAAGGCCAACAATCCCAAAGCCATAAATTAGTGATGATTTAAGGTACCATCTAGGACAACATTTTTGTTCTAAGTTCCTTTTCTTAATGTTGAAGAATTTATTTACGAGATTGGCTAAGATCATAATGAGATATACTTACTTTATAACTAAAGTTTTATCCATTAATAAATTTCTACCACAAACTCATCTTTCACTCTAAAAGATAATAGAACATAAAAAATTCTATTTACACTATTTGTATAGGGTTCCAAAATAAACGAAATTATAATTCCTCTACAAGATCTTTTAATAAAAACTACATTATTTAATCCAGGACATCTCATGGGCCAGTGGTAGGTGATACACCCTTGTCGCCCTTCGTTTGTGGGTTCAAGTCTCGCGGCCTTGCCGGACGTGATGGGTTGCCGCCCGACCTACGAGACGTCCTTTTATGGCAATCCAAAATAATCCAAACTAGAACTATCCAAAATACTTCAGTCAAAAATTTATAAGGAAGGTAAACATAATAAAGATACTTTTTCCACGTAATAACATGTGAACACCTTTATGATGTATTCTTTTAATACACTGAAACATCATGAATTACCATATTCCTTATTGATTACATTCATTCTTCCATATAGAATGCTGGATATACTTCATCAATCCAAAAATGTTTTAAACCCCAACAATGATGGAATATACAAATCATTAATCAGTTCCAAGGTAGTCAAGAATATCCAATATAATTTATCCAAAAAAATCATGTATTATTCCAAAATCACTACCTCGGTATCAGAACTATATTATGGTTTATCATTCTCTCAACTATATATTTTCCAAAAATTTATCCTGCTATTGAGTCAATTTTCTTTGCTCCACACAATCTCATGTCCTTAATGAAATAGTACTACAGTACAATCCTTATATACTCCATAATTATTGTAACAAGTACATTGTTGATACAACACTCAAATGACATAATCAACATAAGAACTCAAATCATTCCTCTTCATATGTGGTAGTATCATAACTTGATTATTATCCAATAGCATCATTTGCGGCATAGTCTGATGACCGGGACATAGGTTCGCGTAGTGTCCAAACTCCTTGGAAATGAATAATTGTACATTTGAAACCATTTTCTTACCCTTGAAGTCACGTACTTTCTTCCCTTTTCCTCCACACTTATAACAAACTCCCATTCATTTCAGGCAAGTTCCAGGGTGTTTCTTCCCATAGTTATCACATATGGGAAAATTCATCTTTTTCCTCTTCCCTTTATCCATCTTTCTCTCTTCCATCCTTTTCTTCTCTTGCTTCCCTTCAAATCCATAGGACTCAGTAAACTCTTTACTTATCTTGTCAACACATGATATTATTTCTTCATATGATGATAATTTATGCGAGACTATTTCTCTTATAAATTCTGGTATAAGACCATGAAATATATGATCCTTCTTTCTCTTTGTATCATGTGCATTGCTGGAGTTCTCATTCCTTATACTAGGTGCCATTTCTAAACAATGGCATACACTAGATTAGTTTATGAATAACAATACCTAGTCCCAAACTTGTGAAACACATAACATAAATTAAATAGTTTATGGATATAATCAATAATCATAAAAATGTCTCTTTTGAGGAAGTATATACTCATAAACCCTTCATAATTATTTGTAAAGAAAATGACAGTTATCCTAAGCATATCCCCCAGGAGTGTCGTAACCAAGAGTGCAGCAAGGCCCATTGTCGTGCACTAGTTCCCGTTCGAGTCTAGCTCAAAGCGGTGTTTTCAGGTTTTACCCCTAGGTACATCTGTGCCAGAGCCGCCTCTACCTGCTCGTATCTAGACAGGGATTTATTGCTTGGAAAACTCACAAAATCTCTACAATACCAAAATTCTAGGACGTTCTTATATACTAATCCTCAAAGTTCATCTTAGGTATACGTGCTCTAATCAGAGTTTATCTAAATCTATCTTCCATGGTTTGTACTAAACTTCCTATGATACCAAATGTAACGCCCCGACCCTAGTTACCCAGAGTCGGTGAATTATTACATAACATTGGCATGATCACAAGAAAGATCAAATCTCTAATGACTGATTGGTTTATTAGCCTTGGAAACACTAGATATATTCATAAGTCTTACATTACATCATAAAATGAAAAACTACTACAACAACATATTGTCTCCATAATCCACACTCATATCCCCACATAATATCCCTGAAGGTCATTAATAATTTACTTTTCACTTCCTGGGAAAAATAAAACATAGAAAAGGGGTGAGCTCAAATTTCCAGTAAGGATAACAATATAGCGGAAACTTTCCAAAATAAGCATAAACATTTAAGGCAATGTATAACTAAAACAAAAGCCTTTCAAACTTGAACTTTCAACATAGTATGGAATAAATAAAACGAAATAATGCCATTTAGTTATTCACATGGATATTCTACTAATCGAATAATCACATGAAAAATCAATAACCACTTTCATAATGATGGAATGCATAATGCTAAAATTTAACTTCTTTGTCAAGGCCTCGTCCCAAGACCTTGGGGCTAACTGTAACCGGAACCCAACCCGGAGTGCCTCTAATAACCGTACACCAACCCGGAGTGCCTCTAATAACCGGACACCAACCCGGAGTTCCTCTAATAACCGGAGACCACACCAGAGCTCCTCTAATAACCGTAGACCAAACCGGAGGGCTTACTTTTACCGGTCCCCAACCCAGAACATACTTGTCTAACACATTCATCTGAATGAAAGGTTGAAATATAACATAAACATTCGGATTAAAAATAACTTATGAAATGTCAATACTTTAAAAAAAACCATGAGTGACATAAGAATAGCTTATCCACAGTCAGAAATATCACAAAACCTTTAATAAAATATGGATGTTTTGTATCAAAATAAACCAACTTCAAATAAGCTTAAAAGCCATCAAAGGATGTTGACATAGATGAAATCAAAATTCTTTTTAAAGAAATATCTCTTTCTATTTTGAAATCATTTAATATCCATATAAAATAAAACATTTTCATTGAAAATATTCTTATAATCTTGTAAGGGAAGCTTTGACGATTTTGTAATGGTGGAAAATAGGCGCACCTGCCGTATAAGTTAAAAAAAACATTCTTACCTTAATTTTGTCGAAAAGGATAAAAAAACACAGTATTTGCAAAACGACAGAAATATTCCTTTATAAACCTCTTATAAAAAGTCAAAAAAGGGTATAAATGACTTTAACCCATATTCTTATAAATAGTAAAAATGTTTTGAAATAAATTTTTAAGAAACATGGATGTGGATGATAAAGAGATCCCAGTAGATTATTACGTATAAACAACCTCGGATAATGAAGAGACTGTGAAATAACCCTTAACAATTTGGTAACTTATGAAACATAAAACCCATGAAAGAGGTATCATACAATGAATATGTAAATACACATAAATTAGTGTGTATTACACAAAGAATATAATTATGGGCAGTACATACACCACACAAAAGTTGATGGTGGCAATATGACATGAATCTCACGGGAATAAGGAGTGAGATGAAAACCACTTACCAATTTGGTAACTTATGAAACATACAACCCATGAAAGAGGTATCATACAATGAATATGTAAATACACATAAATTAGAGTTTATTACACAAAGAATATAATTATGGGCAGTACATACACCACACAAAAGGTGATGGTGGCAATATGACATGAATCTCACGGGAATAAGGAGTGAGATGAAAACCCCTTACCAATTTGGTGAATTATGAAACATAAAACCCATGAAAGCGGTATCATACAATGAATATGTAAATACAAATAAATTAGAGTGTATTACACAAAGAATATAATTATGGGCAGTACATACACCACACAAAAGGTGATGGTGGAAATATGACATGAATCTCACAGGAATAAGGAGTGAGATGAAAACCCCTTACCAATTTGGTAACTTATGAAACATACAACCCATGAAAGAGTTATCATACACTGAATATGTAAATAAACATAAATTAGAGTGTATTGCACAAAGAATATAATTATGGGCAGTACATACACCACACAAAATGTGATGGTGGAAATATGACATGAATCTCACGGGAATAAGGAGTGAGATGAAAACCCCTTACCATGTACTTTTCCTTGGTTGGGGTAGGTTAATCCTCCTGTATAATGGTGAAATAATTGTTATTATATTATTCAATAATCATATATATTAATATGATATCATATATGATCTTTTAACATTGATTTGTTAATAATATCTTTTAATTATCATCGTTTCGGGTGTTAACTTACTCATTTTCTTTTATATGTTTTGTTACATAAGCCGTGTTTGTTATCAATAGGTTGTATATTATTTATATCCAGAATGATATCAAGTCCTTAAACATTATTTTTAAATCATCAAATGATAATTATACTTTAATGGATACGATGGAGAATGAATCTCATCGCGTTTGTGGAGACGGTAGTCCGTACGTACGCACGAGCGAGAATATCATTCTTTTGATATTAAAATAATATATAAATGGATGGTATATCATATATACAGAATCATAAACATGTTATATTTATTATTTACATGAGTTACACATCACTATTATACCCATCCAAATAATAATATATTGAATCACAATTATACCACGATGTGGAGACGGTAAGTCGTACGTACGCACGTATGGTGACATGTTATTCAAAGGGTGGATAGAATACTGAATATGGTTGTACCATATTTATAATAAAATCACAGTATATATAAGATACTGGAGTTATTATTTTAGAATGGTAATAACAAAGAATGAAGAAGTGGAAGAAGAAAGTAACTTGAAAATGGGTGGTGAAAACATTACCTCTTCTTCAGGTTCTTTCTTTTTGATTTGATCAAAAGGGCTCCTTAGGTTGGATTTCTGATCAAACTAAGGCCTCTAGGTTTTAGTGAGTCATGTTGGGAGAGTATTTGGGTAGAGTTTGGCCGAACCAAAAGGCTTTGAAGGTGTGAAAAAATGGGAATGAAGAGTGCCCTTTTATAAGAGGGGTGAGGGGCACCTTTGGAAAAGCTAGAAATATTAGTTTATATTAAATTCATATTCAGTTTCTAATGGCTATAAAGTTGATTATTCAATGGTTAAGGTGGGTATAGGTCGAAAAAAACTCAACCAATAGAATTTATACAGGTTTGGGTACTTATATTAACCTTATCTTTAAGTATTAACTCTAAGTTAATTAGTTTCACTTTTACAATATCTCTTTGTATTTTTATATTATATGGTTTATAAACTGACAATATACATCCAAGAGACCCCCAAGAGGTCCATTAATAAAACACCTATCATGATATAAGTCTTTTTTCCGAACCTTAGATTTTTAGGAATTTAATATCAATTAATAATATAATATTTGTTCTAAAAACTCTTTTATGTCAATTTTGACACTATTCAACAGTTGATTTTTGTGAAACTTATAACAGAATGATTACTTCGAACAAAGTTAATTAAATCAATCCTAATATGTCATATGATTCGATAAAATTAGTTTAATTCACTAAAAGTTTCATATTATATTTATTTGGGTATTTATAATATCAATTATTCTAATTTTTCACTATTATGGTAATTACTGCATCACCATTTTGTCATATATAAATTAACTTATTTAATGTCTAAAAATTATAAATAAAATAGAATTATGTAGGAAATCTTTTTATATTTCTAATGAATATTTATAGTCTAAAATCAAACATATATATCCATATGTAAAAATTATTTTTCTAAAGGATATATGCTAGTGTCATTTTTGTAATCATTTTAACTTAATTAAAATAAAGTGTCCCTATCACCTACAAGTGGCTTCATGGGGTCCCAAAATCGACCCCAATATGCCTATGTCCGAACATGTATCAACCAATAAGGCTAGGACACGTTTTAGGGTAATTTATATTATTATAATATTTTTTTAACCCTTATTTACCGGATTTACCCTTAACCATGGTATAAAAAATATTTACCGCAGTAATTATTCAAAATGTCTAAAAATAAAAGTTGCCTATTTACACAATTTGAACATCCTGATTCCAAATATGGAATCCATTTTTATAAATTCAAAACACATAAGTGGCAGAAATTAATTTAAAATTAATTCCCGCTGTCAAAACAAAAAGCGTGTTTTTAAGAGATAATAACTATCAAAAGATTGACACTTGTTTATGTTCGGTTTAATTGTAAAATTATGTCCAATGACCAAAATTATATTAAATGGTAAAAATATATTCTAAATATACTTTAAAAACACTCAAATTCATAATTTATCACTATTAATTTTTTTGTTTTCAAATGTTTTTTTTAATTAAAATTTAGTAATTTTCACTATTCATCAAAATATTAAAGTTATCTGAAAAGTACCAAAATTTCACCTTAGGCTAAATTCGATATTCTGAATCCAAAAATTAAGTCCATTTTGAAATATAAAATATATATAATTTCAAAAAGTATGTATTACTATTCATAACGGCTAGTTTGATTGGTTGTGGTGTGTGTTAGAACTCGAAGTTGCGTACAACACATGCTATTGTATTATTCAAAGGAAAGTGTTCCGTGGAAGACTGGGATGTTTCATTTTAAATTTTTTTTGATGTCCCCATTTAGTCAAAAAGTTTAAAATATTTTATTTAAAAAGGGTTAACCATTAAAAGTTGGTAAAAGTGCAATACTGAAAATGAATTTGTTCTTACATTATGTCTAAGAAACTCATAATAGGGATTTTAAAATTATAAGGATTATATAAAGTTTAAAATTTAGTTAATACTATTAATAACCTCTTTTGAACGTCTTGTTTGGTAAGTCATAGTGTAATTGAACTCGGCGTTGCGTGTAGTGAAAGTTATTGAATTATTTTGAAGAAATAACACACTATGAATTCTTGGGGTGTTACAACCGTGGTATTTATAGACATTAGGAAACATCTCATAATATTTAAGAATCACATTGACCCACTAAATTTTTCCATAAGAGATTTTTGTGACCATGATAGGTATCAAGAACCATTAACATTATTGGAAAGAAAACATTTTATGAAACATTGTATTTCAGTATATTAATATTTATTTTATTATGCACATGGAGTTTCATGAGATTTGGATGAAAATAGAATCAACAGAATGTTCAAAAGATTGTCAAAGAACATGGCTAGAGCTTTTGTAAATGTAACAATAGAGCTCCTCAGTTAACAGAAGCTTTACATTGATTGTTGGAGAGGACGACCCAGTGGAAGATAGAATGTTAGGAGAACATTGATAGGACAACTTTAAAAATAGATCCAGTGATCGGTTGGGGGTGGTTAGTTTGGTGTTACATTATATAGATCCCTTGTGTCTCTTGTAGGTCTTTCCCATGCACTCACACTCTCTTGGCTACGACAAGGCCATGATTTATACGTTAGGGTCTTATGTATGACTTTCCATAGTGATGCTTCTCCCATATTCAGGTTTTCTAGGTGAATCCAAAGATCTAGTAGGACTACATAAAAATTTATTGCAAAATTAAATTCAATCCATCATACTATGGTTCCCAAAATTTTCCTCCAGCCAAACATTATATTCATTTTTTTCATGGTCATTATAAATTCTTCCTTATTTTGACTGCTCAAATCATCAACCATATGATGATCAAACCTCAAAACCTTAAAAATCATCACAACGTTTTCACATTTCCTCAATTTATTGATCGATTATCAGTATAATATCATATTCAACAAATGTGGTAAATAATTTAGATTCTCCTGATGTGATTGGAACCTGTTTTGGTCAATGAAAACATCTCATCAATCATCACTTTTAACATGATTTATCATTTAAATCAACTTCCTCAAATCAGAAAAAACCTTTCTAAATCATCAATAATTCTTATGAAAAACTGTTCTCTCCCATTGTCTTTTTTTAAAGAATTTGTATTGAATAAAATTACAACACGAATATTACATTTATTAAATTCATGTTCTTCAATATCCTCACTCCCCAAGTAAAAAATTGAGTGTTATATCCTGGATAACATAGTTACATAGTTCAACATGACCATAGTTTAGTAGAACATAGAGAAATTACTCATGTATTGAAGTGTTTCATATTAGTGTGGTTGAGTATTCGGTCTTATAAATGTTTTTCCTTGGTTAGTTGTTGTAATTGAAGCATCATTAATTATTATTGGGGGATTTTTTAGGTTATAGATTAAGTCATGGGATTATAAAAGAGTTTTACAATAGCTCAAATAATATATGTTCTCCAGGGGTTGTGAATCCATAAGAGGCATGATGTGCTTGATGTGTGTGATGGTATTATATTTTTTACGGAACATGTTTTGGATGAATTGAAGGTTTTGTGGAAGGGTTTATTGGAACATTAATTGTATTGATAACATTTTAACATGTAACCATCAGGTTGGTAGCTCAACATCAATGAGAAATTCCAAGTATTTATTACTAATGATACAATAGGATTTGTTATATGAACATATATAATGGGAAGTGATGGGAAAATATACCCTTGGAGTTGGCGTGTTTTAAATGTTCAAAGTTATAGGAAGTGCGCTAAGGATTTGACAGTGATATAATTTTTGTATGTTGGAATAAAGGTGTAATGGGTCATATATGGGGTAGAGAACCACTAGTTTGTAATGGAATAAGAATTATTTTTTATCTGTGGTGGTTCATGTCATTGGTAAACCTTTATAATCCATTACATGAGGGAGTGGTATAACACCAAGTGAGACTAGTTAATGTGAAATGAGCACTGAGGGACACTAGTATCACATTGATTCTTTCCTTTAGTTGGTTTATCGAATGAGGTCCAGTTGAATAATGAGTGGTACTACTAGTGTGCATCATTATATTATGATTATTTTTTATAGTATTAGGTGGAGTTGTTTTTTGATTTAAGGAATTAGGATTACTTGAGGGAAATCCCAATGGAATGTTGGGTTTTGGGGATAGTTCTGTTAATGGGATGATAGTAAAGATTACCCTAATATAAGATGAGTGTAGGGGAATGTTGGGATCATAAATATCTTTCATGACCATTCAGATGATAAGTACTTTTCCACTCTTAGGTAAAGAAATGGAAAATCATATTTGGAACTTGAATTATACATGATTTAATCATTAAACTACAATAGTTGTTACAATAGTTCTCTCAATGGATATCATGTTATATGGATAAAAAAATGTGCTAGATTGATGATTTTTTTGATCATGAGGTTATCAAAGTAGAGTCATCATAATATAAAATTACTGTTTTATGTCATACGAGATCAATTTTAATTTTCATGAAAAAAATCATATTTCTTTTAAAAAATGGAAAATATCTAGAAATCAAGCAATTAAATAATGTTTTGAACCATTAAACACATTCTCTAACCCTTAAATAAATCTATACTCATCTATATGAAATAATATTTGGTTAGTCATAATATACACTTCACCACCATTTTCACTCATCAGAAATATGGATATAACCCCCATTTGGAAAATCATGTATCTTGTTTGAGAAGTGAATGAAGAAATATCTATATGCTTTCATTATTTTTAACTAATTTTTTTTTTAATTTTATTAAATTATCTTAATATAAAAATATCATTTGATTTATATCTTTCCATTATTCTACATCAGATTTACTTTACAATTAAACAAGATCCAAAAGAAAAAATGTGTTCAAGTAAAAAAAATTAATTTATAAATGAACTCTCAAATAATTTTCATAAAAATTTTATCTAATTATTTATTCATGGGATGAACCGAATATTAATAGTTTAATTATTTATTCATATTCCCTTGTTTTTTTGAGAAATCAATAATCAATTTAATGTTTTTCATCGACTTCATAATTATTTGAAAATGAAACCAATGAACACTAATGATATTTCTGATCTTAACTATCTCCCTATACCATTGATAAAATTAGGTTGATCATTCTTCATCACTCAGTAAGGTTAAATCATCATTTTCTTCATTCCCATTCCATGAATCATCCACATTTATAAAACAATCATTATATAGAATAAATTTTCTCCATCAACATGAGAAAGATATTTTTGATTTTTACAGTCATAAAATGAGTATTCTATATATTTAAGAAAATCATCATTAATAAACATGAAAAAATAATTTTTATGTTAGTGATTTCTCCTTCCATATATCAAAAATACAAGGAAAATATTTACACTTACCCTTTTTAAAACTATACTCATCTTTTTACTCTTCAATTTAATTATACAAGGACTTATAAACAACCACCAATAAGTACATCTTGGTTTATTCATGTACTAAATATTTTATGGATAGATATTAAATTTTATTTGATATACAAAATATTTTATTTTATTAAATCCATATAAATCTTGAGACCAAAATTTTTTACAGCCACCTAAATCAATGTTTTTTTTCTGAAACTGGAATATTAAAATATTTTTAGGGATTGTGGTTCATATTACCAATTCAAAATACCATTATTCTATATATAATATTTTAATTTTAATTTTTATATCAATAATATTTAGTTGATAAATATATTTATAAAGAATAATCAAATTATTGCTTATAACTTTTCTTGAATCTCTTAAACTTTAATAATGACCTAAATTTCTTCCCATGAATGTGATACAAGTTACCCATATAATTACATCAATAAAAGATATAAATTATTTACCCCCAGTTGTGTATAAATTTTCACCATTTGGTATATGACTCTACGGAAAACTAATAAGGGTTATTTTTTAAACAACTATACCTTGATGTGATTAATTACAAATAATTCACATTAAGCACATGGAAAAATAATCTGTTAGGGTCCTTTTAGAAAGAGGTAAAAATGACATCAATCATTCTAAGTCAAATTATTTATTAATTTGTAACTACATGATCAATTAATCAATATTATATCTATTTATCATCTTGTATACTCAACAAATAATAATTTTCAACCTCTACCACTTTAATTTGGTTTCATCTTGACTATTGGAGTCAATTCAGTACATTTATATCATTAATTGTTTTCACCAATTAATCATATATTCAAAATGTATCTTCATTTACATTATTATGTAGTTGAGAAAAAACTCACTTAGTTATGTTTCATTTTATCAACCAATAGTGTACTCTCTAACTTCATCCTCTTATATCTATTATCAATTGATTCAATACATCTAGATTTGTGTTGGTCAATCCTTCTTAAATAAGTTGTATCCTCTCTTAAAATTATAATAAAATACATGTATTTTTATTATATCACTCATCATATATTATAAAATGAACTATACATTATGTCTATGTGGTCCCTTATAGATTCCATTGATTTTAGATTCCCTACTAGTTCGTTTTCATTTCCTCATGAATTCATCATAATAAATATACATGAAATATTCATAATTACTTGTCTATCAAATGTAGTATGTTAATTATCATCTATTTGACCTCAAAAGTAACATCTTACAAAACTATCACATGAAACATAAAATAGATTCCTCACTTGAACTCCGAAATTTTCAGTTTTTCTCTACACATGTAATGTTACTGAGATATTTGTGACCACAATAACAACAACTATAAATAAAAAAAACCAGGATAAAGTGATTGTTTGGCATATTTTTGGACCCACTGCCCACTAAATTTTTTATTTATCATCATATAACAATATTCTTCATAAAAAGATTATTTTTTTATTAAAATTTTCACTTGTATTTTTTCTTTTATCCTTCATTTGTTTTTACATTCAACTTATTAAATATATATCCACTAAACAACTATTTAAAAAAGGAAATTTTAAATTAAATATTTTTAAATGTAATAATTATTGGTCATTTTTTGATGTGAATTTATCATTATATATAAAGTTTTAACCCCTATAACGCATTATCAGTATAGTTTTAATAATTAGATTGATCACTAAATTTCATGGTTTCTTCAAAAGTATATTCATTACACAATGAAAATTCACAAAAAATAATTTTTTTGAAATCATGTATAATCTTATATGACTATTCATTAACAACCATATTTTATTTAATACTTAATTTATATTATTTCTCAAATGAATTGACAATTTCCTTCAATTTGTCAATCATTGTATTCTCCTTGTGATGTGTGTCATTCAAAGTCTTAACTTCTTTAATCAATATTGAATCAATTTCTACTTGAACAATCCCAAATTCATATCAAATTTTGTAGATAATTTAAATATTTTTCTTTTTATTTTTCATTTTAAATAATTTTTTGTGGAATTATATCAATACCTGATTCAATAATAAATATATTTATCTAGCTTTTTTCACTCCATCATTATAAAACTATTATTTATGGAACATATTACTCAATAATTTCTCACCAAGATCAAAGGGAGATGATTTAATACATATTCCACTATTATTATACCCTTACTTAGCCATATATAGAAAATAAATTCTATTTTTTAAGAATTTATTTTAAATTACCATATTAAGAGAGTTCTTGGTGATTTTGTGGTATTTTTCTCAAATACCCACTTTCACTAATGATCATTGTCCTCAAAATTTTCATTATTTACCATTATAAAATGTATTAAATAATTATATTATATCCATAACATAAATACCTGAATAGTATTTCTACATGATATATAACATATCTATTTCAAATATTTTTGTAAGAGAATGACATTATCTTAACAAACATGACATAAAATATATCAACTTATATCAAAAAATTATTTTTAATTCATATCTTCAAAAATATTATCATTTTTTTCATTTCATTGAAATTTAATTCTCAGACATTAATTTTATATTGAATGAATTATTTTACATCATCTCATGTTCAACTAACGTAAATTGAATATCATCTAGTGGAAATGAATTCGTACCATGATATTCAAGTAACTGATGTATTATATCAAAACATTCAGGAAATGTATGAAGTGAAAATTTTAAAGAGTAATTTGTTATATTATTTCCCCAAATATATTCTAAATATCACTATTTCATTCAATAATTTTTAATAACCAAGACATATACACGCAGATTGGGTGTTTAGAGAATACTCTTTTCATACTGTCTACAACACCAATTATAACTGCCCATAACATATACAAGGAATTGATATGAGTTCAAATTAAATTATTTCACTTTCTTAAATTCTAATTATATTTTATGTTTATAGATTTTTAGAATTAGAAAAAACCATTTACCTAAACAAACCATTTATTTCAAATAAAATGGTTATTTTTATTATTTTATAATAATGTTTTTTCTTAATTTATTCAAAATACCACAAAATATTATATAAATATGTTTCCATTATGGATATATAATGTGGAATTCTATTCTTGTTAACATATGGAAATGAAAAAAAGAGATCTAAAATGATCAGCATGGCTAAAACTAGTTGTTAATAACTAAATTTCATTAGTGATAAAATTATTATCATAAGGGGATAAAAACATAAACGATGTGCATAGTATAAGATATTCTTTCTCGAAAAGAAATGATTTATAAATCAGGAATATTGGAATAATGTTTTTTTATTACATGAGATAAAAAGATATATGTGTCAATAATCAATATCTATCTGAAACAAACATTTTCTCTAGAAAAAAATAAAGTACATAAAAACAATATAATAAATATCAAAGTATTTAGAGAACATAGAGATCATAGAAATTTTTTTCCTGTTTTGTTCTTTTAATAATATTACTATTATAATCACCCATATAATAAACATTACAATGGAATAATTGAATCAGATAATTCCCCCATATCTTAGGGAGTAAATAATTAGTAACTACAATTGAATAATATATTTCATGGAAAAACATCACTATATATTATTATAATGTGCCATAATTATTAAAAAAATGTTAAGTATTTCTAATTTCATCACAAAACACTAGAAACATCCATACATTCATTATATCATATTCATCCTATGTTATTGAAATGTGTTTTATGAAAATTGTCCACAAAACAACATCCTATGACATAAAAATAATGAATATGGATGGTATGATTAAGAAATATATGCAATGGGAAATTATATATACTAAATAATATTGACACTAATGATTAAATATTTTTTAAAATTATTAGATATAATCATTAAAAACAAGAAGAAATACTATTTTGATTTCTTTTCATAACATTTAAAAATAAAAAATTTATTGAATAATGAGAATAATATTTTCATATAAATTCCAAAAAACATGTAAATGAAGCTAAATAATGAATAAATGAATTATTTTCTTTAAAAATTTATCATGTGGTAAATGTTAAAAAAATATATTTATTTCATACTTTTGTAAAGTGAGTAAAATGTCACTTATGCAGAACATATTCATAACTTTCAATTTAAAACCTTTTAATAGAAATAATGTTACCATGTAAAACAATTATAATTAATCATTTATGTTTTGGAAGATAATATGAATTAAATAATTTAAATAATAGGGACATAAAAGAGAATGAGTTTTGATAAAGGACATTAAAAAATCTAAATCAATGGTATTAAATAAATCGATATTATCATGTTAAATTAAAATCTCCCATGAAATAGAAAATTTTACAAGGATTTTAATACACATTTATTTTCATGAAATATATTATAAATGAGAGACATTGGTATTATATAAAACACATAGTGGGATGAAATTGGTCAATATATAACAGATCTCGATGAAGGGAAAATTAAGATGAAAAAACTATTAAGACATAATTAATGATTTAATAAAAATACATTAAAAGAATGAATATGATGTGATTATATAAAAAAAATATTTATATGAATTAATATGTTATTATATATTCATGGTTATTTATTTGTACCAATTATATGAAAGCATGTTGTACAATATCAAACAAGTCTCTAGAAATTTAAATTGAGTCCAATAAATCCTTTTGAAGATCATAACATTTTGAGTAAGAATAAATCACTGAATTAATTATGTGAAACAATTTTAAATATGTACAAAAAATTTAAAATATTTTATCAAATAATCATAGAACAAGACACATAAATGTTTCCCACAAGATAGTTAATGAATAAGTTATATAACCCCATAAATAGAAATTGTGATATGAATCCGCCAACCAAAAACATCCATTTCATCACATGTGTTCAAAATTACCTATATAATAAATTAAGACTTATAATTCATATATCTAATAATAATATTTTTATTTATCTTACATTTTACCTTTCAATTATAATTTCTTCTTATTTATATATTTTTAATTATGTTCTAGACACAATTTTTAGGTCACATCTATCTTATTTTCAATGAATATTTTGATTCAATAGTTGTGTTCCTTACCACATCGTCACTAAGTAATTATCCCAAAAATTTTCATGATGATTATATATATATATATTATCATTTTTATTTCCTTGGATATTTAATTGAGCATATATTGATGAATCCCATGGAAATCATAAAAAATATATTTATTTCTAAATTTTTACTTCTTAGAAGTAATTGAATTTTTTTCATATATAAATAAATATATTACCATTATAGAATTATTAAAACATATTAAATACTTCATTATTAAATATTAATAGATTTATAAAATATTATTTAATCAATTTTGACATATATTTTATAATAATTCCCATTTGGTTGTAAAACCAACAAAAATAAGAACAATTTATAAGGGTATAATGATTAAGAAATGTTTTATTAAGAAAAATATAACATTTAAGGAATATTAATCAGGTTTTATGTATCATATTTATTAATTAAATGACTATGTATAAGTAGACATGTAATACAATATAGAAAATAAAATATGTCTTTCATGGAGGAGGCATTGTAAACATACATATGAGTTACGATTTCTTCTTAATGGTTGAAAGGAAATTAATGTATATAATTAATTATCAGTCCATAAAAATAATTTTTTGATCAAAATAATCATTATTCACAAAATTTACCTTTTTTGATAAGTCACAAGAGATTGTGAGGAAAAATAAAAAATTTCATTCATGGAGGTTGTAGCCGGCACATACGTAGAAGGGAAGTTTTCATTTTTAAATTTATATAAAGTGGGTAGATGTTGGTTATGCCATATGTGTAATAGTATTTTATATAAATAATTACAATTTTTTTTTATTTTCATATTTTAGTTGATTATTTACATTTTTAAGAAGAAATAATTTTAACTTATATCCTTTAGAAGGATTTCATTTTTTTGATATCATTATCAAATTCAGCTTAATACTATTAGAAGAGAGGTTTTTGTTAACAAAATGGGATAAAAAATTCTCAATTTATGTTTAAAGTTCTATTTGAGTTAATTTTTTAGACAAAACTAAACTCATATGAGTTTTTGATATAGTTATATTAAGTTTCATTTAATTGTACAAAATCAGTCACATTTTTGTTAAAGTCAATCTATTAAGTGTCAAGAATAAAATTTTTAAAAAATTTAGTGCTCAATAGTGGACCAAATATGGAATGATAGAACATTAATAACCCACATTAATAATTATATGATTTTTATATATTTATATATATTAATAAAACATTTATTAACATTAATCTCATATTAAAGACATTTTTGAGAAAATTCAAATAATTTTTCATCAATCGCATCTAGAATACAAAGGAATTTGAATTCAATTATAAAAAATAATTACAAAAAATAATTTTTATCCGAACATGTTATGAATGACTCATTTTAATTCAAATATTATTAGTTTTAATATTTTTATTAATATTTACATTGAAATTTTTAGCTTCTTATTCATGCATTGTGTAGACGTTGTATAATTGTTTTTAGATAATTATATTATTTTTTAAAAATTGAATATTTTTTGATATAAATATAATTACTTACCATTATTTATATTATTTTATATTTACTGAAAATATTTTTATCCTTAAAAACTATAATAAAAATAGGATAAAAAAATAACTAATAATTCTTGGCATTTTTTAAAATATTCTTAACATTAAATAAAATCATGTAATTTTAAAAAAAATATATATTAAAAAAGGATTTATAGTAAAGATAATAATGTTAATGTAATTAATAACCTCATAAACATATTTGAGGATATGTTTATAAGATATTTATTAACATTACCCTCTTATAAAATAGTTTTACTTATATTACTATTTACCAATGTGATATATTGTTACCTTGATAACATAATTTTTCTATAAAAATGTAACAAAACATACTAAATAATTTTATTATTATTATTCAAAATATTTAATATGTTTTGAGAAATTAAATTTCTTGTGTTCATGAAAAAATCAACTACAATTATGTGTAATGGAATGAAATGTAGTCATTATAAAAATCCCTTTTAAGAATGAAAATAAATTTACACCAAACACATGTATAAAATTGAAACCCATAGAAACTCTTTTTAAGATAATGAAAAATAGATTTATGATATTTTTTAAAAAATATAAACCAAAATTTATTCTGAAAAAATATTAAATAAATGAAATTTTTTTTTATTCTTTTAGTTTTATAAAATATGTCCTAGGTTATAAAATGTCAAACAGGGGTTTATAAATTCACAATAAAATTTTATAATGATTAATTTTCATTATATAATAAATATTTTTCATATAAAATTTTTTTCACCAGCATTTAAATCATTTTCAAATAATTATGATTTCATTAAAATGACACTATTTTTACATAATTAATATATCAATTCAATGAAAAATAATATTTATATTTTAAAAAACAAAAATATCACATACAAATACATTTAATATTTTGATACCAAAAATAATGTTTTATTAACTAAATAAAATTCAAATTTTCATATATATATATATATATATCTACTAAATTAAAATTAAAAACATAATGAAAATTTATTTTATTATGAAATGGACAACTTAAACTATGTGTGTGCTTACCGTTATATCATATAATTTACCAATGCGAGCTAATCAAATTTTTTATTTTTATATTCATAATTTAATGATATCTATAATGAATTATAATAATTTATAATTATATTAATTTGGTCTTCTTTATATCATACAATATTTGATTATATATTTACTTCAATTTATATATACTAAAATAATATCTCATTATATTATACCACAAATAAATTAATTGATCCTTGTAAATTTTATATTGTTTTTACCAAAATTATTGTATATTGATATAGGAATACTCTCAGATCTAGATAATAGTTCTGTTAGTATTTTTATATAAATATTTCCAAATCTATTCATGGGATTCTATTTCTAAAATAACGGATTAATGTGTTAGTAAATAGCCACACTAAATTTTTCATCCATTTAATTAAATAATTCCTTCAACATCATGATATAAAACTTATAATTTTTCCATATTCTATAATTATGATATTAACCCTATTTTTTGTGTTTCAATCGGTTTCTTCATCTATTTGAACATAAATTTCAAATTAAGAGTATCCAAGATAAATATTTCATGGATAGAGTATGAAATTAAATTTATAATATATCATGATATCCAGAATCTAGGATATATTATTCTTTCTATTTATATGCACTTATAAAAAAAATTTGTTTTCACATGTTTAGATAATTCAATTTATGAATAATATGTCATATGATGTAATGAAAATTTAAACCTCAAAACCTCAAAAATAATACTCAAAGATAAAGATTAATCATTACATAGTTATCTAACTTTAAAACTATTCACAAATTTTTTGTCATATGATTAAAAACAGAAAATAAAATAGAATATGTCCCTTATTATTTCATGATTAACCTAACATCAATTTCTTAAATAACATTAATTATTTATAAGTGAACATAAATAAATATATGAACCATAATTTTTTATTATCTAAAATATATAAATCTATCAAAAATATAACTTGAATTGCCAAAACATAAAACCAAAAAAAAATAATATATGTTTCATAAATAAATTTTATTATTTAATACAAATACAATATCAACTAAATATAGAAAATCCCATACTCCCAAATAATCCCAATTCACCATAATTCGACAATGCATCAAACATATGATAATTTTTTTTACCAATTAACAATAATTACCTTCACGTCAAATAATATATTGACCCTACTAGTTATCTGTACCTTTCTACTTATTTCTATAAAATAATTCTTCCCAAATTTCCTTCACACTAAATCAAATGTTTACCCTAAGGGTTACATATGATTCAATAATATATTAGTTCCTAATAAAAAACTCCTAAAATTACATTATTCAACATAAAATTCCATCACATTACACCTTAAAAATGTTTTAATGATTTTAAAATTAAGATAAACATTAGACATATTAATCCTTATTGGAAACAAAAACTCCTAAAATATGTTCATAAGAATACATATTACACTCTAAAGTTATGTTATCCCTTCTATTGTTACCAACTGTGACGTCCTGAATTCATACAACTTAATCTTGTACTTAAAACATACTCTTTATATATTAGACCTGATATAAACAGAAACATATCGTATATAAAATTACCTATAATTATTATTTTAGTATAAATTAATTAACTTTCTTAAATTTCGATAATATTTTAGTAGTATGGTTTTAGATAAATAATAAGCCCCATTAATGTTTCTAAACACATGACATTATCTTAATAATGGAATTTTATAAATTATATTAAGATCATAATATTTTATATAATTTCTATAAAATATCACATAAAATTTAAATTATATGATACCCGTCTAGATATATAATATATAATACACTTCTTCATAACCAATCGGAATTGAAACATCAGAAGAGTGGGCATAAATGCATAACAAGTTTATATTTTAAAGATAATAATCAAAGATAACAAGTGAGAATAATACGAGAATATAGGTAAGTGAACATAATCCAAGTGTATACAATAATATATTCAAACACAAAAAAAACATTATTAATAAATCAGGATTCGAAGAATAATTATTTTTCATAATGTTATAAAATATTCATCTTATCCATGGTTACAAGGCATGATAAACAATAATTTTCTCATGGAAACAATTAAAGAACATAGAAAATATAGTAAAATAATGATGGTATCATGAATTATCTCTTATAAAACATTGAAAACACATGTACACATCATATAAAATTATAGTCACATTACCCTTACAATCACCCTTACATCTTCCCTTATAATGGAATAACATACCTAGTTAATTATAATATATATTATTGAGAGAATAATTTTTTACCCTATTAATCAGAGATCTATTTATATAGATAACCCATTATAATATACTATTCCCAATTACCTTTATTTTGAAAACACAATAAATCACCCTCTTTTCTTCTAAAAACTCTTAAAACATTCATTATTTCATCACAAATTAATTAAACTATGGGAGAAAAATTAGTTTAATGAAAACATTATTAAAATTTACTTATAATCCAAAAAGAGAAAGTGGGAAGATCATATTTGTAGTATATATACCTATTCATGCATAATAAATAATATATGTACTTAAAAAAGTCTAAAAACACTTTTATAAAAGAATTGTACTTATTATCTTAAATACATGTGAAACTAATCATTTATTTTGGAAACCATTAAAAATGAAAATTTAAAAGTACAATGTGAATGAATTTTTCTTTTAAAACACATAGAATTTTATAAATGGATCAATTTAATTAATATATGACATAATTATTGATAAAAGAGATCAAGTGTAAAATTTTACATTAACAATCAATATGAGATTTATTAAAAAGGGTTATATGTGACCTATATAGAAAACATTAAGAAAATTAATTTTAAATCAATTTAAAAAATTCAATGAGTATTGAAAATAACCCATATAAATAATTTTAATTTTAAAGAATTATTCCCCAAAAAATATAATAAATATATAACTGGATGATAAAGAGTTTAGTTTTAAGTCTTTAAAACATAGAAATAAATAGTTTGAAATATTACCCATTTTGTCGAACAAAAAGAAATCCCACATGAAAGAGAAAATCATAGATGAATATTACTAACAATTTCTTTTCCAAAAATTTATCAACAATTACATATTTTCATAGTATAGACGTAAAATAATGAAAAAATTGGTGAATATATAACTTATATCAGTTAAGGAAAAATGATATAAGAAAACACTTTTATATTTTGTAAGGAATGGATAAAAATCCACTGAATGTTTGAATCACTTATATATCCATAAATACCATGAAATAAATCAAATTATATTTCAATGTAAATTGATTTGATATTAACTACACCATATAATTGATTTTGTGGTTCACAATATTAAACTTGTCTTATGAAAATAAAATTAGGACTAAGAAATTCTTATAATGATTATATCATTTTATACTAGAATCAATCAGTGATGTGAATTTTTGAAAAGAAATAAATAAAAATAAAAAATTGAAAAAATAAAAAATAAAACAACATTTCATTGAATAAATAATATTATAACTACATAGTTAATAAGTATTCATTATAACCCAATGAAATTAAATTGAGTTAAGAATCCCCTCATATCAGACATCAATTTAATCAAATGTTATCTATTATATACGACTAATAATTTGAGATTTAATAATAGAATATTTTTTAATCATATTTATATTTATATTTTATGATTATATTCATTAAAATTTTCTTCTTAACTATTTATTAATTATTCATTACAAAAATCTACGTTTCGATGTTAACTATTTGGTGTCATATACATGTTTCTATTCAGAGGATTAAATTCATAAATATTGGTCCATGTTTTGTTATCTATTGATTTTTCATCCTTATGTTATATATGAATTTAATATGGTTATATAATTCCATATATATTTTCATATATCATATGCAATCAAGTGACATAGAAATCATAAAACATCTATTTATTAGAAGAATTTATTTCATAGAAAGAATAAATTTTTTAAAAAAAATTACATATATATATATTTATTATAATTCAAAAAACCTGAAATTGAAATAATTTCATAATTAGTTAACTATATTACCCTTATATGTCAATCAATAAGTAGTCAAGATGTAAACATTATAAAAATGTTAATTTTTGTTGATATTTTTCCAAAAACCTAAACACATTATAATGGTTTACAAATTAAGAACATGATTTATATAATAATAGTATCATATTTATTGATTCATGATCATGTTATAAATGTCATATTAATTCTTTAAATTCATTTTCCATTTTATCCATGTATGTCATTGGTGAAGAATGAAAATCATCATCTAGAGGGAAGCTCTTCTGCAAATACACCAGTGTGATGTTTCAATTTTATAATGGATGAAAATAAAATAAGTTATATCATTATTTGTCATTATAGGTTCATAATAATATCATTAATATAATATTTATTCAATAAATATATATTTGTATACATCCATGTGAGTCAATAATGAAAAATTAAATATGTCATTCATGGAGGTGGTAGTCCACATGTACGCACAAGAAATATTATCCTTTTCCAGTAGATGGAATGAATATATTTGATGGTTATTATCATTAACATAGTAAAATATAGGAAAATAATAATAATACTACTATTATTGTATGATTTTTATGTATATTTTTTGTAGTTTAGGATGAATGAGGTGTGAATAAAATTGGTTAATATGATTTTATATTATTTTGATATTCTTCTTTTGACCGAACTCATGTATATTAGAAGAGAGGCTTATAGTCCAAAAAGATCATTGGAACATGGTATGGAATTTTTGGAGTTGTATATTTAGGGAATATTTGGATGAATCTAAGCATGAATATGTTTTTGGTATTTTTATATTGAGTCCCATTTTAAAGGTAGAAAGCAAAGGCCTTTTCCAAAATATTGAAATTTAAGGGCCAATAATTTATTTTTAAATATAAAAAGTTCCTAATAAATATTCCACGATTTGTATAATAATCTATTTTTTCCTCTTTACTCGTGATAATATATTATTAATAAATTAATAAAATATTATTTCACAATTAATAGTTGTTAAAAACATTTTTTGTCTATGCACATAATTTTTCTTAATTTGTATAATGATAACCCTCCTATTAAAATATATCTATTAAATAAATTATTATTTATAATTATTATACATTTATTTTTTGACTATCTCTAGTTAAAAAAATTATAACTTTAAACATTTTTAAAACCATTTACTTTTATATTTATATTTCATGCACAAGAGTGGTGTCAATGTAGCTTAAGCATTATATATAATTAATATATTATACAAAATTATAAAAATTATAAAAATTATAAATTTAATATAATTTCATGAAGATATTTATATTAATCTATATTAATTCACAATATATTTGTCTACATATCATTATTATAACATTTTGAAAATATTATATAAGAGAGAGTGATATTTGTTTACAATACTCAAAACACAAAATTAAATAGAGATCATTTTGAAAAGAATGGTGTAAAAGAATTGGAATAATAGTAGATAGAAAATGTATTTAATGAATTACATCATCCACCGATTTCAAGATACGTTTCTTGATATCTATCTACTTTACCAATTGATAAAACTATTTTACTTGTTTTTTCATGCATTACGGTTACCACAATATACATAAACAAATAAATAATTATGATAAAAAATAGTTTGATCCTTGTGAAGTCATATGAATGTTATAATTCCAAATACATAATAAATTTTTGTGGATTAAAATTTATGAGTTAATAAAAATTAATTTTAATATAATACATCTGAAATAATGAGAAATATTGTTCAGATTAATTATGTTTAAGAATAAAAACGAATATACCATAGAATCATATATTGAATTGATCCATATGAAATTTATTGGTTTCAAAATAATTAAAAGACTTATATAGAAGTTAAAATAATCAAACATTGAATTTATTCATGTAATTGATTAATTAAACAGTGGGATCAAAAATAGTTTATTTGTTTAAAAAAATCTCTCAACGGCTTGCAAATTCCAAATGCGGGTGTCTAAATTAAACACTTTTTTTAAAAAAATCAGTTATTGTATATTTATGTTTCTTCATTTTGAAAAAATATTTAAAATTCGTTAAAATATCATCATGATGTAATAATATTTTCTGAATTTGTAAAAATCGCTTTTTTTTACTATTCATCCACAAATTAGCCTTTTGGCAATTTTAAAAAATATACCTTTGGATAATAATGATATTCTATAAAAAATATGAATATAATTTAATAATTATGAAAATTTTAAATTATTAAAAGTGTCAATTGAATTAAAATAAATTGTAGTAAATCATATTTTTATATTAAAATGAAACTCTATAACATAATGTATTTTTAACGTTGTTTCATAAAATTTAACAGTAAGTTTCAATTCTAATGAAAATTGTATATTAATAATGTTTTTATATTTAATTAAAATTTTAATATATTACGTTTTACATTAGTTGAGTTTTTCATAAATCAAATGATATTAACAAATGAATTTCAATCAATTATTACCTACTAAAATAGTAGGGTATAACATTCTCCCCCCATTTATTAATTTTTTATTAGAATATTAATTGTTCATACCATAATTAATATACCTTGACATTTTAATAATCATTGAGGTATATTTTATTTGGATTTGTAATTTTGAAGAAACATGTCAAATTAAAAAAATAAATAGTGAGGGGATCTAAAGGCATACATTAATAATTGTATGAAAATATATTATATATTTATATATCTTTTTCATGATGAATATTTTCACTATAAATATGGGTAATATGAAAAAATTCATACATTATTTATATCCATTTCCAAAGTCATTAAACCATCCCTATATATTAACATTAGATTTTCTTCCACCTCTATGTCATCTCATGTTATAATTTTATAATATATAAGATGAATTTTGTAGGAATGATGCGAAAAATTCAAATTCATATTGATAATGACCCCCCAAAAGGATGTCAAGGTAATTGAAAAATTTATATAAATTTACATGAAATATGGTTTCATATAGTTAAGATAATACCAAATATAAATAAATAATTATAGGAATAAATAATTTATTTTTATCTAAAACACCAACACCAATACCAATTATACAAAAAGATCATTTAGAAAAAAAATAACCCTAAAAGTCATCAAATATTCAATTGAAAATTCTATAAAATATAAATACTTGATCATAAATTCTTCTATGATCATCCTTATAATAATCCCTAAAAACAATTAATTAATCATAAATTAAAAAACCAAAATGTATGTATCCTAATTATATATTCCTTACATTATAGTAATATTCTCATAGGAAAACCTATGTCACTACAATATAAAACCATAGCATAATAAAATATTTTTCCAAAAGACAACACTATGACTATTTTATAAACAAAATCAACTACTATGAAATAAATAATATAGAAACCAATAAATTCCCAATATACCTAGTCATATAGTATTTAAAATATATGGTAACAATTTTACTCAATATACCATATTTACCTCAACATAAAAGAATGTATTGACCCCAATGGTTATTTGTAGCATTCAAAAAAGGTATCAAATTAGGTTATTCCCAAATAAAATTTACATTAAATTATGGGTTATACCTAAGTGTTACATACATCTTTTCATCTATTAAAACACAATAAATAACACCAAAATCATATTGAATGATCTTCTAATCTCTTCACCTAAAACCTGAAAATGGTATATATGAATATTATATTAGGATCAAACCTAGACCTATTAACCCATGATGTTATCCAAATCATTTTGAAAATATTTTTATCATAAAAATATTATCAAAAATATTATCTATATAATTACTTGTATACCTAATATATCATCTCAGACTGATGCACCTATCATTGGTGATAAAAACAAAGACATTAAATAATACCTTAAATAAGAAATAGATCCTACCATAAATAAACCATAATTACATGTATAATAGAAATGATCATATATTATTACATTCAAAGAATATTTTAGGATTATAGTTTTATATAATTAAATAAAATCACTTAAATGAAAAAAAAACTATTATATTTATCATAAAATGTGTATATTTATCATTATACTAAGAAAATTTTATTTTAAATTATATATTCAACATATCAAACAATAATCTCAACAAATTAACCACTTTTAGATATATCATATATAATAATCTTATTCTTAACTTGGGTAAAAATAACCATAATAATAGTAATAGAAAATTCATATTAAGGTTAAACATATGTTGGGATAATCAAATATCATACTGGATAATATTAAAAGAATAAGGATACAAAATAATAGTCAATTTTCATAGTATAAGTGATTTTTAACAAAAAAATCATGATTCATAAATCATGAGCCATGACACAAAGCCTCAGGATAAAACAATGTAGAAGTTATATGATCAAATAATTATGATACATGTTAAGCTTTCCTTTTCACAAAAAATCCATAAAAAATAATATAAATAATAATAAACTAATAATATATCATGGTAAAACACATAGAAAGAACATAAAACATTTTTAGGAATCTTAGGATATTGTACTCATTACTTCCCTATAATAAACCAATTCAATAACTCTTATAGTTAAATATAAAACATAGTTATTTCAAAAATATCTTTCTAATATAAATCCAATAATTATATATATATATACCCTCTTTTCAAAAATATTCAACATATCTCCCAAATAAATATTTCCATGAACTATAAAATTTTATTTTACTAAGAAACTAGATACATAAACATCTTATATATGTATAATATTCCTCCCCTATAATATATTTCTTCACATAATGTTCCCTTCTAGACTCATCATATTTAGAACACTTCTTAGAACAAGGAAAAAAATAAATTTGAAGTAGTGAGATTAGATTCCCAATAAGGTTAAGCGTGGGATATATTAATCAATGATAACATATAGGCATATAATGAGCATAATGGTATGAGAACATGTGATTATTTAATTAATATAATTCTTAAAAATTCATAGATAAAAATCATGTCTCAAATAAAAAATAATATTGTGTAATGATAATTAGGAATCATCAAAAATAAATCATGAGTCACGGGTAAAAATCATAAACATATAAATATGTCAAAATAGCATGACACAATCATAGTCATTAAAACCATATCATATTTAATGGTTAGATTTCGAGGCCATTATGTTATAGTTGATAAAGAATCACCATATGACTCCCATGTTATAGAAAATCAAGTATCAACATCATTTTTAATGTCATTATAGATCAAGAATCACCACATATTCCCCATATCATAGTAGATCAAGCATCACCGCTAGTTTCCCATAGTGGATTGATAAATTCAACTATTTATTCCGTAATAATCCCATGAGAAATAGGTAATTAACCAGTATATTAGAGGGAAATAAAAGAACCACCACACACATGATGAAACCCATACATATGAACTCTATAAGATGATAAACTATTCATGACATCAATATATCAAAAAATTGAAAATATATGGGTTTTGTATTGATATCATCATAACATCGCCAACCCACAAGATTGAAATGTGTTTCATTATTATCATATTATGACATTATTATATTCTATAAAAGAATTTTTCAAATAAAGATCTCATCCTATCATAATTAACCCTTTTTAATGAAACAATTTTAATAAAGATCCTATGATAACATAATTAATCCATTAGAAACAAATTGGGTTTATAAAGACCATATTATTACATAATAAATTATTTAGAAATAAATGGGTTCCATAGAATCATTATCATGATTATAAATTGAAATAAATATTATTTTACCATAATATTATAACAACAGTAAAGAAAATATATTCTTGGAGGATAATAAAATAGATGAAAAATAACTTTAAAATTTCATTCAAAAATTTTATTGAAAACATGATGAAATATCAATTTTCTTAGATAAAATTTAGAATAAAAACACATAAATATTAAGAAATTAAATTTCCATGAATATTTCTATTGAAAAATGTAATGTAATCTTCAATTAAAATAATATTCATCGTAGAAAGAAAATCTATCAATGTCATATATGTTAAAAGAATAAATTCTTTTAACACTTTTTCCAAAATAAAAAAAATATTTTTTTGGAAGACATCTATAATGATTGAATTTTAAAAATGTATAAATAAAATTTGAATTTAGTGATGATTAAGAATTTATGAAATTGAACTTATTAGTATAATATCTTAAAAAATTAAATTTCAATATCATAGAAATGGATGAAAAATTTCTTCCACTAAAGTGGGAATACTGTCAGATTATCATTATAATCATTTTATCTATTATTTTATTTTCCAATGATAGATAAATTATACAAATACATGAAAATTTAATAAATAAATAGAATATAATTAAATATATTTTGTTTAAAGTATAATATATATAAAATTTCACTCAATGGAAATATTTCATAGAAAAATCTATACAGGAATGAAATTATAACAGAAACCCCTACAACATAGTAAATATTCATATCAATATATAAAAAAATATACAACTATGGATATATTTATAAAACTACATTATTTAGGTTAGATACATCACTAATTTAATTCATTGGTATTATAAAAACAACAAAGAATAAATAATTGGTGAATTTCAAATATGTGTCACATGAGAAAAATGTGAAGAGAAACCATCACCACTTTGGTAACATTTTAATCATACTATATTGACTAATTAATTGTAATTTTATATATAAATACCATGAATTATAATAATCTATAATATAAAAAGTTAAATTTTAAGTATATACACCTCAAAGATAGAAATATGTGTCTAAAATAAAATATGTATCAAAGAATTAATAATGAGATGAATAAAAAAAACTTCACTCCTATTTTTGTTTTTTACATGATAGAATATCTATTATAATGAATACATATTTGTTATCAATATATTATAGAACCATAATAATATAGATCATAACAAATATAATTTATCTATAACATATTATCCCCCATTCATTAATAATTTTTTATTTAAACCTCTTTTCTAGGTTATAATTGCTTTATTTTTATTGTAGGTTTCGATTTGTCTATACACGGAGTTATACTTTTCTCATTGTCCCATCATATAAATTATTTTAATAAATTGATTATTTTAATATATAATAATTTAATAAAACATTATAACTATTCATATAATCATGTGACTTTTAATAAATGACATTACTTTATGGATATGGTAGATCTTACCTTCAGATGTGTGATGCTTCCACTTTTCAATCGATAGATTGATATAATATTAAATAATAATTCACCATTATAGACCATTAATAATTTCATAAATGTCACATACATTAACTAAATACATTATTAAAACCTTTAATGTGATGCAGTGATGAAAAAAAATATATAACATCATTAAGGTAGTAGTCCATAATTACACATGAGCAATATTCTCTTTTCCTATTTGGATAGAATGGAGGATTGTAATGGTTTTCCCATTATCATAATTATAATTCATTATATTAAATATAATTATTTCATTATTTAATAATGGGAACCAAATATTTTGTTAAGGATAAATACTAAATAAAATGTAAGTACTTGGTTAAGATTCAAAACTCTTCATTCAGAATCCTCCTTTATCTTAAAACATATTCCATAAAAGGATGTATTTTGGAATGAAGAAAATATATTATATGTGGGTGTAAGATCCCTATTTTTTCTTAGTTATTGATCCCTTTTAATTTGGTCCAATTCATTACTATGGACCAAATATAAATGCATAATAATTTCACATGTGTCTCGGGGGTGTATGGGGATTGCTCGGAACTTGGAACACATCTTTTAAGAGAAATAGACTAGTTGTATGATCTCTCCATACTATACGGAAATGGAATGTGGGGTGAAGTAGGGAGCATGATTTTCCTAAACCATGCACCAGGGCTAAACACACATGAAAAAACTATAGACATGTTACATAGGTGTTTTTTCAAATTGGCACACAGATTCTATAATAGTGTGGTCTAACCATGTGAAATTCCCCTAGTATATGGGGAATGGTTGGTGAATAGTTTGGCAAACCATGTGGCCAGAAAGTGTGATGCCTTTTTTTGGATGAAATGTCATAATATCCATCAATTAAATGTTTAAACATTATTTCTTCTCCACCCTTTCTCATTCAATTGGATGGATCTCTATATAACACCATTTTGATCCATTTTTTATCCTAAGATTGAATTTGATCACAGATTACCATCCAGAGTCCATTTGAAGAACGATTCTTCTGGATAGATCTGTGTCATTAGTATTTCAATTCCCCTCATCCCTATTTCATTCTTCATTCTATCGATTATGGTATTTATATGTAGGTTTATATGTCCTTTTTTCAGATCATTCATGCATTCTTTAGATATCGTTCAATTACATCCAAACAAGAGGATGATACTAGATGAGATGAGTCATATGAGTATGAGGTAGGTGGTTTATAACTCAGCCCTAATGATTCTTCCATTTATATATTTCCATTATTGTGTGTTCATCGATCTGATCAGGAGTGGACTGTTATATTGATGTGTCTTTCCTATAGTCATTAGAAAATTATTCTAAGAACCATTTAAATTTTGTTTTTCACCATTTGAGTTTAAACACTCCATGAAAATAACTCCACGTAGGGTGTTATCTTTAAATATGTCTATTGATATTTTTTATGATAGTTTACATGACTGTATGTGTGTGATTTTTCATAACCCAAGAGATATAATAACTTGTATAATTAAATTACTATTGAATTTCTTTTTGACTAGATAATTATACGTTAGTTCCACATAAACCTTAAATGTTTAGTGTTTTAAATTAATTAATGAATGACTAAATTCTAATTGTAATGTATATAAATGATATCAGATGCCTTAATTTATCACAAATTAATTTCACTTGGTCACTCATCCTAAGTCTTCCATGTAGTGTTTATGGAAGGTAAAGCAGAAAAAAAGGTAATTAAATATATGAATTAATAAGTGGTTGCATTTACCAATTATCCTTCTCACACTAATTAATGGAAAGGAAAATAATCCTTGAATTATTAAATGTAATTATTATTACATATCCTTCATTAATAAAGGTATTTTTTAAAAGGTTCCTCTTGTATACGGACCTTGACATTACTATAGGTGTTGTCAAACATGAGCTAGACATAGATTCTTTAGGGAATTCCTTGAGCACTCATGGATGGAATTTTGATTCGTAGATGAAAGTTGCTAACGGTGATACCCACCATGGAACCTGATCATTTTATACTTGAGGATGATCAGTATAAAAACATATGATCTATCCCTTTAATATAATTGGACTCCTTGGATAAACTCCTTAGATCCAAAATGACATTTATAGACATGCGGTGCCTTGGTTAAACCCATCGGGCCTAGACATTTCTAGTCATATTTTAACTTGTATGATTTCCATAGACTTGGTTATAATTACATTATTGAGGAATTACTTGGGTGAAACCCCATGGATTACACACTTAACCAAATAAACATGCTATATATTACTACCAAAGTTAGATCGACCTTTAATGTCAAGGATTACATGGTTGTTACCGAGGATCCTATTTTTTATCATCATTGTAGTGTACCTTATTATATCATCGAACCATCAATACTAATATTATCATGTCATGATTTCAGTTCTATTTATTCATCACATTAATTAATATATAAACATTAACATAATTAATTAATTGAGAGGATTCATATTCAAACACTAGGAGAGGATAAAGCAAGTACTTGGGTATTTACGTTACTCTAATTCCTTACTTTTATATATGCATTCTTGCATACTGTTTTAGTTAATATTACATGAAATTGATGTTATAAAAATTATTTTTGGTGTCCTAATGATGTTTATTTCACATCCTTTTGGGTTACCACTAATACATGGGAATATTACATGTATGTAATTATTTACAAAGAAAATTTCCCTACTTCAGATACACGATCAACTTCTTGCCTTAGGATAGAGATGTGTAATAGATGACTAAGTGGGAGCTCAATATAGTTGAATAGTTTTTGGATTCCTTTTTGATAATTTTGAATACCATTTTTTATTTGCTTCTTTATATCGATGTTTTATATATTTATATAACAAGAAATGTGTCATAGCCTTTTTTTTATTTTTATAAGTTGTTACTAATATTTATCATTCCCTATGATTCTATTGTTCCACATATAAATTTGTTTTGATTCCACCATTTACCACCCATCTTATTTATTCACTAAGCTACATTCTGTTAATTAGGGTACACTATTACGAAAACACTTTTTACACCATTTTTTTATTATTTTTAACATCAGGTCTTAAGGGGGCATCTTTGAAAGTAATGTTGAAAATATTTTTTTTAATGTTGGTTTTAATAACTGATGTTAAAAATGTTTTTTTAGGATTTGTTTCATGTAGGTTTCTTAAAAACCTATGTAAAAGAACATCATTTAAACAAAAATATGTTAAAAATCTATTTATAACATCAATTTTGTAATAAATAATGTGAAAAATGATTATCAAATTATAGATAATTTCTTATTCTTCAATTTGAATAGTCTTAGAGCTCAAACGATGTTACATATCAAAAGTTATATCTGTCAGAAACTGGATATATTATTTTCCAAATAATAATTGAATGATCCAAAAAAGATACATCTTAGAAGGGATTTTAGAATCTAAATAATCATTGGTTGATTTCCCATGATAGGATGAATTATTATTCATTATAATAAACGAATAATCATTAAATTGTATATTATTTAATAAAAATAATCATAAAAAGAATAAATAATGGAAAAATAATTACGAATACCTTATCACGATTGAAAAATAGAGAAATATTGGATTCATCATAAAGATCAAACTAGTAGAGTCAGTGGAATGATGATGTTTGAAATAATGGAACGTTAAATTAATATGTTTTTATAATTAATACTTATAAGTGAGATGGAAAAATAAAACATGGTATTATAAATTGAAGGTGTCAATTGAAAATTTCAATGTTGTGTTGTAAATAAATTGAAATTTTATTCGGAGGGATATTAAAATTTTATTTCATGCCAGTTTTATGATATCCATCAAGAAAAGATATTATGTTTTTTATTTTTCATGGTAGTTATCATAAAATCTATGTGAAAAAATATTTTTTATTGTCAATTGTTTTTAGGAACCTACATTAAAGGACATTTTTAACATCACTTCTTTAGAAATTTATGGAAAAAATGTTTATCAGCATATAAATAATTTCTTATTATTTGATTTTACTAGTCATATAGATAAAATGGTGTTATGGTTCAAAATTTATGATTATCGGAAGTTAGACATCTCTGAGACATCATTTTGATATGATCAACAATGGATGAACATAACTTTTGATCTATAACTCCATTTGAGATCCAGACCAGTCAAATTGAATCTTGGGAAATAAAATACATATTTTCAAACATTTTACACATCAATTATCAAATAACTAATGGGAACAAGTCATGAATATTTGATTTTCACATCTGTTATATGAGAAAAACATGAAAAATCAAATTTTATGGATTTTTGAAGTCAGTTATTTTGAACTGATGTGAAAATAAAAGAAAATTATTTTTAACATCAGTTCATATATTACCAACATGAAAAGAAATGAAAATAGATAGTAATTTTTGTTATATAAGGACTGACATGAAAACTATTTTCAGTTATTTTTTAGGTCGGATCAAAAAAATCGATGTGAAAAATGTGACATAAAAAATAGTCTTTTTTACTAGTTGAATGATTTTCCAAAAGACACACCATAGACCCTTGTAGCTGGTTGGTTGCCTCTAGAATTTAGGGAGATATTCTTGAGGCCATGTGACCAACCAAGCCTGAGGCACGTTTGAGTGGCATCCAGGTCTTGGACATCACAAATTATTATCAGATGTTACATTACATATGTTAATATTTGTAGATGATTGAAATGACATTATTAATCCATTAGAACTTGTTTTTAAGATGTAATTGGGCATAAATAACCCATGTTCAGGGAATATGTTCAGTTTCATAAGTGTGATTGATGTTCCTCTTTTTCCTATTATAGTATATATCTCTCCACCATTAGGTGGTGCAAATGTTCTGTTCCCATTGTTATTATTATTCATATTGAGATCATTATTTCATAATTACTATAATTGTTTAAGGGAAATGATATTATTTATATGCATCATTATAGGAACCTAGAAATCACATGCCATGCATATTTCCATGCCATATTGGTGAATATCACATCTTTTGTTTCTTATTTTTCCTATGATTTTTGAGTGATCCTTATATATATACACATATGTGCTTATACATGGATATGATTGAGTGTTTTTTAGTTTCAATTCATGAGGTGTTGGGGCCCTCAAGGGTTCATGTGGGTAATTTACCGATTCAATCCATTCGATTAAGATTAAATGGGTATCAATTTTAGTGATAAGTTGTATGAGCCCAAATTCACTGGGAATTATGATCCATTGTCAATGAACATTTATATAATAATATAATAAATTGATACCTGTAAAAGTGAAACATGAAATTTAAATTTAATTGGATGCCAGTAAATGAAAAGGTAATGTACTATTGACCTTTCACGTATTGGAACCCCTATAATATATACTAGATCACATACCAATATATAGACTTCTAAGTAGGTAGTTGGGGTAGTATACCATGGGCAGTGAGTCCTTTCCATTCACTCAGATTCTTCTAGTGTTGTTATATATCTACATAAAACTAGTTCTTAGACATGATCTTGGAATTTGTAGTCCAACGCTGCCATGACATCCTCCCATTCTACCCAATGAGGGTAGATATGACCAAGCTCTAGACAAGATGGGTTGTGAGTAGACAATCATAATACTAGGAGTTCCACTTTATGTACTGCCTTTTATAACTGATCTAGCTGATGATACTCAGCTTCTTGATAATGTACATTGTGTGTTGTACTGTATTAATGTTTCCCCATGACCTACACCTACGCTGGGTGATCTAACCCATAAATTTGAACAAAAACATCCTCCTACGTTCATATGGTATGGAGGTCTAGAGGCTCCTGAATCTTGGATAGAGTACACCTTATCTATATACAATCATATAGAGATTCCCCCAGTGTGTAGGGCCAGACATGATATATATATGCTGCATGACATAGCCAATCACTAGAGAAATGTGATAACCCAGGATAGTAACCATATAGGGATCATATTGGCTAACTATTGGACTGAAATCTATGATTTTTTTATTTTTCATAGACATTTAGAACTGACTGAGGTTATGATTTAATGTATTTAGAGTATGTTTATATGTCATTAATGGAGTATTAATCATTTTTCACCGAGTCTTAGTGATTTTCGCCACTTCTTCCCAATGATAATATTTCATCTGATATGAAATTTGAGAATTGGATTCAGTATACCTTCCATAATCTGGTGATTTGTTTTCATCTAACTACATTCTATATATAGTAAATCATGTTCTATTAACATAGTGAATCATTGGGGAAGGATACATTACTGAGTATATATTATTAGTGCCATGGAAAGACAGTAGTTCTCCCGATAGTAAAAAACGATCCCTTAAGGTTTCTTGTCAGGGAACTAGCATCCAGAGTACCCATACTAGTATCTCTATACGGGATCATCTATATAGATAATAGGGGAACCATAATTATCAATGTAAAGGTACACTCTAGTGTGTCAAGCTTACAGCTGTATACGAAACCTTTATGGATTAGTTCGATCCCTTCTATCTGATTATTGAGGAAACATATCCTCACCATCTCCACATTCATCGAACGGTTCTATTACATAGATTAATGTGGGGAGTTGGAGTAGAATATGTTCAAATTTCCGAAGAGGATTTCATTGACCCAGTATCCAACCATTTAATTTTTAGAAAATCTAGAAGACTGGTCATGATCGGGGTAGTCCATATATAACATTTCGCCATGGATCAGGCCATTTGGAGGCATTATAGCCAATACATAAGGAGCAATGTGTATTTTTATTTAACATATGAGTTAATATTATAGTAACATCCACTACAGTGTCTACTTTATATGATATAAGTTCTTCACACTCTTTCACCTCTTAATCTATCATGGAATGTCCTAGGATATATATAATGTATTACCATGGTGTAATGACCATGGATACTCTATTGGTAGTACGGTCAGAGGGAATTAAAAAATACAGGGAATATCCTCTTGAGCTGTGTAGTTAAGGTTTATGGTGGGGCCTCTTTGTTATCGAGATTAAATAATTCAATATCATTGTTATTATTTATTATTTGATTGAGTATCCTACCTTTGTATACATATATCATCCTAGAGTACCGTTTACATCACCAGAGGTAGAAGTTATCAAAACATTGTTGTGTGGGATCTCTATGCTTGTAGAGATAGACCCGAGAATTATGGGATATGTTGAGTAACCACCCTAATTTCAAATATCTTCATGGAGTATCTGTGTTAATATCTAGATAATCTACTTCTAGTAGTAGAGCTTTTTAGGGAAGTGTTTTCTAACAAATTTTCAATATTACCTCCAAATAGAGTGGTAGAATTTATGATTGATCTCATCAATGGAGTATCCCCAGTTTCCATTCCTATATACAATAATGAACCGACTTATATAAAAAAGAACCGAAGGAAGTTGGACGATCTATAGGAGAAAAATTTTATATAACATAGATCATCCACATGGGGTTCACCCATGTTTTTTCCAAGATATCAGATGGGTCCCTTCATTTATGGGTGGATTCTAGATAGTTGAACTAGATTATGAATAATAACTGGTATCTTATACCTCATATATATGACCTATTTGAAAATATCCAAGGAGCTATGATGTTTCCTATGATCGACCTTAGAGCTAGCTATCATCATGTGTGAGTGAGAACTTCATAAATACCTTATATGACTTTTTCATAGTAGGTATGGTCTATATGATTTTTCTATTATGTATCTAAATTATAGAAATGTGCCTACCAATTTCATGGATTTAATGAATAATATGTTCCACCACTATCTCGATTCATTTTTCGTTGTCTTTTTATAAGACATCTTTGAGTATTCTCACACTCGGTGAAATCATGCTATGAACATTGAGATCATTCCGATCACACTCAGAGTGTGTCATCATTATAAAATTATTTTTGGGTGCCACATATATATCAACAATTTCACTTCATGGATTCTATTATTTCATAATCAAGAGTATCTATTTTCCTAGAGAAGGTCAGTGCTAATGTTTACTAGGATAACCCCAAGTAAATGTTTGATATATATTGCCTCTTGGGGATGGATGGATATAACAAGAGTTTTATACATGACTTTCGACACCATTATGAACTAAATAATCTTTTATAAAGCAGTTTTTTATGTCAACGTGGTTAGAAGAGTGCACAAAATACTATGAGGAGTTGAATGAGAGGCTTGTCTCTAAACATATTCCATTTATTCTAGATCCTAGATGAGGTTATACCATGTTCTATGATGCATATGTAAATTTCAAAGGAGTAGTGCTGATGTATTAGGATAAAATTATTGGATACAGATCTCAGTAGTTGGGGCCTAATGAGTTAAATAACCTAACACATGACCTTGAGCTACCAGAAGTTGTCTATGACTTACATTGCTGGAGACACTATCTGATTCCCGGGAACATTGTTATGTATACGGAGCAAAAGAGACTCAATAATGTCATACACATTGTAAATTTAACCTTAGAAAATGGATATGGGTATAAAATCATCATTCGTTAAATTTTTATATTTCTGATGCACATGGAAAAGGAAATGCGGCAGTGGATGTGTCGGTTGGATAAAACATGTACATGCTGGGTTCCAATAGATATCAGACTGAAACTGAATAAGTAAATGTGTAGGAAATTTTCAAATCCTTATGTCATGGTTCTCCATGATATTATTTCAATAGATGTCCCACATTATGATTGGTCCATGGATAAAGAATAATTTTTGTGAATACCTGAATTTTACTGGGATTCTACAAATATAAAACTAGAACTGATGTGGGAGTCACATGCTTCAACATGGGCAGTTCATCTAGGAATCTCTAGTAATTATTAAGATTTGATATTACAGAATTGGTGACTTGGGATGAAATTTCATATAGAAGGGATAATCACTAGGTGTTCCACCTATCGGTAGGGGAATGAAGAGCAGAAAAGACCATCCGAATTTTTAAATGCACTTCCAATCCTGGAGTGGATATTTGAATATGTTTTCATGGATTTTGTAGTTGTCTTATCGAGGTTACATTGAGGTAGTGACACTGTTTTGGTAGTAATTGATTGTCCGAAGAAATTATAACACTTATTTTCTATCCATGATACTTTTCTTAGTTGATGAGTTAGAAATATTGTATATAAATGTGATCATATGACTATATGGGGTCCTTTATACTTTCAATTTAGATAGGGATTCTTGTTTCAGGTCACGATTCTCACAGGGGTTGTAGAAGGCGTAGGGTAAATTTTTTTTAACAAATAATTTCACCCTCAGACTGATGGATAGTTTTAATAGACTATAAATGTGTTATAGGATATGTTTTGAGAAAGATTCCTTGATTTTGGAAGTTATTGGGAGAAGCATATCCCTCTTATCGAGTTATCAAATAAAAATAGCATCCCTAAGACAATTTAGACTACTCAATTTGAGGCCTTGAATGGTTGGTCATGTCATTCACCACTATTCTAACTAGAGGTAGGGGAGGAATCCCTATTATGTCCTTATATTGTGTGGGAGACTTCATGGTTGTTTAATATAATCATGAGGTGTATGAATACTACTTAGTCTAGATAGAAATCTTATGTCAATCTTTATCAATGACCTCTGGAGTTTGTGGCAGGGGATGTTGTTTTCCTATGTGTACATGCAGGCATGAGAATAGATGGATATAGTTGCACAATACTCTTTTGCCTCATTATATAAAGATATTTTATATTATGGAAAGTGTCGGGTGGATAGACCTTCTGTTGTCATTACCTTAGAGGTACCACGCTAATTATAATGTCTTATACATATCACATATTTTCATTATCATGCTGATGCAACTCACACTTTTGAACATAATGATGTTGAGCATGCTTCTGAAGCTTCCATTATATATTATCATAACTCAATCATTTACCATATCATGAATCCAATAAGTGTATGATTTATCCCTCTAGTATGGGTGCTATTGAAACACAGTCATGTTCATGACATGCTTTGGGAGTATGAGGCCGACGTACAAGCCTAGTTGAAATATTTGTTTCCATGCTGGGTTTTGAAGACCATAGATGGTGAACTCAGGGATGAGTTCCCATATGGCAAGAAGACATAAGAACCTTTTTTTCACTCAGTTCTGGTTCTTTTTTCATTCATTTGTATTCATTATTTTAGACCTAATAGGGATTCCTAATGATCTCATGGGTATCTTATAGGGGTCTGGGGATTCTTCAGAGCCTGGAACCGTTATTTTTGAAAAAAATATACATGATGCACAGATAGTATAATCCCTGGGATGCTGGCCATATGGTATATCCAAACCCTACGGGGCTCGCTAGTGTGGTGAAGCACAATGAATAGTTTTCCTTAACAGTATTCTAGGGCACACACACATGAAAAAAACTACTACCATGTTTCAGAGGAGTTTTTAATGGTTTCCTCATCATTTATAAAGTAATGAAAAATGACCCTTCCAACATTAGAGGGTTCATGGTTGGCAGGCGATATGGACAACCCAACAGTGGAATCGTTGGATTCTTGTTTTTTGGATGTTATGAAAAAATCACCATACATGAAATGTTTTAACTTTAGTTCTTCTCCTCTCTTTCTCATTTAAGCTTATAGTTCACCATTTTCTCCAATTTTGATCCCTCTTTATTCCAAAGATCGATTTTGTACTCGGATCACCATTTAGACTCAGATTTATACATTATTCAAATCATTGGATACCTTCCAATAAGATATCAAATCTATTTTAGCCATATATAATTGTTATTCTTATTAGATATTCAATTAATATATAGGCCATATTTCCTATTTTCATTCCATTGATCTATTATTCATATCTCTTCTAATCCTTTCTAAACTAGATATAGATACTAGACAAGAAGAGTCATACACATTTAAGGTATGAGGTTTATAACTCATCACTCATGTTTTATAGTCTTTTAAATTGTTGTAATTGTGTGTAGGATTATTTGATTCTGCATTTCCTATTAATTTTATGTGAGTAAATTATAGTAATAATAAACATGTTCTAAGACCCTGGTTATTTATCTTATTCATATTAAGAGGATACATCCTCAATGTTGATCACCCAAAGTAGTGTGTAATCCTTAACCGAATGAGCATTGTTATGAGAATTAGCGCCGTTGTTCACGTGTGCCTTTTATTGAACCTAATAATGGTAAGCCTTCATTAATTAAATTACTATTTAATTAGGGGTTTATTATACTTGTATATGTTAGTTCCACTTGACCCTTCTAAGATAAGTGTTTTAAATTAATAAATGAATTAATAAAAGGAGATTGGTATGTATATAAATGAACTCAGTTGACCAAGATTGTTATAAATAAATTACAAATGTTTTCTAATCCTTTTTCTCTACATGGAATGTTAATGAAGGCTAATGTGGAGAACCATGTAATTAAATACATGAATTAATAAATGGTTAATTCTCCCAATTATCCTTGTCACACTAATGATGTGTAATAGTTTGAACCCTGGATTATTGAATAGAATAATTATTAAATTGACTGAATTAATTAATTAATTTTTTTAGAGTTTCCTCTTATATAAAGACCATGAAATTACTATAGGAGAGTTCAAACATGAACTAGACTTAGATTCATGATGGAATACCTTGATCACTTTCGGATGACATTCTGATATAGATATGTTTGTTTCTATGGGTGATACACACCTTTGAAACCATTCTATTTCTAATTTAGGATTCAAAGAATGAAACTATAGTATCCATCCATTTTTATTATATGATGCATTTGATACACTCCTTGGATATAGCATGACAACAAAAGACATGATGTACCATAGTTACATCCATCAGGCCATGTCACTACTTATCCCATTTTACCATGGATGATTTCATAGGACTCAGTTAGAATTAAATTATTTTTGGAATGAATTGAGAGATTCCACATTAATTACTCTGTTAAACCTTTATACAAGATATATGTAACAACCTAAGTAGGCTTGATGCCTGAGGTCAAGAGTTCCTTGGTTATTACCTTGGATCATTTTTTACCATCATTACATTATGCCTTGATATATATTGGATCATTCATTATAACTATTATCATTAATTTATTTGAGTGTTGGTTATTCCTCACATAACATACAATATAAACTAGAACATAATTATTTAATGAATAGGTTTCATGTTCAGAAACTTGTTAAGGCTGCAGTTGGCACTTGGGTGTTTTCATTATTATAATGCTATAATTTTATATATTCATGATTTAATTATATTTTATTTTTTATTATATAGATTGTATGTTAATGAAAACATTGGTTTTGGCCTATCATAATTTATCTCACACCATATCCTTTCCGCTATTGCTACATGAGATAATTACATGTATGCTATTGTTGACAAAGCGAAGTATGCAACCTCAAACACTTGATTTCATTCTTGCATTAGTCTTGAGCTGGGTTATTAATTACTAAGGTGGAGGTCAATATTCACATATTTTTTCTAGATTCTTTTTTATACTTTTTTCTATCATCTATTGCATGCTGCATTGTATCTATTTTTTCACCATTATAAAAAATAACATTTATCATTAAAGTATTATTATCAGTTGCTACTACTGTTTATTATTGTGTATTCTTCTATTGTTACACCAGTTAATTTATATTTATCCATTTATTTACCATTGATATTATAAATATTATGTTATAAACATTGTTATAGGGGAAATCTCTCCATGGACACACTACATACCCCACTGCTAGTCGATAGGCTCTAGGGTTTCGGGAGATGCACCTAAGTCCATGTGGAAAACAAGGTTCAATGAATCATTGACTGACATCTAGGTCCATGACATCACTATGATGAATGGATATATAATGATAGTATTGTGGGAATTTTTTAGATATCTAGGGATTTAAATTTATGAATAACGGAGAATATGAGGATCCCTTTTAAAATGGATGGAAATGACATATAGTGAATTAAAAAATGATTTATATATAATATATGTCATGATAACCTCAAATGGAACCAAATGTGAATAATTTTAAATTTAGGACTTTATAAGTTAAAATTATCATGACTTGTTCATGTTTAATTTGACCCATATCTTTTGGTTTAACCCATTTATCTACCATGTTCCACCTTAAACATGGTAGCACATTTTTTAGTCGTTAAAGTTCTTAAATTTCCTTATATGGGTAAAACTGGCTCACAAATCCTCAATAGATGTAATTTTAGTTAATTAGACAATATATTTTCTTCTATTAATAGATTTTATTTTCAAATAATATGAAAATATCTTATTTAACATAAAATTTATTTAGTGAAATTATGTAGAATATTAATTTAACTTGAAATTGAAGGCATCAACGTAGTAATTGGATGAATATAAAAAAACTCAAATTCACACTATATTGTTACATATGAAATAAATATAATACCACAATTAATTTAAAAAAATATTTATTCTATTAAGTTTAATGTCATTTATCATAACATTCTTGCTGCCGGTACTACCACTATATTAGCACTGTGTTATTGTTTAAGTTAATTATATCATCATAAAAATTTAAAAATAAATTACTATCATAAAATTATTGTTTATATTTTAGAAATAATATTTCTTATTCATTCATATGTTATTTACCCCCAAGAAAACATATATTTCAAATAAAAATCTAGATAGTTGGATCATTTATTTATCATTTTTTTAAAATAATATAAAGGGCATAATAAAGTAAAATAGCACCAATTTTCCATATATTCTAATTTTGGATTATAATTGATGAACTAAACTCATCCAATTGCATAAAGGGATGTGTTAATGAAATTTAAGATCCTTATCCCAATATTTTGAGATATTTTTACCTATCTTACCTTAATTTAGGAGATAAATATTTAACATATTTACTATTCTTAATGAAAAAACATAAAAGAGACATATTTTTTAAAATTTTCATAAATTGAATCAAAATATGGAATTGAGTTTTTAATAATAAATTTGTTATAGTGTTATAAATCTTTAATAATATAAATTTATAAAATGAAATAACACATAGTTATATGAGGAATTTATTTCTAATCAAAAAATTATAGTTATTCCAAAATATAGTAAAATGAAGACACCTAAGAAAAAATTTATATTATATACAATAAAATTAGTTATAGTTTAATTAAATATAAATTAAAAACATTATTTTAATTTTAAATTAAATAATTTAATCATAATTAATAATATTTTACAAAAAATAAGTTATTTTTACAGTTTTATAAAAAAAAAATCTTTATAGATAAACGGAAAATTTTCCCCTAAGATAATATTGAAATAATAATTTAAAAATTTATATTAATTTCATAAAATAATATGTCTATAAATTATATATTTTTGTTATAATTTTCATTCAAAAAATTAAATAAAATTATTTTCATGAAGAAAACATATTTGTAATGCCTAAAATAACATTAAATAAAATAATGAACATATTTATTATATATTAAAAAAAAAATTATATTATATAATGCATTTATATATGTTTTACATAACTTTTTCATTCTTATTCATAAAATAAATTAAAGGCTACTTTATGTTGGTAATGTATAAATAATACAATTTTTATTGTATATCAATATTTTCTTAATGCTCAATGTTGCATGTCAAAAAATATATCAAACATGGTAATGTTTTAAAAAAATTATGTGATGCTAGATTCCCACAAATAAATAAGTAGTTCCCTCACAATTTATCTGTGTAAAAAATTATCATTATTTCCAAATACCATTAATGAATTTTTTTTACATATAATGAGATAATAAAACATCATTTGAAAATGGAAAGTGGATAACATAATGGTTACATAAAATTACACATAAATCAGGTTCCTAGACAAGGATAACATTAATAATAAGTGAATATATGGATATAAAGAAGAAAAAAATATCATAAGGATAATATAAAATGATATAGAATAGAATAATGAGAATGTTAATGAAAAAAGTCCAAAATTTGTAATTGATACATAATTTCACTAATAGATTAGAAATAAATATAATAGGAAAACATGATTATTTATAGATCATTTTCCATGAGGAGTAGAATTACGAAACTATCGAGAAAAAGTAACAAAGAGAATAAACATACTTTATTTAATTCAATTTCATTATCATAATTTCATCCATTTCTTGTGCTTCAATAAACTTCTCATCAATGTTATCTTTTATTCATTGAAATGAATATTCCAGACGATTACTTTTAATGCAAGAAAAACATGGATTATCTTTCAATTTTTCATAAGAGTTTATTAAAAAAATTCATTACTCTTGTATATAGATATTGACCAAACATGCATAGGTTAGAATAATTTAACTAATATGAAAAAAATCTAAAAACACAAATATCTGAAAAACCCATAATTACAAGGAAAAAGTTCAATATAAATCGTTCCTTAAATTACTCACCTTAAAATGACTTAAAATATACTAGATGAAAATGAAATACCAAACAATAAAATTATCTTATAACATGATTCTTCACGATTAACATAACAATTACCTCAAAATAACATCAAGATATCACAACACCATATTACAGAATAATGATTAAATCCTTGTAAAATACTCACCAAAAAATTGTAAATTATTTCTATAAATACCATGAATCACCATAAATCCACAATAATATAATATTTACTTCAAAAAATGATCATTATACAATCTATATAATCTATTTTATAAACATAAATCATATTTTTAACCAAGCTAAATATTATAATCTCATTATCAGGTATATATTAAGGGTAATATTTGCTCAATAAAGTGTTTTCTAGAAATTTCAACATACCAAAAAAATCGGTTTTTAAGGCTATCTATACCAAAAAGAATATGCTTGAATATCCTTAATGTAAAACAACAAAATAATAGAAATTAGATATTTTGGGATACTAAAAACTATAATATCGTTAATAAAATTTATCTACAATATAATTCTTTAATACTAGTATGTACATAAATTAATCATTTCATTTAAATTATTGAAATAACATTGGCCCTTCCATTACCTATGCGATATACCTTTATTTACTTCATTAATATGGGTAATTCTATATTTTCCAACACAAAAAATATTGAACTATAAACGGTACCTTAAAATAAAAATCATTCACTTTTATTGAGATCTTTATTTTTTCATTTCCATAACATACTCAGTTACATTATTTTCCATACAGAAAAAATCTTGTCATTATTTTGAGATACATCCCTTGGTGATTATTCCAAAAAAATTAAATGTTTTGTTGTTGAATCTGCATATACTTTTCAAAATCATCAACTGAGATCCCATGAGACTCTATTTTTCTATTATTACATTTATTAGTAAAATCACCTAGGATGAGTTTTTCAGTCATATAATGATAATATTTATTAGTCATAATCACTAGTTTTCACATTCCAAATCACAATTCATTTTTTTTCTCATGAAGGTAATACTTGTATTATTTTTTCCACTCAATATTAATACGAATACTCTTTGTTTCATACATTTAAAATGAAATTATAATAGTATGATAAACAATATTCATATTTATAACCCTAATAATCATGAAAAATAATTCATAGGAAGTCTAAGTCTCATCAAATTATTTTCATTCTATGAGAAAATAGTTTTAAAATATGTCATCCGTATTCATTATAAATTGAAATAATTTTTATTTTTTCGTAATGATATTGTTAATTAACCAAAAGAATACCCCTCAAGAATATATATCTTGGTGTGGAATCTTATTCCCACTCTTTATACATCGGTGATGATTAATTTAATACCCAATCACATTCATTCATAGTATTTACCCCTAGTTGTATCTATTCCATAGCTATATCAACGTTTTAGTATCTATAGAGGATTGATTTTAATGAAAGATAGACAATCCAATATTTAACACAACATTAAGATGTTATCAAATACATGGACTTAACCCAAGGTTTTCACATATTTTTTTCTAATCCAAATCTCTAAAAATAACTAAAACATTCTATAATATAAATATATAATCAGAAGAATACGATAGAGAGATATTACATATTTTCAATGAGTATTAAATTTATTTCCAACAAAAATTCTCTATTGAACTATATTGGATTAGTGTAATTAAAGAATAGAAACAAAAAAAATATATCTCTAGTAAATTATTCATGATAACTAAAATTTTATCTATAAAATGTGTGACATCCCATCACTAGTTCATAAGAATTCCAAACCATTTTTAAATCCATTTTTGTGTTATTTTGTGGTAATTTTTAACGGTTTTCAAAAAATTATGTTTTTCTACATTAGGGGGTATGATATTGAGAGGATTTTAATAGAAAAAGACAATCTTCATGTGGCATGGTTGAGAGGGTTAAATCATAGATTCTATCTGATATTTTATTTAGGATATTCACCCTTTTGGAAATGCTATGATGTAGTTATGGGGTTGCTACGTAGCTCCTCTAATCTGGTGATCCATTAAGTGTGGAGGAGAAGATGAATCATGGAGTTTTATGTAGAGTTATGGTCAAAATTATCAAAATTAGTACCCTTGTGGATGAATTTGTTAGGTTTTAAAGTCGTTTCTCCTAGAGAAAATAAAATCTATGGCCATGAAACTCAGTTGTAGTTTTGAATAGAATAGCGTGGCACGATCCTTCCCAATGCAATATAGAAATTAATTCATATATTACATATATTCCTAGTTCCTTGAGCTTGTGTCATGGTGTTATATTACAATGTCTATGTCTAAATACAAAGACATCAATATGATACATATATTCTTATAACATTATTCTTAAAAAATTAGCAGCCAAATAAATATTTATGATTTCATTTATAGTTTGTCTTGGTTGTATTTGTAATAGACCAGACCTTTCCAGTCCATTAATTTGTGGGAAATCTGGTGCTTGAGGTGTCTAGGGGATTTGTGGTGTTTCTGGGATATGTGATATGTTACAACAGTGAGTAAATTTCAACATTTCTCCAAATTCCCAGTTTCCCAACGATGCCTCATACCAACATTTCCACATCACAATAGTGTCTCACACTGGTGGTGTCTTGCTGATGGTACCTCACCCTAGTGGTATCTCACCGAGGCACTGGATCACTAGAAATATATCATCTTGGTGGTTGCTCACTGTCGGTCTGATATCTTAGTTGTGGCTCGTTGGATGTCACTATCTGGTGGTGGTTTGCTGGCGGTCACTCATTCGGAGGTGCCTCATACTGTGGAGGATCACAATAGGTGATCCATCTTCTATTTGATCATGGGTGGGGACTCATCTGGAGATGCTTCATAGGAAATTACTTGTTCGATGGTGCCTTGTTCAGTGGTATCTCACTGGTGGTTCATCATGAGCAATGCATGACAACCCTGCTTTTATTACAAACATAAACATGATTTATTATATAAAACTTCACTTGATACAACAAAGAAGATCGAGAGGTTTAGTGTCTTTGGGTATTAGGATAATTACATAAAAATATGAATCATGAACTACAACATCTTTATTGAAAACTTCCTTTACATGACCACTACATTCCCTCATACTTAGCATTGCATGGGATAACCGGATGACACGCATAAGAAAAGGGTGAGCTATAAAGCCCAGTAAAGGAATACACATAGAATAACATGAGGAGTATAACACATGTTAGAAATTAGGCATATAAATAGAGAATAAGAGAAACATAAACATATAGGCATGATAAAGCATGATAATCATAACAAGGAAATGTGGCAACAACACTTAACTTGGAATTAGCATGAGCCAAGGCCCATTTCACATGGAGTATGAGTAAATTATCATTGCACATGAAGCATCAGTAAACCCTCGATGCACATTAATTATCATGATTCAACACTCATTGCACATGACGTATCATGATACTATACTTTACCCAATGCGTTGGAGCGCTATAAGGGCGCACCATTCTTAAACAGTTCATTTCAGGCATATGTGTGCCACATGGATCATAAAACATGGATTCATAAAACATAATAATTTATTCCACGATAAAAGAATGTGTAATTAATACATGAAATATTATAATCAATAAGTAAATGTGCATAAAGGTGAATAACCTTGATGGAGAAATGCACATGGTATTCACTACACAATGACATTGGCTTAGAAAATTGGTGCGATTTCGGCAGCGTAACGTCGTGATATAAGAATTCATAAAAATCGTTGATGATAGAGAAAGTGGTTCCTCATCATATTTACATGTAATGTTCAGTAATGAGGTCATATAGATACATGTACCAACAATTTTAATGGAATTTAGATTCATGATACAAAAGTATTTCTTGAATGTAAAAGAGGAGAGAGAAGTTCCTTTGGGGATTTCGGCATAGTAACGGGTGTACATGAGAGGCATTTAATGAGAGATAAAGGGTCTCCCATAATTCAAACATAAAGAGAAAAGTATGATGGAGGTTCAAAACCATACCCCAACATTCATAATTGAAATTAAAAGGGCAAAACAACTTAATGAAAATTGGACAAAAATGAGAAAGTAAGAAAAAACCCTTACTTGGAAGTGTGATTCCAAAGGCTAGATAGAGGATTGTGAGAGGATTCTTTGGAGCTTAGGGAACCTTGGGAGGATTATAGAGAGAGTAGGTCAGAGTTTGGATACACTCCAAATGCTTTGAGTGAGGAGGAAGTGGGAGCTTGGGTGAGTTTATATAGGAAAGGTGAGGGAATTCATTATTAGTTAGGTTTGGGACCCCTTATATTAAACTAATCCAAACCACAAACCATACCATGGTTTTTGCCCATGGATTTTAGAAAAGTGAAGAGAAAAACAATATTTTATAAGGCCAAAGTCCGAACTTCTTAATATAATTGGGTTGCTTATGTGGAGTTGAGTCATACTCCAATGGAAATTAATTTAAAAAGACAAGGTGTTTAATGTGTCTTGAGGGGTTCATAAATGCATTGAAAAGTAAGACAAAAAATAAAAAATCACATTATTTTAATGGTAAAACATATATTGGCCGAACATAAATATTATAGTATTTTATTACATCACTATTGGGTCATTATGATGTCATAAAACACATTATATATTTAAATGGTGTTTAATATTTTCTCAAAAATTTGTTTGTCTCAAAAAGTTATAAAAAATTCACCGTTGGATAATTTCTACATCGTGATTCCAAAAATTACCTTTATTTTATCTAAATAATTTATCTAAATATGTTAATTTTCACTTTCAAAATAAAAACCGACATTTAACGAAAATTCACGGGTATTAACAAAAATAGCTTTCAAACTTTAATAAAAATTACAATTGCATTCATAAAATTATATGATGATTTATATTTAATAAAAATTAATTTAACAATAATATTTTATTATAATATTATTTATTCAAAAATTCCTTAATTTAATAAAATAGAATTCTTATTTAAATAATAACTTAAAACATTATTTGTACTTTAAAAACTATTTACAATGTATCAATAATGACAAGAAAGTATATTCATTATTATATACAAAAAAATAATTTACATGAACATAATACTATTTATTTGTTACATAACCCCTTAAAATAGCTGCATAAGACCTAAGGGTAAGGTGTGCGATGGTGACAGACTCTTGTGGTGGCTCGGATATCATTGCTCGAGTGGTAATCTCTATCAACTTCCACTTTTCCTGTAGATGGTCCCATTCGAGCATGACATGATGAATCTCAGCTTGGGATTGGTCTAGAGCGAATCCCAAGGACGCCTTCTCTTTTCCGAGCTCTGATAAATGGGCTTCGTATGGAGCAATTCTACTGGATGAGGCCATCACTTCTTTTATCTGACTAAATTTGTGTTATTTAAAGCCTTATATTTATACTAATCATGTGATCACTGTTGAACGTCTATATTAGCAACGATGAAAATTCTTAACATAAAACCAATGAAGTTGACATTTTATATAAAAATAAAGATACATTTAATTAGATCAAGTGGTATTTTATTAATGAAACTTTGGGTCATTGCAATATTCCCCCCATAAGAAATTACACACTCGAAATTTTCTCTTTCTCACACTAAAACAGATGTGGGTAACTCAACTTCATTATTTTCTCTGATTCCCAAGTCACATCTTCAAACTTGTGGTTTCTCCACAAAACCTTGACGAGGGGCATTGACTTATTTCATAGAACATTTTCTCTATGATCTAAGATCTTCACTGGTTGCTCCTCGTAAGAAAGATCATCTTGCAATTGTACAACCTCAGAAGAGAGTACATGTGACGGGTTCGGTATGTGCTTCTTTAAGAGGGATACATGAAAGACATCATGTACTTTGGCCATGGTAGGTGGAAGTTCTAGTCGATAGTCCACATCCCCGACATGATCAATACTCTCGAAGGGCCCGATGTACCTTGGACTTAACTTCCATTTCATTCCAAACCTCATGACCTACTTCCACAAAGATATGCACAGAAAAACCATGAGTCCAACTTTAAACTCAAGGTCTTGTCAACAATTATCTTCATAACTCTTCTATCGACTCTTGGCTTCCTTGATATGCTGTTGAATGATTTTCACCTTCTCCACCATTTCTTCGACCATTTCTGGTACAAGCAGCTTACGTTCACCGACCTCATCCCAACATGCCAGTGTTCTGAACCTTTTCCCATACAGGGCTTCATATGGTTCTATTTGAATGATTAAGTGGAAACTGTTATTATAAGAGAACTCAACCAGAGGAAGATGTTGATCCCATCCTCCTTTAATGTCCATTGAGAAAGCTCTCAACATATCCTCAAGTGTTTGGATAGTCCGCTCGGATTGGCCATTAGTTTGAGGATGATAGGTCGTACTGAAGTTCAGTTCAATATTCAGAGCATGTTGAAGACTCTTCCAAAACATAGATGTGAATCTTGGATCTCATTCAGACACAATAGATAGTTGTACTCCATGCAACCATACCACTTCTCTGGTATATATATGTGCCAGTTGATCCCAGGAGAAATCCTCACGAATAGTAATGAAGTGTGCAGTCTTTGTAAGACAATCCATAACAACCCATATTGCATTGTTGCCTTTGGATGTCCTCGGAAGTCCGGTGACAAAGTCCATGGTCACGTTCTCCGATTTCCATTCTGGTATGGGAAATGGTTGCATCATCCCCTTAGACTTCTGCCTCTCTGCCTTCACTTGCTGGCACACCAATCACTTTGATGTATATTCAGCGATCTCCTTCTTCATACTACCCCACAAAATGTTTTCTCAGAGATCTCGATACATCATTGTGCTCCCTAGGTGAATAGAGAAACTTGAACTATGTGCATCATCCAAAAGTTCCTTCTTGAGCTTCGAATTTGATGGAACACATAGTCTTTTCCCAAACCGCATAATTCCTTCTTCATTAACATTAAACTTCGAGGATTTCCCTTTTTCGATAGCTTCCACTTTTTCTTGAATTCCCACATCATCCTTTTGAGCATCCTTTATCCTTTTCAAAAGAGACGGTTGAGAAATCATTTGTGAAAGGATTGATGAAGATCCCTTATCTATGATTCCCGTGTCCATCTTCATCAAGTCTAAGAAGATTGGATCCTTCTCAATTCTCATCATTGATAGAATCGCTAGATCCTTTCTACTTAGGGCATCTTCCACCTTGTTCTCTTTCCTATGGTGGTAATGGATTGAACATTCATAATCCTTGATGAGCTCTATCCATCTTCTCTGGCGCATATTAAGCTCTTTCTATGTGAATATATATTTAAGACTCTTGTGGTCAGTATATATCTCACATTTCTCTCCATAGAGATAATGCCACTAAATTTTCAAGGCAAATACCACCACCGCCAACTCCAGATCAGGTGTTGGATATTATTGCTCATGGATTTTCAATTGCCTTGAGGCATAGGATATCACTTTACCATTCTGCATCAGTACACAACCTAAGAAATTATTCAAAGAATCCCTAAAAACCACAAAAATTTCCCCACAGTGGGTAAAGTGAGCACCGGTGCAGTGATAAGCCTTCTTTTCAACTCCTTAAAGAATTCATCGCATTCATCATTCCAAGAAAACATTACTCCCTTCCAAGTTAGCTTGGTAAGAGGGTTGGACAATCATGAGAAATTTCTCACAAATCATCTATAATATCCAGCTAAACCCAAGAAGCTACGAATATCTGTTACCAATGTTGGCCTCATCCATCCCTCAATTGAATCTGTTTTAAAAGGATCCCCAGATTTCCCATTTCTTGTGATGATATGGCCCAAGAATGAGACTTCCTTCAACCAGAACTCACACTTTATGTACTTTTCATAGAGCATCTCCTCGCGCAAAGTCTCCAGTATAGTTCTTAAATTATCCTCATGATCCTTCTTGGTTTTGGAGTATATTAGAATATCATTCATAAAGACTACTAAAAATTTGTCTAGGTAGTCTTTAAAGACTCTATTCATTAAGTCCATGATGATTGTTCGAGAATTAGTGAGTCTGAAAGGCATTACTATGAATTCATAGTGCCCGTATCTTGTGCAAAAAGCAGTCTTGGGGATATCTTCCTTCATCACCCTTAATTGATAATATCTAGACCACAAGTCCACCTTGGAGAAGTATTGGGATCCACATAGCTGATCAAACATGTCATCAATTCTTTGGAGAGGATACTTGTTCTTTATCATGATTTTTTAAGTTCATGATAATAGATGCAAAGCCGCATTGACCCATCCTTATTCTTGACAAAGAGGACTGGTGCACTCCATGGTGAAGCACTTGGGCGTATAAACCCTTTTATCCATATTCTACTGTAGTTGTTTCCTCAGCTCTTTAAGCTCTACAACAGCCATTCTATATGGAGTCTTGGATATTGGTAATTCCCCGAGTATAAGTTCAATTGAGAATTCAACATCTCTTCTATGAGGATGACCATGCAGTTATTCCGGAAACACTTCAGCGAATTCCCCCACAGTAGGCATTTATTTGAGGATGGATTCTTCTTTGGACTCAATCATCTGAGCTAGATATATATGCTCATATGGTAGTAATATCAATTCTTGAGATGATGGAGCTAAATGAGATTTATCTTCCTCCTTACACTTGTAATGAATCGGGGGTCGATTCTCTATATGGAGTGTGATTTCCCTCTCCTAAAAATTTATGTTGGATCTATATAAAGAAAACCAATCCATGCCAATAATTGCATCAAACTCCACCAGAGGTAGTATGAAGAGGTTCACCCTGAAATGAAATCCACAGATTATAATAGGGAATGACTTATATTCATGGGATGCAATGATTTTCCCATTTCCGTACTCACTGAAATCATCACTTCCATGATTTTTGGTGGTGTTGGGATTGTTCTAAAAAACATTCAAGATATAAAATAATGCGTAGAACCTGAATCAAAAAGTATGTTCTCTATTCGTGAATGAATAACTAGCGTACCTATCAGCACTTCGTTGTTGAGGTTCACTTCGGCAGAAGTGATGGCAAAAGCTTTTCCTTGTTGCCTTGGAGGTTGTTGGTATCCTCCTAAAACCCTTGGATTGGAGCACTGATTTGCAAAATGACCCAGTCATTTTCATTTTTAGCATTGAACAATGCGTTGAGGTTCGAACGGAGTGTTCCTCTCCTTTGTCGCAGCCGCGGGTCTTTCTTACCAACTGTTAATAGCTAGGTGCCCTTCTCTTCCACACTTGAAGCATTTCCTCGTCCCCTTAAGGAAACTTCCAGGGTACTTCTTTCCACACTTTTGGAAAGTGGGGTGCTAGATCTTCTTAGCACCATTGGATTTATCCATCAGACCACCAACATTGAAGTCCACCTTACACTTCTTATCCCCTTGATACCCCTGTGATTCTCAGATCCCCATTTCGAAATTGAGGTCACATCAAAAAATTTCCTCATAGCTATCGAAGTCATGGATTGCTAATGCTTTCCGTAGGCTAGGCTTCAACCCACCCAAGAAGCGATCAACATTGCATTTGGGGGTAACGACAAATCCGTAAGTCTATCGTGTAAGCCTTGTGATGTTTGCCTTATACGCACCAACAGATTCTTCATCTTTTTTCTTGAGGGAAAGGAAGTCCCTTTCTATCTTAAGCCGGAGGGTGTGCGGATAATATTTATCGAAAAAAATCTTCCAAAAATCCTTCCATTCCAATTCCTCGATCTCCTCCTCAGCCTTCGTATTTTTGATCAAATTCCACCATTGATCAGCTTCACCCTCTATACGATAAGCCACAAGGAGAACCTTCTCTTGTTCAAAACATTGAAGTATGGAGAAGATCTTTTCAATGGAGTTGATCCATTGTTCAGTGATTGTGGGATCGTATGATCCCCTAAATGTAGGAGGACTTTGTCTCATGATGCTCTAGATAGTGACTTGTTATTTCTTAGGGTGGGTTGAACGTTCCTCTTGACCCGTGTTTCTATTCAAAACATGAGTTAGCTGAGAGAGAAGCGTGACAATGTTCGCGATTCCTGCTCCCATTAGATTGGGCATCTCATTCGTACAGTCATCACACTGATCTTCACAATGGTTGTTAGCCCAAGTCCTCCTATTACCGGCCATTGGCTGGAATAAAAGGAAGGTTAAGGGTAACACATAAAGGGTAATCCAAATACAAATGTTGATGAATTATAAATAAACTTTTATTTACTTAACTCATGAGTCTATAGGGTTCAATCTACTCTTTTCATGATCTACTTTCTAACATATATTCTTAGGGTCATTTTTTTAATTCCCTTAATAAGGGTTCATACTAAGCTTGTGAATTTATCATAACATATCTCCTGGGAGTGTCGTAACCAAGAGTGCTGCAAGGCTCGTTGTCGTGCACCAGTTCTTATTCGAGTCAAGTTCAAAGTGAGGTTTTAAGGTCTTGCCCCTAGGATACATCTGTGCCAGAGCCACCTCTACCTGCTCGTATCAAGACATGGATGTATTTGTTTGATAAACCATTTACTTAGTACTTACAAAAACATTGGGATGTTTTTATTATACTTAGTCTTGTCTCTAAGGTTTTACTTGGGTTTTCTAATCCTAATCCCAAAAATAACTAATCCTATCCTCTGATACCAACTATGACAACCCTGCTTTTATTAAAAACATAAAAATGATTTATTACATAAAAATTCACTTGATACAATAAAGAAGATCGAGAGGTTTAGTGTCTTTAGGGATTAGGATCATTACAGAAAAACTTGAAACATGAAATACAACATCTTTATTGAAAACATCCTTTACATGACAACTACATTCCCTCGTACTTAGCATTTCATGGGATAACCTGAGGAAATGTATAAGAACAGGGTGAGCTATAAAGCCCAGTAAGGGAATACACATTCAATAACATAAGGAGTACAATACATGTTAGACATTAGGCATATCAATATAGCACAAGAGAAACATGAACATAAAGGCATGATAAATCATGACAATCATAACATGGAAATGTGGCAACAACACTTAACATGGAATTTTCATGAGAAAAGGCACATTGCACATGGAGCATGAGTAAATCCTAATTGCACATGATGCACGAGTAATCCATAATTGCAATTGAATTAGAATGTGTCAACACTCATTTCACATGACGTATCATGATACTATACTTTACCTAATGCATTGGAGCGCTATAAGGCCGCACCCTTCTTAAACATTTCATTTCGTGCATAAGCGTGCCACATGGATCATAAAACATGGATTCATAAATCATAATAATTTATTCCATGATAAAGGAATTTGGAATTAATACATGAAACATTATAATCAATAATTAAATGTTCATAAAGGTGAATACCCTTGATGGAGAAATGGGCATGGTATTCATACACAATGACATTGGCTTAGAATATCGATGCGATTTCAGCAGCGTAACGGTGTGACATAAGAATTCATAAAAATGGTAGATGAGAGAGAAAGGGGTTCCTCAAAATATTTACATGTAATGGAAAGTAATGAGGTCATATAGATACATGTCCCAACAATTTTAATGGATTTTAGATTCATGATACAAAATTATTGCTTGAATATAAAAGAGGAGAGAGAAGTTCCTTTTGGAATTTCGGCATAGTAACAGGTGTACATGGGAGGAATTTAATAAGAGAGAAAGGGTCTCCCATTATTCAAACATAAAGAGGTCTGTATTAGGGAGGTGGGATACCATACCCCAACATTCATAATTGAAATTAAAATGTCAAAACAACTTAAAGAAATTTGGACAAAAATGAGAAAGGAAGAAAAAACCCTTACTTGGAAGTGTGCTTCCAAAGGCTAGAGAGAGGCTTGTGAGAGGATTCTTCGGAGCTTGGGGCACCTTGGGAGTATTCAAGAGAGAGTAGGGCAGAGGTTGGACGAACTCCAAAGGCTTTAAGTGAGGAGGAAGTGGGATCTTGGGTGAGTTTATATAGGAAAGGTGAGGGAATTCATTATTATTTAGGTTTGGGACCCCTTATATTAAATTAATCCAAACCACAAACCATCCCATTGTTTTTGAACATGTTTTTTGTAAAAGGGAAGATCAAAAAAACATTTTATAAGGCCAAATTTCTAACTTCTTAAATTAATAGGGTTTCTTATGTGGAGGTGAGTCATACTCCCATGGAAATTAATTTAAAAAGACAAGGTGTTTAATAAGTCTTGAGGGGTTCATTAATGCTCTACAAAGTAAGCCAAACAAACCCAAAATCACATTATTTTAACGGTAAAACATATATTGTCCGATCATAAAGATTATAGTATTTTATTACATCACTATTGGGTCATTATGATGTCATAAAACACATTATATATTTAAACGGTATTTAATTTTTACTCAAAAATTTGATTGTCTCAGAAAATTATGAAAAATTCACCGTTGGATAATTTCGACATCCTGATTCCAAAAATAACATTTATTGAATCTAAATAATTTTCTAAATATGTTAATTTTTATGTTTAAAATAAAATCCATCATTTATAAAAAATTCACGGGTTTTGACAAAAATTGCTTTCAAACCTTAATAAAAATTACAATTGCATTCAAAAAATTTTAAAATCATTTATATTTAATAAAAATTAATTTAATAATAATGTTTTTTTAAAATGTTATTTAATTCAAAAATCCCTTAATTTAATAAAATATAAATCTTAATTAAATAATTACTTAAAACATTATTTTGACTTTAAAAACTATTTACAATGTATCAATAATGACAAGAAAGTATATTCATTATTATATACAAAAAATAATGTACATGAACATAGTAGTATTTATTTGTTACATAACCCCGTAAAATAGCCGCATAATACCTAAGGGTAAGGTGTGCGATGGTGATAGACTCTTGGGGTTTCTCGGATAACATTTCTCGAGTGGTAATCTCTATCAACTTCCACTTTTCTCGTAGACGGTCCCGTTCGAGCTTGACATGATGAACCTCAGCATGGGATTGGTCAAGAGCGAATCCCAAGGACACCACCTCTTTTCCGAGCTCTGACAAATGGGCTTTGTATGAAGAAATTCTACTGGATGAGGCCATCGCTTCTTTTGTCATAGTAAATTTGGATTTGTTAAAGCCCTATATTTATACTAATCATGTCATCACTGTTCAATGGCTATATTAGCAACGGTCAAAATTCATAACACAAAACCAATGAAGTTGAAATTTTATATAAAAATAAAGAGACATTTAATTAGATCAAGAGGGATTTCCATTAATGAAACTTTTGGTCATTACACAATGTTCCTAGTTCATCCAATTTATTCCTTTTGACATATTTCATTGAAAAAATGAGTTTAATGGCAAATTTAAAATTTTTTGAGACCGATTCAAATGCCATAAATTATATATTAAATTCTATAAGATTATAAAAGCTTTGAAATGTTAAAAACATATTTTCATGGCAAGATCCACCTTAAATGGAAGTTTAAAATCCTTTTAAACCCCCTATGTTCTAGATCAAATCCTTCTAAACTTGGGTGGGGGGCCTTCATTATTTATTCTCATTTCTATGCATATTGGATACCTCAGATCCTTCTTCATTTAGCATTTGTGTAACCAGGATATAGAAATTGGTTTTTGTTTCCATAGAGGGTTACTTGTGGTACGTGCCCCTTGTTTTTGGCGCTACTAGGTAGTGTCAGTCATTCTTCTTCCAGGAATGATTTACTCTTTCTTTATTAATTTTACATCATGTGGGGTGAGTATATAGATGTTACACCATATGAATATAGTTGATTCTAGAATAATAAATACAATTTAATTTGTTTAAAAATAAATATATAGGGGATGGGGAATGTAATTCATGATCTTATTGTGTTATTTTTGTTGTCAATATTGTGATTTATATGTGATAACTACCCCTTGAAAATCAACTACGTTAGAGGGGGTCCATAATTGCGCACTAAATGGTTTGTAGAATGCATGTTTTATGAATTTTGTTGAATTCATATATAAAAAAATTGATTTACCAGGAATATTCAGGTAAAAAATGGATTCACTTGGATCATACAGTTTTCATGATAACCCCTAAATTAAGAAGTGAAATTAAATAAGGGTTACCTTATTAAATCTTAAAATATGTGGTTACATTGTATGCGTGGTGATATGGTTGTTGGAATGGTTGTGCATAAGAGGTTGGTTATTTGTTAATGAACATTGTCAATGAGTTTTATGGATGACAATAGTGTTTTGTGGGTAATTACTGATAGCATTTTCATTTATAACATTCATAAAGCTTCACCCCATATCTAAAGGTCATTGTTGGATGTTTCATAAATGTTAAGTTATATTAATTTACCAGGGATCTCCATCCCCTAAATTACTATTGCTGTGTTACATGATATGTGTTATGAATATTAATTTTCTGAGTAGTGATAGAATGAATAAATTACTCTTTAATAAAGTTCACAATGGCTTCTGTTAGTATGGTTAATATACTAGAAATTTTTAAATGAATTGTTTGGGAATATGAGAGGGTATTTTTAGATTTGTATAAGGCCCCAGCCTTAAAAGTTACTTAATCTGAGTTAAGTCAACCATTCACATTGATGATATTTTCATTTTTAGATATTTAGATAATTAGGCCACAACTATTACATTACATCTTCAAAATTACAATGTAGACACTTATACTCTATCCAATTTTTTTTCAATAAATTTAAAACCACTTAAATAAATTAGAATTATTTTCATGATATAAATCTTCCTTAATTATTGCTTTCTTTTACTTTAACTCATACCGTGTGAAAAACATTTAAAAAACATGGAATGATCATAAAAATATATGTAAGGGATATAAAATAAGGAAATAAAACATTATCCCATAAATACATAAAAATCAACGAAATCATACTTTTCAATAACAAACCATTAAATCTTTAACTTATTTTATTAAATCATAAGATATATTAATAACACATATAAATCATAAATCATAATGTCAACTTGTGACATCTATAACATACTTACATTGTATCTTTCAAAAATATATAGAGAGTTACGTTTGGAATACCCATTACGGTATATTCCCTAAATATCTTATGATAAAAATTAATGTTTACTTTGTTCATGTTGCACAATTAATTGAAGAGTTATCTCAGGCTCACCCGCCCTAGGTTTATCACCGAACCACTCGTATACATAATCAATGCCCAAGAAACAAAACATTATCATAACACATGAGCAAGCATTAAGGAAACATAAAATTTCCAAATTGACATAAAAAGATATTTTTTCAAGATATTGACATAATCAATCCAATATCAAAAAAAAATTCAATACAAAAATATTTAAAAAATGTTATATAGTATTTAATTTTCTGTTTAAAACACTACAGCTTGTAGAGTAAGTAAAATATCAAATAATGCTTGTGGTGGTGGAAAGTTTGTTGTCACTACATATGTTAAAAAGTAACATCCCCATTGTTTTTCTAAAAAACAGCTATGTAGAAATAATATTACCTTTAAATGAAATTAAAATTAAATGGGATTTATACATTATATACAAGCAATGTGTGTATAAATAAAAATATTCCTCAGTGAAAGGAGATTGAGACGAAGTCCCTTACCTTGAATCCCATTCATCACGTATGTTCCTTGTTCTTCAAGAATAATAAAATTAAGTTAATTTATACTTTCTTAAGAACCTTTTTCAATTTTATTTTCCCTTTTATATCACTTATTACCAGGTTATAAACATTAATTAATTATTTAATTTAATATCGTCCATTTTGTAGATATTTGGTAATTTATTCAAAAATGATCATATTATAATTACATTTTTTCCATGTAGTCAAAAAATCATTATCTCAAAAATATAATTCATAAATATCATATTTATCCATTATATATTTATTTATAATATTCCATAAAATTTACAGATAATAAAGGAAATTCACCATTCATAGAGATGGTTAGTCGTACGTACGCATGAACACTACTTTCATTTCTATTTCATATTTAATGGAATGAAAACGTAATGATAAATAGGTATATTATAATTTTAGTTTAATATAATATTTTTTATATGTATCATTAGTTAATTATATCCATCATTTATACATTCCATATATTGTGTGAACGAGTCGTATAACATTGAGGGGGCAGTAGTCCGCACTTCGTCAAATGAAATTATCATATGTACCCATTATGGAAATGATAAAGGTATAATATAAATGAAAAATACAGAAGAATAGAGAAAATATAAATAAAATATATATATCATATATATATAGTTCCGTCATAATTTCCACCATGATAGGTGGTTGGAAGAAATCGAACAATCATTTTTTCGTGAGGCAGTAGTTAGTCGTGCACAAAAATAATATGTTTGTATTCATTATATGGATGTTTGTTGATGTTTTGTACAAATAATTCTCCAAAAAACATCCTAAAATATTGAATATACTGGTGTTGTTATAAAATAATGTAATAATAAGAGTTTAGGGGGTTGGAGATGGAAAATAAATGGAAGAATCTTGAGAGAAGACATTACCTCGATTCAGGTAACTCCTTTTGATTTAAGATAAAAGGCCTTATTAATTTTCCTTCAGAACAAGGTAAGGATTCTATAAGTAACATAGGAATTTTGGAAGGTTATTTTCTTAGAGGTTGGAAGAGCCAAGGTGGCTTTAGAGGTGTTATTAAGGGTTATAGGTGGTTGCCTTTTATAAGGGGGAGGAGGGGTACTTTTGGAAGGTGTTGAAATATTATTTTATTATAAAATGTTTTTTCGGTTTCAAAAGGTTAAAAACTCATTTAATTGGAATATATGTTGATTACTGTTAGAAATACTATCTTCAAATAGGTTTTAAAAATGTTTTTGTTTCAAATTTAACCTTATTATTTAGCTTAACCCTTCATTAACATATTTGACTCTTACTATGTCCTCTTGTATATTCATAATATATAGTTACTATAGTTACTATAAAATGAAAATATAACCTCATATGTTTTGTTAATGCTATTTTCAACCTTATCTAATTTATTTGGCAAATACATAGATTTTTAAGACTATTAAATCATTTAATAAATATCATTTTCATAGAAACTCATTTATGTCAATTTATATACTATTCATACCATTAATTTTACAAAAAACCATAAAAAACATGTTTATTTAGAGAAACCTTCATTAAATAATATATAAAAAGTCATAATAATCCCTAAAATTCGTGTATGAAGTAAAAAGTTTTAAAAATAAATTTATATTAATTTTTATAATCTCATTTATATAAAATATTCATTAATAATGTAATCACAACATCATTATTGTGTCATAAATATATTCATTTATCTGTTGTCTAAAAATAATAAATAAAATACCATGATATGGGAATGTTTTTTATCTTTATAATGAATATTTATATTCTAGGATATTACTTATATAACCCCATATTTAAACTGTTTTACAAAAAGATACTTGTTTATGTTATATTTTCCTTAACATTAAATTTAATATAATTAAATGTCATTTTCACATCCAAGTGAGTCCATGGTGTCTTAAAATAGATCTAAGGATGCCCATGATTGGAAATATATCATCCAATATAGTTTTTACATGTGTTAGGGTACTATATTATTATTATTATTATTTACCCCTATTAACAAAATTTACCCTTTATCCATGGTAAATAAAATATTTACTGAAATTACTATTTATAATGTATAAAAATGAAAGTAAATATTATCAAAATTTAGACCTCTTAATTACAATATTGTAATATATTTTTCCATATTCAAAACACATAATTTGAAAAACATTAATTTAAAATTAATTCCCTTCTTCAAAAACAAAATGCATGTTTTTAAGAAGTAAAAACTACCAAAATATTGACATGTGTTTACGTAGAGTTTCTAAGTGAAATTACTTCCAATGACCAAATTTATATTAAATGATAAAAATAAAATCTAATTACACTTTAAAAAAAATTAAAATAATTATATAACTATATAAGTAAACTATATTAAAAGACAGTGTTGAAATGGCCTTTAAAAGAATATTAGAGTATTTCATGCTTAAAATCATATTCATTCTTATTTTAACCCTCTAAAATTTATTGGGTAAATAAAAGTAAATTTAACAAACATATTTAATCATAATATATTAATTTATATTAATTCCATTTAATATAATGTCTATGCATTTACTAACATTTTAGAAAATAATTTTATATTATTTATTGTATGAATCAACATTGTGTGCAACATATGATTTCAGAGAAACAAATTGTTGGGTGCTGGGTACACCGTCAATCATAAAATCATCTTTAATGTAAAATTAAGATCTATAAAAAAATATTAATAAATATCAAAATGTCATATTCTTTATTTACGTGAGTTATTATATCCTCCCCCCCCCCCCTTAGGAAATTGCGTCTTTGAAATTTTATTCACATATAAAATATTTTGGTGTATTTGTCCCTATACCATTATAAGATTACCATGTTGCCTCTACAACCATATGAATTTTCCACCAGACCTTTTCCTAATTGATTACTTTATTTTGCAACACTTTCTCTCTTCAGTTAAGAATTCATACTAGTGTTTTCTTATAAAAAGACTCTCTTCCAACTGAACTACCTCTAGACTCAAAACATGAGATGCATCTGGTATATACTTTATCAACATTTAAACATAATGAACATTGTGTTCCTGGAATAAACATGGAGATAAATCCCCTCAGTAGGCAACTGATCCATCTTTCTTTAGGATTTCATATGGTCCATTGAACCACATACTCATCTTTCCCTTCTTACAAAAGAGAATAACACTTTTTCTATGGAGAAATATAAAGAAAGGAATGATCACCAACCTTGAAAGAAAGATCCTTCCTCTGGTTATCTGCATAACTTTTGTGCCTTATCTGAGCTGTTGTCATGTTCCTTGAAATCAACAGAATGTTTTCTTCCATATCTTCAAGCAATAATAGTCCCATCAACTTCCAGTCACCTAATTCATTCCAAAAGTCTATAGTTATACACAGCTTTCCATATAATGCCTCAAATGGTGCCATTTGTGTACTGTAATGAAAACTGTTATTATTAGAAAAAACAACCAACGAAAGATGTTGGTCCCAACTTTCCTGGTAATCTAGTGAACAAGCATGTAGAAAATCATCTGATGTTTGAATTATTCATTCTGACTACCCTTCTAATTATGGATGAAAATCTATACTAAAATTTGATTTAGTACCCAATAACTTCTAAAGGCCTTTCCAAAAGTTATAAGTGAACCTAAAATCATGATCAGATACAATAGAGAGGATAACTGCTTGCAACCTGACTATCTATTTAACTTAAAACCGAGAAAGTTTATCTAGAGACAAAGTATGTGGAATATAAAGAAATGAGCATATTTAGTCAGTCAATAAACTATAATCTAGATTGAAAATTTACCTCATGACGTCTTTGGTAATCCCAAAAAAAAGTCCATGAATATATTTTCCCATTTATACACTGACAGAGGAAAATTATGAAGCATCCCTTTTGGTAACAGTCACTCTACATTAACCTGTTGACAATTCAAACACATCACAGTAAAGTCAACCATATCCTTTTATTCCATCCCACCGGTAACACTTTTGATGATCTTTGTACATCTTAGTACTACCAGGATGAAAGTAAAGAAGGAATTATGAGCTCCACAACCAACTCTATCTTTAACTATGAATCAAAAGGAACACATAAACTATTTCTAAACCTCAAAACACATACTTTATCAATGTTAAATTCATGTAACTTACCCTTCTGAACCTATTCAACATTTTTCTACAACACACTATCTTCTTTCTGTGCTTGCTTTAATCTGTATGCTAGAGACGATTGTACTGAATCCCAAAACAAAATAGAGGAATTCCCTACACCAAAAACTTCCAATCCGAAATTAGTCAAATAAAAAAAAGGGTCTCATTATGAATATAGCATGGTTAATATTACATTACTCTTTCATCTCAAAGAGTTAACCACTTTATTTACCTTTCTTGGATGGTAATGAATCATGAAATCATAATCCTTGATTAATTATTTCCATCTCCTATAACTCATGTTTAATTGTTTCTTAGTGAATATATAATTCAAACATTTGTGATTAGTATATATTTCACACTTTACTCCATAAAAATGAAGCCTCCAAAGTTTTAAATAAAAATAAACAACATCTAACTCCCAATCACTTGTAGGGTAATTTAACTCTTGTGGATTCAACTATCAAAATGCATAAGCAATTACCTAATCATTCTGGAAAAGGACACATTCAATTCCTTTCAACGAAGCATCATTATAGATAAAATATTCACCATTTCTATAAGGTATTTCCAAAATTGGAGCATTAACAATATTTTTTCAATTCCTAAAAACAATCATCACATTATTTTATCCAGTTAAATTTATCACCTTTTGAGTTCATTTAGTCAGGGGATAGATAGCCATGAACCATTTTCAAGAAACCTCTTGTAATAACCTGGTAAACCATGGGAGCTATGAATCTTGGTTACATTTTTGGGTCATGTACATTCATTAACAAATTTTGTTTTTACAGGATCAACAGTTATCCCATCATTAAAAACAATGTGACAAAGGAATGAAATTTTTTGTAACCAAAACTCACACTTTCTGAATTAACTATATATTTTCTTTTCTTTTAATGTTTGCAGCAAAACACTCAAATGACTTTCTTCTCTACACTTTTAGAATAAACCAAAATATCATCAATAAACCCAACCAAAAACTTATCCAAGAACTCATGGAAACTTCTATTCCAAAGATCCACGAATACATTAGGTTCCTTGAATTGCCCAAAATTCATAACTACAAACTCATAATGGCCATATATAGTACGAAATGCAGTCTTCAGAATTTTTGATTCCTTTACTTTCAATTGATGGCACCCTGTCTTCAAGTCAATCTTTGAAAAATTCAAACTACCCTGGAGCTGATAAAACAAATAATTGAAATGTGGAAAATGATTCTTTTCTTAATGGTTATGTTATTCAAGGATCTATAATAAATGAAAAGTGTCATCGAACCATATTTATTTTTAATTAAAAAAATATAGGATAACCCCATAGTGATGTTATTGGTGGAATGAATCATTTATCTAATAACTCCATAAAATTATTCTTTAACTCTAAAAGTTCTATTTGAGACATTCTATAACGGTGTTTTGAAACCAGAATACCAAAAGAAATTAAGTCAACTGTAAATTCAACTTTCTGATCCTGTATTATACCAAGAAACTCATCTATAAAAACATCAAGAAACTAATTTACCACTGGCACATCATTAATATTAAAAATTCATTTGTTTTCAGTAATATGTGAAAGGTAACATTCATATCAATATTTTACTATTTCTAAAACTTCCTAATATGTTATGAAGAGTAAGGGTTCATTCCTATGCACAAACTGAAATTTTTTCTAAAAATAATCCTATTTATCTCTACATTAAATCTTAGTATAATAAATGGAAATCCAATTCATACCCAAAATAAAATCAAACTCTACTAGAAGAAAAAAATATGGTTTCCGGGTAGATTATTTTTGCACACAAGTACAACAAGGATCTTATAATTTCGTTTTTTCTAAACATTTTATCCTCATGTTTTTATCACAAGTTCACGATTCATATCTTGAGATGGAATTTTCAATTTAATAGAAAATTTATCATAAATGAATGATTGTGTAGACATTGAATAAAAAATCACATTGGAAAAATCTAAAAAAACAAACATTGTACCTAATAATACTTCATTTTATTTCCCAACATTTATGAAAGTAGATTCAAAAGATTTCACTACCCTTTATACTTTTATTTTGGCTGCTTTCCATCATTTGAGTTCTTCATTTAACAATATATTCCATAAGGAACCATTTCAATGCCCTAAAACCATATTACTGACTATAAATCAGATTTTTTTCATAACATTAACCTAATCTTTTTCAGTGAAATTATGAGTCTTATGTCCAATTTTATCACATCGGTAACAGTTACCAGAATTCAAAAGGAATTCCTCAGTGTGATTTTTACAAATATTTTCACAAACTTTTGTATTATGTTTCTTAAAATAAGTGTTTTTTGAAGAGTTTTTCCCTTTTGTCTACTACCTCGACCACTTAATCTATTATTAGTAAATGAACACATGATTATCAGCAAACACCACTTCCACATTCTCTACACATCAAAAATGTTTTTCATAACTTTGGAACTCATGAGAAGATAAATCCCTTCAGTTAGTTGGATTTAATCCGGAGTAAAAGATTGATTTTACCATCAAGATCTAGTATGAAATTTATAGCATAAATTTCCAGTTGGGTGAATTTCTCTTCATAAGCAGCCACTATGTCATCCTCCGACATTATTTCTTTGATTTGTTTTCCCATTGTATGTAGATCCTCCTTATGAAAATATTTCTCACAAAACATAAATTTTAATTCATCGTAATCAAGAGTATCAATATCCTCACTAACCCTTATAAATTTAACTATAGACCACCTGTGATTGGCTTCACCTTTAGAATGATAAATAGAGAGACTAACCATTTGATGTTCTAAACACCCCATGATATCAAAATTCTTTTCCAGTGCTTTAATCCACCCATCATCTAATGGATGGTCAGATGATCCTCTGAATGAAGGGGGATGTTTCCTTCTGAAATGATTCACTGCTAACATGTTCCTCTATGGTTTATTTGGGTGATCTCATGCATGGATACCACCACCATTTATTTTCTGAGTCAATTGTGCCATCACAACAACAAACAATTCAGTTCCAAATCTAACCATCTCTCATTTCTGATTTGTAAGGTCATTTTCCTCTGAATGTTTTCTAATCATAGCTACTTTATTTCCTATGTGGTAAACCATTCTGAACATAGAAATATCTTAGGTGAAGAAACATGGTAATCTTCAAATGATATATCATTTAAATCTGACCATAAATTAATTTATGTATATTAATTTAAACATGTCCTAATTCCTAAATTTGTATAAACTTTCCTATGATACCAACTGTTAGGACCCATCCCTAAACATTACTTATCTTGAGTTAAGTTAATAATTCATTATGATGATATTTTCATGTTCAAAGTTTTAGAGAATTAGCCCTTATCTATTACATTACATCTCAAAAATTACAAATTAGAAACTTCTACTCCATCCAATTTTTTTCACAAGAATTAAAAATCAATAAGTAATCAAGAATTAATTTCTTGATATAAATATTGATGAATTATTCCTTCCTCTTACTCTTCCATATACCCTATGAAAAACATTTAAATAACATGGGATGAGCCTAAAAATCTTAGTAAGGGATATAAAATAAGGAATGAAAACATTAACCCAGCAAGACATACAAATAAATGAAATCATACTTTTCAATAATAAAACATAAGATAATTAACATACTTCATGAAATCATAATTTTTTTAAATAACAGATATAAATAATAAATCATAATACTAACTTGTGGCATCCATAAAATACCTACTCTTCAATGTTCACATCTATATAGGATTTATGTTTGGAATACCCATCATGATATATTCCATAAGTATATTTGGAGAAACATTAATATTTACCTTGTCACGTTACCCAATACATTGGTGATCTATCTTAGGCTCACCTACCGTAGTTTTTTCATGGAACCACCCGTATAAAAAAACAATGAATAAGAACTATAACATAATACTAACATTGAGCAAGAATAAAGGAAAGATATCATTTCCACATTGCAATAAAAAGATATAAGTTCAAGATATTGATATAATAAATGAATAATGAAAACCATTTTAAATACCAAAATATGTAAAAAAAGGTTATATGTTATTTAATCTTCTTTTTAAAACACTACTTCTTATTGAGGAAGACAAATATCAAATAATTCTTGTGGCATCGGAAAGGTTGTTGTCACTGCGTACATTAAAAAGAAACAATCCCTTGGTCATTTAGTAAAACGCGATGTTGAAAAAATATTACTTTTGAATGAAATTTAATTTAAAATGGGTTCATACAATGTATGAAATCAAGTCATGCATAAATCAAAATATTCCTCAATCAAAGGAGTTTGAGATGAAGTCCCTTACCTTGAATATGACTCGTCACATATGTTCCTTGTTCTTCTGGAATAACAAACATAAGTGTATTTCTACTTTATTCAAAATATTTTTCAAATTTATTATCTATTTTATATCACTTATTACCACTTTATAATCATTACATGATTATCTAAGTTAATATATGTCGTTCTGTATATATTCTCTACTTTAGTCAAAAATGATATTATTATAATTAAAATTTTCGCATGTGGTCAACATTCCATTATCTCCAAAATATTATTCATATATATATATCATATATATCCTGTATATATTTATTTATTATATGCCATAACATTTTGAGGTATGAAGTTAAATTCACAGTTCATGGTGACGGTAAGACATATGTACACATGAACGCTACTTTCTTTTATATATCATATTTAATGGAATGAAAAATTAATTATACATAGGTATACTATAATTCAAATATAATATCTTATTTTATATATGTTACATATATTTATTAACTCTATCCTTTTTACATTCCGTGTATGGTGTGAACAGGTCATATCACGTTGAGGGGGCAGTAGTCTGCACATCCTCAAATGAAATTATCATATTTACCTATTATGGAAACCATAAAGGTATGCTATAAATGAAAAATACAGAAGAATAGAAAAAAAACATAAACATAATATATATCATATATCAATATATTTCCATCACCATTTCCACCTTGAGTGGTGGTAGGGAATAATATCAAACAATCATCATTTGGTGAGGCAGTAGTTCATTTTACATAGAAACAATATGTTTGTATCCATTTGAAGGAGGTGTGTGGAAGTGTAGATCAAATAATTCACATAAAAACATCCTAGTATATTTTAGATAATGGTTTTGTTATAAAATAATGGAATAAAGAGAGTTTAGGGGGTTTTGGATGGAAAATAAATGGAATAATGATGAGAGAAGACATTACCTCAAATTGGGTAACTCCTTTTGATTTAATCTAAAATTCCTTCTATATTTTATTTCTTCACAAGGTATGTCTTCTAAGAGGAATATATGAATTTTGGGAGCTTATGTTTTCAGATTTTGGAACATCCAAGGGGGATTGAGATGTGTGAGTAAGGGTTAGCGGTGGTGGCCTTTTATAAGGGGGAAGATGGGCAATTTAGGAAGGCTTTGAAATATTATTTTATTATAAAATGATTTTCAGTTTCAAAATTCCCAAAAAAATTTAATTCAATGATAAGTTGATTACTATTTGGAATCCATTCAACCAATAGGTTTTAGATGAGTTTGGATTTCAAATTTAACCTTACTGTTTAGATTTAACCCTTAATTAAGATATTGGACTCTTACCATGTCTTCTTGAATATTCATACAATATGGTTAATATAGTAACTAAAAATTTCAAATCGTACCACAGGTGGTTAATTAATAAAATTTTAATTTTTATCTATGAAAATTGGTTGAATATTATATTTTTTTGACTATTAAATCATTTTTCAAAAAAGTCTTTGTTTTAAAAACCAATTTATGTCATTTTTTATACTATTTATATCATTACTTTTTTAAAAACAATAACAGCTAGAATATTTAAAACAACCATCATTAATTAGAAGATAAAAATTCATAATAATCCCTAAAATTATTGGATGGCATAAAAATTTTCAAAATTGATATTTTATGATTTTTATAATCTCATTAATATTAAACATTCACTAATAAGGTAATCATTACATCATCATTGTATCATAAATATAATCATTTATTTGGTGTATAAAAATAATAAATAAAATACCATGATGTAGCGATTTTCTGTATCTTTTTAGTTACTATTTATATTTTAAGTGATCACTTATATACCCCCTTATAAAAATTGTTTTACTAAGAGATACATGTTTAGGTTATATTTTCCATAGCATTAAATTAAAATTAATTAAATGTCATTTTCACATCCATGTGGCCCAATGCGGTCCTAAAATCAACCTAAGGATTCTTATGGTTAGAAATATATCATCCAATAGGGTAAGGATATATCTTAGTGTAATTTAAAAATATTATAATATTATCTTTTACCCTTATTTACCAGATTTACCCTTTAACCATGGTAAATAAAATATTTACTAAAGTTACTATTCATAATGTCTAAAAATAAAAGATACCTATTTACACAATTTGTAACTCCTGATTCCTAATATGGAGTCCATTTTTTCAAGACTCAAAACACAGATGTTTCTGAAATTAACTTAGAATTAATTCATGTTTTCAAAACCAAAAAGCATGTTTTTAGGAAGTAAAAACTTCTAAAAGCTTGACTTTTGTTTGTGTCCAATTTCAATTTGAAATTACATAAATGGACAAAATTCTATTAAAAGTTAAAAATATAATCTAATAACACATTAAACCCAATTATAAAGACAATCTATCTTTATAAATAGATTTGATTAAAAGACAGTTCTGACTTAAAATGCAGTATTTTTCACTATTCATTAAAAAATAAACTTTATCAGAAAAATACCAAAAAATTACGCAAAATAAATAATGATGTCCCACTTCTAAATAATATGTTTATTTTTTCAATTTTAATATATGAAAGTTACAAAAATATCATTGAATAATGGTTCATCATCAAAAGTCATTAAAACAATCTTTCAAAGAATATTAGAGTATTTCATTCTTAATATCAGATTATTTGTTATTTTAAGCCACTATTTTTTTGGATAAATTTAAAGTCATTTAACAAACATTTTTAATCATAATATTGTTATTTATTTTCATTCCTACTAGTACAAAATTTAGGTGTTAACTACCACATAAAATAATAATTTTATATTATTTTTTTCTATGACTCAGGATTGTGTGCATCATAAGATTTTGGAGAAACACATTGTTGTGTTTCAGTTATTCCATCGATCATAGTATCCAATTTAAAGTTAAATTAATATCTATTTCAAAAATATTAATAAATATAAAAATATCATATTTCTTATTCACCTAGGATGATATAATTGGTGTGTGGTGTTTAGCATTTTTAGGTAGCACCAAAGGTTATACTATTATGAGATAGTGGTTTATCTATGAAACCGTGAGTTGGGCATGAGTATTTGGAAATATATATATATATATACTTGTATTTTAATTTGGATTTATATACACACCCCATATTATTTGAGTAGTATGTGATGAACATCCCACATCGTCATAGGGGATGGTGTCATTCCTAACCTCTAGTGAGGAGTACATATGGCTAGGTACCCACTCTTTCCCACTCTCTCTTCCAAGCATGGTATGGTTTTTACAAGATGTGATGACTTTAGGTTTGTTAGTGTGTTTGATGGTTGTTTTTTCTATGGTATCCCTTGTGTCTTCGAGATTAGTTGTGATGAGATGTGCCTTCTTAGGTGTCTTTGAGATGATATTTGATGTGATTTCTTAGGTGTCTTTAAGATGATATGTGATGTATTGTGTGGCCCAGGTGTGTGAGTGTGGGCTGTGGTCGTAATCACATATGTCTGCATGTTGGATTTTTTGTGGGGCCCAATTCTGTGTAGGCATAATTTGATGAGGTATAAGAAATGGATGGGAGTTCTAGGATGTAAAACATTGGGTGATGGTGGAATACCAATGGGAATATAGTGTGGGTAAGATTTCATTGATGTTTTCACATTTTATTATATTACTTGACATGTGTTACTTAGTGAGGATGCCTTTGTTAGGTTGTTTTTGGTTAGTATACTAGTACAAGTTTTGTTTAGTCCTTTTGTTTTCTTAGAGGTGCAATAGTATGAAACTTTTAGAAATTCTTGACAAATTTTGGTTTTCCTACTGAGTATACATTAATGCTCACCTTATGTATATAAATCATTTTTCAGGATTCCAGTAAGATTTCACATACTGTATTGGACTCTAATATCTCAGATCCTTGACCATGGCTGAGTCACTACTTTAGCATTTATTTTTGGTATTTAAATTGGAGACATTATGGTATTTCTATATTTTCTATTTATACATCCATGTGGGGATATTTGAGTTTCTATTCTATGTATGTCTTGTTGTTTTGGGGTATGAACCATCATATCTCATGATCCTTTTTCTATATAAAGTGTAATGCCTCTCATGTTCGGAGATTTGTACACCCTTGTTTCTAGAAACCATCCTAGGGCCTACTAGAGGTGTGAATCAGGGGTCATTTTCTCCCTTTACTAGTTTTTAGACCAGGACGGGTATTCTTGTATGGAGTGGGTCATTATAGAGTGGTATCCAAGATGATTGTTGAGAGATAAGATAAATTATAGAGTTAGGAACAATGAGCATTTCATGGGTTCATATGGGAACAATTCAACTTGACCTTGGTATGCCATATAGGCCAAGGAGACCGGCTAGAAAAAAAGGATTTTAAGGCCCCCATGATCTAGTGTATGGACTCTGAGCTTATTTAATGACCCTATGTTTTGGACATTCTTGTAGGGTAGAGACCAATGAAAGTTACATGCATCATAATAAACTGCAGTATTGTTGGAATTGGTTTGTTTTGGGAAGGTTAAATTTTATAAAATTAAGGAAATGAATTAAAATGAATACTCTAAAAATTCCATTCAACTCAGGATTAGGAAGTAATTGTTTTATTTCTAGTTATGGCTCCTGGAATTCATCCACATGTAGCTCAGGCAGTTGGCGTTTAATATACTGATCTGGTTGATTGCCATAGGGTTTATCAGGTTGAGGAGGATAACCATTGGTAGGGTACATTACATTCTTTGCAACAAAAGGATTTTTGGAAGTACGAGAATAGAATTTCAATCATAGAGACATAGAGTTGGCTAGAGGAGATAGAGATCACATTCAATTTGATGTGGGCCTCTATAGAGTACTAGGTCCCTTTGGTAGTCAGACGGATGAGAGGTTCTACACATCAGTGGTGTACACTGTATCTGGGAGATTGGAAGGAGGAAGATGTTTTGTGGGTAGAATTGTGAAAGGTGTTCTGGGCGGAGTTCCTTTCATCAAACATGAAGGATGTCAATATGTATGAGATACACTTCATTTATTAGAGGGAGTATGCTAGTGCAACAGCTATGAATCATGTTCAAGGACCTTTTATGTTTTTTTAGCGATTTTCAAGATGAGGAGTCTTATGCGATATGTCTGGAGGAGGAACTATATTACTCGAAATAGTATGTAGTTACTCCTTTTATGTTTCTAACATATTTGGAGGTTCAGATGAAGGGAGAGCTGATCGAGTAGATACACTCAATGGATGTCTACCATGAGAGGCTATCTGACTAGGTTCATCGAGAGGTGGAGTTTTTAGTGGTATAACTATGCTTCCAGGACCCTTGAGGTTTCGAATGGTAGGGAGCCAAAAACAGAAACTTCCATTCCGGCATTATAGGGAAAGTGGTTTCAGAGCTTTTTCGAGGAGCATTTTTCTAGCATGTTTTGGTATTGTGGTTCATGTCCATCACCAAATCCATAGTCCAGTAGTTTGTCAAGATAAGTTTGGTGGAGGTGGATAGGTTTAGCTTCAACCTCAACAATAGTTACTAGTGAGACCATTTCTATAGTAGGGGAAGTAAGATTTTTATCGGATGAGGGGAGATGAAGAAGGTGGATTCTCACCTCTAAATGTTCCTCATGTTCTAGGATCATGACCCATGTGTGGACATGGAGGAGGTTGTTAGTAGAGAGGTGGAAGAGGCAGGAATGGTTAGTTGAACATGACATAGGGAATACTTCCAGTGATTCCATTGATTGTCAGAGGTATGATGAGTTTTTTAGCACCCTTGTGTGTTCCATGATTGATTCAATACCTTCACACTTGTTTTGTTCACCTTCTCTATCCAATGCTCTAGGACTAGACATATAAAGGCTTATCATGCCCTCGATTTTGAGTATTGCATTCAAAGGCCAGAACAAGTTTTTTGATGTGTGTTGGGGATGTAGACTAATGATGTCACTACATTAGTCTTATGGGGTTCTTTTAATACAACATATACAGCCACACTATGTCATCCTAAACATCTACTAATTGTATTCTACACATTCTTTTATCAACTACATCTGATGAATAGAACTATGTTTTAGGATGTTGGTGTTTAATGTGATTTTTTCATTAGTGAGCGGGGGTTTTAGGTGGGAAATCATCATGTGGATACCCAACAATATTTTTTGGCTGATTGGTAATTGGAATCAGTGGATATCGAGATAGTAGAGGTTTATAAGATCATTGGGGTGTCCTAGGATGCTTCCTTCATAGAGGTTGTGATGATACTCACTCAATGTGATATTGAGTTTAGGATAGACTTGAAGCCCAATGCCTCTCCAATATTGATGAATCCTAATTAGATGATACCTTCTGAGTTGTGGGAGTTGAAGATTCAAGGAGACAATATGATGCATAAGGGTTTTTTCTAGCCCTGTGTTTCAGTGTTGGGTGATCTAGTGTTTTTTTCAAAGAAGGTGTATGATCATATGAGGTTGTTTATAGACTAATAGATGTTGAATCAAATGTAGGTCAAAAACCCTTCCCCTCTTCCTAGGATAGATGATCTATTCAACCAGATTTTAGTTGTGAGTTGGTTTTCAATGATAGACCTATGGTCAAGATCACACCATTTGAGGGCGAAGGATAGCGATATCATGATGAATGCCTTCAAATGTGGGTTTTGGAACTTGGATTTTGTATTCATTCCATTTTTTGTTACAAAATAACTGGTCGTTTGCATTGGTCTTATGGTCATATAGTGGTGCCTTGTTTCCGGCATTGCCTCATCTGGCAGTGTCTCACAAGTGGTTTCTCATGATCAGTGTTCCTAGCCCTTCTGGTGATCCCCTTTTTACGTATTTCTTTGATGTAAAATAGTTTTAATGACAAATTTAATGGGCTTAAAATAGATTCAAATACCATAAATCATATCATTAACTCCCTATGACTCTATATGATTTTAAATGGTCAAAACACATGGTTTTGTTATATCTACCATTAATGGAAGTTCAAAACTGCTTCAAATCCCATGTGTTCTAGATCGAATACTTCTATGCCAGTGGATTTATCGTAATTTCTTCTTCTCCATTATTTAGATATTGTAAACCTTGAGTCCATATTCCCATATGAGTCCTGTGGCTGTGCAACATTAATTGTTTGTTGTTTACCTGAAGGTTTACATATTGTATACACACCCCTATTTTTGGTGCAATAAGGAAGTGTCGATAGTTCTTTTTTCCATGTATGGTTTCCTTTTTCGTTATTAATTATGTGTCATACATGATGGGTATATAATTGATTTCCTTTATTAAGATGGTTCAATCTAGATTAATAAGGATAAAAAACTGGATTAAAAATCAATATTCTTGGGCTAGGAAAAGTGACACAGGATCTTACTATGTTATTGTTATTATATATATTGTGATTTATATGATGTAACTAGAAACTAAAAAGCATGACTATTTGAGTTCCATGATTACACATTTAATTTCTTTTAGAATGAATGTTTTTAGGTTTATTTTGAACTGTTATATATAAAAATCGGTTAACCACATATATATGGATAATAAATGGATTCCCCAAGATCTTAAAGTTTCTATGATGACCCCTAAATTAAAAGGTTTAATTCAATAAGGCATTCCTTATTAAATTTGAAAATATGTTTTTCCTCTGTATTTGAAGTGATATGTTTGTGGGCATGGTTGTGAATAGGGGTTTGGTTATATTAATATGATGAACTAGACGAATGAGTTTGAAATAGGAAAACAATGTTTGTGTGGATAATTACCAAGAGTCTTTTCAATGATAAAATGCATAATGATTCACCTAATATCTATTGTTCATGGTATGATGAGTAATTTCTTTTAAGTATCCTTAATTTACAAATTCTCTTCATACCCTAAATGAATATTACTGTGCTTCGTGACATGGTTCATTCCTGATTGTTTCTCTGGTTGTGATGGCATTAATAAATAATTATTTAATAAAAATTATAATGGTATGGGTTGGTTTGGATAATGGAATTATAATGGATAAATAAATTTATTTTGAATTTGAAATGTTTTTTTTCAAGATTTGGGGTTTTGTGCATTTAGAGGTATCACCAAAGGTGATAGTGATGTGAGTAGGTGGTTTTTCTGAGAACCCATAGGTTGGGGTTGATTTTTTGATATCATATATATATATAATTATATTTTCCTTGTGATTTCTATAAATACCCCACCATAGTTGAGCACTATGTTCATAACACCCCCATCGTCACTGGACAAGGTGTATTTTATAACATCTGAAGAGAAGTAAGGATGGCTAGGTACCCGTTCTTTTCTTCTTTATTTTTCAAGAATGGTAGGTTTTTCATAGGATGTGATGTTCAAATGTCTTTTAGTGTATTAGATAGTGGTTGTGAAGTGGTATCCCATGTGTCTTCAAGATGAGATGTGATGAGATGTGCTTTCCTAGATGTCTTAAATAGGATATATATTATGCTTTTCTAGGGGTATTTTGGATTAGAAGTGATGTGTTTTGATGGAAATGTTTGTGCGGGTGGGATGTGTTGATAGGAACATGTTTATGCGGGATGGATGTGTTGTGAGGCCCTGGTTTGTACGAGTAGGATGTGATGTGGTATATAGAAGGGATGGGAATTCCAGGGAGGATGAAATTGGGAGATAGAATACCACTAATGGGAAAGTGGTGTGTGATACTCTATCATTTAAGTGATTTAATTTATATTATATTACTTGACTTGATTTACATGGGGAGTGCGACTTGGTGAGGTTTGGTATAGTAAGCATACCAGTATAAGGGTTGTTTAGTTCTGCTATTTTCTCATAGGTGCATTAGTATTATTCATTCACATCTGCATGGGAATCATTTTTTTCTTACTGAGTATACATTTATGATCACCCTATTTTTATAAAATTGTTTTGAGGCTTTCAAGCGGATTTTATGGACCATTCACAACTCTAATATCTTGGATCCTTAAATGTATTCTGATTGGCTTCTTTAGATTTAATTTTGGGTATTCACATTTCATACTTTATTCTATTTATATAAAGAAAATTATAAATTTGTATGGATATTTTTGAGTTTCTATTTTATATATATCTTGGTATTGTTGTGTGTGATCCATATTTTCTCTTGATCATATTTCCTTATAAAGGGTAATCCCTCCAATGTTCAGAGATTTGTACACCCTTAGTGCTAGTATCCACCCTAGGGCCTAAATGAGGCAAGAAATAGGGGTCAATATATCTATTTATTCATTTTCAACCTAGTAGGGGTATGCTTGGAAGGAGGGGGTTGTGACAGTATTTAACATCATGCTTTTGAAGAAATATTCTTGGTGTTTTAACTCCAATATTTTGGTAGTGGTCTCTATAATAAGGTTCCAATTTTTAAATACGATGATTTTGTTATTCAATTCATTTTTTTCATAAGAATATGTATTTTTTGATATAATTTTTGATTTTATTGATATGATATCTGTTTTTAATAGGATTTTCTTCATAAATAGATCTTGAATAAATTTATGTAGATGAAATTCATTAATGGGTGTTTTTTTAATAAATAAACGTTTTCAATCATGGAAGCAGAGATGATTCATACAGAAAATTATTTTCAAAATTGCGGGAAGGTTTAAATTGTTTTTGGAATGAATGTTATATTGGGGACCCCTGGTTAATCCTTAAATGGTCGATTTTATTTAGTGTGTGTAATTACATTAGAGAATGTGTGATATTGATGGAATTTGATTAGACTCAATATTGGTTGGATCTACATTATTCATAGAATTTGATTTTTTATCAAGTAATATTCCCACGTGTTATAGATCAAGTGGTTATCGTTTTCCATTTAAGCTTTGTTAGACACATGATTATTTATTTAATGGACGAATTACTCAATTTTTTATCTTAGTGTGTATCCATGGATGGTTTTTTTAAAGATCACATTCATACTTTTACAAAATATTATTATTCATTTTTGTGAAAATATAAAATAAATTTATAAACATTTAATGTTTTTTTTGTTTTAAAATTTGATTTATCTTCACAAAATATTTCACAATCACGTTTTGTTTCGATAATGGAAAAAATATTTTCATAATATTAATCTTTTTATAGATTTTATTGTAAAATAAATCTACTATTTGAGATGAAATCAAACATTATCTTTTAGTAATTCATAGATTTATTTTTTTAGGACTCAGAAAATTGGAATGGTGTCCTTTAGTTCACTAGATTATATTATTCGTCGATGCCTTTGACATCAATCATTTTGTTGATCATGAACTGTCATTATGATTTTTGGTCTTTGTATTGCGTTTTTTAGATTATATTTCATGAATTTTGTCTTTACATTTTATGTCTCATGGATTATACTCTTTCATGCACTGTGTGCACTTTTGGCTTCTCTTATTCCTATTATACATGTTACATGCTTTTTTATAATGGTCACCTTTTAGAAAACCTTATTTTATGACTTTACTAGTTATCTATGGTTTTCATTTTAAATTTGATTCATAGGTATAACCAATATTATGATTTCTGGAATTATCTAGGTGTGGTTTTGTGTATTTGATAGACATGATTTTATATCGTAGAAATTCAGATAGTATGGTCATGATGGCTCCTGACCAGCTCACTTCTTTGTATCACCATGAGTTTTGATGGGTGGTATGAGATTATTTCAAAACATGATAAATGGTGTTCATGGATATTTTATTAAATTTTATTTAGGTTTTATTTAAACATAATTTTTTTTCATAAAGTGTAAATATTCATTTTAAGAATCTATGATTTCATTAAATAATTATTTATTAATAGAATTAATATAAATTAACTAAGTTGTTTTATTATTTTGTATTTTCTTCATAAGATTATTGGTTATTTTCCATTATTAATAATAAATTTCTTCCTGGAAGAGGTCTAATTAATACACAATAGGAAGTTGTTGTATACGTTTTATAGGATAATCCTCCAGGGAAACCCTCTATAGTGGAAGATGAAATTTGTTCCATTCATACTCTAAAATATATGGGTATAGAAAAAAATTAATAAATTTAAATCATTGATAAAAAGTTACTAATAATAATCCACCCACATTTAGTGGTAAAAAATAATCCCATGAATCAACATAATGGATTAAGTTGATTTAAATTTTTTTCCAATTTTTGAAAACTCTTGGGGGCTAAATGTTGGGTCCTGCCACATACATTCTTGAGGTAATATGAAGGACATTGTGGGAATATGTTGTAAGAGTTATGTTAACGATGTCATTAATATGGATTCCTTTATGAAAATACTTAATCAAAAATTTTATCCTGACACATTTCATGTGGTTAAGACTCAACAATTTTGTAACATAGCCTAAAGGGATCATATTGTTTTTTGAGTATTACAATCATTTCCCTAACATAGATCACCAAGAACCTAAAATTGTTAAAAATGATTACTTCAATTCATGGAGGTTTGAGATAGGTTAAAGGGAATGTATATTTAAAATGTGTATTTCCATATGTCATTCAATAATTATCTTGGTAATTGATAGAGCATATAGAGATGAATTAAACATAGAATGGAAAATGATCCAATGTGGAGCGTTGATTACTATAGTTGTTTTTTAGTGTGTGACTTTTGTCCATAAAATGAAACACAATGGTGCCTATTTTTTCTCAGGACTAGTGTTAGGAGCACCATTAGGATGACATTAGGTTTTTTGACTATAAGTATAGAGATCCCATGTATAATAATCCTAACTATATGGAGATTTCTAAGACGTGTCATAATTATAAAAAACATGAAAATATTAGGTGTTTTTGTGAGATTAATTTCCAAAGGAGTAAGGTCAAATCAACTATCACAAAGTGTTCATAGGTTTTTTTGATGCTTCTAATAGTTGTGGTTATTCTCGTTAGGACAAGGGGAATATTAATGTATCATTGAAAGATAATGAAGTAGATGATATTGGATGTCTTTACACTTAAAGTATTCAAAGAAGAAATACAAGGAATGTATAGATACCATTTTATATAAATTTTTTATCAAATCTTCAATGATTCCATATTTATTTGACAGAGGTACTACTAATTATTTCATATTGTCAAAGTTAGATGATGTGTTGTGATTTCTGTAAAAATATTTTTTGGATCATTTCATGCCTTTGAGAAAGAGTTATAAATAAGGTTTAAAATTTCCCATATGTCGGTTGAAAATATAATACATCACTGTGCTTTCAGATTTCATGATTCAAGATCATGAAATCTTCGAATTGGACATTATAATGGATTGGGGGATCAGTGTTAAGGCCCAAATTTTCCTTTATCATTATCATGTTCATTTTATCTCTATAAATGAATTATTTCATCTATTTCATTGTGAGTGGGATTCTATATTTGAGATAGTTGGACCTAATGTACCTTATGATTGACTGATATCATGCTATTGTTTAGAGGAGTTTGTTGATTTTTTATATCCATGTTTCAAAAATCAACTTCTTAAAGTAGTATCTTCAAATCCTGAGGTATTTCATAATGAATTTTCAAGGTTACCAGCATTCCAGTAGGTCTAATTTACCATTAAATATCTCATAAGTAAGATAATAATTTCAATTCCAACATATTTAATGGAAACTGATATGTTAATAGATTATATAGTTTAGTTGGATGATATTGAGTATAAGGTATTTATTTTCCCTAGCATCTTACCTTATGTTTTTTATTTCCTCTATTCAAAGAAGATAGTAAAGAATCTATAAATTTTCATGAATTATAAAATTATAAATTAGGTGAACATTAATTGTATTTATCTCTTGACATGGATTGATGACATCATTATTCAACTCAATAGGGAGAAGTTGTTTTCAAATATTGACATCTTTTTGGGGTACCCATAGTAGGGAGTCAGAGTATATGATATACTAAGATATTTTTCTGGAGTCAAAATAGGCATTTTCATTTTTCTTGGTATTCCATTCAGTCTCACTAAAATTTCTTCTGGTATTTATGTAATTGATAAACCATATTGTTCCTCATGTCTTAGATGGTTTTATTTTATTTCTTTTGGATAATATTTTTATGTACTCCATGTTTAAAGAGGACCACCGAGAACATTTGGATATTATCCTTTTGAACCTAGAGAGTACATCATTTGTATGGTATAATCCAGAAATATTTATTTTGGAACCATAAAGTGAAATTTATATGGAATTTCATATCAGAGAGAGATGTATTTGTGGACATTGAATTGTTTTTGTATTAATTTCATGGGAGTATCCTAGAAATGTTATTTAGATTCGAAGGTTCGTGGGATTGGACGATTATGAAAACTAGGTTGATTATGACACATCCATGATTGAATCTATAATGGTTAATTTTACCTTGAATGGTGTCATATTTGAGTGGGGGGGAAAATTTTAAATGAATTTTAAGGAATGATATGTAATGTTTAATTCAGCCCAATTTCTAATTCTTATATAACATTGATAATTTTTTGGTGTTTTTTAATGGATTGGGCATACTATTTTGGAGTGTCTTGATGCTAGGAAATAAATTAGGGGGGTATATGAATATCTCTAATTGTATCGTTGTAATAATAACTAAAATACCCATGATCATGAGATATAAAAGGCTTTAAATACTCTCAAAAAATTTCCTACCTATATATTTGACGACAGGTTTAATATATACTAAAATCAAAAGGGAATGATGTATATTATATCATAGAGGGATAAACAACTAAAATAAATATGAAGGGTTGAGTATATCTATATATTTTATTTTTATCATTATTATAATAATTTGAAATGGAATGTGGTAATTGAAATAATGATCATGATATTTTTAGAACAAGCCATAATGAATTAAATGGAGGAGTGATATATGCTAAGATTATTTTGCTGATAAGATCCTTAGAGAGGAATTTGTTACTGAACAAGTTATTTTTGAATAAGTGAAGGTTAAATAATTATTTAATAAATGAGATGAACTCAATAAAGTAAAAAAAACTAAATACGAGTGCTACAATAAAAAGATAAATGGCTAGGAGACCTCGAGTGAGGGTTTTATGTCTAATGTTTTTACTTTGTGTCTTTAAAGTAGATTGGTTATTATAATATCGCTAAAGATTGAATTGATGGATGATAGAAATTTGTATTTATATTCAGAACACCCTTACACTCCCATGATATACCATGATTTGAAAAGTTGTTATTTTATTTTGGGGATGATTTGATTAATTTAATATTTAATATCACAGTTCCTGATATGTTAGAGGATCAAGTAAAAACACCATAAACCTACCGGTTTATAGGAAACATTACCCATTCTGTTTTGAATGTTGATTATATTTTTATGGAAATCATTAGTGATTTACAATGAAATCCTAATGATAAGAATGTTATGGGGGAAATAATTTATTGTCATATGAAATCAATTCATTTCCTCTATAATAAGGATATTAAAAGGGTGGATATTCATTAGCAGTTGAATGATTGAAAGGTTGTGATACATAATTGGGTTCCCTAAATAATTTATTCTAGTAGGGAAAATGGTTTATATATAGTTTTTCAATGTATTTACAATAGATAATGGGTTAAAATTTTAAATTAAATAAATTAAATCATTCATAGATATTGGGGAAAATAGATACAGATACTTGGGTTTTGAGGATATGCTTCAGGCATGCATGATTTATTTTGGATGTTTCTGGGAAAATCATATTTAACTTGCAGAATTTTCCTATATAAATATATATTGTGGTTTGATTAATATATATTTATTTAATGTGTTTTATGGAAGAATATATAGATCTCCCTTAGGTTACGCTGAGTTGGGAGGGAGGTACTTGGTTGGACTGAGGGACATTCTGGAGAAGATAGAAAATGTGTACTCGAATGTGAAGATATTTCTTATGGCATAGAGTCATCATAAATCCAATGTGGTTTGTATTCATTGTGCTCTCATGTTAATGATTTTGGGTGATGTTTTACATAGAGTTGCACCTCACATGGTACATCATCATTTGGTTATTTGGGTAAATTTGGAACTCAGGGGTTTTAACCCCATTAACATAATGAATTGAATTATAATGGCGGAATACTAATTGGAATTTATCACTCGGTCAACATCAATATGTGATGTGTTTCATGTTTCCCAACTAAAGAGGTGTCAAATAGATTCTTCTGATTACAATTAATATGTGATTTTTTTACTGATCCTGAATCCACTATTATTTATAAAAAATTCTTGATTATAGAAATCAAGGAATCTGTATTGTGCGGTAAAAAAAACCTATCTATGGGTACTATAGAAAACCAGAAGGTATATCCACATGATGTGGGAGTGGGAATTGTTTATGGGGAAGTAATGGACATTAATTTTTGTAAGTCCATTACTTTGATAAATTTATGGGGATAAAGATATTTTAATGTTTTTAAATTTTTATATCAAGTATCCAACTCATATATATTCAAATCTCAAGTTTTAGAAATTATTTTTCAGGGTTATTTTGTGGGAGTTTTTAGAGTTTTTGAATAATTACGGTTTTTTACATAGTAGACCAAACCAAGGAGAGGTTTTCTAGAGCATATGAAATGTTCTCTATTTATAGGTTGACTGGGCTGTGGTATATAATCCAAGAGATATGTTATTAGTGATACAATAATTTCTAGAAAAACTAATCTACGGAGTATGGGATATGATATAGCCCCTCTTTTCAGGTGATCCCTATGGCATAGATGTAGAGTATGTGGTGTGAATTACTACATGGAATATTATTTGGTAGTGAAAAATAGGATCCCATATGGCATGGTGTATCTAGTTATTTTAGGTTACATGCCTAGGAAAATAAGATTTTATCTATGGAAGCCATATTTAGTTTTGAATGGTTGGATGTGGTGTTTTCCTTTTTATTGTGTTGTAGAAAAGGCATCTTCCAACATCATTATATCATGTTAATTGGGCCTACACTATATTTTTTATGATATAGTCTAGGTGTAAATCCCCAAAACTCCTGGAAATCTTCTCTTGCACCAACATTGTTCCTCAAACATTAGGCTCCCATGAGATCACTTTGATGTAATTTCAATCCCTTCTTGATTGGATTCAACCCTACAATTCGGATGATAAATACATAGTTTTTTTCACTTCATTATTGATTTAGGTGATTCTATAACAAGGTTTTAATCCATGAATATTTAGAATTCATTGTTTAAATATTTTTTTTGGTTACAAAAAAATTATTTATTTTACGTCATTGTTGATTTAATTCAAAAATTATATGTTTTAAACTTATATTCATTAAAAAGGTATTCTGACACACTGTATTAATAAATTTTTAAAAGTTGGCTATTTATTAAAAATTTATGTATAGGATTTTACATATAGATTCTAACCTATTATAAAATATTAATAAATTGTGGTCAAGTATTTCAAATAGTTTTTGGAAATTATGGAACATTGGGTACCATGGTTATGTCTGAAAATAGACATGTAACTCTATTTTCTGGTAATAGAACTATTTTTTTTGTGAAATTTGAAGATATTTATGGGACTCAATATCATATTTATCCACTTTATTATAAGCTTATAATTATTTTTTATAATATGTATTCTGAAACGTTAGAGACCATATGATGTACTTGCTCATTTATTCTTTGTTTCACACATAATGGATCATTTGATTGTGGGATTTCCCACGTGTTTTTCTTATGGGTTTTCCATGGATTGATTTATTAATTCATACATTTTTTATTTTATACACTTTTCATATTAATTTTTTTGAGAATAAGAAATTCAATTTTGACAAACCAAATGATTTATAGTTTATAATTTTTTTTATATTTTTGAAATTCTTTATAAAATGAATTTGTTTTAAAAGTTGGACTAATTTTTATATGATATTATATTTTGGATAAATTAATTGGAAACATCCTTTTGAGATTTTTTGTTACACTATTAAATTACCTTTTTTATTTTTTTGATGTGGTTTTAAAGGAATTCAGTAAAGGAATGTGTCTCTTCTTGTTTAGAAACTTAATACTAGTCATTCACTTGATCGAATTGGGTTATTTTTTTCTTGAGTGATGGTCACATAGAGGTTTGGAATTTGCCTTTTCTTGTATCAATTTTTAATTTAATCCTTTTGGACTTTATTTTTTTATACCTCATGGATATGTAATCCTTATCCCGCTATGTTCTCTATTTTATCCCCCTGCTTCAGTTATAAATGAGTCATGTTTTGTTTTTTGTTGATGCTTACATTGTAATAGATGTTTCTGGGTGAATTATCTAGTTATCATAGTTTCCTTCCTCATATAAGGTAACCTTATAGACTAGTCATATTAGTACCCTTCATTAAAACATGGGGAAAAATAAAACTTAATAAATAGTTATCTCACATGCTCAGTAAGGGTAAACATAGGTGTTTTAAATCAATGATAATATCTAATAATATCATCTAAATAAGTGTAAATGAACACGTTATTATCAATAGAAAATCATATACAATAATTCATATATTATAACCATGAGTCATGTAATAATAATATTTTTTCACAATATTCTGTCATCCTCAAAAATTAATCCGAAATGATGATATTAAATTATAATCATATCAGTTTTCCATATGGGTGAGTATAAAACATTCGTATATAAATCAAATCATATGTCAAGGTTAACTGACAAGAATGTCATATCATATCTAATCAATAATCACCATATATTTCTCAAATCCTAGTGGAATTGGAATCACACTTATTCCACATATCATCGAACATTAGGAATCACCACTTATTTCTATATCATAGTAGTTTATGAATGACCAATTTTTTACCGTAGTGGATTGATCACATTTATTCATTACCAATAATTATCCAATTGGATATATGTATTTTACCATTTCATTAGGGGGGATATAATGGACCCGCTGATTATATATTGAAAACCATATATATCTCTTCTGTGAGATCATAAAACATTCAATAAATAAATCTATAATTACCTATCAAAATGAAATAGGTTTCACAAACATATCATTATTAAATATTAAACTGATGGGAATGAAATGATTTTGATGAATTCCTTATTGTATCATAATTAACCTATACAGAATTAGACGGCTTCATGAATATCTTATAATAAATTTATTAAACTATAAGAAATAAATTGGTTTTATAATAATATCATCAAAAAAATATTGACCCATGTAATATTGGTTCTTTTCTTAAAGATTTTATCATAACATAACTAACCTATGTGGAAGAAATGGATTTTATAATGACCTTATGATAACTTAATGAATCCATGGGAAAGAAAAAGGGTTCATATCACCATCAAGATCATCATAAGACATCTAAATGAAGTGAATTTTATCATTTTATCATGAGGTCGGTGAAATATGAAATTCTATAATAGATAATTATATAGAATAGAAATGTAATTAAATGCTCATTGAAATATTTCATTGAAACATGAAAAATAATAATCTTCCATTCATAAAATGTATACTATTAATTTCTAAAAAATTTATTTAATTTGTTTCTATGAAAAACAATATAGTCTCTTTTATAAAAATAATTATATATTTAATTAGTAGTTCCAGTGGAAAAAATTTGAACATGTTGAATAATTTAAAATAAATCAATATTTTCACACAATTGAAAAAAATTTAAAAACGAGTTATTTGAAAAAAAAAATAAGAATAAATAATTTCATAAAATATAAAAATAATGTCAATGATAGTGAAAATTAATTTTTTTTAAACACTCAATGTATGAGTAAAAAGTTTTATAAAGAAATGTTTATGAGTATGGACATGGAAGAAAAATGTCATTGACCAAAGAGGAAATAAGATTATATTTTTACAAAACAAATTATTCAGTATTTTATGTTCCAATGATAGATAAATGGTACAAAAACATTGATACTCTTAGAATAACCATTCGATATGAAAATATATTGTGATTAATTTATAATATACATAAATTTCCCCCAATTGAGATTTTACAATGAAAATCCTAAAAAGAAATGAGATTGTAAAATAAACACTTTTCTCGTCGATAATTTTATGATAAAGGACTCATGAATGAGAAAAAATATATGGTTTTTTAAATCAATATAATTTTCATGAAAATAATAAAAATGGAATCCATTGGAAGCACTTACATATAAAATAATAACGAATTGGTGAATATAGAATATGTCTCATCAAAATGTAAGTGTGATGAGAAACCCTTACCACATTGGAAGAATTAATATCAAACACCATGGATGAAATAATTTAAATTATATTATTAAATACAAGTAATTAACTAGGATAAATTATCTAACATCTTAACTGGGAATTATATACACCTCTTTCACCAAAATAGTTTCATATAAGTAAAAATGATTCAATAAAATAATATTGATATGAAGAACCCTTACCTTAATTATTATTTTTATTTTTACATTTATAAAATCCATAAAAATGAATATATATTATTTATTATTAAATTATATAATGATAATTATATATATTATACAATATATTATTTACTTCAAACATCATTTCACCCATTTATTGAAACTTCCTTATTAAAATCCATGATCGATGTAATGAATGCTTCATTTTTCATTCATGTTTTGGTTCAACGGTCCAGGTCCATGTAATTTGATCAAAGATCCATTATCTATAGAATTTTAATAATTAAATTAATATTATATTTATCCATTATTTACACTTTTATAATTATTTATATAGAGAGATGATGGAAAATAAATTACATCATTTTATAGAGACGGCAGCCCAAACTTGCACATGGGTGATGTTTCAACATATTAATGGATGGAATGTAAGTAATTTACATAAAAAATCACCTTACTAGAACTATAATTTAATAATTAATATGATATATTTTCATTATAAATATTTTTAAAAACACGAATGTGAAGAGTTGATGAAAAATAAAAGGAATCTGTACAAGGACGATGAAATCCACATGTATGCACAAGCGAGGATTTCTTTTCCCATAAAATTGAAAAGAGGTGGATAGTATTTTTTCCATAAAAATATTAAAATTTAAGTATATTGAAGATTTTTAATTAATTATTTTAAAAAGTATACAATAAATATTGTGGATGTTGAAGAAGAAATAAAATTTGAATCACATGATTAAGAGTTATACCTCTTCATAGAGAAAACAACTTCTTACTATTCATTAATCTATAATAGGATAGTATTTTAAAGAGTCCATAATCTATAGTATGTCTTAAAGGTATATACGATGACATTTGAGAATATATTTGGTCATCTAAAAGGATCAAACTTGGTGAATAGTGCAGTATGGAAGGTTCTTTTTTATAATTTATAGAAAATAAACACTTGGATATAATAAAAATATATCAATATGATATATATATATATATAATCATCTATTGTTTTATAAAATATAATTAATTTATAATTTTGGTCAGTATATATATTTTATAAGTTTATCTAATAAAATATTTATATATTTTTGTCATATTTTTAACCTTATCTTTTGGTCAAACCACCTATTTATCCTTTTATAACCATAAGTAGGGTAACATAATTATCAACATTTAAGGGTAATAAATTTGATTTCATGATTAATGTGGATGAAAAATGGTTAGAATATGATTTTTTACCACTTAACACTACACTTTTCAACTTTTCATGTGTTTTTGATATTTTTAAAACACTTAACAAAATATTAGATAATATAATATGTCATTAAATTAATTTTTGGAATAATAAATTTAATTTTAGTTCTAATATATCAATACCAAATATTAATTAAAATATAAACTCATGTTCTTAAATATATTCCTTATAAAAAAATCAATTTTTTGTATTTTCTAAAATTTATCCAAAACATATTAATTTTATTGATTTCAAAATTAGTTTCCTTGTTTTTTCTACCACTATCATAACCTTTATATTGATTATCTGTATGATTTTAAGGTAATTATGTCATTAAAAAAATTAAAAACAATTACTAGCATAAAAATATGATCATTATATGAAAAATAAAACTTAATATTCCTCCATAACATCATTTTAAAATTATTAAAAATTATAATTGAAATTAAAATTAATTTATTTTCATTTTGTAATTATCATTTCTTAAAATAAAATATATGTAAAATACATATAAAAATTCTACAATGATTCCATATTTTAGAATTTATGTTGATCATATCCTAAAATGACTCATGTAATATGATAAAGGCATGATTTAATGAGAATAAAAAGCCTTATCCCAGTGATTTTATTTAGTTTTACATAATTTTCCCTTATTGAAGAGATTAATCTTTGTCATGGTTACTATTCAAAATGAAAAAAAATTAGACATACAAAAATATGTTTTACACATTGATTAATATTATGTAATCAATATTTATGGATTTAATTTCGATCATATTTATAAATCCATTTGAATATATACACATTAAAACAATGATAAAATGTTTTTTATAAAAATGTTTTTAAATATAACAATGAACATATACCAAAGTCAAGTATAATGATGATTTCTAAGTAATTAATAATATTATATATTACAATATTATTGTAATTTTAATTTTTGAAAAAATTAAAAACATAATTAATCTTTAAAATTACTTAATTGTTGAAAAAAAAAGATAGTTTTCAAAAAACCATACTTTAAATTGTTCACTAAAAAACTCTTTTAAGAGAAATGCCAAAAATTACCTATAATATAATATAGAAGTTTCTATTTTCAAAATTTCATTAGTTTCCTTAAAAAAATTATATAAATGGTAATTAATTAATTATATCTTTCTCAAAAAATATGAAATAATAATCATATTTATGAAAAAAAATCTATAAGTATAAAATGACATTAACGATGATTGAGTACGTATTTATAATGAATTAATAAATAATTTTTCATTATATAAAATCATTATAAAAATCCCCATAATGTGTTTATTCTAAGTTTTTTACCACTAATTAATGATCTAGGATATACTTGTCACATTTAAATAATAATGCCTTTATATTATATCATTGATCGGTTAAAGATTAGTATTGTGTGCCATGTAGGCTATCAAAAAAAGTATCCCATTGCACTAAATTTTAAGATTGTGACAATCCCCTACCACGACACATAGAATTTCTTTTTCAATTTTATATTATTAATAAAAGGTTCTATATTTTCAAATACATTTCTTTGATCCCACATCATATAAAGAGGTAATAAAAAACCCCTTTTAAAAAGAATTTTGGGTAACATAATAATTACCTAAAATAAAACATAATCCAGTTCCCAAATAAGGATAACATAATTAGGAAGTGAAAATATGATCATGGAGGAGAAAAAAATTCCTATTAATTATAATTACAGATAAAGAATATGATCATAAGAAATTTAATAAACAAAAATATAAATAAATAATAAATAAAGAAGACTATAAATTCATTATAATTCAATAGAAAAGGAATCTTTTTTATTTCAAGATAACTTTCCTAGAGTTGTGGGATCAATTTAATATTATTATAGAGTACCTGAGAAAATATACTTACTTGATTTAGTTCAATTTCATGGGAAATATTTCATCATGTGGTTGAAATTTAATCAATTTCCAAATATATCTCATTATCTAATATAAGATATTAATATTCAAGATGAATTGTTTTTTAATTCCAAAAAAACTAAAATTAAATTTTAATGAAGCATTAGATCTATAATAGAACATCATTACTCCTATAATAATATATTTCTTAAAAAAATGTAATCCCAATTTTTCAAAATGAATAAATTTTTATACATTTACCTTCAAAATCTATATAATAGATCCAAACATTCAACATAAATCAAAACATAAGTAACTATCATTAAAACATATTATAATATTCTAGACTGAAATTTAATCCCATGGGTAAAATTATATGATAACATATTCTTCCATGAGTAACATAAAAATTATCTACAAATATTATTATCCACTCATATCAATATATGAAAAAATATGTACCAAAATAATATACTCACTAATATTATCTATTTGTTTCCCAAAATATATTTAATCATAATAAATCCACAATTAAATCATATATAATTCCAAAAATTATCTATATACATCCAATACAATTTACTTTATCAATATCAGTCATCTCTTTATACAATGTAAATATTATTATAAAAATGTCAAGAACATATTAAGGGTTATCAATCCCTCAGACTCATGTTATCCATAAAATAACCACACCACTAAATTTATTTTCTATGTTATCAATACCATTAACCATATTCAAGAAAATACTTATTTAAAATCTACTATAGAAATGACCATAAATTTTTAATAATTAATATAATCAAAATATAATTGATAAAACACTTAGATAATATAACTATTTTTTCCAATACATAACTAATTCAAAATTAAAACTTCAACAATAAAAATAGCATAGGAAATTCCTTAACCTAGGATCTCTCACTTAGTTTGTGTAACTGAATTGAATAATTTATATGTTCCCCAAATATAAAAAATATAACTATAAATGGTACATTAAGATGAAAATAATTTTCCAACATCAAATCATTTATTTTTCGTTATAAATTAATTTATCTAATGTCCTCATTTTAATCAATAAAACAAATTTCCTTTACTTTTTGATAACTCCATGGGGTTTTCTTCCAATATAAATGAAATGTAAGAAGATGAATTTTCTTCCCTCTATGGTATTCATCAACTGAACTCCCATTAAAAGAAATTTTTTAATTATTATGTGGGTTCAGAAAGTCACCCATTTCGAGGTATTTAGTCATAAATTGAGATATATGATTTGGAATAATCAATAAATCTTCATTAAATCCCATTTTTCATTTATATTATAAATATGATAATCATTCCAATTTTTTCACATTCATCGTTAATAAAAAATCTCCTAATTTCTTCCATTATCTAAAACTAAAAAGTATATTATGATCAACAATAATCATATTTAGAAATCATGTGAACATGAAAATCCATTCACAAGATAGCTAAACCATGACACATTATCTTCATTATATGACACAATAGGGCTATCCTAGGATAACCATGGTCTTAAACTACTCAAATCCTTAATAATGATTCATTAAAAAATTTGAATTAAACAAATAATATTCCATGAAAATTTATATTTAGGTTTCCAATTGTATGCTGACTCATCATGATCTTGTTATGATTGATATAACACACAATCCACCCCTTTTATAGTCACTACCCTAAGTCATATCTACACTACAACATCATCAACATTCCAATAACTATACATTCATGTTTTTCAAGGAAGAAACACATTCTAAAATTTACCATCTAATCCCTTAGAATGTTATCCTAGGAATAGACATATTCCTTGATTTTCACTATAATTTTAAAAAACAAATATAAAAAATAACTAACACCTATTAAAATACTAAGTATATAAACCCCATCATAAAATATATAGATATTACATATATTTTTTGAATATTCAATATATATACCTAATAAACATACCCAAGAAGTATAATTGGATAGTGTACTTGGAGAATCGATATATAAACATCTTATTTATGTATATTATTAATTATATAAAATAGTCTTTAATATATAAGGTAGCATTATTGACAAATCATACTTCAAAAAGTATTTATAACATGGGAAAAATTATAACATAGGAAACAATGACTGTATATATATAGAAAGGGTAAATATGGGATATGTAAATCAATGATAACATAACGGAATATCTTGTGAGTAATTATATGATAATATTTGATTATAAATATAAAAAAGGGAAATAAATTCATAGATAATAATCATGAGTCATATAATAAAACATTATTATGTCACTATATTGTGGAATCATAAAAAATTAATGATGATCCATGAGTTAAAATCACAATAATTTCAATATTTCAAATTATATTGGCACTACCATAATCAAAAAACCATGAAATATGTATCCCAGTCCATTTTTAGTTACATGAATCTTTATTTATATACAATATGATTAAAAATTTCATCGGATATTTTTGGGTAGTTTTTGGAGGGTTTTGAAATTTATTATAGGACTTATGGAGGTTGGTGGTTTATTCTCAGTTTGTCAAAACCATGAACAACTTACAAAAAATTATGATACATGTTTTGGTTGAAAATTCCCATGTGAAAAGTTGGTTCAGGGTTTGTCCAATCCCTGACTGTGCATAGTGGTAACTATAAAACTTGATATACATGTACAATAACGGTTGGTACATGGTTATTCTAACCATGCAGGCCAACCATGTGAAGATTCACTTTTAGATAGTATCACCACATGGTTTTCACACGGCATGTAAAACCATTCATCCTGACTTTGTAGTATACAATTCCCACTCAGAATGTCATTTATCTAATCAAAATAAATTCTTGTCATACTAAATAGATTCCAAATTCTCCATGATCTCAAATTATTCTCCCTATTATAGTAGGAGATATTAATCTCTTAGATCTATGAAAATGTTCTAAATGAACAATCATGGGTTGGATATTCAAAATCATATGTAGGTTCTATTATTACATTTTTTTATAGATCCATATTTCTTCTCTATCCTTCTAGAAACCCTGGATTTTTTCTATTATAGATATATATATGGTTTTTTATACAAATATTGATAATATATCATTGAATTTAGTGAAAGGAAGGTATCATGTGAATGGATATCGATGATATATGTATCACTATCCTATTTTTTCTCTCTGGTGAGAGGTCAAAAGAAACTCTCTCAACTCCACTTTTTCAATAATTTGAATGATTAGTTTTTATTCAATTAGTTTCTTGAAATTTTTGTGAAACAATTATGTGATTCAAGATAGAAATTCTCTTTGGTTTTGACAATGATAATAATGGTAATTTTTATATAATTCAGAAAACCCTATGTTTATATTTTGAAAATAATGGATTTAAAATTATGGAATAGTTTAATGAACATAATTTGATTGATAATTTTTATTAATTAAATAATTTTCTATTATCTGGTTATTTGGAATAATATTTGGAAATCATGTATATCTTGTGTTCATTTATTCTTTCTTGAAATTATCTAAGGGTCATGTTCTATTATGGTACATGTACATGACCTCAAATATAGGGTGTGAGCTTTTTCCACACAATTATATTTTCAATGTTGTATATACACGGTTCAGGAACAAATGATTACACATGAGTATGGAAATATCCCCAGAAATGCATGTGAATGTGTCAAAACATGGACTAGGCCTTCCAAATCAATAATAAATGTTTTATAGTATTGGTTTTTAGATCTCCATGTAGTATATTATGTCTTGATATAAAAAAATTTAACTAATTTTGAATATTTTATATAAAATATTCTAAAATGTCCTCTTCTTGGTTGTTTGAGTTAGGAAGACAAAAGAAAAATCTATTTTGTTTATACTCACCCTCTACATGCCGACCTCAATGTATTTGTTAATGATATATATGCTGATATAGGTAAAGGGGTTGTATCAAATTTATCTTGTGATGTGTCTTGATTATATGGGCATAGAAGGTGCAGTAAGTGCTTTGTTTATGTTTAGATTTTTTTAATTATATATGTTAGGTGTTACAGTGTCTCCAATTCTCTTTGTATTTCATGGTTATTGTATTATGTTTCTAGTTTTACATTGATATTGTTGTTTATTTTTGGGATTAAAATTGGTTGTTTTTTGATTAATTAATCATATATAGGGTTGGATGTTTATTTCTTATTATTGATTTGGTTCTTTATATTTAAAAAGCTAAAATCACCCCCTCCCCACATTCTTGATTACCTTGGAATTTATTTATAGCATTTGGTGTCTTGGAGACATCACCTAAGGCAAGTTTAACCTTGGTCTCTTCTCAAGACAATGAGAAGGGGTGGTATGTTTAAATTGGAATCATTTTTTGGTCCATGAGATAGAAATGTAATAATTATTCTTATGTATTTTATTTGGGATGGAATCAATGAAATAAGAATTTCAATACTTTAAATGTAGGGCATAGAAACACATAAGAAACCATTTAATGTAGAACATCAAGTTTCAAATGTAGTTTGGGTACAATATTATTTGTAAATAGTTATAGGTTTATCTTCACCTAATATTTCTGGGTTTATTCGATTGAAGTTTCATAATAATCATTTTAAAAGAAATCACACTAGGACCACATATATTATTATTAATTTAATGATTTATTAGATAGTGAAAATGGGTTGAATTTTGAAAATGGTTAAAATGGTTTGAGTTTAAAGAGAATGATTATTTTATTTTTAATAATGATTTAAAATGTGTCAAATCATATTTATTTTTAACTATATGATGGAGGTAAATGTGGATATAGTAAATTGTAATTACTAAGTATTAAGTTCATAGGGAGTGACTTTAAATGATGTTTCGTTATGGGTATTGAAAATGGGATTATGAAAATATCATAGAAATCATCTAGAAGGTCCCACTATAATTTTTTTTTCAAACATAGAGACATGTGAATAAAAATATAGTAAACATTATTGTCTAAATTCCATCATCCATGGATAGGAGTAATCATAATTATTATCATTAAAATGTGAAGCATTTTGTTATTCTCCAAATGTATATCTGAACAATTTCAAGGAGACTATGAACCTGAAAAAGAAGAAGTATGGTTGAATAAAATGAATCAAATCATCAATTTCCTTATAGAACTAATAGATCTAAAAGTAAATATATATTCTAATATATTGGGTAATCAACCATACCAATGTTGTGATTTATATGATCTGGAAAAATCTTTCCAATGCATTACATGGGAGTATTTTTATTAATATCTCGAATGAAAATTCTATCATTACACCATTCAAATTACTAAAAAAACTCATTTCATTGGTTTTAAATAAGATAATCTATCGATAAAAAGTCATGTGGAAATATTTTAGTCTTTATTCTGATTATCCGTAGAAGATTATATAATTGCGTCATCAGGGAATTTATTTTTTAATCCGGGTTTTGAGTGGATATTCACTCATATATTATTTCTCAATCTATTAGAGTACTATATGGAATCAGTAAATAGATAAACATTACTAGAAGGGGATATCATAGAAAATAAGGTTGGATAGATAATTTTTATTCCGATGAGAATATGTGGAATCTCTATTTATGGGAATAAGTGGAAGAGGGAAACATACTTCAAGAGTGATGAGACACCTCAAAATCATACCATGGGATCATTAAACACTTCTCCTCATCTAAAAATTAGACTATGATGTTTTCACTTCGGTTAATTTGATCAAAAAAATATAGATTGTAATGAACAACATATAGATTTTTAGAATTGGAATTATATGGGTAATATTAATAAGTATTATCAAAGTTTTGGAAGGATTAGTTCTACATACAAATATCTTTCTCAGACATTATATGCTTTGACCATCTAACCCTAGTAGAATAACTCTCATCAATAGAATTGAGCAATCCAAGTTGATTCAAGAGACACTATGACTCATCGGCATATTCAATCTGAATTGGTTAAAAAATGATATGGTTAGTGAGTAAGAAATTATATATATCATATAAAATTGTAATGAATGATCAATTGGGTACTTATACAAAGAGAGGAATGGTTCTTTTGAAGTCATCCCTTATGCAACTATATTTTGATAGGAGTGTATCAATCTCAATTATTTCATCATCCATTATTTATCATATGTGGTTTCATATGAAGATAATTCCTTGTATTTTGAAACATAAAACTCCTCGTAGATAAATCTATATTTGACTCTTTCTGTGTAAATCATGTTCTATGACTACCAATGTCAGTGAAATTATTTTGGATTTCTCTATCGTTTAGATAGATGCCTTTGAATTATTTTTGTTTGGGTTGGTTGAATTCATTAATGTCTTATATTGAACATTATTACTGGAAGGATAATTTCAAATATCATTATTGCTTAATGCATCTATTTATAGGAGATTTGGATGTTCGGAAATTTAGAGAAGGAATTATAGAACCATTAGTTGGAATAATCTCATATCTGTTAGAAGCGTTTAATTTTGTATATGGGGAATAGAATGAAAGAAATTATTTTACAATAATATTTTACTAATCTCTTGTTTTTTATGATGAAAATTTACAAATGATTCCTCCTAAAAGAGAATTGATGTTTACTATTGGTCTCCTACTGGTGGCCTATCCAATTTCACTTCTATCTTATAAGACATAAGTAATGCAATTTGTGGAATTTAATATTCATTTATAATAGTTTGAATTTAATGTGTTCATCCAACTAAACATGTCTCAGCGGGAAGCATTAGTTATCTTTTTTGAACGGGGAATATGGAACTATTAGACTATATGTAGATTATCATAAAATTAAATAAATTACGATAAATAATTGGTACCCTCTTTAACAAATATATGGTTATTTGATCAATTAGGAGGATACATGAGGTTCTATAAAATTGATTTTCATTTGGGATATCACCCGCGATGAGTTGTGATAGAGGATATTTCAATGAAAACTATTACAAGATAATTTGGAAATTATGAATTTTGGTCTAACAAATTCACTAGCTTCCATTATGAAATTGATGTATCTAATCTTTCAAAGGTATAAAGATTAAATTTTGCATGTGTTTTTTGAGGATATAATGGGGTATTCTAGAAAAAAATATGATAATGAAAAATAATTGGGTTTTATGTTGTATATCTTGTGAGAGAATCTCCAATAGGAGAAATATCTACATGTGATTTTTGGATACATGAAAAATGTTTTTTTGTCTGTGTATTTTCATAAAAAGTGTTTGTGTGAGCCCTAAAAAGATATATTTTTTATCCTTTTATGATCATTAAAAATTTCATTTAGATACACACTTTCCATGGCTTAGTAGGATACTACATTTGTTCTGTAATTGAAATTTCACATTTTGCCTCATCAAATAGAGCTTTTGAAAGGAGAGTAATTCCTTTTGAATGAAATTTTGAATTCTAAAAATACTTTCTAGAAATTAAAGTTATAATTACCTCAAAACTTATCATCATATTTATATTGTTAGTTTGGTGATATAATTTTTATTCAGATGCATTCGGGGCTATGTTAGGATGCTTTCTCATGAATGGAGTTCTGGTGGGTGAATCTCATTCATGGAAGTTAAGGATACATGAGAAGTAACACACAACACATGATTTTGAGCTGGTTTTTTTAGTTCACACGTTAAAAAATGTAATTACTATATTTTTGTGACCAATTTAGGTTTTACATGGATCATAAAATCTTGAAGAAATTTTATCATAAATATATTTCATTATAATGAAAATAATATGGATGGAATATCTTCAAATGGTTAAATTACACATATTTTATAAACTTGGTAATTGAAATTATATATAGTATATTCCTTAAGTATAAATCCATCTTATCATTTGGATAAAGAGGCTTCTGAAAAATGGTTGTTAATTTTAGTCATTATAGATATGAATCTGGATTATGTAGAAAAAAGCAATGTTGTAGTTTTCTTTTTTATTTCAGTTATTATTGATTTGCTTGATCACAAGTTAAAAATGTTGGAATTTCTAATCTGGAATCTATTATTATGAGGCCAAAAATAAATTGTTTAGAGACCATTATGGGATGGAATCTAGATAGAGGATCAATGCTATGGTTTGGAGATAAAATAATTATACTATTTTATTATTATGAATGCCAACTTAGTAAAACCCACTATTCTCTATAGTCTTTTTATCTTGGATTTGTAAAATTTAATAAGAATTGGAGACATAATATTGATGAGTTAGAATAAAATGTGTTATAGTATATTATGTCTCTAGATGCATCAACTTCTATATAGATTATGTAATAGCATAATCAAAACATTGATATATAATAGTCTTTTAAATGTTTAGAGTGTAAATGGGGGAAATAGACATGTATTTTATAATACGTCCACCAAGGATAGTTAAAAAGCATGAGTCCATAAGTGTGATAGATGATGTTCTCAAAAACTTGGATCAATTAATTATTATCCATGAAACTGATATGGTGGTATAATTTTTAAAACATCAAATTTATTTTATTGGTATTATGCATGGCATTCATGTCTCAATATTTTCTATCATATAAAACTAGTTTATTTCATGTTTTTGGATAATATTTAAATAATTCCACGGAAAATAGTTAACTATGATAATTAGTCATCATCATCAAATTGATGGACAACCCGAAAGGAAAATCTACAAATTGGGGGTAGGGCATGCTTATGCTTTTGTATGGATTTTTTTTGGGTTATGGGTTGAGCATATTAAATTAGTTGTGCTCCCAAAAGAAATATACTCTAGGATATGATACATATGGATCCTTTTAAATCATTTTAATCCTTCTATTTAATTCATTATTTTATTTTAAGGGGGGTGTTTCATCACATTATCAGACCAAAAATGTTTAAGAAACAATAGAGAATAATCTGATGATCAAAAATAGAATAATGATGGATCAAAGCCATAAGAAATCGTTTGCAGATCATGATAGATTATAGTTATCCTATGATGTATCTCATCATGTTTTTCTGAGAATCTCTCCAAATATTGGGAATTGTTATTTTAGTAAGAATAGAAAATTATGCATTCCATACATGTTCCCTTTTGGGATACGTAATCATGTTTGTGATGTTTTTGGTCTTTTTTCCTTGACACATATTTTTTCAGTGCAAATAAGGTTTCATGTATCTCCATTGAAAAATTACCAACCTCATTCTACACATATGATTCTATGGGACTATATTGATATAGAACCAGATTCCACATTGATAAATGTGCTAGCATTAATTTTTTAATGGAAGGAGATGATCTTTAATGGATAAATAATCAATTTAGTGTGTGTTTTTTTGGAGACACGGTATGATTTATGAAGAATCATGGGAGCATGAAATTGAAATTTTTCAGTAACTCCCTAAGAAGTTATAGAAAAACTAAATGTTTTTTAATTTATAGGGATGAAAATACCAAAGGTAAATAGAATATATCACCAAATTTCTTCAGTTCATATCCATTTATTTATTTAATTCGGGTTTATAAAATATATTTGTCGGATTTTTGGAGATTCTAGGAGGTATAAAAATTATTTGGAGGTTTTTATGGATGTTTTTGGTTTGATTATGGTTCGTGGAGACCATGCACCACAAAAAAGAAACCATATAAAATGTTTTGGGAGTAACATGATTGGAACAATATTGGTTCATGGTTTAGCTAAACCATTTATCTACCTTGTAGAAACCATTCGACATGAAATAGATGGAAAAAAACCACTAGCATAAAAGTTCTATAACGATGTGATCCCACCATGCAAGGTGTATCCCTGAGACTACTGCACCACAAGGTTGTCACATAGTTTGAAAAACCATGCACTGTAATATTGTAGCATATACCTGCCACTCCAATATTATTTGATCAATTCTAAATTTATCCACATAATCAACATTATTTTCTTAATTCTAACAGATCTCCAATTTCTATCCCTCCCAAATCATGAGATACATATACCTTTGATATAAGAGCGATGCTTGTAACATTAAATTATTCATTATGAATTCATATATACATATTTATTATCCCCATCAAAACCATATAACTATTCCATTTTGTATAGATCGGTGTTGTGTGAATAGAATATTGATTGAAATTTTTTGATCTACTGAATGAAAGGAGTGGAGTGATTTATCTATAATATATATGTTACATTCTCTAGTTTTCACCAACAGAAGATAGGTAAATGGAATATCTATCATCTATACTTTTTTATAAACTTTAGTTATTTCATGATTAAATTATTTTCGTGAAATAATTCTCAAACCCTTGTGTGATTACTGATGGATATTCTATATGGTAATGCCATCAAGGAATTTTTAAAATTAGATATAATTTGTAAACCCCATTTATTAATACTTTTAAAAATATTGTTTAAAACTTACCAAATGTAATGGTGAACACAATGTGTTTGATAATTGCTTTTTTCTAAACATTGTTTTATTGTGAAATGATTTGGAATGAGATTCGGCATACATTATTGGTGTGTGTTCATTTCTTTTCATGTGACCCTAAATAAAGGGATTTACTCATAGTAGTGACATAGTGGATGGATGAGAGACACCTCATGGTATAGAACTGTTACTTTGCATGCATGTGTGTTTGTGTGGAAACATCGTATAGTTATTCCAAATCAGTCATATTTTCTTTTTAAAATAGTGGTTTATTTTTTTTGGAACTTATTATAAACTCATTGAAACTTTTTTAACAACATTAAACTGTTTTATAAAAATTTTGTCTACCATTTATATCATAGTAGAATAAGTTGAGAAGTAATTAGGTAAATCTTATAGATTTTATACTCACCTCATGCTTCAGAACCTCAGTGTGTTTTTAGACTTCATCTGTAAGAAAATAGGTAAAAGGAAGGAATAATATTTCTATAGTGATGTGTCTTGATTTCATGCTTTTGTAGGTGTTTTTTGATCTTGTATCTTGCTTGGGTGTATCTTGGAAAATTTTACTTGGGGTTATTTGTGTCTAGAATTATGTGTGTATTTCTTAGTTATTTTCATTTATTTCCATTTGTACTATAATATTGTTTTTTATTTTTTGTCATTTCATTGATTTTATTTTTGTTCTTAAATCATAAAGAGGATTTAGTATTTATTTTTAATGGTTGATTGAGTAATTGAACTTTAAAAATTTAAAATCATCTCCCAACATTCTTTAATACCTTGAAATTTTTTCCATACTGTGGTTTCATGTGTATGTGGCCAAAGGGAAGGCGTACCTATAAATATTATCAATATAATAAGGTGGGGTTAGATATTACAACATTTCCGATTTATAGCTACTGTGACTATCATAAAAGATTTGATCAATAAATGAAAGATATTTCTAGTAATATATGGGATTATTAATATCCAAAGATTCAAATATCATAGTGGATCATGAATCAATACGTGTTTCACATACTAGAATAGTAACTTCAACTCATTTACCATAATTAGTTTATGAGATATTAAAATTTACCCAATTCATTGGAGGGCTATTAAGGACCCTCTAGTTACATAATTAAAATCGTAAATATATATTACACATGATAATAAAATTTTTATACCTTAAAATTTTCATAACCCATGGAAATGTAATATATCATATCAATGTCTCATCATAACAGAATTAATTGGTTGGAAAAGAAAGGGATTCATAAAGTGTCATTCATTACGTAATTTATCCATGTGAAATAAATGGGATCATAATGATCTAATCAAATAATAATTTACTTCTTGGAAATAATTTTTTTTATAATGGTCATTCATGATATATTTAAAATGAGGAAATGAGACATGTTTTGAAAAGAACATATCAAAACATAATTATCATGTCCGAAAAAATAGGTTTTACCAAATCATCATTACCAGAAGACATCCAAAGAAATTTCAAGCTTCCATAATATTCTATACCTAGTGAATTATAAAAATATATAATGGATGATGACATTATTTTAAACAATATTCAAATTTTCAGTTGAATACTTCATTAAAACAAGAGATAATATCATTTTTTATTGATGGCATTTTATCTAAAAATTATACAAATATTGACAAAATAATTATGTATGAATAGATCCTTGGTAACCTATAATAGTGTTTTATATGAAATAAATAGTATTGACTATGGGGAAATCCATCCATTCCATATAAATTATAGTACTCTTGTCATACTTTTTAAGAAAATCAAGAAATAAATGTTTGGAAAACTATTAAAAAGATTAATTTTTCACAGACATTTATATAAATTCAAAGGCTATCAAAATGATATTTTTCCATCATTTTAAGTATATTTAGGATTTTTTTTTCTTATGATCATGGACGTGGCTATAAAATTCTATCAACCAAAAATACCACAAGTTCAATTTTTAGTAAAAGCAAATTTTTAATCATTTTACATACCAAATTAATAACAATGTTAATAATCCATGAATAATTATGTAATAATAGAATTATAAGATACATTTTGTCTTTGAAAGGATAAAATCTGTATAATGTTTCTCAATTTATATTTAACTCTACCAATTTTAATAGAAATAATATTATAACATAAACTATTAATGCTTGGTTATTGTCTAAATCGAAAACTAAAGAACGTGAAAATAAAAACATTATTTTTAAATCCTGATAATTTTCCTGATAATAATGTCAAAAAATATTATTGGTTATTTTATACTGCACAAAAAATTATAATTTATTCCATATGTAATATGTCTTAGAGATAAAAAAGTGAGACGAGAAACCAACACCACTATGGTATCTTCTGAATCAAACAAATTGGATGAAATTGTTTGTATTTTATATTTAATGAAATAAATCAATATGTATCAATAATTTAAAATGTTAAATTTGAGTTATATAGACCTTATAAAACAAAATAGGTTCCTAATAGTAAACATGTTTCAATGAAACAATATTGAGACAATGAATCATTAACTTAATTAATGTTTTACTTGATATTCAATCAAACTTATTATAAAAATAATATTGATTTATTATAAATATTTTAAAGAAACATAATAATTTATATCACATTATATATTATTTACCTCTGACATTTAACCACCAATTCATTAATGATTTTTTATTTAAAACATTATTCAATGTGATAATTACTTCATTTTTCATTCAGGTTTCGGTTCAATCGTAACAATAATTATTCAAGTATCCTAGTTATATCATATTTATAATGTTAATAATTTCCTTATTATCATATATAATAATTATAAAAACTATTATAAGTATTTATATAACTCGGTGATTAAAAATAAACTAATTTTTTTATGGAGACTGTAGTTTTTACATATGAGTGAGTTATGTTTCAACTTTTCGATGGATGGAATGGAATAAAATTAAATGATAATTCACCTTTATTTAAATATATTATTATAATATATATCATATATGTTTAATAAATAAATTATTAAGAACAAAAAAATTATTTGGGGATGAAAAAATAAACACATCGCTTTGTGGAGGTGGTAGTCCACAACTACATATGACTTATGTTTTCTTTTGTTATATGATTTAAATGATTTCGATAATGGTTTGGAAAACATCATATTATCATTTTATTACATTTTATATACTAAATTAGTAATTTTACAACTGGCAATATATATTTATAATAGGTATAAGATGAAATAAAATTGAATATACTCGATTAAAAGATTCACCTCTTCATTGTGGAAAATATTTTGGATAACAAATTATTCTTTAAATGGGTGGAATTTTTGAATGAACAAAATCTATAATACATTGGGAAGGAATAACATATGATATTATCATATCTATTTTCTAATATAGAATCATCAAACATTGTGCATAATGTTCAATAAGAGGTTCTTATTTGTTATTGATTGAATGGGAAATCATGTAATTATATAGAATATATAAATATAATATAAAAAATCATTATATAAGGTTGGAAAAATGTATAAAATTTATATTTAAGGATATGATAATTTCTAAATAAATTCAACCATTAAAAATTATATATTTTTAAATTTTTTTAAACTGTAATTTTTGGTTTACCTCCCTCATTAACCATTTTTAACCGTAACCATGGTAACACATTTTTTATCCGTTGTGGTTCTTAAATATATTTATGCATTGTAATGTTCCAAAAAATGGGTTATGTATGTAATTATAGACCATTTAAAAATACATTTTGTCTCTTTTTTTTATAATCACTTATTAACATATTAGTTGACATTAAATAGCTTTAAAGTCATTTTCTAGACAACTCATCTAATTTAAAATAAATGGTATTGACAAAACAATTGAATTGAGATATAAAAAAATTTAACAAAAAATAGATTATTGTTCCCCATAAACCTCATTTAACACTATAATTTTTCCGAAACATTTTAATTTTATTGTTACTAAAATCATATACCTTGATTTTTCTACTATATGGACAATAAATGTTTCAACATTGCGTAAGGGTTTAATATAATTATATCATCACTCAAAATTAAAAATACATTAATATAATAAAATTATAATATTTATGTTCAAAAAATAATTTATATTAATTAATAATATATTTTTATCCATAAAATAATATATAATAAAAATTAAAAACAAGAGAGTTAATTTTATATTTACCATTCCCTTGATATAACATAAAGTTCACAATGAAAGAAAAAATGGATCTTAATTGAATTATTTTAAAATAATGGATGATAATGGGATAAATAAACACATAAAATTGAATAAATACATGAATTATATATATTTTAATGCCTCATCCCAATGTTTAGACCTTGTTTTATTTAATTTACCCCTATTGAGAAAACAAGTCCTTTATATGATTACTATTCATTAGGAAAAAACTAAAAGTGGCCTATTTACATAATATGAAACATCTAACTGAAAATATTGAATAATTTGTTCAATATTAAATCCATTATTGTATAAAAAATCAATTTTAATATATATATGTGAAATGTAATGATACACAATTTTTAAAAAATCTGTTTAAGAATAAAAATTAATCTATAATAAAAAATATGTTTAATTTTGGTTCCTATATAACTAAAAATATTGTATACAATTAAATGATACTTATATTTTATTAATATTCAATTTATAATATTTTAGTACTTTTAAATTAATTTACTGACTGAAAATAAATGAAAGGTTTATAAAAATACGTCTTTTCACTATTAACATATCAATTTTTAAAATTTACTATAAATCATCCTAAAGTAATATTGAAATAATAATTTCATTAATAATATAAGATTCAATCAATTAAATTCCAATTTTATTATACTTTTTCTAAATTTTATGCAGAACAAATTATAAAAACCATTTATGAGGAAACCATATTTCCTAGGCATAAGTAGAATTTACTGAAAATTGAGCAATTTATGATTATGAAATAATAAATAAATTTACAATATATAAAACCATAGTAAACATTTATCATACTATTTTTATCCATATTTATACATCTAATTTATGTGATAGGTTAATCATGAAACATTTAAATAACATTACTTTTATAGTGTATGAATGCTCGATGTTTTATGTTAGGCATTGTATCAAGCATAATATTCTTCTAAAGTCAATTTTGTGGTGTTACATTAACTATAGTACAAATAATTATCCAATGACATGGATAGATATAACTTAGAATCAACATAAATAAAATAAAATTCCCACATACCACATTTTTGAAAACACATAAAATAATGTTCTTTTGACTATGAAACTGCTAAAACATAAATAATTTTTAATAGCTCAAATAATCCACGAAAACAAAAAATGTTTCATGAAAAAAATCATTAAAAATCATAAAAATATATCTAAGGAAATTTTTTTGATCATATCGTTATATCATATCCAAAATTGAGTGTAAGAAACAAAAAAGGATGTTATCATAGATCAAAACAACTTTTATAAAGGAATTAGAAATATGATTTGAAAAACAAAAAATAAATAAACTGTTATTTCTATTTCATTAAATCATTATAAATTGTAATTATAATAGAGATATTATTTTCATTTAAAAATTCAAAATCCTGGGAATGGAATTCTAATTATTAATAATTACTGTAGTTTTCTAAAAATGTGATCATGAAGTAAAGGATATACAAATATTTATTTCAAACTATTCTAAAGGGTTCTAAAAGCGACTTGTCTATAAAATAATGTAAAATTTCATTTTACAAAAATTCAAAATAATTTTAAATGTTCATGGAAATTGATATTAGGAAACCATATATTTTATGAACAAATGATTTTTGAAAAATTAAAATAAATTGAACACTGAGAAGAAATATTTTAGGTAGAATAAATTAATTTTTTAAAATAATTGAAGTTAAATAAAACCAATTTAAATTGATAAATTCGAATCAAATATCAATTATAGAAACATAATTGTATTTTAAAAATTTAATATCATGAAATGTATCATAAATTAAAATCACTGGATTTATATACACTATCAAAGGGAAGGAATTTGAAAATTATAAAAAAAATTAACTAATAATGGAGAATTATAGTGATAAATCCATTATCACTTTAATAAATTTTAAATCCAAATCTATTGATACAATGAACATGGGATGATTCTAAAGAACCAATTAAATAAAATAAACAACATTTCAATACAATTGGAAGGGGAATTTAGTTCATAAATTGAAAGAGATAATTGTAAAAAACATGTATCATTTCTCGTGAAACTGAAATTAAGACCATGTATTACATACTAAGATACTAATATTTTAGTTATTAATCATCCAATTAATTGATCATCTGATGAAAATTATATTCAATGAAAAATAAGTACAAATAAAACATTAAAATTTTAGTGTTCATAAAAACATAATCCTTTTATAATATAGTTTATGAAGAATTTACTTAACCTAATGAATATAAATTTAGTTATTAATCCCCTTAATTCATATTTACACATAGTTGGGCCTGCTCTAATATCTCTATATAAAAGATATATATTTTATCCATTAATAGCTGAATACTATTTATATTTATTTTACATCATACTATTCAATTATTATCTATTCTTATACTTATATTAATAATAAATTACTAAAATAAACTTTTAGGTGTTAATTTTTATTTTTCTCATTGCGATCCATTGATATTTCATATAGAATATTACGATTAGTAAAATTGAAATAATAAAAAAATTCTTTTTATATGTTAGGACCCCATATAACGAAATGAATTTTTTATAAATTTATAAATATTTTTTTCCATTACAAAATATGTAATGAATCTTTAATTATTAATTAATAAACAATATTACCTGTATATAATATTACATAATTATTTAGTAAATTATCCATACAAAAATTTACAAGTGATTTATAAAACGAACTAAAATAATAAAATGTTGTAATAATTAAATGTGTAATAAAAATATATAAACCCACGTAAGACATGAAATTATTTTATAGAATTTCTATAAGGTAAACAACAATGCTCACAAATGATCAAAAAATCCCAATAATATATGTTTTAAGGTATTTTTTGACACGATGTGCAATAAAATTATTTGACATCCATTTTAAAAATTTCTCCATAATTAAGCCACACTATATTTCCTATTATAATTAATCTATATTATAGTATTTTTCATAACCTTTAAAAATGAAGAAAAATAAATGGGTGAGCTTAAATAGCCATTAAAGGTATAAAATGATAATAATTAAATATTAAAAGTGAATATCATATGAGAATTTTTGTGTAATCATAATACATAATAGAATTCAAACAATAGAAATCATATATCATAAATCATTCAATATAACCTATCATACCATTATAAAGGAATCAAAATTATTTTGAAACATGAGTAAAAAAAACAAGACCTATGAGAGATTAAACATTCACAAGAATAAGCATAAAACATTGAAACATCATTCTTCACTTCTAGAAAAAACAATTAAAGGGATGCTCTGCTTCAGGAACCACAACTTCATTGAGCACACATATGAGTTTCTAGAAATTACCAATTCATACAATATCTATGGATATATATACATAATTTATAAGAATTTTAGTGCTATATTGGACCCCAACCATAATTTTCTATACTTATGGGTGGAACTATAAATCAATCACTTCTCACATCATAAATTACCCATTAAAATAAAAGGGGTTTCATAAAAAGTTCCAAATGAAAATAAATCACATTTTTATCATAAAGAGCCCCTAAAAAATGATTTTAAATAAACACATTTTAAATAAACCAATGTACGATAATATTTGTTATAAGTATTAACATATGTAAATAATTAATAATTCCAACAACAATCATAACATTATAAACCCTGGAAATGAAATGGGTATCTAATGAAATCATTTAATTTATAGGCAAAAATTAGTCAATCATGGTAATATTACATATCAAAATTTATTCGTATAGATAAAGGGTGTACGATTATCTAAAAAATCACAAAATCAATAACTGTGTGAAAAAAAGTTAAAAATCTTCAATAAAATGAATAAAGAATAAATTATTCACAATGAATAGCCATTTGGTGAAATTTTTGGATCATACATGGTGAATGATTATGGAACACAATATAGATTATGAATCAATCCTCAAAATTAGAATTAAATTACAATGGTAATCTACTAACAGAGGCTCTATGATTACATTATAATAATATACTTGATTATATACAATTTATGTCAAATAATGTGAGTTTAGGTGTAAACCATTTTAAGTAACATTTTGTAAAATAACATTGGAAATCAGAAACATCCATTATATTTTCAAAATATATATGTATAAATATTTTATTAATATGGATATTAATATTTAATTTTATAAGAAAATTATATCTGGGAAGGGATATATTAAATAACATAAAAATGATTGTAGAAATATGTGTTCATACCGAAAAATATTTATAGTGATTCCTTTTAAATTTTGGTGGAAAATAGCCAAACAAAATATCATATAAATTTCACTAAAACATTTTTATGGTGATCAATTAGTATAAAATGAACATAATGAATTTTTAATGTAGAGATAATAAAATATTCAAAATTAGTGAATGAATGTGGATGCAAAAAAATGGAGGATCATGACTGAGAAGAATAGATGGGGATGAATTCCTGTATAAGAAACACAACATAGAAAACATGACTTCTATGAAAGAGAAATATCAAGGGAACATATATAATCCAATAACTAAAAAGATGTAATGAATTTATTTTTAGTAGATAATTAAAACATCCAAGATGTATTATCTTATAAAAAACCGTTATTTGAAAATCTGATTGGAAATTAAACTGGTATGGTTTGAGAAATATTTTAATCCAAACCACAGTATTGTTATATTTCTATTGAATACTTTGAAATTTAAAAAACATGATATGGATAATAAAACCCATTAATATGGTAAAATAAAATCAATAATAATTGACCATGTTATATTAAATTTATCATGGCTCACATTAACAGATAGGTCTCAAGAAATAAAATTTGAGACAATGAACCCCTTACTTTACTTCCCCACAATATTGATTGTGCAATAAGATAATTTATAAAAACATAAATACTATATTCTCCTATTTAAGAAATTTTTTCATAATTTTTTTAAAAAAAAATTATATGTATCTAATCTTTTAATTTTTATTTGTTATTTATTACTTATTTTCAACGATGGGTGATGATAATGTTGATTATTTTGAAAAAGATTTATTATAGCGGTGTTGGTATTTGTTATACTTCAAAATATCATAATTACATGTCCATTAATTTTATTTCAATGTATGTGTTATAATGATTAAGTTTGTTAATATTTCCTTTCAAGACTACATTATTCTTTATGCAAGAATATGGAATCGATAATGAACATGTTTCGATTATTTTCATCACAGGAAGGGTGTTTTCATAATTAATGAGTTCAATATTGATGTAACATTTATAGAACATGAAAAAAATATTAAATTATATATATAATATTATACATGTAATTATTGTTTCAAAATTATCCATTATATAATTTCATATCATCCTTTAGGTCTATGGTCAAAATAACCAACATGTCAAATTCGATGATTTTTAATAATTATGAGTTAATTTAGTGTAAGTGACATAAAAACAGTGGAATAAAGATATTATATAGAGTTTATTATTTTTATATATCATAATAATAAGGTATATAGAATAATAACTAATGTATATGAAAATAATAAATGATTTGAATAAATTATTTTCCCATAAGTATAATTTTTAAACAATCTCATTAATAATATTCATTTTCTGATCAATTAGAAATTAGGTTCTACAATTAAAAAATAATATATCCATATTTATCTCATTAACATCATATTTTTTCATTATACCAATTTAATTGACCATCCGTTTTGGGAAGTTGTGGAAAATGAAACATGAATTTTTATTGATGTGGTAATCCATCTCCGCACAAAGGATGTTTTCTCATTTCACACAGAAAGAGGGGTGAGCGGTTAAATTTTTTATTATAATTATAAAAACATAATCACATAATAATGATATTGGTGTTATAATTTTTATCTTATGAAAACATATTTTAGGAATAAAAAATGGACATATGAAAATGAAAAGATGAAGAAGCTATTAGAAATCTAAACCTCACTACATAAGTTATCTCTTTTACCAAAAAGGGTTAATACTTTTTAGGATTTCCTTATAAGAACACATTGACCTTGTTAATGTACCTATAAGTGTATAGGATAGGTTGAGATATATTTTTTTGGGACTATGTAATTTTTCAGTGAGGGGAAGTGAAGACACATGATCCCATTTTTTAACTGAAAAGATGTTGTGTTTTTTTAATACCCAAAAATGTTAAATAATGGAAACTATCTATCAAGGAAAATTGACGTAAAATTACTAACTATAAGATATTTTAAGATACATTTTCTATAATAACATAAATTCTCTGTTAAAAAATATTTTTTACAAATTTTCCCCTTACTTCATTGGTTATTTTTACCATTTTTCATTCGACCATGATAACATTTTCACGTAGGTAATTTATCCTTTATCTATAAAATAAAATGGATCCTATTAAATAATTTGGAACTAATAATTTTATATTTTAAATCTATTTTGTTTTATTAAATTTCAAAATTTTATAAAAATAAAATTTAAAATACCGAATATATGATCTATTAAAATTCATTTTTCAAATTGATTTACATAAATTAAAAAATGGAAAATATGGATCAATAAATTGAAAAACTATTTGAAAATTATAAAATAACCTTTAAAATTCATATTTTTTTATAATAAGGTTTCATAAATTTATAATTCAGAAATGTATATTAATAATGTCAAAGAATTCATGTTATTTTCAAAAACAGTATTTTATGCTATTTATCTAAAAATAATTCTTTTTTTAAATAGTCTCACAAAATCATCATATTTATATATTTCCATGATAAATAAAATATGATGTTTGATTTATCTAATTATATTTATTTAATTTATAAATTTAATTTTTTTAAAAAATAAAAATATTATGAATAAAATTGTGTTAAAAATGATATGTTTTAACATTATGTGTTCTTAATATTATTTCAGGCCAATTAATAAATTTTAAAAATATAAATTTTTTAGATAAAATATAATAATATTTAAAAAATTTCTATGAAATATATTTTGATAAACTATTCAATAATTAAAAATACATGAAATTGAAAAAAAATTAATATGACTTTTTTAATATATACACTTAAACAAATAACATTAAAATTAATAATTAATATTAAAAAAATTAATTTTAATTCTCCCATTATGCTAAAATATTTTATTGAATTCTATATTTAAAACACATCATACTATAATAAAAAATAATATTAATACTTATACATAACGCGCACGCAGAAACACTCATATATATATATTATATTTTCAACTCCATTATGAGTGATATAATTTTAAATTTTCTAAATATAAATTCAAGACTTATGTACACCTATTTAACATATGAATAAGGATCATATTTCCAATGATCGTCCTTATAATAGATACATTTCATTCCAATATTAATACTTACTAAATAATTCATTCATTGTACTATTACTTCCCAAGTCATAGTTTTTATTTCATAATATAGATATTGGATATTGATTTCTGATTTCATGTTGATTTTCCTCATTACAGTTTTTTTTTATACAAGTAATCCTTAAGGATGAAGATAATTTATATCATTTTCTATTCATATTGATTATAATATTTAATATATATTTCCCACATTGAATTTATGAAATATTAACAGATGTATCACATCCATGGTTAATAATAATCCTTGGTGTACAGTACATTATTTTATGTGCATTGGTTGTAATGTACCTTAAAGGATTGAAGAAATTTTCTTTAGTTTGGTTCATATTTTATAGAGAACTTCTTCTAATCATCAACCAATTCTTTTGAAAAAAAAATATAGAAATGTTCTCCTAAATACTAATAATAATAATAATGATACTTATTATAACAATGGATCCGAATAATGGGGGTGTTTCATTCTACACCCCCAAGAACTAAATAAAGTGTTTCCTGTAAAATTTAATTATCACATACCAAGAGAAATAGAAAACAATATATAAATTATATGGACCACTCAATGTATAATTTCAAGAGATATATTAACCTGAAAAACGTGGGAAAAGTATTTCTTTCGTTAGAATTAAATTGATACAAATACTTCATTTTTTATACAACTATCTTCACCAGGAGTCTAACAATATTTGGCATCCATATCAATAATTTATATTTTTTATATTGGGTGTTTATTATTATCCTTTCATGGAATATCATTAGTTAATATGAAATGTGTTTTCCTCACTCTTGAAAATTCTTTCTATAAGTGGATGGAACTTATAAATCATTAATATAATGTAAAATTTATATGAAGGAAAGACAATAAGATTTCCATAATGAATATTCCTATTAAAATAAACATGTAATATAATAATTATACCACTATAATATTTTTTTTTAGAAATAAAATCATCAAGTTGGTAATTAAAATAACTTGTGAAACTTATTTTATATACTTTTATTCCTAGAATAAAATTCAACATGAAATATAATACTTCATATTGAAGTGTTTATGTACCATAAATATTAAGATAGACTTCAGGTATAGTGATTGGTCTAGAATTCCACTGCCTTATTGATCTTGGGAGATATTCATGCTCATCTTCTTCTTTATTATTTATATTAGGTAATTAACAAAGATAATTCCCATGTTCCCCTCACATAATAAAATAAATTATTAATGGTAACATATGTTAAAATCTATTTATTTTAATAGTTATATCTGCCTTATTCATATTCGTATAGAAATTTGATGCATGATTCCTATATTTATCATAGGTAAATAATATTCCTTTCCCATTGAGGAAATTTCCATGGTGATTCATTCCATAATTTTGACATATACGAAATTGAACCTTCCTTCCATAATAATTTCAATCATATGATCTTTTATTAGACTCTATTTAACTCTTCATTGTTTCTTGAGATGTCTACAATATTCTAATTGATAATCATATTTACTAATATTTTGTCTTGAATAGTCATAATGTTTCTCACAACTACACCAATTCTAATGTATTATTCATTGATGTAATCTCTGCATTGTCTAACAAGAATATATTTTATTTTAGTTTCCGGAACTACAATAACCAAAATGGTTTACATGATTGAAATTTTTTTATAATATGAATCAATTATTATATTTATAAAATGAATTTAAAACTTATAATTCTATTTCCATTGATATTATCACATTTCTCTATAGTTACTTTATTTCATCTAATATGGATCGTAATTTAACCAATGTTACTTTATGTTGGGTTACTATACAATTCTCAAACAAGTAACCCAAATTATATAATTATTAATTCATCATATTCATTCAGAATGATTACATGATCAACCAAATCATTTCCCCTTAGTGTTTTTAGGTAGCTGTTTAGTCCTAACCCAACTCATCATTTATCAATACATTAATTGATTCATTTCTCAATCAACCCTTTTTAGTGTGATTACAATTAGGTTCATCTCTGCTATAACAAAATATACTTTCAAGTTTCCATAAAGGTATTCTTTTCTTTAAAAAAACATATTAAACACATTACAAATATTTTAAGATACCATCCTATACATGGACGCATATATGTGGTTTTCACCAATGTTCTAGAACTCTAACAACAATGTATACTAAAATAATTGAAAATGTAAAATAAATCATACACTGATATTTGATGTATATACTCATGATACCCAGTCCTTTATATTATAACATATACAAAAGGTAAAAAATATGTCTAAAAAATAATCCACTAATCCTAATAATAGATGTTTTAGTGTCTTTGAGGACCATCAATATTTTCATATTAATTTTTAACCCTTGTGATCATTTGTATATAATTTAGCCACACTCAATGTCAAAATATATATTCTCATTTCTATAGTCATCTTCATAACAGCTGTAAATGGAAATCTAGGAGTGGGTTGAGCTTAGTATATTAGTAAGACAAAAATAAGTGATAAACACTAATATCACTAGTGAATATATAATGATAAAATTGTTATAATTGAGAAACATATGAAAATAAATAACTGTCACGACCCCCTCCCACCAAAGATGCCCCTCCTCAGCTGGTAATGGTGAAAGGGAGATAATGACCCCCGAGTCCCACCTCAAGTAGGCCCCAAAGTGGTGACTAGGTCCAAGGGCATGAGTTTCCACAAATATGGGAGGCATTACCCTTTTTATTAATTAAGATTAGGAAATATGATGAGTCAAACACCTAAAAAAACCGGAACAAGTAAATGAAAATAAGCCCAAAACCAAAGCATATGCATGTTTTATACAAAACTGAAACAAAATTACAGTTACAAGAAAAGATATCAATTATAATACAAAAAAGAAAGCACAAAATGAAACCAGAAAAAATCCAACGCCCAACTATCATGGTCCCGCACGGTCCTTGAAGTCCTCCTAAAAACCTGAATGTAAACATAGGGTGACCATACATGTATACTCAGTAGGAAGACCTAAAGCTCTCGTGAATAGGTGGGGAGACATCCTAATGCCCTGTGAGAAAACATAAGGAACTAGAGCCTAAAAATGAATCTATCAGCCCAACCTTACAAGCCACACTCACCAAATATCATAGGTCAATAGAGTAGTATAGAAATATTATCAACGTATTGGTACCCCACACCACATTCCCATTAATTACTGCTCAAGCCCTCACGCCTAACGCTCTGATGCTTCCCCCTCTTCCTGAGCTAGTTCTGCAAACTGGCCATATGAAGCTCGAGCTAGTGCTGCAACCTGGACATATGAAGCTCATAGTATCTCGCTGGGACTCAATCCTCGGCCATAACCACATCTCATCCCATATCACACGGACACTCAATCCTCGTCCATAACCACATATCATCCTGAAGACACCTGGGAACCACATCACATCCACATCCCAAAGACTCTTGGGAAAACACCACATCCTCATCCCAAAGACTCTTGGGAAATACCTATCACAACCTGCCCGAAGGAACTTGGGCTATAGAACCTGGAAGAGGGAGCATAGGGAAGAACAATAACCAGCCATCCTTTGGATATTGGGAATCTCACCCCCATCCCACGGGTGTTCAGCATGTAGTGCTCAACATGGGTGGGGTGCGTAAAGAAACATAAAACCTACAGATTTATATAATTATATCAACCACTTAGCCCATCCTAAGGCTTCTACACAAAGATCACATTACGTGCCTTGACACTGCTACCATGAAACTATGCACACAATAAACAGCCCCAACCCCATTAATCTTTTCATATTTCAAAATTTTTAGTTTATCATCTCCTTAACTACTGAGAATCTAAAAACAACCAAACTAGATCAACTGTTCATAAAACATATCTCAACTAACCACAAATAATGTTAGGGAAAACACAAGAAACACAACACCATTTTCTTTTATCAGCCAAAAAATTCCATTGATTTTCCACATTTAATCAACTACCATGCCCCAAAATTCATTAAATAACTCTTCTACTTTTTATTCACATGCACAACCATCCCTGCATCCCTGCTACCATCCACCATAACTACAAAAACATCGGAAACAATACATGTACCGCATCATCATCCCTTCGATACCATTTCCTGCAGCCCCACTACCCATCACAACCACATCATACACACCAACCCACAACCAAGATAATCTCAACCCCACTGCTCACATGTTCCACAATAAACCATGAAACACCCCTTTACATAATTAAACCCCAACCAGCACCCATAAAATTCATTCATTCATTTAGTTTAATCGGGGTGATCATACAAGTGTTCCGGGTATTTATTTAATCATCCAACATTACATGATTAACCAATTTCCACATTCTATGAATTCCATCCATGAAACAATCTAGAAAAATAGGGAAACATTTAATTGCACAAGAAAAGGCCCCCATCGACCTTTTTTTCAGTAGGCATAAGCCCATTCAATTCACAACATAATCAAAAGATAATCATTTACGGAAATAAAACGACAATATCAACAAAATTTCCCCAAACCCGTTCTTTAACCAATTGATATCTATATTTACCTGGTTCATCCGTATCTCATGAAAACAAGAGGATACCCACCCCGCATGATTCACAAAAGAGAGGGAGATGGAGGTAAGATACCTACCTCAAAGGTTTTTGACGAAACCACGAGGGTCGATGGATGCTCAAGAAATCGGTTTCGATTCACCAATTGAAGCCTTCAGATCGCTTCAAAAAATTCTTGGGAGAGGTTCTCCTATCCTCAAGGAAGGGTAATCCTAATTTATGGCCGCTTAGGGGCTTAAACGAACCATTTAGAACCAAAACGAGTTAGATCCAAAATTTTAGGATATATGATTAACTGCCTGCACGGTTAGTCCACACGATTTGACAAACCGTGCGCTAACTGTGCATTAGATTCTCTCTTTTCAACACTCCTCGCATGGTTAGTCCGCACGGTTAGCCAAACCCTGCGTTATCTACTGCCTCAAACATCAACCTCGCATGGTTTGGCCGCACGACTTAGACAAATCGTGCGTTGACCATGTGAAATCTACTGCCCTTTACTCTTCCTTAAAAGTCCACCCAAACACACCCCAAAGTCACCTCAACCTTCCATAACACCTCTAACACTATATTTTCACAAAGTAATAGACTAGAGTGGTCTAGAACATTACATCAAATACCTCTCAAAACATTCTCGTCCTCGAGAATCCAAAACCCACCGAAAGGAAGGATAGCGGTCCTAACAACTCCCCCCCCCTCGAAAGATACCTCTCAGGAGAAAACCTCCTTGTTACCATGGAGCGCCCCCTTCTTCACCTATCTCCTGAAAAATCACCAACATACCGCTCCTCTCTCCCGTGAAACAACGCATGGAAAAATATTAAACCATCCGGTCATGTGGGTGATGGGTTTTCCTTATTCCACATTAAGATACTATCCTTTTTGGGCAGCACTGACTCGCCTGCACGGGTTTAGGTGCATCCAAATTAATGAATCTTAACTAGGGATCAGGTCCTCCCCTCCCCACATTTCAGGACACTTCTTACGCACCAAAAACATATTTCCTAGTTAACTAGGTCAAGCATTACATTGTAAATAGGTACGAAACAAAACAAGATAAAGCTCAAAAAAACTCTGGGTACTGGGCAGGCATCTGTGCTTCCCATTCCCATGTACTCTCCTCAAGCCCACCATGCCTCCATAGCACAAGAACCAAAGGTATAGTTCATCCATGAAGAACCTTCTCTTCATGACCTTCGATCATCACGAGTCACTCTATGAACATTACATGGTCCCTGATATCTACCTCTCCCTAGTCGAGAACGTGTGAATCATCGTGCAAGAACCGATGAAGCTGAGACACATGGAAGACGTTATGCACCCTTTACAGTGGTGGTAGCAACTTCAGTTGATAAGCCACCTCATCGACCCGCTGCAACACCTCAAAGGGCCTGACGAACCTGGGAGAAAGCTTACCTCCCATTTTGAATCTTCACTTCTCATGCTGAGGAAAGACCTTCAAGAACACATGGTCCCCGACCTCGAACTCCAAGGCTCTATTCCTATTATCGGCGTATGACTTCTTCCAGTCCTGACCTACCTTCATCCTCTCTCATATAATCTAAACCTTCTCCTTCGTGCTCTGCACTACCTCCAAGCCAAGAACACCTACTTCTCTGACCTCTGTCCAGCATACGGGTGAGCGGCATGACCTCCCATACAATGCTTCAAAATGATCCATGCCAATGGTAGAGTGATATCTGTTGTTGTAAAAGAACTCTATCAAAGGAAAGTGTTGTACCCATGATCCTATAAGGCCCAAAACACATGATCTGAGCATATCTTCCAATGTATGGATGGTGCGCTCTGTCTACCCATTTGTCTGGGGGTGGCAAGCAGTGTTGAGGCATTGTCGGGTGCCAAAAAAATATTTCAATCCTCTCCAGACCTGTGAGGTGAACCGGGTATCCCGGTCGGAGATTATAGATCTCGGAATTCTATGCAACCGTAGTATCTCATTCACGTACATCTGAGATAGGGTATCAACCGTACTAGACTCATTGATTGTTTGGAAGTGAGCCGATTTCGTCAACCGGTCCACCACTACCCAGATAGCGTCACAGCATCATTGAACCTTGGGTAGACCTATGACAAAATCCATCAAGATGTCATCATACATCCACTCGTGGACATATAAAGGTTGTAACAGACCTCCTGGGATGCGGTGTTCATCCTTCACCTGCTGACACATGAGGCAATTTGCTACGAACTGTGCTACTGGCCATTTCACCCCAGGCCACCAGAACTGCCCTCTCAAGCCCTGGTACATCTTGGAACTTCTCTGGTGTACTGCTAGGGTTGGGTTGTGAAAATCACCAAGAACTCTCTCGCACATTTCCTCTGGAACAAAAAACTTCCCCCAGAAAAGCATCCGACTCAGAACATCCTCCGACCATTCCTCCGGAGCATTACACTGGCTAGCCCGATCACGCATTAATTATATCTCTATGTCTCCCCACTGAGACTCCTCCACCTGCCGTAGTAGGGAGGACTACGTTGTCATCTAAAGCAGACAACCTCTACCACCATCTTCCCATACATCGAGTTCTAGTGAATCAAATTATTCCATCTCCTTCCAGACATCTGCTGACTCCACTAACAGGTCAGCTAACAGGGAAAGTAAGGACTCCCCTCACCAGCTGCCCTCCTGGAAAACCCACTCACCGATGAAAGTCACACGTCGGCTGCCCATGCCTGAAAACAAAACCCTTCTTCGGAAACAATCGAAGATGGCACACACCGAGAACATCCAGTAGATTCCTAGAATGAGGTCATTGGGCTTCATTCGTAGTAAAAGGAGATCTCCATGGGATTGGTGTGGCCCCAACATTAACCTACATCCCCGAAAAACACAAGAAAAGATGGTGTGAATTCCGATTGGCGTACTCAAAACCAGGGGTACGGAAAGTGTCTCTTTGTCTAGGCCCAAGGAACAGGTGATATTGGGCGCAAAAAAAGAGTGTGAAGGTCCTAAATCAATAAAGGCATAAGAAAGGGTACTAAACATGCTGATTGTACCTCGAACGCCTTCTGGCCTTGCGGGAACCACTGCCTCTATGGCATGCAACTGCCCATGCCCAACTCCTCTGCCCCCAGATCTCGGCCACCTCCCCAACCATGCCCTGGTTGAGGTCCCAGAGGGGAACCCTGGGGTCGGCCTCCTCCTGCAATGTATGCCCTCAAAGGAGTGGGAGCTCACTTCCCTTGCTACTACTGCTGGATGGGCATGGATGGAAACTATTGTGGCTGAGGCGGGTGATGTACTGGTCCACCTCCACTGTATTGTAATCGGTCCGGGCACTGGTTTGGAAGGTGCGCACGATTGCCACAGATGAAACACCTCAGTCTTGGGCCCAATGGAAAAGGTATAGGACTGAAATATTGGAACCAAAACTGCAGAGGCATAACACATACTGGTCAGAACCTAGAGGGCCCTGATGCTGGAGGCATACTGCTGATGACTTTCCCCTTCGACAAGCCCAACTGGATTCCCTCTCGTGATACACCTCCCAGCGTGTGCATCCATTCCACCACTTCAGCCTTCTTCTGAACCACCATGTACATCGGTAGGGTGAAGGGGGTAACAACATAATGGATAGAAGGTCGAAGTGCCTCCTCCAAACGTCTCGCCCGAGACTCCTCATCCGGAAAGAGGTCACGAGAAAAGGGAAGGAGATCCTTGAACTTGATCCCCAACTCTCTCACTGACATGCTCCCCTACTGAAGGGAGAGTAGTTCCTACATCTTCTCATCCTTTATCGTGGAAGAGATGAATTCCGCCCAGAACTCATTCTTGAAGTCATCCCACGTGACCTCAGCCTCCCTCTTCTCCCCAAGATAAAGCATCCACCACTAACATGCTGCTCCACACATCTGGCTCACATCCAGAAGAACCCAGTACTTTGTCAGAGCCCGGATCAAGCTGAAAGCTATCACCATCTCCCCTTTCCATCTCTGTGTCTCCATGTCTGAGATGCAACCCTCATACTTCCTAAGGGTCTGCCGCTGAAAGGCTCCAGGAGACTTTTGCCACTGATTTTCCTCCTCCACTCCGTCATCCATTTTCGATCAGTCAAGTCAACCACCTAGTCCTAAATCGCCCGCACTACTCGTGGTCATATCCCATGTGCCATAGCTGCATGGTGAACAAGGAATGCCTAAGCCCGAGTAGTGTAGAATATTTTTCTTAAATTTGAATAGACTTCTTATTCATTTTAAATCCACAAAATACCCATGAAACATAAGAACACAAGTCATCATGATGCATGTACCTTAACTAGGGTCTCTACCCTACAATCAGTGTAGCTTCACTTTGTCGTTCGGTAGGCCCAGAGTCCTTTCATCTAATCAAGGGGGGCCCTAAAATCCCGTGTCTTAGCTGGTCTCCACTGGCCTATTTCACGCACCAAGATTTTCCAACACTGTTTTCCTATCATCCCTTGTAATCCTCACTGTTCCAAACTCTAGAATCCATCTTATCTCTAAACCTCTACCTCAGATACCATTCTGTCATCACCCCCTCCCAACAAAGATGCCCCTCCTGAGCTGGTAATGGTGAAAGGGAGATAATGACCCCCGAGTCCCGCCTCCAGAAGTCCCTGGAGTGGAGAATAGCACCAAGGGTATGAGTTTCCACAAATTTGAGAGGCATTATGTTTTTTATTAATTAAGATCGGAAAATAGGTTGAGTCAAACACCAAAATAAAAGGGAACAAGTAAATGAAACTAAGACCAAAACCAACCCATAAGCATGTTTTATACAAAACGGAAACAAAAGTACAGGTACAAGAAAAAATCCCATGTATGATACCAAAAAGAAAGCAAAAAATGCAACCAGTAAAACTCCAACACCCAACTAGAAATATACCGCATGGTCCCTAAAGTCCTCCTGAAAATCTGAAAGTAAACGTAGGGTGATCATAAAAGTATACTCAGTAGGAAGACATAAACCTCTCGTACCCAGTTGGGGATACATCCTAATGCCTCATGAGAAAATAGAAGGAACCAGATAGTAGCAAGGAATCTGTCCACCCAAACTTACAAGCCACAATCACAAAATATCGCAAGTCAATAGAGTAGTATAGTAATATTATCAATGTATGCATACCCCACACCACATTCCCACTAATTACCGCTCAATCCCTCAAGCCTGACACACTGATTCTTCCCCCTCTTCCTGAGCTAGTGCTGCAACCTGGCCATACTAAGCTCGAGCTAGTGCCGCAACCTGGCCATATGATGCTCATAGTATCCTGCCGACACTCAATCCTTAGCCATAACCACCTCTCATCTCGTATCCATCCGGCACTCAATCCTTAGCCATAACCACATCTCATCCCGAAGACACCTGGGAACTGCATCACATCCTCATCCCGAAGACTCTTGGGAACACACCATATCCTCATCCCTAAGGCTCTTTTGAAATATCTGTCACAACCTACCTGAAGGATCATGGGTTATAGAACCTGGAAGGGGGAGCACCGTGAAGAATAGTAACCAGCCATCCTTTGGATGTTGGGAATCTCACCCCCCGTACCACAGGTGTTCAGCACGTAGTGCTCAAAATGGGTGGGGTGCGTAAAGAAACATAAAACGTACCAATTTATATAATTATATCAACCACTCATCCTATACCAAGTCTTATACACAAATATCTGACCACCTGCCTTGACACTACTACCACAAAAGTATGAACACAATAAACAGCCCCAACCCCATTAAGCATATCATGTTTCAACAGTTTTAGTTTATCAGCACCTTAAATACCGAGCAACAAACAACAACCAAACCAGTTCAAATGTCCATAAAACATATCCCAACCAACCAAAAATAATGTTAGGGAAAACACAAGCAACAGAACACCATTTTCTTTTATCAGCCAAACAATTCCATTGATTTTCCGTATTTAATCAACTACCATGTCCCACAAATCATGAGATAACTCTTCCACTTATTATTCATATGCACAACCATCCCTGCAACCTAGCTACTGACCACCATAAACACAAAAACATTGTAAACAATACTCATACCACATCATCATCCCTTCGATACCATTTCCCGCAGCCCCACTGCCCATCACAACCACATCATATGTGCCAACCCACAACCAATCCAACCGCAGCCCCGCTGCTCACATGTTCCACAACAACCCATGAAACACCCCTTCACATAATTAGACCCCAACTAGCACCCACAAAATTCATTCTTTCATTTAGTTTTTTTGGGTTGATCATATAAGGGTTCCGTGTATTTTATTAATCATCCAACTTTAAATGATTAAAGAATTTTCACATTCTATGAATTCAATCCAAGAAACAATCTAGAAAATAGGGAAACAAATAATTCGGCAAGAAAAGGCCCCCAATAACCATGAATTTAATTAGTTATAAGCTCATTAAATTCACAACATAATCAAAGGATAAGCATTGATGGAAATAAAACGACAATATCAACAAAATTTCCCAAAACCCGTTCTTTAACCAGTTATTATCTTTATTTACCTAGTTCAACCGTATCTCATGGAAACAAAGGGATACCCACCACGCATGATGCACAAAAGAGAGAGAGATGAAGGTAAGATCCCTACCTTAAAGGTTTTTTAAGAAACCACAAGGTTCGAAGAACGCTCAAGAATCCTGGGACGATTCTCTAAAACCCGCCTTAGATCTCTCTTCCTAGAAAGATCAAGACCATGAATCACCATATTAGACATCCACACACTTAGATCTACCCATAACGGGAATAGATCATAGAAACTGAGAGAAAATGAGGAGTAGATCTAAGTAGATCTAAGAAACCAAACAAGAACAATCACATACCTCAAGAAACCGGCTTCGATTCACGAAGAGAAGCCTTCAGATGACTTCAAAAATTCTTGGGGGAGGTTCTTATATCCTCAAGGAAGGGTAATCCTGAGTTATGGCAAAGTAGGGGCTTAAACGAACCATTTAGAGGCAAAATGAGTTAGATCCACAATTTTAGGATCTAAGATTAAGTGCCTACACGGTTATTCCACACGGTTTGACAAACCGTGTGCTAACTGCGCGTTAGCTTCTGCCTTGTCAACACTCATCGCATGGTTAGTCCGCATTGTTAGCCAAACCATGCGCTAACCGTGCATTAGCCATTGCCCTAACACCAACCTTACAGGGTTTGGCCGCACGGTTTGGACAAACCGTGTGTAGCCCGTGAAAATTATACTACCCATTAGTCTTCCGTAAAATTCCACCCAAACACACCCCAAAGTCACCTCAACCTTCAAGAACACCTCTAACACATCATGTTCACAAAGTAATAGACTGGAGAGGTCTAGGACATTACAACAACAAAAAAATCACGGATCATAAATCATGTTATATGACTTGTAATAAAATTTTAGATGAATTATAAGAGTGTGAAACATGGGTCAAAAAACATGTTTGATGAGATATTGACATAGTGATGAGAATAATGATTAAACTCTAAAACATCTTTCAACATTGGAGAAAAACATTTTTATTTTGAACCTTACAATAATTAACTAAACCATATATTCCCACACATTGAAGAAACTAAAATTTACTCATTAATACATTATCTATGGAGATATAAACATTAAACTAATGAATTGGATGGAGGTATATGACCCATATAATCAGAATCCATACCTATAAGTTCAACTTGAATCAATCACAAATGACATCACAATGAATGTGTTGAAATAAAAAAAAGATTTATAAAATGTTACAATTTTAAATCGTTATAAATTATAGAATAAATAACCTTTAGAAAGACAAATGGGTTCATTCCACATATCTAAAAGAACCAATGGAATGAAAATGGTTTTCATGAGGACTCACAGAACTAAATCATAAATAATTCTCACAATTGTCATTAAATATTAAAACCGATGAAATTAAATGGGTATTTGGTCACATAAAGTAAAATTATTTGGTAGTACCATAAATAAAATATTATATTGTTAATGGTATTTACACCATATACAAAATATTATAAAGTTAACCGAAAATAACCCCAATTTAGCTGGTATATTCCATATAAGTGAATTCCCTACAATTCACATATTATAAAATAGGGTATCTAGTAGTGAAAAATGAAGTTATAGATCGTTAATCCCTAATATTATGACATTATATAAGTTATCTAGAGAAAAAAATTCTAATGGTGAAATTATTTTAATATTCTTGATCAATTATAATGTATTCCGAAGGATGTGGATTTTGATTAAAACCATTTTTAGTGCATGACGAAAAATCACATTGAAAATAAGAAACATCCATGATCATTAGAAAAAAATTGAATAGAAATGTTTTATAAATAATGGTGAATAATATATTATTTTAGAAAATCATTACTTCTTAAAAATAAATTGTGATAGAAAAAGTAAATGATAGTGTAAATAGGTGATTACCTAGAAAACATAGAAATAATATTATTTTTATATTGTGATGAAAATAACCCATTTGGAAAACATTGAAAAAATCAGCATTTTAGAGATGACAAATTTTTTTAAAATGAGAATAATTTATTAATTAAAAATTTTTAAAGAAAAACAAAAAATCGTCCAATTAATATTGATATGTTGAAGGGGAGTTTTCCAACCAATAATTGGAGCTGGGGTAGTTGCACTTACAAGAATAACATCCGGTAAAATATGATCCAAAGGGAAATGAAATATCAACGAAACATATAAAATCCCATTAATTCAGAGTGGAAATGATGATAGGGTTTATATATATTATAAATTACATAGATTTATTTTATTTTATGTACAATATTAAGATGAAAATCAGAATGGCAATGAAACACTTTCTATTTAAGGAACATTTTAATCAAAAAACATTCAAGGGGTATATATTTTGAATTGAGAAAAGATTAATTATTGTACTAGATATTTATATTCAATTAAAATTAATATGATAAAATAGATTAATTATTTATTAATCAAACCATATTATTGGTATCATAGTGCACATTAATAATGAAGACTCCGGAAATTAAATTTTAGACAATGTACCCTTTACCTTATTTCCCTTCTTAGTTGAATGCATAATAAGATCCTATATGATCAATATAATTTTATAAATCACCTATTTTAAAAAATATTCATACACATAACCTTTTATATAATTCATTTATAATTAATCACTATATTTTTTTAATTAATCAAAACATATTTTTAATGTTGGATGTGGGAGATCTTGGCCATTTTGAACTAGTGTCATCATGGGGACGTTATTATTCATTAGTATCCCTATGTTTTTTATTAAAAGATAAATAAATCTACTATAATGGATAAATTTATATGACTTATAATATATTAATTTCATTTTAGGTGAAGTTTAGTCCTTTTCATTATTGTATAAATTAGAAACTAAAATTTTTCAGTGATTTTCAACCTAAAGAGGGTGTTTCAATAAAATAATGAGTTAAATATTGATGCATACATAAATTAAAAAAGTAAATAGTTATATATTTATGAAATATTATAAATATAATAATTTTTTCTTAAGAAAAAAATATTTATGTATAGCATTGTTGAACTAGGTGTTCAAACCGACCTTAACATGACAAAAAAGTATTTTTTTATTATTATGAGGTGATTTAGTTCTAATATCATTAAAATGAATCATAATGATATAATTTTGTCTTTATTTGTGTGATAAATTAAAACTATAAATTGTTTATAAGAATAATTAGTGGATATGAAAATATTACATAATTTTATTTAACAAATTTCCTCTGAGTAAGTTTGTTTTAAATGATTATATTAGTTATGATCATTTATTGATCGTAACATTAATTGGTTATCTAATTTTTGATAATAGAAACTAAATAATATGATAAAAATAATATTTTTACATTAAATCATTACCATTACTCGACATATAATGCAGTTAAGAAAATATAAACATCGCTATTTGTGGAGGTTGTAGTGTGAGAATACACAAATGTCATTTTCACTTTTCTCAGGTAAAAATATAAAGGCTCCTAAATAATGTGCCATCATTATAAAATCATTTTACTTTAATGATGAAACTGTTTTCTTAAAATTTCTATGGTGAAAATAAATTTTAGGAAGTACAAATTCACATAAGGAATAAAATAAACGAAGGAGAAGCAGTTAGAAACCTATTCCTCGTTACTTTGATCATCTAATTTAATAAGGGGGTTAAACCTTTAATAGATTATATTTCAAGAAGTCAACAATTGAATTAAGTTGGAAAAATGTTTTGATGACATGTTTTGAATTATATTTGGAAAAAAATCTGGTTTTTGGTATGAGGGGAAGTGAGGTGATTAGATCCCATTTTATAAGTTAAAATGAGTTCCATTTTTTGTAAATACCCAATTATTTTCACTAGTGGATAGTTAATCTCAAAGAAACTAGCTCAAAAATTAAAAAATAATATATATGAGATAATATTATTCCCAAAACACCTCAACCACAAAGTAAAATATTATTTTTAAATGTTCAATACATTACATCATTGATTACACATTTTTACCATTTTGGGTTTCACCACATTAACTAGTTTTTAGGTTCGAACATTATTTTTTTGACCCAAATAAAATGGTTATTATCAAATAATTTCAATGAAATGATACAAAATTTTAAATCTAATTTTTTTATTAAATTTCTAAAACTGGCCAATATGATTTATAAAATTATTAATTTATAATGTATTAGAAGCATTTTTTTTAAAAAATATTTCATAAACTCTAAAATTTCACATATGGATTTAAAAAAATATTAAAACCTAATATTATCAATAAAATATATATTTGTTTCATAAAAATGTTTCATAATTTTTAATTCAAATTTATAAAATGTTAGAGTCCTAAATTTCACGTTCTTTCTAAAAACGTGATTTTTCACTATTCACCTAAAATGAAATCATTTCAGAAAAATAAAAAACATATTATGTTTTTATTTCCGTTATAAATAAAAAATAATTTTATTCTATTCAAATATATTTTCTAAATTTTTTGAAGATTTGTTTTAAATATTAATACAAGTATAAACAATATTTCCTTCAATTAAGTTTTTTTGGATCATTAAGTGTTCATAATATTAGTTCCAATCAATTTTATATTTAAAATATATAAATAAATTTGTTTAAAAATAATAATATTTTAAATTACTATAGTAAGGTTATCGGTAAAAAAATTTCAATTCTAAAAAATAGGTCTTTGAAAAAAATGAAATATTACTTTTATATTAAATGCATATAAACAATAAAAATATTTATTTAAATATTTATATTCTAAAAATTAATTTCAATAGTAACTTGATATTAAAAAACTTATTTTAAATATATAAATATATATCTATCATGTCATAATAAAAATATTATAAATATTTATACATAAGACACACACACACATATATATATATTTAACATTCTAATATCATGTTTTCATTTCATTATGAGTTATATTATTTCAAATTTATAAAATAATAAAAAATAATATCAGTATACCTATTAGATATATAACAAACAACTATTTTGTTAAAGACCATATTAAAAAACCACATTTTATTCTTATGGATAAATAGCCTCAGTCCTTATTTAATTCCACTACCATTTCGAAAGGCATGGTTCCTATTTAATATTATTTATTTTTCACTATTCTTTATCCATTCATGGTTCTCTTCTTTAATATAGTTTTTTAGATATTAATTATCCTCACGGATAAATATATCAAACATATTTCATAGTCATGATTATTTTGTTCTTATCTGCCAATTTATAATATTGATTTAGGTAATTTTCATTGATATATCTCACTAATTGTGGGTAATAATCCATGGTGAGAAATACATATTTTTGTGTGACTATTTTTTTATTTCTATTTTGAAAATGAATAACGTGTCATTAGTTTTATGTATTTATTATAGAGATCATTTTAAAAAAATCATTCCTTTTGAGGGAATGGGGAAATATTATTCAAAATTATTATTATTGTTAATATTATTATTATTATTATTATTTCCCCTACAACATGGGTCATTGCAAAATGTTAAGTTTATAAAAATGATATGACTTTTAAAGAAGTATTAGCCATGGTGTAAATATAATATTTGTTAATAAAATTCAATTTTTAAAGCATCCATGTTTGATGGTGATGAGAATAAAAAATTCATTAGTTCATCCATGGAGGGGGAAATTCATAGATAAACCTATGTTAGATTTTCATTTTTCAATTGATGGAATGGAATAAAGTTAGATAATGATTTAAATGACCATATTCATTATTATTTTATTAATATCATATTAATTTCATAAATCAATTTTTTGAACTATCCAAGTGACATGGTGGTGAAAATGAAATATTTCATTGATTTATATGGTAGTATACAGACATAAATGTGTGACGTAATCATTTTATAATGTATGGAAAAAAGGTATATGATGTTTTTAGATCAATATAGTATCATTTTTTTAAATTTTTAATACTCATATTATTATGATATAATGGTTATAAAAGACTTGTGTGATAATTAAGAAGAAATAAATATGAATGAACCTGGACTAGATGGCTACCACTTATTTTGAAATCATCATTTTTGATTTCGTATAAGGTATCTAGAAGATATTTTTATGGTAAATAAAATGGGTTCGGAAATAAAGTAAATTAATTTTGTATACGTATTTAGTGACATTTTACAAATAAAATGAAAATCATATTTTTTTTTAAATTTTATATTGAGTCCTATTATATGATTAAAAAATCAATACTGTTCTAAAAAATATTCATTCATTAAGCATTAATAATGTAATTTTAAAAAATTCAGTTGATTTATAAATGGACCATGTATAGTATGATTTATTATTTCATAACAACTTTACTAAATATAAAATTATATGTTCTTAAAAAAATGAAAATTATATTTTAATTTTAAATTATATTTTATTTAATTTTTAAGACTAATCACATAATTGGTCTTCAATGCTATTTAGAAAACCATGGATTTATGATTTTATTTTTAAAATAACTTATTCAATATAATTTCTATACCAAAAAGTCATGGAAAACTCTGGTTCATCACTATAAAATTACATTTGATATTTTCAAAACAATTTACTTTGAATTTTATACTAATTGTTGAAGCCATGTGTCAATATTACATAATCATCTTAGGTAATTATGATGATATTTAAAGCTAATTATAGAATACTAACCTAAATATAATTTTAAAAAATGATTATATTAATCCAAATTCATTCATACTGTATTTATATCGATGTCATCAATAGAAAATAAACTTACATAATAAGAGAGAGTGAGATATAATTGTCTGTATATACTCATAAAAAATATTGATCATTTGGAAAATAAAGTGGAAAATTTGAAATATAGAGGTTATAACACAATGGGGTTTCAATAATAACATTATCCACACATTTAGAAATATTTTTTAATAGTTAGTTGAAGGACCCTAGAACACCCAGAGAGGGGAAGGGTTAATCCGGGTGTCAACTATTCTTTTTAATGTTGAGGATCTTATTCCTGCATTAGTAGAAACTTGTTATATTTTTCAAAAAAATGAAAGTAGGTAGTTGACCTGACACTTTTACTTGGTTCACCACAATGGGCTGCGTCCAAGGAGCAGACGTTGATTGTGTGTCGGTCGTACAAAAATCCACTAATCTTCACTAGTTTATGGATTACAATTTTTGGTCACAATGAAACTGTGACAGGCACACTACCTTTACAAAGGTTCATGAATAGCTCTCTGCTTCCCTCGGTTCACTTCCATTGACTCCCCCGGTCTCACTATCTTTGATGAAGTCCCACTCAGTTTATAGATGTGATCGTCTCTTCAATAGATATGCATTGAAGTCATTTCCTATGTTCCACACGATACTCTTCTTGCATCAAAGTATAAAAAGGATTCACATGAAAGAACTAAACCACTAAACTGGATATTTGGAACGTGCAAGCAGGTTATACTTAATATTTCACACAACACCTACCCTTTGCAAAAAATATCTCACTTTTGAACGCAATACTTTTCTTTTGGGTGAAAAAATATTTCACACAATAACTTCCTTTATGTGAAGCTTTAACATTTATGTGCACCATCCAATTTTTTGAAAACCTACTACTTTTATGTGCAATGTCAATTTGTACGTGCAATGTCTACGTTTTTGCATAGCTTAAACATTTATGCACCACACCTTTTATGCGCAACCCAAACATTTTTGTGCACCTCGTCCTTTTTTGTGCAACCACCTATACGAGAACATTTTACGCGCATTAGGACCCAGATCATCTCAATGTCTTCAGCCATCCGGAATGAGGGGAGAAATATCTTATTTATAGGCTTATCTGACCCCCTACATGAAAAACCCATCGTGCCATAAAGAAACTCTCATTCTACGTGCAATACATTTCACAGAGGAACCATTTTCCGTGCACAGCTCCATGTTTTTGCACAGCCCATGCCTTTTCCATTTTATGATGATCTAATTCTGAACACCACTTGTGCAAAAAAAATATTACTACACTATTTCACACACCACACTATTTTTCACACACCATGCGGTTTTTCATGCAACCCACAACTATTTCGCGCACCTCTTCTACCCATTGCAAATAATATCTCACATTTGTGCACAGTAAATGATTTTTCCAAGAAAAAATATTTCAAAAAACAACCTCCTTTACGCGCATCCTAAACTTTTACATGCACCGTCCACTTTTTCATACAACACCTACCATTTGCACAAAATATCTCACTTTTGCACAAAATACTTGATTTTCGCGTGAAAAAATATTTCGCACAACAACCTCCTTTACATGCAGCCTCAACTTTTACATGCATCATCCACTATTTCATGCACCTACCATTTTTTCACGCAACATCAACTTGTACGTGCAACGTCTATGTTTTTGTGTAGCTTAAACTTTTACGTGCCACACATTTTATGCGCAACTTGTACTTTTTCGCACACCTTGCCCTTTTTTGCGCAACCCCTTTTATGAAAAAATTTTATGCGCATCAGGACTGAGATCTTCTCTATGTCTTTATCCATCTAAAATGAGGGGGGTCAAATCTTGTTTATAGACTTCACCAACCCCCGCACAAAAAACCCATCGTGGCACAAAAAACCTTTCATTCTACATGCAATTAATTTCGCGGAGGAACCGTTTTCCGCACACATATGCATGTTTTTGCATAGCCTATGCCTTTTCCATTTTCCGATGATCTGATTCTGAAACACCACTTTCGTGAAAAAATATCACTCCACTATTTCACGCACTACACTGTTTTTCGTGCACCATGTTGTTTTTTCACGCACACCTCAACTATTTCACTTACTTCTTCCTCTTTTCGCGCACCATGCGGGTTTTCCAGAATCATGCTGTTTTTAGTGCACACCTCAACTACTTCACGCATCAAGCTATTTTGTGTGCACCATGCTGTTTTTGTGCACATCTACATCATGAACCTTCTTCAACTGTGGAAGTAGAGCTAAGGGATATTCCATTTCGCCCACTCTCCAAAAAATAAAAAATGGTCTGATGAACCTCAATTCCATCTTTCCACCTCAATCAAATCTCTATATTCCTCATTGAGGGTAGACCCATAGAATATGTGGAGGCCCTCATAGAAATCCATATACTTCTTTTTTCCAATCGACATATGACTTATTTCATCTTTTTTCGGTCTTCCTCTACTCCCAAATTTCTTGAACCCTCTCTGTGCTAGCATGTATCGTCTCTAGACCAATGAGTGTTGACTCCCCTAGGTCTTTCCAGCTCAAACTCCACTAATTTTTGGTGTTCCACCAAACATTATCAAAAATCTAGGACACAATCATGAATCTTTTCATCCATGTCCTGTATGGTCCACTCCCTCTGACCATCAATCTGTTGGTGAAAGGTTGTGCTAAAGTGTAGATGAGTCCCGAATGCCTCTTGAAATCTCTTACACAACTAGTATGTAATGAATACGTCATTATCTGATAATATCATCAGAGTCACCCCGTGACGTTGCACAATCTCTAGAACATAAATGCATCCTCAACTCTCTACTGAACCCTTCACTCAAATAGCAAGGAATTAGGTCGACTTGGTGAGTCTATCTATACTCACCGAGATGGTATCATGTCCTCTAGATGCACATGGTAAGCCCATCATGATGCCTATAAACATCCTAACCCAATTCCACTGGGTTAAATTGAGGGGTTGGTTCAAACCCACTAGTAACTGATTCTTTGAATACACTTTCTGGAAAGTGTGGCCCCGGAAATAAACAATGACACTACCTTCGTCATCCTCGACTGCTAGTACTAATGTCGGAGGTCTTGGTACTTCTTCATCACTCCAGGATGTACTGCCTTGTGGGATGTATAAAACACATTCAACAGCTCCCCTCACAATGCCAATGGTACAACAGTGTACCCTCTAGAAAGAATGACACACTCCCAACCTTCAGAATACCCATCACGTGTACATCTTGTTGATATCTAAGAATGTGTATTATCATAGCTCCTATAACTAACTCACGTCACCTTAACTTATATTAATAGTGGAGGAGAAACTACCATCAACTGAAGGAAAAATGTCTCATCTCTATCCATGAAGAATATTTTTAGATAGTCTGACTACTCTGAGGCCTCATTCAGTAACATTGAACTCGATCCCCGGCTAAGAGAATATACCACCACGTTCCCCTTTTCATGTGCAGAGACTATCTCAATGTCATAGTCCTGAAAAAACACTATACAATTCCACTGTCTGATTTTCATATCTTTCTATGGAAAGATATACCGGAGGCTCTTGTGGTCTGAGTTGACAAAGAACCACTCACCCATCAATTAATGCCACCGTATATTCAGTGTGAAGACCACTACAGCTTACTACATGTCATGATTCCCATTGCTCTACTCAGGTACTCTCAACTATCATGAGCCATAGGCAATCACTGCATCACCCTACATCAGAAAAAACCTAGTCTAGTTTCTAATGCATCAAAATATACCACATAGTTGATACCCTCCCCTAGAAACCCCAAGACTGGAGCACTGCTCACACACTACCTCAGCTGCTGGAAGAAGTTCTAAAATTTCTCAATACACATGAAGGGTTTTCCATTCTTCATCAAAGCTATCATAGGTTCTACTACTTTGGAAAAGTGGGGAATGAATATATTACTGTAGCCTTCTAATCCAAGGAAACTCTATACCTCCGTAGCAGTCCTAGGTGGCTCCCAAACAAGAATTGCCTCAATCTTCGCTAGATCCAAAGAGACTCCAGCCTCTGAGATGACATGTACCCATAAATTATCCTTACATATCTATAACTCGCACGTTTAGAGAGTGATATAAATATGGTTCTCTTAGACCCTATCCAGAACTATCCTCATGTGTACACTATCCTCCTTCTCAGACACAAAGTTCACTAAGAAACCATCAATGAATACTACTACAAACTTGTGGATGTATGACTGGAAGATCCTTTTCATGAGTCCCATGAACAATGTTGGGGAGTTCATGATGCCAAACGACATCACCATGTCCTTGTAATGTCTGTATGGACATCTAAAGATCATGTTCGCGATGTTCTCATCTCATACGCAAAGCTGGTGATAGCTTGATTTGAGGTCAATCTTTGAGAACCACATCACTCCCTTCAGTTGATCAAAGAGTACATCTATCCACAGTACTGGATAATTGTTCTTCATGGCCACTTGGTTTAGGCACTGTAAGTCCACACATAGCCTAATGCTCTTATTTAAATTCTTGGAAAACAACATCGGGGCTTCCCATGGATAAACAAAAGTTCTTACAAACCCCTTTCACCACATGTCCTTCAATTGTACTCTCAGCTCCTGGAGCTCCGTGGGAGCCATCAAATATGAATTTGTAGATATTGTTGTTGTCCTTGGGTACAATTCAATGTAGAAATATACCTCTCTCCGAGGAGGTAGTCTTGGGAAATATTCTAGAAAGATGTTCATATACTCTTCCACCACTGCAACAAACTATGGACTTGGCCCATCTAGCATATCGATGGTCAAGATAGCCAACTGATGAGTGATTGGACACACCCTTCTATTTGTGAGTACACCTCGCACTACCCTATTTTATTTCTCACCTACAAATAAGATACCATCAAGAATGATATAACATACATTTCACCAAGTAATAGATAGCTCACACAAGGTATAAGTTAAGTAAATAAGTAAAGAGGATTATTCATAAAGATAGATCATTTTATTCTATTGAGAGGCTCTCTTTTAGATCCAAAAAGGGTCACTCTCCTAATGATCCATGAAGGGTCGCACTGCTGCTAATCCACGATGGGTCGCTATGCGTCTAGTCCACGATGGGTCACACTCTTCTTGATCTACAAAGGGTCTCTTTCGTGATGATCCATGAAGGTTCCCTATCATGATGATCCATAAAGGGTCTCTCTCATGCTGATCTATGAAGGGTAACATTTTTTGTTGATTCGAGAAGGGTTGATCTATTGCAGATCCACGAAGGGTCAATTTCATTCTTCATGTCATAGTTAGAAACTAGATTCACATACTAATCACTCTTGCTTTTGGGATAATCATCCTTGAAAGCCATTGTTAATACCTAAACTAATAGGAAGTTCCATATATAGTAACCCAATATATGGTCTCATCATAAGGGTCCCAACACAATAGATGGTGCTTCGAACGGACGACCAGTCTGTCAGATATTGAAATTTTTATAAAAGAGACTAGTTCGGTTTCGAGTTCGATCGAAAACTGACATAAACTAACCTTTCACAAAACTCACGTAGAGTATTTGAGAAGGACTGCCTTGTCTCACGGGTCCCCGTTCCAAATATGGTGTGTTAATTGGATTCTCGATGTGTCAACTGAAAGTATTTTAGTGAAATGAGGGCCGGTTGGGTCTGATCTCGGACAACCTATGCCTGACTGGACTGGGTCCAGCCGAACCTACAGAGGTGCGGTGGGTTCAACAGCCCAGAAATAGATGTTCCGCATTTGGTTATTCACCTGGTAGCTCCATCTAGCATTTCCTTGCCCTATAATCGGTCCACATAGCATACCGTTTTGGTCAGACAGACACAACTAGGTCGTATTTGTTGAGTCCCGCACGATCGACCGAACGAAAAACCATTCCACCAACATGCGGTGAATGGACCATATGCCGCCAGCTCAATTGGGTGTCCCAAACACGGGCCGCTACCTCTATGTGGTTCTGCTTGGTTCCGCACCTCCACATCGCTGTGACGAGCCACCTCCCTCCTCCCACAGCCACTGCTGGCGCTGGCATGCCGATAGTTTGTCCTGCGGGCCACCAGAGATGTTCTGGTGGTCTATTTTTCAAACCACCTACTCCTACAGCTTTTTTTAGGGGGTCACCATTTACATGAATCCATAAAAATTGCATTGGCACCAAAATTATAATTTTCCCTTGAAAAAACTCACAACAAACATCCCCAATGAAGGGACCCTTTCCAAGTTCATGTTATCCCACACCCTCTGCATTATAATTTAAACATGGGGGAAAAATAATATACACAAACCATATTATATACCCATTTTCAATATTGTATTATAACCCTCCCACAAGAACCATCATATCATAGATCAAACCATTTTTGGGTTGTTATATGTTCATCATTAATATCATGCAAGAGGAAAGAAACATCAATCACAATGAAAGCATAAACCACTACCTAGATTGTTGGATCCCCAGCAGATAATGGATGGGATCAGTGTCATCGTCAGCAATTTGTGAATCGTTGGTGTTTTTCTCCATTCTTCAGTCATCGGATTTAATCCATTCTCTATGAGTTTCATCACCTCATTTTTAATCTCTGTTGTTCATTAATGGAATAGGTTTCCTTTGGCATTTAATCAATGAAATTATAGGATTGTTTTGATAAATTTATATTGAAAAAATGTTGAGCATTGTAGCATCTTCATGTTGTGACACTAATTAGATTCATTAATGAATGAATTGAGGCGTTGTCACTGTGGTTCAACATTAATGAATCGTCGCTCAATGGAAAGGAAAGAAAAAATAATATAAGTATTTTTATTATTTTTCTTCTTTATGTCTGAAAAATTAACTCTTCTAGTCAACCCGCACGGATCGATGTTAAGTCCCGCCTTAGTGAATCTTGATGTTGTGAGTCCATTAGGTCCCTCAGAATTTTTTATCTGACCACCATTTCGAAATATAGAAAACTCTTTTTCATGTTCACTTAAGTGAAAATAATATAAGATCAAAATCACATTTCGGGCCCTCCAGGCCTCAGAATCAAGTGTCATCTCAGCACCTTGTCTAGAAAAATTCCAATAAACTGCAAAAAATATTTATGGAAAATATAGGGTTATTAAATTAATATACCTAAAGATCATTTTAGTCCATTTTGAAAGAGAAAAGTATTTACATTAACTTTATTAATTCAATTTTTTAGTCCTTATGTTACCCTTGAAATATTTTATGTTCAATGATCATTTAGAATTAAATTTCCCCTAAAAATCCATATTATCTATCATTGATATGTTTATTAGTTAAATCATATTTAATGTAAATATAACATTTTATACATTTAATGTTATTTTTTTAACTAGGGAAAAATTGATATACATGTATTCTTTACAAAATATGGATATTCATTCATAAGGAATATTTTTCATGAATTTAATTGACTATTAAATATTTGAGGATTACATTGAAATGCAGTGATGTCAGGGTCCCAGAAGTGTATATACCCTCGATGCATTAGTAGTCTCATGAGGCACAACATTAATCTATTATTAATGGTTTTTATTCAAATTGCATCAAACTATAATTTTAATGGTCTTAACTATAGTAGGATAGTGATTTCTAGGATCATAATATCTAATAATTAATCATATGCTTCATTAATAATACAATATTAATTATCCACAAAATTATTAAAATGATATTATCTATAGATTCATTATACTATCATTTTATTTATTAAATTTAATATGTTTTTATTTATTTAACGTTAAATATTTATCCCTCTATATCATATCATGATATTAAAGTTGTTTAAATTGAATGTGTGTTTAGTAATGTAACATTCCACATGTGTTATACTTATTAATTCATGGTATCTTCCATTATACAGAAACCTTACTAAGAATTTGAGCTCACCCTTATTTTTTATCTTTACATGGAATCCATGAAGTTTAATATGAGTGATTTGAAAGTATATTCTAGAGGAAATTATGATATTATTGAAAAATATTTATGATGAAATTTTTGTATTTAATTTTAATGAAATAATCATGAATGTATCTAGTTTATGAAACTATAAAATTATTGGGTTTTTTAAGGGGTATTACTTGTATATCATTCCAATTTAATAAAGAAAACATCGATTGTAGACTACTTGCATCAGGGTTTCTAGAGTTAGTATTTGAAGAATTTTAGTAGAATCCTTGTTAACTAGATTGAGGAAAACAAGGATTATGTAAAATAAACCTATGATATGCACTATGTATAGGTTTAGAAGAATTTCCAAAACATTTTTTAAGGAAGGAATTAGGTTGTCTGTTTTCTATAATTTAAGTCTATTTCTATATACTGAAAGTCGATATGGTTTCGGAAATGTTTTACCTAGGGGTAATAATTTTGAAAAGGGATTACTATTAATGACATTATCATCTCCTCGTGCATGATAACAACCCTTACTACACACCATTTTTGAAACTCTTAAGAAAATACTTATGATAATTGACATTTTCCTTTAAAAGAATCATTAGTTATTTGAATAGATTATGACAAACAATGACCACGGTAAATCATAATTGGTCATAGAATGTAAAAAAGGTCTTTCAAATGAATGGGAAAACGTTTTTTATTTAGAAAATAAGGGCACGACATAATGAATTACTGTGGAAAAAAGATTATTTTATTGGATTGAAATAAAATTCATTATTATGATCAATTTAAAGTCTCTTGGATTAAATATGGGGAATAATAACATTATCCTCATCAAATATATCTACTAAAGGATAACCCATAGATAATGTAAGAACCTATATTGAAATAAAATTGATCAAATATTTATATTTTTAAATCATGAATTAAATTCTAGAAATATTTTACCAATGGTATATTATTTATAATAATAATAATAAATCTATGTATTGTGATAAAATTTCAATGTATATGTGTTTCAATTAACATAGTACATGTGGATATGATAATGGGTTAATGGTTTTAAAATTGATCATATATTCAAAGTCTTAACCCCCCATTTTTAGGTTGTATGTGATGGGAGTCCACCCAGATTAATTATTATTTAGGGGAAAAATGGGAAACTATATGTTTTAGTGGAATCATTATATGAGGAATAATTCCTTTACATTTTCCAGACATTAGTTAAAAGTTTTTAACTGACATTAAAATTTATTATATAATTTTTATAGATAATTATTGATTATTTCACTTTTTTAATGTTGTTAGTATTATATTTATACGGTTTTATAATATGACAACCCTCATCAATGGTGAAAACCAGTTTCATCCAGTGAAGGCCAAGGGGAATGATCCCATGACCAACGGATGATAAGGGTTTAACATCTAACACTGGGAAACATAGATTTTCTTTCAATAATAATTTATTAGTTAAATGGTTTGATGAATTAATATCAATGATGAAGAAATTTTGTAACTATATTGGTTTAGAGATTAAATTATTATATTGGATTTCATTTTCTAACAATATTGGATTTGGAAAATAGTTACAGATAGATAGAAAGGCATTTTACTCTTTTATGTATCTTATATTTCATTAAAAGTGATTTTTTGTTCATCTGACATAAAAAATTCATTTTCAAACAAACATTTCTCGAAATAAGTGATTAAATGGAAATTAATTGAACAGAAACCAAAATATTAAATTGTTCTTATGATATATAATGATATCAAGTATTTATATTGTAAGGCCCCATCCTTAAACATTACATAATTCTGAATTAATTTAATAATTCAAATTGGGGATCTTTTCAGGTTTATAGCTTTAAAGAATTAGGTAATCACTTATACATAACAACTTGGATATTACATGTAGACACTACTACTCAGTATCCATGTTTTTAAAAAAAATTAAAACGCTTAAAAGAAAGGAAACATGTTTAGTTCCATGTTTTATACACCATGGATTTTCCATGATCCCATCCTTTACCTTATTACACTTTATGTCTTGTGAAAAAATTAAAAAACATGGGATGAGCATAAAACACTCAGTAAGGAATACACAACGATGGAAAACTATTAGTTGGACAAACCAACAAGTAAACCACGAATACTATAAAGTAATATCTTTTTTAAGAAGTAAAAAACACTCCACTAAATATAATATTATTGGTTACCCTTTTGTAACCAAAGGATTTCCATAAAGACTATATAAAGTAAAATATAGCATATAAATGTAATATGGTCCATAATCATACTGAAATGGAATAACTATACGATCTACTTCTACACATATCAGTAAATAAAATAGCCATATGGATGAATTCCATACCAAAATAATTGAATGTTATAACATAACCACCCACCATTGGTTTATCACGGAACAACCCGTTATTTTTTTTATCACGTAACCGCTCATCAAATGTCCATGAACCATTATATAATCATCACAGATAAAAGATTGGAAATATCTACATTTCAATAATAAAATTTCATTTTCAATCATAAGAAATAATTTTAAGATATTGAAAAAGTAAATCTATATTCACAACAATTTTTAATACAAAAATATATAAAAATGTTATATGGTTTTTACATTCCATTTAAAACAATTATGTATTTTCAAAGAAGACAAATTTAAAATAATGCTTCCAGGCGGCAGAATGGTCATTGTCACCGCATACGTTAAAAAAATTTCTCTTGTAATTTAGTGAAATGATACATAAAAAAAATAAATTTGAATGAAAATAAAATTAAAAGTGGTTTATTATACACTTTGTAAATGAAAGAGTTATATATTATCAAAACATGCCTCATTGTAAGGAGATTAAGGAAAAGTCCCTTACCTCATGTCTGACGTGACTCGTTCGTTCTTTACGTTCCAGAATAATACAACTAAGTTAATTTCTACTTTCTTAAGAAAAATTTCAAATTTTATTATTCCTTTAAGATTACTTATTACCTTTCTATAACAATTAGTAAATTATTTGAGTTCATGTAAGAAATTTTGTCGATGTTCCGTACTTATGTCAAAAATGAACTTGTTATAATTATAAATTGTCAAAGTGGACAAAATTATATTATCAAAATAATAATTTTCTAGATTTATATATCATTTATATCATATATATCCATTATATATGTCTTTATAATAGTACAAATCATTTGGATATATGAAAATCATATGCACCGTTTATGGACACGGTAAGTTGTATGTACGCACGAACACTGCTTTTATTTCTTTTTTTCAATTTAAATTGAAAGAAAACCAAATGATACATAGTTATATTAATATTACTATATAATATCATATTTTATATATTTCAAATTAGTTCATTAACACCATACTTTATACGATCCATGTATGGTATGAATGAGTCATATCACTTTGAGGGGGCGGTAGTCCGCACTTCCTCGTATAAATTATCGTATTTACACAACATGAAAAGAATAAAGGTATATTATAAATAATAATTTCATAAGATTATAGATAAAATAAATATCATAAATATCATATATCAATAGAGTTCCATCATAATGGACACCATGAGAGATTGTAAGGGAAAATTGAACAATCAACGTTTCGGGAGGCAATAGTTCATCATACACAGAAACAGTATGTTCATATCCATTAGATGGAGGTGTCTGTAACTTTTTTTCAAATAATTTTTATAACAAAAAATTTGTATATTTATTGAATTAGTGTTTTTCTATAAAGAAATAATAATAATGGCATAGATAGTGGATAAGAAACAATTATGGAAATAAACTTGAGAGAAAACGTTACCTCAAATCGGGTAACTACTTTTGACTTGAGCCAAAGGGCTATCCTGAAATACCTTATACCTATAAGACAGATTATAGGATGAATATAAGTATGTTAGGAGATTATTTGGGTAGATTCTGGATGAGAAATATGTCTTGAGGGGTGTGAGTAATGGTTTATAGGTGGTGTCCTTTTAAAATAGGGAGGAGGGATCTTTCGGATTGTTTGAAAGTATTATTTAATTATATTATTATTTTTAGTTTTAAAAATTCTACAACTCATTATATTGAATTATAAGATGAATATAAGTTTAAATAAAATCATCCAATAAGAATTGTACTGGTTCTGGATATTTTATAATCCTCACCTTCTTTTATTAAACACTTTGTTAACTTATTACAGTTTAACCATGTCCTCTTGTATATTCATACTATATGGTTAATATATTTAATATAAAATTCCAAGAGACCAAAAATAGATCATTAAGGGAATTTATAATATCATATATGTCATTAAATGAATATTAATCTTTTAGGACTATTTTATCATTTAATAAAATATTAATTGATTTAAAAACTCATATATAGCAATATTTTGTACTATTCATATAATGGCTTTTTAAAAATCCATAACAACTTTATATATTCTAAAAATCATCATTAATGCACATATAATAAGTCAAAACCATCCATAAAATTCATTAATGTCATAAAATGTTTCAAAATAATTTATTTTAATATTTAATATCTCATTTATCTAAAACATTCTTTAATGTGGTATTCAATACGTCATCATTTTTTCATAAAGAAATTTATTTATATGATGTCTAAAAATTATAATAAAATAACATGATGTTTGAAATATTGTTATATTTATATTGACTATTTTTTGTCAAATATATCAATTATATAACCCCACGATAAAATTATTTTATCAAAACAATACATTTTAATGATATTTTTATTTTTTCATTAAATAAAAAGTTATTAATGTAATTATCTTACCCAAGTGGCTTCCAAAATCGAAAGGTTAAAACCATGGATTTTATTGGTCATAAATGACTCATCTAACAAGTCTAGTACATGTTTTAAGGTAATTTTATATTATTATAATATTATTTTTACCCTGAATTACTCTATTTACCTTTAAGCATAGTAAAAAAAAACAAAAGATACAATTCACCAAAAACTATTTTCATCCTATTGAACCACATTTTATTTACTCATAAAATCAATTTTAGTCTGATTTTTGAAATTCAATTCACAGAATTTGTAAAATTTCATTTAAATGGAAAAGTTCATTTTTAACTAATATGCAGTCTTTTTCACTTTTCATCAAAAATTGAACATTTTTAGAAAAATATCAAAAATTCACCCAAATATAATTTTTATATTCAAAATTAAAAAATTAGGTCTATTTTACCAAATTCATAACACAAAAGTTTCATTAATTTATTTCAAATTAATTTCTGTTGTCAATACATGAAACCTTATTTTTAAAAAGTAAGAACTGCAAAAAGATTTACATATGGTTTGTCCAATTTAAAAGTGAACTTACATTCAACAACCAACATTGGATTAAATTATAAAAACATAATATAATTACTATTTAAAACCACTTAAAAAATAATCTAACTATATAAATAAATCTGGTGAAAATACGGTTTTGACTTAAATTGCTGTATTTTTCACTATCCACTAAAAATGAACTTTATCAGAAAAATTCCAAATATTATCCGAAAGTAAATTTTGATATCCCACTTCTAAGGAAGAAGTTTATTTTTGTAAAATGAAATATATAAATGTGAAAAAACTATATTCAAATGGGGATCTCCATCTAAAGGTGGTAAAAAGACCTTTTGAAAAATATTAGAGTATTCACGCTAAAAGTTGGATTCATTCTCATTTTAATCCACAAAAAATTATTGGATAAAATTAAAAACAATTAATTTTTTTTTATCATAATATGGTTGTTTATGTTTATTCAATCCAATAAAATTTTTTGGCATTAACTTATATTAAAAATAATTATATTATGTGATTATTATTATTTTCAGTATGACTCGGCATTATGTGTAACATAAGACTTTGGAGAAACGCATTGGTGTGTGTCGGGTATGCCATCAAACATAGAATCCCTTTTAAAGTAAAATTAATATTTAATTCCAAAATATTAATAAATATAAATATTTTATATTCATTATTTACTAAGGATGTTACATCCTTCCCCCTATTAAAAATGGTGTCCTCCCAATTTTAAAATTGGGATTGGAAACTTCATTGAAAGTATCACGTCATAAAAAGAGTTAATAAAAGTATCACTTTAAAATAATGGAAGAGAAGTACAATGGTCACATGAGATAACCCATACTCAGATTCTATGAAAACATGGATTTGGAGGAGAAACTAAGTATCATATTCTGATAGAGAGTGATAGAATACATGATCGGGAGATACTTAACTACTAGAAAACCACAAAATTGTGATAGTTTAAAGGGTAATTGATTCCCCAGTATGAAATATAAACTAACAATGTTTTTGTTTTAAGTTATTTTTAATAATGTTGAGTATTTTATTTATTATATTGACTATGAAAATAAGGACATATACATGCTTTTTAAGTACAGTTCCATCCATTAATAAGTTTCTTCTAAAAACTCGTCATTTCTCTAAACAATGATAACTCAAGACAACTTGGTCACACCTGAAGTGCTCGAATCAACATCTAGAGAATAACATGATCCAAAAAATATGAAAAATATATTTCCCCTATCTATAAATATTAACCAAAACCAAAATGGTTAGTAAAGGATCAAATAATCCCAAAAATGGATATCCTTTTATAAAAACAAATACTACTCTTAACCTCCAAAATTAACAAACAGTACCCAAAGTTCACCAAATACCATTCAATACAAAATTTTCCTTACCATTCTTCAAAATGATTCAAACAAGGTCTGAAACCCAAAATTTTGAAGGAATTGATAACATAGTCTTCCACGATAAATCATAACATTTATCTCTAAATAATATCAGCTACTCTTAAAGTATTTTATTGAAAAGTAATTAACCTAATCACCTATTATTTATGATAAGTTAATCATTTCCATAAAAATCCCCATGTTTCTATATATCTGAAATAAAAACATAGATTTTTTCAAAATAAAATTTCAACTATTACTCCACAAATTAAATCAGATAGTATTCTATTTTCCATAGGCATATAATGTTCCCCAAAAAAGACTACGTCTTCCAAAATAACATTATTCACTTAACCAATAATTAATTTTCATATACTAAGGATACCCATTTAATAAATTATAACTTCCCAAAATCAACATTTTTTATCCATAAAATCATTTAAATAGAAATAACTAGTCTTACTAACTAGGGACTTCACGTAGTTTAGTAGTAGGTGACAAATCCCAATCGCAATTTGGTTGTGGGTTTTATTCCCATAGCTTTTTCCGATGCAATGGGTTGTCACACAGTCTACATGTTGTCCTTCTTCAAAAACTATATAATTTTATAAAATTCCCAAAAATTAGATAAATTCCTCAAAAATAACCATAACATTTTTAAACACAAAATTATTCTAATAACTTTCATTTTGCATCCAAAAATATAATAACCATTTATAACCTCAAAAAATTATCATATGAACACCTAAGGTTATCCATTATGTCCGAAAAATAAAACATAATTATTTCTTGAATAACATTTTCACATATTGAACTTCAGGATTATACTTACTAGAAAAATTATTTCAATGTAATCCTATAATCAAAATATCCTCAATACATTTAAACATTTCATCATCCTATAATATACCATAACTCTTTAATCCCTTATACATAGAATTCTTATGATAACCCTGGTCTTTTATTACACAATTAAACATAATTTATTACATAAAAATGATTTGATACAGCATAGTAGATCGAGAGGCCTAATGTCTTTGGGTCTTAGAATCATTACATAAAAACATAAAACATGAACAAACAACATCTTAATTAAAAACCTTATTTACAAGACCACTACATTCACTCGTGCTTAGCATTTCATGGGGTAACCTGAGGACATGCATTAAAAAAGGGTGTGCTATAAAGCCCAGTAAGGGATTAATCATGGAATAACATGAGGAATAAAATACATTTTAGGAAATATGCATATCAATATAGAAAAAAAGAATCATGAACACAAAGTCATGATAAAGCATGATAATCATAACAAAAAAATGTGGAAACAACACTTAACATGGAATTTGCATGAGCCATGGATCATTGTATATGGAGCATGAGTAAACCCTCATTACACTTGAAGGACGAGTAAAACCTCATTTCACTTGAATTAAAATGAGTAAAAATCCATTGAACAAGACGTATCATGATAATATACTTTACCCAACACATTGGAGTGCTATCAGGGTGCACCGTTCTTAAACATTTCATTTCATGTATAAGTGTGTCACATGGATCATAAAAAATTGAATCATTCAACATGATCATTTATTCCATTATAAAATAATGTGGAATACATACATTAAATTTTTTTAACAATACGTAAATGAGAATAAAGTTGAATACCCATGATAGATAAATGTGAATGGTATTCACTACACAACGACTTTGGCTTGGAAAAGCGGGGTGCAATTTCGCCAGCATAACGACGTGACATAAGAACTCATAAAAATAGTTGATGAGAGAGAAAATGGTGTCTCATCCTATTAAAATGACATGGAATGTAATGTGTTCATATAGATACATTTCTCAAAAAAAATTAATCTAATTTAGATTCATGGTACAAATGAGTTTCTTAAATGTAAATGAAGAGAGAGAAATTCCTTTCAGAATTACGGCATAGTAATGGGTGTACATGGGAGGAATTTAATGATAGAGAAATGGGTTTACCATATTTAAAACATAATGAAAAAGTATGTTGGAGGTTTCAAAAAATACCTCAACAATTATAATTGAAATTAAAAGGGTATATAAATTTAAATAATATTGTAAAAAAATGAGAAAGGAAGAAAAAACCCTTACATGGAAGTGTGCTTCCAAAGGCATGAGAAAGGCTTGAGAGAGGCTATTGGGAGCATGGGGCACCTTGGGGAGGATTGTAGAGAGAGGATGGCAGAGGATGGACTAACTCCAAATTCTTTGATTGAGGATGAAGTTGGAGCATGGGTGGGTTTATATAGGAAAGGTGAGGGAATTATTTATTATTTAGGTTTGGGACACCTCTCATTAAACTAATCCAAACCACAAACCATCCCAAGGTTCAGGCCCATAGATTTTGGAAAAGGGAACTAGAAAATAAAATTTTATATGTCCAATGTTCTAACTTCTTAAAATAATGGGCTTGCCTATTTGGAGGTGAGTCACACTCCCAAGGAAAACAATTTAAAAAGACAATATGTTTCATAAGTCTTAAAAGGGTCTAATAAAGCTTTGTAAAATAAATAAATCAAACCCAAAGTCATATTATTTTTATGGTAAAACATATATTGTCCAAAAATAAAGGTCATATTATTTGATTACATAACTATTGGGTCATTATGAAGTCATAAATCAAAATATATATTTAAACAGTGTTTAATTTGTACCTAAAAATTTTACTGTCTCAGAAAATTATGAAAAAATAAAAGTTGGATAATTTCAACATTATGATTCCAGAAATAAAATTCATTTTATGTAAATGATTTTCTAAATATTTTAATTTTCACTTTTAAAATAAAAACCAACATTTATAAAAAATTCATAGGTTTTGACAAAAATGGCTTTGAAACCTTAATGAAAATTACAATTGCATTCATAAAATTATACCATAATTTATTTTTAATTAAAATTAATTCAATTATAATAATAATATTTAATTAAAATATTATTTAATTCAAAAAATCCATTAATTCATCAAAATTTGATTACTTAGTTGAACATTAACTAAAAAATACTATTTGTTCTTTAAAAACTATTTACAAGGTTACAATAATAAAATGAAAGTTTATTCATTATTATATACAAAAATAATGTACATAACCATAGTGATATGGTCTTGTTACATAACCCCTTAGAACACCCTCATAAGACCGAAGAGTAAGGAGTGCGATGGTGACAGACTCTTGGGGTGGCCCAGATAACATTGCTCGGGTGGTAATCTCTATCAACTTCGACTCGTCTTGTAGGTGGTCCCACACGAGCTTAACATATTCAATCATGGATTGAGCTTGGTCAAGAGGAAATCCCAATGATGCCACCTCCTTTCTGAGCTCTGACAAATGGGCTTCGTATGGGGCACGTCTACTGGATGAGGCCATCACTTCCTTTCTCTGAGTAAATTGGATTTGTTAAATCCATATATTCATAATAATCATGTGATCAATGTACAATGGATATATTAGAAAAGGTCACAATTCTTATCATAAAACTAAATAATTTGAAATTTTATATAAAAATTGTACTTAAAGAGACGTTTAATTAGATCAAGAGTGATTTCCATTAATGAAAGTTTGGGTTGTTACACATCCGAATCATTCAACATTCTTCTTGATCTATTAACCATTTTTTTCCAACTTCTTCCATAATAATTCTTTCATACAAGGAAATAATTAATCATATAATTAGAATAAATAATGTCAAAAATTCAGCTAATAAATAATACATACCTTTAATGGGGAATTATCAGTTTACTCATCTTTATTTGGAATGGAATTTGGAACTGGTAAACATATATTTGTATGATCCTGCTGATACCATTCTCAAACATTATTCATAGTAAATATATTTGGATAATGATTATTCAAACCACATTCAAAACATTCAATTGATCCCTCAAAAAGATATTTTTTCCCTTTCCTGGATTAAACTAGATGCTTCTTTTTTCCATGGCAGGTTTTTGCATTATAACCTTCATTACCACATCTGAATCATCTTCTCATCCCTGTAAAGCATTTTCTAACATGTTTCGTTCCACAAATTTTACACATAGGTTTTTTAAAATACATACCTTTACGATTATTCACTAAACATCCATAGGGATTTGTTTCTCACATATATGATCCCTTATAAAAATCACCAGGGATCAGGTGTCCAATCATGCCTCTAGATAGTTGGTTGAGAATAACCCCAAGAGTTATACTTTTAGCTCCAATTTCATTTGGTTTTTCATTCAGATAACCACCACAGTTTCATTCACATCCATTTTTACAATAGTTAGTACTAGATCCAACCATTTACAAAATCCAAAAACGTCAGTGTGAGTATATCAAAAAAATCATCATATAATTTCTTATAAGGATGATAAACACTATGATATACATAGTTTTTTATATTAAACTCATTTAATACACATAAAATAACTATGACACTTTTTAATATTCTAATTAGTATAGTTATGTCACTATGCTTAAATAACACTCTAACCTATAAAGTTATCTAAACAGACCTCTAATACCAACTGTAAGGACCCAACCTTAAACATTGCATAATTTTAAATTAATTTAGTAATTCACATTGAGGATTTTTTCAGATTTAGGAAATTAGATAATTAATTCATAACATATACATTTCAACTTGGGTATTACTTTTAGACAGTTCTACTTAGTATCCATTTTTTCATAAAATAAAAACTCTTAAATGAATAGAAGCATTTTTAGATCCATGTTTTAAACAATATGATTTTTACATGATCCAATCCATGACCATATTAAACTTTATTTCATGTGAAAATAATTTCAAAAACATGGGATGAGAATAAAAATATCTGCAATGAAGAGAAAAAAAAAAGTAAAACTGTTTGTTTTTCAAAATAACTAGTAAACCATGAATATTATAAAGTAATACCTTTCACTATTTAGAAGTACCAAAACACATCAATGGATATAATCTTATTTCCTATCATTTTCAACCAAAGTATTACCATAAATCCCATAGAAAGAAACATATATCATAGAAAAGTAACTTAGGACATAAACATATTGAAATGGAATAACCATATGGTTGACTTCCAAACATATCACTAAATGGATTAGCTATATGGCTGAATTCCATACCCAATTCATTGAAAGATATAACATAACCACCGGTCCTTGGTTTATCATGGAACCACCCGTCATTTGGTATATGACGTAACCACCTTTAATATTTCCATGTAAAATTATAAAATCATCACACATAAAAGATTGAAAATATCAACATTTCAATCAAAAAATTTCATTTGCAATAATAAGAAATAATTTTAAGATATTGAAATAGTAAATACACTTTCAAACCCATTTTCAATAACAAAAAATTTAAATGGGTATACAGTATTTATTTTCCATTTAAAATCATCATGCCTTGTCAAGGAATCCAAATATAAAATAATGTTCGTGGTGGCAGAAAGGTCATTGTCACCACATACATTAAAAACATTCCTTTTGTCATTTAGTAAAATGATAAGTAGAAAAAATGTTCCCCTTCAATGAAAATAAATGTCAAAGAGGTTTATTATACACTGTGTAAAATAATAAGGTGTATATTATCGAAACATGCCTCAATGAATATAGATTGAGACAAAGTCCCTTACCTCGTGTCCAACTTTACTCGTTTTTTATTTAATTTCTTGAATAATAAATTGAATTAAATTTCTACTATGTTATGATAATTTTTCATGTTTATTATTCCTTTTATATCACTTATTACCTTGATATAATAATTAGTTAATTATTTGAGTTCATATCGGACATTTTGTTGATGTTCGGAACTAAAGTCAAAAATGAACTTGTGATAATTACACAATGTACATGTGGTCAAAATTGCGTTATCTCCAGAATTATTTCCATGATTCATATATAATATATATAATATGAATTAATTATATATGTATTTATAATATTACATATCATTTGGATATAAGAAAATTAAATGCACTATTCACGGAGACGGTAATTCGTAAGTACGCGTAGATGCTACTTTCATTTCATTTTCTTCTTTTTTTAAGGAATGAAAACCAAATTATAAATAGATATATTATTATTTCAGTATAATATCATATTTTATATATGTTACATAAGTTCATTAAAACCATTATTTATAAAATCTTTGTACAGTATGAACGAGTAATTTCACTTTGAGGGGCACTAGTCCGCAATTTCTCAAATGAAATTATCATATTTATACAACATAAAATGCGTAATTTTATATATTAAATGAGAATTACAGAATCATAGAGATAAATTAAATATCATAAATATCATATATAATTATAGTCCCATCATAATGGGCACAATGAGAGGTGGTAGGGGAAAATTAAAAAATCATCATTTTGTGAGGCTGCAGTTCAACACACACAAAAACTGTATGTTCGTATCCATTAGATGGAGGTGTGTGTAAGTGTAGTTATAATAATTCTAATAAAAATAAACTATTTTATTTGGGAAAATGTGTTATTATATAAATAATTAATCATAAGAGTATAGGGAGTTTAGAACGAAAAATAATGCAACGAAAATTGCGAGAAGACATTACCTCAAATCGGGTAGCTTATTTTGATTTGTGCCAAAGGGATCTCTTTAATTGCATTATGAATATGTGAAGTCTTCTAGGAGTAAGAGAGAGATGTTGGGAGATTATTTGGCCATATTTTGGACGATCCAAAAGGCTATAGGGTTGTGAGTAAGGGGTTAGAGGTGGTGGCCTTTTACAAGAGGATGGAGGGACTCTTTAGGAATGTTTGAAAGTATTAATTTATTATAAAATGATTTTCGGTTTCAAATGGTCCAAAACTCACTAAATAATAATATAAGATTAATATGAGTAGAAATTAAATCAACCAATAATAATTGGATAGTTTTTAGATATTATTTAATCATTATAGTTTTTTATTTTGTAATTTGTTATCTTATTTAACTTATACCATGTCTTCTTGTATATTCATACAATATGGTTACTATATTTACTATAAAAATGTAAGAGATCCAAAATGGTTCATTAATGAAATTTTTAACATCATATATGTTTGGAAAAATATTCTATTTTTATGACCATTCTATCAATTAATAAAATATTAATTCATTTAAATACTCATTTATTTCAAATTTTTTACTATTCATATCATGAAATTTTAAAAATCTATATAAACATTATCAATTTAAAAAGCCTTCATCAAATCAAATATAAAAATCCATAATCATACATAAAATTTTTTGATCCATAAAAGGTTTCCAAATAAATTTATTATAATATTTATAATCTCGTTTATTTAAAACATTCATTAATGAGGTAATCATTACATCATTGTTGCATCATAAATAAATTTTTTTATATGATGTATAAAAATTATAAATAAAATACCATGATATAGGAAATATTCTTATCTTTATAATGAATACTTATAGTCAAGGATATCATTTATATTAACCCACATTAAAATTGGTTTAGTAAAACAATACATGTTTATGAAAGTTTTATTTTTTACTTTAAATAAAAAGTTATTCATGTAATTATCTTACCCAAGTGGCTTCCAAAGTCCAAAATTTCTACACAAGGATTTTATTGGCCGGCCATGACTTATCCAAAATTATCAGGACAAGTGTATCGGTAATTTTATATTATTATTATATTATATTTACATCGAATTGCCCTATTTACCATTAACTACGGTAAATAAGAATCAAAAGTTACTATTCACCAAAAATTAATTTCATCCAATTAAACCAAATTTTACTTAATGATGAAAACCATATATATCAAATTTTCTAAATTAAATTCACAGAAGTGGTAAAATTTCATTTAAATGTCAAATTTGGGTTTTAACTACTATGTAGTTTTTTGACTATTCGTAGAAAAATTGAACGTTTTTAGAAAAATAAAAAAATTCACCCAAATATAATTATTATATTCCAAATTTAAAAATGATTTATATTTTACCAAATAAAAAAAATAGAAGTTTCATAAATTATATTAAAAATAATTTTCATTACCAAAACAAGAAAGCATGTTTTTAAGAAATAAAAACTACAAAAAGATTGACATCTGTTTGTGTCCATTTTCAAAGAGAAATTATTTCATACGAAAAAAATTGGATTAAATTGTAAAAACATAATCGAATTACACTTTAAAACAATTTAAAAAGATAACCTAACCATAAAAATAAATTATGTGAAAAGTCAATTTTGACTTAAAATGCATTATTTTCACTAATAATTAAACAATTAACTTTCTAAAAAAATAACCAAAAATTTACCCAATGTAAATTTTGATATCCCTATTCTAAATTAGAAGTTTATATTTACAAATTATACATATTAAATTTACAAAAACTAGATTTAAAAAGTTTTCTTCCTCAAAAGGCGTTAAAATGGCCTTTAAAAAAATATAAGAGTATATATTCTTAAAATTTGATTCATTCTCATTTTACGCCTCTAAAACTTATTGGATAAAAGAAAAAAAAATCTCAAACATTTATAATCCTAATATGGTTAGTTATGTTTATTCCCTCTAATAAAGAGGTTGGGTGTTAACTACCATTTAAAATAATATTAATATATTTTTTTCAGTATGACTCTACATTGTGTGGAACATAACACTTCGGATAAACCCATTGTTGCATGTCGGGTACGCCATCAAACACAGCATCCGCATTAAAATAAAATTAATACTTAATTCACAATTATTAATAAATAAGAAAATTTCGTATTCTTTATTTACTTGAGATGTTACGTATATTACCTTATATTCATATATAGTAAAATAATTCATCAACTATAGTAAAAGGAGGTTGAAGGAAATATAATTTTTTTACATTCATATCTGAGAAATTATATTGTCTTTTAAATAATCATAGATTTATGGTTTTATGGTTTTTAACATATTATTGAAAATTGTATTTCATATAATCAATGATTTTTATAAATATCTATAATTATTTATGTTGTTTAGACCATTATATTCACTTATAATAAATGTTATAAAATTTTGAAAAATATTTATCTATTATTCAATATTAACATTTTAAATCTATTTATGTCTGATTAAGAGAATGTTTAATTAACCCTTTTTATGGTGTGGTTTTTCGATAATGGAATTTTCAAATATCCAACACTTGATTATCGAGATCATGTATAAATTATGAGGAAACATTTTAGATATAGTGGGGGTTATATTAGAAAATGATTCTAAAATAACAACATTGCATTCAAAATCATATCTGACATGAAAGACTAAGATTAAATAACCCAGAAGGTATATTTCCTTAAATTTAATCTCTTTGATTGCTTCTAGAACACACAAAACCAAGTCTTAATGAACTTTAATATTGTTTACCAATATAACCTATTATTTTAAGTGGTTTGTATGAGTATTAATAACTAAATTAAGAAAATTTTGTTAATATATTTTTGATAAACAAATTATGAATCATTTAAAAGAGTAAACGTAATATTTTTATGAAAAAACTATATTCTTTAAAAAATGATAGTTTAGTTGATGTTTGGGTGAATAATTTAAAATTATTTTTAATCATTTTCATAAATTTTATCAAGAAAAATAAACATAATTTTTCAAAATCAGTATGCCAGAAGAATTATGGTGTAATGTTTGTGATTTATTCGAAATAATATATTTTTTTGATTCATATTGATAAATAATGAATTTAAATTAAAGGATTAATTTTCGTTTAAATGATTTATAATGTTAAATTATATTTCTAGGTTTCTAAAAGTAAAAATTTTTTAGTTTTTTATTAATTATTCAAATTTTGATTATTTCAATAATTTTTATATTGAATTTCTATATAAAAATATTATGAATGTTTGAACATTTTCTCCGTGAACACCCTCTTCCTCATCGTGTCTGTGGGATTAATTTTTAATGATATTTGTATACATATGTGAATAGAATATTGAAATCTATTATTATATCTAGAATCATACTAATTTAAAATACCTAATAAGTTCAATATAATTTTTGAACAAAATCAATAGTGGAAACAATAAATAATATTTTTTGTGGTTAAGTTAAAAATTAATTTACTAGGGGTTAAAATAAAAACATTGTGGTTAAAATAAGCTAAAAACTGTTAAAAAAATATATTTTAGGGAAATATTTCATCTTTATAATGTATAATTTTCCAGAATACTCCATTTTGGGACCTCGTGGTATTTGAAAAATATGGTTACACCTTTTTCTTTCCAGATTTACAAGTGTTACACTCACCTCACCTACAAACGACACCCTCTATCCACTATTATTCAAACATTATATCCATTTTAAGCTAATAAATACCTAAATAACTTATATGATTTTATAATCTCATTCTATATGCCTTTTTTTGGTCATAAATCCATCTTAGGATGTCATTTTTGGTGCAAACCAAAGGATGATACCTGAACAATAGGTAATGTTCTTCAATGATAATTTCAATTTTTTTCATCCTCTGCCTCATTAAATTATTAATAAATAATTATTTTGTAATAATATATGTATCTTAAATAGACTTATATGTTTTTATGTTATGATATAGCCTTAAAACATTCCACAATTCCATCAAATGGGTTACAAAATCACCATGTGTGTGTATGGAAGACTTCTGCCTCTTTTACTTATATAATTCATTTTTCCGTTACAACCTCTCACAGTTGGTTATGATATGGTATATAAAGTATGTATATATGATATTTCTAACATAATAATACCTATTTTTTATTATATACTATATTCATTCCCATAAAAAATTCATTATGGGATACAAGAACGTCGATCATTGTACATATGACTACCACCTCAATAAGTGATGTGATTCATTTTTTAGTAACACATTACATGGAATGTAATATTGATATATTTTATGAATATATGTGATATAAATTATTTAATTATTATATAAATGACTTATTTATCATTATTAGAAGATATTAAATCACTTTGTAGCAGACCATTCCCCTTATTGAAAAATGATTACATTGTTCCTGCATGTGTTGGCTACCAACATCATGAGAAGATGTGAAAATATATTCATAATAAAAAATAGAGATGATATATATAAGTATATTTTAAGAACTGTTATGGTATTTATGATATTATTTTCATTCTAAAAAGATAAAATATTAGCTTCTTATTTTCTATAATGATCATTAAAAAAATGATACACTACTCCTGCGTATGTATGAATTATCGTCTCCATGATCATAATTTATATAATTCTTAAATCCCATCATTAATGGTTTGTCATAAATTTAGGATTAATATACACATATGGTAATTATTTCATTATTATTAATCTAAATATGTTTAAATAATGATCTCATTGACCATAGTCAACATACCAAATTCATTTTTGACACATAATTCAAATATTGTCGAATCTTTCGATGTAGAATTCCATGATTAATTAATCCTAAAAAACATGGTTATAAGTGAACATAAATGAATAATAAAATTAAAAAGGTTCTTAGTAATGTGAATAATTATCATTAGTTAGTTATTCAAGAAGATAAAGAACGTATGTTACGAGTTATAATCATGTTAGGGGACTTCATCAAAATTTAATTTCATTGATGCATAATTGTACTGTTTTGAACTTAATTTCATTGATATAGTTTTTTTGATTTCCCTTAATAATTTAAAATCATGACTACATAATAATTAAGGGTAATTTACATTTCAATATAAATTATTTTATCCAAGTAAAGTTTACATGAAAATTATCCAACGATTTGTGATTTCATAACTTATTTTGTTTTGGGTTATATTACTTCTTTGTTGTCTTTGATATTCTAAGATTACATGTGTAATGAATTCGGATTATATTATGTTCAATTTAAACTTTTTAATTTTTATTTACATTATATATATATAACTAACTCATTTATTAATTCACACTTCAACGTTTTGAACAATGTAAGGGTTTATTTCACAATATCACTCAAATAAATATTTTTTATTCTTCATTTTATATTAAAGTAATTATTTTTTCATATCACAATAAAAAAACAAAATTTATTCAACTATGAATATTATTTTTATTTCAAATTATCAGTACAACTTTTCCACAATTTGTTAAACATAATGGTTGCAAAATTAAATTTATGAAAATATAACCCCATTTATCTCTTTAGTTGTAATATCATTTTATTTGAAACTCATGTCTTATAAAAATCATTTAAAAAATGTAGATAATGTTACCCAAATGAATTATTAATAAAATTTGGTCTTATTTTAAATTTTTTAAAAATATTTTGAAAGAAATATTTATGTATTTTACAAAACTAGGCATGTTTTTCATTTAAAAAATGTGATAGGAATCATTGTTTTAATATACATGGCATTTATGAAATTTACATCCATCATGAACACTAAATATTTCAAAACACATTTTCTGATTTTCAAAGAATAATTTCAATGAAAAGTACTTACAATTTTTTTGAACTATTAGTTCTAAAAATATTTTCCAGTAAAAAAAGTTATTTTCCTTAAAAATATTTTTATGGATCTTATTATAGTATTTAAATATGTCAACCAAAAAAACCCTTTTTTACATTTGGCCCATTAGGGATTTTTTTTCATATGATCCTTATTCTACCATTGTCTAATTTATGGTCATTTTGACCATGGAAAGTATTTGTTTTTATTTTCATGATTCGTTTTTGTAGTCATTTTGTATCCCTATAGATATTTACTTTCATGTGATAATTGAAAATTAAAATTCCCCTAAATATGCATATTAATCTTTATAGATATTTTTATTACTTAAACCATATTTCATTTATTGTATATGGGGTTTTACAAGGAATGTGATTTTTTAAATCTAAAGAAATATTAATAATCCATTTATCTATACTAAATAGTGATATTTGATTATGAGGCACATTTTTCATGAATTAAGTCAATTATTTGAAATTTGAGCAATCATTGGACATACAGAGATGGGTGGGGACTTAAATTATACACCCCCACATAACAATAGTAGTCTCCAAAGATAAATTAATATGATAGAATTTAATGAGTTTATACATGTAGTTTTAACTATTTTTTGAATGGTAGTCTCCTGGTATTATCATGCTTATGATCATGACATCCAGTAATTAATCACTTCTTTGTTTATGAATTTAGTAATTATTAACTTTGAAATTTTTGTAAGGAAATTTTCTATAGAAGCACTATATTATTTTATTATTGGTTAATTGGCAGGAATTTTAATTTGTTTACATATTAATAATGATTATGCCTTTAAATATCATGAATGTAAAGTTGACTAATTGGAATTTATATTCATTTTTTACCTTTCTATCCTTATTATGCTTTGTTATTCAGGAAAACTTCCATATTACTAAACCAAAAATGATAATTTAGATCACTATTAATTTTTTCCCAATAAATAGAATCCATAAAATTTTCTAGGAATGATATGCAAGGATATTCAAGAGTGAACAATGAAATTACAAAAAAAAATTAGTTATATTTTTTGTTTTGAAATTTAATTAGTATATCAAATATGAATCTAAATTACTATGAGTAAAAAACTATTTGTTTTTTTGGGATGATATTCCTTTTATCTAATGTTAATATATGGAAGTAGACATTATCTTTGGAATACTATTTGTTAGGGGTCAATATAGTAGTTATGATAAAAGGTTTAGTAGAAACATTGGGAACTAGTTTTTGGAAATAATAAATTAGTTAACATAACCAAATGATAGAGATTGGTGATATGTTTATAAGGACATCATAATTTTTGATAAGGAAATTATTATGTAGTCTTTCCAGGAAAATACATCCCTGTCTGAATTTTAAAAGTGGTTGTGGTTATGAAAAAAATGCAATAATTGGAGATACCCATAAAAAGGGAACATTAGGCTTGACCTAATCATCACACTGTGCATGAAAACATTCCCCATTGAACACATGGTTTTACACTACCAGTGGATATTATTTGGATAATTCTCATTTTCATTACAATAAACCATTATGAAAGATTTGAATGGATGTTAAAAATCTGTTGAACCTCAATATTACTTGAGTGAATTATCTGTTCCAATGTTTAACCCTAGATAATAGGACATTTTTTGAAATTAAATGGATGATATTTTTATGTATTCTAAGTAAAAAAAATTAAATTATAATAGTATTTTAAATATTTTATTTTTGATAAAAGAATTATGAATCATATAAGGATTGAGTTCAATTTCAAAACCATACTTTATTTATTATCATAACTAATATATATACCATAATGGGTTTATGATTTTAAGATTTATGATATGTTAAAGGTTTTAAACACCCCTTTTTAGTTTTTAACTGATGGGATTCTACCAATATTCAGTATATTTTGGGAGAAATTTATACCAAGTATATGTTTTTGTTGAAAAATTATTTTTGGAATGATGTATTTAAATCATATAGACATATGTTTTATGGTATTATTAACCTTTATGATTAATTTTATATTTTATATTTTGTAAATTATGGTTTATTGGAATTTTTTAATGTTATAGTATTTATATTAATATAGTTTACGATGTTGGGAAACCCACAATACAAGTTTCAATGTGTCACATGTAGAGATAATCATGAGTATTGAACATGTAACTGAATAAAAATAAAGGATTAGCAGCAAGAACAAACCTATATGATTTAAAGGTTGTTATGTCATTGTTTTTATTTGAATTATTTGATGAATAAATATTAATGACGATCCAATGGTTTCATAATTGAGATTAAAATAATGATGTATAATATTAGATAAATTGTGGTAACCATATTAGTTTTGGAGAATAGGTAGAGATAGAAAGAAAAAAATTACACTCATTAATAGTTGTTACAAACTATCAAAAATAAATTTTATTGATTCAGGAATAAAAATTGAATTTTTTTCATAATCAATTCGTAGAGTACAAGATGAATTGTAAATTTAATAAAAAAAACAATAGATGAAATTGTGATTATGGAATGGAAATGTAACAAGTAAATATTATTACTCATACTCAAAGAGAGTAAATGTATTAATCACATTTAAAAAATGATTTGGAAATAATAACATTATCATATTACAATCATATAAAATGAATCATATGGTCTTATAAATCATCATGGATTTATGGTCTTTATGTCCTTTACATTTCGATGATAATTCACAATATTGAGATCAATGATCTCTATCAGTGTTTATAATGATTTACACATTTCAGTAATGTCAATATATAACTTTTTCCCAATGATATTTTTCATAGAATCATAGTTATGTGTTATTCCTTGTAACCATAGTGCATCCATTTATCTATTATTAAATGGATAAAATATTAACCGTTTTTTATGTTGTGTGTTTTCATCCCATGAATTTTAAAATATCAATCCCTTGATTTCTGGGATCAAGTTAAAATAATGATAACACATTTTATTTAAGGTGGGGATAATTTAACCACCCATGATTATAAGATTAAAAAATTTTATTTGATAACATTTGTGACATTCAACGCTAATATTAAATAAAACAAAAATATATTTATTTAAATATATTCTCTTTGATATCTTGTAGAACACACAATATTGAATCTAAATGCCCCATAATATTGAATTATAACCTAGATATCAAATTGGAGGGTATTAAAAATAATAATAAATTATTAAAAATATTTTTATTAATTTATTATAAATAAAATAGGTATCATTTAAAAGAAAATATGTTTTTAAAAAAATTAAGTTTCTTCGGAAAGACGGTTTAGTCGTTACTTTGTCACATAAACTGAAATTAATTTTTACAATTTTGACAACATTTTGGACAGAAGTGATCATAATTTTAGAAATTAGAGTATAAAATTATCATAGACATAATTTACAGGATTTTATTGAAATATTTTATTTCTTGACGAATAAATAATAATATTGAAATTTAATTGAAAAATACATTTTGGTTTAAATTATTTATAATGGTAAATTAAATTTTAAGTTGGATTTAAATAATAATTACATCCATTATATATATGTCATTCTATTTTAGGTTGTTGATATCATTTTCATATTTAAATTTCATATAAAAATTGATAAACATTTGAACATTTAATCCCTGAAACATATTTTCTTGTCGTTTATATTGGATGAATCTTGAAATAAGTTTTTTATAAAATGGTAATAGAATTTTAAAAAATGGATCACATATTTATAAAAATAATATTATACATTATAATATTCATATATTTCTTGAAAAAAATGAATAGTGAAAATACTAAAAATTAAATAGCACTAATAAGGTAAAAAATGTACATACAACATGGTCAATTTAAATAAATACCGGTTAAAATGACGTAAACACTTATATAAAATCGATTATATAAAAATATTTATACTCTATAATATATATTTTCCAATAATAATATATTTTGGATCCATTTATAGTGGAAAAAACATTGGTACTCCTTTTTTATTTAAAAAATTACATGCATTCCACTCACCACGATTACAAAAGGCCACCCTCTCCTATCTTCTTATTATCATAAAAAAAATTGTTAAGCCATGGATAGAAAAAAAACATCCCAAATTCCATACCCTCATCCTATAATCATTATTTTTGGAATAAATCCAAGATATAAATGTTTTTTGGGAAAACCTAATGTGGTTAATCGAAAAAGATGTACCATTCTTCAACAAGAATTTATTCTATTTCTTACTCCAACAAGTTCAATTATTATTAAAATCATAATGATATAATAGTATTAGTATCTTAAAAACATATAGATATTTTAATTTTAATTTTGTAATCTAAAACAATCCTTTCTTCTAAAAAATGGGTTATGAAATCATCATTCATTTTTAAAGAGGTCTACTACCTAGTGAACTATTGTCATCTTTTTCTATTAACACATCTCATAGTTGGGTATGATGATGTATAAAAGGTATATATATTATATTTATAACATAATTATACATGTGGAGTCATTATATCATATATAATTATTTTTTCAATTTCTAATTTTTGAGGGATATGATAGTGTCACTCGTTTTTTTGATAGACTACCTCCTTTCGAAGCGATGTGATTCATTTTTAAATGACACATTAAATAGAATGTAACAAGAACTAAATTAAACAATATAGGTGATATAAATGAAATAATAATCATATCTATTATATATTTACAATTCATAAGATATAATATATCATTTTCTTTCATACATTTTAATGCACTAAAAGATGATAATGTCATCTGTGTACGTGTGGACTACCTATTTCATGAAAGGATATGACTATATATTTGTTACCACACCATGTGGATGATATAAATAAGTATATTAAAATAAAAACTATTTTATTTAGGATATGTAGAAGATTCTAAACATATAAAACATTAGTTACCTCCTTCCCAAAATAATCATTGAAAAATGATGATGTTACTCATGCGTACGTACGACTTACGAAGGGTTGCCCCTTGTTTTTCAAGGATGAAAGTGGTGCTGCAACTCTGGAGAAGTCTGGAATGAATCTCTGATAGTACCCAGTGTGTCCCATGAAACTCCGTATCTCCGTCACACTCCTGGTTGGCTCCCAAGAAAATACTGCCTCGATCTTCACTGGAACCACTACAACATTAGCCTCTGAGATGACCTGTCCCAAAAAGTGTACCTCTCGGATCCAGAACTTGCACTTCGAGAGCATACCATAAAGCTGATTCTCTCAGATTGTGCCCAGTACTACCCGAAAATGGTAGGCATGCTCCTCCTCGGTAGCTGAGTAGATCAGAATGTCATAAATGAAGACTACCACAAAGCAATAAAGGTATGGCTCAGAGATCCTGTTCATGAGTCCCATGAACACTGTTGGTGCATTGGTTATGCCAAATGTCCTATCCAAGAACTCATAGTGGCCATACCGACATCTGAAGGTCATCTTCTGCACATCCTCATCCTGTACTCTGAGCTCATGATAGCCTGATTGAAGATCTATCTTTGAGAACCAATGCACTCCCTTCTGCTGATCAAAGATGTCATCAATCCTAAAAAGTGGGAACTTGTTATTCAGAGTTACCTGGTTCAGGCGCCAAAAATCAACACACATTCGCAAGATCCCATCCTCCTTCCTGTCGAACAAAATCAGGGATGCCCGGTGTAAATCCCTGGGTGGGATAAATCCCTTCCCCTGTAATTTCTCCAGCTGTACCTGAAACTCACGAAGCTCGACGGGATACATCCAATATTCTGGTGTAGATATAGATGTCGTCCCGGGGTACAGTTCAATGTAGAAGTCCGCCTCTATGCGAGGAGGTAGTCCTGTAACATCGTAGGGGAAAACATCTGCGTACTGATCCACCACAACCGGAAATCTCGGACTCCGCACATCAACCGCTCCGAGGATAAGACTAGCCACCTAATGTGTGATCGGCAGCCCCCTCCTCTGTGTAAGTCCATCATGCGCTGCAAAGCCTCCCTTCTCGTCGTTGAAGGTGAAACTGGTCCCATCTGTGTGGACACACTGTAGTTTCTTCCTAATAAAGTAAATCTAAGCATGAACTGTGGATAACCGGTCCATACCTAAGATGGCGTTGTAAGGCCTTGACGCCGCTGCAAGGGGATCCTGGCCGAAGTTATCGCCTCCTAGAGTATGCTCACACTACTGGAACTAGTGCGTAATCATAGAGTCTGCTCCCGTATGAGTCTTTTCCCGTAATTATCGAGCCAACGACTCCGTGATAATCTCCAAGCTCCAAACAAGGGCAGTGGAAATAAAATAATGACACACACCTATGTATATAAGTACTATAGAAAGGGTATATTAGACACCTATATTATCTAGAATCATCTAAGGTGCACTATGGTCATAGGCCTCGAGTGCCTGGAGATGAGCCCACCCCTGTCTGCTAGCTCCCTATGTTCGGGTTGGACCTTCTGGTGGTGGTGGTAGGGCCTCGAAATGTCATCCACCACCTGCTGCTCGGCCAGCTCCTCTACCATGTTTTCCTACTCCCAGCAGACCACCACGGTCTAACCTATTCCTCTGTATGGGAGGTCCCTCTATTGTCTTCTGCTCATCTGTATGGCGGGTTGGGCGGTCACGAGCCATGTGACCCTGCCCGCTGTAAGCATAGAACTGCCTGATCCTCGTATGGCTGGATCTGTCTCGTGTGCCCTGCACAACTGAACCTGTATTCTGGGGTTGCCCACCAGATGGCCTGGTCCTCTTGGACCTCTGTGACTTCTGTCTACTGTCGACTATAGAAGAATCCGCTATGTGTTGCCATGTGGTGGGTCTCGTAGCCGGTGACTGCTCAGCAAGAAAACTCTTCACTAGAAGAGCTCGCTACAGCACCCCCGCCTGCATCGGGATACTGATGGAGATCATCGAAGCCCGATCTCATGTATGATTCCCTGCTCGAAGGTCTAGACCCTGAAGATTGGGTCTTGAACCATCTCTGTGGATTAGCGCAAGAGATCAATGAAGCTCGCTGAGTGCTGAGCTACCATCATGATACCCTGTTGTAGATGCAGTAACTCCTGTATCTGCACCACACGAAGGGTGGCTGGAACAAACTCTGACGGGAAGAGACTCTCAAAGTCTTCCCAAAGTAGTGATTCCTCTACGTGCACCTGGAGAATCAGGCTCAATCATCTATCTGCTGCTTCATATAAGAGACTCGCTGTAAGGATCTCCATGAGATCGGCTGGTGTCCCTACCAATATGAAAACTCTCACAAAAGCCTCCAGCCAATCCTCAACTACATGTGGGTCCATCTCTATCCAGAACCTAGGAGGCCTCTCGCATTGTAACTCATGCAACTAACTCGGATGGTGTGCACTCTCTACTGCTGGATCTGGTGGTATCAGTGGCCCAGCGGGTAGTGGTACCACTGGTACCTCTGTTGTGATGGGGCCCTGCACCGAGGCCTCGTCGCTCGGTGGGCTACCATCTCATATGAAACTCTGAACCCTAGCAGGCTGCCTACGTGGGGCCATCCTGAAAAGAAACAGGTGCTCCATGGTCAAAAAAATATACATGGTGAGCTGACACAAAGTAATCATGAAGAAAACATTTCAAAGGAAACACACATGCAATCAGTGTTTTGTGCACTGAGTCGGAAATCAGATGTCAGAGTCCTAGTGTGTGGATACGTCGACCTCCACACCAACATCGGTTTCCCAAAACTGATAAAAAACTTCCAAAACAGTTAACATTATTTCTATTAAATGAATCAGAGTCCAAGTTCTGCTGTAGAACCGACTCCTATGATACAAATTTTATAAGACCCATCCTCGGGGCCCATGCCGTGACTACCCCATGCCCGCCTTCCATAGGCCAGGGGCTGGCGACTAGAGCCAAAGGTGAATCCTCGATATAAGGGAAGGAATTTCCTTTAAACCTGTAACACACAAAATCTGAACACAAGAAGTAGAAGTAATAAGTACTAGTATCGAAAAGAAAAGTGTACTGAAATTAAGTGGGCTAGTATACAAATCCAACAGAACAATAAGTAAAAGTAGAAGTAAAAAGGGAAAACAGCTCCTGGATCGTCCACCGTGGAATCCTACCTAAAGGGTAGGTATAGATCTCAAACAACTCATCCCTGAGGAATGTCTTGTCTTCTCCAGCTCTAAGCATCCTCCTGTCCGATACCCTTTTCCTCGATCACTACTGACTGTCGTCTACACAGAACACAAAAAGGTGTGGGAGAAGCCCGTGCAAGGGTGAGTATAACAATACTCAGTAGGGGACCCTAAGACCTCTGAAGGTCTCCCAAAATTCAGTAAGGATAACAGTAGTAGTAAGATACAATCATAAAGTATAAACCATCACTACTTAGTTATATTCAAATACATATACCTAATTTACCAATCTCAGTCTGACTCCAACAATAGAGCCCAAGAACAACCCATTCTACAAAGGAAGTAATGTCAATCATCTCGATGATAAAACATGAAAGACAAGACTCATCTCACACAGTTATACAGCTCATGTAGAGGGGTAGAGATGATTAGATATAAACAGTGAATCATCTCTTCTGTCGAACCCATGTAGGATCCTCAAATAGTATCAGCGCTGTCAAACCCATGGAGGATCCCGGTACAGAAGTCATCGTTGTCGAACCCACGGAGGGTCCCGGTACATAATTCATCACTATCAAACCCACGGAGGATCTTGGTACAGTACTTCCACTATCCAACCCATGGAGGATCCTGGTACAGAATTCAATGTTTTCAAACCCTTGGAGGATCCTAGTATAGTAGTAGGTCCATGTAGGATCCTATCATCTCAGTCGCAGCCAACCATAGGGTTTCTGTACACTACAAGCTTGATTCCGAGAGGGTCCGCTTCTCGAGCCAAGTGTCTATACATCAACTACCAAAGAATTCGTGTCATTTTATGTATTTTTAAGTTTTGTATCATCATAAGGAACCCAACGCGGCAGATAGCGCGTCAATCGGACGCCCGGTCTGTGAGTTATTGGCATTTTCATTCCAGGGACCTAGTTGTTTTTTAGGTTCAAACCAACCCGACTATACAACCACTACGTCCAAACCTCAAGTGGGGTATTCCAAAAGATCCATCTTGCTCTAAGCCTTCCGTCTCCGCATATGATTTATTGATTGGACACACGTAGCCCAAGATGTGGGCGAAAAGGTGAAATGGATCAAAGTGGGTCCGGGTCCGGTCCAGCCCAGATGGACTGACCCGAACCCACCTGGTTCGTACCGAGGTCCGACCCAATCCATGGGTCTAACCCGGTCTAAGGAAACGTCCTGACCCGAAGGGGCAGCGCATCCCAAAAGGGCGGCCCGACCCGATGGTGGCCCGGCCGAAAGCGGCCCGGCTGAGGGCGGCCTGGCCGAAGGAGGCCCGGCAGAGGGCAGCCAGGACGATGGTGGCCCGGACCATGGAGGTCGGGCCATGGGTGGCCCTGCCCATGGCAACACGACCGATGGTGGCCTGGCTCGTGGCGGCCTGACCGAGGTCAGCCCGGCCTCGACGCACTAAAGGTGGAGGCGAGGCCCCCCTGGCACCCGAACGGCGAAGCCGTTTGGGTGGTAACCCCAACCGGCACCAGGTGGTTCCGGACCATGTCACGTGGCACCATATGGGTCTCGCTCCTCTGGTTCCTCTGGAGATCGGCCTAGACGGCCGCCCAACTTCTCGGCCGCGGTGCTCCGACGTCGTGGTCGTGCTGCCCTCTGCACGGTGCGACGGCGCCACACCCCCTTCACCAGAGCCTGACATTGTCGCGGCCCCCTACTACCTCCACACAGTCCAACTGCACCACACGCCTCTACTGTGGCCCATCGCAGCTGTGGCTGACCTTCCGCGTAGCACAACGGTGTCGCTCCCTCTTCGCAAACCGGTGGCCTTACGCCGCTGGTTTTCTTCGCGGCCAGCCTGATTTCTGCCGCCATTTCTCTGCCTCCATCATCAACACAATGAGAACAACAACAAGGGGGTGGGTCGGACCACGTTCATGTGGTCCGAGCCCTCCTCGGTAAGTTGTTAACAATTGGAATAAATAATATGAGGGTTGAATGACGAAGAACAATAATAATCATTCCACAAAACCCCTACCTCATTCCGATTAACGTTGTCGAGGGTGCATAAAAAAATTTTAAGATGTCATTGTATGGTGCACCTGTCAAACTCCGCTGATCCCAGGCTCGAGCGTCATCCTCATTATACGTCAGAGATGGTGTGTTCTTAGATTGAGAGGATGAAGTCCTTCCAAGAGTTCTCTAAATCTCCACAAAAAATGATCTACAACCAAAATATTGGGTTAAGCCAAGACATTATTTTATTTTTGGAAAAAGAATTCAAAAAGGGTTTTAAATAATTAATTTATGGAGCTAAATTAATTAATAATGGGGGTATGAAATTTAATGAGGGGTGTTCAAGAGCCTTCCCCACTTAAAGAGAGTTACATGGGGGGTTTAAGCTCGTGTGGTTCCCACCTAAAAAATATCCTCCCAAGGGAGGTTATGTGCGTGTGGCCCCACCTCCAAACATTCCTTGGAAGATTAAACAACCACAAATAAAAATAAAAGTAACACTTTTATTTTTACTTCACTTAATAAAAAAATTCCCTTAAACTAACTTAAAATTCTCTTTAAAACACAATTGCGGTAATGGTCTCCTTCAGTGAATATCAGAGCTGTGAGTTCCACGGTGCCCTCAGTTTTCAAATCTGAGCACCGGTTCAAAATTTATAAAATCTCTCCCATACGTTTACTGAACTTACGAAAACAAAACATTAGAAATTGTTTCCTGGAACAACAGGCCTCAGAATCAAGTTTCGTCAGAAACCGAGGACTCATAAAATTACCATGAATTTATGAAAAAAAAATCAGGGAAATTTCGGGTCTTTACATTCTCCCCCCCTCTGGGATTTACGTCCCCATATGCTATAACTCACACTAAGGAATAAAATGGGGGTAATGATCATTCATCTGAGCCTCCCACTCCCATGTGCTCTCCTGGAGGTTCCTGTGCTACTAGAAAACGCGCACCATATGTATCAAGTACCCATGCATGACTCGCTCCAATTGATCCTCAATCTCCATTGGAATATCTGTGAATGTCGCCCCATCATCAATGTACATCTCCCCATGGTTGATGATGTGGGATAGGCCATGAAAATTTCTCCTCGGCTGAGATACATGGAAGACGTCATGCACCCGGTGCAACTATGATGGAACAGCCAAGTGGTAAGCCACCTCACCTACCCTGCTCAAGACCTGGAATGGTCCAATGAATCGCGGAGATAACTTTCCGCCTCGGCCAAATATCTGTAGACCACATCGAGGTGGGACCTGTAGAAAGACGTGAACACCATCTTCGAACTCCAGTGGTCTCTGTCATCTATCAGTATATGACTTCTGCCTACTCTATGCAGTCTTCATCCGCTCCTGGATGATTTCCACTTTCTCAGTTGTAGGATGCACAATCTCTAGTCACATAAGTGTTGACTCCCCTGGGTCAGTCCAGCACAGCAGTGATCTGCAAGGTCTACCATAAAGTACCTAAAAAGGTTCCATCCCGTTGGTGGAGTGGTAGCTATTGTTTTATGCAAACTATACCAACGGTAAATGATCCTCCCAGTTGTGTCTGAAGTCGAGGACGCATGCACGGAGCATGTCCTCGAAAGTAGGAATGGTCCTCTTAGTCTATCCATCCGTATGAGGATGGAAGGCGGTGCTCAAGTAAAGCTTCATACCGAAAGCCTCCAGTAACCCCTTCCAAAGTTGGGAACTGAAACAATAATCTCAATCAGAGTAGATCGTCGATGGCACATCCTAAAGCTATACGATCTCCTGTATGTAGAGGCATCCCAAGCTCTCTATTGAACCCTTCTCTCTGATCGATAGGAAGTGGGCCGACTTGGTGAGTCGGTCGACAATCACTTAGATAGAGTCGTGTCCTCTGAATGTACGTGAATTTCCTATCATGAAATCCATGGATATCTGGTCCCACATCCACTCTGGGACTTCAAAGTGATGAACTAATCCTACTGGAACCTGGTGCTCCTTCTTCACTTACTGACAAGTGAGGATTCATGAGACAAACCCTACTACAACCTTCTTCATACTTGGCCACCAGTGCTGTCGTTGGACGTCCTGACACATCATTTCCACACTTAGATGTACCACTAGAAGAGATGTCTGGAACTACCTCAACACTTCCTCTTGAATTGAAACTGGTACCATGGTACGTCCTCTGAAGATAATGACGTGCTCCCCACCTTCAGAAAATCCATCAGGTTCCTGCCCTATGCGTATCTGAGATAGTGGCCTCTCACAGTCAACATCCTCACATTGTGCCTCCCTAACTTGCTGAAGAATTAATGAGTGACTATGAGAGACTGTATAAAGGATTCTCTATCTCTATCCATAAAGGATATCTGCAACGTGGCCAGGTGCTTTTTCGCCTCTCCTAACAGCTGAATGACTGATCTCTTATTTAGAGAATCTGCAACAATGTTCCCCTTCCCAAAAGTATAGACTATCTCAAAGTCATAGTCCTGGAGGAACTCAACCCAACATCGCTGTCTCAAGTTTAGTTACTTCTGTGAGAAGATGTACTTGAGACTCTGGTGGTTAGAGTAGACTGTAAAACACTCACCCACCAGATAGTGCCTCCACATCTTTAAGGCGATGACCACTGCTGTTAACTCCAGCTCATGGGTAGCATAGTTCTGCTCATGCTGTATCAACTGCCGAGAACTATACATGATCATAGCTCACTCTTGCATCAGGACACAACCAAATCCGGTCCTTGATGCATTGGATTAAACTACATACCCAACTCCCTCCTCCGGTATCCTCAAGATGGGTGCACTGGTCAACCACTGCCTCAGCTCTTGAAAGATCTGCTAGCATTTCTCTGACCACATGAAGGGTTTACCCTTATTTTTCATGGATGAAAGTGTTGCTGCAACTCTGGAGAAGTCTGGAACGAATCTCCGATAGTACCCAGCCAGTCCCAGGAAACTCCATACCTCTGTCACACTTCTGGGTGGCTCCCAAGAAATTATTGTCGCAGTCTTCACTCGATCCACTACAACTCCAGCCTCCAAGATGACCTTTCACAGAAAGTGTACTTCTCAGATCCAGAACTGGAACTTTGATATCTTACAATAATTTTGTTGCTCTCAGATTGTGTCTGGTACTACTAGAAAATGGTATGTGTGCTCCTCCTCGGTAGCTGATTATATCAGAATGTCATAAATGAAGACTACCACAAAGAAATCAAGGTATGGCTCAAAGATCCTGTTCAGGATTTCCATGAACACTGCTAGTGCATTGGTTACGCCAAATAACATAACCAAGAACTCATAGTTTCCATACCAGCATCTTAAGGTCGTCTTCTACACATCCGCATCCTGTACTCCGAGCTAGTGATAGCCTGACCGAAGATCTATCTTTGAGAACCAATGTGCTCCATTCAGCTGATCAAAGAGGTCAAAAATCATAAAAAGTGGGTACTTTTTATTCACGGTCACCTAGTTCAGGCGCTGATAATCAACACCCAGTTGCAAGCTACCATCTTCCTTCTTGGCGAACAAAATAGTGGATCCCAGTGTGAATCATTGGGTCGGATAAATCCCTTCCCCTGTAAGTTCTCCAGCTGTACCTGCATATCACGAAACTCAGCGGGAGCCATCCGATATGCTGGTGTAGATATCGGTGTCGTCCCAGGGTACATGTTAATGTAGAATTCCACCTCTATGTGAAGAGGTAGTACTGTAACATCATCAGGGAAAACATTTACGTATTGATCCACCACAATAGGAAAACTCTGTCTCCACACATTAACCGCTCAAAGGATGAGACTATCCAACTGATGTGTGATCGGTTTCCCCCTCCTCTTTGTAAGTCCATCCTTCGCTGAAAATCCTCCCTTCTCTCTTTTGAAGGTGAACCCAATCCCATCTATGCGGACACACTTCACTTTCTGCCTAATACATTCAATCTGAGCATGAACTGTGGATAACCAATCCATACCTAAGATGACGTCGTAAGGACTTGATGCCGCTACAAAAAGATCCAAGACAAAGCTCTCGCCTACTATAGAATGCTCACACTACTGGAACTAGTGCGTAATCATCAAGTCTACTCTCGTAGGAGTCTCTAGCCTTAATTATCGAGCAAACGGCTGCGTCGGTATCTCAGTGCTCTGAACAAGGGCAGTGGCAATAAAAGAATGACTTGCACCTATGTCTATATGTACTACAGGAAGGGTAGAGTAGACATAGATAGTACCTTGAATCATATTAGGTGCGTTGTGGTCATAGGCCTCGACTGCCTTGAGCTGAGCCCACCCATTTCTGCTAGCTCCATGTGTTCGGGGTGGACCTTCTTGTGGTGGTGGTGGTGGTTGGGCCTCGAAACGTCATCCACCATCTACTGGTCGGCCAGCTCATCTGCCATGTCGGCCTGCTCTGGGCGGACCACCATGGTCGAACCTCTGCCTCTACATGGGAGGTCTCTCTATTGTCTGATGCTCATCTGTATGGTGGTTCTGGCAGGCACGAGCCATGTGACCCTGCCCGCCGCATGCATAACACTGCTTGATCCTCATATGGCCGGCTCTGTCTCGTGTGCCCTGCAAAACTGAAACTGTATTCTGGGGTATCCCACGTTATGGCCTGGTCCGCTTGGACCTCTGCGAAACCTTTCCACTGTCTACTGCATAAGAGTCCACTATGTGTCGCCCTGTGGTGGGTCTCGCTACTAGGGACTGCTCAGTATAAAAAATCTCCACTAGAAGAGCTCGCTCCAGTACCCCCGCCTGCATCGGGATGCTGAGGGAGATCATCGAAGCCGGGATCTCATGTCTGAGTCCCTTCTCAAAGGTCTGGGCCCCGAACAATGGGTCCCAAACCATATTCATGTAATAGATCAAGACATTAGTGATTCTCGCTGAGTACTGAGCTACCATCCTGATACCCTGTTTTAGATGCAGTAACTCCTATTTCCGCACCGCATGAAGGGTGGCAAGAAGATACATTGACCGAAAGAGACTCTTGGAGTCTTCCAAGAGTAGTGATACCTCTACAGGCACCTAGAGCATCAGGCTCCATCATCTGCCTTCTACTACATGCTGGAGACTCGTAGCAAGGATCACCATGAAATCGGCTGGTGTCCCTACCAATATGAAAACTCTCACAAAAGCCTCCAGCCAATCTTCAACTACCTATGGGTCCGTCTCTCCCAGGAACCTGGGCGGCCTCTGGAACTGGAACTCGTGAAACACAGTCAGATGGAGTGAACTCTCTGCTGCTGGAGCTGGTGGTATCGGTGGCCCAATGGGTAGTGGTATCGCTGGTACCTCCGCTGTGATGGGTCTCTGCACCGAGGCCTCATCTCTCGGTGGGCTACCATCTCTTATGAGACTCGGAACCCTAGCATGCTTCCTACGTGGGGCCATCCTGAAAAGAAATAGGCCTACCATAGTAAAAACAATATACATGGTGATCTAAAACCATGTAATCAAGAAAACCACATTTCAATGGAAACACACATGCAATCACTGTTTTCCTAAACTGAGTTGGAAATCAGAACACAGAGTCCTAGTGTATGGATACCTCAGCCTCATCACCAACACCGGTTTCCCTAAAATGATAACCACACCCAAAAAAATTAACATTATTATTGTTAGAAGAATTAGAGTTCAAGTTCTGATGTAGAACCGACTCATATGATACAAATTTTTCACGACCCATCCTCAGGGCCCATGTGGTGACTACCCCAAGCCCACCTTCCAAAGGCCAGGGGCTGGCGACTAGAACCAAAGGCGAATCCTCGATAGAAGGGAATTAATTTACATGAAACCTATAACACACATAGTCTGATCACAAGCAGTAGAAGTAACAAGTACTAGTATAGAAAAGAAAAGTGTGATGAAATTAAGTGTGCCAGTATACAAACCCAACTGAACAACAAGTAAAAGTACAAGTATAAAGGGAAACAACTCCTGGATCGTCTACCAAAGAATCCTAACTAAAGGGTAGGTAAAGATATCAAACAACTCGTCCTTGAGGTATGTCCCATCTTTTCCAGCTCCAAACAGCCTCCCGTCTAACACCCTCTGCCTCGATCCCTGTTGACCGTTGTCTGCAGAGAACACAACAAGGTGCGGGTGAAGCCCATGCAGGCTTGAGTATAAAAATAATTAGTAGTGGACCCCAAGACCCCCGAAGGTCTCCAAGAATCCATTAAGGATAACCACAGTAGTAAGACACAATCACAAAGTATCAACCATCACTACTTAGGTATATGCCCATTCATATACCTAAGTTACCCATCTTAGTCTGACTCCAACACTCGAGCCCAAGCACAACCAATTCTGCAAAGGAAGTAAAGTGAATCATCTCGATGTTAAAAAGTGAAAGACAAGACTCAGCCCACATAGGTATACAACTCATGTAGAGGGGTAGAGATGATTAGATATAAACATTGAATCATTTGTTTTGTTCAAGCCACGTAGGATCTTGGAACAGTATCAATGTTGTCTAACCAACAGAGGATCTTGGTACAGAAGTCATCACTGTCGATCCCATAGAGGATCCCGTTATAGAAGTCATCGCTATCGAACCCTCAGAGGATCCTGTTATAGAATTCATCTCTGTCGAACCCATGGAAGATCCTAGTACAGTTGTAGCTCCATGTAGTATCCTATAATCTCAGTCGCAGCCAGCCGTAGGGTTTCCACACACAGTATGCTCGATTCCGGGAGGGTCTGCTCCTTGAGCCAAGTGTCGAAACATCAACTACCATGAAGTCTCAAGTTGACATATCCCAAAGTTCCATCTCATCATAAGGAATCAAACGCGACAGATGGCGTGTCAATCAGACGCTCGGTCTGTGAGTTATTGGAATTTTCGTTTCAGGGGCCCGGTTGGTTTTTTAGGATCAAACCAACCCCACCATACCCCAACTGCATCCAACCATCAGGTGGAGTATTCTAAAATAACCTTCTTTCTCTAATACTTCTATCGATGCAGACGGTTGGTCGATAGGACACCAGTCGCCCAATATATGGGTGAAAATGTGAAATGGACCAAACTGGGTCCGGGCCTGGTCCGGCCCCGCTGGACCGACCTGACCCAACCCGGTCCATACCGGGGTCTGTACCCGTTCCACAGGTCTGACTCTGTCTGTACTGGGGTACGAACCGGGGTCCATACCTGCTCCTTCGGTTCCTCTAGCATCCGGCCCGACCGACCGCCCGACTTCTCTTTTGCGGTGCATTGGCACTGCGGTCCTGCTGCCCTCCACACGGCGCGACGGCGCCGTGCCTACTCCGACGCGTCCCGGCCTCACCACAGCCTCCAGATCCACCGCGCGGTGCAATAGGGCCTCGCCACCTCTATCGTGGCCCATCATGGTCAGGAACCCCTACTGCCTCCACGTGGCGTGACGGCGCCGTGTGCCTCTGCCTCAGCCCGTCGTGGCCGCGACTACCCTTCTACGCGGCACGACAGTGTCGCACCCTCTTGGCAACCCGGCGGCCTTGTGCCACCGGTTTTCTTCACGGTCGTCCCGATTCTGGCCGCCACTGCTTTGCCTTCTTCATCAACACAATGAGAACAACAACAAAGGGGAGTACCGGACTGTGTTTGTGCGGTCTGGGCACTCCTCGTTAAGTTGTTAACAATCGTCATAAATAATCTGAGGTTTAAACGATGAAAAAAAAAGAATAAGAATTCAACCCAAACCCCTACCTCGTTTCGATGAATGTTGTCGAAGGTGATGAAAAATAATTCTTGGATGTCGTCGTATGTTGCGCCTGCCACACGCCGCCAATCCTGGCTTCGAGCATCGTCCTCGTTCTTCGTCGGAGATGGTTTGTTCTTCATTGAAGAGGATGAAGTTCTTCCAAGAGTTCTCCAAATCTCCATCAAAAAGGATCGCCAATGAAAATAACGGGTTAAGACAACCCATTATTTATTTGTTGGCCAGAGAATTCAAAGGAATTAAAAAAGGGTTTTAATTAATTAATTGATGGAGATAAATTAATTAATAATGGGGGGGGGGTTGGCACTTTAATGGGGGAAGTTAAAAAGCCTTACCCACTTAAAGAGAGTTACATGGGGGTTTAAGCTCGTGTGGGCCCCACCTAAAACATCTCCCACGGGAGGTTATGTGCGGGTGGTTCCTCCTCCAACCTCCCGTTGGAAGATTAAACTGCTATAAAAAAAAATAAATGTAACACATTTATTTTTATTTCACTTAATTAAAAAACCCATAAAATAACTTCCAATATCGTTAAAACACAATTGCGGTGATGGTCTCCTTAAGAGAATATCGGCACAATGAGTTTAACGTTGCCCTTGGTTTTCAATTCCGAGCACCGGTTCAAATGTTATAAAATCCAGGTCATACGTTTATTGAATGTACCTGAAAAAAACTTTTGAAATTGATTCCAGGGACACCAGACCTTAGAATCAAGTGCCGTAAAAAACTGCAGACTCGTAAAATTCCCATGAATTTAACAAAAAAAGATTTACATGGAATTTCCGGGTCCTTACAATATTTTCATGTAGTATAATTTTTAATCAGTTCTTCTTTAAATAATTGATAAATATGTTTAAGAAAATCATACTTCATTTTGATCGTTGGTTAGAAATTAATTTTCATCAAAAACCATATTTAAAAAAATTGTTTAAAAAAAGTTTTTAAAAATTTTCAAATGAATTATTTAAACATTTAACCATTTTAACTTTTTGAAATAGAAAAAGTAAGTGAAAATTTATTTCTTTTTCAAACTATGGCTCAATATTATTTTACTTAAAATGTGAATGGAATCATTGTTTTAATGTACTTGAAATTTATTGAATTTAATTTCATCATGAAGAATAAATTTTTAAAAACATATATTTTGATTTTCATGGATAAATTTCAATTAAAACTATAGTAATTTTATTTGGAAAATTTTGTATTACAAAAATTTATAATCTTAAAAGGATATTTTCTTCAAGAATGTTTTTAAATATATTCATATAGTATTTTGACACATCAACCACTAAAGCCCTGAATTTTACATATATCCCACAAAAGAGATATATTATTAAAAAAAATTTATTATTCCTATTGATTTTTTAGGCCATTTTTTACAAAAGAATGTATTTAAATTTACATTCTTGATTCTTTTTTCATTTATTATGTTTCCCTTGAAGTATTTACTTTCATATAATAATTGAACATTAAATTTCACCAAAATATCCATATAATATATTTGTCATAAGAATATTGTATAAAATGTATATAATTTTTATATTAAGTGTTCTAAATTGAATGTTATAATTTTTATTTGGGGAAATATTTAAAAATATATATTCTTTACTGAATAAAGATATTTGATTATTGGGAACATTTTTTATGAAATATGTTGATTATTTTATATTTTATGAATGCTTTGGTCATATAGTGATGGGTGGGATGGAAATCATATATACCCAATATAACAACCCATGATTATCATATGTGGACATTAAATCATATTTATGAATATTTATTACATACATAAAGAATTTCTAAAGGACCATAATAGCTTTTTGGATTTTTAAACATGGAAGCATAAACACTTGTTGATAATGGAGCTATGTCATCTCTCAAAACATTATACAAATCTATAAACATTATAATAAATATCATAAATAATAAATGTATTCATAACATGGGGAACAGAAACCTTATAAAGGGTGATCTAAGATGATCAATAATGGTAAACAAGAGAGATAATTAATCATAACATGAGTATAATGGTATGGGAACTTGAGGATAAAATTTTAAAAGATTTTCCATGATATAAAAGATCACTATATTGATACAAGTAAAAAATATTGGTAGTTCATAAAAAAGGAATTTCAATGAAATAAAAAAACATGGCCCATGGGAGCATAAAAATTAAATAAAGAATTGAATTCATGGAATACCAAGAAGCATTGAAAATAATTTTTATATTAGTTAATGTTCACTAATTTACGTTTGGTTAAGGTTTGATACCAATACCACCATATTGGAAAATTCCTACATTGAATAGAGTTCACTCATCTTTCTATCCCTATATTATTGAACTGAGTTCACTTCTCATTCCAACCCTATATTAGTTTACCAGTTTCACTTCTTATTTTATCTAGTCCAATATCACGAGATAAATAAATAAATACCCATTATATTTGATGAAGAAATTGGTCCCACAGATCTCATAATGAAAACAATATTTATGTGTTCTAAATCATTATGAAAATTAATTATAGAATAAACCATGAAAGGAAGGGGGTTTCATAATCATTTACTCATGGTATGACCCATGGAAGAGAAACATATATCATAATAATACTGAAATCAAAACATAAACCATTTAGATAGAGGATATGAATAGTTTCCTTAGATTATATTGATAGTAAGGGATTGGTAAAACCAATATAAGTCATCATGTATGGAACATAATTATGAAAAATCCATTAAAAAATTTCATATGGAAAATATTCTTTCCTCTTTGAAAATTGTTTTTTAAATCATAAGTTTTTTATAACATTTTTATTTGAATGTAACTTTGAATTATTATAACCGAATATTTTATTTATTTATTGGTTATTAAATCATAAAATTATTTTTCTATTGTACATTTTCAAATGAATATTATTATCACATTTCAGTAATAGATAAACATGAAATTTATTCAAACACAATAAGAATATTTCTATTATAAACTTATAATAATTCAAACAAGGGTAAAAATGTATTTTTAACAATAATAACTTTGTGATAAAATATTTTTGATAAAAAATTTGGAAAATATTATTTTGGAAGAAAACTGATTTTTGACCGAGGAGATAAATAATATAGGATTTCATTAAAGGCATTTTATTGATTTTTGTAACTATCAAATAGTGGGAAAATTGTACCATTAAATGGGGATATTAAGAAAAACTATACGAGAATATAATTCATGATAATTATTGAGATACTTATCAGAATATGTTTTGATTGGAATCATAATTTTAATAAATCTGGAAAACTATGAAATTGTAACAAGAAATCATTTCATCATTTGTAACATTGAAACACAAGACCCATGAACGAATAACATAAAATGAAACATACAATATCATGATGATGAATATATTAATTATATTACATTTTATAGGGGATTTATATAAACCACATGAATGAATATAGGGGAATACAATAATGTATCTCTCAAAGAAGGGAAATTCAGACAAAAATACCATACTGATTTAGTAATATTTGAACCATATACCCATTGAAATAAGGATAAAAAATGTGTAGGTAAATACAAATATTATTCAAGTATAAAAATCATAAAATATAGTTAGGGTTATTATATAAAACCAAAAAAAATAAACATATGGTGAATTAATAATTTTTCTCACATAAAATAAAAGTTATAATGAAATCCAATACCACAAGTCCTAAATTTCCTAGTAATCAATAAAAATAATGTGTTATAAATTTATATTTATTATATATTTATTAAAGAACTATATAAATATATATCATACCATAAATGTTTTTTATGACATTATAATACACTTTTAATAGAAATTGTGGGTTAATTTTGTGTTTCAAGTAACAACGCTTTGCATTTCGTATATGATTTGATCTGTTATATTTATGGTCCACTTAATTCGATCATGATTTAATCAACTAACAAATTTAGAACATTATATGAATATAATATTTATTCATTATATATATATATATATTTATAGTAATCTATAAAATTTATTGATAGGAAATGAATAGTAATCATCATGAAGACTATTGGTTGTACGTACACATGAATATTTTTTTTCATTTTCATGTCATATTTTAGAAATAAAAGTTAATTATTTATGATCATTAAAAAATTGTTTTTATGTAATATATATAGAAAATTTTCATTAAACCCTTCATTTATACACTCTAAAATATTTTCTAACAAATCACATTGCTTCGTGGGGTGGTAACTCACCGTACTCCCAAAAGACATTACCATACTCTAAAAAATGGAAATCATTAAGGTACATGTGATATAAAATTTTTATAATCATAATAAAATCATACATATTATATATAAAAATTAAATTCATCATTAATACAATCCTTGATATGTGGTAATGGAAAAAAATGAATGACATCAGTTCACGTGGTGGTAGTATGTCATACACATGAATGATGATTTCATAACACATTTGTAGAAGTGGAGTTTTTTGTAAGTAATTAACATAACATAAATATATATATATATATAGATGATTATTAGGATACTATATAATCATGTTATAAGCATAATTTAATGGATTTCATGAATAAATACAACAAAAACACTCTTTGATGAACATTCCATTTCTTCAGATATAAACCATTAATTTTCACTAGAATCCTTCATATGATGGATTTTTCCCGATAGAAGGCTTCAAAGATAATTAAAGGATGTTTGGAAATATTTTTCACTGGAATTTCATAAACCGATTAGTTTTTACTATGTGGGGAACAGAGGAGTGGGGTGGCCTTTTATAATTGAGGTGAGTTGGATTTTTTAAATACCAAAACATATTCACTATTGGGAGGTTAATAATACAATACGTGTGAAATAAATTGTTCGAAAAAGTATTTGAAGGATTATTTTTTCATGAAATTTCCACACCACTCAAAATGAACACATTTTTTAACATGTTATTCCTTAGAAGTAAGTTTAGTTAGTTTTTTCATTGATGTTTTTGCTGAGGAAATTTTGTATATTTTTATTTACCTATGTAATTTATCCATTAATGAAAATATTAAAAATAGATTAATTATAAAATTTATACCTAATAATTATAGATACAAATTCAAATTTCTTAAATAAATATCCTATATCTGTGGAAAATTATTTCTGACTCAAAACTGTCTAATATTGAAAATATTATTATAACCATAATATCAATAAATAATTTTTACTATTTTCTATAATCATTATAGAAAATATTTAATTTTTCATTATTATATAATAAAAATAGGAGATGATTCCAAATAGAGTATCTATTTTTCAATATTACTTTAACAAAATGAGAAATGCTCAATTTTAAAATAACCACATTGATGAGATGAGAATGTACATTTTTAAAGAAAAAACTTCAAAATATTGAAATATTTTTTTTATTAAATGTCAATATGAAATTTTTTACAAAGAACTAAATTAGATCATTTCATTAAAAATTAAAAAATATATTTAAAACCAATTTTAAATATTATTTATCATTATAAATTAGTTAATGGAAATGAATGTTTTCAATTAAGATTTAGCATATTAAAATATTAATCAAAAAAATGGAAAATATCAGAAAAACACAAAAAAACACCCAATGTTATTTTTATATAAATACATAAAAATGAATTTTATTCAATAAATTTCATTTTCAAAATTTTTGAAAAATAATCTATATTAATTTTTATAAGGGGAAACAAAAAATTATTTCTGTGTGAAAAATATAATATTCAAAACATATAAGAGCTTATAAAAAATATTATGTATTTTATAATCTGTATAATTCCTTTATATGAAACCGTTATTCATAATATTTTAATGGTAGTTATCACTATGTTTAATGTATATGTTAAAATTTCCACATTTAAGAAACAAATTTAATAATACATTAGGGTTTTTTTAAATATAATTATTGCATTAAATGGAAGCTAAGCCAGTTTTGTGTGTAACAGAAGACCAATGTGGTGTATTGTATAGTGAAAGCTTAACATACTTTAGCTATAAAGTAAATCATTCAAGGTAATTTTATTTATTCAGAAAAATAAAACATAAAAACATGGGGTGTTACATTCTACCACCCTTATACTGAATGTTACTATAAAAACTAATCACCCTTATATAATGAAAAGTGGGATACTTCAACCTCATCATGTCATCATGTTCCCATGTAGATTCTTTAAACTGTTGGTTTCACTAAAAATTTAATATGTGACGCATCTGTATTCCTATAACATTATCTATATAATCTAGAATCTCAACTAGTTGTTCCACAAAACAAAGATCATTCTCTACTGGTATGACTTCTGAGTTCTGTACATGTAAAGAGTCTCCAAAACATCAAATTCTCTTTCAAATCGTAGATTATCAAAATATTTTTTCTTTTGGAATTGATTATACATGATGTGCTTCTTAATGGATCCATCATTCACTTCTATTTCTTTATATATCTCATGTACCAATATATTTTTTTTCTCCTACATAATTCCAACTCATTGGATCTCTACATTATTTTGATATAGAGTTCTATAAGGATCCATCTGAATGCTTGAGTGAATGATACTATTATTGGAAAACTCAAATAGAGGAAGGTTGTTATCCCAATCATATCTGAAATACAATGGTTGAGATTTCAAAAAATTCTACAGGGTTTTAACTGTTCTTTCACACTAATCATCTGTCTGAGAATGGTAAGAAATGCAGAAAATCAACTCCATATCAAAAACATGATAAATAATTCACTAAAAATGAGAGGCAGACCTCATATCATGATCAGATACAATGTAATTTGGTACTATATGAATCCTTACCACTTATTTAATGTATATCTTACCATGCTTATCCCGAGATAAATCTTATCTAATAGGAAAGATGTGGTTCGTCTTAGTAAAGTGATAAACTACAACCCGTATAGAATTATTCCCTTTATGTGTTTTGGGGAGTACAATGAAAAAATCCATAGTGATGTTTTCCCATTTCCATTATTTTATCGATAATGGATAAAAATCACCTTATAATTTTTCCTTTCTACCATATCATTTTTACATACCAAGACCCAAGATAAAATTGTGAAATAAATCATTTAATTCCATCCCACCAGATGTTTTCTCAAAATCTATCATGACCTGTCCCCCGGGGCTCATGTCGTGACTACCCAAACCCACCTTTCATAGGCCTGGGGCTAGCGACTAGCACCAAAGGTGTAAATCCCTAAAATAGGGAAGGTATTGCCTTTATAATGTGTAAACACAAACAATAGAGCACATAGATGGATATGAAACACTAAGAAAATAATATAACCAAAAGAGGGAGATGAAAGTGAAGGGGCCTGGAATACAATCCCAAAAGGAAAGTGCAAGTACAACTGAAAAAAAGTACAACAGAAGAGAGGTAAAACAGATGTTGGATCATCCTCTGGAATGCCTAACTAAAGGGTAGGTACATATAGCCTCCTCAGTTTCCACGTCTGTCAGTCTCCTCCGTGTACTAAGTCGTCGTAAGGTCCACCTATGGGTCTCGTCCATTCCTGCTACTCTCATCCTCAGTCAGCGCTATCCATCATTTGCAACCAACACAATGAGGCACGGGCATAGCCCGTGTAGGGGTGAGTATAATGATTCTCAGTAGGGACCCTGAGACCGTCAAGGTCTCACAAAATAAAACAACAATAAACCACAAAGTATGAAGTCAATAGATATCCTCACATAGGTATATGCCCATACATATACCTAAGTTATCAAGTAATCCATCTCAATCATGAGGTAAACACACAAGTTACTGACTCGTCTCAACCAAAATTTATTCTAGGGGAAGTATCTAGAAACATTTTCAATCACAACGTCGAACACCTCGACTATTAGATAAATCCTCCTATATAAAGTATATTGGAATTTCCGCGTCACAAAGAGGTGCTTCCCACGAACCTTGGACTGCTAAGATACTCCTCTTGTCGAGTACCGTGGGTATGTCGCGCTAACACAGAGGTGCTCCCCACTGTGGGTCTGCAACGTAACATAGTGGCACTCCCTCGCGTAGCCTGATGAGGTACTCCAGCTATCGAGTACCGTGGGTCTTCCATGATCACACAGAGGTTCTCCCGACCATGGGATTTCCACAACACCATGGTGCTCCCCACTGGGCTAGTCGAATCACTCCGAGTCGAATCAGTCAGCAGACGTCAGGTCTCGGCCAACTACTAGGTCTCCGCACTATGCTCGATCGTCTCTGGGAGAATCTGCTCCATGATCTTAAGGTCGATAATGCAACTGTCACGAAGTCACAAATAGAAGTTTCTCAAAGTTCCACCTCGTCATAGGGGTCTCAATGCAACAGACGACATGTCAATCGGACACCCGGTCTGGGAGTTATTACACTTTTTGTCTTGGGGGGACAGTTGGTTTCGTGCACGATCCAACCTAACCGTATCTCAACATTATATCGAACTCTAGTGGGGTATACTCAAAGGGAACATCACGTTCTTAGAAAACCGGTGCCACTAAAGGTTCGTCAAACGGTAGTCTCGTGCCAAAGATATGGCCAAAATAATGTAAAGGGTCGGTAGTCGACATGGGTTCGATCTGAGCCTTTCATACTTGTTGGGTCTGGCCAAGCCCATTGGGCATCCATCCTGTTAGGTTCGTCCCAAAACCACTCGGCCCATCCCACCAGGCCGTTTGGGCAGTTCGGCCCAGGATCGTGGCCGGTTTCGCCCGAATCACCACGAAGGTGCGGCCCGACGCAGCTCGACACGGAGGGCCTGATCGGGCCGGTTTTGACAGGGCATCGCGAGGGGGACCACGAGCTAGCTCGGACGGCCTAGTAGCCAGAAGGTGGCTAGGCAGGCCGGAGTTGAGCGGCCAGGCTGGAATCCGGCTGGGCAGGGCGCCAGGCAGGTTGGCGGGCAGCCGGGCAGGGTGACAGGCGGGCCAGCGGGTGGCCGAGAAGGGCGCCGGGTGGGCCGGGAGGGCGCCAGGCGGGTGGACGGGCAGGGCGCCAGGTGGGCCGGTGGGCGGTTGTGGAGGGCACCAGGCGGGCTGGGGGTCGTTGGGAGGCTGGGCCAACGTGTTTCTTCACGACTCGGGCCGATAGGGTTAGGCCGGGGTGCCCGAGAGATCGGCGATGGCCGAGAGGGCGGCACGGCTCAGGCCAGAGGTGGGCTCGGCTGAAGGGAGGCATGGGCCAAGAGGTCGGTGTGGCTTAGACCAGTGGTGGGCTCGGTCGGCTGGCAGTGTGGCCGGTGCGGCGAGGAAGCAGGAGAACAGCGTGGTTCGGCCCGAGGTAGCGGAGCTATTTAGGCAGAGCACCGCGGGGGCGCGGCTGTTCGCGGAGGCCGCGGGTAGCGCAACCTTTATCATCACTGCCTTTGTCATTTCTTGGCCTCATCACCGTGCCTATGTTCATCACAAAAAAAGAACAGGAGAGGGGTCGGGACATGTTGGTTTGGGCCGCACCCTCTACATTTAGGGTGGTATCAGTTGGCTCATCAAGAAGTAAGAGGATGAAAATCAACTCACCCACAAAAAATTCCATTCCAACCATTGAAGAAGATTCAAGGAAAGCATAAAAATGTAAAAACCCACTACCTTTGTTCATCATTTGATGTTCGTTTATGGAGTCGCAGAAAGTAGACGAAGAAGTTCGTCGTTCATCACATCCACCACACGCTTCCAATACTGAGCTGCCTCCTCTCGTTGACGACGATGTGGAGGGTTGGTCAGTTGAAGACGTCCCATATCGGTAGAAGCTCCGAGGAAGAAGACGAAGAAGGTCAGAGTTCTTCATTCTTCATTAGGAGAGTTCTAACCTCTTGTCCCAGTTTCCCACCAAGATGCCAAAGAAAATAATAATAAATAGGTTTATCTATTATTTCATTGGCACAGAATTCAAAATGTTGAAATAAATTAATTGGATCTACCTAATTAATGTGAATGATTGGAATAAGTTAATTAGGGGAGTTGGCAAAATTTAATTCAAGGGAAGTTGTCACCATAAAGGGGGGACGGTGTGGTGAAAATCTCCCTCATTAATGAAGGGAGTTGAGAGGTTTTCCGCTCCCTCCATTAAAAGGGGAGTTCAACCCCATGTGGTCTCCACGTCATAACCTCTCGTGGGAGGTTAGGTTCGTCTGGGTCCCACCCCCATAACCTCTCAAGGGAGGTTAAGGTGTGGTGGTCTCACCTCCAAATTCCATGAGAATATTTTAAATGTTAAATAAAAATAAACCCACACACTTTATTTTTATTTAATTCAATCTTTAAAAACCCCAAAAATTATCTTTTATTCTAGACCAACTGTCGTTGAGGTGAATGTCTCCTTAAGCGAATACTGGCGCTACGAGTTCAAAAGTGCCATCAGATTTCAATTCCATGCACTGGTTAAAAATTTATACATACAAACTCGTATGTTCACTAAATATACCCAAACAAAACTTCATAAATTGATTCCGGGCACACTGGGCCTCAGAATCACACGCCGTCTGTTTTTACGGACTCTTAAAATTCCAATGTATTTATGAAAAAAAAATTCCACAAAAATTTTATTTCAATACATTACCCCCACCTTATGGATTTATGTCCCCAAAATCTACAACAGGAACTATGGGAAAAAGTGGGGGTATTGATCATGCATTTGAGCCTCCTTCTCCCTTGTGCTTATTTGGATGTTCCCGTGCTGCGAGTGAACGTACACTAGAGAAATCAACCATCCACGTAGGACATACTCATGTCGATCCTCAATCTCCACTGGAACGTCCTTGAAAGTCACCACATCGTCGACGTCCAAATCTCCATGGTCGATGATGTGGGAAGGGTCATGCACGTATCTCTTCAGGTGAGATACGTGGAAAATATCGTGCACCTGGTGCAACTGGGGTGGAAGAGCTTAGCGTTAAGCCACCTCGCCAACTCTGCTGAGGACCTAAAAAGGTCTGATGAATCTTGGAGATAACTTTCAACCTCCGGAAAATCTCCATAGAACTCATCAAGGAGAGACCCTTAGAAAGACGTGGTCTCCATCCTCAAACTCTAGAGGTCTCCATCTCTTGTCGGCATACGACTTCTGCCTGCTCTGTGCTATCTTAATCTGCTCCTGGATGATCTACACCTTCTCCATGGTAGCTTGTACCATCTTTGGCCCCACTAGTGTAGACTCCCTAGGGTCAGTCCAGCACAAGGGTGATCTGCAAGGTCACCCGTATAATGCCTCAAAAGGTGTCATCCCTATGGTGGAGTGATAGCTTTTGTTGTATGAAAACTCCACAAAAGTTATGTGATCCTCCCAATTGTGACCGAAGCCACAGAAACAAGCACGCTACATGTCCTTGAGGGTCTGAATGGTCTACTCAGTCTGGCCATCCGTCTGAGGATGGAAGGTGACGCTCAGACGAAGTTGCATCCCGAAATCCTTCTACAACCCCTTCCATAGACAGGAGGTAAACCGTGCATCACAATCGTAGAAAATAGAAGAAGTTACTCCATGTAGCTGCACAATCTCCAGCATTTAGAGGCGTCCCAAGCTCTCTACTGAACCCTGCTCTCTGATTGGTAGTAACTGGTCCGACTTGGTGAGTCGATCAATGATCACCTAAATAATGTCATGAACCCTAGATTTATGTGGAAGTCCTATCACCAAGTCCATGTATATCACATCCCACTTCCACTCTGGGACCTCTAATGGCTGAATCAAGACTGCTGGTACCTGGTGCTCCACCTTCACTTGATGACAAGTGAGGCATCGAGAGACAAACTCCACTACTTCCTTCTTCATACCGGTACACCACTGCTGTTGTCGAAGGTCCTGGTACATCTTCGCCACTCTTGGTTGTAACACTAAAGAGGATGTGTGGAACTCCATCAACACTTCTTCTTGAAGTGACACTGGTACAATTGTACATCCTCTAAAGAAGATGGCATGCTCCCACCTTCTCAAAACCCATCAGGTGCATGCTCGGTGGATATTCGAGAATGTCGTGTCTCGCAGTCAGCATCTCCATGTCGTTCCTTCATGACTCATTGAAGAAGTGGGGGAGTGACTGTAAGGGACTGAAGGAAAACTACTCCGTCTCTATCCACAAAGTATATCTACAAAGCGACCAGCTGCTCTGTCTCGTCTCCTAGCAGCTGTATACCAGATCTCCTGCTGAGTGAATATGCTACAATGTTCCCCTTTCCAGGAGTATAGACAATCTCGAAGTCATAGTCCTGTAGGAACTCAAGCCATCACTGTTATCATAGTTTCAGGTCCTTCTGAAAGAAGACATACCCGAGACTCTTCTGATCAGAGTACATAGTAAAATGTTCTCCCATCAGATAGTGTCACCACATCTTCAAGGCGCAGACTACTACTGTAAACTCTAGGCCATGTGTAGTGTAGTTCTTCTCTTGATGTCTCAGCTACCGAGAACCATATGTGATCACTGGTCGCTCCTACATCAGGACACACCCGAGTCTGGTACATGATGTGTCGTAGTAGACTACGTACCCCACACCTTCCTCTAGAATCCTTGAGATGGGGGCACTTGTGAGCCCCTACCTTATCTCCAGAAATCTCTGATGGTATCTCTCCATCCACACGAAGGGCTGCCCATTCTTCATCAAGGATGATTGTTGTGCTGCAACTCTGGAGAAGTATGGAACAAATCTCTAGTAGTAACCAGCCAAACCTAGAAAACTTCGTACCTCTGTCACACTCTCGGGTTTCTCCCAAGAAAATACCACCTCAATCTTCACTAGACACACGACAAATCCTGCCTCTGAGATGATGTTTCCTGAGAAGTGAACCTCTAGGATCCAAAACTGGCACTTAGAGAGCTTACCATAATGTTGATGCTCTTGTAGTGTGTCCAATACTACCTTCAAATGGTGGGCATGCTCCTCCTCAGTAGTCAATTAGATAAAAATGTCCTCGATGAAGAAAATTACAAAGAGATCGAGGTATGGCTGGAAGAATCTGTTCATGAGTTCCATTAATACTTCCGGATCATTGGTTACGCCAAATGGCCTCACCATGAACTCATAGTGGTCGTACTGACATTTGAAGGACGTCTTTGGAACAACCTCGTTTTGAAATCTGAGCTGGTAATACAATGATCTAAGTTATATCTTTGAGAACCACCTTGGTCTATTCAGCTGATCAAAGAGGTCATAAATCCTCAAAAGTGTGTACTTTTTCTTCACAGTCACCTGGTTTTGGCTACGGTAGTCATCACAAAGCCTCAAGATTCCATCCACCTTCTTGGTGAATAGAATCAGGGATGCCTAGGGAGAAACACTGGTCCAGATGAATCCCTTCTCCTACAAGTCCTCTTGCTGTACCCGCAGCTCGTGAAGCTCCACAGGAACCATCCGATATGCTAGTGTAGATATCAGTGTCATCCTGGGGTACATGTCAATGTATAATTCCACCTCTCTGCAAGGAGTTTGTCTTGTAACATCATCTGGGAAAACATCCACGTACTGGTCCACCACTATAGGATAGCTCGGACTATCCACATCAACTACTCTGATGGTAAGTCATGCCAACTAATGACTGATCGGCTGCACCCTCCTCCGCGTAAGTCCATCCAAGGCTGGAAAGGCTCCCTTCTCACCGATGAACAAAAACATGGTCCCATCCATGCTAACACACTGCACTCTCCTCCTAATAAAGTCGATCTGAGCATGGACTGTAGATAACCAGTCCATACCTAAGATGGCATCATAAGGACTCGATGCCACTACGAGGAGATCCCAACCAAAACTCTCACCTCCTAGAGTAAGCTCACACTACCAGAACCAGTGTGTAATCTTCCAGTCTTCTCATGTAGGAGTCTCTAACCATAAGAAATGATCCAACGACTCTGTCGGAATGTCCGAGCTCCGAATGAGGGCATGGAAATGAAAGAGTGACTAGCACATGTGTCTATAATTACTACAGCTATGGTGGAGTAGACACAGATCGGAACTCAAATCATCCCCGAAGCACCATGATCTTAAGCCTCGGCTTCCTGGAGATGAGCTCTCACCTGTCCACCATCTCCCTGCAGTCGGGGTGGTCCTCCTGGTGGTGGTGGTGGCAACACCTCAGAACGTCGTCCACCACCAGCTGCACGTCCAACACCTCTGCCACGTCCGTCGGCTCCATTCGGAATGCCCCGATCGAATCTATGTCTCTGTATGGGTGATACATCGACCATCTCTTGATCATCCGAACGGTGGGTTGGATAGTCACGAACCATGTGACACTGCCCGCTAGATGTGTAACATTTCCCGATCATAGCAGGTTTGTCTCCACTCTGGTTTCCCCGCACAACCAATCCGGATTCATGATGTTTCCCACCTAATGGTCTGGTCCTCTTGGACCTCTGTGACATCTTTCTGGTTCCAGCTATAGGGGACTCCGCTACATGTCGACTGGTGGTGGATCTCACTGTTAGAGACTTCCCAGTAAAGAAACTCTCCAATTGGAGGGCTCTCTATAACACCCCTTCCCGCGTCGTGATGATGAGTGAGATCACTGAAGCTCTGATCTCTCGCCTGAGTCCCTGATCAAAGGTTTGTGCCCTGAATAATGGGTCTCGTACCATGTCTTTGGAGTAGCACAAGAGGTCGGTGAACCTCACTAAGTTCTATGCCACAGTCTAGCTACCCTGCTGCATATGAAGTTTCTTCTGTATCCGCATAGTAATCAAGGTGGCTAGGAAAAACTCCGCCTTAAATATGCTCTCAAAGTATTCCTAGAGAAGCGTCATTTCATCATGATCCCAAAGCTTCAAGCTCCACCATCTTCCTATTTGTTCCTGAAAGAGGCTGGCAGCAAAATTCACCATGAATTTGGCTGGTGTCCCAACCAGTCAGAAAACTCTCACAATAGCCTCCAGACAATCCTCAGCCGCCTATGGGTCCATCTCTCCCCTGAACCAAGGTGGCCTTTGGCGCTGTAATTCTTAAAATGCGCTCAAGTGGCGTGCATTGTCTGTTGTTCGGGCTGGTGGAATCGGTGGCCCAACGGGAAGTAGTACTGCTGGAGCCTCTGCTGGAAAAGGGCCCTACACTGATGTCGCGTCACACGGTGGTCTATCTGTGAGTAAAACTCTCGGAAATATCATTGGTCATCCACAGGGAGGCATCCTGAAAGAAACAGTTGCAACACGGTCAAAACATTTATACCGGGTGAGCTGACCTAGTTGAGATGCCTTGAAGAAAACTTTTGAAAACACACACACAATCAGTGTTTTCATGCACTGAGTTGAAAATCAGAAGTCAGGGTCCTGATGTATGGATATGTCGGCCGCCACACCAACACTAGAATCCCTAAACTTAAAACCACACACAATACCCTTAACACTATTTCATCATAGAAAAGATCAGAGTCCTAGGTTCTGCGGTAGAACTGACTCCTCTGAAACCCATTTTTCATGACCCTTCCCCTAGGGTCCATGTCGTGATTACCCCAATCCCTCCTTCTATAGGCCAGGGGATGGTAACTAGAAAAAAAGGTGTAAATCCCTAAAATAGTGAAGTAATTTCCTTTATAAAGTGAAAACACACACAAAAGAGCACACAGTTGGATACAAAACACTAATCAAGCTGTATAACAAAAAGAGAGTACTGAAAGTAAAGGGTGTTGGAATACAAGAAAACTGGAATGTACAAGTACAACTGAAAAGAAGTGAAGCATAAGAAATGTAAAACAGGTGCTACATCATCCTTCAAAATTCCTACCTGAAGGGTAGGTACAGATAGCCTCCTCAGTACTCCATGTCTTTCAGTCTCCTCTGTGTACAGACTCGTCGTAAGGTACACCTCCAGGTACCATCCATTCCTGCTACTCTCAGCCTCAGTCGACGATGTCCGTCGTCTACAACCAAAACAACGAGGTATGAGCATTGCCAGTGTAGGGGTGAGTATAACGATACTCAGTAGGGACACCGAGACCCAAATGGTCTTACAAAATCCAACAAGGATAAACCACAATGTATGAAATCACAGATAACCTCAATTAGGTATATGCCCATATATGTAACTAAGTAATCAAGTAATCAATCTCAATCATGATGTAAACACAAAATTTACTGACACAGCTTCACCAAGATTTATTATAGGGGTTGTATCAAGTCACATTTACAAGCACAACGTCGAACACCTTGACTGTTGGGGAACTCTTCTTCTATCGAGTACAGTGGGCCTGCCGCGTCACAATGAAGTGCTTCCCACTAACCATGTACTGCTGAGGTACTTTTCCTGTCAATTACCATGGATCTTTTGTGCTCGCACAGAGGCGCTCTCCACCGTGGGTCTACCGCATCATAAATAGGTGGTCCCCCTCATTGCCTGCTGAGGTACTCCCAGTGTCGAGTACCGTGGGGCTACCACGCTCATACAGAGGCACTCCCAGCCGTGGGTCTTCCACGACACCAAGGCCCTACCCACTGGGCTAGTCAAATCACTCCGAAACAAATCAGTCAGTAGTCATCAGGTCTCAGCCAGCTACTAGGTCTCAACACTATGCTCGCTCGTCTCTGGGAGGATCCACTCCATTATCTAGAGTTTTATAATCCCACTATCATGAAGTCCAATATAGAAGTATCTCGAAGGTATGCCTCGTCATAAGGGTATGAATGCAACAGACGACGCGTCAATCAGACGCCCGGTCTATGAGTTATTATCTTTTTAGTCCCGGGGGCCCGGTTGGATTCGTGCACTATCCAACTTGACCGTATCTCAACTTCACCCCGAACTCTAGTGGGGTATACTCAAAGGGACAATTGCATTCATAGAAAACTAGTTCCGCTTACGGTTCCTCAAACATAAGTCTAGTGCCAATGATATGGCCAAAAGAAAGTAAAGGGTCAGTAGTGGGCTCAGGTCTGGTCTGAACCGGTCCAGAACGACCTGATCTGGGTCGACCCGGTTAGACCTGTTGGGTCTGGTCCGACCCATTGGGAGGGCCAGCCTGTTAGGTTTTCCCCGGCCCACTGGGCCCAGCTCAACAGGCCGTGTGGGCGGTTCACCCCATGCTCGGTGCCAGTTTGGCCCAGAGCGCCGTGAAGGTGCGGCCCGACGCGGCTCGGACCGGAGGACGCTGCTGAGAAGGTTCGGCCAGGTCACTGCGAGGGGGGCCGCGGGCTGGCTCGAGAGATCATGCAGCTGAGAGGCGTCCAGGGAGGCCTGTGGGTTGCGGCCAGGCTAGAAGGCGGTCGGGCAGGGCGCGGGCAGGCCGGCGGGCGGCCGGGCATGGCGCTAGGCGGGCCGGTGGGCGGCCGGGAGCCCCGGAGGACGGGCCAACGTCGACCAATGGGGTTTGGGCGGGGAGGGCCGCGGGGTTCGTCCGAGGTGCGTGGGATGCCGGAGGGGGCCGAGAGGCTGATGCCGATCGGGCCGGCGGTTGGCCCGGCTGATGGTAGGCGCGGTATGTGTGGCTTGGAAGCCGGTGGGCGGTGTGGTGAGGCCCGAGGTGGCGGAGCCGGTTCAGTCGGAGCACCACGTGTAGCATAGTTTTTTTCATCACTGCCTTCATCATTTCGTCGCATCATCACCATGCTGATGTTCCTAAAAAAACAAGAACGGTGGAGGGGTTGGTCCATGTTGGTTTGGATCGCACCCTCTGTGTTTAGGGTCGTATCAATTGCCTCATCAATAACTAAGAGGTTGAACAAAAACTCACCCGCAAACAATTCCTTTCCAACTTTTTATGATGATTCAAGGAAAGCATCATCATGTAAAAACCCCATACCTTTTTTCTTCGTTCGTCGTTCGTTGATGGGGTCACAAAAAGTAGATGAAGAAGATCGTTGTTCCCCACAACCGCTGCAAGCTTCCAATCCCAAGCTACATCGGCTCGGTTACGATGATGCGGAGGGTTGGTCGGATGAAGATGTACCACATTGGTAGAAGCTCCGAGGAAGAAGTCAAAGAAGTTCGGTGTTCTTCGTTCTTCATTTGGAGCGTTCTTACATTTTCTCCAATGTTTCTACCAAGATTCCAATGAAAAAAATAATAGACAGTTTTATATATAATATTCTTGGATCAGAATTCAAAATGGAGAAATAAATTAATTAGATCCACCTAATTAATGTGAAGGATTGGAAAATTTTAATTAGGGGAGTTGGCACGGTTTAATTTAAGGGAAGGTGGAACCATAAAGGAGGGAAGGTGTGGAGAAAATCTCCCTCGTTAATGAGGGGAGTTGGGATGTTTTATGATACCTCCATTAATAGGGAGTTTAGCCCCGTGTGGTCCCCACATCATAACCTCTCGCGGGAGGTTAGGTTTGGGTGGGCCCCACCAATATAACCTCTCATGGGAGGTTAAGGTGTGGTGGTCCTACCTCCAACTTCCATGAGGATATTTTAACCATTATAAAAAAATAAATCCACACACTTTATTTTTATTTAATTCAATCTTTATGAACCCAAAAACTATATTTTATTCTTGACCAACTACCGTTGAGGTGAAAGTCTCCTTAAGCGAATACCAGCGCTGCGAGTTCAAAAGTGACCGAAGATTTCAATTCAGTGCACCGGTTCAAAAGTTATAAAAACTCTCTCCTACATTTACTAAACGTACCCGAACGAAACTTCTGAAATTTATTCCATGTAAATTTAAGGTCTTTACAAAATATCTATAAATATTTATACAACTATGGTGTATAGAGAATGTTGAACTGTGAGCTTCATCTCCAAATTCCTCTTATAAATCATGAAAGGAAAAAACTCATACATGTTTCCAATACCCTAAGATACCATAATGATTAAGGTTAATCATAATAACTTTTATAACCTTTTTTAGCCCTAAATTTTTCTTCTTCTCCATTTCAATATTTATATAGATATATTTCTCAACATTAATATATGAATGATAATATGTTTGCAATTATTTCATGATTTACAGACCATATATTTAAAATCTTGAAATATTGGATTTTTTTCATCCTCATCATAGATAAGATTACATGATCCTTTTTACTCAAATCATCTGACACATTTTTTTGGATTGTAAGGGTGGTAATGTATTAAGATTTAATAATCTTTAATGAGATATAACCAAATTCTATGTCACATATTCAACTCCGTCTCTGTGATTATATAATTCTAACCTTCATGATTGGAATATATCACACCATTTTTTATAAACATAATTTGACCATATATAATGTAAATTTTACCATACCTATCTCCAGATTTTGAGTTGTGTAATTTTTCTCATGAATCATAAATTTTCATGAGGAAGAATATATAACCATGTAATTATTCATAAAAACATCATGATACATTCTTTTAGTCATCAATATAGATTTCAAATCCTTATCCACTATAGTGTATTGTAAAAACAGGTGTAGTAAATAATATTTTCTTCTATTCCATAAATTTTTCCCTATATTAATCTTTCTATATGGACATCAATCACTTCTAGGTTAACACAGTTAGAGGGATAAAAATTTGTGAAAAAATCACCACAAATGATCTATAATATCTATGTAATCCCTGAAAAATATGGATCTCAGTCACCAGGGCTATTTTAGGCCAACATTTAGTAGCCCCTACTATTAAGGGATCTACTTATATACACTCTCTTGAGATTATATTACTCATAACGATAAATTTTTATAAAAAAATATACACTATAACATTTTCATATATTTTCATTTTCATTAGGGCGATTAATACAATTATCATGTGATCTTCATGATCCTAATTTATCTTTTAATTGATAAGAACATAATATATAAATACTACCAAAAACTAATCTAGGTTATCTCTAAATAATCAATACATTAAATCAATGAATATAGTAGGGGAATTAATAATACTGAAAGGAATCACTATACACTTATAGTGTATATACATTGTACAAAATCTAATCATGGGTATATTATCCTTCTTAGCCCCAAATTAATTTTATCAATATGAAAGGTCAAACTTGGAAAATTATTAAACTCTACATAGTAGATCAAAAAATTCCTCATTATAAGAAGAGGATATTTTTTCTTAATTGTGATCTTTTTTATCTCCCAATAATCAATATAGAGTCAAATTGATCTGAATTTCTTTTTAGACAGAAGAATAGGTGCACCCCTAGGGGACACACTTGGTTGAATAAATTCCTTGTTAAGGTTTTCCAAGATTCTTTTATTTAAATATTCAAACTCAATCAGTACATTCAATGAAGAGTATTTGAAATTGGTTTGTAACTTGGTATTTAATCCATTTAAAACTCAGCATAATTGTTTTATGGAAGACTATGCAATAATTCAAAAAATTTATTAGAAAAGTTCCTCATGATATCCATACCATTAATGTTGAGTTACTTCGCCACAATTTTATATTAATACCACTTCTGAATTTAAATTAAGATATATACAATGGATGAGATCTCTAGAGTAATCTCACACATATCATCACATTGATAGACGACTGTTGGTTTTTTTGAATATCAAACCTGACATACCATCCTCAAATATTGATGTGGGATTTATGTATAGAAATCTAATACATGTCAAAGATAACATCAACTATAACTAGAGGATGAATGAATACATTTTAAGGAATTTCATTCTTTCCAACTACGACAATAGTAGAATAAAAAACATGAGATTTGATCATCGTACCATTAGGGGTTTTCAATTCTAATTATAATTCTAATCATTATGGTGGAATCTTGATAACCTGATAAAAATATTTAGATATTATGAAATATGTAGATAAAAAGTAAAATAAGACATTACCACCAATATTATGAATGGTAATTGTACCATTAACCGTGTCGTTATCACACATCTCATTAAAAACAGTGATCACATGAGATTTTCCCTTGATTGTTGGATTAAGAGTTTGATGATGTCTATTTTTATAATTTACCACTGAGTTTTGGTATTGTTACAATAATTACCATTCTCATTAGAATAAAAGACCTGATGTGTGGGTGGTTAATTTTGTGTATATTTCTTTCTCTTTCTATTATTAACTAACTTTAACACATCACTTCTGCAATCCATTTCCCAATGAACTACCCTTCCATACATAAAACATTTATTTGTATCCTTAATATAATTTCCTCCATGATTTTTCCAATACATTGAACATAATGTAAATCCAATATTCTTCTCTCTATGGATTTTATATTTTCTATTAAACTCCATATTCAATTTCTTATCATACTGAGGAGATTGATCCGTTACTCTAGCCTCTATTTCCATCATCATATCACATTGAACAATCACTTAATAGTTACTAATCTCACTTATGGATAACACCCATTGTGGATTTTGGATTAATACACTAAATAATCGATCAAATTTACTTTAGGATGGATGATAATACCAAAATTACACCATGAAAGGCTTGAAAAATTTTCCTCTTATGTAATAACATATTCATCATCATTTTTTGTTCAACTTAAGGAAATTATTATCCATCATCATATAAATAATATAAGTAATGTACTGATTTAAAAATAACATTTTTAATTCTTCCCAATCAATGGACACAATTTCATCAGGTTTCATTGTATTATTGATCAGATTCAACCACTTATCCACTTCACCTTCCAAATGGTAGATCACCAAAATTATAATTTCATGCTCCAAAAATTGGGGAATATAATATATATTATTAATTATACTAATCAATTGATCCAAATCTATGGGATCACAAGTTAATAACTGAGTCTAGATCAATATAGTGTATTTGAGGTTCTTATCCCTATATACTTTTGTTCTATATCCACATAAATTTTTGGTATCCAGACATAGATTCGATTTATTGGAAACCACTATCACTACCCAATACCAAAATTTTAGTGAATATATTTATACCTTGACTCTTTCTTATACTTATACTTAAACATGTCCTTAGGAATCTCATTATGGTTTCCTCATCCTATCTTATAAAGGTTAACTAAAATCTTTCTTTGATACATATTGTAGTAACCCAATATTATCATACATGGTTATTACTTCATTTATTATGAATATTAATTATATTGCACAAAAAAATTCATGGGAACTATAACGGAATAGTGTCTTTAGAATCACATAAATATAAACATTGGTACCTAAGTGACCTATGTCCTCTCACACTATATTCTTTCCCAACTATCAAACTAATTTCAAATATCATATAAATTAAATTTTATAATAATATAGGGATGGTACACATAATATAAAGAGAGAAAAGATGCTCAGTAAGGGTAAAAAATGGGGATACATAAGAATAACATGTGTAAAATTGTATGAGAACAAGAAAATACATTTGAAAAGAATACCATATGTATAAAATATAAAAATTGTTAATAATGGATTAATGATAAGAAGTTAATAAGACATATATCAAAATAAAATCAATAAACATGATAAATGTGATCAAAACATTTTAACATGGCGTGGAATTTACGGCATACACAGAATCCTATAAAATCAATTCTATATTGGTCCTGGCTCACAATCCAAGCCATAATATATGTGAAAATTCTTTACTGATCTGAGTTCACTCTTCATTCTAGCCATATATTACTGAACCAATTTCCCTCCCCATTCCATCCATGTCTTGATATATAATGTATAATCTCTATTAGAAACATGTATGTATTATAGGATATATAATAATTTACCCATTTCATTATAGGTAGATATAGTTCCCCATCTTCTCATAATGAAAACCATACTTATGGGTACCATAAAATCCAAAAAATTAAACATATCATTAACCAAGAAGAGAAATGGTCCTGATAAAAATTTATTCTGATCATAACCATTATAATGGATATAGGTCTCATTATCATTTCATTATATAATATATACTGAAAGGAAACGGGTTTCATAGACATTTCCTCATGGTATAACTCATCGAAGTGAAAGGAGTTTAATAAAAATAATGACATAAAAACATAAATAATTAAAATAAATAATATGGATAGTATTTTTGGATAATATCCCCATTAGTCCAATAGTAACATTAATGGATGTCACCATATATAAAAGAATTAATTTTAAGGGTCATTTAAAACTTTTCTTGAGTTAAATATCATATTCCATTTGAATTTTTTTAGACATAAAAACTATTGAAAATTTATTTATTTGAATATAAAATTTAAAACATAAAAAGGATTATTTGAATCTATGATTGGCTATGATTTTGTAAAATTATATTTATGTCATACAAGTTAAAACAAAAATTCCTTTCACATTTTTAGTAAAAGACATACTGTAATTTTATAAGAGAAGGACATGAAGATTAAATTTAACAAAAAATGTATAATTTAATAAAGGAGTAATATAATATTTTTAAAAATCCTCTTTTCGTAACAAAAAAAATTTATATATTTTTATTTCAAACCACATTTTTGGAATAAAACAAATTTCTTAGTGACGAGACAAATAAATTCAGATTTATTTAAAGAAAAATTAATAATTATTTTAATTACAAAAGTGTGGAGGAATTGTACCATTAACCGAAGATACCATGAATAAAGTAAGGTGATAGGATTTCATGATAATTATTTAGATTGGTAATATAATAGTTAATAATCCAAAACATTATTGTAAATAATCGTGATAAACGATGATATTGTTTTATAAAATCATTACCATTTTGGTAACATTGAATCCTAAGCGCTATGAAATAATAAAATAATATGAAACATAAAATATAATGGTTAATAATAAATTGATGATATTAGATATCAAATTTTATTTATATAACACGCATTAAAAAAATATAGATTCATAACATAATATACCTCTCAAATAAAAAAAATGTGAAAAGAAAATCCTTACTGATTTGGAAACATTTGGACAATTAACCCATGGAAAGAGATATTAAAAAATGGATATATAAAAATCAATATTTTTATTTATATGAATTATAGAATAAAATCATGGTAATTATATACTCTAAAAAAATAAACACATGTTGTATATGGAATTTGTCGGACCAAAAATAATAGTGACACAAAAATCGCTTACCTAAAGTTTGAACATCCTTCACACTAGTTAAAATATCCTTTAAAATAACTATAAGTTTTTTAAGCATAAATTAAATAAATATTATAAAATATATCATAACATAAATTATTTTTTTATATATTTATATTTCCTTTTTAAAATAAATTCCATGTTATAGTAATAATTCAGGTAACAACTACTTAATTTTCATATATGATTTAATCTGTTATATTTTTGGTCATCATACATTGTTCTTGATTTAATAATTTATATAATGTTAAAAAATTATATAAATATATAATATATAATTAGATTATTTTTTTATAGTAATTCAAAATATTTTAATATAGGAAATGAAATGCATCTTCACCAAGACAGAAGGTCCTACATTTTCCTGAACGATGATTGTAATTTTTTTATCATATTACAAATTAAATTAAAAGATAAATTATCATTTTATAACTATATTTATCTCATATATATCATATATGGTTACTTAACTCAAAATAAATACCTTCCATGTACAGTGTTAATGGATCACATCACATCGAGAGGAGGTAGTTTGTTATACATATGAACTTCATAATCGTATTCCGAAAAAATGGATAGAATGATGGTATGAGAGATATAAAAATTCCTGAATCATAATAAAATCATAAATATCACATATATATATACATATATATATATATATAACTAATAAATACACCATTATTACTCACAATGATAGGTTGCAATGGTAATATGAATGACATCAGTTAGCAAGGCTATTGTCCACTAAATGCATGAACGATTATTTCATAACCCATTTTATTGAAGTATAGATGGACATAGATCAAAAACATTACATAAGAACATCTCATTATATATAATATAATGATGTTCTTAGAAAATAACTTTATGATAAGTATTGAAGGGGTTGATGAAGAGAGAGAGCAAAAAATCTCATTGATGAATGTTGCCTCTTCTTCAGGTATCCTATATAGGTTTAACATAAAATTATAATTAGAATGGATTTATGAGAAAATTAATTATTAAATGATTTTTATTGGTAATTTGGGAAGATTAATTATTTGTAAATTTTGAATCAAAATATTTTTTAATGTTTGAAAATGATAGGAGATGGGTGGCCTTTTATAGCTATGGTAAGTGTATTTTTAGTAAATACCCAAAGGTAATCATTATTGGGAGGTCAATATTACGTCATGTTTCTCAAATAAATAATCAATAAATGAGTAGAGGGATGTTTTGGTCGGGTCACACATTGACCATAAAAAATTAACACATTTTTATCTATTTATTTCTTAATCATTAAGTTCACTCAATTTTATCATTATAATTATCAACATAGTAACCTGTATCTTTTTTTTACCTAGGTAATTTATACATTAAGAATAATATTAAAAATAATTAAATTACATTATTTAGTCCTAATTATTCTAGAAATTTAGTTAAATATATTAAATTTAAATCATATGTGTTTGGAAAATTAATTTTGACTCAAATGCATGTAATGTGCAGAACACTGTGTTAACCTTAATCAAAGTAATTACCATTAACTAGCTTCACTAATAACTATTGTAAAAATTAAAATTAATCTTATTAGATAATAAATATTATCATTATTTCAAAATTGAATCTATTTATACAAATTCCATTCAAAAAATTTAAATAATTCAATTTAAAAGATAATCCTCTAGAAGGGATGATAATGAAAATTTTTAATGAGAAAAACATCAACCACATGAAATGTTTTTATATCAAAAATCAACATGAAAATTATTAACATTAACTAACTAAGATTCATTGATATTTATTTTTACTCATTTCAATTTAAACCCCATTTAAAATATAATTTATCATTATAAATCACTTAAATGAAGATGCTTTTTCCATTTAAAATTCAGTATTTTTCAGTATTCATCCAAAAATAAAATATTTCATAAAAAATCACATAAATTTACCCCAATATAATATTAAAATCATTATTTCAAAAATTAAGTTAGTAATTAAAATTTAATTTTAAAAACAATCAAGAATAATTTTATTAATGTTCACAAGAAGAAACAAAAAATATATTTTTTTGAAAATAGTTTTTCAAAACAAAAAAAACTATATCAATAATTACATATATAAAAACCAATATGTTTTGTATACATATATATAAATAATATAAATAATATATATGTGTTATATATCACTGAATTTAATGGATTGAATAAAACATGTGAGTATAAATAAATAAATTAATAATACATCATGGTTTTGTTAAATATCAGTAATATGTGAAACACAAGCTAATATAGTGTTTTATATAATTAAATATTAACATGAGGGTTCTTATATTTAAAGCATAAAATTATTTATTGTTCCAAGAAATACACTAACTGAATTTAATTTATTCAAAAATATTTTTCATAAAAACTCAGGGTGTTACACCGTCGATGCACTAGAAGTCTAATGAGGTGAATCCATAAGATAACATTATATAGGTTTATACATATACTTTTAAACATTATTTTGAAATGTATTGAAAATATATTTATAAAAATTCCCAAGATCATGAATTCCAATAATTATACATATACTTAATTAATAATTTAGTTTTTGTTATCCATTAAATGTTTGTAATGATATTATATATAGATGTATATTAGTATAAGTTTAATGATTAAACAAAATGAGTATTATTTTATTTTCCTTTCCATAATAATTATTCATTATCTTATCATTATAGTAATGTTGTTTAAATATACCATGTTTTTACTTATCTACCTTTACATATTGATTATGCTTATTGATTCATGATAGATTTTGTTGTACAAGACCCTTAGTGATAATTTGAGATTACCCTTATTATGTTTCTTTTACACGAGATTAGTAAACTATAATATGAATGATATGGAAGGATATTCTTGAGAGAATAATGTTATTATTGAAAATAAAATAAAATAATTTTTGTTTTAAAATGCGATTCAACAGGTAAATTTTTGTCAAGTTTTCCAAGACTACAAAATTATTCATTCCTTCAAGAAGAAATTCCTATTTATTATGATAATGAAATAAATAAAAAATTATCCCTATGTTACTGGGGTCAAGTTCACTACAATTTTGTGAATCATAAGGTCATAAACATTATTCCCTCGTCCTACTATTTATGGAAAAAATCAAAATATATATCACTATCTTATAAAATTCTTCCACAAGTTCAATTTTCACATATATACAGCCCAACTTGTTCTTAGGAACCTCATCTAGACGAGATATTAGGGAATATATTGTAGAAAACTATCTATCCACACCACCTTTTATGTCAGAAAATTCACCCCATTGAACACTCATTTATCATAACAAAGTGATAATATAGGGACATTACCCTTTTTTACATTACTATTACACAATTTTAATGATAAATAAAAAAATAGAGTTACAAATATAGGATCAAGAGATTTGGTGTCATGGAAAAATTTGGATCAAATATAATAGTTACATAATATATATATATATATATTATTTACTTCCTTCTTCACTGTATTCTTATTGGAAATCATATTATCCTTAGTATTGGTAATCACCTGAGGATATACGTAATTAGATGAATTAAGGATCTGAGTATTTATATCACGAGTGAGCATAATCATCATAATAATAACAACATAAGATAATCATTATCACCGAAATCATAAAGGTATGTAATGTCGCAATGCATAAAAATGTAACATATCATCTTACTGGCCCAATACCACACATATTTGTGATCAAATCTAGCATGATGTTCACACATAACATATTGGTATAATCATATCATCATCATTGTGAAAATGTATAGCATAATTTTCTTTCATATTTCAAATTATTTTATGGGATACATCACATTACCCAATTTATTGAGGGTTTATATTATTTTGGGCCCACTCGTCACGTCATAACATTTACATAATCATACATGTCAGAAAAAACATATTTCAACCAAAGCCAGGAATTAAAAACAAAGAATAGAATTGGTTTCATAAGTATATCATAAAAAATAAATTAATGAATAAAATTTCATATTAAAAAATTAATATGGTAAATCATGCTTGAACATAATACATCATTATTCTAGAGTGGACAAAAAATATTTAATGTTGAGAAAAAATAAGATGTTTTGGGAATTAAAGTTACTTTAAAAAAATGTATTTTCATGGATTTTATTTCCATTGTAGCAAAATGTATATCCCCAAAGAAAGATCTAAAGGAAGTTTTAATAACATAATATTATCATCAATACTATGGAATAAAGGATAACCCAAAGAAATGAATTTGGTTTGAGAATCCCTATACCTTAATTGCTGTTTAATTTTGTCGCCTCTGTTCCTCCTAAATAATACACATATCTTTATTAAAAAACAGATCCATAAGTCAAACATATTAATTTATAAAAATATTAAACAATGTTAATCATTTTATTATATAGCTTTATTGTTATCGGTGAAGTTGACGTGTTTTCATATAATATTTTTCCTAAAAAGTTTCCATTTTTTCTTAATTATTCTATTTGGTTAAATATAAAAAATACCTTATAATTTTAAAATATTGATGTGTTAAATATATTTAATTAAATATTTATATATTTATTATAATTCTTAATATCCATAAATTAATGTGGATATAAGAATTTTATTGGAGATATCTCTGTAGGTGGTTAAAATTCCCTTAACGGGAAATTGTTAAAAGGGAAGGAAAATGGAATTATGACATTTATATTTAAAAGAAATATTATAATTACAGTCATTTAAAATATTTAATATAATTTTAAATTTCAATATATTTAAATTTTTAGTGTATTTTTTCGAAATAATTAGGATAAAAATAAGAAAGAGAAAAAGACAATAGAGATGTTTTAATAGAGACTTACTACCTCCACATTGTAGATTCTCTTGCATTGACACTACCAATCTTTCCTGATTGGAGTTTTATTAATCCAAAATTTCCCTATTTATTATAAGGGACTCAATAGGGAGGATATGGTAATATAATTGGAATTGGAATGGGTTGTAGGAGTGGTATTCCATGATAAGCGAGAGTAGTTATTTATAAATTAGGATATGGGTATTTTTAAAATAATTTAATATACCAATTGAAAAACATATAATATCGATTTATTTGAAAATATAAATCATTTATTAATATAGTATAATTATTTGAATACTTCAAATTGCATTTATAATTTTAATTTGTTAATTTATTATAAATGGAATGTGGAAGTAAAGAAAAATTTTAATTTTAAGAAATAACATTTGACAATTGGTTTTGTAAAGTATTTTAGTATTATAAATTTAGGTTATTGTATTTTAATGAACCATTTATGAAATCAAATATAAAATTTCTAAACATAATTTTCAATAAAATATTTTATCACCATTACATCATGAATTATGTATTTTAAAATAGCCTAGTTATGTGGTTACTATTTTTTACTATTCATCCAAAAATGATGTATATTAGAAAATTTAAAAAAATCACCCAATAATAATTTCTAAAAGATTATTTAAAATATGAAATTAATTATATATAAATAAATTTCTAAAATACATAATTTTAAATTTTAATATAAATATAATGTTTTTTAGAAAGTAATTTAATTTTTTTTTTAAAAAATTTCTTACATTTTCCGTAAATTTATTTATCAGGATATTTAATTTTTCTAATTATAGAATTTATATTTACATAAAGTAATCATTATATTTATTAATATTATTAAAATTTATTATTCTGAGGTAAAATTACTTTTTTAAATCTAAGGATACCATTCCCAACTATCACTTTACAATCTATATATATTATTCAATTCATTCACTCAATATTAAGCTCAATTCCTATTAATGTCCTATATTTCCAAATTTTTTCATGGTTTGAATTTTTTTCATTCATCTATATAGTTTTTCCAGTGGCGACAATGAATCTAAAAAATTTGGTTGGTCCAAATTTTCCCATTTTAGATTATTTATTTATTATATTATTATCTAGTTGTAATGTTTGAAATTTTAATTTGTTTCATTCCTAATTAATGTAACCTTATTTAGTAATGAAATATATTCATTGTTGGTTTTTATATAGATTTAAATGTATATTATAATATAATATAACACAACACACATTTCTTTTGGTATTTAATTTTATTGAAAACACTTGGTGGTTATATCCTTGTCTCCTTTAAAAATTTCATCCTCTAAAATGAAAAAAAATATTATAAGTTAAGAATATTTTAGGTTACTTATGGTTAATTTTTTACTATGGTTCCCAAGGAACTTGTTAATACTATGCCCCCACCACACAAAATTTTGACAAGGTGATTTTTATGGGGTTATTTAACATTATCTCTATGGTCCGGTATTTTCACAGGATTCTCTTCATATGAGAGTTCTTATCAACTAGTACCACCTCTTGTTTTAGTAAATGTGATGGATCAAGTATGTACTTTATTAGGAGTGATACGTGGATCACATTATGATCATGAACCACACTTGATCATAGTGTAAGTAGATATTCCACTTCCCCTATGTGACCAAGGATCTCAAAGGGGAAAATGTACCTCGGTATATTCCTATGTTTCCTTCCAAACCACATGACTCTCATCCATGGTAATGTTATTAGGATAAATTTTTCTCCAATATTGAACTAAAATTCCCTTCAACAGTGGTCATGATAAATCATTTTCTAACAATGAGAAGATTTTATATCTTTTTTTATGGCTTGAACCATAACTGTCATCCCTTACCCAAGATTAGGTCCATATAGATTTCATTCCCCAGCATAATCCCAAATTGTTGGAGTTCCACATCACATACCATAAAAAGATTTATATGGATCAATTTGATTACACAATTGAAATATGTTGTTATATGATGGCTCATCCAATGGGAGATCAATATCCCATCATCCTTAAAATTCCATTGATAAAGTTATTAGCATGTACTCGAGTGCCTAAATCGTATTTTCAGATTGACCATCATTTGGGGGGGACAATCCATAATGAAATTCAATTCATTACTAAATTATTTTGGAATAGATATGATGAAATTTTGGGTGAACATTTGATCATGATCAAAGATGATCTAAAGCAGTACACCATGTAGCATCATAACATCCTTCACATATATATATAAATGATTTTGAAGATATTATTTTTTCTGAAAAGTGATACTATGTTCAGTCATGGTGAGTCAATTCACCAAGACCCATATCACATTATTTCCTTTGGATGATTTTAAGAGACCAGTGAGAAAGGTCATAGTGTTATTATCCAATTTCTGTATGGTTATAGACAATGATTTCATCATCCCTATAGAAATTTCTCGTTCTTCTATATAATTTTGACCTACCAAATACCTTGAGACGTACTCAAAAATCAATTTCTTCTGGTTTTACCAAAATGATTATTCCCAAAGATCGTGGAAAAAATTTGTACTTCGAGGATGGATGGATAATATTGCCTTATTTTCATTATCAAATATCTCATTCTTTATCTCAATTGATACAGGCACAGAAATACTCATTCCAAACCAAATCACAACATCATAATCAATGTGAAACACATGTATTATCCCTTAGTTTACATGTTTCCCCTTATTTTGAAGCCTCATTATCATCATTTTGTGTCTCCTTTTTTGGGTCATGGTTGGATGGTAGGAAAAGAATTTCGGATAATAGGATTTATTACATTCCATTATGATTTCCAAATTCCTTCTTTTCTATATTATCGAATATAGGGTCTTTCTCAACATGCATCATTGATATATTAGGATGCTCTTTTATCCAAAAAGCAGTAGATACCGTTCTGTCTTTTACAAAATGGTCATGTATAGAGTATTCATAGTCCTTGATTATATATAACCATATCCTTTAATGGATGATGAGATCCTTCTATGTGTATAGATACTTTTGACTCTTGTATTTTGTATATATATCATACTTTTCACCATAGAGGTAGTGTCACCAAATCATTAGTAAAGAAATCACCACTTCTTACTCAAGAAAATTTTTCGGGTAGTTATTCTCATTGTAACACCCGATACATTTATGATAAATATTTTTTTTATGTTATATAAATCATCAAAGGAATCTTTCACTGCACACAACACTTTCTTGGCTTTCTTTACACGCAATCACGACCTTCCTCGATAGCTTGCGTCGTACGCAATAACGAGTTTCACTAAAAAACAATATGCTATTAAAACTAGCCATTATGAATAGTATTAATTTAATTTTTAATTTTATAACATTTTAATTCAACTTATACATTTTCTAGAATGAGGTATAAAAAAATCAGTTTTTTTGGATAAAAGATGTATTTTTCAAAAAATGCTGTTTTGCGGCCTTTTGATGGCACACCCACATTAAATCTAGTTTTTGACATGTTTATAAGTTCAATTTGACAAAATGAAATTCTTCTTTTGAATCAGGGTATAAAAATTTACTTTGGATAAATTTGTTATATTTTTCTGATAACTTTCATATTTTGATGAATAGTAAAAATACGCTAATTTTTAATTAAAAACAACTTTTTTCATTGAGATAATTTGTATGGATAAATTATAATATTGAATGGTTTTAAAGTATAAATAGAATATTTTTTTACCATTTAATATAATTTATGTCATTATCATTAATTTCACATTTAATTCATAGGTAAAAACATTTCAATCTTTAGAAATGTTTTAACTCTTAAAACACGTTTTCTTAACAACAAGATTTTTTTTAAATTAATTACAAAAACTTATATGTTTTGAATTTTGAAAAATGGATTCCATATTCAGAATCAGTGGGTCCAATGTTTTTTAATAGGCTACTTTTTATTTTTGGGCATTATGAATAGTAACTATGGTAAATTTTATTTGCCATAGTTAAAGGTAAATCGGGCAATTAAGGAAAATATAAGATTATAAAATTACCCTAACACCTGCCAAAATCCTATTGGATGACTAAAAGTCGACCCATATCACCTAAGTGTCAGATTAGATTCATTTAATGGACTTATTTCCCTGAAAATAATTTAATTATTATTAAAACCAGAGAATCTGACAACATGTCACTTTCTTAAATATTATAAGTATAATAATTTTACATGTGTGATAAACTTCATGAAACTTCGAAAATTAATATTCTCCAGAAATATAATACAATTATCTACATCATAGGAATTTATTTATAATTTTTCGGGATTAAATAATTATCATTAATTATGACACAATAGTGATGTTGAAATTATTTTATTAATTAAAATATCAAATAAATGGTTTTAAAGATAATAAAATAAATATTATATGAACTATTTAATGTTCTCCACTAATTTCCTAGATACATATGACATTTTATGGATCTATTAAAGATTTTAGTTCTAACATATATTTTGTATGTAGTTTATTTAAAGTCAAATAAATGAATAGTGTCAAAATTGACACTATTGTTATTTTATAAAAATAACATATTATAAAATTGTTTAAAAATAACAAAAATATTGAAAAATTATAAATTAAAATTTATATTATCTAAAATGTCATAAAGTGTAAAATTATGGAAAATTCACAACACATATGTAATTATTTATAATTATTTAAAATTTAGAATATTATTACCACAAATAAAATTAAATTGATAAATAAAGATAAATCAAGTTGATAATGTTTAAAATAAATTCATAACATGTCTAAATTTTATTAGTTGATGAGATTACAACCCTATCTCATATAATCTTCGGATATGAGTCATTTTGGAAGTTTTTTAGTGGGGTTGGGATTTAATATAAACTAATATTTCTTATATTTCCAAAGGTGCCCCTCTCCTCCATTATAAAAGGGCACCTCCTCCCTCTTCTCATCACACCAATTTTAGCCTTCAAGATCGTCCAATACCTACCCATTTTACTTCCCCACTTCCCTATAAACATCATAGAGGTCATGGTTTTCTTCAAATACCAATTGTAGTGCCCTAAGAGGAGGTCTCAAAGAGGCGCTTCAAATAAGAGGTAATGCCCATTACTGATTCTTTCATATTTATTTCTTCTTCCACTTCTTCTTATTTAGTTGTTTCATTATAAATTAATAACATAAGTATCACTCATATACTCATATGTTATTATAAGTATGAAACAACCCTATTTCACCATCTATCCATCCTACAGAAAACGAAATCATCGCGTGTGCGTACGTACGGAATACCTTCTCCACGCCGTGGTGTAATCTATTTTCCCCCACCAACATAATTGGATGGGTATAATGGTGTAAATAATATCTATATATGATTATTGTAAAGTTATATTGATTCTTAAATAGTATAGATACACTCCAATATAATTCCACGATCATGGGAACGATATAATCGCTTGTGCGTTCGTACGGAATACCGTCTCCAAGATGTGATGCGACTCGTTCTACATGATATTCATTGCATAATGATTATATAAATGAATTTAATTAATGAATATAATATATATATTACACTAATACCATTCTGTAAAGGAGGTATCTATAACCTAAAGAGAAGAATAATAATTCATTCGACAAAACATGCATAAGAACAAAAAGTAATAAACACCCGAATAACAAGTAGTAATGAAATATTACTAATAAGAAGCTAAGAATATGACCATATATGATATCATAAAAATAATTATGATTCTGGAATAAGTCAATAACATTATTTAAATCATTATACAGGAGGTTCGGACACTTACGAAGCAAATCAGGCATAAGGTAAGGGAAATATCACAATCTCATTTTTATCCGAGATTGTTTATACTTTGGAATTTACTGGTGTGTATTTTATAATACACATCCATGTCTCCCCAATATATAAAATTTATATCCTTATACAATAATTTATATCCAATTTTACCCTTCAGTGAGTTTTTAGTAAAAGATATGAAAGGAATCTTTTGTCATTTTTCGTACGAGGTACTTTTTGACTTTTCCGACAAAAGTACGAGAAGAATGTTTTCTTTTAACTTATACATCATGAATGGATTTTTAAAACATTATTTCCAAGAAGCTTCCCTTACAAGTTTTCATGTTTATTTTTAATCAAATTATTTTACTTTAGAATTGTATGACATGTTAAGAAAGAAAAAGTGTTTTCGAAGTAGAAAGGATATTTTCCTCAAGAATGGAGTTTAAGTGTTTTATCAAAATTATTTTCCATCTAAGATAATAAAGGGTTGTGTTTCTATCCCTATTATTACATTGATTTGATTATTTTGTGACGGAATTATTTTTATGAATTCCTTTATCTTATATGAATTGTTTTATGATGTCACGATGTTTAAGATTCCCATTTTCATTACTTGGGTTATGCTATGATGTATGGTTTATGATTTTGTGGCACACATAAGAATGGTATCATTATGAGATGGGTGGGACCTATATCTCCCTCCAATTCATTGGGTAAATATTTTATATCTCATGAGATAGACATGGCTGGAACGGCTGGTTATACCGTTTCAGGGAAACAGGACTGAAACGAGGAGTGAACTCGGTTCAGAAATTTACTTTCTCCACTAAGATAGTCTTTCCAATGAGTCTTGACTAATAAGAAATGATTCTCAATGATTATGTGTGTATTCCAAAAAGTTTCATGTTATAAGATATGATTATTGGGATTATATTTCACTTCCATGATTTATCCCATGTTATGAAATTATGATCTCTTTTGCCGGGTAAGATTTCCAAAATGTTATGCTTTTATTTTGATGTGATTGATATTTATTTTGTTTACCCTTACTAAGCATTTGAGATCACCCTTTTGTATGTTTTCTTTCCCCAGGTCAAGAACATGGTTATTAAGTAAGATATACCAAAAGGGACTATAGATATGATGAAATAAATGGGAGATAGTGTAGACTCTTTATGAACCAGTTGTTTATGTTTCTCAGTTTCTAGAGACACTACTCCTATACGGTCCTTTCATGGTTTTTTTATATTTTGTAATAAGTGTGCTTCAATTTTGAAGTAATAAAAATGTATGTAAAGTATGGGTCATTATAGTTGGTATCATAGGATAGGTATAGTTAGCCTTTGGAAACTAGGATGTGAAAGCCTTAGTAAGAACCCTAATGGTAAGTCTAAGCATAGAACACAATCTTAGTGTTTTAAAAATGGCCAGGAATAACCTAGGATAAGACCTGAAGTGTGAAATGTTATTCATGATTATGTGGTTTTCCTATTATAATTAGTGTTTCTCACACTATTCTTCTTGGTTTTAGTCAATGGCTGGAACCCGAAAGAACCGTGTTAATGCGGAATGTGACGAGCAATGCAATGATTTTCCCCTTGAGAAAACAAACGTTATGGGAGCTGGAATGCAAAATCTTGTAGCCATGCTCACGAAAAATTATCAAGCTATGAATCATGCAGGACTTCCAAATGAGCAAAGGAAGGAGCAACATTCTGTTGAATCCTTCATGAGGCAGCATCCACCTTCATTTAGCGGGTCTACTAATCCATTACTTGCTGAAAAATGGATTAGTACTACTGAAAAGATATTTTCAGTTCTTCAATGTTCTGAACATGATAAATTCATCTTATCAGTGTATCATTTGAAAGGTTTTGCTGATCAATGGTGGAATCTTATCAAGAATACAAGGCAAAGAGATGAAATTGGGTCCATGGAATGGGGGGAGTTCATGAAATTATTTTTCAATAAGTACTTCCCTCGTATTCTCTGAAAAAAGATGGAGAGAGAGTTTCTTAAACTAAAGCAAGAGGATGATGAATCTGTTGGTACCTATCAAGCAAATTTTACAAGACATGCAAGGTACGCTTCTTGTATTATTATCGAACCTGATAGTAAGATAGATTGATTCTTTAGTGGCTTAAAACCAATCCTTTGAAGGGCCTTAGCCATAAGGGACTTCAAAAGCTCTGAGGAAATTGTTCGATGTGCTCTCAAAGTTGATATGGAGATTGGAGTAACCCATCAATCATATGGGTTTGATAAGAAGAGGAAAATGGAATTCAAAGGAAAATATAAAGAGCATAGTGAAAAGAAGATGAGCTTTCCCTTATGCTCAAAGTGTGGAAAGAAACATGGAGGGAGTTGTCTTAAAGGGACAAGTAAAATGTTTCAAATGTGGAAAGGAAGGTCATCGGGGATTTGAATACCGCAATGATGGGAAGAAGATGTCTAATGATTCAAACAAAGGAAGGGACACACAGAATAAACCTACTACACCTCAATCATTCAAGTGCAAGGAGATGGGGAATTATGCTAATAAATGCCCTAATCCAAGGGTTGTTGATGATTATTGACATCAAAAAAATCTTAAGGATAAAGACAAAGGAAAGTCACATGGAATTTCTATCAGTGATGTGGAGTACGATAACGATGTGGTGAAAGGTACACTTACCATCCACTCTAAAGTAGAAAATGTTTTATTTGATTTTGGATCCACCCACTCATTTATTTCTGAAGATTTTTCTAAGGGTATCACTGTATTACCTCCACAATTAGATGTTGAGTTAGCAGGGACAACACCTAATGGGACAACAGTTGCATCAAAAGTTTATAATTCTTCCTCGATTGAAGTTTGTGGGAAAGTGCTTCCTGCAAATCTTTTGATCCTTCCTATAGTGGAATTTTATGTGATTCTTGGCATGGATTGGCTTTCCTTATATGGAGCTCATATCAATTGCCAAAGAAGGGAAGTCACATTTCATATTCCAGATCAATCTATGATCGTCTATCGATGCAAGGATGAACATAACCTTCCAGTGGAAATTTCATCCATCTTATGGGTCTTGATTCCACTGAATGAAGGTTATTTGTCTCAAATGGTTGGTGAGAAACTCGCGATTAATAATATGCCCATTGTACGAGAGTTTGATGATGTCTTTCCGGAAGAATTTCCTGGTCTTCCACCAAATCATGAAGTTCAGTTTTCAATAGAACTCGTACCGGGTGCTTTGCCTATTTCAAAGAGACCTTATAAAATGGCCCCAATTGAGTTGCAAGAATTGAAGAAGCAACTCCAAATGAATCTTGATAAGGGATTCATACGCCCTAGTGCGTCACCTTGGGGATCACCTGTTCTATTTTTTAAGAAGAAAGATGGATCAATGAGACTCTGCATTGATTATCGAGAACTTAACAAGATCACTATCAAGAAGAAATATCATCTCCCACGCATTGATGACTTATTTGACCAACTACGTGGAGCTCAATACTTTTCCAAGATTCATCTTCGTTCAGGGTATCATCAAATAAGGGTCAAATCGGAGGATATACCAAAGACGGCTTTCTGTACAAGGTATGGACACTATGAATTTATAGTGATGTCATTTGGTCTTACTAATGCCCCTACAATCTTCATGGATCTAATGAATAGATTCTTTAGAGACTATCTTGATCAATTTGTGGTAGTCTTTATAGATGATATTCTTGTCTATGAAAAGAGAAAGGAAGAACATGAAGATCACTTGAGAATTATATTAAAGACCCTGAGAAAGGAGAAGATTTATTCCAAATTTACCAAGTGTGAATTTTGGCTTCAAAAAGTTTCATTTTTGATTCACATAATCTCAAAAGAGGGGATATCTGTGGATCCAGCAAAAGCAGAGGGTATCAAAAGATGGTCGAGACCAACAACAGTAACTGAGATCCGAAGTTTTCTTGGTTTGGCTGGATATTATCGACGTTTTGTGAAGATTTTTCACGGTTATCTAATCCACTCACCAGGTTGACTTAGAAAGGAGTTATGTTTGTTTGGACGGAGGAATGTGAAGAGAATTTCAAGGACTTGAAAAGAAGGTTATCCAGTGCACCTGTTCCCACACTGCCTTGTAGTGGAGAAAGGTTTGTGATCTATAGTGATGCATACAAGAATGGATTAGGGTGTGTTCTTATGCAAAATGATATGGTGAGAGATTATGCCTCATGAAAGTTGAAAATACATGAGCAAAATTACCCAACTCATGATTTTGAGTTAGCTGCGGTAATCTTTACATTAATGATTTGGAGGCATTATCTTTATGGAGAAAGGTGTGACATTTATACTGATCATAAAAGTTTAAAGTATATTTTCACACAAGAGGAGCTGAATATGCGCCAAAGAAGATGGTTGGAGCTGATTAAGGATTACGACTACTCAATTCATTACCACCCTGGGAAAGCAATCAAGGTGGCAGATGCATTAAGTCGACAAGACCATGATAGCTTATCCATGTTGAGGATCACAAAAGATAGTATATTTATGGATTTACAAAGGATGGATTTTGTAATTATAATGGAAGGGGAAAAATCGTATCTTTCTCAAATGAATTTTCAACCATCTATACATGTGATGATTAAAGACGCACAAAAATAAGATGTAGAGTTACAAAAGAAGGTGATAAATGTTCATGAATTCAACCTTGATTGTGATGGGATAATAAAGTTCAGGAATCGGGTTTGTGTTCCTCCCATCCCAGAATTAAAAAGGAGCTGCTAGATGAGGCCCATAGTTCTTCATTCTCTATTCATCCTAGAATCACGAAGATGTATAGGGACCTGAAAGAGTACTTCTGGTGGGATGGCATGAAAAGAGATGTTGCTGAATATGTCTCTCGATGCTTGGTTTGTCAGCACGTTAAAGCTGAGAGACAGAAGTCTAAGGGGGTGTTACAACAATTACCCATACCCAAATGGAAATGGGAAAACATCACTATGGACTTTGTCACAGGAATTCCTAAAACATCCAATGGAAATAATGCTATCTGGGTCATAGTTGATCGTTTTACAAAGTCTGCACACTTCATTGCTATTAGAGAGGATTTCACTCTGGATCAGCTTGCCAGGATATATGTAAAGGAAGTGGTAAGATTGCATGGAGTACCACTTTCTATTATATCTGATCGGGATCCGATATTTACCTCGAAGTTCTGGTGAAGTCTTCAGCATACTCTAGATACAGAGTCGAGTTTGAGCACTGCTTATCATCCTCAGACAGACGGTCAGTCTGAAAGAACAATTCAAACTCAAGAAGGTATGTTGAGAACTTGCTCTATGGATTTCAAAGGTGGTTGGGATCAACACCTACCTTTGGTGAAATTTTCTTATAACAATAGTTTTCACTCTAGTATTCAGATGGCTCATTATGAAGCTCTCTATGGAAGGAAATGTAGGACTCCAACTTGCTAGGATGAAGTTGGGGAAAGAAAGCTATTAGGACCTGATCTTGTAGATGAGATGGCAGAAAAGGTCTGATCTATTCAACAACACATAAGAGAAGCTCAGAGTTGACAAAAAAGTTATGCTGACAATAAAGAAAAGACTTAGAGTTTGAAGTGGGTGATAAAGTTTTCTTACGAATATCTCCCTGGAAGAGGGTCATGAGATTTGGAAAGAAGAGAAAGTTTAGCCCTAGATATATCGGTCCTTTTGAAATTCTAGATCATGTTGGGATGCTAGCTTACCGATTAGAGCTTCCACTGAATTTCTCTCAAGTTCACGATGTGTTCCATGTATCTCTCCTGAGAATTGACATACCTGATCCTTCACATGTACTTAGCTCAGAAGTTGTACCACTGGATCAAGATCTTTCTTATGAAGAACAGCCGATAGAGATTCTGGATCGTAGCGAAAAATTCCTACGAAACAAGACCACTCGCTTGGTGAATGTTTTATGGAGGAACCACCAATTAGAAGAAGTTATATGGGAACTTGAGGATATGATGAGCGAGAGGTATCCTCATCTGTTTGTTACAAAGTGACGAATTTCGAGGGAGAAATTCATTTTAAGGGGGGTAGAATGTAACACCCAAGACTTTTATGAGAAATATTTTGTTTTTATGTTATATAAATCATCAAAGGAATCATTCACTACACACAACCCTTGCTTGGCTTGCTTTACACACAATCACGACCTTCCTCGATAGCTTGCGTCGTACGCAATACCGAGTTTCACTAAAAAACAATAAGCAATTACAACTAGCCGTTATGAATAGTATTAACTGAATTTTGAATTTTATAACATTTTAATTCAATATATACATTTTCTAGAATGAGGTATAAAAACAAAATCAGTTTTTTTGGATAAAAGAAGTATTTTAAAAAAAATGCAGTTTTGCCGCCTCTTGATGGAACACCCACATTAAATCTAGTTTTTGACATGTTTATAAGTTCAATTTGACAAAATCAAATTCTTCTTTTGAATCAGGGTATAAAAATTTACTTTGGATTAATTTTTTATATTTTTCTGATAAGTTTCATATTTTGATGAATAGTAAAAATACGATATTTTTTAATTAAAAAAACATTTTTCATTGAGATAATTTATATGGATAAATTATAATATTTAATTGTTTTAAAGTATAAATAGAATATATTTTTACCATTTAATATAATTTATCTCATTAGCATTAATTTCACATTGAATTCATAGGTAAAATACTTTCAATATTTGGCAATGTTTTAACTTCTAAAACCCGTTTTCTTAACAATGGGATTTATTTTAAATTAATTACAGCAATTTATATGTTTTGAATTTTGAAAAATGGATTCCATATTCAGAATAAGTGGGTACAAAATATTTTAATAGGCTACTTTTTATTTTTGGGCATTATGAATAGTAACTACGGTAAATTTTATTTACCGGAGTTAAAGGTAAATCGGGTAATTAAGGGTAAATATAAGATTATAAAATTACCCTAACACCTTCCAAAATCCTATTGGATGACTACAAGTCGACCCATATCAGCTAAGGGTCGGCTTATATTCATTTAATAGACTTTTGTCTATGAAAATAATTTAATTATTATTAAAACCAAAGAATGTGACAACATGTCAGTTTCTTAAATCTTATAAGTATAATAACATTACATTAGTGATAAACTTCATGAAACTTTGAACATGAATAGTCTACAGAAATCTAATACAATTATCTACATCATAGGAATTTATTTATAATTTTTAGGGATTAAATAATTATCATTAATCATGACACAATAGTTATGTTGAAATTATTTTATTAATTAAAATATAAAATAAATGGTTTTAAAAATAATAAAATAAATATTATATGAAGAATTTAATGTTCTCCACTAATTTTCTAGATAAATATGACATTTTATGGATCTATTAAAGGTTTTATTTCGAACATATCTTCATTATATATTTTATTTAAATTCAAATAAATGAATAGTGTCAAAATTGACATTATTGTTAATTTATAAAAATAACATAGTATAAAATTGTTTAAAAATAACAAAAATATTTAAAAATTATAAATTAAAATTTATATTGTCTACAATGTCATTAAGTGTCAAATTATGGAAAATTGACAACAAATATGTTATTATTTATAATAAATTAAAATTTAGAATATTATTACCACAAATAAAATAAAATTGATAAATAAGGATAAACAAGTTGATAATGTTTAAAATAAATTCCTAACATGTATAAATTTTATTGTTTGATGATACTACAATCCTATATCATCTAATCTTTGTATATGAGTCATTTTGGAAGTTATTTAGTGGGTTTGGGATTTAATATAAACTAATATTTCTTATATTTCCAAAGGTGCCCCTCTCCTCCCTTATAAAAGGTAACCTCCTCCCTCTTCTCCTCACACGAATTTGAGCATTCAAGATCGTCCAATCCCTGCCCATTTCACTTCCCCACTTCCCTAGAAACAACCTAGAGGTCCTGTTGTTCTTCAAAGACCAATTGTAGTGCCCTAAGAGGAGGTCTCAAAGTGGCGCTTCAAAGAAGAGGTAATGCCCGTTACCGATTCTTTCATCTTTATTTCTTCTTCCACTTATTATTATTTGGTTTTTTCATTATAAATTAATAACATCAGTATCACTCATATACTGATATGTTACTATAATTATGAAACAACCCTATTTCACCATCTATCCATCCTACGGAAAATGAAATCATCGCGCGTGCGTACGTACGGAATACCGTCTCCACGCCGTGGTGTAATCTATTTTCCCCACCACCTTACTTGGATGGGTTTAATGGTGTAAATAATAACCATATGTGATTATTTTAAAGTACTATTGATTCTGAAATAGTATACATACACTCCAATACAATTCCACGATCATGGGAACGATATCATCGCTCGTGCGTACGTACGGAATATCGTCTCCACGATGTGATGCGACTCGTTCTACGTGATCTTCATTTCATAATGATTATATTAATGAATTGAATGAATGAATATGATATATATTACATTAATACCATTCTGGAAATGAGGTATCTATAACCTAAAGAGAAGAATAATAATTCATTTGACAAAACATGCATAAGAACAAAAAGTAATAAACACCTGAATAACAAGTAGTAATGAAATATTACTCATAAGCAGCTAAGAATATGACCATATATGATATCATAAAAATATGTATGATTCTGTAATAAGTTAATAACATTATTTAAATCATTATACATGAGGTCCGTACACTTATGAAGCAAATCAGACCTAAGGTAAGGGAAATATCACAATCTCACTTTTATCCGAGATTGTTTATACTTTGGAATTTACTGGGCTGTATTTTATCATCCACATCCATTTTTCCACAATATATAATATTTATATCCTTCTAAAATAGTTTAAATCCAATTTTACCCTTCGGTGAGTTTTTATTAAAAGATATGAAAGGAATCTTTTGACGTTTTTCGTACGAGGTAATTTTTGACATTTCCAACAAAAGTACGAGAAGAATGTTTTCTTTTAACTTATACGACATGAATGGATTTTTAAAAAATTATTTCCAAGGATATTCCATTAAAAGTTTTCAAGTTTAATTTTAATCAACTTATTTTAGTTTAGAATTGTATGACATGTTAAGAAAGGAAAAGTGTTTTTGAAGTTGAAAGGATATTTTCTTCAAAAATGGAGTTCAATTGTTTTATCAAAATTCTTTTCCATCTACGATAATAAAGGGTTCTGTTTCTATCCCTATTATTACATGGATTTGATTATGCTGTTATGGAATTATTTTTATGAATTCCTTTATCTTATATGAATTGTTTTATGATGTCACGATGTTTAAGATTCCCATTTTTATTACATGGATTATGAAATGATGTATTGTTTATGATTTCGTGGCACACATAAGAATGGTATCATTATGAGATGGGTGGGACCTATATCTCCCTCCAATTAATTGGGTAAAGAACTTATATCTCATGAGATATACATGGATGGAACGGGAGGTGATACCGGTTTAGTGAAACAGGAATGAAACGAGGAGTGAACTCGGTTCAGAAATGGACTTTGTCCACTAAGATAGTCTTGGAAATGAGTTTTGACTAATAAGAAATGATTCTCAATGATTATGTGTGTATTCCACAAAGTTTCATTTTTTATGTTATGATTATTGGGATAAAATTTCACTTCCATGATTTATCCCATTTTTGAAATTATGATCTTTTTTGCAGGGTAAGATTTCCAAAATGTTGTGTTTTTATTTTGATGTGATTGATATTTCTTTTGTTTACCCTTACTGAGCATTTGAGCTCACCATTTTGTATGTTTTCTTTCCCCAGGTCATGAATAAGGTTATTAAGTAAGATATGCCAAAAGTGACTATAGATATGAGGAAATAAATGGGTGATAGTGTAGACTCTTTATGAACCAATTGTTTATATTTCCTAGTTTCTAAAGGCACTATACATATACGATCCTTTCATGGTTTTTTATATGTTGTAATAAGTGTTCTTCAATTATGAAGTAAAAAACAATATATGTATAGTATGGGTCGTTATACTCATAGAACATCAACATTCATGGGAAAATTGGTATCAAATTATCATTCGGTGTGAGGAAACAATCCATGACATTATTTGAAGCATCAATGCATATTACAAAACCTTCTCCAGTTGTTGGTAGTGTCACTACAGGTGTAGTGACTAGCCGAACCTTCATGTTCTTAAATATTTCCTCACATTATTACATCCATAAATAATTTATAAATTTCTCTATTAACATTGTTATGGGGATGGAAAATTCTTAAAAAATTCGTAAAAACATGGATAGAATATAGCCGTTGTACGAAAACTATGGCTTTACATGAAATAATTGGGTGTGGCCCATTCATTAATTACATTTTTATTTCAAGGGTCATATAAATTCTTTATCTTGTGATCATATTCCCTAATAATGTGACTTTTTTATACAAAAATGAAACTCTTATAATGTAGTATATATTCTCTCCTTCCAAAATCTCTATATAAGAATATTTATATGCCCTTCATTTTCCTAATTTATCCTGGAGAATATAAGAGTATATTTGATAAAAACTACCACAAATTTTGGTGAGTTAGTCTATAAATACTATATTCAACAAATCCATGAAGATTTCACGGTAAATTGTATGATTGAAGGGCATCACAATGAACTCATATTGCCCATAACTTGTACAGAATTAATTCTTCTAAATATATCCATTCTAAACCTTTAGTCGATGATATTGAGAATGAAGATCAAACTTTGAGAAGTCATTAGGTCCATGTATTTGATTGAATAAGTCATCAAACCTAGTAAAATTATACTTTATTTGGTTTGGGGATCTTATTGGGCTCTTGGTATTGGATACATAGCTAAAATGATCCATACTTGTTCTTGAAAAAGAGCACGGGCACACCTCAAGGTGAAAGAATAGGGTCTATGAACCTTTTTCCCAATTTTTTTTGTATATTTTTATTTAACTCCGACGTTTTTATTGGGCATGTCCTATATAGGCATTTTGAGATTGGAGTATCCCAAGGTATGAGATCTATTGAGAACTCTACCTAATAACCCGGTGTAATCATGGGTATCTCTTTGGTAAATACAGTAGTATATTACCAAAGAATGACAATTTACTATAGGTTGATACCATAATATGTCTGAACCCTTTGATAATGGTATTCTCTTTCATAGGGTATCAGCATCCACATATTTGATGGATTTTTGAAAGGATATTCATGATCTTCCATATATTTATAGAGGAGAACTATATGGTTTTGGATATGAAAATATATTTCATTTTCCTGAGAGTTGATGTTTTCTCTATGTAATGAGAGCCTATCCATGCCAAGTACAACATAAAATTCCCCCAAAGAAATTTTTATGACATTATAAGAGAGAATATTACCACATATTTCAATTAGAGAAGAGTGAAACACTAGGGTTGCAATGATTTCTTCACCATGTGTTTTTACAGATATATCATCTTCAACGTATTGGGACTTCAATTCAAAAGGTCTAGAAAGAATATAGAATATAAATAAATTCCTATTACCATAATAAAATGCAAAAAAAATTTGTTCTTCAATGAATATGAAGTATACATTGTATAACTTCAATTCATTTCTCCACTTCAGTTGTAGTGATAGAATAAGAATTCCGAATGCTTCTTTGGATTTGGTGGATGTTGATGCTAATTTCCCTTAAAGACTCAGTGTTTAGTGAAATTACTTGCATAGTGATGTTTATTCATATAGTTGAATCATTGAACTATATGTGTTGTATTTGTAGGTGACATACTTTACTCTATAATGTGGGTTGTATTCATTCTATCTATTTGATATTCATAAATTTTAAGGCCTTCTCTCACACATTTGATGCATTTACCCACCCCTTTAAGACAATTCCCATGATACTTATTCCCACATTTTAGACTTGTGGGTATTTAGAGCCTCTTTCTTCCTTTTTCATTTGACCAACAACATTGAAACTTCATTCTTCTCTTCATATCACCATAACCATGGGACCATTCTCTAAACTCCAACTCTACATTGATATGAAATCAAACCACATATTCATAACTCCCAATGTCTCAGATTTCTATATTATTTTTATGGTTTGGTTTTAATCCACTATAGAATCATTCTATTTTTCTTTAATTTTTTATAACAAAACTTGTGGCATATCTTTCATTCATGGTGATTTTTTCCTCCAAATGAGTGATAGATTTACATAAATTTTTATTCGTCTCTATGATTTCTCTCTACATATTATTCTAATGATTTTGATGGAAATACATAGTAATAAACCTTTTCTTAAATTTGTCCCACTACATCAATTCTATATCATCATTTTTCTTGTTATTCATTAGTAACACCCACCATTGCTCAAATTATCCATCCAAATGATAATATTTAGAGATATATTTTCTTTATCAGAACAATAGATCATAGAATAGATCTTATCCATTGATTTAAACCATATTTTTTATGAAAAATGGACCAGTAGTTCTATTAAATGTTTGTGGTCTTTGGTGCATAAAAGAATCAATAGATATTTGATCCTTATTGTGGGAATTTAGAAATTAAACAAGAATTAGGATATTATTAATAGAATGAGATAGCTGGGAAAGCATCACCATATTGTTTGAACTCAACCTCCCATAGAATTGGGGATGTCATTAGGGAAATTATTGTGTTGTCCATCATATAGATTATCGGTACAGTTTCTCCTAGATCTCAATATATATAAAATAGAAAATGTTTGAAAAAACCCTTAGTAAAAAATTATGAATTAATAATTTATTTTTAAAAAAAAATTAACTATAATGGAATATATTAGGGGATCCACATGATTAAAATTTCCCTAAAATAGTTATTCTGGGATTTTTACATATACATATTCTTATCAAAATGATTTTAATAATGTTTTCTAATAATAATTCCCAAATTAACTAAACTATAATCTGGTTCCAACTATTGTGACTTTATAATTTCATACATGGGAATTTCACCATTTAAGATACAAAAAACATGTTATCATTAAAAATATAAGATCAAATGGTTTAGTGCATTGAAAAAATTAGGCACATACAAAATTATTATATAATAAAACATAAAACTTATTTAATTTTTTTATCTATAGCTTCATAGTGGACATCACGTTCTCTTTAGTACTCGTAATCATCTAAGGATATACATCAATAAATGGAGTGAGATATAAACCCAATAAGAGTATGAATGAGGTTTAAGAATCAATATAAAATGATTGATCATAATACTCATCATCATTATAACATAAGAATAATATTATCATCCACATAATTAAGGCATGGAATTTGCAATGCAAAAAAATAAACATCATGTCATGGTGGTCAAATACCATAAATTGTTGAGTAGAAATATAGCATCATGTTCACACATGACATATATGTGTAACCATAAAATCATCATTGTTATAAAATATAACATCAGGTTCATGTATATTTCACATTATCTCATCAGATAAATCACACTACCCAATGCATTGGATAGTTATATAATTTTGGGCCCAACAGTCATAACGAAGTATTTACATAATCATGCATGCCACATATAACATATATCAATCAATTTTATAAGGTAAACCAAAGGGAGACAATTTATTTCATAAGGATTTCATACAGATTACATTAATACATATATTTTTATATTTCATAATGAATAAGAAAAATAATTCGTGGACAAACTACATCATTATTTTCGTGTGGACAATAAGTATTTAAAGATGAGTAAAATATGATGATTTTGGAAATTGAATTCACTTTAAAAAAAATTTCATTCAAAAAAATTGACATGGTAGGAAAATTTATATCCTTAAAGGAAAATGAAAAATTCATTTTATGAACAGAATGATAACATTTATTTGGTGGAAGTGTGAATAATCCAACGAAAGGAATTGTGATCCAGAATCCCATTATCTTTATCCCCACTTAATTTCATCACCTTTTCACCTCCAGAATAATAAAATAATTTTTATTAAAAAATTGATAGAAGGTAATTATAGTCATTTACAAAAAAAATTTAAAATTATAATCATTATATTATATTTCAAAATCATTGTGATAAAATTGATTTTTTTTATTTCATGTTTTTATTATAAAAATATCATTGTCCTAAATTTTATTATGTTTTTAAATGTAAAAAATACAATAAAATAATTATTTATAGATGCATAGATATCATGAAATTATATATTTATATATTATGAATAATGCATTTAATCCATCGATAATGATGTTTAAAATAATTTTTATGGAAATGTCTCTGTAGGTAGTCAACTTACCCATCATGGGATGTTGTCGAAAACGCTGGAAAAGAGAAGTATGAAAGTTATAATTTTTATAGATATTATAATTACCATAGTTTAACATCATTAATATAAGGATTAAATACTGTATAAATTATTTTTTAGTATATGATTTTCAAATTAATATGGTAAAAATAATAAATAGAATAACAAAAGATGGATGTGTTAATAAAGACTTCATTTCTCCATGATGTAGATTTTCATGTACGACACTATAAAACCATAGTGATTGGAGTTGGATTTATCTATAATGTACCTATGTATTCTATGGGGCTTGATGGAGAATATATTTATAGATTATTGGCTTTGTAATATGTGGGATTAGTTTTTTTTAAGTAAACGTAGAGGGAATATTTATACTAGAAGAGTATAGTAATTTTAGAATAAAATATTCAATTAAATAATATAAAAAAGGTAGACATTTTAATAGTTATTTTTTGTTTAATTTAAATCAAATATTAATATAATAAAATGAGGTTGTGACTTTAAATCCCCTTTATAATTCTAATTAAATTATTTATTAAATATGGATGCTAAAAGAAAGAGAAATTGGTTTTTAAAGAATCAATTTTGACCATAGGTTTGGGAATGTTATTTTTTATATGTAAATTTTATTTATTATATTTTAATAAACTATTTATAAAATGAAATATATTCTATCAGAACATAATATTCTATAAATTTTTCTCACACTATTACATCATAAATGATGTAATTTAAGACACACTGGTTTTATAAGAACCTGTATTTTTACAATTCACCTAAAAATTAGAGTATTTCAAAAAATCACCCTTGTATAATTTTTATTTGATGATTTAACAAGTGATATTCATTTTATCAAAATATATTTCTAAAATATTAATATATACTTTTAATATAAAAATAATGTTTTTACAATATACATTAAATTATACTTTATTAAAAATGTTATTGTATTTTAGATTATTTCATTATCCTTATATTTACTTTTTTGGAAATATTAAATATATATTTTCATATATTAATAATTAAAATATTATTTTTATTAAAATTAATTAGTTGAGGTAAATTTATTATTATAATGGTTATGTTACTCTTTCTAACAGTCGCATTTCTCCCTATATATATCAGTCTATTATTCCTCTCAATAGTAAACTAAATTCCACCCAATGTTCTATATTTATATAATTTTTCATTTTTTAATAATATTTCTCTTCATATATTTTGTTTTAATAATGGGGGAGATTGTTCTAGTAGACCCGAGCTATCAATATTTTTACTTTTTTCAATTTTATCCTATTGTATTGTATGGAATTTTAATTAGATTAATTGATGATTAATGTTACAATATATAGTAATAAAAGAGTGAAAATGTTGATTTATATATATTATTTATGGGCATATTATACGATAATATAATACCACACACATTTATTCAAGAATGAAATTTTACAAATAACATAGGGTTGTTACAGATAAAAAGGGTATATTTGTCACGACCCGTCCCGGTGGGGCCCGAACTGCAACTCCCCACGCCCTCTTCCAATAGGCCAGGGGATGGTGACTAGCACCGAGTAGGCATGCTACTAACATGGGAGGCATTTCCTACAAACCTGTACACACGCACACACATCTCCAAGCCCACAAAGTTGAAAAGTAAAAACTACTAAAGACGGAAAAAGAATGCATACACTAAAAACCCAACCAACAAAGTACGACAGGAAAGTGATGTACAATAAAGTAAAACCCTGGGACAAAAATACATGCCCACCAAAAGAAAGTCTGCAACAAGTCCAACCTATAGATAAAGGTACTGGGATTGCAACCCATCACCGAGGGAACACACCTCAGCCTGTCTGATCTCACTGAGCACTGTCTGGTCCTGGTCCACCTAGAATCCTGTCAAAGGCTCGCTCATCTGCATAAGACATGAAACGTGCGGGCAAATCCCATGCGGGGGTGAGTATAACAATACCCAGTAGGACACCCTGAAACCACAAAGGAAATACAACAGAGGAAAAAAATGCCACAAAGAAAGTTACATTCATCTATACATAGTATATTTCTACGGAACATATAACAAAAATATCCAGATATACTCATACACAAATGACCTTCACGATACCGCCACTAGGATCCAGCTCTAAGATTCCACTAAGCATACCATCGGGAGAACACACTCCTAAGTCTGGAGAGATATACACGATGTACTCGTTCCTGGAGAACACACTCCACATGTAACTTGGGAACAGGATGCTCAGATGAGGATCACAGCCAAGTCATTGGGTGATTCCGAGAACTCAGTCTGAGCTAATCCACTAGGCAGAGGATCGGCGCCCGGGTAAGGTCGATCACGTCAATACCAAGAACACTACCTAGTGGATCAGGAATCAATAGAGGATCTAGCTCTAAGTCTTATAGTGGTGATTCAAACAACTCTATTCAGGGAGTCCTACTGAAGGGATCATACGTCTATATATTTAGAAATGATACCAGAAACCTTCCGGAGAAAGGCCAAGGGTACGGACCCTAAGAAGGATAGTCCAAGTCATGGAAGACAAGTGGCCCAAGACATGAAGAAAATGTTACATGGCGTGTAGTATTGTTACACGTCATGTTCCCTGAACCCGATTACTACCCGTGTAAACGGCCCGTGTCCTTCATTCAAGCCGTGAAAAACCAAACTACACAACATGTAGTAAAGTACACATCATGTTCTTTGACACCGGGTACTGCCCGTCTAAACGGACCATGTCCTTTGGCTTATCGAATAGAAAAAAACTACATGGCATGTAAAAGAAATCACATGCCATGTTTGAGCACCTGGGATCGCTCCGTGTACACTGTCCATGTGCCCGTACGCGGTCTTTACCCTTTTCTGTGTCGCCTGCCCATGTACCAGTACACGGGGTATGTCGTGTATCTAGCCGGGTGTTTCCGGGGAGGGGGATACACAATGTGTCCCTAGCCGTGTACCCTTCCCATGCCCGTGTCCTCTCGGAGTACATGCTTGATAACCCTACAGACGAACACATTCCGAGTAGCCCACACTACACAGCGTGTAGTCGGGAAATTTACAGAAGCGTCGCCTTCCTCTGCGCACCTTGGTTGTTGCTCCGGATCTTGATCCAACCATCCGATCATCACAAAATTCCAGATTTGGGGTTGTCCTGCCCCTACGAAACTGATTCCATTGGTTTAGGGCTACCGATCGTTCTTGAAAACGCATCCTGATCCGTCCGCATGAAAACGCCCGAAGAACGGGAACATCCGAACCGCATCGATTCATCTGTTTTCGTCGCCGTTTCACCTCCGTTAGGTCACCTCGACGTTGGATCTTTGATTTTGGATCATTTTGACAAAAAACAAATTCGCAACAATCGATTTCCTCCAAGAACACGTAAAACACAATGAAGAACGCGAGGGGGAAAAACAAGAATCAACAAGAGGGGCGAACCTCAATCGTTGTTTGTGATGATATGGGTTTTACACCGTTAGATTGAAAACCAAAACAATCTCTGGAATCAAAGCCTCCAATCCCCGCTTGAACCCGTCCCACAAGAACGATCGACCCACGAGCTAATCTGTTCGTGGATTATTCCATGTTCGTCGTAGAAATCAGAAATGGGGGAAGGAGAAATCAATAACAATTATCCTACCTAGATTCACTGTGTTTGTTGGCGAAGATCTGGTCGCTGCGTCATCGTCGCAGCATTGGGAGGTTTTCTTCAGAGCCTCCAAAGTTTCCATGGGATTCCAGGGTTGAGGATTGTAACCTTGGGCCCCCTGTGCAAGTATTTATTTAAAATAACAAAATATACAAGATTTAAAATATCTCTCCGTAGAAACAAGATTTAAATAAAATATATTAATTAAATATTTTATTACTGTTGCGTCCAAAAACCAGATTTCACCACCGACCTGCGTCGGCCGATGTTAGGCCTCTCCTTAGGTAAAATCGATGTTCTGAACGCAACGGTGCCCTCGGATTTCTGATACAATCACCCATTCGGTAGTTGTTCTACTTTTTCAGGAAAATTGCACGCCCCTGTAATTTAATTATTAAATTAAATTCAAACATTTGTTCCGGGCTCACTGGGCCTCGGAACTGCACACCGTCTCAGAGACGGGTCTCGAAATAATTACAATATAATATTAAAATAATATATGGAAAAAATCCGGGACATTACATCACACCCACCTTAGGGCTTTTACATCCCCGAAAAGCCAAAACAACGGCTACTGAAAAAGATGTGGGTACTGCACGCGAATCAGAGCCTCTCTCTCCCATGTGCTCTCCTAGATATTCTCGTGCCTCCACTGGACACACACCTAGGGAATAGCTCGTCCACAAAGGGTCTTCTCCTGCCGATCCTCGATCTCCACTGGGTACTCAGTAAATGTCGCTCCATCATCGATGTCCAGCACGCACCAGTCGATGACGTGTGATGGATCATGGACATACCTCCGTAGATGAAACACATGGAAGAAGTTGTGTACCCGGTCCATATATGGAGGTAGATCCTAGAGATACGCCACCTCTCCAACTATACTCAAAATCTGAAAAGGGCCAATGGACCTCAGAGATAACTTGTCTCCTCACCCAAATCTCCGCAATCCCCGTCGAGGTGAGACCCGAAGGAACACATGGTCTCCTTCCTCGAACCCCAAGGGCCTCCGTCTCTGGTCGGCATAAAACTTTTTCTGATTCTGTGCAGTCTCTATCCGCCCCTGGATGACCTGAACCTTATTTGTAGTAGCGCTCACCATCTCTGGGCCCATGAGTGCTGACTCTCCCGGGTCGGTCCAGTAAAGTGGTGACCCGCAAGGTCGCCCATATAGAGCCTCGAATGGTGCCATACCAGTAGTGGAATGATAACTGTTGTTATAATAAAATTCCACCAGTGGTAGGTGATCCTCCCATCTACGACCAAAGTCATGTATGAATGCTCATAGCATATCCTCCAGGACCAAGATGGTCTGCTCTGTCTGACCATCAGTCTGGGGATGAAACGCTGTGCTCAAGCGTAACTGGGTACCAAAATCTTCTGGCTATCCCTTCCACAACTGGGATGTGAAACGAGCATCACGATCTGAGACGATCGTGGATGGTACTCCATGAAGTCGAACTATCTCCTGCATGTAGAGGCATCCAAAACTCTCTATTGAACTTTGCTCTCATGTGGCTAGGAAGTGGTCCGACTTGGTGAGTCGATCAACGATCACCCAGATGACATCGTGTCCCCTAGACGTACGTGGTAAACCCGTCACAAAGTCCATGGATATTCCATACCACTTCCACTATGGAATCTCAAAGGGCATAGGAAAACCTACTGGAACCTGGTGCTCTGCCTTTACTTGCTGACCATTAAGGCACCGAGAAGCAAACTCTACCACACTATTCTTCATTCCTGGCCACTAGAACTGATGTCAGAGGTCCTGATACATCTTTTCCATGCCTGTATGTACTGCCAAAGGGGATGTATGAAACTCCCTCAGAACCTCCTCTGGTAACGTCACTGGTACTACTGTGTGCCCTCTTAAAAGCACAATGTTCTAGCCACCTTCTGGATATCGATCAGCAGCATCACCTATGGATATCTTAACACGTAGAGTCTCACAGCTAGCATCCTCGCACTATGCTTCCCTTACTCGTTGTAAGAGTGGAGGGGTAACAACCATCGAATAAAGGTAAGATCCCTCATCTCTATATATGAAGAACAACTGCAAAGAGTCAAACTGCCTTGTCGCCTCATCCAGCAATGGCGAACTGGATTTCCTACTGAGAGCATACCCCACCACATTCCCCTTCCCAAGAGTATAAACGATCTCAAAGTCGAAATCCTGGAGGAACTCAAGCCATCGACTCTGTCTCAAATTCAGATCCTTCTGAGAAAAGATATGTCTGAGACTCTTGTGATCAGAGTAGACAGTAAACTTCTCGCCCATCAGGTAGTGTCGCCACATCTTCAATGCGAAGACTACCGCTGCCAACTCAAGATCATGGGTCATGTAGTTCTGCTCATGTGGTCTCAAATGACGTGAGCCATAGGTAATGATTTCTTGCCTCTGCATCAGGACACAACCAGGCTCAGTTCCTGATACGTCACAGAACACTACGTACTCGACACCCTCCTATGGTAATCTCAAGATCGGGGCGCTCCTCATAATCTATCTCAACTGTTGGAAAGCCTGCTCGCATCTATCGGTTCACACAAAAGGTTGTCCCTTTCAGGTCAAAGTTGTCATGGGTGCTGCAATCCTGGAGAAATTAGGGATGAATCTCTAATAGTAGCCTGCCAACCCAAGGAAACTCCGCACCTCCGTCACACTCCGGGGTGGCTACCATGCTAGCACTGCCTCCACCTTTGTTGGGTCCACTGCTACACCATATGTTGAGATAACGTTCCCCAGAAAGTGGGCCTCTTGTAACCAGAACTAACACTTCGAGATTTTCCCATACAACTGGTGCTCTCAGAGTGTGTCTAGAACCATCCTTAGGTGTCTCGCATGCTCCTCTTCGGATGTAGAGTACACAGGGATATCATCGATGAAGACCACTACAAACCGGTCTAGATAGGGCTAAAAGACCGGGTTCATGATTCCCATGAACACTGCCGGGGCGTTCGCTGCGCCGAAGGGCATCACCAAGTACTCATAGTGACCGTAGCGACATCTGAAATCCATCTTGGTATATCCTCCTCCTGTACTCGCAACTGGTGACATCCTGATCGTAGATCTACCTTCGAGAACCATCATGCCCCTCTCAAATGGTCGAAGAGGTCATCAATCTTTGGTAGTGGATACCGGTTCTTAACGGTCAGATGATTTAACCTCCGATAATCCAAACACAGCCTCAAGCTCCCGTCCGCCGTCTTGGAAAACAAAACTTGGGATGCCTAGGGTGAAATGATAGGTCTCACAAAGCCCTTCTTCTGCAAGTCATCCAGTTGAATCCTCAAATCACGAATCTCTGTAGGAGCCACCCGATAAGCCAATGCTGATATCAGGGTAGTCTCGGGTTGCAACTCAGTGCAGAAATCTATCTCTCAACGAGGAGGTAGCCCGAGGAATCCTCTGGAAAGATGTCCTCGTACTCAGCAACCAATACTAGAAACTCGAAACTCGTAACATCTACCGCTCCAAGGGATAGACTAGCAATCTAATGTGAAATCGGTTGTGCCCTCCTATGCACGAGTCCATCCTGTGCTGCTTGGGCCTCTCTTTCACCGAAAAATGAGAACCTCGTTCCATCATTGCGGACACACCGCACCCTTCTCCTAAAATAAGAAATTTGGGCATGAAATGTGGATAGCCAATCCACACCAAGAATGACATCGAAATGCCTCGACGCTACCACCAAGAGGTTCCAACCGAAACTCTCTTCTCCAAGGGTCACGTCACACTGCATGCAAAGGTCTATGATCTCTGAATCTTCTCCAGTCGGTGTTTCTAAGCATAAGGGTCGAGTCAATGGCTCAACTGGAATCTCAAGGTCTCGAACAAGTTAGGCAGCCAGAAAGGAATGTCTAGCTCCAATGTTTATCAATACGGCTACCAAAGTAGAAAAGACAAAGATAATGCCTTTAATCATTCAGGGAGTTCCTGGGTCATAAGCCTCTACCGCCTGCAGCTACCCCATCCTCTTTCTACAATCTCATTGAGCCTAGGTCGGATCTCCTGGGGGTAGTGGTGGTAAAGGGTCGAAACGCCGACCACCTCCAGCTGCTCTCCCAGCTCCTCTGCCATGTCCGCCGCCTCGCGGATCTGCCTGCTCCACACGTTGCCTCAGCCTCAGTGGTCCATCCACTACTCCCGTGTAAGTAGTATAGTAGGTCAGACAATCTCGAACGAGATGTCCCCTACCGTCACATGAGTAACACCGCCTCTCTCGAGGATGGCTGGATGCGCCCTATGAACCGTGTACGGATGATCCCCTATCATGGGATCTCCTCTAGAAATGTCTCCAACACCTGGGTCCCTGACGTCGGCTCCCTGCCGCTGAGGTCTCTGCTCCATCTCACCCACTACTAACAACTGCCGGCTGTCCCTGCTCTGTCAGGAAGCTCTCGACTATCAAAGCCCACTCGAGCACCCCAGAATAAGTTGGAATGGTCATAGGGATGAAGCTAGCTCAGATATCTCTGCACAAGCCCCACTCAAATGTCCGTGCTTCGAAGTACTAATCTCTGACCATATCCATCGAGTACCACGAGAGGTCGGTAAACCTCGATTAATAGTCGTCCACCGACATGGTTCCCTGATCGACTTGAAGAAGCTTCTGTATGCGTACTACTCTAAGGGTAATCAGTGAAAACTCCACTCTGAAGAGATGCTCAAACTCTGACCATGAAAGAATCACATCGTCGTGAGTCTGGATGACCAAACTCCACCATCGCCCTACTAAGCCCTGCAGAAGGCTCACTGCCAGGATCACCATCTGGTCTTCTAGTGACCTGACCAAACGTAAGACTCTATCCACTGCCTCAAGACAGTCCTCTGCTACCTGAGGGTTAGGCTCACCCCGAAAACTTAGGGGTCTCTGTCTCTGAAACTCGTGGAGTGCGCTCAGCTTGCGCTCCTCCTCCACTGGTACATCGGGAACTAAACACTTCCCAATATGTGGTGGAATAACGGGTACACCACTTGGTGGTAGAACTGGGGGATCTGGTCCCTGTATCAAAGCGTCATCATTTATGGGGTCATCCTTGTGATTGGGATGCTAGATCCTAGCGGGTGCGCGTCATGAAGGAATCCTGTTTATGGAACAAGATGTATCATAGTCAGTGAGTATATCTAGAGAGCTGACTTAAGAAGGACATGGAAGTCATAACCCATTACTATATGATGCATGAACCATTTTTTTACCCCATGAAACTAGTGTTTTCATGTTCCGCGTCAAAAATAATGTTATCAGAGCCCAGCTGTATGGATACGTCAGTCGCCTCACCAACACCAGTGTCCCTGGCATGAGATCCGAACTCGAAACTCATAACACTGTTTCCACAAACCAACTCACAGACTTTGTGTCCTAAGGTAGAACCGACAACCTCTAATACGACTCTGTCACGACCCATCCCGGTTGGGCCCAAGCTGCAACTCCCCAAGACCGCCTCTAATAGGCTAGGGGCTGGTGACTAGCACCGAGTAGGCATGCTACTAACATGGGAGTCATTGCTTATAAACTTATACACATGCACACACATCTCCAAGCCCACAAAGCCGAAAAGTAATAACTAATAAAGATGAAAAAACAATGCATACACTAAAAAACCAACCAACACAGTATGACAGGAAAGTGAAGTACAGTAAAGTAAAACCTTGGTCTAAAAGTACAATCCCACCAAAAGAAAGTCTGCAACAAGTCCAACCTGTAGATAACGGTACTGGGACTGCAACCCGTTTCTAAGGGAACACACCTTGACTTTTAGGATCTCCCTATGCACCGTCCGGTCCTGGTCCACCTAGAATCCTGTCAAAGGCTCGCTCGTCTCCACAAGATACGACACGTGCGGGCAAAGCCCGTGAAGAGGTGAGTATAACAATACCCAGTAGGACACCCTAAAACCAGAAAGGAAATACAACAGAAGAATGAAAATACCACAAAGAAAGTTACAGTCAGATATACACAGAATATGTCTACGGAACAAATAACAAGAATATCCAGATATACTCATACACAAATGACCTTCGCGATAACGCCACTAGGATCCAACTCAAAGATTCCACTAAGAATACCATTGAGAGAACACACTCCTATGTATGGAGAGAGAGACACGAAGTACTCATTCAGAGAGAACACACTCCACAAGTACCTTGGGAACAGGATGCTCAGATGAGGATCACATCCATGTCATGGGGTGATTCCAATAACTCAGTCTGAGCTAATCCTCAAGGCAGAGGATCAGCGCCTGGGAAAGGTAGGTCAGGTCGATACCAAGAACTCTACCGAGGGTATCAGGAATGAATAGAGGATCTGGCTCTAAGTATCAGAGAGGGGATTCCAACAACTCTATTCAGGGAGTCCTGCTGAAGGGATCATACTTCTATATATTAAGAAATGATACCGGAAACCATTAAGATAAAGGCCAAGGGTATGGACCCTAAAAAAATGAGATACATCCATATATTTTTTAATAGTGAAAATCACATTGATTATTATGACTGAATTATTAATTAAGGATATGATAAATTATTTTATTTTATGTTTCACAAGAACATTATACCTTTAAGATTAATACCTATCATAATATTATTTAGAGAATACTCCTTCTAAAAAATTCACAGGATATTTTTTTAAAAACATGTTAAAAATGCGTAGGGTTTGCCAAACTGATTTCGTCGCATTAGACTACTAATTCATCTAGGGGATTAATTTAAACAATCCATATCCCATGTCATTATAGTATAGTGAATTACATATATATTAAATAAATAATTTAAATCATAAATAAATTTTCTTATTATATATCTCTACTGAGTATAGGATAAATGTTTATCAATATTTCCTCAGTTAATGGAATAACATTAAAAGTATACACTATATGTAAAAATGGTATATGGTTATGGAAAATATTTATATCCACCACACATGAATACAATTATTTGATGGAAATTTAATGTCAAATGAAAAATCAATACAATAAAATGATGGTTTTTAAGAGAATATTAACCATCACAAAAGAAGGTGATATTTCCCAATAACTATTATCAGTTGGTAATTTTCATTTCAAATCACAGAAGGAGAAATAATTCAAAACAAAACATAATATTTCCATTAATAATGATTTATTAATGATATTACATTTGAATTAGTATAATTTAAAAATAAAAAATGATAATTAGTGAATAATTAATGATAATTATCAATGGAATGTAGATCGATATAAAATCAATTCCTTTACAATTCCTTTAAGTGGAATGTGATTTATCATTGAGTGTAATGGTTTTATGAAATTTATTAACATAATAAAGAAACATATTAATAAATATGATACAATTTATTACCTTTTTAATAAATCTTATCCAGTTACATTATAATATTTTAATTTTTTCATTGTTTTGATTGTCAATTGCCTTTTTTTTCAAGTATGTTTTGAAGTGGAATTTTTTTTCATCTAATAGAGATCATTATTTCATCGTCTATATAATTTAAAACATAATATAAATATAATTTATATTCAGTTTATTTGTATTCACTATAATCACTAAAATATATTGATATTAAATGAAATTCACCATTCATGGAGACAGTGGGACATATATACACATGAACATTTTTCTATTTTTATATCATATTGATATAAATAAAATTTAATGGTATACATAAAATCCCAAGTAAATAAACAATATGATATTTTCATATTTATTAATGTTTTTAAATTAAATATTAATTTTACTTTAAATGGGATGCTATGTTCAATGGTTTACCCAACACACAAAAATGTGTTTTTTTCGAAGTCTTTTGTTGCACACAATGCTAAATCATACTGAAAAAATAATAATAATATAATTTTTTTTAAACGGTAGTAAACAAATAGCCATTTTACTGGAAGAAAGGAGCATAACTATCCATATTATGAATAAAAAATTTTGTTAACTGATTTTACTTTAATCAAATATGATTTAGAGGCTTCTAATAAGAATAAATCCAATTTTAACCATAAATTCTCTAATATTTTTAAAAAGGTCAATTTACAAATTTTTGATGTAAACCCCTTTTAATTATAGTATTTTATCACTTTTATATGTTGCATTTGAAAAATGAAAATATTATTTAGAAGAAGGATATCCAAAGTTACATTGGGTAAATTTTTGGTATTTTTCTGATAAAGATCAATTTTAATGAAAAGTGAAAAAATACTACATTTTTAGTGAAAAAACAATATTTTCACCCGATTTATTTATACGGTTAGATTATATTTTTAATTTTGTTTAATGTGTAATTATATTATGTTTTTACCATTTAATCCAATTTTGGTCGTTGGATATAATTTCACATTGAAATTGAACAGAAACACTTGTTAATATTTTTGTAGTTTTTAATTCTTCAAAACACGATTTCTTGTTTTTACAACGGAAATTAATTTCAAATTAAATAATGAAACTTATATGTTTTTAATTTGGTAAAATAGATGTCATTTGGAAATTTGGAATATCAAAATATGGTTTGGGAAAATATTGGGTATTTCTCAGAAAACGTTCGATTTTTTTGGAATACTGAAAATTAATGCATTGTAGTTAAAACCCATGTTTTTCATTTAAATGAAATTTATCACTTCTGTGAATTGAATTTCAAAAATCTAACATACATTTTTGTCATCAGTAATTATTATTTTGTTCAATATGATGAATATAATTATTTGTGAATAGTATCGTTTTATTTTTATTTACCGCGGTTAAAGGCACTTATGGAAATTCGAGGTAAAAATTATATTATAGTAATATAAAATTATCTTAACACTTGTCCTAAAATTATTGGATGAGTCATGAACGACCAATAAAATCCTTGGGTATAATTTTTGTCCTTTCAAATCCACTTGTGTAACAAAAATATGTTAATAACATTTTATTTAATGTAAATATAAAAATATCATAAACATGTATTGTTTTGGTGAAACAATTTTAATGTGGGGTTATATAATTGATATATTTGACTATAAATAGAAATTATAAGGATAAAAATATTTCCTACATTATGGTATTTTAATTATAATTTTTTAGCATCAAATATATAAATTTATTTATGACACAATTAGGATGTAATGATTACCTCATTAATGAATGTTTTAAATAAATGAGATGATAAATATAAAATTAAACTTATTTGGGAACTTTGTATGCCATCCAATAATTTTATTTATTCTTATGACTTGTTATATTTTAATTAATGAAGTTTTTTTTCAATTGATCAAGTTGTTATGTAATTTTAAAAAATCATTATATGAATAGTATAACAATTGACATAAATTAGATTTCAAATAAACTAATAATTTATTAAATGATAAAATAGTCCAAAAAATATAATATTTGGCCAAATGAAAAATATGATATGAAAAATTTCATTAATGATCTATTTTTGGTCTCTTTTAATTTTATATTAAATATATTAACTATATAGTATGAATATAAAAGAAGACATGGAAAACATTAAATTTCATAACAAATGGTTAAATAAAAAAAGATAAGGATTATAAAATATCCAAAACCAGTAAAATTATTATTATATAATTTTTTTAGACTTATATTCAATTTATTTTCTAATTTAATGAGTTTTGTACCTTTTGAAACCAAAAATCATTTTTTAATAAAATAATAAATTCAAACTTTCTTAAAGAGCCCTTCCCCCCTCTTATAAAAGAGCACAACCTCTAACCCCTTAATCTCAACACTAATGCCCCCGGGGTCATCCAACCTCTAACCAAATAATCTCCCAACATCCTTGTCTTCAACTTATAAACCTTTCCATAGGTATAAGTCTATTCAATATAGCCCTTTTGCTCAAATCAATGAAGTTACCTGATGTGAGGTAATGTCTTCTCTCAAGTTTCTTTCCATTATTTATCCTTCTCCACACCCTATGATCTTCTTATTATTTATTTATATAACAAAACTAGTATTCTCAATATACTAGTTTTTTATTATGAGAAGTATTCAAACTACATTTACACACACCTTTATCTAATGGATACAAACATACTGGCTCTGTGTACGGCGAACAACTACCTCACGAAATGATGATTGTTTGATTTTTCCCTACCACCTCTCAGGGTGGCCATTATGATGGAACTATAATTATATATGATATTTATTAAATTTAGTTTATCTATATTCTTCTATAATTATTATTTATAACATATCATTATTCTTTTCATGTTCTGTAAATATGATAATTTCATATGAGGAAAGGTTGACTACCGCCCCTCAAAGTGATATGACTTGTTCATACCATACATGGATCATATAAAGGATGGTGTTAATTAACTAATGTATCATATATAAAATATGAAATTATACCATAATAATAATATACCTAGGTATCATTTGGTTTTCAATCCATTAAAAATGAAAAAAAATGAAATGAAAGCAGCGTGCATAAGTACGTATGAATTTCCATCTCCATGAACGACGCATTTAATTTTCACATATCCAAATGATATGGACTATTATAAAGCATATATACTATATATAAATGATACATATGACATATTAACCATGAAAATCATTCTGAAGATAATGTAATTTTTGTAAAATGGACAATTTGTAATTATAACAAGTTCATTTTTTACTCAAGTTCCGAACATCGACAAAATATCCATTATGAACTAAAATAATTAACTAAATATAATATAATGGTCATAAGTGATATAAAAGAATAATAAAATAAAAAAGGTTTCTTAAGAAATTAGAAATTAGCTTATCTTTATTATTCTGGAAATTAAAGAACAAATGAGTCAAGTCAGACACGAGGTAAGAGACATTGTCTCAATCTCCTTTTATGAAGGCATGTTTTGATATTATACACTTCCTTTTTTTACATGGTTTATATTAAAACCCTTTGACTTTTTATTTTCATTTTAAGTGAATCTTTTTTCTATGTATCATTATACTAGATGACAAAATGAATGTTTTTTGGATATGCGGTGACAATGACCTTTCGGCCACCACAAGAATTATTTGATATTTGGATTCCTTAAAAAGATGTGACACTTTTAAATAGAAAATAAATACCATATACCCTTTTTACATATATTTATATTGAAAATTATTTTGAATGTGGATTTCTTATTTCAATATATTGTAATTATTTCTTATGATTGAAAATAAAATTTTATGATTGAAATTTTGACATTTTAAATCGTATATGTGTGATGTGTAAAGACCCGTAAATTTCAAGGAATTTTTTTTTCATAAATACTTTGGAATTTTACGATTCTGTGGCTTCTAACAGCACTTGATTCTGAGGCCTGGTGTGCCCGGAAGAAATTTTTGAATTTTAGCTCGGGTACGTTCAGTAAACGAACGACCAAGTTTTTCTATAATTTGAACTGGTGCTTGAAATTGAAATATGAGGGCACCGATGAACTCGCAGTGCCAGTAATTGCTTAAGGGGACCTCTACCTTAGTTTTGTTTTAAACGGGTTGAGTTTTATTATTTGGGGAATTAGTTTAAAATAAATAAAATTGTTAGAACAATTTTATTCCATATATATGGTGGTTATATACTACATGGGGGAGTTAGGGGTGGGACCCACAACCACCTAACTACCCATGTGTGGATATTTGTGAGGTGGGGCCCACACAAGCCCCAAACTTTCACCTCCCCCATAAACTCCTTAAACCCCCCTTCAGTATTTTGCTAACTCCTATTTAATTGGTTAAACTTTCCACTTCCTCTCTCTCTCCCTCTTTAACTCTTTCCAACACACCTTAATTAGTAAATTTAACCACTTCATGTAATTAATTATGTGTTTTGAGTTTTGAAATTTAAATTGCTTGTGTTGATAAAATAATAGCATTAGCCAATTATTTTACTTTAGTACATGTTGTGTTGGGTGAAATTGGAGAGAGCTCTTATGTAAAAGAAGAAATAAGTTCCTCTTTCATTGAAGAACATCATCCTACCGCGAAGAAAGACACCTCTTCGACGAAGAACACTGACTCCACAAAAAGTGACGACGTGCCTTCCCTTCTCCTCTCTGCCACTAGTGTGGAGACACTGTTTCCTCCTTGGATGCACGCCAACTTCATCTACAAATCCTCTCTCTGAGACGCCGTCTTCTACAATTCCTGACACACGACGTCATTCGTTGAGGTAGGGTTAATTGTTTCAATTTTATTTGAATAAAATTGATCATTGTGATTGTTGAAAACATGATCATCTTTAGCCGATTGTTACTGCCTAACGCGAAGGGCGCGGGCCGAACAAAAACATCCCGGTGACCCTTTGTCGTTTCTTGTATTGTTTGGAATTGGGAAGCGACAACGATTGAAGGTGGCGACCGTGCGCCGGCCACGTGTGGAAGAACACCAGCCCACAACTATGGGTTGGTCGACTGACGAGGAAGAATCGGGCCGAAGGAAGGAGCTGCGGTGCCCCACAGCGTCGCACTGCAGGAACTGCAGCCCGCATATGGTGGGCTGCTTCAGTGGAAGAATCGACTGGCCTATTGGCTGACCGGGCTTTGGCGAGCAGTGATGCTAGAAAGACGCCGCGCTGGAAAACCGGCTTGCCCATCAGCCAGCCGGAAGGAGCCGAATTGCAGCACCAGGAGTGCACCGCGCTGAAGAAACACACGGCCCGCCCTAGCAGTCCGCTTACACCAGAAGGTCGGCCGGCTCCAGCCAGCCGGTGAGGGAGGCCAAAGCCGCTTGGCATCGCGGGTTCGAGTAAACATGGGGCCACGCCCCCTCGGACTGCTCAACCTATGGGCTGAGCCTCTTTCCAGCTATCCAAGCCAGTGGGGCAGCGCCCTGCCGAGCCACGCCCAGCCGGGTCGCGCCCGATCGAACCGGAATGCTCCCTGCTTGGTCGGGCCGCACCCCGCTGGGTAGGGCCAAACGTCGTCGGGATAGGCCACATCCCTTCGGGCCAGGCCGCACATTTATTTGGACTGGGTCGACAAACCTGCCGGGTTGGACCCGCTATAACTGCGTAAACCTGACTCGTCGGCCCAATAGGCTTAACAGGCCGAGCCTGTATTCACTTAAAGGTGAATAATTCAAAGACCGCGCGTCCGATCGACATGCCGTCTACGGCCCTGGGATTCTTTCGACGAGGAGGTCATTTAGAAATATTATAAGTGAGTTTTGGGAATCATTGGAAAATGTTCGGGTTTGGTCGAATACATTTCCAACCGGGCCCCTGGGATGGAAAAGCCAATATCTCACAAACCAGGCGTCTGATTGATGCGCTGTCTATCACGTTGAGTTCCTTTTGATGAGGCGGAACTTCGGGATACATCAAATCTGGACTTCATGACAGTTGATGTATTGACCCCCATTTACTCGAGAAGCAGACCCTCCCGGAATCGAGTACGATGTGTGAGGGAACCATAGAGCTGGCTGCAACTACAACGACTACTGTGCTAGGATCCTCCATGGGTTCGATGAAACAGACAACTGTACTTGGATCCTACGTGGGTTTGGCAGTGATGTCAACTGTACTAGGATCCTACATGGGATGGGCAGCGATGACGACTATACTGGGATCCTCCATGGGTTTGACAGTGATGATGACTGTACTTGGATCCTACGTGGGTTCGGTAGCGACGAATTCTGTACTTGGATCCTATGTGGGTTCGGAAGAGGAGATGATTCATAGGATACATCTATTCATCTCCACCCTTCTTCATGAGTAGTATACCGGTGTGAGCTGAGTCTTGAATAATCAATCAATAGCATTGGTGTGATTGACTTCTTTCCTGGGTGTACTTGGTTGTACAAGGGCTCGAGAGTTGGAGACGAACTGGAATTGATGACATAGGTAGATTTATGGGCATATACCTAAGTAGAGTCGATTGATACTTCGTGTTTGTATCTTTCCTTTTTGTTTTATCCTTTATAGATTCTGGGAGACCTTAGGGGGTCTCAGGGTACCTACTGAGTATCGTATACTCACCCCTGCATGGGCTATACCCACACTACGTTGTGTTGGATGCAGACGATAGAAAACACTGATCGAGGTAGAGGCTTGTGGTGCTGGACGGTACCCGGGGGTGGACCACTAGACAGGACGTACACTGGGCAGACGGCCGGGCCCAAGGAGGTGAGAAGACCATCTGTACCCACCCTTCAGGTGGGATATCCATAGGACGACTCAGTCGTTTCTATTTTACTTTACTGCTATTGTACTTTATTTCAATGGTACTGTACTTTTAGTTGAGTTTTTACACTGGCCCATTTACTTTTTACCACCTACTTTTTGTACTCAGTTTACATAGTGCATACTTCAGTTGTGTACTCTATTGTGTTCATTTACTTTTATAAAGGCAATACATTCCCTTTTATCTAGATTTACGCCTTTGGTGCTAGTTGCCAGCCCTTGGCCTATGGAAGGCGGGCTTGGGGTAGTCATAGCACGGGACCCGAGGATGGGTTCTGACAAATTGGTATCAGAGGTGTCGGTTCTACCGCAGAACTCAGGACTCTGATATTTCTTCTCTATGAAGAAATAATGTTAAGAGTATTGAGTGTGGTTTTCAATCTAGGGAGTCTACTGTTGGTGCGGGGGCCGACGTATCTATACACCAGGACCTTGACTTCTGATTTCCGACTTAGTGCCCGAAAACACTGATTGCGTGTTTGATTCAAAAGTTTTCTTTATGAATAATTTGTGTCAGCTCACCAGGTATACTTTTTAAATTTGGAGCACCTGTTTATTTTTAGGATAACCCCACGAAGGCAACTAGCTAGTGTTCTTAGTTACGTGATAGATGGTATCCCACCCAGAAACGAGGCCTCAGTGCAGGGCCCCATTATAGCGGAGGTACCAATAGTACCACTACCCGCTGAGCCACCGATTCCACCAGACCCAGTAGTAGAGAGTGCACACCGCCTGAGTTCATTGCACAAGTTTCAGTGACAGTGGCTGCCCAGGTTCCGCAAAGAGATGGACCCTCAGGCAGCTGAGGATTGGCTGGAGGCTCTCGTTAGAGTCTTCAAATTGGTTGGGACACCAGCAGAGCTTATGGTGATCCTTTCCACGATTCTCCTGCATACAGAGGTAGGTAGATGGTGGAGCCTGATTGTCTAGGTTCATGATGAGGCATCAATACTTTGGATGGACTTCGAGAGCCTATTCCTCTAAGAGTTTGTTCCATCCACCCTCCGTGCGGTGCGCATCTAGAAGTTACTATATCTATGGAAGGGTAGCATGACAGTAGCCTAGTTCTCAGCAAGATTTACCGACCTCTCGTGATACTCCAAAGACATGGTACGAGACACATTCATCCGGGCCCAGACCTTCGAGCAGGGGCTAAGGCATGAGACCAGGGCTTCGATGGTCTCCCTCAGCATTCCGACGTAGGTAGGAGTACTGGAGCGAGCCTTTCTCATGGACAACTTTCTTACTGAGACGATGCCATCAACGAGACCCAACACAGGGCGACATGTAGCGGAGCCTTCTACAGTAGGCAGTAAACAGATGTCGCAGAGGTCCAAGCGGACTAGGACATCAGGTGGGCGACCTCAGTATACTGGTTCGGATGTGCGGGGCACACGTAGTAGAGACAGCCATACGAGGGGCAGGCAGTTCTATTCATACGGCGGGCAAGGCCACATGGCTCGTGACTACCTGACCCGCCATGCAGACGAGCATCAGTCTGTGGTGGGACCTCCTAGGCAGAGGCAGAGGTTCGACCATGGCGGTCTGTAGGGAGAAGCCGGATGAGGAAGAGGAGCAGGACGAGCAGTGGGTGGTGGGTGACACTTCGAGGCTCAGCTCCAGGCAGTCGAGGCCTATGACCACGATGCACCAGAGATGATTTGAGGAACCATCTGTGTCTACTCCATCCTTGATGATGTTCTTATAGACATAGGCGCGAGTCATTCTTTTATTTCTGCTTCCCTTGTTCAGTGCTCGGAGATTCTGGCGGAGCATTTTTCTCAATCCTTACGGTTAGAGACTCCTAAGGGAGCAGAATTGGCGATTACACATTGGTCCCAGCAGTGTGAGATTACTCTAGGAGGAGAGATATTCGGCTGTAATCTTCTTGTAGTGGTGTCGAGGCCTTACGATGTCATCTTGGGTATGGATTGGTTATCTACAGTCCATGCCCAGATCGACTGTTTTAGTCACAATTTATGGTGTGTCTGCACAGATGAGAGTAGGTTCACCTTCACCGGTGAGAAAGGAGCCTTTGCAGCGCAGGATGGACTTTCGCAGAGGAGAGGGTAGCTGATCACACATCACATGGCTAGTCTCATCCTTGGAGCGGTTGATGTGCGTAGTCCGAGTTTTCCTGTTGGGGTGGAATAGTATGTGGACATTTTTATTAATGACGTTCCAGGACTACCTCCTCATAGAGAGGTAGACTTCTACATTGACCTGTACCCCAGGACATCACTGATATATACTCCAACATATCAGATGTCTCCCACTAAGCTTCGTGAGCTGTGGGTATATTTGGAGGACTTACAGAGAAGGGGATTCATCCAACCCAGTGTTTCACCCTGGGTTTCTCCAATTTTATTTGACATGGCGTATGGGAGCTTACGACTTTGTGTCGGCTACCATCTCCTAAATCAGTTGACCTTAATGAACAAGTATCCACTACTGAGGATTGATGACCTCTTTGATCAGTTCAAGGGAGCACGATGGTTCTCGAAGATAAACCATAGGTCAGGCTATCACAAGCTCAGAGTTCGAGATGAGGATGTGTAGAATATGGCCTTCAGGTGTCGGTATGGCCATTATGAGTTCTTGGTTATTCCCTTCAGCGTGACCAATTCACCAGCAGGGATCATGAGTCTCATGAACAGGATCTTCTAGCCTTACCTCGATTATTTTATCATTGTCTTCATCGACGACATACTGATTTACTCGACTACTGAGCAGGAGAATGCCTACCACTTACAGGTTGTATTGGACACACTATGAGAGCACCAGATTTATGGTAATCTCTCGAAGTGCCAGTTTTGAATTGCATAGTTTCACTTCATGGGGCATGTCATCTCAAAGGTTGGAGTTTCAGTGGATCCTATGAATAACGACACACTACATTCTTAGAAGCCACCCAGATGTGTGATGGAGGTGCGGAGTTTCCTAGGTCTGGCTGGGTATTATCGGAGATGTGTGCCAGACTTCTCCAGAGTGGAATCAGCACTTTCATCTTTGAAGAAGAAGGGGAAACCCTTCGTGTGGTCAGATAGATGCTATTTGAGCTTCCAAAAGCTAAGGAAGAGAATGACTAGTGCACCCATCTTGAGGCTACCAGAGGAGGGCGTTGGGTACATGGTTTACTACGATGCATCAGGGACCGGACTCGGGTGTGTCCTGATGTAGGAGTGGGAATTGATCGCATATGGTTCACGATAGTTGAGGTAGCACGAGCAGAACTACAATACCCATGACCTGGAGTTAGAAGCAGTGGTCTACACTTTGAAGATGTGGCAATAGTATCTGATGGGAGAGTGCATTACAGTCCATTCTGAACACCAGAGTCTTAGGTATATTTTCTCGTAGAAGGACCTGAACCTGAGACATCGTCGACGGCACGAGTTCCTCTAGGACTATGAATTTGAGATAGTCTATACTTCTGGGAAGGGGAACGTAGTAGTTGATGCTCCTAGTAAGAGATCGGTCATTCAGCTACATTGAGAGGCGACATAGTAGTTATCCGCTTTGCAGATATCCTTCATGGATAGAGATGGGGTAGCTTTTCTACAATCCCTCACAGTTACTCCACCACTACATCAGTAGGTCAGAGATGCGCAGTGTGGGGACGTTGACTGTGAGACGTGAGGTGCTCAGATTTCTATAGGGTAGGTGCCTTATGGATTTTCTGAAGGAGGAGAGCACGTCATCCTCTTCAGGGGACGTAGCATGGTACCAGTTGCACTGTAGGAGAAAGTGCTGAGGGATTTTCACACTTTCCCTCTAGCGGTACATCCTGGAGTGGCGAAGATGTTCCAGGACCTTAGACGACAACACTGGTGTCTGAGTATGAAGAATGCTATAGTTGAGTTTGTTTCACGATGCATCACTTTCCAGCAAGTGAAGGTAGATAACCAGGTACCAATAGGCTTGGTACAGTCCTTAGAGGTTCCATAGTGTAAGTGGGATGGGATATCCATGAATTTCATGATGGGTTTTCCACGTACTTCCAGGGGACACCACTCTATCTGGGTGATCGTTGATTGACTCACCATGTCAGCCCACTTCCTTCGGATCAGAGAGTAGGGATCAGAAGAGAGCTTAGGACGTCTCTACGTTCAGGAGATCGTACGGCTTCATGGTGTGCCATCATCTATTGTATCTGATCTAGATTATCGCTTTACTTCTCGGCTTTGGTAGGGGTTGCAGGAGGCATTTGGGACGTATCTATGCCTGAGCACCGCCTTTCATCCTCAGACGGATGGCCAGACATGGATGACCATTCAGACTCTGGAGGACATGTTCCATGCATGTGTCCATGACTTTGGTCGCAGCTGGGAGGATCACCTACCCTGGTGAGGGTTTCATACAACAACAGCTACCACTCCACCATTGGGATGGTACCATACGGGGCACTGTATGGTCGACCTTGCAGATCACCTCTATGCTGGACTAACCGTGGGGAGTCCGCACTTGTAGGACAAGAGATGGTTCAGGCTATGAGGGAGAAGGTACATATCCTCCAGGAACAGATGGGGACTGCACAGAGAAAATAGAAGTCATATGCTAGAATGAGACTAAGACCACTGGAGTTCGAGGATGGCGACCACGTTTTCTTACAGGTCTCACCTCAACATGGATTACAAAGATTTGGTCAGGGTAAAAAGTTATATCTGTGCTTCCTCAGCCCTTTCCAGGTCCTCAGCAGAGTAGGCGAGGTGGCTTACCGCCTGGCTCTTCCACCTCAATTGCACCGGGTGCATGATGTCTTCCACGTATCTCAGCTGAGGAGATACGTGCATGACCCAACCCACATAATTGATCATGGGGATCTAGACTTAGATGATGGGGATACTTTCACAGAGGTCCCGGTGGAGATCAAGGATAGACTCGGGCGAGTCCTACGTGGACGTTCGATTCCTCTAGTGCTCACTCGTTGGAATCATGAGAACCTCCAGGAGAACAAATGGGAGCAGGAGGCTCAGATGCATTCTCAGTACCCTTATTTGTTCCCCTAGTTTATGTTTTAGCTTTATGGGAACGTAAAGCCTTGAGGTGAGAGTAATTTAAATACCTATAAATTTCAAGGACATTTTTCTTCTTAAATACATTAGAATTTTACAAGTCTGTGGCTTCTGATGGCACATGATTCTGAGGCCTGGTGTGACCGGAATCAATTTCCAAAGTTTAGCACAGGTAAGTTCAGTAAACAAACGAGCGAGATTTCATATCGTTTGAACCGTTGCTCGAAATTAAAATCTGAGGGCACCAATGAACTCTCAGCACCGATAATTTCTTAAGGGGACCTTTACCTCCGTGGAGTTCTAAGCGGGTTGATTTTTATTATTTGGGGAATTAGTTTTAAAAAAAATAAAATTGTTAGAACAATTTTATTTTATATCTATGGTGGTTATATCCTACATGGTGGTGTTAGGGGTGGGACCCATAACCACCTAACTCCCTATGTGTGGATATTTGTGAGGTGGGTCCCACATGAGCCCCAACCTTTCACCTCCCCGCTAAACTCCTTAAACCCCACTTCATTATTTTGTTAACTCTTATTTAATTGTGTAACCCTTACACTTACTCTCTCTCTCCCTCTTTAACTCTTTCTAACACACCTTAAGTAATATATTTAACCACTTAAATTAATTAATTAAGTGTTTTGAGTTATGAAATTTAAATTTCTTGTGTTAATAAAATAATTGAATTAGCATATTATTTTACTTTAGAATTTGTTCTGTTGGGAGAAATTGGAGAGAAATATTGTGTAAAAGAAGATAGAAGTTCCTCTTTCATTGAAGAACATCATCCTCCCGCAAAGAAAGACACCTCTTCGACGAAGAATATCGACTCCACAAAAAGAGATGACGTGCCTTCCCTTCTCCACTCCCCAACTAGTGTGGAAACGTTGTTTCCTCCTTGGATGCACGCCAACATCGTCTACAAATCCTCTCTCCACGACGCCGTCTTCCGCGACGCCCAACGTACGACGTCTTTTATCAAGGTAGGGTGACTTGTTTTAATTTTATTTGAATTAATTAGTTCGTTGTGCTTTGTATAACCTTTCTCATCTTTTTCCGATTGTTACTGCCTAACGCGGAGGGCGCGAACCGAACAAACACGGCCCGATGACCCTCTGTCGTTTCTTGTCTTGTTTGGAGTCGGCAAGCGGAAACGATTGATGGCGACGACTGTGTGCCTGCCGCATGCGGAAGAACCCTGGCCCGCAACCACGGGCTGCTCGACCGATGAAGAAGAACCGGCCCAATGGAAGGAAGTACAGCACCCCACGGCGCCACACTGTGGGAACTGCAGCCCACTTTGGTGGAAGAACCGGCAAGCCCGTCGGCCGGCCGGGCTGTGGAGAGCCGCGGTTCCAGGAGGGCACCGCGCTGGAGAACTGGTCGGCCCGTTGGCCGGCCGAGCAGAGCCAAACTGTAGTGGCAGGAGGGTGCTGCGCTGAAGAAACATGCGGCCCTCCTGAGCAGGCCGCTTGCGCCCGAAGGCCGGCCAGTTCCAGCCGGTCGATTAGGGAGGGCGGAGCCTCTTGGTGTCACCTGTTCGGGAAACTGAGGGGTTGCGCCCCCTCGGACCACTCAACCTCTGGGCCGAGCCAGTAGGGCAGCGCCCTGCCGTGCCGCACCAAGCCTGGTCGTGCCCAGTCGGGCCGTGCCCATCCAAACTGGACCTCACCGGGCTGGGTCGCGCCCTTTCAGGGTAGGCCAACCCCTTCGGGATTGGCCATGTCCCTTCGGGCCAGGCCGCACATTTCTCTGGTTAGGTCCGACAACCCTTCTGGGTCAGTCCTGCTAAAACTGGGTTAACCCGACCCGTCGGCCCACTGGGCTTAATGGGCCGGGCCCATATTCACTTAAAGGTGAATAATTCAATGACTGTGCGTCCGATTGATACGCCGTCTGAGGCACTAGGATCCTTTTTAAAATAAGGATCTTTTTCAATACTCTAATTTTTTTTTGGGATTCTTTGAAAAATGGTCAGGTTTGGTCGAGTACATTTCCAACAGGGCCACTAGGATGGACAGACAAATATCTCACAGACTGGGTGTCCGCTTAATGTATCGTCTATCACGTTGAGTTCCTTTTGATGAGATGGAAATTAGGGATACATCTACTTTGGACTTCGTGATAATTGATGTATCTACCCCCCCCCCCCTTTACTCAAGGAGTATACCCTCTCAGAATCGAGTACAATGTCTGCGGGAACCAGAGAGCTGGCTGCGACTGCGACGACTACTATGTTGGGATCCTCCATGGGTTCGACGATGAAGACGACTGTACTTGGATCCTACATGGGTTTGCAAGTGATGACTACTTTACTAGGATCCTACGTGGGTTCGGCAGCGATGACGACTGTGCTAGGATCCTTCGTGGGTTCGGTAGCGATGACGACTGTACTTGGATCCTATGTGGGTTCAGCCGCGACAACCTATGTAATTGGATCCTACATGGGTTCGTCAAAGGAGATGATTCAAAGGCTACATCTAATCATATCCACCCTTCTTCGTGAGTAGTATACTTGTGTGAGCTACGTATTGACTATTAAATCAATACCATTGGTGTGCTTGACTTCTTTCCTTTGTGGACTGGGTTATACATGGGGCCGAGATTTGGAGCGGAACTGGAATTGATGACTTAGATATATGTATGGTCATATACCTAAGTAGATTCGTTTGATACTTCGTGTTTTTATCTTTCCTTTGAGGTTTATCCTTTGTAGATTCTGGGAGACCTTCAAGGGTCTCAGGGTCTCTACTGAGCATCGTATACTCACCCCTGGATGGGCTATGCCCACACTACATTGTGTTGGATGCAGACGAGAGACAACATTGATCGAGGTGGAGGCTTGTGGAGCTGGATGGTACCCGAGGGTGGACCACTAGACGAGAAGTACACTAAGCGGACGACCAGACCCGAGGAGCTGAGGAGGCCATCTGTACCAACCCTTCAGGTGGCATATCCGGAGGACGACTCAGTGGTTTCTATTTTACTTTACTGTTGTTGTACTTTCTTTCAGTTGTATTGTACTTTCAGTTGGGTTTCTATACTCTCCCATTTACTTTTCAGAACCTACTTTTGTACTCAGTTTTTTTAGTGCTTACCTCAGTTGTGTACTCTGTTGTGTTTGTTTACTTTTATAAAGGTAATTCCATCACTTTTATCAGGTTTTACGCCTTTGGTGCTAGTCGCCAGCCCTTGGCCTATGGAAGGCGGGCTTGGGGTAGTCACGACATGGGCCCCATGGATGGGTCGTGACATGATGATTATATAATGCGACTTGGAAATTTCACAAGTGGTTATGTGATATATCAAATTATGGGTGGTTTCAGTATAAACCAACAATCGGTGGTTATGTTAAAACCACCAATGCATTGGTTATAGAAGTTGGCAATATGGCTATTATATTTAGTGATATACAAGGAAGTCGACCATATGGTTATTCTATTTTAGTATGTTTATGTCCCAAGTTACAATTATATGTCATATGTTGCTTTATATGTGCATTATAGAAATATTGTGGTTACAAAAGAGCTAGAAATATGATTATATTCAGTGAAGTGTTTTTCTACTTCTTAAAGGTGAAATTTATTAATTGATAGTATTCATCATTTACTTGTTGTTTTAAAAAACTAACAGTTTTTCTTATTTGTGCATTACTTTATTAAACCTTTTATGCTTATCCCATGATTTTGAAATTTTTTCCATATGTCATAATGTTTAATACGATCAAGGATGAGATCATGGAAAATTCATGCAGTTTAAAACATGGAACTAACCATGTTTATTTTTTTAAGAGTTTTTATTTTTTGAAAAAAAAATAGATGCTGAGTAGAAGTGTGTACTTGTAATATCCAAGTTGTTATGTATATGTAATGAAAAAGTTCTCTAATGATCTAAACCTGAAAAAAACCTCACTGTGAATTATTAACTTAATTTATAATTATGTAATGTTTACGGCATGGGACTTATAGTTGGTATCATAGAGAGGATTAGATATCTTTAGAGGTTAGGGTGTTATTTAAGCATAAGTGACATAACCATAATGGTTAGAATATTAGAAAGATTCATAGTTATTTTAGATATATCGAATGAGTTTATGATAGAATGAAAAGGTATAACGTAGTGTTTAACCCTCTCATAAGATATTATATGATGATTTTTTTGATCTACTCAAACATACCTTTTTGGTTTTAGTAAATGACTAGATCTAGTAGGAACCAAAGTAACAATGGATGTGAAAGAAACTCTGGTGGTTTTTTGAATGAGAAACCAAATGAAATGCGATATGCATTGGGAAATCTTGTGGTTATTCTCAACCAACTATCTAGAGTCATGATTGACCACCTGAACCATGTGAATATTTATAACTCATGGTATATATGAGAAACACATCACAATGGATGTTCAGGTAATAATCATAAAGGTAAGTATTTTCCGATACCTGTGTGCCAAGGACGTGGAAAGAAACACCTAGGAAACTTCTTCAAATGGATGAGAAGATGTTTCAGATATTGTAATGAATTTCATAAAGTAAAAACCTACCCTGTAAAAAGGAGAAATCCGGTTGAATCTAGGACAAAGAAAGAAGTTCATTCTGAGGGATCAATTGAATGTTTTAAATGTGGTGTGCATGGTCATTATCCAAATTGATTTCCTATGAAAATGTATTGGGAATGGGATCAGTAGAACCATAAAAAAATATTTTTACTAGTACCTAATGGCACTCGAATTTAGGATGAGGAAACTGACAATAACCAATGGAAGGCTTGTATTATTTCATTGTTGAATTTTTGACATTATTGAATCTTAGGAAATGATTCATGATTTTGTTTGTAGAAAATAATTATTACTGAATATGTTGCAAAATAATTTTTAATAGATAATGAAGAATGTTGAATGAGTAAGAAATCTATATATAAGGGATTCAAGTGTCATGGTACATTTTATGATGATGAAATGCTTCAAAGTATTAAGGCACTTTTGATAAAGGGATTACTTTGGAATAATTTTTCTAGTATGCATAACCCTGAAGTTGGATATGTGAAACTTTTATTCATGAAAAAATTATATTTTATTATGTAGACCTAATAGAAAACATTAGGGGTTCATATTATAATTTTTGTTTTGAATTTATACATGGTTATTACATTTTGGGATGCAAAATGAATGGTATTAGATAACCATTGTGGTTAAAATATGTTATGGCTATTTTAAGGAATTTATCTCATTTTTTGGAATGTTATAAAATTATATTGTTTTTGAAAAAAACGTAGACCTTGTGACAATTCGTTGTTTCGGACAAAGCATTAGGAATTGAACCCATAACCAATGTACAATTGGGATTTATCGCATACCAGTGTACTATGTGAAGTCCCTGGTTAGTATGACTACTTCTTTGTATTTAAATTATTTTATGGATCCAAAATATGTTGCTTTTAGTAATTTATGATTTGTCAAATGGATATCCTTATTATAGGATAGTTGTTTAGTGATTAAGGGATAAATCTCTTTTTGGAAGATGTTTTGTTTTTTTGGGAACTCTATATGCCTAAATATAATAGAATACTATGGGATTTAATTTGTAATGTAATGGTTGAAATTTTATTTTGGAAGAATATATGTTTGTATTACGGACTTATAGTAATATGGGTTATTTATGGAAATGATTAACTTATCAAAGATAATATGTGATTAGGTTAATTAATTTTTAATGTGAGACTTTAAGAGTAGGTGATGTTATTTGGAGATAAATGTTAAGATTTATCGTGGAAGACTATGTGATCAAATCCTTCAGAATTTGTGGTTTCAGACATACATTGGATTATTTTGAAGAATTTTAAGGACAATTGTGTATTAAAAGGTCTTTTTTGAACATTGGGTATTGTTTGTTGAATTTTGGAGATTAAGATTAGTATTTCTTTTTATAAAGGGTTATCCTTTATTGGGATTATTTAATCTTGTACAAACCATTTTAGTTTTGGTTAATGTTCAATGATATGGGAAATATATGGTTCATCTTTTTTGGATCATGTTATTCTCTAGATGTTTATTCTAGCACTTCAGGTGTGACCAAGTCATCATGAATACTCATCGTTTGGAGAAAAGATGAGTTTTTGGTAGAAACCAATTAAGGGATGAAACTCAACTTGAAAAGTATGTATATTTCATTATGTTTTTGGTATATATCATAAATTAAATTCTCAACATTATATAAAATAACTTAAAACAAAAATGTTGTCTGTTTACTTTTCCTACAGGGGAATCAAAGACCGTTTAAGCTATCCCAATTTTGTGGTTTTCTGGGGGTCAACTTTCTCATGATCATGTTTTCCATCACTTTCTATCAAAACTTGACACATCATTTCTCCTCTATATCCATGTTTTTATGGAATCACAGTATGGATTATCTTAGGTGACCATTGTACTTCTCATTATATCTTTTAATGTGATAGTTTTATAGACTCTTGTTTTAATGTGGGACTTTCAATGTAGTTTCCATGCCCAATTTTATATTTTTGAGGATGCAATTTGTAAAAGGGGGGAAGGATGTAAAATCCCAAACAAATAAAGAATATGAAATTTTGATATTTATTAATATTATTTATTTATTATTAAATTTACATTAAAGTGGATTCTATGTTCTATGGTCAATCGGACACGCAAAAATGGGTTTCTCTGAAGTCTTATGTTGTACACAATGCTGAGTGATACTGAAAATAATTATAATAATATAATATTATTATTTTAAATGGTAGTTAACAATTAGCTATTTTATTGGTGGGAAGGAACATTAAAAACCATTTTATGATTAAAAAATTTTGTTAAATGTTTCTAACTTTATCCAATAAGTTTTAGAGGCTAAAATTGAGAAAAAATCTAATTTTAAGCATAAATACTCTAATATTTGTAAAATAGTCGTTTAATCGCTTTTTAATGGAGAACCCGTTTTAAATATAAAATTTTTCACCATTATATGTCAAATGTGAGAAGATAAACTTTATATTTAGAATATTTATATCAAAATTAACATTGGGTAAATTTTTGGTATTTTTCTGATAAAGTTCATTTTTTATTGAATATTGCAAAATACTGCCTTTAAAGTCAAAACTGTATTTTCATCTGATTTATTTATGTGGTTATATTATATTTTTAAATGGTTTTAAAGTGTAATTAGATTATAATTTTACAATTTAATCTAATTTTTTTCATTTTAATTAATTTCACTCTTAAATTGGACATAACCACATGTCAATCTTTTTGTAGTGTTTATTTCTTAAAAACTTGCTTTCTTGTTTTGACAATAAAAATTAATTTTAAATTAATTAATGAATCTTCTATGTTTTGGATTTGGTAATGTAGATATCATTTCAGAATTTTAGATATCAAAATTATCTTTGGGTGATGTTTGGGATATTTTTCTGAAAACATTCAATTTTTTATGAATAATGAAAACAGTGCATAGTAGATAAAAACTATATTTTTGATTAAAGTGAAATTTTACCTCTTCTGTGAATTTAATTTCAAAAATCCGACATAAATGGTTATTATCAGTAAGTAAAATGTGATTCAATAGGTAGAAAATAATTTTTGGGGAATAGAAACTTTTGATTTTTATTTACCGCGGTTAAAAGTAAATAGGGTAATTAAAGGTAAAAATAATAATATAATAATATAAAAATTATCTTAACACTTGTACTAACCTTATTGGGTGAGTAATGGATCAAAAATACAATCCTTGGGTAGAAATTTTGGCCTTTTTAAGCATCTTGGGTAACATAATTACATAAATAACTTTTTATTTAAAGTTAAAGTAAAAATATCATAAACATGAATTGTTTTTCTATAACAATTTTAATGTGGAATTATATAATTTTTATTTTTGTCTATAAATAGTCTTTAAAAATTTAAAAATATTTCCTACTTCATGGTATTTTATTTATAATTTTTATACATCATATAAAAAAATTTATTTGTGACACAAAGATGATGTAATGATTACCTCATTAATGAATGTTTTAAATAAATGAGATTATAAATATTAACATAAATTAATTTTTAAACATTTCAGTCTAGCCACGAATTTTATGGATTATTATTACTTTCTATATTTTAAATAATGAATCATTTTCCATTTGATAATATTTTTATGGATTTTTAGAAAGTCATGATATGAATAGTATAAAAAATTTACATAAGTGTTTTTAAATCAATTAATATTTTATTAAATGATAAAACATTCCTAAAAATACAAAATTCAACAAAATGAAATATATGATGTTAAAATTGTCATTGATTATCTATTTTCCAATGATGTGAATATTATAGTAAATATATTAACAATATAGTATGAATATACAAGAAAACATGGTAAAAGTTAAATAATATATCAAAGGGGTAAATAAAAAAAGATGAGGACTAAAAAACATCAAAAACCTGTCAAATTCAAATTGGATGATTTTTTTTCAACAAATATTCATATTTTATTCTAATGTAATGATTTTTTGTCCTTTTAAAACCAAAAATAATTTTACAATAAAATAATACTTTAAATCATTCCTAAGGAGACACTCCTCCCTCTTATAAAAGGACACAACATTTAACCCATTACTCACACACCTAAATCCCCTTGGATCATCCGACCTTTTCCCAAATAAGATCCCAACATCCATATCTTCTTAAAAATAACCTCCACATAGGCAGAATCCAATTCACATGACACCTTTTTCTCAAATCACAAGAGGTTACCCTATTTGAGGTAACGTCTTCTCTCAAGTTTCCTTCCATTATTTTTCCTTCTCTACCCCCTATGCTATTATGATTCATATTTTATATAATAACACAAGTATACTCAATATTCTAGTTTTTTGTTATAAGATGTTTTCAATCTACTCTTACACACACCTTCATCTAATGGACACTTATATATTGTTTCTATGTACGGTGAACTATTGCCTCACAAAATGATAATTTTTCGATTTTCCCGCACCACCACTCATAGTGGCCATTTTGGTGGAACTGTAATTATATATGATATTTATGATATTTTTGTCTCTATGTTTGTATAATTATCATTTATGACATACATTTCCTCTGGTCATTTTGTGTAAATATGATAATTTTATTTGAGAAAGTGTGGACACGCACTCCCTCAATGTGATATGATTCGTTCATACCATACATGGATCATATAGAGGATGGGGAAAATTAAATTATGAAACGTATATTAAATATAATATTATAATATAATAATAATATACCTATGTATCATTTGGTTTTCATTCATTTAAAAATGGAAAAAATGAAATGAATACAGCATTAATGCGTACATATGGCTTACAGTCTCCATGAATGGTGCATTTCACTTTCATATATCCAAATGTTATAGACTATTCTAAATAAATATATACTGTATATAAATTATATATAAGCAATATAAATCATCAAAATAAATCTGCAGATAAAGAAAATATGACAACATGGACAATTTGTAATTATAACAAGTTCATTTTTGAATCATGTTCTGAACATCAACAAAATATCTGATATGAACTCAAATAATTAACTATTTATTTTATCAAGTTAATAAGTGATATTGAACTAATAATCAACTTGAAAAAGGTTCTTAATCGAGATGATATTAAATTATGTTTATTATTCATGAAGTTAAAGAATGAATGAGTCAACTCATACACAAGGTATAGGACTTGGTCTCAATCTCCTTTCATTGGGGAATGTTTTGATAATAAACTCCGCCTTCTTTTACATGGTGAATAATAAACCCCTTTGACTTTTATTTTCATTAAAAAGAAATATTTTTTCTATGTATAGTTTTACTAAATGTCAAAATTAATTTTTTTAATATATGCGGTGATGACGACCTTTATGCCGCCGCAAACATTGTTTCATATTTGGATTCCTTAACAAGACGTGATGTTTTTAATCGAAAAATAAATACCACATTACATTCTTCATATTTTGGATTTGAAAATTGTTTTGAAAGTTTATTTACAATTTCTATATCTTGAAATTATTTAGTAAAACTGCAAATGAAATTTTATGATTGATATGTTGATATTTGAAATATTTTATGTGTGATGATTATATATTGGTACCTAGACATTTTGTGGGTGGTTACGTGATAAACCAAATGATGGGAGGTTCCATGATAAACCATGGACGGGTGATTACGTTATAACCTCCAATACATTGGGTGTAGTAGTCGTCTTTATGGCTATTCCATTTTGTGGTATGTGTATAATTCGACCATATGGTTATTCAATTTCAGTATGATTATGTCCCAAGTTACCTTTATATGTTGTATGTTGATTTCTGTGGGCTTTATGGTAATCATTTGGTTATAAAAGGGTAAACAATAAGATTATATTCAGTTAAGTGTTTTTCTACTTATTAATGGTGAAATTTATTACATTATAGTGTTTATATTTTACTTATTATAATGAAAAACTATCATTTTTTCTTCTTTGGGTATTTCATACCGAGCTTTTTATGCTCATAACAATTTTTTGAAATGTTTTTCATAGGACATAAAGTGGAATAGGGTCAGCGATGGGATCATGGAATAGTTGTGTTGTTTAAAACATTCAACTAAAGATGTTTCTTTTATTTTAAGAGTTATTATTTTAGGAACAAAATGAATACTGAGTAGTAGTGTCTACATGTATTATCAATGTTGTTATGTATATGTTATGACCTAATTCTCTAAGCCTCTAAACCCAAAAAGATCCCCAGTGTACATTATTAACATAATTCAGAATTATGTAATGTTTATGTCTTGTTCCTTAAAGTATATATATATATTCATTAAAGTATCATTTAAATGTCATATATATAAAATATTATTATCAAACACATCATTAATATATTCTATGTAATGTGTGAATGAATCACATCGATTTGTGAGGCAATAGTCTACTGTACACATCAGCGATGTTATCATATTCCCTAAAAATGTAAATAACATAGGTATGTGTGATATAATAATTATATAATAATAATAAAATCATATATATCAGATGAATAATATTTAATATATCAATTCATATTTATTCCCAACCTTGAAATGTGGCAATAAATGAATGAACAACATCTGTTCGTGATGCGATAGTTATTTGTACACACGAACAATGATTTTATAATCTATTAGATGGAAGCGTGTGACATTATTGGTCATACCATTAACATAAAATCATACCATAATATTCAATATAATTAAATTTTTGTATTATCATTTAATAAAAACAATTTTAGGGGGTGGACACGAAAATAAAATAAAAATACTTTTAGAATAACATTACATCTTTATTGGGTTTCCTACTTTTCTTTTCACTAAAATATTGAGTAGTTTTATTAATAAGAAAATGAGGTTTTCTAGTATTATGGGATGGATATTAGGGAGTAATTTGGGTGGATATTTTTCAGTACAAATTGCTTGAGGTTTTGAATAATTTTTTGGAGTGGGTGTCTTTATAATTGAGGGGAGTAGAATTCTTGTAAATACTAAAATGTATCTTGTATAGGAAGGCATGCATTACCTCGCGTGCCCCTAAAATTAAATTATTATGGATTTTAGGGACTTCTTGTCGATAAAACCTCTAACACATAAAATGAAACACATTTTTTAATTTTTTCCCTTAACATCAATGTTTCCCAAAGTATACAATTTAGGTTTTTATTAAGGTGACTAATTTTTTAACCTGGGTAATTTATCCATTAAGATGAAATTAAAGGGATCCTTATTATAAAATTTTAACCAACTGATTTTATATAATATAAATATTTTAAAAAATAAAATTTACATTTATGTTAGAAATTAATATTAATAAAATGGTATACGATGCACAGAAACACTATGTTATCCCTAACTATACTGATATTATTTTACTAGTTAAAGGTTAATGTGTTATTTATAAAGGGTAAATTGGTTCTTTAATAGACCATATGTTATTTTAATTAACATTTAAAATCACCTAGTAGAAGATATTGTTTTTCTAATTCTAAGTCATATAATTAAATATCATTTATAACAAAATAAAATTAATGTCAATTAGGAATGAATTATTTTAATTGCAATATAAAAAATATGAAGACAATGATTTACATAAAATATATCATTTTATAACCATTTTAACAATATATAATCACTTAAAAATTTAATCTATGAAAATAATTCATTCAATTTACTTTAGTTTTAATATTTTTAGTATCATTTATTTTAGTTATTAATTAACTTGATAAAAACATCATTATCATTTTATATGAATTTAATTTAATTAATTCATTTCTAAAGATTTAAATTAACTTATCATTGTTAAAAACAAATTTAACTTTAAAAATTCTAAAAAAACTAAAAATATGTAATATTTTCCCCTATCCCAAAACATTATAGAATAAAAATATAACAAATATATCATTTTGGTATTTTTCTATACATACCTTATTAAATAGGCCACATTCATGGAATTATATCCCTAAAAATCAAAAAATAGGGCCTAAAAAGTTAAGGGTATAAATATGGTAAACCAATTCATTTTGAGAAAATGGGTAGGTCATTTAAATCTTTATATTCAATGTTTAACCACCAAGTTAACCCAGTTTTACCATTAATCACTATTATTTATTTTAAATGTTTTTACTAGTCACGTTAGACAAAAATTATGTTTTCACTATTAGACAATATAAATTATGATTATTCCAAATTTGGAATTCATTTTTCAGAATTCAAATCACCTAAAATGAATATTTTAAATTAACATTAATCCCACAAACCTGGTGAGAAATCGGGGTTTTTAAGTGAAAGTGTTCCAAACATTGAAACATTTTTACATAAAAATTAAATATAATTGATAGAGATAACATTTTAATTATTTTCATATGTTTTTAATGATTTAAACCTAGAAAATTTAATAATTTGGGCCAATTTGTACCATTTTAGTATTTTTGGTGAATTTTGTGTCTAATTGTGAAAATTGTTTAATTTTGGAAATTTAGCTATTTTATGGAGCTTATTTATTCCGAGAATATCGTTTACAAATTTGATACAAATAAATCGATTCCTTTTATTGTATTTTCATGCTCTCGGTCATCAAATTTATATTTGGGACCTAGATCCAATTTGAAACACACTGGATTAGATAAATCAAGTAAGAGAAGAAATTTCTATAGCTGAAAGAATGGACCCAACCATAATTAATGAGGTGTATCTCAGCCTACAAATATCCATATTTGGTGATTATACTTGGAGAAGAAATAGGACTCTGAACCCCATTCTTTAGTTAAAGTTCATGTAGAAAAATATCATTGAGGCTTCCTTTTAATATGTCCAAAAAGAGAAAGTTGGTGCATATCATCTGGAGGAAACATTCTTCATCAGTAATTAGATAATGACTATTCAGAAACATGTCCAAATATTATGAGATTTCTAGGGATCATTATATATTGACAGGGGAATATAATTTATGAATCCAAATTCCCATTATTCTTCCATTTAATATGCGAAACAGACTCTAGAATTAGTTTGAATATTCTCGGGAGAAATTTTCTACTCCACAATACTATAAATTAGAGTGTCCACTTCCATTCAAAGGGGTTAAAGAAGGTTCAAGGGGGATATGTTGGTAGATTGATTTGATGAAATTATTTTTAATTTCTCTTTTCAATTTTTATTTCTTTCATCATGGTCTCTTATTCCCCTTTAATCTATATTACCCATCATATGGAGGGGTAATTCATATGAGTGGTTGGAGAAGGGGGAGTTTCAATTTTGTAATGTAGGAGTTTTATGATTAAATTTTAAACCATATTTTTATTATGAATGATTTTTATTCTTAGTGTTTCCAAATTTTGTTAATTCGATCTAGTTTTGGGTTTAGTGTATTCATCGTCAATATCATTAGTTGAAGACTTTTAATCTCCCTCCGCCAAATTCAATTTTTCTCGATCGAGAAGATCATGTTAGGTGGTGAGTGTCCAATGATCATTTGCACATTTATGGAACTAGAGGAATTTTCTAGAGTTATAAGGATAAAAAATTATCTATTAGGACTTTCCTTGCAAGTTTAGGAATTTTTTTATGAACATCCATTCACATAGGAGTGAGTTCTTTTTCATTCTACAACCAAGGTTGATTGATCACTCAATCGAATATATTTTCATTTATCATTAAATAGGAAAAGTGGGAAGATGATATTTATGAATATGAGGACCTTGAAAAAGTTGACCATACCCTGACCCCATTACACTCTTCATTGATTACTGTTCAATTATTATTTTCAATTTCTTACATTATTCTTCAACCCAAACAATTTCTAAAAACAACATATTCTCCTTTATTTAATTTATGTGAAAAACGAAATTGTGGTGAACTCCCCTCTGGAGGTAACCAAGGTTACCAACTTTACTACATTTTAATATAGTTAATATTTTTTGTCACACACCATGACTAGAACGTGTTAAAACATGGAGTTGTTTCCAGGGAGGTAGTGCCAATATTTTCTCCTTCATTTTCTTTTACATTTTCATATATTCTATTCAAATTTGCATGATTTGAACCTCAAACATGGAAACTTTCCCCGGTGATCCTAAAATTTAAGGAACCATGTTGAATAGACTATGAAATATCAATTTACTACCTAAATTTAAGGATATTTTTTTTACAAAATCGATTGAAACATTAAGTGTTCACTCCGAAAATTTCATCATGGCTAGAAATAAAAACCAACACCTATAGAATTTTGTGCCCCATAATTCCATAATAAAAAAATCAACTTGTCCTATTATTATTAAAAAATTATTTTGAGATGAAGCCTAATATCATTCCATTTCTTCAAAATTTCCACGGATTGGTAGATGAAGATAACAACAAAAATATTAAAGACTTCACATACGTTTTCTCAACATTCAGACCCCTGTGGAGTAATAGATGAACAAGTAAAGTGGATGGAGTTTCAATTTTAATTTGAAGGAACAACCAAATAATTGTTGAATGGTCTAAAACATGAAGATGTGTATGATTAGAATAACATGGTGAGGTTCTTCATGCAATGATTTTTCCCCACTTCCAGAATCATAATAATCATAAATGAGATCTATTCCATCAGAAAATCATAAGGTAAAACTCTTTATGAGTACTTGGAATGATTTAAAAATCTAGGTGCCAGATATTCACATAAATCCATTGAGGGTCATCAGTTTATTTTCTTCTTCTATCATTTATTACTAGATAATTATAGAAACATTATTTATGAATAATATGGAGGTGCACTTATTGACAAGCCACTAGAAGAAGCCAAGGGTTTGATTGATAATATTTCTCAAAACTCACAATAGATTTGTACAAGATGTATTGGAAGATGAGGTTTTCATGAGGTACAAACCTATCATCCATCACCCTTTCTAGAAACTGTGATTGAAGAGATAATTAGTTTAGTGAAAACTATGGCCTTGAATCAAGTGGGAGACCAAAAAGCACCAGCTATGGTATGTGGTTTATGCCCATCACCTGATCATTTCACTGACCAATGTAATGAAATATAGGGAATGGAATCTTGTTTGGAAACATTTAAACATAGATTCTACCAAAAAAATCAAATATGGATAGATTCTAACCATGATCATTATTGATTTTTAAATTAAAAAAATTAAGTTAGACCCCAAAACTAAAACCTGTTCTATACCCCACCACCATTTAAAAAAAGAAATATTATAACGAAATTCCACACCACCAACCATTTAATTTCCCAAGACCCTATTATCAACCATCTATTAGAATATAACCTTCTTCGGAACAGCTAAAATCCATGTTTTATGACCTGGTAGATAAGGTTGACAGGCTGGAAAATACAGTGGGATGTTTTTTTAAATCATGAACAAAAATTCTATGAATCTTACTTCCTACACAATCCCAAACCTAAATGATATTTTTAACATGATAACAGCACATAGTGGAAAATAACTCTCACCACCACCATCCCATAAACCCAAAATGAATCCATATGATTTGAGGAAGAATGATGTAGTAAACTATAAAAATTATATGAAAATGCATTCTGAAGATGAAAGGAAAAGGGATTAAGTGATTCATAGGCCAAGGAATAAGAGACAAGAAATAAACTTTAAAAGAATAAATGGAGAAAAAAGACATAGCCCCACTATTTCCATGAAGGATGATTGAATCAATGAAATTTCAGGAGGAAGAAAATTAAAAGTAAAATCTGGAAACCATCCAAAAAGTGTAAATCAATGTCCACATACATAATGTATTCAAGAAAATACCAAAAATACTAAATATTTGAAGGATATTTGAAAATATAAGAGGATACTTCAATGGAATTAAATTATCAACTTGAAATGAAGTGTCTTAAACCTTATCATACCATAATTTCCTAAAAAATGTGAAGATCTAGGGGCATTTCCCATTCCATGCACCATAGGTTATTTAAATATCTCTAATGATTTTTTATCTAGGTGAATAAATTAATGTATTACCTCACTCAGTATACACTTATTTCTATATGGGAGACATGAATCCTACCAGAGTGTAAGTTTATCTTGCAAATAGATCCGCAGTCTTCCCTGCCTGAGTTCTGGGAGGTGTCATTATGAATGTTAAATATATATTATTACCATGTGATTTTTATGTGCTAATATTGGAATAATATAGAATCCAATAACACTCAACCATCAATTTTTTGACACCATTCATGATTATATCCAAGAACATCATCAATTTCCATGAAGGGACACTCACCATAGAGTTTGAAGAGATCACTGTCATCTTCAATATTTTTGAATCCATAGGGAACCCATCAGAGGGTCACTACCTCCTTGAACTCTCCCATAAAGTTGGTACTGATCCCAAGGAAGAAGCAATTATGTTCTATGAATTATTAGATTTAGTATAAACTTATTCGTTTGAAAATATCATTGAATATGTGGATGCCCAAAATGATGAAGATTCTAATTTCATGTGGGAGAAAGAGGTATTACCTGATATCCTTAATGATTTTTTAAATGATAAATAATATTATATTATTTATTTTATGCATGATATACAACCATTTGATGTGGTCAATGTTATATTATTTTCATCTCTTGAGCATCCCCCTGATCTGGATTTAAAACCACTCCCCATTGATTTGATATATGTGTACCTTAGTGAGGGAGATAAATTACCGGCGACAATTGCTAGTAATCTGTTTAAAACCCAAGAAAAATAATTGATTTATCTTTTTATGGATAATATCCAAGAAATAGGTTGGATATTAGGTTATATCCCTTGAATAAGCCCCAAAATATGCTCAGATAGAATTATTCTTAAGAGAGATTCCAAAACTGTCAAACAGACCCAAAAGAGATTGAATCCCACATTGATGGAGGTTGTGAAAAAAGAGATCAAAAATTTATTGGTCATTAGGATCATCTATCCAATATCATATTCACATTGTGTTAGCACAATTCATTTAATTCCAATTTTTTTTTGAAAAACCACGGTGATGAATGAAAACAATGAATTAATCACTGTGAGAATTTAGAATTGTTGGAGAGTGTGATTTGATTTTCAGAACGTGAATTATGCCACTCAATAAGATCATTTTCCCATTCCCTTTATTGTTAATATGTAAGATATATTGGCAGGGAGAACTCATTATTTATTTTTGTATATATTCTCATGTTATTTTCACGTACCCATTGCCCCTAAGCATCAAGAGAAGGCAACATTTACATGTCCCTTCCACACTTTTTATATAGACCGAGGGAAATTGGATTATCTAGTACTCTATGTACATTTCAGAGGATCATGGTAAGTATATTTTCTAATCACATTAATGATTTATGGGATTTTTTCCTGGATTATTTAAGGGTATATAGAAAATATTTTGAGCATTTTTTGAAAGGTTTGGGGACTTTTCTGAAAACCTGCATTGAAAAGATTATTATTTTAAATATTTAAATGTGTTATTTCATGGTTGAGATTGGAATTTTCATAGGTCATGTTATTTCAATAAAGATCATTGAAGTTGATAAATGGAAAATTGATGTGATAAATTAATTTCCTTGCCTAACTTGTGTGATGCATGTTAGAACATTTTTAGGACATGTAGGATTATACAGGATGTTTATCAATGATTTCAGTAAGATTTATCTCCCTCTCTCATGATTTATTTTAAAATATACTGATTTGAATTTCAATTATTCATATAGTAAATTATTTTATGAGATCAAGAGGATATTTATTAAACCACCTATGATGTAGCCAAAAAATTGGGAAAAACTATTTTATCTATTACGTGATGTGTCTAACCATGCAGTTAGAGCAGTCCCTTCTTATCAAATTGAGGGAAGTCCATATGTCACTGCATATACTTCAAGAACCTTGTATGTGGCTCAATTAAATTATAAATTCACCAAAAAAATGAGTTTTAGTAGTTGTTTTTTCTTTAGAAATAATTAAATCATATCTTTTTGGAACTAAAGACTAAATGTTTTCTGATCAGCCAGATTTTAGGTACTTGTTGAAGATAGATAAAGTTAAATAGAGGCTAGTGAGATGGTTGTTTCTGATGAAGGAGTTAAACATAGAAATCAAGGACAATAAGAGATCTAGGAACCAAGTGGTAGGTCACTTAATCGGACATCCTAATACTGGTGAAGCTAAAATTCCAAAAAAAGAACCATTGAATGATCCCCTTCTAGGGGAGTTGTTGTACTTGGTTAAAAGGAAAGTTCTTTGTTTTAATAACATGGTTGATTATCTGGTAACATAATAGGTATAATCTCATTTCAATTCTCATCAAATTCCCAAATTGAATGATGAATCTAGAAATTACATTCAGGATGATCCATTTATTTGGATGATTTGTAATGACCAAGTGTTAAGAAAATGTTTTCCTCATAGTGAAATCAGTTTTGTCTTTATGTTTTTCACACATTACCTTATAGAGGCCACTATGGACCTCAAATGACAACATGTAAGGATTTAGAATTGGTATTTTATTGGCCCACACTTTTAATGATTCTCCTGAATATTCCAAAATGTGTCAAAAATTTCAGTTTTTAGGAAACATTTTAAAGAGACAGGAAAAGGCCCAACAACCACATAGTTTTTGTGATATTTCTTAAGTATGTGGGATAGATTTTATAGGCCATTTACCAATGTAATTTGGAAATTATTATATATTATTACATTTGATTATGTTTCCAAATGGGTGGAAGAATAACCCACCAGGACTGATAATGCTAACGTTGTTTGTGATTTTGTCAAGGAAAACATATTTTTTAGGTTTGGAGTGACTAGAGCCATCATCAATGATTAAGGGAATCACTTTTTCAATAGGATAATAGTGGATTTACTTAAGAAGTATGGGGTGCATCATAAATCATCAACTCCATATCTCCCATAAACAATTGTTCAAGCTGAAGTGTCCAAAAGGAAAATTAAAGGAATTTTGGAGAAGACTATTAAACCAAACAGTAAGGATTAGATCTCGATGTTAGAAGGAACATTATGGGATTATTGGACAACCTAAAAGTCCCAGATTTGAATGAGTCTATATAGTATAATTTATGGGAATAGTTGTCACCTCCCTATGGAATTGGAACATAAGGCGTGTTGGGCTTTGAGGAAGATGAATTTGGATCTTTATCGTGTTGGTAAAGAGAGAAGATTGCAATTTCAGGTTCTATAGGAAATAAGAAGGCAAGCATTTTTGACTTATAGTATTTACAAAAAGAGAACAAGAGTAGATCATGACAAGCTGAATCAACTGAAATACTTCCATCCTATTGATAAAGTGCTTCTATTCCACTCAAGACACAAGATGATTTCAGGTAAACTTTTTTCTATATGAGAGGTTCCATTTATAGTTACTCATGTATATCCTTTAAGTTCTATACATATTGTGATGTATGTGGAGAAAGATCCATTAAATAATAATGGACACAAGTTGAATAAATTCTATGGGTCCATTCCATTAGATCATGTGGAGGAGATCACGCTCCTCTAACCTGTCTATCAATAAGATCCATCTTGTCATACCTATCTTCTACAATTTCTTGTTGCGGTTATTCATTTTAAAACATTCTTACATGTTAAATACACATTAATAAATTGAGTAAACTTCACCATTTAAGTGTGGTGGTGGGAACTTTTACTGTTTAGGACTTGTATTTTGTGTTTGTTTTTTAAAAATAAAAAATAAAAAATTGTGTGTTTTCAAATTTTTTTGTGTTTATTTTTAAATTTTTGTTTTTTATGAAACTTTTGAGATGAAATGATTATAATTTCCATTTTTTGAAACCTATATTATTTATTGAACCAATTTATTACATGAAACTAAACATAAATTAATGCTAAAAATGACTTTGTTTTAAGTTCCATTTTTTGTTAATTTCATGAAAAGTACTATGATTTTTGAATCCCATGCCACATCTCACTACCTTTATAATTTAAATCACCATCACATGAGGCTTATGAACCCTTTTTTTAATAGTATTTTCATTTACCTCACTTCTTTAGAGAACCATGACATTATTGTTTTAATCAATGTTTGATATTTTTCTTTGAAAACGAGAGGATTTGGGGTACTTTTGTTTTAATTAAATGAGACATTTTTTGGTTTTAAAGACCACTTATCAAGATAATACCATTTATTAGGGCCTACCATGTACATTTAATAAACGAAGACCTTAGAATGCATGAATATTCATCTATTTTAGCCACATTACAAGCCAATTTTCCCTGTCCAATCTTCTCTTGAAGTGAAATTGCATGATCTTGGTGAACAAAAGTGTGGGGGAATCTATCTTGTGTTGTGCTACCTCATTTGGTGAAACAATGGGTGGAAAGTAAAATGTGTAAGATATGTGTCCACCACTAAAAAATTATTTTATTGAAATCTATTCCTTTTCTAGATCTTTCATGATAAAAGAAGTTGTGCCTTTTTAGAGCTTCTAATGGAGGAAGAAAGCTGTTCTTTTCTTAGATATGTTATGAAAAATCATATTTGAGAAGATTAAAATTTTTTCTTCTAGAATGACGAGATTTTTGAATCTTCCAAGAGTTTTTATGGTGATACAGATAAATTGATAATAAGGGGATTAACGTGAATACCATACTTGTGTTAAAATTAGAATTGTGTAATTTTTCTTCAAAAAGAGCCGAGCATCCCTCATTCAGCCTCAGATTTTTCCACATAAAAATCCTACCAACCAAAATCCACAAAACAACCATGAAAATTAATCATAATAGACACATGTTTTTAACTCACATAGGGTGGGGAAGAAAGATTTTTCAAACCTATAGTGACCATTGAATTGGTTTGGATGAGAAAAAATTTGTTGAAAATTGATATTTGAGAGTTGATAGATATTTTTTTGATGTATGTGACTTGTGTGAATGGGAGGAGAAAAGAAGAGGAAAATTAATGAGTGATATAATTTTAGAACATAGAATTAAGTTTATTTATGAGGCATGATAACTTTTCATTCTTAGTATGGAATTGGTGGATCTCATTATCATGTGTTTTTAATTTTCATTAATTTGATATTGATGCTTACTTGTTCGGGATTACGAGTGCTTAGTTTGGAGGAATTGATAGATATAATATTTTTATTATTTTTCATCTGTATTTTAATGATATGACCCTATAAAAATAACCAATATTATTTGATTTGTATCATTTTATTTTTTTTGGTGAATTTTGGGTTTAATTGTGAAAATTATTTAATTTTTGAAAATTTTTAGTTTTACGGAGCTTCTATATTTTGGGAATATCATTTAAAATTTTTATTAAAATCGATTGCATTTTTTTATTTTAATTCTCATGGGCTTAAAAATCATCTTCTAGAAATAGATCTAATTTAAACCACATTGGCCAAGATAAATCAATCAAGATAAGAAATTTTTATAGCCGACATAATGGATCCCACCATAATTAATCAATAATATTTTAGCCTGCATATTTCCAAATAAGGATAATATAGTTGAAGGAGAAATTGGACTTCGATTTTCATTGTTATGTTAAATTTAATGAACAAATTTGGTCCTTAAGGCCTCCTTTGAATGCACCCAAAATAGTAAGTTGAAGAGTCTCCTTAGGAAGAAAATTTCTTCATCAATAATTAGATCATAAAATTTCATAAATATGTCCCAAACTTCTTGGATTTTTAAGAACATTTAAAATAGATAGGGGAACAAAATTTATGTTGAAAAAATCCTTATATTCATCAATTTTATATGACAAACATACTCAAAATTTTAGTGGAATAATTCTTGAGGGAATGTTTATACTCCACTAGCCTATAAATAAGAGTGTTCACTTCCATTAAAAGGGGTTCAAAAAGATTCAAGGGGGTTGTTCTGGAGGGTTGATTTCTTGATTTTCTTTTTATTTTATCTTTTCCCTTTTTTTGTGATTCATCATGCTCTCTTCTTCCCATTTCAACTCTATTACCCTTCAAATGGAGGGGTTAATCATTTGAGTGATCAGGAAAGTGGTAGTTTCACTTTTTTAATGTTGGAGTTTTATGATTAAATTTTAACCAGGTTTTTCATTGGAATGATTTCTATTTTCAGTGTTACCAAATTCTATTAATGCGATCATGTTTTTGGTTTTTTTAGTCCTCATTAATATCTTTGGTTTATGTCTTTTAATCTCCCTTTCCTAATGAAATTTGTATTAGTTGAAAAGATTATGATAGTGGTGAGTGTCTTGTGATTGTTGGAATGTGTATGTAACTTGTGACCTTTTTCAAGAGTTCTATGGTGGAAAATTCCCGATCGAGACTTTTCATTATCATTTAATAATTATTTATTAACATTTATAAACATTGGAGTGAGTTCCATTTCTTTCATCAACCAAGGGCGATTGATAACTCAATCGAAGATTCTTTTGTTTGTCATTCAATATGAAGAGAGGGAAGATGATCTTTATGACTATAATGACATTGAAAAATGTGATAATAAACTGACCAAATAACTCTTTTTTTCCATTAGTTTCATATCCAAATTTTTTTTTCTTGATTTATTTTTTAACTCATACAATTTCCAAAAACAACTACTTCTTCTTTATTTAATTTGCGTTACAAACGTAATTACTGGGCACTCTTCTATGGAGACATCCTTAGTTACAGACTTTACTTCATTTTTATATAGGTAATACTTTTTTTTCACACCACAAAATAGGAAATTTTCAGTAATATTGATTAATTTATCATAGTTTCTACATTTTATTTTAAAACCATTGTGCTATTAAATGATGAAAAATAACTATGATTAGAAAAAAACATCTTTTATACAGATAATTCAATTATTCTTTAATCTTATGACTATCAAATCTATATGATGAAATTTAAAAAACTGAATATATAATATATTAATTTAATAAATATCATGCACTTAAAATTATAAATTTAATATATTAATATAAAATTCTATTTCTCATAAAAACACATTTTTATAAAAACATTTCTTTTATATTCAATTGGTTTTTATATTAATAAAAAATTGGAAACTACTAAATTAAACAAAATATAATCATAATTTGGTTTATACAATTCATAAAACACAATTTAATAGTTAGAAGATCAATTTCATTTTAAATAATACTATTAGTAGTATTCTATAAAAACATAATGTTGTGTGTAATACAAGCCATCAAAGATCATCATTATTGTGTGTAATGAAAGGTGACTCAAAAATATATGAATTTAATGTTATATAAATGGTTAGTTAATTAAAAATATTAAATATATCATAATTTTTTGGTATTTTATATTCCTTTCTATTCTTGGTGATGCATCCCATATATGCTATCAAATAAAATGATATTCTTTTAGAAATTTTGGTGTGTTACATTCTCCCCCACTTCAATAGACTATTACTTTATAATATAATCATAATACTTGAAATAATGGTTTTTATATTTTGAAATACCATTTTTGAAAAACCCACATCGTAAAAGTATTAATAAAATATCCCCTTATTAAGGGATAATGGGTATTACAAATATTTTATGAAATATGACATATATAGGTTTTAAAAAAGGATAACCTTAATTAAAAGTGAAAATATGGAAATCGAGAAAAAGTGTAAATATTTATAGATATTTATTTTGTAATATGATAAAAAATAGTGAATGACCAATGAAGTGTTTATGGACCAAAGTCATTAAATCTATTTTGATTTAAATGGCTATCTGATTAATCAGATATGAAAGTAATAGTGTAACATTCTTAATTTCATGATCATTATTCAAATTCTATTGAATTAATTTTCAATATATATTTATAATTAAATATAATTAAATTATATATTTCAATAAAAACAATTTAATACTTCGGTTTTCTTTGTTCTATTGCAAGTTCATCCACCATTTCATTAATTGAGTGTCCAAAAATGATTAAATAGGCTTGAAGCATTTAATCGCAATATCCCTAAAAGGGTTATATTTATTTCCATTGATCTCTAAATATTTTCCAACAACATTATGGTTAATAAATTATTCTATGAACCAAAAAATTAATACTATATGATAATCATAAAAATTTATTTTTTCATATTTTTTACCCAAAAAATGATATATTAACCAAAGTCATCGTTTAGGCCAGTGGTTTGAATGAAACGCATATCATCCTTTAGTCAGGGTTCATGCCCCCACCACATTTCCAAATGGGATGGTTTGTCACCCAAGATAAAGATTATTGTTTTTCTAAAACCACATCAATAGGGTTCCTATAATGTTCCGAAAAAATATGATGGATATTCTTGAAATAAATTTAAATATTAAATAACATTTTTTATGGTTTTCGATAATACTTATTATTTTTTTTACAATTTATACATAATTTTACTATCTTTAAAAGTTACCTAATTATCATATTAACCATAGTTTATATCAATACATTTAATCTTATGTCTATTAAATTTAGACGCATTATTCATCAAATAACTTTTCCACTAAAACATATAACTTCCATAAATTTATCCATAAAACCCTTAATATGGGCTCACTCGAATCACATAGAACCTAAAAATTGGTTTTTTTTTAAAATTATATTTAATATTAAAAACAAAAACCCATTATTGTATTAATAAATATTTGTTATTTATTTCACATAATATTCTAAAATTTAACAAAATCCAAAGATGTTTTATCATTATTATAAACAAAATTAGACCTAGTGAAACACTTGAAATTTTTTTTTATTGGATCAAAATACATAAATACATTTTCCATTTTATTTCCACTGAGTTCCTTCCACATTATAGGGTATAACTTATTCCATCAATTATCTTTATCTATTCATATCCATCATATTGGTTCGTAAATAAAATGCTAACAATATTAATTATATCCCCCATGAGTGTGAATCCATGTGTATAGTAAGGCTGATTATAGGGTACCATATTAACATAATATTAAGCCTAAATATCCCTTTTTAGAGAAATTTCACCTTGGTACATATGTTCCTAGATTATATCCAATTTTAGTATCCTGATAATGATGTGTTTATTAGAAAAACCACATAATATCTATCTTACCAAAACATTAGGTTGTTCTTATATAATTATCCTCAAATTCTATATCAGGGTTCTTCTACTAGTATATATATTTTGGCATCTACTTCTTATGGTTTCTACTAAAATCAAATTTATATGCACTATATTGAACCAAACCAAAGTATTCTGGAGTTAGTTCTTACCGGTATTGCATTACCATAAAATAGATGGAAATGAATGCCAAAGGACTGATCAAATTATCAATATTGGTAATCTAGATACAAAAAGGACACTTTTATTACATTTATATAGAATAATTATAATATAATTTATTTTTTAGAAAAAATTATTTTAATTTATCATATACATGAAAAACATTTATTGTAAAATTCTTGAAATCCGAGGAAGAGAAATGAAATAAGGGTGATATCAAATGATTATTAAGGGTAGACTATAGTCGAAGCTAAAATGAATCAATAATGAAATTTTAATATGGAAATATTACTAGCTAAAATAATTTCATTTAGATGACATGACTTCATTAATAGATAAGGTGAAATTAATTTAGAATGGTAAATAACTAAACACATTCCATTTAATTAATGAATAGAAAATGAAATGCATCTACGGATTTTCACATAGTAAAAATATCCTGGATATGAATGAATGAATTATGAATGTTGGAGATGATTAATTTTTGGATTTCGTGTTTCTAAATAACTTACAACTTTACCATAAATAACCATAATATGATGTTTTAGATCAAACTATAGTCATGACCATTCAATGTGTAGTTTAAAAAATACTAGTTATAAATGCGTAGGGTTTTTCCAATAGATTTTTTCTCATGAGATTGATGATGCACTGAGGGGATTAATTTTAATGGTATGCAACAAATATCATATAATTCCAAATCCTTTCACATATATATAATAATAGATTTAACATATAAATAATTATCCTTATAAAATATTTTTATTGGGTAAAGGATATGGAATTATCAATATTTCCCTCATTAACCAGGTATAATTCAATGTAAAGATTGTATGTAAAAATGAAATATTTTTCAAAAAATAATAATATACATCACACATGAAACTTAATACATAATAGAAATGTAATTTAAAATTAGAAATTATTAAAAAAATATGTTTTTAAAGATAATGTAAACAATCATAAAAAAATTGATATATCACAATAACTATAATCACATGTAAAGTTTCTAGTCAAATCACCTTGGGAAAAATAATACAAATAGAATCATAAAATAACTTGAATTTAAAATAAGACAAAATCCATTACCTTCGCTTCCTTCTGATTGAATGTAATTTATCATCAAGTATAATTGTTTTAATAATGTTATTAACTTACTAAAGATCCATATTAAAGAATTTAGTATCATATAGATCTTTTTATATAAAAAATCGAACGATTTGTTAAAAATAATTCATTATTTTCATTCCATCACATGTTTATTGTAATGTTTTCAGAGTATGTTTGGAATTGTTAATTTCAGTTCCTCTTAATTTGATCATGATTTAATAATCACTAGAATTTAAATCAAGATTTATATATCCTATATTTTCAGTATATATTATTTATCTTAATCCATGAAATGTTTTGATAGGGAATGAAAGACACCATTCATGGAGAAAGTAGATCATACATACACATCAACGTTGTCTCCTTTTTGTTGTCAAATTTAAGGAATAAAAATTAAAATATGAATATATATATTATAATTTCACTATATAATTTGTATAATATATATCACATATTATTATTAAATACAAACTTAGTACATTCTATGTAACGTATTAATGAATCACATCTCTTCGCATGGCAGTAGTCCACACACCCACAATCAACATTATCGTATTCCTATAAAATGATGGTATGTGATATATAATAAATCTAGAATCATAATAAAATATTATATATAAAACATTAAAAATATATATATATAATATTGAAACTATAAATAAACCAATATTCCCAAACATAAAAGTCGGTAATCGATGAACAAGTGACATCTGTTCGCACTGTGGTAGTCTTCCATATAGAGAGATGATGATTTCTTAACCCATTTTATTGAATTGTCTGATTTTATAGGTAATAAACATAAAATAAAAACATATATTTTTATGTATTATAAGGATTTTATTATATGATAATGTAATTAAAAAAATGTATGTGTTAGAGAAAAAAATAAATAAAATTATTTTTGAAGAATGTTACCTCTTTTATGGGTTTCATCTTTAGTATTCACTACTACCTTAAATGGATTTATTTATGAACAAATTAATGATTACATGATGACAAGATGGATTTCTAGGAGCTATTTGGGATGAAATTTTTTGATCAAAATTTCTTTAGAGGTGTGAATAAGTGGGGGGTGTGATTGCCCTTTTATAGTTAAGGAGGAGAGGCATTCTTTTAAATACTCAAAAAAATTCACTATTAGGGGGGTTTCCATTACCTCATGTTACTAAAAACCTGAAAAATAATAGATTTTATGAGATATATTTTAAAAAAACACCTCAACAACCCCCTAATAAACTCATTTTATCCAATTATCCATAACTTTTATGATCCATACGTTTACATTTTTAGTTTTTATTATGGTATCTAAGTTTCTACACTTGATAATTTACTAGTTAAGAATAAATTAATATGACACATATTAGATAATTTATACCCAATGATTCAAAATATTTGATATTATTTAAAAAAATTATTTCCTATTTCTGATGTAAATTAAATTTAATAGAAGTAGACGTAAAACAAAAAAACAATTCTTTAACCATAACCGCAATAACAATGTTTTTACATTTACCAGTTAATGATTTCAATATAAAAATTAAATTGGTGCTTGAATGTACCATATTTTATATTTATTTACAATAGAATAATTTTAGTAGGTACTATAGTCGTGTAGGTACTATAGCAGTGGTGGCACTGTAGCAGCATCGGTCCTGTAGCAGGTAGTGTGGAAGGCCAGTTACTGTAGCGGTATTAATCACCAATGGGGCCCTTGCGCTAAGAATGGGATTTTAGGCCATGTATTCAGGACAATTGGATTTGGGAATTTAGGTTATGTAATGGGTCTCCCTATACCCAGAAAAATAAAATAGGTCGTTGGTTTAAGAAAAAAATGTGGTTTCGGCCCCAATCACTAAACAAACATAACATTAAGGATAATTTTAAAATAACATATTTAATTAGAATTTTTATAATTATGAATAAAATGATTGAAATAAATGATATTTTTTCACACCATTTTAACATGATATAATAATTAAATAAATTAATATAAGTCAATAATTATTTGAATTGACATAACTTTTATTGTTTTTAGTATTATTTATTTTAGTTAGTTATTAAATAGATAATTATTGCATTGGAATTTCTTATGCATTTTACATAATTAATTCTCTTAAAAAATATACCATTATTGAACCTATAACATTATCTATCAAAAGGATATACATAACCAAATATATGTTATATCTTCCCATATCCCAATGCTTTATAGAAATTTAATTTTAGAAAAGAATTTGTTTTTGTATTTTTTATTAGGTAACTTATTATATAGGTCACAATCATGGAATAATATACCATTAACTCATAAAAATTGAGCTTAAGGTTTCAAGGGTAATATTATTTCACTAAAATGGGTTTTTTAAAATGGTTAGGTCAATTTAATTAATATATTCTTTGTTTAACCACAATGTAAACTCATTTTTACCTAATCCACTATAATAAATTTTTCACATTTTCACTAATCACATTGTAAATAATGTAATTATTTATTAATTAAAATTTTAAATTATTATAATTCAATATATAGAATCCATTTTTCCCAATTGAACTCAAAGAAATGACATAATTAAATTTAAAATTAATCTTATAGAGGTTTTGAGAAAGTTTGTTTTCAATGTGTTAATGTTCATTATATTGAAATGTTTTCTGATCATAATTAAAAATAATATCTATTACAAGGACCTAAATTGGATTATTGGATTTTTATTTGAACTATTTATTCTATAAAACCAATCAAATATATATTTTATCATTATATATTATTTAAATGAAATGTCAGTTTTCTATATAAGTTTAGTATTTTCCACTATTCATCAGATAATGAAAATTCTCTAAAAATTACGAAAACATCATCCAAATATAATATATTCATCCTTATTTTGTAAATGATGTTTTTTCAATTTTTTAAAAATATTCTAAATTTAATTTTTAAACAAAGGAACCATTTAGTGGCTGTCAAACTGCCTTTAGAAAAATATTGATTTTTATATGTAAAATTAGATGTGTTCTTTTCTTATTCATATCAAAACTACTAAATGCAGGTAAAAAAATTTATATAATAAATAATATCTAAAGTTCATTAATATCATCCGAAATTATTAATTAATTTAATTTATGAAGATAAAATTCCTTTGGCACAAAAATTAGCCTTTAATATAAACATTTACTTTATATTCAACTGGTTTTTGTATTCATAATTAATTTCTATCTAATGAATTAAAACATATATTTTCATAATTTAGATAATAATTTTCATACTGATTAATTTAACGTCTATAAAAAATTTTCTTTTAAATGAATACTATTAAAACTATTTGGTAAAACATGGTCTTTCATGTAATGCTAGCCATCGAAGAAATTCATTGGTGTGTGTAATGAAAGATATCTAAATATTTTGTGCATTTCAATATATAGAATAGATTGAATATATTTAAAATAGTAAATATATCATAATGTCTATGGATGTTTTATTTATTTATATTCTTGGTGTTTCATGTCATACACACCATGAAATAAACTGTTTTTCATATATAATTTCATGTTGTTACGTTCTTGGAAACTAGCACAACATTTCACATCACAATAAAAACAACCCACATTATTTATATCAATAAATACCATTTTCAACCACCACCCATCACAAATACATAAAGTCTCAGCCATATTCCCTAAAAAATGCCACAGAAAACATTCGCCACACCACAAAATTCACATATTTTATGTCAATAATTCGAGGGAATTTCATAATATTTTTTGTATTATTTTCATTATCATTATAAAATCATAAAGGATTTAATGTAAATATTTAATAACTCAGATATTAACAACTATCCAAAATCATATTAGGTGTTTCAAAGAAAAATTCACAATATCATTTATAAATTTTAATGCCACATAAACAAACTAATAACAATATAATCAAAAGTTGGAAGTATAAAAAGAATGTCATAAATTACTAGTAAAACACAAGAACATGTAACCTTATGATATTTTTTCCATTGCCATTTAATTTAAATTAATAAATTAATTATCATTAATAATCTAGTGCAGATTATCACTCCAAAGGAAAATAAAATAATAATACCTCGTATTAATGAACAAATGAAGAAAGAGAAAGGGTCCCCTAACTCAAGGAAGTGTTTCAAGTCACTACATGTATTACCCCTAGTTTCTGTTATTTAAACCTTACTTATTTGTTTTTATGGTTATAAAGTGTAAGGGTGATGGTTGGGAGAGTTCAGAAAACATTGGAAGTGTTTTGGGGGCTAAAGGGAAGTCGCACAGGCGTCACCCAGTTTTCCTAACCGTACAGCCAAACTGTGCATAGTGGTCCTCTTAAGTTAGTATCTCTAGAATGGTTACAGAACAATGTTGGAGACCATCCAAGGGGATATTGCGTGGGAAATGGATACTTCATGGTTGGGACACGATTTTCTTAATTGTGTGGTCAACCCATGCGCATAGTCAGAATGAGATCCATAAAAATACGATCTCATTTGTTTTTTTTCAGAACTCCGTCATTCTTTACCCAAAAAGACCCTAACTCAAGATTTTTCTTCTCCTAAGGCCAAATAGGGTTGTCTTATTGATCCGAAGGTGATCCAAAGGCTTTCCTTGGTGAATCAATGCAAGATTCTTGAGGTATGTGATCGTTCTTTTTCTTTCTTGACCAGTTTCATAGAACTACTTAGATCTATTTATCCTCTTCTATCAGTTTCTCATATTTATGTTTTTTCTAGGTAAATATATGTTTTAATATTCCAAATATGATGAGACGTTTTCATAATATTACTTGGAGAACTGATATATGGGGGGTTCTTAGAGAATCCACCTGGATGTCTTATGTGTTCTTTGTTCGTTGTGGTTTTCATCAAAACAGTCAAGGTAGGAGTCTTCACTCTTGACTTATCTTTATAGAACTGATTTTAATTCATTCAAACTAAATGTATTGTGTTGAATTGATTATTTATTTTATTTGAAAACATGATGGAAACATTCTTATATAACGGTTGTGAAATCAAGAAAATTGGTGATTTTGAATGAGTTTGTTGGTTCATAGTTTAAAAATATGGACATTAAAAAGGGGATTTTTTTTATTGTAGGAACATCAATTGGATTAGTTGTTTTTAATAAAATGGGAATGTTTTTATTTAAATGAAATATATTTTTTTGAAATAAGATGTGCCTTGATTTTCAATAAAAGTTTTGTTTTATTGAAGTGGACTATTTTTATAGTGTGAATATTTGGAATAAATTTTGTTGGTGTGAGTTCATGGTTAATGGGTCCTTAATAAGGGATGAGTACAACTGGGGTATAAGGGACATTACCCCAGATCATGGCTGTGTGTCATAGGGACATAAGTTAATTGAATGAGAGCTCGATCATGAGTATGAAACTACCAAACTAGGAATGCATGTGGGGGTGTGTTGTCAAATATGGAATGAGTTTTCCAAACGATGATAAGAATTGGTTTTAAGCTCTGATTAGTTATTTTTATAGAATATATGTTTCTAGAAATGGGTTTTATATACCATTTTTATCACATAATTATAATTGGTATTTAAGCTTCTTTATATTTGGTTATAAACTAATTTGTTATAAGTTTTATATAAAATACTTTATATAGTGTTCTTACCATTCAATCCTAGTTACATAAGTAGGAAAATAATTGGGGAAATCCTACAGAGTCTTATACATACACCTTCTTTGGCACTTTGGTGCTTTTGCAGATGTTTTCTTCTGATATAGGGGCAGAGGTAATGCTTCGCATGTTTTTAGAAATACCTCGTGATACTAGGGATGTTCAGTGTTTGTGGAGCTTTGAGATTGTGGGGTATGAAGTCTTGTAGTATCTTAAGAGTCTTTGGTTTTTTATCCACTATTTACTTTGATACTTGTTGGTGTTCTGTAATTGCACACTTTGGTGTGGTTTTGAGATAGATGAAGAATTTTGGTTTTCTTTATTTTGTTTATGCATCATTTAGTGAATTGTTGGGTTGTGGATTCTTGGTTTATTGGTTTATTTCTAAAAGTCTAAATCATCCCCCACTTGAATTTGAAACCCTATGTAATTTACTGCTAGCCTTTGGAATCTTAGGAATGTCTCTTAAGGCCCAGTAATTACTTGTTGTACTCTGAAGCCAATGAGAATAAGCAGGTCATTATAAATTGTATCAATTTGTTAATTCTTTTATGGTACAAATGTTATCAACGTGTTTAGTCCTTTATTAACAAGTAGTCATCAATGTTCTTGGTCTTGGGGTTGAAATTATTTCTATTCTATTCCTTGGGTTGGAATCTTATAAAGGATTTGGATTATGTGAACTCAAAATGTATATCATAAAGGGACATAGCTAACCCTTTAATGCTGAACTTCAAGTTACCAGGGAGATGGGTACCTAAGTGGTTTGTAGACACTTCTATATTGTAGAAAATATCATTGGCATGGGTTTATCCAATGAGACGATCATAACATAAATTGTTAGGGAATAACATCCCTCTAGGAGTTCATACATCAGTTCGAGTACTGATTCAGGTTTTGTATAAATAGTTGATTCTGAAATTGTATGAAATTGTTTTCAAATAAAAGTCATTGAAAAAATCTGGTCGGTATACTTAGAAAATGGTTTGATTTTCAAAAATAGTAATAAAATTTTTCAAAAATGGAGGAATTGTAAAAAGGAAGTTTTTGGAAAATAATGTTGTGATAGATGATTTGATAGAATTTGAAATACTAAGACATCAGTTTCTAGAGAGTGAAATTGAAAAAGTTTGTTGTTGTTTTAGAAAAAGGCACTTGGTAGGCTTCATCAAAACCAACCTGAAGAAGTTATAGTGAAGATGGTTTCACCTTAACCATAGGTGAACCAAGATCTAGATCAGGGTATTGTCTTGGGTTTTCAAGTAGTGGATACGGGAAATCAAAGGAATGGGACAAGAAATGTGGATCATATCATCCAGTTCAACAAGTAGAATCCGCCTAACTTTCGGGGTGATCCTTAACCCGAGAAGGCAGAGGTATGACTGTGTAGGATGAATCATATCTTCTAGTTCATCAGCACACTGAGAGAGATAAAGGTCAAGATAGTAATGTATAGGCTCAAGGATCTTGCACGCTTGTGGTAGGATTTTCTTTTACAGGATATATTGGATAAATTCATTACTAAAGAGAATTTTGATGAACTGTTCGTCAAATAATTATATCCTTATGTGTTCAAAATATAGAAAATGATGGATTTATTTAACCTAAAGAAACGGAAACTTCTTTTCATAGAATATGAAGCTAAATTCATGAATTTAGTGCACTTTGTAACATAATTTGTGTAAAGTGTGTCCTTAAAGGACCGCATATTCGAATCGGGGCTACGGTAGAAGATTTGATCAAAGATTGCAGTGATCTATATTATGGATTATACAGAGATAGTGAACAGAGTGACTGTGGCTAAACATGAAATCACAGGATCTATGGGAGGAGGTATGATGATACCTATAGGGAATGGTTGTAATTCAACTTGAAGAACAAGAAGAAAAGGGACACCAATTTTCAAGGTGGAAGTGGAAAATCAAAACCATACAACTAGATTAGTGAACCTTCCTCCATGACCCAATAGTAAACGAGGTTGTTTTCAATGTGGTTCACATGACCACATAAACCAAGAGTGTATGAAATAACCAAGAGCATTCCATAACATCAATAAGATGGGGCTTCTCCAGTTCTATTTTTGCAGTGCTCCAAGGCTAGGTGCTCGAGACACTTCTCCGGCATCACAAGCATCATATTCTTAGAAAGGGAGAGGACAATAACATCAATCTAATTAGAAGATTAGAGCTACCCATAGTGATTATATAAATACCATGAATCCTCAATCAGGAAAATCTCATCATGTCAATAAGGAGAATAGTGTAGCGATGAAGAAATTGTACAGAGCTGATCAGATGATTGTTGATGATCATGCTAGACCATCTATGGTGAGAGTTATGATTCTTTTGAATTTTACCCCTGTGCAAGTGCTCTGCGATACAAGTGAATAAAATTCATTAATTTCTTTTCATGATTCTTATTTTCTATGTTTAATGTTTGAAATGATGCCTTCTACTTGGTAACTATAAGCTACTATCAGTGAATGATATTCCCAGTCATTTGTGTGTAGAGAATATTCTATAACAGTTGATAGAGATGGGTAGAAATTGGACTTCTCGATGTTGGACATGGATATCATTGATTTAATAGTGGGTATGGATTGGTTGACAATGTTCCGGGCTCACATCGACTATTATATGAGGAAAATTAGATTCATTATTGAGGATAGCATTAAGAATATCTTCATAGAAGAGTAGATGGTAAATGAAGGTGAAAAGAGATTGTTAGAAATAATAGTGGGAACGATCTCCTACCAGTTGGCAGCATTGAATTTGGCAACAATTAAAGAGATCAAATAAAATTGTTTTCCAGCAGTTGTGCATCAATTTCCAAATGTCTTTCATGAGAACTTCATAGGGTTACCACCTATTAGAGAAGTGGAGTTTACAATTGATCTCCTTATGGGGACTAGTCATATTTCGCTATTGCCTTTTAAGATGGCACCAATACAGTTACCTGAATTGAAAGTATAGTTGGAGTCACTAGAAAGAAAGGTTTTTATTCAGTCAAGTTTGAATCTATTGGAAAATTTTTTATTTTTTCTGGAGAAATTGAACGGGACTCTTTGGTTGTGTGTGGATTATCATAATCTGAACCACAATATGATAAATAATAGATATCCACTTCCACACATTGGTGATCTATTTAATCAATTTAGGGGAGCTCATTGGTTCTCTAAGATTGGATTCCGATCAATTTATCACCATTTTTATGTTCGGAATGACGTTATTCAAAAGATATCATTCAGAAGAAAATATGGCCATTACAAATATGTCATCATTCCTTTCATCTTGACAAATGTTCTAGTGTTCTTTTTGGATTTGATAAATTGGATTTTTCAGAAATATCGGGATTCTTTTATTTTGGGGTTTTTGGATGACATGTTGTTGTGTTCAAATACATGGGGTGACCATGAGGAACACCTGCAAATAGTGTTACATGTCTTGAGAGATCACTATTTGTATTACAAATTATCAATGTTTGATTTTTTTTATATAGAAGGTACATATACTTGGCCATGCCATTCCTGATAAAGGCATTTCTGTTGATCCTGAAAATATAGAAGTTGGTATCTCATGGATACCATTGAAGAATGTCTTGGAGATACAAATCTATCTTAATCTATTTGGTTTCTACTGATTCTTTATGTGTGATTTCTCATGACTAGCTTCACCAATGACATCTCTAACAATGTAGAATGCTCTATTTCAATGGATAGAGGAATTCCATAAGTATTTCTAGGAACTAAAAGTTCATCTTACATCTGCACCTGTCTAGTTTTTTCTAGAATCAGGATAAGGGTATGTGGTGTACTGTGATGCTTCAGGATCAGGGTTGGGCGATGTTCTCATGCATGGAGACCATGTGGTTTCTTATGGTTCGAACCAGTTGAGGGTACAAGATAATAATTACACAAAACATGATTTTCAGTTAGTTATTGTTATCCATGCTTTGAAAACGTGAATACATTTGATATTTGGTGATAAATTTACTGTTTTCACAGACCACATAAGCTGGAAACACATTTTCTCATAGTGATATTTAAATCTAAGGAAAAGGATAGGGATGGAGTATCTATAGATGTTTGACTTTGACATGATATATACATTAGGAAAAGGGAATTCAGTGGAAGATGCATTAAGTAGAAATTCATATGCTCAGTTGGTGAAAGAAGATTTAGAAGAATGGAAGTTGATGTCGGTCCTAGCCAATATGCATGTGCAATGTGAATACCGAGGTGATTTTGCAGTTTTCTTTTCAACTATGCATGTTCTTGATATCATAAATATGGTCAAAGAGGCACAAACATATAATGAATAATGTCGGGCTATGATTTTAAATCTCAATGGTGGGGAGACCACTATGGGATGGATATTTGATTGGAGTTTAGTTTAGTTTTTTAGAGATCAGATTGTTGTACCTATGGATTTTCAGGAACTACTCCTTCATTACCAAAATTTGATATGGGCTCTACATCCAGGAATATAGAAGATGTATAAGGTTTTTAAGACACTATTTTGGTAGAGAAACATGAAAAGTAATGTTTTTGAGTTCGTTTATATGTGTATAACTTGTCAACAAGTTAGAGAAGAGCATCGATGACCAGTGGGTATGTTGTAGTCTTAACCTATTCAATGTGGAAATGAGAGTAGATATCAATGGATTTTGTTATAGGTATTCCAATAATGGTTTGGAAATATGATTCCATTTGGGTGATAGTAGACTGTCATACCAAGTCATCCCTTTTCATTACAATTTTTGAAACTCATCTAATGGAGGATATGTCAAAAACCTATATCCCAGTAGTGGTAAAGAGGCATGGTGTACCTATTTCAATTTTTTCAGACAGAGATCCAATGTTCACAACTTGATTATATAAATCCTCACAGAAAACCCTTGGTAGTTAGTTGAATATGATCTTGACGTATCATCCTCAGACAGATGGGGTATTCGAGTTGATAATACCAACATTAGAAGACATGTTGTGGGATTCTGTAAGGTATTTTTGTGGCTCATGGGAGTAGCATGTATCCTTGGTGGAGTTCTCATACACTAAAATCTATAATTCTTTGAAACACATGGATCCTTTTGAAGCAGTGTATGGTTGTCCTTGTCATTCTTCAATTTTTTGGGTGGAAACTGGTGAAACTTCACTAGATTGTCCAAGCCATGTCTAAGAAACAATGAATAAGATCCAATTAATTAGAAAGAGGATAGACATGTCTTAGAGTCATTATAAATCTTTTCTAGATCACCATCGAAGACTTTTGTCGTTCGATGTGGGTAATCTTGTTTTCTAGTGGTTATCCACAAGGCTTGGACATCATCGTTTTGTGAAGTATGTAAAGTTATCTCCTTCATAAATTGGACCATTTGAGATAGTGGAATGGGTTAGAGAGGTGGAATGTTGGTTTTCATTACTACCATGATTCAGTATGGTGAATAATGTGTTCCATGTATCTTGGTTTAAAAAGTATCATCCTGATCCTGACCAAGTGATCCGATGGGATCACGTCGACCTAGTGCTCGAAACTTCATTGATACATATTCTGGTATGGATTGTGGATACGCAAGAGAATGTCATGTGTGAAAAAATCATCCTCCTGGTGCCGGTTTAATGGAAGCATGGTCAGTTTCTGGAAAGAAACATGGGAATGTGACAATGAGATGAAAGTGAAATAGATGAAACTCAGTCAAAATAGTGTGGGTTTTCTAGTTTCTGAGGACAGAAAGACCAATTTTGGGGAGAATGTAGATCCCCCAATTTCTAGTATTTAACCCCTACCTGATGATTTTTACGGTTATAAAGTGTAAGGGTGATGGTTGGGAATGTTGGGTGATCTTTGGAACTGTTTTGGGATAAATGAAAGTCACATGGGTAGCACATGGTTTGCCTAACTGTGTGGCCAAACTATTAATAGTAATACTCTTAAAGAAATAGCTCTAGAACAGTTAGAACATGGTGTGGGAAACCGTTTAAGGAGAAGCTATGTGGGTAGTGGCTACCGCACAGTTTGCACAAGCTTTGCCTAACTGTGCGGTCAAACTGTTCATAGAGTCAGAATGAGATCCTTAAACATAGGATCTCACACATTCTTTCCATAACTCTCTCGTTTATTTATCCAAACATGAACTAACATTGGATTTTTCTTCTCCTAAAGCAAAATTAGGTTCTCACACTAATCCAATGGCGATCCAAATACTTCCCTTGGTGAATTGAATCTGTATTTTTCATGTACGTGATTGTTCTTCTTCTTTCAGGATTGGTTTCTTAGATCTACTTAGATCTACTTCTCCTCTTCTCTTGTATTTTCTGATCTACACACATTATGCATAGATCTAGGTTGGTGTATACCATATATGATGTGATTTGGTCTTGATCTTGAAATGAGAATAGATCTAAGGTGGATTTTGGGAAAATCGACATGGTTATCTTGTGTATTTCATGTTCGTTGTGGTTTTCATCAAAACCATCAAATTGGGAGGCTTCACTATCAACTCCTCTTAGTAGAACTGATTGAAATACTTTAAAATTGAATTTATTTTTCTTAATATATTGCGATTTTTTATGTTGAACACTTGTTAGAAACCATCTTGGGTGACTGTTGTGAAATCTGGAAAATGGGGGATTTTGAATGAGTGCGTTGGTTCTTGGATTTAAAATATGGATTTTAGAAAAAGGGTTTTTGGGGATTGTTGGCACATGAATTGGATTAGTTGTTTTTAATAATAATTTTATGTTTTGCTAAAATGAAATGTTTTTTTGAAATTCATTGTGCCTTGAATTTTAATAAAAGTTCAGTTTTTTTAACTTGTCTATTTTGGTAATGGGAATATTTGGCATAAATGGTGTTGCTGTTAGTTAATGATTAATGAGACCTTAATAAGGGATGAGTGTCATTGAGGTTCTAGAGATGTGACCCTAGATCAGGGCATGTGTCATTGGGACACACGGTAATTGTATGAGAGGACACTCGTGAGTATGAAACTATCAAACGAAGCACGCATTTGGGGGTGTGTTGTGAACTATGGAATGGGATGGAAAATGATTATAATATTTGGTTTTAAGAATTGATTAGTTATTTTTCTGGAAAATAAATATCTGGAAATTGATTTTATTTACAATTTTTAGCACGTGGTTAAAATTGGTTTTCAATCTTGTTTATATTTTTTTATAAACTGTTTTGGTAAATTGTTTAATGTAAACTATTTTATATAATGTTCTAACCACTCTATCTTAGTAAAGTTAGTATGGAATTAATTGGGGAAAACCTAATGAGTTTTATACTCTTCCCTGTTTTCTCACTTTAGTGTTTTTGTATATGATATCTTCAATGAGAAGGGAAAAGGTAACACTTCCCATGTTTTTATCACTACTTCGTGAGACTTGGGCTCTTCGGTGTTTGTGGAGCATGGAGCTTATGGACCATGGAGTCTTGTGGTGTCTTGAGAGTTTTTGGTTTTTTTCCTCTATTTACTTTTATACTTTTTGTTCTTCTGTTGTTTCACATTTTGATATGGTTTTGAGATACAATAAGTTGTTTAGTTGTATTTCCCTTGTTCATACATCATTTAGTGAATTGTAGGGTTATGGTTTTTGGTTCATTGCTGCATTTCAGAAAGTGTAGATCTTCCCCCACTTGTATTGGAGACACTTCAGCATTTATTTCATACCTTTGGGATCTTGGCGATGTCTCTTAAGGCCCAGTAATTACTCTTTGCACACTCAAGTCAATGATAATTAGAGGCTCGTTACACTACAAACCATGGGGAAAATAAGTATGAAAAGAGAGGCCAAACCCATATGAAGAAACATCATATCTAATTGAACCACATCATGGGATCATCAAAAAAACACATACCTAAATACTCACTAGACCAACACAATATCACTGTTCAGAATTTCAATAGTGGAGCTTGAGAAATAGAGGTAGAAAATAAGATTTAATCAATTTAGATATATAAATACAGACATCTGAAATACAATGATCAAAATTTGTTGGAAAGGGATGAATGAACATGTAATATAACATCTATTTTCCCCATCATTCTTGTTAATTTAGATAGAAGTAAATGAATTATAGGTATCCTTAGAATTTATTGACAAGACGAACCATTTCACTTCCACATTTTGAATCAAATATTCATGTCATGTATTTTCATGGCCCCCTCTAATTAATGTCAAGAATTCAGGTTATTAATTATTTAAACCCCATAACCCAAAAAATCATTATAATTTAATGACATATCATCCTTGAAATAAATATTTTTTTGAATCACTCTTTTTATTTCATGAATTATATGAGAAAAACAATTTGATTATTGAACCCCAAGAAATGAATTTTCAAAATCTTAGCCATTAATCAACCTCTCTAGATCTATACACTTGTTCAAATCATGAAATAACAGTTAGATTATACTTTCAACTCTACCTCTACCAAAAAATCCTCAAGATTACTTTGACAAATGTTAACCCCCAAACCAACTATGTAATAAGCTAAGAATACACAGACCCTTAAAACCATTAATTTAACTAAATAATTATTCACTTAATTTTGGTGTTTCATATGGAACAAAAAAATTCTACATGATATTTACATAATGAATAAAATAAAAAATTACCACTATGTTGTACTTATAAATAAATAATACAATGTTTACTCTTAAATAATATAATTATATTAAAATTCATGCAATTTTTTGGTTATTTTCTTCTGTAAATCAATAATTAAAAATATAAATATTTTTTTTATTATATAAAATTAAATTTCCAATTGTTTTCATTTTAATATATATAAATTAATATTTTCAAATTGTATATATGGTAGTATTTATTTCAATTATTGAAAAAATTTCCAAATATCATCACTATTTTTTGTCCTCATCCTCTAATCCAAAAATATTCTTCTATTTATTTACATTTCTAATTCATGATAAAATATTATAAAAATTTGAATCTATTACCAATTTTAAATTTAAAATGAAAACTCAAAAAATCATCTAGTATTCTATCAACTATAACAAAAAACTTAAACTTATTATATCGATTAAAGATATCATTTAAACTTATATTATACAAAGTAATTATGGGAGTTTATTTTTTAAATACGCACATGGAATTATTTTTTCCATTACATAAATCCCCCTACATCTACAAATTTTTATAAATTAGTTTATAAGAATACAATTATCCTATATATATTTTAGTTACCTGGAAGTTATTTCCAACTGTATTTTAAATGAGAAATCACTATAAAATCATTACACCATTGTATTTTTCAATATAATATAATGAAATATTATACATATTTGTCCTGGAATTATCACTTTCTTAAAAGGATTATTTAAACACAATAGTACTTACAACCTCATATTGAAACATTGTTTGATGTTATTATGTATTTCAATATTAACTCAAAAAAGCCACAATCATATATAAATTCTACTACTTGTGATTTTAGAATGGGTTCTCATTAAAATAAGTAATATATTTAATATGTTGTTACATGTGAATGATATAATATGAATGAACAAGGGTAGAATTTATTTAGATAAAATATCTAAATTTAGAATAATCATTAATACATTATGATATCAAAATAAGGAACTTCATTATGTAATATGAAAGAGGAATAATACCCTAAAACATAAAAAAAATAAAGATATGGAATCTATTCCATTGTGATTTTCATTAAATATCCTACATCTAAATATAGAAATTGAAATGAGGAGTAAAATTAAAAATATTATAATTATTTTTAAATGATTTAATTTAATATAATAAATGATTTTAATAAATAAATGTCATGATAAATATTTATAAATAAAGGAATGTTATATTACTATTAAATATACAGTGATCAGACATAATACTTTTGGATATATGGTTATTCAATATGTTGTCATTGTAAAAGGTTGTATTGTATAGGTCTATTAAAAAATTATTATTTTTAGTGAAAAAAGTAATTAGAATATATAGTTTCAAATGTTTATATCTTGTAATATATTTTTGAGATGAGTGGTTATCATATAAATTTAACAAAACAAATAACTATATTAACTAATTAAAAGGGAATAAAAGGATGTGAAAAGGGAGAAAAAAAGTGGTAAATAAAAATAGATTAAATATTTTAATAATTTACATAATATTTTCACATTGCACATGTAATTTTTTTGTTTTTTGATTCAATAATATAATGATCACCATAATATTTTTACATAAATATACTAAGTCTAATTTTATTTCATCGTTATGATATACCTGAATTATGATTCTCATCAAATTAATATCATTTTAAAATATAAATGGGATATATATTCCACATATTCCAAAACACTCATTTAAAATATTTATACATATAATTATAAATAGTATTCGTGTTCTATGAAGCACAATATGCTTATGTAAAAGTGAATAACTATTATATGACATTGAACAAAAAATCATTTAATTAATATAGAATGTTGTTTTTTGTCGGTCCAATAACCCATATGATTGATTTTATACTAACATTATCATTTTCATAATGAATAAGTATCATGAAATTAATATTGGAAATAAATGAAATTAAGGAGAACTTAATATTATAGATGTATCTCTAGAAGGGTGACATGAAAAATGTGGTGGAGATTATAATGTAAATTACTATAATCATAAAATTTTAAAAATCATTCCCATCCTAGATTCTATTACAATGACGATATCGAATAACTTCTATAACATAATCATAAAATAAATTGTTGGATTATAAGTATTAAACAACCTTGAATAGTCTTATAATGTTGAAATTGTTATCAGTGGATGAGGATCAATATCAATACTATAAAACATATACGAAATAGTCTATAGTACTAACAATAGTGTATGAAAATTAACAATAACTAATTAATATATGTGAAACATATGATTGTAATTGATGATAAAAATATATAATAAATATGTATATGGTTCATAAATAATTTAATAATATGATTATTTTTGTTATGCTCAATGTTAGAGCATCTTTATAGACATCGACAGTAATAGTAGGGTTTCATTCTCAATGATAATTTGATTGAGATTTAATACTTCTAAAATACTAGTAGTAAAATATTGATGTTCATTATCTATAAAATGATATATTGTTTCAAATAATCTATTTTTTTGTATTTTATGTCAATATAACATTAAAACCCCATTTTATTCAAAATTCAGCCAAATGATTTCCTATATATATATCATAGTTTTTTCTATTATTAATAATATAATGTTCCCTTCAATGTTCACATTATTTTTTTATTAAGTGTTTTTTTCAATAATTCAGTGATATCATAAAGTAATTTTATATTTATTTATTTACGTTATTTATAAAGTGTGAATGTAATATATTTTTATTAAATTCTACATAGATTAAATTCTATTGTATTTGATATTCTTTATAACATGTTTTAAATGAATTTTTTAATTCTTCCCAAAAAAATATTTTCCCTATTCACTTTTTAGTTTTTCATTTTGAATCATAATTTTAATATTTTCATTATTTTTAATTGTATTTTCCATTAAAAGTTTTTATAAATAATTTTCATTGAAAATAAATGTCATCATGTATATAATTTTTATATTTTCTTATTTCTCAAAGGAATTATATATTTCTCAAATGAATTGGTTATTATCCATGTCAACATGCATTAATATATCATAAGATTCGCTACCCATATTCATTAATGTTACCATCCAATATATTTTTCAATATGACTGATAACCATTTATTTTGGGAACTTCTTTGGTACCCATCTCTAATATATAAATTAACTAGACAATAAGCAAACAATAAAAGATTAATTGTTTTTTTGGAAAAAATATAATTATAGATAACTATATATGGTTTATCATTAAGTGAATATTCTGTACGATATATAACTTGGATGATTTTGATAAATTTTTATATCTCATGTGATTAGAATTGAAAATGGTAGTTATCCCAATTCTAAAATGTTGTGGCACAAAAATGGTTAATAAAATTCCAATATGTTATTGGGAGGTGGTTAGAGAATATTATTATGATACATAGGATTCGGTGTATAAAAAATATGTTATAATTTATATACTACTATTTGATCCACATTCAGTGGTTATTCAATGAACCTATTTAATGATACCATGACTCGTGATTCTTGACTTCTGTTTCCATACTCCTAGAACACATGTCATATGCTTTGTGGAATAAATTTTCAAATTGGTAATAAATTATGATATATTTTTTATGAATTATAATTTCCTTATGTTATGTTCGTGTACCTATATTATATTTTTATTACCACATCTTCATATTATTCTTATTTTTGATCATTAATTTATATATCTTCACCTCACACATTATTCGGTGTATTAAATACCCCTTTCTTATGTTTCCAATTACATGGTTTTAATGATTAGTTTAACACAAGATATGGTTAACATGATACCCTTTTTGATGAATTTTTGTGGAAGATAAAGAGTATTGGTTTTAATATAAGTTGAATATATATCTAGTCACAAAATACCTAAAACTGGTAGGGTTAGGGTTGTGTTTTATGGTGATATTTAATTATTAATTGTGCAATTTAATGTATTTTGTATTCGAGTTATGATTAGGTTTTCATAGTTGATATTGGAGTGGGGGTTAGTTTTTTCTGGGGATTATGTTATGATGAATAAGGGGATAAAATTTAAATCAATATATGTTTAACCAAAATTGATATAGAACATTCGTAAATGTTATAGGTTAAAATGATGCTTTCATAATTTAGGAAATAATAGGATATGTTTTAATTGTCTTGTAATTTATTTAAACTATTATTATTATTTAATATTTAGAGTATTAATTTCGGATATAGAATGAGATAAAAAACAAATCATTATATTTAGATGGTGATAGGTACAATATATATTGAAATAATCAGATTTAATATTATTCCTATATTTTAATTAATATCATTTAATATATATAAGACTATTAATTCATATCCCCAAGGAATATATATTTAAATATTTCTTAGAATCCATAAGGGTATGATGATTTCATCTAAATCATATAAAACTACAACGTTATAAGTTTGTGGAAATGTACATCCAAAAGATATTAAAATTGTAAATTTATTTGGAATTATAATTGATTTTTGGAATGGATTGGATCTATATACCCAAATTCCATATTATTTTCCATGATGAAGAACTCACATTTTGTTTCCAGAAATATTCAATAGTCATATATCAATGAATGGATGACTATATACTTTTTATGGGAATTAGTTCCATTATTTGTCCATCAATACACAATAATGAGTGTTATATAAATCATATGGTTAATAATAATATCATTATCAAGGATATATTTATTGTAAATCAACATATTTGACTTCTTCATGAAGATCTTTCTAAATTTCCCCTGTGATATTGAGGTTTTTTTTTGAACTCATACAAAGTAATTTACCTATATCAAAAAATCATTAGTGAATAGACTCGATTAAATTAGAGTATTTGAATAATAGACTCCAATAAAAACAAGGTAAGTGTTTTATATTCTCTTATATTTCACCATAGGGTGTACTCATGTTCTTAGATATTATTAAATTTTGAAAAAATTATCTCCTTGATTATAATGAACTCAATAAGGCCAAGAAAATGATCATGTATATTGTACCCCATATAAATTCAGTATCACTTAACAATAAGAGGATAAAAATTCTCAAATATTGACATTAAATTTTAATGTCATAGATTAATGGATAAAAAACCTATTTTACCCAAACATCCCTTGATATAGGATATTTTTATTATAAATTCATACTGATAACATTTGGTCATACAAAATTCCCATACATATTCATGGATATAAAAAATATATTATTTAATGAATATATTAATAATTATCTAGTAGTATCTATAATTGACCTTAAAATATATTCTATGAGAACATAACATCGTATATATCATCTATGTATTGGGGAAATTATCCTGAGAAAGAAGAAAATATATTTCAAATTTAGGATGCATTATTTATTTCTAATAGGGGTATTATTCATTGGTCTTATGATGACATGGAAGTTTATATCTAAAAATCCATCAAACACATAATGGATTTAAGAATAACCCCAATCTATAGATGTGATAGATATCTATAGTTTCATTGGATTTTTATGAAAATATTAAAAATTTACGATACATTTCTCATGATCATAAACAACAATATATATGTTAACTCAAAAGGGAATCTGGTTCCTCTATATATTATAATATTATGTCAATTTTATAGAGAAAGGGAGGTGATTTTTCACTAATCATATACGTACACAAACCTGTAGTTGTGAATGGTTTGTGTTTAACAGTGATGTATCATTGATGGGTTTTTATACATCCTAATGAAAAATTACAGTGTGATATCAAATTACTCAATATGATTAATGGAAAATGAGAAAAACTACCTAAAATGGTTTATAGTTCTAGAGTAGGTAATAGTTTTAGTATAGATATTTATGTGTTATATATATTCTAAAATTTTCATATGTAGAAATATATATATCTGTCTCACAATATCATAATGTATATATTCAAATACAAGGAGATAAAAAATCACCAAAGAATATTTTTAAAGATGTTCAATGACTATATATTCTCAATACAATATCTCCATTTTATGTATAATAAGGAAGATGATATATTTTTTATAATTCATCGTGATACCTTATTCATGATGTTCATTTAATGTGACCCCATATCAATGGATATACAAATTATGTACCTATAAATTACATGAAAATGGGATACATACAATCCTTCCCAATTGAGTTCTTATACATCCATCCATGTTAATATTATGAAGGCACTGAAGGAGGATATGAGGTTTCAAAATAAGGTAAGGAATATTATAATGTTTCAATTTGAAAACTATAGAATTATATTATTTATAAAATGAATATATGTTCAATAAACACAATAATTAAATAAGGAACTCTTTGATTTTTTATATATCTCAACATTATCAATCCATTATGGATGAAAAAACATGTATATAAGTTTCAAGAATCCTTTTTATGGGGGAAAAGGAAGAGTGGTATTATAGATTATCAATCTCTATTATTAGTTTGGAAATAAGTTATGACTGGACAAAAGAGTTCCAAGGGGATGATTTAACCATTAACTATACCAATATATAAATTGTATTACATTTCCTTGGATTTATATTTATTTCTTCTAAATAATTTTAAAGGTCATGATACTATATGGTTTATACTATATTTCTTTAACAATTAAACATATACATTGTTTTTTTATAATATTTTCTCACTGAAAAACATTCCATGAGGAACATAATGGATTTTTTATGTAATATTATAATAAAAACTCAACTATGTATGATCGAAATCTAAGGTTTACCATAATGTTATATAAAATAATTTAATATAAAGCTTCAATTAAATAATTATTATGAAAACCTAACAAATTTTAAATATTAAAGGATAAATTAAAATCATTCTGAAATTTTATGATAATGTTCAATTGATTTCAAAGGATTTTGGTGTCAACAACTATAGTTAGACATGTTATAATACAATAATAGTTGTCAATTTAGCATTTATATGATTCCTTGATAGCATCAATATATGAATTAGAGAAGAACTCCAAATATTTGGCTGAAATGTAGCTGAAAAATCTAATGTAATCATATCATTCTCATGAAATGTTATATAATATTAAATATCACACCCCATGAATTTATATGTAATTTCCTTATAAAGAAACATGAAGTTTTGAGTATCTTTTTTAAACAAAAACCCATGTCTAAATGGATTTGATATATTGTATACCTTTGTAATAGAGAAAATGGATTTGAAGGTATTAATATGATTAGAAATTTATGATATATATATATTTATATAGGGTTTCATAAACTATAATTTATTTTTTCGTACAAATTAAACAATAAATATTTTTTTAACATTTTATAATATTTACAATTCCTATTTTTTAAATAAATATATTTTTCTACATGTTATTATATAAAGAGATTATATTTATCACTATTAAAAAATTGGTTGAATTAAATATATTTATAGACTATATAAATAAATTATTAATCATCTATATATTAATTATATAATATATTGAAATGTATAAATACTCATTTAGATGTCAGTAGTGGTAGTTTTCATACAACTATTCTTATATTCACAATGTGTTTCTATATTAATAATTTAAATGAATGTTTATTGATTAATTTTTTTTTTGATATATATATATATATATTAGATTCAATAATATAATTTATCATTCATTTGAATTTTTTACTACATAATGAATGAATCATAATTCCTTATAATTATAAAAATGAATTTTTCAAAAATAAATTTTCATTTTGTTTCACACACTTCTATTGAAATAAATTTATTCCAATCATACAAATATAATATTTTAAAATATGTTTAATATTTCGAATAAAAAAATTAATATAACTAAATAGTGTTAACTAAATGTTATTAACAATTCGTATTCAAAATAATTTTTTTACAATTGTTAAAGATAAAACGGGTTTACTAAGGCATAAACAAATAGTTAGGAGTAATAAAGTCTCATAAACATGTATTATAACTTTTTTGGAAGATGTTTGGACCTTAAATTATCAAAAAAATTACAATTTTTCCATTACAATTCACTTTCATATGAATGTGACATTATATTATTGAAATATTTTAAGTAACTCATTATGATTCCCCCAAAAATATAAAAGGGTTCCTCTTATACTTCCTTGTTACCATAAATGGATCCCAATAGACGAGATTATAATAACCCGAAAAACATCTTATCATACTTACCATCTTTCTAGATAATTTTTTCTTATGTTAATACATATCATTCAGTGAAAAATGTGTTAGTCAAAAGTGGTCTCTTGATGAATTGGTATAAATCTTAATTGAGATCATTCAATTTTATTTCTTATTTAACAACCTAAATTTTTTTAAAATATTTAATAACTTTATTAATATATTATAAAATTATAATTATATTTTATTATGATTATTTAATACCATTCTCACTTCCTTTTCATAAAATGTAATGTTAAAGTATTGATTGTACATGCATGTGGACTACCACCTCCATGTGGTGATATGGTTCATTTTCCATCACCATTAAAGTTGGTGGATATAATTAGGGATTTAATAACAATATTTATTATTTAATATTAATGTATTATTCATGAATTATAAGATAATATTTATCTTTTTCCCATCAATTATTTTAAAAAATGAAATCAATTTGTTTGCACATGTATATACTTCCACCTATATAAATAGTGTAATTAGTATTTCTATATCTACTTTTTATAAATGGTTATTAATATTGATTTAATTAAAATATATGATATTTTTATCATATTTAAAATTTTTGAGATAATGGAACTATGATGAATTTATAAGAAATGTAACTGATGCACAAAAATATTCCAGAAAAATGAAATATGTAACAAACTGAAACAAAAATTGGAAACAAGAATTATTAATAAAAGGTTGATAATATGTTATAATTGAACCATATATGGAATAATATGTATTAATATAGTTGTTTTTATTACTATAATAAATTTATATATATTATACATTTTTATGGACATTTTTTTGAAAGGAAGACGTGACATTTGGGTTTTATGTTACAATGCCATTATTACTGAAATTATTTATGCTTCAAATTCAGATGATGAAAATTATGATATACCACTCATATAACTTCTGTATTTTCTTCTCCATTGTTTACTTATTTATTTCTGCACATTTATCTTAATTCCGCCCTATATTCCTAAAATTATGAGAAATGTTTTTATGGTAAATATACACTTTTTTATCATCATCTCATATCCTTTTCTTCCATGTCCATATTTTCTCGAAAATGTATTGATGAATATTTTTACTATCATATAACGATTTATCATGTTCAATTATACCCATTATCTACATTCTAATTTTTTTAATAGTAATCATTTTATCATTTTATGAATGAGGTTGTTTTAACCAATGTTGTGAATGAAGTATTATATTACATACATTGGGTGAATAAATTTTATTATTTTCATTAATACCCATTTATTTTAAGAATTATTTACAATTTTCCATGTTTCAATTATAATTAAAAAATTACTTAATATTTATGATAATATTAGATTATTGAATATTTTATTTCAAAACAAAAAGGTTATTCCCACCAAGAAACACTCTTATGATCTGTTAATAGAAATCATTATTTTCAAAAAAATAATTTGGATAATTGTTATATCTTTCATGGGATGGTATTCTATGATACCATAATTTTTATTTCTATAGCATCCCGATTCCGAGTGCTGCCCTGAGGTGCCCCATGCACAGTTGGTCACATGGCCTCAAACGACTTTCCCCAAATGTTAGAGGCTCCTGACTAGAAGCGGGGGTCTTGGGTGTGATAGTGGGGAAACGATTCCCTCATAGGTAGAGTAACACAGTGTAAGTCAGTAGATAACAGTAGCAAAAGAAGTAATAATAACACGCAACAGATAAATAGCGAAAGACTATTAGTAGATAAATAACTAGAGCACATGTATAAATGATATGTGTCACATATGTATATGAAAGAAGCCAAACATGTAAAAATTAAAGAATACAATACTAAACCAAAGTATATATGAAGAAATAGTAAATAACACCAACATCATCAAAAGCCGCATCCTTGTTCCATGCTCTACATCTCCACAACAATCTGGCACCTGAAGTAGAAGGGCTCTTGCCATAATCTAAACCTACAAGAATTTATTTTGTTTGGCCCAAAAGGATGACCCAAAATGGCTATGAGATGAATCACAATAAGAACCCACATAAAAATATATGCCTATATGTTAGTTAATATATGTATATATATATATGGTAGAAAATATGAAAAATAAAGTAATAAAAAAGGAATTACTCAAAACTAAACAATCCTATAGTTTCATCTACATTCTTAAACATTTATTAATTATTCAACCAATCAATCATAAGCGACCATTTAGGAATTTTTTCCCAACATATCCTCTATGGTTCAATCATTTAATCTCATGTAACCCTCTAGGTATGTTCTTACAACCTAACCCCCTGGTTTAACATATACATGGATTCAGCAACCCCCTGGGTAGATCACTCGGTCTAACCCCTTTGGTTTCATGAAAACAACAACTCTCTGAGGAAGAACTCACCATAAATTCCCCCTATAGCCTTTTAATGGTAATCCATAGACACTCTGAAGAAGTACTCAATGTAAATTCTCTCTATGGTCTCATAACGGTATCTATAAACACTCTAAGGGAGCACTCAACGTCAATCCCCCCTATGGTCTCGCAACATGATAAATATAACAAACACTATGGGGATGCCCTCAACATAAATTCCCCCTATGGTCTCACTACACCTGGTTCCCACAACCCTATATAAGATATCATGCACAAATGATGTCCAATATCCATAGTAAACCACAATTTACTACTTGGATAATAACTACAAATCATAACACAAGCATGTTTGATAATATCACTTCATCCAAACAACACTAGGAATGGAAAAAAAAGCATCCTAATATGAAATTATAGACCCAATGCCCAATATAAAATCAAACATGGGAAAGAATATCCAGAGCATGAAAAAATAACCATATTCACAGAAAAGGATAAAAAACTCAAGCAATCAAATCATAGCCGACATTAACAAGGTTAAATTTCATAAACACGCAATACCCTAAACAAGGGTATTGATAGATTTTGCATATATAAGTCAATGAAATCTACGAAAAGGAACAAACCACCTACCTCAATGTTGAATGATCTATATAATCTAGTTTCGGTACTTGAATCGACCTAGAATGCAGTAGATCTATATAAACATCAAAAATAATCAACCAAGGATATCTAATAAAATATTAGAAATTATGATTTGAAGCTCTAGGAGATGGAATAAATCACATTGGCGATTCCAACTCAATCGATGACAGTTTATTCATGGAATGGACAGTAGATTTGGGGCTTAAAAAGTCATATCACCCTACGGTTTCTCTTGGATGACACGAGTTGAGAAAAGGTTTTTCTTCTAATTAGATGCGACCCCAGTCTAATTTAAGAAATATAAAAAAAATATACATGGAATGCCTTTTAAAAGTGCATGACATGTATATGCCCTTACTAGACACCGCTTTAGGTGGTCTTTAGGTTACCACACATGACCATATACTCTACCATTGCATGTCCAGTGCACGGTCACCCGTGAAAAATATGTACACAGTCTGTACTCTTATGTACATGGAGTTTACTCCTTAAATTTAGATCTTCTCTTATTTTTCTCAAAAACACTAGAAAAAAACCCCATAACTGAAAACATGGTCCGGGTTCTTACAAACATCACCCCTTAAAGATATACATCCTTCAATTTCTCTAGCAAGGCGTCATAGAAGAATAATCCGGGAACAGCTTTAACCACTTCAATCATACATTGTTCTCCCTCCCCCATGTCTCATCTGGAACTTACCCATACTGCCAGGGCACACGTACCAGAGGAATAGACCGACCGTGGAAAACCTTTTAATTGTAATAAAAAATCTAGATAGGGTTCTCCTCGAATGATATGTCTACCTCCAGTTCAACCTTCTTAGGTTGAAAATCATGAGACAGGTCTGGGAAGTAATGTCATAGCTGAGAAATGTGGAAGATGTCATGCATATCCCGACACCTATGAGGGGACTACAACTGATAGGCAACCGACCTGACTCTCTCTAAAACATCAAATGGTCTAAAATGTCTCAGCAAATATTTTCCTTATATCATAATCCTCATGTGTTCCAACCTTTGTGTGACACATAGAAAACCGGATCTCCGACCTCGATCCCCATATGTTTTGTTTGTCGATCAACATAATACTTCTCTCATGACTATGTTGTATCCATTCTCTTCCTAATCAACTGCACCTGCTCTGTGCTCTCCTTAACAAGACATGGTCCTAGAATAGGTACCCCACCTACCTCCATCCAACATAAGGGTTATAAGCATGGCCTATCATACAAAGCCTCATAAGGTTCCATCTGAATAGTTGCTTGGAAACTGTTATTGTAGGAAAACTCCATAAGAGTTATGTGATTTTTTCAAGAACCTCTAAAATCTAGGAAGAAATATTGACTCATTTCTTCCAAAACCTTACTTGTAAGCTTATAATTTCCATATTTCTAGGGATCGTAAGCTATAATTAGAAGTACATGTGTACCCAACTCCCACTATAGTCCCTTCCAGACCCAAGAAGTAATATGGGAATCCCTATCTAAAATGATGGAGTGTGCAACCCGTATAAGCATACAATCTCCCAGATTAAAAATCTTCTCATCTAATCTACACTGGAGGTCTCCTTGACAGTCATGAAGTGAGAAAAACTCGTGAGTTTGTCAATGAAAACAAAAACTGCATCATTACCTCAAGGAGATCTCAGTAAACATGTCATGAAATCCATCGCGACATGATTTCACTTCCTCGTGGGAATGGGTTACTGCTGCAAAAGACCAGTTTTTTGTTGCTTCTCCACCTTAACCTCCTAAATGGTTGAACACCTCATGACAAACCCAATAGCATCTCTCTTCATACCTAACCACCAATACTGAAAGTGAACATCTCGATACATCATGGTGAAACAAGTATGAACTACCCAAACTAAGGATTGAATGTCCCGCCTCAGCTCCTCGCATATGTCAGCTGACACCCATATGCACCAATAAAAATGTAAGATCTCATCCTCGACTACTATCCATCAAAGAATATGGTACTCCCCTAACACACTCTGTCATAGGAATAGGTCTTCGAAATCTGAGAGCATCTTCATTTTCACTCCATCGAGTAGAGTATATGTAACAACAACTGATGAAATAAAAAATTTCCCCAGTTTGTCATGTACCTCCAAATTCATCTCAGAGAAGAGATCCATAAGATTCCACTCACTGCTAGCCTTCAAAACTTCTTGTATCTGATTCCTTCTGCTCAACACATCAGCTACTACACTGCCTTTCCCAAGCATGTAGGCAATATCAAAATCAAAAGACTAAAGGTAATAAACACACATTCCCTATCTCAGATTCATATCTCTCTATGTAAAGATATATTTAAGACTTTTGTGATCAATGAAAACCAAAAAATTCTCTCCCATAAGATAATGTCTACAATAATGTATGTCATGAACAACTACAGCCAACTCAAGATCATGTGTCGGGTATTTCCTCTCATGTGGCCTCAACATCCTATACATGTATGCAATGACTCCTTCCCCATGTATAAGCATTGCTCCTAGCCTGATAACTGATGCATCACAGTAAACTGCATATCTATTTCCTATCTCTAGAAAAACTAGTATCGGTGCTAATGTCATCCTCCCTTTCTGCTCTTAAAAGGATGAATCACAAGAATTTGACCACAAGTACTTCACATCCTTCTTAGTCTGGCTCATCAGGGGCACTGCTAATCATGAAAATTTTTGTATGAAATGTTTAATGTATCAATCAATCCCTAGAAAACATCGTAACTCAAGGATTTTCTTTGTATTATACCAGGAAACTACTACTCTCACTTTATATGGTTCCAGTGACACTCATTTCTCTAAGATAACATGACCCAGGAAGTAAAATTGGTCCATACAAAATTTTCACTTTGAGAGATTAACATATAACGGATGCTCTCTCAGTGTACACAAATGATCTCAAGATGAGAGGCCTGGTCATGTCGAGTGTGTGAGTACACCAAGATATCCTCTAAGAAGACTACCATGAATGAATCCATGTATGTATGGGACACTCTCTTAATCAATGTCATGAAAACTATAGGAGTGTTCATGAGACCAAATGGAATAACCACATACTTGTATAGACCATACCTACTATGAAAGTATGTAAGATGTATATCTAATGGTCTAATGTGAAACTAATGATAACCAGATCTCATGTTAATCTTCGAGAACAAATGGGATCCTCAAAGATGGTCAAAGAGATAGTCAATCCTCGGAATGGGATATCAGTTCTTGATCATCAACTGGTTCAGATTCCGATAATCCACACAATGTCGGAGGGTATTGTTCACCTTCTTCAAAAATAGGGCAGGAAACCCCCAAGGAGAAGTGCTCGGTCGGATGAAACCTTTCACATGTAACTCCTCTAACTGATTCTTGAGCTCTTGTAACTCTGGTGTAGCTATCATATTAGGAAGAATGGACACCAGTGTCACTCCAATAACATGATCAATATAAAATTCGACCTCTCTCTAGAGTAAAATCTGAAATGTCCTCTAGAAAGACATAACTAAAATGATCAACCACTAAGGGAATTTCCAATTGTGAAGTACCCTAGTCATCTAGATATAGAATAGTAATTTAGGTTGTAATTGTTCCCAAACCATGATGCTTGGGTCCGGATCTCCTCGCCTGAACATCCCATTCGCCCTTATGTAAAAAGGATAGGCCCTTTGGTGATTTAAAACTCACCTTATGGCGATAGCAATCAACAACAGCTTGGAATGGAACTAACTAGTCATCCTAAGAATGGTTTCATATCCCTTCATCTATATGACATAACGGTCTAATGGGAAGTGACACCCACCACCCCCAAGAGGGAACTCCATGAACTGACGTATACTATCCTTTCTTTTCCCCAACAGAGTGTCATAAGTCAATACATCAGCAGAAGTAATGATACAGTGTCCAAGGCTCTCCAAAACAGCAAAAAATATGAAGTTATAGAGAAACTCTATATCGAAAAGTGAAGAATCTAAGACTGAGGAAACTAAGATCAAACCTCGGACTGTAGAGGGTATGGTATCCATCACTTGCTTGGTCTGCTTCACTGCAAAAGTTTGGCCTATATCGTGGCCCTGTGACCATGCCTGACCACCCTAAGCTGATCAACCCTATTTTTGCTAAAAGCCTGCCGATTGGCTACCACAGCTACAACCTTGACCTTTGCCTAACCATCCAAAAGGACTCTATTTCCAAGGCTGATGAGATATTGGTGGAGCTTCTCCTAAATGAGGAGTCATAGAGGAACCCCTGTCCCCAGCTTTCAGTGATAAAAACTGACATAACCGCTAAAGATGGCTCATCATTTCGCAAGATCAGCACTCCACTAGGTCTCAAAGAAAATAAAACCCCTTATGCATTCCTTTCCCATAATGAGATCATACCACATGGATACATGAAGGTGTATCCTGCCTACTTGGATCTCCACGTGTAGACTCCTTATGATTCTTCTTTCTATCAGTCGGAGAAGAACTAATTCTGGATGTCGAACCTCTCTGGCTTATGGCTCCAAAATCCCTCAGGTTTCACTCTATAATCATCGCATATTTGAAGATAAAGGTGATGTAACTTAGCCTAATGATGTTCACCTGAGATCAGATTTCATTCCTAAGACCATCCTCGTAATTCCTCGCCATTAGTAAATCATCAGCCCCTATAACGGGTGTGAGGCTCTGTAGCTCTGTGAAGCGAGAAGAATATTCCATGACTAAAATAGTACCCTACTCCAAACTCATGAACTATTAGGCTCAATCGGCCCTTAATGTTTCTGGATAGAAGTAATTGTAGAATGTACCCTAAAACTCATCCCAATCCATCCCTTGATGTACCCTAACTATGAGATCACATCCCACCTTCTCTTGGAGGGATCCTGCAGCATATAAGTAGCAAGCTTCACTCTCCTATCTGGAAACCTATAAAGATTCTTAGATATTGATTGCATGGCTTCTATCCATGACTCTACAACCTGGGGTCCTCCATCCCCAGAGAAAGTGGGAGGATACTACTGCGTTAAAACCCGAGTCATCTCTTCCATAGACATGGTAGGATGTAGTGCTCCCTGTAAGGTCTGCATAAAACTCATGAAGCCTTCCCTAATCTATGAATCGTCACCTATATCTAAAATGATGGCTGGTTCCAAGACATTCATGACAGAAGGGTATGATGGTAATCCTTGATCGACCATGTCTGGTATCTAATCATTTTCCTATATTTGGCGTACAACCAGAGGAAGTCTCAGTGGCATGAATTAGCAAGGTCAAGTGCACATCTTAGTTCAAGAATATCAAGGACGGAAACATATAAGTGTAGGAAAGGAACGACTGAAAGGAAACACTCAATGTTTCTAAAAAAAGATAAAAAGTGTGTATAACCCCTACATGGAGTGTTCTCTTAAGAATTGACATTGGTGTGTAATTTTTCCAAAACTGGTCATGTAACAACCCTTACACACAACGTGTTCTCCTTAGACATGACGTGTACTTGAATCTTCTTCCACTTATTTAGTTCCCATACACAACTAACCCACACGGTTCTCCCATAACAAGACAAAACCACGTGTTGGTGCCTTAAAAAGCATGTACTTAGATGTAAACCACAGACCCGTGTCATTAGGCACACAACCAGTTACATGATATTTACAACACAGCATGTACTCCCAATACACGGTGTGTCCCACCAAGGATTTTCCAACCCCGTGTCTCTACTCACAATGGTAGTAACCCAGATATATACTACATAGTGTGTACCTAGAGTAAACGGCTTGTTCTTAAGAAAAATAGTTCCATCATGAATAGAAGGATACATGGTTTGTATTCAGAAATACACACCATGTATTCAAGGTTTTTTCTAGATATTAAGCCCTATAAATTACTCCAAAACCAAGAAAACACTGAAATAAACATTAATGTGCAAAATTTGGATTTTTGGGGGGTCATACTCCCTACGAATCAAATCTTGGAATATTATTCATGTCATATACAAGTTTAACAGTGTAATGATCCACCAAATTCCAATTCATGAGGGCCCATAACACCCCAAGTACCAAATTTTGGAATTCATTCAAACAAAAAAAATACACTATACACTACCCTATTAAATATGAGGTATTTTATCAAGGCATCTATCACAACATCTAAAATATCTAGAATAACATCTCTCACAACAACTTGAAATTGGTAATTCACACTAATTGGAATGACAAGAATGTAAGAAATGTGATCTCTAGAAAGTGTCGATATGATGCATGAGATGGACTAACCTCATCTCATCGGGTTGCAACAGAAATAGAAACTCAATATTGTCAATGTGAATAGATAAAAACATGAAAATATCCCAATAGTAAAATCAAATCAACTATTATAATTGAAAACCCAGAAAAATTGCAATTTTTAGGGTAAATTGAATTTTCCCTATACATGGGTTAGCTAATCCTGGGAAAAACTTATAACTAAGTACCTATTCATTACTATCTCTGGATATAGGCTATAAATAGTAAGTCAAGAAGAAAATAATTCATTTGGTACGACCTTGTAACATCTTGGTTGTGTGTGTCGCCCAGAGGTGCCCCGTACCCGGTTGTATACATGGCCTCAAGCGCATTTCCCCGAACACCAGAGGCATCCGACTAGTAGTTAGGGCTTTAAGTGTGATAGTGTGGCAACTATGCCCTCATTGTGAGTGTAACATAATGTAAATAAATAGATAATAGTACAATATGCAGTAATAATAATATGAAATAGATAAATAGCGTAAGACTGTAAGTAGATAAACAAATGGAGCACATATATAAATGATGCATGTCACATATGTCTGGGAAAGTATCCAAACAAGTCACAATTCCAGATTATAGTACCCAAACAATGTACATAGGAAAACAACTAAATAACTCCAGTAGCATTACAGTCCTCAGCTTGGTCCCATGCTCTCCAGCTCCACATTAATCAAGTCCCTAAAGTAGAATGACACATTCCCTTATCTAAACCTATAGAAATATAATCTGCTTGGGCCCAAAAGCATGAACAAATAGGGTGTGAGATGAATCCTAGTAGGAAACCACCCAATGATCTGTTCCTATCTATCAGTGAATATATATATATTGTATACAATATGCAAAATAATGTAATAAACAAGGAAGTACTCAAAAGTAAACAATCTTAATGTTTCATCTTCATTCATTTACATTTATTAATTATTCAACTAATCAATCACAAGAAACTCTCTGGGAATGTTCTCTTAACCTATCACCTTTGGTTTAACCAATAAATCTCAAGAATACCTCTAGGTAATTTCTCATTGCCTAACCCCTCTGGTTCAACTTATACAAGGACATAATGACCTTCTTGGTATCTCACATGGTCTAACACCTTTGGTATCATGCAAACAAAGACTCTATGAGGAAGCACTCACCATCAATTCCCATATATCCATTTAATGATAAACTACATACACTATGAGGAAGAACTAAACATCCATTCCCCATGTGGTCTCGTAATTGTAACTATAGACACTCTGAGGGATATCTCGACGTCAATCCTCTCTACGGTCCCACTGTGTGATAAATATAACAGATGCTTTAGGGAATACCTCAATAATAATTTTCCATATGGTCTCACTACACCATGTTCCCCTAGCCCTGTGTGAGAAATCATCCACAAAGGATGTTCAGTAGCCAATGTAAACCACAATTTACTACTTGGATAATAGCTAAAATGTATAAAACAAGCATGTTAGATAATATCACCCTATTCTAACAGTAATAGGCATGGAAAACAAAATAGCCTAACAGTTAATTCTAGACCCAATAAAAAATATCAAATAAAACATGGGAAAACACATCTGTAGCACAGAAAAAACAACGATACTTTTAGACAAGATCCCTAACTCAGGAAATCAATGCATAGCAGGAATTAACAGGGTCAAATTCCCTAAACACGCAATACCCTAAACTAGGGTATTGGTCACTTTTTAATATATAACTTAAATAAAATCTACGGAAAGGCACAAATATCCTACGTCGGCATTACCTAATTGATATACTCCAATGGTAGCCCTTTAATTGAACTAGAACATGATAGATCTACAAAAACGTTAAAAACGCTCAACCAAGGATATCTCATGAAAGAGGAGAAATCAAGGAACGATTCTTTAAAAGAATGAATCAATCACTGTGCTGATTCCATCCAAATCTATGTTGGTTAATTCAGAGAACAAACGGTAGATTGAGGGCTTAGTGAATAATCATTCATGATGGTCACTCCTAGACGAGACAAGTCGAGAAGAAGGAGTTTCTACCAATTAAATGTGACCCCAGTCATATTTAACAAATAAAAAGAAATATACACAGTGTGTCTTTTAAAATTAAATTGCATGTATATTTCTTTATTGGGACCTTATTTAGGTGGTCTCTAGGTCACCCTACATGAACATGTACTCGGTCGTTACACAGACACTACACTGTCACCTGTAAAAACTGGGTACACGACGTGTACTCTTATGTACCAGACGTGTACTCCTAAATTTTCTAGATTCTCCTCTTTTTCCCAAAAACAACAGAAAATAAAAATCCATACCTGAAAAGAAGGTATGGTTTCTTACAATTTCTATATATATTTAATGATTGTTAGGATGAAATATTTTTTGAACTACATTTCATTTCCATGTGTTGACCTATGATGAAATGATAAATGTTTTATAATCATGTGTAACACATAAAATTGGACTGTGATTATGTTTCTTATAGGATTATTATAGAAAAAAATTATTAATTTATGTATTAATCTGTTATGAGCTCAATAGTTTAATAAGATGTTATCAAAATACCATAAAAGGGTATACAAGATGTTATCCAAATCCCAAATTAGGTGCACCCGTTGTTATCCCAATCCTAAAATATGATGAATGTTTTTGTGGGTAATTTTGACAAATGATTTATATTCTTGTTAGTAAGAAAAACATTATTCCACTCATGTATGGCATGATCTTATGATATTGTTACTCTACCATAGATCTATTAATTTTATTCCAATAGGATTCATTGCATATTAATATCTATGATTATGACATAACTTGTGATTATGATCTAATAATTTTTAGGAATGATTTGAAAATTTTAATCTCATGTTCTCATTCCATTATCCTTATTTTATTATCAAATATAAGTATTGATTGATATCTATCCATTTTTTATTAATGAGCATCTGAGCTCAACATTTATTGTGTTTCCTTTTCCCCATGATATAAATAATGGGTTTTAGTAGGACAAGTCTTTAAAGGGATCTTGCTGAAAAAAACATATTCAGAGATGATTTAGATCATTTATATACCATTTTTTATGTATCAATGTTTCCGAACCCCATAAAAATTTAGAGTTGTATAATTTAATGAAATTATGTATATTTAATTTTCATCTAATAATATTTTATTCTTATTTTTATATTTTTTGGGTTCTCTCAATTGTTATCAAAGATATGTTTAGTTATTTTGAGAAACTATTATGAGAAAAAATAATTTATCACCCTTCAAATAAGAATACATTCAAGATAAAATAAAATGTTATGTTGAATAATGCATAGTGTTTTCTTCAACAATAAATCCTTCCCTTGATATCGGAAAGTTGATGTAGTTGTAGAATAGATGAAATAAGGTTTAAAAACTCTAAAAGTGGTATCTTTGGTATTAACTCAATATTTTCTCCTGCTCAATGAGTGGACATTGTCTATACAACTAGATAGAAACTACTGAGGTATATTCATAGATTAATTAAAATTTTCAATATGAATCATTATAAATGATTTGAAAATATAATTTGATTGGATGACCTAGGATAAATATAGGGTGGTGTGTATTTGAAATAGGTTATCATGATTCTCAAATCGTATGAATGATTTTTCATGATTGATCGCATTGATTAAAAGAAAATGATGTTCACGAAAACTATTTTGTTTTCAGTTGGGGATTTAAGATAAAATAATTATTTTTTAGTGGATACATAGATGAAAAAAATATTGATGTAACATATTTTATATTAATTAGATTTTGAATTATCAATTAATACTTTTAATTGTACAATAATTTTATATAAACTGAAGGATACATTTTATATAGATGTTTTTGGCAATTTATATCTTAAAAATATTTTTATTCTTCATCTAGTAAAATTTGATGTGATTTTCATCATTTACTTTCCCTCACTATTTAGCTTACAAATCTATTTCTATAATAAAAAATCCCATTTGATAATCCGATCACCCAATGAATATACAATGGTGTGAGGAAGAATATGAAAATTAAATATAAATTATGTGGGTCATGATTTATATTAATGTGATATATTTATATAAATTTATTTTGGATGCACTCAACATTTTTTGTATGATTATTTTTCAAGAATATTTTCTTATATTTTTAGAAAATTTTGATTGTCTTCCGCCAATTCATGATGTTAAGATTTTAATTGAAAACATAAAAATTGATTCACAAATTTAAAATATTTCATATAAAATTTCCATGAATGAGTTACAAGAATAGAATAATCAATACCAAGAGAATTTTGATAAAGTATTCATTTCTCCAAGTGTGTTACCATGGGGTGTAATAGTTATTTTTAGAAGAAGAAAGATAGTTAATGTAAAACTATATTGATATTAAATAACATAAAAAAAAACGATTAATAATATATATAATATGACTCATATTGAAGAATGTTATGATGAATTATGTGAAACATAATATTTTTAGAATATTGATCATCTATTGGGATATTATTAATTGATAGTCCGAAGTGAGTACATGCTGAATAAAACCATTCATATGAGGTGTGGACACTATAAAATTATAGTGATACCATTTTCTCTTAACAATTAACCAAAAATAATCATATATTTAATGGATATAGTCTATATATAAAAACATGATCTGTTCATGGAAGAATTATAGAAACTATAAATATATTTTTGTAGAGTGAGAAGCGGCCTTTATATCACTTTCAGATTACATGTGGATTTTACCAACCGTAGAAGATGAACTTATAGCATAATGATCAATGTTGAAAGGACCATGCTAGTTTTTTTAAAAATAAGTATTTTAGGAGACCCAATAATTAATATTTTTAAAATATTATTTTTAAATTTTGAGAAAAATGAAAAATCTGATCATTCTCAGATAAAAATTAAACCATCAATCCATTTCTTGATTAATGTGTCCTGGAAGAAATGTGTCGAGTTGTAAAAGAAGGTTTATAATGTTATAGAATTTAACCATGATTATGATTCAATTTTATAGTTAAATAATTTGGTATGTGTCCTTTCAATAACAAACATGAATATTGTTTTATTTTTTGATATGCATATTTACACATTCCCTATTTATCCAATAAGTACAAAGATTCATATACATGTGAAAGATTATTAATGTTGAGACATTGAGGAGATATATTTTAGAGTATGTATCTGAATATTTAGTATGTATTCAAGTTAAAATTAAGAAATAGATGTGTAATGGGAAGATATAACCATTACTCATTATAGAATATAAATAGAAAAATATCAACATGTATTTCATCATCATTCTACCAAATACATCTAATGAACATAATTCTATTTCGGATGTTGTCAAAAGCCAATATAAGTCATCGTAGTGGCCTTTATTCAATTGTTCTATTGTTTCTTCCATCAAAGTCTTTGGTTTTTCTCACACTCTTCCTCCTTAACCTTCATTGGATTTAAATTTCTTCGTGTCTCAATGGATCAGTGATGGTTTTGATTTTTTAGAGACATTGGGATTGTGGTTTGGTGGTAGTTGGTTTCATAATGCTACCCAAGTCAATCTTTATTCCTTAGATATCCAAACATGCTAGGACATAGGGTTAACTGATTCTCTCCAGGTCAGAGTTGGAGTTATGGGTACATAGGGTTTTGGATCATACTATTTGTTGTAAGTGAGGTTTCTTTTGGGTTTTCCCTTAACTTTTATTAGGGTTCCATTTCGTGTTTATATTCATTCATGATGGAATTTTTTATTCTCATTGGTGGTCATATTTGGCATTTCATTTGGTTTTTTTTCTAGATCTGTAGTAGATTTTCGATGGAGTTGATGATAACGGTGTTGAACAGATGAGGACAGCGACGATAGTGTTGAAATTTGTTATAGTGATTTTCATTGTTTGTGATGTTATGGTATATGACAACGATTATGAAATTATTAGACGTAGTTTTGTATGTCGGTGACTTTCTCTGTGACGAAGGTGTTTAACAGCACCGCCGGTGAGGGGCAGTCGATAATTTTGTTGTACTGGCACTATGTGTTCTGGTCTTTGTCCAGGACAGTGATGTGCGTTGGTCACAATAAAGGTGGTTTACCTACATTGATTGTGGGAAGTGGCGAAGTGACTGGCTGATGTGGTTCTCACGGTTTGAGGATTCTTTTGTAGGGTAGAGTCATGATTGAAGTTGATTAATGGATCAATATGTCATGGGACACATAGTGGAACTTTTTTTTTTTGAATTTTTAATATTGTGGAGTTTCAAAAGGCAGTAATGGTGGTATGGGATCTATAAAGTGATTAATTTTGAGATTTGAATGTTGTATACTATAATATTCTAGTTAGGTTGGTTATGGTGTTTTTCTTAGTTTTCACACATAAACCTTAAATGTGTTACTATAAAATACAAGAAATATAGATTTTGTTAGGAGTACTAAAACATATTTTATCTGATCATGATATGAGGATTACCTCAATGATATCATTATTTTCCTATAAGGACCGAGATATGGAGTTTTGTTTCATTACTTATTGTCATCCTTAGATTAATAGTCGTAATGATAAAACCATTAAACCCCTTGAGTACATGATGAGAATATGTTCTCTAAATTTCAATGTTTCTTGGGATCAAAACCATCCTCTTATCGAAATATATTTTATTAATTGATTTACCTCGTTTATTTAGATGACTCTTTATGAATACCTATATGGTTGGCATTGTCGAAATACAAATTTATTTTATGAAATTAGAGAAATAAATATATTTGGACATGATCTAGATGGGGAAATGTTGTAGAAGTTATGATCTCTTTAAAAACACATTAATATAGCTTAGAGAAAATAGAAGAGTTATGCAGACAACCATATATGAGATCTAAAATTTGTTGATGGTGAGATATAGTTATAAGACTTTCTCTGTTGAGGATGGTTATGATATTTTAATTAAATTTAAATCTAAAACCTAGATATAGCATCCCTTAATAGAAAAATTATTGTATCTAGATGTTCAATTATGTGTTACACCAAAACACACTTAGGGTTAGGATGTGTTCCATATATTGTTGTTGAGGAAGTGCATATTTGAACCTTTACAAGTACTATCAACAATTATTATAAAATTTGAGAATCAAATTTCTTATTGAGAACAATCATTTGAAATCTCAAATCATTTAGAAAATGTGATATAGAATAATTCAACTCTCTATGTTAATGTTTTCTCGACGAATAAAAAATTCAAGGAACATAAATGGTAACCTACATATGTGTTGATATAGAGCTATGAATAAGTATGAAAACCAATGAAAATTAATTTAGAGAAATTAATTCATCAAAATGTAGTATATTAGGACCCCCACAACATTTTATTATTATTTGTTTTAAATATTCAATTATTATTTGATATCATTCTCTACTCATAAACACAACTCAAAATGAATGTGTGATATAACATACGTTTGTAACCAATTCATAATAATAATGAGTACTAATAGCATTAACCAAATTATTATTATATATATATATATATATAAATTTTTTCAAAATTAAAAATTTATTGATTGTGTCCTAATAAATAATAATTGATTTTTAATGAAAATTTTATTTATTAAAAGTTATTTTTTAAAAATAAAATTGTTCTTACACATTGAAATGTATAAAAAGTATCATATTAATTACTGATACAATTTTATTGAAATATATTTTTAATTTTTATTAATACATGAATAATCACTTATTCACTATTTATCTAATGGTTAGGAATAAAGGTAAAATAATTTAAAGGAAAACAATATTTTTATTAAAGTTGTTTATGTGTGCAATTGTTTTTAATACAAAATTAAATTATACATAATTGAATAATGGTTTTAATGAAATTTTTATATTATTTATTCAATAATATATTTTAAAATTTATTTCATTGTTTTTGTAGGATATGTAATGAATGTAAATGTAGTTTGATTCCAAAAAAATTAATTTTTGTTAAATTAGATGTCATTCTGTTTCATGTAATAATTTCAATGATAATTTTAGAAACTTCTATAAATTTACTCTAGTAAAATTCATTAAATATTTAAAAAAATAATAATAAATATAATTAATTATAAAAACATAATTTTGGGTCGTAATGCATAGTAAAAATTATAAAATTTTATTACCACTTTTTTGTTTAAAACTGGGTTGTTGGGGTAGTTAAAATAACAAATGTGGGTAATAATGAAAAATATAATATACCAATTCTTATTGGAAAAAGATATATTCACCTTATTTTCACATAAAATAAATTTTTTTTATTTTTATCCACATTCAAAAGAATGTGACCTAATATTTTTCAAATATTTTTTGTAATTCCATGTATATACATCACCTAAATTATAAATGGGAACATATTCTACACCCTTATTCACATTTAAGTGTTAAATATTATTCATAAACTTCCTCATCCTTTATATATTATATCCTTTCATCCATTATCCCCATTTATTCTCCCAAAACTAATTTTTTGAGGTGTAAAATATGACCAAATGAGGTACCTACAATGAGAGGTATAAATAATTACAGAGATTTTTCAATTTTATTTCTTCTTCCATATCTAATAAAACATTTTTATCAATCATAAAATTATTAATATAGTATCCTAAATATAATAATATGATATTATTTTGACATAATAACATTTTTATACCTCCTTTCAATCATATGGGAATTGAAATTATCACTTGTATATAGGTTTGGAATGAAGCATCCATATTGTGATATGGTTCATTTTCCATCAGCAACTCAAATTGATAGAAACAATGAAATATTTAATAAATATATATTAAATTTACAATATAATTATGTTTTTTTTAAAAACTATATTTCTTTCCATCTAATTTAATAAAAAAATAAAAAAAATTCTTACCTGTGTATGGTCAACCATCTCAATTAACTAGGTAATTAATTTTTATAACAAAAACATTATGTTTGTTTTGAAATATATATATATATATCTAATGAAATTATATATATATATATATTCTATTTATATCATCATTAATTTTATATAAATTAAGTAAACATGATCATTGTACAATGACTATAAATTTTGAACCTAAATGTTACTGAAAAATGAAATAGTTAACGCACTAACAATACATTTTTAATAAGGAATTAATAATAAATATGTATTAAAACATTATAAGTGGTAGAAAAAATATATTATATGTATGAATAAATTTCTTTTATATATTTAAAATAAATTTAAATTTATAATAGAGGAGTTTGACCTCTTTCAAGGGAATATGAGCTTGAGTAAAGGATTATATGTTACAACCCATTTTAATCATTTGTTTTTGTGTGAAAATTTATTAAATATTGTTTTTATGATATCTCATTCATAAATATTAGCCCTTCAATTCTACATAATTTTCATGAAATTAAATGTTTCCCTTTCATTTTCCTCTCATTATGTATTCCAAATAATGAAACAGTTTTCTTGAAGGAAAAATGAATATATATTTTCTATTAAAGGGATAATCATTATTTCAATGTTTATTTCTGCCTAAAATTTTTCTATTTTTTTAAAATTATCCATAGATAAATTAATGAACTTTATAAACTTTTTTTACATTATATAAAAATTATTAATTGAAAACTTATGTTCATTTTCCCAATGTTGAAATTTTTAATAAAGTTTTTAATGGAATAGTAATTTTATCATAATACACATGATTGGAATTTCCTACTATCATGAATAATATTTTATTTGAATATTAATTTAATTTTTTTGAAATTAAATTTATGTGAAATATTTTCATTAATGTTTTGGATACTTTTACATATTAAACCAGTTTTTTCAAAATAAAAAATTGTATTTCTATCAATAAATATTCCAATTATCTTTTGAATGTATTTTTATTTTACAATAAGAACATTAAATGTTACTTATTATGAAGTAGGATTATGATCATGTGATTAAATCCTAATTCATTCATTATATTCTTTATAATGATAATGAAATATTGATGAAATCAGTTTTCTTTTAAATGTATTAAGATATGATGAAATGATAATTTTTCTCTTGATCTGATAGAATACATATTAAAGTATTATGATTGTGAGATTTTTTCATACATTATAGCCATATAATGACATGGTTCATATTGATTTTATGTAAGTTTAAATAGTACATGAGAGGTTTTTACAATCCCAAAAAAAGGCATACTATAGGTTATCAAGTGTCCAAGGTAGGTAAAAAAGTGGTTAGACTAAGACAAGCATGCGATGAATGCCTTAGTTGGTATCCTTGATTTATTAATTCTATGTTTATGATTATTCTAATATTTTATAACATCAACTTATATATAGTTTATTCTATCATATATCATGTTAGTTTATTATTTTTGTGGTTCATGTCTTATGAACTATGAATATTTAAGCCAGGAATCATGATTATAATATATTAATTACGGGTTATGATTTTCAAAATTCTAGGCACATGTTCTCATACACTTATACTAATATTATAAATAAAAATAATTACTATGTGATTTATCACTTTCATTCCCTTATAGTGTATCTATTCTCACACCATATTATGTTTCTTATTTCATAATATATGAAAAATTATTTTAGTATTATATGTATAATAAAGGTTTTATGTATAAATAAATTAGTTTGAGATGATGTATTTCTTGCAGGTACCAATATTTTTGAAAAATATTTATAAATAATATAATCCTTTATGTTTATATCATGGGTCAGAAATATATGAAATGAAATATATTCTAATAAGATTAATATTTTTAATGTATAATGTTTCAGATTCCTTATTTAAACCATTCAGGGACACATTAGGACTGTATAATGATGATAAAGGAACTATAATGATAAAAAAGTTTATATTAAAATGATAATGTGAAAGATAAGTTATCCCTTCAAATATCACCATATATGAGGATTATGATATTTAGAAATAGTGGAATGTTGATCCCAAGGTACATTAGCCCCACTAAAAAAATAAATCCTTAGTGAATAGATTCTTATTTTTCTCCACATTCACTTAACATCTCCCATGTGAATGATTTGTTACATGTATCATATTTTAGGAAAAACACAACGAAAACATTATATATACTAAACTGAGGGGTAGTAATACTATACATTCATCTCTGTTATGAGGAAGAACCAATAAAAATCATGGATCATTGAGATAATATACTAAAAACAAGAATAACGATTAATTTATAGATATCTATTGGAATCATAAGATGATGAAAACACAATGGAACTAGTTGATATACACTAGTGCAGAAATGTTTCTCTATGACACATTTTTATAATTTTTAAATGACTTTATATTTGACGTTGTTATAGAGGACATACTAATTAATTGTTTTCACATCGGTTAGTAAAAACAGATGTTATAAATAATTTCTGCATAGTTTTCCACATCATTTATCCAATAACTGATGTGAAAAACCAATTACAAAACATTTATCAAGTTTTTTTTTAAAATAACTAACATGATAAATGGGTTTTCACATGAGTTATTCAATAACTGATGTGAAAAACCATGTAAATTTTTTTCACTTCAGTTATCCTATAATCAATGTGAAAGACCAAAAAACCATTAATCACATTGCTTATTTTAAATAACCAATGTGATAAACGGTTTTACACCTTTGTTATAGGATAACTGATGTGAAAAATTGTTCCAATGTATTTTTCAAATCAGTTATCAAATAACTGACGTGAAAAATGGATTTTTTTTAGAAAAATATACAATGAATCATCTCCTCTAACAACAGTAGCCATAAAATAGAAGAAAGAAAATGACATAATTTGTAATAGAAAGAAGTAGTAAAGAACAACACAAAATCAAAAAAAATATATACATGTACATCAATTCAACTCTTCCACAAAGAGCACATAGAAAAAAAGAGAATAGGAAATAGAAAAGTCATCTAAAATTCCATCACAATACACAACACATTGAAATTTTAAATAAACTAAAAACAAATAAGACCTATAAATTTATTTTGTCATTCAATTTGTAAATTAATCAAATCATCAACAGTATTTAATCATTCCTCATCAAAATGCTAAAAATGATATTGAAATAATTTACTTGATTTTTTAATAAAACATTTTAAATATTGTGGAAGAATTTATAATGAAATGAAACCTTATAAAACTCTATAACAATCCTTGTTTTAATTATTTCATACATGAATCTAAAAAGATAATATCCACATTAAGTTCCACCTTATTATTTATGAGACTTTTTCAAGGAGATTTTATTTAAAAATAACATTTTTAATTAATATAACAAAAATTTAGTAATTGTAAATGATAATTCACTTTAGCTTTTTCAAATTTTATATTGTCTCTCTTACTCCACTTATTTTTTCTCAACTCTATAAAACAATCCCATTCCATGTTTGAAAATAATATGAATTTGTTAAATTTTATTAATTATAATATTAACAATTATTTAAATAATAAATCTTCCATGTTTGACAAATTCATGAAATTTTCTTTCAGTTCAACATGAATGCAACATAACCAATACAACGTCTTATCTATTGGACAAAAAACACCCAACATCTAATGACCACAGATATAATATAAAATTTAATATGATTTTTGAATAAGTTAAGAGGTGTGTAAATTTTTTTGACAAAACAAACTTCATACCTTTCAAGATATGGAAACATCCAACAAAGAATGATGATATTCTTATAAAATCTATCAGCTATATAAATTTTTCCTTCAACATCAGGGATTTTCAAAGATATAGACGAAATAAACTGTCAGTAAATAAATCCATATACATCCATCCTTTCATGCTCTGTAAAAATTTATATAGATACTTAATACAATGAAAACATAATTGCAAATATTAAAAAAATTAATGGAACGAATGAAAACAAGTTAATATACTTACATGAAAAAAACAATATTTTTTATGACTAATTGTTCACCACCTAAAAGCTCCATTATATAATTTCTCAAAAGGCTTATAGTCACTACATGACCCAAAATATCATCATGAAATGGAATTTCATATACTCCCAATAACATATTTGAGTATGTTGACAATTGATAAAGACTAGTAGAATCTGTATATGAAGACAAGGAACTTTGGATGTTTTTTATCTACACAATATTCTATTATCCTTAAACTATTTCTAAAAATATTTTAGAGTTATATAATATTTTAGATGAGAAAACAAATTTAATAAAAAATAAAAATTTAGAATAACATATATAAATACCTATATGGTAATATTTCTAAGTAGTCTAGATAGCCAAACCAAAAATAACAGATATTTTTTCCAACTATACTCACTTCGTCTATAGGGCATGGTATTTTTTTTGATTTATCTATAATATCCTATACAATGACCCTATGATTCACTATCTCAATTTGAGGATGATGAATGTTATCGATGATATATTATATCATCTCATATGAACCAGTATAATGAAGATCATCAAAAAAATAACTCACAGTGACATGGTAGCTATGGAGGAGGGGTTTTGGGGTAGGATAAGAAAGAGTGGGCTCGAAAATACATATGTTTTAGTAGGATAAGAAGGAATGGGATCTGCTGGTGGAGGGGGCTGAGTTAGATCGGTAGGACGAAATTTTTCTATCATGTCAATAAACATCTCCTGTACCGAAGCTCTGATCCTGTCACCCATTTTCACTTTAAAATCTTGATGTTGGACTTCAAAAGATTCAACTTTTTGAAAAACATGATCCTTTGAAGAAGAATCTAAATGTGGAAACACATTTCTTCTCGATGCACCTATTGGGTATCCTAATACATGACCTGGGTGATCAGGTTTTCCTAATGATGTAGCTAAAATATCCTATCTTACCTCAGCAATAAAGACCTCTCGTGTGATCTACTCCTCAGGAGAATCATATTTGTAATATTAGAAAAGATATATGATGAATCACAATATATAATGAGTTTATTTAACTTAAATAAATAAATAAAAATCATACAATATTATCTTAAACTACTCTTGACTCATCCACAAGATATTTTCCCTTTTCCAATTCAATCCCCCTTCCCTTTTTCATGCCTAGTGGGGGGAAGGAAGGGAAACCTCTCCAGATATTAATGAATCAACTCTAAACTATGGAATATTTTATTCTATCTTGTGTTCCTCTAATAATTAGTACTCACATTGAGATAACATATGATGGTATACATTTATTTCTTGAATCTCTTGATGAGATCTCCTTGATTGCTCTAAATTATGAATTATGAATAAATATACCAATAACGTGGTCCTTAATATAAAAAACATATAAAAAGGTAACATTTCAATTTCTAAAAAGTATTTTAGTCATATACATTCAAAATCTTGTGTCCATGTATAATAATCTAAAAATGGATATATATCCCTTGGATTTCTATGTTGTCTGTTCCAAAAAATGAATTGTGATGTGAGAGGTGCTTTAAAATCCCTCTATCTTCTAGCTGTCAATTCCTTACAATTCTTATTAACTCCTATAATATTAGATATATCATATGTTATCTAATTATAAGGGTAAAAACATATATTACTATAAAAATTTAAAAATAAGTAAAATAATTAAAGAAAAGATTACCAAAATGGTCTCCCACAACAGTGATAGTGGCGTTTTGTCATCATTTCGCCAATTTTTAAAAAATACTATCATTGTTTTTAGAATTTACTAAAAAAAAGTCCTGAAAAATTTCACATTTGGACCTATTGGAATTTCAATATCACAATGTTTATTAGTATCCTATGTACTTGGTTAAGGGAAATTGGTAATTTTGGTAAAAATGTGGTTCCATGTTTACCAACCCTTGAACTGTTTTCCCCAATGGAAGTAGATGTATCATGTAATGAAGGATGATGAGGCTCATCAATAGGATAATTTGTAAGATCCGACCATAGGTATGAGAATGATCATATCTAGGAATATGTGGTGAATCAACGTATTGATCTATCATTGTTATACAAACAAAGCATCATCAATTAATAAAAAAATATTCAAATCCAATAATTATTATACAATTTTGAAAAATTTACCAATTATCAAACAAAAATATAAATAAACCAAACACAAAAAATTATGATTTATATTTTTTATAATTAAGTAGATTTATAACAATATTAATTAGTGATGAAATGAATTAAATGAATGAAAACTACACAATATCCATGAGATATGAGATGACATAGTAAAAATTCATCAACTTAAAAAATAATTTTTACAAAAAAAAGATTCTTTTAATATATAATTATATACTTATAAAAAAAAAATATTTTAGATTTTAAGTTTAATTTTTTTTTCAATAAAATCTATTACTAGATAAGTTACGTAATGGTAAACGTGGAAAAATAGGAAAAACTCAACTAATATTAAAAAAATTATCTTATAATATGTTTTCAAAAAATTGAAAATTAAATTAAACTGTTAAACATATGAAATTTCAAAAATTAAACCATAATTAAAAATATTTTACCTATAATATCAGGAATGTACTAATGAATATTTTCCCAAATTCCATAATCATGATTGATCTATACGGAAGAAACCATGTTTTCAATGTGCTCATTAATATTATTTGTTAATAACTCCATAGATGTCAGGATCTCACAGAAATCAACATCTTCATCAAGTTTATCATCATCAACATACTGTTTGTTCCATTTAAAACAATATCCCACTACATTAAAAATTGATCAAGAATATAGAATTTTTTTTCATGTGTTTCCATGATAAAAGTACCATTTGTCTAATCCAATTTATTTAGATTAACTATTGTCATTCCAAATTTATCTTATCAGACAGTTATGTTACCAATAAAACATTTACACATTAACACTGAAACATGAAATTTATTTTAAAAAACCTCCCATATTTCTTCAATGACTTCATAATATGTAGTTGATGAAAATATTGGGTTTTTTCTTCGGTACTTGAAAAATGAATTACCTTAATGAACACTAACACACAATATTTCTGGACCAAACTTATGTTGTTCTGTCGTTCATATGAAAATTATAGCCGCATATTTCATGCCTGACCTATATTATAAAATTTAAACTTGGACCTCCCCCTAACCATCTCAATATTTCGAATACATCTAGTTTTACTGTCTCTATAAACCATGGAAAAAAAGGACTCTTATGCTCATTCAAAATCCAAATATCTTTCTTCTTTGGATAACATTGTTTCAACCCATTAATATGAAAAGTTATATATGGTATAGCATTATTTAGGTTTTTCAAGATGCATAATTTTACCTTCATTGTGTTCACTTATCAACGATTTGACTTTCAAGCCAAAAATCCCCTTTCCCTGAAAATTAATTCATTCATTGTGAGATGTATGCAAACTTGTGTGCTCCACATATGACATGTAGGATGTAAAAAACTATGTAACCACGTCAAAAATATATTTCAAATAAATGGATTCTTCAGGTTAATGTGTATTCTTAACATACCACTTCAATTTCTTCATATACCTTTCAAGAGGATACATCTAACATTGTTATACAGGTCATCGAAGCTCCATTTCTCACAACAAATGAACCATTAAATGGACCATGATGCCAAAAAATAGAGGGAGGAGAATATATTTCCAATTTACAAAGTATAGAAACCACTTTGTAATCGAAAATGTACAAATCATTCATATCTATCAACTTAATAAATATTGAATTAAATAAATAACACACCTTCCTGATAGTCATTCAGACATGGGTGGGAAATATTCCAGGTAATGATACTAGTATGCATAGTTTCAATATAACGTTACAGTCATGAGATTTTATACCTATCAACTTCAAATATTTTAATGAAACGTTTTTTTTAAATTTTATGAGTAACTATGTAGCGCATTTTTATAATTAAGAAATTGAAAAAATCTATCAATATCTATCTTGGATAAGGTATGATGAGTCCGGGGTAGGAATGTTTACCTTCAATGAGGAGTGGGATCCAACTCTAAATGTATCTTAATTGTGAGTAAATCTATTATTCAAATAAACCCATCATTAGTCTTTTTATTAATATATAATAATGATCCAAAAAAACATTCATTGATATTCTTATCCATGTGCATGCCATTAATGTTATGTTTCACTTTATGATATCTTTAATATGGTATCTCAAATTAATTGAATGTATCTTCAAAATATATCAATCACTACCAAATTTATGTGTATTTCCAAGTGTCACATTAATGTATTTAACCCTATCCAAATAATGATAAGTGAATAAAGTTTTTGGGAAATATCAAATTCATGTGGGATGTTGAAATGCATTTTTAATTTTCTATAACAGTGATCCATCGGAAAAATGTTTTGATGACCCATGTATATTTTTTTCTCCCATGAAGAAGTTGACAGTATGAAGTCTCTTGTTCACAATTTGTACAAGCTTTATACCCCTTAACACTATATCCAAAAAAACATTCATATGCTAGGAATTCATTTATTATGAACATAATCATTATATGCAGTTGAAAATATTCCATTTTATAAGAATAATAAACCCATATACCTTCTTACCATAATAATTTGTAAATCATCAATTAATGGTGACAGTAAAATGTCAATATCATTTCTGGGCTATTTTGGTCCACCAATCATTATACTCAACATGATATGTCTTCATTTCATACAAAATTCAGTAGATAATTTTTAGATTACAAATAAAACTGGCAATGAACTATGTGTTCTACTAATGCTTTGATATGGATTCATTCCATTCATGCACAATCCAAGTCTGAGATTTAGAACATCATTTTTGAATGTAGAAAACTTGTGATCAATTTTCTTCTATTGTGTATAGGTATCTAGAAGATGTATTTTACAATAACATATCCCCTCATCATCATGTCATCTTAACATTTTATTTCTTTGTGTGAATTATAAAATAAACATCTCAAACGAGGTATTATAGGAAGTTAACAAAATCCTTTGGATGGGGTCCCTAAAGCATCTGAATCAGCCTATGATTCATCTTTCAAATTATGTCGTAATGTCCAAAATTTTGGACACTCTAAAATAAATTCTAATTCAATAATATTTAGCAAACATTCATTTGTATATGCTTGTATTTTATTGTACCTCAATCCCATTAAGCATAAAATTTTATTGGACTTATTATTTGAATTTGGAAGACCGTTGTCTTTAGGAATAATGTCTTTCAAATATTGCAGCAGCTCTTTAAAAATATTTCCACTCCATTCATGTTTCTCCTTTAGGTTTATAAATATTAACACTGCCGATAAAACCTTATATTCACTACAACTTAATAACAATGGTTTATCAACATCACCATATAAACTATCAATTGTCAGTCATTTATCAATTGGTTTTACTTCAATATAATAATTAATTTCATCAAGTTTATTAGATTTATCATACTATAAATCACCATCATCAATAGATACAGAATTTTATCTTGTTTCACCATTCCAAATCCAAGGGTTATAGATCAAATAAAAACAATGAAAAATTAAATGATCTTTGATCTCTCTGCTCTCCATCTTCTTCAAATTTTAACATTTCAGGAATGAATAGAAAAACATGTCATTATTTGGAACATTGTTTTTTGTAAATTCCAAAAGAGCATTAAAACCTTCCACATATTCACCACCTATTCAACGTGAATTAATCCAACTTTGACTCGTTATTCATAAAAAATATCGAGAATAATTATATAGAATGAGAACAACTAATTCATTATTGAATATTTATAAAGATATAAAATTTCTTCTATATTGTAATTAATAATAAAATATAACTATAAATTTAGTCTTAGTTTAAGGGAATTTCATATTAAATTAATTTTGGAACTAATTAACACATTATAAACTCATTAATAGAGTATACAATCTATATCATGTGAGGCATGAACTCATAATTTGACTTTAATAGGGTCCAAAAATAAGAAAACCTAAAAAATAGTGACCATGTTTGATATTTATAATATATGACTTTCTTATATTGTTACTTTATTATAATTGAATATATCAAATGGTCAATCAAATAAGGGATTTATAAATTAAAATATAATTTATATTATACTATCAACAATTTCGGGGAAACACTATTATACAAAAACATTGAATCCATCAGAATTCCAAAGCATCTGATCCCAAATTAAAATAGGAATTTTTCATTATGATTTATTTAAAATGAATTATAATTTTTGATTCACAAAATGAAAGAGTTCAAATATTTAAAAAACATTTAACTCAAATAAATAGACCGTAAAAGCACCCAAATTTATTTTGAGAATCCATGATCATCCATTATTTGGATACACAAACTATATATACTTATATAATCAAATATAATCACACAATTTCAAGATCATTGTTTAGAAAAACCATTAGGTATACTCTTAAATACAATAAAATTTTACAAAATTCACATTTAATAAAAAACAAATTCATGATAATGACAATGTAAAAAACTACATACCAAAAACCCAAAAAAAATTCAAGATTCTATCATCAAATCATTATGAAGCCAATATTTAATTCACATCAATAAAGGATAATTATCATTAAGATAAACTTCAAAGTAAAATTTCTATAATGAAAAAACACAATATAGATGAATTTCTACTCATGTATTGTTCACATAATGTGATTGATCATGTGGAATCATATTATAGCCAATGAAATATTTATAGAATTGTTTTCAGGTCATCTGTATTCTTTATCTAATCATATAATCAAAAAATAACCTCTAATTCATCCACTATTTTCATCCCAAAACTCATGAAGAATCAAATTTTTTTACACAAAAAATCTAAATCAAACATAATAAATCCAAATAAGAACAACTAAATAACCTAGAAAAATATATATATCTAATTAAAAATTCAAACCTTCAAGTAAGCTAGTTGGTGATGATTATATCTAAAATTGAATACGCAATGATGAAGATGGAAGAACTCATATATCTGGAGATAGTAATACAAGAATGAAGAATACCTCATTAGAGAATAGTAGGTTAGAGATTCAAAGCTAAATAATGACTAGAATGAGAGAAACCAGATTATTTGATGCTAACTTTAGATGTGTATCCCAAGTTCAACCAACCCATATGGTTTTATTTAGATCGTAAGATGGGATTTTGATCACCAAATTGATCAATCCCAATAGATAGTGCTTCAGAAAGATAGAAATGATTGATCCATTGGGAAATAGGCAGCCGGCATAATGAGACCGTCGTTTAATAAATAAAATTTAAAAATGTTGTTTACATTAGTTATCTTATAACCGATGTAAAAAATGCATAGTCATGGATTTTTACATCAGTTATAGTATAACTGACATGAAAACCTAGGCTTTCACATCAGTTATATTGTAGAACTAACGTGAAACAGCAGAGAATGTGATCTTTTATCACAATGGTTTTATAAAACCTGACGTGAAAAAGAAATATGCTTGAATTAACATGTAAGTTATAAATAACTGACGTGAAAATTGCACCATAAAAAACATTTTTTCAACTAGTGATAATATGGTATAAGATACATCATCTATTTATATTATTGTAATGAAATTTTGAGGGTTAAATTATTTAATTATCGGTAGAATTTTTACAAAATGAAATTTTAGAATGAATTTTCCATTAACTACATATTGTTTTTTATATCTTACTTTACATAAAACAAAGATCTAAAATGAAAGATGATATATTTTATTGTGATAAAAATATAAAATGAATGATAGATTTTTTAAATTATGGTAACATTATTACAAATATCATTATAAAAATATAATTTTAATAAAACCATAAGTAAATAAATAAATAATGAAAATTAAATCATTTGAATCATCTTTTTTTATTGAAGATTACAGCTCTAATTAAAATGATGTATTGATTGTAAAAAAAATATAGAAAAAAATTGAGAATAATGTAAATAAGTAGAATGGATGATATTTAGATATGTATATGAGGCTATATTTTGGAATATATTATAACTATTATATATATAATAATTAGATATATTGTAAGTGAAAAAATGTTCATAAAAAATATGGTCATTGGATATATGATAATTTAGCATAGATACATTAAATATATTTTTGTTATAGATAACCATATCTGATAGTATCATTGATGTATTGTAATTTGTATTAACAATTTAAATGTAATATAATTCACAAATAATAAATAATTCCAAAATGAAATAATTATAATTATATAAAATATTTAATTATAAACACATGTATTTTTTCATTACATATTAAAAATATTTTTATTATTATTTCAATATTTATTTGATATGTTTACTAATTTTGAAATATTTATAATAATTATTAGATTGATACTATTTAATGTATATATGAAGAATAAATTTAATTTCATGTGATTATAATCATGTAATTAGAAAATAGGATATTTGTACTAATCGATTGATTTTTATAATTTTTTTTATCTTAGTAAATAACATATTTCAATTTAAAGGGTGATTATAAAAAATATTAATTAAAAAAATGTACATTAATTTGGATTTAATTAGTGATTTATGTTTAAAAATATCTTTAACCCTTAATTTTTTAGAATATATTTTTTGATATAAAATATATTCATTATATGTATATTTTCTCATATAATGGATAAATTTATGGTATATAGAAAGTGACTTTGTTAAAATGGGGTTTTATTTTAAAATAAAAACTCTTCAAAAATAATGTGGGGTTTATCCCATTTTTTTAATAAAAATATGCTTACAATAATTAATATTCAAACATGTTAAAAATGGATGGAAATGGATAAAAATTGGTAAATTTAAATGGCACATATTTTGTTTAGTAAACCATATATTTAGAACATTATTAACACAATTAATATGTTTGGGAGTCAATCCTACAATTCTCACCACCATTTACATACTAGAATCAGATAACACTAATGTTATTCCATAAATACCCTTTACAGAACTTCCTTTACCAATGACAAGTCCCTAATTTTCAACAATAAAAGAGTGATACATTCGACACATTCCAACCCACTCATATCTTTATATGATATCATGATTCCATTTAAATTTTATACTCATAAATATATCTTAGTGGATGGGTTGGATCTGTTACAAAGATGTGGTCCAAAATTATATATTTTAAAGGAATTTATTTCTCTAATGATAGAATTCATCAAGTTAGTATATAAGTTATACTCAAAAAAATACCTTTATCATATCACTCATTTGAAATCTCATTCTACATAATAATAATAGCAACATATTAATATTATCATAATTATATAAAAATGACACTACATTTATATAAATCTACTGTTATAGTGACACAAACATTTAATACATGGATATTACATGTTATTATATGAATATTGATTAAAAAACATAATGATACAATCCTTGATCTTATAGTTTTAGAGTATTTGGATACTTTCATACATAAAAAATGGGTTCATTAGTGAACTACATTATCTACCACTATGTTCTTCAAAACTAACCCACTTCATAGAGATATAATAATTAATACCTTTCATTATAAACTATGGGAATGAAAAATAATAATCGGTGGAATATGTTATCAGTAATGGTAAACAAGGGGGAGATCAATGAGCACTTAAAGATAAAAATGATATATTTTTAATAAAAAACAAACATAACATTTGAAATCCACACCCTATATATCATATATTATAATCCTGATTCATGGAATAAATCATAGATGTTTATGAATGATAATTAAATCAAACAACAAAATCAATTATAGAATGACATTGGAATAAGTCAGATATTTGTGGAATGCACGTAAGCCTTAAAAAGTCCTTAGTTGTTATGTCTTACTTCCAAGAATGTAATAGGCCATTGGGTTTACTCCAAAAAACCATCATATATTTCAAGTTTCAATCCCGATACTATCATAGTGTACATATCCCATTACTAAGTTTGATATACTACCCATTGTATTCATATTAATATTATGAGATAATCATATTTACAGATATAATTAAATGGATATATAATTTTAGGCCAACCCATCACATAAAGAAAAACATACATATGTGTGTCACAAGATCAAAAAACCTTCATTATAATATAACCCGTTTTAATGAAATTGGTTTCAGAAACATTTCGTCACGGCATATCCCATGGGAATGATATAGGTTTCATAAACCTTTCAAAATTTCATCATATCATAACATAAGGAATAAATTAGTTTCAATAATATATTTTCATCATAAACATATACTCGTTAGAGAAAGAATAATGATTTTATCATTACATTTTTTCCTAAGTAAATATTTAGTAACCAAAAATTATGTAATCCTAAGTGAAAATGACTTTAAATATCATGTATAATATTTCATCTGTAAAATAACATTTCTACTTTGAAATCTATTAATCCAAATTTAAAAATTTAAAAAATATTATAGAAACAAATTTATTTTAAAATAATCATGGTTGATTTTAATGAAATTATAAAATCATTGAGTTATAATGATGGTGGGAAATTCAATTCGATACATATAATTTAAAGGAAAAAATTCATTTCATACTTCAAGAAAAAGGAAAATGTTCCTCATTTAGTAATGGAAAAGTTGATACCTTTTATATAATTTTTTAAAAAGATATTCATGTGTAATATTAAAAATGAAAATATTAGTATAATATTAAAAAGGAACATGAAAATATTTTGACAATACATGGACATGGAAGAGAAATGACATTCAAATGGAGATACACTACTGGAAAAATAGTTTTTACGCACATACCTATATTAATGGTTTTCTATAACAATTGGAATAGGTTTTCATATCTAAATGTTTAAACAAAACATTTGATATAGGATTTACACACCTACATAGAAAACATTGGATCCTCTCCATCCATAACTTCCACATCTAAAACCCATTTAGTATTTGAAATTCTAGTTTATTCCTAACCAACAAATATCTCTCATCTCTTCATGTTTGAATTAAATGTTTCTTAAATAATAAATCAATGACATCCAACTCATTGAGGTATTTAGTGACCCATAAATTTCAATATTATTATAGGTCAAAGAACACCATGTTGGATTCATTTTTTTTTCATATTTAAATTTTTTGATATGTCTAAATCTTCTTCTTCCATTGAAATAAGTGTTCTACATAATTATATTGAAGGATAATTTGTTAATATTTTGGGTTTAAAACATTATTTTAGTTTTTTTAAACATGTACTACTATGTTCAAAATAATATTAGTTTTTCATGGGTTATTTTCTTAGCTAAATCCCTCTAAATAACTTATTTAGTGATGCGTTTATCACTATAATTATCAACTATGTCTTTTTTTTATTTTTTGAACCTAAATTGACTCTCTTGGGACATTTTATAACATATGATTTTTTATTTTCAGTTTTTCACTAACACATAGAGTGTGATAAAATATATATTTCAAACAATATAATTTTTGTATTCATGAGTAGAAAATTAAAAGGGAGACCAATAGTGAACTATTGAGTCTAACTACAATAATTTTATATGATAATGTATAATTGTGGTCGAGTTTTCAAATTTATTAAAATCTTATTACTAGTGAGTCCTCTTTTTTGTAAATTTTTTTTTCTAGTTAGTGATTTGTTGATAACTATTGTTGGAGATCCCTTAACCTTTAGAAGTTGCTCAGTTATCCTATAATAAAAACTGATATATAGAAAAAACATTTATGATAACCAATTAAATTGTATCCCCATTAATATAATTGAATTGATTTTAATCATTTTTTATTACTCTATTAAATTGTTACCTATTTTATATCATAGTCCCATTGTTTAATGTTTACCTTTTCTTCCCAGGTTTTGTGTCACAGGCACTATTTTATTTAGTTTTGCCTTAATTTTATACATTTATTATATTTTCTCAACTCTAAATCACATTCACTCATTTCCATACACATACTTAAACCAATATATTGTGTTTATATGCTTTTCCTGAATCACAAAATCCCATCAAATCGTTTAATATATGTTATACTAGCATGTGATACATCATGATAAAATACCATAGTTAAAAGTGTGAATATTAAAAATAAACCTTATAAATACTACTTATTTCATACTACAATGAAGAAATTAGATTGACATTGAATTTAGAAACAACATATTGGTTTTAGTGAATTATAACATAATTGAATGTCTGAAAATTAAATTTTTTCTCAAAATTACCATAACAACATTGAAAACATGAAAAAGGCAATTGAATTCCATTTTAAAGAGGTATATACCAAATTTTAGATAGCCAAAACTACTATCATAGCTGGTGATTATTAAATCATATAAGCATTGACTTTAATATTCTTTGATTTAAGACAATACAAATTATTGATTTATCCAACCTAACTTCATAACATATGTGTGTTGTAGAAGATGATTACTTACAAATAGTAATATTAAAAACAAGATTTTATAGAATAAGAATAGAATATGTAAAAAGGTTCCTATAATAACAGAAAAAATTGAAATTGAAATTATAAACACAAATTTTTTCGATTAATATATTTAGTTATTTTTGAGTTATATAATCAAATTAAATATCATGCTTTTATATTTATATTATTATATATATATATATATACCTTTGTGGTCTTTTATATTATGATTATCATAAATAATAGTTTGTTAGTTATGGTTTCTTATAATGTGAAAAATTATCATTTCCTTAAATATATTTTAAATTTAACATCAATATTATTTAATTTATTTTTCAAAATGACATATATCATTATTTACAAAACAAATAGATGTATGATGTTTGAAACTAATATGATCTAAAGTTATTTTCAAATGATGTTGGAGAACATTTTGGACTTTTCCATTAACAATACATTATAGAGTGTTCATATACACTACCCTTGTTAAAAAAGTGTTGGAAGTCCTTGTTAGGTGATGATGAAGTTTTCTATCATTTAAAAAAATATGATTTTCAACCAAACTACTATTTTTTAAATGAGGATAAAATGAAACTAAAAATGTTCATGGTCAAAATGAGATGACAAGATTAGAGAATTTATTATATGACCCATTTCAATTTATTCATAATCATGGGAAATAAATGATGATAACCTAAAAAGGCATTGAAATGATAACACATGATGTATGTAATAAAAATAAATACATTGATGGGGATAAAATTGTAAAGAAGATGCCACAAATCCAGTATATCAAAAGTGTGGAAAATGAAAAACCTAGAATTTTTTTTCGATAGTTTTATTCTAAAAACATGTATCAGATTTCCAATAATTCCATCAATTATATTCTTAAATTTTCCAAATATAATACTTTTATATGATTCAAATATTTTCCCAATCCACTATATTTCATGGAATATAGTTTAAAAATGTGGATCTTTTAAAAAAATTATTTCTTTCCTAAAATATTTCAACTTATTCTAAGTGAAAACTGTTAAATAAAATTATTGTATAAAATGTGGAACATCTGGATAGAAGACAAATGATGATGGAACACCATACTTTTCACCACAGAATGTAACATTAAAAATTTCATTGATTCTTATAATTCAAAAATATTTTCATGTATGATGAAATATAAAAAAAAATTATGTATTAATACTTGGTGGAAAATGGAAATTATGAGTTGGTTCATCCTGTATATGTATTAGGAAGGAGAAAATTTTATTCTAGATATAATGATTTTTCAGTAGAGGTGTGTAATGTGAGGTTGGATCTATCATATGTAATTTTTAATCTTTTTGGGGAGATTATTACTTCACGTTGAACATTGAAACTCCTTAGCCTAGGTTCCACTATCTGGTGTCCCGATATATTGAATTTCATCCCCTCATGTGTGACCATATTATGCTAAATGCTTTTGACTATAAGTGACTATGTATAGAAATTCATAAGTAGACTATACACTCTTTATCATAGTATTCAATGATATATTTAATAAGAAAAAGTAGATCAATAGGGATAATAATCATGCATTACTGAAAAATTTCCCAAAACATGTAATATTCCCAAAAACAAATTGTATATAAACCATTCCATGTCATACAGTGGCATGTGTAATTTGAATCCCAAATTAAATACATGCTCATAAATCCAAAAATTGATTCTCTGCATGAGTTTTGGATCCGTCATCCATGAAAATTACTAATCTCTAAATCAACCCTCTCGTATAATGTTTGTTCCCTTATCTTTCCTCACAACCATGAAGTATTCTTGGGTACCTAGTTGTGGAAAGAGTAAGGTCTGAGTACAAATAAATAGGATACCACAAAATGTTTTTAAAAAATATCATGTGAAATATAGTGTATACAAAAGTATAGGTAATAATGAAAGAAAAAAATTTAATAAGTTAAAAAATTTCACATTTATTATATCAATTAATTTTATTTTCAATTACATTATTTACAAATTTCTTATCAATCCATCTTTATCCCATGATAGTCATCTTATCCATCAGCCAAAATGTGACATATTAGAAAACATGAAGCCTCAGTCTAGAAATCTGACCATGATTCTAAATGTCATGTCCGACCATACAAAACAGATATAAAAAGGTTCATAAGTTAGAAAATATAGGGCCTTGGTCCTTGAATATAACTGTGATTCAGTTTCCTATGTAAAACCTACTCAACTATATATTAAATGAGTCACATGATGTAAAATAAGTAGTCTCTGTAGAAGAATATCTCCAGGATTTCGAATTCCATATCCAACAATCCAAACCATGTATCAAAAGAGTTATAAGTCAGAAAACATGGATTCGTAGCCTATGAATCCAAACAAAACATAGAATTCCATGTTCGGCCATCCCAAACATGTATCAAATGTTTCGGTGGTAGAAAAACATGGGGTCTTTATCCATGAATACACTAACAAATTAGAACATCATGTTCGACCATCCCAACCATGATATGGATCACAAAGAACCTACCATTTTCGTCTAGAGAATTAGTCCATTCCTTGAATATATGTAGTGCACAAGTGTTCATCGAGTATTAGTTCAACCCACCCATGGTAGTGGAGCATCAATTCAACATCCTACTACCATATATCAAAATCATATATAAACATCATTGTAAAACATTTCTTTATAGAACAACACCAGGGTTCAAAATTCCCATTTAATTATATTTTTATAGTTATTACCATCATCATGTTCTCAATTTTCCCCATTACACAATTTTACAATTTAACACATTACAACCATTTATAACATCCCTCAATCCACTGATCCACAAGGCAAATCCCCATTGACTAATTATCACATATATCCATTTATGCATCATCAATTACAGAAATCTTCAAGTTAAACCAAATATACTATCATCCAATGTTACTAGGTTAATCAAATTTACCATTAAATTCATATCATAAACCCCAAAATCTATCATTCAAAATTCCAATTTTCATTCTTAGGGGAGTTTTCTATCCCTTGGGTCTATATGATCTATCTATTCATACTCATCGTATCCCATGTGGATCATGAGGGTTCTACTCTTCAATCAATTAACCCAATTTCCAATTCCTCCCATGGAATCAATATGAATCAAAATAATTATCCATAACACAACCACATACACCTTAAATAGGGTATCTATACTATGGAATTTAACTTTTATACCACCTATATCAATTTATTTGATGAACACTATATTTACTTTTTCATTTGATTCAAAAATAAATAATCGGTCAAGATAATGACTTTAAATTTGAAAAAAAGTGATATTTATGAATTTTTATGTATTATAGAAACAATATAATCCCCTAACCACAAGATAAATTGAATTGGAGTGTTAGACTCGCCCAGAGCTTTGATCAACACACAAAAACACTCTAAAAAGATTTAAATCAAGGTAGAATCATCTCTTGGATGTTTTGGAGGATTTGGTTGGTCACAAATGATAATATTGGAAGAATGGGGGAGAAATTCAGTTCAGGATTAATAAATCATGAGGTGGAAATAGTAAAAAGACACATTTTTAGTAGCCACCACTATTTTCCAAATTGTTGGCTAATTTGTGTGCCAATAGTGTGGCTCAAATTGTCCATGATAAGAACCTGTCACACTGTCTCATGGGAAACATAGATGGTTTTATTAATTATGTAATGTCTATAGAGGATGGATCCTTTCATTACCACATGATTTCATCCCCCACCATGTGTGGTTTTAAAAATTGTGAACTATCCCTCTCCAGGGAGCACAATTCTAGTGCATGGATAACACTATCCATGTGCCAACCATGAAGCCAACATTCAATGGACACTTTTCTTAACCTTCCACATACAGACCCCCCATGACACCCCCATGCTTCCTCATATTCCCAGTAAATAATTCATAAACCATTTATTAGAGTAAAACCAATATTTAAATAGATATATACCTATACGAAAGATCGGGATCTTACAACCACCCCACCTTATAAAAAATAATCCTCGAGCTGTACTCCCAAGAATTAATGAGTCTCCGTGGTTAAAATATTAGTTAATTGGGAACTCAAATCTAACTCCCTCTCTTAAGTATTTTATTCAATGTTACCATGATTCTACAAAACTTGAAAAATGGCATGGCTTTCAACTACAACATTTTCTCACTGTGATCCACCATATATACCAGATTCTCCTCAAATGATACATCAGTCTCAAGATCAAAATCATCAAGTGTGATAAGAAGAGAAGGGTCAATGTGATCCCACCAAATTTGAGAAACATGGAAAAGTTATCTATTCCACTATACCACTGTAAATTATGTTCCAATCGGTTTAAAACTAGTTTTATACTCTCCATGATCTCAATTGGCCCCACATACCTGGGCGCCAACACGGCCTATTTCAACATATGGTGGTCAGAATCCTTAGAGAAACTTAATGGAACACATAATCACCCACTACAAACACAATAAATCAAAACTGTTGATCTACGTATGAATTTTTTTTTCTTCGAGCTATACCCATATATTTATGAATCAACTAATCCTATTATTATGTATCCTACATAATACTCATCCCAAACAACTATTATTATTTATACTCCATATAATATAATAGGTATCAAAATTTCCTATAATAGAAAACCTCATATAGTTCCATCTGAATATTTTCTAGTTAGCTATAATTTTAGGCGAACTCAAATAGCACCAGGTTATTTTCCCAAGTTCCACCAAAATCTTTGACACATGATCTCAACAGGTCATCTTACACATTGACAGTACGCTATAATTTCCCATCTATCTATGGGTGGAAATATATACTCAAAATAACCTGGGTACCAAGTACCTTATACTTTTCATTCTTAAATCACAAAGTGAAATTATAATCACAATCTGAAACAATACTCTATGGCAACCATAAATTCATATTTTCTCCCAAACATACATGTCACTAAATTGGTCCATAGTAAAAGACTCTCAAATTAGAATCAAATAGACCTCAATGGTCATTTTACTCACAATTACACATTTCATTCCATTCTTCATTTATTCCCTCATACGACCCACCAAAAAATCCTTGGTGAATTCAACCCATAACTTTCAGGAATGGGTAGTGGTTGTAAAAAACCATACAGTCATTGATATTCAACCCTCACCTACTAACAGTTGTAGTATCAATTTAGAAAACCTGCAACCTCCTTCTTCAATCATGGACAACTATACAGTCTATGAAAATAATGATACAGTTTGGATTAACATGGATGAACTTCCCATTTATAGGAATGAAAATCATGCATCAACTTATCTCTAAAACATGATGGTATAAAAACAATATCCTTGAACATAAATGATCTCATAATCATTGATAGTAAATTAGGATATTGACTCCCCAATTTCAACTCATGAACTGCCTAAGATTCTATATTTTAGTTTAGCACATCTAAAACATTATTTCTTATCCCTATCTGATAGGCCAAATCAAAGTAGAAATATTTCATATACCCAAAAAACATTCACTGTCATAGGGTCACATCATGTTGAGAAATGATGTACATGGGGATCTATGGTTAGTATACCCTATAACCCTTTCTCCAAGAAATCATTTCATCCAATATAATAATGAATAATCCACAATATCTATATCATAGTCATGTGTCGGGAATTTTCATTCATACAGTCTCAACAATTGAGACCCATATGTTATGGATCGATCTCCCTACGACAGCACTTCCCTAACCCCAATATCTGATGCATCACAAAACAAGGTATACTACTTACCTGACTCATCTATGATCAAAATTGGATATGTAGTCCAATAATTATTTATCTCTTAGAAACAATTATCATATTATATAGATCTTTAGAACATGAAAACTTTTTTTTTCAATCTCTATAGTTTTTCTTCCAAGAAAGAATTGTGATTTGTGAACCTTTGGTAATAGATCTTTAAACCTAAAATGTTTCTGATTTCAAAAACATTCTTGGGATACTCCCAAGATACAACTTATTTATCTTTTTGGGTCAACTAACACACCTTCTATAGAGATTATGTGACCCAAAAATTGAACCTTTTCAATCCAAAAGCTACACATATATATCTTGTAGTATATAATATACTCTCTCAAGTTACATAATATGATTAAAATATGGATGGAATGATCATCCCGATTTTTAGAGTACGAAAAGATATCATCCATAAAAACAAGTCAAAACTTATCAAGGTATAGTTAGAAGATCATGTCATCATAATTGTAAACACTACTGGTGTGTTCTCGTCCTAAGCGGCTTCATAATGAACTAATTCAACAAATACATTCTTTAAAATATAGTACACATTATATCAAAATTGATCACCCTAATTTGAGGTTACCCTAACCCCAAATCAATTTTGGATCACATAAAATAACTTTTCAACTAGATAAAAAGAACATTGATACATGGAAGAGGATATAAGTTCTCAACAGTTATCTAATTCAACATCTAGTAATCAAGGCATAAGCCCAGTGACCCATCAAACATGAGAAAAAAAACAACTAAATCCAAAGGTGATGTACATGGTTAGATAAAACCTTTATTATCTAACTCCTATATCTAAGTCATGAGGTCTTGATGCTTAGTTAGTTACATTCTATATGTTATAATAGTTACTACCCAGTTCTAGGTAATAACTCCATCATGATCTCAAAATATCGCTAGAGTGGCAACCAGATAGACCCTACAGAGAAAATATCATGAAACTAATCCACCATAAGAGAAAATGCGTCCTCCTCTACTCCATCATCATCAATCATAAGACATGAAACTTGGAATGTTATCCCACCTAACATTGAAAAAATTTCTACTCATGGCCTTCATGGATGTCTCATTCGCTACGATGAACATTATTGTCACCATCATGGGATTTGAATATTACCCTTCTATAGTTATAGCCAACATAAGCTCAATAAAACACAAAAAAATCCAGCCCCAAAATGAGATCAAAACTAGACATAATGGGAATAAACTAATCCCAAATGATGTAATACCCACCAACATTGATATAACACTCATTGCATTGCAAGATAATTTCTACTCACAATCCCAATAGTGTGTCAACCGACGTAACACCACACACTTGTTCCACTACAAGAACTAACATATCTTAAAACTAATCAGATATAAAATAATGTGAATCCACTATATCAAATAATTTACATGAAATAATGGAAACAATAAGGATCATTACACAAACTGTCGATGGCCCTTCCTCACCACTGCAAGGTTTAGGCTGAACTACATGAAGTTGACCAACCCATATAACATGGGATCAGTAATTATATCCCATAATTTAACTACACCATTAATTGAAATTCTATTGTCCTGAAGTAATGCATCCCCAACCTAGACTATTATAAACTGTGGAACGCCCCCTTCTTGATTGAAATAGAGTATCCATCCATCTTCATATGTTATATACAAGCCTAGATCCTCCAAACTATATGCCTATTATTGGTTCCAAACAAACCTCTGCATATAACCCTTCCTTCGGCATTCTCATCATTCCACTAGTGGTCATGGACACTAATCTTTCATGTCCCATGGCCTTCCTCATTGATAGAAGATGATAGATCTACCCACCTTGGAGTTGATTCCCCTTTCCTATCCACTATGTCTACCACAACTCTTTTAGAAACACTCACAACAACTATTCCTACTATCGAATGATTCACTATCAGATCATTCAACTACAATGGTTGGTTTTACACAAAAATATTCATTCAGATTCACTTTTGATATGAGATCCTTGTCCAACCCCTTAGAAAACCTCTTCAAGTGGATGATATTTTACTAGGGTATGATCTAATATCTATTCCCATCCCGAAATATAGTGTAAAAAATCATCCCAGATCCTTCCAATGTCAAAGAAATATCTTGCATATCTATAAATTGGACATCATTATACATCACCACAATACATCCCTATGTTAAACACACAAATTCTTAATACTTCCTCTTCCTCAATGTCTCTAGCTGAAAGTGTTACAAGATATTATCTAGAACATAATTCCATGTCATTCACATAGTCTTCTCATATGGGAATCATGTATCCAACCATAACTTCATTGGTCCCTGAAACATTGAATTTATTAACATATCTCTCTTTTTAGGTGGGGTCCCCTAGTGTTCCATAATTTTATAGAAGGACTCAATCTAGAACTCTTTTACCAACATTCCACCATCTCTAATAAATGTTAAAGGGTGATGTAGATGGATATCTCATTCTAAGTTATTCCTAATCAGACAATATTCCTTATGTCATTCTCAATAAACTGCATCAAATAGGCAAGTTTCTCATTGAACTGATCCTCTTATCAATTACATGAAATCAATGGGGTTACCTGCTCTGCTACTCGAGGAACATTCTCAGAAATATCCTTTTATTTTCCAACTGATAGACATCATTGTGGTGACATATCTTTATAAGGCCAAAATCACTTCCCAAAACACATAATAAACATCTTCAAATGGTTGAACAAATATAGGATCACAACTAACCACAAACATCCAACCCTGAAAACACTATCCCAACATGCATAATCCTTAACAAAAAACCATTCGCTAAAACCCCTAGACTATACCATTTCAAAATGCATAAACGAACTCCCAAACATTCAATTTACATTAGTCTACTTTTTAACAACCCCAAAACCATACTTCTATTCATTACAAAGTTATAAAATTTTATTTGGAATAATATTTCATAATTTTGATTGAATCTAGATTAATTTTTTAACTTCCACACCTGATTACAATCCATTTTTTCTCATGTGTTTCTAGAATTATACATTTCACATGTAACAATAATTGTGGGAAGGATTGATGAATATATATCATCATGCCATGATATGTCACAGATGATATACAAATAACTAATTACATTAAACTACAAGTACACCACTCATGGTGAAATAACATCCATATGTTATAGAAACCATCAAGAACATCAATCCTAAATAGGGTACCTAGGTTTTCCCCCATAAATGGTAAAACTAATTGAATTCAAGATCTTAATTCTAAGTCCCAAAACATCTTGTATTCCTATACAAGTTCCTCAAATAAGATAAAAAATAAAATGAACTTCTCTAATAAAACATTAAAATTATTATCCTCTGTGTCACGATCTAATTCCTCAATCCTTTTCTTTCAGTCACACTTTTCATGCCTCCCTTTATGATAGATGTTTTGTAATATCATTGATGGTCTAATGAAATAATGTGGAGAATATACCCTCTTCTTCAATGTAAGCCACAAAATATTGGATATGAAATAGTGGGTCATCATAAATGACAATCATGCATTACCAAAATGATTTCCCAAAACTGGGTACATTCTCACAAATAAAAAGTAAATATTCTATGCCCTGTCATTAAATGACATGTTTAATGGAAAACACAACATAAATACATGATGGAGAATCCATAAAAGGGATCCCAGAATCAGTTCTAGTCCCCTCATCCATGTGTTTCCCTTATCCCTAAATGAACACTCTTGAATGAGCCTATTTCCCTTATCCTGACATACAACCATGAAGTCTAAATGGCTATCTAATGGCAGCCAGAGCATGGTGGTAGTACAAATAAGTGGGTAACAACCAATGGTGTCTAAAAAATACCTAGTCTAATACGGGTTTTTCAGATGTGTAGGTAATAATGAATGAAAAATAATATAGGATACAACATTTCAAATTCATTATATTTACTAATTTAATTTTCAATTTCATGTTTTTTCCCGGTTACATCAAACCTACTATGGAATGTGATGGCCATATAAAAAAATAATTCAAAAGGTCACAGGTCAGAAAACATGGTTCCTTGGACCATGAATTAGACTATGATTCAGAATTCCAGGCCTGACTATAAAAACCACATATCAAAATGGTCACTTTTCTAAAAACATGGAGCCACCATCCTTGAATTGAATTGGGATAATGAACACCATGTATTATAAAGAAAAAAATCAACCAAAAGGGTCAAGGAATAAAAATAATTGAGCCTTCTTCCATGAATCTAACCAAGTACAAGATCTCAGTGTCTGAAAATCCCAAGGAAGTATCAAAACGGTCATAGGTGTGTAAATATGGAGCCTCTGTCCTTGAATCCGACTAGGATTCATAATGACATGTCCTACCCTACGAACCATGTATAAAAATGATCCTATGTCGAAAATACATTTACCTTTAGTCTGATTATCTAAATGGGATTTAGAACGCGATTTATGATGGTCCCATACAAGATATGGAACTATATATCCATACCCTTGGTTTTAGGAGGATCAGACCATTCCCTAAATAACAACAACACATAGGGGTGCTTGTTGCATCAGTCTGGCCCACCCATGGGAGGGTGAATCAGTACAACATCCAAATACAAATATCAAAAGAACATAGGCTAATCACTATTAACTTTTCCCTTACAAAAACAACTAGGGTAAACCATTTCCATTTAATCACATTTCCGTAGTTTTTTCCATCATCATGTTCATAGTTTCTAACATCATCCCATTTACCCATAATCAATTATATATCTCTTCATGTTAAGACAAACATATAATCTTTCCATGTTACCATGTTAATTACATTTACCATTGTATTCTTGTCATAAAACTACAATTTATCGTTAAACATCACAGTATTTATTATTCAAGGGAGTGGTCTACCCCTTGGGTGTCCCTAGGCCCAGTCTAATCATCCTCATTAGATCCCACTAGGATTACAATGGGTTAAATTCGTCAATCATCTAAACGAATTACAAAATTATCATATAGAAACCAAATGGAAAGAAATAATACACCAACCTGTGCGCCAACTGCGTGACTCTATCTTTCCAAGTAGATCCTAGGTAAAATATTCTCATGGTATGTATTCATGGTTTGAAATCTTTGTTGATTCCATAAAAGAATTCAAAATCTAGGCCCATGTTGTTTGTTCCACTGCTATGCATGGTTGTAATAATTGTGCACCACACCTCCTCATGGGGAACAATTCATGGGCAAGGATAGTACTAACTGTATGAAAACCATGAAACCTACACTAGATGGCATAATTTCCTCCCCATTAACATCCCAAACTGTTGGGACACCCCCATTAATCCATATATTATCGAGAAGAATTTTGTTAACATATTTATGGTTGTTAAACCAAAAATATTAACAATTGTGTACATTTATGGAAGATATGGATCTCACATCACATGTACGGATTTCATACACATTTATTACGTTCCTACATTAATGTTTTTGAAAAAACAATTAAAATTCATTAGTATACTCATATATGGACCTTCTGGTCCTAGAAATGATATAGAAAGGTACCTGAAACCTTTAATAAAGTGCTGAACCATATTTGGAATGTGTTTGTGCACACAATAGATGAATATTCTAAAGACCTATTTCATATTCATGATAAAATAATGTAGATGATAATGAATTCCTAGTATTTTAAATTATGTTTGCATGTAGAAAAAAGGTAAATATTTCTTATCCATCTTGTATGAATAATACCTAATACAATTGTCTTAAATAACCCCATAGTTTTTGTTTTATGTTTCACAGTTAATTAATTCTAATGGATCATCCATATAGTAATAATGGTGAAAGGTTTGACAATCCCAGGGTGAAAAAAAACCAAACTCATCATATTTATCGAATTGATGTACATAATAAATGGTAAAATTCCACTTTTCATTTATCATGGGTATGATCATATCTATAAATAAGATGAATGTTTCATTTGAAACCAATTAAAAATGGAAGAAAAATAATATCCTCATTGGGATTATTTTTTGGTCAACTAATTTGTTACAAAATTTCATAGTGTATTTCACATTGAAATAAATATTTGTAAAATATTTATTTCAATTCATATAATTGTGAATGTAATTGAAAATGATGATTTATTATCATGTTATAACTTGGTGGATTGGGGTATCAGACCATAATTGTATACTATGTGTATCAGTGATAATAAATAGAATATTTAATGTGCTTGTTATGTGATGTAACCTCCCTAAAAATAATAATTTCATAAAGTAATAGTGCCTTTTATGGCTCTTAATTTCAATTCAAGAAACATATCTAAAAGGGTCAACAAAATATATCTGAAGATAAAATCATCAAAGACTCATGGTTATCACATCCTATAGCATGAGTTGATTCTAATAGTAATATGTCATCTATTATTCAATAACATAAGGCTGAATACTATTCAATTGCACCATTTCAATATATATCCCTGTGGAAGTATGTTTTTCAATTTATTATTGAAAATATTGTTTGAATGGAAATAATTTATTTTTTTGAGTTTGGGAAAATATTTTATCCATAATTTTTCACATTTTTGTTGCATCTAAATGTCTATCATCCAGTCTAAATACTTCTTGTAGGACCGGATTATATTCATTGGATATATAAAATTTAATGAAATATGTACACCTTGAAGTCATTTGTTTAAAATAGGAATCATCCTGAAGGTTATATCATAAAAGTTTACTTGGATCGTGATTGTATATATTTCAGTACAATGTATTTTCCTAATGTGATTATGAGATAAAATAGAACAATTAGAAATTAATAAGAGAACTATGAGAAAATTGAACTCGGTTCACCATAACTTTCCCAAAAAAGGGTAATTAATATATCATATACATTGAATTCAATAATCCTTATAAGTCAGAGATGATGAAAGACATGGTTTTTTGGAAATTTTATTTGTTCGATTACTACATCATGTAATTAAATTGAACATCTAAAATTTATCCCATTTCTTTTAGTTTAACATATAATTAAATGTATTTCTATTTTTTCTGTAGGGAACATAAAAAATTTATCAATATAAGTCATCATTAATTAACATTGAGAGGGATAGAGACTTTTCATAGAAGTTTTTTTATCATGGTTGAAATTGAGGGAAGTAGTAATATATAAATAAATAAAAAATTAAAAACATACTTAATTTTAATATTAACAAGTAAGATTACAAATCTATCTCTTAGGAGATATGATCTGTGTTTTCTTTCAAAATTCTATGGTTTGTGGATGAAAATAAATTGTGTTATATGGTTAGAAATTTATTATCAATAAATGAGTAATGAACAGAAGAACACAACATATTGGTGTTATTGTTACTACAAAAGTAGACATTGATGATAGTACATAAAATAATATACCATGATTTAAAAATTTATCTTATAACATGTTCATTAAAAATTACTAATATTGGAATTTTACCACCATGGTCGAGTCACTCTGATGAAATGAAATTGGTATGATTTGATGTTAAGGCACGGATCATTTATTTTATGATTCTGGATTTCTAGTTATTGACATGATCTATACTCTTTATAATGATAATCCATATATATTTTTATCAATTGGAAGACATATTTTCATGTGAAATATAATAAGAAACCTGAATTTTGTGTCATTATTAAAGTAATAACAAGAAATATCTTTCATGATGGTAGTGATGAAATAGATTTCATTACTGCTCTTATTGGCCCCGATCAGTTTTTATCTTATGATGAATCCAATAGTTTAATTTTTAGAGTTGATTATGAACCTGAAGATCTGGTGGAAAAAATATAGAATAATCCTTATGGGTTTTCATATCATTTTGATTATCTTTAATTGGGTTGTTCAGGTTGGTACTATTAAAATTTACTTACTATTTATTAAAAAATTATCATACTTGGCCTTCATGTGAATTTTCAATATATATTGATTACAGTTTTTATTGAGATTAATGTTTCAATATTTAATTGAACTATATAAGAACCCACCAAATAAACTAAAATTATATTATTGGAGAAAAAAACAAGATTAATTTAATTAAATAATATTAAACTAATTAGAATAAATATCAAAACCAATGAAAATAGTGACCTAACAAAAAAATAGTATAATTACCATGTCTAAAATATGAACTGAATGAACTAACAAAAATAATATACAAATAAACTAATTAATTGACTAAAATGAAAAAAATTAATTAATTAAATGAGAATTAGATCGATTAAAATGTAGAAGAAAACTATATCATACCCTAGCTAAACATTTTAATTCAAATGTATTGATTTTTATATGACATATCTTTTATGTTTTGATATTATTCCCACAATATTTAAATTGGTTTTGTTATATGACTACCTATAATTTATTTGGATTGAAAATTGGTATTTATTAACAAATTAATGTAAAAAATTATACCTTTTTTGGATTATGCATTATTTTGGAATATTGAATTAATTTCATATTTGTTTTCAGTTGAAGGAAATTAAAAATAGTGATGATATATGAAGGAAGAAGTTGACAGAAAATAATCATTTAATGAGAGAGATAGGAGTTACTAATTTGATGCAATTTGTGTGTATTTTATTTCAAATATATATATATATATATATATTACATATTATTTCATGTGACTAATTGTGTTTTTAATGATTAATAAGGATCCTCCACCAGGGAAACAGTCATTCACTGATGAAACTATTCGAAGCGGTGTCACACCCCAACCTTGAGATAATAATCTTTTCAACTGTTTTAATATTTTTATTATCTTTATTCCTTCAGACAGTATTAAGATTAAATTCTAAAATTTTCAATGGAATGATTGATTGTTTTTCAGAGAGATGGTGGCATTTGGAATGATAGGATCACTTTTTTTCAAGTGTGTAACCTTCTTGATGGTAAGAATTTTAGGGTGTCTGGCTTAAGTAGTGGCCAGTGCATGGTTGCCACACATTTTCGTAAACATTGTGATAACTATGATGGTTTACCAGTTTTTCAGAATTTTGGTTTTTCTTTTATTTTTATTTTTATTTTTATATCATTATTTATTTCATCCCTTTTATTTTAGTCCTCCCATATCTCATGTGTGTTGCGCGCCACCCCTACCATATTATATGGCTATTTTCCACCCTTCCCTATAGTTAAAATCATCTTATTATGATCCACCAGTTTTCATGGGATTTTTTGGTCGGCTCAATGAGCTAATCACACCAGCTCCATCGTTTTTTCGTTTCTGGTGATTTTTTAATTCTCAGTCTCCCAAACTAGCTTTGTCAAACCGTATGACAATGGTTAATCTAACTGTTGGTTCCCTCATCAGTTGTTAGGGATTGAAATTGATCTCTTGGGTCTTCTTTCATATTTTTTTATATTAATCTTAAGGCGAAGCACTTTAGATCATTTTAGTCCACCAGACATCATTTTGAGGTAGGTTTTCTTCTTCCTCTTCTTTCAGCCTAATATTAATTTGGGTTTTTTATGTTGTGTGGTTCTCTATAATACTATTTTATTTATAACAAACCTTATCTTTCTTACGCATTAATATATTATTTATTAATTAATATGAAACATAATACCACATAGAAGTTCAAAAATCCATGTTTCTTTGGGTATTAGGTATATAACATAACAATTTAAGACAATTAATATTATCTCCTTTATTAAAAACATACATAACATGATCTCACTTAAACCTGTATGGTATAACCTTGGGAAATACATTATAAAGGGGTTATCTATAAATACTAGTATGTTAATGATGCATGGAATAACGTAATATATGTTAGAAAAATAATCATATCAAGGAAAAATAAAAGGAAAATAAATTATAAGCCATGATATAACATAATAATAATAACATAGGAAATGTGGAAACAACTTAAAACAATTCATCATAAACATAGGTCAAGGATAACATCCCAGAAATCATGATCGAAAAGTACAACAATGGAATTGAGTTCCGACATAACACAACATGATGTCTCATGGGATAGAACATTACCCAATGCATTAGAGTGCTATATAATTCCACGTGAACCCATCATCTTTATTTCAATATAATGCTTAAATGTGCCACATAGATCATACTACATGGATTCATTCATCATCATATTTTATTCAATTATTAAGCCATTTTTTATAAATATATTTAATTGCCATGTCAATTAACTATATTTTTATAAAGGTGAATACACTTTATAAGAAATAGGTTTTGTATTCACTACACACATGTTTTGCAATAGAAATTCACTACACACATGGTTTGGTATTCACCATCGTTGGTTTTGGGCTATGTATAAGAAAATAAACAGACCCAAAAAAATTCCAATTTTTTTCTTATGGTTTCTACCAAATGGTATTGGTTTCCATAATTTTATAAGTCTATGGTTTGAACATAATAAAATATAAACTTTTCTTATGTGGTGGTGAATCGTACCCTCAAATGGATGATTTTAAAATCGTAAAATATATTAATGGTTCTGGAGGATTGATAATAGCTTTATAAAATCAATAAAGTTAACATAAAATCTAATTATATTTATGGAAAAATATATATTTAGTTGTGAAAACAATTTATTTCATCAACTTTGGGTCATTATGATGTCATAATACACACCGTTTATTTGTATGATATTTAATTTTAACACAAAAATTAGACTATCTTTGATAATTATGAAAAATTCAGTATTTTAAAATATTGACACAATAATTCAAAAAATATTCATTTTATAAATTTAATTTTCAAAATATATTAGTTTTTTACTTTTAGACAATAAAACTGACATTTATTAAGAAATGATAGGTTTTTTTAACAAGAATAGGTTTCAAGCACTTATAAAAAATATATCTGGATTCATAAAAATTATATTATTATTTATATTTTATTAAACTTATTTAATTATAAAATTTCTTTAAAAATATTTTTTAGTTAACAAATTGATTATTTTATCAAAAAAAATTCATTAATTGTATTTGAATATTATCCATATATACTATTTTTCTTTTATTATATCAAAATAAATACCATTTTAAATTTAAAATAATGGGATGAAAATATATCCATTATTCTATAACAAATAATTTACATAATCATATATCAAGAGTCTTGATATGTTTTCTTTTTGATACACCATGAAATTCCTAATGATTAAGGTGCACGATGGTGGTATTTAAATGGGGTGGTTCATCGAACATGGTTTGCGCCCTGATCTTGATAACCATGAACTTCTCCCTAAAGAAGATTCAATAATTCTTAAGTTTCTAAATATCATATTGGGATTGTTCAAGTGAAAATACCAGTGGTGTTATCTCCCATGGAATCTCTGATAAATGGGATTCATGGGATAAGATCCTACTAATTTAGGCAATCAATTCATTTTTATGCGTTAATTGGATTTGTTAAGACCCTATATTTATAATAATAATGTGATCATAGTTCAATGACTATATAATCAACAGTAATATTTCTTAATATATTTTTTACCATGATAGAATAAAATAAAACCAATGATATGAATGTATTTTCTTTTACTATAATACATTATAAGGCATTTAATTAAATCAAAAGTGGAATTTATTTATAACAGTTCAGATCATAACAGTATTCAACCTTAGGAAATTATTCCATTGAAAATCACATTTCCCACAAAAAAAATTGAATAGGGTAACTCTATTTCAAGAACTTCTATGGTCAAAATTTTTCATCTTCAATCTTTTGATTTTCCACAACACATTGGAAAATGTGAATTTTTTTTATTAGAACCTTGTCTCTATGATAAATTATTTTCACCATATTCTCCTCATAGGTATGGTAATTATCTAGTTGTACCACCTCTTGATTGACTACAAGTGAGGTATCTAGTATGTACTTTCTAATGTGAATTACATGGAATACAAAATGTAATTGAGATAGTTTTGTTGGGGGGTGAAAGTTGGTAAGCCACCACATTGATGAGATCAAGGATCTCAATGTGGATGATGTATATTAAACAAATATTTCCCTTATTCTCAAATTTCATCACTTCCTTCCATATAGATATGTGGAGGAGTAAAATTTCTCCAACATCAAACTCTTTGTATCATCTATTATTATCATCGAAATAATTTTTTCGACTCTGAGCAGCCATGATGTGTTTCTAAATGGTCTTAAACTTTTCAAGCATTTCGTAGACCATTTTAGTACCAATGTAGTTTTTATTCCCCAACTTCATCCCAAAATGTAGTTATTCTACACCAAATTCAATAATGGGTTTTACAAGGATCCATTTGGATGATCGATTTGAAACTTTTAATGTGTGAGAACTCTACTAGAGGAAGATTTTGATCCCATCCTCTTTTGAAGTCAATTGCCCATGCTCACAACATGTGCTCGAGTGTCTGAATAGTCTAGTCAAATAGACTATCTATTTGAAGGTGATAAGCCATACTAGAGTTCAAATCATTATTCATTTCATGTTGGAGATTCATCTTTAATGTAGAAGAAAATCTTGGGTCTTGATTGAAAACAATTTATAATGATGTTTCATGCAACCTCCCCAGTCCACTAATGTGTATCCTTGCACGCTGATAGGGTGATATGTCATATCAAATCACATTAAACTATGAAGTCCTTGTTATATGATGAATTAGAACCCAAATAAAATTGTTTTCAACAGACTCCATCATATATCTAGTGGCAATTTCAATGGTAATGTTTTCCCATTTCAATGTAGTTAAGTGTTATGAGTTCTCCATCCCCTTATACTTTCTCTTTTATGCATTCACTTGTTGATATACAAGACATCAAGATATATATTATATGATCATCTAATTAATTATATCCCCTTATTTTTTTCTTAGTCATTTTTATACATCTTTGTTATTTTTAGAGGTAAAGATAATTTTTAGTGTTTCTCATCATCGAGTATCTCCTCCTTTAACTTGGTATTGGATGGTACACATAATCTTGACCCAAATCTTACAACATCTTCTTCCAGAACATTGAAATCCTAGGATTTCACTTTTCATATAGTTTCTAAATTATCCTAAATTCCAACATCATCTCTTTGAGAATTTTTTAACCTCTCCAAAGAAAGGGTTTTAGAAACTATATTTGAAATGATTGATGATGCTCCCTCCATTATGATTCCCATGTCCATCCTTTCCAAATCCTGGATGATCAGATCCCTCTAAATTATCAACAATTGTATAATTTATAGATCATTTCTAATGATAGAATTTAAAAATTTATTTTATTTCCCATTATGGCAGTGAAATAAACAGTCATAGTTCTTTATCAACTCTAACCATCTTCGTTGGAACATATTAAACTCTTTTTCTGTGAATTTTTATATGAGGATTTTGTGATCTGTATATATTTTAAACTACTCCCAAAGGGCATAACGATACTATATTTTGAACATAATTATCATTGAAACTAACTCTATATCATGCATTTGGGTAGTTACATTTCTAAACATTCAACTTCCATGATGCATAGTCTATGAATGTTTCATTCAGTATCAACACACATCATAATCCCTTCATTGACACATCATTGGATACTATAAAAAGATCCCCACATGTTTTTAGTGTTAGTATAGGTTCAATGATAATAATCATTTTCAAACCCTATAATATCTCTTCACATTCGTCATTCTAAGAAAAACCATCTCCCTTTTGAGTTATCTTGTTTATAGGGTATGAAAATTGTGAGAAATTTCTCACAAATCAATGATAATACCAAGAAAACCAAAAGAAACTACTGATATCTATCATAAATGTGGGCTTTATCAATTGTTTAATTGACTCTATTTTTTAGGGGTGCATATATATTCCATTAAATGTGATAATAATCCCCAGCAATAAGACTTTCTTCAAAAAAAACACGCATTTTCTCTAATATTCATAAAGATTCTGTTTTAATAAGGTATTTAGAATTGTTCTCAAATTCTACCATGACTCCTCCTTGGTTTTTCATAATATTATAATATCATCTATAAATACATCTATATAGTTTTTTAGAGTATTCTATAAAGATTATATTCATAATTTACAGGATTATTTCTAGAGAAAAAGTGAGTTTGAATAGAATTACTATGAACTCATAGTGTCCATATCTTGTACTAAAAGTAGCGTTGGGAAGATCCTCTTTACACACCCTTACACGGTAATATATAGAACATAGATCCACCTTAGAGATGTTTTTGTCTCCATGTAGTTTATTAAAAAACTCATCAATCATGGGAAAAGGATACATATCCTTTATCGTGATCTTATTAAAGTCACGATAATCAATACAAAGGCGCATTGACCCCTCCTACATATTGATGTAGAGGATCGGTGCACCCCATAGTAAAGAAATTATGTGTATTTACCCATTTACTAGGTTCTCCTATAGTTATTTCTTCAACTATTCATGTTCCACCACATCAATTCTATATTGAGTCTTAGATAATGTTCATTCCCTAAGAATAATATTGATTAGAAATTCAACGTATCTTCTAGGAGGGAGATGAGGAAGTTACTTAGTAAGTACATCTGTTTATTACCCCACAATGGCCATGTATTCAAGAATGATATTTTTCTTATACTCAATAATTTGAGCATTATACAATTTATTATAGGGAAATAATATTCATGCTTGAGATGTTGGTTCTAATGAAGATTCATCCTCATCCTTCCACCTATATAAAATCATAGGACGATTAAAAATACAAAAAGTGATTTCATTCTGGTGATAATTTATGTTGGATCTATATATAGAGATCCAATACATGAAAATACTTGTATATAATTCCTCTAAAATATGTATGAAATGGTTTTCTGGGATGTTTAGCCCAAATTATTTGACTGCGGATGGGTTATATACTTGGGAGCAATAATTTCAACATTTGTGATTTTCCCTAACATGTCTACTTGCTTGATTTATGGCATTTTTTGAATATTTATACTAAATATTCTTGATATAAAGGAGTGTGTAGAACTGGATTCAAATAGTATATTTTCTATTATTGAATTAATAACTATCATACCATTCACTACATCATTGTTGGTATCAACCTTAGTGGTTGTGATGAAAAAATCTCTCAATTGATTTCATTTAGATTATTGATTTTTTCTTAAAACCCTCAACATAGTGTACTAGTTTTCAATGTTCTTGGGTTCTTTATAGTTGATGAAATGAAATATACACTAAGATTTAATAGCATGTTTCCTCTAATCCAATTCATAAATGGGTTTCTCTGGTCTTAAATCTCTAGCTAGGTATTCTTCCTTCCTACACCAAAATCATTTTCATTATTCCCCTTAAGAAAATTCTGAGGTGGTTTTTTTCATACCTTTGAAATGTGGGATGTTGTAATTTTATGGAACCATTAGATATATCGATCGGACAACCAAAATTAAACTACACATTCCACTTGTTATACCCATGGTACCCTTGAGATTCTCTAATATCCATTTAGACTACGAGGGTGTGTAAAACAATTTACTCAGTGCTATCAATGTCACAAATCTATAAGAATTTTTGTAGATGAGATTTTATCCCATAAATGAATTATTCAAGGGTAACAACCAAGCTAGAATAATATCATTAATGTATTTTATGTTTTTCTACATACTCTATGATAGATTTTTCATCTTTTTGTTTGGGGAAAATAAAATTCATTTTCTTTTTTAATGTGAAGAGTTCAACAAAATATTCATAAAAATTTAGTTTTCATATTTCCTTCCACCCCATCGCATCGATCACTTTTGTAGAATCTTTATTCCTGATAAATTTTCACCAATAATCGGATTCCCTATCCATATGAGACCAAACCAGTATAACCTTCTCTTTTTGGTGTAATAAATAATGGAGAAGATCATCTCGATGGAATTGATTCATTGTTATGTGATTATGGGAACAAACCGTCAATTTAAGGTTTCATTACTTTGTCTTAGAAGGTACTCAATTTATAATTGTACTTTCTTAGTCTTATTTTGGCACTCCTCTAGATCAATGTTTCTATATAGACCCTATGCCATCTGAGAGTTTATCATCACAATTTTTTCAAATCTACCTCCCATCAGGTTACCTATCACATTGGGGGAGTCATCACATTTCCCATTCTACTAACTATTTACCTGATTACTCAAATTTAAATCCACTGGGTAGAATAACGGGTAAAATAGGGATGATTATATTAAATCTATTGAACATGTAAATATAAATTTAATGATATTAATGTGATAACATATAAAATAAATTTATTTCCTCAACATATAACTTTCTTGGATTAAATAAATGGTATCAATGAAATATTTCATAAAATATATACTTATTGGAATTTTTTACCATTAAAAATGATTTATAATGGGACTCTGATTTTACAAATTCATATCCTTTGGACTGTCAAACCAGGTGTGTAGTAAGCCCTGCTATCATCTTCTAGGTTACGCTGACCCGTGACTGACAAATCTTGTCATAAGTGTTATCCCTAGGTACATTTTTTCCAGAACCACATCCATTTTTAGAATCCTGATAGGGATTTATTTTCATTAAAACACATTTAATTTATAATTTCTAATATTTTGGGATCTTTTCTTATACATAGACTTTTAATTAAGGCTTTCGCTAAATATTTCTCATCATAATCCCCAGAAATAAATAAAATTTTCCTTTGCTACCATCTATAAAAACCCATATCTTTATTAAACACGAATTCATGTTTTATGACATAAATATACACCTTATACAACCCATAAGATCTTAAATTTTATTTTATTTTGGAGTTATGTACATTACATAACAATTTAAAACAGGAAAAAACCTCACCTTTTGTTGAAAACTTCCTTAACATGCTTGAAAATAAAACTTCATGGGATAACCCAGGGACATAAATAATAAAGGGGGAGCATTAAATTCCAGTGATGTATTGAAAATTTCATAAGGTAATACATGTTATAAAATATTAATATCAATGGGAAACAAAAGGAACAAAATTAGTAAGACATGATATAGCATTATAATTATAACATAGTAAATGTGGAAAAACATAAAACACTACATTATAAACTTAGGTTATGGATAACTGCCAGTAAATAATGATGGAGAAAGTGCCATAAAGTAATCATGTTCAATCATTTCCAAAAAATTATTTCTCATGAGACAAAAAATTTCTGCATTTATTAAAGTTCTCTATAATTATAGGTGAACCCATCAAATTTATTTCATTCTTAGGCTTAAGTGTTTCATATAGATCATACAACATGGATTCAATTATCTTCATATTTTATTCCAAAATTAATTACTGTGGAATATACACACTTATTTCCCTTGGAATATATGTATATTTCATAATGATTAATACCCTTTATATTAAATGGGTATGGTATTCACTGCATAATTGTTTTTTCAAGGAAAATCATGATGAAATTTGGGAAACTTAATAGTGAGGCTAAAAAATTCCTAAAATGGGTTGATGATAGATAAGGGGTTATATCATCATTTATAAATCAATTTTAATGTATTTGGGTAAAATAATAACATATAAAATCATAATGAAATTATGATATATAAGATAAAGAATATTCTAGATAAAAAAGGATAATGGAAAAGATCCCCTATTTGAGTGTGTGACTCCAAATACTTGGGAGAGTTTTATTGTGTTCTCGGTGGAACCATTGTAGGACTGTAGAGAGCTTAAGGAATAGTATCGATCTTCTCTAAGGGTTTTTAGAGTAGTTAACTGGGATCTTGGGTTGTTGTATATAAGAAATGAGGGGGGATTTCTTTATTGTTTATCAATCGTAGGATTTAAACTCTATTTAATAAAATAACCAAACCCACAAACATTACCATGGTTTTATACATGGGTTCTAAAAAATAAAACTGGATTCCATTATTTAATAAGTATAAGGGATAAACATTACAATTTAATACCATTTATTATATGTATGTGAGTCATAATATTAAAAACAAATTATAACCATAAAATATATTAATCCTTTTGGATGATTCATACTACCTTTATAAAATTAATGAAATAACCATCAAAAAAATAATTCCAAATGCAAAAAAATATTTTTGGTATATTATTACATTTATAGTATTTATTAATTCAATTATGGGCCATTATGATGTTATAATACACAACCTATATTTATATAGCATTTAATTGTTACCTAAGGAATTTAAATTCACAAAAAATTATAAAAAAAATCACCTTTGGGTAATTTAAATGTTATTATTCTCAAATAATATTAATTTTATCTAAATAATTTTCTAAATACATGATTTTTTTACTTTTAAAAAATAAAATTGATGTTTATTAAAAAATATTGGGTTTTTTGACAATAACAGTTTTCAAACACTTATAAATATTATATCTGGCTTCATAAAAATTCTATGATCATTTATATTCGATAAAAAATATTTCATAAAAATATTTTATTAAAATATTACTTATTTCATAAATCCATTAATTCATCGTAATAAATTCATTAATAGATTTTGAATATTACCCATAAATACTATTTGGGATTAATTATATCAATATAAAATTTATTTATAAAGTAATAATATTAAAATAACAATATATCCATTATTTAGAAAAATTTACATAAACATATCACTAGGTTCTTGATACATATCACATTAATACACTAGAAAACACCTTATGTGTATGGTGCATGATAGTGAGATTTTCATTAGGAGGATTGACAAACATGGTGTGGGTTGTGATATCAGTGATCCTGAACCTCACCTATAAGTTGCTTCACTAATACCTAAGATGTTGAATACCGGCACTTGAATGGTAAAAGTAAAATACCATTTATGCTATGTTCATTATATGATCTAATAAATGGTCTTCATAGGGTATGATCCAACTGGTTAAGGCCATCAATTCCTTTGATTACATTATTAGGATTTGTTAAAACCCTATATTTATACTAACCCTGTCATCACTATTCAATGTATATATTATCAAAAGTAATGATTATGAATGGGATTTTAAATCAAATATAATATAATAATACATTAAAATTTATGGTTTTTTAATTTAATATTACAAAATAATACAATTAATTAAATTGAAAGGTAAATATAACTTATATCCATTTGGGTCATTACTGTAGTGCGTCTTGGAAATTGTTGGGATGGATTCGAATTATCATTGTCAAAGAATTTATAGAGTTATAATAGTTAGGCATTTATATATCTACATTCCCCCATTATATATATTCTCCCTTGTAGGATTAATATATATAATGGGGCTAGGTGCACTTAAATGTGTATATCGATATTCATATGTGTGTAAGTTGAAAGTGGTATATTCATGTATAACCGAAAATGTAATGATCCCCTAGTGCATAGATGGAAGCTAAAATATGTAAATATGGTCTAGGTGTCCATACATATATGTTAATGTGCATATTTGAGCAAAATAATAGGTATGATTCATGTTTCCATCATCAAAGTCATCATGTTCTAGGGATTCTTTTTTGTTTTTATTCCAACTATGGTATGTCTCCATCTAAAATTGACTAATATATTTTGAAATCATTGATTTCATTCATTTCATACATTCAATATATATTAATTAACAATTCAGGATTTTAAAAATAATGTCTTGGAATGAAATAGAGTTATTTCCTCCTTGGATTTGAATTTTGTAAAATTGTTTTATTAAATTTGTACACTATGTGTTTGAAACATTTCCTCGTTGGCCGTTATAAGTAGTTCGTGGTTACTAAATAATTTTTTGGGAATTGTATATTTGTTTGTACATTAAAAATCTGGTTTGGATTTCTTAAATAGATTTGAAGAAGATGATTTCAAATTTAATTTTTATTGTTGTTGAAAATATTTTTTCACATAAATATTTCTTATGAACCATTTTTAACATTAATAAATTGTTCCCTTTAGAAAACTATAAAGGGATAAACCATTTTACTTGGATGTTTTGAATGGTATGTGAGTACATGGTATGGGACTACATTGTGAACTAGTGGTTTACTGGAAATGGATTATTCCTTAGAGTGATTTAGGATTATGCTTGCATGTAACATCTGTTTGATAATTGTTTACCTGGTTGGTTACTTGTTTGAACTTGATTGGTGTCACGACCCACCTTCACCAAAAGGAGGGAAGAGTCAGCGGATTGCCTGGCCCTTCCTTCTTTAAGATGAAGGAGAGATAATGACCCCCGAAACCCGCCTTCAATAGGTCCAGGAGTGGCGACTAGCACCAAGGGTATAGAAAATTTTCGCAAATGGAAGGCATTACCCTTTTTATTATTTAGGATCGGGAAAAAAGGACAAGTCGACCTCCCAAAAAGGAAAAGAAACAAGTTTATAAAAATGAACCCAAAAAAAGTCCCCATGCATGTTTAAACAGTTTACAACAAGGTACAAGTACAAAAGAAAAGAATGCTCTCAAGTATAATACCAAAAGAAAACAAGGGTGCGACAACAGCGACAACTCCAACTGTCCGACTAATAGGGTCCCGCACAGCCCTGGTAGTCCTCCTGGAAACCTGAAAGTAAACGTAGGGTGAGCATACAAGTACACTCAGTAGGGAAAACCAAGACTCTCGTGCACAAGTGGGGGAACGTACTAAAGTCCCGTGAGAAAAGAGTGAACCAAACAGCTAACAAGGCAAACTATCCATCCCAAGCCTCACCAAGGCTCACTCCCCAAATAACACAAGTCAAGTAATATATATAATAAGAGCACATCGATGTTTGGGTACCCCGCGCCACTTCCCCACTGGTTATTGAGACATCCTACGCATCGGACCAATCCCGCCATTCTCACCGCAGTCCCACTGCCACACCCGCCCGCACACACCTGGGCCACCACCACACGCAGTCCCACTGCCAAATCCTGCCCGCACACACCTGGGCCACAACCACACGCAGTCCCACTGCCAAATCCAACCGGCACACACCTGGGCCTCAACTGTCACAAGTAACCATGCCTGCAAACACCTAGGCCAGAACAACCACCGCTACGCCTGAAGACACCTGGGCTAAAGGATCCACGACCACGCCCGAAAACACCTGGGCCTCATCCCGAAGACACTTGGGAAACCACCTGCCGCACACACCTGGCCAACCACCACAACACCCTGCCCGATGGTTCTTGGGCTAATAATGGACTTCAGGCCATCACAGCCTGCCCGAAGGTACTTGGGCTATCTGGGAAAGGGAGCAGAAAAGGAGCTAATAACCAGCCACTAAGTATAGTGTTGGGAAAAACACCCTTCCCCCATAAATGGGGGTGTTCGGCACTAAGTGCTCAACTTGGGTGGGGCGCGAATAAGAAACACAAAGCTACAAGTATAGATATAGGTAACAAACACTCACCCAAAACTTAGGTTTTCCTAGCCAACCTACAGAACACAATACCACAGCGTCCGAGTCACAATTCACGACCCTTGCCCACAAAACCATTTGTCCATTTCTTGTTTCACGTTCAGTCAAAATGTTCAATTAATTTTAAGCACTACTGGGCAACTACCATAAGCATAACCAAGGAAAACGTCAAAGCATAGATCAACCAAAACACTCACACCCGGTTCTGCCAACAGAGGATCTCTCACCAATTTGTGATAAAAACTCCCAACCACTGAAACCATGCCAACAGGAGATCCCATCCCCCAAATTCACACAACCACCGAGAGTATAAAAAGAACAGGGGATCCCATCCCCTCCCACATTTCCAGCAAACGGCCTGAAGGGAAAACAACCACTAACCACTACCAACACAAGTCAGGGATTTTCAGATTTAAACGATTTAACACACTCCATGGTTTCAAATTCCGTGTGTTCTAACCGGGAGTTATCACAGAAGGGTCGTTCCTAGTGCTTTCAATTATTCAGCCGGGTATACGTGGTTAACCAATTTCACAGCAGGAGTTCACAATTTCAGCAACCCATTTAAAACATCATGAGGGGATTCAAGTGCACACACACGACCACCAACGGCCTCAATTTTCAGAAAACATAAACCAGTACAAAAAAAAGGGATGATCACAAGATAAGGCATAACAACGATCACAACCCCTTCCCCTTCTTCCATTAGAACTTCGTTTATTATCTTCATTAGGGTTTGGTTCAACCAATTCCATAGGAACAAAATTAACGCCCACCCCGCATGATACACAAAAGTGAGAGACGAGAGAAATTCCCTACTTGTTGATAGATGATCGACGTTTAGGCTGGGGGCACGGAACTTTACGGATAACGACGCGGCGGTCCCGATGCACCAGAAGAGCCACGATCGAAGAAGGGGGAAAACCACGGCCTAACCCTTAATTATAAGAGCTGGGGACGGTTGAGATGAATCACAAAACCACGGAAGACGAGGGAGTCGTGGGTTGACCACGTGGCTTGACCCATCATTAATGGCACTGGGTGGTTTTAACCGACCCATGAATTAATGAAGCATTTAATTAAAACCTTTGGGCGCGTTTCGGATTCCCAAGACATTTTTAACATGGTAGAATAGGGTTTAAAACCCTATTTGCGAAAAAGGAACGTTACTGGAAAAACTTGGCAAGGCCGGCCGACGTCGGCCGGTTTCACCGATCCGTCTCACCGATCGGTCGCACCGATCGGTTTCACCGATCCGTCTCACCGATCGGTCTCACCGATCCGTCTCACCGATCGGTCTCACCGATCGGTGTCACCGATCCCTCTCACCGATCGGTCTCACCGATCGGTCTCACCGATCGCTCTCACCGATCGGTGTCACCGATCGGTCTCTCCGATCGGTGTCACCGATCGCTCTCACCGATCGGTCTCACCGATCGCTCTCACCGATCGGTCTCACCGATCGGTGTCACCGATCGGTCTCTCCGATCGGTGTCACCGACCGGTCTCACCGATCGGTACCCTGCAAGGAAACCGGATTTTTGGAAAAGGAAGGGACCAAGGGGGGTCTGGGTCATCACATCACATACCTCTTAAACGATTCTCGTCCCCGAGAATCAAAACAAACCAGAAGGAAAGAGAGGATCCGAACAACCATCTTCGAAGATACCTCTTAGGAGTGGACCCCCGCTAATTGAAAACACTCCCTGTCAAGAACCAAGAAACATACCACGCAAAACCGCCCGGTCATGTGGGTTTGGGGAGTTCCCCTCCCCCATGTCAAGATATTATCCGCTTTGGGCGGCACTGACTCGCCCGCACGGGTTTAATCGCATCCACCTTAATGCGTCCTGATTAGGGGTCGGGTTTCCCCTCCCTTTAGCCGGGGCTTTCCACACATAACTGAGGAAAGGAACTATCACATTTCATAGACAAAAAGGTCAACGTTCTGTCACAATAGGCACCAAAGATTCAAATCTCAGAACAACTCGGGGTATTGGGCACGCATCTGTGCCTCCCTCTCCAACGTGCTCTCTTCGAGGCCGTCATGTCTCCATAACACACGAACCAGGCCGACGGTTCGTCCACGGAGCACTTTCTCCTTGCGATCCTCGATTCTGACTGGCCGTTCCTCGAAGGTCGTGTCTCCTCCCACATCTAGCTCTCCCCAGTTGATGACATGAGAGTCATCATGTAAGTACTGACGAAGCTGGGAGACATGGAAGACGTCATGGACCCTCTCCAACTGAGGTGGTAGGGCCAGCTGATATGCTACCTCGCCAACTCGCCTCAGCACCTCGAAAGGTCCGATGAACCTAGGGGAGAGCTTACTCCCCTTTCCGAACCTCCGCTGCCCCCGTCGAGGGGAAACCTTCAAAAACACAGGATCTCCCACCTCGAACTTCAGGGGCCTCCTCCGACGATCAGCATAAGATTTCTGCCGATCCTGAGCTGCTTTCATCCTTTCCCGCACTAGCTGGACTTTCTCCGTGGTGCTCTGCACTACTTCTGGTCCAAGAGTACCAGTCTCACCAACCTCTGCCCAGCATAAGGGTGAACGACATGGTCTTCCATACAAAGCCTCAAAAGGAGCCATGCCAATAGTAGAGTGAAAACTGTTGTTGTAGGCAAACTCTACTAAAGGCAAGTGTCGTACCCATGATCCTCCGAAATCCAGAACACATGCTCGCAGCATGTCCTCCAAGGTCTGGATAGTCCGCTCTGTCTGCCCATCAGTCTGAGGGTGAAAAGCAGTGCTAAGGCGTAGTTGGGTGCCAAAAGCATGCTGTAACCCCTTCCAGACTTGTGAGGTGAATCGAGTGTCCCGATCTGAGATGATCGTTTTCGGAACTCCATGCAAACGCACCACCTCATCCACGTACCTCTGTGCTAAGGTACTCACGGGTCCTGACTCCTTGATAGCCAAGAAGTGAGCAGATTTTGTCAATCGATCCACCACTACCCAGATAGCATCATGCCCGCCCTGAGCTCTGGGTAGTCCCGTGACGAAGTCCATCGAGACGTCGTCCCACTTCCACTCGGGGACATCTAGAGGATGCAACAGACCACCAGGAACACGGTGTTCAGCCTTCACCTGCTGACACACCAGGCATTTAGCCACGAACTCTGCCACTGCCCGTTTCCCCCCGGGCCACCAAAACTGTCCCCTCAGGCCTTGGTACATTTTCGAAACACCCGGATGTACTGCCAAGGCTGAGCTATGGAACTCACGAAGGACTTCATCACGCATCACCTCTGGAACAAACAACCTCCGATGAAAGAGCATCCGACGTCGGCTGTCCTCCGACCATCCTTCCGGGGCGTTCCCCTGATCGATACGATCCTGCAACACTTCCACCTCAAGATCTCCCCACTGAGACTCTTCCACTTGCTGCAACAAAGAGGACTGTACCGTCATCTGAAAAAAACAGCCTCTAGTACCTTCCACCCTTGCATCCAAGTGTAAGGCAGCCAACTCCCCCATCGCCTTCCAAGCATCAGCAGATTCCCGAACCACCTCCTGATGCGGCTTCCTGCTCAGGGCATCAGCCACAACGTTTCCCTTACCTTCAGTGTATGAGATCTCGAAGTCGTAGTCCTGGAGAAACTCGACCCACCTCCGCTGTCGCAAGTTCAAGTCACGCTGGGAGAAGATATAGCGCAAGCTTTTGTGATCGGTGAAGACCACAAAGCGCTCCCCAAAGAGGTAATGTCGCCACAGCTTTAATGCGAACACTACCGCTGCAAGCTCCAGGTCATGGGTGGCATAGTTCCGCTCATGGGGGCGTAGCTGCCTGGACCCGTAAGAGATCACCCCTTGTCGCTGCATCAATACGCACCCCAGGCCCTGTCCCGAAGCATCACAGAATACCTCATAGGCCATCCCTTCTTCTGGCAATCTCAACACTGGGGCACTAACCAGTTTTTCTTTTAGGTAGCTGAAGGACGACTCACACTGCTCGCTCCACATGAAAACCTGGTCCTTTTTGGTCAAAGCCGTCAAAGGGGCCGCTACCCGGGAGAAGTTGGGTACGAATCTCCGGTAGTAGCCCGCCAGTCCGAGGAAACTCCGAACTTCCGCCACATTCTTGGGTGCTGCCCAAGAAACAATTGCCTCAACCTTTGATGGGTCGACTGCTACTCCCTGCTCAGACACTACTTGTCCGAGGAAGTGCACTTCCCGTGCCCAGAACTTGCACTTTGACAACTTCCCATAGAGCTGGTGCTGTCGGAGGACCTCCAAAACCGTCCTCAGGTGCTCTGCATGATCCTCTTCTGACTTTGAATAGATCAGGATATCGTCGATGAACACCACCACAAACCGATCCAGGTACTCCCGAAAGATGGAATTCATAAGCCCCATGAACACGGCCGGGGCGTTCGTAACACCAAAGGGCATGACCACGAACTCGAAGTGCCCATACCTGCACCTGAACGCCGTCTTCAGGATGTCGCTATCCTTCACCCTCAGCTGGTGGTACCCGGATCGCAGGTCGATCTTCGAGAACCATCCTGCCCCCTTCAGCTGGTCGAAAAGATCATCTATCCTCGGAAGAGGGTAGCGGTTCTTGATCGTTACCTGATTCAGCCTCCTGTAATCGATGCACAACCTGAGGCCACCATCTGCCTTCTTTGCGAACGAGACTGGGGCACCCCACGGTGATGCACTTGGACGAACATAACCCCTCTTCATCAGATCGTCAATCTGTATCTGCAACTCCCGTAGCTCCGAAGGTGCCATCCGGTAAGGAGCCATCGAGATTGGTCGAGAGCCGGGCTGCAGGTCTATCCCGAACTCGATGTCACGTCGAGGGGGTAGAGTCGTCACCTCCTCAGGAAAGACATCCATAAATTCACGAACGATCTCTGGTACTTCCACCATTTCCTCATCTGTTGATTCTATCGTCAGGTTGGTCAACAAGGATAGGAGAGGTTCCTCCCTCCTGTTTCCCTTCGGACAGCTCCGCTCGCCGGTGAAGGTAACACGCTGGCCGTCCAAACCGGAGAACACCACCCTCCCTTGGAAACAGTCGATGACGGCGCACACAGAAAATAGCCAATCGATTCCTAGGATGACATCGTACGGCCGAATCTGTAGCAGAAGGAGATCCTTAACTGACTGATGTGGCCCCAACATCAGTCTACATCCCCGACAAACGAACAGCAAGTCGGTCCGACCTCCAACTGGTGTACTCAACACCAGGGGCACTGGAAGTCTCTCGGCATCTAGACCCAAGGCGCGGGCTAGACTGGGTGCAACAAAGGAGTGCGAAGCTCCGGTATCGAACAAAGCATAAGCAAGAGTGCTGAATACACTGATTGTACCTCGAACAACCTCTGGCCCTGCTGGAACTGTGGCTTCTGCGGCGTGTAATTGTCCACGCCCAGCTCCCCTTCCCCTCGGCTGTCGGCCACCTCCCCGACCACGCCCTGGTCGAGGTCCCTGGGGAGCGCCCTGAGGTCGGCCTCCCCCTCCTATGTCTGTCTGCGGAGGAGCGGGAGCTCGCTGTCCCTGCTGCTGCTGCTGGAAGGGTCTGGCTGGGAACTGCTGCTGCGGCGGACGCTGGGGATGACTGCCACTACTGTACTGCACCCGATCGGGGCACTGACTCCGAATATGTCCAGGGCTCCCGCAGATGAAGCACCGTGGTCCCGAGCCTGAAGGAAAAGAACGTGGGCCAAGGGATCGAAACTGAAACTGCTGCGGCCTGCTCCCTACGGGTCGGAACCTGGAGGGTCCCGATGCTGGAGGCCTGGTGCTGACGGACTTCCCCTTCGATGGTCCCAACTGGATCCCTTCTCGTGACAGTCCTCCTAGAGCGTGCATCCTTTCCACCACTTCGGCCTTCTTCTGAACCTCTAAGTATGTCGGAAGGGTAAAGGGGGTAACAGCATACTGGAGGGAGGGTCGGAGCGCCTCCTCCAAACTTCTTGCCCGAGACTCCTCATCGGGAAAGAGGTCCGGAGCAAAACGCAGGAGGTCCTTGAACTTGATTCCAAGTTCCCTCACGGACATGCTCCCCTGCTGGAGGGAGAGTAGCTCCTGCCTCTTCTCCGCCTTCATTGTCGAGGAGAGGAACTCCGCCCGGAACTCCCTCTCGAAGTCCGCCCAAGCAACCTCAGATTCCTTCCTACTCCCCAGGTGAAGCATCCACCACTGACGCGCCGCTCCTCGCATCTGGCTAACAGCCAGAGGAACCCAGTACTCCGTCGGGGCCCGAATCAGGCCGAAGGCTATGACTAGCTCCTCCAGCCAGCCTTCCGTCTTCATGTCAGAGGTGCTGCCCTCGTATTTCTCGAGGGCCTGTCGCTGAAAGGCTCGAAGAGTCTTCTGCCACTGGTCGTCCTCTTCCTCCCGATCAGCTCTCTGCCGATTGGCCAAAGTAGTCTCAGGAGTCTCGATCGCCTGTACCACACGTGGTCGCCTTCCAGGTGCCATAGCTGCAAGGTAAACAAGGAATGCCTAAGCCCAGTAGTGCAAAGAAAACCGTTCTCAAAACTTATTAAGATTTAATTTATTCTCAATTTCCCAAGACATCCTAGAAACACAAAAAACACAAGTCATTTATGATGCATGTACCTTTCCTAGGGTCTCTACCCTGCAATCAGTGTGGCCTCACTTGGTCGTTCGGTAGGTCCAGAGTCCTTGCATCGGATCACGGGGGGCCCTAAAATCCCGTGTCCTAGCCGGTCCTCCCTGGCCTAATTCACGCACCAAGGTCACCCAACGATGTTGCCCTACCATCCCATGCAATCCTTACTGTGCCTAACTCTAGACTCCGTCCTATCTCTCAACCTCCGCCTCTGATACCATTCTGTCACGACCCGCCTTCACCAAAAGGAGGGAAGAGTCAGCGGATTGCCTGGCCCTTCCTTCTTTAAGATGAAGGAGAGATAATGACCCCCGAAACCCTCCTTCAATAGGTCCCGGAGTGGCGACTAGCACCAAGGGTATAGAAAATTTTCGCAAATGGAAGGCATTACCCTTTTTATTATTTAGGATCGGGAAAAAAGGACAAGTCGACCTCCCAAAAAGGAAAAGAAACAAGTTTATAAAAATGAACCCAAATAAAGTCCCCATGCATGTTTAAACAGTTTACAACAAGGTACAAGTACAAAAGAAAAGAAATCTCTCAAGTATAATACCAAAAGAAAACAAGGGTGCGACAACAGCGACAACTCCAACTGTCCGACTAATAGGGTCCCGCGCAGCCCTGGTAGTCCTCCTGGAAACCTGAAAGTAAACGTAGGGTGAGCATACAAGTACACTCAGTAGGGAAAACCAAGACTCTCGTGCACAAGTGGGGGAACGTACTAAAGTCCCGTGAGAAAAGAGTGAACCAAACAGCTAACAAGGCAAACTATCCATCCCAGGCCTCACCAAGGCTCACTCCCCAAATAACGCAAGTCAAGTAATATATATAATAAGAGCACATCGATGTTTGGGTACCCCGCGCCACTTCCCCACTGGTTATTGAGACATCCTACGCATCGGACCAATCCCGCCATTCTCACCGCAGTCCCACTGCCACACCCGCCCGCACACACCTGGGCCACCACCACACGCAGTCCCACTGCCAAATCCCGCCCGCACACACCTGGGCCACAACCACACGCAGTCCCACTGCCAAATCCAGCCCGCACACACCTGGGCCTCAACTGTCACAAGTAACCATGCCTGCAAACACCTAGGCCAGAACAACCACCGCTACACCCGAAGACACCTGGGCTAAAGGATCCACGTCCACGCCCGAAAACACCTGGGCCTCATCCCGAAGACACTTGGGAAACCACATGCCGCACACACCTGGCCAACCACCACAACACCCTGCCCGATGGTTCTTGGGCTAATAATGGACTTCAGGCCATCACAGCCTGCCCGAAGGTACTTGGGCTATCCGGGAAAGGGAGCAGAAAAGGAGCTAATAACCAGCCACTAAGTATAGTGTTGGGAAAAACACCCTTCCCCCATAAATGGGGGTGTTCGGCACTAAGTGCTCAACTTGGGTGGGGCGCGAATAAGAAACACAAAGCTACAAGTATAGATATAGGTAACAAACACTCACCCAAAACATAGGTTTTCCTATCCAACCTACAGAACACAATACCACAGCGTCCGAGTCACAATTCACGACCCTTGCCCACAAAACCATTTGTCCATTTCTTGTTTCACGTTCAGTAAAAATGTTCAATTAATTTTAAGCACTACTGGGCAACTACCATAAGCATAACCAAGGAAAACGTCAAAGCATAGATCAACCAAAACACTCACACCCGGTTCTGCCAACAGAGGATCTCTCCCCAATTTGTGATAAAAACTCACAACCACTGAAACCATTCCAACAGGAGATCCCATCCCCCAAATTCACACAGCCACCGAGAGTATAAAAAGAACAGGGGATCCCATCCCCTCCCACATTTCCAGCAAACGGCCCGAAGGGAAAACAACCACTAACCACTACCAACACAAGTCAGGGATTTTGAGATTTAAACGATTTAACACACTCCATGGTTTCAAATTCCGTGTGTTCTAACCGGGAGTTATCACAGAAGGGCCGATCCTGGTGCTTTCAATTATTCAACCGGGTATACGTGGTTAACCAATTTCACAGCAGGAGTTCACAATTTCAGCAACCCATTTAAAACATCATGAGGGGATTCAAGTGCACACACACGACCACCAACGGCATCAATTTTCAGAAAACATAAACCAGTACAAAAAAAAGGGATGATCACAAGATAAGGCATAACAACGATCGCAACCCCTTCCCCTTCTTCCTTTAGAACTTCGTTTATTATCTTCATTAGGGTTTGGTTCAACCAATTCCATAGGAACAAAAGTAACGCCCACCCCGCATGATACACAAAAGTGAGAGACGAGAGAAATTCCCTACTTGTTGATAGATGATCGACGTTTAGGCCGGGGGCGCGGAACTTTACGGATAACGACGCGGCGGTCCCGATGCACCATAAGAGCCACGATCGAAGAAGGGGGAAAACCACGGCCTAACCCTTAATTATAAGAGCTGGGGACGGTTGAGATGAAACACAAAACCACGGAAGACGAGGGAGTCGTGGGTTGACCACGTGGCTTGACCCATCATTAATGGCACTGGGTGGTTTTAACCGACCCATGAATTAATGAAGCATTTAATTAAAACCTTTGGGCGCGTTTCGGATTCCCAAGACATTTTTAACAAGGCAGAATAGGGTTTAAAACCCTATTTGCGAAAAAGGAACGTTACTGGAAAAACTTGGCAAGGCCGGCCGACGTCGGCCGGTTTCACCGATCCGTCTCACCGATCGGTCGCACCGATCGGTCTCACCGATCGGTCGCACCGATCGGTCTCACCGATCGGTCTCACCGATCGGTCACACCGATCGGTCTCACCGATCGGTCTCACCGATCGGTCTCACCGATCGGTGTCACCGATGGGTCTCACCGATCGGTGTCACCGATCCGTCTCACCGATCGGTCTCACCGATAGGTCTCACCGATCGGTCTCACCGATCGGTCTCTCCGATCGGTGTCACCGATCGCTCTCACCGATCGGTCTCACCGATCGGTCTCTCCGATCGGTGTCACCGATCGCTCTCACCGATCGGTCTCACCGATCGGTCTCACCGACCGGTCTCTCCGATCGGTGTCACCGACCGGTCTCACCGATCGGTGTCACCGATCGGTCTCACCGATCGGTCTCACCGATCGGTACCCTGCAAGGAAACCGGATTTTTGGCAAAGGAAGGGACCAAGGGGGGTCTGGGTCATCACAATTGGATCACCCCAATTTAGACATGAAATAGAAACCTAACATAGATATTGGATTTTATAGGAATATTTTCATCACAAGTTAATATTATGCACTAGATATGGAGCCATAGTATGGAAAATTATCTACATTGGGATTTTTCCCCGTGGTTATGTCATGTAGTATAAGAAGGAGTGTGTGGGGGAAATGGTGTTATCGGGTATGTAATGCCTATCGAATGAGTCTAGTTTTTATATTTTCATAGTTATACACTAATCTTCGAGTCTCTACCATTTACATATGCATTTAGTAGTATACAATATATTATTGAGGTCCCTTGTTTGGTTAGATAATCTTGTTAATTATTTTTCATTTATCAAGTTTTGTGTTGGGTGTTCATGCATCCTTGTGTGGTGTACCTCATAATAAAAATTTCATCATTTTTTATAAAATGTTGTAATTTTTGTCACATTCCTTTTCCCTTTTTATGTAAAAACATCATCCTTTCCACTATCCAAATTAATTAATTATATTATAAGGAATTTTTATGGAATATAATCTAGTTTTAAATAAAAAGTTAATTGGGCCATGATTATTTTTAAATATAAAATTTGTGAAAAACATATGTTTATATATTCTATTTCAAATTTGAAATATATGGATCATTAATTTAAAGAAAATTCAAATGGTAATATATTTTTTGGGAACACATACGATGTTTTAGTACTCATGAAAATAGTTTTATATTTTTATATAGATTCTAGGATGGTTCTCACCTCAGAATCGGTCGATGTAGGGAAACGTTGGTTGGGTGGTCATCGTTGACCTATATAGTCGCTTAGATTTATGTTCAATTTTATTAATTTTCACATCTTGTGGTTTTTTATATTATTTTATGCATATGATATTATTTTTCAATTTTTATGGTCCAAATAATTCCTAATTGTCCTATTTCTAATCCTAACACTAGTTCCAAGATGAAGGGATTGGGAAAACCTCTCGAGCATTGTTATGGGCCATATCGGGTGACTAGTTCATGGTCGGTCTTGGTCAGTTTATGAAAAAAATTATCTGATGAGGAACATGTTATTTGTGATGTTAGGTAGACCATAGAATTTATTTCCAAGGATTGGGAGGTAGTTCATGGGTATGTGCATGATCAACACCACTCGTGATGAGACTATAGTCACCAGGGTAGTTGGTTTTCAAGTATTTATTTTTTATTATGGGTAAAATGATGGATTGTTTGGAGTTCGATGAGTTTGTGGATGTTGGGATGAAAATGAAATTGAGATAGGGATGAACAGTGAGCTTACATGTCATAGAAAACCATGTGAATCTCATGTGCATGGTTCAATATGCTTCCAATAGTTGTTTTATGCTTAGGGCATGGTTTGATAAACCATATGTCTAGGTTATTCTTGAACACTAGTTCCCCATTCCAATTTTTTAGGTATTGGTGATGCTTTCGTACAATTTGGGTTGGTGTGAGTGGATTTTGAAATGAAAATTATTTCTCAAAACTGTTTTGATATTCAGAAAATTTGGTTGTATAAAAGAAATTTGATTTGGAATTTAGGAATGATTGAAAAAATTAATAGGAAAAGATAATTGTGAATTTGGTAAATTATTGGTATTAATGATAATATTCTATGTGTACCCCTTGGTATTCCTTATGGATGATCACATTTGTGTGTGTATGAAAGGTTTTTGTAGCTATTTATGTTGTAATGAAATAAGAATAAGCTTTATACACACATATGAGATAGTTAATATGACCTTACAAGTGAGTATTTAAAACTAAAAGATTTAATTGGTTTCTCAAATGTTTTTTCTGAAAATAAAAATGTTTTTAAATAAAAAGGTGATTATTTTCTAATAGTATTTGTGTTTTTAAATGTAATGTGAGTTCATGTTTTGAATTTTCATAGTTGATGTGCTAAAATAATTTAGGAAAGAGAAAATTATATTTATTTCAAAGGGAGGAATTAAATTTTAAAATGGGTGAATTTTTCCACTGGTAATTTTAAAAATTGTTTTATTATCTTGTTTTTTGATGATTGTTAAGGTTTGTTTTTTATTGTGATTTTATTTTGAATATATTTGGCTTCAGATGTGTTGGTTTATGAACATGGTGTTCGGTATAAAATGTTAATTGGTTTTGTTTTGGTTCGTATTGATTTTGTTTTTGGGTTAATGTGTTTGGATTAATCTTCATAGAAAGACCAATATGGTTTTTATGGAGTATCTTCTAGTCATCAAACTTGACCATATTCTTCATCGAGTGGTGGATCTGATATATTCTCAATATTTTCATGTTGTCTATCACTATAAATGTTTGATTGAGGTTGTTGAATTACTTGTGGATGTTGAGAGAGATTTAATGTTTTTGTGAACTCTAGATTTCAAGAGAGTGTGTGTAGTCTGGGATATGTTTGATGGACTGGGACTGGACTTATGGAAGGTTATCATTCCATCCTCATTTCATGGTGAGATGTTTTGGGAAATTCCAAACACTACTTTCATCCATTGGATTATTATTTAGGAATTGAAGGAGATCAAATTTGATGAGCATGAGGATTCATGAAAAGGTAAATTGATATTGAATGCGAAGGATGACTATTTTTATAAACTAGTTTTCATTTCATGAGAGATATTGTGGAGTGACTAGTGAGAAGGTACTCCTACTATGTGGTGTCTCTATATAGGGTTCACTCACCAGTTTATTTTGGTTTTTGTGTAGGTTCCTCATCTATTGAGTAATATGAATATGAGGAACCTTTTCAAGGAAAGTATCTTTATTAGTTCATATATTTCATATGTTGGACCATTTTCGTGTTTGATTAAATTATATATGGTTTGAAATTATATGTTTTTTTATAATTAATATGGTATTTTTTACTATATGGACACTCATGAAACCATAAGTAGGAGTTAATATTGGGTATTATCAGATCCAGACTAGGGGGAATAGATTCTTCAAGTCATCAGGGGTCCAACCATAGGTCCTGGAGTGAATCTCTTCACATAGTCGGGAATAACTGGGTGTGTGGGGAACCTTGGTTCATATATTTTCACCAACATTGACATGTAAGTTCATTATTTCATGTTATATATTTCATTATCAATGTATCTTTCTCATTATTATAAATATATTATTTATCTAACCATCATGAAATTATAGTGGTTGTTCCTTTGTGGATGAAAGTTTTTGGTTGATGGTTCTTTCTTGTGCACTTGGAATTATTTGTATTAGTTTTAGTTTTTTATTTTTATCACTTTCAATGTAACACCCTGACCCAAGAATCCTAGAGCCGGTTCATTATTTTAATTCATTGTTATGATTACAAGGAATCATGTCCCGAAGGACCAATCAATTTAGCATTCTTGGAAAATATATTACATACATGAACGCCACATTACACATTCAAAAATAAAAAACAACAAAAATAATTCATTGAGAACGCCATTATTCCCATAGATTAACCCTGCATATAAATAATAAAAAACTTCTTAGAATCATGGGATAAAAAAACATAATAAAGTGGTGGGCTCACATGCTCAGTAAGGGTAAATAATTGAGCGTAAGCTATAAACATATAAGGAAAGATTTTTTAATAAAAACAATAACCTTCTAAACAAAAACATGAACATAATATGGAAAAAAAATAAATCAAAAATTTCTATATAAACATGCACATGGATATTCTACTAGTCGAATAATCACATGTAATAACTAATTTCATAATGAGGGAATGCATAATGTTGGACATCATAATTGCATATTCAAGGCCTCGTGCCAAGACTAAAAATAAAAAATTTGTCAAGGCCTTGTACAAAGACACTAATTTGTCTAATGAGACTAACTGATGCATCGATAGGCAATAGAGGGCCCCTCCCATCCCTTACTAAGTCCAATACATTCCTCATGTGATAATTTTGAAACGTAACATAAAAATTTCTTTTAAAAATATCATATGAAATGTGAATATTTTAACCATAAACCATGAATGCTATAAATATAGAACTTCCATAGTAAAACATATCATAAATCATTCAACACAACATTGAAAATTTTATTATAATAAATCAACCTCAATCAAGAATAATATTCAGTAAAAGATGTTGACATAGTTGAAAATGATCAGTAAAACTCTTTGAGAGAAATATCCTTTTTTTGTGAAATCACTTAAAAGTCAAAAATTTATAAGGGAAGTCATTTAAAAATATGTTTGAATCAAAGTTTCACATACCAATTTTAATATTTTGAGAAGATTTATCATTTCAAAACTTTCATGTCTATTTAAATAAATCCTTAAAATAATTTTTAAAACATGGACATTAATCATAAATATTTAGAAAGATAAATCCTTAAAACATTTAAAATGATGATATTTTTAAAAAGACCCTTCCTTAAAACCATAAAATATTACTTCTGAAAAAAAAATTGTGAAATATGGGTATCAATGATAAATATGTCCCATTATATAATTACACATTAACAATCTCAGATAATAATGAGATTGAAGAATTAACCCTTACCTTGTACTTTCCTTTGGTCGAAGGTACGGTTAACCTCCTATATAATGATCGTAGCATTTTATTAAATTATACCATTACCATATTCATATTTATTATATCATTATTTATTTATTTCATTCTTTATACTACCCATTTAATAATAATTTTTATCTTAATATAACATTTCGTGTAATAATAACTTTCTTTATCATTTTTGTTTTGACTTTTTATTCTTGATCATATCACATATATCATGTTATTATTCTTGATCATATCACATATATCATGATTTAATTACTTCCAAAATATAAAAAATTATTTTTTTATCATGTATATTCAGAATATAAATATGTATAATAGATAGATATATATGAAATGGAAAACATTTTTTATTGAGATGGTAGGTTGTACGTACGCATAAACGTCGTTTCAATTTCTATATCATATTCAATGAACATAAGTGAATGAGGTATATTTAAATACATAAATATATATATTTATAGTATAATTATTATGTCATATATTAGATAATTATTAATAATATATATTTTATAATCATCGTTAAAAGGTGAATGTGGAAATGAATCTCATTGCGTCGTGAAGATGGTAAGCCATACGTACGCATGAGAGATGATATCATTCTACTGATGATGAAATATAATGTAATTAGATGGTATATTATATATAAATAATCATTATTATGTTATATTTATTATTCACATTAATTATACTCATTATTATACCAATCCAAATAATTAAGTGTTGAATAATAAACTACACCACGACGTGGAGATGGTAAGCGGTACTTACGCATGTATGGTGAATTTTTCATTCGTAGGATGGATAGGATAATTAATATGGTTAAACCATTTTTTTAATAACATATTTGTATGTATAAGGTAAAAGATTTATTAATTTGGTATGGAAACAAAAAAGAAAGAGGAAGCGAAAGAATAAAAGAACATTGAATGAGGTGATGAAATAATTACCTCTTATTTGGGTTCAATGTTTTGATTAGAAAAAAAGGGCTCCTTAATATGGATTTATAATCAATGTAAGGCCTATAAGATAATTTGAGGGTAGTTTGGGGAGATTTGATCTCTCTGGATGGGAAAATTTCTTTGGAAGAGCGAAATTAAGAGAAAGGGAAGTACCCATTTATAAGAGAGGTGAGGGGCACTTTTGGAAAAGCTTGAAATAGTTTTTTATTATAAAATAAATTTCAGTTTATAATTGTTTCATATATATTTATTTAGAGGCCAAGGAGGTGATGGGTTGAAATAAGCTCATCCAATAGGTTTTAGACAAGTTTAAGATACCATATTAACCTTATTTTTTAAATTTAACCCTTAGTTAAATATTATAACTTTTACAATGTCTCCTTGTATTTTTATATTATGTGGTTAATAAACACACTATAAAATTTCAAGATAATCTCAAGTGGTTTGTTAATGAAATATATAATAATATATAATTCCATTCACCCAATATTAGATTTTAAGAATATTATATCATTTAATAATATAGTATTTGTTTTAAAAAGACATATAGGGCAATTTTAAGACTATTTAGTATTTGGTTTTTTTGAGAGTCATAAAAACTTTATTACTTCGAAAGAAATACATTAAATCATCCCTAAAATTCCATATTCACTTTGAAAATTCGTGGATGGCATCAAAAGATTGCATTTACACTTATTTTAATATTTATTACATCAATTATTTTAATATTTCTTTAATAAGGAAATTATTGCATCATCATTGTGTCCCAATTAAATTTAATTATTTAATTTATAAAAATTATAAATAAAATACCATGATATAGGGAATAGTATTTTATTTCTAATGAATATTTATAATCAAATATATCTTATGTGTAACACCATATTAAAAATTGTTTAGTTATTAAACATTGAATTTGATAATTTTAACTCTTCCTTACATAAAATATAATAAATGTTCTATTCTAATGAAAATGGATCAGAAGGATATTATTTTTTTCCTACGATTTATTTTGGTCGAAACAAGCTTGTGGAAAATAATTAATACTTGTGTTAGGATAATTATAGAATCATTTTTACCTTTAATTACCCCATTTACTTTAAACCGTGGTATATAAAATCCAAAAGATATTATTCACAAAAAATTCTTTTCAACCTATTGAACAATATTTAACTTACCAATATCAACCATGTCTCCAGGATTTTTGAAATTCAATTCACAAAAGCGGTAAAATTACATTTTATACAAATTTTCAAATATGCCTAGAAGTTGGGTAAAAGACGTTAACAAAGATTAATACAACTTTATATGCCTAATATTATTATAAAATGACTCCAATGAATAAAATTGGGTTAATATATGTATTATGTATCTATTTTTAATTTATGAAAAAAAATATTATTAAAAATAATTATTTAAATAAAAAAGTCGGTTTTTATATATAATGCAGTGTTTTCCATATTCATCCAAAATTGAATTTTTTCATAAAAATACCAAATTTCACCCAAAAAAATTTGGATATTTCAAATTCCTAAATTATTTCTATTTTACCAAATTAAAAACATATATGTTTTATTAATTAGTTTAAAATCATTTCCCGTTTTTAAAACCAGAAAGGGGGTTTTTAAGAAGTAAAAACTATCAAAAGATTAACAAGTGTTTACATACAATTTAAAAGTGAAATTACATCCAATGAAATAAATTATATTAAATAATAAAAATATAATCTAATGATACTTTAAACCCACTAAAATTTATAATTTAATACTATAAATTGTTTTTATTAAAAAAGTTGTTTTTAATTAAAATTTAGTATTTCTTCACAATTCGTCAAAGTATGAAAGTTATCATAAAAGTACCAAAATATTATCCAAACTAAATTTTAATGTCCCTATTCTTAATGGATAATTTAATTTAATTAAATTGAATATATAAAAGTGTTAATATTATATTCAAAAAGGTTTCTTCGTTAAAAGGCAGAAAAACAAATGTTTTTTTAAAATACTTCTTTTATCTGAAAAATTGAATTTTCCTTAAATTTTATATAGGAAACACAAAATATCAATGTTTATGTTATATAATATACATAGAAAATTTAAAATGTGGTTAATACTATTCATAAATTTGTTTTAAAAGGATAGTTGGATAGGTCGGGATGTTCTGGAACTCGTTGTTGCCTGTAGCACAAGATATTGAATTACTTTAAGGAGATAATATACTCTGAAATCTTGGGGTGTTACATTGGAGATTATCGTATCCTGTGGAAATGAATAATTTTTTATTTTCTCGTTCTTTTTTTATTACATTTCATCATATTTCCCTTTAATTAAGGGTTTTTGGATTATGTTGGGAGTTCTCTATTCGGGTGTTTGTTGGTTCTAGATTTTATTGAAGTGGGGAGATCCACAATAGATCTACTAGATTTTAGGTTTCCATTCAGATGGTTGGGTGAGAATTGGTATGTTAAATGATTCACCTTGGGGTTGGTTGTTTCATTCCACATTGTTCAATTTTGAGTTCTTGTTTTGTTCTTCCTGAGGTTTGGGGAATTTCTTTGGGTAGAAAGTAAATGTTGTGCGGATAATTGTCACTCCCTGACCTCGAAATATTAATCATTTAAATTATTAAAATAATCATTATACTCTCTCTTGATTTCATGTCAATATGGTTTTAGATTCTAAAATTTTCATTGTAAAATCATCAATGCACATGGATTGAGCACAATTACGAGTAATTACATGGAAACTATGCATGAGGGTCTTTCATCTGTACAGTGCCATTTTTCAAAGTAGATGCATGGTTTTTTCATCATTCCATCATTCCTAGGCGTAACCATGGTAGGGTATGAGGGGTGGTGGTGGCCAAAGCATTTCTATCACATAGTTTAGTAAACATTGAATACATCGTTTAGGGTTCCCTGTTTTTTTGTTTTTCATTTAGTTTAGTTTTACTTTTGTTTTTATTTCATTTTTTCACCTATTTTTTCTTCTAATTTCCCCTATTTATTTCACATGAATCCCACCCTCCCTTCATTCATGGGAACACGCCACCCCTCCATCTCTTATCTCTCATCCCATTGTGATCCATCAGTTTTATTTGGTTTTTTGTAGTCATCTCGTCATGATAGGAAATCTGAATCCATTATATTTTTGATGATTTTTTTATTCCTCATAATCCTAAATATCATATCCATACCCTATATCATGGTTTAAACGGGTTTTTGTTTCCTTTTTCCATTATTACAGTTTCAATGGGTATATCAGGTATTCTTCTAACATATTTTGGTATCTACCACTGAATATGACACATTTAGATTCTATTTGGTGCTCCATTCATGCATTTAATCTAGATTTCATCCTTTATTTTATTTTCTAAAACGTTCAAATATGGGCTTCTATGATTTTCGGGTCTTTAATATTATTGTAGTGCTTCATGGACCATGTTGGGGTGGATTTGAACCACTTTTATCGATGAATGATCAATGTATGCATAAGTAGAAATGTATATATGTATATTCTCCCTTTATATTTATACTCACCAATGGAAGGATAAATATATATAAATTGGATTGGTTTACTCACATGTGTATATGGAAATGCATATGAGTGTATGTTTCAAAGAGTATATGAACATATAAGAATATATGTATGGATTCCCTTGCATATATTTTTCCATTAAAGAATGTAAATAGGGGGAACATTTTCTTTACATATAAGTAAAGTTTCATAAGTGTAGAAGTAGAAAAGGAATTTTATTGTTTCCATTGTAAAATTCATTTACTTCTGAGGTGTTTCAACTTGTTTCTCTTATCATTTAGGTAGGTGTCACTTTGCAATTGTTATTTCAATTTATGAATCCTTGAGTTATTTCTTTTCACAAATTCTTGGATATTAATTAGTGATAAGTGTTTTTATAATAATTTCTTAACATGAAATAGAGTAAATTCCTCCATGTATTTGAATTACATGAAAAAAATCAATTAAATATTCACACGATGTGTTTGATAAATTTTCTAGTTTTCTAGTATAATTATTTTTTGGTTACTAAAGAATGGTTTTGGCCATGTAAATTTTCTTTGTCTTATGATATTTTGTTTCTTTATTTCATAAATGGATTTAAATAAGTTTTATTCATAAAAATTATGTTTTATTCTTTCTAAAAATTATTTTTCCCTTATTGATTTCATGTGGCTCGTTTTCCACCATCATAGATTGGACCCTTTTAAAACTCTTCTTGGATGATACCCTTGGTTTGGCTATGTTAATTGGTATTGAAGGTACATGGTATTGGAATCCCCAATGAACTAGTGTTTTAAAGGAATGGGATTTCCACTTGGGGTGATTCATGGTGACACATGTGTGTTACTTGTGTGTGATATGTTTATATATGGTTCGTTACTTGTTTGAAATTTTTTGTCTCATCCCACTTTAGACATGACATGGAAAAATAGAATAACTAGAGGATTGTCCCTGAACTGTTTCTACACTATTTTACATAATGCACTGGCTAGTGGCCCTTTGTATTTACCTTACTCTTATAATTGATTTTTCTCGTCGATTTGGTCATATATGGTAAGACTGAGCATTTGGGTGAATTTATTTCAGTAGGTGAGTCTTGATTGTTGGATGATCTTGGATCCAATATGTTCTAACTTGTCCCCTAAGCATATAGGTTCTTTTATGTACATTAGCTCCTAGTTTTCTATGGCAGATGATTGAGGTTAATTATTTGGTTAGTTACAATTGTGAACTATTTTTCATTTAAATTATTGTGTGATTATTATTCCTCCTTCTTTGTGTATAGTTACTCCTTGGAAAATGTGGATGTTTGGTTTTCATATTTTTATAATAAATGTTTTGAATTTTTTCAACACTTTCTTTGTTACATATTTTTGTAAAAAAATCATCATTTTTACTCTCCTTATTATTTCATTAAATGATAAATTCTTCTTATTGGAAATTGAACAGGTTTTAAATAAAAAGGTCAATGAGATGTGATTTTAATTAAAAAGAAAATATGATAAAAACCTATGTTTATATATTTCAATTTAAAACAAAAAATTTATGGATCATTTATTTAAAGGAATTGAAAATTCGAATATATAATTTGGGAATGCCGAATAAGTTCAAAATTTAGGCCTATAGTTATATATTTGTTTTCATTTTATAATGAGGTTCTTATCTCGAACTCGATTTTCATGTGATGATGTTGGTTAGTGTTCAATGGTGACCCACAATGTTACATAGAGGTATGTGATGTGTTAATTATTTAATCTTCTTCTATTCTTTTCTATTGTCCAATTAATATTAATTTATTAATCATTTTTCTTATGGGGAAAATAATTTCCAATTTTTTTATTTTGATAACTGAAAATTATTTCCATCTTATGAGGATTTATAATGCCTCTTGGGCCTAGTTGTGGTTAAGCTTGGGAGATTGTTTTGATGTTAAACATGGTTGGTTTGTGAAATTAGATTCTCAGCTAGACAATGTGAGGGAGTAGTATTAGAGTTATATGCACCACACTTTATACCAGATCATCCCCTATCCCATCATCAGTTATACCATCTTGAAAACATTCATATCCAACCATTTTTATAGGTACACGTGATATTTAGGGTTCATAAATTTCATCCATAATTTGAATATTATCCTCCTAATATTTATTTTATTTATTCAATAATGGATATTACTCCACATATGTATTATAATTTTATACATATGTTTAGGAGATCATACTTTCCTTATGCTTCCTTTTCCATAATTTTATAAATTCCCTATTAATTCAACATTTACAATGACACATTATAATCCTCATGATCATAAATTTGATACCACTCCTACTGTATAGGATTTTAGTACTTCAGATCCTTGGGATATAGTAGTACCCACTAATTAGAATGTCTCTGGTATATTTATATAACCCTAGTAAAAGAAATTTTCCATAATTCATATTCATAATAATATTTATTGATATAATATTTATTTTTTCATTTATATCAAGATCTTCCATTATGAGATGTGGGCATACACATATGCATGAGTTGTGGAACTACTGTATACTATTGATGGTTTACAATAACGAATATAATCAAATGAATAGAAAATATTTCTGAGAATATAACTGTTTTACAGAGACACTTTCCAAATACTATTACAACATTCCCATATGACCAGTCTCTTGAAAACACCTTCAAAATAAAAGAAAGTTCATTACATGGGTACAAATTTGTGTAAGAAAATTTATTGGATTTATGTTTTTATAAATATTTTATTTATATGAATTAATATTTTCATGCAAGTATAGCTTTAATTTTTATGATGGGGAGACTATGAGCATAGAAAAAATCATGGAATTAGTAGAGTTATGGAGAGAATATAAGAATGAGTTGATTAGTGGATGGAATGCTAGAGTTGGTGTGGATTTAGAGGGCACCCATATCATTAATGATTTTATATTATAATTTTTTGGAAACTAAAATCTTGCTATAACACTACTAAGTTTAAGTTATTAATCATATTTTATGTTTTTAAATGAAAATTAAATTCACTCTCATGAATATTTGGTCTTATTTTAATGAATTTTTTTGGATGTTCTAGATAGAAATAAAGGAAATAATGATGCTAAAAAATACCTCTACACATTGTGGAGTACTACGATGCCAAAACATAAGTGGAAGCAGGTATGGAAATCACTTATAATTTATCAATTTGAATAAATATTTATATAACATTTCTTTAATTTCACATTATAAAGATTCCATATAATATAATCTCAATGAAAATTGATGTATATGTAAATTTATTAAATTTAAAATTTTATGATGACAAAAAATAGATTATAGAGATTCTTGATGAGATGAATTTTGAATTTTATTTTTTAATAAAAATAAATAAATAAATTTTTAATATTTTTTAGGGGTTTTCCACAAAATTATAGTTATGTGTCTCATTTTTCCTTATATTGAAATAAATTCTGTGAACTGAGGCATATTTTAAAACTAAAGGAAACTATATACTCAATTTGGGTAGGGATGCTTTGATAATTTGTAATCCAATGCTGCTGAATTTACCTAAACATGCATCACCCAAGTGTAGTGAATTGATTCATCAAAAAAATTAATAACTTTTTTCTCATGATTTAATAACTATATATTTCCTTATTTCATTTAACATATCGAGTTTTTACTTATTTATAATTTTGGTGGAGTTTTAGTATTTCTTAAAATTGATATAAAATTATGATTTTAGTGGTTAAAATAGATTTTAACATTTTTTGTGATGATTTATAGTGGAATATGGATGAGTCCAGATACCCCATAAAATAAAAATAATCAATTTCTCCTTACATGTATAAATATTTTCAATTTAATAAACAATTTTTTAAATATTATTTGTGTGAATTGGTACATTTAAATAATTCTCAATGAATCCAATAAACTTTCTCATAGAACTTAGTTTCCATACCTTCTCCCATCCCTAATCATAAACAAAACAAATCACCATACCCACAACATTCAACACTTCTAGATCCCAAAAAAACTAATAAAATAGATCTAGGGGATTTTTCAAACCCATTAATGTTAATAGAAAATTTCATTCAACACCACAACCTCCACACATTACCCATCTGAATACTATTTGTCCAAACCTAGTAATAATTACTCTTATTATAGAAACCTAACATGAAGTCATCTCCTCATGTGATTCATTTAATAAAATCTGTAACCACTACCTATGATCAAATTATTTTCATCATAGTATAACTACTACATTTCTCAAGTGTGGTGCATGCATTCCTAAACCTATTTGTTTACTTATAATAAGTCAATCTATTAAATATATTCTATGATATATAATAATGAATAAAAATATTTAGTCCCTAATCTGATTACCATGAAAATCACAATATCAAACTCTCTCATTCACTTTAATATCTATAAACAATCATCCTTACACTAAATGATCATCCCACTATCTGAAGCGTAATTAGATCCTATAATTCATCATAACCAATCTAGCTTCTCATTATGTTTTCCAGGAAATTGTTCAGTGGGTATAATATCTCTAACCAACACCAACATAAAATCTCACGTATTCAATCCACATTCAATATATTACAAATCCAGACCACATATATTCATCCAACATAATAGGGATTCCCCAAACACATATTTTTATGGTTTTGAAATGTATAAATTCATTTCAATATCCATTTAAAACGTCTCAAAAACAACTTCTATAGGTAATTTCACCGTTTGATGTCATTAAATGAAAATTATAATTTTTTAAAACAAAAAAAAATATTAATAAGAAAAGTTTAATTTTTTTAGAAACATTATATTAACTTCAACTCAATATTTAATATTTACATAGACCCATACAAAACACATACATATGTGCACCACATTAAATATACATTATACCCCAATACCCCAATAGACCACTCTACGACTAATGTACTTGAGTTTATTAACTAATAATTTAATAACAAATTTTGAACCATACAAGTAGTCTATAACCATTATTAATTTCTATCAAATAACTTAGATGTTTTCATATAATCCCTTACAGGACTTAGAAAAACAACTTTTTATCTGAATGGTGGATATATGGAATTTTAGAATATTTTATGATGCAATTACTTATTTTTAGGCATTGCAAATTGCATTAATTTCCATATGGAACCATTATTTAAACTAATTCTTATACCCATTTAATATTTCACAATTCCCCTTAAAACACACACAAGGTTTTAGTCTCCAGTACTACTCTTAATCTTATGTTTTAATTAAATTATTACATCTGACACATGTTATTAAACCCAATTAAGAATGCACATCATGTAAAATCTATTTTACCTGTTAACTTGAAACATGAGTATCTAAAAAAATCATTATATATCACAAAGTATAACTCACAACAACCTAAAAACACTATTAAAAATTTGTAAAAAATATATAAGATTTAGAGTTATTAATTAAGAAATTGAAACATTTGTCCCCTTTAATCATTATTCCATCTAATAACAGCATTAAAAAATATGAAATGGTTACTAATTACTAGATAAAAAAAATTTAGATCATAAATTCGAAAAACTAATACAACATAAACATTTTATTCCAATTATAGTCTCTAATAATCATCCTAGACATTCATGATAAATCATTGGGGGGTTTTGAGGTAGTTTTAGAGGGATTAGTGTGATAAATGTTTTCTAAAATGATGATTCTTTTCTTCAGATTCGTATATCTTGAATCCCTTAGTTTATATAACATCATATTTCCCAATAGAACTCTTTGGTGATAATAATATTACTCTAATATTCATAACATTAATTATATTCTAAAACATATACATGTAAAATGAGAATACATATGAACTTAATAACTTTAGTTAATCTATAAAACTCATTTCAAATTCCCAACCATACCACACCAGCAGAAAGTCATATAGCCTCTAACAAGAACTACAGGTGGTCTTTAGGTGACTTAATATCAAGATTGACCTCGAGACACATCAAAAATTCTCTTTATTTTAGAGGTACTCACTTAACATTCACTATGAGAAAAGGGTATTCCCACCATCCCTGACCTACTGGCCATGTCAATCTCAGCGATCGACACTCTCTCCATTACATGATCATACGAAGCAAGATTTAGTGTGAATACATGTTATCAAATATTTTATTAATGACCCATATAAAATCAAGAGTCCTATATTTATCATTTATCATCACCTCATGATAATACTGAAAAAACTCATAAAATATAATTTCATACACAATCATGGTCTTTTCACCATGCTGGGGATTAAGAAAGTCAATTGATATTGTCAAGAGAATAGATTCAGTATAGAATTAGTCCATGAAATGAGCTAAAACGTGTTACTACTCCAATCCCCTATAGTTATCTACCATAAAAATTTATTATATATATATAATGATAAGTCTCTATAGCATAATGTAATATCCTTTTACATTAATTGAATCAGGCATTCCCATGAACTCAAGAAACATATCTATTTTTTCAAACAAGTCATGACCTATTAAGAATTTTTATATCCATCGAACACTGGAAGGATTCTAAAATTCATCACATTAAGGTTCCACTACTCATTCTTGAATGCGAACTGGTGGAGGTACATTTCACAATGCTTGAGTAGCATGCACCACTCTCTCAGCATGATACTGGCACTATAGAAGATTCTCAGATTGTAGTTCATCAGAATATTGCTTTGGTGGACTATTAAAATTCCATTTCGGATGAATTATTCTATATAAAATAAAAATAAAATAGATAATCAACAACAAGGATAAAAGTATCATCAACTAATTAAATATTTATAAGGATACAAAAACACCCATATCAGCTACAAAATTACTTGAATCTCATCAAACATCACTCAAGGAAACATTTCCAAAAAAACATAGTGTAATAAGGTATATTACGATTAGATATAGGGAGTCACTCACTCATTAAATCTTTCTATGTCCTAGAAATCCAACCCTCTGTCTACCAGTACATACCGGCTATAAACCAACTTCAAGGAATTATTCACAACTTGGACCTATGATAAAACTATTTAAAATACCAACTAACATTCCCTAGTACCCTCATACTTGATCTAATCATAAAAAAGTGAAGGCAATTACCAAACCCAATGGGATGGAGACTATCACCTGGTGTCATACAAGAATTTTTTGTCAATGGTTTTTCCACAAATCATCATAACACAGGTGATAAAATTCAGTGTGTCAATGATTATAAATAATAAATTACTAGAATAAAATAGTTTAAAACTACCCAAAACAATTAATCATTAAGTTACACAACATCTACCAATAAAAAATCTCAAGAATATCTCTTGTTAAATTTGGATCACGTCTTCACTGGTCAAATCCGACACATTGAGTTCAGAGGATCAAGAAAATCAACCACCTCTATGTATAACATCCCATTTTATTGGACTTTTCATAAGATAATATACTAATTCCTGAACCCAAATGTTGTGTGTGATATGGATATCCCATTAAGGTATCACCAAATTTCTTATAATCAATTCCCTAAAAACTAATTTGATAATTATATCAATTTAAATAAAGAAATTAATTGTAATTATTTTACGTAATTCCAATAAATCATTATTTCAAATCAATTGATGACATCTAAATAAAACTTTCCATATTTATATAAATAAATAGGGATGAATAAAATAGATCTACAATTATTGGAATGTAATCATTAACTAAAAACATATTATTAAAACATGTAATACAGTCTATATTATTTTAGTTTCTAGAAATATGATCCTCACACTTCAAAAATCAATGAACATGGATCAATGTGAGAACTCTTCCATTGGCTAAGGCTGTAGGGACTAAAAAACTTATGAGGGAAATATTTATATAATCATTTTCTTCCATAGTTATCTTTATATATCCATTTCTGCGTGGTTAGAGCCTAGTATGATTTTTGTAATTACCCACTAACTACATGGTCCCAAGCATGCTTCAAGAATTAAATTAATCATTAATTGTAAAATTAATCATTTCAAATTAGTTGAAAATATAATTTTCTAATTATTGTTTTCAACATCCCTTTCACATTTCAAAACAAAATCATTTTTTTAATCAATCACTCCATTCTAAATCATCTTCTAATTTAATTAACTTTTCAAGAATAAATCTTTATTCATTTCAAAATCTCAAATAAATTTCTCAAATCATTAAATATTTTAAAAATTCATCCCAAAATTTTAATATCATTTAAATTAATAGTTTTTTAATTTACATTCAATTTCATATAACACATCTAAAAACATAAAGTCATGGATTTTATATTAATTAAAACCACATTTCAAACAATCACACTATTTATGGTTTTTGTTGAATTCTAAAATCATATGGAACCACCTATCTATAATAATTGGTTCACAACAATACAACACCCACAGCAAGATTGAAAATTAATAATAAAGAAGGAGTATGAGATCATTGAAATAAAACTAGAATAAAGATCCATTAAAACAAAGATTAGATCATTCAATTACATAAATATATTTCTTTATATAAATATTAGAGGAGAGTATATCTGGAAGAACCACATGAGATGTGATTACTTAATAGAATGAGATCCAATGAGTTAACTGGAACATTAACTCAAAAAAGGAAGGGGTTTGACTACCAAAGAATAACCTAGAGAGACTACAAAATCCATGAAACCAATTAGTGTTGAATAGTGGGTGATTATAATATTAAATGGGTGTCCCGTTATTTTAAAAAAAAATTTAGGAAAATAAATAACAAGTCTCATGGTTTTCTTGATAGTCTGGACGGTTAATAGTAACTATGACCCATAACAATGCTCCACTACATGACCTATGGATGGGGTGCACAATTTGGTTGCATAAATAAACAATCCATTCTTGAATATTACAATCCCCCTATATTCGAGTGTTCAGAGATTGGATGTTTGTCTTGATGGTTTGGAAAGACTATTTTCCCCTTCTAGTGGCTTACAAAAAAGTGCATGGTTTAATGGAAAAAATCAAATATTTTCCCATATCCATGATCCATTCAAGAAATACGCCATTAGGTTCTATAATTTTTAAAATAATTCTGAAAATTTCATGAAGAACGACCCAACCAAATCATGATCTATACATGTGTAATATGTACCTAAATGTTGGTAATGAGTAATTACAGTCGAAAACCCCTAAATAAGGAAATACATTTATATAATGTATAAATTTTGTCAACATCTTTTTGATCTATGACATATTAGGTTTAACCTAGGCCATCCATGATCATCATCTATTAAAATCCTTCATAACAACTTATGAATAAAATTTTAATTAAACCAACCATATCCCATGGGAGTGTTAAACAAGGTGCACAATAAGGGAACAATCACTATGCACTATGATGATGGTCGACATAATGTTTACTAACTATTTTTGTGGTTATTATCCCAAGATGAATCTATTATAAAACAACATCCACATATCAGATCAAAATATATATTTTTTACTTAGAATAAATTCAACTCGTTTTCATAATATAGTATGTTATTTTACAAATTATATTGTCTAATGGTTTGTCACTAACATTCTCTCATCCATGCTTACAATAGAAACTAAACGTTTCTCTAATACCAACTACAGTTACCCATAATTTTCATACCTAAATATCAAATCATATTATATAAATATTCAATAAATAAAAATATGATTCATTCAACAACTATATAGTTATAGTTCCTTTCAAAACATCTATTTATAAAAATATATCTCACAAGAGATCAATATTATCTCCAACTATGTTCTTCATAACTAGTATACTTTTATGGAATATAATATATTAAACATTTATTCATAACTCATGGATAGGAAACATAAGAAAGGGTAAACTCAAATGTTGAGTAAGGGTAAACATGGGAGAAAATAATGATCATATAAGCATAAAATTATCATATGGGTATCATAACTTGACTTTAACATTTGTACACCACACACTTTATTTTAAATATCATAATCTCAATTCATGGAATAAATCTTGGAAGTTCATAATGAATTATTCATAATGGATTCAAAGAACATTATCCATGAGAAAATAACATTGGAACATGAAATAAGTTAGTAACATACTCACAATCATGGAAAATTATTTCCATAGAAAATATAACTAGTAAACTATCATAGTGTATTGGGTTCTATCCCCATTCTATCATATCCTTAGTCAACGTTCACTCCCATGAACATCACATTAGAAAAGTCTCCTACAGAACTCAGTTCACTACCCGTTATGGTCCATATTTTATCATGATAAATACATAATTATTGAAGGCATTAGAAGCATATAAAAATATGGAATAACCAGTCACATTTTGAATAACATAAATATGTGTGCGACAAAAACATAAAACATTTATTATAGAATATCCTTAATAAAATATGTTACTTTCTTAAATATCTCATTACCATAATCAAAAACCATAAATATAAGTAACAATGATCTTATTAATGAGTCAGATCCCCAGTAAAGAATAAGTAGCATAAATGGATGTCATCTTATATGAAAGAGGTGTTTAAAATATCACTAACATATTATGTGAGGAAAATACAATTTTTTAATTGCAATCACATATTTTAAATATATAAATTTTAAAAATATTAATGAAAACATTTTCTTATAATAAAACATGTAATCATATAATAGAATCATCAATACATTATGCCTTCATAATTGTGGGAAAATTCATTATTTTCGTGTATGTTAAAGTAATGTTTCCATTAACAATTTCTATAAAAATTCAAAAGTATGTATTTTAAGATAATGGAACGTGAATCATTTTAAAACATTTTTTAGAAATTTATATATGGAAAAAAATGACTCTAATAAATCATATTAGAATTTTAGTATAATCTTGAAATATTTTTGAGACAAAATTAAAGTGGGTGAAAAAGGATTTTTGATTCATGAATGAAATAATTTATGTTTTCATTAAAGATAATATTTTCATACCTTGAGTACATAAAGAGAAAAAAATTAAAAGAAAACATATAATAACCAAAAACAACCAAATTATAATAATGTTTATGTTATTATTGAGAGCCAGTTCAAAAAATATCTTCATTAAATACATAATTATAAATAATCTTAACAAAAAATGATGTTAAAACATTATTACTTTAATATTTTGGTTACATTCAAATAAAAAAACATATTAAGGAGATATATATATATATATATATATCCAAATAATTTTCAATAAAATTTTTGTAAAATAAATTCTGAGGAATCATATAATTTATATGAAAGATATAAGTGGTGAATATGGAATGTGTATCATATAAATAAAAGTGAGGAAAAAATAACGTACCAATTTTTTAATATTTGAAGAGTAAAAACCATTAAATAATAACATAAAATAAATAAATAAATATCATGATAGTGGGATAATTATTTAAAAAAGTAACTTTTTTTTGTTTAAACACCTCATAAATTAAGATAATTTTATAACATGACATATGATCCCAAGAAGATAATTTGAGACGATAAACTATTACCTCATTTTCAACATGATTGAAAAGTCTTAAACACTATTGTATAAACTAAATATATTTATATAATATAATAATTTATATAGTTATAATATATTATATGATCTATTATTAACATTTCGACACTCATTTATTAATAATTCCTTATTAAAATCCACATTTTTTAGGGTTAATTATATCATTTTTCATGAGAATTTTTGTTCAATAGTTTCAGTCCTGACTGAAAATTAACTATTTTATTAAGGCAACACTTTTAAAGAAAAAATGACAAACCAAGATAAATGCAGTCACTGACTTAAGACATCAGAACTTGCTCCAACAGTCCAAAATTCAAAAAAAGAGATCAAACAAAAAAGAAATGCACATCCCAGCATATACAATATAATGTCTAGTTTCCACCATTCCAATGGTCCACGACATGTTCTCCCATAAAAAGATGGGTCGGACCGATGGCCAAGACCATAGCCTTTCAAACAATCAAAACCAAAACGCATCAGACTGGTGAAAACTTGCAACTCTAGACCCCATCTTGAGCACTCTCTGAGGACAATCCGGAATTAAGAACCTTTGAATAGTAGGTCGTAGGCAACAACATTCATACCGAGGAGCAGACAAACCCTGGAATGACACAACATTGACCACCACAACAACTCAATCAATTCCAAACTAGAAATATACCAAAATCAGACCTATGAGGATGAAGCAGGACACCGAAAGCCAGAACCTAGAGCCCCTCCCCCTCAGTCAAACACCAGGGCCAGCACTGAGCCACGCCCTAAGAGAAACAATCTCAGCCGTAGCCATTGCTCGCCAACACCAATCGGAGAACAAATGCAAAACGACGGCCTAAAACTCGCTGAGCAGGGCAGTCGAATCCAGATCCACGCCGTTAGAGCCTTCGCAAGAACGGGTGAAGCGATGCTCAACCCTATGCCGAGGCAACGCTTCCAGAATCGAAGCTTCGCCTCAACCCTTACTGAGACGGTGCGGTCGAATGGAGTCTCACCAACCTTCACCATATCTCGCCAATGCTAAGATGAGGCCATCGTCTTCAAACTATGTCATGCCACGCTGGAGGAGGATAGGTAATGAAACCGAAGGAAAAAAACCCTAGCAGGTAAGAGAGAGGAGATGTCGCCACTCAGAGGCCCTTTAAATGTGACAATACCTATAGTTTCAGTCCTTATATACTGATAATGGTTCCATCAAATATATATTTTTAATAATGAAATATATCAAAAATATTAATTATACACATATATATCAATTAATAAAAAAAAGTTAGAAATGGAAAAATCAATAACATTGTTTATTGAGATGGTATGTTGTGCCTATTAATGAATGATGTTTTTACATTTCAAAAGATTAAGTTAAAGTATTGTAAAAAATATTTCACATATAAAATTTTATTATAATTTCATATATATTAGATATAATCATTAAATATATCATTATTTCCATCCATTAAGTGAATAATGATAAAGCAATGAACATCACTTCGTTGATGTGGTAGTCCACATGTAAACACAACATGCATTATCATTTTCAAATAGAATAGAAGGTATAAATATAGATTTATATTATAATTATATAATAATAATTATTTTATAAATATATTTTATAATTATGGTGACCATATTTATTACCATCATTTAAATATGGTGATGGAGAATTAATAATATCTCAATGTGGAAACGATAGTCCACACGTACGCACGAGTGATACATTCACATCCAATTTGATGGAATAGTCGGTGGATATTGGTGGTTATATAATCATAACTAAATATTGGTATGTTTAGGATACAAATGTTATTATTTAATGATAAATAATATAGATTAAGAGAAGTTTGATGAAGAATAAAATTGAGAGAGTTTGGGTAATATGATAACCTCTTCTCTGGTAGGCCACCATTAGATCATTTATTGAGTACAATTGGAATGGTTTAATATGAAGAAAAAAATCATAAATCATTTATATGGATGTTTGTAATATATTTTTACATGGTAAGGTAATTATATAACGCTCAATGTGTGGTAAATAAGATAGTGGTGGGGGTCCTTTTATAAGTGGGGTAGATGACATACATGGAGTAACATAAATTAATTAAATATAACAATTCCCTTACAAGAAAAAATGAATCCAAATGAAAAAATGATATATTTTTTTGGAGTCAGATTTTAAAATTTTGAAATTAAAAATTATTTGTAGAAGTTTAATTAAAATTTTTACCCTTATTTCTTTGTTTATCCCCTTGAAAACATGTTTTAATGTTAAAAATAGTGAATATTAATTATTGTTTAGACTATTAATTTTACCAAAATATAAGTAAAAATACTAAAAAAATTAAAAATTTCAATTAAAAATGTGGAATTGCATTTCAAAAAAAAAATCTCTATAATTGGTACAAGCTGTATTTAATAAAACATTCAAAAAACAGTGAGAAACAATTTTCATGAGAACAATGTTTTCATAATTATTCAATATTTTTATAAGAATTTACAAATATTTTTATTTTAAAATTAACAGGACTGTAATATTAATTATATATATGAATAATTGTTGCTTTTAGAACTATTTTATAATAAAATGGAAATTTTAATTTCTTTCTACGAAAATTAAATTTTCAAGGAAAATCATTATATTTAACTATTTGGAAAAATATAGATATCATAAAATGTATTTAATAATACAATCTGGGATAAATTTTAATTGTTACATTAAAAAATAATGATCTTTTTTCTCAGATTAAAATTTTTAATGAGAAAAAAATTATTATATTATTTTGTTACAAAATATATTAAAAACAATTATTTAGAAAATAATGTATTTTAAAAATATATAGATAATTTATTTAAAATAAATTTACATTATATAAACATAATACTATAACACCCATGACTTTACAATATATTCTTTTTAGAATAAATTTCTTCTTGCTGATAGCCTATAATGCATGAAATAATGAGTCTCAACAAAACATAGTCTAGTCACACTTTTCCCACTTAATTTAAAATTAAATTTTAAAAAGATAAAATTATTATTTGAATAATAAAATTAGTTTTTAATGTTATAAAATCAAAATAACTATAGTTTTTATTTTATCTATTTTTCTGAGATGTTTCATTTTTTGACGAATCGTGATGAATATTGAAACTTTATTGAAAAATGGAATTTTTTTAAAATAATTTGTAATGATAAATTATATTTTGATTTCATTTTATGGTCAAAATAGTTCAATTATATATATATAAATAATAATCTTTTCATTGTAACAATTTCAATATTTAATTGTGATATAAAAACACTATAAATATTTGAACATTTTCACTTTAAAAACGTGTTTTCACGCCGCATCTATGAGATTTTGTTTAAAATAAATTTTTACACTACTATGGATTGAATTTGTAAAAATGTTTTCTATATTTTTAATCAAGATAATTAATTATTTCTAATAATTTGAACTTAATTTATAACCAAAATGATTTTTGACAATAATTAATTATGGGGATTAAGGAGAAAACCAAGTTACTTTGTTGTTAAAATTTGGATATATGCTATAAAAAATGTTCCAAAACATGTAAAACCCAACTTTATACACATATTTATACCATATACCTTATAATGTGTATAATTATGAATTATTGGGGCCTGGTGTCATGAGAAAAACATAGGTGGAATTCACTCATTTGAAAAATTACCTGTGAGCCACTAACTGCACATATAAAAGGCATCCCCCTCTCACCTCCAAATCACCCCTTCAAACCACTTTGGATTTTACATTACCTTCTAAAATCACATACAAAATTTCATCCCCTAATATTGTAAACCATATCTTTTGTAATAATACAACATATTAAATAATTAATGCAAACCTAAGGAGGATACACTAAGAAGAGGTAATGTTCTTATAATTGTGTTTTAATATTATTTCTATATACACCTCCATAAATTACCATTATAAAATTATTATATATTAAAATAATTATATTACATATACTATGAATTTTTTATAATATGATTTATACCGACATCATCACGCACATCGATCAATTGTGTTACAAAACCATTTTATGTGTGTATAATGGATTACCGCCTTGCGAACCCATGTCATTTTCTATTCCGTTACCACCATTCAAGGTTGTGAGTAATGATGTATTTATTGTTTATATATGATATGTATTATATATATGAATTTTTTATTCCTATGTAATTTTTTTATCACACATACCATCACACTATCAATTTTGTGGGAATAAGATATCGTGCCTTGTGTGTACGGTGGTCTACCACCTCATGATGTGATGTGATTCGATCACAATTTTCATGGAATATATTGAATAAGAGTTTAATAAAAATATGTGATATATATGAAATAAAAATGATAATTTAATTAATATATATATATATATATATATTATTTATTTCAATACTACAAGATAATGGGAATAACATTCAAGTGTACATACGATATACCATCACCATGAATAGTGTATTCCATTTCCTATCAATAAAAGTTAATGACTAATATATATACATAAATATATAATAAATAGATATGAAATTTATATCATGTTTATTATTCTAGATATGATTGAACTAATAATATGTGCCAGAATCGGAATGTTCAAGAAAATGAATGAATGAGAAAATAAGGGAATTCACACATGAAATGATTAAAATAATTAAATATTATTAAAAAAATGTTGATAAAATATTATAAGTGGATCATATATGATATTATAAATATTTATATTAATATATAATATATTAATTTCTATTTGAACACAATTATATAAGTGTTTAAATCATATTCGACTAAAGGATGTATATGCTAAGTAATTTCATATCAATTAACATTCATTGGAGACTTATTAAATATTATCCACCAAATAAAATTTATGTGGTGTATATAATACCCATTATTTAATTTAATATCATGTATAATTCATTATTCATAGTAGTTTATATTTCAATTTGAATTATCTCATCCAGGGGTATTTGGAAAGAAAATTACCAAGTGGTACAAGTTGATTTGTGATCTCGAGTTCTTTTGTGATTCTTATCTTTTTCCAAAAAACAATCACTATATTGTAATAATTTTTTATAGAAAATTTAATTTATCATAAATATCCATATTCTATTCTATTTGATATACTATTACCTAAATAATTAAAAATTATTTTTATAGAATTTACTTTGAATGTTATTTGATTAACTGGGGAAATATTCATAAATATGTATCCATACTAAATATGGATATTAGATAAGGAACATTATTTATGAATTAAATCTATAATTTGATATATGAGGAATTATATAGAATGAAATTATATGGGTTGGATACCACTTAATTAAATCCCATCAATGAATCGATAGTATCATGATATGAATTCACTGGCCAAATCATATTGTTTTTTAGGCAGTATGTTTTAAACTGTCTTTTCAAATGTCATGATGATAACGGTATCATGTACCTTGGAAACATGGAGTCCAATAAATAATCATATCCTTCATTAATAATTAATTTTTTTTATTATCCATTATAATTTCACTATTTAAAAATCTACGGATTCATTTCGGTCACTGTTTGTTAATTAAATGAAATGTCTTTTCAGTTTTTTACATTTTTATATTGATTCTATCTTATATCCTTATCATAGACAAGTAATTTAAATTTAGTGTTTATTTATTTATCAACACATCCACGTTGATTATAATAATTCATTCATGATATCTTTCATTTTATTTATTCCTTAATTATCACTTAATCTTACCCTTATTTTGTTTCCATTCTCCATGTTATAAATATGAATCCATTGAATGAGTTTTCAAGAATTCAAGGAAATTGATTTTGTTATGTATTATGTCTCATTTTCTATTACTAGTGTAAAATGGGTGTCATGTATGAATATGGTTTCCAATAATACTAAAATGTTCCATCCATCAGGATGATATTCTTTATATCAGTGAAAATGTAATATATTAAGGAATGACAAGCCAGCTATTGGGGGTTTGTTCATTATAGTTAGTATAAGAGAATGTTTTTTATAAATCTTAGGAAATAGATTTATGATAACATAGTTTATCTAGCATAACACTATGATAGCCATTTTGGATATGTATCGAAGAACATCCAAATGTTTTGGAAAGAGGGAGATTATGTGGTTTTTGTTTGAAATACATCACTATCTGGATACTATATGTGTATTTGGTTTCGGAAAGGATATACCTTGGGGTGAAAATTTAGAAAATAGTGTGCCATTATTGACACAATAATAATTTAGTGCTTGATAAAAATCCATATTGTATATCTGGTTTGATACTCGTGGGGTATATGGTTATGATTATTCACAACTTATTTAAAGGCCGTTATAATGGATTTCAAAAAAATGAAATTCCCATAGAAACAGATGTTTTAGATCCTAATATTAATAATGTATAAATTTTATATTTATGATAAATGTAATACTATATTAATAATAGTATATGTATTTATGAAAATTAATAATTTTATTAGCTAATCCACTATATTGAATTTTTTAAATATAAAACAAGGAAGAAGAATGCTATCAATACTCATAGAAAATATGGTGATTTCCCTACTAAAGAAACTAATAAGACTTTTATTAGAGAACTAAAAAAATGACCAAATTATAGAAGCTTAATAATTTTATGCAAAATAACCATGACTGGATGGATCTACATATTCTAAAGTAAAAATATCATATTTTGGATATCATTATGTGATAGAATCCTTTATTTTTGAGTGGGATTACAAATCCAATTGTAGATGAGAAATGGATTTAAGTCATGGGAGAATATATTTTTGGCCTTGGTATGTGGGTAAATGTTAAAGAATACACTTTTGGTGTATTTTCTAAAAGGTTATACATAGAAATGGTGGTCACTGATCTAGAATAATAGTGAGGAAGATAAAATAGAAATCATTTAATGGAATGTTTTTAAAGAGGTATTCTTGGATAAATATTTTCATTGTGAGAAAAACTATAAGCGAAAAAATTTCTCTATATTAATGAAAAGTGAAAAATCTAGTGTCGTGGATTATGACTCTACCATTTCAAATTTATCTAGATATAATTTTGACTACATATGCAACAAAAAGTGAAAGAAAGAACCAATTTTTAGGGATTAAGATATATCTTTGATGGGAATGATCTCCAAAAAAATTATCAAATGATAAAATAATGTTATATTCCATAAAAATAGAGAATGGATTTTTTAGAATCAATAACATCGTGGGGAATCAAGAGAATAATGTGTTATATGAAATTTTTGTAAAGGGGGATGCATTTGAGAAGAATATAAATAAATTTCCCTCATGTGAGAACTATGGAAGGAATCATTACTGGAAATTCCTAAAAAATGTTATTATGTTATAAATATGGATAAATGCATCATTATGTTATGTAATGCAATTGGTAGAGTAAAAACACATCAATTTGTTGTTACAACTACTTGGAGGTGAGGAAAATGTAATGGAATTCCCCATGCATCAAGTGAATCTAACAAAAAATAGGTTAGGTGGGGAAGACAAGATTATGAAATGACTATAGCTGAGGTGGAAGTGCCCATTCATAATATGGAATATACTTTAATCCTATATTCAAATTCAGGGGATGATTTCTCGGATTTTAGATAATCAATTTTTTTATATCTACTGAGTTTTTAATAAAAATTAGAAATTTCACATTTGATTTAATAATAGAGATGTATGTAAAAACTCATCGGGGATGTCTCATTTTAAAAATATGTGTAAGGATGTCCCCATTGTGAAACATAAATTTTATTTATTTTCTGAACATGTTTTCATTCCTTTATTTGACATTTATTTAATCCTTTATATGGGATGGGTTTTAAAATATGATGAAAATATTTACTCCAAGATGAAGGCAATCATGATATGCAAGGAATATATGGAATTTATTGACCTTATTGTAGATATTACATCATCAATGATATATTTAGATACACCTCCATAATATATATTGTAAGATATGATCGATGAAGAAGAGAAAATAATATCTATCTATATGGAAGGTAATCTTCAAATCATGGATGTATCAATTGTACATGAATAAATTGATATATTTCCTAAATAATTATCTAGACATTCCTCAGAGCATGAAGTTGACTTTTCTAAGGATTTAATCCTAGATGAGTTACCAATATCAAATACTTCCTATAGATTGGATTACATGGAATTATTGGTGCTGGAGAAATAGATAGAGTATTTTACTGATAAGGGATTTATTCTACATAGTGTTTCACTACAGGGAGCGGTTGTGCATTGATTACATGGATATCAATGATATTATGATGAAGATACATGTTTATGACTTATTCAGTAAACATAACAGAACCCAATATTTTTCAAATATAGATATTTGATCTAGGAATCACCAAATGTGAGTAAAAATGATGAAATTATGAATAAATTCTTTTGAACAAGGTTTAGGCATTACAAATTGATAGTAATTTCATTTGTACATACTAATTCACCCTATGTTTTTAAAGATATAATGAAAATAGTATTCAAATAATATCTAGATTATTTTCTTTTGGTATTCAAAGTTGATATTCTTTTTTATTATAAAATCTATGATGACTCATGGAACACTTGTGAGACTCGTAGAATTAAACTTTTATATAAGAAATTTGGTAAGTGAGATGATGATAAATTTTAGAATAATATTAAATATGTGAATAATGGGAAATTATCATACATCATTTTTATAGATGGTGTCCTAAAATTTGGTTGGAGATTATGATCCATATATAATGAAGTTAAAAAGGTAATTTTTGGACAATTCTCATAGATTAAATTTATTTATACACTCACTCATAAAAAATCGAATAGGGATTTGAGTTAACATTTTTTTTGGGAAAACATGAAGTGGTAAATTGATGAATAAATGTCCAAATTCTTGGGTTTCCATCAAATATATTATTTTTTATATCATCCTAGCAGATGAAATCAACTTCTTCCAATTCATATGTGAAAATTAGATTAAATTACAATGTTGTATTTTATGGTACAACCAAAATCGCTTTGAAAGAATGATGTCAAATTGGTAATTGTTGATCGCATAACCAAATTTTTACATTTAAATTTATTAGGAAGAAATTTTCCTCTTAATCACTGACCAAGTAACTATATAAATGAATATTTGAAACTTCATGGTTCACCTCTATCAATTGTCTCTGATCTATATCATATTTTTACATTAATATTGTGAAAGAGCCTTTAGAAGGCTCAGGATACTATGCTTTATTTGAGAAATTCCTACAATTTTCATGCTGAGGGATTGTCCAAAAAGAAAATTACAATAATGGAATACAAGTTGATATCATGCTCGCATGAATTTAAAGGAATGTTGGATTAGAATATACCTCTGGTAGAGTTTCTTTATCAAAATAGTTTCAATACAACTATTAAAATGGAAGTGTATGGAGTTGTTGGTCGGAGTATGATACACAAGAGGGGGGTGAATTAAGTTCCTATAGAAAATTCTATTTAAGATGATAATTCATAATGTTACCCTAATTTAAAATAAAATAGGGTAGTTAACCAAGGATGTAAAATTATAATTATTTTAATGTCAATATATTTTATCCTAAGAATGTTTAATTATTGCTTATAAAAATATTTGATATTTATAAAAAAATTAAACTCTTATAATAAGGAAAAAAAAGATATAACTACTATCCAATACTAACAGTCAAAGTTAAATTTAGTTTCCTCGAATATATGTTAAAATAGAGAAAGACTAAATTGATGAAAAAAATAGCAGATAAAACACATTGTTCAGTCGTAGGCTGTGAATGAATCCACTCCACTTGGTGATAACCTTCCAACAAGAAAAATATATAAAAGGCTATGATGCACACCCTAGATCAGGGATAACAATAGTACACAAGACTGTCCAGGTCCCAAGACCTCTTCCAAATTTCTACATTGGAAAATGGACAAATAGGTCACACATGACCTCTTCCACAATTCTAAATTGTAAAAAAAACAAGCATGTCTGGCAAGACCTACTCCATAGACCTACATTGGAAAAAATTCTAAGAATATAGTTGTTTAAGGATATATAGTGTCCTCTGGTTTGGAACAAAATATAGTGTGTGTATTATTAGAATGGTAAAAAATATAGTAGAATATATTAAGAAGGGATTAGAGATTCTCTGGGTGTGATTCAACTCAACTCTAGACTCTCTGATGTATTTGAGTTGATGCTTGATTCCTCTTCTAAAATAAGACACTGAGAAGAGAGTGTTATGGAGCACTGTGTTCTATCTTCGTGGATGTTGAGAGGTTCTTCTCCTTTGGTTTTGTTGGATACTACTAAGATGATATAAATTTGATGATTTGAATCTCTCAGGTTTACATCAACACAGAATGAATAATTACTTGATCGTTCTCCTTCATCAGTATGATGATGGTATTAAGCCTTATTGTGTTTTCTTAAGTCTATTTGGGTCTCTTATTTCATGTGTTCCCCTTTTAATATATATTATTTCATCCTGAAAATAATAAAATTTGAGGTAGACACAGTACCTCGTATTTCTAACATCCAAATTTACGATGTCTGCAAAAAGGAATTAAATTAATCAGTCACATTAAAACACTCAAAATATCACAGATAGAAATAATTTTAAATAGAAGAAATTTTAAACAGTCTATCAGTGATTCCTCAGTATGTATCTCCTTTTTTCAGTGACTCGTCCCCTCGGAATTTCATTCTATTGGGCTTTCTATATATCGGTGACTCATTTTAACTGTTGGTGATTCCATGCCTTGGTAGCATAATGCATCTATGGGTTATTTGTAAGGGCAGTTGGTCATCTGCATCATTGAGTCATTTTCATCAGTAGGTCATCTATTTGGGTGATTCATTTTCATCGGTAGTTCGTCTGTGTCGATGAGTAATTTTCATCGATAGTTCATCTACATCAGTGATTCATTTGCATCAGTATGTCGTATGAATTGATGGTATATCATCTATTTTGTCATTGTGGGTCTGTTAAACTTGGAATATATTTTTTTCTGGAGTGTCATATACTATATATGTATACATAATGTATAAAATCTATGAGAGATCATATATAGATGTAATTGGACATATTTAACCTTGAACAATTATGGCTGAAATGATTACACACGATTAATATGAATTAAACCAATTTGTGATTATTAAAAAACTAATATTAGAAAGGATGACCAACAGTCTCCTATGGGCCAACAATCTCTCTCTTTTTGATGATCACAAATCATGGAATTATTCAGTACAGTCCCATTATGAATGATTGTTTATAATATATAGATATGGTTCAGATTTAATGTTGAGAGTAATGGTATCAAAAAGAAAATTAACTTTTATAAGAGTTATGTCAAATGTAAAGTATAGACGGATAATGAAAAGAGGCCAAATGGTTCTCCCCCTTTTGGGATTATCAAAAATAAAAGAGGTAGCATAGAATGAAAAAATATCATAAAGTAATAGATAAAAGATAAATAGAGGAAAGGGAAGAACACAAAATGTAATTAATCAATAAAGTATATTGTATTACATGTCTCCAAAAAAATATAGCAGAAATCAAGAAATAATCCCTATCAGATAATGATTTAAACAATTATTGATTGTTAAGAGGTGTTTTTCCTTTCTCATAAGGATCAACAGAGGGTCTAGTAAGTGGTTTTTGAGAATCTGTAGGGTCAAGAATAAATTATTTGATGAGGTAGGATCAATCCTTCTGTAACATTAGGTACTAAAATGGGTTTCTGTAGTGATAACACAGGATGTTAAACCTGTTCTTGGATCACTAGATGAATCTAAGTCAAAGCGTGAGAAACAGATATTCGAGGTGTAGGAACAAATCTTGGAGGTCCAAGAGGTGCAGCATATGGTACAAAAATTAATCCACATTGTACATTAAGTTATTTATTTAATAGTTTGATGAAATACTCACTAATCTCACCACTATAATTCAGTGCTTTTTCAAATTCAACCTTTTTTTCCATGAAATTTTCCAACAGAGGATTGAAGTACTTCAATTGCCTGACTTTTTCTTTGAATTCTTTTGTAACTGTGTGTAATGTCAAATTTCCGTCCAATTACATAACATGACTTTTAAAATTGTTCTTGGATTCAATCATTGACAAATTTGAATTAATACTCTTGGTAAGCTTATCCTATGTGGAATATGATACCTTTGTATAGAATCTAACCATATCATTCACTTGATCACATTTATTCTCAATATTTTATAGGTTTCCCAATGTAGATGTATCAAATAGAGCTTTAAGATCCTATTTTTCAATAGTTCTGACTACCTCAATATCTAGAGTCTAAGAGGTCTGAACAGATTTGGAAGGATTATTAGTAGTAATTTAACAATTATTTTTCAAAGTCTTAAGAATAGACTCCACAGAACCATTATACTCTGAGGTCAAAATATTTATGTCATATGAAAGTCCACTCCTTTTTCTTCTAATCTTGGAATTTCTTGGAACAATTTTCTCTACAGCTGTAATAAGGTTGGGTTGAATCTCCTCTATCACTTTCTTTGCAATAGTAACTCTATCAGCCTCACATATACATATTACATGACGTAGATCAGAAACCACTTGTTCAGGATTCCTTATTTCTTCTATTAAAGATTTGAGAGAGTGTAATTCACCACCCAGGTTAGTGTTTTCTCTTTTAGTTGTTTGAATTTAATGTACCATTTGATATTTAAACCTTTCAAAATCTGCTTTAGTGATGGAGTCACTAGGAAGGGCCTCAGCTAATGATTCACTTGAAACAGGTACAAAAACATCATCATACAAATCTTCATAATCTAATCCCAATTCCACATACCTAGGATTCATCTCCCATTCATTTGTTACATCATTATCTCGGGGAGTGAGAGTATCAAGACATACTCTTCTTAGTTGATGGTATTCACCAGCTTGTTCTTATCTTTCTTAATGCTCCCCCTCAATTTGGTCTTTCCTTATTGAATTTTCAACATCATTATTAGGTATTATCTATTTATAAACTGAATGATGTACATGAATTTATTGATATTCAATTTCAATGACAACTTTTTAGTGTTTATATTAATTCAACAAAAAATTCATAATGTTCATCAAACTAGGCCTTATCCATGACTTCAATCATTTCAACATCTTAACCTCGATCATCCTTATGATGGCCATTATCACATCCACTTATTTCATCATCATCATGTCCAGAAACATGTTCTTCATTTTTATTTTTACCACCATCTTCTTCACTTTCTTCCACTTCACTAGTGCTGCCACTTTCATCATCTTCACTTTCTCCTTCTTTGTTAGATCCACTAGATCTACATATATATTCCACACTACCTGAGAATTATGTCTCCTCATCCTCATATACTTAATAAGTGGGATCATCAATAAGGTAAGGAAATTAGAGGACTTGGAGGTATAATGTAAAAACCTTTAGGAGGTTTAGTATTATCAGGATCACTACTATCATCAATAAGATATCCCTTATCTCTAACAGGATTAACATACTCTTCTTCTTCTTCTGAAGAGAAAACACCTTCCACCATTGGTCCTAGAACAATATTAGCCATATTTGTTGTACTAGAAGGACTATCCACTGGATTGAACTTATAATAGATCTTAGCTTTATCTCTAACCCTTCTCTCTTCCATACGTTCCAGTTGGTTTTCATCCTATTACAAATAACTATACTGAGGCAGATCCCACTACACTCAGAAAAAACATCTTCCCCTTCATTTACAAAAACATTTTAAAGAATAGATAAGATCATTCTTGGATAAATTAGGGAATTTGTTTTTGCAGGATGATTTGATCATCTCACTCATGTTCACAACAAGGTATCTACACAAATTTACCTTGATCCCTTTTATTAGAAGATAAACCAAGTATACATCTTGATATTTTAGAGAATAAAAGTCCCCTTTATTGGGATGGATTGGATGCTAGATAAAATTATACAAGACTCTAAATTCTTCACTTAACTCTTTAAAAATGGTTCTTTTGTGCTCATCATTTTTTGTGAGATACTTTAATGGTATCTTCTAGCAAAACATATCACTCCCCAGTAGATAGGTACCTTGATATTCATCAAATACACCTTCATGAGAGACTTTAAGGAATTTATCACAATATATTGAAGATAAATAGATTCTTTTCTCTTTTACTATGGGCATTATATGAGAGACATCACATCCTTCCAACAGAAACTCTAAATTCATGTAAAATTCATGAACTTGATTTGGGTAAAAGGGTCATTCATTATTTGAGAACAACTCAAGTCATCCTTGATCTTGCAATACCTTGAGTAGTAGAGACTTTCTTTCCAATAGCCACTCCACAAGAAATTCTTTTTTAGAGTTAAAACATTATTTTAAAAAGATGTATTTACAGGTGATAGAGATTTCCTTGATTTCCCATTCAGTTTCATAGAATCACGAGACTGGCCACTATCAAGATCTCCCTCCACATAGGCTATTTTAATCATTTTAGTCTGGAGGTCAGAAGGTGAATGTTCAGGGGTAGAGAGAGAAACAACCACGAGAGTATAGGGGTAAAGGAATAGAGTAGATCGATTCAAATTTATATCATTTTGGGATTTTTAAATTAAAAATCATGAAATCATGAACACAGTTCAAAAAAAATGAAACAGTTCCATTTACATAATAACATAAATCTTATAAAAACAGTGATTCATCAGTGTTGGCATGATAGATTTTGCATAACAGAAGTGGTGTCAGCATGACAAGGCATCGGTGTCAGAAAGACAACTATATCGACATTACATAGCATTGTTTTTGGCATAGAAAATGTGTCGACATGACATAGCATTGCTGACATCATGAAAATTGTACATGCATGCCATAGTGTTGGTGTCATCATTACGCAGAATCATTGTCGGCATGAAAACTTCACTTATAAAGATCAATGGAATAGAAATGCATGGTCTTACAGATTGATCATTCCTAACTCATGTCTGATGTAGTTCATTCTTCAGTGTTCAATGGTTCAGTGAACATCTATGCAAAATGATGTCCATTTACAATTAACTCCAAAGTTACATCACCTTTTTGATAATGGTCTCTCTAAAAGTGATGTCTTACATCAATTTGCTTTGTCCTAGAATGTGAAACAGGATTCTTAGAAATGTTAATCGCACTTGCGTTATAACAATTTATAGAGAAATTTTCGAATTGATATCCACAATCCAATAATGTGTTTTTCATCCAAAAAAGTTGTTCACAACAACTACCAGCAGCTATGTTTCCTTCTTCAGTAGTAGATTGTGAAACAAAATGTTTTTCTTTCTAAACCATTAAACTCGAGACTTTCCTATAAAGTGAAATGTTCTAGAGGAACTTTTCTATGTAACATACAACCACCAAAATCAGAATCTGAATAACTAACTAAGTCAAATGATTTTCCTCATGGATAAACTAGTCCTAGGTTAGGAGTATGTTTGAGGTATTTTAAAATCCATTTAAGCGAATTAAGATTAGTTTATTTTGTGTTTGATTAAAAAATATAACACATGAAAAGGCTAAAAATAATATTTGGACTACTTGTAGTTAAGTATAGTAATATTCCAATCATTTCTTTTTAAGTCGTCTGACCAACAGATTTACCATCTACATCAATGTCCAACTTACACATGGTACTAACTGTATATTCACTACTCTTAATGATTTCAATGAAAAATATTTAAAAATATTCTTTGTATATTTACATTTGTTATAAATAATACCTTATTTAATTTGAAGTATTTTAAATCCAGGAATGAAATTGAGTTCAACCATTATACTCATTTCAAATTATCTTAGCTTCATCTTTGAAAAATCAACGCATTAATAATTTTCTAAAGATCCAGAAATAATATCATCTTCAAAAAAATTTACTATGAAAACTTCTTTGGAAATTATTTTTATAAAGAGAGTTGGATCAGCTATACCTTTTGTAAAACCTTTTTAAATGAGAAATGTGTTGATCCTATCATAGCAAGATCCTGGATCTTTCTTTAAACCATATAAATAATTTTCTAATTTAAAAAAATTCTTTTGAAGATGAGGGTATGTAAAACCATTGGATGTTCAACAAAAACTTCCCCAACTATACCCATTTAAGACTGTACACTTAACATCCATTTTATATAGTTTGAAATTTATATTTCATGAATATGCAAGAAAGATTCTAATGTATTCAAGTATAGTTACTAGTGAAAAGTTTTATTTCATAGTCAATTCCTTCTTCTTGGATAAAACCTTGGGAAACCAATCTATCATTGTTTCTAACTATGTTACCATAATCATATACATTGTTCCTGAATACCCATTTAGTGCCTATGGTCAAGGTATATTTGTGTCTATTCACACATTTCCAAACATTATTCCTATCAAAATGATTTAATTCCTCTTGAATATTCATCTCCCAAAATTCATTATTGGTGTTTTTAGGTTTAAGTTGTGACAAGAATTGATGATGTTAAAAATGATTTCTCATAGTATCTATAGTCTATGTTCATTTATCTAAATCTCCAACAACATCATCTAAATGACGATTCACAAGGGTTCTAACAGCTCTAGGAAAAGAAGGGATAGTAATTCCAGGCACTTCAATAGGTTTGGGTTCATTATAGCTTGAATCTGGAAAATTTATGTTACTATAATTTTTAACAATGTATATTATAATATGGTTATAATAGTTTTTATTTATTTTTATATTTGACATATCGTCCTCGAGATTTTTAGGGATGTCTCTGGTTTATGTGGATCTATTTCATCAAATTTAACATTTATAGATTCTTGGACACATTCGGTTCTTTTTTTAAAGACACTATCAGCCTTACTAGAGATTGAGTTTCCTAGAAATATTCCTTCATCACTCTTGGATGAAACATTATCATGATTATCCTTAATGTTAAGAATATTTTCATTGAAAGAAAAAAATTACGTAATTATCCTTCGGTTTTCCATTATTCCACAACTTATAGGGATCTCTTTTAAATATATATCAGATTAAAAATCTATTGATTATATTACATGATATAATGAAAGCTTCTTCCTAGAAATATATATGTAGTTAATACTCACTAATAATGGGTCTAAAAAGTTTCTATATATATCTATTTTTTCTTTCTATAATTCATTTTGGTTGCGATGTCCTAGTGGCTAGGATGTTATGACTATATCCATTTTGTGAGAATAAAGGATTCCAACTCTTGATTTTCTAACAGATGACCATGGTCACTTCTTAGAGATTTAATTATAAGACCACTATAAAATTTTACAGTCCTAGAATACATGGCGAAATGAGAGAAAGCTTCACTCTTGTGAGCCATGAAGAACATCCACGTGTATCTAGAATAGTCATATAAAAGAACATAAACATAGTGCATACCATTTAAACTAGAAACAATTGTATATCCAAAAAACATCCATGTGAACCAACTCGAGAGGTTGAGAAGTTGAAACTATTTTCTTTGGATTAAAATAGATCTTATATTGTTTAACCATTTGACCAGGATTACAAAATTATTCATTTGGAAACTCAAATTTGGGTAGGTCCTAGACTAAGCAATTCATAATAATATTTCTAAGGGAGTTTATATTGTAGTTTCCTAGTACTCTATGCCACAACCAAGAATCTCTGTGAAATACTATTAAAGATGAAACATTTTGAGAAAATAAGGAATCTATGTTAGTAGATTTTAAATATTAATTTCAAAAAGAAAAAAATGTTAATTCATTTTTAGAGTTAGAAAAATTACAAGCATCATTTTCAAATTTAACATGAAATACAACATCACATAGAAGAGTGATACTAAGAAGATTAAATTTCAATCCATCAACAAAAAGAACTTTGGAAATTGAAACTGAGTTAGAGTTATAAATCTGGCCTATGAAAATAAAATTTTCATTAGCATTATCGGAAAAAGTGACATGTCCACCATCAATTATTATTAAATTCTTGAATAATGAGTAATATCATGTCATGTGGCTTGAACATAAATTTTTCAGGTACCATAAAATATTCTATGAACATTTAAAGAATATTTCCTACAAAATAATCATACAATAAAAGATTTTGGTGCCAATATTTTTTTGGGTCCATTAACATCAGTAATCAGTTCCTTATGAACCAAAATCCGCTTCATTGGATTCCTATTATAATTTTGTAACATATTTAGAAATTTTACATTATTTAGACCAGAAAAACTAGATGTAGTGAAGATTTTCTAAAACTAAAACTAGCATCATAATTATCAATTTTATTTAAAAAACTGATATAACAAATTCAGTCACAAACTTTTTTGCGGTGAGATTTCATGGACCGGGTTGGTATAATATACCATTAGTATATCTATGGGATATTTTTTTCTGTGAATCTGGGTAAGAATATTATTAAATTAGAAATTTTCTCTATGTCCTTTTTAAATTTCTCATTAGATAACTTATGTTCATTGTTCTCCTGGAGTAGTTAAACATTTTCTATTGTATACAACTAGTTTAGATTTAACAATAGTTTTCATGGAATGTTGTTCCTTTACAGATTTTTATTTCTCCTTTACTTCATTAAAAGTGTCTTTAAGCATATTACGGTATTCATATAATTCTTCACTAGTCATATTTTCAAAAATAATTTTCATATTCAGAATAATAAAAAATTTGTATATGAGATTATTAGGTTACCTCATATGTGTTTGTCAAAAATAAAAAATTTTATTTGTTAGCCTTTTCATCATGTCAACACTATGAGTAACTTTAAATTTCCTCAGAAGAAATCCACATTTCCTTCATGTTGTTTTTATACTTTCTATCCTTGTCGTGATACCTCTTATTATATTTTATCTTAGGACAACCAACATTTACATGTCCTTTTCTCTTACATTCAAAATAAGTTATTTCATCAGATTTGTCACTTCAATTCCAATAATTTTTCTAGTGCCCCTTGTAATAAAATTTATCATTGAATTTGGGCTTTTTGAAGAATTTCATCCTTTTATAAAACTTCTAAAATTGACTAGCTTATTGTTCCATTTCCTCATAATTGTCTGGTGATGATTGTTCATCCCCTAAACTTTCAAAATCACCTTGTTGTTTGTCCTTCTTCTTTGAGGTATAAGATTTGAAAGAAAAAGATTTTATTTTGGGTTCATCATTCTATTCATTGTTGACTTTTAGTTTTATACTCATAAATCCTCAACTTGAATATCACCTCCTTTACTGGTAACTTGATGATGTCACAGTATTATCTAATGGACATAAAATTTCCTCTCTATATATCTGGTTATCATCTCAGTATTCTCTGAATTTTATCCTTATCTATAACATCTTTTCCCAAAGAGATCATTGTGTTCACTAGTTCATTAAACCTGAGATACATTTTAGAAATAGGGTCATCATGCTTCATTTTAATGTTATCGTTTATAATATTATATGTGTTATGTCTCATTTCCTAAACAATATAGGTTCATTAATGTGAAATAGATAGAGTGTCAAAGATTTCATAGGATGTTTTACATGCTGAAATTCTTTTAATCTCTTCATCTATTTAAGAAATAAATAATTCATTCATGGATTTGAAATTATTATTATAAGAATACTTAGTGGGTTTATCCCAAGTGTTCGTATATGTAGGAGGAATCTAAAATTCATCTATAATTGAAGACCAAATATCAAAACCCATACTTTCTAAGTAAATTTTCATTTTAATTTTACATTGTTCATAATTTGTTCCATTAATTAATGGAGTTATGTTGGTGGAAGAACCTTCCAATCTATTATCCATATAAAAGAATAAATTTTATATATATAAAGAAATAAATTTTTTTACTAAGATAAATTTTGATGTCGTTAAAACTCAATTAAAATCACAGTTGAGAAATATTTAAAATATATAAAAAACATTGAAAAGATGTATATTAAAAACACCTTTGATACCGAATGATAGTCAGAGTTAGATACCCAAGAGGGGGTTAATTGAGTTCCTAAAAAAATATATTTAATAGGCTAATTTATAAAACTCCACTAATTTTAAATAAAATAGGCCCGTTAACCATGGTAGTAAAATTATAATAGTCTGACTATTTGAATAGTTTCTCTAAATATTTTTTAATTCTTCGTTATAACAATATTTTCTATTTAAACAACTTTTGAAACTACAAAAATAAGTAAAATGAGATATAACTACTATCTAATACTATCAATCAAAGTAAAATTTAGTTTTTCAGAATATGACTTAAAATAAAGAAAGATTAAATTTAAAACATGATGGATAAAACAAGTGGTTCAATCTCAAGATAAGACCAAATCCACTATACTTGGTGATCTCCTACCACTAAGAAACATATAGAGAATGATTTAATCCAAAACCTAGATAAGGGTTAACAATGGTGCACAAAACAGTCTAGGTCCTATTACCTCTTCCACAGTTCTTCATGGGGAAACAACCAACAAAGTCACATAGGACCTCTTACACAATTCTGTGTGGGAAAATAAAAAAACCAGGTCAAATATGACCTCTTCCACTATTCTATGTGGGAAAAACTAGGGTATTAAGATAGGTGTTTGATGATATCTAGTATCCTTCAGTTCTATGGTTATGATTCAATTTACCTCTGGACTCTATGTTGTATCATATTTGAAGCTTGAGTCCTCTTCTGAAAGAATACACTAAAAATAGTATTTCATAGAGCATTGTGTTCTATTTTCTAGGAAGGTGAGAGGTTATTCTCCTTTGTTTTTGTTGGATGCTGCTTAGATAATAGAAATTTCATGATTAGTAGCTCTCTGGTTTACAAATATCAGGAATGATGAATACCTTGTGCATTCACCTTCTTTGGTATGATTCTTGTAGTAAGTATTCTTGTGTTTTAGTGAGACTGATTGTGTCTCTTCTTTTATGTGCCCTCCTTTTAATATATATTACTGTAGCTAGACAATATTCATTTTTTAGGTAGCAACAGTATATCCTATTTCTAAAATCCCCGTTTACAATTTCTTCAAAAAAGAATTAAATTAATAAGTCGCCTTAAACCACTTAAAATATGACCATAAGAAATAATTTTAAATAGAAGACATTTAAAATAGTCTATCAGTGAGTCTTTGGCATGTATCTTTTTATGTCAGTGACTCATCCCACCTGTATGCCTTTTTTTGGTTTTTCCATATATCAGTGACTCAATTTAACTATTTGTGTGTCCTTGTGTTAGTAGCACAATTCATCAGTTTGAAATTTTTACTGATGGTAGGTAGTTTTCATCGGTGATTCATTTGTATTGGTAGGTCATATTCATTGGTGAGTCATCTGCATCGATAGGTTGTCTGCATCAGCGAGCCATTTTCATCGGTAGGTCATCTGCACTGATTTTATCTCATCTATTATTTTGGTTTCATGATTTTATACTTGGAATATATTTTTTGTCCAAACTGTATTATAATATAAATTTAAATAGAACGCACTAAATCTTTGTAAGAACATATATAGAAATAATTTAAAAATTTTAACCTTAAAAAATTGTGATTGAAATTTGTAGAAATAGTTAATATGAATTGACATGAATTTTTATTATTAAATGCAATAATACTAGAAAGGATGGCCAACAGTCTCCTATGGTCCAATAGAAGCATTATATGGAAAAGGATTTCATACTATAACTTGTTGGGATTTTGTTTCTAAAAGGAAACTCATAGTATGAATACTTGTTAATATAAAACAACAAATGAAAAGGCTATTAAAGCTCACATTAACAAATATAAATGTAGGAAAATGATTCATTATGATAATCATAGGAAATATTGGAAATTCCATGTGGTAGATAATGGTTTCCTAAAATAATCTCCATATAAGGGTTTCATAAGGTTCAGTGAGAAAGTTAAATTGATCCCCAGGTACACATGAACCATTGAGATTCATTAAAGAATTACATCTGTTTATTATTAATTATAAATGCATCTAACCCTATCAAATGTACATGATGTGTTCCATATATCTTTTCTATGGAATTAATTCCTAGACACAATTCATGTTCATACCTTTGATGAAATAGCGTTATAACATGATCTATCATACAGTAAATAACACATACATATTCTAGATACCATAGATCATGTATTGATAAATTGCATGACTCGTCTAGTATTGGTACTCTAGATGAATCACAAAATGAAATAAACAACATGGGAACTAGAGTATACTATAAAGAATAACTATAATCATCTGTTTAGATGCCTATATCCATTAAATTTTGAGGATGATATTTTTTGTGGAATAGAAAAATGTAACACTAAAATACATCAAGATATATATATTTTTATAAAAAAAATGATAGCTTTCAATGCAATCAACAAATCGTTTGAAGAAAAAACTATTTTGTCACACTTCGCACACTTACTATAAAATTTAATTGGATCACCTTTTAAAATTTTATTTGAAAAAAAACATTATTTATAAATTTGGAATATAAAAATTATCTTAATTTCAATATTTCGGATTTAACTAAGATGTTTATTTTTTTTGAATAGTGATAAATAATGTAATTTTATTAAATACAGTGATTTTTTTAAATGATTTACATTGTTCAATTATATTTTAAATATTTTAAAGTCTAAATAGGTCAATTATATATATAATAATTCAATATAATTTATTATTATTATTTTTATGTTTAATTTTTATGTATAACCAATTTCATCTTTAAAACATTTTCAATTTATAAACATATTTCTCGTTGTGTTAATGGGAATAATTTTGATTTAATATATTCCACTTATATGGAATGAATCTGAAAATTTGGAATTTGTATTAGTATGTAGACAATTTTATAATTTCAAATATTTAAAAAAAATATTGCAAAATGATTAGTGAAAACCAATAAAATTAATCACAATGATTAAAGAGAAAAAAGTTTATTTAGTGTATAAAAATAGTATATAAGGTGTAAAAACATCCCAAAAATTTTTAAAACATCTTTTTATGGAAATATTTAGACCTTGCCACTTTTATTAACAATAATTTAGAACTATATGGGCTTGGTGACAATCAATAAAATGTGGTCAGAATTCCATCTTGAATAAAATTTAAATTATACCACTCACCTAAAATATAAAATCTACCCACCTCTCCTCTCAACTTCAAACTTTCAAAAAACATTGTTTTAGAAAATACACACTAAAATAAATTCCCATGTTCACTCCCCTCATCCTATAAGCCTTATCATGTGGTGAAATAGAAAGTAGGATGGTATTAGGGTAAACCTATAGAGTATACTATAATAAGAGTTAATGGTTTTCTAAAAGTTTTTTTATTTATTTTTATTATCCATAACCTTAAATATTTATTATTGAATGATTATATAATATACATGTATCATCCATTTACCAAAATGATGTTATTTTTTTGGTATGACCTAAAACATTACAGATTTCCATCAATTGGGTTATGAAATATTCATTCGTGTGTACGGTGTACTACCACCACATTAACCCATTGCAATATTTTGTCCATTAACACAAATCAATGTTGGTAATAATGACGTATTTTGTTTTATATATAATATATATGATATTTTGGATGTTATTAATATTATTTTACTATTATATCACATATACCTTCATGGATTCCATTTTGTAGGAATAGGATAATTTCACTCGTGTATATGATGGAGCCCCACCTCATGAAGCGATGTGATTCACTCATGCTTTAACTAGTAGATAAATTTTAAAATAATTATTACTCATAATACAATATTATAAAAGGAACTGATTTAAAAAATTTCAAACATCTAATTCAAAATATGAACTCCATTTTTTAGGATTCAAATTAAATAAGTGGATGAAATAATTTTTTATGAAAATCCTAAAACATAATGAAATTTTGATTTAAAAAATTTTCTGTTTAAACATTTAAATCAACATATTTCAAAATAAAAAAAAATGATGAATACTCAACCATTATTTATACTATTATTAAAAAATTATATCTCATGTTATTTTATAATCAAATATAAATCATAATGGTACTTTTAAATTAATTAATTTTTATAAAATAAATAAATAATTATTTCCACTATTAAGGGAAAAATAATTATTCATTAAATCCCATAAAATCAAAATTTGATAATATTGATATGATGATATAAATTGATATTCATTTACTCAAATAAAATTTATCAAAATAGTTATTATTTATTATAATACCAATGAATAAAAATAAGTAAAACCATTTTTTATGAAACCATATGTTTTCAGAATAAATTGAAATTAATGTCTATCAAGTACAGCTTGTTTTTACCATAACATGTGGTCCCTATGACAATTATGTGGGGAGTTCTTTTAAATTGAAATATAATGACACATGGAAAGGTGATCAACCATTATTTATTCCTCATATGACATGGGGAAACCCATATGTATTCCACTTCTTCTACAGGTTTACCCTTACACATGCCTCTTAGGTTACATGTTGACCATTAATTATGAGTATTATACTATGGTAAGACCCTTATTACTGGATTTTAATCATTCGATGATTTTTATGCATAAATTTATGATACAGGTGACCCTTACCTTTGCATTTATGTCATAATATGACCATTAGATCTTCCGGTTTTTCATAGGTGACCCTTACATATCACTTTATGATTTTAATGGGGCTCTAAAATATCATATTTAAAATCTTATAAGTCATTTATAAACCAATAATTTTTTAGGTTCTCTTTCAACATATCATTGTTAATTGTTATGTGTGAATACCTCTCGATTTTATGTTTCAATTACTGCTTCTTCAATAATTTCCAAATCCAAACACATGTCCAAGTTATCTCTATAAGTTATTTTTGAACCCCTTTATTATTAGTAGCTATTTCACTCCACTGAAATGGATGGTATAGATAGATTTTATAATTTAAAATTATAGAAAATGTGAGAGATATGAAAGAGTAGATTTATTTATCATGCTAGAAATGTACCACCACAGCAGTCCTAATAAGGAATCTTGATCATTATGACCCTAGATGAAAAGAAAGATAGTGAAACCAACAGTAATCTATATAAAGATCAAAAACAAGATCTTATTTTAGGCCTCATCTACTAAGAGTAAATTTATTTATTCCCTTCATTTTATATAGTGTTTATATAATATGTCGAGTTTTATAGAGTTTTTATGTCATTTTCAGTGTTCGTCACATATATATTCTCTACATATGTCGAGTTTTATAGAGTTTTTATGTCATTTTCTTATAGTTTTAATTAAACTCAATCTTTTTATACACCAATTTTGATAGTTTTTTTGGTGTTTTCAAAACCATACGAACTAAATTTTATATATGTTATTGATTATATAAATAAAAATCGAAATATTATTACATAGTTAATTTAAAATAAATAATTTGTTATTAGAAAAGTATATCCCCTTATATATTGTGAAACATTATAAGGTAGGTAGAGCTTAGTGGCCCATACATTGGTTGGCGTGGGGCTAGAGTGGGTATGATGGGTTAGTGGTAGTAGTGTGGTGGTCCAAGATGGTGGAAATGACGGAATCATGGAACATAATAGTAGGAACAAATGACATGATAGTAGTAATGGTGAGGTGGAAAGGGTTGTGTGATTTTGGCATGGTTGGTTGGTATAGGATGAAGGGTTAAAATAATAGTGAAAACTATGATGATGAAAGAAGATCTAGTGACTATAAATTCTATAAATTGAAAACATGTACCCATATTTTGTAGTTATTGAATCACACATTTTTTACTATTTTTATCAATTGATAGGGTTTCTAGAGATTTGATAAGTATAATATAGTGTTTAGCCTCCAATAATATGTTGTTTCTATGTAATATATCAATTACACAATGTAAACTTAAGTACACGCTTGATTGAAGTGACACAAGAAAAATATACAAGTATGTTATATCATTTTGTTGAATATTCAACATATCTATTAAATAGACATAGAAAAGAAGATTAAATGATTAATGTACTTATAGAATATAAATATAATCATTTTTTCATTTTAATAAATTATAACCCCTTATATATTTATTTATACAATGTTCTATTTTGGGATCATCATACTTAGTGCACATTTTCATAACCTTGGGAAACATTAAACATAATAAGGGCATATATTTTATTCTCAATAGTGGTTAATAAGGATTAAATCTATAAATGATCATATATAATCATATAATGAAAATAAATTTATTTGAAAATTGGATTATCTATTAAAAAACATCCCTAAAAAATAATAGGTCACAGTCATGTGCCATGGAATGAAACCATCTTATGTCACAAAATTTGGTAATCATAATAAATTAATCATGGTCCATGTGTTTTATCATAATAATTTTATCATGTAATATGAGTGTGGAACCATCATATGCATAGGTACCAAATCGATTATCTAGGATATCAAAAAATACCATCAAATCATTGAGTATTATGCAATAACACATGTTTCCCATATCATGGTTGATTATTAAATAGTACATGTTTATATATCATAATGGATTAGACATCCATACTTATCTCTTGATCCTTATAAATCCATCACAATCAAGGTTTAACTCATGAACATTTATAACATTCTTCTATTGTTTCACATATTCATTTTTCACCTCCGTAACCGTCAACTGGATAGATGGTCGAAAAATAATTAGAGAATGATAAGATTTATCCTCTTACTTTATGAAATATTGATCCATTTATTAAAAACCAAGAGATTTGGGATCTTTTTTTATCCTAAATATAGATAAAATATAATGATGCTTTAGTCACATAGAAGCTACCACCTTATACTTTTTCCAATGGAGGTAGTGTATTATGATATTATAACAATAAATCTATTACAAATATCATCCATGTAACGTATTCCACTCATTTTAGTGAATATATAACTCAAACATTTATAAACATTATATATATCACACCATTCTCTTTAATGATAATTCATATATATATTTAATGAAAATATTACCCAAGATAACTCCAAATCATAAATTGGGATTTTTTTCTCATAAACCATCAACTTTCATGGGGCGTAATCTATCACCATATCATCTGAAAAATAAAATTTCCCATTCATTTTTGGATGCATCACCTTTGACAAAAAACCCTAATCCACTTTAGGTTAATGTAGAAAGCTATGAATTGACTAACCTTATCTTACCTTCCTTGAAATTCCATCACATTAATCTATACAAATGAAAATAGATCCCTTTTTAGTTAACATGGTGACTTGACTATATATTACTGAGACATTATCCATCATAAATCATTAATATCATCGAAAACAATGAAAATTATTGATCTTAATCATAGTTATTGGTTTGTACCAGTATACAAAAACCTTCATTATTGAATGATCGACCGATATACCCTATATTGCGATTATGTAACCTGAAAATGAATATTTTTGTATAAAAAATTTATATTTTATAAAATTTTCATACATATTATCCTTCATTACATACATTACTAATATCCTCAAGTGACATTAATTCTCTTAAAATATAATGGAATATATTATAAAAATTTCACCAAGAAAACTAAAAATGCACATAAAGACTCTAATAATTTAATATATAATGATACCTAGGGAAATAATGTGAAAAAATATATTAAATATATATTCATAGTGTCCATACATTATTTGAATCCAATCTATTTTATATCCTTCCTCCTCACCACAATTGATAGTCTCTTGAATAAATATCAATCTTGGGAAATTATTTAGATCTATACAATTAATTAAATAAGTCATACATATGATGAAGATGATACTTATTCATTATTGTTATATTATTTTGTTCACAATAATCCATAAAGAGTCGCATTGAATGATCTTTCTCTTATAAAAAAGAAACAGTGAAACATCTGGTAATGCACTTGTTCGAATGACTCCATTTTCCATATTCTTATATATTTTTCACATTAATTCATGAAAATCAATATGGTCCATTCTATATGGAGTACATGAAAATGGTGTTTCACTAGGAATTAATTTTACTCTGAACTCACATTCATCATAAGGTGGAAAACTAAGATGTTATTCCAGATTTAGATCAATAAATTCCTGAAAAATATGATCAATGTTGAGATTCTCCCTGACCATTTGTGAAAAAAAATCTTATAGAAATCTAGACCCAAATAATTCATTTACCTTCCAATATATGTTCATATTTATTGGCTCATTGATAGATTATCATTGGATTTTTTAGAATACCAAAAGAGACCTCCCTTCCTTAGAAATATTTTTGACCATTGGTAAAGAAATTTGAACCATTCCCAAAACAACCTCTAATTCAAAAATGGGGAAAAATATATTTGCACGAAATACATCACCACAAACATGAATCAATGAATGATCATAGACCTGGGATGTTACAATTAAATTTTTTCTAGTTTTCACTATTAATTAAACATCAAATCATTGATGTCGTACTTTTTTACCCTTAGTAATTTCCTCAAATAAAAATGTGTCGGTAGATCTTGAGTCTAATAAGACATTAGATTTTATGAAGGGATTGTCACATAGGATTTCATCACGTCAATATTGTACCTGGCATCAGAAATTGTGATAACCTAAATTTAATCTTTTTTATTGGGTAAGAGGTTACTAATGTTGATCATCATCATTCAACATTTTATTTTTTCACCAATTATAATAATTTAAAAACTCTTTTAATTTTGAAACCCTTGAGTGTGGGTGATGTGTTCTGCTGAGAGTTTTCATTTTTCAATTGATGGACTGGAATATTCACATCATTTCAACAACCAATAACTCAATGAAATTCTTTTGTAAACATAAAAAATTTAATGGTCCCCTAAAGAAAATTCCCACCATTTTTCCTTCCAAAATTTAAGCAAAAAGGAAAGAACATATATTTATATATAGGGTTTTTTAGAATTTCATCTAAATTCCATCAATTTTTCTTATCAAAACTAAAATATTAATGGGTAACTCTAACCTTTATTTCCATCTTGGGAGCACATCAAATGTCAAAAAGTAGATCTGGTCACAATCAAAACCGGCAACTGACCTAGCCCTTGGCAATGCTTGAATGGTGTTCCCAATCCCCATGGGCTGTCACAAGTTCCTGGGCATCACAAAATAGAATTTTGGAATGATTTACCCGAGTTTATAAACGTAAAATAAAAAACAAATCCAATATAAAAAATCTTTATTTTTCAAAACAACACACCTTTTACAAAAAAATTCAGAATTGAATTACATAATTTAAAACAATCCTCAAAGACTATAATAAATGAAAAAACCCAAAATGGACATCCCAATTGCCTCCTCATGGAAAGGGGTACCACCCTTAATTCATCTCCATGTTTTCATAAACATGAAATGCTAATAATAATTTTAATGACATTAACACAAAATAAAAATAGCTTTCAATTATGCTAATTTAATGAATCAACACCTGTAAATAGAATTCCAAATATACTGAATTTTCCTACCATACATATAGTATTCTGATGGTAAACATAAAGTATCTAATGAGTACATTCAATAGGAAATAACCCCTAGGTACTAGCTCACTGTAGGTCCTAGGTACCTCATATCTCAGTAAACGTAACCATATAGATATTTATTCTCATGCACACAAGCCACTAGTAGGGATCATACCAATAAACTAGTGGTCCCTCAACAACATCTTCATCATCATAATAGTTTATTTAGTGTTTTCATTTTCAATCGTGCTATGTAAAACTAGGTCCAAACCCCATGGCATCACTAGCATAATAGTACACATCCACCCACCAAGATACTATGGTTTTCCCTCTTGTGCTAAAAAAACGTCCACAAGCCAAGAAATACAATTTTCACCTACAAATACCAGTTCCACGTTTCACACACACTAAACAACCCACACATATGTCACATAATACTCCTTTCAGAAAAAAAATATTCATTTTTTACAATGTACTCATACAAAACATCCCACAAATGTGTTTCTTGCCTTTCTATCAATTCAATAAATCATTTGAGAAATTTATAAAACATTCTGAAAATGTTTAAAATCTTAAATCACCACTTTACCTTTCAAAAACCCATCTTAAGTGAACACACCCACCAAAATAATACATGTACATCCTTTACCAAGATTTTTTAACTCAAAAAATCACTTAAAATTTTCATAAAACAATCCCAAGGGGTATAACAATATTTTTCACACAAACCCACTTAAAACCCTCTTTTAAGGCCAAAATCACCCCCAAAACCAATACAAAATAGAGTTTTCATCCCTAGAAACATTTTTTAAAATAGTTTCAAATGTTATTGAATTGCGTAAAATGATACAAAAAAAGATACACATGGAAAACATACATTTACAAAAATAAAATATGTAACTTTGATACTTAACACTTAACCAATACTACCAAAAATGGTTCCCGATCAAAAAAAAACATGTAAGAGGGGTATGATTAAAATATGAATAAAACAAAGATAACTCATCTTATGATACTTACACATAGAATCACCTACATTTTGTGTCAAAACATAGATTCATTGTGTGAAACATCAATCGCACTACCGTCGCACCACAAAGAAGTTAAATCCAACCTAAAACCTTAATATTTGACCAAAAACACCCTAAATCAAACCCTAGGTAAAATAACTAATTTATAGACATTTTAGAACTTCATGATTGAGGGATGAAACCCTAAGGTTAAGGAAGTAAATGAAGATAGAAACACTTCCTTGAAAAAATATTGAATAAAACGCGCCAAATACACTAGTAGATAAATTTACAGATAACCGAAAATGAATGTGAGGTTCGACTAAGGATGAGGAGGTCATGTAGGACCTAGAATAAAGGAAAAATTGTAACAATTGAAGGATTTAAAAAAGAAACAATTTACCTCTTCAAATCTAGGCGATTTGAGATATCCAGAAAAGTTTCCCCCAAATTAGAAATGAATATGAGCTCCCAATTGGGAGAGGAGAGCTTGGGGGCACACCTTTAGTACATGGTTTGGGTGAGAGTTAGAATCACCGAAAGACCTTAAAAATTGAATGAGATATCAAATAATTAAAAAAAATTAAAGCAGAAATTAGATTTCGGTATGGCCCAATACCTTAATAGAAAATGAAAATCCATCATCATTATGGATTACTATGAGGTCCAAATGGATATGGTGGTTTTAATATACTAGGTGATGCCAATTGGGGAGTAGAATGGGTGTAAAATGCTTAAAAATTAAAGAGTTATAAGAGAAATGAATTTTTTTTTAAATCTGGAAATGGGCTCACGGTTTAGCCCGAATCATGAAAGTTCACCCTTTTCTCCAAAAATGTATGGGATACCGCCCAAAAAATGAAAAAATGAAAATTAAATGAAATAATTAACTTTGAAAACAGTCATGGATGTGAAAATTCTTCCCACCATAAATCTTTCTACCCTCGGGAAGCCACAACAAGGGAAAAAGAAAAATTCAAACCCAACTAAAAGGCTGAAATTGACTCCTTTTCCAAGCTTCTCCCCCAAAGGACAAAACACCTACAGTGATCAATTAAAGAAAAAATACTCTCACAAACCAAAAAATATCACACTTTCCTAAAACAATCAAGAATATTCAAACATTATCCCAAAATAAAACTCCTCAAACACAATCTGAATAAGACTCTACCAATTTACACAAACAAACAACATCCTCGAACAAGGATGCATTTACCTCAATTTAACTGAATTGTTGGGCACTCTCCAATCCCAACATTTACAAAAGAAAGATTCCATAAGTTAGATAGATATGAATGAGACTACCTACCTCCATGACAATACTAAGGAAAAATCTGAGTTACTAGTACGAGGGGACACATATGGGCTCCCCACCATAAAAGACAACCTAAATTTATGTAGATATAGAATCAAGACACAAACAAGGGGAGGCCCGAATGGAAACCCCCATTAAATGGGTAAAATTATATCAGATATTTCAAAAAGAACTTGAAAAATACACATAGTGGGTATCCCCACCATAAGAACTGACCATGTTAACTGATGAACACAGTTCGGCACAAAATGACCCCAATATTTAAAGAGTTGGGACAAATGCATGGTTAGTCCACACAGTTTGGGAAATCATACGCTAACCATGGGTATCCTTCTATCTTCATGGTTTTCTTGAATATGGTTACTGAAAACCAAGCGCTCAACTTATATAGAAAAATATCTAACCCCTATCCAAAAACTCAATGGAAACAAAAGGGGGAATAAATGACATTTGGTGATAACATGGACATGAGGTCCTCCCACCTCTTCCCAATGAACGGGAACAAAAAAATTAAAGAATATGATGCCATAGGTTTAAACTATTCCAATATTTCATACTGAGGATTTGAATATTTATAAGGGATTGAAAAAACTATCATTTCCCTTGACTATGCACCATCTTCACTTCGGGATGTATGGCTAGATCTCAAATGATCGAAGTATCTTCGGCCTCATAGTTAGGATTTAGAAACCCCCGAACATAATTTCTCAATTCGGTGCCCTGAAAACTATACCCTAAGACTAGATGGGTTCACCAAGACATAACACATTCCAAATTCACTTTACCCTTCCATGACATTTCACTAAAACAATTTCTTTGAAGACACACACACATCACCCCATGTTTCTTCAGATGAGAAATTTAAAGAGGAAAGGATATATAGAAACTCATTCCTATAAATATAATATGTCAAGATTTTCTGAAGGGAGACACACTTCCTACAAAATAGAGACTCTTAAATGATTTCAAAACCAGCACCTTTATAGTAAAATGATCCCACAATATCACAATGCATCACTGAGCAAGACCACTGCAACTGATAGAAACAATAAATAGAGGGGGTCCTTATACGTCTTCCCCAAACATCAAAAAATTCTAGAATGTTTCCATTACAACCACTAATGACCAGATTTCCTATGCTGGTGTTTTGAAATAAACCTTTACTTAGAAGAGACTATAAATGACCTGGAGGCCCTCTTAGACAGCATCCAAACTGACAACCCCAGAGTACTTTCACATTCGACGAATCAGGTAACTCAAGAAACCAAGTTCTCATTCAACTATCCATGAGCACTAACCCACCACCAGAGGATTTCCAAAACATTTATAGTTATAGAGGGTATACTCAATCTCCAATACTCAAGAATAAATTCCTTATATTGATCAACTAGAGTATTTACCAAGGGTGAAACAATATGAGATGCACTTTTGTCATGAATTAACTCTTAGTGGGGGTGTACCTTATCCAACGAGAGAACCCAAGGACCCCACCAAGCTGGTCCATTAGTCAAAACATGCCACAAACAAGAACCTAATAAATCAGGGGAACCACTATAAAGGATTCAAAAAAAATTATCATAAGAGACCACTAACCATCCCATCAACCCATCTTACCGACAAAACATAACCCCAAAACACCATTAAAAAGTAGCGGTTTTGGAATGAAAAAATCCCACAATTACAACATTTCCAAAAACACATAAGACTCACCATCCCAAACAAGTCATCTATACATTAGGGTTTCCTTTAAAATCATATCTTTGAATATAAACGGTTTTGCAGTTAGTGTATCCACCAATGGTACCCCATGGGCCTCACACATGCATGTTTCCGTGACACACTGGGAACCCTCTTCATATCCATCCCAGAAATCATCCAGTGGTTCTATTAACCATCTATCATCGCATTTAACCCCATTAATGTGGTCCCCCATGGATATAACAAAGGTTAAAACAAAAATTCTTTCCACTTTTCAAAAAAAAAACAGACAACCAATAGTTATTTATTTCTCATGATGTCTAACCACGAAATCAAAATCTTAATTTACACATTACAAAAACAAATTATTGAAAGTCCCATTCATTCAAAGAAGAACTCACTTTCAAGTCATACACATTAATTTAAAAACATCTCATACCATTCTAAAACACTCTATGTTTTATGAAAACTCCCTTTCATCAACCTCCATTCCTTTGAAAATGCATCTCTTTTTATTTAAAACAGGGTTCCGATGATTCGTAAAACTAGTCAAAAGATCACCAATAATTCAGTAACAAATCACATTCAATTCATGTACATTTATTTCAAAACATTTCATCCCATTTCAAAACAATTATAATTTCATGAAAAACTCCATTTATTAAATCCCTATTAAATTGGGAACACAACTCTTCTCATTTCAAAAAAAATATTCGAAAATTTCATAAAAATTTTCAAATGATCTGTTGTTACCAATTCAAAATCCCTTTCCAAACTCCAAACATGAAATCTAAAACATTTTATTACTTTAAAACACCATTCAGTAATTTATAAAACTCTATTGAAGACAATTTTTCAAAACCAACATTAACATAATTTCCTTCTTTGAAAGGAGGCGTAAACACACCATTCTCTACATTAAAACAATTCTAAAAATTCAGTTCTACCATTTCAGAAGTCACGCCACTTATTCTTTTCTTAAAAATAATTTCATTAAAGTTCACATTTCATAAATCAAGTATTTATCTCCATTAAAACCATGTTCGAGGATTCTATCATGAAGGGACATGAGACAATGTGAGAGGAAACTAGTTTCAGTGGGTCACTTGGACATAAAGTTCATAACAATACGCCTATCATTTCACCATCACGGAGAGTGTTCTAGGGAAATATCCCTAGCTCCACATGGATTTATAGGCATTGTGATCTCACTAAAACCATTAACCCAACTCTATTTTCATTTCCCCTAATCATAATCAAACCATGAAAACCAATGGAATCAGATAAATCCAAACATCCCTAGGAGAATTGAATCCCATCATGATGTGTGTTGGACAGGTACACATCCCATAACCAGAATGTCATGTCCCGAAAATCCTAGCTCCGGAATGTTCCAAATCATCCCCAAATAACAAGACCCATGGAATGAACATAACCTCCTTTGATATCATTTTGTCATGAACCATATCTGGTCGCCATCAAAAATGACACCTGGTCTGGCCCATGGCAAGGCCGGAAGGGAATTAATAATTTCCACGAGCTAGGACAAGTTCTCAGGTGTCAAAAAATAGAAATGTTGAATTATTTACCCATGTTTATAAATTTAAAATAATAAACAAATCCAATATAAAAAATCAAGAGTTTTCAATAAAAATCATCTTTAAAAAAAAGAAAAATTGAATTGCATAATTTAAAACAATTATCAAATAAAATAGCAAAAGAAGAAACACAAAATGGAAATCCCAGGAACCTCATCATGGAAAAGGAACCACCGTCAGTACATCTCCATGATAGTGTACCAAGAAGGACCATAAGAAACCTGAACCGTTAGCACTAAATTATTTATCCAATCCTACGACAAAGTAACCAAGTCTTCTTACCCACAAGGGTGTAACTATGGTGTGAGCCAAAGCCCAGTAGGGTTCCACCACTAAATGATTTCATGTTAAAAACATTAAAGGATTAAATGGTTGCAAGTTTTCTTAAACATGAAATGAAAATAAGAATTTTAAAGAGATTCAACTTTAAATAAATAAAAAGGATTCAAGTTTTCTATTTAAATGAATCGACACATGTAAATAGAACTCCAAAGATACTTTTTCATCCATACATAACGTTTGTTGATGGTAAGTATAAATTATCTAATGAGCCCAAGAAACTGGAAATAACCCCTAGGCACTAGCTCATTGTGGTTCCGAGATACCTCGTATCTCAATGAAAGAAACCATTAAAATATCTGTTCTCATGCACACAAGCCACTAGAAAGGATCATACCCATAACCTAGTTGTCCCTCAATATCATAATCATCATCATCATGATATTTTAGTTAGTGTTTTCATTATCAAACTTGCAATGTGAAACAGGGTCCAAACCCCATGGGATCACTAGCATACTAGCACACATCCACCCACCTAGATACTCGTGTCTTACCTCTTGTGCTCAAACAAGTTCCACAAGCCATGAAATACAATTTTCACATGAAACTACCAGTTCCAAGTGACGCACACACCAAACAGCCCATAGACTTGTCAGATAATACTATTTTGACAAAAAAATATTCATTTTTCAGGTCGTACTCACACAAAACAGCCCACAAACGTGTTTCACACCTTTCTTTCAATTTGATAAATCATTTCAGAAATTTATAAAACATTCAAAAATGATTGACATCTTAAATCACCACATTACCAATCAAAAACCCATCTTAAGTGAACAAACTCACAAAAATAGTACATGTACATAATTTTCCCTATATGTTTAAATCAATAAATCCCTTACAATTTTCATAAAACTGTCCCAAGGGGTATAACCATATTTTTCACACAAAACACATTTCAAAACCCTATTTCAAGTCCAAAATCACCCTAATACCAATTCAAAATATATTTGGCATGTAACTACCCAATTTTTATAAATATAAATTCATTTCATATAAATATTTTATATAATCACATGAAATAATAATATAATTAACTAATAAGTTCTATGTGACCTTTAAACATATGTTTGTCACTTCTGTGTTTGGAATTTTAAAATTATGACATACACAGTTGCGATCAGTAAGTTATTTGGAGTCAGATAAGAAAAACATGTTTTTTTGGTGAATTGTACCCTACCCTTATGAATAATAGCATACCTTTATGAATAGGGATATACCTTAATGAATAGTAACCTTAATAATGATAGTATAAAAATAATATTCAAGTGAATGTATAATGTTCCTATATTTTACAATAAGTAAATGAATGTTTTAAAATTGTTTTTTAATAATAAATTATGTTTTTAATTAAAATTTTAATTAATCATGTTTAGAAAATTATTTTCAAAAAAATAGACCTCATTTTTGGATTCAACTCGTTGAAAATGGTTAGGGTGATTTTTTTTGATTTTTATGAAATAATTTAATTTTAGGTGAATAGTAAAATACATTAATTTACTATTTAAGTACATTATAATTTAAACCCACTATTACTGACATCACATGTTATGTAAGCTCCCAAATCTCAAACTCACATTCCCTCTTTACTATTCTTATTCATTGTAGACTCACTATTTCATGTATAAGAAGAAATTAATAAACTAATGAATTAAATGTTAAGAAAAACCCTCTCCCATTTTCTATAAGTACCCCCTTCACACCCTCATTTCCTCACACCTCTCAAGATTAAATCCCTGTCTAAACTCCTCCCAGACATCTTCCATATACCCTGGCCCATGTTCAAGAGCTTCTGGTCTCATCAAAAGTCCAAGCTCAGCTTCCTTAAAAAGGATCTCAAGAGGATGATTCAAGAGGACATTAAAGTGAAGATGGTATTCAGATACAAGGTAAGGGGAAAATATCAAACGCAACAGTCTTTCTTCAGGTTATCCCTCTTTTACTCCATTTTTGGAATTTTCACTCCATTTAAATAATTGTTTTCATCATTATCTTACCTTTTCTTGGATATACATGTTTTCTACTAATGTTTATGTCAAACAAATGTTTTCCAAAAGAACTCTTCTTTTAAAAATATACCTATTACATCTCAGTCAAGGTTGATGGTTATCTTTTCAAGTATTTTTTTCCCAATTAATTTTGGGAACCCAATGTTTATGAATGTGTTTTTATGAGATTAAACCCATTCCTTTACATGGGCTAGTTATTTTTATTTTTTTATATATTTTCATTTTGTCATGCATGATAAATGATAATATTATGATGTGATGGGTGTGCCTAGAATTATATACCACAGTATGAATGCTTCAATGTGATGGGTGAACCTGTAATTATACAGAACTCTAATGCATTGGGTAAAGTAATTAATCTCATGAGTTTAAGTTAAATTATGTGCAAACAAGATACTATTTTTTTTACAAGTATTTGTGGTAGTTTACCACTATGAAATAACGTTTTATTTTTATGCATTGCCACATTTCAAGTCTCTTATTAGTGATTCCTCTCATGTTCATGATCCTTTTCCTATGTTATGGTAATTCTCACCCATTGTTATATATTTTTTATCTATCCTCTCACTGGGCTTTTAGCTTAACCCTTTTTATGTATATCTTATGGTGACTATAAGTACTAAAGAGAGGACAAGTTACAATTAGAAGCTTGAGAATATGGAATTAAATAAATGTTAATGCATTTTGTTTTAATTGTTATGTATGGTTTTCCCATGACATTAAACCCTTTTATCCTCTATGTGTATTACTATTTTGTTTTTTATCTTTAAAATAATGTAATATTAATGTAAGAAAAGGATGGGTCTCTATAGTTGGTATCAGAGGAAAGGTTTAGTTAATTTGGGAATTAGGATTAGTGAACCCTAGAGAAAACCTCTAGCATGAGACAAAGTAAAAATATGCAAATAATAACCTTTATATAGGGATCCTATAGGCTATGATTTTAGTATAAATCATATGAATAAATATGTTATTTATTCATGACTTGTTGAATTATTTTTTGTTCAAACCTTTTATATTTTAGAAAATGGTGGGAACCTGGAGAACCAAGGCCAAAAACTCAATCCAGGGCCAATGAAATGATTTCATGAATGACATCCCCAATTATTTGGGAGGTGAAGAACAAAACAACATGTCCATGCTTACCCAACTATCTCAGGTTATGAACAATAACCATAAAAATGTAGAACATTCTCCTTCACTAAAGAGGGAGAAAGTAGCTATAGAGTGTTTTATTTGGCAATGACCATAGATGTTTAGTGTAACTTCTGATCCACTTGTTGGTGAGAAGTGGGTCAAATCCATGGACAAGATCTAATTTTCTGATTCACTTTTCTGAGATGGAGAAGGCGACACTATTCCTTGATCATCTAGATGGAGAGGTTGATCAATGGTGGTCTTTGATTATGCACACCAACACAATGGAGGAAATTGATGAGATGGATTGAGAATACATTAAGATAACGTTTTTTAGAAAGTATTTACAAAGAACTATTCACATTAATATTGAGAGAGAATTCATATAGCTCAAGAAAAAAGAAGGAGAATCTATCACAACCTGCACTGCAAATTTCACAAGGCTTTCATGGTACGCATCATGTTCTGTTATCAACAATGATATATAAATTGATATATTCTCTAGTGCATTAAAACCAAAACTTATAGAGGCTCTTACAATTCATGACCTTGGGAGTTATTAAGAAGTTGTTCGATGTTCTCTTAAAGTGGACCTGGAGTTTGGAGAACGGTCCCATGGCTATGGTAATATGTAACGAAATATGGGTTTCCAAGATGGTGGATTTAATGACTAAGTATGGAAAAAAACTCAATGACCCACATGTAAAAAATGTGGGAAGTTTCACCATGGGAACTGCCTCAAAGGGATGGGGAAGTGCTTCATGTGCGGGAAAGAAGGACACCATATATAAGAGTGTCGAAAAGTCATGAAATGTAAAGAAAATGTGGTGGAAAAAGGGATAACAACCCATGGTTCAGTGCCATAACTGTTGGGGGAAAGGGAACTATGCAAGCCAACGCACTAAACCTCAGGTTCTCAAGGATAATCAGTGATAGCAGCCACTAAAGACAAATGAACAAGGGAAGTCTTATGACATCACTACTGTGAAAGTGGATCAAGATAATGATGTTGTACAAGGTAAACATATTATTCACTCAATAATGGAAATAGTCTAATATGATTCTGATTCTATGAATTCCTTTATATCATGAATTTTTTATATAACAATATAATCAAAGCCCTGAAACCTGGATGTAGAGATATTTGGGAAAACACCAAGTTGTGCAGTCACTACAACCCATGTGTTTGAATATTCTTATATTGGTGTATGTTGGAATATTATTAGAGCATATCTCATTCTACTTCCCTTAGTGGAATTTGACACTATAATGGGAATTGATTGGATCTCATTATATAGAACACGTACCAACTTTTGGGAAAAGGATATATATTTTCATATTCTGATCTATCATAGGATTCTCTAAAAGTGCAAGAACGATCATGAATCTCCTTTGAAAAATCCTTGATGGTGTGGGTGTTGATTCTCTATGAAGAAGCATACCACTCCCAAATGGTTTAGTCAAATGACAGTACCAAACTTTTGGGAGTTCCCATCAATAGTGAATATGATGATGTGTTTCCCAAAGTGTTTCTTAGAATTACCCTAGATCATGAGTTATATTTCCTAATAGAATTTATACACGGAGCTACTCTTATCTCAACATATTCATATAGGTTGGCTCCAATCGAACAGGAAGAGTTAAAAAGTTGATGCAAGAGCATCTGGAAAAAGGGTTCATATGCCCTATTGCATCACCTTGGGGTTCTCCATTGCTCTTTGTGAAGAAGAAAGATGGAACAGTTTGGTTGTGTATTGATTATCAGGAACTCCATATAAACACCATAAAGAACGAGTATCCTCTTCCAAGGATTGATGACTTGTTCAACCAGTTAATAGGAGATCAATAATTCTCAATGGTGGATCTTTATTCTAGATATCATTAGCTAAAGGTGAAGAATAAAGATATTTATAAGGTTGCCTTCTATACAGGGTATGGGCACTATGAGTTTCTATTGATGCCCTTTAGACATACTAATTCCCCTGAAATATTCAGGGATATGATGAATATAGTCTTTATACATTACCTCAAAAAATTTGTGGTAGTTTTTATTAATAATATTATCATCTACTCCAAGATAAATGAGGAACAAGAAAAACATAAAATACTTGTGTTGGTGACATTGAGAAAGGAGAAGTTATATGCCACATTTAGAAAGTGTGACTTATAGATGAAGTAAGTCACATTCTTGGGACATGTGATCACAAGTGAGGTAACTTATGTGTACCAATAAAAAACAAAGGTGATTGGGGAATGGCCTAGGCCATCTAGTGTCATAGAAATCCACTGTTTTCTTGGACTAGCAGGGTACTACCGATGTTTTGTGAGAAATTCCTCATGATTTTCAAGCACCCTAACTATGTTTATATGGTAAGGGTTAAAGTATTTTTATATGGAATAATGTGAGGGAATATTCAAAAAGATAAAGATAAGGATGATCACTTCACCTGTACTCACATTAAAGAAAAGTGGTGAATGTTTTGTGATATAAATTGATGCTTTAAAAAACATCTTGGATTGTGTAGTCATGCATAATGATAATATGATAGCCTAAACCTCATAGAAATTGATGATCCTTGAGAAGAACTACCATACACATGATCTAGTGCTAGAAGCCATGATTTTTTCCATGAAAATCTAGTGGCACTACTTTATGGAGAGAAGTGTGACATATACACCACCCAAAATTTCCTAATGTATAAATTCAAAAATTATGAGATCAACATGTGTAAAAGGAGATGGTTAGAGATATTCAAGAATTATGATTGATCTATTATCTATCATCCTGGAAAGAAGAAAAAGGTAATGGATGCTCTAATTAGAAAAGAACCCACTACTCTATCCATATTACGCATTGAGAAAGATTATATCTTCTTGGATATGCAATGGATAGATTGAGAAACCATAAGGGAAGGGGATACTTACTACATTTCCCAAATTATTATATAACCATACATCCCAGAAAATATTAAGGAAGAACAATGAAATGATGTGGAGTAACAAAAGAGGTTGAATGCAGAAAATTAATTGAATCTACAAGAGTACCTTATCGACGATGAAGGTATGATTCATTTTTGGATGCGGCTTTGTGTTCCATCATCACCTAGTATTAAGAAATATCAATTGGAAAATGCATGTATCTCAATATTATCTATCCATATTGGTAGTTCCAAGATGTACCATGATCTTTGGGAAAACGTCAAGTGGAATAACATGAAGAATGAAATGGAGGAATATATCTCATGGTTCTTGGTATGTCAGCAAGTTAAAGAAGAGAGACAAAAGTCTAAATGATAGATACATCCATTGCCTATACCCATATGGAAATGTGAGAATTATACTATGGACGTTGTCATGGGTCTCCCAAATACATCGAAGGGAAATAATGCGATATGGGTTGTAGTTGACCGACTCACCAAGGCTGCTAGTTTTATCACTATGCATGTAGACATATCTCTTGAACAACAAGGAAAGATATATGTGAAGGATGCTGTGATATTTCATGGTTTTCCACTCTCAATTTTTTCTAACAATGATCCAAGGTTCACATTTAAATTCTAGAGGATCCTTCAATATTATTAGTGTAGGGAATTAAATTTCAGCACGGCCTTTCACCCCAAAACTGATGGCCAATATGAAAGGACTATTCAGGTGAATAAATATATTCTAAGAGCCTGATCTCTAGAATTCAAGGGTGGATTGGATCAACACCCCTCATTGGTTGAGTTCTCATATAACAATATCTTCCACTCATGTATTTAAATGGATCTGTTTGAATCATTGTATGGAAAGCGATGTAGAAATCTATCCTGTTGGGATAAAGTTGGAGAAAGAAAGCTACTTGGACCCGATCTTGTGCAATAGATGACAGAGAAGGTTCATGTCATCCAGAAACACAACAAATCTAATCAGTTTCAGCAAAATATCTATTCTGAAAACCGTCTAAGGGATTTGGATTTTGATGTTAGAGATAAATTCTTCCTTCAAAATAAACCATGGAAAAGTCTCATGAAAATTTGAAAGAAAGGGAAGCTAATCCCAAGGTAAATTGGCCCCTTTTAGATCCTTGAACGCATAAGAAACATGGCCTATTGGCTTTTACATCTACCAAATATGGCTCAATTTCATGATGTTTTCACGTGTCACTCTTGAGAAAGTACATACCAGATCTCACACATATACTGAACTCAGAGGTGGTATAACTCGAAGATGATATCTCTTATGAGGAGCAGCCAGTAAAGATTCTGGAATAGGAAGATAAGGTTCTACGCAATAGGACAACCTATATTGTCAAAGTGTTTTAGAGGAACCATATGTTTGAGGAAGAATCTTTGGAATAAAATGATGAAGTGAAGGAGATGTATGCTCAACTGTTTATGTAAAACAAAATTTTGAGGGAGAAATTTCCTAAGGGGGGAAGAATGTAACGACCCAATGTTTTAGAAATGGAAATACCTTTCTTATAAATATTTCATATAATCACATGAAATCACAACATTAAGAACTAATAAGTGCTATGTGACCAACAAACATAATTTTGTCACTTCTATGTTTGGAATTTTAAAAATCTAACATACATAGTTGTGATTAGTAAGTTATTTAGAGTATGATAAGAAAAACATAATTTATTATTGAACAGTATCCTAACCTTATGAATATTAACATAAAATTTTGAATAGTGATATACCCTAATTAATAGTACCCTTACCTATGATAGTATAAAAATAATATTCAAGATAAAATTTGATGTACCTATATTTTTGAATAAGTAAATGAATGTTTTAAAACTAGTTTTTTAGTAATAAATTATGATTTTAATTAGAAATTAAATTAATGATATTTAGAAAATTACATCTGAAAAATGGTCTTTATTTTTGGATTCAAGCCCTCGAAAAATGTTTTTGGTGAATTTTTGGAATTTTTCTGAAATTCCTTAATTTTTGGTGGATAGTAATATACAATAATTTACCATATAAATACATTATAATTTAAAAATGCTATTACTGACTTCACAAGTGATGTAAGCACCCAAATCTCGAACTCACATGCCCTCTTTACTATTATTGGTCATGGAAGACTCAATATTTCTTGTCTTAGGGAAAATTAATAAACTGATGAATTAAATATTAAGGAAATCCCTCTCTCTCCCATTATAAAGACCACCTTTCACACCCTCTTTCCTCACACCTCTCAAGCTTCAATATTTGTCTAAACTCAACCCACACATCTTCTCTATCCCCTTTCCCACATCTATGAGCTTCTGGTATCATAAAATGACTAATCCAAGATTCTTTAAGGGGGATCTCAATAGGAGGATTCAAGAGGACATTATAGTGAAGATGGAATTCAGATACAAGGTATGGGAAAAATCTCGAACCCAAATTTTTTTCTTCAGGTTCTCCTTCTTTGACTCCATTTTTGGTATGGTCACTCCATAAAAATCATTTGATCATCATTATAATAATTTTTTTGGGATATAAATATCTTCTGCTAAATTTTATGTCAAGAAAGTGTTTTCCAAAATAGCTCTTCTTTAAACAACACACCTTTTACTTCTTACTCAAGATTGATGGTTATCGTATCAAGTATGTCATTCCCACTTAAATTTGATGACCCAAATTTATGAATGTGTCCTTATCAGATGAAAATCATTCCATTCCATGGGATAGTTATGTTCGTTTTTTTATATATGTTCATTGTGACATTCCTGATAAATAATAATGTTATGATGTGATAGGTGCGCTGGGAATTATATAGTGTAATATGAATGTTTCAATGTGATGTGTGTTCCTAGAATTATCCAGTGCTCTAATTCATTGGGTAAAGTGATGAATCTAATGATTTTGATTAAAATGATGTGTGAACAGTATTCTAGCTTAGTCCACAAGTATGTGTGTTATTTAACCACTAAGACATGATGTTTCATTTTTACGCATTACAACATTTCAAGTATCTTATTAATGCTTCCTCTCATGTTTAGGATACATTTCCTATGGTATAGTTATGATCACCCATTATTTTATTTTTATTATCTATCCACTTGTTGGGATTTTTGCTCAACACTTTTGATGTATATCCTCATGTGACTACATATGCTAAGGAGAGGTCATGTGCCAATACGAAGCTATAGAAGAATGAATTAAATAAATGTTTATGCTTAATGTTGAAATTTTTATGTATGATCCTATTTTTCCCATGATACTAAACCTTTGGATCCTATATGTGTAACACTATTATGTTGTTTATATTTAAAATGAAGTAATAGTAATGTATGAAAAGGTTGGGTCACTACATGATAGACCTAGTAAAATATAAATGAAGAAAAGATCACTCATCTTAGGATACTTACACATGAAAACACCTATCATTTGTATGAAAACACCAATTCATTGTGCGAAACATAAACTACACCACCGCCGCTCCACGAAAGAGTGGAATCCAGCCTTAAACCCCAATATTTGACCAAAAAGACACCAAATCAAACCAAAGGAATGAACCCTAACTTATGGATATTTTATAACTTCATGAAATAGGGAGGTAACCCTAAGTGGAATGAAGAAAATGAAGATAGATACACTTACTTTAAGAAATCATGAATAAAACAAGACAAATACACCAGTAACTGAATTTCCAAACTACTAAAATTGAAAGTGAGGTTCGATTAAGGCTGAGGAGGTCATGTAGAAACATGAATGGTGGGAAAGAGTAAAAATTGATGGATTTATGAAAGAAAAAATTTACCACTTCAAATCATGGTGATTTATGAAATCCGGGGAAGTTTCACCCAAATTCGCGATGAATATGAGCTCCAAAGAGGGGGAGGAGAGCATGGGGCGTGCCTTCAGTAATTGGTTTTGGGTGAGAGTTGGAATCAATAGAAAACCATAAAAATAGAATGATATATTAATGAATTAAAAAAATTTAAAGTAGGAAATGGCCTTTCGGGCTGGCCCAATACCTTAATAAAAAACCCATGTCCATCATGATTACGGATTCCTATGAGATCCAAATAGATATAGTGGTTTTAATATACCAGGGGATGATAATTGGGGAGTTGAATGAGATTAAAATGTAGAAAAATGAATGATTTATAAAATAAATAATAATGGGTTTTAAATCTGGAAATGGGCTCATGGTTTGGCCCAAATCATAAAAACTCACCCTTTCTACAAAAAATGTACGGGAAACCCTCACAAAAAAAGAAGAAATGGGAATTAAATGAAACAATAGATTTAAAATAATTCATTTATGTGACATAAAATGATTTCTTTTTTATAAATAAGTCCCAAATGACTAACTCCATTTGAATAATTTAATTCAATCTATTAAATAATGCATCTACTTCGCATTCAGGTTAGATGATAATTCTAGATGTGTTCTAAGATACCTAGTAAAATTTTCATCACAAGTACCAATGGATTCATCGTCCTTATTTTTAGGCTTAATTTATTCCTTCACCATTTTTATATTATGAATACTTTGGAATTAATTATAGTAATATAATATCTTAAACTAATCCCACTTTTCGGATTCAATTTCTTCATATTGACTCATGTTCTTGATAAAATACCACCAAATTTTTTTTCACCTTTAAAATGATAAACTACCTAAATTACTCAATAGGGTGTCGAACAATAGTGAATAGAGAATATATTTTTAGATATACTGATACATTTCTTAGAAACTATTAAATCGTAAGGACATAAAAAATAACAATTGTGCTTCCTCATAAAGGGGACAATAAAATATTGGTCACTCTTTTGTTCCCTTGGAAGAATATCATAATTCATAGAATTGGAATGTTTCATAAATAGAATAATGAAAATTATTCACTATATAACCCATAAAATATTTTTTAGAGGAGTAAAATCATTTAATTATCCATCACATCCATCATTAAAATGTTTCCTTCGGGTTCTAACAACATACTAAAATAAAAAAAATCACATCTTGAGAAATAATAATAAGTATAAAAATCCATATACTCATGTAAAATTATTTATAGTGTGTTTAAATCAAGAAAATTTATTTTTAGTCAATGAAACATTAGTTTTAACATAGATCATCCATGATCTTTACTAAAATATGATGTTAGTAAACATTATATAGACTTAAACCCAGGGTTATCACTAATTTTTCTCATCCAATATTCCAAGGTTAACAAAACCATGTTATGATACCAACGGTCATGAATCATAACATTTATACAGATATATTTTATCTTATTATATGAATAATCATTATATAACATAAGGATATAAACTAGAATCATATAGGTCTAGTATATTGGGAACCATGTTTACATAAAAAACTAATTACTAAGTGAACTATACCATCTTAGAAGATATTCTTCCTAACTGTCACCTACATCTTATACAAATCATAGGTAATACATCTCTTCATAACATGGGCAATAGAAACATAACAATGGGTGAGATCAGATGTTCAGTAATGGTAAATATTTGAGATAGTAATTATAAAAAATGATACCATGAGATTAATCATTTGGTAATATGATTATAACCACTGAATACCATACCATGAATATAATAGGTCCAAATCATGGGTCTGGGAATAATTCATTGATGTTCATGAATCATAAAGTAATAAAATAACATAACCCATGATATCATAAATTGGAATAATTTGTATATATATTTTATACACATAACCATATAAAATCATTACCATTGTCATCCAGGATTACTTCAAATACTATCATAGTAGATGGTGTTCACGTCTAAAACCATGGTAGTAGTCAATGATCTCTCCCACGAAAACCATGGGGGATAAAGTTTCATACTAAATTTGGTTTACTCCCCATTATAGAATAGTTCATATCATGAGATACCCCACCTAACCAAATGAATTATAAGAATATATATGTATGGTCTCACCCATCACATAATGAAAATCAGAAATATGTGTTCTATAGGATCATAAAACATTCATCAAATCATGACCCTTGAAAATGAAACATATTTCAAAAAAAATCATCATAAAATAAATCATGGAAATGAAACTAGTTTCATTAAACCTTCATCATTCCCTCATAGAGTAACCTATGTAAAAGTAATGGGTTTCATTAAAATAAAATCATCATAATTATAATCCATATAGAGATAGAATTGCAATGGTATCATTAATTACCTTGGACCTAGTTGGAAAGTGTTGATTGTTAGACTACTACATTATCATGTAATATAAGTGATATCATGTCAGATTAATGAATTATTTTCTCATCTTTTTACACTAGATATATACTTTATGTCACATTATTTTTGAAAGAATAAAAATATAAAAATGTGAATGTAAATATTTTGCATCGTTTAATTCATTTAAAGAACCTTTCTTCATATCCAGGGGAATGGAAAAAAATATGGTGTGATCAGAAATTCTAAGGGTGGAATATAGAAGTTATAAAGAGTAAATAAGGTTTAATCCCCCACGAAATGTTGATAGTTGAAAAAAATTTACATTTAATGAATTACATGAGCACAAATGATAATTTGGATTGAGTAAAGGATGATAATATAATGTCACAAAATTATTCACACGGTATTGAAACTTATCTATGTATATCATAACTATTAAAATAATCACAAGGACACCAACAAATAATTCCATAATGAATAAATGCATAATGATGAACATCATAAAATTACCGTCATGGCTGCATACCAGGAAATGTTACAAATATGGGTAAGGTCTTTCTAAAAACCCAATCTATGATGTCTCTTGATACCTATCTATTCATTGAGGCAATATATTTGGTGCCTCCCATTATATACTATTTCCATTGAAATAATCACATGATTGTTAGAAATTACAATTCAATATAACATAAACATAAATATTCATATTGAATATCATAAATATGAAATTTTAGTGTTTCCATAGTCAAACTAATCATAAACCATCTTGATAAAGAATATTTATGGTATCATTTTAACATATCCTCAGTAGAGTATAATGAAAATAAATGCTTATTATTATTTTTCAATAAAAATAACAAAAAAATCATTAAAAAATATTTTAGAAAATACCCATTTCACAATGGAAACCACTTTAAAAAAATTATTCAATATAAAAAATATATAGAATGAATAATAAAAATTTTTGAAGAAAAATTAAAATAATTATGTGTTGAGGAAAATCGTATGAATTCGTTCATGCTGATTATGTTAAAAAGTGATTTATTTCACATTTTTTTGTAAAAATTCAAATATATAGCGTTTAGAAAATGGAAATATGATTATTTTTACTCCTTTATAAATATAATCAATCATGGGTACTGATTTGATTAATAAATAATTTTATAATATTTAAAATATTCAATGACTTATTTTAAAAAATATATTGATATTGAAGAAAACAATTCCCAACTGAGTAGAAAAATGTGATCATTTTCATTAAAACATGAATTCACTATATTGAATACATAAATTGTGTAAAATAAATGTAAAAAATTATAACTTATATGAATAATTATTTGTGAATAAAATATTTTTGGATTAACATAAAAAATTAAATATTTATCCAATTAAAAATTTTAAAAAAAATATTCCTTAATAAAGATGAGATTGTGAAATTAATTATTTCCACATTGGTAACTTTACAATCATAACCCACGTGAATACAAAACATCACATTAAACATTAAATACTCTATATATAAAGATACTCATGATATAAAACATCAAATGGATAGTAGATATAGTACAAGAAACAATCAACCATCAAATAAATTATAAGTCTCGTGGAAAAATATGACATGAGAAACCCATATAAGGTTCATATCATTGAAATAAAATTTTATAAATTATCTGATTATGTATACCAAATATAAAGCTATATAAAACAAGTCTAAGTAAAACACAAATAAAAAAGTTTCCATTTTAATAAGAATCTTTCCATAATATTTTTAATGAAGAAGTTATTTAACCCAATAAAAGGGGATTGAGTTAAAAAATCCTTATAACATGGAAATTTATTGTAAACTCCTCTGATGAAATAGTAACAATTTAAATCTAAAATACCCTAAATTTTTAAGGATTAAAATTATAAAATATAAATGGGTATTATATAGACTATATAAATTAATTAGGTGCATAACATTAGATTATGCCTCAATAGAATAAAATTGATACAAAATCACTTAAATTAGGTGTGATTTGTCACATACATCATTTATCTCCCAAAATGATAAAATTATAAAATTAGTAGGGTTATTAATAACCATTTTAATGTACATTGTTTCATTTATTTTAATTATAATCATATTTTATTTAATCAATTTTGTTTACGTCATATGTTTTGATGATATATGGTTCATATATCCAAAATGTCTTTGGTATGTTGACCATATTAAAAGAGGATATTGTTCCATTATTAATAGAATAATAATAATCACATACATATAATTTTAATACATCAATGTTTCCTTTAAAATTATTTATGAAATATGGTTATGAAAAATTAATTACATTACACTAATAGAGATGGTAGGTCATACGTATACATGGGTAACTTTTTTATTTTTCAACGATCATGACGGAATTAAAGTGAGTCTTTTTTAAAAATTAAAAAAATTAATATATATATATATATATATATATATTATGATATAATTGTGTGGCATATTCTTTTTTATACAGACCATGTGATGCCGTATTGAAAAACAAATCACACCATTGCATGGAGGATTTAATCATTACGTACACATTAGTGACATTATCACAATTCAATGAATTCAATGCTATGATATAATATGATGTATTAATTTTATTTAATGATAAATATGCGATTAATATCATATAGAAAAATTATTAAATAAATCATCATAAAAAAACATAAGTGGGGTTGCTGGAAATCAAATTACAACGGTCATGAGGTGGTTGTCTTTCTTACAGATAAATGATTGTTTAGTTTTCCACGTGATAATATTGATGATAGATGTTGGTTATCAAATTAACCTAACAATATATCATTTTTTTACATAATGAATTTATTATATAATTGTGGTATATTATTATTTGAAGGAGGAGGAAGAAGAACTAACATAAATATTGTTGTTTAAGATCGATACCTCTTCTTTACACAACCTCTTAAGGTTTACACCACAAACATTTTTAGGAGGGATGTATTATCAATAAAAGTCCTCTAAGAAATGGAAAATTAAAGAATGAATTTTTACTTGGTTTTATGGAAGAACGTGTTATTTATATTTCAATTATAGAGGATTGGAGGTTTCATTTTATTAGTGAGGGGAGGAACACTTTTGATATTTCTTATAATATTAAATTGTTATAAATTTTTTTCTTGTAAAAATTTATTAACAATTATATAATTGGAATATGGGATAAGTAGAGGTAGAACTAAGTCATTAAATAATGTTTGGACTAGTTTACATTAGTTTTTTCCCCATTCCATTTTTCTATCCCCCATTAACCCTTTTATATAATTATCATGATAACCATATTTTTTCATTTTAGGGGTAATACAGTTAATATAAATGGTAATTTTTTAAATTAATGGATAATATATGATATTTATTAACTTCTAGATATCACAAGGATGAGGATAGGGTTTTTTATGAATTTTAAATAAATTAATAAAAAGATTATTATTTGTTATCATCAATTTAATTTTTAAACATTATTTAATCTAACAATAGATACATCAACATAAAGGGGTAATTATAATATATAATTTTAACATAATAATAATATTGAATATACAAATATAAAAAAATGGAACACTATAAATTATTCAAATTTTATTACTTTTAATATTATCAAAATCATTTATTTTATATTAACATTAATTAATGAAATACTATATCGGTGTTGTGTAAGAATTAATGAAAAATCAGTAATCAGTAAAAATTATAAATAAATAACCATCATTAAATATGTTTAATTATTATCTAAATAAATATTATTATTTTTCATAGAATATTTTTGTCCTTATGTGAAGACATGTGATATTTTTAAAAGTTAAATAGTGACATGCAGTGTTTTTATTTACATAAAATATTAAATAGGTCACGTTCTTTGAAAATTTTCAAATAAAAAAAAGTAATTTTAAGAATAGAGTGAAAATTTCTAAAGTACCATCGACCAATAATATTTAATATTAATAATATTTTAATTTTCAATTAGTTTTAATTGATGTTAAGCGGATTTGATCTTTTATTTTGATGATTAAATTTAAATTTTTTTATAATACATTTTGACGAAAAACTACATTTAACATATTAAAAAAATATAAAATTGTTTCATTCAAAACATGAAATCTATTTTAACAAAATCAATCTCTATAACTAGTATAAATTCATTTTATAACTATCCCACAAAGCGTGATGAAACATAGTTTTCTGATAAAAATAAAATTTAAGTCTAAATTTTTTTTATACTACTATCACATATAATATCAATTAATATATAATTAATAATATTGTATATATATAAATGAGTATTATATAAATAAACTATTAAATTAAAATTATTGTGGGTATTTTCAATGAAAATAGATGATAGTTTCCCAAAAATCAACATTTTTCATTATTCGTGAAAAAATCAATATTTTCTAAAAAATCACCAAATTTCACAACTTGTTAATTTTTTCATGATGATTTGAAAATTTATTTTCAAAATTTTCAATTAAATTTATAATTTTTTAAAAAATTAATTATATTTTTTTCTCAAAAAAAATCAATAAAAAACATTTTTGATTGAAAATATATTCTTAAATTATGTAACAACTTCACTAAGACATTAATACATATTTAACCATATATATGGTTCACCTAAAATAATTATATATTATTTTTAAAAGGTTTTCATTCCTATCAAACAACCATTTTTTTGATACGTTTACATTGGTCATGTGTAAATATTTTAATAGTATATCTTGATCTGTTTAAACATGGTATTTCATGTAACAGAATCTATCTATGAAATCAAATATATTTGAAGAGAAATTTATTCTAAAATATTAGGGTATTAAATTCTACCTAGTAAAATAAATTTCAAACTTCTAAATTTATTTGGGTCATTAAAGGTCTAAACATAATGGAAACCCAAAACTATAGATTTGGACACTAAGGTATATTTTAAAAAATAAATTTCATTTCAAAAATATTATACAAAATATCATCTATTGGGTTCCTAGATAAGGAAAACATTTGTGGGATGTTAAAATATTGAAAATTAAAATAATAGAAACATCAAAGGACTTATATAAAAAGATAGAGACCATGGTTAGGAGAAGTTTATTTACCCAAAAACTAAAAATCAGTGAGGGTTGAAAAGACCACTTATTCCTCATAAATAATGATAATATGGAATCATTTTTATTTTAAGATCATTTCCCATGAATTGGATAATTCCTTTACAAAATAGATTGAGAAAATAGGGAGTTATACTTACCAGATAAGTAGAATTTTATATTTTAGTCGATTTATACTACAATTTGATATTTTTTTCCATGTAATAAGTATTCATGATTTTTTTGTTCTATCCTCGCAGCAATAAAATTTACTTCTAATGGAACATGTAATCTAAAAAATAATAACAATGTATTCCTCTTGTATATAATTAAAACAAATTTTTTATCATAATGTAAGATAACACCCAAAATTAAAAACCCTTTTTAAGAAGAAATAAGTCATTATTCTAAAAATTTTCAATAATATAATTTTAGGTTTACAATAGATCATTTCGTAAATAAATTCACATATATCCCAAATAAATTCAGTAGACTCAACATGAGTAATGATTTTAACCTCGATGTTTATCTCTTATAATTTATCTTACACCTCCAAAAATATAATTTCATTATTTCTAAATAATACTTCATGTTAATCATAATGGTTATAAATACCCCAACCCAATAAAATAACTCATAAAATATCATTAATACACTAAAAATAAAAAATAAAAAAATTTCTTCCAAATTTTTTTTCCCAAGGCCATTTTAACATTTATCCGTTAAACCAAATCCGTGAAAAATAAAGTTAAAATGACCAAGACATATTTTAATCATATTTTAGGCATCACAACTGTTTCTACCATTAACTTTGGTTTCATCCACAAGTATTTTCTAAATGTGGTGGTTTATCAAACAATACATTGGTTGTCCTTTTTCTAAATCTACATTAATGAAAATCCTTTAACATTCTCAATTATACGTTGAACAAATTCAATATAAATATTAATCCTCAAATAAATTTTCAATCCCATGGTAATCTATTTGATAAAACCTATGTTCTACTGAATTCTTTGTTTTTGTGATCTCAAAATAATTGTTCTCATTAAATTAGTGTGTTTCATGTTTTCTCTATGTTTTTTATAATCTTAGACAAGTGATAAAAATTAAAATGTATGAGTCATCATGGAAGTTCAAACACCTATGAAGATGGCACACCACCAATCATATCCTACAGTCATTACAAATGAGTTACCATCGACAGAACACTCCACCAACAAGGAAAATTGTAAAAGTACTGAAACTTATCATCGTTAAGATATTATACTTTTGATAGGGAATTTTGATAAATTATGAGACACCACTAGCCAAACCTACCAACAGAGGATTTACTGCTAGAAGGATGAATCACCAACTACCAAATTTGTTTTATAGGTACTGAATTGACATCTCGTTAGTAGAATACACCACCATCATTGTGTAACTTTTATAAGAATAACTCTCTAGATCCTGAGATGTTGTCAGATTGATTCATTTACAAACTGACACCTCCAATGACACACTACTAGAGGAAGACACCACCATTATTTATAACTTATTTATTTTGAAATATATTATTCAAATGGTTAGTTTATTATATCCAATGATAAACATATTTTAATGATTGTCTCTTAAATGGATGACAAAATGAACTGATGTATGATTTAGTCCTGCAGTATGAGGAAGTAGAGAGTATCCATATTTTCCTACTCCTATGGATGGTAAAAGAGATGTAGACCCCCACAAGCATAATATAAGGAAGAAACTGATGAGATGAAAGGACTTAACCATACATGATTGAGAAAATGTTGATTTCTATATCAATATGATCTTATCTACTACATCATATTTACACGACTAAGAAGGATGAAGCAAAATACACACTTATCACCTTTATGCAGTACCAAATAAGAGTTTATGACATTATGTTCGACTTAATATTAAAGTACCCAACTCAATCTCCACTTCAAATACAAATCAAGTGTCATGCACTGCACTTCACATAAAATCGATCATCTCAACCCATTCATACTATTATTGATCATTTTTTATTATATTTTTACATTAAGAGTAGTGTGTTATATTCTTTATTTTAATACACATGCATTATCTGCTTATATTACTAGAAGATACATAGATATATTCATACCTCCTTTTACACCTTTACTCCCAGTAGTAACAATGGAAGAGGCCATGTGTGGTATGGACAGTTGTAAACTATTGTAAAATAGGATGTATGTTTTGAATCAAACTTATTATTTTATATAAACTTATTTGTGTAGTGTGATCACTAAGTAGAGGCGAATATAAATCCCTTTGATACTGAACCTCTTATATTCAAAAATTCAACTGTGTTTTTTTAGTTTGTTTTAATTTGAATTTTCTGGATCAATATAAAAATTTGTTTTAAACTATAAAAAAATTAATACATTGATATTTAAACATAATTAATGTTTTTATAATATATTAATTAACTACATTTATTTCAACATACTATGTAGTATTGTATATTATTTTATCTAATACCTCATAAATTTTTTAATAGGTTTTTTTTTAAATTGAAACATATAATGATCAGTTATATTTGTTAATTTGGACAATTTAAAAGTAATTTGGGTAATGATTTTTTAATCCTTTTTGACAAAAAGAACATTATTGGGAACTCTATTCACCCCACACTTGTGATTCTCTCTTGGACCAACATTTGGTATCATATGATTATTTCTTTTGTTTTAATGTTTTCAAAATCTTATAAACCTAGATTTTAATTTCACTTTAATGATCTTAAATTTATGTTATTTCTAAATTTAAATCATTAAAAGGATTCTATACAAGAAGGTTCTACTACTAAAATACATTCCTTTTTCAATAAAAAAAATTTATGATCAATGGAAGGTTTAAATGAAAATTCATATATAGTATTTGGGTTTTGAAATATGGACTACAATAGAATATTAATATCTTATAACATCAAATAATATAAAGGACTAGTATAATGATTCTATGATTTCATACAATAATACTTTTAAATAAATTAATTCAATTTATTGTGACTTGAAGGGTGAATAATTGAATAGAATACCTACATGAAAAACTGAATATGAAATTTTGGATATTTTATCGGTTTCTCATGAGAGAAAAAATAATATTAAAGTGATGATACTAAAAAACAAACACTATTAAGAATGATAACATAAAAATGAATCTTGATGAACCCATTTCTTTCATGTATCCTTGGTACAATAAAAATTATAAAACAATGAGATCAGCTGGGAATTTTGTATCAAAAAAGGACTAGATCTTGCAGCAGGTTAGATGTTTAACTAAAAGATATAGAGGAATGGCTATGTCAACTATAGAATCTTGTTACATCATCAATAATCATCTCAAAGAGTTTATTGGCAAATTTATGATCCTTGAAGAGGAGATAAAAGTCATTCGATAAGATGATGTATAACATAATAGAAGATCTATATCCTATAATAATATATAATCTAAACAAAGGAAAACAATAAATTTCAAGATGAGAGATCAAGTGACAGTGATACACCTCTACAAAGTGATTATGAGATAGATCATCTAGCTATATGGTTTTATGAAATTTACAGAAAGAAAATGTTTTCCAAAAATACCAATTATATATTAATGTTTGATTATAAATTAAATTGAATGTGATACTACTAGAAGGACGGAAATGAGGTCACCTACTATGAATGAAAAATGAAAGGACATGTCAACGATCATTGTCCCAATTTAATGTATAAAACTAAATAAGATGACTAGGACCGAAGGGATAAGAATCGTGTGAATATAATGTGGTGTTACTATGATGGTAGCTTCAGTGATTTTAATTCATCGCCTGAGGAGAAACCTGACACATGCAATAAGTAATTTATAATAGAATTCAATGTTTTATATACTCTTCCTAATATTTTAATTGTGCATAATTATGTTATTTCTGATAGTTCTGGGAATTAACAATTTGTTGATGATATGAATAAGGAAAAAATTGTTTAATATTATAGTAAATGGATCAAACATTTAATGAAAATATTAAGATTATAAGGATCTCAAAATAAAACTTACTTTATCTACCAATTTTAAATTTGGTCTGTCTATTGAAAAGGAATAGAATTATCAACTATTAGAAGAAAAAACTGAACTTCAACATTAAAATGATAAATTAACTAGATAGTTAGAAAAATTCAATAATGGTAGAGATAAAATCAAAAAAAAATTATGAATTAAAGTTTTGACTAAATATTTTATTGATATTAGATATAAACCTTGGCAGAGGGGGGGAGTAAAATGAAATTTTGTTTCAAAAGGTAAACCAAAAAGTTCTCCTACCAATTATCAATATAATGGACATAATAATGTTCTTATTTAAAAAATTCATCAATATTTTTATATGAAACATATCATGAAATATTTGGTTCCTAAATATTTAAATACTAACATCCCTGGACCCAATAAAATATAGATATTATAGTCATTTCATTTATAAATCCTATTTTTTGGAAGAACTTTACGGCCTCCCATAAACATCCATGGATGTTGGACGATGGTTTTTTAACACATATGATAGGATATAATTCATTATAAAATATACTTATTAATTTTGATGTTGGAAATTTTAACTTTGTCGATAAATCAAAACTTAAAATAATCAATCGTGGAGAAATCAATAAAAAACTAAATATTTATTTCTATAGTATTTTTTTGGGGTTTAAATATATAACCTATTTAGAATCTCCCAATTATTTGATAATGGTTTTTATGTTAAATTCTAGAATAATGATTTGAATGTTTATAATTTTAATAATTCTTTTAGTTTTACTTCATTAGGATATGATAATGCTTACTTTATTGATTTAAATTCATTAATTTCACAAAATGATCCATGTTTAAGTGATTTTCACAAAGAATCATGAAAATTAATTGGAGACTAGGCCATTGAAATATTTACCCACTGAGGATGTTTAATAAAAAATGGTTTGGCTAGGATCTACCTATGATTGTGTTCCTAAATAATAATGTATGTAACCAATGTCAAAAAGGGAAGAAACATAATGTTTCTTTTAAATTAAATATAAAAGTGTCAACTTCTCAACCTCTTGAGTTAATTCATATGGATTTATTTGGATTGTCTAGATTTTTTAGTTTAAATGGGAATTACTTTGTCTATATATATCAATATGACTATACTAATTATACTTAGTAATTATCTCTAGATCAAAAATGTAAAGCTTGTTTGTTATTTCACCATGTATGCTAGATCTGTAGAAAACATAAGTGGACAAAGAGTTAAGACTGAAAGAAGTCACCATGGTCGAGAGTTTGAAAACCCATATTTCGAACCTTTTTTCTCACAAAATGGTTATTTCAATAAATTATCTACTCCTAGGACCCCATTGTAGAATGTAGTTATTTAAAGGAAAAATATAGATTTACTAAATTCATCTAGGACCATATTAAATGATAATGAGCTACTTATTTATTTTTTGGAAGATATATTGAATATAGGCTGATACATCATAAATATAGCTATAATTAGACCAATCTTGAATAAAACCCCATATAATATTTTGAATAATAGGAATCCTATAGATAATTTCTTTATTGTTTTGGTTAAAAAGTCTTTATTATTAATATCAAGGATAATATTGATAAGTTTTCCTCCAAAAGTGATGATGGAATTTTCCTCGGAAATTCAATTTCCAGTAATACCTATTGAGTTTTAAATAAAAGAAATATAATAGTGGAAGTATTTGATTGAAGTATTTGTTCAAGTCAAATTTGATGAAACAAATCCATATGAACCTAATATCTACCTATAAAATCTTGAGGATTATTTTTCTTCTATAAACATAAATCATAAATCTTCTAATTCTATTGATAAACAAGTATAAAAATCATCTAGATTTGAAGCATTTAGAGAACTTACTGAACCTTGACCTAAACAAAATTATTACTTTACCAACTCTACTTTTTCTAGAGGTGTTAGAACTCTCAATTATCACCCCATAGATGTTTTTATAAGATACCTAGATAAAGGTACAAAAACCATATTCTATCTTATAAATCATGTTGAAAATAAATCATTATTATCTAATTTAGGACCAAATAAAATCATTGAAGATATTAATGATGAATTCTTGGTGAAGAAAATTCAAGAAGATTTAAATCAATTTAAAAGAAACAATATGTGTGAACTTGTAGATAGAACCAAGGGATCCATGACTATTGGAACTATATGAGTGTTTTGGAATAAGGTAGATAAGTCAAGAATAATACATAGAACACAAAAAGAAATTTCGCAAAAAGTTATACTCAAAAACATGGAATAGACTACAAAGATACCATTTCAACATTATCTAGACTTGACTCCATTAGAATTATATTAATTTACACATCACATCATGATTTCATTCTTTATCAAATATATTTCACGATTGCATTGTTAAATGGTTTTATAATTGAGGATGTTTTTTGAAAAATCCCAAAGTTTTCAAAATCCCAATTTTCAAAATCAAGTTTTAAAATTAACCAAAGCATTATATATTTTAAAACAATCTCGTAGATCTTGGTATGATAAGATCAAAAAACTTCTTATTTCAAAAGGATTTTAATTAGGTTAGTTAATCCTGTACTTTTTATAAAATGAATATCAAATGATGTTTTATTAGTAAAAATGTATAAAGGTTATATAAGTATTGGAAAATCACGAAATTGTTTATGTACTTGTTTTTCATAAATGATAAAATTGAATTTGAAATGTGATTGATGTGTAAACATATGTTATTTCTGGGATATGAAAATTTTCAAAATAAATAATTAATTATTTTAAATCAATGTAAATATATAAAATAAATTTTAAAATATTTTAATCAGGATAGAACTAAGAGTAGTAATACTCTTATTAGTACCAATTGTAAATTGGATCTTGACGAATCTGGGAAACAAGATTATCCAACTAGTTACAATGGTATGATTGGATGTCTTCTCTACTTGACTCTTAGACAAATGGATATAATATTTATTGTACGTGTCCTCATTTAAAAAAACATAAAGGAGTAAGTTTTAAATGTTTTTAAAATAATTTCAAAATACTGAATGTATTCAAAAAATGTAAAATTGTTTTACCCCATAGGAAAATCATTTGATATATTTAGTTATTCTGATGTTGAATTTGGTGGATGTTTTTTATATAGAAAAATGACCTTTGAGACATGTCACTTTTCAGGGAAGCCTCTAGTTTCATGGTGTAGTCTAAAATTAAATTATGTTCCATTATATACTGCTAAAGATGAATACATAAATACAGGTAGTTTGTGTGCACAAATTATGTGCATGTAACACACATTAGTAGTCTAGTGATATAATTCTTATGTGTCCCCATTAAATGTGATAGAATAATTTCTATAAATAATTTTATATATCAGTTATCTAATTATTGGAAAAAGAATATTGATATAAGACATCAATTTTTTAGAGATTATTTTCAAAAGGGTGATATCACTCTTGAATTTATTCATATAGATTATCAATTGCCTCAAATCTTTACAAATCCTTTAAATTTTGATAGAATGAAAAATATCAAACATAATTTTGGAATTATTAATTTTAGATATTTTTAATTTTATGTGACACACCATTGGATGACACATCATTGGGTAACACATTGTTGGGTGACACACTGTTGGGTGTCATACCCTTAGGTATGACATGTAATTGGTCTGTCTCACGATTTTTCAATCTCACCATTGCTCTCTCTCAGCAAGTTTTTGTCTCACTTTTGGGTTCAGGCATTTGTGAAATTAATGTTTCGGTATTGTTAAACAAGTGGGTTATTTTTTTTAAAATTTTTTTGGTTTATTTTATAACAAAACCCCAATTTGAATCTTTCCCAACACTCAAAATCAATTTCATTTATTATTTTGATTTTAAAATTTCTGAAATATAAAATTATTTACACTAGATGGTTATATATTTCAAAACATACATATATTCTCATGCCATTTCATTCTCTCAATCCCAATTAAACCCTCCATCTCCCAACCATCAACCATAAATCTTCAACCAACAATACCATACAAATTACCATTACAGGAGTGAAATATCATTCTAATTCATCACCATATAAGTCATGATGATTTAAGAAGTGAAAAGGTGAATTGGGTGTTCTTGATCCAGTAGTTCCATTGAACCAAGAATTCTAAAAGTTGATCATTAAACCCAAAAATTATGTTGCAGAAAAATTGGGTTTTCTTAAGAATGTATCAACTAGTAAAATTCAAATAGAACCAAGTATGGATATATTGGTTTTCTTCAAGTGAGTGAAATTTCTACCCAATTTTTGGTGCATCAATTGTATCGAAATGTCGAGTCTTCCTTTGATGAAAAATAAGTGGCTTAGATTTGAACAAGTAAAGATGGTTGTAAAGTTTTTTCATCTCAATGAAATTGGATGAATTTCTATGTGTACCACATAAAAGAGTATATGATAAAATCTAACTCACCATTGCTCATATAATTCAGTTTCCTTATATGAATAAGCACTTTCTGATTTTACTGGAGATGAAATAACCTAAAGACCGGTATCATCAGAGGTAGATAGAGAGTGCAGATTTCTATTCAATTTTATTCAGCACATGTTATTTCCATGGAAATGTGTATTTTCCACCTTAAGATATCAAGATGTATATTTTCCATTTCATATAAAATGTTTTCATTGGATAAACATGTGTAGGTATCATATGGTACATAAATCTTAGATGATAATACCTATTTTTAGATCTAACTCATTGATATATCGAAAGCTTATTTATGATATTCTAAATGTAAAAGGACATGTTTTAGATGATAAGGAAATAATTTTTGATTTTATTGGTTTTTTTATTTGAAAATAAATTTTATCAATAATGAGGATCAATTGGAAACCCTATAATAAATAGTCGGTACATGATAATGAGAGGTTAAATATTGAGTTCAATCTTATTGATCATACAACTAATATAAAAGTACTGGGATATTTTTTCTTGAGGATGGATGAGGTTTTTGAGTATTTAAGTGATGAAGAAGATGTGGCGGCCCCATGAGAAGAAAAGGACTTTCTAGTGGATGAGGGTAGTAACCATGTCTTTTCACCTAGATCTCCTATCATTACTATTGGTGCTCCTAGTCATCTTCAGATACATCATAAAATAGGATGATTAGTGAAAATTAATCTGGAAAAGTCTAAAATATCCAAAGAGGAACAACTCAAAATTTATTCTAAGTTTGATAATGATATGAATGGTGTTGATGATGAAGAAGAAAATTAAAATGGAGAAATTGTAGTTGAAATAGAGATGATGGAATGGTAAATAAAGAATATGGTAATGATAATTCAAAAAATGAGGGTTTTGTTAGAATAATCATAAATAAGAATATCAAAATGCATCAATAATATGATTTTCTCCTCATTCTTATAAATTTTAATAGTGGCCAAGTATTATTGAGATTTTGTACATATCTCCTAGAAAATAAGGATAATATTTTTTTGATGGTAAGCCATCCCCATATTTTAAAATTCTTCATGAAATTCATAACGTTGAAACTAGTTCTCCATTGATGTTCTGGCACTTTCTAACTATACTATGGTAGAGTAGATTACTATCATAGATAATGTTGAGAATCATTTAGCTAAACATATGAATGAAATGACATACTGATAAAGAATATTGAAATTAATTTCATGATAAGAATCCTATTGATAGGCTTGTTGAGGTTGAAATAGATGATGTAATATTGAAAAAATATGTTCACAAGGAAGAAGAAACTTCTTTGGATGAATAGACTACTAGTAAATAAAATGGACATGATCGACCAATTGAAACCCCTCCCTTAATACCTTTTTTGGTTCTTGTTGTTTCTTGAATATATTTTTTTAACCCTTCATATATTTAGGTTGACTAGATGGTAGAGTAATGATATAAATTCTCAAGTAAATAAGGTTGTTAACCAATGAATGTTGAACCTTCCATTTTATATATATAGGATCCTCAAAGATCACTAGTTTACCTTGTTGTTGTTGAAGGACTATTATGAAAAGTTTCTCCTATGACAACACATTTTTTTACCCATCCTATATGTTTTGTTCCTATGGATATGGTAAAAAAGAACACATGATTGATTTTAGAGAAAATTGTTGGCATATTATAATAATATGATTATTATTTAAGTACCTATCTTGAAAAATAAAAGTGAAAATCTGGCTCAAAATATTTTTCAATTAAAAATTGAACACATTTAACCTAGAATGATGTAACACCCCAGGTAAATAAGGAATATGAAATTTTCATATTTATCCATATTTGTGAATAAAATATTAATATGACTTTAAAGGGGACGCTATGCTCGATGGCGTACCCAACACGCAACAACGAGTTTCTTGGGAATCTTACGTTGCACTATAATAATAAAATAATATTATTTTAAATGGTAGTTAACATGTAGCCATTGTAATGGCGGGAATGGATAGAAATAACTAAAATATGATTATATATGTTCTTAAATATTTTTACATTTGTACAATAAAAGATAAAGGCTTAAAATACGGAAAGAATTCAATTTTAGGTATATATGCTCTAGTTTTCACTAAAGGTTCACTTATCACCTTTTGATGGAGAACCGTCATTAAATATAGTTTTGTTCACTCTTAAACATTATTTTGGACCAAATAAAACTCTTATTAAGAATCGGGACATCAAAATTTACTTTGTGTAAATTTTTGGTATCTTTCCGATAAAGTTCTTTTTTTTAATGAATAGTGTAAAATGTTGTATTTTAATTCAAAACCACTTTTTAATATAATTTATTTATATGATTATATTATATTTTGAATTTGTTTTAAAGTGAAATTCGAAAATATTTTTACCATTAAATCCAATAGTGGTCGTTGGAATCAATTTCACTTTGAAATCAGACTTAAACTAGTGTCAATCTTTTGATACTTATTTTTTTCATAAAACACGCTATTTGTCATGACAGCGGGAATTAATTATTAAATTAATTAATGTGACTTATATGTTTTGAATTTTGTAAAATGGACTTCATTTGTGAATTCAGAATATCAAATATAGCTTAGGGTGAATTTTTGGGATTTTTCTGAAAAACTTTTTTTTTATGAATAGTGAAACCACTAAGTGGTACTTATAAAAACTGATTTTCCGTTTAAATGAAATTTTGTCATCATTGTGTTTTGATTTTCAAAAATCCGACATACATGGTTTTCATTAAGAAGTAAAATGTGGTTCAATGAGATTAAAATAATTTTTTGGTGAATAGTAACTTATTAAGTTTTTAATCGCGATTAGTGGTAATTAGTGTAGTTTAAGGTAAAAATAATGCTTTAATAAAATGAGATTAGCTTGAAACTTTTCCTACACCTATTGGTTGTATAATGGCCGACCATGAAAATCCATGGGTCAACTTGGGGTCCCCATGGATCCACTATGGTTGGGAAATGACATAAATAACATCTTATTTAATGTAAAAGTAAAATTGACACAAACATGATATGTTTTACTAAAACAATTTTTAAGTGGGGTTATACAAGTCATAGTTTTGATTATAAATATTAATTGGAAAGAAAAAAATATTAACTACATCATATTATTTGTTTTATAATTTTTAGACATTAAATAAATTAAATTATTTATGACATAATAATGATGCAGCGATGACATCATTATTTGACGATTTAAATAAAATGGAAAGATAATGTAAAATATATGAACTACACCTGTCCAAAACTTATTGTATGAGTGGATTTCTAAGACATATCACCTTATCCACGAATTATATAAATGTGGGTCCTTTTGAAACCGAAACACATTTTCAAATAAAGTAATATTTCTTTACTTTCCAAAAGTACCCCTCCTCTCCTCTTATAAAAGGCCCCCACCTCTACCTCATTTAACACACTCCTAAAGCCTTTGGCTCGGCCAACCCCTGCCCATTTACACTCTCCACATCCCTCTACTCATCCTAGAGGATTCCCTTTGGGCAGAATCCTTTCAAAGGAAGCCTTTAAGCTCAAATCAAAAGAAGTTACACTTTTAAAGGTAATTCATTCTCTCATGTTCATTTGTTTTATTTTGCTTCTCCAACCCCCTAAACGCTTTTTATTTACTTCTTTTGTAACAAAACCAGTATATTCAATATACTAGGATGTTTTTATAAGATTTATTCTATCTACACTGTCACACAACTACATCAAATGGTTAAAGAACATACGGTTTCCGTGGATGGTGAAATTCTGCCTCCCAAAACGATGATTGTTCAATACTCATTTAACACCTTCAAAGGTGACCATTATTATGTCACTATTTTTATATATGATATATAATATGTTTATGTTTTATTTATTCTTCTGTATTTTTCATTTTTTTCTTAACTTTATGGCTTCCATTATGGGTATACACGATATCATCATTTAAGGAAGTGCGGACTACCGCCCCCTCAAAGTGATTTGATTCATTAAATACCATATGTGGGATGTATAAAGGATGGAAATATGATATTATATATGATATTATAATGGAATTATAATATACCTTTATATCATTATTATTCCATTCTATAAAATACAAAATAGAAATGAAAGTAGCGTCCATGCGTACGTATGGCTTACCGTCTCCATGAACGGTGCATTTCATTTCTTACCTCTAAATGATTATGTAATTTTATAAATGCATGCATTTACTGGATATATATGACATATATGATATCTAAATAATGAATACAATTCTGGATATAATAAACATTTGGCCACACGAACAACATGTAATTGTAAGAAGTCCACTTTCGACTTAAGAACCAAATATCGGCAAAACAAATATTATTATCTTAAATGATTACATAATGTTTATGACATGGTAATAAGTGGTATAAAAGTAATAATGAACTTGAAAAAGGTTCTAAAGGAATTAGAAATTAACTCATGTTTATTATTCAGGAGATTAAAGAACGATCGAGTCAAGTCGGACCCGAGGTAAGGGATCCCACTCCTCTTTTTTTTTTAAGTGCACACTTTTATGTCATTCCTTTTAAAGCTCATCTTTATTGTTATTGGGATGATCTTTTATATTACACTTACTGTAATTTTTATGTTCATGTGATGAGAGACCCTATTCTATCTCATCAATCCATTTTGGACGTTTTGAGTGGCACCGTTAGGCTGCCGAACTTTCGTAAGAGATCTAACCTCTCTCTTTCTTTTTAAGTACTCTCCTTTATGTCACTTCTATTAAGCTCCTCTTTGTAATGTTGGAGGATGTTCTTTTATATTCCTATTTCTGTACATTTTATTTTAATGTGATGAGATACCCTATTTGATCTCATCAATCCATATTCGGAAGTTTTATGTGGCGCCGTTAGGCTGCTGAGTTTTCGTAAGGGATTTTTCATCTCACTTTTATTCTCGTGAGATTTATGCTACATTTCACACAAATTGCATTGAGTGGTGTATGTACTTCCCATTATTCTACTATTTGTGTAATATACATTCATTTATGAGTACTTACATCAATGATCTATTATCCTTCTTTCATGGGGTGTATGTTTTGAAAGATACCCAAGTCGGTAAGGGAACCTTTCACCCTCCTCTTTTTTAAAAGACTTCTTTTGTTGGGTCTTTTAATTTACATATTGTTATGTTGGGATATGTTATCATATATCCTTATTGATGTAAATTTTATGTCCAAGTGATGAGATACACTTTTTATCTCTCATCAACTCATTTTGATGTGATGCCGTTAGGCTGTCAAGGGAACTTTTTAACCCAATTTCGATTTCATTGGGTTCAACTTGTAGTAATTGAATATGTCATCCATTGAATATGTATGAATGACCTTTTATTGTTTTACACTTAATATCCACTTATATTGGGTGTATATATATTTTTCACACATATTTTTTAGATTTATTTGTCCTTAATTTAAGGATACCTTCTTTATAAGGGATTTCATCACATTTGACATTTCTATTGAGGGTTCATTGTTGTTATGCACCAATTCACTCTTATATGGTGTATATACTGTCCTTTGGAGTATTATATCATGAATCCTTTTATTCTCATGATATTATAATGTTCTGACTAAATGTTATTCCTCGATTATTGTATTCAAGTGTCTCTAATTTTGGTAAAACCCCTTTAACCAAAATATCGTTTTAAATGATTTAATTATTTGTTATTATTAATATCCATGTTTTCAAAATGGTTTTAAGGATTTATTTATATGGATATTAATGGTTTAAAATGTTAAAAGCTTCAAGGTGGTATGGGAATTCGTCTCAATCTCCTTTCATTGAGGCATATTTTATTTTATACACAACTTTCTTTTATACGGTGTATGAACCCCTTTGACTTTTACGTTTATTCAAAAGGAATATTTTTTATAGGAAGTGTTTACTAACGACAAAAGGGAATGTTTTTGTCGTACGTATGCGGCGACAACGACTTCTCCGCCGTCGTAACCGTTATTTGAGTTTCGGCTTCCTCTACAAGCCATACCTTCTTTTTAAAAGAAAAATAAATACCATGTTTTACTTTTCTTTTATTTTGGTATTGAAAATGGTTTTCATAATGTTTTTATATCAAAGTTTTGTATTGATATCTTGTGATTGAAAGGTGGGAATGTTATGTTTCCTTTATGCATGTTTTATGTGATATGATTATGTTGAGGTTCTTGGGCATTATTATGAAAACGGGTGGTTCCGTGATAAACTAAGGGCGGGTGAGCCCGATATAGCTCTCCAATGCATTGGGTAACGCGAAGGAGTGAAATGTTAAGGTTTCTCCAAAGAGATTTAGGGAATATACTGTGATGGGTATTCCAAATGTAACCAAGAGGGTTACTCCCTACGTAAGAATGTTATGAATGCCTCAAGTTACCTTTATGTCATATGATTTCTATGATTTATTCATGGTTTGATGAGGTATGTTAAAGTGCCTTTGTTTTATGGGTAAAGTATGATTTAATTCTTATGTATATATGAACTCATGTTTCCTTTCCATATTTTTATAACCCTTACTGAGCTTTTTATGCTCATCCCAAGTTTTTGAAATGTTTTTCACAGGTCAAGGGAAAGGTACATGATGTGATGATAGTGTCAAGGATGTGTCAAGAAAGAATCCATGTTATATTTTAAATATGTTTCCTTTGATGGGAAGAATGAATATTGTCTTTTATGTAACCACTTTGTCTAAATGTGGAATGTAATGCAAGTTTCATGATCTAATTCTCTAAACTCTAAACCTGAAAAGATCCTCAATGTGTAATCTTGTAATAACTCAAGATTAAGTAAGGTTTAAGGCTGGGGCCTTATATTTGGTATCAAAGGTTGGTTTAGATAACTTTAGAGGTTAGGGTATTCTTTAAGCATAAGTGACATTACCATAATGGTTAGGATTTCAGAAAGAGTCCTAGTTTTAGATAAAGTGAATGAGTAAATGTATCTTAGTGTTTACCTTCCTCATTAGTACATGATGGTTTTGTTGATATACTCACACTGACATTTCTATTTCTAGTGAATGGATGGATCTAGCATGCACCAAAGAGACAACAGGTTTGAAGGAAACTGTGGTGGTTCTCTGATTAAGATACTAGATAAAATGGATGATTCAATGAGGAAACTCGTGGTTGTTCTAAACCAAATATCAAGGATTCATGATCAACCACTTCAACCTTGGGGAGTTCTCTAATACATCATGTACGATATGGCCAACTCGATGTGGAAATTCAGGTAATAATTATTAAGGTAACCATTAGGGTTTATATGATACTTAATTTTTAGGTAATTATGGGTTACTCTATGATATGATGGAAAATGAAAGGAATGAGATAAACTTGAGGTTAAAATATGTTATGATTATTCATGCAGATTTTTTTTCTCATTTTGGGGAATGATTTAAGAATTATATAGTTTTGGAAAAAGGACAACACGTAGACCGTGTGACATCCCGTCGCGTCGGACAAAGCAGCGGGAATCGAACCCACAACCAATGTGCGACTGGTATTTATCGCCTACCACAGGACTACGTGAAGTCCCTGGTTAGTTTGACTGATTCATTATAGTTATATGATTTTATTCCTTAAGAGTAAGTTTATTTTGATTTATTTATGAAAATGATTAACCTATCACAGAGGATATGTGATTAGGTTAATTACTTTTCAAAACGAGACTTTAGGAGCAACTGATATTGTTTGGAGATAAATGTTACAATTTATCTTGGAAGACTATGCGACTAAATCCTTCAAATATTTGGGTTTTAATCTTATATTGGGTTACTTTGAAGAATTTTATGGACAAATTGATTATAGAATGGTCCTCGTTGAACATTGGGTTTTGTTGGACAAATTTTGGCGATTAAGAATAGATTTTCTTTTTATAAGGGGTTATCCTTTTCAGGATTATCTGATCTTGTACTAACCTTTTTGGTTTTGGTTTTGGTTAAAGACTAAATACATGGGATGTATATAGTCATCTTTTGGGGATTAGGTGATTCTCTAGAAGTTGATTATAGTACTCTTAATGCGAAAAAGTCTCCCTAAATACTCGTCTTTTGGAAAAAATATTAGTTTGACTAAGGAATCTAGTAAAAGTTGAAAGTCAACATGATAAGTGATTATGCTTCCTTATGAATAAATTCCTCAATAAAAAGTAACTTAATACAAAAATGTTGTCTATTAACGTTTCCTACTGGGGAACCCAACACCGTTTAACCCATCAGAAGTTTGTGATTTTCTTATTGTTAACTTTCTCCTAAACATGTTTTCTATCACTCTCCATCAGAACATGACCTGCGTTTTCTCCTCCATGTCCATATTTTCATACTTGGAATCCTAGTATGGGTTAACTCGGGTGACCTCTGTGCTTATCTTTCTTTATTTTAAAGTGATTGTTTTACCGACTCTTGTTCTGATGTGGGACGTTCAAGGATGTTTCCAAGCGCAATTTTAAAATTGCGAGGACGCAATTCCCAAAAGGGGGGAAGGATGTAACACCCCAGGTAAATAAGGAATATGAAATTTTCATATTTATCCATATTTGTGAATAAAATATTAATATGACTTTAAAGGGGACGCTATGCTCGATGGCGTACCCAACACGCAACAACGAGTTTCTTGGGAATCTTACGTTGCACTCTAATAATAAAATAATATTATTTTAAATGGTAGTTAACATGTAGTCGTTGTAATGGCGGGAATGGATAGAAATAACTAAAATATGATTATATATGTTCTTAAATATTTTTACATTTGTACAATAAAAGATAAAGGCTTAAAATACGGAAAGAATTCGATTTTAGGTATATATGCCCTAGTTTTCACTAAAGGTTCACTTATCACCTTTTGATGGAGAAGCGTCATTAAATATAGTTTTGTTCACTCTTAAACATTCTTTTGTACCAAATAAAACTCTTATTAAGAATCGGGACATCAAAATTTACTTTGTGTAAATTTTTGATATCTTTCCGATAAAGTTCTTTTTTTTAATGAATAGTGTAAAATGTTGTATTTTAATTCAAAACCACTTTTTAATATAATTTATTTATATGATTATATTATATTTTGAATTGGTTTTAAAGTGAAATTAGAAAATATTTTTACCATTAAATCCAATAGTGGTCGTTGGAATCAATTTCACTTTGAAATCAGACTTAAACTAGTGTCAATCTTTTGATACTTATTTTTTTCATAAAACACGCTATTTGTCATGACAGCGGAAATTAATTATTAAATTAATTAATGTGACTTATATGTTTTGAATTTTGTAAAGTGGACTTCATTTGTGAATTCAGAATATCAAATATAGCTTAGGGTGAATTTGTGGGATTTTTCTAAAAAACTTTTTTTTGATGAATAGTGAAACCACTAAGTGGTACTTATAAAAACTGATTTTCCGTTTAAATGAAATTTTTCCATCATTGTGTTTTGATTTTAAAAAATCCTACATACATGGTTTTCATTAAGAAGTAAAATGTGGTTCAATGAGATTAAAATAATTTTTTGGTGAATAGTAACTTATTAAGTTTTTAATCGTGATTAGTGGTAATTAGTGTAGTTTAAGGTAAAAATAATGCTTTAATAAAATGAGATGATCTTGACACTTATCCTACACCTATTGGTTGTATAATGGCCTACCAAGACAAGCCATGGGTCAACTTGGGGACCCATGGATCCACTTTGGTTGGGAAATGACATAAATAACATTTTATTTAATGTAAAAGTAAAATTGACACAAACGTGATATGTTTTACTAAAACAATTTTTAAGTGGGGTTATACAAGTCATATTTTTTATTATAAATATTAATTGGAAAGACAAAAAGATTTCCTACATCATAGTATTTTGTTTATAATTTTTAGACATTAAATAAAATATATTATTTATGACATAATAATGATGCAGCGATGACATCATTATTTGACGATTTAAATAAAATGGAAAGATAATGTAAAATCTATGACCTACACCTGTCCAAAACTTATTGGATGAGTGTATTTCGAAGACTTATCACCTTATCCACTAATTATATAAATGTGGGTCCTTTTGAAACCGAAACACATTTTCAAATAAAGTAATATTTCTTTACTTTCCAAAAGTACCCCTCCTCTCCTCTTATAAAAGGCCCCCACATCTACCTCATTTAACACACTCCTAAAGCCTTTGGCTCGGCCAACCCCTGCCCATTTACACTCTACACATCCCCTTACTCATCCTAGAGGATTCCCTTTGGGCATAATCCTTTCAAAGGAAGCTTTTAAGCTCAAATCAAAAGAGGTTACACTTTTAAAGGTAATTCATTCTCTCATGTTCATTTGTTTTATTTTGCTTCTCCAACCCCCTAAACTCTTTTTATTTACTTCTTTTGTAACAACACCAGTATATTCAAAATACTAGGATGTTTTTATAAGATTTATTCGATCTACACTGTCACAAAACTACATCAAATGGTTAAAGAACATACGGTTTCCGTGGATGGTGAAATTCTGCCTCCCGAAACGATGATTGTTCAATACTCATTTAACACCTTCAAAGGTGACCATTATGATGTCACTATTTTTATATATGATATATAATATGTCTATGTTTTATTTATTCTTCTGTATTTTTCATTTTTGTCTTACCTTTATGGCTTCCATTATGGGTATACGCGATATCATCATTTAAGGAAGTGCGGACTACCGCCCCTCAAAGTGATTTGATTCGTTAAATACCATATGTGGGATGTATAAAGGATGGAAATATGATATTATATATGATATTATACTGGAATTATAATATACCTTTATATCATTATTATTCCATTCAATAAAATACGAAATAGAAATGAAAGTAGCGTTCATGCGTACGTACGGCTTACCGTCTCCATGAACGGTGCATTTCATTTCTTACCTCTAAATGATTATGTAATGTTATAAATGCATAAATGTACTGGATATATATGACATATATGATATCTACATAATGAATACAATTCTGGATATAATAAACATTTGGCCACACGAACAACATGTAATTGTAAGAAGTCCACTTTCGACTTAAGAACCAAATATCGGCAAAACAAATATTATTAACTTAAATGATTACATAATGTTTATGACATGGTAATAAGTGGTATAAAATTAATAATGAAATTTAAAAAGGTTCTAAAGGAATTATAAATTAACTCATGTTTATTATTCAGGAGATTAAAGAACGATCGAGTCAAGTCGGACCCGAGGTAAGGGATCCTACTCCTCTCTTTTTTTTAAGTGCACACTTTTATGTCATTCCTTTTAAAGCTCATATTTCTTGTTATTGGGATGATCTTTTATATTAAACTTACTGTAATTTTTATGTTCATGTGATGAGAGACCCTATTCTCTCTCATCAATCCATTTTGGACGTTTTGAGTGGCGCAGTTAGGCTGCCGAACTTTCGTAAGAGATCTAACCTCTCTCTTTCTTTTTAAGTACTCTCCTTTATATCACTTCTTTTAAGCTCCTCTTTGTAATGTTGGAGGATGTTCTTTTATATTCCTCTTTCTGTACATTGTATTTTAATGTGATGAGATACCCTATTTGATCTCATCAATCCATATTCGGAAGTTTTATGTGGCGCCGTTAGGCTGCTGAGTTTTCGTAAGGGATTTTTCATCTCACTTTTATTCTCTTGAGATTTATGCTACATTTGACACAAATTCCATTTAGTGGTGTATTTACTGCCCATTATTCTACTCTTTGTGTAATATACATTCATTTATGAGTACTTACATCAATGATCTATTGTCATTCTTTCATGGGGTGTATGTTTTGAAAGATACCCAAGTCGGTAAGGGAACCTTTCACCCTCCTCTTTTTTAAAAGACTTCTTTTGTTGGGTCTTTTAATTTACATATTGTTATGTTGGGATATGTTATCATATATCCTTATTGATGTAAATTTGATGTCCAAGTGATGAGATACACTTTTTATCTCTCATCAACCCATTTTGATGTGATGCCGTTAGGCTGTCAAGGGAACTTTTTAACCCAATTTTGATTTATTTGGGTTCAACTTGTAGTCATTGAATATGTCATCCATTGAATATGTGTGAATGACCTTTTATTGTTTTACACTTATTTTCCACTTATATTGGGTGTATATATATTTTTCACACATATTTTTGAGATTTATTTGTCCTTAATTTAAGGATACCTTCTTTATAAGGGATTTCATCACATTTGACATTTCTATTGAGGGTTCATTGTTGTTATGCACCAATTCACTATTATATGGTTTATATACTGTCCTTTGGAGTATTATATCATGAATAATTTTATTCTCATGATATTATAAAGTTCTGACAAAATGTTATTCCTCGATTATTGTATTCAAGTGTCTCTAATTTTGGTAAAACCCCTTTAACCAAAAAATCGTTTTAAATGATTTAATTATTTGTTCTTATTAATATCCATGTTTTCAAAATGGTTTTAAGGATTTATTTATATGGATATTAATGGTTTAAAATGTTAAAAGCTTCATGGTGGTATGGGACATCGTCTCAATCTCCTTTCATTGAGGCATATTTTATTTTATACACAACTTTTTTTATACGGTGTATGAACCCCTTTGAATTTTACGTTTATTCAAAAGGAATCTTTTTTATACGAAGTGTTTACTAAATGACAAAAGGGAATGTTTTTGTCATACGTATGTGGCGACAACGACTTCTCCGCCGTCGTAACCGTTATTTGAGTTTCGGCTTCCTCTACAAGCCATACCTTCTTTTTAAAAGAAAAATAAATACCATGTTTTACTTTTCTTTTATTTTGGTATTGAAAATGGTTTTCATAATGTTTTTATATCAAAGTGTTGTATTGATATCTTGTGATTTAAAGGTGGGAATGTTATGTTTCCTTTATGCATGTTTTATGTGATATGATTATGTTGAGGTTCTTGGGAATTATTATGAAAACGGTTGGTTTCGTGATAAACTAAGGGCGGGTGAGCCCGATATAGCTCTCCAATGCATTGGGTAACGCGAAGGAGTGAAACGTTAAGGTTTCTCCGAAGCGATTTAGGGAATATACTGTGATGGGTATTCCAAATGTAACCAAGAGGGTTACTCTCTACGTAAGAATGTTATGAATGCCTCAAGTTACCTTTATGTCTTATGATTTCTATGATTTATTCATGGTTTGATGAGGTATGTTAAATTGCCTTTGTTTTATGGGTAAAGTATGATTTCATTCTTATGTATATATGAACTCATGTTTCCTTTCCATATTTTTATAACCCTTACTGAGCTTTTTATGCTCATCCCAAGTTTTTGAAATGTTTTTCACAGGTCAAGGGAAAGGTACATGATGTGATGATAGTGTCAAGGATGTGTCAAGAAAGAATCCGTGTTATATTTTAAATATGTTTCCGTTGATGGGAAGAATGAATACTGTCTTTTATGTAACCACTTTGTTTAAATGTGGAATGTAATGCAAGTTTCATGATCTAATTCTCTAAAACTCTAAACCTGAAAAGATCCTCAATGTGTAATCTTGTAATAACTCAAGATTAAGTAAGGTTTAAGGCTGGGGCCTTATAAATGATGCATCACATTCAAGAGATTGAGATAGAGAATAAGAGGATAAGAATAGAACAAGAGTAATTTTAGTCTATGCTTGAAGAATTAAATTCAAATTTTACTTCCTCTTTGGATGGAATTTTGAAAATTATTTAGAATGAATCCTCAGACACTTCTACCTCACTGCAAGAACACTAATATATGTAGATCATATCACAACTGTTGTAAGAGAAGAAGTTGCAGTAGTGTCCAGTGGACCTACTAATGGAGAACTGGTGATACTATTATAGATTCATAGAATATTTGAGCAGAGTACTAAGAATGATCACATGATGATAAGGAGTTATGAAATGAATATAAATGAAAACTAAGATACATTTACCATATCCATCAAGTATTATCACTCAAGGATTTATACCAAGTATTTCGTGCATGAAAATTGAAAAAACAATATGTGCATTTAATGATGCCACTTGTTACCCATGAATTTATGGAGAATTTTTGACAATTGATGGATATCAATACACTAATGAATCACTTTATGGAAGAAAAATGATATTTCATTAGTTCCATTGAAGGAGGTGGTCAGATAATAATGGACTTCATCAATCTCATGAATCCCTTTCTTCATGTGCATTGTATTATACTTGATGCTCATGAATCCATTAATGTTACAACTCATGTATATTTCAGACCAAGAGTTACTAGGAATCTTCTTGGAACTCTGGATTAAAAATTCCAACCCTTCCCCCTTCATCCTACTTAAGGTATGTGACAGCTCAAGCCGGTTGTGGTTATATAGTCTGAACCTCATGCTATATCTTGAATCCCACCTGCTATTCTAACTTCTTTGGCTAGAGATCCTTCAGACCTTTCATGTAACAACCCTAGGTTTCATTAATGGAAATCCCACTTAATCTAGTAAAATATATCTTTATGTAAAACATTTATATAAAATGTCAACTTCTTTGGTTTTATGTTATGAATTGTGACCGTTACTTTTATAGCCGTTGAACAGTGATCACATGATTAGTATAAATATAGAGATTTAACAAATCCAATTTACTCAGACAAAAGAAGTGATGGCCTCATCCAGTAGAATTGCTTCATACGAAGCCCATTTTTCAGAGCTCAGAAAAGAGGTGGCATCCTTGGGCTTCGCTCTTGACCAAGCCTAAGGTGAGCTTCATCATGCCAAGCTCGAACGGGACCATCTAAGGGAAATGTGGAAGTTGATAGAGATTATCACTCGGGTGATGTTATCTGAGCCACCCCAAGAGTCTGTCACCATCACACACCTTACCCTTAGGTCTTATACGGCTGTTTTAAGGGGTTATGTAACAAATCTCTAGTACTATGTTCATGTACATTATTTTTTGTATATAATAATTAATATACTTTCTTGTCATTATTGATACATTGTAAACTGTTTTTAAAGTGAAAATAGTGTTTTTAGTTATTATTTAATGAAGAATTATATTTTATTAAATTAAGGTATTTTTGAATTAAATGATATTTTAATAAAATATTATTATTATTTTTGTTAAATTAATTTTATTATATATAAAGGATCTTATAATTTTATGAATACAATTGTAATTTTTATTAAGGTTTCAAAGCCATCTTTGTCAAAACACGTGAATTTTAGATAAATGTTGGTTTTTATTTTAAAAGTGAAAATTAACATATTTAGAAAATTATTTAGATAAAATAAATGTTATTTCAGGAATCAAGATGTCAAAATTATCCAATGGTGAATTTTTCATAATTTTCTGATAGTGTCACTTTTTTGGGTAAAAATTAAATACTATTTAAATATATAATGTGTTTTATGACATCATAATGACCCAATAGTGACGTAATAAAATACAATAAACTTTATGTTCGGTCAATATATGTTTTAAAATTAAAATAATGTGATTTGGGTTTTTTGACTTTCTTTTCAAAGCATTAATGGACACTTCATGACTTATTAAACACCTTGACTTTTTAAATTGTTTTCCATGCGAGTGTGACTGACCTCCACATAAGCAACCCTATTATTTTAAGAAGATTGAACCTTGGCCATAAAAAATATTATATTCCTCTTCCATTTTCCTAAAAACATGGGAAAAACCATGGGATGGTTTTTGGTTTTGATTAATTTAATATAAGGGGTCGCAAACATAAATAACAAAGAATTCCTTCACCTTTCCTATATAAACCCACCCAAGCTCCCACTTCCTCCTCACTAAAAGAATTTTGAGTTCATCCAACCTCTTCCCTACTCTCTCTATAATCCTCCCAAGGTGCCCCTAGCTCCCAAGAATCCTCTCTCAAGCCTCACTCAAGCCTTTGGAAGCACACTTCTAAGTAAGGGTATTTTCTTCCTTTCTCATTTTTGTCCAATTTTCTTTATGTTGTTTTTTCCTTTTAATATCAATTAGGAATGTTGGGGTATGGTATTTCACCTCCCTCATACTGCCCTCTTTATGTTTGAATGATGGGAGACCCCTTTCTCTCTCATTAAATTCCTCCCATGTACACCCGTTACTATACTGAAATTCCGAAAGGAACTTCTCCCTCCTCATTTACATTCAAGCAATACTTTTGTATCATGAACCTAAATTCCATTACAATTGTTGGGACATGTATCTATATTTCCTCCTTACTGTCCATTACATGTAAATGTGATGAGAAACCCTTTTCTCTCTCATCAATCGTTTTTATGAATTCTTATGTCATGCCATTACGCTGCCGAAATCGCACTGTTTTTCTAAGATGATGCCATTGTGTAGTGAATACCATGCCCATTTATCAATCAAGGGTATTCATCTTTATGAACATTTACTTATTGATTATAAAGTTTCATGTATTAATTCCACATTCCTTTATCATGGAATAAATTATTATGTTTTATGAATCAATTTTTATGATCCACGTGGCACACTTATGCATGAAATGAAATGTTTAAGAGGGGTGCGCCCTTATAGCGCTCCAATGCATTGGGTAAAGTATAGTATCATGATACGTCATGTGAATTGAGTTTTGAAACATTATAATTCAAGTGCAATGAGTTTTTACTCGTGCTTCATGTGCAATGAGAATTTACTCATGCTCCATGTGCAATGAGCCTTGGCTCATGCTAATTCCTTGTTAAGTGTTGTTGCCACATTTCCATGATATGATTATCATACTTTATCATGCCTTTATGTTCATTTTTCTCTTGTTTTTAATCGATATGTCTATTGTCTAACATGTATTGTACTCCTCATTTATTCCATTTTTATTCCCTTACTGGGCTTTGTAGCTCACCCTTTTCTTATGCATGTCCTCAGGTTATCTCATGCAATGCTATGTACGAAGGAATGTGGTGGTCATGTAAATGAATTTTTCAATAAAGATGTTGTATTTTATGTTTTAAGTTGTTATGTAATGATCCTAATCCCTAAAGACACTAGACCTCTCAATCTTCAATGTTGTATCAAGTGAATAGTTTATGTAATAATTCATGTTTAAGTTTGTAATAATAGCAGGGTTGTCATAGTTGGTATCAGAGGATAGGTTTAGTTATATTTGGGATTAGGAATAGAAAACCCTAGTAAAGCCTTAGAGACAAGACTAAGTATAATAAAATCATCCCTAAGTTTTGCTATGTACTGAGTATGTGGTTTATCAAGAAAATACATCCCTGTATGGATATGAGCAGGTAGAGGCGGCTCTAGAACAGATGTATCCTAGGGGTAAAACCCGAAAACACCGCTTTGAGCTTGACTTGAACTGGAACTGGTGCACGACAATAGTCCTTGCGGAACTCTTGGTTATGACACTCCCGAGGGATATGTTTTGTTAAATTCACAAGCTTAGTATGAACCCTTATTAAGGGATTTAAAAAAAATGCCCCTAAGAATATATGTTAGAAAGTAGCTCATGAAAAGCCTAGATTAAAGCTTATAGACTCATGAGTTAAGGAAATAAAAGTTTATTTATAAGTCATCAAATTTTTTCTTTGGATTACCCTTTATGTGTTACCCCCTAACTTTCCTTTTCTTCCAGCCAATTCCCGGTAATAGGAGGACTCGGGCTAACAACCGATGCGAAGATTAGTGTGATGTTTGAACCATTGAGATGCCCAATCCAATAGGAGCGGGAATCATGAACTTTGTCACGCTTCTTTCTCAGATAACTCAAGATTTGAATAGAAAAATGGGTCAAGTGGAACATTCAACACCCCCTAAGAAAGAACAAGTCACTATCGAGAGCTTCATGTGACAAAGGCCTTCGACTTTTAGTGGATCATCTGATCCCACGATCGCTAAACAATGGATCAACTCCATTAAAAAGATCTTCTCCATACTTCAATGTTATGAACAAGAGAAGGTTCTCCAGGTGGCTTATCGTATAGAGGGTTAAGATAATCAATGGTGGAAGTTGATCAAAAATACAAAGCCTGAGGAGGAGATCGAGGCGTTGGAATGGAAGGATTTCCGAAGAATTTTTTCAATAAATATTTTTCGTGCATCCTACGGCTTAAGATGGAAAAGGACTTCTTTTTCCTCAAGAAAAAAGTCGAATAATCTATTGGATCGTACGAGGAAAACTTCATAAGGCTTGCAGGATACACTTCTGGATTTGTTGTTACCCCCAAATGCAATGTTGAATGCTTCTTTGGTGGGCTGAAGCCTTGCCTACAAAATGCATTAGTGATCCAGAACATCAAAAGCTATAAGGAAATTGTCTGATGTGCTCTCAAGGTCAAAATGGAGATCGAGGAACCATAAGGGTATCATGGGGACAAGAAGCATAAGGAGGAATTTAATGTTGCTGGTCCGATGGATAAATCCAATGATGCTAAGAAGATCCATCACCCTTATTGCCAAAACTGAAGAAAGAAGAACCCTAGAAATTGCCTCAAGGGGATGAGGAAATGCTTTAGGTGTGGAAGAGAAGGGCACCTAGCTGTTAACTACCGGCAAGAAGGACCCATGGCTGCGATAGAGGATAGGAATTCTCCATTCGAACCTCAACGCATTGTTCATTTCTAAAAATTAAACGAACCATGGCATCTTGCAAATCAGTTCCCTAATCCTAGGGTTTTCGGAGGCAACCAACAACCTCCAAGGCAGCAATGAAGAGCTTTTGCCATCACTTCTTCCAAAATGAACACTGAAAATGAAGTGGTGATAGGTACGCTAGTTATTCATTCAAGAATAGCAAACATACTTTTTGATTCGGGTTCTACACATTCTTTTATATCTCAAAAGTTTAGTAGAACAATCCCAGCACCACCACAAATCATGGAAGTGAAGATGGCAGTGTGTATGGAAAATGGGGAAATCATTTCATCCCATGAATATAAGTCCTCCCCTATTATAATATGTGGATTTAATTTCTCAGTGAACCTCTTAATACTCCCTCTGGTGGAATTTGATGCAATTCTTAGCAAGGATTGGAATTCCTTATATAGAGCCAACATAAATTGTCAGGAGAGGTAAATCACACTCCATATGGAGAATCGACCCCCGATTCATTACAAGTGTAAGGTGGAAGATGAATCTCCTTTAGCTCCATCATCTCAAGCATGGATATTACTACCCTATGAGCACGCATATCTGGCTTAGATGATTGAGTCCACGAAAGAAACCATCCTTGAGGAAATGCCTATTGTGAGGGAATTCACTGATGTGTTTCCCGAGGAACTGTCCGTTCTTCCTCCTAAAAGAGATGTTGAATTCTCAAATGAACTTATACCAGGGGCTCTACCAATATCCAAGACCCCATATAAAATGGCTATTTTAGAGCTTGAAGAACTGAAGAAACAACTACAAGAGAATCTGGATAAAGGTTTTATACGCCCAAGTGCTTTACCATGGGGTGCACAAGTCCTCTTCATCAAGAAGAAGGATGGGTCAATGCGGATTTTCATCAATTATCGTGAACATAAAAAAACCACGATAAAGAACATGTATCCCCTCCCATGAATTGATGACTCGTTCGATCAGCTGCGTGGAGCACAATACTTCTCCAAAGTGGACTTGCGGTCTGGATATTATCAAGTATGTTTGAAGAAGGAAGATATCCCCAAGACTTCTTTTCACACAACATACGGGCACTATGAATTCATAGTAATGCCTTTCGGACTCACTAATGCTCCAGAAATCATTATGGACATAATGAATAGAGTCTATAGATATTACCTCAACAAATTTGTGGTAGTCTTTATAGATGATATTATAATATACTCCAAAACCAAGGTGAATCATGAGTAGCATTTAAGAACTGTACTAGAGACTTTGCGCAAGGATAAGATCTATGCAAAGTACCACAAGTTTGAGTTCTGGTAGAAGGAGGTCTCATTTTTGGGCCATATCATCACAAGTAATGGGATATCTGTGGATCCCTCCAAAACGGTTGCAATTGATGGATGGCCAAGGCCAACATCTATAATGGATATCCGTAGCTTCTTAGGGTTAGCTGGATATTATCGATTATTTGTGAGAAATTTCTCACGATTTTCCTACCCTCTTACCAAGATAACTCAAAATGGAGTAAAGTTTCCATGGAGTGGTGAATACGAAGAAAGATTCAAGGAGTTGAAAAGAAGGATTATCACTGCTCCCGTGCTCACTTTACCCACAAGTGGGGAAATTTTTATTGTATTCAGTGATGCTTCGAAGAAGGGCTTAGGTTGTGTGCTGATGCAGAATGATAAAGTGATATCCTATGCCTCAAGGCAGTTGAAAATCCATGAGTGAAACTATCCAATTCCTGATCTGGAGTTGGTGGCGGTGATCTTTGCCTTGAAAATTTGGCGGCATTATCTCTATGGGGAGAAATGTGAGATTTATACTGACCACAACAGTCTTAAATATATATTAACATAGAAAGAGATTAATATGCGCTAGAGAAGAGGGATAGATCTCATCAAGGATTATGATTGTTCAATACATTACCACCCTGGGAAAGAGAACAAAGTGGAAGATTCCCTATGTAGAAAGGACCCAGCAATTCTATCAATGATGACAATTGAGAAGGATCAAATCTTCTTAGACTTTATGAAGATGGACATGGTAATCATAAAGAAGGGAACATCATCAATCATTTCACAAATGATTGTTCAACCCTCTCTTTTGGAAAGGTTAGAGGATTCTCAAAAGGATGATGTGGGAATTTAGGAAAAAGTGGAAGCTATCCAAAAGGGGAAATCCTTGGAGTTTAATGTTAATGAAGAAGGAATTGTGCGATTTGGGAAAATACTATGTGTTCCATCATGTTCGGAGCTGAAGAAGGAACTTTTGTATGATGAACATAGTTCAAATTTCCGTATTCAACCAGGGAGCACAAAGATGTATCGAGATCTCCAAGAAAACATTTGATGGGATAATATGAAGAAGGAGATCACTGAATATACAACAAAGTTCCTGGTGTTCCAGAAAGTGAAGGCAGAGAGGTAGAAGTCTAAGGGTATGATGCAACCCTTTCCCATACCATAATGGAAATGGGATAACAACACCATGGACTTTGTCATCGGACTTCTGAGGTCATCCAAAGGCAACAATGCAATCTGGGTTATTGTGGATCATCTTACAAAGTCTGCACACTTCATTGCTATTCAGGAGGATTTCTCATTGGATCAACTGGCATAGATATATATCAGGGAAGTGGTAAGGCTGCATGGAGTGCCACTATCTATTGTGTCTGACCGAGATCCAAGATTCACATCTAAGTTTTGTAAGAGTCTTCAACATGCTTTGAATACTGATCTATACTTCAGTATGGCCTATCATCCTCAAACTAATGTCCAATCTGAGCGGACTATCCAAACACTTGAGGACATGTTGAGAGCATGATCAATGTACTTTAAAGGAGGATGGGATCAACATCTTTCTCTAGTTGAGTTCTCTTATAATAACATTTTCCACTCAAGCATCCAAATGGCACCATATGAAGCCCTTTATGGGAAAAGGTGCCAAACACTGGCACGTTGGGATGAGGTCTGTGAACATAAGCTTCTTGGACCAGAAATGGTCGAATAAATAGTGGAGAAGATGAAAACCATTCAGCAGCATGTCAAGGCATCCCAGAGTCGATAGAAGAGTTATGCAGATAATCGTCGACGATACCTTGAGTTTAACGTTAAAGACATGGTTTTTCCACACATATCTCTGTGGAAGAAAGTCATGAGGTTTGGAAAGAAAGGAAAGTTAGGTCCAATGTACATAGGCCCCTTCGAGATTCTTGATCGTGTTGGGGATGTGGCCCATCAACTAGCACTTCAACCTACAATGGCCAATGTACATGATGTCTTTCATGTATCCCTCTGCAGGAAGTACATACTGGACCCTTCACATGTACTCTCTTCTGAGGTGGTATAGTTGGAGGATGATCTTTCTTATGAGGAGCAACCAGTGAAGATCTTAGATCGTAGAGAAAACTTTCTAAAAAATAAGACAATGCCCCTCGTCAAGGTGTCGTGGAGAAACCACGAAGTTTGAATAAGCGACTTGGGAATCAGAGGAAATGATGAAACTGAGTTACCCACATCTATTTTAGTGTGGGAAAAGGAAATTTCAAGGGATAAATTTCTTAAGGGGGAATATTTTAACGACCCAATGTTTCATTAATGAAAATCCCTCTTGATCTAGTTAAATATATCTTTGTGTAAAACGTTTATATAAAATGTCAACTTCTTTGGTTTTATGTTAAGAATTTTGACTGTTAATTTTATAGCCTTTGAACAGTGATCACATTATTAGTATAAATATATGGATTTAACAAATCCAATCTACTCAGAAAAAAAAAAGAAGTGTTGGCCTCATCCAGTAGAATTGATCCATACGAAGCCCATTAGTCCGAGCTCAGAAAAGAGGTGGCATCCTTGGGCTTTGCTCTTGACCAAGCCCAAGCTGAGCATCATCATGTCAATCTTGAATGGGATCGTCTACGGGAAAAGTTGAAGTTGTTAGAGATTACCACTCAAGCGATGTTATTTAAGCCACCCCAAGACTCTTTAACCATCGCACACCTTACCCTTAGGTCTTATGAGGCTGTTTTAAGGGGTTATGTAACAAATCACTAGTACTATGTTCATGTACATTATTATTTGTATATAATAATGGATATGCTTTCTTCTCATTATTGATACATTGTAAATAGTTTTTAAAGTGCAAATAGTGTTTTTAGTTATTATTTAATTAAGAATTCTAATTTATTAAATTAACGGATTTTTGAATTAAATAATATTTTAATAAAATATTATTATTATTATTATTAAATTAATTTTATTATATATAAAGGATCATATAATTTTATGAATGCAATTGTGATTTTTATTAAGGTTTGAAAGCCATTTTCGTCAAAACACGTGAATTTTTGATATATGAAGGTTTTTATTTTAAAAGTGAAAAGTAACATATTTAGAAAATTATTTAGATAAATTAAATGTTATTTCTGGAATTAGGAGTTGAAATTATCCAACGGTGAATTTTTCATAATTTTCTGAGATAGTCAATTTTTTGCGTAAAAATTAAATACTGTTTAAATATATAATGTGTTTTATGACATCATCATGACCCAATAGTGATGTAAAAAATACTATAAACTTTTTGTTCGGCCAATATATTTTTTAACATTAAAATAATGTGATTTTGGGTTTGTTTGAATTACTTTTCAAAGCATTAATGGACCCTTCAATAATTATTAAACACCTTTTCTTTTTAAATTGTTTTCCATGGGATTGTGACTCACCTCCACAAAAGCAACCCTATTATTTTAAGAAATTCTGACCTTGTCCTTATAAAATATTATTTTCCTCTTATATTTTCCAAAAACTATGGGAAAAAACCTTTGGATGGTTTGTGTTTTGGATTAATTTAATATAAGGGGTCCCAAACCTAAATAATAATGAATTCCCTCACATTTTCTATATATACCCACCCAAGCTCCCACTTCCTCTTCACTCAAAGACTTTCAAGTTCATCCAACCTCTGCCCTACTCTCTCTAGAATCCTCCCAAGGTGGCCCAAGCTCCCAAGAAGCCTCTCTCAAGCCTCTCTCAAGCCTTTGGAAGCACACTTCCATGTAAGAGTTTTTTCTTCCTTTCTCATTTTTGTCCAATTTTCATTAAGTTGTTTTACCCTTTTAATTTCAATTATTAAAGTTGGGGTATGGTTTCTCACCTACCTCATACTAATCTCTTTATGTTTGAATGATGGGAGACCCATTTCTCTCTCATTAAATTCCTCCCATGTACATCCGTTACTATGCCGAAATTCGGAAAGGAACTTCTTACTCCTCATTTACATTCCAGAAATACTTTTGTATCATGAACCTAAATTCCATTACAATTGTTGGAAAATGTACTTAAATGACCTCCTTGCTGTCTATTACATGTAAATGTGATGAGGAAACCCTTTCTCTCTCATCAACCATTTTTATGAATTCTTATTTCACACTATTACGCTGCCGAAATCGCATTGTTTTTCTAAGCCAATGCCATTTTGTAGTGAATACCATGACCATTTCTCCATCAAGGGTACTCACCTTTATGCACATTTACTTATTGATTATAAAGTTTCATGTATTAATTCCACATTCCTTTATCGTCAAATAAATTATTATGTTTTATGAATCCATTTTTATGATCCATGTGGCACACTTATGCATGAAAAGAAATGTTTAAGAAGGGTGCACCCTTATAGCGCTCCAATGCATTGGGTAAAGTATAGTATCTTGATACGTCATGTGAAATGATTGTTGACTCTTTCCAATTCAAGTGAAACGAGTGTTTACTCGTGCTTCTTGTGCAATGAGAATTTATTCATGATCAATGTGCAATGAGCCTTGGCTCATGCTAATTCCATGTTAAGTGTTGTTGCCACATTTCCATGTTATGATTATCATGATTTATCATGTCTTTATGTGCATGTTTCTCTTGTTCTCTATTGATTTGTCTATTTTATAACATTTATTGTACTCGTCATGTATTCCGTGTTTATTCCCTTACTAGGCTTTGTAGCTCACCCTTTTCTTATGCATGTCCTCAGGTTATCCCATGCAATTATGAGAACGAAGGAATGTAGTGGTCATGTGAAGGATGTTTTCAATAAAGATGTTGTATTTCATGTTTTAAGTTTTTTTGTAATAATCATAATCCCCAATGACACTAGACCTCTCGATCTTCCATGTAGTATCAAGTGAATAGTTTATATAATAAATCATGTTTAAGTTTGTAATAAAAGCAGGGTTGTCATATTTCTGGAACTGTTGTCTCATATCAAAGGCAAGTTAAAGATAAGTAGAACACACTAATTAACCCTTCATTCTAGCCTTGAAAATGCTTTTGAAGTATACTTCTTATTTTTATGGGAAAATTATTTTTACTATAACTTTTAATTGAACCTTACTGGATGAACACTAACTATCATTATTCATTATTACATATTCTAATATTAATATTTATTTCTCATACATTTACTGTTTTATTATTTTAATATTTACCTATAATCCTAAAATGGGGAGAATTATTTTAGAATATTTATTTTGGAGAGAAAGATGCATTTCATTTATTTATGTTAGATATAGTTATATCTCTTTTTTAACATTTAATCTATTTTTTTGATATCTTATTGATATATTGTTATCATTTTTTATTAACCCATATGCACATATAGTGATTCTTTATCTATTATTGCATCTGATGATATGCCTTGATTTTTTATTTTACCTTTGATATCAACATTTATATTACCTTTGATTCTATGATTTGTGATCATTAAAAAGGGGTAATAGTTGACCTCCTTATATTAATAATCACTACATATCAATTATAACGATATTAATGAATTTCATGTTTTATATATGGATTTATTATATGGTACATGTGATAAAATTTATTATGTATGATTCATTGTTGAAGTGGAGACACCACTAAAGACGGTGCACTGCTAATCCTATCAGAATGCTATTTCATTTGAGTCATCGTTAACACAAAACACCTCCATCATGAAAATTTTTAAAAGTAATAAAATGTATCACATTTTGGATCTCATACCTTATAAATGGAATTTTTATAAAGTTTTATATACCAACATTCTGACCTATAGCCAGAGGAGTAAGCTCTTGAAGGATGACTCCATGTCAGCTAAGACACATCCAGTAAGAATATTATGGGTATTTACCAAACTGAAAAGATTTTTTACCATTAAAATGAGAATCCTAAAATCTCTAAGACACCTTGAGATAGAGTAAACACTAGACTAATACTTCCAATGACACAATTCGAGACTTAACCACTGCCACTATTTTAATCTTAGTTATGTTGAATTAAATTATTCTGAAGGATAGTTTCTTGAATTGATTTCCAAATATATTTAAATAGATTTCACATAAATGATCAACAATATTCCTTGATGTATGTGTAATACTTTTAGTAAAATGAATAAAAGAGGATACATATATAATTTTTTTTTGCTGATAAAAGAGAAGCATACTCCCATATGCAAAATAGAAGGATGAAACTAATGAGTTGAAAGGATGTACCTATAAATGATAGATTTTATCCCAATTTCATGATCATGAAGAGCTTACTTACTACATCTTGTTTATAGGAATATGAACATTGAATCACAATACACATATACCACCTCCATATAGTCATGAATAATATCTTAAGACACTATATTCTTTTGAAGAATAAAGAACCCAACATAAGATCTATTGTAATTCAAAATAAAGAGTCACAAGTTGTTATTCATATCAATCCAAGCATCTATATCCCTTAATACTATTATTTCATAGTTTTCTTACTATTATCTAAATAATGATAAATGTGTAATATAGTCTATTTTAATATAGGAAACAATATCATTCTATAACTAGATATACATAAATATATTCTTCACTCTTTTTACACCTATACTCTAAAGTATAATTTTGAAAGAGGTCATGTGTGACTTTTCATTTTTAACCTCCCATAGATAACAGTAGAAGAGTCCATGTATGGTATGGAATGTATTTAAATGTTATAAAACATGACCAATGTTTTGGTTCAAATATATTATTTTATATAAAATACTTCGTGGAGAGTGATCACTATGTAGAGAAGACTATGTATCAATTTTATAATTAACCTCTTGTATCCAAAAATTCCTTGTTGTGTTTTTATTTTGTTTTACTTTTAATCATTGTCTTTAATACTAGGAAAAAAATTAAACTATAATAAAAATTAATATTTTGATATTTAATATTAACTATTATTTTTATAAGATGATAATTAAGTATCTTGATTTCAAAGGACTAAGTAGTATTGTATATTAATTTATCAAAAACCTAATAAATCTATTAAGAAATCATTTGAAAGATAAAAACTTATAACGATCTTCTATTTTGGTCAAATGGACCATTTTTAAATAAATTGGCAGAATAATTTTTAAATCAATTTTGAATAAAAAAAGTTATTGGGTGCTCATTTCACCCCCTCTTTAGATACTCTATCAGACTAATAAGTCCCCAAAATTTAATAAACCATAATTAACTCAGTGTGAAAGATAATATAAACCTTAAATGTTATCAATAAGTTTAACCTTATTTCCATAAAATAAAAAACATTTTTCCGAAAATAAATTTTTCACTATAATTTATAATAAATCAAATTGTTTTATTTTGATAAATTTATCCCAAAATATCATTATTTATATTAAATTCCCACGATAAAATTTATAAAAAGGGGGTATTTATTCCGTTAAAGAAATGATCAACCGTAGACTTGTCATTCCAAAACACTTTATATTTCTTACATATAAAATGGAATATCATAGGCCTCCATATGTTCTAATATATAATTCATCAGAATGGAACATAGATAAAATTTGATTTAACCCTAGAATATCCTCTAGTATTGTCAGACCAGATGTACAGTTAGGGAACACTCACCGTGCATTATAATAATGTACAGATATATACTCAATCAAATATTTTGGGAGTTATTTTCCCCAAGATGAAACTTTTTCAACATCATTTCAACATTTATTATCCTTAAAAGGATGTATTGTTTGGATGACGTCATAATATATACCTTAAAATTTAAGTATCTTATCATACACATAGAATATTCATAAATGTCATTCATTAGGTTAGTTTTGTAGTCTATTTATTTAAAAATATATTTTTTGATGATTATACTAAACATTATTTGATACAAATTCTATTGAACACACCACCAATTTAATATTGATTGTTGTCATTTTTTTCATTGGCATAAGATATAACATACTGAAAGTAAATATTCTACATCCATGAACACATTCAAGACACCTTCTTTATCTCCCTGGGAAGAGAACCAAAATAAATGGTTGTATCAAATGTTCATCAATGGTTTTTTGTAGTGGATGATAACATAGGTAAATAAATCATGATCAATATGTAAATGTTGATAACAAAAAATACATTTGATTTTATCAATAACCTGATCATGATGAATAATAAGGAACAAATAAATGATGATCACATAATTTAAATAAATTATTCACATGAACATAAAAATTATCCATAGATATCAAAACTATTAAAATAATGATATGGGAATCAACAACTAATATCATAATGAAAGAATGAATAATTTCAAACATTATAAACATACCATCAAGGCCATGTACCAAGACATCTTACATAAATGGAAAAATCAAAAACTATATAACCAATTTAGTTTGTCTAAAAAGACATGACACTTCATCTAGGGGTTATAAAATACCTCACACATCACTTACATGGTCTAATTAATTCATCATATGAAATAGGAAAATAACAATTTAATACACAAAATTAAATAAACCATCATATTGAAAAATTATAATACAGTAGGTAAATATTTCCTGAGACAAACGAATCATAAACCATCAAAAAAAAGAATACATATTGTATAACTACAACATACCCCTATATGAGTTTATGAAAAAAATAGGTTCACTTTTATTGATCAATATAATTTTCATAAATATATCATTAAAAATACTTGAGGCAAATACCATTTTCAATTAAAAAATCACCTTAAAATAAAAAACATCAAGAATAATAGATATTTATTTCATTTAATGGAATCACAAAAACATGTATTGAAATATTCCAATCATTGATCATCCACGGAATTGGGAAGATTCTATTCAGGTTGAGTACATTGAAACAACGATTCCATTAAGAGTATCAGGAAAAAGTGAAAAGGTACACTATTCATAAAATTTTAAGAAGATCCCTTTTGATCCACTTTGTAAAAATTAAATCATGGGTAAACATTTATTTAATAAATAATTGTAGAATATTAAAAATATTATCTAAATATTTTACGAAAAATATTAATGTGGATGAAAATGATTCTATACTGAGTAGAAGTAAAATAATTGGTTTTAATAAAAATATATAAATTCAATATCATGAGTATATAAAGAGTGTAAAATTAAGGGAAAAAATAATTTTCATATATAATAAGAGTTGAATAAAATATTTTGTGTTCATGATAGAAATATCAAATAATTCCCCCATTAACGACTTAGACATAAATAATACTACAAAATGATGAGATTATAATGAAATCCTATGAAATTGATGAAAATTGAATCATATCCATAATGAAATAAATAACTTCAAATTAAACATTAAATACCTTCAACATGATGATTTTAATGACATAGCTTATTAAACGGTAATTATATACACCACATGTGATACAAAAGTTTTGAATACAACATATGTCTCATTGAAACAACAGTGATATATGAAACAGATAAAAATATTTTATAATTAAAATGTAAATTTAATTTATTAATTGATTATGTTGTGAAAATTAAAATATAAAAAATTGAAAAAAATAAAAAAACGTAATTTCACACATAATCACATCGCAATATTTTTAATGAAGTATTGATTTAACTAGAAAATATATTGTCTAAAGAAACCCATTAAAACATGGTAATAAAATTAAAAACCTTTTGTAAGAAATAATTATATTTATAGTAGTAAATACAATTAATTATTATTGATTCGTGATATAAAATTTAATGGGGTAGTATATACACCATATGAAAGAACATATGAGAATAAAATACAAATATGCCTCAATGAAATGAAATTGATATGAAATCCATTAACATAGGTCCAAATCCTCATGTACATGTTTTTCTTCATTAATATAAAAATATGTTAACTTTTTAATATTTCTATAAAACATTTCATGTTTATATTTAATCAATTATGTTCACGTAAGCTATTATCATGATATTTATTTTATATGTCTAAAATCACAATGGTGGGTTGACTATAGTTAAAGAGGTTATCCTTTCATCATCTCTATAATAATAATGATGATGAAATAATTTTCAATTTTATATATAAATTAATTTATTAGATCAAACTATGAAATGTCGATATGAAATATGAAAAACAAATACCATCATGGTGATAGTTGGTTGACGAACACATTAGTAATGTTTTCATTTCTCAACAATAATGATAGAAAGAAGTTAAGAATTATTTTATCAATATATAAGGATTATTATGTCATAAATATCGTATTATTTCCCTAAATATACATATATATTCCCTACATGTGATGTGGTAATGAAAAATGACTCACTTCAATTCATGGATGTGGTAATCGACACCTACGCATGATCGATGCTATCATCATTAAAAAATTAAACAGTAAGAAGATTTATGGTATATTAATTTATAAAAAATTTAAATAATTAATAAATATCATATATATATATATATATTAACTACATCATTATAAATATCCAAGATAGGTGATCAAAGAAAATTAATTTCAACAATTCATGAGGTGGAAGTCTGTTGTACAGAAAAATGATGGTTTTGTTTCCCATTGGATTGATATGGGGATCGGTATATGTTATTAAATTGAAATATTAAAATAACTTTATATGTAATATAGGTTATTTATAATATATTAATTGACTAATAATATTTTATTTTGTTTTAAGAATAAATATATTAAGAATTCATGGTCAAGTACGATACATATTCTTCATACATCCTCTTTAGGTTTGCAACAAAATCATTCATAAGAAGAATTTTCAACTAATAAAAGGCCTAAAAGATATGATAAGTGAATTAATGAGGGGATTTTGTTAGTAATTTGATTAACCAAAAATATTTTTATATGTGAATAATATAGGATAGAAGGTTCCCACTTTTATGTGAGGAGAGGGGCACTTCTAAATTTCATAAAATACTAAATAAATAAAATTACTTTTAAATATATTTTGTCTATGAACTGAAATAATAAAATTATATGATGATAATATGTTTGAGAGAGTATCATCTGATAATATTTTGACATGTTTATATTAGTTTTTTCACTTTTGAATCTTTCTTTAACCCTTGTTAAACATTTTGACAATTACGGTGATACTGATGTTTTTAATCACTAGGGGTCACGATTGATTATATAAATAAAAAATTAGGATAAAAAACAAAAATATATGATATTTTTGTAACACATCCCAACTAATTGTCCAAAATTTTTTTTTTTATAAATTTTAAATCATTTAATAAAATATTGTTTTTATAAAATAACATTAATGTCATTTTGACAATATTAATTTAATTTGACATGAAATACATTAAGATAAATGGATTATTAGAATATATAACTTTAATAAATCCTTAATATTATCTTTTCATCATGATAATCATTTAAAAATTTAAATCACTTAAATATATTATGCTAAATATTTTCAAAATCAATTATTTTATTTTTCTATTAATTAATCAAATAGTATGTTGAAATTGCATAAGAATTTAATGTAAATATATCATCACTATAATATATAAATAAATTCAAATCAAAAAACTAATTTAATTACAATAAAATTAATTATTAATGTTCACACATAAGTCTATTTTGATCTAATGTGAACTCATAAGAGAAATTTCTAAGTATGAAATTTAAATTTTTTATTTTCTTTACATTTAATATTATATATGATACCTTCATAGAAACATTCCCCAAATAAATATGGATACTATGATGATAATAGTTAAATACCAACATAAAATAATATTAAATATGCATAATGGTGGCCTTATTACTTAGATTCAATTTTGATAAGCCTAATCTACTGTTTAACTATGGTGATATATTATTGCTATTTTTACTATTACTATTGACCAAAAATTAAGTTGGCCTTGTTAAATTATATTAATTTTTTTACTCTAAATATGGTGCACAATTTATCAAATTAATTCTCAATAAGGTACAGAAATTAACATTTTATGTATTCTGTAAAGTGTGCTGAACAAAAATCTTTCGATAAAAAATGTCGTTTTAAGTATAAATGTATTTTTATACTATGATCACATATAAAATTTATTGATATATAATTTAACATATTATTTTTCATTAATGGATTATTATATTAGTTTATTATCTAATTCCCATAATATTATGTGGCATTTTTAATGAATATAAATGGGGATTTTAAAAAAATCGATATTTTCTACTATTCAATGGAAAATAAATATTTTCAAAAATCAATTCAAAGAAATAACCAAACGTTCATTTTAAAATTATTAATTATATATATATATATTAATATTAAAATGTATAAAATTTTGAGAAATTAATTATATTTTTTCCCATAAAATGAATTAATTTTTTAATGAAAAATATATTTTTGATGAAAATAAAGACTTTAATAAAAAATGTGAGCTTATTTACAATAAATTTTTTTATCCAAAATATTTATAAGTTTTTTTATAAAATTGGTTATTAAAATTCCTACATCCTCTTTCAATAGATAGATTATAACACTCACACTTAAATATATTAATAGTATATCATGGCTTGTTTAAAGTGAGTGTTGAGTATAACACAATCATCTATGGAATAAAATTTCTTTAAAAAGAATTGTGTTATAAAATATTAAGTTTTTACATTTTACCCCTATTAAGTAAATTACTACCTAAAATTTATTTCTTGAATCATCAAAGGTCAATACTGTTTTGAAGACCCACATCATACATATGGATAAAAAACATCATTTAAAAAAATAGAATTTTTATTAAAATAGTAACAAGAAATATCACTTATTTGAGTACATATATAATTAAAACATTAGTGGGAAGATAAAATATATAAATGGAAGAGAATAATAACATCCAAAAAATAATATAGAGTGATATTGAACATTTTCTAGAGAAAGTTGGTGGCCTAAAAACACTAAATTAGTTATGGGTAAAAAGAACATTGATTACTCAAAATGAAGGTAATGTGATAGCATTTCTATTTGAAGATCCTTTTAATAGAGTTTTTTATTTACATTACATCACAGAAAAAGAACATAAGGAATTATACTTACTTGAATATTATAATTTCCTCATTTAATCAATTTCAAGCACAATATCAATTTATTTCTCCAACCAATTAGTATTAGACGTGATTATTTTAATTACTAAAGCACCAAAATAAAATTTAAAATAATCACATAATCCAAGAAATATTGAAAATATATTCTTCTTATATTTAATAAAATATGAATGGATATAATATTTTAATACTGTACCAAAAATTAGTATACAACTATATGAACTAATAATACAATAATCTATTAAATTAAACAATATAACCAAAATAATTAAAATAGATCATTCCATTAATAAATAAACTTATATCAAAAATAAACTCAATAACCTCAACATGAAAAATGGTTTAACCTCAATGTTTTATTCATATTGTTCAGCTTACGTCTCTAAAAACATAACATCATTCTTCCAAAATAAACCTTTCTGTTAAACCTAGTGTTTATATAAAACACATCCAAATAAAATTTATCCTAAAATATCATTAATCACCTCAAAATAAAAAAATAAAAATAAAAACATTTCATCCAAAATAATTATTTTCCCAAAATCAACGATATATTTATCCCTCAAACTGTTTGATTAAAAAATAATGCCAAACCAACTAGTATATCATATAGTTCATTGGTAAGTGATGCACCGTTGTCACCATTTCATTATGTATTCAATCCTATTGGAATTTATGAATTTCAGAGGTGGTCTACCTGTATATCGGTTTTCATTTTTCAAAAGCTATATTAATATAATTCCTATAACGTAATAAATTTTTTGATAAACATCATCAAAAAAATTAATCATCAATTAAATTTTCAATCCTATGTTTATCGGTATAATAAAATATATGTTCCATAATTTTCATAACATAAAATTACCTCATCATCAAAGATCATATCAGCACTAATATTTTTCAATATATTTAATCTTATATCACTAAATAAAAAACATTATTCTTCAAATAATCCTTTCCTTATAATATATACTAAAAAGGTTTATATTCTTATAAATATATCCAAACATATCCTTACTCATGATAAATTCCCATCACACAAATCCTAAAAAGGGGTATCTATTCCTTTAAGAATACTATCAACAATATACTTGACATCCCAAGAAGCATTATTTTTTTCTGATATTACTATGGAATTCAATTGGATTATAAATTTTCTATTCTCACATTCATCATAATGGTATATACAGAAAATGTTAAATGAGATAAACATATCCACAAAGACTTTTAGACTATGTTTGCGATAATGGAACAGTCAATGTCGACTTGAATTATAGACAGGATATAAACAAGCAACTTTTTTCATGGTTATTACACCTAGATGAATTTTTTCTAAAACCACATCAATATTTAGTACACATACATATATCTATTGATAAGAAACCCCCAAAATATATACCTTAAAAATATAATCTATCATATAATTAAAATTATTTAAAATTAAATTTATATGGTTATGTTCTATAATCATTATTTTCTTAAATCTAGCTCCCAATGATTAAAATAATCTACCTCGAATACCAAGTATAAAAGCCCTGACTCTGCTAGACTAGATCTAGGGGTTAATTTTTACATTTTATTTATAAAAAATAAATTTTATACTAAGGAATAAAAATGTTTAGTAGTCTTATTAAATTAGATACATATTATAGCCCCACATTTCATGTGAAAACAAAATAAACTATATTTTGAATGTAAATATTAATCATCCTTGAATCAATTCAATGGTTTTTTGTTTATATCCCAAGGAATAGAAAAAAAATAATGTGTGAGATTAAATTCTTAATATGTGCCACATATAGTAGAATCTTTCACTCCTAAAAAATTAATAATCAATATAGAAAATTAGATAACTGAAAAATAATTTAATTTAATAAATAACTTGAGCATGATTAATAATATCGTATTAATCATTGACAAATAAATTGTTTAATATTAATATTCACATGAACATGAAAATTATACATGGATATGACAACTACTAAAATAATAACTTGTTCATAAATAATAAATCTTATAATTAATGAATGAATAATTTAAGATACTATAAACATTCCATCAAATCCTGATGCAAGTACATATTAAATAAATGGGCAATCCCTCCACCAAACAAAAAATATAATTTTTCTAATGGGACCTAGAAATGCACTAAAGGTCTATAATGGTTCACACCAATCACATACTAAGTCATATGAATCTATCATATGGGTGGGTTGAATGAAAATTAAATTTATAATAAATATAAACCTTTATATTGAAAAATTATCTCAAAAAATGTTAATCTTTCCCAAATCAAAACAAGATTTAAAAATTTTGAGAAATAATAAGGATTGCATCATTAAAACATATACCCAGTAGATTTTAATTAAAATAATGGGTTATTTTAATTTATTTATAGTAAATACTTAGAAATATAATTTTTAATATTCATGAGTAAAATAACATTCTGAATATGAATAACACTTTATAAAAACATTGAATTTTAAGAAAATTAGAAAAAAAAATTATTTAAAAGGAATTGTGGAAACACATGAAGGAATATTTAGATCATTGATCTGACAAGTTAGATGGAAAATTTCATTCAACATGATTACATTAAAAATAATATTATTATACTATTTTTATAAATTAAACTATGTTGTTAAAAAAATTACAAAAAACAAAATTTAACCACTTTTAATATTTTATAACCTATAATTATTAAAAGAATCATTGTACAATATTAAAAATATTTATTAAAAATGTTAGGGAATATATAGATTTTGAAAAAAAAATATTCCTCACTGACTAGAAAAACAATTCAGTTTTGCAAAAAAATATGATTTTTGAATATTTTGTACATAAAGAGTAGAAAATGAAATGAAAACATGTAAATTAATGAAATAGAAATATCAAAATGAAATATTTTTGGTTTAATATAGAATGGTCGAATAATTCATTCATTGGAGATGCAAACATAAATAATCTCAAAAAATTATGAGATAATGAAGTAAACCTATACCATTTTTTATATTATGAATCATAAAACCCATGATAGAACCAATATAAAATGAAACAATACATAACATGAACATTATGTTATTAATTACATAAAATACCAAAGGGGAAGTAGATACACCAACTGAATGAAGAAAGTGGTGAATATGAAAAATGCCACCTGGAATCAAAAGTGATATGAGAAACCGTTCGAGATATCGAATCATTTAAGTGAATATTTAATAAATTATGTGATTATATTAAAAAATATCCACATGTGAAAAGTGAGAATATTAAATAATTCATGAAAATTTCAATTCATACAAAATATATTATAGTACATTCGATGATAAGTGGTTTAAAATAATGGAATGAGATTCAGTTAAAAACCCCCTATACAACATGGTAAATTTCATGTCAAATCATCAAAGATGAAATATTGAGAAATGTGATATATTATAAGTTTAATTATAAATTATTAATTATTCATGATATAAAATTTAAATGGTATGTATATACACTGTATAAAATAAGTTATGTGAAAAATATTAAAATATGCCTTCATTAATGGAAATTTAGAATAAACCACTTAGCATAGGTATGCCTCCTCGCTTACATTGTTTATCATAATAAATAATAAACATATGTTAATTATTTAATTTATTTATAATATTTTTCATGTTTATTATGACTTTAATTATATTTATTACCATTTTATATTTAATAAATTATGTTCATGTCATCTGTTTCAATGATTTTCTATTAATATGTCTTAAATGAATTAATTCGGTTAACCAAGGTTAAAGATATCATTTTTTATCATCTATATACTATTAATCATGAAATAATTATATTTTTTATACATCAATTATAATTTTAAAATAAACCGTGAAATATGGTTATGAAAAATGAACTGTTCTATAATCATGGATACGAAAGGTCATATGTCTGCATGCGTAATGTTTCAGTGATTTAACGATAATCATGGATTGAAGTTTTTTGTTATTTTATAATCAGATAAAGATAATTATTTATTAAATATTATTTTATGGTTTTATATATACTTATGTATATCACACATAATGTTCACTTATTAAAAATCATTACATCGCATTGTATAGGTGGTAATCCACTGGTACGTATAAGCAACATTGTTATCTATCAATGAATGGATAGGTTTGAAAATATATGATATATAAATTTTATATAAGTATTAGTATTAAATTAATATCATATATATATATTAAATACATCAAAATAAATATCCATGAGTGGTGTTGATGTAAAATAAATTACATCGGTTAATAAGTTAGTAGTTTTATGTACAAAAAAAATAATGCTTTTGTAACACATTTTATAGAGAATGAGATTGAAGGAGGTTATTAAAATAAAATAAAATGTTATATTAATATTGGATATATTTATTTTATTATAAAATTATGTTTGAAAAATATTTTATGAAGGAAGAAGAATAAATAAAAACACTCATTGATGATCAATACCTTTTCTTCAGACAACCTCTTTACGTTTAAAAAAATTCTTCCTATGAGATTATTTAATAAAAAAGTACAATATTTTGTTTTTTGGGAAGTAATTATGGGATTTATTGGGGATTTAAAAAATCAAAATTCTATTTATGTTTGACAAAAATAGGATAGGATGTTCTCATTTATATGTGAGGGGAGAGGATCTTTTGAAATATCATAAAACATTAAATAAATATAAGTTAATTTTAATGTTAAATTGGATAAATGTTTTTATAATTATATTATTAGACTATAATTGGACATAATAATGTAATTTAATATTATTTTGACATGTTTATATTAAATGTTTTCTATATTTCTTTGTTTTAACCAATGTTAACCCTTTTTGATAATTTTTTTAATAACAATGTTTTTAAAAATTAAATGGTCATTGTATATAATATAAATGAAAAATTTGTATATAAATGTAAAATTATTGATATATGTATAACTATATCTATAATTTTACAAAATATTGGATTTTTATTACTTTTAAATCATTTAATATAATATTATTTATTATAAAATAACACTAGTGTCATATTGGAAAAAATTAATTTCTTTATACTCTATATAAATCACGACAAAGGGTTAATTTGAATATAGAATCATAAAAATAAATAATTTGATATATTGATCAATAAAAGTCATGTAACACTATAAATCACTCAATTTATTTTACTTTTAATATTTTCAAAGTCATTTATTTTATTTTAGTAATAAATTTCGTAATATTGTGTCGACATAGCATAAACATTTATAGTAATAATGCTATCAATAAAAATTATAAATAAGTTTTTATTAGGATGACAATTTCACTATTATAAAAATAATTATTAATATTCATAAACATAATTATTTTGTCCATATGTGAGCACTGAAGAAATATTTAAAAGTGAGAAACTAACTTTTTGAATTTTTTACATAATATATTATATAGGTCACATTATTTGGAAATTATCCCCTAACAATATCACTAAAAATTTTATAATGATATAAAAAACATCTAAAGTAAACATTGAAAATTAATAATGGTGTCCATATCACTAATGTTTACCTCATTTATCCTAATTTAACATTTTACCATGGTGACAATGTTTTACTGTAATTAGTATTCAATGTTACCAATAATTAACATTACCTTTTTAAATAATATTAATTATAGTGATTAAAAATATATATTATATTTTACCAAATAAAATATCTATACGTTGAATAAATTAATTTTAAAAGTTTCCAGCAAAGCATGATGAAATATGGTTTTCATATAAAAAATGAATTTTTATGACTACATTTTTTTTACTGGGATCATGTAAAATTGGTATTCATAGATAATTAATTATATTATGTCTAAATAATGTAGTATTATATTCATTTATGTTAAAATTAAAAATATATTGGGTATTAGTTTATGATATTAAATGATAATTTTATAAAAATCTATTTTCATTTTTCAATAAAAAATAAATATTTTACAAAAAAAACCCCAATTTTTAACACTTTTTAAATTTTGAAATGTTGATTTATAAAATTAATTTTGTTTTCTAAAATAAAATTTCTTAAAGTGGTCTAAATTAATAATATTTGTTTATATCCATAATAAATAATAACATTTTAAACTACAAATATTTTTCTTAATCATTTAGATACTTATAGAAAATTGAGTACTTGTTTACATGCATATTTGCTTTATCTAAAATATTTAATAATTAGAAAAATATTTATTTACATTTATACATCCATTTTCAATGACTATGTTATAACATTCACAATTAAATTTTTTAACAGTATACTATAGTTGGTTTAAACACAATGTTTTGTTTACAATAAGCCATAAATTATACTAACATATTTTAAAGTTAAATATATTCTAAAATATCATGTTTTTACAATATAAATGAAAAATTTAACTTATAATTCATTAATAACATCAAAGGATTGCATATTAGATGAAAACACCTTAGAGACAACTTGCAATAAATCTTGAGGAAAATATACTTTTAATTAAAAAATATATTATGTAAAATATAAAAATAACAATAATATTATGTAAATCATATTCACTAAAAATAACCTTAAAACAATTTAATTTATGATTCAAATTATTCATCATATTATATGGTGGTAAATTTTTTCATTCCATATATGTTAAAATAAAAAATATCTTTCACTCTTGTCATAAAAAATTAAAGGTTCCTCATTCGGAAAATGATAAGAGGATTAATTTTAAACCATTTTTTTAAAAATAAATATTGGGTATTAATGAATTTAAAAAATCATAATATATTTCTCAAAAAACTCTGGAAAATATATTAAGAAAACATATATATGGAATAGAAATAATTTTCAACCCAAGAGGGAAATAATGTCATTTTTTTCTTAAAACATTGTATCAGTATCTTGAGTAATTAAAGTGAGGTAGATGAAATAAAAATTTTAAATTTCAATATATATTCATTGACTAAAAAATGAGAACTTCTTGATAGTTAAATCATAATATTTCATCATCAGAAACAAAATAATGAATAATCTTGATGAAAATATGATTGTAACATAGAACCCTTACTGCATTGGTAGCTTCTAAACCTTAATCCCTATTAAATAATAACAAAAAATAAATATATATTTAAATTTAAAATAAATATATACCTAATATAACAGGTAATTTTTTCTCTATTTATACCTCATAAATGAATTTCAGTTCATGACATAACTTATGTCCTAAAGAAGACCATTTGAGAAGATAAACCATTAAATCAAGTACCACATGCATGGAATGTGATCTATCCTCCTTTATAATATATTCAAAAAATACATATCCTTATAATAATAATTTTCATACTTCTAATATAATATATGATCCCTTTTTTTTATTTTATCATATATTTATTAATAATTCCTTATTAAAATTTTTAATTATGTGTGTTGACTTTTTAATTTTTTTTCATAAGAATTTTAGTTTTGTGGTTTTGGACCTTATACTCTGATCATGGTTCTATGATCACCATAATTTTAGTAATTATATAAATTTAATTTATATTTAATTTATATATATTTATAAATATTGATTCATCATTAAATGATAGATATATAAAAATGAAAAATAGTGTTTGTGGAGAGGATATTTCATACGTAAGATTGAATGGGTTTTTCAACATTAAATGGATGGAATTATAGAAATATAAATTATAATTATCCATTTAAAATCATTATTTTATCATATAAACCATATATATTCATTAAATACCAACTTATTTCCATCTATGTGATATGTAAATGAAAAATAATTCACATTAGTTTGTAGTGGTGGTGGTCTAGATGTATAAGTCAGAAAGGTTCATTTTCTCTAATGGATTAAAATTTTAGATGGTAGATGTAATATTCTCCCTATAGAATCATAAATATGGAATAAATACCATATCATAAATTAAAAAAATATTATTTCTAATCCACAAATGAAGGATATGTAAAAATAATTGTATCACTACATGGAGATAATAAGTCCTACAAACTCACAATCGAAATTATCAAAAATAAATTGATTTGAAAGGGGTGGATAACTGTGGTTAAATAGTAATAATGACATTAAAATATATTTAAAATATTTAATTAGTTGTTTTATGATATATACCAATTAATTTTAGGTGTGAAAAAAGAAGTAAATATGAATGTGATAGATTATGGTGATTGCTCATTTCATGAAAAACTTATTTAGATAACCAATTAAGGATCCTCGGGATATATTTTTTTGAGGAAAAGAACCACAAAAATTTTATATGGATGTTGAGAAGGAAACATGGTTTTTTTGGTAGATATATAAGACTTAATATTGTGTAAATAAGATATAAGATGTGTGTACCATAATAAAAGAGGGAGAGGACAAACATGGAATTTTATAAATTATTAAAATATAATTAAGTTACTTCCAAGACAAATATTATAAAAAGGACATGACTTAAGTGAAATAGGATAGTGACTAAATAACATTGTTCAATGAAATTTAATTTTTTCTATAATTTTAAAACTTATCTTTTTTATTAGCCTATTCATTAACAATTTTTTTACCTTAACTAAATTAAGGACTATTAAAATATTAAAATTTTATAAATGTTACAATACATATAAAATGACTCATACATTCAAACAGGATGAAAATTTAGAACATATTCTACTCACTTGTCTGAATATAATCATTTTATGAATATTAAATCATTTAATAAAACATTATTCATTATAGAATATCATTAATTCAATTTTGGAAACATTTATTTAATTTGACTGGAACAAAACTAAGATTAATATGTAATTTGAATATAATATTTTCAAAAATAAATAATATAAAATATTTTTTGAAAATAAATCACGTAACACAACAATTCACTTAAATTTTATTATTTTTATTATTTTAAAAATAATTTATTCTATTTTATATTATTTGAATAAATAATATGTTAGTGTTATGCAATCATTTAGGATAATTAAATAATTTAAAAAAAGAAATTAATTATTATCATTAATATGATTTAATTATGTTCAAAATTAAAATTAATATTCAATGAAAACCTGAATTTCTCCCTTTTGGACACATATAATATATAATTAAAAGTAAGAGAGTGAAATTTTATGTTTTTCATTACATTAAATATTATATAGGTCATTTTCATGGACAAGTTCATGCTAATATGTTTCAATATGAGCCTAAGAAGATAAGGTTAAATCTATCTTAAAGAATATTATTAAAATTAGGGACTTTAATATATACTTTTAACCTAGTTTAACCTGATTTATCCATTATCATGGTGATAATTTTTACCATAGCTACAATTAATAATCCCTATAAAAGAGATCTTTTCACATAAACATCCCCTTGTAATTAAAAATTATGAATTAATTATTCATAATTCAATTTCTATATGTGTATCGACTCGTTTTAAAATAATTTTGAAAAATTTGACAAATATGGTTTATTATAAAATAAATTTTTGAAAGTAAAACAAGATTAATTATTATATCCTATATAGAAATAAACTTACATAAATGTTCAAACATTTTATTAAATATATAATATATAAATATTATCAAAATCATTCCACAATAGTGGTAAATTTAATTTATTTTTATAAAAACACATGGCATGAATAAAAACATTTTTTCATAAAAGGATATCTTTCTTTTTAAAATGATCCTAAATAAAATTTATTATTATTTGATAACCAACGAATTTATTTTATACATAAAATTTTGATAAATGAGTTTATTCTACTCATACACACAAAATAAATGGTTCAATGATAAATGTAACATTAATTAATAAACTTTTTATAGAATATCTCTATTTTTTTAAACTAGATGTTCCATGTAAAGAAAGTTGTTAGTTAAATAAAATTTATCGACAGAGATATAGATAGTAAATTCATTGGGTAAATAAAACATATAGTCCTTTCATTGGGATATAAATTTCTTATTAGGGACTATTTGACCTCATATATGAATGATGTTATTCAAAAATCATCTTTTTCACAATTAATATGTTTCATGAAATTAATATTCTAATTAATTGATACTAAAGTATATCTTATGAAATGAATATTGTTTTTTATTTTTCACCCATAAACTTATTTTTCATAAAGACATAACACGTTATATAAATATTTACCTACGACATGATCATTGTGGGTTAAATTCCCTAATCCATATTAATTCCTTCTAAAAATGATCATATGTTTAAATAAATCATTATAGAATTATTATTTGACTACATTTTGTAATTTTAGGATGATAAATATTTTATTAACTCATAAGGATAAACATATCCATTATAAAACATGTTTGAAACTTTCAAAATTACTAACATCTGATGCTAAAAAATAAATTATGAAATAATATATCAATAATAGTTGAAAATGATTGAAGATTATTTATGTTAATTGATTTGAATAAGTATTTAAAATAACTAAATAACATGTTTATACTTATTATATATAATGTTAAATAACATTAGAGGGAGTTTGGAGTAATTACATAGATTTCTTCTCTAATATGACTTTGTAATTGAGGTTTTATACATCTAAATTCCTAATTATGGTATTTGTATATTTTTTTTACTCTAAAACCCAATATATTTTCTATTATTGTTGTTATTTTTTGTTTGTACATGTATTCTTAACATTTCACCTCTCCCTAGGTATAAATTAAACTATATACTTTCCTATTAGTGGAACTAACCATAACTAATACTCTTAGTCGAGAATCATTCACCACCATTTTTGTATTCATTATTATATTTTAAAATTTTATTTGTATTAAAATATATGGCTATATATGGACTTATTATATTGGTTTTTTTCTTTATTAAATTTTTTTGAATGGAATAGTTTTTAATATTTTATAAATGGTCATTTTTTATTTAATTTCAATTTATTTATTAAAGTATTGAAGGAATATAATTTTTTCATATTCCACCTTAAAGGATTTTCTTTCCATATTATTTTATTTTCTTAACGAATCATCTTTCTCATGTTTTCTTAGGTTTTAATGTAATTTCAATGCTCAATATTTATTAATTATTTTATATTAAAATAAATCTCACAAAAATGTATAGGGTATTTGTTTTTATTTATCAATGTAATTTTAATGTGATCTTATAATTTGAATTTCATATATGTAAACAACCATTAATTTATGTATTGATTCAATGTTGATATTCCCAAGTGATATTATCAACCTTCATTCTAGTTATTTCTTATGAACATGCCTTGTGTAAGTTTTTATGAAACTTGTTTAATTAATATGGGTTAATTAATAAATGACAAATTTATCATTGTCTTGATGTTCATGTTACCAATATATATATATATGGATTCTAATTTTTTTATTGGTTTTTCATATATATAACTACAATTCATTGGTTTATGTTTTATTTATCAAGAGAATAGGATGAGATGAGGTTGGTTATCCCATGTAAGAAAATTCTTTAGTGAATGGGTTTTAATTCTTTGTATATTATGTTATGGGTGTTAGCTTGGAATATAAAAATATAAACAAGTGGGAGGGTGAACTATGACTTTTCTAATTCTTATACAATTCTGCCTCTTGATGCCAACAGAAGGATATGCAAGTATGAAATGTTTATCTTCTGTACGAAATTATGTAAAGTGGATCAAAAAATAAATGTAGAACATGGATTTTTATATTGTTTTTTGGAATAAAGATCCCCTAGTCCACTCCACCAATTACTCTATTGGCATTTTTGGTGAATTTCATAAGTCAGGTCCTCATATCATAAGACGAATCCACAACGGAGTGCAGAAAATTGACACCTTTACAAAGATAACTAAAAATAGAGTGTTCTGGTTCTATAATATTGAACTTATAACCCACATCTTAGATTAAGAATTTGATACTCTATCTCAACTGATTAGAAGCAGTTGAAACTCTCAATAAAAATATAATTATTAAAAAGGGTTCAATTTGAATATCAATTGACGGTAGATGAATCTTATTCTTTAAGAAAATAGTTTCTTTAGAAAAGAAAAGATTTGAAGCAATCCGGTTGAAATACATCTTTGAAATAAGAATAGAACCCAATATAATCATTACACTTACAACAAATACAAAATTTTGAATACATATATTTTCATTGTTACCTCTTTTGTGGAAAATAGAGGCTGGTCGATTCTTGGAGTAGATCTGAAAAACACCTTCACAAGAATGAAGTTTCAATCATGAATATGTGTCACAATATATGTCTTAATATAAATATCATTATATATTCTTCTCTAAATCATACACACATATTTATAGAACGAATACAATGATATAATAAGTAAAAAATAGATTCTATCTTTTAATTCCAGATCCGAGAAAATATCTTGATAAATCATAAGAATTCAAATTCTTCCGATAGATTAGAGTAGTTTCATCATTCCTTAGTAATAAGAGTGAATTTCTCTACTTAATACGATTTATTAAATTGATCATTATGTTCATTGGATCATTAGAAAATTAAATTTAAATCAACCAGATATTTCGTAATGACCATTGCAGGAATCCTTGATTAAATCCTAAATTCAAATCTCTGGTGATGAAAAATAAACCTGAGGTTTCTTAACAAAATAAAAAAATAAAGAAATAAGGGTTTAACTATATAGAATTAATTCTTTAAAGTTAAGGTTAAAAATTTAATGTTGATCACAAAAGTAAGGTTGATGATCTATATGATTGCTTCTCAAACATAAGGTTCCATACTTACATAGGGTTATTTAACCATACGTTTTATCTATTTCAAATGTAATGTTTCATCAAAAGGTAGGGTTCTTTATCCATACATTTCTTTCAATAGAGGGTTGAGTAATCATAAGCACTAATCTATCAACATAATGAATAATAAAAATGTAGGGTTTTTTACTTACATTATGTTCGTCAATGTACGATATGAATAGAGTTTCTAGAATACGGTTAGGATCGTTCCAAAAACATTGATTAAAATTCCACATGAATAATAATATTGATTATATTTACAAAATAAGGAATATAAGGAATATTAATTTCATGAAATACACTAAAAGTAATATAATTATAAAACAAACAAGTATATTTTTTTAGCATCAAAATCAATAATATTTATAGAGTATTGTTGAGGAAATACTTTACCAACAATATCCCCCCATTTGTATGATCACAAAATCCATAAAATTAATAACAAAAATTAGAATTTTGAAAACAACAAAAAAACCTTCAAAATTTGACATTAGATAATTATTTTGATAAATTGAAATGAGAGTTAGTGTTGTGTTATCCAAATATCTCCCCCTTTTTGAAATAAAAAAGTAGGTGAAGAAATGAATAAAACACATTTAATTTTGAATAGATATGTTAGTGAATGTTATAATAGTCTATTTAAATAAATTGGGATAATCTTTTTGGATTGACTCATAAACAAATAAGAATATGAAATAATGAACAAAAATAAATATGAAATATTTTATTGATCAAAAAATGTTTAATTATAATAAATAGTTCGACTGGGAAACAAGTTTAGTCAACTGAATTGGTTAGGGTATTAAATACTGGGTATGAGTTGGCTTGGTTGAGGTTCTTGGGATTTTGAGCAGCATTAAACATATCTTTCAACTCGGTTATCTGTTACAACAACTTCTTAATTAGACAACCCCCCCCCCCAATTGCATAAGTCAAATTCTAGAATCATGAATGATATGAAAATTTTCAACAAGATTTGCATTCAAAAAGTCATGAAAACACTACTCTTGATTCATAGACTGGTCTATCATTTCTATGAGTTTTTTTGGCAAAAATCTGAAACCTTTTTCATTCTGTGCCAGTTGGTCAACTAGAAATTCTTGATTGTCCAATAGAACAAATAGATGGGTAATATTTCACTAAAGATTTTGAAGATGGTCATTATTATCAACCATTATATAGTTGATTCCCTGAACTCTAAAAATAAAACCTGGAACGGTACTAAGAATAGAGGTAGATATACTGGTCTGACCAACATTAATTTTGATTGGTTCAAATTGACTCCACAAATACCACTTCATATCAGAAAAGTTTGACATATAAACAACATAAAACATTATATTTCCAACATCATTTTGAATCTCTCTCTTGAAAGAATCAAATTACATCTTGGAAACATAATTTTCATGAATATCCTGTAACATTTTCTTTGTAACTTCTAGTTCATTTTGAATATGGAAATTCTCTTCCTAAGACTTATTAAACATCATTACAAGCTCCTCAACCAGATTTGACATGGAATGAGATATCCCTTCATCTTGATGTTGTGATCGACCAACTACCACAATTTTTAGAGATTTTGAAAGAGATTATTCCATAGACTTCTCCATTAGTTTTTCAATTTATCATTCACTTGAACAAGACATACTAGCAAGAACATCCATTTTATCTTCAGTTACATATTGATGTCTTTCAACCACATGATCAGAAACAGAGAAATGTAAATTCTCAATAGTTTCAGTTGCCATATTTTCATATCTAATCAACTATTGTTCTTCCAGAATAGCTGGTTCATCCTCTAAGACAACTAGTAAATCAATATTCTACAGATCACTAATCTAGATTTCAATATATTGATCTTCCTCAAGAAATGTCTCTTCTAAATGTACTGACTTGGTATCCTCACCTGAACAAAATACTAGTTCTACAGTAGGTGGATATACTCTATTTGTGCCTTGACAACCAATTATGCTTTCATCTCCTCTTCATCCTCTTTATATTATTCTTCAACAACTCTCAATTTCATTGGGTTGTTTTGTAATTTCATTCACTATAGGTTTAACCAATTCCTTTATTCTTAATTTCAAATTGTTTCCCCTAAGAAAAATTTCCTGATCTTTGATGGTCATGTGCAATAGCTGGAAAGATTTTTTATTTGACTATACTCTAGTAAAAAACTAAATTCCTCAATGTCCCCACATTGAGTACATTGATGTGATGATATTTTATTCGAGAATCTATTAATCGAATAATTCATTTATTAAAAAAATTTGTGAAATTATCCTTCCACAGGTATAAAAACCCATCCTAGAAAATAGTTGATAGTAGTAGTTTAAATATATGAACATATACCTTGTAAAATTCAGCATTATTTCACTCATAAAAAGAAACATGATGTACATGTATGGATATAGAATCTTCTCCATCTCATCCATTCTATGAGAAATACTTGTTTGAGTAAACTTAAATAATATTTTATGGTATAACTCAATAAACTAGAAAAACATTTTTCTAATGTTTTTCTAAAAAAACATAAAAGACATAATTTCTTTTGATTTATATTTTATATCACCTATAGACCTTAGATTGAAATGAAACACTCCCTCATTAAGATAGATCGTGATTTCAGAAATTACAGTCGATGAAACTGAAAAGTATTTATCTTTGATTCTTCCAAAAACTATATCTTCATAATCACCAAAACTAAACTATACACTATTATAAGAAAAACTGTTGTTCTGCCTCATAATGGAATTCTGAATTCACCTCATTGAACCCATATTACAATCCTTGAAAAGGTAGTGCTTTCTTCAGGATTATATTTGTTTGATAGAGCCCTTTAAAATCAACTACATTACCATGCAGAGTCATTATTCCAGAAACATTCTAATGCTTTGGTTTAATGGGATCCCTTTCTTCATTTCTCTTATATTTATGATTTTTAGAGAAATGAAATTTCAGAGGTTATTGGGTTTTTAGGGTTTTTAAGGAAAATAGAGGTAAACGAATGTAGAACAGGGTAAATGAGTGTTTCGATATTTGAAAAGTGTTAGAGAGTCAAAAAAGATTAGTATTCATAAAAATTCTAATAGTCCCCTGTTTCTAGTGTCATTATGCAAGGAAATCATTAAAAAAAATTAAAACCCACGATGCAAATAAATTTAAGAATAAAATAAATAAATAAAATTTATAGTGAAAAGATAATATTAAAAAAAATACATTTAAAGTAACTAGTAAAAAATATTCTCCTAAATAACCTAGAATAAATAAAATAAGATAAATATTAAAAATATAAAATATTAAGATATAAACATTTAAAAATTGAAATAAACCTAACTCCCCCTAATAAAATCAACACTTACAGTTGGAAGTGGTTTAGTGAAAATATCAGCTAGTTGATATTTATTACTTATAAATTCTAAAGATATATCTTTTTTAAGATCATGATATCTTATAAAATTATGATTAATATTAATATTATTATTTCTTGAATGACTTACTAGATTTTATGAAAAATTTATAGCACTAGTATTATAACATAAAATAGGTGTACTATTAAAATTCAATGCATACTCTATTAGTGTGTTTTTTATCTACAATACTTGTTCACCACAACTTCCTGTAGATACATATTCTGTATTAGCTGTTAATAGAGAAAGGGAGTGTTATTTCCTACTTGACAATGATACTAAAGGTTTTCCTAAAATTTTATAGGTTCTTGATATAATTTTTCTCTCTAATCTTCAACCTCCAAAATTAGCATCTAAATATGATATTAAATTAAAATAATAGGTTTGTGGATAATGAAGAGATTAAAAAATGTTCCCTTTTAAATATCAAAAAACCCTTATAATAGATAAAATATGATATTATTTATGATTTGTTTCAAATATTGAATGTAAACATCTTTAAAACAAAATATTAGGTCTCCTAGCAGAGAGATATAATAATCTATCTATCATACATCTATACAACTTGTTGTCCACTAGTATTCTAGCTTCATCCAAATCATGTTTTATATTTTCACAGATGAGAGTGTATATGTCTTTTCATTATCAAGAACAATCTTTTTCAATAAATAAGTAATATATTTACTTTGTTTTAAATCATTTCTATAATATTTTTGATAAATTTGATGTCATTAAAATATGTTCAACTCTCTCATCATACTCATTTCAATTTCATTTTTCATAATTTATAAAAAATCATTAAAATTATTTTTATTGGTTGAACCAAAAATAACATCATCAACATAGATTTGAACTAATAATATATTAGAACAAATGGTTTTCTTAAAATGAGTTGGATCATCTATTTCAATAGTAAATAAATTTTTTAAAAGAAATGAACATAATCTTTCATACCAAGATCTAGGTTCTTATTTAAGGCCATAGAGAGGTTTCGTATAATTAAAAATAGAATGTGGCTTTTGAGAGTTATCAAAACACTAAGTTTGTTCAACATTTACTTTCGCTAATAAATATCCATTTGAAAAGATAGATTTAACATCTTTCTGATATAATTTAAAATTCTTATGAAATGATAAGTTAAAATAATTCTAATTGCTTCTAATATAGCTATAGGGGAAAAGGGTTCATAATAATCTATACCTTATTCTAGATTATATCCTTTAGCTATTAATCTTGAATTTTTAGTTATTAACCTTTGATCATCATTTTTATTTCCAAAGAACCACTTAGTTCTTATAACTGGATAATTAGATAGTCTTTCAAATAATTCCCAAACACCATTCATTTTGAATTGGATTAACGTGTCTTACATTTATAACTTCTAACTCCCATCTTCTAAGACATATTCAAAAGATTTAGATTCTAGTTGTGTTGGAAAGGCATATATTTTAGCAAGGTATCTTGTATTTCTTCTCATTCATAATCTAATGTCTAGGTGTCTAATTATAGTTTTTAAAGGATGGTTCTTTAGGTTTCTAGTCTTTATAGGTAAAAAGATTTTAGGTTCATTAGTATCATGTTCTTCTGAATTGAACTTAATTTTATTTATGTTATTTTGAAAATCATTTTCCAGGTTTTTAAGTCACATATTTTTTGAACATTTGATAGTTTCATCATTTTGATATTTCTCTTTAAAAAAAGGGTCACTTCCATCAAACATCACATGAACTAATTCTTTAACAATTATTGATAGTTTTTTAAACACTATTTTGGTTTTAGAGGGAGTATAGAATCCTAAAAATATTCATTCATCATCATTTGGAATGAACATACCAAGATTATCCTTGGTGTTCAAGATATACACATTAAATACAAAAAGCTTAAAGTACTTTACCTTAGGTTTTTTTGTTATTCCAATGTTTAAAATGTGTATTTTTGAAAATAGGCTAAATAAAAACTCTATTCATGATATAGCAGGTTGTTCTTATAGCTTCTTCTCATAAGCAAGTAGTTAAACTGTATTCATTCAGCATAGTCCTAGCTATTTCTTGAATATTTTTTGTTCCTCTTTATACAATTCCATTTTGTTGATGTGTTCTTGGGGAAGAAAATATGTGTTTAATATCTTTGTTTGAAAATATATAATTGAATTTCTAAATCTCAAATTCTCCACCATGATCACTTCCTAGTGGAATTATCTTCCAACCACTATCATTTTAAACAAATTTATAGAAACACTCCAAAATAGTAAAAGCTTCAGTTTTGAGTTTTAGAAACTAAATACAATTAAATATAGAGTAATCATCAACTAAAACATATTCATATAATTTTCTAGCCAAACATTATATTACTGATGGTCCAAATAGATCCATGTGGATAAGTTCTAGAGATTTTTATGTAGCAATTTTGATAATTGATTTGAAGGGAGATTTGTGTTTCTAGTCAATTTGGATTGAATCATAAAATTAGTCACTATCAAAATTAAGACTATGTAAATTAGAAACAATCTATTTAATAGATAATTTATGTAAAGAATAAATTTTATAGTGACCAAGCCTTCTATTACCTATCCCTGACTCATTTATCTTATCAGTTAAGCAATTTACTGTCTGTTTACACAAATAATTTAAATTCAAAGATTAAACATTATCAATTCTTGGGGATATAAACATAAGAAGTTTATCCTTAAACATTGAACAAGAATTTTTAATGAAATAATCATAATATCCATCATCAGTATGTTGGGAGATACATATCAAGTTATGATTCAGCCATTTTACAAATAGTACATTGTTGATTGAGACTGTTTTTGGATCTCCAATATATCCATGTTCAATTATATTTCCTTTAGCATTATCACAAAATATTACTAGACCTCAATCTATTAGAGTCAGTTTAATAATGTTTTATGATTTTCCACTCATATTCATGGATTAGTCACTATCCATATACCATATATCTTTTCTTTTAATGTTACTTACTACCTATAAAGGAAATTTAAACAAGAGTTTTTTTGGTACCGATATTATTTTGGTTCCAGTAATGTTATCTACAAATGATGTAGGAATTCAGATCTACTTTATTTTTCCATAACTCACATTTAGTTGAGATAATATTTTTTAAATAAAATCCTTTCTAATTCAACTTATTTGAGAATTTCATAAGTAACAATTTTTTTATAAGCCTTTCTATTCCACAAAAATGACACATAAAATTTTTTGAGTTGGGAATAAATTAATTCTTATATTTTTTAGATTATTCACCTTTACTTACTATACAAAATATTTACTTTCTAATAACAATATTACAAAAAAAATTCATTAAAAATATTTTATTCTTTTTTAATGAAGAGAGCATCACATTTTTAAGTGTCAATTTCATCTTGTAATGCTTTAATCTTATTTTCATGATCATAACAGTTTTCTCTAGATGAGTTAAATTTTTCAATTAACTCTTGATGTTGTTTGAGTAAGGAATCTGTTTATCCAAAAATATCATTGTGAATATTTTTTAAATATTTTTATTTCATTAACAAGGAATCATATTTTTCTTCTAGTAGTTTGTAGTAGGCATCCAATTTAATATTTGAATTTTGGAATTAGAATCCAAATTAGATGAATAATATGTTATTACATTAACTTTTTCTTACGTGAATCATATATTTGCATTTATATTTTATTCTTTCTTTTTTGAATCATATTTTTTTGAGATACTGGAGTCTTTAGAAACACTCCAAGTTGTCTTCATTGTTCATTTTCCTTTATGTTCATAATCATCCTTTTTATGATACCCCTTTTCCGATATTTATCTTTTCACCTTTTACCTAAGGAAAATCAGGTCTTATATGACCTAATTTATTTCATTCATAGAATACGACTTCCATAGAGTATTTCTCATCCCTTTTGAAAGGATTTATAAATATTAATTTCTTCTTATAAAACATTCTATACTTTCTGGATAATTGGTCTAATTTTATTTTAGAGTCAAATGTATCTGATTTCTTTTCTTCTATAACTTCATGATTTATTGTTATTCATTTATTATGAGATTTTATTTTAGATTAGTAATATCCTTTTTCACTATGAATTTATGATCTTCGGATTCATCTGGTATTTCAACTTCATACACCATCAGTGTCCCAATTAATTCTACCATTGTTATATTTTTGATAGGTGATGTTTGTTGAATTGTAGCAGATATACCATTCTATTTAGTAGGCAGTACTCTTATTACTTTCAATGATTGATCTTCTTGTTTGATAGGATCATCTAAGGACATAATATTATTTATAATATATATAAGTCTTCCATTCATTTGAGCGATACATTATCTATTAGGAATTCTGAATGTATCAAGCATACCATATTTGTATTACATTGTTTTTTTCCTTCATAACAAACTGCTGTGTTTTTCAACATTTCATAAGTAGTAGTATATTTTGAGACACAATTGAATTCATATGGTCCAAGACCACAGATAATAGCATTCATATCTTATGAATTTGTGTAATAGTCAGCCTCTGTAGTAGTAGTCTATGTTGTAAGATTTCTAGGAATTATATAAGGAGTAATGATCTTTATGTAGACATTGAATCCAATATTCATCAAATATATAATCATCCATGATTTATTGCATCCATATTTTTCACCATTGAAGTGAGTACCATGAAAAATTGACATACCTTCTCTATGATCAGTCATTTTCATCTTTGTGTAGACCTTGTAATTTTAGCTTGTTATATCCTTTTCCAAAATATCTCTTCTGATATCAATTGTTAGGTCGTAATATACAAATATACACAATAGGGGGGTTAATTGTGTCTTTTCTAATTATTCTATGTTTTTTCTTGTTGATATCGACTCATAATTATGTGTGTATGAAATTTTTATCTTCATTATGAAACTATGAACAGTAGATAATAATAGAAATATATAACATGGTTGTTTATAGTGGTTCGTGTCATACAGAATCCCTATTCTACTCCACTAATTAGATCGAGAAGCTGATACTCTACCACAACTGAGTATGAGCAGTTGAAACTCTCAATAAAAAGATATTGATTAAAAATGGTTCTGGTAGATTTTTACAGTTGAAGAGAAACCGACAGTAGATGAATCTTCTTCTTCAGATAAATATTTTCTTGATTAAAGTGTTGTTTTGAAGCAATCTAATAGCAATAGATCATTGATATAAAAATATCAATGAATAGCATGAATAGACTTACAACAAATAATATATTTGTATTTTATATTTCAACTATAGCCTCTTTTATAACAAAATAGAGTTTGTTCGATTGTTGAAGTATATCTGAAAAATATCTTCATGAGAATGTAGTTTCAACCTTAAATATGTGTCGCAATATATGTCCCAATATATATCTCAATATATATTATTTTATGAATCATATAGAAATATATATATATATATATATATATATATATAAAGAATACACTGATAGAATAAGTAAAACAAAAATCCTATTATTAAATTCAACATCTATGGAATTTTATAGATGAATTATAAGAACAAAAAATCATGAGATATCTAAGAGTCGTCGTAGCTTTATTTAATAATATAAAATAATTACTTTTCTTAATACTATTCATTGAAGTAATAATAAAAAGATTTTAATTTTCTTAAAACAAGATTTAAATATGCTAGATATTTCGTAATGACCATTGTACGAAACTCTGATAAAATAATAAATTCAAATATTCAGTGATGAATAGTTGAACATGAAGTTCCTTCAAAAAATGAAAAAATACCAAATGTTGGGTTCAACTGCATCGCATTAATTCTCTGAATGTAATGTTGAAAACATAAGTTTGATCCCAAACATAATGTTGATTATCCATACATTTTCTTCTCAAACAAACGGTTCCATTCTTACGTAGGGTCACATAACCATACATTTTATCTTTTTCAAATGCAAGGTGTCATCCAAATGTCTGGCTCATTATCCATAATATTCATTCAACGTCGGGTTGATTAACCATACACGCTGATCATTTAGTATAAGGTACAATACAAATGTTAGGTTTGTTCCATATGTTAATTTATTCAATGTAGGGTATGAACAATGATTCCAGAATACAGTTAGGAGCATTTTGGGCAGTTTGATGAATATTCCACGTGAATAAAAAGCTTCAATATATTTCCATGATAAGTAATATAATGAATATTAATTTCGTAAAATATGCTTAAAGTAATATAATTAATGAAACAAACAATATAATATTTTTCATCAAAATCAATTAGATATATAAAGTATTATTGAGATATTATATTCCCAACGATGGGATGATGATTAACATATTCCATTATGATATAAATGAATTCATGGTCAGAATTGAATATTTTTATTATTTTTATTCTTATTTTTGGGTCACATTATTATATAAATCAATGCACTTATTTCATGATCTCATGACTCATGATTTTTTATTACTATTTCCACACACATATGATTCGTTTATTATGTCATTCCTAATGATTAATAATGTATTTCAAGATTTACCATAAATATTTTTTTAGGTTTGAATTCGTTATTTTATATTACTATTCATTGATTATATTATCATACCCACATATTCTTTATATTTAAACATATGATATATGATTGATATTCATTATTTTCACTACTTAATTTGCTTCTAACCTCACCTTTTCTTATCTTTCTATTTCCATGTTTAATGAAGAATTTTAGTATGTATTATATATCTATATGAGTAACATGTTTGAAGAATATTTTTTATATATGTTGAATAATGGATGTAGAATGAATTTATTTTTTAGCTAGTCTCAAAAAACAATAATCCTATAGGGTATCGATTGTTTTTAATTTTTTATGTAATTATTAAACATGTATAATTCTGTATTATTTATATCTATTATAGTGGGTTTATCTATTTCATGGAATAAAATATTTTCCAAAACAAGATCATGGGCATATAAATAATGTCTTAATACATTTCACATTGAGAAAAACTAAATCATTTTTTTCTCCATTACAATATCAAAGTGAAATAATTAAGAGTATTTGTAGTTTCCCTAAACCTGCAATCCTGGATCTAGTGATTAAAACACAAAACATACAACACTTTCTTGGATACATAACTATGATTACAATACCTTTATAACATTTACAATCCATTTTCCATTTAGTTTAATGTTTTAAAGAATTATAACAATGCATAAAACACTAAACATCATGTATTCTTAGTAAAGAGATATTTTCCAACTATATAAGAATATAATTAATTCATAACGAGTCTTCAACATCACTGATAAATTCTCTTTACAACACACTATTCCAATCATAGTATACATATTTATTTTTCATAACCTTGGTTATGAAAGCATAATAATGGGTAAAAATCAAATACCCATAATGGTACATGATCATTATAAAAGGGAATTGGGTGCCCCCATGTAACATTAGGGGAGGGAATTATATAATATAAAATTGGGCTACCCAGATTGCGTTTGGTGAGCCTATTATAGCTTAAATGATGGGGTAGTCAAGATAGATTTAGGTGATCCTATTATAGATTAATCTGTGGGCCAACATAGATGTCACTCTAATGTAATGGGTAATATTCCATATATTGAGAAGCAAGAAGAAGGGAGTTATCTGAGAGTTTCCCTTATATATTTAACTAGGATCATGTTATTTATAACATTTCTTTAACCTGACTTATGAAGAAAAATGTCAGAATATACCAACACATGTTTTCTTCTAGATATTTATAATAATTATTATTATTATGATTGATGTCACATGGATCATTATTATTGATTCATATTACTCATTTATTTTCCATGTTTTCTTATTTTATGATCTATGTATGGATGGGTATTAGTTATTTTATGACTTGATCATGAACACTGATTAATTTTTTGTAACCTTATTCAATTATGATTCACATTGATGAAATTAAATTGTAAAATGTTATTTTTAACCATACTTATCATTTCACATCACCCTTATTACATTAATTTTTTCCCAAGATGTAGAGAAATGATGTTGAGAAAATTATTTATTAAAGGGATTTCATACAGATGATGATGATTACTTAAAGTGAAATAAGAAAATTGGTATAAGAATGAGAAAGTATCATTTAATGAAATGGGTATTTTATGAAGTAATTTTTCATTTCTCTATAAAACTTGAAACCTAAAAGGAATTTAAAAATATAAGTGAATTAGTTTTACATTTTCTATTGTATGGTTTGAATAAAAAAATATGGTTCATAATTATTGGTATTAATTCTAGAAATTTAATGACTAGGATTTCAGTACCAAATCTGATAGTGGGGGTTATGGAATATTATAGTTGGTATCATTGTAGGGTTTCGAAAACATTGGATATTTGGTTGTTTTCATGTGAGGTTATCCTATGATTTATGGATACCATCACAGGTCTAGGCTGGGGAGAATGTAACACCCAAAAATTATAAATGATGAACATTTTATTCTATAGATTATGAGATAAGAAACATTAAGGTTCAAATCCCCATGAAATATATTTTATTATATTTAATGTCTTTGATAGCTTGTGAGACATCCAACCCCAGGTCTAAATGAACCATATTATATTATACCATTATATCATAGATAAAAAAATTTATTTTATTAATAGTACTAAGAATAATATAAAAATTGTGGTTATCTATTGATTTCAAATAATATAATATCCTTTTAAAAAAATCATTTTCTAAAGAACTATATTTTTTTAAATTTGTATATTATCACTATGTGTACTTAATTTTAAAATAATTTTTAAAAATTTTAGTAAAATTATTTCATATAATTAATTTATTTATTTTAAATTAAAATATAAAAATTATCATAGGGTGAATTTGTGGGATTTTTCAAAATTGTTTCATTTTTAGATGAATAGTAAAAAATACAGATTTTTATTAAAAATGCATTTTAATATAAATAATTAAATTTGTTATATTAAATTAGGAATTGATTTTAATTCAATATTAGTTAAATTATATTATAATTTAGATATTTTAGGTATTTTTAATCAATTTAGTATTGATTTTTTATATTAAAACCTTCAATACTTATGAGAATTTTCTCTTTTATAACCCTCTTTTACATCTTGTATATGGAAAAAAAATTAATTACATTCTTCATTTAATGTGAACTAAATTTTGGAAAAAAATCATATTTTTAATCAGATTAATTTATATTATCTAACTATGGAAACATAATTTTTGACCTTTAATAATAGTTAAAGGGGTAAAAATTAATTATCATGGTTAACGTAAAATTTGTTTTATCATTGGATAAACTAAACTGATAATGGTTAAAATGACCTAAAAACATTTGTGAAACAAATTAGATATACATATTTATACCATATAAACTCAATGCCTTGTAAATTTCCTATTTTCATATATTTTTTCATGATAACAACTTTTAGGTAATTGATTAATTTCAAAAATTTGGTGTGTGTCTTCTCCCCCACTAAAAAAAGGCCACCCCCTTTGCTCCCCAGTTCACACATAAAAATCTATTTGGTTCATCCAAAACATGAAAAAATTATAAATTTAATTCTCTAAAAATACCCTATATTCATTGTATAGATCATAAATATTTCCTAGTAATGCTTTTGATGAAAATGAAAAAGTTCCTTAAAAAAGATATAACATTCCAAAATGAGAATTTTCAATTTATTTCTTCTTCCAAATCAAAAAATATATTTTTTAACCATGATAATATAATAACCCCAATATCAAACATATATTATAATATCATTATTTTATTTTAATAATCTATATCCATCTCATCATCCATCTTATCCGAAACAAAATCATTGATCGTATGTATGGTGGACTACCGCCTCGCGAACTTATATAATACATTTTCTATCCCCTCCATTCAAGGATGGATATAATGACTGGTTTAAAACATTTATATAATATATATGTTATTATTAAAATTATTTTATTATAACATCACATATACAATCTTACTTTCTACACTTTTTAATATTTGATAACATTACTTGTGTGTACAGCAGACTATCGCCTCGTGAAGTGATGTGATTTTTTTCCATTTCACATTAAATTGAATGTAATAATGTTATATTAAATGAATATATGTGATATATATTACATGATAATTATTCATGAAAATATATTTAACCTATACTCCCTTACCCTTTCACCCGTTAGAGGAATAATAGTGTCACTCCTGTGTAAGTATCATCTACCTTCTCCACGAAGCTAGGTGATTCTCTCTGTTAAAATTTGAATAATAATTATAAAAAATAATGTAATAAAAAAATTATTTATAAAACCAATATAATTATGGATATTATTCATCTAAATCCTATACTCAAGTGAATGAACGTTCATGAAAAAAACATGCATGAAAAAAACAAGTCAATTTACACTCGAAATAAAGAAGATAATGAAATATTAATAACGAATGGGAGAAAATATGATATAATAGGATGATATATGATATTAAAAATTTAAATATAGTTCTAATATAAATTAATAACTTCATTAAAACCATTATACATGATGTTAAATCACATTTGACCTAAAGGAAGTGTTAAGTAATGGAATTTGCCTCAATTTCTCTTCATGGAAGCATATCGTAATTTTATACACCAAATTTAATATACATGGTTTATATAATTCCCCTTTTTCATGTAATATAACCAATAGTTTATAATTCATGGTATTATATTTTTTAATTTTAATTATTTCTTCTAAGGGTATTTGATATTAATATTTCCATGTGGTTAAGAATTTCAAAAATCAATTTCTATTTCATTGGGTTATTTTAAATTTGCATCCTATATTACATTATAAGATTATGTGTGTAAATAATTTTGACTATATGTTGTATTATTTCCAATTTTTAATGTGGAATTAAATTTTATAACCATAATTGATTCACTAAAAAATTATCACGTCAGTGATATAATCTTTGGAAGGTTTTATTTCAAAATGTCATTTTAATCACGATTTTTTTATTGAATTTGTATTGAAGGAAATTATTTGATCACTATATAATAGACATATTCCATTTCAAAATTCTCTGGTTATTCCTTTTTTCATGTAATGAATTCATTTTTCCAATCTATTATACTTAAAAATATTGATGAAATGTTTTTAATAAAATTTAACTTCATTTCTCTCTTTTATCGATAATAGGTTTTCTTCCAAATACCTATATTCTAAAAATGTTTTCCAAAACATATTAAAATTCTTAAAATTATTTATTAAATAAAATTTTACGCATTTTTGAATTTCTTAAAAAACTTTTGGAAGGAATCTTCTTATCTCTCTCAGAATAATAGTTTTTTTTACCCTTTTATAATAGTGTGAAGGAAATTTTTTATAACATTTCTGACATGTATAGAATTTCTAAATAGTATGACCTCGATTTTAATTAATATTTCATATACAGGTTTAAACATTATTTTTATGAGAAAATAGTTTTCCTAATATTATGGTATTTTTTAGATTTAAAATTTAATTTTCCAATATATAAGTATATTTTCATCAATATTTCATTTTTATATATTTTGATGGTATTTTTATTCATAAATAAAAAAAATAAATGGATAAAATACTAGGAAAATGTAGTACTAGATTCATCTTTATTCTTTTTCTGGATGGTTTATTATTTATTTGACAGATGAAAGTATTAAAATTTACTTTATTGATTCATTTTTTGTATTAAATAACTTTTCCTTGATATTTCCACTTTCCCATGATCATTATAAATTTAATTTTAGTTGGATATTAATATATTTTACCATAGATATACTAAAAAAATAAATTCCATATTATTTCTATATGCGGTGGTTTACATTGAATATTATTTCATTGATAATGGAAATATTGATAAATGTGTAATCTTTAATCAATAAAGATATTTTTTTGATATGGTATATTATTTAGGAATTAAATCAATTATTAAATATATGAGGAATGATTTCTACATAAATATATTGGTGGGGCTTGGTTATCAATAGCCCCTTGAGACATTAGTAGTCTCAAGAGATGAATTAGTTTGTTATCCTTAGTAAATTGGGTTTATGGTGTATACCTACCAATCATTTTTATAAATTCCTGGGAATGGCCTTGATAGTAGAGGTATCATGATTCTTAAGATCATTTTGTCTAGTAATAAAAAAATTCATTCATTAAAAACTCTGTAATTATTATACAGGATATTGTAGAAATGATATTCTCACTCAATACAATTCAATATAAGTTTACCGATTAAATGGAATGTGTTTTTAGCTATTTACTTTACTAACTGATCATGCCTTTTCTAGTTATGAAATCCAGATTATTGATTAAATGAAATTTGTTTCTAATTTTTAATCCTTCCAAATTTTTTAATCTAGTTAAATTATTTAAATGGAATGTATTTTCATCTATTTACCTTGTGAGGTTGATTATGTATATTGATTCATGATTTATTTTGGTTTATTAAACCCTTACTAATAATTTGAGAACACCGTTATTTATATTTTTTTCCAACAATCATGGAAGTGTACTAAGAATTATATTCAGGGATATGCTAGAGGTAATAATATTATTATTGAAAAAATTATAAAATTTGTGTTTTATAATATAATTTTGGAATTGTTTGTGTATATTTTTAACCAAGACTGGTAAGCTATTCAATCCTTCATAATAAAATTACTTGTATATTATTCCAATTTAGTAACGTACGAAACTGACTATTTTTTACTATAGCTATGTTAGTTAACTAAGAGGGGTCATATTTTAGTAAATATTAATTATTTAATGTAAAAGGTGATGCACTACTTAAACAATATGAAAAAACCAATTTATAATTTTAGAGGAAATCATATTCTAAGGTCTATTAATCCCCCATATAACAAATTATATATAGTATTTTTTTATATATGGAGACTTAACTTCTTGATTTTTATTATTTACAACCATTTAACATTTACCATGGTAATGAATTTTTTAATTGGTAATTTATTTTTTTCCAAAAAAAATAAATTAAACATATGTTCTAATTTCTACATTTTAATTCAAATATGAAATACATTTTTTATGATTCAATTTCTATATTTCATAAAAATTAATTTTAATACAGCAACACAAAACATTTTAAAGCTATTTTTTGAAAAATATACCACAATGGGAATATTATTCTCATTCCTTTCAACGTAAAAATGATTAAAAAATTTTTAATTCTATTATTTATATATCATCAATAAATTTCATTATATTCTGTATTAAAAATTCATCAATTCAAATTATTAAGCTAAAAAAATATATTGAAAAAATAAAATTCATCAAATATTTGGTCACGTAAATATCAAATGATTTTATTTAAAAACAATTTAAAAAATATTTCCTAGTAACTAATCAAAAATAATTGAGGTAAATAAACTGATTTAATTTTATTTAAATTTTATAAAAATTAAAATAAAATAATAGGAACATAAAAATATATATTATATAGTTATAGAAACCTTCGTTCTACATACAAAACCCTTTAAGTTGTCTAAAAATGAACTAAGGGAAAGATAAAAAATGGTGATCATCTCAAGAGGTGATTATAATAGCATAGATCTCATATTTATTTCTAAAAGCTTTAACTTCTCCTAAATATTATTTTTCTCAAATTGTACTTATTGACGTTCAGGTTTTGAATTATCTAGGGAAGACCCAAGTGATGATACTTCCTTTTCAGGATTAGATAAATGATCTTTGTAAGGAAGACTCCCACAACTTTATACAATTTCTTCAACATTATAAATATATTTCATAATAAAGTTACTTCTTATTTATACAATTGAATTCAATGGATTCAATATAGTTGTAACATTTAATAATTTAATCTCATTAATATATATTAGTTTGTTTTAGTTTTAATCACATGTGAAGAAAGCTATTGACCAGCCAAAATTTATTTAAAGATATATATATATATATATTCTATAATAATGGTTTGTTACAATACTAATATCAATCACAAGAGTTGACCCATCAACTAGATTCTCACATCCTTAATGAAAAATAGGATATCTTTGTGGTCACTCTTGGATTGTAAAATGCCTCCACCATTGAAAATATGTCATCATAAGTCTCTAGAGAACTCTACAGTGTCCTGAGAAGACCCTGAGGTTTTAAATAGAAAACTATACTAACTCACTTAATTGGATAGACTATTAATCTAGTTTCAAGACTATTCATAATATCCTTACAATTCTATTATATTGAGAATCAATGAATTATCTTACAACTTAACATTTGAAACATGTTGAAGATTTTTTTTCATGATGACCATGCCATGATATTTAGAAAATAGGTACTCCTAGGATTCATCTCATTTTCATTATAAATACAAGTATTTACCCTCAACCAAAGTCCAAAAAACAATTGGAGGGGTTTTTGATGAATATATATATCTATAAAGATACAAACCACTATATGATATTTCATTGTATAATTCCTATTATTACTGAAAAAATAGATAAAGTTATTATTCCAAGAAACTCTCATTCTAATTCATATATCATTATCATTCCCTAAAAATTGACATAAACACCTTGATTTGTAGAGTTTTTTTCATACCATCTCACATATCCAAAAAAGAAATCAAAATCATTTTTTAGGTTTTTTCCATTTTCATTTCAATTCTCTAAAACATTTTCAAAATTTTCATAGCACGAAATATTTTAATATCATAATATATTTTGTTTCCTCTGGGAATGTTTTTTCTTCCATAATATAAGATAAACAATTCAATCACCAAAATCAATTTTTGAAATCCAAATATATTCTTAATAAAATGTTATATCCATAATAAAATATTCTTTAAAATCTTATAGTATACTTAACAATCATAGAGTTTAATATTATATTCAATTATTTCATTACCCTGTGTCTTTCATCCAACCATCTTATACATTTTCATCTACTATATGCATTTCCTTTTTCAGGAAAGTACATTATCTAAACTACAAGATTATGATGAACATTATTAATGAAATAATCATTAGTTATATAATTCGTTTAATCCCATCATCATGTTTAAATAATTCTAATTTTCATTGATTACTAATACTTGATAGTGGTAAGCTGACAATAAATCAAATATTTAAAACAACCTATTGTCATAAAAAATAATGCAACAGATGTAAATTTTTTGTATATAGTTACAATAAGATCATGATATTCTCAACATATTACAATAAAAATTAAATTGTAAAAATGTAATCCATTATAATATATGAGTGTAGAAGAATATGGATAAGTTGAGTACAAGGATTAATAATTAATTTAATTACAAATTTTCGGATATGAAAAATGGTATATTCATGTAATTTTTTTATAAAGTGTTAACAAATATTTAAATTAAGTAACTTTCATGCGATTAAATTCTTGATCGATTTCATTTATTTTTGTACACTTGGATCCTAAATTTAATCCATATTAAAATATATACTCAGGATTCATAAATATTGAGTTTCTAGTTTTGATCTATTAGGTTCCAGACTGAAGAACCATGTTCAATCCAACAATAATGTGATAATCATATAAAAATTTTATTAAATCAATATAAGTTTATAAAATTGTAAAACCAAATTCCATTTGTATTTATGAAATTATGGGGGAGTCTGATTTTTTAAATTTTGTTGATGGTTCATTTTTACAACTTAGATCAAGATTTAAAATTTTAGAGTTATATAATTATAAGATGAATTTTTTATGTTACTTGAGTATAGAGAGTTTTTTGTGCTTTATAGCATGTCTCTAGATATTTAGCTAAAATATTAAGAGTTTATTGTAGGATTCATCCTTTGTTATAATGTTTAGGGGAAATTGTATTTCTCACTATGTTGGATGATATTTCCAATTTATTTTATAAAGTGCATGGTTAATGTGGATGGAAATAATAGAATTAGGGTAACTTATGGGGATATCATAGGAAACCATGTGGGGTATCTAGGTGATGTGGAATTATATTATTATATTATTTATCATATATTTATATAAATGAAGTATGTTTCGAAATGGAAATGTGTTTTTAATGATTAATTTTAGAATACTGGGTAAATTTAGTGAAAAATATTTTTCATTGAAATTATTCATAGAAATGTGGACTTGTCTTTGGTAATATGTTAATATCTCAATTATTTTATTTTCATATAATTGTTGGAAAATAATTTCATTGACATTCATTGAGAATATTTTTTAGAAGTGGTCTCTGATGATGTTTTTATTTTTTAAAATAATAATATTATTAATACATGATAGAAATATTATAATATTGTTATTGAAAAAGATTTTTTGGAAGATATATTTATTTTTATTTTTTTTATAATTTAGATAATTTTAATTTTGGAATGAATAGTATTGAAAGAAATCAATGATTATTTTAATTTTTTGAGGTTCTTTGGGTTAATTATTTTATTTCTATGGTATAAATAATTTATATATTTTTGGAATTTAATTTTATATGATAATAAAAAATTTCATATGTATAAAACTAATATAATAATTCATTTTTTTACTAAATTTTTATTTAAGTATGTTATTATGATGTTTGTGTGGATTTTTTTTAATTGGTTATTTTTTATTAATTCTGTATGTTGTGTTTCGGAGGACATGAGGTGAAAATTTAATGAAGGTTTATATTATCCATGCCTAAAATGAAACTAAGGAGAGTAAAATTCAGAGCACTGCACATAAAAAATATAAATGGGATCAAGTGATAATGCATCCCATGGTCGAACACATGAATATCTCCCGATCTAAACTATTTAAAAACTAGAAAATTCATGATGAATATTTAAGGAAAAAATTTGATGGTCGAAATATGGAAAATATCTAAACAGACCATACCAACCCCCCAAAGCACATGTAAAGTAAAGGAAAATTGTCATAAATTCTAAGTAACTGATTCTAATTGAATTCAAATTGCATGAAGATGAAGTAAAAAATGAAAACTAAAGGGGATTAATGATAAATTAAAAATCTAATTAAACTTTATTTCCCAATGATAATCAAAATTATCAAATCATGGGTGAATTATAATATTCCAATGATAGTTGAGATGCTGATCCCAGATTATGTGTAACACATGGAGAAATTTTAGAACATGAATATGATGGGGTGTGATGATATATGTACTCAAGAAAAATAATGGAAAAATGATTAAAAAGTGCTTAGGCTTAGATGATGAGTAAGAAGTTCATGAAATAAGAATAACTACATGATGTTTATATTTACATGAAGAAGAACTACTTTTCATTAATGATGAATAAATATAAAATCTTAGTGGAATTTCAAAGACTTTCACCATTTTCATGAGATATATTATAATTTTGACAATGAAGTAATTTTTTTAAAATAATACTTAAGATGATAGTGGTTAGTTGAAGATGATTTTGAATTTGATGTCTCAAATTTTAAGTTGGAGAAAAAAATGAATCCATCTATAGTGATGAAGCCCCATCTAAAACTCAAATTGGAGAACAAGATTTCTTCATCGATTAACCCGATTTGTGCTCCTATTTTTTGAATATCGACTTTGACAACTCCCAAAGCTAATTATTGGGAAAATTATTTTGATCTTATTCTTAGTGGATTATTAGTTTCATGTTGATTTTAAATATTGAATGACCTCACTGGTCCCCATTGTTTATGTAAGGATATTAATAGAGGAATCATGATAAGTGCATAAGGAAATGATTGTGATGGGTTTAAAAATTTTAGGAAGGTATTAGTGAGATGGTTAAATTTTGAGCATGGGTATCTGATGTAGATGATTTAGGAGTCAAGAAAAATTTAAGCATAAATTAATGAAGGTGACAGATCTTGAATCGTGGTTTTTATTGACTGAATGAATTCATTATCTTTTCCCTAATTAGATGTAACACCCCGAGATTTTATGAAAAATATTCTTTTTAATTTCACTAATGTCTTGTGTTGTACGCTACACCAAAAGGAGCTTGCACAACACACATCCTTGATTTGCCTTGCATTACACGCAATCACGACCTTCCTCGATAGCGTGTGTAGTACGCAATAACGAGTTTCACTGAACAACAATATGCTATTAAAATATTATTAAAACTAGCTGTTATGAATAGTAATAACCACCTTTTGAAATTTTGTAATTTTATTTTTCCAAATGCAATTCATTTTTGGATTCGTAATATTGAAATTAGATTAGGGTGAAATTTTGGTGATTTTCGGATAACTTTCATATTTTGATGAATAGTGAAAATTACTAAATTTTAATTAAAAACAACTTTTTCAATCGAAATAATTAATAGTGATAAATTATTAATTTTAGTGGTTTTAAAGTATATTTAGAATATATATTTACAATGTAATACAATGTTGGTCATTGGATGTAATTTCACATTTAAACCAGACATAAACAAATGTCAATCTTTTGATAATTATTATCTCTTAAGAACACGCTATTTGTTTTGACGACAGGAATTAATATTTAAATTAATTAATGCAATTGATATGTTTTGAATTTCGTAAAATAGAAATCATTTTTAAGTTCATAATATCAAATATAGCTTAGGCCTAATTTTTGATATTTTTCTGAAAACTTTCAATTTTTGATGAATAGTGAAACCACTAAGTGGTAGTTAAAAAAAACTGAATTTTTCATAAAACATAATTCCACCGCTTCTGTGAGTGGAATTTTAATAATCAGAGAGACATGGTTGATGTCAGCAAGTAAAATTTGGTTCAATGAGATGAAAATAATTTTTGGTGAATAGTAACTTTTTACTTTTATTTACCACGGTTAAACGTAAATAGGGTAATTAAGGGTAGAAATGATTTTATTATTACCCTAACACATGTCCTAATTCTATTGGACAAGTGTAATTCGACCAAAAAAACTTACAAATAAAATATTACCATTTAGGCCCACTTGGATTAGATTAGGACATTTATTATTAATTTATTTAAAGAAGGGTTAAAAGAGTTAAAATCAAAGTTTATTTACTAAAACATTTTTAATATAGGGTTATACATAAGATAAATTAGATTGTAAATATTAATTAGGAATCTAAAACGATTTCCTACATAATTGTGTTTTATTTTTAAATTTTAGACATCAAATAATTTAATTTATTTATGACACAAAGATCATGCAGTAATTATCTTATTAATGAAATATTGACATAATTGATGTTATAAATACCAAATTAAATGTAATTTAAGACTTTTTATGAATTAAACTAATTTTATAGGTTAATATGACATGTTAGTATTGATTTAATTAACTTTTTTTGAACTTATCATTCTGTTATTATTTTCACAAAAATCAATTACTAAATAGTGTCAAAATTGACATAAAATAGTTTTTAAAACACATATTATAATATTAATTGTTATTTTATTCCTAAAAATCTAAGGTTCGGCCAAATGACTTAGATAAGGTTATATATATTAATAATGAACAATTTGGGGTTCTTTTGGCTACTTATAGTAAGTTTATTAACCTTATAGTATAAGAACACAAGAAGACACGGTAAAAGTAAAATTATTTAACTTAATGTTAAATCTAAATGATAAGGTTAAAATAGGAACCTAAACTTTTCTAAATTCTATTGGATGAGAGGATTTCGACCCATCCCCACCTTAGAATCGAAATAAATCAATTTGAAGCTATTTAAAACCGAACTTGACTTTATAATAAAATAATATTTTTAGTTATTCCAAAGGTGCCCCTCTCCTCCCTTATAAAAGGGCACCTCCTCCCTCCCTTCCTCACACAACTTTTAGCCTTCAATCTCGGCCAAACCCTGTCCAATTCTCCTCTACACTTCCCTAGAAACATCCTAGAGGTTATGTTCTTCCTAAAAGACCAATTTTGGTACCCTAAGAGGAGGTCTCAAAGAGGCGCTTCAAAGAAGAGGTAATTTCCGTTACCAATTCTTTCACCTTTATTTCTTCTTCCACTTCTTCTTCTAAGGTTGTTTCATTATGAAGTAATAACATCAGTATCACTAATATACTGATATGTTTTTATAAATATGAAACAACTCTAATTAACCTTCTATCCATCCTACGGAAAAAGGAAATCATCGCGCGTGCGTACGAACGGAATACCGTCTCCACATCGTGGTGTAATATGCTTTTCCACCAACACCTTACATGGATGGGTATTATGGTGTAAAAAAAATAACTATACATAGTTATTATAACATAATAATGATTCTGATATATTTTATCATCCACTCCAATTCAGTTCAATAATTATGGAAATGATATCATCGCTCGTGCATACGTACGGACTACCGTCTCCACGACGCGATGAGATTCATTCTCCATTTTAACCATTTAAGAATGATTATAAAGTATATATAAGCAATAATAATGAAATATATGACATTATAAAGCTACTGTATTTAGGTGTATATATATTTATGTCATCTACTTAATTCCATTCAACTCAATAAGGAAACGAAAACAGCGTTCATGCGTACGAACGGTCTACCATCTCCATGAACGGTGTATTTCTTTCCATTTACTAATTTATTTTATATATGTATATTCTAAATATATATTATATATAAATCATGTTTTATATTGTGGAATTAAGTAATTATGATCTAAGCAATCATATAAATAATTACAAGTCAAAACACGGACGACAAATGAAACAATTTTACCCAAAATGCTCTTTAACATAGAATTTACAAAAGAAAGGGTAATATAAAGTCATAAGTGAACAATATATGATATCATAACAATGAGTATGATTATAGAATAAGTCAATAACATTATTTAAATCATTATAAAGGAGGTTCGGACACTTACAAAGCAAGTCGGACCTAAGGTAAGGGAATATATCACAATCTCATTTTATCCGAGATTGTTTATACTTTGGTATTTACTGGGGTGTATTTTATAATCCACATTTATGTTTCCTCAATATGTAATATTATTTCCATCCACCTACAATTTTTTAAAACCTATTTTACCCTTTGATGAGTTTTTAATAAAAGATATGAAAGGAATCTTTTGTCGTTTTTCGTACGAGGTACTTTTTTTGACTTTTCCGACAAAAGTACGCGAAGAATGTTTTTTTTAACTTATACGGCATGAATGGATTTTTAGAACATTATTTCTAAGAATAATCCTTTACAAGTTTTCAAGTTTATTTTTAATCAAATTCTTTTAGTTTAAAGTTGTATGACATGTTAAGAAAGGAAAAATGTTTTAGAAGAAGAAAGGATATTTTCCTCAAGAATGGAGTTCGTGTTTTTAATCAAAATTATTTTCCATCTAAGTTAATAAAGGGTACTTTTTTTATCCCTATTATTACATTGATTTGATTATGTTGTGATGGAATTATTTTTATGAATTCCTTTATTGTATAGGAATTGTTTTATGCTGTCATTATGTTTAAGATTCCCATTTTTATTACATGGGTTATGCAATGATGTATGATTTATGATTTTGTGGCACACATTAGAATGGTATCATTATGAGATGGGTGGGACATATATCTCCCTCCAATGCATTGGGTAAAGATTTTATATCTCATGATATAGACATGGCTAGAATGGTAGGTTATACCGGTTCAGTGAAACAGGACTGAAACGAGGGTGACTCGGTTCAGAAAGGGACTTTGTCCACTGAGATAGTCTTGGAAATGAGTCTTGACTAACAAGAAATGATTCTATAAGATTATGTGAGTATGCCACAAAGTTTAATGTTTTATGTTGTGATTATTGGGATTTCATTTCACTACTATGATTTATCCCATGATTATGAAATTATGCTCTCTTTTTCAGGTTAAGATTTCCAAAATGTTATGTTCTTATGAATATGATGTGATTGATATTTATTTTGTTTACCCTTACTGAGCATTTGAGCTCACCCTTTTATGTTTTCTTTTCCCCAGGATATAAAGAAAGGTTTTATGTTAAAAAAATGAAGATCTTTATGGGGGATGTTTAAGATCTTTCCCCACGATTCGAAGATTATATTCCGAGTTTCCAAAGACACTAAACTACTACGATCCTTGTGTGTGTGTTTTTGTTATGTACTAAGTATTCCGCAAAAGTAATGTAATGTCCATGTACGTCAAGCTTCGGGTCTCTACAGTTGGTATCAGAGGAAAGGTTTAGTCAACCTTTGGAAACTAGGATACGAAAACGTTAGTGAGATCCCTAGAGACATTTCTAAGGTATGTCTAGGGATGTCCCTAAGGTTAAGTATACGTATATGTTATAGTACTAGAATTACGCTAACGATCATAGAATTAAACCTAAGATGTTAGATATTGAACTTACTCCCCCTTTATTATGTTGTTTTCCCTAGAATGATTTTTGCCTCTCACACTATTCTTTTTGGGTTTTAGACGATGGCTGGAACCCGAAGGAACCGTGTTGATCAAGGCAATGGACAATGCAATGATTGCCCTCCTGAACAAACAAATGTTATGGGAGATGGAGTGAAAAATCTTATTTCTATACTTATAGAAGCTATGAATAATTTTGGACTTCCAAATGAGAAGAGAAGGGAACAATATTCTATTGAGTCCTTCATGAGGCAACGTCCACCTTCTTTCAGTGGGTCTTCTGATCCACTTGTTGCTGAACAATGGATCAGTACCACTGAAAAGATATTTTCAGTTCTTCAATGTTCTGTATATGATAAAGTCATCTTAGCAGTATATCGTTTGGAAGGTGAATTTGATCAATGGTGGAATCTTATCAAGAATACGAGGCAAAGAGATGAAATTGAGACCATGGAATGGGACGAGTTCAAGAACTTATTTTTCAATAAGTACTTCCATCATGTTCTTCGAACAAAGATGGAGAAGGAGTTTCTTGAACTAAAGCAAAAGGATGATAATCTGTTGGTATATACGAAGTGAATTTTACAAGACTTGCAAGGTATGCATCTGGCATTATCATCCAACCTGAAAGTAAAGTTGATCGATTTTTCAGTGGCTTAAAACCAAGTCTTCGAAGGGCATTAGCTATAAGAGACTTCAGTAGCTATGAATAAATTGTGCGTTGTGCTATCAAGGTAGAAATGGAAGTTGGTGTTACATATCCATCTCATGGTTTTGACAAGAAACGAAAGATGGAGTTCAAGGAAAAATATCAGAATAATTTTGAAAAGAAGATGAATGTTTCCTTATGCACAAAGTGTGGAAAGAAGCATGGTGGAGATTGTCTTAAAGGGACTAGAAAATGTTTTAAATGTGGAAAATAAGGTCATCGAGCAGCTGAGTGTCGAAGTAATGGAAAAAGGGTTTCTAATGATGTGAACAAATAAAACACTGCATAGAACGCACCACCAACACTTCAATGCTTCAAGTGAAAGGAAATGGTGCATTATGCTAATAAATTCCCTAATACAAGGGTTAGTGATGATCGACATGAGAAACCGCTTAAGGCAAAGGATAAAGGGAAGTCACATGAGATCACTATTGGCAATGTTGAATATGACAACGATGTGGTGGAATGATTAAGTGTTTATGTAATGGGATTCCAAAATAATGGTGTATCACGGAGTATTGGAATATTTATGTATTGGTCTAATGTGGTATTCAATGTGATTGAGATATTTTTGGAAATAAGATGATATGCGCATAATGAAGGGAAAACGAGAAAATGAAATGTTTAACAGTATTCGTGAGCTCATGATTGATATAAGGACAAAGTGATATCATGGTTTGAGTATATAGAATTTTGAAGATTTTGGTATGTGGAAAGTGTTAACTTTTAACTGCATTCATGTTTTCACTAAGGTTCAATGGGTATTCATTCTTCAAGAGAATACATGATTAAGGTATTCACATGTTTGTAATTTGACCAGCAAGATATATCTTATGATATATGGGGGATAAATGGTGGCATTCACGTGATTGTTCTGTGACATTTCAAGTAACCATTTTCTATATACTATGAGCTTGGACTGAAGTATTTTAGATAAGCTTAGAATGGATTATGTTGGACATAAGTTAGGATAAAACGTTTATCGATATTATTGATGGGATGTTATAGTAATATAGCTTTAGAAAAAGGACAACCTGCAGGACGGGAGACAGCCCATCGCGTCGGACAAGGCTGTGGGAATCGAACCCACAAACGAAGTGCGACTGGCCTTTATCGCCTACAACTGGCCTACAGGAAGTCCTTGTTTAGAAGAAACTAGTTTTATTATATTAAACAATATGATATATGAAGTATATGTCCATTTTAGGAACCATATATGATTAATCTCACTAAATAATGACTTAGGTATATTTAATAACTTTTTCTATCCTTTTTTTTGAGACAGATGGAATGACCCGTCATTCTATCACATGATCTGCTAACACTTCACGAATAACAAATTCAACTTCATTTATTTAAGAGATGAAGTGGAAATTGTTCAAGGCACGAACAATAGTGAGATTGTACCAAAATAATGTAAGTATTTATTCTAATTCAAATTCTTCAACTTTAGGGAAACGATCTTGAAAACCAAAAATGTTATCCTAATACTCTTATATCTGATTAATCGGATGGTACCTTAGATCGTCACAAATTTATGGATTTGTGATTGTTGTCTTTTCCATAGCCATGTTCTCTACAACTCTCCATCAGAACATGATGGTTAGATTTTTCTTCCATATCCATATTTTCACATATGTGGAAACCCAATGATTAGTTTATTTGGGTAACCGTTACGTTTCATACTTTCGTTTTTAAAGATTGGATTTGGTATTCCTTTTTATGATGTGGGTTTCTATTAAAGAAACTTTCGAATAGTAAACCATTTATAACCCCAACGAATTTCGAGGGCGAAATTCATTTTAAGGGGGGTAGAATGTAACACCCCGAGATTTTATAAAAAATATTCTTTTTAATTTCACTAATGTCTTGTGTTGTACACTACACCAAAAGGAGCTTGCACACCACGCATCCTTGATTTGCCTTGCATTACACACAATCGTGACCTTCCTCGATAGTGTGTGTAGTACGCAATAACGAGTTTCACTGAACAACAATATGCTATTAAAATATTATTAAAACTAGCCGTTATGAATAGTAATAACCACCTTTTGAAATTTTGTAATTTTATTTTTCAAAATGGAATTCATTTTTGGATTCGTAATATCTAAATTAGCTTAGGATGAAATTTTGGTGATTTTCGGATAACTTTCATATTTTGATGAATAGTGAAAATTACAATATTTTAATTAAAAACAACTTTTTCAATCGAAATAATTAATAGTGACAAATTTTTAATTTGAGTGGTTTTAAAGTATATTTAGAATATATTTTTACAATTTAATACAATGTTGGTCATTGGATGTAATTTCACATTTAAACCAGACATAAACAAATGTCAATCTTTTGATAGTTATTATCTCTTAAGAACACGCTATTTGTTTTGACGACGGGGATTAATTTTTAAATTAATTAATGCAACTAATATGTTTTGAATTTGGTAAAATATAAATCATTTTTAAGTTCATAATATCAAATATATCTTAGGCCTAATATTTGGTATTTTTCTGAAAACTTTCAATTTTTGATGAATAGTGAAACCACTAAGTGGTAGTTAAAAAAAACTGAATTTTTCATAAAACATAATTTTACCGCTTCTGTGAGTGGAATTTCAAAAATCTAAGAGACACGGTTGATATCAGTAAGTAAAATGTGGTTCAATGAGATGAAAATAATTTTTGGTGAATAGTTACTTTTTACTTTTATTTACCACGGTTAAAATTAAATAGGGAAATTAAGGGTATAAATGATATTATTATTACCCTAACACATGTCCTAATTCTATTGGACAAGTTTAATTCGACCAAAAACAAACTTAGGAATAAAATATGACCATTTAGGCCCACTTGGATTAGATTAGGACATTTATTATTAATTTATTTAAAGAAGGGTTAAAAGAGTTAAAATCAAAGTTTATTTACTAAAACATTTGTAATATATGGTAATACATAAGATAAATTCGATTGTAATTATTCCTTAGAAAGATAAAACGATTTCCTACATAATGGTATTTTATTTGTAATTTTTAGACATCAAATAATTTAATTTATTTATGACACAAAGATGATGCAGTAATTATCTTATTAATGAAATATTGACATAATTGATGTTATAAATACCAAAATAAAAGTAATTTAAGAATTTTTATAAATTTCACTAATTTAATAGGTTAATATGACATGTTAGTATTGATATAATTAACTTTTTTCGAACTTATCATTCTGTTATGATTTTCACAAAAATCAATTACTAAATAGTGTCGAAATTGACATAAAATAGTTTTGAAAACACATATTATATTATTAATTGTTATTTTATTCCTAAAAATCTAAGGTTCGGCCAAATGACATATATAAGGTTATATATATTAATAATTAACAATTTGGGGTTATTTTGGCTTCTTATAGTAACTTTATTAACCTTATAGTATAAGAACACAAGAAGACCCGGTAAAAGTAAAATTATTTAACTTAATGTTAAATCTAAATGATAAGGTTACAATAGGAACCTAAACTTGTATAAATTATATTAGATGAAATGATTTCTACCCATACCCACCTTAGCATCGAAATAAATCAATTTGGAGCTATTTAAAACCGAAATTGACTTTATAATAAAATAATATTTTTTGTTATTCCAAAGGTGCCCCTCTCCTCCCTTATAAAAGGGCACCTCCTCCCTCTCTTCCTCACACAACTTTGAGCCTTCAAGCTCGGCCAACCCCTGTCAAATTCTCCTCTCCAATTCCCTAGAAACATATTAAAGGTTCTGTTCTTCCTCAAAGACAAATTTTGGTACCCTAATAGGAGGTCTCAAAGAGGCGCTTCAAAGAAGAGGTAATTTCCGTTACCAAATCTTTCACCTTTATTTCTTCTTCCACTTCTTCTTCTAAGGTTGTTTCATTATGAAGTAATAACATCTGTATCACTCATATACTGATATGTTATTATAAATATTAAACAACTCTAATTGACCTTCTATCCATCCTACGGAAAAAGGAAATCACCGTGCGTGCGTACGTACGGAATACCGTCTCCACGTCGTGGTGTAATCTGTTTTTCCACCAACACCTTACATGGATGGGTATTATGGTGTAAAAAAAATAACTATACATAGTTATTATAACATAATAATGATTCTGATATATTGTATCATCCACTCCAATTCAATTCAATAATTATGGAAATGATATCATCACTCGTGTGTACGTACGGACTACCGTCTCAACGACGCGATGAGATTCATTCTCCATGTTAACCATTTAAGAATGATTATAAAGTATATATAAGAAATAATAATGAAATATATGACATTATAAAGCTACTGGATTTATGTGTATATATATGTATGTCATCTAATTAATTCCATTCAACTCAATAATGAAACGAAAACAGCGTTCATGCGTACGAACAATCTACCGTCTCCATGAACGTTGTATTTCTTTCCATTTACTAATTTATTATATATATGTATATTCTGAATATATATTATATATAAATCATGTTTTATATTCTGTAATTAATTAATTATGATCTAAGCAATCATATGAATAATTACAAGTCAAAACACGGACGACAAATGAAACAATTTTACCCAAAATGGTCTTTAACGTAGAATTTACAAAAGAAAGGGTAATATAAAGTCATTAGTGAACCATATATGATATCATAACAATGAGTATGATTCTAGAATAAGTCAATAACATTATTTAAATCATTATACAGGAGGTTCAGACACTTACAAAGCAAGTTGGACCTAAGGTATGGGAATATATCACAATCTCATTTTATCCGAGATTGTTTATACTTTGGTATTTACTGGGGTGTATTTTATCATCCACATCCATGTTTCCTCAATATGTAATATTATTTCCAACCACCTACAATTTTTTAAAACCTATTTTACCCTTTGGTGAGTTTTTAGTAAAAGATATGAAAGGAATCTTTTGTCGTTTTTCGTACGAGGTACTTTTTTTGACTTTTCTGACAAAAGTACGCGAAGAATGTTTTTTTTAACTTATACGGCATGAATGGATTTTTAAAAAATTATTTCTAAGAAGAATACTTTACAAGTTTTCAAGTTTATTTTTAATCAACTTCTTTTAGATTAATGTTTTATGACATGTTAAGAAAGGAAAAATGTTTTAGAAGAAGAAAGGATATTTTCCACAAGAATGGAGTTCAAGTTTTTAATCAAAATTATTTTCCATCTAAGATAATAAAGGGTACTATTTTTATCCCTATTATTAAATTTATTTGATTATGTTGTGATGAAATTATTTTTATTAATTCCTTTATTGTATATGAATTTTTTTATGATGTCCTGATGTTTAAGATTCCCATTTTTATTACAAGGGTTATGCAATGATGTATGATTTATGATTTTGGGGCACACATAAGAATGGTATCATTATGAGATGGGTGGGACCTATATCTCCCTCCAATGCATTGGGTAAAGATTTTATATCTCATGATATAGACATGGCTGGAATGGTAGGTTATACCAGTTCAGTGAAACAGGACTGAAACGAGGGTGACTCGGTTCAGAAAGGGACTTTGTCCACTAAGATAGTCTTGGCAATGAGTCTTGACTAACAAGAAATGATTCTCTAAGATTATGTGTGTATTCCACAAAGTTTAATGTTTTAAGTTATGGTTATTTGGATTTCATTTCACTACTATGATTTATCCCATGATTATGAAATTATGCTCTCTTTTGCAGGTTAAGATTTCCAAAATGTTTTGTTCTTATGAATATGATGTGATTGATATTTATTTTGTTTACCCTTACTGAGCATTTGAGATCACCCTTTTATGTTTTATTTTCACCAGGATATAAAGAAAGATTTTAGGTTAAAAAAAGGAAGATCTTTATGGGAGATGTTGAAGATCTCTCACCCCGATTAGAAGACTATATTCTGAGTTTCCAAAGACACTAAACTACTACGATCCTTGTGTGTGTGTTTTTTTATGTACTAAGTATTCCAAAAAAGTAATGTAATGTCCATGTACGTCAAGCTTCGGGTCTCTACATTAGATGATTAATTTTGAGTGAATTCAAGATACTTCATGGTCATATGATACCTTATTGGAAATTTGGGCCTCACAGCAAAGGCCGATTGGGTGGATATGGGAACATCGGCCCAATATATGAATCAAATAATATCAAAATAAATTTAATTTAAATATTTCCCTAAAATATATAAATATAATGAAATTAAATCCAATAAGAGGATACTATAGTGAGAAAATATTTTTTTCTGAAATCATATCAACATGTCTCAAAGTAAAGATCACATATATTTCTATTTGTATTCTAAAATTAGAAAAAAAATTATTTTATTCAAAAGAAGAAGGTTATCAGGGAAACTAATAAAATATTCTATATATCAAGACCAATGATAATTCTTTGTGGAATACATCTGGGTTTGGGATTATGGTCAGTACTTTTCTTGAAAATTATTTAAGGGAAGCATGTGTCATTATAGGAATTTAGCTATTTTCACTTAGACCTAATTGAATACTGGTGATGAATACCTGAGAGTTCAATAATTGGATTTCAATACCAATTAGTTTAGGATTTCTCCAAATTTATATTTTCAATTATGAAAAATAATTTCACTCAAAAACAAAAATATAAAAAAAAATACACTAAGATAGAGGGAAACATTGAATTAAGATATGTTGGAAGAACAACATTATTCCATTCACTTCATAAATCCTCTACTTTGATAATCTTATTTCCAGATTATACATTTATGTTGTTCATTATTACTTATCCATTTTTTGTTTTGATCTTCAACCTTTATATATAATGGGATATCCTATGGGTCGAGATTCAGAGATTGAAGCTCCACTTCCACTTGGAGATCCATGCATTATGTTGATCATCATCATCTTCTAACTCTTGATGGTTAGTGACTATATATGTGGTGACCCGAGATAATGAACCTTAAAGGAAAGTGCTTATGTAACAACCCAAAAAATTATGAATGAAAATTCTTCTTGGTCTATTTAAATGACTTCTTATGGTTATGTAAAATGTATAGAATTATTTTTTTTGTATTTAAAAATACAGTTATGAATTCAGACCATTGTTAATATAGTCGTTGAATAGTTATCACATTATTATTGTGAATATAGGGCTTTCACAAATCCAATTTAATCAAACAAAGAAAGTTATGGCCACATCCAGTACACATTCCCCATATGAAGTTCGTTTTTTGCATCTCAGAAAGGTGGCGGCATCATTGAGATTTTCTCTTGACCAAGCCCAATTCGATCTTCACCATTTTAAGCTTGAATGGAACCTCCTGCGAGAGAAGGGGAGGCTGATAGAGATTACCACCTGGGAAATGTTATCTGAGCCACCCCAAGAGTCTGTCACTATGGTGCACCTTACCCAAATGTCTTATGCAAGAGTTATAAGGGGTTATGTAACAATACCCTATAACTATTATTATGTGCATTATTTTTTTATATAATAATGAATATACATTAATTTTATTATTGTAAATCTGTATATATTTTTTAAAGTATAAATAGTATTTTTAGATAATTTTCAACTGAGGAATCTATTTTGAAAAATAAATGGATTTTTTATTTAAATTATATTTTAATAAAATATTATTATTATTAAATTTATTTTATTAAGTATAAATTATCATATAATTTTTATGAATGCAATGGTACTTTTTTATTAAGGTTTGAAAGTTGTCTCTATCAAAACCCATCAATTTTCGATAAATGTCAGTTTTTATTTTAAAAGTGAAAATTCACATATTCAAAAAATTATATAGATAAAATGAATACTATTTTTGTAATGAAGACATCGAAATTATTAAACTGTAAATTTTTCATAATTTTCTGAGACAGTCAAATTTTTGGGTAAAAATGAAATACCTTTTAAATATATAGTGTGTTTTATGACATCATAATGACCCAATAGGGATGTAATAAAATATTATAAACACAATTTTAGGCCAATATATTTTTTACATAATAATAATTTTATTTTATTTTAGTCTGGTTTGATTTATTTTACAATGCTTTAGTGGACACTTCAAGACATACAAAACATTTTATCTTTTTAAATTTATTTCTTTGAGAGTGTGAATCACCTCCACATAATAAACCCTATTATTTTAAGAACTTAGGCCATTTTCCTTATAAAATATGGTTTTCCAATCCCCTTTGGAAAAAACCATGGTCTGAAACCATGGGCATGTTTATGGTTTTGATTGGTTAAATATGTGGTGTCCCAAACCTAAATAATAATGAATACTCTCTTCTTTCCTATATAAACCCACCCAAGCTCCCACTTACTCTTCACTAAAAGCCTTTTGAGTTCATCCAACCTCTTCTCTCTTCTCTCTAATATCCTCCCAAGGCACCCCAATATCCCAAGAAGCCTCTCTCAATCCCCTTCTAATCCTTTGAAATCACACTTCCAAGTAAAGGATTTCTTTATTTCTCATTATTGTCCAATTTTCTTTAAGTTGTTATGCCCATTTATTTTCAAAAAAAAATGTTGGGGTATTATTTTTAACCTCCCATATACTTCCCTCTTTATTATTGAATGATGTGAGACCCCATTATCTCTCCACAATTCCTCCCATGTACACCTTATACCATACCGAAATTCGGTAAGTAATTTCTCTCTCTTCATTTACATTCAAAAATTATATTGTAATATGGTTCTAAAATTCCATTACTTTTGTTCGGACATGTATCTATATGACCCCCATACAGTCCATTTCATGTAAATATGAAGAGACACCCCTTTATTTCTCATCAACCATTTTTAGGAATTCATATGTCATGCCGTTATGCTGCCGAAATTGCACCGCGATTTTCCAAGACAAAGTCATTGTGTTGTGAATACCATGCCCATTTCACTATCAAGGGTATTCACCTTTATTCACATTTACTTATTGACTATAGATTATCATGTATGAATTTAAAATTCCTTTATCATGGAGTAAATGATGATCTTTAATGATTCCAAGTTGTATGATCCATATAGAACACCTACACATGAAATGAAATGTTTAATAAGGGTGCACCCTAATAGCACTCTAATGCATTGGGAAAAGTATAGTGTCATGCTACTTCATGTTCAAGAATTGTTGAATCATTCTAATTCAAGTGAAACAAGAGTTTACTCATGATTCATGTGTAATAAGGGTTTACTCTTGCTCCATGTGCAATGAACCTTGGCTCTTGCTAATATCATGTTAAATGTTGTTACAACATCTCTAAGTTATAATTATCCGGCTTTATCATGCCTTTATGTTCATGTTTATCTTGTGATCCATTGATATGGATATTTTTTAACATGTATTTTATTCCTCATGATATCCCAGGTTTACTCCCTTACTGGGCTTTATAAATCACCTCTTTCTTATGTGTCCTCAGGTTATCCCATGAAATGCTAAGTAATAAGGAATGTAATGGTCATGTAAAAGAGTTTTTCGAAAAAGATATTATCTGTTTTATGTTCTAAGTTGTTATGTAAGGTTAATAAGACCCAAATACACTAGACCTCTCAATCTTATATGTTGTATCAGGTGAATTTTATGTAATAAATCCCATTTAAGTGTATAATAAAAATCAGGGTGATTATAGTTTGTATGAGAGGATAGGTTTAGTTATTTTGGGGATTAGGATTAGAAAACCATAGTGAAATCCTTAAATATAATACTAAGTATAATAAAAACATCCCTAACTTTTTGTGGGTATTGAGTGAGTGGTATATCAAAAAAAATACTTCCATGTCGGGATACAAGCAGGCAGAGGAGGCTCTGGAACAGATTTACCTAGGAGTGAAAACTCCTACAATGAGTTCCGGGCATGACCTGGGGTATCTTGGTACACGAAATTGGGCCTTGCTGCACTCTGGGTTATGAAAATTCTGGGGGATAAGGTTTGGTAAATTCACAATATTAGTTTGACCCATTATTAATGGAATTAAAAAATTACACTATGAATATATGTTAGAATGTAGATCATGGATAACTTAGATTGAATCCTATAGATTCATAAAATAAGGCAATAAGTGTAATTTATAAGTTATCACTTTTTCATTGGATTTCCTTTTTTGTGTTTAATAGTTTAAAATAAATCATCCTTAAGTCTATATTGGATATAGTAGAACCAGAATATAAAAGTGAAAGGTAGGTTTATCGCCCATAGTTCTATGGATTCATTATTATCCTAAAAGTTTAGTAGAACAATCCCAACACCACCACAAAATGTGGAAGTGAAGATTTCGGTGAGTACGGAAAATGGGGAAATTATTTCATCCAATGAATATTACTCCTCCCATGTCATAATTTGTGGATTGAACTTCCTGGTGAACTTCATCATACTCCCTCTAGTGGAATTTTATGCAATTCTCGGCATAGATTGGATTTCCTTATATAAAACAACATAAATTTGTGTGAGAGAGAAATCACTCTCCATGTGGAGAATCAACCCCATATTCTATACAACTGCGAGGATGAGGACGAATATTCTTTACTTAAAACATCTCAAACATGAATATTTCTACCCTATGGGCATGCATATCTGGATCAGATGGTTGAGTCCAAGGAAGCAACCATCCTTGATGACATCAATATTGTGAGTGAATTTTCTGAAGTGTTTCTTGAGAAATTGTCAGGTCTTCCTCCTAAAAGATATGGTGAATTCTCAATGAACCTAAGACCTATAGAGTTTCCAATATCCAATACTCTATATATAATGGTTTTTTTGGTGCTTAAGGAGATGAAGAAACAACTGCAGGAGAATCATGATAAAGGGTTTATACACCTAAGTGCTTCACCATGGTGTGCACCAGTCTTCTTCATCAAAAAGAAGGATGTGTTAATGTGGCTTTTCATTGATTATTGTGTGATCAACAAAATCATGATATAGAAAAAGTATCCTCTTACAAGAATTTATTACTTGTTCGATCAGATGTGTGGAGCACAATTCTTCTCCAAGGTATATTTTCAGTCAGGATATTATCAAGTAAGGGTGAAGGAGGATTTCACCAAGACTAGTTTTCGTTCAAGATACTGGAACTATAAATTAATAGTAATTCCTTTTGGAATCACTAATGGTCTAGAAATCTTCATGGACTTGATGATTAGAATCATTAGATATTACCTCAATAGAATTTTTGGTAGTCTTATAGATGATATTCTTATATACTCCAAAACCAAGTAAAATCACGAGGAGAATCTAAGAACTATAATAGAGACCTTGCAGAAGGTGAATCCCTATGAAAATTATTGCAATAGTGATTTATTGTTGAAGGAGGTATCATTCATGGGTCACATCAACACAGGAAATGGAATATGTGTGTATCCCTCCAAGAAAATTGCAATTGAGGGACGGACGAGGCCAACATTGGTAACAGATATATATAGCATCTTGGGGTTAGCTAGATATTATCAACAATTTATGAGAAATTTCTCACAATTATCTGACCCTCTTACCAAGCTAACTCAGAAAGGAGTAAATTTTTTTTGGAGTGATGAATGTGAAGAAATATTTTATGAGTTAAAAAGGAGGCTTACAATTTCACCCGTGCTCACATTACCCACAGGTGGATAACTTTTTGTGGTATTTTGTAATGCTTCAAAGAAGGGAATGGTATGTGTGTGGATGTAGAATGATAACGTGATATCCTACTCCTCAAGGAAACTGAAAATCCATGAGCAAGACTATGCCATGCATGATCAGGAGTTTGCGGTTGTGAGCATTGCAATGAAAATCTAACGGGAATATCTATATAGGGAGAAGTGTGATATATATATTGATCATGAGAGCCTCAAATATATATTCACTTAGAGAGAATATATATATGCCAATAAAGATGGATAGAACTCATCAAGGATCATGACTACTCAATCCATTACCACCCTAGGAAAGCGAACAAGGTGGAAGATGCTCTAATTAGAAAGGATCCAGCGATTTTTTCAATGATGAGAATTAAGAAGGATCCAATCTTCTTAGATTTGCAGAGGATGGACATGGGAATCGTCAAGGGAGGAACCTCATCAATCCTTTCTCAAATGATTTATCTAGAATCCCACTTGGATAAAATAAAGGATAGCCAATGAAAGGATGTGGAAATTATGAAAAGGGTGAATGCTTTAAGAAATGGGAAATCCACAGAGTTCATGGTTGACAAGGATGGAATTGTGTGATTTGTGTCACAATTATGTGTACCATCTGATCTATAGATAAAGAAGGATCTTATGAATGATGCACATAGCTCGACCTTCTCTATTAACCCAGGGAGAACAAAGATGTATCGTGATCTCTGAGAAATATTTTTGTGGGACAATATGAAAATGGATATTACTGAAGATACATCAACGTGCATAGTATGTTAGCAAGTGAAGTCTAAGAGGAAAAGATCTTAGGGGGTGATCCAACAACTACCCATACCGACATGGAAGTGGGAGAACATTACTGTATACTTTGTCACTAGACTTACAAGGAAATCCAGAGGAATCAATTCTATATGGGTTGTTTTGGATAACATTATGAAGATATCTCACATTATCATGATTCAAGAGGACTTCTCATTGGATTAACTTGAACTGATTTACATCAAAGAAGTAGAAAGGGAGCATGAAGTACAACTATCTATTATATCTAATCATGATCCCAGATTCACCTTGATGTTTTGGAAAAGCGCCAAACATGCTCTAAGCATTGAACATAACTTTAGTATGACCTATCATCCTCAATCTAATGGACAATATGATCAAACTATTCCGAGAGTAAAAGATATGTTAAGATCATTTTATATTGACTTTAAATGATGGTGGGACCAACATCTTCCACTTATTAAATTCTCCTACAATAAAATTTTCCCCTCAAGCATCCAAATAGAATCGTAGGAATACCTTTTTGAGATAAGGAGAAAAACACCAGTGTTTTGGGATGAAGTCGGTGAGCGTAAGCTGCTAGGACCTGAAATGGTCCAATAAATTGTGGAAAAGGTAAAAACCATTCAGCAGCATATCAAGGAAGCCCATAGTCGACAGAAGAGTTATGCTGATAAACATAGATGAGACCTTCAGTTCAAAGTTGGATACATGGTGTTTCTATGCATAACTCCATGGAAGAAGTTCATGAGGTTTGGAATGAAATGGTAGTTAAGTCCAAGATATATCGGCCCCTTCAAGATTCTTGATCGTGTCGGGGTTTTGGCCTATCAACTAGAACTTCCACCTACCATAACCAAAGTACATGATGTCTTTCATGTATCTCTCTTAAGGAAGTACATACCAGACCCTTCACATGTACTCTCTTAAGAGAAATTATAGTTATATGATACACTTTATTACGAGGAGTAACTAGTGAAGATCATATATCGAAGGGAAAACGTACTACATAATTATACAATAACCCACATCAAGTTGTTGTGAAAAAACAACAAGATTGAAGAAGCAATGTGGGAATCAAAATAAGTGATGAGGCAGAGTTACACGCATCTGTTTTAGTGTTGGAAAAAGAAATTTCAAGGGTAAAATTTCATAAGGGGGAAAGATTGTAACGACCCAATAAATTATAAATGAAAATTCCTCTTGGTTTATTTAAATGTCATCTTATGGTCATGTAAATGGTATGGACTTATTTGGTTTTATGATTTGAATTTTAAAACACCATTCAAAATTTTGATCATTGCTAATATAGTTAGTGAACAGTGATCACATTATTAGTATAAATATTGGGCTTTAACTAATACAATTTACTCAGAGAAAGGAAGGGATGGCCTTATCTAGTAGACTTTCCCCATACGAAGCCCATTTTACAGAGCTCGGAAAAGAGGTGGCATCATTGGGCTTCGCTCTTGACCAATCCCAAGCCGAGAATCAATAAGTTAAGCTCAAATGGAATTGCTTATGGGAGAAGTTGAAGTTGATAGAGAGTACCACTCGAGTAATGTAATCTGATCCACCCCAAGAGTATGTAATCGTTTCACACCTTACCCTAAGGTCTTATGCCAGTTTTATAAGGGGTTATATAACAAGACCCTAGAACTATGATTACTTTCATTATTTTTGTACATAATAATGAATATACATTCATTTTATTATTTTAGCTCTGTAAATAGTTTTTAAAGTAGAAATAGTATTTTTTTAGTTTATTTTCAACTAAGGAATCTATTTTGACAAATTAATGGATTTTTGAATTAAATAATATTTTAATAAAATATTATTATTATTAAATTAATTTTATTAATTATAAATGATCATATAATTTTTATGAATGCAATTGTAATTTTTTGTTATGTTTTCAAAGTTGTCTTTGTCAAACCCAATGAATTTTTGATAACTATTGGTTTTTATTTTAAAAGTAAAAAATTCACTTATTTATAAAATTATTTACATAAAATGAATACTTTATTTGGAATATGTATGTCGAAATTATCCAGTGGTGAATTTTTCATAATTTTCTGAGACAATATAGTTTTTGGGTAAAAATTAAATACTGATTAAATATATAATGTGTTTTATGACATCATAATGACCCAATAGTGATGTAATAAAATATTCTAAAAAAAATTCATTTAATATATGTTTTACCATTAAAATAATGTGATTTTAGTTTTGTTTTATTTATTTTACAATGCTTCAGTGGACCCTTCAAGACTAATAAAACATTTCATCTTTTTTAATTGTTTCCCTTGAGAGTGTGACTCACCTCCACATAAGAAAAACTATTATTTTAAGAATTTCAGACATTTTCCATATAAAATTATGTTTTCCACTCCCTTTGGAAAATTACATGGGAAAAAATCATGGTCCAGTTTTTGGTATTGATTAGTTTAATATTTGGTGTCCCAAACCTAAATAATAAAGAATTCCATCTCATTTCCTATATAAACCCACCCAAGATCACAATTCCTCTTTTCTAAAATCCTTTGGAGTTCATCCAACCTCTTCCCTCCTCTATCTAGAATCCTCCAAAGGTGCTCCGAGGTCCCAATAATCCTCTCTCAAGCCCCTCCCATGCCTTTGGGATCACACTTCAAAGTAAAGAATTTCTTCCTCTCTCATTTTTGTCCAATCTCTTTAAGTTGTTATTCCGTTTTATTTTTTATTAAAAATGTTGGGGTATGACTTCAGACATCCCCCATAATTCCTTTATTATGTTTTAATTATGATATACTCTTTTCTATATCAATAATTCCTCCCATGTACACCTGTTACCATGCCGAAATTCCGTAAAGAATTTCTCTCTCTTCATTTACATTCAAACAATTCTTTTGTATTATGAATCTAAAATTCCATTACATTTTTTAATATATGTATCTATATGATTCCATTGCTTTCTGTTTCATGTACATATGATACTACACCACTTTCTCTCTCACCAACCATTTTTATGAAATCTTATGTCACGCTATTATGCTACAGAAATTGCACTGCAATTTTCTAAGCCAAAGTCATTATGTCCTGAATACCATGCCCATGTGGCACACTTATGCATGAAATGGAATGTTTAAGAAGGGTGCACCCTAATAGAACTCCAAAGCATTGGTTAAAGTATAGTATCATGATACGTCATTTGAAATGAGTGTTGAATCATTATAATTCATGTTCAAGGAGGGTTTACTTGTTCTTCATGTTCAATTAGAGTTTAATTATGCTCCATGTGCAATGAGCCTTGGATCATGATAATATCACATTAAATGGTGTTGCATCATCTCCATGATATGATTATCATGCTCTATCATGCCTTTATGTTCATGTTTCTCTTGTGCTCCATTGATATTCCTATTGGCTAACATGTATTGTATTCCTCATTTTATTCTATCTATACTCCCTTACATGGCTTTATAGCTCACCCCTTTCTTATATATATCACAGGGTTATCCCATGCAATGCTAAGTATGAAAGAATGAAGTGGTAATGTAAAGGAAGTTTTCAACAAATACGTTTTGTGTTTTATGTTTTATGTTGTTATGTAATGTTCCTAATCCCTAGAGACACTAGACCTCCTGATCTTCTATGTTATATCAAGTGAATTTTATGTAATAAAACAGGTTTGAGTGTATAATAAAAATCAGGGTAGTTATAGTTCAGTAATATTTGTTCATTATCCTTATCCCACTATTTTCATAGTTGATTTGATATGTTTTTCAAGTGTATTTTTTTATTAAGGATCCCATTAAGATCACTTGTTTTATGAATAGGTCATTGACTATGGAGGTTCAACTGGGTGATTCCTTCATATTTGGGAGAATATATATGTTATGAAATCTATTATTTTCATAGTTATTTGTCATTTTGGCTGAGATAGGTGAGTGACTTGAGATATCAATCTCTCGCTAATTGAGGTTGATAAATGATCTAATCAGTCATAGGTTAGTGATGATTATTTAACAAATTGATCGACCAAGATCTGGGTATGTTCTTAAAAACATTATTTTCATTATCATTTTCATGTTTTATTTTCTTCCGTTTAACATTAAATTTATTCACTCCACTCACTCCCTTGGTTCTTTTCATCAATGTTTTGAGTTTTTTCAATTAATTCTTTTGTAGTTTATAAAATACAAAAGAAAATATTTTAACGAGAATCACTTGAGCATTCAAAACTCCTTCCTTGAGAGTGACCATAAGGTTATCCAATGTGATATATCTAGGTATATAATAAATGTATCTCCAATATTCGTAAAGATATGTAATTTTCAATATTATAAACTATTGGTGGTTAGAACTGTTTTTCTTTATAGGTTTTCCATTTTTATAGAATTTTAGAACTAAAAACATAATAAAAACAATAAGAATGACAAAACCACCTTGAACCTTGGATATCTATATTAGATTTATGGATAATAGAATTTTGGAAAAGTTAAATATTTATAGTACAAATATTTTTAAGAACACATTGAGTAACAGAAATAATAATTGATACCAAACTCTTGGAATCCTTTGTTAATGTACATAAGTCGTTTTCTCTACTTTTCTCAATTATTGTCCAGACGAGAATGATTATCCGACTTTTTAAATTGATCTAACCATAGACCCGGGATAGAAAATAAAAACACTTCATGATGAGAACAATTATAGGGATTTAAGGTCAAGATACATATATAAATATAAACATATATATAATTTATGAGAATATTATTAGTTTCAGTTCTTTTTTATGATCTTTTATGTTCTACATTTTATAAGGACTTTTCAATGTTTGAATAGAATCAACCATCACAAAATAACCTATAATTTTCCTCAGAATACACCACATCATAATTGGTATGTTTCAAATATAGGATTGTAGAGTTACACTAACTCACTCATGCCCCAAATATACTTTTGGAGTATTCTTCCATCATGAAAAATAACAAACTCCACTAATTTTGAATGTTCAGAAATTGATGTTAGTATATGAGTTTATTGGTAATAATAATTTTTGCAAGATGATATATATTTTTGTTCTCTAATTATTGTTATTTTAGAGATATCTCATATTTTTTATTTCCTAATGTGTTAAGAGAAACATGTGGAAACACCTAAAGAGAACTTTTGGAGATCCAAAATTTGAATTGAAACTTAATTCTGGTGGAAGGTGAAGAAATAGAATATTTTTTAGACAGTTATATTAGAGAAAAAAATATAATGTTACACATTTTATAAATTCATATAATAAAATCTATTTTCTTCTAAGAAAGAATAGAAGATTAATCACAGTGATCGGTTTTTACAATCTATTCACACCATTTCACAAGTTGAAGAAAATGGGAAATACATCAGTATTTGGTTTTCCCTTACATCAATACATAAGTGGTACACTTCCAAGGTGTGGGATTAGTATTATAATTTAAAAGGGTTATAATAAAAGTTACAATATAGTTAATATGATAAGAATATAATATAGTGATTCTAAGCAAACAATTCACAGCCACATATCGATTAGTATTATCCCAAAGGTATTCCAAATATACACATTATAAAAAAATTTCCCCTTTGGGGCTTATCCCAAGATTATCGTTATCATATTTTTTATTTTCTATTTTAACTATATTTTGTTAATAGAGTGGTATTTCATTTAGTCAAACAATCACGTATTGGATTCCATGTGGCATCTATTCAAGTAAAAAAATAAACTACAACTAAAAAATGTGGGAACCATTCTAAATTATTGAATGAAGTGTACATTTGGATGAACTCTAATGATGAAATATATAGAAAACAATTTATGTGTTTTATTAATTCTATTTCCAATTATATCATTAAATATTATATGCAATTTACTTCATTCTACTATAAACTATGTCTAGGGGAGCCCCTTGTTGTTTTGAGTTGAGATTTATAATCATTTTTTTTCATGGGTGGTTATCTTACTTTTAACTAGAGTATTAGGAATAAAATTTAAACAAAATTTAAAAAAATTTCAAGAACCCAAAATATTGATCTGTATTCAAAATCATATATTTCATTGTAAACCATGAATTTTTATCTGATTTCAAATTACTTGTGTCTATTTTTAGCAATAAAAATGATGAAATTTTAAAAAAAATGCATGGAATTTATTATCAATGTGTGTAAAAATATTTGTACATAAAATTAATGTTAACCTAAAAAATCTATCATCTATTGAATTTTTATGTTTTTTTGAATCAAAATGTTCCCAAATCATAGGATTCTATATTGGGGACAACCGTGTGTTTTAAGTGTGTGTGAGAGGGATATTTCATAATGTGTTACTTTTTTGAATTTTATAAACATCAAAAGACACCATTTTTTCAAAAATAACATCAATTCCACACCAATTGATATTTTTTTACTTATCAAACTATTAAATTTTTATATATCAATCGGTAATAAAAATTAATATCCAATGTGTCATATCTATGAGATAATTTCATAATTTATTGACTAATTTCACATATTATTAAATTTATATAATTTAAGGATCGATGAGTGATTTTTTTCACTTTTATTGTGGAAATATAATTTATGGAAAATAAAAAGATGTTTCATTGGTTATTGTTTTTATACAATTAGAATGATAACTTGATAAAAAATGGGCTTAAAATCAAACATAGTAACTTATCCTTGGTTAAATAGAACTTATCAAGGAGCCAACTATCTACATATTGATATAATACTTTTGAATATGGAGTAAAATCAATAATTAAGATCCCATATAGATCCTCTAAAACAATGTAACTGGGTGTTTTGTGTAAAAAAATCCATTTAAAAATTCAATAAGTACTTTCGATGGTTCTACACGAAAATTCACGGCTAGTAAAAATAAAATAAAGTGAATTTGTCAAAAATGAGTTCATTATGGTGATGTGAATATTTAACCCAAATTAATAATTGGAAAATTGATTTATAAGAAAATATAGTTAGTTGTATCAATGAAGTGTAATATAGAACATTATTTTGAGGAACCTAGGAATGACTGAAAAATAGTAGTAACTCTTATTATAGTATTAATTCCACTTTAATCTGAAAAATTTTCAGACCAAAAAACTGGAACCATAATTGGTTTAAAGTAGGAAAGTGTGATTAATTCATGTATGAGGCATGGATTTTTTATTCAATAAATAGTTTTGTGATGTTATTCAATTTTAGTGTATATTTTAACATGGAAAAAATTAACCTTTTATGATTTTTTCCAATAAATAAATTAAATGCATTGAAATTATCATGATTATAATTGACTATGTGTGACATAATTTTGTGCACAATTAGAATAGTATATTTTTCAACATCTATTTTTATTAAATAAATGTGTTTTAGATTTCAGAATAATGTTTTTAATGAATATTTTTTTAGTGATTTATAGTTTTAGTGAAAAGTTTTTTTCATAGCAAATATTCATAAAAATGTGGGGTTTTTAGAAATATGTTGTTAATTGTTATTTTATTTAATTTTTCTATATTTTTAAAATAATAATATTATTTATAAAGATTGAAAATATTTTTCCCAATTTTTTTAAATGATGTTTTTGTTTTTCAAAATAATTCATTCATTTTCCATGTTGTAATTCGTAACAACATATTGATTGAATACATGTTTTGGAAGAAAATTTTATTTTAAAATTAGTGTTCAAATTTTGAGAATTTAAAATTTTATATGAAACGTAATTAAATTAAATTTTGGGTTTTTTAAGTGTCTTTAATATTTAAATTAATTTTTTCCATGGTTTAATTTTTTTTGTAATTTAAAATTATTTGATTATAATGAAATACATTTATTTGAAATTCATATCATTATCAATTTATTATACTAAATTATAATAATGTTCAGTTAATTTTATGCCACTATGAAATTTTTTTGAATTGATAAATTTTAATTAATTCTTTATACTATGTTTTGGTAAGACCCATGATGAATATTTATTAGCGGGTCATAAATATGTTTGTGGAATGATGTTATGAAAATAATAAATTCTTGATTCCACACATCAAAAAATAGAACAAGTTCCAAGTAACAGTGACTCACATGGTATACCACATAAAAATTTTATAACTAAACCTATTTGAAAATTGAAATATGGATAAAGAGCTTATAAAAGGAAAAACGTGAAATTAAAAATCCATAAGACATACCAAGAGGCCTTACCATCATCCCAATATAGTAAAAAAAGGAATTTTGTGGGGTATATACTACCAAGTGACCAAATTCCATTTTCATCAACTTATATAAAATATTAATTGAACACACATATATTTTGAGATATCGAAAATGATTCATAAAGAGAACATGATTCTATGGTAGATTAATAAATCTTAGAGGATAACCATATTGTTGCTCGATAATGAGTAATTGAGTTTTAATGAAGCTAAATATAATGAAGAAGGATACAAACTGAATGATTGAAGGAGATTATTTATCAAATCAGATCCTATTTGAAACTCTTTTAAAAACAAAACATTTGATGCAGTACCCCCATTTGGTAGTATATAACCTTTATTTATGACTTTATTTGTATTTGAATCATTTGGGTAATGTTTATGAGGGTTTGGAAAGGTTTTTGGGAAGGTTTTGAGTTAGGAAAAGGGTTTGAGCATGGCTAGTAGAAACTTAGCAGAACCTCCAGGTAACTGTGCACAGTGTGGTATAGGCAATGGGGTAGGTGGATAGTGAAAGAGAATAGTTTCACAACCATGTGGCCATCCCAGGTTAACCATGTTACTTGAGACAGTGGGTTTTAGCACAGTTTGTGCATGGTTTTTCCAACTATATATGGATAACATGTGGGCCACCCTTCAGACATTAGCAGCTTCACGGTTAGCGCACGGTTTGTCTAACCATGTGATATAACCATACATGGCATTAAAAATTAGGGTTTAAAAATAAGATAAATCAGGATTTCCCCTAAATTAAAATAATCTTATCCAATTCGAACCCCACTCATGATTTCATGTTCTCCAGGGCACGGAAGCCTCTCCCACTCATTTTGGAGGAGATTCGATGGATTTTCAAGGTGATGTGAAGGAGTTTCTTCATTGGTAGGCCTCATATTTTGTTTTTTTCTTTGTTTCTCATATATATAGCATCCCCTCTCTCTTTTTCTCAAGATCTAAATATAATTCATGTAGATATTGGGTTTTTGATGTCTAAAATGGTGATATTTCAGCTTGTTGATGTTAGGAAAATATTACTACAGAGGTGTTTGTGGAAATTTCACCCATATTTAGGGTTTCATTAGGCACTGATTAAATTCACCTGAACCCTATGGTAGGTGCCCTCACTCTCATGTCAATATTTATAGAACTGTATGGATTTAATTTCAAATTTATTTTTTTCCTTTAAATTAGTTTGGATTATGTTGTGAAAAACCTTTTTTCAACCTTATTTTGTGTTTCTTTGTGGATTTGGGGGAAAATGGTGTTTTGTTTTGCAAGCTGCATATAAGGGATTTTAAAAGGGTTAATCTAAAATATGTGGGTTGGTTTGTTTTAATGAAAATGAGTTGTAAAATAGTTTTAAAAAAAGTGGTGGTTTTTTTGAAATGATGTTGGGCATGGATGCAGTGTAACAATGCATTTAATAAATGTGTTTTTATTGAATGCTTTTGGATTAAATAATTGTTTGGTTGGTAATTTTTGGTTTAGAATGGTTTTTGAGAAATTTTGGATGACATGATGTGGACATTATTGGTTGTCATGTTCTCATGGTTTCTAAATTGTGAATTGACTTTTTGTTGTGACTAGAGGGATGTCTTTGGCATTAGGATTGGATTACAAGGTTAATCATGATTTGGAAAGGAAGGATAGTGGGTGTGAAAGATCACCATAAAAAGGAAGTGTGTGTGAAGTACCACTATAAAAATTAGATGGGTTTTATGGGAATATCTATCATCAATGGTGACACCATGCTTGAGTGTGGGTGTGGGAAACATGGGTTTATGGGTGGAATATGCATGTGGCCATGCTAGTGGAAGGGGTTATGACATTTTGGAAGGTAATTTGGGTTAACGACATGCTTGGTTTCTTTCCTTACATTTGTATTGAGTTGGGTAAATTTATTTACATAAGGGCATGTTTATCATGTTGTGAATTCTTTCATCATTCTAATGGTTTTAAATAATTATTTATATAAATTGTGCTAACAGTCCTATCCTAGAGGCATGTGTAGGAATGTCATTTGGGGATAACCTATTGAGTTTTATTAATCACCCCTACACTGGAAAATTGGTGATTTTGTAGATATTGTATTCTGGGATATTGGAAAAGTAAAATAATCTCATTTCATTAGTTATTTTTCATGATTATAATATGGTCTTCTGGTTCTTTATGAATGGAGATTGGTGTGGAGTTGCGGAGTTATGTCATAGCTTCTTTGGGGTTTATTGTTTAGTGTTTCATTTGGTACTCTAATCTTGGATCATTATGGATTAGCTGTATTTGTCATAGGGAATTGTTATAGAGTTGGTTTGGTAGAATTGTTTCTTCTTGTTAATGTGTGTGTTGGAATAAATTTTTGACATGCATCAGGTAGTTTTGTTATGTATTAAGTATTCCGCAAAATTAATGTAATGTCCATGTAACTCAATATTTGGGTCTCTATATTTGGTATTATAAGTTCGGTTTAGTTAACCTTTGGAAACTAGGATGCCAAAAATTTAGTGAAATCCCTATAGATATTTCTATGGTGTATCAAGGGATGTATTTAAGGTTAAGCATACATATAGGTTAGAGTCCTAGAATTATTTTGACGATCATGAATAACCAACGGTGAACATAAGGTGTCATGGATTAAAGAATTTTTTATAAGTTAGACATCCCATAAGTGACTTTTTATGATTATGTGGTTCCTCGTTATTTTAATTGATTCTTACACTATGGTTTCTGGTCTTAGTCAATCGAGGGAACTAGAAGGAATTCAGTTAACATTGATTCCAATGGAAAAAATGGTGACTATGATCAACGAAATTTTATAATGCATGGAGGGAAAGATATTATGATTATTCCAAATCAGTCATCTCGATATATGATTAACAAGGTGAACATTAGTTGTATTCCTAAGTCATCAAATAAGAGGAAGATTGAATTTTATGCATGTTCAAATGGTGAGGAGCATAGATAAAGGATGATTGAGATTTCTGAATAAGGGAAGAAGAACCTTGAGGAATACCTCAAATGGAGGGGAAGATGTTATCTATGTGGAGAAAGGGGTCATAGAGTGACAGACTGTTATGGAGTCCAATGGCTTATATGTGGAGAACATGGGAATTACCCAACTCAATGCCCTGGCCTATGAGGTTACTTCTAAATCAAGTAAGGAATTATTCCATGGAAATCATTCAAGAGGATGGATTAAAGTGTTTATGTATTGGTATTAATGAATAATGTGGGTGAGGTACTTTTATGGTATATTGGAATATCTATGTATTGGTCCATTATGGTTTTCCATAAGAATATGGCATCGATAACCATGAAAAGTGATTGAAATATTTTTGGAAAGACGATGATATTTGCATAATGAAGGGAGAATGAAAAAAAATTAAATGAGCTCATGAATGATATAAGGACAAAGTTATATCATGGTTTGAGTATATAGAAATTTAAGGATTTTGGTATGTGGAAAGTGTTGAATTTTGACATCATTCATGTTTTCACTAAAGTTCAATGGGTATTCATTTTACAAGAGAATACATTATTGATGTATTCACATGTTTGGAATGTGACCAACAAGAAATATCATATAAAAAATGATGGTATTCACATGATCGGAAGATGCCATTTCTAGTAATTGTTTTCATTATACTATGAGATTGGACAAAATTATTTTTGATGAGCCTAAAGATTGGAATGGATTATGTTAGACATAAGATAGTATTTTTTAAGGCTGGAACTTTTTTCTATTTTATTGTAGGAATGTTATTATAATGTAGTTTTACAAAAAGGGACAACCTGCATGATGGGAGAAAACCCGTCGCGTCAGACATGGCTGTGGGAATCGAACCCACAACCGAAGTGCAACATGCCTTTATTTCCTACCACTGGCCTACAAGAAGTCCCTAGTTAGTAGAAACTAGTATGATTAAGTAGTATGGTAGTTGAAGTATAAGTCCATTTTTGGAATCAAATACGATTAACCTCACCATAGATGGACTTATGTGTATTTGATAACTTTTTCTAACCTTTTGTTTGAGACATATGGAATGACCCATCATTCTATCACATGATCTGCTAACGCTTCACGAATGAAAAATTCAACTTCATTTATATAAGATATGAAGTGGAAATTTTTCAAGGCACGAACAATGGTGATATTATACCGAAATAAAGTATGTATTTCTTCTAATTCAAATTCGTCAACTTTATGGAAATCATCTTGAAAACCAAAAATGTTTTCCTAGTGCCCTTATGTCCAATGAATCAAATGGTACCTTAGATCATCACAAATTTATGGTGTTGTGATTTTTGGATTTTTCATAGTCACGTCCTCTACCACTGTTCATCAGAACATGGTGGTTAGATTTTTCTTCCATATCAATATTTTCACCTATGTTGTCCTATGTGGAAACCTAGTGATTAGTTAATTTGGGTAATGGTTACATTTCATAATTTAGTTTTAAAATTTCAGTTTTGGTATTCTTTTTTACGATGTAGGTTTCTATTATAGAAACTTTCAAGTAGTAAACCATTTATAACCCTGATGAATTTTGAGGGTGAAATTCATTTTAAGGGGGGTAGAAGGAAACACCCCGAAATTTTATGAAAAATATTCTTTTTAATTTCATTGATGTCTTGGGTTGTACGCAACACCAAAAAGAGATTGCACTACACGCATCCCTTACTTGGCTTTCCTTACACGCAACCGCGACCTTTCTTGATAGCGTCTGTTGTACGCAATACCTGGTTTCACTAAACAATGATATGTTATATAAACTAGCTGTTATGAATAGTAATACCCATGTTTTGAAATTTTATAAATTTTATCTTTTTAAATGGACTTCATTTTTGGATTCAGAATATTGAAATTAGCCTAGGGTGAACTTTTGGTATTTTTCTGAAAACATTCAATTTTTGTTGAATAGTGAAAACACTGGGTTACTATTTAAAAACCGACTTTTTATTTAAATAATTATTTATTTTATTTAAATTTATTTTAGGTCAAATTGATACATAATACATATATACGTTCAATTTGATTCATTAGAGTCATTTTATAATAATTTTAGATATATAAAAATTTTATTGAACTTTTGACCGTCTTTTACCCACCTCCTAGGAGCATTTGTAATTGTACATAAAACTTAATATTACCACTTCTGTGAGTTGAATTTCAAAAATATGAGAGACATGATTATTATCAAGGAGTAAAATGTGGTTAAATAAGATAAAAATAATTTTTGGTGAATAGTAAATTTTTACTTTTATTTACCACGGTTAAAAGTAAATAGGGTAATTAAGGGTAAAAATGATATTATTATTACCCTAACACATATCTTAATTCTATTGGATAAGTCTAATTCGACCAAAAACGACCTTAGGGATAAAATATTACTCATTAGGTCCACTTGGATTAGGTTAGGACATTTATTATTTTTTTTAAGAAGAGTTAAAATAATTAAAATCAAAGTTTAATAACTAAAACATTTTTAATATAAGGTTATACATAAGATAAATTCAACTATAAATATTTATTAGAAAGATAAAAATATTACCTACATAAATGTAGTTTATTTATAATTTTTAGACATTAAATAATTTAATTTATTTATAAAACAATGATGATGTAGTAATTACCTTATTAATGATAAATTAACATAATTGATGTTATAAATACCCAAATATGTGAAATTTTAGACTTTTTATGAATTAAACTAATTTTATAGGTTAATATGACATTTTAGTATTGATTTAATTAACATTTCTCAAACTAAACATGTTGTTACGAGTTTCACAAAAATCAAGTTCCAAATAGTGTCAAAATTGAAATAAAATAGTTTTTAAAACAAATATTATATTATTAACTGTTATTTTATTCCTAAAAATCCATGGTTCGGAAAACTGACTTAGATAAGGTTATATATATTAATAATGAACCACTTGGGCTTCTTTTGGCTGGTTATAGTAAGTTTATTAAGCATATAGCTTAAAAAACAAGAAGACACAGTAAAAGTTAAATTATTTAACTTAGAGTTAAATCTAAATGATAAGGTTAAAATAGTAACCTAAACTTGTATAAAACCTATTGGTTGAGAGGATTGAGACCCATCCCAGTTTAGCTTCGAAATAAATCAATTTGGAGCTATTATAACCTGAATATGAATTTATTATAAAATAATATTTTATGTTTTTTCTAAGGTGCCCCTCTCCTCCCTTATAAAAAGGGCACCCCTTCCCTCTTCTCTTCACACACTTTTGAGACTTGATGCTCGGTCAAAACTGGACAATTACTCTTATAAACATCTCTAGTTATATCATAGAGGTTCTGGTCTTCTCAAAAGAACAACTCTAGTTCCCTAAGAAGAAGCTTAAAAGAGGTGAGTCGAAGAAGATGTAATCTATTCTACCGATTCTTTCAAGTTTTCTTTCTTCTTCAACATCTTCTTATTTAGTTTTTTAATTATAAAGTAATAACATAGGTATCACTAATATACTTATATGTTATTATAAATATTAAACAACCCAATTTCACCTTCTATCAATCTGACGGAAAATGAAATCATTGCGCGTGCGTACGTACGGAATACCGTCTCCACACCGTGGTGTAATCAGTTTTTCCACCACCACCTTACATGGATGGGTATAATGGTGTGAAGAATAACTATATATATTTATTATAACATCATAATGATTCAGTACAATTATATCATCCACTCCAATTCAATTCAATAATTATGGGAACGATATCATCGCTCGTGCGTACGTACGGATTACCGTCTCCACGACGCGATGAGATTCATTCTCCATGTTAACCATTAAAAAATGATTATAAAGTATATATAATGAATAATAATGAACTATATGACATGATAAAGCTACTATATATATATGTCATCTTTCTACTTCCATTCATGTCAATAAGGATAAGAAAACAGCGTTCATGCATACGTACGGCCTACCGTCTCTGTGTACGGTGTATTTCATTTAATTTATCTATCTATTATATATATATATATTGAATATATATGATATATAAATAATGATTTACATTCTGGAAGTAATTATATCATGATATAAGTAATAATAATATCATGAACAATAATTCCAAACACGTATGATAAATAAAATGATTTTTACCCAAAATGCTGCTTCAACATGGAATTTACAAAAGAACGGGTAATATAAAGTCATAAGTGAACCATATATGATATCATAACAATGAATATGATTCTGTAATATTTAAATGACATTATTTAAATCATTATACAGGAGGTTCGGATACATACGAAACATATCGGACCTAAGGTAAGGGATAATTTTTCAATCTCATTTTTATTCAAGATTGCTTATACGTAAGTATTTACTGGGGTTATATTTTTCATCCATGACCATAAAAATGTTTTTAATAAAGTTTTTACTATTATTACATGTATTTTTAAAGTCATTTTTACCCCTATTTGACTTTTACATTGTGTTATGGAAAGAATCATTCTTTTGTCTACCCTATGAGGAACTTTTTGACTGTTCTGAAAAAAGTACGAGGAGAATGTTTTTTTAACATATACGGAATGAATGGATTTTTACGGTTTCATATCACCTATTTTTCAAGAAGATTCCTCTACATTGTTTCATGGTTATTTTCAATAAAATACTTTTCTTTTTAAATTGTGTGGCATTTTGTGAAAAGAAAATGATTTTTAAAGAGAAATGATATTTTGCTCAAAAAATTCATTTTAAGTGTTTTATCAAAACTATTTTCCATATAAGATGAAATTATTTATAATGTTTATGTTACAGGTATAATGTCTCTATTATTTATATGGTTTGATTCTTCTTATGATGAAATGATATCCATTTGTTTTAAATGGAATACATTATGATGGGATGATGTTTATGAAACCCATTTTATTCTTTGGGTTATGATGAATGATTTACGTTTATTATGTGGCAGAAGTAAGAATGATTACATTAGGAGATGGGTGGGACCTATATCTCCCTCCAAAACATTGGGTAAACATTTAAATCTCATGATATAGACATGGCTGGAATGGTAAGTTAATCTGGTTCAGTGATACAGGACTGGAATGAGGAGTAAACTCGATTCAGAATGGGAATTTGTCCACTAAGATGGTCTTGGTAGCAATGCCTTGGGTACTATGGAAATCATATCATGTGATTAATGTTTTTCCACAATTAAAAGTTATATTTACAAGCTATTTTATAATTATTGATGTTTCATTATGATCTATGCCTTATGTACTGCCATGTTTTATGTCATTTCTCAAGATTTCGATGTTTAAACATTATGTCCATGATTTTATGTTCAAATTTATATGGTTTGTTTTATTTTCTCCATGCCTACCCTTACTGAAAATTTTATCTCACCCTTTATATGTTTTCTTTTCCCCATGATATAAAAAAGGTTTTAGGTAAGAAAACAAAAGGGGTAGATCTTTATGGGGGATGTTGAAGATCTTTCACCATGAATGGAAGATTATGTTCCAAGTTTCCAAAGACACTAAAGAATTACGGTCCTTTGGTGTATGTTTTTGTTATGTATTAAGTATTATGAAAAATTAATGTAATGTCCATGTACGTCAATATTCGGGTTTCTTGAAGAATAACTACCAAACACGTGATTTGGAGTTGGCGGTGGTGGTTCATGCTTTGAATGCATGGATTTATTAACTATTTGGTCAGAAATTCATGGTGTATACCAATCATAAAAGAATAAAGAATATTTTCTCAAATATTGATTTTAATTTGAGGTGAAATAGATGGATTTATTTTCTCCAGATGTTTGACTTTGAATTTACACACACATCGGGAAAGGGAAATTCGGTGGAAAATGCATTAAGTATAAACCTAGATTCTCAGGTGGTAAAATATGAAATCGATCTATGGAAATTGATGTCGGTTATAGACTACATGAGTTTGTAATGGGATGAATGAGTTGATATATATTTCTTTTTTCTATTCTCATTGGTTACTTACTTAGTTGGTTTGGTAAAAGAGGATATGATATATGATTCAGAGTGTATAGCTATGTGGTTGAAACTCAACGGTGGGGAGACCATTCAGGGTTGAAACTGGATGAAACATTTGTGTTTTCTTTCGGAATATGATGCATGTACCAGTTTATTTTAATAAAAAAACTTCTCAGTTATTATCTTCATTCTATATGGTTTGTTCATCCTAGAATGAAAAAATGTATAATGCATTGAAATCCCAGTTCTGATGGGTGGCTATGAAAAAAAGTGGATGAGTTTGTTTTGAGATGCTTGAATTATCATCAATTCAAGGAAGAGAATCATTGGTCAGAATATATTTTGTAGTAATTACTTATGAATATGTGGAAATGAGAGCAGATAATGATGGATTTTGTTACATGTATCCCAATAAATGTTAGGAAACACGATTCCATATGGGTGGTTGAGAATCATCTCACAAATTCAGCCCATTTCATCCCTATTTGTGAATATCATTGGTGGGGGATATGTCTAAAAAACTATCCATGAAGTGGTAAAGAGACATGGTGTAACAGTTTTTTATTTTATTATATTGAGCTCCGAGATTCACATCTCATTTTTGGAAATCCTTGAAAAAATACCTTTGGACTCAGTTGACATTGAGCACAATGTATAATCCTCAAAAGGATGGGATGTCCGAGTAGAGGATACAAACATTAGAAGATATGTTGTGGGATTTTTTGATGGATATTTGTGGATTAGGGTAGTATCACATGTTATTGGTGGAGTTCTCCTACAATAGTATTTATGAGGCCTCCATACATATGGATTAGTTTGATGCATTATATTAGTATCCATGTCATTCTACAATATATTGGGTGGAAACATGTGAGACTTCAATTGTTGGGATGAGCCTTCTCCAAGATACAATAGTGAATTTAATGTTGAATAAGAAGAGAATTGAGATGTATTAGAGACATTATAAATTATATATAGACCACCATTGTCAACCTTTTTTATTCGAGGTGGGTAGTCATGTGTTTTTTAAAATCTATCAGATGTTGGGAAAACATTGGTTTGGAATGTAGTGTATGTTATATCAAAGATATGTTAGGGATTTTGAGATACTTTAAAAGGTTTTATATGTGGCATATTTATTGTAGTTTCTACCATGGTTCAGTGTGTAGGAAAATGTGTTTAATGTGTCTTACATACAGAATTACCAACCAGATCCCAACCATGTGATTTGATGGTATCATGTTGAGCTATAGTTGGATGCTTCATTGGTCCACATTGAAATGAAAATTGAGGATATAAAAGTGATTGACTTTCATGGTAAAATAATTTGTCTAGTTCAGGTTTTGTGGAAACGTGGTCAGATTCAGGATGATACTTGGGGGTGTGTGAAATAGATGGTCAAACAATGGCTTAATCTCTTTCAGCAAAAGCGATGGTTTTCCAATTTCCAAATATGGAATGTTCAATTGTGGGGAGAATGTAGTACCAATGTTCTATGGTATGTTACCATTTTTTATGTATTTTTATTTATGTAATGTGGATGGATAATTCTTGGAAGATTTTTGAAGGGTTTTGGGAAGGTTTTGAGACTTGTATAAGGGTTCATAGTTTGAGCATGATTAGTAGAAAACCGTGCAGAACCACCAGGTAACCATGAATAGTGTGGTAGAGGCAAATGGGTGAGCACATGATTAAGGTGCAAAAGTTCCAAACTCTATGGCCCACCCAGGTTGACCATGATACCTAAGATAGTGGTATTGTGTATGTTTTTTTTATGGTTTGTCCAACCGTGTGGGCAACTATGCAAGGAACTCTTCAAATAGTGTCAACCACACAGTTAGCACACAGTTTGTCTAATAGTGCGACCTAACCATGAACAGCATAAAAATAGGGGTTGTTAAATAATATTACTCAGTATTTTTTTTAAAAACAGCCCTATTTTCTAACATATGAACCCCCACATAGGATTCCATGTTCTCAAGGTTTAAGAGGACTCTCCCACTCATTTTTGAGGCAACTCGAATGGTTTTCAAGGTGGGGTGGTGGTGTCGCTTCCTTGGTGATATTCCTCTCTAGGTTTTTTCTTGTTTTCACTTAGATAATGATTTCCCACTATCTTTGTTTTCTGTATTTACATATATTTCAAGTAGATATAGGGTTTTTTCATAAAATGGTGAGAGTTTGGGATTTTTTATGTTGGGAAAAGAGATCTACGGTGGTTTGGGTGGAGTTTTCACCAAGATTTTTAGAGTGGTTGGGTGTAAGTCAATTTTTCTAGAACCCTAATACATTTGGCATCACTCTCATCTCCATTTTAACAAACCTAGAATGATTTAATTTTAAATTAATCAATTTCTTGAAATTGGTTGTGATTATGTTGTGAAAATATTTTTTTAGAGCACATTTTGTGTTGATTTATGGATATGAGAAAAAACGGGGGTTTTTTATGCATGTTTCATGTGTAAAATTTATAAATAGTGAATTAAAAATAGGTGGGTTGGTTTATTTGAAGGAAAATGAGTTGTGAAAAAGGTTTTTAATAAAGTTCGGTTTTTTTTTTTGAAATGATATCGGGAAAGTATGTGGCATAATGGTGTCTTCAATAAATCTTTTTTATTGAATTATTTTATATTAAAGGACTGTTTGGTTGGAAATTATTGTCTTAGAATGATTATTGAAAAATGTATGTTTACATGACATGGTAATTATCGATTGGCATGTTGTTAGTGTTTTGACACTCTGAATTGACTTGATATTTTTACTCGATGGATGTCATTGGAATGGGGGTTGGATTATGAGGTTAATCGTGATTGGGAAAGGATGGATAATGGGATTGAAGGGACACCATCAAAGGGAAGTGGGCATGATTTAACACCTTAAAAATTACAAGGGTTCAGAAGTGAAGATCCACCATGAATGGTTACATGAATATCTAGTGAGGGTGTATGAAACATGGGTTTATGGGTAGAATATTTTTGAGTCCATACTAGTGGAATGGGTTATGAAAATATGGAAGGTAATTTTGGTTAATTACATATTTGGTATCATTCCTTGGAATTGTGTTGATTTGGGTGAATTAATTTGGGTAAGGGTATGTTTGGATTATTATTTTTTTGTTTCATCTTATTAATTGTTTTATATAATTGTTTATATAAATTTAGCTAAGGTTACTATAAAAGTAGAGTGTGTTGTGGAGTTATTTGCGGATAGTATACAATGTATTATTACTCACCCATCCTTTGCAACATTGGTTCTTTTCCATGTGTTATATTCTAGGACCCAGGAAAAGGAAAAGAATATTTTTTTAGTGGTTCAACCTGATTCTTTGGTGGTCTAGTGGTGCTTGTAGCATAGATCATGGTGTGGAACTGTAGATTTTTCTCATGGATACTTTTGGTTTTTTGTGTAGTATTTCATTTGGTGCTCTAATCATGGATTATTGTGGTTTAGTTGTATTATTTGTTGGAAATTTTTATGGAATTCGTTTGGTGGGATTGTTGCTTCTTGGAAATGTGTCCCTTGGATTAAATTATTTACATCATCCATAAATTTGTTGTTGTTTATGTATTTTTTGTTTGGGGACTTTTATTTTAAGGTAAAATCACTCCCCAATTTTCCTTTAATGCCTCGTCATTTATTGTCTGCCTTTGGTGCCCTAAGAATATCATTTAAGGCTGAGTAGAACCTCAACCTCAATCAAGACAATGAGGAGAGGAAGGATGTTACAGTTTAAGCTCATATTAAGTAGAACATTACAATGATATTAGATAATAAGATCCTATATAATGAAACTCAAAAAAATTTACATGAATCATATTGGGTTGGAGGATGCAGGTACTTGTAACGACCCAAATATTTTGAATAAATCTTGTTTCCAAATTTTGTGTGTTATTTTATTTTTCATACTCAAAAAAACTGTTTCATTTGATAACATGAGTATAATTAAAATGAGACTTTTGGGTTTGGACTATTATATGACTGTTAGTCTGTATGACCTTTGAAAACTGAATGTTGCAAGTGACCTTGGTTAATTAATATAGATTTGATGGCCTCATCTAGTAGTCTCGGGCCAATTGAAGCCCATCTAACAAAACATGGGAAAGAGGTATCACCATTGGGCTTTCCTATGGACCAAACCCAATATGAACTTCATCATGTGAAGCTTGAACGGAATCTCCTTCGCGAGAAGTTCAAACTGGTAGAAATTACTACTCGTGCGATGTTAGTCAAGCATCCCTCCGATTCTCTCACCTTAGCATACCTTACACTTAGGTCATATGCTGGTGTGATAAGGGGCTATGTACGGAGACCGTGACTGCCTTGTGTAATCCTTTCTTTTAAATAAAAATTTTGATTTCTTCTTAGGATGAAGTTTATGAATTTTCAAATGTCCGGATAAATATAGTATGCATATTTTTGATTAATTTTAGAGAAAAGATATTTTAAAAATGTTTATGTAAACCTTAAATAATTAAAAATTTGTAATGATTTTCAAAAAATGGTCTTCTACAATTATGTTCAGTATGAAATTTAGAGTCTAATAAGATCAACATAATTATTGATGAATAGTAATTTATGAATAGTGATTTTATGCTTAAGATTAGTAATGTGACCAAATGGACTAGTAATCTTACTTAAAGAATGTATTAATATAATCTAGGCACCTTGATTAAGTAATGTGATTCAATAAAATGGTTAAATAACGGTTTTATAAATTATTAGTCAAGTATTAGTTTTTTCGGGTGAATATTGTTTCCTAATTAAAAATTAAATTAAAAATATTTAGAAATTTATTTTTATAAAATGGATTTCATTTTTGAACTCAAAACATCGATATTATGTTAAGGTAATGTTTGGGGATTTTTCTGAGAAAAATGAATTTTCAGTGAATAGTGTATTTATTTAAAAATTAAATTAAAAATATTTAGAAAATTATTTTTATAAAATGGAGTTCATTTTTGAAATCATAGCATCGATATTTGGTTAAGGTGAAATTTTGGGATTTTTCTGAGAAAGTTGAATTGTCGATGAATAGTGAAAATACAGTTTTAGGGTTTCAGTATGTTTAATGACATCATAACTGTTTCATGATCATGTCATGATATATTTTATGGGTTGGCCGACCAAAGGTGATGAATTATTGTATGGGGGATCCATGTGTCCAATACCATGGGAAAATACCATGGGAAAGCCCATGGTTTTTCCAAAACCACTAATGAGGTGTCCTTTGTCCATTAATGTCGTGTCCCCTCACTTTCCCTATAAATACCAAGCCATCCTCTCATCCATTAGACTCCCAACTCTCCCCCGACGAAGCTTTGGTATTATTACCTCTCATGGAGTCCTCCCAAGGTTCCCCCAATCCCTCAAGGTCCCAGCCTTTTAGTTTTAAGAGTTAAGTTTTAAGGTAAGGGCTCCTACCTCACACTTTCTTTCCAAGCACTCTCTTTTATGTCATGTATTTTTTGATCCATGTTCTTATGTTGGAGGATGTTATTTTATATTCATACTACTGTAATTTTCATTTTCATATGATGGGAGACCCCCTCTTTCTCTCATCAATTCGTTTTAAGAATGTTTAAGTGGCACCATTAGGTTGCCGAATTTTTAAGGGATTCTTTCACCCTTCTCATTTTCATGTTCTGTTTTAATGTAAAGCCTTTCAAGTTCCTTTTTATAATGTTGGGGTATGATATCTATATCCATCATACTGATCTCTTATTTTCATATGATGAGAGACCCTATTTGATCTCGTCAATTCATTTTTTTTTTGAAGTTTAAGTGACGCCATTAGGCTGCCGATTTTTTAAGGGATTCTTTCACCTTTCTCTTTTTTCAAAGTTCTACTTTTATGTCAAGTCCTTCAAGTTCCTTCTTATTATGTTGGGGTATGATCTCTATATCTATGACACTGATATTTTATGTTCATATAATTATAGAACCTATTTTACCTTTTCAATTCATTTTTGTTGAAGTTTAAGTGGCGTCGTTGGGCTGCCGAATTTTCATAAGACGAATCTTATTTTTGTCTTCCTTCCATGTTTTTTAATTTCATATGGTATATATTTCAAATTTCATTACCATGTTAGTATAACCTTTATATTCTGTCCCTCTATTGTTTTATGGATCATTTTTGAGTGGGTGACCCATGTCCCCTCTCTTTTCAATGTTTTCTAAAACCCCGAAACATAGCTGTTATGCTGCAGAATTTCCATCTCAAAATGTCTCTCTCTTATCCTCAAATTCATTTAATTAATTGAATACTCAAAGTTCGTTCTTCTAAATTGGTATTCACATATATACCAAAATTTTCTATTTTAAAGTCTAGGATTTACATACATGAGACCCACTTTCCCTTTCTGTGCGTTTAAAGTGACATAAAGATCATGTCTTTAAAGCTGTTTTTAAAACGTTATGATTATGAAATGAAACCCATTTCTTTTATGATATATAGTTTGTTTATGAAATTATTGATGATGATATATGTGGATCACATGAAAATAGAGACAAATTAAGGGTGTGCCCTGATAGCGCTCCAATTCATTGGGTAAAGACTTAATCTCTAGAGATGACCATTTAGACTGATACCTTGGTGAATAACCTTGGTAAGTTTTATTACAACCTTGGGGATGGACCTTGGTGAAACAAAAATGATTGTCTTTGTTAAATGTTGTAGCCACATCTTCAAGTTATGAAATACGATATTTTTGTTATGATATGCCTCATGATTTCATTCTCATGCCTTAAAGTTTCTTTTCATTACTTTATTGATGTATATCAAGTTCACATGTTAAATGTTTCCCTTGTTTCTCTTACTGGGCCTTCTGCTCACCCTTTCTTTTGATGTATGTACCCAGGTTATGAGATGCAGTAATGAACCTAGGATCAACATAAGTAGAAGCCTTTCAAGTTTTTAATAAGAATTTTTTTTCATGTATTAAGTTCGTGGTTTTCAAGACACTAAACCTTAAAGATCCTCAGTTTTGTATAATGTAATGAAAGATTATGTGACAAAAAGGCGGGATGCTATATACTCATGACCAATCTTGGAAAAATATTCGAAATTAGATTACATAGATATGAAGAGTAAAATGTTCTTTATCGAGGAATAATTTTTTAAAGATGATTCTACCATGTAGAACAACTAAATCTCATTGAAAATGAAGAGAGATAAAATTTCAATGTGTTTCAAGTGTCATTGAATAATTTATATAAGATATGATAAAATTTCAAGGACAAAGTAAAGGATGTTATAGAAAGATTAATCTGATCATGGATGGCTAAATAATATTACAAAAGTGATGTATCAATTCATGATTTGTGGAAAAATAATATACTAAATTGATGATGATGAAGTTACAACCAAAAATAAAATTTTAGATGATATTCCAACAACTATTAACCTAAACTATGCTTGAGTTTTTTAAGATTGACCATTACTGGATACAAATCTCATGTGAGAAAAAAAAATTGATCCTCTTCAGGATGGATTTGTTATTATACTTTGATAATGAAGAAGATGAGAACTCACCATTCCAAATTGTTTTGGCTGGGATAATAAAGTGAGAAGAACAATACGTTATTGTGGAAATGATTTTGATATTTTGTTTATTTTTGAGAAAGTGTTATCGAGTTGTTTAAATTTTGATATTGGGTATCTGAGGAAGATGATTGGGGATTCTAGGATCATCAAAGATTTAGTTGAAAAAAAAATGATTCCAACTATAGGAGACCATTGGGAAAAGATATTTTTTTCTTGAATCAGACCTGCCCAAAAGAAATTCAACATTTCATATATTTCTAATTGTCATCCCAGATCAAAAAATAATGGTTGTAATCTAAAGTGAAGGAGATCATGGAAACCAAAAAAAGATTCCAAAAAACATGTACCTAGAGATTTAAATATTTTGAATATCTAGTTGTGGGAATGTGGTAACTTCTTGGCATGGAAAAATTTACTAGGTTGAATGTTTCATTAGAGGTGTTAATTTGTTTTCACTAAGACCTCACTGAAAGCATGTGATAAGCACCCAATTTATCGCCATTTGGATTTCACTACTTTCATTTTTATAATGTCACCATATTTCTATTTCAATTTTAAAATAATAGGATCACTCATAACATTGTTTAAAAAATACAAAATATGGGAATAATCCATGAAGTTTTGATTCATAGGATATAACACATTTTTTCTCATCCTAGCTTCTCTCATTTTGTAATTCCATTTCCACATTGTAGATATACAATTTTTATCTTCCTACTCCATTTTGTCTGATATTCAACCTTTAGAGATGAAGGGATAACCTATAATTCTAGTTCCATGTATTTAATATCTAATTATACTTGTAGATTGAAACATTAAGTTGATCATCATCGCCTTAGTGATCATGTACATGTTAAACCGAGAGAATATATATTTAATGGAAGCGTTTTCACAATTTTAACTTCATACTATTATTCTTGTTTTCATAGATAACTTGGTATGGTATCTAGGAGTTATTTTATAATTTAGGATCTCATTAGGATCACTTTGGTCTGAAATAGATCCCTAACATTGGATGCTTCATTGGGCGATTCCTGTAGTTTTTTTATAATTTTGATGTACTAGAAATGATTATGTAAATTTGTTTTCATAATTTTAGGTCAGATAAGTGATTGATTTTATATATCAATCATAGTCTATGTGGGACTGATAAAGAATATAATCTTTCTAAGGTAAATGATAAGATGTTGAAAAGTGGGCCGATCAGGATCTAGGCATGTTCTTACTAAATTTCAATTATTATTCCTCATCTTGATTTCACTATTTCTAGTTCAATTTCAATATTTCTATTCCACTCAATCCCTTTGTAATTTTTATAAATTTTTTTGAATATTTTTATTTTATTAATTCAAAATATATAAAAATTTTAAAATTATTTTAGGGAGAATAACTATGATATTCTACACTACTTCCATGAGAATGACCCCAAGGCTAGCCACTGTTCTATATCTAGGGGTATTATAAATATATAAATTATGGCCTTCATTAAAATTAATTATTTATTGGACTTATATATTGGTACATTGTATACACATGATTACAGATAATCCTTTTGAAATGTTGCAGACCCATTATAGAGAGGGTTCAAATAGTTGGTGCATGAATTGGGTAACAATTATCTAAACCATGTAAGTATTGTTTTCATAGATAGTGGAAAACACATGGATAGAAAAATGTTTAGAAAACCATGTGTCTCATTACATGTGATAAATTTTTAATTTACCCCTTATTTTATTAAGAGGGAAGCTGTATTTTTCTTCCCCCTCATGTGGCATGACTGACCCCCCTTCATCTCATCTTCCCCTTAGATTCCCCCCAAATTGGGGGAATTTTATGTGCATTGTTTAGCAATTCCTGGTGACTATCCTATTCTTCCTTTCTCCTTTACGTTTCCCCAAAGTTTCTTTTAATTTGTGAAATTCATGTTTCAATTTCTTATTTTGATTCCATATAATCATTTTTTAATTGAAAATTTATCATGGGGATTTTATATATCTTGGTGGGGGTGAACTGTGAGAGTATCTCCACGTTATCGCATGTTCGTTCTGTAAATATATGCAACAATTTAGATTTATTTCAATGGTTTTACCCCTAAATTAAAATTATTTGGTCATTAAATCAACATTTTTAATTAGATAATTTCATATTACAAAGGAATAGGGGGTTTTTTGGTTGGACCACACTGTTTCACATGTGGTTTCAATGTGATGAGGATGAATGGTAAATTTTAGGCATTATTCCTATTTATATTAATTTTTTAAATTTAAAATAATTGTTAAACATAATTTATAATTGATGAATAAATGATAATTTGGTAATAATTTATTAATTTGATATTATTATCATGTGTGTCAGTTCCATGGGTATTTAGATGATCACTATTGAGCTTGGATGAATCTTGAGGAGGGTGGTTGAGTTGCTTTATGAAGTAAAATAACTCTGATTTTAGGTTGGTGGTTCCTCATACCAACCCAATGTTATTACACTTAATTTTTATGGAATGCGGTACGTGGTCTCAGAATTGAAGGAAATTGTTATTTTTCTAATGAATTTAAACATTAAAATTAATGATTGGAATTAGAAAAAGTGATAAGGGCATTGTTAGACCCTTGTACATTGTCTTATTCCCCTCATCCAATGAGGTATGGTGCCTTTATTATATTGGAATTCCTTGAGATATGTGGGCCCCTTGAGGGGTTAAATTATATTAGGTAATTATAGAATCCCCTATAATATGTGCCTTGTTATCCATCAAAAAAAGTGATGTAAAATGATGATAATGAGTATCCCTAGTTGGTCATGATAAAACTACGATATAACTTATATAGATTGGGTTAGTATAAATAGCATGGGTCAAGGATTCTTCACCCAGTAAAACATAATTACATGGGTGGGTAGACATGTAGAGATAGATGGATAGGTTGGGTGTAAGGACTGACCTGTAGAATATGATGCCAGATTGGAATTATTCTATATCATGAGAGTGATGCTGGTGTGACATTCCTAGGAGGATGGTGAGGCCCTAATGAAACAATGAAAATTTCAAGCTATGTTATTCCCACTTAAGGGATTGGTGTTGACTTGGGGGATTAATTTGAGATTGAGGGACCATTATGAGGTGTCGTGACTATGATTGGACATAGAGGACCACATTTAGTGAACCATAGATATGTTGGAACTGGTGATAGGATATGTATAAGGAATGTGTAGTGATGACTATGTCTTTCTCATTAGAGACTAATTTAAAAAAAATATCCTAGAATAGTTATGATGATTATAGGAAGTTCAATTTAGAGGCCAACCATTTTCAGGAGACACATTTGGTAACATGGTCAACCCTAATTAGATGTGTTATATAATTTGAAATAGAAGTTGAATTACAGCCCAATAATATGAATGTTATACAAAGGATGAACATGATTTTTAGGATCTATTTTGTACGCCTTACATTTGATAAGTTCATAGGGCCACACCCCATGAATCACCTGATGATTCTAATGATATTGTATTTTCAATGGTTTCCCCCCTAAGAATTAGTTTCGAGCCTGATGACTAAGGAATTAAAGGATTATCCCAAGTGGTTTGGAGATGAAACCTAATGACTGTGAAACACATAGGATTATCAATTGGCTTCAAGTGATCATTCTTAATGACTATGGATAAATAAGGATTACCTATTTTGGATATGAAATGATTCATTCTATTATTTAATTACCTAGGGTAAACCCTTTTGAAATAATTTTTATTCACAATACTTTGGGATTCATTGGACACGTTCCATTAATTCTGTTATGAAGCTTACTACTATAGGATATATTGGATATTCTCTTTACATCAATTTTTTATGCCTAACATAATATTTCCATTGGGATGGAAATTTTTGGACTGATTTTTTAATTATTAGAGAGAACTAAATAGTGGTCAGAGCAAGTTTGGGTAAATACCATGTTCTATGGATGAATCCATGGATCTATAGTTATTATTTATTTATATTTTCCTAATTATTGGATTAATTAATTCTTACAGTATCACATGTTCAAATGACATTTACTAGTTTTGTATGAGTTTATGTTGGTGGTTCCTTTAAATTTATACTCACACCCTACTCGAGTGGCCATCGAACTTGGGTACATATGAAGACTTCCATGGTTGTAGATTTAGTTTGGGTAGAGGATTAATCTTACAATATAAATAGGGATATCTTGAAAAATATTAGATATTCAGAATATTTGATGCTTGATGATTTTATTAGATCCCCTAATATTTTTATTCTTCTTTTATTTGGAATATATAATAATCCTAATGGGTGGTCAGTCTTGATGTATGACCATGAGTCTCTATAAGTAGTTTCTTCTTTACATGTATTATTGATGTATTTTTTATATTATTTCCACATACATTTATTATCACTATTTTTTAGGAATATGTCTAGTTATTTTTATCTATTTCCATGAACTCTAACTTTATGTTCTTTTAACCCTTGGTAACAACCTACAACCCTGATGCCAGTCTGAAGCATCTAGAATAAATAAATATGTTCTTGAGATCTAGTAACTCTCTAGTATGGCCACTATTCATATTTTATTGGTGGGGATATAACTAATGTATTTGAAAGAGAGTGATCTCAATTTTGGGTTAGAAACCAAATGTGAGTTATGTTGTATAAACAAAAGACCCCTTAAGTTACATTACATATCTGCAGTTTTAGAGTTAGGAAACTATAAAAAGACCCTTATTTTACATATTCTAAAAAATATAAATGCTATCGGTGATTATTTAATTTATCATTAAAATATTTTAAATTTAATTTAATTGATTAATGAATAATTTTCCAATTAATTACTTGTTTATATAATTATAAATTCGTAGATATATATATTTATTTAATATAGATTAAATAAATCACATGTTATAATTAATCTAATTAAATAATTACATTGAATTTGAAAATTGGCTTTATATGATATATATTTAATAAGTAAATAAATAATTATCATCTTTTTTATTTATATGGAACAATTTATCATATTTATATGGCAAAAAAATCCAAATCCCATAATTCCAAGTCCTAAAAATCTTGGGATAAAATTTTGATCAAAATAACATTAATATACATGAATCTTTAAATAAACATTGATTTTTTTAACAATTCAAATTCAAATAAATTGTTTCAACTTCTGGATACACTTAGAGTATGAACTTATAGGTATTTTTATCAGTGGTAGTAAATCAAATCAAATTAAAAGAATAGTATCTAGAAAACTTCATGGATCCCAGGGAGAAAAAAGTCATATAAATAAAAGAACCTCATAAGAACATTATCCAAATGATATATTCGTTATGTTTTATGAGACTACACCATGTAGGATGCATATAAGTGTCACCATCCCTTATTTACTAATCTATATTTTTTTGAATTTCAAAATTGAGAAATATTATTAGCTATATGGATATTGACATTAGCTATGAACTTTTATCCCAATTAAAGGAACCAAATTATCAACTTTCAGTCCATGAAATTTATAGATCATTTTCTGATCATTTAATTAATTTAAAAAATCTCATAATGCACTTGACACATGCTACTTTTGACGGATTATATATGTTAAGGTTTTCATAATATATTTCAATACACAATTAATGATATAAATTATTAATGATCTCATGTTGAATAACCATTCCACAAAATTATATATTGATATTTACAAAAACACATAGTATATGGAATTTGTATTGATAGGTTTCTCCCCATGTTTCTACTATTTGAGATTGTAGAGTGAAAAAATCATGAGAATTAGACTAAATGATTATAATATCCCAATAAAAAAATGTTATAAATCACATAAATCTTAGTAAACTGGAATATCTAGACTCTATGATTTATATTTATGATCATTTTAATGGAATATCAAGGTTCTCATTGTAGATAATGCTACTATAACCTATCAATGTGACAAATATTCCAAGGTAATTAATAAATAAGTTACACAAAAGGGTAAAAAAATTATAATTTGATTAAATCATTTATCTACCATACTAAATAAATTTTTCTCTATAATTAACTGTTTATAATTGGTTCTAAGGAATAGACCACTGAAATCTTGTACTTTTACTAGATCCAACTTCTCTTTATCTCACAAGTTAACTGCCACATTATATTCTTGTTTCTACTAAGTTCTGACTTCATCCAAAGTTTATTACTTAATTCCCTCTAGGAATACTCTTTTTTCTATGATTTCATCTTTATGAGTAATCAATATCAATAAAAAATTATTATAAATTATAGTCTATTTTATTGGTGTGTTTTGGTCTCTATGAGTTTCATATAACTCTATGTCAAAATGTAAACTACACTTCACTAAAAAAGGTTCAAAGAGTATACTACATATTCAAACTATTCATTTTCATTATTAGAAACATCAAATATACTTCAATTTTATAGAATTGGAAACCATATTATACATTAAGATACTCTATCTCACTCCGATTAACATCAATATAATATCGAATAGATTTATTTATAAAAAATAATATCCTCTAACTTCTATGTTAATAAAGTAAACATATTCTTTAAAATATCATTTATACTCTTAAAGGTGGTTTTAAATACAAATCACAGTATTTTTTATTGAACTTTACTCATATGATCCTTTATTGTATATATAATAGTTTATATGATTGATCTAATCACAATAGTATAAAAGATTATATTCATTGTTTCTTTCCTATATGGTATCTGAAAACAAATCATCCTGAAATACTTATTTTATGTTTTTCATAAAATGTGGTGAAATCCCCCCACCCCCTAATTATTGGTAAACCAATGAGACCATATTTTTATTCTAGGTAGAGGAATCTCATTACATGTTTGGTGGCCAAGTGGGTATGCAACCCATTGAACAAAACTGACCCATATGCCCAAATCGTACCTAATGGTCCTACCCCTTAGGTCTTCTATGCACCTAAATGAACCCCCACACATATATCTATCATCACCACACCCATTCCAGGTCTTGCCTTATGTCCAACTCAATCATGTCATGAGTCAAAGCACACTTATCCCCTTGCTATGTACATGCCTCTGTTAAGATCCTGAGTTCCATCAAATCCTACTACATCTTGTCATCCACCATTAATTATTTTACCAGTTTTGGTCATTTTGTTCATAATTTATCACTAAAGATGACTCATCCATTGTAGTAATTCATTGTCTTCTGAGCAGATTTCACCCACCTCCATCCCCATTTGATGACCCCCTTTTTCATCCAATCTAGCCATAGGAGCTATACCATCACAAGCATCATTCCCTGCCTCCCTTGGACATGCACCATCTCCATCTAGAACAATAAACTCCCCATGACATGCCTAAAATTCAACCAGCCTAAATAATAGGGATCATTTAGGATTTTATCTTGGTCTTTGATGTGGGATTATAGGGTGACATTCTACACTACTATAAAACACGGTTTTATTAGTGCTAAAAAATCCATTATCAGTGCTAAAAAATAGTTGATAATTGAGGATCAATTAAAAGGGGGTTTGTTTTATCAGTGCTATTAAAATGATGATAAAAGTCCCTTTTTTAAGTGTAAAAAAATCATTGATAAAAATCAAAAAAAAAATATTCTTTAAATATGAGGGTCCCTTTTAACAGTGCTTGACCTCACTTTAAACAGTGCTAGGAAGGCCCGCTCGTACACCCCCCCCCCAACCCCTTTAGATGTACTAGGTGAACCCCTCATCCTTTAATAGTTTGAGGCCACCTATACCCGCCTGCATACCCCTACCTCTCCTTGGATTTGAACCTGAGACCTATCGCTTGCGCACCATCACCATTACCACTCACCCATCTTGTTTTGTTCTCCATTTAATGATATATCTATTCATTTATTTAGTTATATTTAGTTATATTTATTCAAATATTAAAATAGATTTAAAGTAATATATATATAGTTATATTGATAAATATATATATATATATATTATCCGTATATTTATTCGTATAATAATTTATAGTTTTAAGATTATTTTTAAATAAATTTATAAAATATGTTTTTTTGTGTGTTTATAAACCAATACATATATAAAACACACACACACAGAGATATATATATATATATATTATATATATTTATATTTATAATTATAGATATATATATTTATATATATATATTTCCATATATTATATATTAATATTTATATTATTATGTTAGAATATATAGATAATATATATATGTGTGTGTTAATACCCACACACACATTATATAGGTATATAAATATTCATATATCTATATTTTAAATAAATTGGATATTAGTTTGTATTTTAACAATGCTAAAATGGTGAAAAATATATATTACATGTTTGTATGTTCAATTATTTATTTATAAAATTAAATTTGTATGTGTCAGTATATAAAAAATATGTGTGCATTGATATATATTTGATTATAAATAATATTACAATGTGAAAAATGATAAAATTTCAAATCCATAATATTAAAATGAATGTGCTCCCTAGTAATAAATTCATTTCCCACTGAGAAAAGGGAAAAAGACCCCCTAAATAAGGATGAAACTCCATCAAATGGTAAAAAAATATGGGCATACCGACTAATAGATAAATTTTGGAGTCCTTCTAAGACTTCAGGCCTAAAAATTGGGAAAAAGAGTTCAAATGTGTCACCATTGTGCGTATCTCATCGCATGATTCGATTTTATATGTAAATGAGCTCAAATAGACACAGAGACTAAATGTTATGGTTATATGAAGTTTAAGTTACGTTTTCAACTTATTTTAGAAATTTTATTTATTTTTTATTTTTTTTATCATAAAATTGTTATTAAATTATTACTACTCAATAACAATTAGACAATTATTAATAAATAATATTTTTTTAAATATTTTATAATTCATTTTCACTAAATATCAAATATATTTAATGTAAATGTCTATTTATACTTATCTAAAACATATTTAAAAAATATGAGTTATATTTATATCAATATAAATATATTTATCTAAATACATATTAATATATTATTTCTAATGATTTTTTTTTTAAATTTTCCCTTGGTTATTGCAAATAAAAAAAGTGCTAATAAAAACTCCTCTTTATGAGCGCTGACAAATGGAGTCTATTTAATAGTGTTAAAAAAGAATCGATAAAGGTACCCCCTTTATCGATGCCTTTTTTAAGTATTGATAAAGGGTGGAAATATGAATACCCATTTTATTGGAAGTTATAATAGTCCAGACTCAAGCCTTTTAATTTATGTGACATAGGTAAAAATCATTATTTTTATTGTTTCATCTTATACTTTTATGTGACTTGTTAATTTATATATTTTGACTAATTCTAAGAAGAATCTTAATTCTTCCCATATGTATCAGGATACTTAGATTATATGATGTATCCCTATATAATTCATGGGAGAAAATTATTAAATCATGTCTCAACAAACTATTATATGTGTATGTATTTTCAATATATACATTCGAAAACTATGACTTTATTATCAACCTTTTGTGGATGGAATAATTAGTTTAATTTATAATGCAACAAATTACCTTATAGAATTATAAAAATGATTAGTAAATGATCTTCATTCCCATTTATATCATTATATGTATGTTGGATTCAAGGATACATTGCATGAATTCTTATTATAAGATAAAGAGAGAGTATATCACCAATAATATAGGGTAGATTCAATGTATACTAATAATTCAAAGTCTTAATCACATGTTATTCCCATTTTTAATTAGTGTAGCTGGATATTTATTGTGATAAAGTGATGATAAGAGATAGATTGATGTGGAGAACACATGGAAGTAGAGATATTTCAGGGTTGCACTAACTCATTATATCAAGTGGATATTCAATGTTGAGAAATTTTTGTGATCATGTAACTCAAATCCCAATTATTTTATCAATATAAACCAGGAATTAATCATTAAGATATCAATGTAATTTTATCTCAATAAATAATGATCTGATAAAACAAGTATATTGATCTTTATTTCCCATTTTCTTAGGTGATCTAAAATTTAGATCATGTGTATTCCATTTTTATTATCCTCGGTTCTAGATAATATCTTCCAAGAATTGGGGGTTTCTTATCTCATACATACATCTCATATTTATCAAAATCAACATTGGGTATATCACATCATTCCAATAGGACACAAATGAATTTAAACATGATTACCTTCACTATAGAACTACCACCATATCTATATTCTAAGGAAATTAAATCCCAATTAAATTGTGTCTCATTTCACCAGTATCATTACATGGCCTTGCATATTATAGTTTTATCACTCCAAAACATCCAAATTCAACAAACCACAAACCAGAAAATTCATTTTTCTTATGTTATTATTGAATAACCAAGGCTTTATGACACACTATATCCCAAAAATATTATTACTGTACCACAAAATTATCACATACTATATTATGGTGGAATGAGATGTACCTTTTGGGTGTGACTCAACATATTTTAAGGGGACTTCCTTAATCATCAACAATAAACTAGTGTCAAAATATCATGGTACCCATTTAGTTTCATAACCAAATTTATACAATATCTCTAGATCACCTTCAGAAAACAATAGTTCATTTTTTAATGTGACACTCTAGTCTAATAGTTATTTTCTCCTCTACCTTGTCTCATTCATAGTGTATAATGTAATGACATTGTGTAAAGATTATATTTATCCGTAAATATCATCACATAAAACACCCTCATCATGGAATAATGAACAAAGTCATGTTTTCATGTTCTTTAACTTAATAAAATATAAAATATTTGAAACTATTCTCATCTTTAATGACACACTAACTCATTCATGTCCACATTTACAATATGTAAAACATAAATATAATCTCAGGGATTAATTTACTAGAGAAATAATTTTTATCATGCATATGAGTTGAAGTCAATTCCAACACCATAACGTGGGATAGTTATGAATTTATAATAGAAATTCCATTATTTAAATAAGATCAACGCCATATTGACAATGAATTTATGGATATTAACTCAAATACCCTTTTTTTACGTAATTAATTTCTTGAGAGGCCTCTTCAATCTATAATACTCATCATGTAGGACCGCACATTTTTATTATACTATAATTTTGAATAGTATGACTCAAATGTAACACATAACCAAAATTAATCATGATATAATTTTTAATATAAAAAATTATCATAGAAGGTAAATATTAAAAGATAAAGGGAAAAAAACATTATGAACATTACAATATGAATAAAAGCATGTGTATGAAAAATACCATAAACATGGAATATTTTCCATCATGGTTTTTGTTTAATATAATAGATTTAATTAAAACTGTCGAAAGAAGAAGAAGAATTATAAATATGATTAAAATTTTAATAGGGAAATAAGTTAAGGGTATGAATCGTTTTTAGGGAGGTATATAAGGATATATATATATATATGGGTTAAAAATGTTAATATGACCATTATATGGTTGTCGGACAAAAATACATTGAATACTTCATCATTGGATATATGGTAATTTGGTGTGAATGTATCAATTCATTATTTTGAATATTTCATAATTGGATGTGAATAATGTGTTATAAGTATTAGATATCCAATTTATATAAAAATATACTAATACAACTTTGAAAATATCTATCATTATAAATATATTATATTTCCATAATACACTTTTAATAAAATTTATTACTTTTTAGTAAACAATTTTAATAATGTATATTTAAAAAACTCATGGGACGGATATAAAAATATGTAAATAACATCTATTAAATAATTTAAGAGTTATAGGCAATATAAATTTTATAATTCATTATCACTTATTTTTTTTTATTTTCTATTATATAATAGTTTTTAAAAGTTTAATTTCTCATTTTTTAAGTGTAAAATTTAATAAAATTTTTTCTTTATATATGTAATATAATAAATATACCTTCATCTAATAGATATTAAATTTTATATAATAATAATAAAATTACTTTAATGGAAAAAAAATTATACAAATTCTTCTATTTTCAATTTTGATTTAAAATTAATTTCAATCAGTTTTAAACATTAAATTTAATATACTATATGTCAATTTTTAAATCAGTTCATTGAAATTTGGTAATAGGGTAAATTTTCTTTTTTCCCAAAACAAATGTTTCCAAGTTAAATATCCAGATACCCAGATAAGGGTAAAATGATGTAAAAAGGGTCAAATTAAGGGCTACATTTGGAAAATAACTCCAACATTATATTTAAAATGTATGAGGGATTTTATAAAGAACACGTTTATATTATTTTCCCTCTTTGGGTCTACTATCCTTGTAAAATAACATTCCTTGGACATTAAAAATGATAATATTGTAAAACTTCCACTCAAAATCACCTATAAATGGACCCCTAATTCTCCCATATTAAACCGAATTATTCCTTCATTTTTATATTTATTACCCAACATAATTCGCACTCAAAATTGTTTTTGTATTTATTGTAACTTTTTTCTCCTAATGGAGGCTGAAATCCTTATTCTTATGGAACCTAATTTAAGAAACATTGACTTCATCAACATATACATCTAGTTATTCCATATTGTTTTCAATTACCTTGTCATCTATAAAATTTATAAATCATATTAACCATTATAGTGATAAATTATGAAAATCATTATGATTTTATAAAAATAATAACACTATAGTATAAGTTTATGCCCTTAATTGATAATTTTTATAGCATGTTCTTGTCTTGGTCTATTCAACCACCTACATTGATGGTGTGAAGTTCCCAACTATTAGATTGTATTTGTTTTTAATATGAAAATATATGTTTTTGTAAAGGAATGTGGTAATATTTACGGTATTTTTATAAATATATCCTTAATAAATTCATAAGAGTGTGTTGGAGTTTGAATAGTTCAATTTTACTATTGAACTACTTATTTCAAAAAAAAAGGAAATTACCTTATGTTAGAGATACATAAGCTTAACTTAGGATATTTGGTCTAACCATAATACATTTAAACTTAATAAATGGTACTTGAGATGTGTGTGGTATATTTTAATTAATCATAATACATTTCATCTATATATAAGAGACATTATTTACATGTAGGAGATATGAGTAATTCATAAAACATGTTGTAGAAATAAAAAAGGGGATTCGTTTACACTGAGATGAATTTTCCAAAAGAAATCATTGATTTTTAGGATTTATATAAAGGTTTTATGATATTGAAAATTTAATATTTGAAGAGAAATATAAATTATATGATTCTTAATGTGATGATATTAATGGTGTAAACATAATAATAGATGATTATTCTACGCTAAATTGAAGAATCTGTTGATAATGAATGTGAATAGTGACACTATAGCATGGAACTTATTTGGATATAGTGAAACATGAAGAATTTGGTCACCAAAACATGGTGGTGAGTGTTTAAAGATATTAATTTTTTGGGTGACTTATAGAGATACTGATTCATCTAATAAAATTTTCCAAATGGTGAGATTTATAATACTATATCATAGTATGAACTTTATTGAGATTATAATATAATTTTGAGAAGAAGTGTGTTAGATCATGTCATGTATGTGATCTTGGTGTCTCATAGGAGAAGTGATGTTTTAAGAATTGAAATGGAATGTTCCACATCATAGACTAATCTTGAGGACTATTTTGGGAAACCATCGATGATGAATGTTGTCAGAGACTTAAACTGGGTGGTTTCATGATAAAGGGAATATCACAGTACTACATGATTCATAAAAATTTAGAATAAGTTTGAATACCTATTGAATAATTATATAATATTTTTAATTGATATTACAGTATAATGTGGAAATAAAATGACCAAATATCTAGGATAATTCAAATGAATATTATTCTGGGGATTCAAGTATGTTTTAATGAGAGAAAAAAAGTTGACGTATTGAAAATAATATACCACTGCTACTATTGAAGATCAATAGAGTTTCCAAAACTCCAGTTCCAGAATTAATATTTCATAAGATATTATTTATTTTTAATAAAAATATGTAGGAAGTGAATAGTGATGATTTTAATGTGATTAGAGAGAGATTTTGGTTGAGGGAACCTTAAAATTCTTAATGTGAGACTATTAAAGAACTATGATCTCGAGACATATTTATAGCATAGAGATAAGATTGACTGGTGTGTATAACCAGTTGCAGGAGGATTATAGTTCAGGTGCCTTTCCCGCTTACATTTTACCATCTTATATATATAATGTTAATCTATGATTAGGGTGTCTATCCAATCATGATTAGAAGTAGTTTATTAATGGAAAATAGTTTAAATCTAGTTCGCTTCTCTCTTCCTTATTATTACAAAAAATGAATTGAGATTGTGATATATTATTGAGTGGATCATAATCCATAACACGTTCTATTGGTTTAATTTCTAATTATCTAAATTAATATCATTTATTCATCCTCCCCCTACGAGTGGTCAATCATCCCTAGAGTATCACATGTGGTATCAGTGAAAATCTAGGTTCTCTTTTAATATCCAAGAAGCTATTTTGTATATAGAATTAAAAATAAGTGAAAAAAAATTGATCCTATATTTGATGGAAATAACTGAGATAGATTGACGAATATGATGTTTCCATAACTCTCATTTTTTTCATATAAGTGATAAAAACAACTAAAATTTATTTTCCACCCATCATAGAATAGGTTAATATAACACTTTCTAATAAGGAAAATTTGGAAAATTATTGAAATGAAATAAAATATCTTTATTTATCTTTAATAAAACCTTTACATGGAGGTGAATAAGCCTTAAACTGTAAATTATATTTGGGAATAAATTAGAATATGATATAAAGGTAATAAAAAATTCAAAGTATCCAAATTACAAGTCTAGAGATGAATATTTAAATATATTATGGTTGATAATTATGAACAAATTTATGAATATTTTTCAAAGTTTGATGAGATTTTGAGTAGTATTTTATGGTTTTCTCAAAAACTATAAAACTCCACCATAATAAAAAACTTATGAGGAATATTCCTGAAATATTTGAACCTAAAGGTTCATCCTTGGAAGACAGTGATGATTTTTCATTGGATGATCTTAATAACATTATCATAGACTATAAAACAAGAAAACCCATATATTTTTAGTATAACGTAAAATTTTGGATTGATTTAGTGGCCATAAAAAATGGAAAATTAAATGAAGTGGAAGTTGTAGAAAAAAGTATTTTTGAAGATGATGAAAATGAAAAAGATATCATTATTATTATTTTTATTCTTTTAATGAGATTACGAAAATTCAAGTGATAAGGATAAAAGAAAAAAACTATGAATGTACTATAATTAAGAGGTAATTTTCCACTTTTCATATGAATACCCAAATAATAAATCTAATAATTATAAATCTAAATAGGAAGATAAAAATACTAAAATTTAAAGAAGGGTAAGAGAAAGAATAATTAGACTAACAATAAGAAGAGAACCATGATGAAAAACAAGGTGATAGATAACTCAAGAAGTTTATGAGGTGATTATGTGAATTTCATTGATAATGTTTAGAAATTTTTTGATTATTAAATCAATGATGATGATGGATAATAAAATAAAAAACATGACTGGTCGAATCAAAGAGAGTTAGAAATATTTCATTATAATTTAAAACTGAAGAATGAAAGAAATATATAAAAAATAGAATAACATAGAAGAAGATGAAAAAGGATAGTATCTCAATTTATAATTAATATATATTGAACATATCAAGAGATAAAAACTAATGTGGTTAAATTGTAAAAGATAGAGGATTATGTTAGATAAAAATTATATTCTAAATAAGGGGAGTCATCCAAGATAAAATCTATGTGTATTTTAGTGAATAATGAATTGAATAAGTTCATATAAAACATTAATATAACTAATGAGGTTAAAAGTGACTCTACATAAGATAGTGAGATAAATGGTTCAACGTAACAAGATAATTATTTTCAAAATATGTTTCAAAAAAGATCTGCCATTTCTAACAATGTTGATGTTATATGAAAATATGAGTTCTCGGATAAACATTTATGCGAAATTCTTCAACATTTAAGGACAAAAAGAACAAGTCAAGGATATCCTTGATCATATGGGCGAATAAGATTAAAAAATAAAGAATACATGTCATAAAATATCCATTATAGATTTATTATCCTGGGAAGAATTCAATTTTTAGGGGTTATTTATAGTTTGTTGAAAATTTTGTTGAAAAATACAACTATTTCTAGAATATTATGTATCTATCATAGGAGAGGAATAAATTGATGGGGAATTATACTAGGAAAATAAGACAAAATACTTAAATGAAACAAGTTGTGACTAGAATAATAATAATAATAACACAATTTTTGCAACAATATAAAAAACACACTTTATAGAAATGTATATATCTAATGTTAAAAAAAATTACATTCAAGTGTTTTATCATAATGTGTAAATAAATCACTTGGGTTATTCTGGAGGAGCTGTAAGAGATGGTGGAGAAACCTCCGTCCCGATACCATGAGTCAGATGACGCATATACTCCATTGTATTCTCGTGATGTTGTTGTTTCCATCGATGCATCTCCTCTTATTATTGTAGTGTCTATTGATCGAGCTCTTCCTGCTCCATATGCATACTCTATATAAGATCACCCTTCGCTCACAGCTACACGTGTTAATGTGGAGTAGATGGTGGTACTCTCCATGAGCTCCACTCAAAATGCACTTTGACATCACAACGGTCCCATAATAACTCTCAGGCCTCAATCGATAGCTGATACCAACAACTAGGAATTTCTCAAATCCATACTAGGTCGCTTGTATCTATTCTTCCACATTAAATTAGTGGGAACTGGTCAGATCCTCGGTCTTAGCCTGACTCTCAATCTGTGTTTGAGATATCACAACCTCATATGACTCCTTCATTTGCAATTTAAAATTAAAATAGTTAAAATATTATTTTCATTTAATTTTAACACTCAAAAAGACATTACACTAACCCCAATATGATATTGCTAATCACCTCTAATATCTCTACTGATAGGATCAATATACAACATCATATAAATTTTGAACTCTTTAATGTTGGGTTGTTCTACTACCTATATGAATATTAAATAAACAGCATAAATTTAATATTATATATATTAAATAAAAAAGTAATTGTAATATATTCCCTATGAATACATAATATATGACTACCGAATTTATGTTCCCCCTCCTATCTCCTCTGAAAATGTCCACCCATCTAGTGTAAACTTAATTTATCCCAAACCTAAGAGAAATGTAATCAGTTTGGTGGGTGCGACAACAATCATCAAAATATTTCACTCGTACATTCACCATTTTTTTCCGTTATAAATTTTGCAAAAGATGATACCAATTCTCATGCATAATCCTCTACCATGCCTCTTAGATATTGTCACGAATGATCTCATCGATGAAATATACACCATTGGGATTGTGATCAGAATTTGTAGACCAATTGGATGATTTTCCCTTGAGATATGTGGATATAACTTTTTAAGTATTCTCTTTTACCTCATTATGAATGGTTTTTATCTAAAAATTAAATGAAATGGTAGGTTTATCACCATTCTTGTGTCGATTTCTACCATTGGAGGGAGAACTTCACCACACCTGAGGGCGGTAGCTATATTCACAATGGTGGATATTATTCCTAGCTAGATCCATCTATACCTAAGTATCCCGAGATGGGTAGACATACATCCCAATTTCAGAGCTTCCTTTTATATGGTCAAATAACACATCAAATTGGTTTCTCTCAAGTAGTGGACTATTTTAGGGATGTATTCCCTAATGATGTTTCTAAATAACCTCATGATAGAGAGGTAGAGTTCAATGTTATTCTTGTTTTGGGGGTTTCACCAATATTAATCCTTCCATACAAGATGAATCCTATAGATCGTATGGATCTCAATATAGAGTTATTGGATCTATAAGTTAACAGTGTTATACAACCAATACATCGCATTGGGTTTCACCCATTATTCATACCAAGAATCCTTAAGGAACCCTTCAACTATTTGTGAATTATCACTAGTTGAATAATTTTAAATCCAAGAACCAGTATCCTTTACCTCATGTAAAATATATATTCAACCAGATTTGAGGATATGGGGTATTATCAATGATCTATTTGAGGTCATCTTATTATCAGGTGTGATCATACCTTCAGATATACCATGTATAGATTAACCTATCTTTTTTTATAGAACTCATGAATCATGTTTTTCACATGTATCAAGACTCTTTTGTGGTAGTATTCATGGATGAAAAGTTGGTGTAACAATATACTCTATATAATAATGACAAACACCTTGATATATATTGAGTACACTATGAGAGTAGTAGGTGTGTGCTAGGATCACAAAATTTCATTTCAGGATTAATAGATTCAACATCCTAGGTCACATCATCTCAAAGGAAGGATTATCTGTTAACCTAGAGAATGTGAGAGTTGTGTTTTATTAGGGTAATCCCAAGCATATTCTTGATAAATTTATATTCTTGGTGATGACTAGATATTTTTATAATTTTATTCCTGACTTTTCATAGATATTATCCTTTATTATGGGATAAACTAAAAAGGTCATGAAGTTCTTATGGTAAGAATCTTGAGAGAAATCATTCCAGGAGCTGAAGTGGATATTGAGTTCAACACAAAACCGGATAATACTCGGTCATAGAAGAGGCTTCATGGATTATTATGATATATACAATATATGGTTGGGAGTCATTATAATGTAGGTATGTTGATTCATGGAATAAATATATCACTACTTGAGGCCTATTGAGCATAACTAACAGATCTACGATATTAAGATAAAATCTTTTTTAATTCCATGTTTTATTAGAAATGAAAATTTTTTATATGAATTTTTTATATATATAGATCACAAAATCATGAGTTACATATTCATTCACTGTTACTTGAATCTCATATACAATTAGTGGGTTGAATAACTATATTCAATCAACTATGATCTTTTTTATATGCCCGTTAAGGGAAATTTAGTTGTTGGAACTCTACGTCAAACGAATCATATGTAGGTGATTTATGAAACCTATGGTTAGTGGTAGTTGACAGTCCATCTTTTGTGATCCATCTAGAGGTTCAGGAATGTCATGCGAAGATGTTCTATCATTATGGGTAGTGACCTCTTCAATTCTTGAATGAGTGAGTATAAGAAAACATTCTGATCCCAAGGGCTTATTCATAAAAGAAATTATTTCAGGAAAGGACCAAATTCTTGGTTGGGTCGTTGATGGGGTGAGATATTGTGCATTCATGAATGTTTTTGGGTACAAATGGAAATACGAGTGGAGTGTATGTGAGTATTAGGCCTTTTTTGGGAAATATACTTTGGTATTAAAATTATGTATCGTGATCTATTCCACCAGTATGGTGACTTGGTATGGAATGGGAGATAGTTGGTTTTATTACTTTGTTTTTCACCATTCTGTAGGTGAAATAAAAACTATCGAGGCATTTTTGACTTTTATAGTCTCTACCCATTCTGAAGAGAAAATGGGAAGAATTCATCATGTATTTCATAATGGGACTGTTCATATCTTTTTTAGGATGTGATGCAGCACCGGTGACCATTAACATATCATCTAAATTTGATCACTTGCAAACTCTATGATATACCTCTTCAAAGTATGATCTTTATAAGCTTTACATTTAATAGATTATAGATCTCCATTGTGTACCTCTTTATATCATTTCATAAAGGGACACTCAGTTCATGTTAGTGTTCTAGAAGGGAACTCAAAAAGGAATGTGTTAACATGTTCTTTTGATCACATCCTATCACCAATAGAGTGATGGGAATTTTGGGTATAATATTAAGATATTAGAGGACATTCTCCAAGAATGTGTCCATGATTTTGGTGGTTCTTAGGGGAATCAAATACCTATGGAAAAATTTTATGATAATAATCAATTTCAAGAAACTACACAGATGACTCCTTATGAGACATTACATGGTAGTCCATTTCATTAAATCATGTGATGGTTAGAGGCAAGAGGCACAAACAGGATTGGGACCTCATATCATTCATGAAAATTCTAAGCAGGTGTAGCATACCTGAAAATATATGGCCACAACTCTGTCTAGGAAAAACATTAATGCATATAATCTCCACAATCCTCTAGATTTTGAGGTGGGACATCAGTTCTAGTATGTGTTTCACCTATGTTGGGGCATATAAATACTCATATATATATATAATGTTCATGCCTATATTTATCAATAATTTCATGATCTTGTATAAATTCAGGATGGTATCCTATCAAACATCTCGTCCTCAGAGGCACAAGGCCATGAATGATAATATTCAAGTATCTTAGTTTTTCAATTATCATTAAGACCCATCTAATAATCATTCTCTAATTAGTGATGTGTCATTCATGACCCATTCTTAGTTAGATCCATCTATACCTAAGTATCCTATCCAGATCACTGATCAGAGAATGATTTATCTCTGAGGTTAGTTAGTGTCTGTTTTATAGGTTCTATGGAAGCATTGTCATGTGAAAAATGTGACCATCAGGTAAGAAGATGACATAAATTCTCAATGGCCATATTTATTGTCATATGATGGTAAAATACTCTCATATGGGGAACTTATGGGAATGTTAAGGGTGGATATTATTAGATCCTATTATTTATCATGAGGTAAGGACCCATTAAATTATAGTTTAAACCTTTATTTTTATCTAAATAGAGGTTTTTAACGGTTTAAGGGTTTTGGATCATCCAGTGCTTGTTCAGACAACAAAGCATCAAATTTGGTAGAAAAATGTGAGTTGTAAGGTTATTTCTAATTGTTCCCCTAAATCCTTGAAAACCTATAGGGTGTTGCATAGTTTTCCACACTTTGAACCATAGGCTTCTCGTCTATGAGAATTGGTTCATGTGGGTTGTAGAGGTGATATACATAGTATATACATGGTTTTTTAACATTAAAAAAACCATGAAAGGGGTTTTTACAATGGGACAATAATTTAGCATGGTCGGTGCACAATTTTGTCGATATGGTATGTCAGAGTATGATATACTCTATAATACCAAATTTAGGATCGAATATGTAAAATGAGATACAAATACAAGAGGGGGTGAATTGTATACTTTAAGAAATTCCTTTGGAACTTTTACAGATAACCAAAATTCACATCACCTCTAAGTTCTAATAACTTGCTTGATTCCAGAAAAGTGATTCTGGAAATGAAACATAACAAAAGTTTACAACAAATAAGATTCTACCTTAAAGCGTATAGAATCTAACTAAATCAGAGTACAAGAATGAGGAAGTATAATAAAGTTATACTTTACCCAAAAATACAAATACACAATGGAAAACAAAGTAGTACCACTACAAGTAACAAGTATAAACTCTTTTAACCCAAAGAGGAGTGTATCCAACAACCCTGGATCAGAGGAACCTTCATTTATAGTTTCAAGAAAGTCTGTCTTACCCATACCCAGGTAAGACCTCAATCTGAAGATCGGAATCTTTCTTGCTATCCCCTCAAGCCCTCGATTTTTAAGGAAATTGGCACCTATGACTTCATAACTCTAAGTCTCTAATTTTAAATGAAATCGAACCTCTACACTAATCAAATCTGCATAAAGCAAAGTTTGAACGAGAATATCAAAACATTTTGCACGAATCCTAACAGTTTATAGGAGTCTCTATCTCAAGAAATCACTTCTGAAAATTCTAATGTTCAGAGAATCCAAAAGTTATTAGCTCTTTTCAAATGAGCTCTTATTTATAGGCACCGTTCCAACGGTCGGTTCCCTCCTCCAATGGTCACATTTTTTCTTGAGTTTTGGAGGGACCTATACACGTGTCACCTAAACAATGGTTAGTTGATAACTGAATGCACAACATCGTTTTATCTCAAAATGAGTGTAAATATAACCAAAATCTAATATTCGAAATGTAAGTAAATGAGAGTTCAGAGTCTATGAAAAAATAAATTCAGAGTCTATAGTACAAGGATATTCAGATTCTGTTTTCTAGGAATTCAGAACCTAAATTCTATAGAATTCCAATTTCTGAATTTCAATGAAATTAGGAGTCTGGATTCACAAGAATTCGGAACCTAAACTTACAAAGTTTGGAGTCAGAGTTCATGAGAATTTCGAGTCAGAACTCATTAAGAGATCGGAGTCTGTATTCAGAGAACTCAGATTCAGAAGTTAGAGAAGATCGTAACTAGAATTCGTAATCAGAATTCTGAGTTAGAACTCAGAAGAGTTCGAATCCAGAATTTGTAATAATAATTCAAAGTCGAACTTTACATGAATTCATAATCCAAATTCGGAGTGGAACTTCATTAATGTTCATAACTAGAATTTGGAGTTGAACTACATGAGAGTTTGTATCCAGAATTCAGAGTTGAACTACAAAAGATTTCATATCCAGAATTCAGAGATGAACTTCATGAATGTTCATATCAAGAATTCATAGTTTAACTTCATGAGAGTTTGTATCCAGAATATAGAGTTGAACTTCATAATGTTTGTAACCAGAATTCAATGTCTTAAACAAAATGCCTCATATCTATGTATTATATGATTCCGAAGAATTAGATATGATACCTAATTTTATATTTAAGCAAGATAAAGAACTAAGTAAAACATGGTAAGGAATATTTCTTTGGGGAAGGTAATTTTTCCTTATAAAAGTAAAACAAGGTAAAACAAGATTTGACTTGAGATAAGGTGTTTGTGATTTTCAAAACAAGAAGGAATCATGAAGCCATAAAGAAAAACATAATGACTCAACAATCTCCCCCTTTAAAGAAGAAATGTAAAATTCATAATGAAAACCTTATTGACTCAACAATCTCCTGCTTTTTGAAAAGCACAAACATCCTTATGAAAAACAATATAAGGTCATTGCAAACAATTTTTTAGACTTTGAAAATAAAACTTATCTCCCTTTACATATGATCAATAGTGAATAAAACTAACTATCCCTTAGGATTTGAAACACAAAGGATCATATTCTAGATTTCCATAATGGAATTTTCAATATCTTGGGTATGGAAATATTCGTAATGAGAACTCCCCCTTCGATAAACTCCCCATTACTTAGGTATAGTTCTTCTTTACATAGAAATATTTTTCTCTCCCTACTTTAGAATTATTTTTCTTTATCCCCCTTTGATATTTTCAAAAAGTGTTTACGGGAATGGAAAAAATATGGTACCTGAAATATTAGTACAAAAAACAAAACAAAAACAAGCGACCACAATTTCAATATTATTGGAAGAATTAGTACAAGGAAAAAAATGCAACAAAATATCGGATTTGACTCCATTTTTTTCTCTTTCCTTGGGCATGATATTCTTCACAATTTTCTTCAACTTCTTTAACTCTTTGTGATCTTACTCATCTTTCTTTTCTAAGGCTGTGATTCTATCCTCTGGAGCCTTTAGGGCCTCTACCTGAGCCTTCAGCAAGTCATATTGCTTGAAAAGATTTTCTTCCATCTCAATCCGAAGATCCTTCTCTGTTTTCCAGCTTTGGACAAAATAACTCAGATTCCCATTCAGATATTTCACCTATTGAATGTGAGTATTTTGTTGAAGATTTATCTTTTCCTGAAATCTGTTTGTAAGATTCTTGATCTTTGTATCTTTGGTATCAAAATCCTTCTTGACATCCTCTTGAAATTGATCAAGCTCTTCCAAATCTACAATGATTTCCTTAGACCATTTGGTCATATTCTTGCAAGATTTTCTATGAGCTTCATAGTTAATTAGGAAATTTTTGTGATTAGCCTCATCATCCAAACCTTTTTCTCCCATATATTGTAATCTATTCATGATAGTCATAAACCTTTATTGTACTTTTCTTATAGGTTCTCCATAAGGAAAGTTAAAGCTATGGTATTCAGCTCTCAACATAGCTCTTCTGGTCTCTATGACTTTAGATGCACCAAAATGTGTAACTTCAAGTTTCTTCCAGAAGTTGTTTGCATCTTCACATGATGATATTTGACTATAGATGTTACTGGTCATGGAACATAACAAATTATTTCTGAATCTGATGTTTTCTTAGTATTCTGATTTCTCTTTATTTGTAAAGGTTCTCAATTCCTTATCCAGAATTTTATAATCCCCAGTCAACATTAGATAGTTATCAACTCTAGTATTGATAAAAAAAGTCTTCATCCTATCTCTCCATTACACATAATCATTTCCATCAAAAATAGGAGGTCTGGTAGGATTCAGATTATCAATACAACCAACATTTAAACCTATCATCCTTAAGAAAATATTTGACACACAAACTTGTTAGTAGTATGAGTTTGTAAAAAAGGAAAAATATCCTAATCAAGGGGAAAATAGGGAAATAATATCTCTAAGAAAAACTTAATCTAAACTATATGAGTTCGAAAAACAGATTCTGAAAAAGTATGAATCTAGAAAATATTATTCGGAAAAATCAATTATGAGTATCCTCTTCTGAATCTAATCGTGATATCGATTCAGAGGTAACCAATCTGATGATTCCAATTATTGAGATGGTATTTCTGAGTATGATATAATTTATAATACCAAATGTAGGATCAAATATGTAAAATGAGATACAAATACAAGAGGGGGTGAATTTTATACTTTAAAAAATTTCTTTGGAACTTTTACAGATAACCAAAATTCGCAACACCTCTAAGTTCTAATTAGTTTCTTGATTCCAAAAAAGTGATTCCGGAAATGAAACTTAACAAATGTTTACAACAAATAATATTCTACCTTAAAGAGTATATAATCTAACTAAATTAGAGTACAAGTATGAGGAAGTATAAGAAATTTATACTTTCATCAACAATAAAAATACACAGTAGAAAACAAAGTAGTAACACTACAAGTAACAAGTATAAACTATTTTAACCCAAAGAGGAGGGTATCCAACAACCCTGGATAAGAGTTCCCTTGATTTATCATTTTAAGAAAGTATTCCTTACCCAAACCCAGGTTGGCCCTCAATCCGATGATTGGTATCTGTCTTGATATCCCCTCAAGCACTCGATTTGTAAGGAAATCGGTACCTTTGACTTCACAACCTGAAGTCTCTGATTTTAAAGGAAATCTATCCTCTGAACTATGAAAATCTGCGTGTAGCAAAGTTTGAATGAGCATTTCAAATCATTCTTCATGAAGCCTGAGTGATTATAAGAGTCTCTATCTCTATAAATCACTTCTGAAAATTCTGAACTTCAGAGAACACAAAATTTGTTAGATCTTTTCAAATAGGATCTTATTTATAGGTGCAGTTCCAATGGTTGGATACCTCCTCCAATGGTCACATTTTTCCTTAAATTTAGTAGGGACCTGTACACATGTCACTCAAAGAATGGTTAGTTGATAACTGAAAGCACGGCATAGCTTTATCATAAAAGGAGTGTAAGTATAACCAAAATCTAATATTCAGAATGTAAGTAAATGAGAGTTCGAAGTCTAAGAAAAAATAAATTTGGAGTCCATAGTACAAGGATATTCGGATTCTGTTTTCTAGGAATTTGGAACCTGAATTATATAGAATTGCGGTGTCTGAATTTCAAGGAAATTCGTAGTCTGGATTCACAAGAATTCAGAACCTGAACTTACAAAGTTTGGAGTCAGAGTTCATGAGAATTTAGAGTCAGAACTCATTAAGAGTTCGGAGTCTGTATTTAGAGAACTCGGAGTCAGAACATAGAGAAGCTCATAACCTGAATTCATAATCAGAATTCAGAGTCAGAACTCAGAAGATATCATATCCAGAATTCGTAATCATAATTCGTAGTCGAACTTTACATAAGTTTGCAATCAGAATTCAGAGTGGAACTTCATTAATGTTCGTAAACAGAATTAAGATTTGAAGTACATGAGAGTTCGTATCAAGAATTCTGAGTTGAACTACATCAGAGTTCTTATCCATAATTCGGAGTCGAACTTCATGAATTTTCATATCCAGAATTCGAAGTTGAACTTCATGAGAGTTCGTATCCAGAATTCGGGGTTGAAATTCATAACGTTTGTAACTGGAATTCAGAGGCTTAAACAGAGTGCCTCATTTCTAAATATTATATGATTTTGAGTATTTAGATATGATACTTAATTTTATACTTAAGAAACATAAAGAACTATGTAAAACATGGTATGGAATATTTCTTTGTGGAAGGGAATTTTTCCTTTTAGAAGTAAAACAAGGTAAAACAACATTTTCTCTGAGATAATGTGTTTTTTGATTTTCAAAACAAGAAGGAATCATGAAGTGATAAGGAAACCTTAATGACTCAATAGTATCCCCCTTGAAATAAGGAATGGAAAAGTCATAAGGAAAACCTTATTGACTCAACAAATTTGGCCAACCGTGAATCCAAAGAGTGTTCCCTTATAAAGATAGTGATTTTAAATTTTTTCCATTAATCTTAATAAATTATAATTTCTACTTCTCCCATATTTTTTTATATTATATTCCTCACATTGGAACTCCATATTCACTTTCTTCCAGGTTTTGAGAAACCTCCCTCTTACAACATATCTTTCAAGGTCCATAGGTTACATTGTATCCGACAATGTAAGATATTCATTCCGCTTTCTTCCTTTCCTTCTTATGTAAATATATATAATAAAAAATTCATGTGATTTAATATTCCTTATTATCATGTTATTCATCAATTATTCCTATTTTACATTTTTCTGACATGGATTGGATGTTGGTATCAAAGGAGGAGTCATCTACCACACTCGTGTTAGTGGCATAGTACTTTTCCTAAAATGTCTCACCATTTAAGGTATTAATAGTAGTTTGATGCACCAAAATTTCTATGTTATATCACATTATATATCAAGTTATATAATTTAATTAATATCTCCTTATTTATGTTATTCTTTTCTTCCTGACTCTTTTTATCATAGGTTTTTTAAATCCATGTGTGGAACCCCTTATGGTGTGCCTCTTTTAGAAAATTATAATCCTAATTCTTTGAAATGAAATTGAACCTATAATTGAAGTATGGTTAATTGCATCTTATGAGTGAAATTTAATTTGAAATAAACAATGGGGGGATGGTAATCCCAAGTCTTAGGCCCTTATTTACTCATAATTATAGGTCGAGTTATTATTATAATTTTGATGGTCCAACTAAATTATGTGAATTGATAAATGATATTTTTTTCTCTAGTAATGACATTAAAGCATGACATTCTATGGAAGATATAGGGTTTCTAAAACTGAGATCCATGAATGAGAACATTATAAATATTGAACTAAAATTATATATAAATTTTATTACATTATTTCATGGGAAACACATGGATTCCTATTTGTAATTACTTTAATGGGATCAACTATTTGGTGGATTTATATTTTTCCATGAGAAACTCTTCGGTTCGCTATCAAAAATTCCAAGTATGGGGTCAGAGGGAAGTGCATTAAATTATGTCTTGAGAAACACTTGGTTTTTTTATGGGTAATATCAAGAAATGTATTATGATACTATGTATTTATACCACACATGAGAAATACCATGGTTTATGGGAGGAATTCAATGGAAGAAAATGTGTGGGGATTGTATTATGATACACCATGAGAAAAATAAATCATACCTCTGAGGAATGTCTTGGATAGGCTTATGATGTGATTTAAATTTATCCAATGATGCATCTACTGATTCAATGAATATAATAGATTCAATAAATGAATTACATACATAAAGACCTTGTCAATTTTCTATTTTTTTAGTTTTAAAATTACAATGGACTATTATATCCCTTATTTGAGTTTGGTCATTTTGGGATTATGTTGTTATAGCCCAAGGTATTGAGCCTATTGTAACTACATAATAATTTATAAATGTTCAAAGAGATTCTAGATTTATATGAACTATGTATTATTGGTCAAGTGTCCCATAATGAACTTGGACTAATGAGATTTATTTTATTTTATCATTCACATTTATTTTTACCATCATATAACTCATTTAATTTTCATACACTATAAAATTATAGACAATGTTGGTGGTGACCTCATAATTTAATCTCACACCCTAATCAGGTTGTTGAATGGTACCTGAACTTATATAATGGATGAAAATATGATTAAGGGTAAGGGTACACCTTTGGATTCTTGATATTCATACCTTGTATTGTGTATGGGGTTTGAGGACTAAAAAATTCACATGATTCTAATTTAGATAACTTCTAGAATTTTTTTCATTTACATATAGTATGGTATATATTCAAAATTCTCTATATCCTTGTATTCATTTTTTATATAAAATATAAACATGACATAATTTATATATTATTTTTTAATATCTATTTCACCTATTTTTTCATCTATACAACTAATTCTATTTCTATTGATCATTATTATAATTTTCTATTGTTTATCAATATATTATACTATTGTGATCCACTATGATCATTAGGTTCTTGACTCCCCACTATACCATAATAGAACCATGTTACAAGTCTTATCCTCTTGTGTGTGAGCAGGTGTTTAAGAGACAATGTATATAAGGCCCCGGCCTTAAACCTTACTTAATATTGAATTAAACGAATAATTCACGTTGAGGATCTTTTCAGGTTTAGAGTTTTAGAGAATTAGAACATAAATATTACATCTCAAAAGATTACAAAGTAGACACTTCTACTAAGTTTCCATAAAATAAAAACTCTTAAAAATAAAGATGTCTAGTTCCATGTTTTAGATAGCATGACATTCCCTTGATCCCATCCTTGACCTTATTCCACTTTAAGTCCTGTGAAAAGCATTTCGAAAAACTTGGGGTGAGCATAAAAAGCTCAGTAAGGGATACACAAAGAATGAAAACAGTTACTTTTTCAAACATCAATTAAAACATGAATACTCTATCAAAGTAATACCTTCACCTTCATGAAGTAATAAAAACTCTTCACTGAATAAAGTATCATTACTTACCTTTTTGTAACCAAAGTATTACCATAAAACCCATATAAAGAACACATAACATATATAAAGGTAACTTGGGACATAAACATACTTAAGTGGAATAACCATACGGTCGACTTCCACACATATCACTTAATGGAATAGCCATACGGCCAATTTCCATACATACTTAATGGAATAGCCATACGACCGACTTCCATACCCAATGCATTGGAGGTTATAACGTAACCACCCGTCCTGGTATTCACGGCACCACCCGTCATATGGTTTATAACGTAACCACCCGTTAAAATGTCCAAGTACCAATATAAAATCATAAAACATAAAACCAATATAAAGGAATGATAACATTTCTAAATTTCAATCACAATATATCATAAATATATTGACATAATAGAATCATTTATCAAAACCATTTTCAATACCAAAATACATAAAAGAGTATATGGTATTTATTTTATTCTAAAAACATTACGGCTTGTTGAGAAAGCCAAAGACCAAATAATACTCGCGGCGGCGGAAAAGGTCATTGTCACCGCGTACGTAAAAAAAACATTCCTTTTTGTCGTTTAGTAAAACGCTTCGTAGAAAAAGATTCCTTTTGTATAAAAGTAAAAGTCAAAGGGGTTTATACACCATATAAAAGAAAGTTGTGTATAAAACGAAATATGCCTCAATGAAAGGAGATTGAGACGAAGTCCCTTACCTCGTATCCGACTTGACTCGATCGTTCTTTAATGTCCTGAATAATAAACTTGAGTTAATTTATACTTGATTAAGAACCTTTTTAAAGTTCATTATTCCTTTTATATCACTTATTGCCATGTTATAAACATTATGTAACCATTTAAGTTAATAATGTTTGTTTTGTCAATATTTGGTTCTTAAGTCGAAAGTGGACTTCTTACAATTACATGTTGTTCGTGTGGTCAAAGGTTCTTTATATCCAGAATGAAATTCCCGATTTGGATATAATATGTATCATATATATCTAGCATATACATGTATTTATAATATTACATAATCATTTAGAGGTAATAAATGAAATGAACCATTCATGGAGACGGTAAGCCGTACGTACGCATGAACGCTACTTTCATTTCTTTGTCATATTCATGGAATTAAAACTAAATGAGAGGTATGTATATTTTAATTCCAGAATTATATTCATCATTTAGATATATCATTAATTATATATATCCATTATATACATGTACTTTTAATAGTACATTACATTTGGGGATAAGAAATGAAATACACCGTTCATGGAGACGGTAAGCCGTACGTACGCATGAACACTACTTTCATTTATATCTCACACTTTAATGGAAAGAAATAATAATGATATAGAGGTATATTATAATTCCAGTATAACATCATATATAATAACTTTAAATCCATCCTTTACATGTCCCACATATGGCATTAACGAATCACATCACTTTGAGGGGGCGGTAGTCCGCACTTCCTTAAATGAAGATATCGTGTTTACCCATAATGGAAACCATAAAGGTATGCCCAAAATAAAAAATACAGAAGCTTAAAGAAAACAATAAACATATTATATATCATATATAAAAATAGTGACATCATAATGGCCACCTTTGAAGGTGTTAAATGAGTATTGAACAATCATCGTTTCGGGAGGCAGAATTTCGCCATCCACAGAAACCGTATGTTCTTTAACCATTTGATGTAGTTGTGTGAGAGTGTAGCTCAAATAAATCTTATAACAACATCCTAGTATATTGAAGATACTGGTGTTGTTACAAAAGAAGTAAATAAAAAGAGTTTAGAGGGTTGGATAAGCAAAATAAAACAAATGAACAAGAGAGAATGAATTACCTTTAAAAGTGTAACCCCTTTTGATTGGAGCCTAAAGGCTTCCTTTGAAAGGATTCTGCCCAAAGGGAGTCCTCTAGGATGAGGATAGGGATTTGGAGAGAGTAAATGGGCAGGGTTTGGCCGATCCAAATGCTTGAGGAGTGTGTGAAATGAGGTAGAGGTGGGGGCCTTTTATAAGAGAAGAGGAGGGGCACTTTTGGAAAGTAAAGAAATATTACTTTATTTGAAATTGTGTTTCGGTTTTAAAAGGTCCCAAATTGATATAATTCGTGTATAAGGTGATAAGGGTTCGAAATACACTCATCCAATTAGTTTTTTACATGTTCAGTTCATAGATTTCACATTATCTTTCCATTTTATTTAAATCGTCAAATAATGATGTCATCGCTGCATCATTATTATGTCATAAATAATTTACTTTATTTAATGTCTAAAAATTATAAAAAAACTACTATGATGTAGTAAATCTTTTTAGCTTTCCAATTACTATTTATAATCAAACATCTGACTTGTATAACCCCATTTAAAAATTGTTTTAGGTAAACATATCATGTTTGTGTCATTTTTACTTTTACATTAAATAAAAAGCTATTTATGTCATTTCCCAACCAAAATGCTGGAGTTCGACACCGCTTCCCATATAATGCCTCAAATGGTGCCATCTGTATACTGGAATGAAAACTGTTATTATAAGAAAAATCAACCAAAGAAAGATGTTGGTCCCAACTTCCCTGATAATCCATCGAACAAGCTCGTAGCATATCCTCCAAGGTCTGAATTGTTCGTTCTGACTGCCCATCTGATTGAGGATGAAAAGTTGTACTAAAATTTAATTCAGTACCCAACGACTTCTGAAGGCCTTTCCAAAAGTTAGATGTGAACCTGGGATCACGATCAGATACAATGGAGAGAGGAACTCCATGTAACCTAACAATCTCTTTAAGATACAAACGGGAATGTTGATCTAGAGAGAATGTATCTCGTATAGAAATGAAATGAGCATATTTGGTCAAGCGATCAACAATAACCCAGATTGCATTATTACCTTGAGATGTCTTCGGTAATCCCACAACTAAGTCCATGGATATATTCTCCCATTTCCACTCTGGCACTGGTAAAGGCTGAAGCATCCCTTTCGGTAACTGCCGCTCTGCTTTAACTTGTTGACATGTCAAACACTTCACAGTAAAATCAGCAATATCTCTTTTCATTCCATCCCACCAGTAATACTCCCGCAGATCTCTATACATCTTAGTACTGCACGGATGAACTGAAAACGGATAACTATGAGCCTCACATTACACAACTCATTCTTCAACTGTGAATCACAAGGCACACATAATCTCATCCCAAACCTCAAAACACAAACACAAACTTATCCAAGAACTCATAGAAAATTCTATTCATATGGTCCATGAATATAGCAGGTGCATTGGTTAAACCAAAAGGAATAACTACAAATTCATAATGGCCATATCTAGTACGGAACACAGTCTTCGGAACGTCTGGTTATTTTACTTTCAACTAATGGTACCCCGACCTCAAGTCAATCTTCGAAAAATACTGAGCTCCCTGGAGCTGATACCACTTCATTCGATGGCCCAACATCTGCTGAAGTTGTTGCAAAGGATTTCGCCACCCCTTTCTGCTTGTAGTCTGGCTGCATTCCCCTAGTTGAGTTCTTAGTTGGACACTCGTTTTCATAATGACCCATTTCATTACACTTAAAACATCTTACCGTTGGCTTTTCATTGCCTGCTTGATCATCTTCCTTATAGTTACGAGCAATATGACCAGAATTACCACACTGAAAGCACTTACCAGACTTGGATAAACATTCTCCAGGATGCATTTTACCACACTTCTCACAGGATGGATATTTGGTTTTCTTACCTCCTTGCTTCTTTGATGAATTCTTCCCCTTTGCCTGCCAACTAGACCTCTTATTCTGTTGTTTGTCATAGAACACCTGATCATCGGCAAAATCCATTTCCACCTTCTCAGCACATCGAACAAGCTTTTCATAACTTTTAAACTCACAAGAAGCTAATGCCCTTCGATATTTTGGCTTTAATCCTGAGTAAAAATGGTTTATTTTACTATCCAGATCTCGTATGAAGTTTGAAGCATACCTTGCCAATCGAGTGAACTTTTCTTCATAAGAAGCCACTGAATCATCCTCCTACCTCAATTCTAGGAACTGTTTTTCCATCCTAAGATGAACCACCTTAGGAAAATATTTCTCAAGAAACATACCTTTGAATTTGTCCCAGTAAAGATCCTCAATCTCATCACTATCCCTTATATTTTTCACCATCGACCACCACTGATCAGCTTCACCTTCAAAACGGTAAACAGCAAGACTAACCTTTTGATGTTCTGAACACCCCATGACATCAAAAATCATCTCCAGTGCTTTAATCCACCCTTCAGCTTGCACAGGGTCAGATGATCCTCTGAATGATGGAGATGTTTCCTCATGAAGTGTTCCACCACTGACATGTTCCTCTGTGGTTGATCTGGCTGATCTCGTGCATGGATACCACCACCATTTATAGTCTGAGTCAACTGTGCCATCACTGCAACAAACTGTTCAGTTCCGATTCCGACCATCTCAGGTTGCTGATTTGGAAGGTTGTCTTCCTTCTGATGTCGTCCCAACATAGCTGCTTTGTTTCCTCTACGGAAAACCATTCTGAACCCGGAAATATCTTAGGCGAAGCAACATGGTAATCTGTAAATGCTATATCATTTCAATATTATTATAATTTAACACTTTTCTAACTCCTAAAGTTGTCTAAACCGACCTTTGATACCAACTATAAGGCCCCGTCCTTAAACCTTACTTAATATTGAATTAAACGAATAATTCACGTTGATGATCTTTTAAGGTTTAGAGTTTTAGGGAATTATAACATAACTATTACATCTCAAAAGATTACAAAGTAGACACTTCTACTAAGTTTCCATAAAATAAAAACTCTTAAAAATAAAGATGTCTAGTTCCATGTTTTAGATAGCATGACATTCCCTTGATCCCATCCTTGACCTTATTCCACTTTAAGTCCTGTGAAAAACATTTCGAAAAACTTGGGGTGAGCATAAAAAGCTCAGTAAGGGATACACAAAGAATGAAAACAGTTACTTTTTCAAACATCAAGTAAAACATGAATACTCTATCAAAGTAATACCTTCACCTTCATGAAGTAATAAAAACTCTTCACTGAATAATGTATCATTACTTTCCTTTTTGTAACCAAAGTATTACCATAAAACCCATATAAAGAACACATAACATATATAAAGGTAACTTGGGACATAAACATACTTAAGTGGAATAACCATACGGTCGAATTCCACACATATCACTTAATGGAATAGCCATACGGCCAATTTCCATACATACTTAATGGAATAGCCATACGGCCGACTTCCATACCCAATGCATTGGAGGTTATAACGTAACCACCCGTCCTGGTATTCACGGCACCACCCGTCATATGGTTTATAACGTAACCACCCGTTAAAATGTCCAAGTACCAATATAAAATCATAAAACATAAAACCAATATAAAGGAATGATAACATTTCTAAATTTCAATCACAATATATCATAAATATATTGACATAATAGAATCCTTTATCAAAACCATTTTCAATACCAAAATACATAAAAGAGTATATGGTATTTATTTTATTCTAAAAACATTACGGCTTGTTGAGAAAGCCAAAGACCAAATAATACTCGCGGCGGCGAAAAAGGTCGTTGTCACCGCGTACGTAAAAAAAACATTCCTTTTTGTCGTTTAGTAAAACTCTTTGTAGAAAAATATTCCTTTTGTATAAAAGTAAAAGTCAAAGGGGTTTATACACCATATAAAATAAAGTTGTGTATAAAACGAAATATGCCTCAATTAAAGGAGATTGAGACGAAGTCCCTTACCTCGTATCCGACTTGACTCGATCGTTCTTTAATGTCCTGAATAATAAACTTGAGATAATTTATACTTGATTAATAACCTTTTTAAAGTTCATTATTCCTTTTATATCACTTATTTCCATGTTATAAACATTATGTAACCATTTAAGTTAATAATGTTTGTTTTTTCAATATTTGGTTCTTAAGTCGAAAGTGGACTTCTTACAATTACATGTTGTTCGTGTGGTCAAAGGTTCATTATATCCAGAATGAAATTCCCAATTTGGATATAATATGTATCATATATATCTATCATATACATGTATTTATAGTATTACATAATCATTTAGAGGTAAGAAATGAAATGAACCATTCATGGAGACGGTAAGCCGTACGTACGCATGAACGCTACTTTCATTTCTTTGTCATATTCATGGAATTAAAACTAAATGAGAGGTATGTATATTTTAATTCCAGAATTATATTCATCATTTAGATATATCATTAATTATATTTATCCATTATATACATGTACTTTTAATAGGACATTACATTTGGGGATAAGAAATGAATTACACCGTTCATGGAGACGGTAAGCCGTACGTACACATGAACACTACTTTCATTTATATCTCATACTTTAATGGAAATAAATAATAATGATATAGAGGTATATTATAATTCCAGTATAAAATCATATATAATAACTTTAAATCCATCCTTTACACGTCCCACATATGGCATTAACGAACCACATCACTTTGAGGGGGCGGTAGTCCGCACTTCCTTAAATGAAGATATCGTGTTTACCCATAATGGAAACCATAAAGGTATGCCCAAAATGAAAAATACAGAAGCTTAAAGAAAAAAATAAACATATTATATATCATATATAAAAATAGTGACATCATAATGGCCACCTTTTAAGTTGTTAAATGAGTATTGAACAATCATCGTTACGGGAGGCAGAATTTCACCATCCACGGAAACCGTATGTTCTTTAACCATTTGATGTAGTTGTGTGAGAGTGTACCTCAAATAAATCTTATAACAACATCTTATTATATTTAAGATACTGGTGTTGTTACAAAAGAAGTAAATAAAAAGAGTTTAGAGGGTTGGATAAGCAAAATAAAACAAATGAACAAGAGAGAATGAATTACCTTTAAAAGTGTAACCCCTTTTGATTTGAGCCTAAAGGCTTCCTTTGAAAGGATTCTTCCCAAAGGGAATCCTCTAGGATGAGGAGATAGATGTGGAGAGAGTAAATGGGCAGGGGTTGGCCGAGCCAAAGGCTTGAGGAGTGTGTGAAATGAGGTAGACGTGGGGGCCTTTTATAAGAGGAGAGGAGGGGCACTTTTGGAAAGTAAAGAAATATTACTTTATTTGAAAATGTGTTTCGGTTTTAAAAGGTCTCACATTGATATAATTCGTGGATAACGTGATAAGGGTTCGAAATATACTCATCCAATAAGTTTTGGACATGTGTAGTTCATAGATTTTACATTATCTTTCCATTTTATTTAAATCGTCAAATAATGATGTCATCGCTGCATCATTATTATGTCATAAATAATTTACATTATTTAATGTATAAAAATTATAAAAAAACTACAATGATGTAGGAAATATTTTTATCTTTCCAATGACTATTTATAATCAAATATCTGACTTGTGTAACCCCATTTAAAAATTGTTTTAGTTAAACATATCATGTTTGTGTCATTTTTACTTTTACATTAAATAAAAAGTTATTTATGTCATTTCCCAACCAAAATGTCTCCATGGGGTCCCCAAGTTTACCCATGGCTTTTATTGGTCGTCCATGACACAAAAAAGAAGGTTGGGACATGTGTCTAGGTCATTTCATATTATTAAAGCATTATTTATCCCTTAAACTACACTAATTACCACTAATCGCGATTAAAAACTTAATAAGTTATTATTCACCAAAAAATTATTTTAATCTCATTGAACCACATTTTACTTCTTAATGACAACCATGTATGTCGGATTTTTGAAATTCAAAACACAATTATAGAAAAATTTCATTTAAACGGAAAATTAGTTTTTATAAGTACCACTTAGTGGTTTCACTATTCATCAAAAATTGAAGTTTTTCAGAAAATTACCAAAAATTCACCCTAAGCTATATTTGATATTCCGAATTCAAAGATGAAGTCTATTTTACAAAATTCAAAACATATAAGTCAAATTAATTAATTTAATAATTAATTCCCGCTGTCAGAGAAAATAGCGTGTTTTTATGAAACAATAAGTATCAAAAGATTGACACTAGTTTAAGTCCGTTTTCAAAGTAAAATTAATTCCAATGACCACTATTGGATTTAATGGTAAAAATATTTTCTAATTTCCCTTTAAAACCAATTCAAAAGATAATCTAATCATATTAATAAATTAAAATAAATAGAGTTTTTGAATTAAAATACAACATTTTACACTATTCATTTAAAAAAATGAACTTTATCAGAAAGGTACCAAAAATTTACACAAAGTAAATTTTGATGTCCTGATTCTAAAGAAGAGTTATATTTGGTCCAATAGAATTTATAAGATCGATCAAAACTATATTTAATGACGGTTCTCCGTCAAAAGGTGATAAGTGGACCTTTCGTGAAAATTAGGGTATAAATGCCTAAAATTGAATTCTTTCCGTATTTTAAGCCATTATCTTTTATTGGATAAATGTAAAAACATTTAAAAACATATATAATCATATTTTAGTTATTTCTATCCATTCCCGCCAGTACAACGGCTACTCGTTAACTAACATTTAAAATAATATTATTTTATTACTTGTGTGCAACGTAAGTTTTCAAAGAAACTCATCGTTGCGTACCGAGTACGCTATCAAACGTAGAAACCCCTTTTAATTAAAATTAATATTTAATTCGTAAATATTAATAAATATGAAAATTCTTTATTCTTTATTTAGCTGGGATGTTACAATATAACCCATTATGTATAAATACTAATGAGTGAACTGGTATGAGTACATCAGATGGTCCATTAAATCTATACATTTTTATTTATTGCTGGAATGAGAATTAGCACATGATCTATTCTCCAAAAACCATCCTCAACTCATCATATATCCACCCTTTTATAAAAAAAATTATACAATTATTTATTACTCCACATTACTTGAAAAATAAATTGTATTCTCTCATACTTTTCAAGAGGATCTACTATAAAATTATTCATATTTTTAGAAAATTAATTGGAGTGAAATATTGATAATAAGAAAGGATAAATATGTGTATTTTAAGAGATAATTTAGTCTCTAGGACACTCTCATGTACTAGAATTCATCCTTTATAGTGTAATTCATTAATATTTATGAAAGTACTTGGTTGAAACCAAATCAAATGGAATATCACTATGATCCACTTTTTATTTGATGATGTTGAACTTGATTTCAATTATCATTGAATAAAATATTGATCCTTATTAATTGAAAATTTGACTGGCCTTTAATTATCACACTTAATAATCAATAGGTAACAAGAACTATCCATCGTTTCATAAAGCTACACCTTTAACCATATAATTTGTTTCATAGAATTATATTTTTTCAATATATTCATATTTAATTTTTTTTCATTGATATGGGAATTTTTTCATAGAGTCCCAAGTAATATGTCATCACCCAACAAATATTGCACCTCAAATGAAAGCATCCAATCATCATAATCAAAAACCTAATATACATCAAAATATTAATAAATCTAATATTATGTGATCTTGAAATACCTCAAACCAAAATCTAGAGTCCCCTTGATATAACAAAAGATCCATTTAACTTTTGCAAGATGGGAATCATTAGGGTTCTAGGGAATTGAGAATATAATGTATCCAAAAATACAATTCCCATTTTATACATCCTAAAATAGAGTAGTCCATTAATAAAAAATCGAACTCAGTTTGATCTTTTCTTTTTCCCTCCTCATCCATAGACAAACGAGTCCAGAGTTCTATATGAGTAGAGAATCATATAGATTCTTCCTTGTCAAATTTTTTAAATAATCCATGAACATACTTCTCATGTGAGAGATAGAGAGAAACTATTTTATTTCTCACATGAAATAAAAAAATTCTTATAAATTACCATTAGCATCTTATAGTGTTTCTTCATTTGGGGAGAAAATTCCTCACGAGTTTCATCTTTTTTCTAAAATAATTTCTATTAACATACACAATTCTTATGGGTGAATATTTTCAACTATATTGATATATAGATTAGAATATAATATTAATTAATGGAATTTTATTATACATAGGATACATTAAATATTTAAATTAAATTCTTTAGATTCTTTTTGAAGCCCTTATAAGCTTTATTCATCTTTCAAACAATAGAATCGTCACTATCATTGATAGAACATTTTGGTTGTTCAACGTAAACCTATTGTTTAATTTCACAAATTAAAAATACATATTTCATATCCTTTTGGAGAATAATTTATCCTTATTCTGAATAAATTACAAGATATATCCATATTATTTCATGCCATGTGAATGGTTCAAAGGGCTCAAAAAAATACCCTTAATATGAGAGTATACTCTGAAAAAATGACCTTTTTTCTAGATCACCCTAACCAATATTTTTATTTCTAAAAAAACACTTCAATATAATAATATTATTTTTATCAGTATGTGGAATAATTTCAAGAGCTTCATTAGTTATAATTTGATTCAACACTTCTTTGATAAATTTTATCTAATCCCCGTGTATAAAATAATATAATATATAATTAGTTTAACCTATAAAATCAATAACATATAATTTGAATTGTTAAAAATCTATTAGGATTGAACATTCTTTTTGGTATATACAATAATGTTCTTTATCTACACATTATTTATATTCCCCATGAACATTGTTACTCCATGCCAATGGTTTTCATTATTAGTTGATAATTCATAATCAACTAAACTATTTTGAAAATATACATATGTGTCTAAAATACTCCTGTGTTGTCTAATATTTCTTCCAAGATATTTGTGAATTTCATAAAAAGTAGATGATGATTTTTTAAATGATTATTATTATACAAAAAAATCACATCAAAAATATTAAAGAACCATTCTAACATTCTTTTTAAAATATAGTTTTATTTTTCAATTTAGTGTATATCAAAGAAGTATACATTTATTGTATTTCTCATCAATTGTTCAAAGTGTATTCCTTTAATCTGGATGAAAAAAGTATTTTTGAAACCCATCATGTTTTCATGCATTAATTCATTCAAAACCATAAATCATGATTTGTATTAGAAATAATTAGTATTATTAGTCACTGATTGAGAATATAGAGAGTGATAGTTTTATATTGTCTCAAAAGAATTTTCAAAGAGTCTTGGCTTGATTGCTTGGTCCTCCAAATGTTCTCCAACCATTAATTCTTTCTCCCATGCACAATATTATTTTGGGTTATATTTGAAGATATATATTCATGCCTTAACCCTTGTTGTTAGCATACAATTATGAATTTCTGTTTGTGTTGGATTTTTTTTTAAATCAATGTGGTGATGGATCTATATCCAACACATGGGGAAGAGGATCAAAAGGTATTTTATATGTTATTCTGAAAAAGAAGATGAATTTATTTTGAAGGATCAAATTTTATACAAGATATGTGGAATCTAATATCTAGAAGAAATTCCAAAAGAGGAGTTCTGGATGTTCTAGAGGAAGAGCTAGGCATTTCCTAGAAATTAATTTTTTTTTTCTTGGAGCAGATGCTCTAGATATAATGTAGAAGTATGGAATTTATTTTACAGTCCTTATAATTCATACCATATAAAAAAATTTCAGAATTTATAGGATGAAACCATAATTTGAACACAATTGTCACATCATCAGTGAGGTATAAGTAAAAATATAGTATTCTTGGAACACTCTCTATATACGTAAGGGTAACTTCTATAGAATTTTTCAAATATGGAAAATCTTTAAATCTCTCTTTATACAAAATATCCTCTGAGAGGATGCATAATATTTCAAAATAAACCAAAAATATTCTAGAAGAGGTGGAAATTAAATATTCCATGAGATCATATGATATATAAGAGTCATATACCCGGATCTGAAAAGGTTACTAGTGATACATTATATAAAATTGAATTTTTTTTAAAATTCAAGGTGTTTCATAAGGGACACCAACCTAATATGTAAAGGTAGCCTAGAAGGAATGTAAGTACTAATTGGTATTGATTAGACAAAGTCAAAAAAATATAAATGTCCTGGAGAATCCACATAGTGATATATAAGGTTCATCAACCTAATAGAATAAATAAAACTATCATGAAAATGTAAATTTAATGGAATTAATTGTGATATATAAAGGTTATTGAGTGTCAAGACCCATCCTCGGGGCTCGTGTCATGACTACCCCAAGACCACCCTCCATAAGACAGAGGCTGGCGACTAGCACCAAAGGTGTAAATCCATATACTGGGAAGGAATTGCCTTTATAAAATTAAACAAACACAACAGAGTACGCAACTGAAGTAAGCACTATGTAAAACTGTATTCAAAAGTAAGTGTTTAAAGGAAAGGGGCTAAAAATACAAGCCCAACAGTAAGTACAGTACAACTGAAAAGCTGTTACAACTACAGTAAAGTAAAACAGCAACTACTGAGTCATCCTCTGTGTATCCCACCTGAAGGGTGGGTATAAAAGGCCTCCTCAGCACCTTGGGTCTCTTCACCTGCTTCGTGCATGTCTCGCCAAGTGGTCCACCTCTGTGTACTGCCCAGCTCTACATGTCTCTACCTCAATCAGGGTTTTCCATCGTCTACATCCAACACAATGTAGTGTGGGCATAGCCTGTATAGGGGTGAGTATACGATACTCAGTAGGGACCCCGAGACCCTAGAAGGTCTCCCAGAATCCATGAAGGATAACCAAAAAAAAAGATACAACCACAAAGTATCAACCATCCCAACTTAGGTATATGCCCATATATATACCTAAGTTATCAATCTCCATTCTTCTCCAACTCTTGAGCCCAAACAAAACCCAGTCCACATAGTGAAAAAGTCAATCACATCGATGATAATGATTGAAAGTCAAGTATCATATCACATTGGTATACATATTTCGTATAGTGATAGAGATGATCAGATGTAGTGACTGATTCATCTAAGCTGTCGGACCCACACAGGATACAATACCAGCTAAGCTGTCGGACCCACACAGGATACAAGACCAGCTACTAGTCGAACCCACACAGGATACAAGTACAGAGGTCAATACTATCAGACCCACACAGGATACAAGAACAAAATTCATCCTCATCAAACCCACTAAGGATCCCAGTATGGTAGTCATCACTGTATAACCCATAGAGGATTCCAGTACAGTATTCCTCGTTGTAGAACCCACTAAGGATTCCATTACAGTAGTCATTGCAGTCACAACCAGCTCTAGGGTTCCGGTACACAGCACGCTCGATTCTGGGAGGGTCCGCTCTTCGAGCAGAGGGGTTGATACCTCAACTATCATGAAGTCCTGAGTTGATATATCCCAAAGTTCTATCTCATAAAAAGGAACCCATCGTGATAGAATTTGCGTCAATCGGACACTCGGTCTGAGAGTTATTTGCTTTTCTGTTCTAGGGGCCTGGTTGGAATTACGCTCATTCCAAACCCAACCATTTTCCAAAGATTTCCAAAACTCACTTAGAGTATCATAAAAGGAACACCTCGTCGCAAAGGTCCTAGTGCCCTAGACAACACGTCGATCGGATGCGCGGTCTTTAAGTTATTCACCTCTAAACGTAACGGGCCCGGCCCGTCAAGCCCAGTGGGCTCACGGGTCGGCCCGTTCATGATCAGTGGATCCGACCTGGCTGGGGGGTCATCCCGGACCGGTGGGGTGCGGCTCGGCCCGATGGGGTGCGGCCAGGCCCAAGGCTCGCTGGGCTCGGCCAGCTGGCCGAGCGGAGCGGGGGGGGGGGGGGGGGTAGTTTCCTGAAATGGTGGCGCCCAGCGGCGCCGACGCTTCTTTCTGGTTGGCCGAATCCAACAATCATCTCCGGTGTGATTACCCCACACAATGGGCCATTATCTCCTCCACATGGAAAAACATGACGATGTGGTTCTCTTCCGCCCGGCTGGCAAGTGGCCGACCGGTTCTCCAGCTGAAGTGGCCTGCCCAGCACAGGCCGTAGTTCTCCGTAGCACGGCACCATGAGGAACCACTGTTCTATAGCCCGTCTGCCTTTAGACGGCCAGTTCTTCTAGCCCGGTCAGTCCTGGGACCAGCCGGTTCTTCTTAGGTCGAGCGGCCCGCGGTTGCAGGTCGCGGTCTCCCGTCCGTGTGGAACCTGGTACCATGCTCCTTTAACGGGCCGGCGTGTGGCTACCGCCTTCGATCATTGCCTCCTCTTCCATAACCACCTCCATCGCAAATAAAAAAAATCAACGAAGGGTCTTCAGGCTATGTTTGTTTGGACCACGCCCTCCGCGTTAGGTGATATCAAATGGACGAATGAAATCCATGGTATTTAACGAAGAACGAGGCACAATTTCATTCAAATAAAATTAATCATAACCCCCTACATCGAAATCGGCATTGAGTGTAGATGAGGAAAATGGAATCACGGATGACGGTGTCATGGGAAGAGGATTTGAAGATGATGTCGATTCATTCACATCAGGGTGCATCTGAGGAGGAAGCATAGTTGATGATCCTCACAGGCGGATCCTCCTCTTGTGGCATGGACAATGATAAAATATGGACTCGTTATTCTTCATTGGAGAAAAAGAGCATTCTTCATGTTCTTCGGCGAAGAATTCTTTCTCCCCAATTCTCCAAAGGTTCCACCACAGAAATAATTTCCAAGCCAATCTAATAAAAAGGCCCCCCCAAAATTATAATAGAGCCATGCAATTCAATATAATTCAAAAGAATTGTTGAAACCACAAATTAATTAAAGAAGACTTTAATTAATTTGGTTGTCACGCTTAATTGGAGGGAGGTGGAGAGGCTCCACCATTAAGTGGAAGTTCAAAAGTTTGAAAGGGGGGTTCATGGGAGTTAAGGGGAGGTGAAAAGTTAGGTGCTCTTGTGGGCCCCTCCACATATTATCCTCTCATGGGAGGTTATTTGGGGTGTTCCCCCTCCCCCCCCCCCAACTTCTCCTTGGAGGAAATAACCATCTCTTAAAATAAATTGTGTATCACATCAATTTATTTAATTTATTAAGAAATCCCTAAAAATTAACTCCTGCTCTCGATCAAACACAACTGCGGTAAAGGCCCCCTTAGGCGAATACCGGTGCTACGAGTTCATCGGTGTCCTCATATTTCAATTCCAAGAACCTGTTCAAAAGATAAAAAACTCGCACATTTTTTTTACTGAAAGTACCTGAACAAAATTTCAAAAATTTATTCCAAGCACACCGGGCCTCGGAATTAGGCACCTTCAGAAACTGCAGACTCGTCAAATTTCAAAGAAATTAAGAAAAAAAATTCCTTGAAATTTCCGGGTCTTTACATTACCCCCACCTCATGTATTTACATCCCTGTAAAGCTACAACACAAACTAGGGAAACAAATGGGGGTACTGAGCACGCATCTGATCCTCACGCTCCCATGTTCTCTCCTGCAGGTTCTTGTGCTTCCAGGGAATGCGCACCAGAGGAATCGACCGTCCACGTAGGACCCGCCCCTATCGATCATCGATCTCTACATGGACCTCTGTGAATGTATCCCTGTCATCGATGCCTAGCTCCCCATGGTTGATGATGTGGGACGGGTCGTGCATGTATCTCCTTAGCTAAGATAAATGGAAGACATCGTGCACCCGATGCAACTGAGGGGGAAGGTTCAGGCGGTAAGCCACCTCACCTACTCTATTGAGGACCTAGAATGGTCCGATGAATCATGGAGACAACTTTCCGCCTCAGCCAAATCTCTGTAGACCTCATCGAGGTGAGACCAGTAAGAAAACGTGGTCGCCATCCTCGAACTCTAGTGGTCTATGTATCTTATCAGCATAGGAAATTTGTCTGCTCTGTGCAGTCTTCTTCCACTCCTGGATGATCTACACATTCTCCGTTATAGCTTAAACCATCTCTTGTCCTACAAGTGCTGACTCCCCTAGGTCAGTCCCACATAGAGGTGATCTGTAAGGTCAGTTGTACATTGCCTTGTAGGATGAAATCCTGATGGTGGAGTGGTGGCTGTTGTTGTACACAAACTCCACCAATGGAAAGTGATTCTCCCAGCTCCGAACAAAGTCAAGGACACATGGACGGAGCATGTCCTTGAGATTCTGAATGGTTCTCTCAATCTGACCGTCCTTTTGAGGATGGAAGGCGGTGCTCAAACTATGTTTCATCCCAAAAGCATCCTGTAACCCCTTTCATAGCTGGGAATTGAACTGATCATCTTGATCGAAGATGACAGTCGATGCCACACCATGAAGCCATACGAACTCTTGAACGTAGAGACATCCCAAGATCTCTACTAAGCCCTACTCTATGATCAGTAGGAAGTGGGCCGACTTGGTGAGTCGTTTGACAATAACCCAGATAGAGTCGTTTCCTCTGGATGTATGTGGAATCCCCATCACGAAATCCATGGATATCCTGTCCCACTTCCACTCTGGAACCTCTAAGGGCTGAACTAAGCCTGCAGGAACCTAGTGCTCCACCTTCATTTGCTGACAAGTGAGGCATCGAGAGACAAACTCTTCTACTGCTTTCTTCATACCTAGCCACCAGTGCTATCATCTGAGGTCCTGATACATCTTCGCCACTCCTGGATGTAACGCTAGAGGGGAAGTGTGGAAATCCCTCAACACCTCCTCCTGTAGTGAAACCGGTACCATGGTACGTCCTCTGAAGAATATTACATGATCCCTACCTTCATAAAATCCATCAAGCACCTATCCGGAGGATATCTGAGCACGTCGCGTCACACAGTCAACGTTCCCACGATGTTCCACTCTGAGTCACTGAAGAAGTGGAGGCCTGACTGTGAGAGATTGAAGAAAGGTTGTTCCATATCTATCCACAATGGATTTTTGCAATGCGGCCAGATGTTTTGTCACCTCTCCAAGAAGATGAATGCCCGATCTCTTGCTGAGAGCATCTGCTACAACGCTCCCCTTCCCAGGAGTACAGACTATCTCAAAGTCCTAGTCCTGGAGGAACTCGATCCATCATCACTTTCTCAGGTTCAGGTCCTTCTGCGAGAATATGTACTTGAGAATCTGGTGGTCATAGTAGACTATAAAATGTTCAACCATCAGATAGTGTCGCTACATCTTCAAGGTGAAGACCACTGCTGCTAACTCTAGGTCATGGGTTGCTTAGTTCTGATCATGTTGTCTCAACTACCATGAACCATATGTGATCACCACTTTCTCCTGCATCAGGACACACCTGAGTCCGGTCCCTGATGCATCGCAGTAAACTACGTACCCAATGCCCTCCTCCAGTAGCCTAAAGATGGGAACACTGGTCTACCACTGACTCAGCTCTATAAATCTCTTCTCGCATATATCTTACCACATGAAGAGGTTCCCCTTCTTCATCAAATATGAAAGTGGTGCTGCAACTCTAGAGAATTCTGGCACAAATCCTTGATAGTACCCAGCCAGACCTAGGAAACTCCGCACCTCCGTCACACTCCTGGGTGGCCCCCAAGCAAGTACTGCCTCGATCTTTGCTGGATCCACTGCGACTCCAGCCTACGAGATGATGTTTCCCAAGAAATTAACCTCTCGAATCCAGAAATGGCACTTGGAGAGCTTACCATAAATCTGGTGCTCTCGGAGTGTGTCCAGTACTACCCACAAATGGTAGGCATGCTCCTCCTCAGTAGTCGAGTAAATCAGTATGTCATCGAAAAAGACTATGACAAAACGATCGAGGTAAGGCTGGATGATCTTGTACATGAGACTCATGAACACTGCTAGAGTGTTGGTTACGCCGAAGTGAAAAACCAAGAACTCGTAGTGGCCATACCGACACCTAAATGTCGTCTTCTCCACATCCTTATCTCGAACTCTAAGCTGGTGATAGCCTGACCTGAGGTCTATCTTCGAGAACATCATGCACCCTTGATCTGATCAAAGAGGTCGTCAATCCTCGGGAGTGGATACTTTTTCTTCACAGTCAATTGATTCAGGTGACGGTAGTCGACACACAATCGCAAGCTCCCATCTGTCTTCTTGGTGAACAAAATCAGAGATTCCCAAGGTGAAACACTGGGTCGGATAAATACCTTCCCCTATAAGTCCTCCATCCATACCAGCAGCTCATGAAACTCAGCATGAGCCATCTGATATGCTGGAGTAGATATCGGTGTCATCCCTGGGTACAAGTCTATATAGAAGTCTACCTCTCTGTGAGTAGGTAGTCCTAGAACGTCATCAGGAAAAACATTTTCATACTGATCCACCACAATAGGAAAACTCAGACTCTGCACATCAACCACTCTTGGGATGAGACCAGCCAACTGATGTGTGATCGGCTACCCTATCCAATGCGTAAGTCCATCCTGCACTACAAAGGCTCCCTTATCACCTGTGAAGGTGAACCTGGTCCCATCCGTGCGGACAAACCACACTTTGCACTTAATACAGTCAATATGTGCATGAACTATGGACAACCAGTCCATACCCAAGATAACGTCGTAGGGCCCCGAAGCCGCTACAAGAAAATCCTAGCCGAAGCACTCACCTACTAGAGTAAGCTCACACTGTCGGCACCAGTGTTTAATCATCGATTCTGCTCCCGTGGGAGTCTCTAGCCCTAAGGATCAAGCCAACGGCTCCGTCGGAATCTCCAAGCTCTGAACAAGGGAAGAAGCAATAAAATAATGACTTGAACCTGTGTCTATAAGAACTACAGTAAAGGTGGAGTAGACACAGATAGTACCTCGAATAATCTCAGGTGTGCCGTGATCATAGGCCTCGACTTCTTAGAGCAAAGCCCGCCTCTGTCCACCTGCTCCCTCTAGTCGGGGTGGACCTCCTGGTGGTGGTGGTGGTAATGCCTCAAAATGTCATCCACCACCCGCTTCTCGGACAGCTCCTCTACCACGTCCTCCTACTCCCTACCGACCAGCACGTTCAAACCTCTTCCTCTACCTGGGAGGTCCCTCTACTATCTGCTGCTCAACTGCATGGCGGGTTGGGAAATCACGACCCATGTGGCCCTGCCCGCCCCATGCATAGCACTACATTGTCATCATAAGGTTGGATCTGTTTCATGTTCCCCGCACAACCGAACCTATATCCTGAGGCCACCCACCTGATGGCCTAGTCCGCAAGGACCTCTATGTAAACTGTCTACTATCGGCTGTAGAAGTCTCTGGTACATGTCATCCTGTGGTGGGTCTCGCCGCTGCTGGCTTCTTAGTGAGAAAACTCTCTACTCGAAGGGCTCGCTCTAGCACCCCCGCCTACATCGGAATGCTAAGCAGAATCATCGAACCCATGTTCTCATGCTGGAGTCCCTGCTCAAAGTTTTAGGCCCTAAATAATGGGTCTCGTAGCATATCTCTGGAGTAGTGAGAGAGTTCGGTGAACCTCGCTGAGTACTGAGCTATTATCATACTGCCCTGCTGCATATGAAGTAACTCCTGAATCTGCACCGCACGAAGAGTGGCTGGAACAAACTCCGAGTGGAAGAGACTCCCGAAGTCCATCCATAGTAAAGATGTCTCTTCGTGCACCTGGAGCATTAGGTTCTACCATCTACCTACTGATGTGTGTAGGAGACTCACGACAAGGATCACCGTAAGGTCAGCTGGTGTCCCTACCAATATGAAAAATCTCACAACAGCCTCCAGCTAATCCTTAGCTGCCTGTGGGTCTGTCATTCCCCAGAACATGGGCGGCCTCTGTCGCTGGAACATGTGCAATGCACTCAGGCGGTGTGCACTCTCTACTGTTGGGGCTGGTGGTATCGGTGGCTCAGCAGGTAGTGGTACCACTGGTGTCTCCGCTGTGATGGGGCCCTACACCGAGGCCTCGTCCCTAGGTGGGCTACCATCTTGTACGTAACTCGGAACCCTAGATGGATGAATTCATGGGGCCATCCTGAAAAGAAAAAGGTGTGCCACTGTCAAATAGTATACTTGGTGAGATGACATAAATTAATCACAAAGAAAACTTTTAAAACACATATGCAGTCAGTGTTTTCGTGCACTGAGTCAGAAATCTGAGGTCAGGGTCCTGGTGTATGGATACATCGGCTGCCGCACCAACACTGGACTCCCTGGACTGAAAACTACACTCAATACTATTAAAATTATTGCGTCACATAAAATAATGATTAGAGTCATGATTTTTGCAGTAGAACCGACACCTCTGATACCAATTTGTCACGACCCGTCCTCGGGGCTCGTGTCATGACTACCCCAAACCCTCCTTCCATAGGCCAGGGGCTGGAGACTAGCATCAAAGGAATAAATACTTATACTGGGAAGGCATTGCCTTTATAAAAGTAAAAAAAACAAAACAGAGTACACAACTGAAGTAATCAATAAGTAAAATTGTATACAAAAGTAAGTGCTGAAAGGAAAGGGGCTAGAAATACAAGCCCAACAGAAATTACATTACAACTGAAAAGATGTTACAACTACAGTAAAGTAAAACAGAAAATACTGAGTCATCCTCTAGGTATCCCACCTGATGTTTGGGTATAGATAGCCTCCTCAGCACATCGGGACTTTCTGTCTGCTCTCTGTACGTCTCACAAAGTGGTCCACCTCTGGGTACCGTCAAGCTCTGCATGTCTCTACCTCGATCAGTGATGTTCGTCCTCTGCATCCAACACAATGTTGTGCGGTCGTAGCCCGTGCAGGGGTGAGATTACGATACTCGATAGAGACCTCGAGACCCCTGAAGGTCTCCTAGAATCCAAAAAGGATAACCACATAAGAAAGATACAACCACAAAGTATCAATCATCCCTACTTAGGTATATGCACATACATATACCTAAGTTATCAATCTCAATTGGACTCCAACCCTCAATCCCATGCAAAAACCTGTCCACATAGAAAATAATTCAATCACATTTATGATAATGATTGAAAGTCAAGAATCATCTCACATAGGTATACATCTTTCATATAGTGATAGAGATGATCAGATGTAGTCACTAATTCATCTAAGCTGTCGGAACCACACAGGATACAAGACCAGCTAATCTCTCGGACCCACACAGGATACAAGACCAGCTACTCTATTGGACCGACACAGGATAGAAGTACAGAGGTCAATACTATCAGACCCACACAAGATTGAAGAACATTATTCATCGTCTTCAAACCCATGGAGGATCTCAGTACGTTAGTTGTCGTTTTCGAACCCACGGAGGATTCCAGTACAATAGTTGTTACAGTCGCAGCCAGCTTTAGGGTTCCCACACATAACATTCTCGATTCCAGGAGGGTCAACTTCTTGAGAAAAGGGTTTGATACATAAATTATCATGAAGTCCCAATTTGATGTATCCCAAAGTTTCGTCTCATAAAAATGAACTCAACATGACAGATGATGCGTCAATCAGACGCCCGGTCTGAGAGTTATTGGCTTTTCTGTTCCAGGGGCCCGGTTGGAATTATGCTCATTCCAAACCCGACCATTTTCCAAAGTTGTCCAAAACTCACATATAGTATTACATTAGTAACGCCTAATCCCAAGGGTCCCAATGCCGTAGACGACAGGTCGATCGTACACGCGGTCTTTAAGTTATTCACGTTTAAGCGTAACTGGCTCGGCTCGTCAAGCCTAGTGGGCTGACAGGTCGGCCCGTTTTGGTTCGGCGGGTCTGACATGACTAGGGGGGGCAGGAGGTCAGCCCGGCCTAGATGGGCATGTCCCAGCCCAGGGCTGGCCGCGGCTCAGCCAGTTGGCCGATTAAAGCGGGGGGGGGGGGGGTCGGTTTCCCGAAACGGCGGCGCCGAGTTGAGCTGCCTCTCCTTACCGGTCGGCCGAAGCCGGCCGGTCTTCTCTGGCGTGAGCGGCCTGCACAGCGGGCCTCTATATCCTCCACATGGAACCGCTTAGCTCTGTATTTTTCTTCCACCCTCCTGACAGTTGGTCGGCCTGTTCACCTGCCGAAGCGGCCCCCCCATCGCAGGTCGCGGTTCTCCAGCCCGGCCGGCTTTAGCCAGCCAGTTCTTCTTCGGTCAAGTAGCCCACAACTGCGGGTCTCGGTCTCCCCTCCATGCGGCACCTGGTGTCGTAGTACTCTAATGGGCCAGTGCGCAGCCACCACCTTCGATTGTCACCGCCTCTTCCATCACCGCCTATATTCCAAATAAAAACAAGAATCAACAGAGGGTCGTCGGTCTATGTTCGTTCAGCCCACACACTCCGCGTTAGGCGATATCAAATGGTCAATGACAATCCATGGTATTCAACGAAGAATGAGGCACAATTTTATTCAAATAAAATTGATCATAACCCCCTACCTCGTAATCAGCATTGAGCGTAGATGAGGAAAACGGCGTCACAGATGACAGTGTCGTGGGAAGAGGATTCGAAGACGACGTCGATTCATTGACATCGGGGTGCGTTTGAGGAGGAAGTGTTGTCGATGTTCCTCGTTGGAGGCTCCTCTTCTTGTGGCTTGGTTGAAGATAAAATATGGTCTCTTCGTTCTTCATTGGAGAGAAAGAGTGTTCTTTGTGTTCTTTAGGGAAAAATTCTTTCTCCCTAATTCTCCAAAGGTTCCACCATAGAAATAATTGCCAAGACAATTTAATAAAAAGGATCCCCCAAATTTATAATGAAGCCATTTAATTCTTAAAAAATCAAAAGAATTGTTGAACCAAAAATTAATTAAAGAAGACTTTAAATAATTGTGTTGTCACACTTAATGGCAGGGAGGTGGAGAGGTTCTACCATTAAGTGGAAGTTTGAAAGTTTGAAAGGGGGGTTCATGGGAGTTAAGGGGAGGTGAAGAGTTAGGTGCTTTTGTGGGCCCCACCACACATTATCCTCTCATGGGTGGTTATGTGGGGTGTGGGCCCCACCCAAACTTCCTCTTTGAGGAAATAACTACCTCTTAAAATAGATTTTTTATCACAACAATTTATTTAATTTATTATGAAATCCCAAAATATTAACTCCCGATCTCGTTCAAAAGAAACTGTGGAAAAAGGTCCCCTTAGGTGAATAACGGCGCTGCGAGTTCATCGGTGTCCTCAGATTTCAATTCTGAGCAACGGTTCAAAAGATAGAAAAATTAGCACATACGTTTACTGAACATACCCGAACAAAACTTCAGAAATTGATTCTAGGCACACCGGGCCTCAGAATCTGGCGTCGTCAGAAACTGCGGACCCCTAAAATTCAAAATAATTAAACAAAAAAATTTCCATGAAATTTCCAGGTCTTTACATTGAGCCAATATGAATGGGTTATCTATACAGAGAAATGGAAAAGTATGCATATGCGGGATAAATATAAATAAGAAAGCATATACACAGGGGATACTATTAATCATAGAATATTACTGATAATATATCCATCCTTGGATTATTATATATGACACTTAATAAGGTATGGTTTCTAATACAACTAGTCATGGATGTTAACATTCCATGGGAGGGTGTCTTCACCATGAAGAAAAAGATCATACAATTAAAGGGTTGAATATCATGAAGACTTGGAGAATCATGTTATAATCATTGAGGAGTTAAATATGATATATCACATAGATTATATGGATATAGTTTATAACTATTCAACATGAAATAATGTATATTTTAACTCCATAGAGTTTATCCTTGAGGAATGACCTTGGGTGTGAGGTTTTCATAGGTGCTTTGCGTTGTATCATGATGATAATACTCATGTCAAGAAGAAGATTACTTAACTTGTTTCTATATTTCAAATATCATATTTTTATAGGGATGTTTTGGAATTATATTAGCGGCATTGAATAATATTTTAATAAAAGAGTTTGATGGATTTTCCTATCATACTAATGGTAAATTAAATATATTCAAGGAGGCCAACATAGAAAATTTACCATGAAATGATAAATTAATGGTCTATAATTTTGGTATTATTTATATATCTATCATTATAAATAAGAGATATTTTCACTATGTAAATTAAAGATAAGGGAATAAAAATAATTGATAAATATGATATTATGAGAGTGTAATTCTAGAAAGTAGAATAAGAAAATAATATTGAATGAAGCATTAACACTCCTAGAAGATCTTACTTGTGAATAAGGAGGAGTTGAAATGATACCTTATATATCATGATGATACATTCATGGAAATATTCATTAAAATAATATAAAATAGAAATGTATAAATATAAAGGATTTCTAATACACCTAGGAAGAATCATTAACGTTGGGGATTGTTTGTGTGGGAAGACATGTCAAATGTTCTTTTTTCCATTCTAGAGTAGAGATAAAATGGAGAAGAGTGAAAGAAGTGACCTTTGGGAGATAGTAAATCGTCCCTAAACCATACAACGGAAGTTACACTAGGCATATGAATACCCCATCGAAAACCCACCATTAAATAGTGAATTTAGTTGATTTTGGTACATCAACAGATTATTATTATATAATCTTCTAATTTACAAAGTCTAAGTGAACTAAGTAAAATACTTTTGCATTATGTGAAATATTTCATTATATTATTAAATTCATAAAATGGTGATTAAGGGTTAAACTTTTAGTCAAATTAGGTGAATTTAAAGAAAAGATAAATTACAATCAAATTATTATTAAGAGAAGAAATTTAGTGTGACCATTTAAACTATGAGATCAGGCTGAGTTATACATCAAGATTTTTATGAATAAGTTATTTATATTGGAATGAGTATTATATCATGACCTCCCCCATATTATGTTATATATCACTAAAATCACTTTTGGTAAACACATTTTCTATCAAATCATAGGTTGATTCTTTGAATATTTTCTTTCAGGGAATTAATCTAATTGATTCTTAGAGTTATGTTCCTTCAATCTGTAGAATCTTGTGGTGAGATGAAAAAGGTAAATAATCCAAATAATAAAGAGAAATACAAAAAATTGCATATAATGTAACAGATTTATAAAAATATATTATTTAGATAAAGGATTCCAATATAATTTGAAGGATTCATTTAAATGAAATAAATTTTAATTGTTGTATTTATTTGATGATTCTATATGAATATATTATGAGCCTGATGTGATAACTTATATTAGACCATCTAATTATGATATTATTTCAAGAATTTAAAATTTATAATCTTTTTAATTATTTAAGGATATATTTAAAAGGGTTTAATAAGAAAAAATTAATTTTATAGAGGATATTAAGTATCAATATATCCATGTTAGAGTAACAAAAATTGTGGTTTGAAAATAAAAAATCCAAAACTAATGATTTATTGAAATATCTAATGGTAAAATGGAAAATAATGTCTCTTATATCAATATATTTTTGGATATGTATTTAAAATTATAAAATAATTGAGATATATCTAAATATAAATGCTTTCGAACAAAAATAGTTCAATACTTGATGGGAAAAATATGAAATTTCGATTAACCTAGAAGAGTTAGTCAATGAGACACAAATGTTTATGAAATAGGGGTAATATTTAAGGAATCGATTACATATATGAAACCCAAGATTAATGAACAAAGAGATTAACTAGATAATCATTCTCATGGATTGGATGATAAAATTTCTATAGGGAATATGATCAAAAAATACATGATGTTTAAACTAGAGGAAATACTAAAAAATATCCCCAAAGTTTAAGTAGATTTTATCTTTTTTAGAAGAAACTAGAATAATCAAAGTCCAATATAAATCCTATTTTAAAAATTAACAAAAAATTTAATTTCATTAGACTCTGATAAAAGATATTTACATGAAGATAAATTATGTTTTATTAGAGAAAAATCATAAAATTATTGTTATTTTAGAATGGTTGTGTTCTATGGGAAAACTCGACCAAGTCCATGAAAAGATCCCTATGAAACATAATATGAAGAGAACCATGGGTGTTCCCTTGAAATTGGTAAATATAAGATGAAATTGGAATATAATATTGAAGGTCCCTAATTTAATTAATTTTAAGATCAGTATTTTATGAAGAATGTGTAGTGACATGGGAATTTACAATATAATGCTTAAGAATATTTCAATATTTTTATGAGGAATTAAAAAATATTTATTCATATAAATTTGATTGATGTTGTAAAAAATGGACTTACTGAACACAAAAATGAAGGTGCATATTTTATTCAAAAAAATCATATCATGCCAATCATCACACTAGTAAAAATGATAGAAAAACTTCATTTGGAATAAATTATGCAAACTGGGATTTATTTAATAGAAAATATATTATTTCAAGAAATATATTTCATAGACATGATAAAAATGATCACAATGATGAATGTTGTTAATAATATAGTTATAAATATATTGTTAGGAAAAACCTATCCTGGAAAATAAATTATAATATTATAAAAAGAGAAATAATTTCATACACTACTAGAATGAATAAATTTCTTCAGAACAAATTATCCCAAGGAAATTTATGTGATGGAAAAAAATAATTATTTTAAATAATATTCACGATATTCAAATCTACATATAGTATTTTTGATAACTAGTGGTTATTAAGAGAACAATTGGTTGGAAATTTTGGTATTCATTAATTTTTATTTTTCAATGATAAATTAAAATTAGATGTGTTCAAGATACCCATATACTATTAAGTGGAAAATGAGAATAAATACATGAAAAGGGGGTATTAAAAATTATTGAGAACACCTAAGATAATTCATAAGATTTATCAAGTTGTTACATAATTATTGTCCTAAAGAACATTAAAAAATGTATCAAAGATGTAGATCTTGTGTGGTCTGACATAAAAAATATAGGATGAGATTGATATGAGATTTAAATATGATAACCTCATATCATAAGATAATGGGTTTTTTAAAATTCTATATTTTTTGTTGATTTGTACATTTTTTAAATCAATTTTATATAAAATGGGGAGTTGGAAGAATCATTAATCCAAAAATATTCACTTACCCCAAAGAGGTAGTATGAGGAATCATGTTGATGTGACAAGATGGAATTTTTCATTTGTGATTGAATATAAAACAATTCCAAAGGGATATATTGATGGCATTCAATTGAGGATTAGTATTTCTATTAGATTTTAATTTAAAAAATGTGGTAATGGATCAATTTTCAACACATTTTGAAGAATATTTTCTGTTATTCCAGAATTTTTTCTAGAACACATGTTAAATTTGTTGCAAAATATTTTATGTTCTAGTTGTTATGAGGAATCAATTGTCTAAAAAATATTCTATTAGAGGCGATATATATGTTTTAAAGAAAGATTTTAATATGTTCTTAAAATTATTTGGTTCTAATAAGGTATTATCGTAATGTAAATTATATGTATATGTGTTTATTTTAAGGGACATCATTCATAAAAAACAATTGATAATGTATCAGAAGTTATAGAGAGAAATCACAGAGTTGGTACAACATGAATGTTGTGACTAAAGTGAAAAAAATGTAAATTTAAGAAATATATCCTTGTTTACATTAGAGTATCTTATATATAACTGTATTAATGTGGAAAATTTAAGAATATACATAAATATTTGATTTCATCTTGGTGGATTTATAACATATTTTGGTCAAACTGTAATATATTTTGGAAGAGGTGAATGTAAAAAGGTCATAGAGATAAATGGGTTCATAAGAATCATTTTCTCTAATAAAAAAGGAAAAAAGTGTTTAATTATTGAAAATGGAATATATTTTAAGATGAAATATGATATTTATGGGTCATTAATATGATATTTAAAACTAATATACTAGATAAATACAATTCATTTCACACAAGTTAGATTAAGAATTCAAACTGAAAAAGTATTAGAGGGGCCTCACATTGATATATAAGTATCATTAACCTGATAAATAAAAGTAATATTGAGGAAAATGAAAAATTATTGGACATCACCATGTTATATAAAGGTAATCGATCCAATATGAAAATTCTTTTCATATAGAGAAATGAAAAACATTAGACTACGAAGAAATTCATTAAAGTAACCATGCTAATATATAACTGTTATCGCAAATCATAGAATATTATTTATAATATGGATTGATTTGGATTATAATATGAAACATACCATAAGGTATGATTTATAATTTCGTTGTTCATATAAATTATTATGTCATGGGATGGTTTTCAGATAGTGAAGAAGAATGTTATTTCATGATATTTTTTAAGATCAACAAGTCATGTAGGATCACACCCCAATATTAGAAGAGTTAAATATAATATTGGTAGAGTTTTCATAGATATGGTATCTGAAAATAAAAATTCTACAATGTATAGTGTCACACCATGAAGGTACCTACAAATGAAATATCTTGGATTAAATGTATCTATTGGATCATAGAATCACACTGTGATGTTAGTAATAATTATTTATTAAAGAAGAGTGTTATGTTTTCAATTTATTGAATATCATATATTTTTGGAGTGAGATCATGAAATTTTCAAAGAAATTTTTTACTTAGATTATAAGGTACTATTGATTGGTTTGTTTCATCTTACTCAAGGTATGAAGCAAATCTCCAACGAGTAAATATGGATAATTTATTTTTAACTAGAGAAAATTATTTATAGAATACTAGTTCTATAAGGATATATAAATTTATAAATAATATACATTTCCACTATGTAATGTATAGATATGTGAATGAATATTATTGATACATCAGATATTATGAGATAGTAATTTGGGGAACTATAAGAAGAAGAGTGGATATGAGGAAGCATTAGCACTCCTTGAAGATATTTTTAATGTATAGGGTGGATTTTTCATGAAATCTCATTGATGGTGAAGCTAAATTCATAGAGATAATAATTTTATGTTTATGATGTATCAGAATATAAAGAATATGGAGTTCCAATAAATACACAATATGTCAATAATAGTGGGTATACTATGTTTTATTGTCATGTACGCCATGTTTTTCCTTCATAAAATTTTGATAAAAAGAAAATGAGTGAAGGTAGTGTCCCTCATAAGGTATTTATATAAATATAAATCATGTAAGCTTATTTAAATTAGGATTTATATTTCCACATCCTAAACCCACCATTATGGAGTGAATTTATTTTGTCCCGGTACATCATTACATTGAAAATTTATTCTAATTGAATTATCCTAGTGAAGCTAAACCATATAAAATAATTTTGTCATTTTTTTAAAATTTATTTATATTTTAGAATATATAAATTTTTGAAAATGTTTTAACCATTTATTGATCAAATCTAGTAATATAAGATATAATAGAAATAAAAACGTCATTATCATTAAGAGAATAACTTTTTGTTTGATCCTCGTTACTGTGAGATCATCATCAGTATGTGAAGTGTTGGTTTGAGGAATAAGAAGTTAATATTGGAATTGGTTTCATGAATTTATCCCACCACATAAGGGTATCAATCACTAAATAAACTTATGGTCCATAAAATTACTTCTAAAAAATTTCTTTGATTGATATATTCTTATATTCAGAAGCTTTTTCAAACTGAAATATTTTAATTGAACATCTTATTTGATTATCAAAATTCCTCTTAATGTGTTCCAATCATTCAATAATTTTTTTGATTTATTTACATTAAAAATTCATATGAGTAAATTTATTTATAAAATTCACAAAATACATTTCTCAATTGGTTTACTTCAATTACATACATCTATATATATTTAAGTGTATCAACTCAATAGGTTTCATTAACTTAATGTACATAATATTGTGACTATTTTTTCAATATTTCTTTCATTATGAAATGTTTTAGAAGAGTTAAGAATTTCCCAATTCATGTTTATTAAATTCCACAAAATTTTATATGATACAATATATTCCATTTTATTTTATCCCCAATTTTCATTTCTCATATATCATAACTAATTTTTTACCATTATTCTCATGCAGTATATATATTAGTCATTTTAAATTCACAATTGATTGATACACAATTTTTTCTCTTCATCTAGATTGTGTTATACTTCAACCTCAATATGACATCTAGCATTGTGAAAGATAAAAACAATCATATTATAAAAAAACTAATTAAAAATCAATAGGTTGTGTTTTAATCCACTAACAAAAGGAATGTAATTGAATTCAAGTCACTTCTCTATAATTGTGGTTCATATCACTATTTTAACATTGATTGATAAACAATTTCCCAAAGTAATAGCTCCTATATCAAACCGTTATATATTATTCACGTGATTCCAATTTGATGGAATACTAATGGGAAAGTAATATCAATAATCTATGGATTCTATCCTTATAAAACATTACAAGATACCTCGACTGCATTTACATGTTCTTTATCACCCATACTATTTAAAAAATTAATTTTTTCTTTTTCTTTAATTTATTGGGTTGAATGTTGAGGTAGATTTTTGAATTTTCTTCAAGAATATCACACCTATAAGAATATTCTTCAAGAGAATCATTGGTGTTATATAATTTACATGTGTATTTAGATACAGTAAAATATTATATTTAGGAACATCATGTTAACTCCCTCTTGATTAATGGATTCTATTTTATTAGTGAGGTGAAATATTTTACTATAACATATATTCTTCATATTATTAGAATCTATATCACCCACACATTCCATCAATGAAAAATATCCCCTAGCAGAAAATATATTATTAAAACGTTACATATTATTATACCTTCAGATTTGAAATTATAGACCTATTTATAAACTTATCATGATTTGGGGATTTCCTTTTCACCTTTTCACTTCTCTTAGGCTTATAATTAGTTTTCATTATCTTAATAACCTTAATTACATATTAATATTTATCAGAACTAATGAATTTAAAAATGGTTTTGTCTACTTTCTTGGGTTATAGAATTTCCTTATTCAGTTAATTCATTATTTCCATCATTTATATTTCATAATTGAGTGTCCAAAATTATAGTTTTTTTTATTAATAGGATAATTACCATGTTTCATAGTGAAATAAGAAATTTCCCCTTTCTCTTCTATTTTCACCACCATAATTGATTAAATTATAAAACATAAGTTTATTTCTCTATAAAGAACATTTCACAAAAAAATATTTCTCCTCAAATCCTTTAATTATTCATTTTTAGTAATAATATTTTTTAAATCTTAATTATATCATCCATATGTTTAATGTTTTATTTTAGATCCCTTGTATTTACTATGATCTATACTTTCATATTGATATTCTTTTTGATATTAATTAATAGGTAGATTTATTTTCCTTAAATAATTATAATATTAAAGGAGTTATTTCCTCTCTTGATCCTATTTTTTTCTTCAAGTGCTCCAAAATATTCTAAATTAATAACAACCCCTTTAATTTTTATTCATCACTACTTTCCACATCACTGCATTTTTATCTTCACTTTAGGGATATTTAGGCTGATTTGATTTATCCAAGAATGTTATTTTCAATTTATATATGGTTTTTATACTCTATTTTACTTTATTCCATCATAATAATTGGAATTATACATTTATATATTGTTTTCATTAATTTTTTCATTGTCATTTACTTTTATTTTGATAGAATTTAAAATATAGAAACCAATTTCAATATTTGTTTTCTACGTGTCCTTAATAATATTTAAAACTCCATTATTTCGGGTCTTATCTAAATGAAATTAATGGAAAATAACTTAATCATCCATTAATTTAAACACATGAATTAAATTTCACCCTTTTATGTCACTTTTCATCATTAATTGAATTTAGAAAATAAAGAAATAAATTATTAAAAATTTATAAAAGTATCGTTGATTTATGTTTCTTTCTCAAGAGAATTCTTAGTATTAATATATTTCATGACTTATGAATCCTTGATTATAGTGTCTATATCTTATTTTAATTTTCTCTTTAAGGTTTCAACTCTTCTTGTATGGAAATTTATCTATACTTTGTTATCTTAATTGTCAAAACACTCATATAATACTTGACCCTTAAGAGTATAAATTCATTTCACTAAATTATATAAGGGGATTATTATCAATTTTCTCACAAATTTAGAGTCTTCAATGACATATAAAAAGATTTAAATTGAGGTTATAATATTATTCACCAAAATAAAGTGATCATCCACTATATCATCTTTTCAAATCATGATATCCATAAATTGATATTTTTGTATTTGTAACTATGAATTCTCTAAATTATTGTATACTTAATTGATATCTTTATGTTTCTTACATTTTCCATATTATAATCCCTTAACTCAGCTAAAACCCTTCTCTAAGAGGAATTAATATAATACCTGTTGTGGTTTTGCATATGATCTTATGCTTTTAATGATAATTAACATATAGTTTATCCTAAAATGGAAATATTTCCATCATTATCAATGATTTAAAGAATTTAAAACCCAATATATGGAATATATGTAACCATCCTTTCTATAAAAATATATAATCCCTTTCTATCGAACACAGAAACGCATTTTTTGTTAAAATTATGCATATCATCCATACATATCATCAATAAATATACATGGGAATTGTTTCATGGGAACACATAAAAAATTGTTTGATACCAACTAATAGGCCCATGAAAGAGTATAACACCATTGATAGGGGTGTTAAATCTATTATTTCTACAAATAAACCTTAAATAACATGTTATTTAGATCATAAATTAGTGATATTACTGGCGATAATGTGATAATAAGATAGAGAGTAATAAAGGATGCACAAAACATAGTGGAAAATATAAGGATCAAACATTATTTCTATAAAGTGGATACTACATTTTGATAAAAACATGTAATCCATCTATAAATATTATTATATTATTATAAATTATAATTATGGACAATGTAGGGAGATAAAAATAAAATTTAATTATAATTATGAATACTGAGTTACAATAGGATGACAAAACAACAATTACCTTCTCCTAAAATTTCTATACAGTTTGGATCACATATACACCCTTATTACTAACCTCATCCCCAATAAAGGTAACCATAGAATGGGTGGACAATTTTCTCATAGACTAATCTCATTTTCCTCACACTCTTATTTGAGATGATAAACACATTTTTATATACCATGCAAAAATTGAAAAATGACACCCATAGTTATGGAATTACTAATAGATATGATAGATATGGAAGGTGAATCTTAATGATCTCACCCCTCCATTAAGTAGTGTTTTATTATTTCATGGTGTATTGTTGCATGATTAATATAAAATATCTTGATCTAGAAAAACACTGATTTCATGAATATCAAATCATGGTTTCATGAACAATGCATCATGAAATAGTTTCTATAAAACCACTAGAACTAATACCAAACTAAATTCAAATATATTCTATCCTAGACTTCACCTCTGCAAAATCATTCAACTTATTATAGTGAAGAATAATTCATCATTCAGACTAGTTTATGGAAAAAATCTCAAGGTCTCCATACCTTAGTGAAGCTAAATCCACAAAATAATTTTGGAATGTATTATTGTTGTAATGGTTACATTTTTGAAATGACACCCTTTTGTAACAATAGAATTATCCTATTATTTTTCTATCTATAATCTATCAGAAAATACTATAGCATGAGGCTTTTACATAAGATTAAATCACTTTATCTTCAACTCCCTCATCACAATACAACAAGAACCTACACATCACGAGGTGTTTCAACTTAAAATAATGTTTTTTATTTAAAATTGCAATACATTTAAATGGTAAATAAACTCATCCATGAGAATAGTTCTATTAAATAAAACATGAATACAAACTAAATAATTAATTACCTTATGAAATAGTTCGTATCATACCTATAATGTGAAATTAATTCAAATATCACCACATATAATATAATCATATTGTGAAAGTAGTCTAAATCTTGGGGTAAGATCAATTCCATATTAACCATTTCTCAATTGAGATCATCTCATTTCTCCCCCATTATAAACAATTCTCTTCATAATAGTATTCATAAATCATAAATTACTACCAACTACCCCAAATCATCAAGGTATCCTCAATCTCCCACTAGAGGATATTCACATTGGTGTCCCCATCCCTTGTAGATTTTTCATATTAATATATTCAATAATTTTCCTTTTAGGAATGTTTTTTTAATATACATTCACGAAACAATATTATCATGGAACATTGATATTTTTTTCTTACATATCAAATTAAAGTTTATTATTTTCAATAAATAACATATCATCTTTCCTAGTGATAAGATAAACACATATCTCTAGTTCTCTAATGTTTTTTCTTGACATATATCGTATTTGATTCCTTGGAACATATAATTTCACAAGGTCTTACCAAAAAATTATTCTTTTTTAACACGTGATTATCTTGACTATCTTTTTCCTTCAATTTATTAATGTATATCTACCTCACACTATAAATTTTAGAGTTTTGATCAATTTATAGAAATATAGCGCATCTATAGAATATTACATTATCTATTTATTTTATTAGATAAGAAATATCATATAATTACTTTATGATAATTTATAAATATGTCCTTCATGTCTCTTTATGAATTTTTTTACTACTATTGGCATCGAATATCACATTTCTTACTTATACATGAGTATATGATTGTTCAAGACTCTTCCAATACTCTAACTCATATGGAATCCAGATATTCACCATTGTTAGAACACTTTGATAGTGTCTATACCACTATTTTAAATGCATATTCATAAAATAATTATATAAAAATTTTCAAACCTAGTTATTTATCTCACTATAACAGTTAGGATTACATCCCTACTATTTAATATAATAGAAAATTTCTTTGTTAATATACTATATGCTTCAAATTCATCATAAATTATTTATATTTTAACTACGTTGATTTATTATATAAATTTTACATTTATTATATTTTATAATTAAATTTAGTTTTTATAATCATGTAACCATTACCATATTTGATGATTATATCACTAAATGTGACTAAAATTAAAAATACGCCCCCATATTAGACTTTAAATATTCAATATATATGATTTAGAATTAATTATAGAATATCCATGCCTCATTTAAATTTACTATTTAGAGGATCCTTAGTCGATGCACTTTGGAAATATGAATGAAATATATCCAAGTGTTTCAACTCAAAAGAGTATATATACCATTCCTGAAATATCCATTTCAAATGTTTCTAGTTTTCATGATAATTCTGATAAATTCTTTACAGTATTGATTAAAATTGAAATGTAATTCATCATTGATTTCCAATATATGATTTATTGATTCAAGTATTTATATAATCCATTATTTAGATATGTCATTCCATAAACAAAAAATAATAATGATTAAACATTATACCATAATTTTTTATTTATGTTGTGAAAAAGGTAATAGTTTTCCAATAAAATATTCAATACACTATAAAATATGACATAATAATATCTTATACTTAATATAGAACATATATAATTATCAAAGAATCAATGATCGACTAAATGTCTAGAAATATTTGTGATTCTTCTAGTTTTTATATGTGAAAAAACAATTTGGGAAACATGTCGTTTCTAAAAACCAAGATATTGAAACTAAAAATATGTAATATTGAATATACCTAAAGTAGATATATCCCCTTGATTCTTACCTTCACCATGTCTATTCATTTTATAATGGAATTTTGTAATGTCTTTGCATCAAATATACAATAAAACACCTATATCATGTGTTATACTATAGATAGAGAACTCTCAAGTACATGGCACTAGTAAATTATTTTCAAAAACATATATATAGAATTTACAGAATTATTTACACTCTATATTTGAAGAGAAAATTCATAGTTTATTTCTTTTGAAAATTTAGTATGACTCATCTGTAAGTCATATTTCGCAAAATAAATTAATGAATTTACCTAAATCCAATTATATAATAAGTGAAAAAAATAAAGAAATAAAATTATGAAATTTTATATGGATTTATAGAAAATAAATGACATTGAAACATCTCATGTAGATTTATTTATTGTAGAATGCACAATAAAAAATTGCATAACAAAAAAATTCCCCAAAGGTGAATAGTGAAAGAGTAGAACTAAAGCCCCTACCTTATCCAATACATTAAAACTATAAAAAGAAACTAAATATTTAACAAAAATAAATAAAAATGATTTGATATATATTTTAGATAGCTAACATTACCTTCGGGTTCCTATAAGTTTTGAAATAGAGGTTTCATGTCCACAGATTGTTCTATTTATAAGGTGATCATAAAATAATTAGTAGGGAACCACTGATGATATCTTTTAAAAATAGTGCCATAATTTGGGTCTGGATAAACATGTTAATATGTTTCTATAATTATAAGATTAAAAAATATTCAATCACCTAAAACAAATAATTATATCACAATAAAACTATCTTTTACTAAAAATTATATTTATTGGGAGGATCCATACCATTACTACATCCATCAATCCTCAACATATAATATGATAAGAAAACATGATCTGTCACATGTGGGAGGAAACCTCAATACCATTAAATACCTTATAGATATACACGAATGTATATGTTCATGTGGGTAAATGTGTAAAACGTATCCAGTGTCCTAATGACTTATCCCAAGTTTATGAATTAGGTCTAGGTGGTAATGTAAATGTCATATTTCATCCCATAGAATAAGGAAATGGGTATAAAATGTTAGGAAAATATTATAGAGCATCCCAAGAATGAGTCAGGGAATTATGATCCCATCCCACACCAGTTTAGAGGGAATTAAAGAGTCTGTTACATGAAGACATATTCTAAAATGTTTATAAATCGCACTAAGTCATTCTATAATAATAATATACATTATCCATGTCTTACAAGAACTCCTCATAAAGAAAAAACTATATTATAAAACAAGGAGTATGAATGATTTAGTAAATATTAAAAATACAAAAACCAATTTTCTCACTATAAAAAAATCAACTAGATATGTACTATAGTGAATCATCCCTGTGAAAAAGACAACATAATGATGTTACCTTCCCTCATGCCTCGTATAATAATGTTATAGCATTATTCCTTAATTTAAATCTATATTGTGATCAATATTTAGAGAATTATCATAGAATCCAAGTATAATATAAATCAACATTGAAGATGAACAACAATTTAAGATGTAAAAAACTCCAATAAGTAGTTATAGAAATTCTGAAACCAAACATGGTACACACATCCCAATTTAAGGATAATGTTTTGACACAATCAATTTTCATGGTAGACTAGGGATGGTCTATTTATGAAATAAAATATTGCATCATATTAATACTAATTTTAGTGTGTATAAACAAAATATCATATCATATTAATGCATAAATGTGGTAAGTCATTTGATAACATTTTTAAGAAAATTTGTAATTCCCCGAACCTCGTTACCCATAGTCGGTGCATTATTACATAATATTGGCATGATCACAAAAGTTCAAGTCTCGAAAGACTGATTAATTCAGTATCCTTGTAAGTAATAGATACATTTATAAGGTTTACATTACATTATAAAATGAAAAACTACAACAACATTGTTTCTAGAGATGACACTGAGATACCATTGATTATCCCTACAAGTGTGTCATAATATACTTCTTCGCATCCTGGGAAAAAGAAAACATAGAAAGGGGTGAGCTCAGATGCTCACTAAGGATAACAATAAAGCGGAAACATTCATAAATAAGAATAAACATTTAAGGAAATGAAAAAGACTAAAAAAAAACCTTTTAAACTTGAAATTAAGCATAATATGTAAAAGATAAAATAAAATAATTCCATTTACTTATTCACATGGATATTCTACTAGTAGAATAATCACATGCAATATTAATAGCCACTTTCATAATAATAGAATGAATAATGATAGACTGCATAATCACATAGTCAAGGCCTTATGCCAAGACTAAAAATAAAATTTTGTCAAGGCCTTGTGCCAAGACACTAGTTTGTCTCATGGGACCTACCGATGCATTAACGAGCTATAGCGGGCTCCACCCATCACTTACTAAGTCTAATGCATTCTTCATATTAAAATGTTAAAACATAACGTAAACATTCATATTAAAACCAGCATATGAAATGTCAATACATTATCCATAAACTATGAATGGTATAAAAATAACACATCCATAGTTAAACATATCACAAAACCTTCAATAGAATATAGAAGTTATGTATCATAATAAATCAACTTCAAATAAGCTTAAAATCCATCATAGGATGTTGACATAGATGAAATAAAAACCTTTTTTAGAAAAATATATCTTTCTATTTTGAAATCATTTAAAAGTCCTATAATTATAAAAGAAAACATTTATTTTGAAAATATTCTTATAAGATTTTAAGGTAAGCTTCGGCGATGTTATAATGGAAGAAAATAGACACACTCGTCGTATAAGTTAAAAACACATTCTTACCTTAATTTTGTCCAAAAGGTAATAAAGTACCTTGTTTGGAAAAAGACAGAAAGATTCCTTTCAAACCATTTTATAAAAATTCAATGAAGGGTATAAATTACTTTAACCCATAGTATAGTAAATAATAAAAATATTTTGGAATACATTTTTAAGAAACATGGATGTGGATGATAAAGATGTCCCAGTAGATACGTATGTAAAAACAACCTCGGATAATAAAAAGATTGTGAAATAAATCCTTACCTTGTACTTTTCCATGGTTGAGGGTATATTAACCTCCTATATAATGGTAAAATAATTGTTATTAAATTATAAAATTATCATATACATTAATATGTTATCATATATGATCTTTTAACATTGCTTTGTTAATAATATCTTAGTATTATCGTCATTTCGGGTGTTAACGGATTTGTTTTCCTTTATTTTATTTTTTACGTAAGTAATGTTTGTTATGGATAGGATGTATCATATTCATATTACTAATGATATTAAGTCTTTAAATATTATTTTTAATCATCTAATGAAAATTAGTCTTGAAGGGATATGATGGGGAATGAATCTAATCGCGTTCGTGGAGACAGTAATCTGTACGTACGCACGAGCGACAATATCATTCTTTTGATTTTAAAATAATATATAATTGGATGGTATATCATATATAAAAAATAATTATCATGTTATATTTATTATTAAAATAAATTAAACATCATTGTTATACCCATCCAAATAATAATGTATTGAATTACAATTACACCACGACGTGGAGACGATAAGCCATACGTACGCACGTATGGTGACATTTCATTCAAAGGATGGATAGAATAATGAATATGGTTGTAACATATTTATAATAACATCAACTATATAGAAGATACTGTAGTTATTATTTTATAATGGAAACAACAAAGAAAGAGGATGTGGAAGAAGAATGGAACGTGAAAGAGGTGATGAAATATTTACCTCTTCTTCAGGTTCTTCCTTTTGATTTGATCAAAAGGGCTTCTTAAGATATATTTATGACTAAATTAAGTCCTCTATGATGAATTTAGGACACTTGATAGGGTACTTGGTTAGGTATTGTCCAAGCAAAATGGATTTGAATGTGTGAATTAGAGAGATGGTGGAGTTCCCTTTTATAAGAGGGGTGAGGGGAACCTTAGGAAAAGCTAGAAATATTATTTTATAATAAAATCATTTTCGGTTTCTAATGGCTCCAAAATGATTTATTTAAAAGATAAGGTGGGATGTGTCGAAAACCACTCAACCAATAGGTTTTAGATATTTTTGGGTCACTATATTAACTTTATATTTTAGATTTAACTCTTAGTTAAATAGTTTGATAGTTACCATGTCTCTTTGTATTTTTATATTATATGGTTAATAAACATACTATAAACTTCCCATAAAACCTCAACTGGTTAATTAATGACATATATAAAATTATTTAAGAGCTTTTTCCGATCCATAGATTTTTAGTAATGGAATATCAATTAATAATATAATATTTGTTTTAAAAAATGTTTTATGTCAATTTTGACACTATTTGTTATTTTGTTTCTGCTAAATTTATAGAAGAAATATTACTTAGAAAAAAACACATATAACCAACCCAAACATGTAATTTTAACCTAAAAAATTAGCGGAATTCATAAAAAGTCTCAAATTACATTTATTTGGATATTTATAATATCAATTTTTTTAATATTTCAGTAATTAGATAATTAATGCATCATCATTGTGTCATTAATAAATTAAATTATTTAATGTATAAAAAAGGTAAATAAAATACCATTACGTAGGAAATCATTTTATCTTTCTAATGAATATTTATAGTTTAATATATATTATGTGTAACACTATATTAAAAATATTTTAGTTATTAAACATTGATTTTAACTCTTTTAACTCTTCTTTAAATAAAATAATAATAAATGTCCTAATCTAATCCAACTGGACCAAAGAGGTTCATATTTTATTCCTAAGGTACTTTTTTGTTAAATTATACTTATCCAATAGAATTAGGACATATGTTAAGGTAATAATAATATCATTTTTACCCTTAATTACCCTATTTACTTTTAACTGTGGTGAATAAAAGTAAAAAGATACTATTCACCAAAAATTATTTTCATCTTATTGAACCACATTTTACTTAATGATATCAACCATGTCTCTCAGATTTTTGAAATTCTACTCACAGAAGTGGTAAAATTAATATTTATGTAAATTTGCAAAAGCTCCTAGGATGTGGGTAAAAGACGGTGAAAAGTTCAATAAAATTTAATATATCTAATATTATTACTAAATGACTCCAATGAATTAAATTTAACTTATATAGGTATTATTTATCTATTTTGACCTAAAATAAATTAAAATAAAATAATAAATTATTTAAATAAAAAATCGGTTTTAAACTTTAACTTAGTGTTTTTCACTATTCATCAAAAATTGAATGTTTTTAGAGAAATACCAAAAATTCACCCTAAGCTAATTTCAATATTCCGAATCCAAAAATGAAGACCATTTTGAATGATAAAATTTATAAAATTTCAAAAATTGGGTATTACTATTCATAACGACTATTTTGATTGGTTGTTGTGTGTTAGAACTCGAAGTTGCGTACAACACATGCTATTGTATTATTCCAAGAGAAGCATATCATGGATGATTGGGGTGTTACATTCTCCCCTCCTTCAAATAGTTTTGTCCTCAAAATTTCAAGAATATTACTGCATAAAAAGACTAGGGTGGTTTCTCATCATAAGTTCCTTGGGTTCCCACACTGCCTCTTCCATCTTATGATTTCTCCATATAAATTTTACCAGACGAGTAGTTCGGTTTCTCATAACTTGTTCTCTTATATTAAGAACCTTGACAGGCTCTTCTCAATAAGATAGATCGGGTTCCAGTTCTAATTTCTTCATAGGTGAGTACATGCGTTGGTTTAGGAATGTATTTTCTCAATAGTGATACGTGGAATACATCATGAGCTTTTGAGAGACATGGCAGCATTGCTAAATGGTAGGCTACAACCCCAATTCGTCCTAGAATTTTGAAAGGTTCGATGTACATGGGACTTTATTTTCCCTTCTTATTGAAACATATAACAGCCTTCCATAGAGATACCTTCAAGAAAACAAGATCCCCTACCTAAAATTCCAAATCCTTCCTTAAGTTATTGGCATAGCTCTTCTGCCTACTCTGAGATGCTTTGATGTGGGGTTAGATTACCTTCATATTTCCATCGTTTCCTCCACACGTTCTGGGACTATCAGTTTCTTTCACCAACATCATCCCAACAGGTTGGTGTGTGACATCTCTTTCTGTATAACGCTTCATATGGTTCCATCTGAATACTTGAATGGAAGCTATTATTATATGAATATTCTACTAGAGGTAAATATTGATCCCACATACCTTGAAAGCCAAGTGAGCATGATCTGAACATGTCTTCTAAGTTTTGAATTGTCCACTCTGATTGTCCATCAGTTTGAGGGTGGTAGGCAGTGCTCAAACAAAGTTCAGTATCTAGGGATTTCTGAAGACTTTTCCAGAATCATGATTTGAACCGAGGATCACAATCAGAAACAATCGATTTTGGTACTCCATGATGTCTTACAACTTCATTAATATAAATTCATGCTAAACATTTGAGTGGTAAATCTTCTCTTATAACAAGAAAATGTGCTGAATTGGTAAGACGATTCACAATGACCCATATTGCATCGTTCCTTATAGGAGTGTTTGGTATCCCCATGACAAAGTCCATCGTGATATCATCCCATTTCCACTCAAGTATGGGAAGAGGTTGCATGACTCCTCAAGGCTGTTGCCTTCCAGTATTCACTTGTTGACAAACCATACATCTTGGCACAAAATCAGCAATCTCCCTCTTCATGTTGCCCCACCAAAAATGTTCCTTCAAATCTCTATACATTTTAGTGCTCCCAGTGTGTATAGAGATATTGGAGCTATGAACATCATCCAAAAATTCTCTTTTTAGATTAGTTATATCGGGATATAAAGTCTCTTACCAAATTTCAAAATTCCATCTTCATATACGAAGTCACTCAATCTCCCATCATTCACAGCTTTAATCTTCTTTTGAAACTCCTCATCTTCAACCTAAGAACTTTTTATCTTTTATAGTAAATATGGTTTGGAAACCATTTGAAATAGAATTGATGTTTCACCTTCCCTGGTTATTCTCATATCCATCTTTACTATATCCATGAAAATAGAATCTATTTTAACTCTCATCTTGTTCCAAACTCCAAGATCTTTTCTTCTCAAAGCATCTACCGCCTTATTTTCCTTCCCAAGGTGATATTGTATCATGCAATCATAATCCTTGAGTAGTTCAATCCATCTCATTTTCCTCATGTTGAGTTCTTTCTATGATAAAATATACTTCAAACTCTTGTGATCAGTATAAATCTCACATTTTTCACCATAGAGATAATGTCTCCATATCTTAAAATCATATATTACAATTGATAACTCAAGATCATGATTTGGATAGTTTTTATCATAAATATTTAGCTGTCGTGATGCATAGTAAATAACCATATCATTCTGCATAAGGACACAACCATGTCCTTTCTTTGAAGCATCACTATAAAGATCAAACCCATCATTCCCCGATGGTAGAGTCAATATTGGAGCATTGAATAATCTTCTCTTTAATTCCTCAAAACATTCTTCACTTTATTTTCCCAAACAAATTTCACCCCTTTATGTTTGAGCTTGGTTAATGGGTTATCCAATAGGACAAAATTCTAGATGAAATGCTGATAATAACCAGCAAAACCAATAAAACTGCGTAACTCAGTTATACTCGTCGGTTCTAGCCATTATTTAATTTCTCTTATATTATAAGAATCAATAGATATTCCATCCTTAGAGACAATATGTCCAAAAAAATAAATATCCCAAAGCTAGAATTCACACTTGTTAAAAGTCCCATATAATTCATGTCTTATAAGAGTCTTTAGAATAATGTGCAAGTAATTTTCATAATCTTCGTAGCTTTTCGAGTATACCAAGATATAATTAATAAATACCACTAAAAAGACATCAAGATATTCCATGAAAACTATATTCATTAGATCCATGAAGACAAAGGGTGCATTATTCAATCCAAAAGGAATTACTGTAAACTCGTAATGCCCATACCTAGTTCAAAATGTTGTTTTTCGAATGTCTTCCTTCTTCACATTAACTGATGAAATCCAGATCAAAGTTCAATATTTGAAAATTATTGTGCTCCATGAAGTTGGTCAAATAAATCATAAGTTCGAGGTAGGGGATACTTGTTCTTTATTGTTATAGCATTGATCTCCCTATATTCAATACACAACCTCATAGATTCATATTTCTTCTTTACAAAAAGGATAGGGGCTCCCCATGGAGAAAAACTTGGGCGAATAAATCCCTTATTACTCAATTCCTCTAGTTTTTTCATTAGTTTCACTAATTCCACCGTGGAAACTCTATAAGGGGTCTTCGATATGGGCATTGAACCAGGAATTAAATCAATGGAAAACTCAATTTTCTCATTCTGGAGGATGTCTATATAAATCCTCTGGAAATACATCAATATACTCTTGAACAATAGGTATATCCTCTATTTGAACATTCTTTTCCTCACCCACGGTTATTTCTTTCTCTTCCTCCCTAATAATTGAATTTTGTTGAGCTACTAGGGGTGGATCTAGATAAGAATTAGGTGGTGACGTTTCTTATCTAAAGATAAGGTACTTCTTATCATCATCAAAAATTGTAACCTCCTTCTTATTACAATAAATTTTTTCATCATGGTCCGAAAGCGAATCCATACCGTGGATTATATAAAATTCAATCATGGGTATGATGACGAGATTAGTAGATAAAGAACATTTATATTCCCAAATGGGGACTGATTCACAAAACATTGTTGCAATGATACATCCCTTAGGAGTTTTGACTGACAACTCCATTGTTAAATCAAATTGTAAATATATAATTTTCGAAGAAATCTCGGAAGATATGAAATAATGCTATGATCCAGAATCAAATAAAGCATTGGCTAAACATGAGGAAACTATTAAAGTACCTGCCACCATGTCTTTCGGAGCTTCAACCTCAGCAGTAGTGATAGCATAAGCTTGGACTTGATACCTTGGCCTTTTCTGAGTCAAGTTCCCCTGAAACTTAGGAAATTAATTCTCATAATTCCCCCTTTCTCTACAATTGTATCATTCAACATCGAAAGCCTCTTTCTTCCCCTTGAAATCATGAGTTTGGTGGCCTTTTCACCACACTTGTAATAGACTCTCATACCCATCAGGAAATTATCAGGGTTTTTCTTCCAACATTTAATGCATTATGGATATTCAAATTTTCCCTTCTTCAAATTATATTAATTTCTAGAGTGTTCAGCAGATCTCTTCTTCTCTTGCTTTTCTTTTAATTTGAAAGACTTAGAGAATTAATTTGTTATCATGATAGAACATGAGACAATATATTTATATGATGAGAAGTATTGTGAGACTAATTCTCAGTGGAGAAATGGTTTTTACCCATCAAAGAAATGATCAATCTTACTTCTTGGGTTTTGTCTATAATCTATAGCATGCCTCGCTAACCTTGTAAAGTTAGCTTCATACTATGTGACATTATAATACTCCTTTTTCCTCTGACTCAGAAATTGTCTTTCCATATCCGCTCGATGGTAATGAGGAAAGTATTTTTCAAATAAAATCATTCTAAACTCCCTCTATTATATATTTGATACTTAATCATCTTCATTTGTGTTTTGAATCAATGACTACCACTGATCAGCATCTCCAGTGAGGCAGTAAACTGCCAGGACAACTTTTTCCCTTTCACTACTCCCCAAGGTGAGGAACATTTTCTATAAGGAATTTTTCCATTGCTCAGATACTACTAGATTTTTACTCCCATTGAATATTGGAGTTTTTTACCTCATGAAGTGATCTAACATTGATCCTCCATGCTGCAGATCAGGTTGCTTCATACGGGTAAGGTTATTTTTCATAACCTGAATGAGTTGTCCCATTATGGTTATTAGCTGATCAGCACCAGTTGCTTCACTAGATCCACTATAATTATCTTGAGTAGGAGGGAAACCCTTAAATGGAGTGAATTCATTGATACTATTTCTATTCCTTCCAATTTGCGCCATTTCTAAACAACGGCACAAACTATATTAGTTTATGAATCACAATACATAATTCCAAACTTGTAAAACATTAGACAAAATTTGAATAGCTTATGGAAATAATCCATAATCATAAAAAATGTTTTCTTTGAGGAATTATATACTCATAAACCCTTCATAATGGTTTATAAATAAAATGATAATTATCCTAGGAATATCCCCCATGAGATTCAAAACCATGAGTACAGGAAGGCATGTTGTCAGGCACCAATTCTCATTCGAGTCTAGCTCAAAGCGGTGATTTCATTTTTTACCCCTGGGTACCTATGTGTCAGAGCCACCTCTACCTTCTCGTATCCAAATAGGGATGTTTTTCTTGTAAAACCCACAAAATAGTTATAATACCAAAATTCTGGGAAGTTCTTCTATATTAATCCTCAGATTATATCTTTAGGTTATGTGATCTAATAAGAGTTTATATAAATCTAGTTTACATGGTTTGTAATACACTTCATCTGATACCAACTATAACGCCCTGACTATATTTACCCAGAGTTAGTGCATTATTACATAACATTGGCATGATCACAAAAGATTAAGTCTCGAAAGACCGATTAGTTTAGTAGCCTTAGAAGTACTAGATACATTCATAAGGTTTACATTACATCAACAAATGGGAAACAACAACAACATGGTTTCTATATACAACACTGAGATCCCATATACTATCCCTGCAGGTTATCCATAATAAAAGTTTTGTATCCTGGGAAAAATAAAACATAGAAATGGGTGAGCTCAGATGCTCAGTAAGGATAACAATAAAGTGGAAACTTTCATAAATAAGCATAAACATTTAAGGAAATGTATAAGACTATAAAGAATGATTTTTAAACTTGAACTTAAGCATAATATGGAAAATATAAAATCAAATAATTTCATTTACTTATTCACATGGATATTCTACAAGTCGAATAATCACATGCAATTTCAATAACCTCTTTTATAATGATGGAATGCATAATTTCAGACTGGATAATCACATAGTCAAGGCCTTGTTCCAAGACTACAAATAAGATTTTTTCAAGGACTTATGACAGGACACTATTTTGTCTCATGGGACCTACCGATTCATCAAGGAGATACAGCGGGCTCCACCCATCACTTACTAAGTCCAATGCATTCCTCAAATGAAAAGGTTTAAACATAATATAAACATTCTTATTAAAACTAGCATACGAAATGTCAATACATTATCCATAAACCATGAATTTCATAAAACTAACACATCCATGCTCAAACATATCACAAAACCTTCAATAAAACATGGAATATTTTCATCATAACAAATCAACATCAAATAAGATTAAAATCCATCAAAGGATGTCGACATAGATGAAATCAAAACCTTTTTTTAGAGAAATGTCTCTTTTAATCATTTAAAAGTCATATAATTATAAAAGAAAACATTTATTTTGAAAATATTCATATAATATTTTAAGTGAAACTTAGACGATGTTATAATGATAGAAAATAGCCTCACCCTCCGTATAAGTTAAAAAACATTCTTACCTTAATTTTTTCGAAAAGGTCATAAATTACCTTGTTTGGAAAATGACGGAAAGATTCCATTCAAACCATTTTATAAAAATTCAAATAAGGGTATAAATGAATTTATCCCATAGTATAGTAAAGAGTAAAAAAAATTACAAATAAATTTTTAAGAAACAAGGATGTGGATGATAAAGATGTCCCAGTAGATACTTACGTAAAAACAATCTCAGATAATAAAAATATTGTGAAATAAACCCTTACCTTGTACTTTTCCTTGGTCAAGGGTAGGTTATCCTCTTTTATAATGGTTAAATAATTTTTATTAAATCATTAAATAATCATATACATTAATATGATATCATATATGATCTTTTAACATTGCTTTGTTAGTAATATCTTAGTATTATCATCATTTCAGATGTTAACTGATTCGTCTTCCATTATATGCTTTTTTATGTAATTAATGTTTTTTATGGATAGGATGTATCTTATTCATATTCATAATTATATTAAGTCTTTAAATATTATTTTTAATCATCTAATGAAAATTAGTCTTAAATGGATACGATGGGGAATGAATCTCATCGCGTTCGTGGAGATGGTAATCCGTACGTACGCACGAGCAACAATATCTTTATTCTGATATTAAAATAATATATAATTTGATGATATATCATACATATAGAATCATTATCATGTTATATTTATTATTTACATCAATTTCACACCATTATTATACCCATCAAAATAATAATGTATCGAATAACAGTTACACCATGACGTGAAGACGGTAAGTCGTACGTATGCATGTATGGTGACATGTCATTCAAAGGATGGATAGAATAATGAATATGGTTGTAACATATTTATAATAAAATAATAGTATATATAAGATACTTGATTTAATATTTTATAATGGAAACAACAAAGAAAGAGGAAGTGGAAGAATAAAGGGTCTTGAAAGAGGTGATGAAATATTTACCTATTCTTCGGGTTCTTCCTTTTGATTTGATCAAAAGGGGTCTTTAGGTTGTCTTTCTGACTAAAGTAAGGCCTCTAGGATAAAGTTAGGGAAGTTTATAGGTTATTTTTTTTTAGGTTTTGGCCAATCAAAATTTCTTTTAAGTTGTGAATTATAGAGAAGGGGAAGATTCCTTCTATAAGATGGGTGAGGGGAAACTTAGGAAACGCTAGAAATATTGTTTTATAATAAAATCATTTTCAGTTTATAATGGCTCCAAAATGAATTATTTAAAGGATAAGGTGGGGATTGGTAGAAAACCACTCAATTAAAAGGTTTTAGACAAGTTTGGGTCACTATATTAACTTTATATTTTAGATTTAACTTGTAGTTAAATATTTTGACATTTAACATTTCTCTTTGTATTTTTATATTATATGGTTAAGGAACATACTATAAACATACAAGAGAACCTAAATTGGTTCATTAATGACATATATAATATTATTTAAGACCTTTTTTCTAACCTTATATTTTTATAATATAATATCAATTAATAATATAATATTTGTTCTAAAAACTCTTTTATTTCAGTTTTGACACTATTTTGTATTTTGTTTTTTCTAAATTCATAACAGCATTATTACTTAGAAACAAAATTCATTTAAAAAACCCTAACACATCATATTAACCTATAAAATTAGTTGAATTCATAAAAATTCTCATATTACATTTATTTGGATATTTATAATATAAATTATTTTAATATTTCATTAATTTGGAAATTACTGCATCATCATTGTGTTATAAATAAATTAAATTATTTAATGTCTAAAAAATATAAATAAAATAAAATTATGTGGGAACTATTTTTATATTTATAATGAATATTTATAGTCTAATTTATCTTCTGTGTAACTCTGTATTGAAAATGTCTTAGTTATTAAACATTGATTTTAACTCTTTTAACTCTTCTTTAAATAAAATAATAATAATTGTCCTAATCTAATCCAAGTGGAACAAAGAGGTTAATATTTTATTCCTAATGTTGTTTTTTGTTTAATTATACTTATAAAAAAGAATTAGGATATGTTTTAGGGTAATAATAATATCATTTTTACCCTTAATTACCCTATTTACTTTTAACCGTGGTAAATAAAAGTAAAAAGTTACGATTCACCAAAAATTATTTTCATCTTATTGAACCACATTTTAATTATTGATATCAACTGTGTCTCTCAGATTTTTGAAATTCAACTCACATATGTGGTAAAATTAAGTTTTATATAAATTGGAAAATTCTCCTAGGAGGTGGGTAAAAGACGGTGAAACGTTCAGTATAATTTTATATATCTAATATTATTACAAAATGAATCCAATTAATTACATTGAAATTATATAGGTATTATATATCTATTTTGACCTAAAATAAATTTAAATAAAAATAATTATTATTTAAATAAAAATTCGGTTTTAAATTATAACTTAGTGTTTTTCCCTATTCATCAAAAATTGAATGTTTTCAGAAAAATACCAAAAATTCACCCTAAGCTAATTTCAATTTTCAAAATCCAAAAATGAAATCCATTTTGAAAGATAAAATTTTTTAAATTTGAAAATGTGGGTATTACTATTCATAACGGTTAGTTTGATTGGTTGTGGTGTGTTAGAACTCGAAGTTGTGTACAACACACGCTATTGTATTATTCAACGAGAAGCATACTGTGGAAGCTTGGGGAGATAAAAAATTCATATAACTAGAAAAATTATTTTTGTAATTTTAATCTACTTCAATTCCATGGGTTATAGCTTCAATTTATAACCTAACTGATAATTTATAATTTAAACTAGAGGGTTAACATTTCTAGGTTGTATGTAAGTAAACAAGTTTAATTTAAGAAAGATATATTTCATAGAAAATATGTTTTTTAATTTTTTTAAATAAGTATAAAAAATAGAGGAAACAAATTTAGAAAATCATTTCCAAAAAGGGTCATTTTGAAATAGAAGTTAATATAATTTCATTAACCCTTATGAAAAACTAAATTAGTTTTCATGTTTCAAGGTTCGGTACTTACATAAATTGTAAATATTTTCATATTGAATCGCCTCTTACCACATTGAAATATTGTTATCAACATCACCGTGAAATCACTACAATAACAATAGTTTATGTGAGCTTATTTGGAATATAAATAAATGTGTCTAAGATGAAATACATAATTATATTATTTTAATTTGGTTGGGAATAAAAAAATATAAATTATATGTATGATAATAAATAAATATGATTTTGGGAATATATTCCTCCTAGCATTCATGTTTTTAATAAATTTAATTCAAGTACAACAACACCCCAATGTTCCTCATTTTATCCTATGTTTTTATTATATAGTAAAGGCCAAAAACCATGTGATATGATGGAATAATGACAAGGCATAAGAAAGGGTTAACAAATATCCATATCAATGCATATTTAAAAAGACTCAAGTAACTCAAGGTATCATAAATTACAGCTAATTTAATAAGTATTTTCAAAATATCCAAAAGAGAAATGGTTTCCACATAAATATCCAAACAAGACACTTTAAAAATTATTATGACCCTTGAACAAATATCCTATAAAACCATTCTATAAAACAAATAAAATATAATTTGGTTTCAATATAAATTTATAAGTACCATTGTTAAGAATTCTGTTGCATAAAATTAAGAATCACTAAGTTATTTGTGATTTGCTACCATTTAACTAGTAAAGACATATTACCATAATGATCTTCACAAACCAAAAAATAATCACCCAATAAAAATTCATAAATAAATAAATCCAATATATAATAACTATAAATCCAAATGAATCAAAAATTTAATAATATCTATGCAACCAATTATAGAAATAACTTTAAGAATATAGAGACAATAACCCATGACAGTCTCAATTGAAAAAAAAATTCTAAAAAATAGAAAACCATGGAATCAATCATACCTTATATGAATTAAATAAAAATGAATATTAATGGAAATAAATAAAAGACATGAGAGTTCATACAGAAAAATGAGAAGAATCCATAAGGCTGTGAGTTGATTCCAATACAATTCTACGGAGTCAAAACTCAAAAACATTATCCATGGAAGAATAAATGAGGAGAAAGGGTAGAAAAGTTAGAAGAAAATATGATATTAAAGAGATATTTGGATGGAAAATTTCCTATAGTTGAGGAATGCAGAGAAGCCTTAGATCAAATGTGATTCAGTGTGAAAAATGAGGAGAATATGGGAACCTCATGGAGTTGTTAAGGGAGGTCTCCTTTATCTTGGATAGATGAAATTAAGAGCGGTTGTGGAGAAGAAACATGTGTGTGGGTAAAATAAAAAATTAATCGAACTAAAAAAACTACTAGGAAAACCACTAGGTTCATAGTGATGTACTACTATTTACTCTTAGACACATCCAAACCACTCATACTACTTATATGGATAAAGGGTACTTAGTTTATTTACAATGAGTACCTAGTATCACATATAAGTATAACTTAAAAGTGTAACCCCTTAATAGGCGCCCACAATCTCTAAAACTCCTCTAGATCGCTGAACCGCATCTAAAAATTCATAATAATCCATCCTCAACCATTTATAACCATTTATAAATCATCTAAACAAATAAAACCCCAAAAATGTAATCAAAAAAATTAAATAAACTCTGGTTATAACTTTACAGAGATTCTATATAGGGGAATAACAATGATGTATTCACTCTCCCTAAGACACAAGTCATTAAAACCTCTACACCATTTTAATTATCATCATTGTTAAGGTTTAGTATTTGTTCACCAGAAATATTTATTACTCTAAATTATCCAGTACAACCACTAATCCTACTGCATGATTTAGGTATCACGACTTCTAATTCCATCTTAGTATATCTAAGAAAACCAATTTTCAATCCCTAATTATAGAAAATATATCACACTGAAAATATATAACAAAAACTTATATTTGACTAATTAGAGAACTAGACATTTCATTTCTAATTTTTAATACCCAGATTCATTCTGAATCACTAAAAACCAATAATTCAAACTTTAAAATACCAAATCCACAACATTCTTATCATGTGTGAATTATTAAAATCTATAAAAATATAAATCCCTCGTGAAATATTAATACCAAATTATTCACCATCATCCATAGGACTCTCAAAATGTTAACAATCACTCAGAATACAAACTATGTTACTCCCCACCTTATGATTCCATTATGGTTATCAAGTCCATAATAGAAATGATTTTAGTTTATCAGAGGGAAAATTTTATGGAATTATTCACAAAGAAATATTAATTATTTTGAAACCACATGCCAATTTGTTTTTTAAAATACTTCATTATATACAAAAATCAATTATGAATCTTTAGTTTAAGTAAACAAGATACTCATACATTATTTTTGTAGGATGAATTATTAGATTTAATATTGGTAAATTACATTTCAATTTAATATAATATTCCATTTCATTTAAAAAAATATTTTTCTTCAATGTAAAAAAATATTCTATTTTAAAAAATATCAATATATTGAAAAAAAATCCTTTTTAAACATAGATAACAATGAAATAGATATAATAAAATATTTTTTATTTAAAATATAATATCAAATTCTCATTCCAAAAACATTGAGTTTCATAACATAAGTTATATGATTCAACTAAAATATTTTTAGATAACAATATAAAAAATCAACATACGTTAAAATACTAATAAATTATTCCAAACAACTCAATTCAAACTACCCATGTTCTAAATCGACTCAATCAAATATTATTTACTACATTTTTTTCAACATCATTTTAAGAAAATATAATAGTACATCACTACATAGTAAATAATAATAAAATCCAGAAATAGTATATCACATGACTAAAAATTTAATGAAATCCAAAAACAAAAAATAAACCCAATATTAAAACATTTTAAAGAAATAATATAGTTGTGTTCATAGAAATAAAATATAGAGAATAAAAAAAGTAAAGATCATCATATTTCCCTAAAGGAAATAATATATGATGATCTACGAAAAACTATAGGTTGGGTGCATGGATCATTCTATGTATTACTTATATAAACAAAAAAAATAATTATTTGGATATATAACATTAAATATGATAAATTAGCTACCAAAGAAATAAGAATGTGTATCTCAATCAAAGGAACCATTTTTTGGTATGTATTATCCCAGAAATCACCAATATATTTATATAAGAACAGTTTATCAATTAATAATATTTCAGTTAGCAAAAAATATAATAGGATTTGGTGTAGTATATCTCCCACACCCAGGCATGCAATATTGAATGGAATCCTATATGTTTTAAAATATTGAAAAATTTTCAAGACCCAATATGTGGCCCAACACTAAAATTATGTACGATTATTATGGTTCCACAATCATTCAAATGAGAATGGTTAGTCCATGGATACACCCAATAGATCCCACATCCATAATGAGCTACAAACCTGCATTCCAAAGGCAGATCATCATTGAGGTTTGCTAGTAAAGACACTTCGGAACTCACATTAGTCAAGATGATGGGAGGTGGGGCACATCCCACCTTGTTTTGGTTAATTATTTTATACTCTAGGAATCTATTATTAATTGATGATATGTTCATGAATCCATCCAATTCCTGATATAGACCTTTTCACCCATGTTCAAATGACTTCACCAGAACTATATTTTTATGATAACAAATTCTTATATCAGAAATTATTCTTTATTCTCTTATATGTATATGATGATATAATTTATTTCCTTATTTGAAAACTATGGAGTTTATCCTTATCTAGGTTGGTGTTTGGGGTTTTTGAATTTTTTTTGAAACTATAAGATTCATCTTACGTATCATGTGATAATAGGAATAAAAGACTATGTATTTCATTTTATTTTTGTCCTATTAATAATATATCATCGGATTTGTGAGTGGTTATTATGTGTATGAGGTTATTATAATATAATTCATCAACTATATATCCCTCTAATGGGTGAGAAGATGTAATCAGAAAAACATTTGAAAGGAGGCCCATATAGGGTATATTTTATCATGTTGACGGCACAATAGACACCAGTCTCTAAGCCCACATGAGTCACGTTTTGTTTAAGAAACAAGAGACTGTGTAATATAAAAAAATCATTAGAGTGTAATATGAAATTTTAATGGAGATTAAACATCAAGGCTTCCCTAAGATGCTTAATTGAGAATATTACCCTTTTAAGAATATGGAGATCTAATCGGGGATTACATCTAAGGCAGATGACCATTTCATAGATATATTGGTATAGGGATTATAAACTGAGGTTTCCCTTTGGGAGGTATTATTACCAATCATGTGGATAATATGGATTTACAAGAGGATGGTTATAAGATTATTTTTTTGTTAAATGATTTAATTTGGTGTTCTAGTCTTCATGGGAAATATAGCCTCATAAGAATACATTATATTTATTTGTGTGTGTGTGTGTGTGAGAGAACTATGAACTTCATAGGTAATTTGGAACCATGAAACAGAGGATGGGAGTATGATCTATATGGAAATAACTCATTATGAAGAATTCTTATATATCCCATTTATAATAGGAGTCATGCTTTATGTAGTATTGTTTGTTCTTAAATTGTTGATGCGTGAAGAAATAAAACTAATTCCAAGGAGGATTGTAGCTTCAATGTTTAGAAATATTGGAGTATTTTAGTTTTTTAAACTAAGGTGGATACCGATTTTAAATTAACCCAGAACGATCATCAGAGTGTGGAGTCATGATTACTGATAAATCTAAAATTAAATATCACCTCTTAATATGATTAAGGGAATGTTTTGGGTTTACACCAAAGAGGATGGTATTGTATGTAACAATTTCACAACTAATAAAATATGAGGAATAATGATACACTCATAATTTAATTTCCTCCAATGCTCATGAATTACTAAAATATTGAAAGGTATATACCAAGGTTTATTCCCAAGTCACATATTCATTATCTATCCTCTAATTAAAAAAGATATAGGAACATAAAAGGTCTATTAAATATACATGTATAGTATAGAGGCACCTTCTAAGGTAGGCCGGAACGAACTCCCCCTCCTCTACGTAAGGGTTATCGGACCACATGTCTAGTTAATGGTTATGTGATTAATGACATAAAAGATTGTCTGATCCCAAGGGTTTCATGATCACATAAGTGAGTTCAGGACTTAGGGTGAATGAAAAGGCACTATAAACCCAATTATGAATATAGTTAAATGAGTTTGTAACCCAATTTAATTATGGACACTTCCTATTTAGAGGGGGTTCTTTGAAAAAGCCTCATGTTCAGGGGTTCATATGGTAGTATCAGATAGGGGGTTCCCATGTGGATAGGGTAAATGTACAATGGTGTTCACAAGACATGGATGACATTCCCAAAAGACTTTTTCTTGGAAACATATAAAATGTCATGTATGATTATCTCATGAATGATTCACATAAACATAGATTTTTGTGAATAAGATTCATACATTATTGGCCCATCATTATGAACTTCATTGAACCCAAGCCATGTTAAGGGAGACATGCATGATGAAGTGTGGAAGTATTTTTATATCACTCAGAGCCTCATAATGTAATTACAAATCTAAGATTTTTTTGTAAAGATAAACATTTTCCTACATGTGAATGGTTTTTTATTTGAATCCATCACAATAATGTATCACATAACCCATAAAAAATAATGGTTTTTTATAACCAAAGTATCATCTGATCAAGATAAATGCATGACCAAGGGTGTAAGGAATTGTGTTGAAAGTCATTGAATGAATGTGTCTCAAAAACCAGGACACATGAAGGTGTTGTGAGATTGAAGGTTTCTCTATGGGTGTATAATGACATTATAATCCCCAAACGATCATGTAAATGGGGTTATTATATGGTCTCTCACGTGGTGAATAGTCTCTATGAGGATTTATCTAAAGTATGTATCCAACTATTAATTAGATACTTCTTTATGCTTCTCCATCCATCTTTCATGGATGAGGTATGGGTTTATATGGTTAAATTTGGTAGAAGATGTTCCCACTTTTCATGGTGAATGTATCATATGTATTATCTTGAGAAAGTAGGCATAATAAAACATACATTATATACATTGATATGACTTCAAATTTGAAGAATATCCATTAAAAATATAACAAATCCCCAAATAGACCATATACGTAAACTATCATTAGAAACTGGTAAATATAAAAAACTGGTTCATAAGACATTTCATTGACTCCCACTTATTTTATCATAACTGGACCCCCTTTTGACTTATCTTACATAATACCATTATTTATGCCATAAGGAAAAGACACATATGAAATGGTGAGCTCAAATTCTCCATAAGGGTAAACAAGGTAGATATCAATCATATCATAATCATAATACAAAAGAACATAACACTTAAAAATCTAATCATGCATATGAAAGATCATGATATCATGAAATAAGATAAATCATGATAGTTCATAAGAATAAATGAATTTAATCCCAAAATTTAGAAATTAATACATGATATTTTTTGGAATTCACATAAGCATAGATAATCATTTCATACTAGTCAAGGCTCATTGCCAATATCATAAAAGGAGACAAAGTTTATTACTCAACCAAGTTTACTTACCATAATAGGCCTATATTACTGAATCATATTGACTTGATATTCCATACATGTCTATATAATGATATATAAATCTTTATCCAATTAATTGGAGGGATATATGGGTCCCACACATCTCATAATAAAATCATTCTTACATGTTCCAAAGTGAACATAAATCATAGCATAACCCGAGGAAGAAAATGGGTTTCTTAATCATTATTACATCATAATACACATAAAACCAATGTAATTCATAAATATCATTCCATAAATAAAGAAAATCATATCATATTGACAATAGGGATAGAAACGTAACCTTATTTAAATAATGACATCTTATATGGAAACTAATTTTGATAAAATATTTGAAATTAATTCTTGAAGAAAATATACATTAATCATAAAAATGTTTTCTTTTCTAAAAATTTCATGAAATATTTAAATAAAGTAATGTAATTAAATCTAAACATAAAATAATGAATATGAGGATTCATGGAAATAAAGCATTATATAATCTTAAGAATACATTCATGCCGTATAAGATAAAAAATATTCTACTCGTACTTTTTTTAAAAAAGTCAAAAAACACCTCGTACTGAAAACAAAAAAATATTCCTTTCATAACATTTAATAAAAATTAACCAATGAATAAATATTTATTTAAAAAAATTACGAATAGTAATAATATTACATATTTAGGAAACATTGATGTGGATGATAAATATACCCCAGTAAATACTTATGTATAAACAGTCTTAGATAATAATGAGATTGTGAAAGTATCCCTTAAATTAGGTCTGATATCCTTTCTATATTTCTAAAACTACTTTACAATGGTTTGAATAATTTTCTTGACCTATTCCATCATCATAGTAATTTTTATGATACAATATATGATAATAGTAATATTTCATTGTTTCTCATTATTTGGATATTAACTGCTTTATGTTCTTATGAATTTTTTGTTGAAAAAATTATGGTAATCCTTATTAGGTCATATTTATATAATTTAAAAATGATATTAAAATAAAATATACCATTTTTATTCATTTTTATATAATAATTCTTTAATTAAGATCATGTAGAATGAATCGCATCGCATCGCGGAGACGGTTGTTAGTACGTACACACGAGCAACAATATAGTTCTCATAATGGTTGAATGATATTGAAGTTGATGGTGTATAATATTTCACAATTAGTATCATGTTATAATAATAATTTATAGTTATAATTTCCATAATTATACCCATCAATGTAAGGTTTTGGTGAAAAACCGATTACACCATGGCATGGAGACGGTAAGTCGGAGGTACGCGCGTGTGGGGATTTTATTTTTTGTAGGATGGATAGAAGGTGTAATTGGTTGTTTCATAATAATAGTAACATATTAATATATTAGTGACACTAATGTTATTACTTTATAATGAAACAATTAATGAAGAGTAAGTAGAAGAATAATGAAATTTGAAATAATTGGAAGAAAATATTACCTCTTTCTCTCTGTTCTTCCTCTAAATATCTTCATAGAGCAGTAGAGTTGGTCTTTGAAGAAGGCCAGAACCTCTAGAAAGTAAATATAAAAATTCAGAATGGATAATTGAGGAGTATGAACGATATTGAAGGTTAAAATTTATGTGAATATGTGAGGTAGGATTTGTCCTTTTATAATTTAGGTGAGAGGCACCCTCGGAAATTCTTAAACTATTAAATTAATAAAAATTGATTTTTTCAATCAGAATGATTCCAAATTTAAATATTCTAAATATAATATGAGGATATTTTTAAATCTCCTAATAAAATAATTTTTATATGAGTATTGATTTTATTTTAGACCTTATTTTTGGGTTTACCCTTAATTATTCTCTTTTAATTTTAATTATGGTAACAAAATTTTAATTATTTAAAGACTATAACTTTTACTTATATAGGGTAAATTTCGCATAATTGGACACTTAATGAACATTTATACCAAATATTAGTCACTTGGTTATTTTAAAAAAATTATTATTTTTAAATAATTTAATAATTTCCATTTTTTATAAAACATCAATTATGTCAATTCTTACACAATTCATTTTATTGAATTTAAATAAAATATGAACATTGATATAACATCAATCCAAACCATTTAATAATCTTATAAAATGTAATATTAACCAATAAAAATAATTTATGACATAAATTATGTCATAAATTATTTATTTTAATATTTATAATATCATTTATTTGATTCCTTTATTATTAAAGCAACCACTCCATCATTGTGTCTAAATAAAATTTAATTGTTAAATATCTAAAAATTTTAAATAAAATACCATGATGTACTAAATTCATTTAAATTTATAATTAATCTTTTAAGTTGACGTTATCACTTATATAACACCGTATTAAAATTATTTCTTTTTGAAAATATAATTTTATAACATATTTACCTTTAATTTAAATTATAAGTTATAAGTGTCATAATGACACATAAATGGATTTAAAGGGGCATATTATCTCCCAATGGTTGTTTTGGTCATCCATATCTCATCCAATGATATTAGTAAAGGTGTTATGTAAGTTTTATAATAGTATTCTTACACTTAATTACATGTTTTACACTTTTACCGTATTAATAAAAAATACAACAATTACTATTAATAAAGCCCAAAAATAAAATAAATTTGTTTACATAATTTGGAAAAAATGATTCCAAATATTAAGTATATTTTTTAAAAAATCAAAATACATATTTTTTATTAATTAATTTAAAATTAATCTCGTTGTTGAAAAGAGAGAACAAGTTCAAAATCTAAAGCATTGAAAAAGAATGAAATGTTTTTACATATGAATTTAATGTAAAATTAATACTTATAGAATAAATTATATTGAATGATAAAAATATATTCTATTAATACTTCAAAACCACTCAATATTATAATTTTACCATATAAATCATTTTGAGGGAAAAAGTTGTTTTCAATTAAAAATCAGTGCATTTGTACTAATCATCAAAATTTGAAAGTTATCAGAAATTTTTTAAAATTTCATCCAATGTAAATTATTAATGTGTAAAAATATTAATTTAAAATAGGTTCTCCACTCAATGGGAAAAAATGACCCTTTTGAAAAATATATATTTTTATAAAATAAATAGGGTTCATTCATACCCTATGACTAAAATATCAATTGGATGAATATAAAAAATATTTTATTAAGTTTATAAGATATATATCTCATTAATTTCATTACTAATAGTAATTCACTCAATTTATTAATACATTAAATACAAATATCTAATTGATTTAAATTTTTCATAAATAATTGGTAGCTAATGATTTCACAATTCATTCTCATAAATTAATAATACTTATTCTTGTTATCCTAATAGGTAGAATACAATGGTCATATTATAATAATGGTATCCTATGGTTCATTTAAACTCGTGATTTCATGAAATTCAACATACTAATGAATAAAAATTATTTAAATAAAATATTTCATAATAAGGTCTGGGTGTTACATTCTACACCATTAAACTGAATTTTTACCTCGAGATTCATCACTTGGAAACAAATAGATAAGGATAACTCTCACTCATTGTATCCTAAAGTTCCAACACATATTTCTCAATTTGGGGGTTCCACTATAAATATTTAACCAAGTGAGTTGTCTTGATTCATATAACTTTTTTTCTATGATCTAGAATCTCTATCAGTTATTCTTCATAATAATGATCATGATCAGGCAGTATGACTTATAAGTTTTGTAAATGTGAATGATCATGTATGTACTTTCTCAAAAGAGATACATGGAACCGTCATGAACTTTACCGAGATTCAGTGGAAGTTCTAATCGGTAAGCTACCTTCCAAACATGATCCCAAATTTCAAAAGAACTGATATTCCTAGGTCTCAATATTCCCTTATTTCCAAATATCATTACTCTATTATATAGATATATTCTTATAAACACCATGTCACTAACTTCAAACTATCTATATTTTCTTCAGTTTTTAGGATAACCATTTTGTCGACTCTAAGCAACTCTTATGTGGTGTTGAATAGATCTGGCCTTCTCTACTATTTCATCAACTACGTTAGGTCCTAATAGATTTATTTCCCCAAATTCATCCCACAATATTGGAGTTCTACACTTCTTTTCATATTTGTATTCATAGAGATCCAATTTAATATTATATTGAAAGCTATTGTTTAAATAAAATTCCACCAAAGGTAGGTGTTGATCACAATCACCTTTGAAATTCATAGAGAAAGCTCTTAACATTTATTCCAAAGTTTGAATTGTCCTATCAGATTGATTGTGTATATGTGGATGATAAGTAGTGCTAAAACATGACTCTTATTCTAGATCATGATGAATACATCGCCAAAATGTCAAGGTAAAACTATAATCCAAATCAGACATAGTAAAAAGTGTTAATCCATGAAACATTACCACCTTTTTTATATATATCCTAGAAAGCTGATCAACAGAGAAATCCTATCAAATAGAAATAAATTTTGCCAAATTTTTATGGTGATTCACTATAACCCATATAGTATTATTGTCATTGGATGTTTTGGGAAGTACTATGACAAATTCCATAGTGATTTTTCCCATTTTCATTCTGTTATGGGTAACGGTTGTAAAATCCCCTTAGAATTAAATATCTCAACCTTAACTTGATAACAAACCAAGAATCAATAGACATATTTAGCAACATTTCGATTCATTCCATCCCACCATAAATGCTATTTCATGTCCCAATACATATTTTTGCTTTCATAATGAATATAGAATGAAGAACTATGAGCCTCATCCAATAGATCCTTCTTTAATTTTGGTATGGGAGGAATAAAAAACTTGATACATGAACCTTATTATTCAGTCATAATCATGTTTGAATTCAAGAACATTTATCACCTTCTTTTGTAGCTCTATATATTTCTTCTACGACTCCTTTTTCTTGACTAGTATAGATGTATGAATATTCATTTCTGAAAGATATAGTTTCATACCTTACATTAATATTTCATGATCTATCCTTTGAAAATACATAAATATTGGATCATTTGTGATACTCATCATGTATAGGCTAGCATGGTCTTCTTAACTCAATGAATCTCCCACCTTGTTCGCTTTCGCAGGGTGGTAATGTATTGAGTAGTTGTAATCTTTAATCAACTTCAACCATCTTCATTGGTGCATATTTAACTCATTTTCGTGAAAATATTATTTAAACACTTATCTTTAGTATAAATATCACACCTTTCACCATTAAGGTAATGCATCCATATCATTACTCCAAATATTATTGCATCTTACTCCAAATCATGAGTTGGGTAATTTTTCTAATGGATTTTTAATTGTCATGTTGTATAAGTAATTTCCCTACCATTTTTCATGAGAACACAACCCAACCCCTTTTGGGATGCATCACTAAAGATCACAAACCATTCTCCAATACAATATAGTTTGGGCATCGGTGCACTAACTAAACTTCTTTTTAGCTCTTCAAAATTTTATTCACATTCCGCATTCCATATGAACTTAAATAATTTTTGAGTCAAATTGGTGAGTGTGTTAGATAATCATGAAACATATTTCACAAAATTCAATAATATCCAAAAAACCAAGAAAAATTCGAATATTAGTTACCATTTTTGGTCTCATCCAGATTTTAACAACTTCTGTTTTTTGATGGATTCATAGATATCCCCTGTCTTGAGATTTTGTGATCCAAAAATGAATCTTTCTTCAAGACAAAATTCACACTTGGAAAAATTTCCATAAATATTCTCTTTTATCATGGTCCTTAGTACAAATCGAAAGTGTTCTTCATGTTATTACTTTATCTTTGAATATAAAAGAATATCATCTATAAAGACTACCACAAACATATCAAGATAGTCTCTAAAGACTCTACTCATTGGATCCATGAAGATATTTGGGGAATTACTAAGACCCAAAGATGTCAATATATATTCATAGTGTCCATATCTTGAATGGAATGTTGTCTTTGGTATATCCTCATTCATGAACCTTAATTTATGATATCCTAAATGAAGATCAATCTTAGATAAGTATTGAGATTTGAGTCATTGTCTTAATAAGTATTCAATATGGGGAATATGATATTCTTTCTTGAGAGTGATCTTTTTAAATTATCAATAATCAATATACTGTCTCACTGATCCATCTTTCATATTAACAAACAGAAAAGGTTCTCCCTAAGGTGACACAATAGGGTGTATGAATCCCTTATCAAGATTCTCTTGGAGTTACTTATTCAATTCCTAAAAATCAATTGGGGCCATTATATAATGTGTCTTTGAAATAAGAATAGTACCCTATATGTGTTCTATTGAAATATCAACATCACAATTTGGTGGAAGACCTAGAAATTCATCTGAAAAGACATCACCAAACTCCCACAAATTGGGTTTATTCACAATCACAAGTTTATCCACATTAATTTTACATAAATAACATTCATTTATAAAAATCAATACCGATAAGTTGAGAGAAATTTATATTAGAAGTTTATATCCACCCATGCATCAATATATGATCATAGATTGATCTAGAATATCAAATGTGACTTCCCTTCCTTAGAAATTGATATGATATTCGTATATAGAGAGTTGATCCATGCTAAGAATCACAAAAAAATTCCATTATATGATGGATCTCAATATTTAAAGTAATTACATTCCCCCAAACATCAATTGGAGAATAATTATGAACATTTGATGCAATTGTTATACCATTATGGGTTGTCAAAACTAACTAAACATCTAATTGTTGAGTTAATATTGTGATACCCTTAAAAACATCTTCAAAAATAAATGAGTGGGTGGATATAGAAACGAATAAAACATATTCTAATTTAGAGTGGATGGTAAGAGTGCATTTACCCACTTCATTATTGTACTCCACGTCACTGATAGTGATCACATGTGACTTTCCTTTGTCTTGGACATACTAGTTTTCTGAAATTGATCGTCATCAATATACCTTGGATTTGTGAATTGATTGGTATAATTCCTTATTTCCTTTCACTTGTAACATGTAAGTGTAGTAGGTGTATTATTTATAGACTTCTCTTTATTCACACCATTAGATATCATTCTTCCATCACTTAAATATTCAACTCCATGATGACCATGTTTTACACACATAAAATATTTATTGTCCCCTTTAAGACAATTCACTTCATGTTTCTTTTCACACATCCAGCATAAGGGAAACTTCATATTTTTTCAGTTTGGTCTTTAGATTTTCCATTCAATCCCATTTATCTCTTCTTATCAAACCCATTGGATTGATGGGTTACACAAATATCTATCTGAACATTAATAGATCATCAAACGATTTATTTTTAGAAATTGATGTCCCTTATGGTTAATGCGCTTGAAAGATATGGTTTTAATCCACTAATAAATCGATCAATTTTACTCTCGGGTTGAATAATAATTCAAGAATCATACCATGAAAGTTTTGTAAAATATTCTTTGTAAGTACCAGTAGATTCATCATCCTTTTTATTAAGTTCAAGGAACACATCCTCCATCTTTGTTCGAATAATACAAGGAAAGTACTTATTGAAAAATAAATCATTGAACTCATCCAATTCCATGGATTCAATTTCATCACTTTTCCTCATATTATTGATTGGATTCACCATTAACCATCTTCACCTTCTATAAGATAGATTATGAAGATGAATTTATCATGTTCTAGACATTAGAGAATTGGAAATATCTTTTCAGTGGTACTGGTCCATTTTTCATCCACTAATGGATTAGATGACTCACTGATGTAATGTGGACACTACCTCATGAAATACTCAATAGAATTTTGTTCCCCATAATTATTATTTCGAAGTCCTGCATGAATCATATATTGAGAAAGTTGTGTGAGCATAGATAAAATATTTTACACTCCAGATCCCATAACATTTAGTTTTTTAGGAGGACAATCATTTCATTTCCCATCATATACAACATTAACACTGTTCCTTGAAGTTATAGTCATTGACTAAAACCAAGAGTTAAAGTTTGAGGAACTCTAATCATAATGAGAAAACCACATAACTAAGAATAAAATATCAATTTATGAGACTTTAGGTTTTATACAAGGTGATTCACAATCATTTATAAAACACTAAGATTGTAACCTATACTTAAACATATCTTTAGGGTTCTAACTGAGGATTTCTCATACAAGGTTCCAATGGTTAAATATACCTTTCCTCTTATACCAACTATAATGACCCATACTTTATATACATTTATTAACTTTAATATTGAAGAATATTTTTCACAAAATATAACAAAGACATAAAAGGACCATTTAGGTATATTTTCATTATAAACTGGGAAAAATAAACAACTGGTTCATAAGACATCTTCATTTTCTCCCACTTATTTCATCATAACATGACCCCTTTTGAAATATCTTACTTAATACCTTTCTTCGTAACATAGGGAAAGGAAACATATGAAAGGGTGATCTCATATGTTTAGTAATATAAAATAAGTGATATATCAATCATATCATAATGATAAGAAAAAAGAACATAACATTTGAAAATATTATCCTCCAAATGAAAGATCGTGATATTATGCCATGGGATAAATCATGAAATTTCATAAAAATCAATGAATGTAATCTCAAAATTCATAACATAAGGCATGATATTTTTTGGCATACACATAAGTGTAGAGAATAATTTCATATTAGTCAATGATCATCACAAAGATCATCATAATGGACAAAGCCCATTAATGAACTGGGTTTACATACTATTCAAGGACTATATTAAGGAACTATATTTACTTTCTATTCTAATAATGTTTATCTCATGAGATATAAATCTTTACATATTGCATTTGAGGAAGATTTAGAGCCCACCCATCTCATAATGAAATAATTCTTAAATGTTCCACGAAAACATAAATTATATCATAACCCAAGGAAGAAAATGGATTTATTAATCATCATTCCATCATAATCCATATAATACAAATGGAATTCATAAATAGAACTCCCTAAGAAAACTCAAAACATAATGAAAATAAGGATATAAGTATATCCCTTTTTAAATAATGTAATCTTATATGGAAAATAATTTTGACAAAACACTTGAAATTATTTCTTGAAGAAAATATCATTTCTTCCTCAAAATTATTTTCTTTTCTCAAAATACCATGAAATTTTAAAAGCAAAGAATTTAATTTAAAATATAGATGAAATATTATAAACGAACCATCATGGGAACAAGGCTTTATAAATCTGTAATAATAAATTCATTCCATATAATTTAAAAAACATTTTCCTCGTACTTTTACAGAAAAAGTCAAAAATCGTATCACACCAAAAATGAAAAAAAATGATTCATTTCATACCATTTAACAAAACTTCACCACTGGGTAAAATTAACTATAAAAAATTTTAGAATAATAGAAGTCATATAACATATTTACAAAACATGGATATTGATGATAAATATACCATAGTAAATACTTATGTATAAACAATGTCAGATAATAATGATACTGTGAAATTATCCTTTATCTTAGGTTTGATATCCTTCTTATGAATTTGAAATTCTTGTATAATGATTTAAATTTTTTCATTGACTTATTATATCATCATATTCATTTTTATGATATTATATATGATCATAGTTTCATTTCATTGTTACTCATTATTTGGATATTAACCACTTTATGTTCATATTAATGTTTTGTTAAATAAGTTTTGGTTATCATTATTAGATCATATTTATATCATTACAAAATGATATTAACATAATATATACCATATTTATTCATTCTGTATATATTCATGCTTTTAATGAAGATCATGTAGAATGAATCTCATCACATTGTGGAGACGGTAGGTCGTACGTACACACGAGCGATGATATCATTCACATAATGGTTGAATGGAATTGAAGTTGATGGTGTATAATATTTAAAAATAAGTTTCATGTCATAATAATCATATATAGTTATTATTCCAATCATTATACTCATCCATGTAAGGTGGTGGTGAAAAAAAAATTACCCCATGGCTTGGAGACGGTAATCTGTACGTATGCACGCATTATGATTTCGTTTATTGTATGATGGATAGAAGGCCACATATGTTTATTTAATAAGTATAATAACATATCAGTATATGGTTTATGTTGATGTTATTACTTTATAAATAAACAACTAATGTATAGAATGTATAATAAGAAAAAAAAATTGAAAGAATTGGTAGAAGAGATTACATGTTCCTCTACGTGCTTCCTCTAAATATCATTCTATAGCAATAAAGTTGGCCTTTGAAGAATACCAGAACTACTATAATGTAAATAGGAAAGTATATAAGGGAATATGGAAGGGGATGGATGATTTTTAATGCATGGATTGATGTAAAGAGGTGTGGGAGGATGTTCCCTTTTATAATTTAGGTGAGGGGCACCATTAGTAATTATTGAAATATTAAATTAATTTTTTATAAAAATTATTCCAAATTAAATTTTATAGAAGATAAGATGGGTATAGTTGGAAATAATCTCATCCAATAATTTTTAGACATGTATTGATTTGATTTTAAACCTTTTCATTTCGGTTTACTCTTAATTATTCTATTTTAATTTTTATTTAGTTAACAACATTTTAAGTATTAAGAGGCTATAAATTTTACTTATATGAGGTAAATTTCCTATAATTGGAAACATAATGAACATTTAAAACTTATAATTATAATTTTTTTATTTTAAAACATTTTTTTTTATTTTTAAATAATTTAATAATTTTCTATTTTTTAAAATATCAATTATGTCAATTTTTACACTATAGATTATATTGAATTTAAATAAAATAAAAACAGATAGATAACTTCAAAACAAACCATTTAATAATATTCTATCATGTAATATTAACCTATAAAAAATATCTAATGAAATAAATTGTTTCAAATAATATTTATTTTTATATTTATAAAATCATTTATTTGATTAATTCATTAACAATGCAATCACTACATCAACATTGTGTCATTATTAAATTTAATTATTTATTATCTAAAAATTATAAATAAACTAAAATGATTTATAAAATATCATTATCTTTATAATTAGTACTTATAGTTTTGTATATCACTAATATAACCCCATATTAAAATTGTCTTAGAAATAAGATATATTTTCAGAGCATATTTTCCTTTTCATTAAATTAAATGTTTTAAGTGTCATAATAACACCCAAGTGGCTTCAAAAGGACAAATATTTATCCCAATGGTTGTATTGGTAATATATATCTCATAAAAGTATATTAGGACAAGTGTTATGTTTTTTTATAATAGCATTCATACCCTTAATAACCCATTTTACCCTTTTTACCATATTAATAAAAACTATCGAATTTTCTATTCATAAAGACCAAGAGTAAAATAAATCTATTTAAATAATTAGGACATACTAATTGAAAATATGGAGTCCATTTTTAAAAATTCAAAATAAAGGTATAAATTAATTGAAAATTAATCTCATTTTCAGAAATGGTGAACAAGTTTTAAATACTAAAACATTGCTAAAGATTGAAATATTTTTACATATGAATTCAATGTAAAATTAATTCTAATAGAACACATTGTATTCAATGAAAAAAAATTTTATATTTATAATTTGAAACAATTCAATATTATAATTTAACCATATAAATTATTTCAATGAAAAAAGCTGTTTTCAATTAAAATTTTGTGTATATTAACTATTCATCAAAATTTGAATGTTATTGGGAAAATTTGAAAAATTCACCCAAAGAAAATTTTTATATTTTGCATCATAAGAAAATTATTTTTTTCTACATAAAAATTATTAATGTGTCAAAATATTAATTGAAACAACGTTTCTTTATTCAAAGGCTTAAAATTATGCTTTTGAAAAATAATGATTTTTATAAATCAAATAGGGTTTATTCAAACCCAATGACTAAAATATCAATGGGATGAATATAAAAATATTTTATTAAGTATATAACACATATATCTCATTAATTTTATTACTAATACTATTTTACTCAATTTATTAATAAAAAAATTATAAAATATAATTTATTTAAATTTGTCATAAATAATTGGAAGCCAATGAATTCACAATACATTTTCATATGTTAGTTAAACTTATTCCTGATAACTTAATGGGTATGCTATAACTGTCATTTTATACTAAGGGTGTATCACAGGTTATTTAAGCACGCGATTGTGCACAATGAAAGCTACTAAAAAATTGAAATTATTTAAAGACAATACTTCAAAAAGACGTATGGGTGTTACAGTAGGAAGAAGGTGGTATATCTTCCAAGAATTGATACTCTTAGCATTCATTATATTCATGTGACACTGAGGTATTTTCATCATTGAATTCAGAAGATCAAATTATCTTCGGAAATTGATTATATAATTAATCCAGGGTAATTTGAGATAGGATCCTCTCACACTATTCATTCTTCATATGATTCCATCGATTCATGTAATGAATTCATGGGATCTAGTTTTTTAATTCTATGATTGCTTCATGGGATAATTAGTGTCCATAAGGAGATCGTTATGCGATGAAAGTTTTAATCCTCTTGTGTGATGTTGTGGGGAATGTGTATTGATTCTCATGATCAATCTTATTCATATGATGGATCGGTGATACTCTATTCTCAAATATTAAATTGGATATGATAGTAGTAAATTATTTAGGTTATATCATGCATGAAAGAAGTAGATTATGTGCACCATATCAGGCATTTCTTTTACTTATTCTATTCGATTTGATAACTATAAGGATGAAGTATATTTTTTTATTCTCAATGGTAGATATTTCATATAGGTACTTCAATAGTGTTATAAGGGTGAGAGTATTTTCCATTACACACATAAGGTTTTGATGAATATTAATGATAATGTTGTGGATTGAACGAATGAAGTAGGATCACACTATCTGATGAATATGGTTACATCTATATATTTTGACTTTTAAATAATATGAATTGAATTATTATCCCACATTGTATTTTAACTTGTCTATTCTCCACATAATAAGAGTCTTTCTCTAAACAGCATCTCTATCAAACACTAGGGTTCGGTACCTGTAATACATGTACACACTTTCCCTTTATGGTCCATGCCACACCCTAGAATGATCCTCATACCATCCTCTTACATACTCTACACTCACACCACGCAAACACCCATGCACACCACCTATGGTCCCTATGAATACACAGTTCTACCCATGTAATGTCATACGAACACCATGCCTAGAAAAATCAAATATCACCCCCATGTGATTAATCCCAACTCCCATCTGTATTGGATTTGGCTGACTTTCAAGGGCAGTCATGGTTGGCCAATTTTTTTACATACCCTAAAAATAATTATAATATAAAATATATAAAAAAGGGTCCCAAGAAGACAAAAATATATGATATTTTTAATGGCCATCACACATCTAAAAATAACAATGGTAATGAACATGGTATACTTTTAATAGGTGTAAAAAAAATGACCCCCTTATAATTGGATTCATTCAGAATGAAATGAATTCAATTATAATGTAATCAAATGTAACTTTTTTGCATACTTGAACATCTGATGGGCTTATATTTTTAACATTATAAGATTATTCTCTAAGAAGAGTGTATTTTCTAAGGTTATCATGTGTTATCAAGAGGAGAGTTATGAAAAATAATTCGTGCAATATGGAAATTGATATCCTATAGATTTCCATGATATATAATCTTCTTGATGCATTATTTTTCATATATTAATAAGCTTCCCTCGTGGAATGAATATTCTGAATTGGAAAAAAATAAAAATCACATGATTAAAAAGGGATTGGGATGGAAAAGAATTTTTGGTTGGAGTCAAGATAAGGGACCCATACATTGCTATGAATATGAAAAAAATGGGAATCGAACCACACATAGTTTTTGAGAAAAGACTCCTTTGAAAATTAGGCTCATACATATGGGACATACGTTCATGGATGAATAACTCTGTAAGAAACAATGTTTTGAACTAGATGAAATTCTAAGGTAATTTGAACTTTGGTAATTACTGGACGGTTCATTTTTAAAATGTATCGTAAAATATTAATTTTGAGAGTTTATATGCTTTAATGTAATGTTTCTAGACTTGGGTGAAGTTCAAAGAACATGACTTGAAATCTGGAGAAGTTTTGTGAGAAAAAAACCAAAAAATGTAGGTTTTTAATGTGCTTTAAAGGGCACACGGTTTTTCTGAAACCATGCATCCCATAACAGTAACTATGTGGCTTATTATAGGTGAGGTAGAGGCATTTAGCATTGGCTTCACATGGTTTATTAAACAATATGCTTAGCCCTCATGCTCAGTGGTAGAGATAGTATCTACACACTATTCATCGCATGGTTTTCTCATGGTTAGATAAATGTGCGAGTACAACCATGCTGGTTTTCATGGTTCCCAGAAAATTCGAACACGATCAGCACACGGTCTGTTAAACTATGTGGACTAAACTATGCACTGAGACCCGATTTTTTTAAATATAATTATTAATAAAATAAAAATATGTTTAATGTGTTTAGAGGTGTTCCCCCCTCTCACCGAGGTCGTGCGATTCCCAACTCCCCCTTTTCCCTCACGAGGTATGACACGCCCCTTCCTCCGACTCCCTCTCCATCTACTGGTTTCTTTTGGTTCCTCCATAGATATCATCTGATTTGATGAGGTAAATACTTATCTACATATCTCCACCTTTTCTTCTATGTTTTTTCTTTATCATCAACCCACAAGGTTCATCCAAAACCCTAGCATAGGGTTTGATCCAATTTTCATTTTTCCTCTACTTTTTGGTTGTGCAAATGACTGATCATGGTGTGTTTGTTCATTTTTCAAAAACCTCCACTAAAGGCAAGGTGGTTTGAGTTGTTTTAGTTATCCAATACAATCTATGGTAAATATTTTACCCCCTGATTTGATTCATACCCACTATTTTAGGGTCTTGTGATGTTTATGGGTCCCAAGATTATGTGTAGTAAGTTCTGGTGCCCTTTAAATACTCTCATGCACATACAAAGGTATATATATTTATAGATATATATATAAACGTATCTTCCATATATGTATTCTCTCATGGACTGGTTAATACATGCAGTGGTTTAAGGGTGTATATATATATATAGAAGAATGTGCTTGCGAGTAGATGAAAGCATGAGTTAGAAAGCATTGGGATGGTCTTCTTATTAAGGAATGATCCTTATCCTTGACCTCTTAATTTAATAATGCTTTAATTTCAACCTTAAATAATCTAATTTATTAGTTTCCTACTTTAAAGGAACTGCATATATTGATTAAATTTCTTAAAGATGAGAAATTTAATTTTTATGAAGTAGTGTTTTTGTAATAAAACCCCTATAATGGAGGTGTTCTACCTTCAAACCAAAAAGTATATATAGTGTTATATCATTCTCACATGTGTTTCTAGCATCCCATATTATCTTCAAATGGGTATTGATATGTGTATGTTAAATCATGGCCCCTTTGGTAATGTTAAATGATGTTACCCACTTAAGTTCATTATGGACTTGCCCATATAGTGGTTATTAAGAAAGTAATACTTATTATATTTCTTGTTTCCCACATGAGTTGTGTTAAGTCTATTCTATGTGTGATTAATTGTTAAACATGAATAGCCTAATGGGTTTTCTCATTAAATAGAACTTGTATGTCTTCGTCCTTAGACACCCTTAGGTGTGCCTTTCTATATAATGTCATGGGATAATAATTACGTAATGATTATTCTATAAATTGGTTAATTAAATGGATTATTTGGGAATGGATGAGTGACTAAGATCATTGTCTCTTATTATTTCATTGGTTTATTAATAAATAATTTCCTTGTGTGGATTTTCCCATGCGAGTTAGTTACTACCACGTTGTGTACTAGGTTGTTAGCCTTGAGAATCTTATTATAAATAATTTACCATGTTAGTTGAAACATAAATAATCCATGTCATAGATTTATTGTCTTATTAAGATTATTATATTTAAAATAGACATATAAGTAATTAAATGGCTAATGAATTGATATTCCCACATGAGTTAAATTATTCTAACTCATGCATTGGTTTGTTATGCATGTGATGCTTTTTATATGAATTTTGTCCAAGTCATTAAATGAAAGTCCAAAACTTGTGGGACTGGCCCTTTATTGAGTCACCCTTATGAGGTGATCTATATTAGATGCTCTTGGTTTTGACCATGGCATGTCTATTGAAATGTAAAATGAATTTATTGATGAAATGGTAAATAGACTGATGCGAATCATGGATTCGGTTTAGGATTCCATGGATGGGCTCTTTTGGTTATTGTAATTTTATACCTTGGGTGAACTATAGATCCATTGAGGGGTTCCATGAATGGGATCTAAGGTTTGATTATGTGAAATACCTTTAATGAACCATGGATCCATTGAGGGACACCATGAATGTCACGAACCGAATCTGGTCGCCACCAAACCCAGCCCCAAACCTAGCCAGTGACAATTCTCGAAGGGCGTTACTGATCCCCATGGGCTGGCACAAGTGGTCGGGTATCATATAATGATAATTGGTAATGATTTACCCAATTTTATAAACATTAAACAACAAACAAACTCAATAAAACAGATCATGATTTTTCAACTAAAATAGTCTTTTACAAAATTTTAGAACTGAATTACATAAGTCAAAACTATGATTAAAGACCATTACAAAGTTACAAACCCAAATAAAGACAGCCCAAAAACCTCCACATGGCAAGAGGCACCTCCCTCAAGTCATCCCCACAAGACTTCACCACCAAGGAAATGGTAGAAACCCAAACCACTAGCACTAAAAACTGCACCCAACCTGTGACAACAAAAATAACCAAGTCTACTTACACCCAAGGGTGTAAGTAGGGTGTGATCCAATGCCCAGTAAGATACCACCACTAAGATATTCCATGTGATAAACATTTAAAGACGAAAAGCATGCAAGTTTTCAAAAACATGAAATGCTAGTAACAATTTTTAAAAGATGAAACATTAAATAAAAATAGTTTTCATGTGGGAAAATTTAAAGAATAAGAACATTTAAAATAAATACCATAGCTACTGAATTTTCCAGCCTCTCATACTGTATGGATATGGTAAGCACAAAATATCTAGTGAGCACAAGCAATGGTAAATAACCCCTAGGCACTAGCAAGTTTTGGGTCCCTGGTACTTCGTATCTCGGTGAGAGTAACCATCACAAATATTCATTCTCATGAACGAGCCACTAGTAGGGAACATACCCATAACCTAGTGGTCCCCAATCATCACCATCATAGTTTAGTTATATTTGTAATCATCAATCTTTCTAAGTGAAACTGAGGCCAAACCCGACGGATTCACTAGCATAATAGTACACGTCCACCCACATAGATACCAAGGTTTTCCCTTTGGGCTCAAACAAGTTCAACAAGTCAATGAATATACTTTTCACATGAAAATATCATTTCCATATCATTAATTAACTAAACAGCCCACATGTATACAACATAAGTCACAAAATTCCACTTTTCATTCAAATTGATTTTGAAATCCGACTCACACCAAAATAACCCACAACACTTTTCACATTTCTTTAACACTTCCACAAATCCTTAAAAGAATTTTATAAAACAATTTAAATATATTAAAACTCTAATAACATCTCACTCACATGTTACATGATACCCTTTTTACCTTAAAAATCATTTTATCATCAAACTTACATAAAACATCCCACAAACAAGTTTCGCTCCAACATCACAATTTAATAAAACATTTCAGTAATTTACAAAACATTCTAAAAATGGTTGACATCTTAAAAAATCACTTCACCATTAAAAACCCCATAATATGTGAACACACATACCAAACAGTATATATTCACCCTTTTCCAACTTTGTTTAACCAACTAAAACATTTACAATTTTCATAAAAAAAATTCAAGTGTTGTAAATATGTCTTGCACACAAAACGCATTTCAAAACCCCAATTTAGGACCAAAAACTATACCAATTCCTATATAAACATAATTGGAATCCCTAGAAAAATTTATAAAACCAATTTAAAGTTTTATAAAATCACCTTGAATAATACTACAAATGATCCAAATGAAAACACACATTTTCATAAAATACTCTCAAAAGAATAACAATGTTTTACACATAAAACCTATTAAAAACCCCTCTTTTTAGGCCCAAATGACACTAATAATTTACAAAACCCGAAGTTTAAGGCCAAAAAATATTTAGTAAACCAATTCCATATGTTATAAAATACACCCAAATAATACCCCATGAGTTACACACAAAAACACCCAATTTCCAGTTAAAATGAAACTATAAAATTAAACACTTATCCAAATTAATCATAAATATTTTTATCACCACACATAACATATTAGGAATATGAAAAATGAATAAATACAGCATTATAACTCATCGATAAATGTTTACACATTGAACCAACTACCGAAAGTGTTGAATCCCTCAAAACGTGGTATGAAACATCAACCGCACCACCTCCGCACCACAGGAAAGATAAATCCATCCCTAGAACACAATATTTGACCAAAAATACAACAAATAAAACCCTATAATCTAACACTAACTTATGGACATTCTATAAATTCATGAAATAGGGAGGAAATCCCACGGAGAAGGGAGGAATTGAAGAGAGAAACACTTACCTAAAACAATCTTGAATAAAACGACCGAAACTCCACCAGAATCTGAATTTGAAAACAGCCAACCATTCAATGGAAGTCTGAAAAAGGATTATGAGATCATTTAGGAACTTTAATGGGGGAAAAAGAGTACGAATTGAGAGAGTTATGATGGAAATAACTTACCTCCCCAAATCTGCCCGATTTTAGAAACCCAAATAATGTCAGCACTAAATCACAATAAAAACAAGCTCCAAAGTGGGGGGAAAGGAAATGGGAGCACTTCTAGGCGTCATAAGGTCGAGAGGGAGGTGTAATCACCGAAATATTCAATATAATTAATAAGATATTAAAAACGTAAAGAAACAATTTAAAACTGGAAAATGGGATTTCGGGTTTGCCCAATTCTTAAATAAAAACCAAAATCACTCATGATTATGGATTTATAAAGGCCCAAAATTTAAATTGTGGTGTTAATAGTTCATGGTAGGAAAAGTTGAAATTTTAATGCATAAAAAATGTTGAAAGATGAATGAGTTACAAAATAAACAAAAATTTATTTTAAATCTGGAATTGGGCTCACAGTTTGGCCCAATTCATGAAAACCCACCCATTCCTCTATAAAAGCTTGGGAAACCCCAAAAACAAATGATGAATGGAAAATAAATTAAAAATAACTTTAAAATAAGTTATGTATGTGACAATTCTCCCCCACCTTCAAAACCTTCTGCCCTTGGAAAGTCAAAGAAAGGTCAAAGAAAAAACCAAACCCAACTGAGAAACCAATACGTACTCCCTTGCTAGGTTTTTCCCCCAAAGGCCAGAACACCTACAATGATCAATTAAGGAAGGATTACTCTCACAACCAAAACTTACACCACTTTAATGAAATGATCAATTACATTCATACTTTATCCCAAAATAAAACTCATCAAACAATATCCGAACAAGACTCAACCAATTCATCCAAACGAACAACAACTTTGAACAAGGTTGCACTTCCATTACTTTAACTAAACCATTGGGTGCTCTCCAGTCCCAACATTTACTCAGGGAAGATGTTGGTAGCTAGATATCTCCAAATGAGACAATCTACAACAATCCAAGACCTTGGATAAATCAAAGTTACTGGTACAGGGGGACACAAATACGCTCCCCACCAAAAGAGACAACCAATAATTTTTTTTCCGAGACAGAATCATGAAACTAATAGGGGAGGCATGAACAGACTCCCTGGTACATAGGGTATACTTCCATTAAAAATTTAAGAAGGAACATACATGAGAATTTTAGTTGTTTTCCCCACCATAAGAACCAACCATCTTAACCGACCAGTATGGGCCGACACAAAAAAAACCCAAAAATGTCATGATTTGGGAAGGTCGTGCAGTTAGTCCGTACAGTTTGTGAAACCGTGCACTAACTATGCTGATCAATCTTCATGCATGGCTTCCAAAGACACAGTCACTTTTAATCATTCACAAACCATGTGCTCAGCCTGTCTAGCCAAATTTCCAACCATTCTCCAAAGACTCAAAGGAAACCAAAGGGGGGGGGAATGACATTGGGTGAAGACTTGTGTACAAGGCCCTCCACCTATTTCCAGAAAACGTGAACAACAGAAGAAAGATGATGATACCAGAGGTTTAAACTCTTAATATCTTCCATATTAAGGATAGGACTTTGTACAAGGGTTTAAACGACCCTATGATTTCCCCTGACTATGAGCCATCATCTCTCCGAGACCTATGGCTGGAGCTCAATTGATTGAAGCATCTTCGGGCTCACAGTCAGTCTTTGGAAACCCATTTAATGAGAATTCTTCTTTCGGGGCCACCAAAAACTACACCGCAATACCAGATACGTTTTCTAGACATAACACATTCCAAACTCACTTTACCCTATCTAGATATTTTACTGAAACAAGGGCTAAGAATATGCACACACATCGCACCTTGCTTCTCCACGTGAGAAACAATAGAATTAAAGAACACATACACTCACCTTCCTCTAAAATGGATGATTTTGAAGTTTTTCTAAGTGAAACATTCTCCCAACATAATAGAGACTCTCAGATGATTTCCCAACTTTCACCATTATGGTCAATCGACCACATGACATCATAATGGATCACCAAACATGACCATTGCGACTGATATAAACAATGCATGGAGAGGGACCTTATACAACATCCCCAAACAACACACAATTCTAGAAAGTGGCCACAATATCCTATCGTGACCATATTTCCCACACTTGTGGTTTAACATGAACTCATGCTTCAATGAAACTGTGAAGAAACCAGAGGCCCTCGTAGACCCCATTGAGACACTCATCCCCACTAACAGCCCTAGACCACATCCAGCATTGAAGAATTAGGAAACTTAAGAAACTAAGGAATCTTTCAACCTTCCACGAGAACTCTCCCAGTAAAAGAGGATATAAAAATCAAAGACTAGAATGAGTGTAGACTCAATCATCAAATATTGATAAAATATTCCTTATATTGATTAACTGGAGGATTTTCCAATGGAGAAACAATTCGGGTAGCACTTGAGTTATGCATTAACACTTAATGGGGGCATACCTTATCCAATGAAAGAACCCAAGGACTAAACCGAGCTGGTATATTGGTCAAAACAATCCATAAACTAGATCCTAACACATGAAGGGAACCACCATAAAGTTGTACCAAAACATATCTCAGAGGTGACTACTAATCGGTCCTTCTACCCAGCTTACCGACCAAACATAAACCCAAAACATAGTTCAAATAGGAGGGATTCTTGGAATCAAAACATCCCACAAAATCAACATTTTGTAAAAACACATAATATAAGCCAACCCAAATAATTTATCAAGACATCATGTTTTTATTTAAAAACATTTCTTGAAAACAAATGGTTCAGCGGTTAGCATATCCACTAATGGTACCCCATGGGCCTTACACATGCATGTTTCTTTGCCACATCGGGCACCCTCATCATATCCATCCCGACACTCATCCAGTCATGTCATCAACCATCCATCTTTCCATATATCCCCATGAATGTGGTTTCTCACAAAAATACCAAAGGTTAAAACAAAAATTATTTCCATTTTTCAAAACCAAAATGGTCAACCAACACATCCTTTTTCTCAAAACCGCTAACCACGAGATCAAAATCTCAACTCACATCTTACAAAACTTTTCAGAAAGACACAACCATTTAGAAAAGAACTCACTTTCAAGATATTCACATCAATTTCAAAACATCTCATCCCATTAAAACACCCTTTGATTGTTTAGAAAACTCTATTGGAAACACTTTCCAAAACCAACATCAATATAGTTCCTGCTTTCAAAAGAGGTGTAAGAACACAATTTTCCATTTCAAAAAAATTATGAAAATTCAGTTCCACCATTTCATTAACCAAACCATTCCCTCATTATTTGAAAATCATTTCACAAAAACATTACACTTCATAAAACCAAGTAACTTTAAAACCAAAGCTCTAAGATTTCAAAACTAAAGAACACAAGACAATGCGAGAAGAATCTAGTTTCAGTGGGGGCCTTGGACATATGGTTGGCTACCATATTCCAATAACTTCAATGTCATAAAGAGTGTTTTAGGTAATATCCCCAGCTCCACATGTCTTTCCAGGCCCTGTGATCTCACTGAGATCATTAACCCAACTCTCTTTTCATTTACCCTAACCCTCATCAAACTAAGAAAACCAAGGGACTTAAATAAATCCTGACATCCCCTGGATACTTTAATCCTATCATGAGGTGTGGTGATCAGGAACACTACCCATAACTAGAATACCAATTCCCTACAATCCTAACTTCATACTCTCCAGACTCTTCCCCAAATAACATGACCCAAAGAGTTAACCTGAACCTCCCTCTGATACCATTTTGTCACAAACCGAATCTGGTCGCCACCAAACCCAGCACCAAACCCAGCCCGTCATAAGGCCCGAATGGTGTTCCCAATCCCCACGGGCTGGCACAAGTTCCTGGGTATCATATAATGATAATTGGGAACAATATACCTGATTTTATATTCATTAAACAACAAACGAACTCAATAAAACAGATCTGTATTTTTCAACTAAAATCGTGTTTTACAAAATTTCCGAATTGAATGAAATAAGTTAAAAATATTTTTAAAGACCATTAAAAAGTTACAAAACCAAATAAATACATCCAAAGAACCTCCACATGTCAAGAGGAATCTCCCTCAATCCATCCCAACAAGACTTGACCACCAAGGACCTGCTAGAAACACGAACCACTAGCACTAAAAACTGTACCCAACCTGCGACAACAAAAATAACCAAGTCTACTTACACCCAAGGGTGTAAATTGGGTGTGATCCAATGCCCAGTAGGATACCACCACTAATATATTCAATGTGATAAACATTAAAATATGAAAAGCATGCAAGTTTTCAAAAACATGAAATGCTAGTTACAATTTCTAAAAGATACAACATTAAATAAAAACAGTATTCATGTGGGCTAATTTAAAGAATAAAAACATTTAAAATAAATACCATAGCTACTAAATTTTCCAACCTCACATACCGTATGCCGATGGTAATCACAAAATATCCAGTGAGCACAAGCAATGGGAAATAACCCCTAGGCACTAGCAAGCTGTGGGTCCCAGGTACCTCGTATCTCGGTGAGAGTAACAATAACAAATATTTGTTATCGTACATGATCCACTAGTAGGTAACATAGCTATAACCTAGTGGTCCCCAATCATCATCATCATAGTTTAGTTAGAGTTTTAATCATCAATCTTGCTAAGTGAAACTGAGGCCAAACCCCACGGATTCACTAGCATAATAGTACACATCCACCCACCTAGATACCCAGGTTTTCCCTTTATGCTCAAAAACGTTCAACAAGTCAATGAATATACTTTTCACATGAAAATATCATTTACATATCATAAGTTCACTAAACAACCCATATGTATACAACACAAGTCACAGAAGTCCACTTTTCATTCAAATTGATTTTGAAATCCGACTCACACCAAAATAGCCCACAACACTTTTTACATTTCTTTAACACTTCCACAAATCATTAAAACAATTTTATAAAACCATTAAAATATATTAAAACTATAATAAAATCCCACTCAATTATTACATAATACCCTTTTTACCTTCAAAATCATTTTATCATCAAACTTACATGGAACATCCCACAAACAAGTTTTGCTCCAACATCACAATTTAATAAAACATTTCAGAAATTTAAAAAACATTCTAAAATTTTTTGACATCTTAAAACACCACTTAACCATTCAAAACCCCATAATAGGTGAACAAACATACCAAACAGTACATATTCAAACTTTTCACACTTTATTTAACCAACTAAAACATTTACAATTTTCATAAAAATAACCCAAGTGTTGTAAATATGTCTTTATCACAAAACTCATTTCAAAACCCCAATTTAAGACCATAAACAATACCAATTCCTATCCAAAACAGTATTGGAATCCATATATATATTTATAAAACCAATTTCAAGTTTTATAAAATCACCTTGAATAATACTACAAATGATCCAAATGAAAACACACATTTTCATAAAATACTCTCAAGAAGAATAGCAATGTTTTACACATAATACCTATTAAAAAACCATATTTTTAGGACCACATGAAACTAATACATTACCAAACCAGAATTTGAAGTCGAAAAAATATTTAGTAAACCAATTCCATATGTTATAAAATATACCCAAATAATACCCCATGAGTTGCACACGAAAACACCCAATTTCCAGTTAAAATGCAACTATAAAATTAAACACTTATCCAAATTATACATAAAATGTTTTCTCACCACACCTAACATATTATGAATATTAAAAATGAATAAATACATCAATCTAACTCATCAATAAATGTTTACATATGGAACCACCTACCGAATGTGTTGAATCCCGCAAGACTTGGTGCGAAACATCAACTGTACCACCGTCGCACCAAAAAGAAGATAAATCCAACCCTAGAACACAATATTTGACCAAAAATACACCAAATAAAACCCTAGGTTCTATCCCTAACTTCTGGACATTCTATAAATTCATGAAATAGGGAGGAAACCACAAGGAGAAGGGAGGAATTGAAGAGAGAAACACTTACCTAAAACAATCTTGAATAAAACGACCGAACATCCACCAGACTCTGAATTTTAAAACATCCAACCATTAGAGGGAAGTTAAAAAAATGATTATGAGATCTTTTAGGAACTTGAATGGGGGAAAAAGAGTTATAATTGAGAGAATTATGATTGAAAGAACTTACCTCCTCAAATCTGCCCGATTTTAGAAACCCTAAGAATGTCAGCACTCAATCTCAATAAAAACGAGCTCCAATGTGGGGGAAAGGAAATGGGAGCGCTCCTGTGATTCATAGGGTCGAGAGGGAGGTGGAATCTCTGAAATATGAATTATAATGAATATGATATTAAAACATTAATGAAGCAATTTAAAAATGGAAAATGGGCTTTTGGGTTGGCCCAATTCTTTAAAAAAACCCAAATCCCCCATGATTATGGATTTATAAAGGCCCCAAATTTAAATTTTGGGGTTAATAGGTCAGGGGAGGCCAAGCAGAGATTTTAATGGATAAATAATTTTGATTTATTAATGAGTTATAAAACAAACAAAAATTTATTTTAAATCTGGAATTGGGCTCATAGTTTGGCCTAATTCATGAAAACTCACCCATTCCTCTATAAAAGCTTGGGAAACCCCCAAAACAAATCATGAATGGAAAATAACTTTAAAATAATTTATGTATGTGAAAATGTATGGGATCAAAGGGTGAAATATGTTTCAGCTGTGAGTGAACCATGGATCCCTATAGGACTGTCATGAATGGGCTCATAGAGGATGTACATAAATGACGTGTAAATCATAGATACCTATAGGACCTACATGGATAGTCTTGAGAGGTATTTTATTTATATTTCATGAGTGATACCTGGTTCTTCCCTGTAGTATCAATAAGTATGGGCTCAGTTTATATGGACTTATATCACACCTAGAGTGATACTATGTTCCTAAAAGGTTCTCCAGGATGGGCTTTTAGGGTCGAGTAGAAACATCACTTGGAGTTATACTTGAATTCCAATTTAGGAATGTTAATGATGTAATAGAGGTATAATTTAATATTTAATGAAATAATTTATGAATTATATGCCAATCCAAAGCACATGCTTGGATTCAATCTAGACTTGTATTGTTTAGATAGACATCATAGATATCTGTTGTGCTTAGTGTTTTACGGGGGATGCCTAGATTGAGCCATATCTTGAGACATATAAATTAAAGGAATTTAAAATTTTATCTTTTCATTAAATGAAATTTATATTCAATGATCACCTACATATGAATGATGTTTACTTTTGAGTAATTATTTACTAGTTATATATCTATTGTCACCTTTTGAATTACATAGCACATGTTGGATAATTATTGACACTAAGGGTGCTAGCCTACTAAGATTTATGTATAACACCCTATTCGAGTACTATTGGTTCTCATGTAGAACTAATATTTTCCACGAATTTGGTCATCGCTTTTCTTTTTTTCTTATATCTGGAAGTTGGGAGAAAAGGATCGAGCTGGAGCTCGGGATGCTTGTGATTGCCTACGGCCCCTGTTGTCACTTATTTACTATTGTAATGAAATGTAAATCATGTGGTACTATTTACTTCATAATGATATGTAACATCATATGGAATGTATATATTTTGTAAACTTGTGTTGTATATATTTTTATTCAATTATTATTACAATTTTGTTACACTGCATTGATTATTGCATTATACTGCTTCATCTGATACCTGAATTTTACTATCTATTATTGTTATTCAGTCTATGAATTAGTGTATAGTCTCCCCACTAAATTACATTTACACCCTTGATACTAGTCGGAATCCTCTGGAATATAAGGATATGATCTTGAGGCCATTTGGAGACTAGTTCGACTTACGGTTTAGTGGTAAGTCTAGCCAGCATGTCACCAAGTGAAATCAGAGGTGTTTTCCATTTGTCTTACTGTTTTGGTCTAGTAGAAAAGATACTAAGAATGTGTCAGTTCTTGGTAAATAGTTTTTATTGGGACTGATCATCCAAAATATAGGAAATGGCCAAGTGGTCAGGGTTGGGAATTACTATTTATGTTGTTCGATGTTACTATTGCTGGGATTTCACCTTTGGTGAATGGTGTATTTTTTATGGGTTATGGATTTATGGAAAATTATGGAAAATTTTTCCTCATTAAAAATGAAAATGGAGTGAAATTACATGAATTGTATTAGGAAATTATAAATTCACATCCCATGCATTTTCCATGCCATGTAGCTGCATTAGTTAGTTTCTTGATAAGTATAATTGTGTTCCTTGAGTGATGCCATGATTTATTTTATACCAGTTGATATAATCTGTTTGCATGCCTATTTATTTAGCATGTATTTATTATGGTGTAACATGTTGAATTATATATTCAATACTTTGTTCTTGTTGTAACATGTTCATTTTGATAGGTAAAATTGTTGCATGGGGTGATTTTTGTTGGTTGTTGTTCAGGCAGGACCAAGTTTTTAATTATAAGGTGTATGGGTGCCATATGATTTGGAAAAGGGTAACCTATATACACAAACCATCTCTGCACCCTTATAAAATTTTACAGTCTTTTTTTAAATGAGAAATTATTTTAATTAAAAATTTTAACATGGAATGTTTTCAATTAATGGGAGCCAAATTCCAATAGTATGGTGTATGGGCACCTTATTGATTGGTAGATGGCCACCCATATGACTAAGCCTTTTTATAACCATGTTTTGTTTGATAATTGTTGTAATTGTAAAATTTGTTATGTTTTGAACTTGAATGGTTGGTTAACTTCTAAAATGCCTAAGCGGACCCCAGTGGGTCAGTTGGGGCATGTTTTAAAAGATAAAATGTTATTGTGTTTATGCTTTTTATGGTTAAATAACTCTTAATGTGTTGCTTTTTGTAGAATCCAATTTGGTATAATGGGACCCTCGTAGGTCTTGTTTTTGGTTAAATGGAATTTATATTCAAAATTTCCTATTTTGATGGAATTACAAAATGTTAAATGTCTGAAAGGGGAGTTGATAATACTTTCCTATTTTTTATTTGAGTTGTTAGATAAAGTGGTTACCAAGTTCCTTTATTTGTAAAATTTTTCTTTGGTTTTTTCTTAAAATTATTTCAATTGTCTAAAGGTTTCATTGAATAAATGTAATGACTTTAAACTAGAAAATAAATTGGTGTCCTCTATTTAGACATGTGTGTAAGGGTAGTTATGATGCTTCAATTGATATACATTGTAATGGAGACATGTTAATTTATCCATAGGTTATTTCTTTTTAGATTTGTCTTAATGAAATGGGATCATTATCTTAGTGGATTTGTTTTTCATTGCCAAGAGATAAGGTTCAATCTTATGCTTCATAAGGGGCTATCCCATGGTAGGTAGCACCCTTAGATCTTATTATCCTACATTATGTTGTGAGGTTTTTATATTGGTTCCATTTGGGTGTCTGTTTCCCTATTAAGACATTTTTTAAGGGACAACCTTGTTCGGATGGTTGGTCATTGTATCATGACCCTTGATATGGTAGTGAGCATCGATGAATGCTTGGTTCAGCATGTTAGACATACCATGGGAATGGTAATCTATATAGAGGTCTTATGAACCTATAATTTCATAAGTGATGGAAGACTCATTACGTCAAAATCCTTGTGAATGGATATGTGGGATGTGTTCTTTTTATCTAGTTTTTACATGATCTATCTGGAACTTGATTTCATAGGGAAGACAGTATGTTAATGGCACATAGAATGCGTCATTTTATTTTGTAACCTCAGGATAGTATGTGTTGACATATTTAGTAGCCGTCAAGTTCTAAATGATAAAACAATCCATATGAGTATTGTTAAGTCACAATATTTAAGATGTTGAGTATGTTTTCATGTCATCTCTAAAATAGAGTGACTTGAGCGTTGGGAAATCATGTTCATCCCACTACTTAGGAGGACATTCTAGGTCTCAGGTGTTTTTACATGTCAGTCGGTTTGATCTTTGCTTTTATGAACATATGCTTTAACATATGTGCATGTGGCCCTGGGGAAATTCCTTGCTGGTTCTGGTGTACATGTAGGTATTTTCATGGAATTATAACTTTGACGAGGTTGGAAATATGCCCAACACTTGGAATCTCCATTAATCTTGGAAGAGTTTTGGTGGAAATGTTTGAAAGAACCCAAATGCATCAGTTGGTATAGTCATCATGGTTTTGTTGGTGATGAATCAACATGTGAAGCCGAAATTGTTGTACAATATCGATTAATAGTGGTTCAACTATTTCTCTTCGGTATACTCTTAGTGATTCAACATGGTGACACACATCTTACTTATCATGACATCATCCATGATTCTCTAAGAGCGCCTCAGTTATATGTCATGGTAAATATTGAATGATGTTGGGATAGTTCATGATATACGTCTATGTTGTATGTTGGATTCATGGGTTTTTGTGAGGACTTGGTTTGTCTAAAGTGATACTTGAGATCCCATGTATAAATGCCATGGAAGGATGTTTGGATACCTACCACTTCATTTGATGTGACCACAAGTCAGATGCCACAATGGGCTTACTTAGTGTTCTTAGGTGGATGTTTTTTCATTGTACCAATGTCTCACTTATAGACTGGGGCATGGGATACATAGGTATTGTTCCATGGGATGTAGTTCTTTTACTCCATGGTTATCTCATACCTTTTTTCAAGATTGGATGTAATGTTTTGAGGGTATCATTTCAGGAGGGATGGATCTATTTTATGCTTTTTTTGTGTTGAGGCACAACATTTTTAAATGGCTAAGTGTTGGTTCAGCATTAAAAAGTCACTTGAAGCCTGGTGTGTTCTTTGGTTGGCTTGTTTATTGTGAAATGCATAGGGGCATGTTTTTAATAAAATTACATCTATGGGGAAATGCCCTGATTGGGAATTGAAATCATTTTAATGATAAATACTAAGGCGGGGATCACCTTTAGTCAGTTTTTTAAAGACGATGAAGTGATCATTTATTTTGTTAATTGTGATTGGGTATGATCATATTTTTTGTTTCAGTTGGAAATCGAGCGTTGGATCAATTTTTTATGGTGTGACTATCAGGTTCTTATGAGGTACTTGAGGTGAGTTGGGAGTTTGGAAAAACAATGCGACCGTGGGAATGGTGTTTCATGATCCTTATAGGATGGTTGATTTCCTCATTATTTTAACCAATCCTTCTCAGGGATAAGATGTTAAAATGTGGGGAGTTTGTATGAAACAATGTTTTAAACAATGTGAAATTTCAAGGTAATTTGAATTTTGGTAATTACTATATATCTTATTTTTTTAATCAGAACATCATATATTAATTCCAGAAGTTGGGATACTTGAAAGTGTTATTTCTGTACTTGGGTAAAGGCACAAGAACATTCATGGGAATCTTGAAGAGTATTAAGAGTTCCAAACTGGGAAAGGAAGTTTTTTAATGACATGTAGAGGGTGTATGTTTTGGTTGAAACCATGTGTCCTATAGTAGTAACCATGTAGCTAATTCCTGGTGAAGAAGAATAATTACACACGGTCTATGCATGTTTTGTCAAGTCATGTGCCTTGCCCGCATGCTTAGTGCTAGAGTCAGTAGCTACACACTATTTATCACATAGTTAGATAACAGTGTGTTTCAAACCATATGAGTTATCTTGTTCCTAGAAAAGGGGTTCATGGGTGGTGCACGATTAGATAAACAGTGTGGTCTAAATCGTGCACCGAGACCCGGTTCAAAAAATTAATTATATTAAAAAATTTAAAATGAGTTTAGGGGTATTATCCACTCTCACCTAGGTCTCACGGAACCTTTTTACCCCTTCTCCCTCACAAGGAATGATGAATACCTCCCTCTGGCTCCCTCTCCATCTGCTATTTTCTTCCGGTTCCTTCACGTATATCATCCGATTCAAAAAGTTGAAGCCTTCTCCCTATATGTCCACCTTCGATTCGGTTGTTTTGGATTTACCATGTCCCCACAAGGTTCACTTAAAACCCTATATTATGGTTTGATCTTATTTTCCATTGTTCTTTTGATTTAGGGTTGTGAAAATGGGCTCCTAGGGTGTGTTAATTTGTGTTCCAGCAATCACCACCAATGTTGAGGCAATTTGGGTTTTTCTATTCGCTTTTGTCATACGAGGTATGCATTTTCAACCACTGATTTGTTTCACACCCACTATTGTAGGTCCAAGTAATGTTAATGGGTCCCGAGTTTAGGTGTACTTATTTTTGGTTCCCTTAGAATAATTATTGGCATATACGAAGGTATGTATATATATGTATATCTTCCATGTATATATTCCCTCATGCCATGGGGAGAACGTGTAGTAGTTTAAGGATATATATATATATATGTGTACATGTAAGTATGTACTTGAGAGTGGATGAATCCTTGAGTTTGGAATCATTGTCTTGGACTTCTTCTTGATGTATTATCCCTGTCCTTGACTTCTTAATTTATGAATACTTTAATTACTTCCTTAAATAAGTTGATTTATGAGTTTCCTTATTTAATGGAACTATATTTCTTGAATAAAATTCTTAAAGATGAGAAATGAGTTTTTGTTTGATAAAGTTGTGTATTTTAAATAAACCCCTCCAATATAGGTGTGATTACATTAACCCAAAATGTAGTGATATTGTTATATCATGCTTAATTTTGTTTGAGCTTGTCATATTGTCTTCTTGTTGGTGTTGATATGTGGATGTTAATGCATTTCCCCTTTGGTATTGTTAAATGGTGTTTCCAATGTGAGTTGAATAAGGACTGAGCTATATAGTGGTTATTTAGAAGGCATTTTTTATTATATTTCTTCTTTCACATGTGATTTATGTTACTTCTATTCCTTGTGCGATAGATTTTTAAACATGAAGCACCCATTGGGTTTTCTTGTTAAATTGATCATGTATGGATTTCTCCTTGGATACCCTTATGTATAACTTTTTACCCCATGTCATGGGATGTTAATTATATAATTGTTTTTTATATAAATTGGTGAAATAAATGGATTAACTAATAAGGTATTACTGACTAAAAACCTTGGATCTTATTATTTCATTACATGATTAAGCATGAATTTATTTTTATGACTTTTCCCATGTGAGTTAGTTACTAACACATCGTGTAGTAGGTTTTTAATATTTATAATTTTATTATAGAGAAATTTTCATGTGACTAAAATGGTAACTAATCCATGTGATATCTTGATAGGATTTTTAGGATTTTTATAATGAAATTGGCCATTTGAGTAATTAAATGGATTTTAAATTGATATTCCCATGTGAGTAAAATGGCGTGAATCTATGTATTGGTTTGTTATGCATGTGATGATTTTTATATAAGTTATTCTTATGTGAGTAAATTAAAGCCCAAGCCTTATGAGGTTTGTCCTTGATTGAGTCATCATTCTGAGGTGAGCTATATTAAATGATGCTGGATTTGACCTTGGAATGTTTATTAAAATGTTAAATGAATTTTTTGATGAAATGGTAAATAGCCTTGAGTGAATCATAGATTCAATTCAGAAATCCATGGATGGGTTCATGTGGGTATTGTACTTTTATACCTTGGGTGAACCACAGATCCATTAAAGGATTCCATGGATGGGCTCAAAAGGTTGATTTTTTTTAATACACTGTGTCTACCATGGATCCATTGAGGGACTCCATGGATGAGCTAAAGGGGTGAAATATTTTTAATCTATTTTTGAAACATGGATCCCTATAGGACCTCTATGGTTAGCCTCATATAGGTTGTACTTAAATGCTAAGTGAATCATCGATACCTATAGGAACTCTATGGATAGGCTCGAGAGGTGTTTGACTTATATGTAATAAATGATACTGCGGGGTTCCATATAGGACCACAAAAGGGAATGCTCAGGTGACATGGACTTATAACACACCTAGTGTGATACTGGGTTCTAGAGAGGTTTGTCAAGACATTCTTGTACGGTGTTGGTAGAAATTGAACCTGGGGTGATACTTGAATTCCAATTTAATAATTTCAAGGACAGGGTTAGGTTATAATTGAATATTGAATTAAATTATTTATGATGTATCTTCCTAGAAAAAGAACAATCTTGGTTTCAATCTAGACTTGTACTATTTATACAGACTTTTGAGGCATCTGTTGTGCTTACAGTTATACGGGGATGTTGGGCTTGAGCTGGATCTCAAGATATATACATTCAATGAATTGAATTGTTTAACTATTGATTAAATGAGATGGATATTAAATGATAACCTACATACAAAGGATTTTTATTTTTGAGTATTTCCTTAGATGATATAAATATTCTTGAACAGTTATACTTACACAGTACATGTCAGATTGGGATTGACACTATGGGTTCTAGCTTATTGAGATTTATGTCTCACACCTTGCTTAGGTAACATTTGTTCCTGATTAGACAAAATTTTTTGCAGGGATATCGACCATACTTTTCTTTTTTTTCTATATCTGGATGTTGCGAGAAAAGGACAGATCTTGATCTTGAGATGCTCATGGTGATTCCATATGGGATCTATTGTCTCTTATTTACTCTTTTACTTAAATATAAACCATGTTGTACTATTTACTACATTCAGATATGTATTATCATATGGAATCCATCCATTTTATAAATTAGTGTTGTTCATATTGTTATTCAGTTATTATTATAAATTCCTTCTATTACTTTGATTATTCCATTATGCATCTTATTTTGATATCTGAGTTTTACTATCTGTTGTCGCTGTGCACTTTGATATTGAGTGTATAATATCCCCAATAAACTACCATTACACCGTAACTTATAGTCTACAGCCTCTGTCACATAAGGATATTCACATGAGGCCATGTGGGGACCAGTCCATCAATTATTTTAGTGGTAAGTCAGGTCAGGATGTAACAAACACTATGATGAATTATCTTTTTTATATCTACATCTTTCACATGATATGGGATTTCACCTATTTATTTCAAAATTATGGTTAGGGATGCATGTTTCATTTGGTATGTCATGTGAATTTGGCTCTCTTGTAATATTTTAGTCCAAATATAGTCAGACACTCTTAATTGTTTCAGGTTATTCAAGATATAACATGTATCATATAGTTTCATGAAATGATTATACTAGGTGCTCATAAAGGATTCCTAGGGAATAATAATTCACTATAATTTTCTCTTATTTTTTTCACCAAGTGAGAATATCATATTTTTTAGTGCCAAATAATGGTCTCCATAAGCATTATATCTCTTTTTTTACACCAAATTTTCATATTCTATTAAGGAAGAGTGTTAGTTGAAGTACACTCATATTTTTTCATAGGATTCCCTTTATGGGTTTTCATCCTAATATGTTTTATTCCTTTTCCTTTTCTGATTATTCAATGATGGAATGCTAATAAAAAAATTCATTTCTAGTGAGTAGAGACTCAACATTTTCCCAGTGTTCCCTTTGTTTGTCTATAACATGTTGAGTAGTGTGTCTATTTATATTTTTTGGTTAAGGACTTATAAATTATACCAACATAGATTATGTTATGGTAGAAAATCATTGAACTATGAATGAAAAAATTTAGGTTCATGTAGCTAGTACCTTTATTTTTGTAGTTTATGATCAATAGCTTGGGCCTTTTGTGAATTTAGATTCATAGGATGTAGAGGATAAATATCCAAGATGGGTTAGAGAACCCTAAAACTTTACTGAAATTATGAAAGATGGATATCCATGATGTTTTCCAACACCATGCATCCTTGTTGTGGTTATAAAGGGTAAAAATTCATGAAGGCCTGAGACACCCTAAATCAATACCTATATTATGAAGGTTAAATATTCATGAAGGGTTCTAAAACCATATATACATTATGAGGTTAATAAAGAAGAATATTCTTGAAGGGTTTGACACATTATATCCTTACTTTTTAAAGGGTATAGTATATGGTGGCATGAGGTTAAGGGTATCAAATCTTCTTGGATAATTGGACTATGCGATGTGTGAATCACATAAATATTTTTTAGAATCGAGGATGAAGAGGTCATGATAACATGTCAGGGACACTTCTAATTCACTATGATATGATGAGTTCCACAGTAATTTCATCAATACATAATAGTAGAAGAGATCCCTTCTTGGGAGTTTATGACTCCTCTAGTTTACATGTCTACGGACTTCGTACAGATCCAATTCCTACATGGTCGAGAATTGGGGACATTTCTCTTTTAAAAGGAATGTGTAATATTCTTGATATTAAAAAAACGGAAAATGAATTAGGGTAGGGATAAAAGGAAATCCAATGAGGGTTCTTTCACCCAAATATAGTTCATAAAATACCCCTAAATGGGGGTATTCATTTTATGGATGTGAATATCAGACCATATATTACATGGTTCAGGTTTACATGATGAGGACCACCAAAATGTTTAAGAATGATATTTTCACTACATAATCATGAATGGGTACAATATATTTCAATGTAATATTATGGATGTGAAATCCACATGAATATTTTGGTTATGGGACTTTTAAATCAAGATTATGGAATATATGATTCAATAAAATGTGGATACAATTTGGAGTACTTGAAAATTTTGTAATTATAGAAACAATTATTGAAAACAACCATGACAATAACACGTTGTTTTTAGGGGGTTTCCTATATGACCAAACCATTAGCGAGGAGCATTCTTAGAGGCATTGTGTTATTCACAAATGAATCCTAGTAGGGTCCCTTCTAATCAATCAGTCCCTATAAAAAATATGCCACTAGGGAGAGCCATGTGAAATGAATCAAATTAAGGGGATTTCAATTGAATTATATAAACTCAAGGAATCATTGGGTTTAAACTCATACTATAATGAAATATAATTGGTTTATAGAAAATATAATATTCAAGAAGGTTTTAGTTAGCCTATATTTTTTTCACCACATATTGAACTTGTTTTCATGGTTATGGGATGTGAAAAATCATTTCTGTGTCATTTTATTAGACCATATGGGTTCAATTATCATGGATAGGATTTTAATAGTGTCATAAGATTGTCCCCATGATCTTTAGACCTTTTTTTATTTATGTTATAAATTTTTTTTAATCCCTAGAGATAAAGATACCATCTTGTATGGATTTGATGTTTTATCAAAATACCATTGGAAGGTTTTCATATAGACATGTTTTAAGCCTAGTTCACTAGTGGTTTAGGATATTTTGATTTAGACCATCACAAGTGACACTTTTGGTTCACACAAATTTTTCCAAAGTGTATGGAATTTGGGGCATAATGCATAGTCCATGTAAGATAAAGTAGTGAAATAATACGCAAGTTAGGACTTCTATGTTCAAGAGTACATTGAAACCGCCTTTAATTTTGGATTAAGGTTAGGTAAAAAATGGATCAAGGTTATTGATTAATGAGGGATTATGTAAGATATCTATGTAAATGATGTTCACAAATCATGATAAGGTGATGAGTTCCATTTCAATCTATTAATGACCACAAGAATCTAAGGTCCCTTCTTCCAAGTCCATGATTCCCCTAGTTGGTAGGTCAAAGTACCTTCTGAAGATCTAACTAATAAACCAGTATAAGGGTCATTTCTCCTTTCCAATTTTCATGGGAGGTTTTAGGAATGGATAAATCTAAAAAAACTATTAATTATAGATCAAGGTTCTAAGAATTATTGAAGAATCACCCTAAATGTTAATTGACCATGGATAGTATCTTTCAGTCCTTGATAAGAAGTGATTATGGATGAATGATTATACAGTTTATGGTCAAGCAACAAGAAACACATACCACACATTTTAACATCATGTTAGAATGAATTGAAAGTAAATTTTTAATATTTTTTTTCCTACCATGTAGAATGATGGAGTAATTTTCTATTATATAAGGATATAAATTAATCCATTCATAGTTCTTTATGTATCCATACTTATATCGAAATAATGTGTAGGAAGAATGGTATTTTTTTAATATGTGAACTATATTTATGTGTTCTCCAATGCATGGACCTACTCAAGTATATGTAAGGACAATTTTTTCCTAATGTAGTGTAGATAAATTATGGAACTGAAATGCTACTAAAAAGGTTCAAACATAGATGTATTACGATGATTTTTTTAAAAAAATAGTTGGGATTGGTGGTGAGTGATCTATGAATCAATAAATAAGCCATATGGATAGGAATCAATCCATATGTAGTTCTTAAAGAAAAATTTCCCTTATATAGAGATGAATCATCTGTAAAGGAGTTAAAAAGGGTCATCACTATGGGAAAATTCCATTTAATGAGGTGATATGGGTCAAAAATAAAGGTGAAATGGGATTATTTATGTGTTAGTGTTTTGATACTGACTTGTATGACTATAATCCTTTTCTCCCAAGACCATATATAGTGGAAAAAAAGTTCTCATTATTCTTAAGAATCATTATTGGGACTAAAATTGAATATTGGGAAAACTCTACATATCCTCTTCTAGTTGTAATCAATCTGTACATAATTTTGAAAATTTTAAGGCCCCCTACATAGATCAGGATCATATATAGGGAAAGAGATAATTTATTTTGAGCATAGGTTCTTAAATAAGAAACCCCATGTACAAATCTTATATGAATATCTAACTCAAAAGGAGGATGGGGGTCAATATCAAATTTTGATTATGGGAATGGTGGAAGGATCCATGAAAGTGTATCAAGATGATATTATGTATCCCATAATAGTGGGAATCAAGACAATACATTGTTCTTTATGAGTGGTTCTACTAAATATATCTTTCTCATGTGTAGATGAGAAGAGAATATTACTCCTCAAAAGAAAATTAACCCACTATAATATGAGTTCATAATCTCTAACTGTCAATGATACTGTTAAGGTGAAGGGATCTCATACAGGAAGAGGGTTTCCCTAGTGGGGGAATCTCTACATTCGTGTAGCCAAACAAGCTTGATTGTTTTGAATATAGAATATGTATTGGGGTAAGTTCTGAAATTCAAATTCTTGTGTGTGGGTGATGAAAAATATTCCTAGGTGCCAATATGTATCCTAACATGCTAGGAATCAAGACAATCATATTTTTTAATGAAATTTTCCCCCATAGATATCTGATTCATAAAATGTGGAGGGTGATTTTTTTCTCTTATGGATTTATGGACTGGACTTTGGTTCATGAATCTATGATTTTATATATATCATATGATTGTATGAATAAAACCACAATTGTTTCTTGTTGAAAAAAACACCCTACATAGGTCTGACACATATGCATGGGGGACAATTTTTTTGACATTGTGTTTTAGTACATGACATGTGGTCTGGGTGTTAATACATATCCCATATGGATATGAATCAAGACCAAAATAGGCCATTATATAGAATGTTCTAGGAAAATATTATTCCCATTCACTGGGAATAGGGAATTATTGATTTCAATATTGTAGTTGGACCCAGTATTAGGGGACCTGGGCATCACTATGTATTTCGTGCTGAGAAGAATTAAGTTTTAGATTATTCTACGAATTTTAGTTATGATGATAATCTGGTTCATATATAGAGATAGTTAATTTACATGGAAAAGACCTTGGTCCAATGTGAGTCATGGGTCCTATATGTCAGATTACTCGAAGAATTATATGGTTTTATAGGTTATACCATATGTTGTGTAGTTTAATTCCATGTGATAAGGACATTGTTGTGTAGTTTGACATCGTGAAACCAAGAAGTTGGTGTCCTTTATTTTAAGTTCATGAAACAAGGACCTGGTTATACATCAATTTAAGGCAAATCGATGGGGACCAATGTTTGATATTAATTAAAACCCATGGAAGAGTCTAGGATAGGTGATCCTGGACATTACTATATATCACATAAAGATACAAATCAAGACATATGAAATTATTATATATAATCCAAACATATATCTGACTTATATGAGGGTAGGAAATTTGTAATCATTTACTAAGTGAACATTGACACCATAGTCATCAAAATGGTTCTCTATGTATATCGATCTCATACATAGGGGAAGGTAAGTAAAATATTCTATTCTATTGTGGGAATGACACATTCAACCCTATAACAGACATATAAATATGGTCCAAATATACTTACATGGATCTATGATGTTATTAATATTTTCATAATTTATTATATACTACCTTTACTAATTTTGTATGAAATGTTCATAATTTGTGTGAAATATTAATGTTTAAATATTAAATATAATTTTAGAGCACTATTTGAATTCATCCAGATTCAAAACTTTTTAATGTTTTAACAGTAAATCTCACCATACTTATCAAAATTTCATGATTCTTCTTTTTTAGGGTTCCATACAAAAATTAAAACATTTCATTAGAATGAACCATTGTAAAATCGTCCATTTGAAGGTGCATATTTTCCACACAAGAATACCCAAAGAATCTGTGAAGAAACTGGACCAGCCATGATGATTGAGTTACCGGTCTAAACCCCAAAGCCCATATTTTATGAATCTCCACCATATGTTCTTTATTATCCATAGGAATCTGGGATAAAAATTATATGGTACAACTACAATAACAAGGGGGCTAACTGATGCTTTGAAGTCTATCCCACCATTTTGGCAGAGAATTAAAATCCGTACACTATTCATGACATTTCTCATGATCTAGTCATAAAATAAAGCTGGTATTGTTCAGTGTGAGATATAATTTATGTTCTGCCAACTTTATAGATTAAAATATTTTTATTTGATGGAATCTTCCTGTTCAAAAACCCATTCACATTTCGACGTTCTAAAAAGTATGGATTGAAATGGATAGATTACAATTATTAACTCCAACCGCCATAACTTTTGTTTCATAAGTCCAAATGCTTAAAAATTTTGAGAGTAGTCATCCAACATTATTATCTAAAAATTTATAGTAATTTATCTCGATATTCAGCTTTTGGAATTTCAAAATCATCAAGCCAAGTGGAGGGTAGTTTTGGAATGCAAACAGTCCACCACCTGGGGCTATAAATACATCCTCTCCTCTCCTTTCAAAAGGGATGGATATTAAGAAGAGAGGAGAATATATTGGCATGACCAAAACCATTTCAAAATCTTGGGAGGACCTTCCATACTCATTTTTTCACTTGCTATACCTTTCCTCCTCTATTTGTTTTCATTTAATTTTGTGTTCTTAATTGTTGTAATCTTGTGAGTCTCTTTCTTTGTAATTCTATTTTAATGAAATTTTATTTTTTAATATCTCATATTATCATACACCTTATGTAGTTTAATATTAATGTTATTTATGTAGTTTAAATCAATTTAAAACCCTTCCCCTTATTTTTATTTCTCATTCAATCTAAATCCAATATTAAATTCCCTTCACTATTTGTGTGTATTTTCGACACACAAATCTTTACTTATCCCTTTATTTTTATTCACTTATTAATTCATAACCATAAACATATATTACCATATTAATAACCATATAAATAGATGATTAAATATATCATTTGGGTGAGACATTATTTAGAGATGTTAAGTGATTGAGGGATTTTCCTCGATGGGTATTCTTTACTTTAACATTGTGTATGTTAGAATTAACATGTCATGGATTAATGACATATTTTGTTCAGTGTATGGATTCCATGGATTATTGTAACCCTAAATACACTACCACAATAAATTACTAATTGAGATTAGAATCCTAGTTAAGTTAAGGCTTGGAATAAATCCTTAACACTTAGGAATTCCAATCAGTATCAACTTGTGACATGGGTGTTAATTTAATGCAATACAAAGAAAGGCTCAAGGATATCACAAGCTTAACTACCTATTGATGAAGTAACCCTAATATTTATCAAATTATTAAATAAATATTAATCAATCAATCACTTCAATTAATCTCTTCAAACAACCCCCCCCCCCAATCGAAATATAATCAACTAAAAACAATCGACTATTAAAAATTATCATCGCCGAGGATTCAGCTGGAGTGCTGCTATACACATTAGTGGAGCACCAGAACCTTGAATGGTTGATAGGCGATAATCATCCATGATTTAAAATGGTGTATTTGTCAAGGATGGTGTGATTAAATATTCTTTAGTTTCTGGTTATTGTAAAAAAACAAAAAAAAACAAAATGTAAAAAAAATGGAAAAAACACAAAGAAAAACTCGCTTCTCCTAGAAATCATAAACGGAAACAAAGAGAAAACTGTCATCATCTTTCTTCTAAAATATCTATGAATTCCCCATATCCTCCCAAAAAATCCCCCATATTTGTCTGACCCTGAAATTGAGCGAAAACATTTTCATCTTTGGAGGAACATTAGAGATAATCAACTAATTCAGGAACTTGTCCTTGTCCAACCATTTGAATTAGATATGGCCAATCCTATAGAATAAACACTTAAAGAAATTGATTCCCTAGATATGAATTACCAACCTATTGGTATTAAATATCCAAACATAGGTGCTGACTTCCAACTAAAATCTGTTTTGATTCATCATCTTCCTCATTTCCATGGGCTATCCGGTAAGGATCTACATCTACACCTTAAAGAGTTCAAAGTGGTGTGCTCTACCATGAAGCCTCAAGGGGTTTTGGAGGAACAAATAAAACATTGAGCATTCCCTTTATCCCTAGATGACACTACCAAGTCATGGATTTACTACCTCTCTCCTGGTTCCATAACCACATGGAATGACATGAAGTGACTTTTCGTAGAAAAAAACGATTTCCTACATCTCGTTCTACTTTTATCTGAAATAAAATAAGCGGTATCCATCAAATCCAAAATGAATCACTCTATGAGTACTTGGAGAGATTCAAAAAGCTTGTTGCAACTTTCCCACCCCACCAAATCCATAACCAAATCTTGATCCAATAATTTTATGAGGGGTTATTGGCTATGGATATAAGTCCCATTGATGACGCAAGTGGCGGTGCTCTAGTTGATAAAACATCTGCTGCTATAAGAGATCTCATAAGAAAAATTGTTGAAAACACAGAACAATTCCATACTCGAACACATTCTCAAGTATAACAAGTCCAATATAATCAATCCATAGAGCCTAACAAGATAACCATGTGGATGAGTGAAATTGCTGGTCTTGTGAGACAATTAGTTGTGGCTACCAAATCCTCAACCTCATCTTCTCCACAATCTCTTTTCCCTGGACCTATCAAGAACAATGGAATCTGCAGCTCATCATCTCATCCAACTGACATATTTCCAAAACTTTAGGAGGATACATCTGATTCATCAAGACCAATGGATCTCAATGCAGTATATTCTTAGAGGAACAACAACCCTCAACAATCAGGTCAGTTCATTAGAAACTCCAAACAACCCTGCTCTGAGCCCTTATCTTCTACCTTCAACCAAGGCTTGAGGTATGGTAATCCCATTTCTCATCCCCCTCAATTACCACCTCAAAACATAAACCAATTCCAATATAATCAAGTTGTTGGTAACTTCCAACAACCTTACCCTTTTGTTCCTCAACCTCAAAGGATCAATCCTACTCTTGCTCTTACTAGATTCCACTATCCTAGTGATCCTTCCCAATTCCCAAACTAATACAATCACTTCACCAAGAACCAAAATCAATGTAATCCAAATTTGGGACAAGGCTCTTATTCCGAGAAACCATGGGAAAGTGTAGTGGAAGATCTTTCCTACTTCATGCGTTCCAGTCTCAAAATCATTGAAACACAAATTTTTCAACTTGGATCCCATGAGTTAACACAGCCTCTGAAAAGCATCTCTCTCTCCTCGTGGCGGCTATGGTTTCTTCCTAGGCCTATCTCCCTCCCTCCTCTAGTGAGATTTGGTCTCGAAATCGGCCCTTTGAATCTTATCGGAGATGGCGCAGCACGGCGTCAGTGCGATTCATGTGGATGCGATGTGGGTCAGCGTTGATTATGGGTCCTCGATGCCAGTGAGGATTGTTGTTTCTTGGATTTTGTCTCAGATCAACAGGACTCGGCTTTTCGCTTTCAAGATTTTCTTGGTGAGGCTCTGAAGTTTTGTATTGGTTCGATGTGGATGGCTTCTCGATCTCGGCAACATCACGTCCCGGCATTTCTCTGCTTCTCGGCTCAAAGCAGCGTGACTTGGCAACTTCTCCGGTGTGCTTTTGGGGTGGTCAGCGACGGATCTGGCATATCTCAGAGGGGGGAGTTCCTTGCTGTATACCTTGAGTTTATTACAGGTTTCTTTTTTGGTGATGTTCATGTTTTGTTGAATGGTGTTGAAATATGTTTCTGCTCGGATGGTGTTCTTGTGGTGAATTGGCTGTGCGAATATTTGATTCTAATTGATTCTTCTTGGGTGTGTTTATACTATGCGGTCAGAGCTATAAAGGTCTATGCTTCCATTTATGCTTCATCATTGTTACAGATGAGGTTTAAAGCTGATTTTTTATTAGATCATATCTATTTGGAATCGGACGTTTGAGAGGGTATGGCCTTTTCCATCGGTACCAGGCCTGTGCATCACTGCACGGGACAGCTAGCAGATTAGCAATGATAAGGTGGAAGTTGGAATAATTGTATTATACTAGGGAGGGGTTTCCCTTGTTTCTTTGATTTGGTATTATGGATTTTGACCCTTTGGGGCACAGTTTAATGTTTTATGTCCTTGAAGTCATTTTTTGTTCCCCTTAATCCTTAAAAGGGGTATATGATATAGTAATAAAAAATAATTTTCAGTCAACTTACATCCCACCTGAGATATAAAAAACAATCAAATTATTCCCAACTCTCAGCTCAACTATTACCCAACCCCAAGGGTAACGTAAGTTCAATTACACTAAGATAGGGAAAGAAATTTTTTATTCCTCAATATAATAAATCTAACCCTCCTTTAAATGTTGACCAAGAAAATTAAAAGAAAAAGAAACATGAAAAAAAACCTGAAGACATTCCTTCACCTCTTTCCAAATGGCGTCATTGTCGGGGAGTAAATATTCATGGTTTCATCTCAAAAAAAATGTGGTTTCTTCATAAATCTGGATAAAAAATATTGTTTCCAAACAAACAAAAATTGAATGCTCAATGTTTTTGATTTGGAAAATGATTTTCCCAACTAGTGAGGAATATAATTTGATTTCATGCTAAAGCTACCCATGGCCTTCTTTTCAAAATGTGTGTTTTTCACCCCCATTAGTGAATCTTGATTTCGTGGACCTTAGAGCTGAATTTCCAACTTTGGTGTGCATTGATATGATAGATTCATTTTCTGAACCTCATGGGAATCACAATAGCCAAATATCCTCCCATTTCTCTTCCATTAATCCACCTTTTGAAATCCCATTTGAGAAAATTAAAACTTTCTATTGAGAGCCACATTAGAAGCCCAATACCTAATCCCACCCAATACCAACATGGATTTTCATTGTATAATTTTTTTTAAATTTAAGTGTTGGGGGAATGGATTTCATTTTGTGTTCCCTTTTGTTGATTTTCACCATGTTATCATATAATTGAGGGAAATAATCAATTTATGTTTGGGGGAGAGGTGGTCATTCAGTGGGGTTTGGGAATATATATATGTTTATCTTGTACAAATGATATTAAAATGTGCTCAAAAAAATATCAAAAAAAATTAAAACAAATCAAAAAAATAAAAAAAAATGGGCTATTTTTTGGGTGGGTAAAAAATCACCTTTCCTATACCTTTGATCTTTTTATAACTATTACAATTTTTTTAAGGAGATCAATCATGGGTTGGGAGATGAGTGTGAGATCTATTTCAATTTCAACTTTTGAAAAATGAAAAATAATGAACACTTATGTCATTGGGAGAATTTTTGTGGTTTATAAATAATTTATCTTTTCATCCACATCAAATTTCCTTCCACTTTTGTGTCTTATTTCACATTTTCATTCCCTCGTAAAATTGTGTTTCCATTTCCTTTCATGTCTCATTTCAAAAAAAATGTTCAATGCTTTTTCCATATTGGTGTTTTACCCCATTTTTCTAATCATCTGGATATCATCTTCTTATTGTCCCATAGTAATAGAAACCCCCTAAAAAGTCCTCTTTATTTTTGAGCACTTTGGGATAGGGAGTGGAAGATTAGATCTATTACAAACTCTAAGATTTTCACTATTGGTTGGTGAATGAGTGATGCTCTGTAAATTAATTTTATCATATTGAGTGGATTATGTTTTTTGGGCCACCATTTTCCACTTCAAAGTTTTTATCATCAAAAAATGAATTATTTTTTGAACATGGTTTCTGTAAAAACATGTGGTAGAATTCAATATGGATAAGTGAAATTGTCTAAAATTCCCCTAATTTGGGAAAAGAATTTAATATTTGTTGGTGATTAAAAATTATTTTTTTATTTTTTTATATTTATTTCACATGAGGAGAAACAAAAGAATTTGTGTGGGGGAGTTGATGTTTTTAATATTTACATAATTTATTATATACCCCCTTTGCTTATTTTATATTAAATGTGCATAATTTATGTAAAATATTAATGTTTGAATATTAAATATAAATTTATAGAACTATTTAAATTCATCCAGATTCAAGTATGTTAAATATTGTAACAATAACTCTCAAATTAAAACATTTTATTATAAGGAACCATTGGAAAAATCGTCAATTTGGAGGGTCATATTGTCCACAGAAGAAGACCCAATGAATCTGTGAAGAAACTGGAAAATCCATGATGATTGAGTCACTGGTGTAAATCCCAAAACCCAAATTTTATGAAACTACACCATATTTTTTTTTATTCAAAGGAATCATGGATAAAAATTTGAAGGTCCAACTACAAAAACTAAGGGCCCAACAAATTCACTGAAGTCCATCCCAACTTTTTAGATGAGAATTAAAATATGGAAACTATTCATGACATTTATCATGATATTGTTATTAAATAAATCTGTTATTTTTCAGTATAAAAGGTAATATATTTTTCCCAACATTATAGAATAAACTATTTCTATTTGAGGGAATCTTCTAGTTCATAAATCCATTCGAATTTTGACCTTCTGAAAAGACTGGATTTAAATGGACAGATTACAATTGTTTAGTAAAACCACCATAACTTTGGTTAAAAAAGCCCAAATACTTCCAAATTTTTAGAGTTGTCGTAAAATATTATTATATACAACCTTTAAGAATACAATATCTCGAGATTTTTCTGTCAGTATGTCCAAAACATCGATCCAATTAGAGGGGTAGTTTTGGAATGAAAGTTGTCCACCTCCTTGTGCTATAAATACATACCCTCCACTACTTTCAAAAGTGATGTCATTTCATAAGATAAGATCATATATTTTAATGACCAAATCATTGAAAAAGTCTTTGTAGGACCTTCCATGCTCATTTTTTCACTTGAGAGACCTTTCCTCCTCTCTTTGTTTTCATTTACTTTTGTGTTCTTCATTGTTGTAATCTTGTGAGTCGCTTTCTTTGTATTTTTGTTTTAATGAAAGTTTCTTCTTCAATATATCTTATTATCATAAAAATTCTTTACTTTAATATTAATTTTATTAAAATATTTTAAATCATGTTAAAATTCTTTCCCTTATTTTTCTTTCTCATTCAATCTAAAGTCAGTATTTAATTCCCTTCACTTTTTGTGTTTGTGTGTTCGACGCAAAAATATTTTCTTATCCCTTTATTTTTCTTCACTTATTAATTTATCACCAAAATAATATATTAATATATTAATAAACATATTAATTTATTGTTAAATATAAATTTGTGGTGAGTCATTATTTGGAGATGGTAATCGATTGATATCTTTTGCTTGATGAGTATTATTTAATTTAACATTTTGTATGTTGGACTTTACATGTTAGGGATTAATGGCATATTTTGTTTAATATATTTATTACATGGATTATTGTAACCATAAATAAACTTCCACAATCATTTTCTTATTGATATTATAATCCTAGTTAAGTTAAGGCTTGGATTAAACCTTTAACACTTAATAATTCCAATCGACGCCAACTTGTGACATTGGTGTTAATTTAATGCAATAAAAAGCAGGGCTCAATGATATCACAACCTAAACTACCTATTGATGAACTCACCCCAATATTTATCAAATTATTAAATCAATATTAATCAATCAATAATTTCAATTAATCTCTACAAACAAACCCCCCCAATCAAAATACTATCAACTAAAAACAATCGACTATTAAAATGTATCATCACAGAGGATTCGACCCGAGTGCTGTTATACACCTTAGAAGAGAAAAAGAACCTTGATCAGTCTATAGGTGACAATTGGCCACACATTCAATTTATTTCTCATATAGGATTTGGACCTATAGGATGGACCACTCTGATCATTTTTATGTCTTGTGGAAAGGACCAGACATCATGCAGTTTACAATCATGTGACAAGGACCATATAAGGGATGATTTTTTATGGTCATGAAGATTTGATAAAATGGGACTTCTAAGAGTAATGACTAACTCAGGGATTTCGGGAAATCACATGCGGTGCATAATCCGAAATGAATTTGAATAATTATATTATGTTATAATCATGATTTGATAATGAGTATGATGAAATGATTTGTAAAACTGAGGGTATCTAAATCCACTTGAATTGTTGGGTTAAAGGGCATGTGAATAATTATCCAGGATTAATTGATTCAATGGTGGGTGGAGACCAGTGGGTATCGGTAGAACATTAGTAATAGTGGAAGATTGTATCACACATAGTCCAAAAATGGGTCCATATATTTAGGGGGACCTCTCCTTTATGACCAGAACACCCCTATGGAACAATCTCTAAGTAATTTATTTATAAAACAATGAATACTAGTAGGACCCATTCATATTAGTAAGTCCAAAATACCAATATTCTATAGTGGATAAGTATAAGTACCCAATCATTTATAAATAAAAATCCCTTTATTATTTGAATAAAATCAAAATTATGTATTATGGTCATTGGAAACACAAGTACTTCCTTGGTTTTATTAAATATTATTATATTTAAAATACCATTAATTATCACAACCATTGATAATATAATCATTGAACATTGATAATATTATTAGTATAAATATAGGGTTTTGAAAAATCTAATTGACACAGAAAAGGAAGTGATTCCCTCAACCAATATGATCATTCCCAATGAAGCCCATTTGTTAGAGCTTCAAAGGGAGATAGAATCACTATTATTTTCTGTTAACTATGCCCATGATGAGATCCCTGAACTAAATCTTGAGTGATACCATTCTTAATAGAAGTCCTTTATTGTCGAGATCAAAACCCAAACCATGTATGTCGAACCACCCCATGAAAGTCTCATTATCATGCATGTTACCCATAGGGTGTTTTCTGGTGTAATTAAAGGCTATGTATCAAGATCTTAATAGAATGATTATATATATTATATTGAATACTAAAAATATTTTCTTCTTATTGTTACTATATAAATGATGGTGATTTTAATAAAATAAAAAAAATCATTTTTGGTTAAAATTTAATTTCATTGAAATCATTTAATTTTATTAAATAATCTTTTTTTGGAAAAAAAACTACTGCAATAAAATAGAATTATTAAATAAATTTTATTAAATATAAATGATCATATAATTTTTATAATGTCAAATTTATTCTTTATAAGGGTTTTAAAACTCTTATTTCACAAAAACCATGCATTTCTCAATAAAATTATATTCTATTATAAAAGTGAAAATTATTATATTGTAAAAACGTATTGGGATAAAATAAGTGTTAATTTTTGAATCATATTGTTGAAATTATCAATTGATGAATTTTTCATAATTTTCTAAGATAATAAAATTTTCAAGTCTGAACTCAATATAGTATAAATATACAGTGTGTAATATAACATCATAATGACCCAAAATTGATGTAATAAATTCTTTAAAATATATCAATGACCAAATAAATATTTCCCTTTTAATATAATGTTTTTAGGTTATCTGGAAAAAAAAGTAAAGCCTTTATGAATCCTCCAAAACTTATAATATATTTTATGGTTTTAAAATCATTTCTTAAAGAACACTACACACATACACATCACCAATGTTAATATTTTCATTTTTAGTACCTTTTACATAAAAACTAATGAAAGTCACTCCTTTTTTATATAATATATTTTCAAAAACCAAGGGAATATTTTTTCTTTTGAATGGTTTTTATATAGATTCCAAAACCTATGTCTGAGAAATAATACAGAACACCCCTCCCTTTTTCAATATTAGCCCACCTAATATGTCAATCCTCTTCACTAATAAAATATTTTCGAATTTTCTTACTCTTACTCTCTATCCCTAGATTCCTACCAAGGTTATTTTAAGCTCTCAATAAGCTCCTAAAATGCTTTTGGAATCACACCTCGAGGTAAGAGATCATCTCCTTATCTACTTAATTCAAGTATATTCGTTATCTTAGGGATTTTATCTCTAATTAATATTGTTTTTATACATTATTTAATATCCAAAATAATTACCTTATGATGTATAAATGATGATAGACCCATTTAACTCACATTAATCACTCTCATGAACATTTATGTTCCTCTATTATGATGGAGAAATTTCACTATAATTTTCCTACCAAAACAAGTGTGTAGTGAATACACATACCCATTTCCTATCAAGGTGTTAACATTTATGCACTTATAATTCTTTTATTATGTACTTACATGTATGTAATCCAAAATCAATCATAATGTTGTTAAATGTGATGAAATATATTCTTATGTATATTACCTATGTTGCACACTTATGCATGTGCATGATATGATTTTGAGGGGTGCACCCAGATAGCACTCGAATTCTTTTCGTAGAGTATTAGTTTCATTAGATTTTATGTTTATTATGTGGAAGGTTATCCTAAGAACATTGTGTTATTTTTTATTGATGGTAAACTTTTATTTATTGATAATATGGTATGTTTAATTTTATTCACAGTCCCATGTTTCCACTATTTTATCATGGTATATCATGACTCATTGTTAATTTTTATGATTCAATCCCATTTTATATCCCATTTATATTATTATTATCTACCATATAATACCTTCATCATGTTACTACATTTATATTCCCTTAATGGGTTTTATAGCTGACCCATTTCTTATGTATGCCCCAGGTTATCCCAAGAAATATTATGTATGATGAAATATTATGAGAATGTTAAGAATCTTTCTAATAGTGGTGGTGTACTCCCTATTTCAATTTGTTATGTAATTTACCTGATTACCAAAAGACATTATACATTTTGATATTTTGGGTTTTATTGTGTGTTCATTTATGTAACAAATCATGAATTAATGTGTAATAAAGATAAGGGTGGTCGTAGTTAGTGTCAAAAAATAGTTTAGTTATTTTGGGGATTTAGATTAAAAAACAATATAGAAATCCATAAGTATAAGGCTAAACATTAGAATACATACCCAAATGTTGGTAATGTATAGAGTATGTGATTTCTAAGAAAATATATCCATGTCAAGATACTATAAGTGGTTATGGATCTGTCACATATGTACCTAGGGGATTGGATTGAACATGAATCGATCAAGAATAGGTGCATGAAAATGGTCCTTATTGGAAAATTGTATTGACATAACTTATGAATATAGACTATTAAATTTGCAAACTCATTTCAAATCATTATTATGGGAATAAAAATTCCCAAAACTATCTATGTTAGTTAATATATTAAGGAAAATAAATATTGAATCCAATAATTTCATAACGTAAGTAATAAATATCATTTATAAATTATCATTATTAGAAATTTTCATCCCTAATTATCCCTTTATTATTTCCAATTTCTAGAAATAGTAGGAACCGATTAAACAACTAATGTGAGGACCAATATGATGACTTCAAAAATAAGATGCCCAACCTGATGGGAGAAAAATATAATGTTTTGTGACGATACCCTCTTAGTTGAGTTAGTTTCTGAATAGAAACATGAATCCGGAGGAGTTCCCAAATCCACCTCAGAAAAAAAAGCTGCAATTGATAAATTTATGGGTCGAAGTCCTCCAACATTCAACGGATCATCTGATCTCTTAATCATAGAATAGTGGATCAGTGGGGGTCATTGATCAATAACACAAAGCATGAGTAACAGATCTAAGTGATGGTTTGGAAGGAAAAGAAATTTTTTTAATAAATAATTTCCTCGCACTCTCAAAAGTAAAATGGAAATGTAATTCCTTTCTATGAAGTAAAAACATGATGAATCCATCAGGGAATACAAGTAAAACATGAAAATAATTTCATAATATGACATTGGGTTTGTTGTCAGACATGAAATCGATGTTGACTGCTTCTTTAGTGGGCTAAAAACTAGTTTAATAAAATCCCTTTTGATATGAGACTTTGATGGATTTGAGGAAATTTTCTGGTGTTCACTCCATATAAAAATGGATATATGTAAATATTAAAAGTCACATGAGGATAGGAATAGGAAATTAGATTTTAATTCTGTAAGTGAAATGGAAAAATATAACTGTGGTATGAAATTTCAATATCCCAATTTTAGAAGTGTGGGAAGAAGCACTGCAAAAATTTCTTAAGGGGGTGAAAAAATTCATTAGGTGTGGAAAGTAAGGGAACCTAGATCACAATTTTTTATACAATAAACCCACCAATACAATGTATGAAAGGAATTTTCTAACCTAACTTTAGCTTATTTTCTAATGTTCCAACTACAAGGAACCTATTAACTATGTGAACCACTTCCACAAGACAAGGGTTGATTGAGACCATCAATTACAATAACATCCATGGAAACAATGGCGATATTTTTTATCCCAACAACTAAGGTGGATCCAAACAATTAAGTGGTGATAGGTACACAAGTTATTCCTTCAAGGATATAAAATATAATTTTTTTATATATATATATTCATTCTTTCCTATCATGAATTTCTAGTATAACTATTCTAATTTCACCAAAAATCAAGGAGGTATGACATTAAGGGAAAATTGAAAATGGGGAAATTATTTCATGCTATATATATAACTCCCCCATGTAAAAATCTATATGACGAAGTTCCCATAAATTATTGAGATATACTATTTAGTGGAGTTTGATTCAATTCTGGGTATGGATTTTATATTCTTAAATAGATTCAATATAGATTTCTATGAGAAAGAAATCACTCTCTTTATCTTGATTCGTCTCCCAATTCTGTACAAGTAAAAGGAGGAGGTTGAATCTTCTTTTTCACAAATATACCAAGAATAGATGTTACTTCCCTATGAGAAATCATATCTATCACAAATTATTGAGTCTATAGAAATGATCATCTTTAATGACATGTCCATTTTTAGGGAATATACTAATGTGTTTTTCGAAGAATTTTCCAATCCCTTAGTTGGTGATAGGTTAAATTTTCCATCGATAGTATAACATGGGAGTTACCATAATCCATGAATTCATATAGATTAGATTTTTTTTGGAAATTGAGGGGCTAAAGATACAATTATCGGATATTCTTGATAAATGGTTCGTATGACCCATGTGATTCAACATTGGGTGATATAATCCTTTTCATCAAGAAGAAAGATAGGTCAACACATCATTTCATTGATTATCATGAGCTCAAGAAGATCACAATAAAGAAAAAGTATCATCTACCATGGATTTATGACTTGTTCAATAATCTACATGGAGGCCAATACTTTTCCATGGTTGATCTTATGTTGGGGTATTACCAATTATGGGTGATGATAGTGGATATCCCCTAAACTATTTTCATAAATGTTACAAGTTCTATGATTTCATAGCAATGCATTCAGACTCACTAATGCTCGATAAATCATCATGTACATTCTGAAATGATTATTTTTAGATTACCTTGAATTTTTTGGTATTCATTATATAGATATTATAATATACTCCAAATTAAAGGAGGAGAATGAAGATAATCTAATCACTATTATAATGACCTTAAAAAAGGATAATATTTATGCAATGTATAAAAAATGTGATTTATGGTTGAAGGAAGTACCATTCATGGGGAATATTATCAAAAGCAATAAGAAATCTATGGATCCTTTAATGATAAGAGTAATTAAATGATGTAAAGGAAGAAATCTATGATTTAAATCTGTAGTTTCATTAGATAAGTTGGGTACTTTTATCTATTTTTGAGAAAAAAAATTCATGATTGGAAAACCATCAAACCATCATAACTCATATGTGAGTCAAGTTTTTTTTGGAATGTTGAATCTAAAGATAGATTCATGAAGTCAAAAAAATATCCTTATCGCATCAGTTGTACTTATGATACCCACAAGTGGGGAACATTTCATGGTATACAATGATGCTTTAAAGAAGGGTGTGAGATGTGTGTCAATGTATATTGACAATGTTGAAGACTATGACCCAATTAAATTGAAATTTCATGAATAGAACTACCCAATACATGATCTTTAGTTTGTTTTTAGTGATCCTCACAATGAAAACCTTTTGGAATTATTTTTTTAGGGAGAAGTGTGAAATATATACGAATCATAAGAACCCAAACTATATATTCATATAAAAAGAGGTGAATATGCGCTATTGAATATGGTTTTAGGTTATTAAGGACAATGTTTGATCAATCAAATACCATCTCATGAAATCAAATAATGTATAGGACTCTTTATATAGAAAGGATCAAAAAAATTTATCATTGATGATAATTGATAAGGATATGATCATCTTAGAGTTGATAGTGTTTATTGGGGACTTAGGTCATGGTTTCCATGGTGAAAAAAGGAATATGATTAGTTTTTTAGTTTTTTGTGGAAAATTTATTAGGTTTCTCTATAGTTAAAACCATATATTTCAATTATCTTATAATCTATTAGTGCATTTGGATATTCCATTTGGATTTTAGGGAATCTAAAATTTCTTGTGTAGGAAACAATACACATGATCAATACAATATCATATATAAGAGTACATGGTTAATTTGTTTATTTAATAATAAAAGGCTAGAAAATGGTAAAATATTATAAGTTATAGGTTTGAAACTGTTAAAGGGTTGATGTTGGGTTAAGAATTTTTGTTTGGGCCACACATGTAATGAAAGAGCATGATAGTAACTATATAAAAATTCCTTCTTTACCCACAAAACAGCTAACATAATTGAAATATTTTTTTCAGGTTCACCATTTTTGTTTTTCTATAAAACTAGAAATTAATTGTACACATGGGAACAAGAAATTTAGTCCTTAATTACCCATGATTGAGAAACTTTCATGGATTGTGGTCAAATGGAATTTTCAATTTACTCCAAATATAGCCTATTGGGTGACAAAGGTCATCTATCATGGAGAAAGGTATGGGAGTGTCACTATAATAAAACTTATGTATTTTTAATTTGTTTTATTTATTATAAAATTAAAAAACAACAATTTTTTTATTAAACTAAATAAAAAAATCAGAATAGAAAAAGCAACAATGGGTGAAAGGGGTTGGATCTAAGGGAAAACAAAAATATTTTCTAACATTTTTTGGTTTTCATCTAGAAATGGTTTAAATGTCATTATTACATTTATATATAAAATCTAAATTTTGGTTTTGAATATACATATGAGGAATTTCCATTGAAAAATCCAGTTCCACCACTTTCATAATGAAGAGGTGATGAACGCACTCAATCTGGTCATTTAGTGTCTCAACTCTTAAATCTATCATTTCTTGTTCATCCCTCAATCCACATTTGTCCATCGGTATGCACTATGAACCAAGATATGGAGGGATATAATATTTTATATATTCATGGATGAATTGGATCATAATAGATAGAATATGAATACCATCTATCTAATTCAACATATCTATCTGCTACTTCAAGGATATATTTTAGGTTTTTATATAGAAAAGAGTACATGTTTGATCTCCCCATGGTTCCTATACCTTGGGTTTTTTATCTCTATTTTTGATTTTAAAATATCACATTGTTTCATAGAGAGTGGGGAATAAAATACAGAATTGGTGGAGAAGATAATAACACTGTAAAATTAACAAAAATAGGGTATAATTAATATTATCAAGTAGAATAAATTACATAAAGGAAACTATAGTAGAAGTATATCCAAGTAAGCAGATGAGGAATGAATCTATAGAGAGTATATAGATATTTATAGATCATCTGAGGTTTCAAATTCATCCTCCTAAAAGTCCTTGTTGATTTGATATTTGGGTTCTACTAGACGGATACCACGTGTCATAGTGGTCTGTTAGGATTAATTATGATGACACTTCATCTCTCCATGATTGTGTATGCAATTATGTTTTTTCCAGTGGTTTATGGTGGTAGTTTCATGTGATGGAAATTTGTTCTAGATGTAGATGAATTTGAATTCAATTCGTAGCCTGAGCCTTTGGACATCACTGTAACCAAAATTAATTAGTATATAAAATTACATATAGATATATAATTATATATATATATATATATATTCTTATATATATTAAGAGATAAAAATATTCTTATTATATATACATTATATTATATATTTATATAGTTATTATTACTATATATATGTACTTGTTGTTGTTATTATTTTTCTATTTTATGTTTCTATTTTTGAGATGCATTGCAAGAGAGGTCTTCACGTATTCATGTGGTGCGACCTCAGGGGTCATCCTCTATAGTAACTTCCTAAAACATATTTGGAGGTGACCCCTTTGCCTTCTATTAGTTTCATAGATCATTGAAATGTGTGACTAGAGAGGGTCATGAACTTCAGTTTCCTTCTCCAATCTTTATTAATCAACCAGGGATCATCAATGGTGGTGCGGTCTTCCTCAATAATTGCTTTATTTTTTATTTATAGTGCGGTTGTATAGTTTTCTCTCCATAGACAATCATATGTAGTGGAAGATCTAGTGAGATGTGTCCAATGTATGGTATGAAAGGTGCAAATACATACGATCACAATAGAGACCATGGAGATGGAATGTTTTACGATGTGCTAGGCATGGTCACCATGCTGACCATGAGAATGATTTGAAGGAAGTGAGTGCAAGTGGCTCACGGTCAGTTTACAGATTGTGATTGGAACTATGATGAGAAATGGATTTTGTATGACTGATATATGGACTATGGAGATGATTTAGGGTAGTTAGCTATGCAGGACATGGTCAACTACACAACGTCAGTCTGTTACCTGTGCATGACCATTTCGAAATTTCTTAACAATCATTAAAAAATATTATCAATATAATGTATTATTATTTTCATATAATAAATCTAAAAACATTATCAAAATAATATAATATTTTAAATCACCTAAAAACAATTCCAATAATTTTTCATATACAAAAATATGATTAGTGGATTTCAATTAAATTAATATTTATTTATATAATAGATACTAAAAAATTCAAGATATTTATAAAACAAATTCCATAATTGAAATATAACTATTTCCATGTTTAACTACTAATTTGAATTTACTAATGACATTGAAAAATTAATTTCAAAAAATTGATATATTAATAAAAAACAATAATTAATCCTAATTAACATTTCTGTCTAAATTATTAATGTTAGAAATAACTATAATATTACACAAAGTTTGAAAAAAAGGGTCATTTTAACTTAATAACACTTAAAATTATGTTCATATACACCTCACATCCCTCCCCTACACTTAAATTATTTCACTCTACGTTAATTTATCATTGAATTTGAATTATTCAAAATGGAAAATATAGATATTTGAATGTTTATAATTTATATTTAACACCCAAACAAGATAGGACACATAAGATCCCCCACTATTATAAATTTCATTCCTAATTTATTAATCAAACGAATATCTTATATAAATTAAATGTATGTTTTAATTTATGAGTGGATTGAATTAGATTTAAGTAAAATAAATATTTTAACAAAAATAACCACCATTTATCCCTCTTTCTAATGTTTCCCAAACAAAAGTATGATTTTACATAGTAACGATATAACTAAAATTCATATGCTATAAGTCAATTTCCCCTATTTATATAGGTTCAATATTCATCTCACCTAAATGGAATTATCTTTTAATATTCCCTTTTGAATTTATTTTTACCATATATTATTTTGTATGAATCTATATCTGTATCATAAATTATGTTGTCTTTATTTTATTATAGAAAAAAACATAGTGACATTTTCTTAGTGATCCATTGTGTGTTCCAAATTTTACATTTTTATTCCAAATTTAGAGGAATTATAAAATTTTCATTTAGGTTGGATCCCTAATGTGTACTATCTCACAATGTTAAAGTTACCTTTGAACAAATTTAAAATATTAGTCACTTAATATTATAAAATGGATTCCATACAAATATTTTCACTCACACTCTATATCCTATTTCTAAAACCAAATTTCCATAAATTAGTGATTAAATAACTCAGAAATCAGTTAATGCATTAATGATTCAGAACCCAAGAATTAATTCAATTTAATCATCGTATTTTGAATATTTTTGGATGGAAACTCACGAGGGACTGAGCGATGAGAACACTAATCCCAAGCAGGGTGATTATGATGGAAATTTTGTGGAGAAAATTGCTATCGAGGTGAATGGTGAAGATCCCGTAGGGAATTGTAACCTCTTCAGCCTTTGTGCGAAGCGGAAATCAGAGAAACTAGTTGGGAAAGATGTTCCCAATCAAGGGAAAAGATTTTCTGATGTAGCCAAGCAATCTAGATGCTCCTCCTTCATGGTGTGTGACCTGGGGAACTCAGGGAAGATCATAAGAAAAGGGTGAATTATGCACGTTTCTGTGAATCAAGCTATGGTTGAGGAACGAGTTATGTTATATAAATTCTCAATCATTGATCGGGTGGTTATTTCAAAAAGGGTTAGGCCCTGGAAATTCCATGATCTTACAAATATGATTGTGGAGATATGGGGATTCAGTGACTAGAAGATAACGGTTATGGGGAAGGGGTTCTATCATGTTTTTTCCCCTCTGATGAATGCAAAAGCCATGCATGGAGCATGGGTTCTGTCCCTCTCAATCCTGGATTCCTTCGGATTCACGAGTGGGATCAAAATTTTGATCCTAGTTCTATCGAGAACACCTCCATACAGGTATGGATATGTATTCATAAACTAAGTTGGCTATATTGGAATCCAAAAATACTATAGGATATTGCTTCTTCTTTGGGGAATCCTATTAGACTTGATAGGCAGACATATAACCCTAGTTTTGGACACTATGCTAGAATCCTGGTTGAAGTAGACATGTCCACTACTCTTGTAGAAGAAGTTGTCTTCACCACTAGGGATGATAGAATCACTCTTGAGGTTGGGTATGAAAGGAAGCCTAACTTTTTCTCTAATTTAAATATCTTTGGGAACATTCTCTTTGAATGCAATATGAACTGGGTATGATCCTTCTGCAACATTAGGGGTCATGATGCTATACATTGTCGAAGGAAAAAAATGATCATGGAACCACAAAGACTGATGCACCTGTGAGTAAGGATCAGGTAGGGAGTGATAAGATGGATGTCCAGGGAGACCCCTTGAAATATAATGATGATACATTCATTGTTGATCATGCTGCTCATATTGGTTTGGATTCTCCTTCAGCGGGCCCCTCTAAGGTTAAATCTGATATGGGTGGGAATAATGAAGTTGGACATGATAAGATGGCCATTGGGAATACTCAAAATGATGGAAGGAAATAGAAGATTAGTGAACTAGTCATTAAGGATAACTCTGGTAATCAGGATTCAGCAACTCATGATTGTGCAGTGCAAGATGTCCTATAAGGTATTCCAGAAAAATCAGGTTTGCACTGAGTTTTTCAGTGTGGTTGAGGTCTCTTCTGCTCCCATCATACAGGATCCAGCAAAAGCATCATAGGATACCCCTAAGGGGAATGAGTTGCACCTGGATGGAGCCATGTCAGTGTAGGAAAGTGGTGAGTTGGTTGGAGATTTCTCTCAAGTTCCTTCATCTTAGGCTGAAAGGAGGAAGCTACCTACCACCTTGACAGTTCACATTACCTTGGAAAATAGGTTCACATCTCCATCTGATGATGAATCTAGACCTGAAAAGGACGGAATCTCCCCCAATGATGAAGGTGAGGACAATCTGGAAGAATCAGAGAAATTCATAGCAACTGGCTATGCTGGCCCTTGTACGAGGTAGCGGTCTTCCAATTAATGAAAGTTCTTTTTTGGAATTTTTAGCATCTTGGGAATTCTCCCACGGTCAAATACTTTAATCATATCATTTGGACCAACAAACCAATTCTACTTGGCATTTCTGAACCTAGAATGGAGTTTTCTAGGTAAATTGATTTTAATTATAATGCTTTGGGGTATTCTTTTATTGCAACCAATCAACCTGACAATAATATGGAATCTTTATGGGTGTTAAATCATAATAGTGTTATAGTTGAATCTTTTCAAAATGATCAATAGTCAGTATCCCTATCCTACTGCTTTAAGTCCAACCCTTTGTGAGTCACCTTTGTGTATGCTTTTAATCATTATATTAGAAGAAGGACTTTGTGGAGTAACTTATTAGACACTTCTGAATACATGGACATGAGATGGATCATACTTGGTGACTTTAACATTGTTTTGAGACCAGAGGAAAAAACTGGGAGTAACTTTTGTACAGCATCAGCCAAAGACTTCTCCTCCTGTATTGATCAATGTAAGTTTACTGAAGTTCCTATTTCCAGTGCTGATTTTACCTAGAACAGATACACCCTAAATGGGAGGTATGAAAGTAAACTAGATAGGTTTCTGGTGCAGATGGATGAGAAAAGTGAGATAATGGATGTTTCTGGCATGACTCTACCCATAAATCATTCTGATCACAACCCTATATTAATTGATCTATGTTTTACCAATCTGAGGTCAGCTCCATTGCCCTTTAAGTTTAACAACTCATGGATGGTTGTGCCAGGGTGTAGAGAAGTTATAATAGAGGCTTGTCAAGTTGATTTACAAGTTAGTTCTTTGCATATTTTTACTAGCAAAATGAAATTGTGAAGGTCAGAATCAGAGAATGGAGAAAAAAGTCCTTTTTCCAGCCTTGAGCATGATATCAAAGAGGTTGATTCTCATCTGTTTGATTTTCAGTAAAACAATATTCATCAGGATTTTTCAACTCATGAAGAGATACAAGCTTCATCAGAGCTTGATAATATCTTGTCTCTTAAGGAAACCCTTTCTCATAATAAGTTTAATTTTTTGTGGCTGAAGGAGGGGGATAGAAACTCATGGTTTTTTTACTGCATGCACAGGGAGAAAAAGGTAAGGAGGGGTCTGAAGGCTTTACGAATTGATGACACCATGTTCACTTCTAAGAATGACATTTACAATGTTGTGACATGTTATTTTGAAAAGATATATTCTGAATCTGGGGAGGCCAACTCAAATAAAATTATCCGGTGCATCGAGCCAAGTCTAGATGATGCTCAGAATGAAAAACTCATTAATATCCCTACATCAAAGGAAATCTATTATGCTCTGTTTTCCTTAAATAAGGATAGTTTTGCTGGTCCTGATGGTTTCTCCAACAAGTTCTTTATGTTCTATTGGGTTATTATCTATAAATAAGTGATTGATGCTGTAAAGTAATTCTTCTATCACTCCTATATGCCATTTGGGATGAACTCTAACTTCATTTCCCTGATTCCAAAGAAAGACAATTCTTTGGATATTAATGATTTCAGGCATGTTGCTATTGGGATCTACATTCTAAAAGTTATTAGCAAAATCATGGCAGTCTGGTTTGGTGATATTTCAAGGAGTCTTATTTCCTCTAATCAGTTTGGTTTTGTACCTGGCAGGAATATTCATAATTTTCTCTTAACTACTTCAGAGTGTGTAAATATAATGAGAATTAAGGTCAAGGATGGAAATATGGCCTTAAATGTTGATATATCAAAGGCCTTTGACACTATAATGTGGGATTTCATTTTTAAAATTCTGAATATGCATGGATTTTTAGAGAATTTTATTGGTCTGTTATATTCCATTTTGAAAAGTGATGGTCTATATATTTTGGTCAATGGATCACCTAGGGGATTTTTTTAATTCTCTAGATAAGTTAGGCAGGGTGATCCTTTATTTGGGATTTTGTTCTCTATGGTTGAGGATTATTTGAGTGTCTGTCTTCATGATCTTGTTACCACCAGTTTCTTTCAAAGGATAATATCTAGTATGAACTGTTATACCCCCTCTCACTTGTTCTATGCTGGTGATATAATTTTATTCTCCAAAGCTGATAGGAAGACCATCTCCTGTATCAAGAGTATCTTTGATCACTATGATGAAGTAGCAGGCTATGTCATAAGCTAGAAGAAATAATTTGTTTTCTTTGGGAAAGGAATTCAAATCTTGAAGGAAAACAGGATTTCTAACATGCTTGGTATAAGGACCCATCCTTAAACATTACTTAATCTTGAGTTATTTCAAGAATGCACATTGAAGATCTTTTCAAGTTTATAGTTTTAGAGAATTAGATCATAAATCATGCATTACATTCAACATTTAAACAAGGCAGTTACATAAAAGAAATTATTCGTTTTTCCCATCAAAGGAGACATATTTAAAATGAAACATGGATTCTTTCGTGACACTTCCTCGACACTATCAACAAATCATTTACTTTTCCCTTGACCTGTGAAAAACATTTCAAAAACGTGGGATAAGCATAGAAAGCTCAGTAAGCTATATAAAAAAATACAGAATGAAAATATTAATCCATGTATACATAAGAATCAATAAAATCATACTTTACTCATAAAACATAAGTACTTTAACATACCTCATCAAATAATGAATAAATCATAGAAATCATAATACATAAAGGTAACTTGAGGCATTCATAAAATTATTACGTAGGGAGTAACCCTCATGGTTACATTTGGAATACCCATCACAGTATATTCCCTAAATATATTCGGAGAAACCTTAGAGTTTAACCCCTTCACGTTGCCCAATGCATTGGAGAGCTATATCGGGCTCACCCGCCCTTAGTTTATCATGGAACCACCCGTGTTCATAAACAATTCCCAAGAACCATAACATAATCGTACCACATTAAACATGCATAAAGGAAACATAGAATTTCAACATTTCAATAACAAGATATCAATAAAAAACATTGATATAAAATCATTTCCAATACCAAAATAAAATAAAAGTAAAACATGGTATTAATTTTTCATTTTAAAAAAAAGGTTATGGCTTGTAGAGGAAGTCAAAACTCAAATAATGGTCACGGTGGCAGAGAATTCATTGTCGCCACATACGTAAGACAAAAAAATTCATTTTTTCATTTAGTAAAATGATTCGTATAAACATATTCATTTTGAATAAAAGTAAAATTCAAACGGGGTTTATACACCGTATAAAAGAATGTTTTTTATAAAACAAAATATGCCTCAATAGAAGGAGATTGAGATGAAGTCCCTTACCTCATGTCTGACTTGACTCGATCATTCATTAATATCCTGAATAATAAACTTGAGTTAATTTCATCTTTCTTAAGAACCTTTTTCAATTTCATTATTCATTTTATATCACTTGTTACCATTTTATGAACACTATGTAATTATTTATGTTAATAACGGTTGTTTTAATGATCATTGGTACTTGAGTCAAAAATAAACTCTTTATAATTACAAGTTGTTCATGTGGTAAAATATCCACTGTAACCAGAATTATGTTCATGATGTAGATATTATATATATCATATATATCCAGTATATACATGCATTTATAATATTACAAAACATTTAGAGGTAAGAAATGAAATGCACCGTTCATGGAGACGGTAAGCCGTACGTACACATGAACGCTACTTTCATTTCTATTTCATATCTAATGGAATGTAATCATAAAGATATAATTGTATATCATAATTACAGTATAATATCTTATATAATATCATTAACATCATCCTTTATATTTCCCACATACGGCATTAACTAATCAAATCACATTGAGGGGGTGGTAGTCCGCACATCCTAAAATGAAATTATCGTGTTTACCCATAATGGATACCATAAAGGTATATCATAAATGAAAAATACAGAAGCATAAGGAAAACATAAACATAATAAATATCATATATAAATGTAGTGACATATTAATGGAGACCTTTAAAGGTGTTAAAAGAATATTGAACAATCATCATTTTTTGAGGCAGAAATTCGCCATCCACGAAAATAGTATGTTCTTTAGCCATTAAACGTAGGTGTGTGTAAGTATAACTCAAATAAATCTTATAACAATGTCATATTATATTTAATATACTGGTTTTTTTACAAAATAATGGAATAAAAAGAGTTTATGGGGTTGGAGAAGAAAAATAAAACAAAAGAACATTAGAGAAGACTTTACCTTTAAATCGGGTAACTCTTCTTGGTTTGAACCAAAAGGGATTCTTGAAGAGCTTTATGCCTAAGATAAGGCTTATAGGATTAATAGAGGAATATTGGGAGCTTATTTGAGTAGCGTTTGGATGATCCAAAGGGCTTGAGAAGTGTGAGAGATGGGTAGTAAGTGGGGTCTTTTTATAAGGGAGAGGAGGGGCTCTTTAGGAACTCTTGAAACTATTACATTATTATAAAATGAAATTCTATTTCTAAAGCTCCAAAAATCATTAATGTGTAGTATAAGGTGGTACATGCTTGAAATAAAATCAACCAATAAGAATTGTACAAGTGTTGGATATTATTTTAAACAATATATTCTTATTTATTTAAATCATTCATTAATGACATAAACACTGCATCATCATTGTGTCATAAATAATTGAATTTTTTTGATGTCTAAAATTTATAAAAAAAATTACATGATGTAGTAAATATTTTTATATTTCTAATGAATATTTATAGTAAAAAATATAGCTTATATAACCCCATGTAATAAATGTTTTATTAAAACAATACATGTTTGTGATATTTTCATTTTTACTTTAAATAAAAGGTATTAATGTCATTATCTCACCCAAGTGGCTCCATGGGGTCCCACAAATTGACCCATGGATTGTCTTGGTCGACCATGACCTATCCAATAAGGTTAGAACATGTGTAAAGATATTTTTTTATTTTTATAATATAATTTTTATCTTAAATTACACTAATTACCTCTAATCACGGTTAACAAAACTCAAATGTTACTATTCCCCCAAAAAAAAATTTTAATCCCATTGAACCACATTTTACTTAATAATGACAACCATTAATGTCAGTTTTTTGAAATTCAATACATATAAGTGGTAAACATTCATTTAAACGAAAAATCATTTTGTTTAACTACCACTTAGTGGTTTCACTATTCATCAAAAATCGAAGTTCTTCAGAAAAATACCAAAAATTCACCCTAAGCTATATTTGATATTCCGAATTCAAAAATGATGTATATTTTGAAAAATTCAAAACATATAAGTTGAATTAATTAATTTTATAATTAATTTACCTTGTCAAAACAAATAGAGTGTTTTTAAGAAACAATATCTATCAAAAGACTGACAATTGTTTATGTCCAATTTCAAAGTGAAATTAATTCCAATGACCACCATTGAATTAAATGGTAAAAATATATTATAATTGAACTTTAAAACCAATTAAAAAGATAATATGTCCTCATAAATAAATTATATTAAAATGAGTATTTGAATTAAAATACAACATTTTTCACTATTCATAAAAAAATGAACATTATCAGAAAAATACCGAAAAATTACACAAAGTAAATTTTGATGACCTGATTATAAATAATAATTTTATCTGGTTCAATTGAACATATAAGAGTGACCAAAACTATATTTAATGAGGGTTCACCATCAAAAGGCGATAAATCGACCTTTTAGTGAATATTAGAGTATTTATGCCTAAAATTGAATTTTTCTTATTTTAAGCATTTATCTTTTATTGGATAAATTTAAAAACATTTAACAAACATATATAATCATATTTTAGTTATTTCTATTCATTCCCGCCGATACAACGGCTACATGCTAACTACCATTTAAAATAATATTATTATATTACTAGTGTGCAACGTAAGATTTCAAAGAAACTCGTTGTTGTGTATCGGGTACGCTATCGAACATAGGAACCCCTTTAAAGTAAAATTAATATTTAATTCACAAATATTAATAAATATGAAAATGTCTTATTCTTTATTTACCTGGGATGTTACACTTGATTTAAAGAGAGGTGCACTACCTTTTATTTATCTTGGGATGCCTTTATTTTGGGGAGTGGTGAAACAAATTTACTTTGAAGGTATTGCTCTTAAAATTACAAATCAGCTAGCCAGTTATAATGGGAAGACATTGTATCATGCTGGTAGGATATGTCTTGTTAACTCTGTCATAACTTCAATGTTTGTTTACTCTTTTTCATTATATAAATGGGCAAGTGCTCATATTAAGGAACTGAGTGGAATAATATGAAACTTCATTTAAAATGGCTCAATTTACTAGAGGAAACATTTCACTGAGGCTTGGAAAGATTGTATAAATCCTGTGTCTATGGGGGGAATTAGAGTTAAAGATGTCAGAATTTCTAATGATGCAATACTTCAAAATTTCACCTGGAGGCTTCAATCTAGTTCTGATTTCGCTTTGGAATTTCTTACTAGCAGATTTGTTGACAGGCTGCAAAATAATCAGGTTGAGTACATGAGGTCCTCTATTTGGACATTAGGTAAGAACACATATTCCCATATCATGGAACAATCTAAATGGTTGGTATGTGCAAAGTATCACCTAAATTGCTTGAATACCCTGTAGTTGTCCACTCCAATTAAAGACTACATCAATATTCCATTACGTTGGAGGAACATCTCTATTTCTGACATGCAGGGGAACTCTGAGTCTTGTGCAATCATACCTAGTAATCTTCATATGGAGAGGTTGAGATATGCCTTTTTTGACTATGATGTACTAATTTGGAAGCATGCGCTCAATGGATCCTTCTCTAGCCAAGAGTCTTACAAGATATAGTGTGTCTCTAAAACTGGTGTACCTGCATGGGTGAAGGGTGTAAGAAGGCCCTTAATTCTCCCCACTGATGCTTTGCTGATATGGCGAATCTGGAAGCAGCTGCTGCCAATCCAATCTACCCTTCAACGTACTATAATGAGCATTGCTCCGGTATGTCATCTCTTCTTGAATGATGATGAATCTATCACACACTTGTTCATTCACTACTCTTTCACTGCTTGGTTATGGAGTTATCTACAAGACACCTTTCAATGTCATTTCAGTTTTAGTTTGGTTGACACACTACTTACATCGGTTCTAGAGGTTGATTGTAGTGAGAAAGTTAAATCCCTGCTCACTGCTACTGATGTTTCTCTGATTTCGTACATTTGGAGAGCTCGAAACAATACTGTTTTTAATAATTGTAGGCCCTTTTAAGGAGGGTGTTTTGGCAATTCATCAAAGCATTAAACATGCTTTGGTGAATCAAACTGGATCAATGAATATAGATATATCATACTTTATTCTCTTGAGGACTCTTGGTGTAAGTGGTAGGGAGAGGAGGCCCATAATGATGAAACATATTCTTTGGATTCCACCGATATATGACTGGCTGAATGTAAATGTGGATGGGGCGGCCATTGGTGCACCAAGTCCTGCTGGATGTGGTAGAGTATTCAGGACTCATCGGGGCCTTTTCAAAGGATGTTTCTTCCACAATATAAGGAATGGGCATACGATTAAGGCTGAATTATGGGAAATGATTAAGGTGATAAGTTATGCAGTTCGTTATGGTTGGAATAAGTAATGGATAGATTTGGAATCTTCTATTGCTATGCAGGATCTTAAGGACCGGTCTAGGAATGTTCCATGGAAGACGTTATCTTCCTGGATGAATTTTCTTAGGCTTGCTGACTTGATATGTCTCGATATTTCTCGTGTGTATAGAGAGGAAAATCAGGTTGCGGATGCTCTTTCCAAAAGACCGATTATGGAGTTCAGTTCTAGCTGGTCCTTTGTTCTTCCCAGTTACTACAATGGTTTAGTTCATAATGATATAATTGGTGTTTTGCACACAAGGTTATGTAACTCTCCCCTTTTCTGAGTTGTTTTGTAATGTTTAAACCTTTGTATATATAATTTTTTGGGAGCAGGTCCCCACCTTTCTCTCGGACTTTTCAGCTAATCATTGTATTTTTAAACTCATCTGGGAAAAAATGAGGTTACTGAAAAAATTTGAAAATTAAGTAGAATTTTATACAAAAGAGGTAGTGCAGTAGTATATTTACATAACAATATTTGTTTACCAAAAAATAGAAACCTACACCATATATAGATTAATAATTTTTTCTATTTTTTATTTGTAGTCTATTTTTTAATTAATGATAGAAATAAATAAATAAATAAATAATAGAAACATTTAAAAAAAACCATAATTTTTTCCATTTTTGTGCATTTAAAAAAAAATTACTAAAAACATGAAAAAATTATAAACATATTTTTTATTTACACATTTTAAAATATTAACTAAAAATATATTAAATAACTAGTAATAGTGGGTTTAATCGCCTCCCACTCACTTATTTATCATGATCCATAAACATTAAAAAATATTACAAAATATATAGTGAATAAATAATGAAAAAAAAGATATAAAACATGGTGTTTATTTTCCTATAGGTTCAAGGTAAGCTCTACCCTAGGTGTTTGTGGTAGATAGTTGTGCTAGACTCTTAGGTGTTGTAAACATTGGGAATGTTATAGTAAAAAACAACACATTAGAATATTTTGGTTTAAAATGAAAGTAAGAAATGAAAAAATAGGGACAGGAGTCTTGGGTTTAACCCCCTAAGAGGAGTTCTAGTTAGAATGTCCATTATTGTGTATTATTTTGACTATCCAAAATCTACAAGGGGTTGGGTATGTGTTATTGCGACCACCACATTTAGTGCCTTTCCAAGATACACATCATCACTTATTGGAGACCCCATAGAAATAGGGTCACATATACACCCCTAGGTATTGTGGTGTATCTCATAAAGTAGGGGTGGCATGATGAGGTGTGGGGATTCTTTAGGTTCTTCCACATGAGGAGTAGATTCCTCTTCATCCAGTGGATACTCAAGCTATTCTAACTACAACTAGTATTTATAATATGGTTGAGTATGTATTTTCTTCACCATAGCTTCAAGGAAATCATTATCTTGAGCCACTTAATAGCCTAGTTATACAATTTTATTCTAAATAGGATTACTCATCCAGTCAGTTCAATGTTGACCAACCATTGGAGGTTTCTCTTCTAGGGTAGATCTTTATAGATCATGAATGTAGTGTATATATTGATCTTCTTGGGATGCTTCAGCCTCAATTTTCAGGAAATCAAATTTTTTTCAATGGGATATATGATAGGTTTTTTATCAGTTTTAACCAGGATATGTGTCCATTGGGCTGAATTATCAAAATTATAACTGTGAAGATCAATAGAAAATTCATATTTCCAAAATTTTGAAGGAAATAATGTATGTTCACGGGTAACTCCCTCATCAATTTTAACTTTTTTTCTTTTTCTAGGTACAATTGATGTTTTAAATTATGATGTATGGATGTTGGTAACATTGGGAATTGTGTATTATTTTCAAATGTGTTCTCATATATTTCATCATCATCCTCCATGGCTTAGAAAATTTATTCTAGGTTTTTTATTTCATTATTAGTATAAGGGAGGTTAATAGATAGTTGGTTGTTAATAAAATCAAAAAATGTAATGTTTGAATGAAATACTCCCTCAACTGTTTCAACTTTTTATTTCTTTTCCTCATACACTAGCTCTATGGAGATGTGTTCAATGGTGAATAGTAGAAGATCATTTTATTTTAAAAAATTACCCTCCTCCTGATTATATTATTTTGGAAATACCAAGGTATCTAACTCTTCAACTTATTTTTATTACCTTTTGTCCACAATTTCTTTAAGTGAAGTGTATATTGAAACTTACATACCTTTTAATTCATCAATAATGTATCTATAGTCCTCTAGTTTATGGTTCACATGAAAATCATTCATCATTGATGGTTAGATTTTATTTTCCTCTTGTGTAAGTTCTTCTTCTATTTGGTGATGTGTGGGGTGACTTTGTTAATGGTCTTGGGTTTACTCTTTTAGTATCTTATATCTTAAAACCCATTGATGTCTACTAAAGGTTGTTTTTGATATTGCATTTGAAAGTCCATCTCAAGGTATTTATGTGGGAATGTGAGCTATATACATAGGTTAGAATCAATTAATGAATATTCTCGTAGGAATTTCTATAATACTTTTATAAATATATAATAAAGAAAAATAAATTAAAACATGAAAAAAATAACACAATTAATTACATATATGTTAAAGATAGTGGGAACACCGCTTTTCTCCCCAAAAATAGAACAGTGTTGATCATGTGATTGTGATGGTTCATGATCAAATAGAATTTCTACATTACTCTTAATGTGTCCTAGTGGTTGAATGGGGTCATCTCTCACAGATAATACATTGGGTGTCTCACTATCATATCACTTATGTATTTTTATCTTGTTTTCTTAATTTTTAAATAATCAAAACATCACATATTTGTTTTTATTTTGATTGAACAATATTAAAAAAAGTGAAACAGAAAACACTGAAGTGGGTGAAAGGGGATGGATCAAGAGTCAAGCATATAATTGATTCATCATTTTGTGGTTATCATCCACAAATTATGTTAATATATTTATTATGTTACATTCCTCTATCAAAATTATGTTTTTGATCATATAAAGGATAATTATTCACTGATACATCTAGTTCTACTTCCATCACATGGATGATTCCACGAATAGGATTAGTGATGGAATTAACTCTCTTAACAACTAGCTCCATTATGTTTTTATCATATCTTAAACTATATGTCTCCCTATGTTTTAACTATGAACCAAGCGAGGGATGGAAAAAATATTTGATAGATTCGAGGATGCAACAGCTCATCAAAGAGAGAAGATGAATACCATCCATCTTATTCTCCCCATTTCTATACTACGTCAAGAATAGAATTAATATTATTTTCAATAATAGTGTGACTACATGATGTCATAGAGGGTCCTAGTCTATGGTTTAGTTTTCTATGGTTTAGAGTTTAAAAGATCATGTTACAACATGGAGAATGGAGCAGAACTTGAATAATTGAGGGAGAAAAGAACAACATAGTATAGTTAACAAAAATATAAAATAATTAATAAAAACATGCAAAATAAATAATTGAAATTAAACTAAAAAAGATGGAAATCCTAGTCAGTAAAGAATAAATAAATATAATGGGATTAGATGGAAAATATTTATAGAAAAGATGACGAAATGACTTCTTCCTCTTCATAATCAGGGTCGAGGTATCTTTGACTTCAGCTCGATGGATTCCATGTGTATTAGAGGTCTGTCAAAATTAATTCTGTTGAAATTTCCTCTCTCTCTCTCTCCACCATCACATATGCATTTAAATTCATTCCAGTTAATTGTGGTGGTAGTTTCATGTGTTGGAAATTAGGAATAGGATTGGATGAATTAAGACTTCAATGTTGGGCCCGAGCCATTAGATATTTTTGTAAACAGAAATAATTTATATTTAAAATATATATAGATGTATAATTATATATATATCTCTATACTTATTTATATTAATAGATATAAATATACTTATTATATATATATATATATTATATGCTAATAGTTCATATTATTATTAAATATATATTGACATATTATTATTATTTAATTTTTTGATAAGTTTTTTTCTGGCTGGAACAGGAGGGAGGTCATAAGGTATTCATGTGGAAAAAACATAGTGGTTTTCCTCTCGTGATTATTCCATTAATAGATCAGGTAGGGAATGTATTAGCTTCCAATAGTTTCACAGATATTAATAGTGTATGATAAGAGAGGGAATAATGTTTTTCTCCTTTGTCCAACTCTATTGATTGGTCCTGGATATTCAATGGTGGTGTGGTATTCCTTGGTTTTGTTTTGATTTTTTTTTCACATGGAGGTTGTATGGTTCTGCCTCCTTAGAACTCTCTATGTAGTTGAAGATCTTGTGAGATGTGAAAAAGTTTAGTAGGCATAGTTGAAAGGCCCACAATCACTATAGTGCCAGAGGGATGGAATGCAGTAAGGTGCATTATGCATGGTCACAATTTTTACCATGAGAATGAGATGCAGGAAGTTGGTAGAGGTAGATCATGGTTATTTTACTGACCATGAGTGGAAGTGTCATGGGTAATAGATTCACCATGATCATTAGAATAACAGTGAAGATGATTTGTGGTGGGCTAATATTCACGGAACTCTCATATGTGCATGGTCAGTCTACGAACTCTACAAAGACATTGTGAAATATCCCATCCTGCATTCAAAAATTATATAAATTTAATTCAATATTTTTTTCCAATAAATTTAAAAACATTATTTGAAAAATTTTAAAACTTAAAATACTTCAAAATTTATTCTAATCATTATTTTATATTCAAAAAATATGAATTGTTAATTTCATTTAAATTAAAATGATTGATTTACTAAATCATTTAATACATTTAAGAAACTAATCCAATAATTAAATTAAAACTATTTTAAATTTTAAATTTTTTAAAAAAATTCAATTAATATATGGAGTTGAAAAAATAATTATAGTAAAATGAATACATTAATAAAAATAAACAATTAATCCATTTTAGATTTTAAGTCCAGATTGTTCATGTTCAAAAAAATAGTTTTACATGAAATTTGAATATAAAAAATGAGAATTCTTAATGAATAATAGTTAAAAGTATGGAAATTTATATCTCACATAAACTGATTAAAGTGTTGACATTGTTGAATGATTCACATCATATTCACTTTTTTTCTGAATAGATCAACATCCTGATTCTTGATGATAGGAGAATTACTATTATTTCATAGTCATTATCATCAGCAAGGTTTTTCTTTGGAAACACTGAATTTCCCCTAATACATAATGATTTGTGAGAATACTTTTTAAATGATGGTGGTTATTAGGGTGTCTTCCCAAGGATACATTAGAGCTCAAATTGGATTAGAGGATGGGAGGTTGGGCTCATCACACCATGTTGGGGGAATTATTTCCTACTTTGAGGATCTATTGTAGATTTATTATTTGATCATGAATCATTACATAGTCCTAATATAGTACTAGTTAATCATGTAGAAATGAATTTATCCAGACCATGTGTTGATCAGAACAATTATTTTCATTATTGGTTCTCCTGTATTCTCTTTTCTATTTATAATTCTATAGTTTCAAGCAATATTCAAGTACTATAAAGGTTATCACTCTCCACAGAGCTGGTTGGGGTTATAGAATTGTGACTAAACCTCAAAAATGTGTCATTTTTATCAAGTGATAACATGAATATAAACCAAAATAATTCATTATATTTCAATGTAATGAATAGAAGACAACATAATTTTGTGTAGGGATTTTTTACGTGAGGCTACCCTAAGACAAATCATCTGATATATTGACCTTTGAAGGAATATAAGTTGTAATCATAATTACATATGATAGTAGGACCATATTGGGTTATTCCCATCATATTGATTTCATAATCATCACCAATATCTTATCCCATGTTATTTATGCTCAATGTGAGAAACAAGGGTTAGAATAATATTAGACAAATTACATTAAACTGTAAGATTTATTTTTTATGAGGATTACACACTGAGGATACCGTGAGATTCTTCCATGGTAATATGACCCTTCAAAATATATGGAGATATATTTAAGGATTTCCCCCTAGGAGGATAACTATATCAAATATATCTTGTTATGGGGTTTACACACTAAGATTTCCCTTAGAGTGGTATAATTATTTATCTCATAGAAAATATGGATCTACGAAAGTAGAGTTATAATCCTTCACGAGGAGTATTTAAATGCGAGAAGTTGTATGTGGGTGTTTTATTTATCATAGGGAATATATCATCATATAAATACATGATATATATATACATTATGGAATTGTTTTATTCATAGGTAATATTCCCATATGAAATAGTCAATGGGGATAGGCTAGATATAGAGTGTGCGTCATAGGAAGGCTTCCCCCGTATCCAATTCAAAATATTAATCTAACTCATCATAGTTCATTTTTTTCCTAACTAGTTGATGGGAGAGGAAAGATAATCAATACTCATGGAGATAATTTCCTCAACATTTGTAAGTATTATAATATTTTAGGAACTTACTCCAAGGTGGATACCCATTTTACATTACCCTTGAAAGAGAATCTTATTTTGGACTTGTAATTCATGGTAACTTATAAAAGTTATACCTTATCATAAGGTTCTTGGGGGAAATGTTGTGGGTTACACCAATGATGATTTTTAGATATGAACCCATTTCACGTCTAATAATAGATAAAGAAGGATGTAAGACAAATAAGATAATTTTATCACATGAGCAAGATTAATTGGAATATTGAGGGACAAACACCAATAACTACTATAAAATAGGACTTAATAGTGCAAAGAATGGCCTTTATCAATGCAATATAATCACCAAATACTAGATCAAGATTAAAATTCCAACAAAATTATATGTGTTAAAAAGCGCTGATAAATGGGCATACTACAGTGTGTTGTTATTGCACACTACAGCTATAAGGACCCAACCTTAAAACCATACATAATCATGAATTAAATGATTAATTCAAATAGAGGATCATTTCAGGTTTAGAGTTTTAGAGAATTAAGACATAACTATTACATCTCAAAAGCTTACAAAGTAGAAACCTCTACTAAGTTTCCATAAAATAAAAACTCGGAAAAAGAAACATGCCTAGTTCCATGTTTTAGATAGCATGTCTTTCATTGATCCCATCCTTGACCCTACTCATCATTAAGACCTATGGAGAACATTTCAAAAACTTGGTATGAGCATAAAAATCCCAGTAAAGGTACACAAAGAAGGAAAACTGTTAGTTTTTCAAAACAACAAGTAAACCATGAATACTTTATCAAAGTAATACTTTTCACCTTTATGAAGTAGTAAATACTCTTCACTGAATAAAAGATCACCACTCATCCTTTGTAACCAAAAGATTACCATAAACCCGTATAAAGAACACATAACATATAAAGGTAACGTGGGTCATAAACATACTTAAATGGAATAACCATACGGTCAACTTCAACACATATCAGTAAATGGAATAGCCATATGTCTGACTTCCATACCCAATGCATTGGAGGTTATAATGTAACCACTCATCCTGGTATTCACGGCACCACCCGTCATATGGTTTATCACACAACCACCCGTCAAATGTCCGATTACCATTATAAAATCACAACACATAAAAAATTATAAAGGAAAGAAAACATTTCCACATTTCAATCACAATATATCACTTAAATATATTGAAATAAAAAATTCATTATAAAAACCATTTTCAATGCCATAATACATAAATGAGTATATGGTATTTATTTGCTTTTAAAAACATTACAACTTGTTGAGGAATCTAAGGGTCAAATAATACTTGCAGCGGTGGAAAGTTCGTTGTCACCGCGTACGTTAAAAAGAAACATAATTTTTGCCATTTAGTAAAATGCTTCGTACAGAAAATATTCCTTTTGAATAAAATTAAAAGTCAAAGGGGTTTATACACCACATAAAAGAAAGTTTTGTATAAAAAAATATGCCTCAATGAAAGGAGATTGAGATAAAGTCCCATAAAAAGATGGTATCCTAAGATTAAGGATAAATCAATTACATAATTTATGTGTGAAAAATATAAATACACCCAATATAAGTGGATATTAAGTGTAAAAAAATCAGATTCATTCACACATATTCGTAGCATGACATATTCAAGGAGTACAAGTTTAACCCAAAGTATTTGAAATTGAGTTAAGAAGTTCCCTTTCAAGAATTTGACAGCCTAACGGCGTCACTTTAAAATTCATAAAATGCGTTTATAAGAGATAAAATTGTATCTCATAACTTGGACATACAATTTACATCAATAAGGATATAGAAGAACATATCCCAAAATAATAAGATGTAAATTAAAAGACATAACATAAATATTTCATTTTAAAAAAAGAGGAGGGTGAAAGGTTCCCTTACCGAGTTGGGTAACTTTCGAAACGCACACCCCATGAAAGGATAACTATAATAAATTGATGTAAATACTCATAAATGAAAGTATATTACACAAATAGTAGAATAGTGGGCAGTAAATACAACACTCAAATTAAATTGTGGCAAATGTAGCATAAATCTCACGGGAATAAAAGTGAGATGTAAAATTCCTTATGAAAACTCAACAGCCTAACAGTGCCACCTAAAACATCCAAAAATGGATTTATGAGATCAAATAGGGTCTCTCATAATATGAACATAAAAATCAAATAATGAGTAATATAAAATAGCATCCCCAAACATAAGAAAAATGAGCTTAAAAGAAATGACATAAAAGAGAGTACGTAAAAAGAAGAGAGTGGTAGGATCAATTACCTTAAGTCCGACTTGTCTTCTTCATTAATTTATATTCCGGAATAATAAACATTGGTTACTTAATAATTGTGTAATTAAATACTTTAAAGTTTAATATTAAATTCATATCACATATTATAATTTTATAATAATTGGTTAATAATGTGAGTTCATATCAGACGTTTTTGTCGATGTTCGGTACATGAGTTAAAATCAAACTTGTTGGAAAACGATTTTCCATGTAGTTATAAGTACATCATCTCCAGAATAGTATTAATGATTTCAATATCATACATATCCCTTATATATTCATTTTATACTATTACATAACATTTGGAGATAAAAATAAATGAAATGCATCGTTCATGGAGACGGTAGGCCGTACGTACGCATGAATGCTACTTTCATTTCTTTGGCACATTAATGGAATTAAAACTAGATGGGAGATATATATATATATATATATATATATTATAATTAGGTATAATATATATGTTATATAGTTCACATAAGTTCGTCAATTTCACTCTTTATACATTCAATGTATTGCATGAACAGGTCACATCACTTGAGGGGGCGGCAGTCCACCCTTCCTCAAATTAAATTATCCCATTTGCACAACATGAAAATCATAAAGGTATGTATTAAATATAAAATACAAAAGAATAGAAAAAAATAAATATAATATATATTATAAATAAATATAGTTCCATCATAATGTCCACCATTAGAGGTGGTAGGAGAAGATAGAACAATCATCGTTTCATGAGGCAGCAATTCGCCATCCACAGAAGCAGTATGTTCTTTAACTATTAGACAGGGGTGTGTGTAATTGTAGCTCTAATACTTCTCCTAAAAACATCCTAGTATATTTAAGATACTGGTGTTTTTACAAAAGAAATCAATAAAAAGATTTTAGGGGTTGGAGAATCAAAATAAAACAAATGAACATTAGGGAAGACTTTACCTTTAAATCGGGTAACTTCTCTTGGTTTGAACCAAAAGGGGTTAATTAAAGAGCTTTCTACCTAAGGGAATGATTCTAGGATGAATATAGGGATGTGTAGAGATATAAGGATTAGATTTTGGTCAAGCCAAAGGCTTGAGAGGTGTGGGTAAGGAGGTAGAGGTGGGGGCCTTTTATAAGAGGGAGGAGGGGCACTCTTGGAAAGTCTTGAAAAGTAACTTTATTATAAAATGATATTCAGATATTAAAGCCCTAAAATTATATATTTAGAGGATAAGATGATAAGGGTTCAAAATCCACCCATCCAATAGGTTTTTAACAAGTGTATGTCTAAGATTTTACATTATCTTTACATTTTATTTAAATCATTCATTAATGAGGTAATCGCTGCATCATCATGGTGTCATAAATAAATTATTTTATTTAATGTCAAAAAATTATAAAAAAATATGATGATGTAGGAAATCATTTTAGATTTCTAATGAATATTTATAGTAAAAAATATAACTTTTATAACCCCATGTAAAAATTGTTTTATTAAAAAAATACATGTTTGTGACATTTTTATTTTAACTTTAAATAAAATGTTATTAATGTCAATTTCTTACCCAAGTGGCTCCATGGGGTCCCCGAGTTGACCCCTGGATTGACATGGTCGTAAATGACTCAACCAATAAGGGTATGACATGTGTCATGGTAATTTAATATTATTATAACATTATCTTTACCTTAAATTACACTAATTACCTTTAATCGCGATTAATAAAACTTAAAAGTTACTATTCACCAAAAAATTATTTTAATCTCATTGAACCACATTTTACATCCTAATGACAACCATGCATGTCATATTTTTGAAAATAAAATCACCGAAGTGGTAAAGTTTCATTTAAACGAAAAATCGGTTTTTTTAACTACAAATTAGTGGTTTCACTATTCTTCAAAAATTGAAGTTTTTCAGAAAAATACGAAAAATTCACCCTAAGCTATATTTGATATTATGAATTCAAAAATGATGTCTATATTAAAAATTTCAAAACATATAAGTTTCATTAATTATTTTAATAGTTAATTCCTGTTGTCAAAACAAATAGCATGTTTTTAATAAACAATATCTATTAAAAGATTGACACTAGTTTAAGTCCAATTTCAATGTGGAAATAATCTCAATGACCACCATTGGATTAAATGGAAAACATATATTTTAATTGAACATTAAAAACAAGTCAAAATATGATCTAATAATATAAATAAATTATATTAAAAAGAGGTTTTAACATTTTTCACATATTCATTAAAAATTAACTTTATCGATAAAATAACAAAAACATACACAAAGTAAATTTTGATGTTCCGATTCTAAAGAAGAAATTTATTTGGTCCAATATAATATATGAAATTGTAAAAAATTGGATTTAAAAAAAATGGTTCTCCATCAAAAGGTGGTTAATCGACCTTTTAAAGACTATTAGAATATTGACGCTTAAAATTGGATTCATTCACATTTTAAGCATCTAATGTTTGTTGGATAAAATAAAAATATTTTACAAACATATATAATAATTTTGTTAGTTAGATAGGTTCATTCCCACCATTACAATGGCTAGGCATTAACTACCATTTAAAATAATATAATTTAATTATTAAAGTGCAACGTAAGATTTCCAAGAAACTCGTTTTTGCGTATTGGGTACGCCATCGAGCAAAGCGTTCCCTTTAAATTAATATTAAAATTTTATTCAAAAATATGGATAAATATGAAATTTTCATATTCTTTATTAACATGGGGTGTTACATCCTTCCCCCTTTTGGTAATTGCAACCTCGCAATTTTAAAATTGGGCTTAGAAACTTCGTTGAAAGCCCCACATCAGAAAAGGAGTCAATTAAACTGTCACTTTAAAAGAAAGAAATGGAAGTACAAAGGTCACCTGAGTTAACCCATACAAGTATTCCATGTATGAAATCATGGAAATTGAAGGGAAATCAAACGGTCATGTTCTGATGGAGAATGATAGAAAACATGTTTAGGAGAATGTTAACCTCCAGAAAATCACAAAATGGGGATGGGTTAAACGGTATTTGATTCCCCAGTAGGAAAAGTTAACACGCATCATTTTTTAAAGTTACTTTTAATCGAGGAATTTATTTATGAGCTTAACTAAATCATAAGGAAACATACTTACTTGTCATGTAGACTATCATCTCCTACTAGATTTCTTACACAAACTCATATTTTCTCCAAAAGATGAGTATTTCAGATGACTTGTTCATATTAAGAGAGATATAATCAACTTCTAGAGAATCACCGATCCACAAAAGAAAACTGTATATTTTCCTTGTATTTATACCTTAACCAAAACCAAAATTGTTAGAATAAGATCAGATAATCCAAAAAAGGATAATCCTTTATAAAAGAGAAAATATATTCTTAATCTCCAAAATTTGTCCAACAAAACCCAAAGTTCAACGAAGACCATTTGATAAACAATTTTTCCATAAAATTCTTCAAAGTAAACCAAACGAAGATTGTAACCCAAATATTTGAAGGAATTAATCCCATAATCTTCCAAGGTAAAAATTAACATTTATCTCTAAATAACATCAGTTTCTCTTAAAGTCTCATATTGAAAAGTAATTAAACTAATCATATATCCTCCATGATAGGTCAATATTTTCCTAGATAAACCAAAATAAACTTATTCTTGATTCATAAAATCATCTAACTAAAAAATATTAAGTCATACTAACCAGGGACTTCACGCAGTCCAGTGGTAGGTAATGCGCCCTTGTCGCCCTTCAGTTGTGGGTTTGATTCTTGCGGCCTTACTAGATGCGACGTGTTTTCACCCATCCTACGGGTTGTCCTTTTTATAAAACTCCGAAAATAACCCTAACAAGATTTAACCTCAATGGTTTCCTTATACCTCTCATTTTCATCCAAATTCATTACGATCTCAACATCTTAATTCTTGAATTCTTATTTCACCACTATATGATAAAATAAAATGATTCCCAAAATGAATAACAGCATACCTTGATCATGGCGTCCACTCGGTTTCATCGTCATCTTGTTCACGTAGGTAGAAGTTACATTAATTAAAACAATGATTTAGATATCCTTCAAATTCATTTGCTTCCTTTATCCAAATACACCTTGTACAACATGGGTCATATGGGTGTTCATAGAAAAACAGTTTTGGAAAATAATCATGTATGACATATAATTCCAAAACATCTGATAAAACATTATTTCTATAAAATAGTCGGACAGAATTTGAGTTGAAACATTCAATTATTGGTCCTTTTAAAATACCATAAGTATGTGCTGAGAGCCTATATTTTAAAAGAAAATATAAATAGGTTGCGTAAGGGTCACCTTCTTCAGCACCATTTTTAAAACCATAATATTATTCAAAATCTTTTGATAAGGTAAAATATTTGAAAATACCTTGATAATATTTACCTTTCTTGAAAATATGAGAATATTGTGAAAATAGTATTTGTCTAAATACAACCCATGATCCACGGTGATAACGAGGTATATTGGAGGTGTTTGATATCTCAAACAATCCCTTACAAGTGAGTTGTATTCTAGAAAAAGTTTTACAATCACCCGAATATGATTTTGCAATAACTATTGTAAGTGTGTCATTAGGAAGAGATAGGAATGTAGTTTGAGATCCACCTCCTTCCATTCATAACCAAATTTACTTGACCTGAAAAAAATTTATAAAATAAGTATTTAACTGAAATAATACATATAGGGACTTACCATGTGTCTAACAGAAACTTCTAATCCCTAAAGTTGTCTAAACCGGCCTTTGATACCAACTATAAGGACCCAGCCTTAAAAACCTACATAATCATGAATTAACTGAATAATTCACATAGAGGGTCATTTTAGGTATAGAGTTTTAGAGAATTAGGACATAACTACTATATCTCAAAAGATTACAAAGTAGACACTTCTACTAAGTTTCCATACAATAAAAACTCTTAAAAAGAAACATGTCTAGATCCATGTTTTAGAGAGCATGTCTTTCCATGATCCCATCCTTGACCCTATTCATCTTTAAGTCCTGTGGAGAACATTTCAAAAACTTGGGATGAGCATAAAAATCCCATTAAAGGATACACAAAGAAGGAAAATTGTTAGTTTTTCAAAACAACAAGTAAACCATGAATACTTTATCAAAGTAATACTTTTCACCTTTACGAAGTAGTAAATATTCTTCACCGAATAAAATATCACCACTCATCCTTTGTAACCAAAAGATTACCATAAACCCAAATAATGAACACATAACATATAAAGGTAACTTGGTACATAAACATACATAAATGGAAAAACCATACGGTCAACTTCCACACATATCACTAAATGGAATAGCCATACGGCCGACTTCCATGCCCAATGAATTGGAGGTTATAACATAACCACCCATCCTGGTAATCACGACACCACCCTTCATATGGTTTATCACGCAACCACCCGTGAAATGTCTGAGTACCATTATAAAATCATAACACATAAAACAATTATAAATGAAAGAAAACATTTCCACATTTAAATCACAATATAACACTTAAATATATTGAAATAAAAAATACATTATAAAAACCATTTTCAATGAAATAATACATAAAAGAGTATATGGTATTTATTTACTTTTAAAAACATTGCGGCTTTTTGAGGAGGCCAAGGATCAAATAATACTTGCGGTGGCGGAAAGGTTATTGTCACCGCGTACGTTAGAAAGAAACATACTTTTTGTCATTTAGTAAAACATTTCGTACAGAAAAGATTCCTTTTGAATAAAAGTAAATGTCAAAGGGGTTTATACACCGTATAAAAGAAAGATGTGTATAAAACAAAATATGTCTCAATGAAATAAGATTGAGATGAAGTCCCATACAAAGACGGTATCCTTAGATTAAGGATAAATCAATTACATAATTTATGTGTGAAAAATATAAATACACCCAATATAAGTGGATATTAAGTGTAAAACAATCATATTCATTCACACATATTCATAGCATGACATATTCAAGAAGTACAAGTTTAACCCAAAGGATTTGAAATTAATTTAAGAAGTTCCCTTGTAAGAATTCGACAGCCTAACGACGTCACTTTAAAATTCATAAAATGAGTTGATGAGAGAGAAAATGGTATCTCATCACTTGGAAATAAAATTTACATCAATAAGGATAAATAAGAACATATCCCAACATAATAAGATGTAAATTAAAAGACATAACATAAATAATTCTTTTTCTAAAAAGAGGAGGGTGAAAGGTTCCCTTACCGACTTGGGTAACTTTCGAAATGTACACCCCATGAAAGGTGGACTATAAAACATTGACGTAAATACTCATAAACGAAAGTATATTACACAAAGAGTATAATAATGGGCAGTACATACACCACTCAATGGAAATGGAGGAAAATTTAGCATAAATCTCACGGGAATAAAAGTGAGATGAAAAATCCCTTACGAAAACTCGGCATCCTAATGGCGCCACATAAAACGTCCAAAAATGGATTTATGAGAACAAATAGGGTCTCTCATAATATGAACATAAAAATTAAATAATGAGTAATATAAAAGAACATCCCCAAACATAAGAAATATGATCTTTAAAGAAATGACTTAAAAGAGAGTACTTAAAAAGAAGAGAGAGGTTGGATCCCTTACCTTAAGTCCAACTTGTCTTGTTCGTTTCTTTATATTCTTGAATAATAATCTTTGGTCAATTAATAATTTATTAAGGAAATCCTTTAAATTTTATTATTCAGTTCATATCACATATTATAATTTTATAATAATTGGTTAAAAATGTGAGTTCATATCAGAAGTTTTTGTCGATGTTCGGTACATGAGTAAAAATCAAACTTGTTGGAAAAGAATTTTCCATGTAGTTATAAGTACATCATATACAGAATAGTATTAATGATTTAAATATCATATATATTCAGTATATATTCATTTTATACTATTCCATAACATTTGGAGATAAAAAAGAAATGAAATGCACCGTTCATGGAGACGGTAGGCCATACGTACGCATGAACACTACTTTCATTTCTTCGGCACATTAATGGAATTAAAACTATATGAGATATATATATATGTATTATAAGGCCCCGGCCTTAAACCTAACTAAATATTGAGTTAAATGAATAATTCACGTTGAGGATATTTTCTGGTTTATAGTTTTAGAGAATTAGAACATAACTATTACATCTCAAAAGATTACAAAGTAGTCACTTCTACTAAGTTTCCATAAATAAAAAAAACTCTTAAAAGAAACATGTCTAGTTCCATGTTTTATATATCATGAAATTACCTTGATCCCATCCTTGACCTTATTCTACATTAATTCCTGTGAAAAACATTTCAAAAAAACTTGGGGTGAGCATAAAAAGCTCAGTAAGGGATACACAAAGAATGAAAACTGTTAGTTTTTCAATCATCAAGTAAACCATGTATACTCTATCAAAGTAATACCTTCACCTTCATGAAGTAGTAAAAACTCTCCACTGAATAAAGTATCATAACTTACCATTTTCTAACCAAAGGATTACCATAAAACCCATATAAAGAACACATAACATATATAAAGGTAACTTGGGACATAAACATACTTAAGTGGAATAACCATACGGTCGACTTCCACACATATCACTTAATGGAATAGCCATACGGACAATTTCCATACATACTTAATGGAATAGCCATACGGCCGACTTCCATACCCAATGCATTGGAGGTTATAACGTAACCACCCGTCCTGGTATTCACGGCACCACCCGTCATATGGTTTATCACATAACCACCCGTTAAATGTCCAAGTACCATAATAAAATCATAAGACATAAAACAAATATAAAGGAATGATAACATTTCCACATTTCAATCACAATATATCATAATAGAATCCTTTATCAAAACCATTTTCAATACCAAAATACATAAAAGAGTATATGGTATTTATTTCATTTTAAAAAACATTACGGCTTATTGAGGAAGCCAAAGACCAAATAAGACTCGCAGCGGCGGAAAAGGTCGTTGTCACCGCGTACGTTAAAAAAACATTCTTTTTTGTCGTTTAGTAAAACGCTTCGTAGAAAAATATTCCTTTTGTATAAAAGTAAAAGTCAAAGGGGTTTATACACCGTATAAAATAATGTTGTGTATAAAACGAAATATTCCTCAATGAAAGGAGATTGAGACGAAGTCCCTTACCTCGGGTCCGACTTGACTCGATCGTTCTTTAACGTCCTGAATAATAAACATGAGTTAATTTATAATTTATTAAGAACCTTTTTAAAGTTCATTATTCCTTTTATATCACCTATTTCCATGTCATGAAAACTGTGTAATTATTTAAGTTAATAAAGGTCGTTTTAACGATCATTGGTACTTGAGTAAAAAAATAACCCTTTATAATTACAAGTTGTTCATGTATCCATTATATCCAGAATGGTATTCATGATTTAGATATTATATAAGTCATATATATCCAGCATATACATGTATTTATAATATTACATAATCATTTAGAGGTAAGAAATGAAATGCACCGTTCATGGAGACGGTAAGCCGTACGTACGCATGAACGCTACTTTCATTTCTATTTCGTATTTTATAGAATGGAATCATAATGATATAAGAGTATATTATAATTCCAGTATAATAACATATATAATATCATTAAATTTATCCTTTACACATCCCACATATGGTATTAACGAATCAAATCACTTTCAGGGGGCGGTAGTCCGCACTTCCTAAAATGAAGATATCGTGTTTACCCATAATGGAAAGAATAACGGTATGCCATAAATGAAAAATACAGAAGCTTAATGAAATAATAAACATATTATATATTATATATAAAAATAGTGACATCATAATGGCCACCTTTGAAGGTGTTAAATGAGTATTGAACAATCATCGTTTTGGGAGGCAGAATTTCGCCATCCACGGAAACCGTGTGTTCTTTAACCATTTGATGTAGTTGTGTGAGAGTGTAGCTCTAATAAATCTTATAAAAACATACTAGTATATTTAATATACTGGTTTTGTTACAAAAAAAGTAAATAAAAAGAGTTTAGGGGGTTGGAGAAGCAAAATAAAACAATTGAACAAGAGAGAAAGAATTACCTTTAAAAGTGTAACTCCTTTTGATTTGAGCCTAAAGGCTTCCTTTGAAAGTATTATACCCAAAGGGAATCCTCTAGGATTAGGAGAGGGATGTGGAGAGAGTAAATGGGCATGGGATGGCCGAGCTAAAGGCTTGAGGAGTGTGTCAAATGGGGTAGAGGTGGGGGCCTTTTATAAGAGGAGAGGAGGGGCACTTTTGGAAATCATGAAACTATTATTTTATTTTCAAAAGTGTTTCGAATTTCTAAGGTCGTACATTGATATATTTCAAATATAAGATGATAAGGCTTCGAAATATTCCCATCCAATAGGTTTTGGACATGTTTAGGTTTTAGATATTACATTATCTTTCCATTTTATTTAAATCGTTAAATAATGAAGTCATCGCTGCATCATAATGATGTCATAAATAATTTAATTTATTTAAATTATAAAAATTATAAAAAAATTACTATGCTGTAGGAAATCTTTTTATATTTCCAATTAATATTTATAATCAAAAATATTATCTTTATAACCCCATGTAAAAATTGTTTTCGTAAAACATATTATGTTTGTGTCATTTTTACTTTTATTTTAAAAAAAGGCATTAAAGTCATTATCTCACCCAAGTGGCTCCATGGGGTCCCCTAAATCGACACATGGGTTGTCTTGGTCGGAAATGACACAACCAATAGGGTTATTACATGTTTCAAGCTCATATCATTTTTTTAAAGCATTTTTTTACCTTAAATTACACTAATTACCTCTAATCGCGATTAAAAACTTAATAAGTTACTATTCACCAAAAAATTATTTTAATCTCATTGAACCACATTTTAATTATTAATGACAACCATGTATGTCGGATTTTTGAAAATCAAAACACAATGATTTCAAAATTTCATTTAAACGGAAAATCAGTTTTTATAAGTACCACTTAGTGGTTTCACTATTCATCAAAAATTGAAGTTTTTCAGAAAATTACCAAAAATTCACCCTAAGCTATATTTGATATTACGAATTCAAAAATGATATCTATTTTACAAAATTCAAAACATATAAGTCACCTTAATTAATTTAATAATTAATTCCCACTGTCATAGCAAAAAGCGTGTTTTTATGAAACAATAAGTATCAAAAGATTGACACTAGTTTAAGTCCGATTTCAAAGTGAAATTAATTCCAACGACCACTATTGGATTTAATGGTAAAAATATTTACTAATTTAACTTTAAAACCAATTCAAAAGATAATCTAATCATATAAATAAATTAGATTAAAAAGAGGTTTTGAATTAAAATACAACATTTTACACTATTCATTAAAAAAAGAACTTTATCGGAAAGATACCAAAAATTTACACAAAGTAAATTTTGATGTCCCGATTCTAAAGAAGAGTTATTTTTGGTCCATTAGAATTTATAAGATTGATCAAACATATATTTAATGACGGTTCTCCATCAAAAGGTGATAAGTGAACCCTTAGTGAAAATTAGGGTATAAATTGAACTCTTTCCGTATTTTAATCCTTTATCTTTTATTGGGAAAATGTAAAAACATTTAAAAACATATATAATCATATTTTAGTTATTTCTATATATTCCCGCTAGTACAACGGCTACTTGTTAACTAACATTTAAAATAATATTATTTTATTACTTGTGTGCAACGTAAGTTTTTAAAGAAACTCATCGTTGCATATCGAGAACGCTATCGAACGTAGAAACCCCTTTTAATTAAAATTAATATTTAATTGGTAAATATTAATAAATATGAAAATTCTTTATTCTTTAATTACCTGGGATGTTACCTCCTTCCCCCCTTTTGGGAATGACATCCTCGCAATTTTATTCACTTATCAAAATAAGTGGGGGTATTTATCCCTCATAGCATTTTCAGATTCCCACGTTGCCTCTTCAATCACATGGTTTTTTCACAAAACCTTTACCTGATGAATCACCTTATTCCGTAACACCGCTCCCTGTGGTCAAGAATCTGGATTGGTTGTTCTTCATAAGATAGGTTCTCCTCCAGCTGAACTACCTCTGGACTCAAAACATGAGATGGATCTGGCATATACTTCCTCAACATTGAAACATGAAAAACATTGTGTACCTGAGATAAACTCGGAGGTAAAGCCACTCGGTAAGCAACTGATCCAACTTTCTCCAGAATTTCATATGGTCCAATAAACCTTGGACTCAGCTTTCCTTTCTTACCAAATCTCATCACACTTTTCCAAGGAGAAACCTTGAGAAAAACATGATCACCTACCTCGAAACATAGATCCTTCCTCCGGTTATCCGCATAACACTTCTGCCTGCTCTGAGCTGTTCTCATGTGCTTCTGAATCAACTGAACTTTTTCTGCCATCTCTTCTACCAATTCTGGTCCCATCAGCTTCCTTTCACCCACTTCATCCCAAAATGCTAGAGTTCGACACCGCTTCCCATATAATGCCTCAAATGGTACCATCTGTATATTGGAATGAAAGCTGTTATTATAAGAAAACTCAACCAAAGAAAGATGTTGGTCCCAACTTCCCTGATAATCCATCGAAAAAGCTCGTAGAATATCCTCCAAGGTCTGAATTGTTCGTTCTGACTTCCCATCTGATTGAGGATGGAAAGTTGTACAAAAATTTAATTTAGTACCCAATGACTTATGAAGGCCTTTCCAAAAGTTAGAAGTGAACATGGGATCACGATCAGATACAATGGAGAGAGGAACTCCATGTAACCTGACTACCTCTTTAAGATACAAACGGGAAAGTTGATCTAGGGAAAAAGTATCTCGTATAGAAAGGAAATGAGAAGATTTAGTCAAGCGATCAATAATAACCCAGATTGCATTATTACCTCGATATGTCCTCAGTAATCCCACAACAAAGTCCATGGATATGTTTTCCCATTTCCACACTGGCACTGGTAAAGGCTGAAGCATCCCTTTAGGCAACTGCCACTCTGCTTTAACCTGCTGACAAGTCAGACACTTCACAGTAAAATCAGCAATATCTCTTTTCATTCCATCCCACCAGTAATACTCCCGCAGATCTCTGTACATCTTCGTACTGCCAGGATGAACTGAAAACGGAGAACTATGAGCCTCACATAACAACTCATTCTTCAACTGTCAATCACAAGGCACACATAATCTCTTCCCAAACCTCAAAACATAATCATTATCAATGTTGAATTTAGGCAACTTACCTTTCTGAACCAGCTCTACCTTTTTCTACAACTCACTATCTTGCTTCTGTGCTTGCTTGATTCTGTCTGATAGAGAAGATTTCACTGATACCTGAAACAAAACAAAAGAAATTCCTGCACAAAAAACTTCTATGCCAAAGTTCATCAAATCTTTAACCAAAGGATCACGTTCTAAACGCAACATTGCTAATGAAGCATTACTTTTTCGACTCAAAGCATCAACAACTTTATTTGCTTTTCCCGGATGGTAATGAATTGTACAATCATAATCCTTGATTAATTCTAGCCATCTATTTTGTCTCATGTTCAATTGTTTTTTATTGAATATATAATTTAAACTTTTGTGATCAGTATATATTTCACACTTTACTCCATACAAATGATGCCTCCAAATTTTTAAATCAAAGACAACAGCAGCTAATTCCAAATCATGTGCAGGGTAATTTACCTCATGAGTTTTCAACTGTCGTGAAGCATAAGCAATTACCTGATCATTCTGCATAAGGACACAACCAAGTCCCTTCAACGAAGCATCACTGTATATAACAAACTCACCATTCCTGGAAGGAAGTGCCAAAACTGGAGCATTCACCAATCTTCTCTTCAACTCCTGAAAACAATCATCACATTCTTTTGTCCAGATGAACTTAACACCCTTACGAGTTAGCTTAGTCATTGGACTAGATAACCGTGAAACAATTTCAACAAACCTTCGGTAGTAACCTGCCAAACCAAGAAAACTACGAATCTCGGTTACATTTGTGGGTCTTGGCCATTCTTCAACAACTTTTGTTTTAGTAGGATCAACAGTTATGCCATCTTTTGAAACAATGTGACCTAGGAAAGAAATTTGTTGTAACCAAAACTCACACTTGCTGAATTTTCCATATAGTTTCTTTTCTTTTAAGGTTTGAAAGATAACCCTTAAATGACTTTCATGATCTTCTTTACTTTTAGAAAACAACAAAATATCATCGATGAAAACAACCACAAACTTATCCAAGAACTCATGGAAAATTCTATTCATAAGGTCCATGAATATAGAAGGTGCATTGGTTAACCCAAAAGTCATAACTACAAATTAATAATGGTCATATCTAGTACGGAACGCAGTCTTCGGAACGTCTGCTTCTTTTACTTTCCACTGATGGTACCCCGACCTCAAGTCAATCTTCGAAAAATACTGAGCTCCCTGGATCTGATCAAACAAATCATTGATATGAGGCAAAGGATACTTGTTCTTAACAGTAATATTATTCAAGGCTCTATAATCAATTCAAAGTCTCATTGATCCATATTTCTTTTTAACAAACAAGACAGGAGAACCCCATGGTGATGTGCTAGGTCGAATGAAACTTTTATCTAATAACTCCTGCAATTGTTTCTTTAACTCTAAAAGTTCAACTTGAGCCATTCGATAAGGGGGTTTTGAAATTGGCTTAGAATCAGGAACTAAGTCAACAGTAAATTCAACTTCCCGATCATGAATAATACCAGGCAACTCATCAGGAAAAACATCAAGATACTCATTTACCACTGGCACATCATTAATCTGAGCAGTTCCATTATTTTCAACAATATGTGCAAGGTAACATTCATTTCCATCTTTTACTAGTTTCTCAACTTCCTGATATGTTATCAAAATCAAGGGTTCATTCTTGTAAACAAACTGAAAATATTTTTGAAAAGAAACCATTTTAGCTCTGCAGTCAATCTTAGCATGATAAAAAGAAATCCAATCCATGCCCAAAATAACATCAAACTCTACTAGAGGCAAAACAATAAGGTTTTCTGGTAGATTCTTTCCACACACAGGGATAGGAAGGTTCTTATAATTCCTTTTTGTCTCAACGTTCCCTCCATGTGTTTTTACCATAAGTTCAGGATTCATATCTTGATATGGAATTTCCAATTTACTAGAAAACTTCTCAGAAATGAAAGAGTGTGTAGACCCTGAATCAAACAACACATTGGCATAATCTGAACAAACAAACAGTGTACCTGATACCACTTCATTCGATGGCCCAACATCTGCTGAAGTTGTTGCAAAGGATTTCACCACCCTTTTCTGCTTGTAGTTTGGCTGCATTCCCCCAGTTGAGTTCTTCATTCGACACTCGTTTGCATAATGACCCATTTCATTACACTTAAAACATCTTATTGTTGGCTTTTAATTGCCTACTTGATCATCTTCCTTACCGTTACGAGCAATATGACCAGACTTACCACACCGAAAGCACATACCAGACTTGGATAAACATTCTACAGGATGCATTTTACCACACTTCTCACAGGATGGATATTTGGTTTTCTTACCTCCTTGCTTCTTTGATGAATTCTTCCCCTTTGCCTTCCAACTAGACCTCTTATTCTGTTGTTTTTCATAGAACACCTGATCATCGGCAAACTCCATTTCCACCTTCTCCGCACATCGAACAAGTTTTTCATAACTTTTGAACTCACGAGAAGCTAAGGCCCTTCGATAATTTGGATTTAACCCTGAGTAAAAATGGATTATTTTACTATCAAGATCTCGTATGAAGTTTGGAGCATACCTTGCCAATGGAGTGAACTTTGCTTCATAAGAATCCACTGAATCATCCTCCTGCCTCAATTCTAGGAACTGTTTTTCCATCCTAAGACGAACCAGCTTAGGAAAATATTTCTCAAGAAACATACCTTTGAATTCATCCCAGTGAAGATCCTAAATCTCATCACTATCCCTGATATTTTTCACCATCGACCACCACTGATCAGCTTCACCTTCAAAACGGTAAACAGCAAGACTAACCTTTTGATGTTCTGAACACCCCATGACATCAAAAATCTTCTCCAGTGATTTAATCCAACCTTCATCTTGCACAGGGTCAGATGATCCTCTGAATGATGGGGGATGTTGCCTCATGAAATGTTCCCCCACTGACATGTTCCTCTGCGGTTGATCTGGCTGATCTCGTGCATGGATACCACCACCATTTATAGCCTGAGTCAACTATTCCATCACTGCAACAAACTGTTCAGTTCTGATTCCGACCATCTCAGGTTGCTGATTTGGAAGGTTGTCTTCCTCCTGATGTCGTCCCAACATAGTTTCTTTGTTTCCTCTGCGGAAAACCATTCTGAACACAGAAATATCTTAGGCGAAGCAACATGGTAATCCGTAAATGCTATATCATTTCAATCATATTATAATTTAACACTTTTCTAACACCTAAAGTTGTCTAAACCGACCTTTGATACCAACTATAAGGCCCCGTCCTTAAACCTTACTTAATATTGAATTAAATGAATAATTCACGTTGAGGATCTTTTCAGGTTTAGAGTTTTAGAGAATTAGAACATAACTATTACATCTCAAAAGATTACAAAGTAGTCACGTATACTAAGTTTCCATAAATAAATAAAACTCTTAAAAGAAACATGTCTAGTTCCATGTTTTATATATCATGACATTCCTTTGATCCCATCCTTGACCTTATTCCACATTAATTCCTGTGAAAAACATTTCAAAAAAACTTGGGGTGTGCATAAAAATCTCAGTAAGGGATACACAAAGAATGAAAATTGTTAGTTTTTCAAACATCAAGTAAACCATGTATACTCTATCAAAGTAATACCTTCACCTTCATGAAGTAGTAAAAACTCTTCACTGAATAAAGTATCATAACTTACCTTTTTGTAACCAAAGGATTACCATAAAACCCATATAAAGAACACATAACAAATATAAAGGTAACTTGGTACATAAACATACTTAAGTGGAATAACCATACGGTCGACTTCCACACATATCACTTAATGGAATAGCCATACGGCCAATTTCCATACATACTTAATGGAATAGCCATACGGCCGACTTCCATACCCAATGCATTGGAGGTTATAACGTAACCACCCGTCCTGGTATTCACAGCACCACCCGTCATATGGTTTATCACGTAACCACCCGTTAAATGTCCAAGTACCATAATAAAATCATAAGACATAAAACAAATATAAAGGAATGATAAAATTTCCACATTTCAATCACAATATATCATAATAGAATTCTTTATCAAAACCATTTTCAATACCAAAATACATAAAAGATTATATGGTATTTATTTCATTTTAAAAAACATTACGGCTATTTGAGGAAGCCAAAGACCGAATAATACTTGCGGCGGCGGAAAAGGTCGTTGTCATCGTGTACGTTAAAAAACATTCCTTTTTGTCGTTTAGTAAAACGCTTCGTAGAAAAAGATTCCTTTTGTATAAAAGTAAAAGTCAAAGTGGTTTATACACCGTATAAAATAAAGTTGTGTATAAAACGAAATATGCCTCAATGAAAGGAGATTGAGACGAAGTCCCTTACCTCGGGTCCGACTTGACTCGATCGTTCTTTAACGTCCTGAATAATAAACTTGAGTTAATTTATACTTGATTAAGAACCTTTTTAAAGTTCATTATTCTTTTTATATCACCTATTTCCATGTCATGAACACTGTGTAATTATTTAAGTTAATAAAGGTCGTTTTAACGATCAATGGTACTTGAGTAAAAAAATAATCCCTATATAATTACAAGTTTTTCATGTATCCATTATATCCAGAATGGTATTCATGATGTAGATATTATATAATTCATATATATCCAGCATATACATGTATTTATAATATTACATAATCATTTAGAGGTAAGAAATGAAATGCACCGTTCATGGAGACGGTAAGCCGTACGTACGCATTAACGCTACTTTCATTTCTATTTCGTAGTTTATAGAATGGAATCATAATGATATAAGAGTATATTATAATTCCAGTATAATAAAATATATAATATCATTAACTTTATCCTTTATACATCCCACATATGGTATTAACGAATCAAATAACTTTCAGGGGGCGGTAGTCCGCACTTCCTAAAATGAAGATATCGTGTTTACCCATAATGGAAACAATAATGGTATGCCATAAATGAAAAATACAGAAGCTTAAGGAAATAATAAACATATTATATATCATATATAAAAATAGTTACATCATAATGGCCACCTTTGAATGTGTTAAATGAGTATTGAACAATCATCGTTTCGGGAGGCAGAATTTCGCCATCCACAGAAACCGTATGTTCTTTAACCATTTTATGTAGTTGTCTGAGAGTGTAGCTCGAATAAATCTTATAAAAACATCCTATTATATTTAATATACTGGTTTTGTTACAAAAAAAAGTAAATAAAAAGAGTTTAGGGGGTTGGAGAAGCAAAATAAAACAAATGAACAAGAGAGAAAGAATTACCTTTAAAAGTGTAACTCCTTTTGATTTGAGCCTAAAGGCTTCCTTTTAAAGGATTCTACCCAAAGGGAATCCTCTAGGATGAGGAGATGGATGTGGAGAGAGTAAATGGGCAGGGGATGCCCGAGCCAAAGGCTTGAGGAGTGTGTGAAATGAGGTAGAGGTGGGGGCCTTTTATAAGAGGAGAGGAGGGGCACTTTTATAAATCATGAAACTATTATTTTATTTTCAAAAGTGTTTCGAATTTCTAAGGTCCCACATTGATATATTTAGAATCTAAGATGATAAGGCTTAGAAATATTCCCATAGAATAGGTTTTGGACATTAGTAGGTTTTAGATATTACATTATCTTTCCATTTTATTTAAATCGTTAAATAATGAAGTCATCGTTGCATCATAATGATGTCATAAATAATTTAATTTATTTAAAGTCTAAAAATTATAAAAAAAATAATATGATGTAGGAAATCTTTTTAGATTTTCAATGAATATTTATAATCAAACATATGATCTTTATATCCCCATGTACAAATTTTTTTCGTAAAACATATTATGTTTGTGTCATTTTTACTTTTATTTTAAAAAAAAGGCATTAAAGTCATTATCTCACACAAGTGGCTCCATGGGGTCCCCTAAATCGACCCATGGGTTTTATTGGTCGTCCATGACACAACCAATAGGGTTAGTACATGTTTCAAGCTCATCTCATTTTATTAAAATATTGTTTTTACCTTAAACTACACTAATTACCTCTAATCGTGATTAAAAACATAATAAGTTACTATTCACCAAAAAATTATTTTAATCTCATTGAACCACATTTTACTTCTTAATGACAACCATGTATGTAGGATTTTTGAAAATCAAAACACAATGATTGAAAAATTTCATTTAAACGGAAAATCAGTTTTTATAAGTACCACTTAGTGGTTTCACTATTCATCAAAAATTGAAGTTTTTCAGAAAATTACCAAAAAATCACCCTAAGCTATATTTGATATTACAAATTCAAAAATGAAGTATATTTTACAAAATTCAAAACATATAAGTCACATTAATTAATTTAATAATTAATTCTTGTTGTCAGAGTGAAAAGTGTGTTTTTATGAAACAATAAGTATCAAAAGATTGACACTAGTTTAAGTCCGATTTCAAAGTGAAATTAATTCCAACGACCACTATTGTATTTAATGGTAAAAATATTTTCTAATTTCACTTTAAAACCAATTCAAAAGATAATATAATCATATAAATAAATTAAATTAAAAAGAGGTTTTGAATTAAAATACAACATTTTACACTATTCATTAAAAAAAGAACTTTATCAGAGAGATACCAAAAATTTACACAAAGTAAATTTTGATGTCCCGATTCTAAAGAAGAGTTATTTTTGGTCCAATAGAATTTATAATATTGATCAAAGGTATATTTAATGATGGTTCTCCGTCAAAAGGTGATAAGTGAACCCTTAGTGAAAATTAGGGTATAAATGCCTAAAATTGAACTCTTTCTGTATTTTAAGCCTTTATCTTTTATTGGGTAAATGTAAAAACATTTAAAAACATATATAATCATATTTTAGTTATTTCTATCCATTCCCGCCAGTACAACGGCTACTTGTTAACTAACATTTAAAATAATATTATTTTATTACTTGTGTGCAACGTAACTTTTCAAAGAAACTCATCGTTGCGTATCGAGTACGCTATCGAACTTAGAAACCCCTTTTAATTAAAATTAATATTTAATTCATAAATATTAATAAATATGAAAATTATTTATTCTTTAATTACCTGGGATTTTACATATATATTATAATTTCATTATAATATATATGTTATATAGGACACATAATTTCATCAATTTCATTCTTTATACATTCCATGTATTGCATGAATGAGTCACATCACTTGAGGGGGCGGTAGTCCACACTTCCTCAAATGAAATTATCGCATTTTCACAACATGAAAAGAATAAAGGTATGTATTAAATATAAAATACTGAAGCATAGAGAGGAAATAAATAAAATATATATCGTAAATAAATATAGTTCCATCATAATGGCCACTATGAGAGGTGTTAGTAGAAGATAGAACAATCATCATTTCGTGAGGCAGTAATTCGCCATCCACATAAACAGTATGTTCTTTAACCATTAAACAGAGGTGTGTGTAAGTGTATCTAGAATACTTATCATAAAAAAATCATAGTATATTGAAGATACTGGTGTTTTTACAAACGAAATTAATAAAAAGAGTTTAGGGGGTTGGAGAAGCAAAATAAAACAAAAGAACATTAGGGAAGACTTTACCTTTAAATCAGGTAACTCATGTTGGTTTGAACCAAAAGGGTTTCTTGAAGAGCTTTCTTCCTATGGGAAGTCTTATAGGATGAATATAGGTATATTCAGAGATAAAATGATCAGATTTTGTTCGATCCAAAGGCTTGAGAGGTGTCGGTATAGAGGTAGAGGTGGGGGCCTTTTATAAGAGGGAGGAGGGGCACTCTTAGAAATTCATGAAAAGTAAATATATTATAAAATGATATTCGGATATAAAAGGTCCCAAAATTATATATTTCTAGTATAAGGTGATAAGGTTTCAAAATCCACCCATCCAATAGGTTTTTGACAAGTGTATGTCATAGATTTTACATTATATTTTCATTTTATTTAAATCATTCATTAATGAGGTAATCGTTGCATCATCATGGTGTCATAAATAAATTAATTTATTTAATGTCTAAAAATTATAAAAAATAATATTTCGTAGGAGATCTTTTTATATTTTCAATGAATATTTATAGTAAAAAATATGACTTGTATAACCCCATGTAAAAATTGTTTTAGTAAAACAATACATGTTTGTGACATTTTTATTTTAACTTTAAATAAAAAGTAATTAATGTTATTTTCTTACCCAAGTGGCTCCATGGAGACCCCAAGTTGACCCATGGATTTTATTGGTCGTACATGACTCAACCAATAAAGATAGTACATGTGTCAACGTAAATTCATATTATTATAACATTATCTTCACCTTAAATTACACTAATTACCTTTAATCGCGATTAATAAAACATAAAAAGTATTATTCACCAGAAAATTATTTTAATCCCATTGAACCACATTTTACATCCTAATTAAAACCATGTATGTCATATTTTTGAAAATAAAATCACAGAAGTGGTAAAGTTTCATTTAAAGGAAAAATCAGTTTTTTTAACTACCACTTAGTGGTTTCACTATTCATCAGAAATTGAAGTTTTTCAGAAAAATACCAAAAATTCACCATAAGATATATTTGATATTCCGAATTCAAAAATTATGTCTATTTTAAAAAATTCAAAACATATAACTTGCATTAATTAATTTAATAATTAATTCCCACTGTCAAAACAAATAGCATGTTTTAAGAAACAATATCTATTAAAAGATTGACAGTAGTTTAATTCCAATTTCAATGTGAAATTAATTCCAATGACCACCATTGGATTAAATGGTAAAAATATATTCTAATTTCACTTTAAAATCAATTAAAAGGATGATCTAATAATATAAATAAATTATATTAAAAAGAGGTTTTAACATTTTTCACATATTCATTAAAAATGAACTTTATCAAAAAAATAAAAAAAACATACAAAAAGTTAATTTTGATGTCCCGATTCTAAAGAAGAATTTTATTTGGTCCAATATAATAAATTAAGTTTTTAGATAGTGTATTTAAAAAACGTTTTTCCATCAAAAGGCGGTTAATCAAAATTTTAAAGAATATTAGAATATTTACGCTCAAAATTGGATTCATTCGCATTTTAAGCCTCTAACATTTATTAGATAAAAGCAAAAATATCTGACAAACATATATAATCATTTTGTTAGTTAGTTCTGTTCATTCCCTCCATTACAACGGTTAGGCATTAACTACCATTTAAAATAATATTATTTTATTATTAGAGTGCAATGTAAGATTTCCAAGAAACTCATTTTTTTGTATTGGGTACGCCATCGAGAAAAGAGTTCCCTTTAAATTAATATTAACATTTTATTCATAAATATGGATTAATATGAAAATGTCATATTCTTTATTTACCTAGGGTGTTACTGCAGCACCAGTGTAGTGTGATGTATTAACACACTGCAGAACCAAAAAACACCATGAAATCATCAAAATAAAGTATGAATATAGAATGTAAATGAATAGAGAACCATCTAGAATCATTTTCTTAATTTTGGAGATGTGATGCGTGTTTTAAACTAAAAAGATATATACATATATAAAAATGAACATGGAGTCATTTTGGACACACCATGAATCGGATTGAGGTGTGGAAAGTTGTTACACATCTCAAATGACTTATGGGTCATTTTCCTAATGTATCAAAACAATATGAATGTGTTTTATCAGTTTTGAGTATGTCACCTGTCTTTTTTACTATATTGTCATTTTAAACTAAAAACATGCACTTTGACTCATACAAATCTTATCGTGTGTTCTATTGGTATGATATCAATTCCCACATGTCACAAATAAATTATGAGTCATTTTCATAAATTATAAATACAATATCTGTGTTACTACTTGGTTTTCAGTGGGTGTCACATTTTGAAGTAAAATGTTGATGTTAAACCGAAAATGTACGCATTGAGTCATATCGGTCACATCTTGTATAATATTGAGGTTTTGATGATTCCTACATGTTAAAAATAAATTATAGAGTGTTTTCCTAATGTATTGAAACAATCCGAATTTTTTTTCTATGTTTTGAGTAGGTGAGTTGTTCTTTTTATTAAAATTGATGTCAATTTTAAATACAAAGACACACTGGGAGTCATACCAGTCACATCGTTCATCAAATTGAGGTGAGGCTAATTATTACACATCACAAATTTCTTATGGATAGTTGTCATAATGTATCAAAATAATACAAATTCATTTACTCATTTTTGAGTACATCACTTTCCATTTTTACTAAAATTTCATTTTAAAATGGAAACACATACTTTGAATCATACCGACAAAATTCTATAATGGTTTGATGTAATGATAATTCTTACACATCAAAAATTTCTCATGAACCAATGTTCTAAATTATAAATAAAATCATATCATGCTTTCTATGATTTCAGTGAGTAAAATTTTTTGAAAAAAACTGTTGATTTTAAATTGATAATGGATAAATTGAATGATACCAAACACATCTTGTATCAGATTGTGGTGATACTAATTGTTAAAACTCAAAAATAAATTATGGATCATTTTGATAAAATATCTAAACAATATGAATGTGTCTAATTGTTTTTGAGTGCATTAGTTGACCTTTTATTAATATTGATGACATTTTTAATTAAAATGATACATTAGGAGTTATTCCAGTCACACTATGTATCAGATTGAGGTACAGATAATTCCTACAAGTATAAAATGAATTATAGATCATTTCTATGATGTATTAGAACAATATAAATGGGATTCTATGGTATTGAGTAGTCCAGTTGTCCTTTTTATTAAAAATTGGTGTTATTTTTGAATAAAAAGATGCACTTGGAGTCATACTGGTCACATCATGCATCAAATTGAGGTACGGATGATTCCTACATGTATGAAATGACATATGTATAAATAACCTAATGTTTAAAAATTATCTGAATATATTTTCTTGATTTTGAGTACGTAACATTGTCATACTAAAATGTCATTTTAAACAGGAAACACACACTTCAACATATACTGATCAAAGTGTGTATTAGTTTAATGTGAGACTGATTACTGCACATCATAATGACTTATGAATCAATTTCCATAATTATCAATAAGTGATGAGTGAGTTTTATTTGTTATTATTGAGTGAAATTGGTTGAACTAAACTATCAATTCTAAACTAATAACGGACACACTTATTCATATCCATCACATTATGCCTCGATTTGAGGTGTGGGTGATTCCTACACATCCCAAATGATGGATTGATCATTTCTTAAAGTATAAAAACAATTAAATAATGGATTATTGGTTTTAGGTATTTCAGTTGACCTTTTTACTAAAATTAATGTCAATTTTAAATAAAAATAAGAACATGCAGTCATACCAATCACACCGTGTGTTGGATTGAGGTGTGAATAATTCCTATACATCCCAACATCTTAAAACAATCATAAATTCCAATTTTACAACACTTCCCTTGTCTTTCAAAGTTGAACTACTAAAATTCATGTTGATTCAATATAATTAACCAAAAAATATTTCTCATTGTTGAATTTTATAAGAGAAAAGGCTTTAAAATTTGTGAAAGGTTTTTTAGCTAATTATATCAAATAATTATTAAGTGTAGGTATTTCCACAAAAAAAATAAACAAAAATATAAGGTGTTGAATAATTGGAAGATGTAATCATTTTATAAATTTTTTCTTGTTGAAAATGGTTAAATGAAAAATATAACTTCCCAAATGATTTGTAAAAAAAATAGAAATAAGTATTAGATAAAAATGATATGTAAAATAACTTACAAATACAAGATATAATGATATAAAAATTAAATTAAATTAGTAGTAATAATTCACCTTTTCTTGATGGTTGTATTAATTCTTCACATATTTTCTTACAATAATTATCTCAATTGTAGGCTCGAACAAAAGAATCCACTTGTGAAGGAAAACAATTGTTATATGCGTAATACTGCAAAAATATATATAAATATGAAAAAATAAATTAATTCTATGGATAATGATTTTACTATGAAAAAATTGTTGAACATAGTCTTATTCTACTACTAAAGCATGAACGAAGATAAAATACAGAGATAGATCTTGTGGAATAATCAATAAATGAGTGAGGAGGAGAAGGAAAAAATAATATATATTAGATTCTATCTTTGAACTATCCAAGATAACATAAAGATATAATATTAGGTTCATAAAATAATCAATTTTTATAGTAAATAAATAAACACAGATAAGATATTTATTATCAAAGGTGAATGTATCCCATTTCTGAGAATTACATGGACGGTAATTAGAGATTCCTAAGAGTGGAACCAAAAGTAAATGTTAAAGAATGATATATTTTTAGATGGATTAAATTAAAACATACATAGTGTTTATTATATGTTTGATAAAGGAAATGGAGTTATTTTTATAAATTTTTAATGAGTGGGTTATCATTTCGAAGATGGATAAATTTTTATTAGCTATAATAATTACAATCAAGGCTTAAATCAATGAATAAAATGTCAATGGTGATCAGAATGTTTCGATGAAAACTCGAAGAAGTAAGAATATACAAAAAAACTTATTTATTCCCAAGTAGAGCATGAATCATTTAATGAGGATGATAAAGATTATAATTGTATCATATCTATGAATTACTAGCTTGATCTGAATAAAAATAATGTGACATGGAGAGATTGAACAAAATAAGAACAATGAAGGCTTCTTATGGATCTTGTTTTTTCATATATTATCCAAAAAAATCAATTAGTATAAAAATACATGAGGTTTTTACGAAAGTTCATTTCTAAATTCTATAAAACTTTTAACATAAAAGGTCAAGGTACTGTATTGTAATGAAATTTTTTATGTCATATAATTGAGATGGTCACATCTATGGCGCATCATAATACCACTAGAAGTACCTAAAAAATGGATTTTTGTTTATGTTAGTAAACTATAAAATCAATAGAATTATGATTTCATAGTTAACATATAATTTCATTAAATAATTAAATCCAAACTAACAAAAATGACTTGATGTGGGATTTTAATGGTTTAGTGATTTTATCCATGAAAAAAAAATTATTTTAGAAAAATAGATTCTATTATTATTTTTTTATTAAATTTACATCAATCAATGTCAATATTTAATTTTATGAGATTTAGATAAATCTAGTAGTATAATATTTATCCTTGAATGACTTAAAATATTCCATAAAATTTGAATAATAGAGAAATTTTATTTTAAAATAATATAACTTTCAATTAAAATATCAAATTTAGAAAAAATTTGATCAATCATAAAGGACTGAGAATAGTAAATTCTATTAAAAATGTACTCATCTTATACACCACCTAATAAAATGGTGTATTGTTTAATAAAAACCTATGATGTTGAGGTTTTCCCTAAAAAATGACTCATTTCATTTGATTATTTTCTTACTATATTTCAACAACCAAAAAATATAAATTAAATTTTATCTCAAAATAAATTTTTCCTTTATAATATTGTCCATGGATTATAGTACCTTAATCCTCTTTTATTTAAAATTTTATATAAATTAATTCATAGTATTTAAATACAAATTAAAATATTTCAAAAAACTGAAACATTTATATTTTTTCAAGAAATAGTAAAACAAATATTACAAAAATAAAAAATATTGTCTTTTTTCTCATCTGATTTCATAGATTCATCTAAATTATTGTATTGTAACAATTTGAAAGTGACAAATAAATCACTCCCAATCCAAATAATATAGTTCATTCGTCCTAAATAAATCCATTATGTTTACACAGTATTTTAGTCCTCATTATCCTAGGAATGAATTACATGAAAAAACATTATATAGTTATCTATTTGTGTCAAATAATTCATCATCCATTTTTTTGGAAACAACTTCTAGAATTTCCTTTTAAATAAGAGGGGATAACCCTATGTTTCTATTCCTACTCACTCAACCCTCATAGTTCCAATTTATGAAAAACATAATATATGACCCTAATGATATCTGATATTTCATCTTCCAAGTGATTTGCAATGTAATATTCCAAACCAATGACAACACTGACTTCTATACGGATGAATAATTGAAAATTTGATTAATGAAGAAAGGTTTATAGCATGGAATATTTATATTGGGAGCCTATTATACCTAAAAACACAATAACTCACCATTGGGTTCGATATATATCAAGTAGCATAGGACTTATGTTGTCCCAAGGAGACCCACATGATACTGCAGAAGACAACACTTCAATATATATATATATATATAAACTACTGATTTTGGGTTGTTTTATTAAATGATAGTGAAACTAGACTTGTTGGGATACCCAGATTTTGTATGAGAAGGTTATATGGATAAACGAGAGAAATTATAGATATCAAAATACCTCGATTTCAATGGATTAGTGGTTGTGTTCAACCATTGAATCACTCGAGACCTGGATTCAGGCAATAGAATAGTTTGATCCTTGAATCTAGCCTAGATTCAAGCTTGGATTTGGCAATGAGGATTGCCAGCAGAGGGTCACTTCCATAGAATGCTTCGCCTAATGTGAACTGGTTCACAATGGTTAGGGTTCTTAAAATAGATCATGACACTTGTATCAATGATTCAAAAAAATTGCTAATAATGATACCTTTTATCATCACTAAGTTAATAAGCGTTGATAAAATGAATCTTTATCAGTGAAAAAAAAGTGATGGTAAATACAAATAATAATTTTAATAAAATTACTTTTTAAAAAGTGTTTAATTATTATATATAATTATAGTTCATATAATAATACTATTTATGGAGCTCCCAAGTAGGATCGAGACCACTGAGGGGGGAGAGTGAATCAGCGGTTTGTTTTTCTTTTATAATAAATATTATTAACTTATTTTTTTAAAATTAATTGACCTCTAAAACTTGTTAGATTTATGATCCACTAAAATATAACTAAAAACCTCACATTTCATATGAAAAAAATATAAGGAGATGGAAGCACATATAATTTAAAAGGTTTGGTATAAAGACTTACTCTTTTCCATGTTGGATAGTCCCACTAACATGGATTCTTTCACTATATTCCTTATAGAATACATATGAACAATAAAAGAAAATTTTTACAATCCCAATAGAAACTTTCTAGCTGTAGTTGGTCATACCCCCCCCCCCCCCCCGCCAACTATCATTTCATGTATCCACATCTCAAAATAATCCATTTGAGCAACTCGTAAGAATTCAAAATCACAAACTTAATTTTCTTATTCTTTTTTGATCCACTTTAAAAAGTCTTAATTTCATCCAAACGTAAGCTAAATCAAACTCTACCATTGTAAATTATTCAAGAACATCAACAATTCACTTAAGGAGTATGTAGGTCTTAAATAGTCTTCTAGAATCTCATCTTGAATAAATTTCTCAGCTTAAACCGAAAACAAAAAGTTTGGTTGGATATTAAATACTTGTCCCAAGGATTCTGATTCTCATGTACTTTAAACAGTCAAGATTCACATTTAAAAATAAACTCAACTATCCTTTTATAGGGATCTAAAAAATATTTTAGGATGGATTCTTATGAACTTTATCTCTTAATAAAATTTCCTGAATCTTCAATTCTCATTAAAACAAAGATATATCTTTCACTCATTTAATTAATTTTTGAATCATCAAATCTCCATGATTTTCATATCATACTTTTACTTCTTGAATTATTCAAAATTTCTTGAAAAAACATTCTCTCGAGTGGGAACTTTTTCATGAGTTTCAACTTTTCCTTCCATAAGAACATTTTCTATAGGTAACTTTTCATGGCATAAGAGCTTTTTCTATAAGAAATTTTTCCCTGTAGAATAAATTTTTCTTAAAGAAAATTTTCCTTGTGTAAGATATTTTTCTATATAAAACTTTACCTTTCATAAGACCTTTTTCTATAATAAAATTTTCCTTATATAAGATAATTTTATGTACAAAATTTTTCCATGCATAAGATTTTATTTTTTAAGAAACCATTCCTTTTTTAATATATTTTTCTCTAAGAAATATTTCCTTGCATGAGAACTTTTTCTGTAATAAAATTTTCTTTCAATAAGAACACCATTTTTTAAGATAATTTTCTTCACATAACATCATTTTTAATAAGAAACATTTTCATTAATAAGAAATTTTTATCTAATAAAAATTTCCTCATGTAAGATCTTTTTCTTGAGAAAGATCTTTTATTTCTGAAGAACATTTTCTTACTTAATATATTTTTTTTCTGTATGAAAATTTCTTGCTTAAGATATTTCTCATGAGTAAGATCTTTTTCTTGGGTAAGATCTTTTTCTTACTTCATATCCTTTTCAAGTGTAAGATCTTTTTTCTTTATTAATCTCATTAACATATTTTATATACTCGTATTTCTTCAAAACTTTTTCCTTCTTCAATTTTTTATTCATAAGTATTTTATCATAAGTTTAAAAACATACATATAATAGATAATAAATAAAAACTACAAAATCATTATCAGATTTGATGATGGATCTAATTATCTCATAATTTAGGTCTTAATTTTCTCTGAATGCTTGATCAGATTTATAAAGAATATTAGTTCTGATTTTTACAGAATAATGGATCCTATTTGTACAGAATTTTAGTTATGATTTACATATAATGGTGTATCATATTTGTGCAAAATGTTGGTTCATTTTTTATCAAAATAAAAGACATGATATGTAAAAAATACTGGTTCTAATTTTCATAGAATACTAGATCCAAATTTTGGAGAATGTTGGTTCCGATTCTCAAATGTTGGATCCTTTTTTCAAGGAATGTTAGATCTAATTCTTAAATGATGGATCAGATTTTCATCATTCCTCACATCCTTCTCAACATAATTTCTTTCATCAACATTTTTATATTTATACGTAACCATATTGATTAATTGACAAAAAATACAACCAAACCTTAACTAGGGTCCAACAATCTCCCCTGTTGTGTTTGTTGTCAATTCCTACTTTAATACATATACTTAACCTCTTCAAAACAATAAGTGATTTTGTTTTCTTTTCTAAAATTTTATTCTTTGTGTCTTCTTTTATTTCACCCCTATTCCTTCTCTCTCTAGTTTATTTTTCTCTCCCCCAGAATATATCATATCCCTTTTATTGGAAATCAAATTTAAAGGGGTCATGATGACATGTTACCTTCCTTATTAGAAAATGACTCTTTTCAAAAGGATAGAACTTTTATAAAAAATGTGAAACTCTTCTTTATAATAACATATGTATCACATGATTTTCTTAACAAAGATCCTTCAACTAAAAAACACTATGTCTACATGGGAGAACCCAATATGAAAAACAAGAGTGAATAATAAAAGTTTTAATTTTTTCCATTACACAACTTTTTGGTAATGCCTTTTTATGATTCCTTCAACATTCTAATTTTTTGGGCAATCTCGAAAAGAATTTTTTTATGATAAAAATAACCTACACCCATCTCAACAAACATATTTGAAATTTCAGGTGTATAAGTATAACATTGAAGACCAGTTTTTCATAACCTCGTTACTATCATTTACTAGAATAGTAATATACTCAACAACAACATCTTCCTTACTACATCTCCATCAATTCACTGAAAGTTAGAAAAAATACAAATATTTTGGGGAATACGAAAGAAACTCATAGATTATCAAAAGCAACTTTTATACTGGGAGTATTCTCTCAGAATTAACATTTTCTACTTCTTCTAGGATTTTTCTTAGGATATTTTTCTTCCTTATTTGCACGGTTGTAACATCCCAAGTAATTAATGAATAATAGATATTTTTATCTATTCCTATTAATGATTAAGATAGTGTTTTAGAGGCTTAAAATGAAAATAAATCCAATCTTAAGCATGGAATACACTAATATTCTTAAAAGATTGTTTTACTGCCTTATGATGGAAAACCCTTTTTAAATCTATCTTTTGACAATTTTATAAACTATGTTTGTCAAAATAAACTTATTCTTTAAGATTGGGACATCAAAATTTACTTTTTTTTAATTTTTGGTATTTTTCTGACAATGTTCATTTTTTAATGAATAGTGAAAGATACTGCATTTTACATCAAAACTGCTTTTTAATCTAATTTATTTATATGATTAGATTATCTTTTTAATTGGTCTTAATGTGTAATATGAATATATTTTTACCATTTAATCAAATGGTGGTCATTGGAATCAATTTCACTTTGAAATTGGACTCAAACTAGTATCAATCTTTTGATACTTATTGTTTCATAAAAACACGCTATTTGCTCTGACAGTGGGAATTAATTATTAAATTAATTAATGTGACTTATATGTTTTGATTTTTTTAAAATAGACTTCATTTTTGAATTCGTAATATCAAATATAGCTTAGGGTGAATTTTTGGTAATTTTCTGAAAAACTACAATTTTTGATGAATAGTGAAACCACTAAGTGGTACTTATTAAAAATTGATTTTCCGTTTAAATAAAATTTTGCCATCATTGTGTTTTGAATTTCAAAAATCCGACATACATGGTTGTCATTAAGAAGTAAAATGTGGTTCAATGGGATTAAAATATTTTTTTGGTGAATAGTAACTTATTAAGTTCTTAATCGCGATTAGTGGTAATTAGGGTAGTTTAAGGTATAAATAATGCTTTAATAATATGAAATGACCTAGACACATGTACCAAACTTATTGGTTGTGTCATGGACGACCAAGATAAGCCATGGGTCAACTTGGGGACCCCATGGATCCACTTTGGTTAGGAAATGACATAAATTACTTTTTAATTAATGTAAAAGTAAAAAATGACAAAAACATAATATGTTTTACGAAAACAATTTTTACATGGGGTTATAAAGATCATATTTTTGATTATAAATAGTAATTGGAAATCTAAAAAGATTTCCTAAATCATAGTATTTTGTTTATAATTTTTAGACATTAAATAAATTAAATTATTTATAACATCATGATGATGCAGTGATGACCTCATTATTTAACGATTTAAATAAAATGGAAGGATAATGTAAAACCTATGAACTAAACATGTCCAAAACCAGTAGGATGAGTGGATTTCGAACCCTTATCACCTTATCCACGAATTATATCAATTTGGGACCTTTTAAAACCGAAACACATTTTCAAATAAAGTAATATTTCTTTACTTTCCAAAAGTGCCCCTCCTCTCCTCTTATAAAAGGCCCCCACCTCTACCTCATTTCACACACTCCTCAAGCCTTTGGCTCGGCCAACCACTGCCCATTTACTCTCTCCACATCCCTATCCTCATCCTAGAGGATTCCCTTTGGGCAGAATCTTTTCAAAGGAAGCCTTTAGGCTCAAATCAAAAGGAGTTACACTTTTAAAGGTAATTCATTCTCTCATGTTCATTTGTTTTATTTTGCTTCTCAAACCCCCTAAACTCTTTTTATTTACTTATTTTGTAACAAAACCAGTATCTCCAATATACTAGGATGTTGTTATAAGATTTATTTGAGCTACACTCTCACACAACTACAGCAAATGGTTAAAGAACATACGGTTTCCGTGGATGGAGAAATTCTGCCTCCCGAAACGATGATTGTTCAATACTCATTTAACACCATCAAAGGTGGCCATTATGATGTCACTATTTTTAAATATGATATATAATATGTTTATGGTTTCCTTAAGCTTCTGTTTTTTCTCATTTTGGGCATACCTTTATGGTTTCCATTATGGGTAAACACGATATCTTAATTTTAGGAAGTGCGGACTACCGCCCCCTGAAAGTGATTTGATTCGTTAATACCATATGTGGGATGTGTAAAGGATAAATTTAATGATATTATATATATTATTATACTGGAATTATAATATACTCTTATATCATTATGATTCCATTCCAGAAAATATGAAATAGAAATGGAAGAAGCGTTCAGGCGTACGTACGGCTTACCGTCTCCATGAACGGTGCATTTCATTTCTTACCTCTAAATGTGATGTAATATTATAAATACATGTATATGATGAATATATATGATATATATGTTGTCCAAATCATTAATATCATTCTGGATATAACGATCCTTTGACCAAATTAACAACATGTAAGTGTAAGAAGTCTATTTTTGACTTAAGAACCAAATATCGACAAAATGAACATTATTAACTTAAATGATTACATGATGTTCATAACATGGTATAAAAGGAATAATGAACTTGAAAAAGGTTAATAAGAAAGTAGAGATTAACTCAAGTTTATTATTCAGGAGATTAAAGAACGGTCAGGTCAAGTCGGATACGAGGTATGGGACTTCATCTCAATCTCCTTTCATTGAGGCATATTTTATTTTATACACAACTTTCTTTTATATGGTGTATAAACCCCTTTGACTTTTACATTTATTCAAAATGAATCTTTTTTATACGAAGAGTTTACTAAACGAAAAAAGGGAATGTTTTTGTCATACGTATGCGGCGACAACGACTTCTCCGCCGTCGTGACCGTTATTTGAGTTTCGGCTTCCTCTACAAGCCATACCTTCTTTTTAAAAGAAAAATAAATACCATGTTTTACTTTTCTTTTATTTTGGTATTGAAAATGGTTTTCACAATGTTTTTTTGTGTTGTATTGATATCTTGTGATTGAAATGTGGAAATGTTATGTTTCCTTTATGCATGTTTTATGTGATACGGTTATGTTATGGTTCTTGGGCATTATTATAAAGACGGGTGGTTTTGTGATAAACTAAGGGCGGGTGAGCCCGATATAGCTCTCCAATGCATTGGGTAACGCGAAGGAGTGAAACGTTAAGGTTTCTCCGAAGATGTTTTAGGGAATATACTGTGATGGGTATTCCAAACGTAACCAAGAGGGTTACTCCCTACGTAAGAATGTTATGAAATCCCCAAGTTACCTTTATGTCTTATGATTTCTATGATTTATTCATGATTTTATGAGGTATGTTAAAGTTCCTATGTTTTATGGGTAAAGTATGATTTCATTCTTATGTATATATGAACTCATGTTTCCTTTCCATGTTTTTATAACCCATACTGAGCTTTTTATGCTCATCCCATGTTTTTTTGAAATGTTTTTTATAGGTCAAGGGAAAGGTACATGATATGATGATAGTGTCAAGGAAGTGTCAAGAAATAGTCCATGTTTTATTATAAATGTGTTTCCATTAATGGGAATGAAGAATACTATCTGTATGTAACCACTTTGTTTATATGTGGAATGTAATGCAAGTTTTATGATCTAATTCTCTAAAACGCTAAACCCGAAAAGATCCTCAATGTGTAATCTTGTAATAACTCAAGATTAAGTAAGGTTTAAGGCTGGGGACTTATAGTTGGTATCAGAGGTCGGTTTAGATAACTTTAGGAGTTAGAATTCTATTAAATTATTATCCAAAAAAATTCTTTGAAATGATATAGCATTTGAAGATTACCAAGTTGCTTCATCTAAGACATGTTTGTTCAGAATGGTTTTCTGCAGAGGAAACATGGAAGCAGTGCTAGGAAGGCATACATAAGGAAATAACCTTCCGAATCAGAATCCTAAGATGGTCGGAATTGGAACTGAACAGTTTGTTGTAGTAATGGCGCAGTTGTCTCAGGATAAAAATGGTGGTGGTATCCATGCATGAGATCAGCCATATCAACCGCAGAGGAACATGTCAGTGGTGGAACATTTCATGAGGCAACATCCACCATCATTCAGAGGATCATCTGACCATGTGCTAGCTGAAGGTTGGATTAAAGAACTGGAAAAGATTTTTGATGTCATGGGGTGTTCAGACAATCAAAAGGTTAGTCTTGTTATTTATTGTTTGGAGGGTGAAGCAGATCAGTGGTGGTCTATGGTTAAAAATATCAGGGACGCCGATGAGATTGATTCTCTTGACTGGGATGAATTCAAAGGTATGTTTCTTGAGAAGTATTTTCCTAAGGCTGTTCGACTTAGGATGGAAAAACAATTCTTGGAATTGAGGCAAGAGGAAGACTCAGTGGCTGCCTATGAAGAAAGGTTCACTCGATTGGAAAGGTATGCTCCAAATTTTATCTGAGACCTTGATAGTAAAATCAATCGTTTTTACTCAGGATTAAAGCCAAAATATCGAAGGGCATTAGCTTCTCATGAGTTTAAAAGTTATGAAAAGCTTGTTTGATGTGCTGAGAAGGTGGAAATGGAGTTTGCCAATGACCAAGTGTTCTATAACAACCAGCAGAAGAAGAGACCGAGGTGGCAGGAGAAAGGTAAGAATTCTTCAAAAAAGTCTGATGGTAAGAGAAATACGTTTCCAGTTTGTGATAAATGTGGCAAAAGGCATGAAGGGGAATGTCTTCTGATTTATGGAAAGTGCTACCGATGTGGTAAGATGGGACATAAGGCTCGTGATTGCACTGAAAAGGATCAAGGTGAAGGTAAGAACAAATTTGATTTACAGTTAGTGAAATGTTATAAGTGCAATGAGATGGGTCACTATGAAAACGAGTGTCTGGAAAAGAGCTTGAGTGATGGGAAGCAGTTAGAATACAAGCAGAAAGGGGTGGTGAAATCCTTTGCAAATACTTCAGCTGATGTCGGGCCATCAAATGAAGTTGTATCAGCTCCAGGGAGCTCAGTATTTTTCAAAGATTGACTTGAGGTCGGGGTACCATCAGTTGAAAGTAAAATAAGCAAACGTTCTGAAGACCGCGTTTCGTACTACATATGTCCAAGACCCACAAATGTAACCGAGATCCGTAGCTTCCTTGGTTTGGCAGGCTATTACCGAAGGTTTGTTAGAAATTTTTCATGGTTATCTAGTCCAATGACTAAGCTAACTCGGAAGGTTGTTATGTTTATCTGGACAAAAGAATGTGATGATTTTTTTCAGGAATTGAAAAGAAGATTGGTGAATGCTCCAGTTTTGGCACTACCTTCCAGGAATGGTGAGTTTGTTATATACAGTGATGCTTCATTGAAAGGACTTTGTTGCGTCCTAATGCAGAATGATCAGGTAATTTCTTATGCTTCACGACAGTTGAAAACTCATGAGGTAAATTACCCTACACATGATTTGGAATTAGCTACTGTTGTTTTTGCTTTAAAAATTTGGAGGCATCATTTGTATGGAGTAAAGTGTGAAATATATACCGATCACAAAAGTTTAAAGTATATATTCACTCAGAAAGAGTTAAACATGAGACAGAGGATATGGCTAGAATTAATCAAGGATTATGATTGTACAATTCATTACCATCCGGGAAAAGAAAATAAAGTGTCTAATGCTTTGAGTCGAAAAAGTAATGCTTCATTAACAATTTTTCGTTTGGAACGTGATCCTTTGGTTAAGGATTTGATGAACTTTGGCATAGAAGTTGTTGGTATAGGAAGTCCTTCTGTTTTGTTTCAGGTATCAGTGAGATCATCTCTATCAGATAGAATCAAGCAAGCACGGAAGCAAGACAGTGAGTTGCAGAAAAAGGTAGAGCTGGTTCAGAAAGGTAAGTTGCCTGAATTCAACATTGATAATGATTGTGTTTTGAGATTTGGGAAGATATTGTGTGTGCCTTGTGATTCACAGTTCAAGAGAGAGTTGTTATGTGAAGCTCATAGTTCTCCGTTTTCAGTTCATCCGGGCAGTACTAAGATGTATAGATATCTGCGGGAGTATTACTGGTGGGATGGAATGAAAAGAGACACTGCTGATTTTACTATGAAGTGTTTGACATGTCAACATGTTAAATCAGAGCGGCAGTTACCGAAAGGGATGCTTCAGCCTTTACCGGTGCCATAGTGGAAATGGGAGAATATATCCATGGACTTTGTTGTTGGATTGCCGAAGACATCTCGAGGTAATAATGCAATCTGGGTTATTGTTGATCGCTTGACCAAATATGCTCATTTCCTTGCTATACGAGATACTTCTTCCCTAGATCAACTTTCCCGTTTGTATATTAAAGAGATAGTCAGGTTACATGGAGTTCCTCTCTCCATTGTATCGGATCGTGATCTCAGGTTTACTTCTAACTTTTGGAAAGGCCTTCAGAAGTCGTTGGGTACTGAATTAAATTTTAGAACAGCTTTTCATCCTCAATCATATGGGTAGTCAGAACGAACAATCCAGACATTGGAGGATATGCTACGAGCTTGTTCTATGGATTATCAGGGAAGTTGGGACCAACATCTTTCTTTGGTTGAATTTTCATATAATAACATTTTTCATTCCAGTATACAGATGGCACCATTTCAGGCATTATATGGGAAGCGGTGTCGAACTCCAGATTTATGGGATGAAGTGGGTGAAAGGAAGTTGATGGGACCAGAATTGGTAGAAGAGATGGCAGAAAAAGTTCAGCTGATTCAGAAACACATGAGAACAGCTCAGAGCAGGCAGAAGAGTTATGCGGATAACCGGAGGAAGGATCTATCTTTCTAGGTAGGTGATCATGTTTTTCTCAAGGTTTCTCCTTGGAAAAGTGTGATGAGATTTGGTAAGAAAGGAAAGTTGAGTCCAAGGTTCTTTGGACCATACGAAATTCTGGAGAGAGTTGGATCAGTTGCATACCGAGTGGCTTTACCTCTGAGTTTATCTCAGGTACACAATGTTTTTCACGTTTCGATGTTGAGAAAGTATATGCCAGATCCATCTCATGTTTTGAGTCCAGAGGTAGTTCAGCTGGAAGAGAACCTATCTTATGAGGAACAACCGGTCCAGATTCTTGACCATAGAGAGAAAGTGTTATGGAATAAGGTGATTCACCAGGTAAAGGTTTTGTGGAAAAACCACATGATTGAAGAGGCAATATAAGAATCTGAAAATGCAATGAGGGATAAGTACCCCCCATTTATTCGATAAGTAAATAAATTACGGGGACGCAATTTTCTAAAGGGGGGAAGGATGTAACATACCAAGTAAGTAATGAATAATAGATATTTTTATCTATTTCTATTAATGATTAAGATAGTGTTTTAGAGGCTTAAAATGAAAATAAATCCAATCTTAAGCATGGAATACACTAATATTCTTAAAAGATTGTTTTACTACCTTATGATGGAAAACCCTTTTTAAATCTATCTTTTGACAATTTTATAAACTATGTTTGTCAAAATAAACTTATTCTTTATGATTGGGACATCAAAATTTACTTTGTGTGAATTTTTGGTATTTTTCTGACAATGTTCATTTTTTAATGAATAGTGAAAAATACTGCATTTTACATCAAAACTGCTTTTTAATCTAATTTATTTATATGATTAGATTATCTTTTGAATTGGTCTTAATGTTTAATATGAATATATTTTTACCATTTATCCAATGGTGGTCATTGGAATCAATTTCACTTTGAAATTGGACTCAAACTAGTGTCAATCTTTTGATACTTATTGTTTCATAAAACCACGCTATTTGCTCTGACAGCGGGAATTAATTATTAAATTAATTAATGTGACTTATATGTTATGAATTTTGTAAAATAGACTTCATTTTTGAATTCTTAATATCAAATATATCTTAGGGTGAATTTTTGGTAATTTTCTGAAAAACTTCAATTTTTGATGAATAGTGAAACCACTAAGTGGTACTTATAAAAATTGATTTTCCGTTTAAATGAAACTTTTCCATCATTGTGTTTTGAATTTCAAAAATCCGACATACATGGTTGTCATTAAGAAGTAAAATGTGGTTCAATGGGATTAAAATAATTTTTTGGTGAATAGTAACTTATTAAGTTCTTAATCACAATTAGTGGTAATTTGGGTAGTTTAAGGTATTAATAATGCTTTAATAATATGAAATGACCTAGACACATGTCTCAACCTTATTGGTTGTGTCATGTCCGACCAATACAATCCATGGGTCAACTTGGGAACCCCATGGATCCACTTTGGTTGGGAAATGACATAAATTACTTTTTATTTAATGTAAAAGTAAAAATGACACAAACATAATATGTTTTACGAAAACAATTTTTACATGGGGTTATAAAGATCAGATTTTTGATTATAAATAATCATTGGAAATCTAAAAAGATTTCCTACATCATAGTATTTTTTTATAATTTTAGACATTAAATAAATTAAATTATTTATGACATCATGATGATGCAGCGATGACCTCATTATTTAACGATTTAAATAAAATGGAAGTATAATGTAAAATATATGAACTAAACATGTCCAAAACCAATTGGATGAGTGGATTTAGAAACCTTATCACCTTATCCACGAATTATATCAATATGGGACCTTTTGAAACCAAAACACATTTTCAAATAATGTAATATTTCTTTACTTTCCAAAAGTGTCCCTCCTCTCCTCTTATAAAAGGCCCTCACCTCTACCTCATTTCACACACTCCTCAAGCCTTTGGCTCGGCCAACCCCTGCCCATTTACTCTCTCCACATCCCTCTCCTCATCCTAGAGGATTCCCTTTGGGCAGAATCCTTTCAAAGGAAGCCTTTAGGATCAAATCAAAAGGAGTTACACTTTTAAAGGTAATTCATTCTCTCATTTTCATTTGTTTTATTTTGCTTCTCCAACCCCCTAAACTCTTTTTATTTACTTATTTTGTAACAACACCAGTATCTTCAATATATTAGTATGTTGTTATAAGATTTATTTGAGATACACTCTCACACAACTACACCAAATGGTTAATGAACATACGGTTTCTGTGGATGGCGAAATTCTGCCTCCCGAAACGATGATTGTTCAATACTCATTCAACACCATCAAAGGTGGCCATTATGAGGTCACTATTTTTATATATGATATATTATATGTTTATGTTTTCCTTAAGCTGCTGTTTATTTTCATTTTGGGCATACCATTACGGTTTCCATTATGGGTAAACACGATATATTCATTTTTGGAAGTGCGGACTACCGCCCCCTGAAAGTGATTTGATTCGTTAATACCATATGTGGGATGTGTAAAGGATAAAGATAATGATATTATATATGTTATTATACTGGAATTATAATATACTCTTATATCTTTATGATTCCATTCCAGAAAATATGAAATAGAAATGGAAGTAGCGTTCATGCGTACGTACGGCTTACCGTCTCCATGAACGGTGCATTTCATTTCTTACCTCTAAATGTGATGTTATATTATAAATACATGTATATGATGAATATATATGATATATATGTTATCCAAATCGTTAATATCATTCTGGATATAATGAACATTTGACCAAATTAACAACATGTAAGTGTAAGAAGTCTATTTTTGACTTAAGAACCAAATACCGACAAAATGAACATTATTAACTTAAATGATTACATGGTGTTCATAACATGGTATAAAAGGAATAATGAACTTGAAAAAGGTTAATAAACAAGTAGAGATTAACTCATTTTTATTATTCAGGAGATTAAAGAATGGTCGGGTCAAGTCGGATACGAGGTATGGGACTTCGTCTCAATCTCCTTTCATTGAGGCATATTTTATTTTATACACAACTTTCTTTTATACGGTGTATAAACCCCTTTGACATTTACGTTTATTCAAAAGGAATATTTTTTATACGAAGAGTTTACTAAACGAAAAAAGGGAATGTTTTTGTCGTACATATGCGGCGACAATGACTTCTCTGCTGTCGTGATCGTTATTTGAGTTTCGGCTTCCTCTACAAGCCATACCTTCTTTTTAAAAGAAAAATAAATACCATGTTTTACTTTTCTTTTATTTTGGTATTGAAAATCGTTTTCACAATTTTTTTTGTGTAGTATTGATATCTTGTGATTGAAATGTGGAAATGTTATGTTTCCTTTATGCATGTTTTATGTGATACGATTATGTTATGGTTCTTGGGCATTATTATGAAGACATGTGGTTCCGTGATAAACTAAGGGCGGGTGAGCCCGATATAGCTCTCCAATGCATTGGGTAATGCGAAGGAGTGAAATGTTAAGGTTTCTCCGAAGAGATTTTAGGGAATATACTGTGATGGGTATTCCAAACGTAACCAAGAGGGTTACTCCCTACGTAAGAATGTTATGAATGCCTCAAGTTACCTTTATGTCTTATGATTTCTATGATTTATTCATGATTTTATGAGGTATGTTAAAGTGCCTATGTTTTATGGGTATAGTATGATTTCATTCTTATGTATATATGAACTTATGTTTCCTTTCCATGTTTTTATAACCCATACTGAGCTTTTTATGCTCATCCCATGTTTTTTTGAAATGTTTTTCACAGGTCAAGGGAAAGGTACATGATATGATTATAGTGTCAAGGAAGTGTCAAGAAATAATCCATGTTTTATTTTAAATGTGTTTCCAATAATGGGAATGAAGAATACTATCTTTATGTAAACACTTTGTTTATATGTGGAATGTAATGCAAGTTTTATGATCTAATTATCTAAAACTCTAAACCCGAAAAGATCCTCAATGTGTAATCTTGTAATAACTCAAGATTAAGTAAGGTTTAAGGCTGTGGCCTTATAATCGTTCTTAGATTTTGTGACAAGTTTATTTTTATATGTATACTCTTCTGATCAGGATATCAACATCATTTATTCTTTAGTAACCTTTTTATTAAAATGATTTTGTAACAACTATTTCTTCCCTTATTAATATTCTGGTAGTATTTTCAAAAAACTTTTAGTAATATTCCCTTCTTAATCACATCTATTAAATCTTAACTGAGTTAACAATAAAATATTTGTCGATACATATTTATCAACTTTTACCACATCATCAGAGGCCTTTTTCTTCCCCTTTTCTTTAGCTAGTTTCTTCACTTCTTCAAACTTTATTTCCATGTCATATTGTTCTATCCAAGTAACTAAACACTCATTATTTTTTGATTCAACATATTGGTTTTCCTGCAATTTCATAAAATACTCATCTTTCTTAACACACTCAACTTTCTTCATCATCTTTGTTTCCCTTTTCTATTCCACATAACATTTATGAACATTTGATCTTCATTTCTCATTATAGTTACCCCTTGATTCATGCCTATTTCTAGGTAGAGACATGACATTCCAATATGAAAAATCCCTATCCAAAAATTTGAAAACATTAACAAAGACCAATGTATCCTAATCTTTCATATTGAGAGTAAAACTTATCAGAACATTTTTTTTTGTTTTTTCTTCACAAATAATATACCACTTTTATTAGGAGGATACATTCTTGAAGAATTCATATCTTTTATGATAAAATATTTTTTCTCACAAACTAGATTTTTTAATCCTTTATTTTCACCTTCTTTATATGTTTCACCTTTAACATCAATTTCCTTGGTAAATATTTCTATTATATATCTTATCCCACTTTGATAATTATGAAATATTCATTCCATTTATAAAAACTCATCCACTTTCTCAGCCAACTTACTTTTCAAAAGATCAATGATTTTTGTAGATTCATATCTATTTAATTTGTTATGTTTACATTCTTAATCAAAGGTAGATTCTATATTGTTTATATTACCATTACTTGCTGAGTTTTATTCATAACATTTTTGTTTTATTTCATGTTCACAGTTCTCTAATGTTATTCTTTTAATATATTTCTTTAGATTCATTATTTATTTCTTGAGTTGAGTATTATACTCACTTTCATTATCCATATCGTTTTTGAGTATCCATTCCATTTCTATCATCTCATAATTCTTCGCATCACTTCTATATCATTCAATTCCATTTAATATTTAAGAAATAAAGTTGATTTGATGATCAGATTCGTTATCAGATGAGGAATCATTCAACTTTCTTCTACTTAGATAACTTTTCTTCTTTTTTCATTAGGAAATCATTACTTATGTTTCTTCCCATTTTGTTTCTCTGGTTTCTCATCATCATCATTAGACTCAAATTTTATTACTTTCTTCCTTGAAAAATTTTGTGCAAAATGTCTTTTATCTTCACAATTCCAACATTTGAGAGTTTTACTTTTCCATTTTACCTAATTGTATTTCATTGAAAGGAGGGCATCAACTGTGTTGAAATATTTATCTTCTTTATTAGTATACAAATAACATGATTCTTCTTTAACTTATTCATCATTGTTTCCCACTATTAACTATGATTTGAACACCATTTCTTAATCAACCTTTTATTTTTTTCTCACATCATTATCTCTTATCATTACATAAGTAACGGGAATAATATTTAGGTCATCTGGAGATAGAGTTTCAGGATCTCTATCCTCCAAATATAAAACCATGGAATCCAACTTATCAAGAAGAATTCTCAAAATATTTTCAGTAATAGTAGAGTCTTCCAATTTCTCACCAAGAAATCATATAGTGCTAACAATATCATTTACCATTGAGAAGAAGTCACCAACAAATTCTAGCTCATCCATTTTCATATCAACATTCTTCAGATACCATAGATATAACTTTTCCTTCTTAAACATTATATTGACTTTAAAAAGGTTTTTCATATAATCCCAAATACCATTGGTGGATCCAACTCCCATTACTCTAAGAAACTCACTTTTTGTAGGTGATGAGAGTAAATCATTTTTTTCTCTTTCGTCATTCCCAAGATATTTATTATCAATATAAGTTAAAGGATTATTCTAATTATGAGGAGGAAATCCTTCTATAGTAACATAAAATAAATCATACCAAAGACACATAAGATATTAAAGCAATATATCATTATAGATATGATAATTATATCAATCGAAAAGCAGAATACCTTTATAGTTCGTGGAACATAAATTATACATTAATGAGATGGATCTTTCAAAGGCTACCTACCCTTTGATACCAATTATAGTTCCTAAGTATGATATAAACAACATAAAGTGTGGTGAACCAGTGGTTCTATTTTCTTTTATAAGAATTTTTCTTAACCTCTTAACAAAAACTTTCTTAACCTATAAAACTTATTAGACTTGTGATCAACTCAAATATAACTCACAACCTCACCTTTCGTATACAAAAAATATAAATATAAGAAATCAATAGATATATACATTGTTTGGTTCAATGACCTACTCCTTTACATTGTTTGATAGTCCCACCAGTATAGATCCTATCACTATCTTTTTTACAGAATACAATGACACAAGAGAAGAACAATTCTACAATCCCAGTAGAAACTTTCCTTATGTATTTGGTTATACCACCCAACTATCTGTTCCAGTATCCACATCCCAAAACAAAACTTTCCATCAACTGGTGACCATTCATAGTAACAAGCTTCACTTTCCCTATCCTTTTCTGATTCACGTCAGAAGGTCTTCACTTCCTCTAAGTAATCTGAAGAAAACTCCACATGTGTACCTTATTCAAGAACATAACCAATTAATGTAAGGAATATGTTGGTATTGAATAGTCTTCTAGATGCTCAGTACAAAAAACATCCTCAGCTTTAACCTATAACAAAATGTTTTTTTGGGTACTCAATACATGTCCCGAAAATTCCGGAGCTCAAGCACTTTGAATGGTCAAGTGTCACATTTAAAAATGAACTCAACTTTCCTTTTACAGGGACCTCAAAAATGGTTTAGGTGGGTTATTTAAAAACTTTATCACTTAATAAAATTTTTGGAATCATCAATTCTCTTTAAATCCTGGATATGTTGTTGACTCATTAAATTCCTTTTTGAATTTTCAAATCTTATTGATTTTCAAATCTTCCTTTGACTTCTTCAACACTTTATACTTTCTTGAAAAACATTCTCTTGAGTGGAAACATTATCTTGAGTTATAACTTTTCCTTGAATAAGAACATTTTCTGTAAGAAACTTTTCCTTCCATGAGATATTTTTATGTAAGAAAGTTTTTCTTGCATAAGATTGTTTTCTTTATAAAACTTTTCCTTGTGTAAGAACTTTTTATATAAGAAAATTTTCCATGCATAAGATCTTTTTCTGTAACAAACATTTCCTTGCTTAAGATCTGTTTCTATAAGAAACTATTCCTTGTATAAGAGGCTTTATCATAAAGAATCATTTCCTTATGTAATAACTTATTGATTATAAGAAATTTAACCTTACATAAGATCTTTTTCTGTAAGAAACATTTCCTTGCATAAGAACCCCTTTTTTATAAGAAACGTTTCCTTGTATAAGATCGCTTTTAGTAAGAAACTCTTCCTTACATGATATCTTTTTTTTAAGAAACATTTCCTTGAATAATATCTTTTTCATTAGTAAGATATTTTCTTTCTTAAGATTATTTTCTTACATAAGATCTTTTTCTTAAGTAAGATCTCATCCACCATATGATATTTTTCATGGTAAGATCTATTTTTGAATAAGATTTTTTTCTTGCGACAGATATTTTTCTTGAGTAAGATATTTCTCTTCAGCAAGCTTAACAAAATCTTTTCCTTACATATATTTCTTTAAATAAAATCTCAATTTTTTCTTCATAAATCATGAATCATAAGTTTCACAACATACTTATGAAATAGTAGAAATACAAACAACCAAATAATAATCAAATTTTCTTCTATATTTAATTACCTTAGAATTTTGGATCCAATTTTCTGAAAATGTTGGATCATATTTGTATAGATTATTTGTTCTGATTTTCTAAAAATATTGGATCCAATTTGTACAGAATATTGGTTCCAATTTACATAGAATGGTGCATGTGATTTGTGCAAAATTTTTGTTATGATTTTCTCAAAATACTAAATTTTATTTCTTTAGAATGTTGGTTTAGATATTCTCAGAATACTAGATCTGATTTGTGTAGAATAGTTGTTATGATTCTCAAATATTGGATTTGTTTTTCATAGAATGTTTAATTTGATTTTAAAATGTTGGATCTGATTTTCATCATTCCTCACATCCTTCTCAACATACATTCTTTATTCAATATATTTATCTTCATATGCCAATATATTGATCTATTGACAATAAATACAACAAAAACAAAACTAGATTCCGACAGTTTATAAAATAAAAATTTAATAATTCATTTAATATTAAATAGTTTTTTTATAGTTATAGAGATACTTTTTAAAAAAATTGTATTTATGACAATATATATATAATTATATATATAAACAAAGTAAATATATTCAGTACTTAATTAAATTTATTATAATTTTATAATTATTTATTTATAATTATTTAAATACAATTTAAACAAATATTAATTATTTATTTACAATTATAAATTTATAAAAATTGTAACTATACTTTTATAATTATATTAATTTATAAATATTTTTTTACAAATGTATTTTTAACATTATTGATGAATATTTAATATTAAGTTCATGCATGTTAATAATAAGTAAAATTGATTAATTAAAAATGAGCACAATTTTAAAAAATTGAATAATATTGATTAATATAAATCATTAAAAATGGATATATATTGAAATAAATATGAACACATATTTAAAATATTAAAACATAGTATATAAATATATATAATCAAATAATATAAATTGATTAAATTCCCAAAAAAAATATTTGTGTCTATGATACTATATATATAAATGTGTTAATTATATGTATGAGAAATCAATATAACACATTTGATTTATGTTATAAATTTAAAAAACAAATGACATTCAATTAAGTCTATTACTCGATGTAATTTGTTAGTATTTCTAAATCGTATTAATTTTTATTTATAAACCATCATTCACTTGATATATTACTATTAATTAATTAAAATCATAATTAATAAGTTTTATTATATAAATCATATTTATAAACATTAACATATATCTATATATTTATTATAAACTATTTATTAACATTATAAATAATCATCTAATTAATAAAATGTTCAATATTTTTCTAAATTTACTTATTTTAAATATTAATTTGTTTGATTTACATTTTACACATATCTACATATTAAAAAAATACTATTTATTAATTTTTATAATTTATATATAGTATAAAAAATTTATTCAATTTTATCAATAATTATTTAATTAATAAAAAGTGTAATATTTTTTTTACAAACTCATTTTTTTTATTTTAATTAATTTATTTATTTCAATATGTTTTTTGGAAACTTTAGGAGTGCTAAAAAAAATTCTGATAAAGGATTTATTTATGAAGGATGAAAATAAAGCACTAATAAAGCGAACCCTTTATCAGTGCTAAAAACTGATGTTAAATGGTTAAATTTATCAGATCGTTCTATAGCGCTGATAAATATTCCATTTATCATCACTTTATTCTAGCACATATAAATACCATTGCTGCTAAATATCAGTTTTGTAGTAGTAAATATGGATTCACTTGTCACATATTCATTATTTTCCCTCTGATAGACAATTATTGGTAATTGTGAAAGTTATATTGAATTTAAATTTATGCATAAATGCCCTTTCAAGGGAATGACATGAGATAGCTCCCCCTTACCTCTCTACAAGGGTTAGGATATTTCATGACCTATTTAGGGTCATGTGATCACATGGCTCATTAGATTATATGACCTTAATGGTTTCACTGACTCATAAGCAAGGACATGAGTTTGGGTGCATGATTAAGGCATATAACCCCAAAAATGAATAGGGTTGTAGGAGTTCATAACCCTTTTCTTTTATAGAAACTCTCTATATAAATGGGGTTCTTGGCCAAAGGCTCATGTTCATGGGTTTATATGGTAGTGTCACATGAAGGCTCCCTATATAAAAAGGGTATATGTCCAATTTTTTTCATGACAAAGATGAAAGGTTTAAGGGCTTGTTAATAGACCACATGGATGGTGTTGCCTAAGATCATTTCATGAATTCTTTACATGACCATGGGTTCATGTGAAAAATAGAAATTCATAATCGACCCATTATTATAATCTTCCTTGAACCCATGGCATGTATAGGCTGACCTGGATGATGGTGGATAAATAAGTTCACAAGGATTCGACAATCATTCTGGGTTGTATAAAAGAATAATGAAACAAGGTCTATGTTATTAAGAGGAACATGTGATCAAGGTGTAATGGTTTTATGTTGCAATCCATCATATTATTGTGTCACATAACCCAGGATTCATGATGGTGTTTCATGAATGAAGGTTTTTGTGATCAAGAGCAACATATGACTTAGGGTTCAGGGCCTTGTGTTTCAATTAATTACATGAATTCATAACATAACCTAGACCTCGCAAATGTTTTTCCTATTGAAGTTTTTAATGAGGGTTACAAATGAAGTTCAAGACTCTATGTGATCACGTAAAGGGGGTTACACAATAGGGCCTTACATAGTGAATAGTAACATAGAGAATTTCTCTGAATGTTGTATCCATCTCTCCCTTCTTCACTTCTATGTTATTCTCTATCCATTTTTTTGGATGAGGTATTAATATATATAGGAATAGGGGGATTAGGATATCATCACTTTTCATGGTGAATGTGTATAATATTCATGCTTGACATTGTGGGATGTGTATCTTTGAAACTCCAAAACTCTTGTCTTTCATCAGAAACATGTGACACCTAGGGATTTCCATGATCAAATTTGTATAATTTAAATTTCAGGGGAGATCTACCATCTAACACAAATAAGGTGGTCCAATAAAAGATCCTCTCACACTCATTACTTCTCAAGTGATGTCATAAAGACATGTGATTACTTCATGCGATAGAGTGTTGTTCATGTAATAATGCTTTTTGTGATAAAGGATGACCAATAAAGGATCATTAAATGATATAACTTACACTATTTTTATATGATTCTATGGGGATACATGATCTCCTTTCATGGTGAATCATATTCTTTTTATGGATTGGATTAACTCTTTTCTACAACATTGAATCAGGTAAGATAGTAGTAAATTATTCAGGTTATATAATTCATGAAAGTTGTATACTTCATGGATTATGTTTAGAAAGTATTCATTTTCTTCCCTTAGGTTTGATATCAAGAATGATAGAAAATTACTCTCAGATGATCATATACAAATGTGGTGTATAGGTAGCATCATAGTCTCATAAAGGTAATAGAATTGTCCACTAGCCATATAAGGGAAAGTTGATGGTCAAAGAATAAACCATATAATTATCAAATGATGTTGGTTCTTTCTATCAAAAGACTATGGTTATATCTTTATCACTTTAAGGAATGAACAATACTCATTCAACACTTGTCCTACATCATATTTTAACTTGTTTTCCTTTTACTAATAACTTTCTATGTGTCAATCACATCTCAATATAGCACTGAGGTTCATCACCAAGAACACTTTCACACACTCACCACTCATAGGCTGCACCACACCACTTCATGGCCCCCTAGTAATCCTCATACATGATTTTTATATAAGCAGTATGAACACCCATGCATGCTCTATTTGGGTGTTATGCATGTCCACTCCCTGAATGTGTGAAGGGCCACAACTATCATTCTTAGCCATGTAGGATTTCTCTACAACATGTTGTAGCCCATCTACCATATGTATGGGAATGATCTTCAATAAAGAGTAGTCATAGTTAGACATCTTTTTTTATATACACTCAAAAAATTGAGTAAAAGTGAAATTTGTTACTAGAGGATAAAAATATATTCCATTACAAAAATAATCCATGTCAATTATTCTCAAGAATGATGCATCCAATTCCTTCATCTAATAAAGATTTATATGTTTTCATGTGATTCACACATCTCAAATCATAAATGGAAAATTGAATGGTAAAAAATTATTGGATCCAACAACACATAACATGATGCATGAACCCAAAACACATCCTAACTCATAGTTGATCTCTAGTTGTATCTGTGATGTTCATATCCATGATGTTGGAGAAAAACATGAAATTCCTTACTCAAAATATAGTGCCTAATTATTTTCAATACAATCCCTACAAACATGGTTTTTCATAATAATGTGGTCATTGATAACATTTTTGGGCTAATTATCAATTACCAAAAATCCTATATCCAATCAAAACCTCAATATATCAATCCTTGACAACCTCAAAATACCTCTTGGATGAAAATCTGTAATATTCATTACCCAAAAAGACCATATGATAACCATATCCTGTGTGCTACTACCCTAGAAGAACTATGTGGTCCCTAAGGGTTAGAAACTAGTATTGTATCCATAAATATATAATATAGGTAATGATTAATATTCAATGTTTTAAGGCACAATTCATTGTTATGTTATTTTTGAAAATCCAGCCTATCTTGTGCCTAAGTCAGAAATTCCAAATTTAACCAAAAAAGTAACATGAATCCAAACATAGAACATGATAAAAATACTCAAGAAATCATGTCTAAAATTCTATGTGGATGCATACCTACCAACTCATATGAAAATAATCTGAAATATACTAAATTAGGTTAATCTAAACATGCTAAATATAGGATAAGAAAAATACAACAATGGTGAATAGGAGAAGAGTTAAACTAAGGCTCTGACTATCTCTAGTAACTCTAACATCCAATGTGGGAATTTATCCCACATTCATAAAAAATGTGAATGATCAAATAGGGTTTTCCAATAAATAATAATATCAGTAGGTTCATAGAAATTGATCAAATAGAGGTCCACTTAGGTGTCCATATTGGGCGTGATCGAAAAATAATCTCTAGGGAAACACCAATTATGTATGAACATAGTAGTGATATATTAGATGTATCCATAAACATGTTTACATATTTACATATATACATTCCTAAAAAATCAAAATTTAATACATAAGAGATATTAGTAGATAAAAAACAAGGATGATCGTGGATAAATACAAGCTATAACAGATAAATCATTATAACATGGGGATCCATACCAATACAACCTTCTTTAAGAATAAACTCATAATTTAAGATAAGAAACCAATGAATCCCATAAAACAGTAATCCAAAGTTCAATGAAATAGATTACACATGTTCTTATATTTATCCAAACATAGTAATAATTTTTTAAAAATAAATTATGGCCCAATATATCCATCCTGAGTGTATGAATTTTGTTAATATAGTCTTTTAAATATCACAACCCATCCCATGGAATGAAAGAATGATTATTATTTTTTAGGGAAATCATTCATCCCATCCTAGGAATGTTCTACGTTGTTGTAATCCTATACCACACCATGATTGAGAAAATATTATATCTCATTCCCTCAAATACATGTATGTAAACGGATGAAGAACCTTCATAAGTATTTTATAACAAAAATATACAATATTAATGTATTAACCATTCTTTCTAAAGTAAAAATAATTTTATTAAAGGAGTAGTGGACATTATTTAGGTAGGGTTACAACTATATCAACTAAACTTCATAATACAATGAAGAAATTATAAGTGTACTAACATAATTTCTACCAATGCATAAGACATCATAATGTTGATACCATTCCACATTCCTTGTGTAACAATTTAATATCAATCATGTCACAAAATAAATTTATATCTATGCATAAGATATATACAATCATGATGTACATTAGGAAGAATATCAATTAGTATATTATATAAATAATATATTAATATATGATCCAATATAACAGCTAGTCACAATAATGAAAAAGTCAAAAAGGAAAATAAACAACCAAATGGAGCCATATGTGTTTGACATAGTAAACTTCCATATAAGGTTAGGGTTAAACTGGTTAGAAAATAAAATATTTCATTATATTAATTCCCAACCCGTTATTTATATACAAAATATTGATCTAGAATTAAGCATACACGTGTTAAGTGTTTTGATAAAAACATCATGAAATTTCATATAAATTAGGTTATACATTTATTGAATGTAAATCCACTTTAATTTGATGGATTTGGGATTCAATTTTGAACCTATCCAATAATTTAAATTTTAAACCCACATTACATAATAACTAGGTTTTATTTTAGTGACCATGATTTTATAAGGAAAAGGTATCTCATGGAAAATATTTTTTGTTAGAATATTTGATGGAATCCTGGATAAGGGGAGCCAAAAAATTTAGAATATATTTTCCCAAAAAAGAAAATATCCAAATAGAAATTTTCATAAAAATTCATTAACACTTATAAAATATATATTTGTTTTCATGTGTCAAAGATGAATACTTAAATGAATCTATGTGGATTTTAATTTTGAACCCCCTAACCTCACCTCATAAACACAAAATTATGTCAGAACAACATAACTCACAAAACAATAGATTAAATGTAATTCGTTTTCTTATATATCATTCATTTTTAGGATGATTTAGTTTATTTCAATTATATCCTTTTAATGAGACCCAAAAAAAACACTCTAGTTATAAGTTAAAAAGGCAAGTATTTTTTAGAAAGAGTGGTATGTTATATTTAAATTTGTATTTAAATTTAATTAAACTCTAATAACCCCCCAAATGTCTTCATTTTATGCCATGATTTATTGTTAAGGGAATGTACAACACCTATTGATAGGAAGGCCCAATGATAGTGCCTAATAAAGGGTTACCAAACCCTGGTATTTAGAGATGTTAAATAAATGGACTAAATAATTACAAGGGGTATCAAAATTCATATTCATTATTAAGTATTTAAAAAAATTGAAAATAGAGATTTATTTCAACAAAAAGATCAAAAATTCAACTTTAAAAATGATTTTGTAACTTTCTGTTGCTGATCAGATAGGTACGTCTTTAAACTTGTAATGGTTTTTACTTTTCGTTGACTAGGTATAGCTGAAAATGAATTGGGTGGATACCTATAATGGAAAGGTCATAGAATTGTTGGACTCTTAGATTTAACCAGTAGTTTTTCTTTAGGATTCCACAGGGTTACATGTCATGTAATGAGGTTACATATCATTTAATGGATTTGCATATATGTCGTAAAGGGTTCACATTATAAAGGTTATAAAACGTGATTAGTTTTTACACATTTTTATTGAAATAGATATCAATTTTAAACTCATAGAATTGGTTTTTAATTTAATGTTATGCGTTTTTAGTGGTTACAGAAATTAATTGTTTCAAAACATGTTTTTTAGTTACACATCGTGTAATACCCCAACTGTGGATTTTAAATAGGCAGAGTGACTGAGATCCTCTTTTATCCTCTCCTCCATCTTCTTCCCCTACCTAATTCCATACCTATGTGATCTTAGATATTTCTATTCCTTCTAGATCCTCTTTTTTGGCATTCGATCATCATTGCTCTTGTGATGTGATTTCCGAGAAAGCATTATCTTTTGTTCTTCATCTTTATCAATTTCTCCTCCTTTGGTATTTTCATAGATTATTTTGAAATTGATGGATCTATGCTTCTTGATGTTGGATATCCTCTATAGTTTTTGTTTCTAGGTCTCCTAAATTTCATTCTCATTGATGTGTGTCATTGTGAGTGTTTAGTTTTGGGAATAAGGTATGTGATTACATATTGTTTAGCCAAATTTATTAAACTTGAATATTCTAATTTATCTCAACTATTTATTTAAATTTAATTTCTCAAAATTAATTTCAATTGATTTAATGAAAATATAATTTCAGTAAATTGGGAGACTTGGAACGGTATTTTCATGATAATTAGGAAAACACCCCGTTCTGTTGAATTGCGGCATGTTTATGGAAATTTTTTGGTTTAAATTGTTTAATTTAAATTGGAGTATTGATGGAAACGATTTCAATTGAATTTTTGAATTTAATATTGGAAGTTAATTGGGAAATATATGTAATTTATTTTGAGTGGATTAGACTTTTGAAAATGTATTAAAATGTTTTTATAGCAACCCAGTGGTTTGTCTTGTTAAAAAGGCATGTTTTTTATTAAAACTTGTTTTGGTTTTAAATCAAAAATTTGAACTAAAATAGAAGAATGGTATTTCATTATATTTTAAACATCCTTAAAATAAATTTCTCATCATTTATTTTATAATAAAACATGCAAGACATAGGTAGTTTGTGAGTTTTTTGGACACACTCTACGCTATTACCACATTCTAAAACATATATATAGTGGTTCAGATATTTGATGGGATGGTGATGTGTATCATTTTCCTAGTTTTAGGGGGGTTTTATACACTTATTGATGACATAACTTAGATTGTGTGGAGTCTTATAGCCTATATCATGTGTACCTATTTGGAAAATTACCATATTGTTTGCTTGTTTTTTATTTGAGATATAAATGTATTCCATTTTTTTTTATTTCATTAAATTCCTTAAAAATTTATATAAATGGTTTTATAAAACTATTTTTTTAATCCATTTTTTTATAAATATTCCATCTCTTTTAAAGACCTTTCTTAATATATTTTTCCATCATTTAAATTATATTTTATGATTTTTTTTAAGTATGATGTCAAATGAAAAGCATATTTATTTTTAAAATTGGAAGCATTCCTTTGGATAATCTATTTATGGTACCTGTTTTGGAATCTATACTGATACTTTAATGGGATTTTTAGCTCACACCCTACTTTTTCCTTCGGGTGTTTGTAGACTATCTTCTTCTAAGTTCAATAAAGGGGAAAAGATCTCTTTGTGGTGGATACTACTATTATACCTTGGTATTGGTTAGTTGTGTACTTAGTGAATTGGGTAATTTTCATCTATTTTGGTACTTGGGTTATAATAAATTAGGATTGTTTATACATTTTTATTATGGTACAATACTCTAAGTGGAGTATATTTTGTTACACATATTGTCTTGTTTCTTACTCCTTCTACAATATTTTTGGAAAAACTATCCCCACCATCATTTATATGATTCCATGTTCTAGTTGTCGACCCATGGAGATTGGAGATGAACTTCAAGATATGTCAGGGCTATCTCCTTTATCTGGTTAATGGGGTATTCAGTCTGGTTCATGACAAAGTGGCATCATATCCAGGTATATATTTTGCCTTAACGTCAGTATGCATTTGTGACATCTTTTCAAGACTTAGGAGGTAGTTGCAATTGAGTGCCTGGATATATCTCACCACTAAGAACCATAATTCATCTGGGGTTGTTAGGGAAAGTCGTATTATGTATTATTTCTTGTATTTTCCCAATTATAATTTTTATAGGATAGAATTCAAAGATGTTTGTTCCATCTATTGGGAATATTTTCCCTTGTTGCTCAGTTTGAGTGTTGATCTAATTTTTTCCTTGTTATATGGTTAGGTTTTGTATCATCAAGATTATAATATGACATGAAAATAAAATTTAGGAAGGGGCTTATATTGAACCTCAAAATGAATATCATGTTATATATCTTAAACTTGTTGAGGTGAGTATGAGTATTGTCCAGTCACTGGGATAGGCACCACTTCTGGATCCCTTTTAGAATTAAACTATGGATCCTTGAGGGGATGTTTGTTGAAATTGTTCTCAAGAGTTCAATCGACATAAGACACCAGTTTTGAAAGGCTCTACTAATCCTCAACATGATTAGGAATGTTTAGCTAAGATATAATGCATGTATGAGTTCATGGATGTAACAGCCCGAGATTTTATGAAAAATATTCTTTTTAATTTCACTAATGACTTGTGTTGTACGCAACACAAAAAGGATCTTGCACAACACACATCCTTGACTTTCCTTGCATTACACGCAATCGCAACCTTCCTCGATAGCGTGTGTAGTACGCAATACTGAGTTTCACGAAACAACGATATGCTATTAAAATATTATTAAAACTAGCCGTTTTGAATAGTAATAACCACTTTTTAAATTTTATAAATTTTATCTCTCAAAATGGACTTCATTTTTGGATTCGGAGTATCGAATTTATCCTAAGGTGAAATTTTGGTACTTTTCGGATAACTTTCATATTCTGATGAATAGTGAAAATTACTAAATTATAATTAAAAACAACTTTTTTAATAGAAATAATTAATAGTGATAAATCATTAATTTGAGTGGTTTTAAAGTATATTTAGAATATATTTTTACAATTTAATACAATTTTGGTCATTGGATGTAATTTCACATTTAAACCAGACATAATCAAGTGTCAATCTTTTGATAGATATTGTTTCTTAAAAACACGCTATTTGTTTTAACAGCGGGATTTAATTATAAAATTAATTAATGCAATTTCTATGTTATGAATTTGGTAAAATAGACTTCATTTTTGAATTCGGAATATGAAATATAGCTTAGGATGAAATTTTGGCATTTTTCTGAAAACTTTCAATTTTTGATGAATAGTGAAACCACTAAGTGGTAGGTTAAAAACTGAATTTTGCATAAAACATAATTTTACCGCTTCTGTGAATGGAATTTCAAAAATCCTACAAACACGGTTAATATCAAGGACTAACATGTGGTTCAATAAGATGAAAATAATTTTTGGTGAATAGTAACTTTTTACTTTTTTTTACCACGGTAAATAGTAAATAGGGTAACTAAGGGTAAATATGATATTACTATTACCCTAACACATTTCTTAATTCTATTGGATAAATTTAATTCGACCAAAAACAACCTTATGAATATAATATGACCATTTAGGTCCACTTGGATTAGATTATGACATTTAATATTATTTTATTTAATGAATAGTTAAAATAGTTAAAATCAAAGTTTAATAACTAAAACATTTTTAATATGGGTTATAAATAAGATAAATTCGACTATAAGTATTCATTAGAAATCTAAAACGATTTCCTACATAATTATATTTTATTTATAATTTTTAGACTTTAAATAAATTAATTTATTTATGAAACAACGATGATGCAGTAATTACCCTTTTATGGAAATATTAACATAATTGATGTTATAAATGCTCAAATGAATGTAATTTGATACTTTTTATGAATTCCACTAATTTTATAGGTTACTATGATATATTAGTGTTGATTTAATCAACTTGGTTCGAACATATAGATCTGTTATGACTTTCACAAAAATCATATATCAAATAGTGTCAAAATTGACACAAAATAGTTTTTAAATCAAATATTATATTATTAATTGTTATTTTATTGCTAAAAATCTAAGGTTGGACAAATGACTTAGATAAGGATATATATATTAATAATAAAAAATTTGGGGTTCGTTTGGCATGTTATAGTAAGTGTATTAACCATATAGTGAAAGAAAACAAAAAGACACGGTAAAAGTTAAATTATTTAACTTAGAGTTAAATCTAATTGATAAGGTTAAAATAATACCCTAAACTTGTATAAATCCTATTGGTTGATAGGATTTCGACCCATCCCCACTTTAGCTTCGAAATAAGACCCTTTGGAACCATTATAAACCGATTTTGACTTTAATATAAAATAATATTTTGAGATATTCCTAAGGTGCCCATGTCCTCCCTTATAAAAGGGTACCTCCTCCCCCTCCTCCTCACACCAATTTGAGCACTCAAGCTCGGCCAACCCCTGCCAAAATCCCTTCTACACTTCCCCTAGAATAATCCTAGAGGTCCTGGTCTTCTTCAAAGACCAATCATAGTTCCCTAAGTGAAGGATTCAAAGAGGCGTTTCAAAGAAGAGGTAATATCCATTACCGATCTTTTCAATTTCTTTCTTCTTCAACTTCTTCTTCTTTAGTTGTTTCAGGATAAAGTAATAACATCAGTATTACTTACATAATGATATGTTATTATAAATATGAAACAACTCTAATTAACCTTCTATCCATCCTATGGAAAAAGTAAATCACCGCGCGTGCGTACGTACGGAATACCGTCTCCACGTCGTGGTGTAATCTATTTTCCGCCACCACCATAATTGGATGGGTATAATGGTTTAATGAATAACTATATATGATTATTATAAAGTGATATTTATACTTAAATAGTATACAAACACTTCAACACAATTCCACGACCATGGGAATGATATCATCGCTCGTGCGTACGTACGGACTACCGTCTCCACGACGCGATGAGATTCATTCTACATGTTAACCATTTAAGAATGATTATAAAGTATATATAATATGTACTAATGAAATATATGAAATAATAATGATACTGGATTTATTTATATATTTATATGTATGTCATGTACTTAATTCCATTCAATTCAATAAGGAAACGAAAACAGCGTTCATGCGTACGTACGGACTACCGTCTCCATGAACGGTGTATTTCTTTCCATTTAATGATTTATTATATATATGTATATCCTGAATATATATATATATATAAATCATGTTTTATGTTCTGTAATTAAGTAATCATGATCTATGTAATCATATGAATAATTACAAGTCAAAACACGGACGACAAATGAAACAATTTTACCCAAAACGCTCTTTAACATGGAATTTACAAAAGAACGGGTAATATAAAGTCATAAGTGAACCATATATGATATCATAACAATGAATATGATTCTGTAATAAGTAAATGACATTATTTAAATCATTATACAGGAGGTTCGGACATTTACGAAGCAAATCGGACCTAAGGTAAGGGATAAATTTTCAATCTCATTTTTATCTGAGATTGCTTATACTTAAGTATTTACTGGGGTTACGTTTAACATCCATGACCATGTTTTCTAAAAATGTTTTTATAAAAATTTTACCATTCTTCCATGAATGTTTAAAGTCATTTTTACCCTTTATTGACTTTTTACCACATTTTATGAATGGAATCTTTCCTTTGGTTACCATATAAGGTACTTTTTTTACTTTTCCGACAAAAGTACGAGGAGAATGTTATTTTTAACTTATACGGCATGAAAGGGTTTTTACGGTTTCATAACACCTAATTTTCAAGAATCTTCCTCTACAAGATTTCATGATTATTTTCAACAAAACCCTTATCTTTTAAAATTGCATGGAATTTTGTGAAAAGAAAATGATTTTAAAGAAGAAAGGGTATTTTCCTCAAGAATTCATTTCGAGTGTTTTTTTCAAAACTATTTTCCATATAAGATGACATTATTTGATATGTATGTTTCAAGTAAAATTTCTCTAATATTTAAATGGTTTCAATATTTTTATGATTGAATGATATCAATTGTTTATGGATTATCATGGCATGATGTTTAAGATTCCCATTTTTATTACATGGGTTATGCAATGATGTATGATTTATGATTTTGTGGAACACATAAGAATGGTATCATTATGAGATGGGTGGGACCTATATCTCCCTCCAATGCATTGGTTAAAGATTTTATATCTCATGAGATAGACATGGCTGGAATGGTAGGTTATACCGGTTCAGTGAAACAGGACTGAAACGAGGGTTACTCGATTCAGAAAGGGACTTTGTCCACTAAGATAGTCTTGGCAATGAGTCTTGACTAACAAGAAATGATTCTCTATGATTATGTGTGTATGCCACAAAGTTTCATGTTTTAAGTTATGATTATTGGGATTACATTTCACTTCTATGATTTATCCCTTGTTATGATATTATGAACTCTTTTGCAGGTTAAGATTTCCAAAAGCTATGTTCTTATGAATATGATGTGATTGATATTTCTTTTGTTTACCCTTACTGAGCATTTGAGCTCACCCTTTTATGTTTTCTTTTCCCCAGGATATAAAGAAAAGTTTTAGGTAAAAAAACGGATGATCTTTATGGGAGATATCGAAGATCTTTCACCACGATTAGAAGATTACGTTCCAAGTTTCCAAAGACACTAAACTAGTACGATCCTTGTGTGTGTTTTTTTGTTATGTACTAAGTATTCCGCAAAATTAATGTAATGTTCATGTACGTCAAGCTTCGGGTCTCTACAGTTGGTATCAGAGGCAAAGGAGGTAGGAATGTATCCGATCCTTGGGAACTCTCACATGTGAGCGTTGGACGAAGCATGGCTCTCCGCCCAAGGGCTTCATGAGGAAATGGCTGCCACTGGGGATGGTGGTGTGTCCCGCCCAGGGGGTGTAGCCGCCCATGGAGTGCCCTGATAGGTATCAACTATAGTCCACTGGAAGTAATTCCAGACCGTTACATTTGGTATCAGAGGAAAGGTTTAGTCAACCTTTGGAAACTAGGATGCAAGAACTTTAGTGAGATCCCTAGAGATATTTCTAAGGTATGTCTAGGGATGTCCCTAAGGTTAAGTATATGTATAGGTTATAGTACTAGAATTACGCTAACGATCATAGAATTAAACCTAAGATGTTAGATATTGAAGGTACTCCCCCTTTATTATGTTGTTTTCCCTAGCATGATTTTTGCCTCTCACACTATTCTTTTTGGGTTTTAGATGATGGCTGGAACCCGAAGGAACCGTGTTGATCAATGCAATGGACAATGCAATGATTTTCCTCCTGAACAAACAAATGTTATGGGAGATGGAGTGCAAAATCTTATTGCTATACTTACACAAGCTATGAATCATTCTGGACTTCCAAATGAGCAGAGAAGGGAACAATATTCTATTGAGTCCTTCATGAGGCAACGTCCACCTTCTTTCAGTGGGTCTTCTGATCCACTTGTTGCTGAACAATGGATCAGTACCACTGAAAAGATAATTTCAGTTCTTCAATGTTCTGAACATGATAAAGTCATCTTAGCAGTATATCGTTTGGAAGGTGAAGCTGATCAATGGTGGAATCTTATCAAGAATACGAGGCCAAGAGATGAAATTGAGTCCATGGAATGGGACGAGTTCAAGAACTTGTTTTTCAGTAAGTACTTCCCTCGTATTCTTCGAACAAAGATGGAGAAGGAGTTTCTTGAACTAAAGCAAAAGGATGATGAATATGTTGGTATATATGAAGCGAATTTTACAAGTCTTGCAAGGTATGCATCTGGCATTATCATCCAACCTGAAAGTAAAGTTGATCGATTTTTCAGTGGCTTAAAACCAAGTCTTCGAAGGGCATTAGCTATAAGAGACTTCAGTAGCTATGAAGAAATTGTGCGTTGTGCTATCAAGGTAGAAATGGAAGTTGGTGTTACATATCCATCTCATGGTTTTGACAAGAAACGAAAGATGGAGTTCAAGGAGAAATCTCAGAATAATGGTGAAAAGAAGATGAATGTTTCCTTATGCACAATGTGTGGAAAGAAGCATGGTGGAGATTGTCTTAAAGGGACTAGAAAATGTTTTAAGTGTGGAAAAGAAGGTCATCGAGAAGCTAAGTGTCGAAGTAATGGAAAAAGGGTTTCTAATAATGTGAATAAAGCAAAAACTACAGAGAACGCACCACCAACACTTCAATGCTTCAAGTGCAAGGAAATGGGGCATTATGCTAATAAATGCCCTAATCCAACGGTTAGTGATGATCGACATGAGCAACCGCTTAAGTTAAAGGACAAAGGGAAGTCACATGCGATCACCATTGGCGATGTTGAATATGATAATGATATGGTGGAATGATTAAGTGTTTATGTAATGGGATTCCAAAATAATGTTGTATCATTGAGTATTGCAATATTTATTGATGTGGTATTCAAAGTGATTGAGATATTTTTTGGAAATAAGATGATATGCGCATAATGAAGGGAAAACGAGAAAATGAAATGTTTAATAGTATTCATGAGCTCATGATTGATATAAGGACTAAGTGATATCATGGTTTGAGTATATAGAATTTTGAGGATTTTGGTATGTGGAAAGTGTTAACTTTAAACTGCATTCATGTTTTCACTAAGGTATTCAAGAGAATACATGATTAAAGACTTTGAATGTTTGGAATGTGACCAACAAAACATATCTTATGATATATGGGGATCAACGATGGTATTAAATCTCTGGTAATCGTTTTCACTATGAGAGTGGACTGCAGTATTATGGATAATCCTAAAGATTGAAATGGATTATGTTGGACATAAGTGAGTATTGTTTAAGGATAGAAGTTTTTTTTCGATATTATTGATGGGATGTTATAGTAATGTAGTTTTAGAAAAAGGACAACCTGCCGGACGGGCGACATCCCATCGCTTCGGACAAGGCTGTGGGAATCGAACCCATAACCGAAGTGCGACTGGCCTTTATTGCCTACCACTGGCCTACAGGAAGTCCATGTTTAGTAGAAACTAGTTTTATTATATTAAGCAGTATGATATATGAAGTATAAGCCCATTTTAGGAACCATATATGATTAATCTCACTATAGATCGACTTATGTATATAATTTTTGCTAAGCTTTTGTTTGAGACAGATGGAATGACCCGTCATTCTATCACATGATCTGCTAACACTTCACGAATAACAAATTCAACTTCATTTATTTAAGAGATGAAGTAGAAAACCAAAAATGTTGTCCTAGTGATCTTATACCTGATGAATCGGATGGTACCTTAGATCGTCACAAATTTATGGATTTGTGATTGTTGGCTTTTCCATAGCCATGTTCTCTACCACTCTCCATCATAACATGATGGTTAGATTTTTCTTCTATATCCATATTTTCACCTATGTGGAAACCCAGTGATTAGTTTATTTGGGTAACCGTTAAGTTTCATACTTTTGTTCTAAAATATTGGTTTTGGTATTCCTTTTTACGATGTGGGTTTCTATTAAAGAAACTTTCGAATAGTAAACCATTTATAACCCCGACGAATTTCGAGGGCGAAATTCATTTTAAGGGGGGTAGAATGTAACAGCCCGAGATTTTATGAAAAATATTCTTTTTAATTTCACTAATGTCTTGTGTTGTACGCAACACAAAAAGGAGCTTGCACAACACGCATCCTTGACTTACCTTGCATTACACGCAATCGCAACCTTCCTCGATAGCGTGTGTAGTACGCAATACTGAGTTTCACGAAACAACGATATGCTATTAAAATATTATTAAAACTAGCCGTTATGAATAGTAATAACCACTTTTTAAATTTTAGAAATTTTAGCTCTCAAAATGGACTTCATTTTTGGATTCGGAGTATCGAATTTAGCCTAAGGTGAAATTTTGGTACTTTTCGGATAACTTTCATATTCTGATGAATAGTGAAAATTACTAAATTATAATTAAAAACAAATTTTTTAATCGAAATAATTAATAGTGATAAATCATTAATTTGAGTGGTTTTAAAGTATATTTAGAATATATTTTTACAATTTAATATAATGTTGGTCATTGGATGTAATTTCACATTTAAACCAGACATAATCAAGTGTCAATCTTTTGATAGATATTGTTTCTTAAAACACGCTATTTGTTTTAACAGCGGGATTTAATTATAAAATTAATTAATGCAATTTCTATGTTATTAATTTGGTAAAATAGACTTCATTTTTGAATTCGGAATATGAAATATAGCTTAGGATGAAATTTTGGCATTTTTCTGAAAACTTTCAATTTTTGATGAATAGTGAAACCACTAAGTGGTAGGTTAAAAACTGAATTTTGCATAAAACTTAATTTTACCGCTTCTGTGAATGGAATTTCGAAAATCCGACAGACACGGTTAATATCAAGGACTAAAATGTGGTTCAATAAGATGAAAATAATTTTTCTTGAATAGTAACTTTTTACTTTTTTTTACCATGGTTAATAGTAAATAGGGTAACTAAGGGTAAATATGATATTACTATTACCCTAACACATGTCCTAATTCTATTTGATAAGTGTAATTCGACAAAAAACAACCTTATGAATATAATATGACCATTTAGGTCCACTTGGATTAGATTATGACATTTAATATTATTTTATTTAATGAATAGTTAAAATAGTTAAAATCAAAGTTTAATAACTACAAAATTTTTAATATGGGGTTATACATAAGATAAATTCGACTATAAATATTCATTAGAAAGCTAAAAATATTTCCTACATAATGATAGTTTATTTATAATTTTTAGACTTTAAATAAATTAATTTATTTACGACACAACGATGATGCAGTAATTACCCTTTTAAGGAAATATTAACATAATTGATGTTATAAATGCTCAAATGAATGTAATTTGAGACTTTTTATAAATTCCACTAATTTTATAGGTTACTATGATATATTAGTGTTGATTTAATCAACTTGGTTCGGACATATAATTCTGTTATGACTTTCACAAAAATCATATATCAAATAGTGTCAAAATTGACACAAAATATGTTTTAAATCAAATATTATATTATTAATTGTTATTTTATTCCTAAAAATCTAAGGTTCGGCCAAATGACATAGATAAGGATATATATATTAATAATAAACAATTTGGGGTTCGTTTGGCATGTTATAGTAAGTGTATTAACCATATAGTGAAAGAAAACAAAAAGACACGGTAAAAGTTAAATTATTTAACTTAGAGTTAAATCTAATTGATAAGGTTAAAATAATACCCTAAACTTGTATAAATCCTATTGGTTGATAGTATTTCGACCCATACCCACTTTAGCTTCTAAATAAGACCCTTTGGAACCATTATAAACCGATTTTGACTTTAATATAAAATAATATTTTGAGATATTCCTAAGGTGCCCCTCTCCTCCCTTATAAAAGGGTACCTCCTCCCCCTCCTCCTCACACCAATTTGAGCACTCAAGCTCGGCCAACCCCTGCCAAAATCCCTTCTCCACTTCCCCTAGAATAATCCTAGAGGTCCTGGTCTTCTTCAAAGACCAATCTTAGTTCCCTAAGTGAAGGATTCAAAGAGGCGTTTCAAAGAAGAGGTAATATCCATTACCGATCTTTTCAATTTCTTTCTTCTTCAACTTATTCTTCTTTAGTTGTTTCATGATAAAGTAATAACATCAGTATTACTTACATACTGATATGTTATTATAAATATTAGACAACTCTAATTAACCTTCTATCCATCCTACGGAAAAAGTAAATCACCGCGCGTGCGTACGTACGGAATACCGTCTCCACGCCGTGGTGTAATCTATTTTCCGCCACCACCATAATTGGATGGGTATAATGGTTTAATGAGTAACTATATATGATTATTATAAAGTTATATTTATACTTAAATAGTATACAAACACTTCAACACAATTCCACGACCATGGGAATGATATCATCGCTCGTGCGTACGTACGGACTACCGTCTCCACGACGCGATGAGATTCATTCTCCATGTTAACCATTTAAGAATGATTATAAAGTATATATAATATGTACTAATGAAATATATGACATAATAATGATACTGGATTTATTTATATATTTATATGTATGTCATGTACTTAATTCCATTCAATTCAATAAGGAAACGAAAACAGCGTTCATGCGTACGTACGGACTACCGTCTCCATGAATGGTGTATTTCTTTCCATTTAATGATTTATTATATATATGTATATCCTGAATATATATATATATAAATCATGTTTTATGTTCTGGAATTAAGTAATCATTATCTAAGTAATCATATGAATAATTACAAGTCAAAACACGGACGACAAATGAAACAATTTTACCCAAAACGCTCTTTAACATGGAATTTACAAAAGAACGGGTAATATAAAGTCATAAGTGAACCATATATGATATCATAACAATGAATATGATTCTGTAATAAGTAAATGAAATTATTTAAATCATTATACAGGAGGTTCGGACACTTACAAAGCAAATCGGACCTAAGGTAAGGGATAAATTTTCAATCTCATTTTTATTCGAGATTGCTTATACTTAAGTATTTACTGGGGTTACGTTTAACATCCATGACCATGTTTTCTAAAAATGTTTTTATAAAATGTTTTACATTCTTCCATGAATTTTTAAAGTCATTTTTACCCTTTATTGACTTTTTACCACATTTTATGAATGGAATCTTTCCTTTGGTTACCATATAAGGTACTTTTTTTACTTTTCCGACAAAAGTACGAGGAGAATGTTATTTTTAACTTATACGGCATGAAAGGATTTTTACGGTTTCATAACACCTAATTTTCAAGAATCTTCCTCTACAAGATTTCATGATTATTTTCAACAAAACCATTATCTTTTAAAATTGCATGGAATTTTGTGAAAAGAAAATGATTTTAAAGAAGAAAGGATATTTTCCTCAAGAATTCATTTCAAGTGTTTTTCTCAAAACTATTTTCCATATAAGATGACATTATTTGATATGTATGTTTCAAGTAAAATTTCTCTAATACTTAAATGGTTTCAATATTCTTATGATTGAATGATTTCAATTGTTTATGGATTATGATGGCATGATGTTTAAGATTCTCATTTTTATTACATGGGTTATGCAATGATGTATGATTTATGATTTTGTGGCACACATAAGAATGGTATCATTATGAGATGGGTGGGACCTATATCTCACTCCAATGAATTGGGTAAAGATTTTATATCTCATGAGATAGACATGGCTGGAATGGTAGGTTATACCGGTTCAGTGAAACAGGACTGAAACGAGGGTTACTCGATTCAGAAAGGGACTTTGTCCACTAAGATAGTCTTGGAAATGAGTCTTGACTAACAAGAAATGATTCTCTATGATTATGTGTGTATGCCACAAAGTTTCATGTTTTAAGTTATGATTATTGGGATTACATTTCACATCTATGATTTATCCCTTGTTATGATATTATGATCTCTTTTGCAGGTTAAGATTTCCAAAAGCTATGTTCTTATGTATATGATGTGATTGATATTTCTTTTGTTTACCCTTACTGAGCATTTGAGCTCACCCTTTTATGTTTTCTTTTCCCCAGGATATAAAGAAAGGTTTTAGGTAAAAAAAATGGAAGATCTTTATGGGAGATATCGAAGATCTTTCACCAGGATTAGAAGATTACGTTCCGAGTTTCCAAAGACACTAAACTATTACGATCCTTGTGTGTGTGTTTTTGTTATGTACTAAGTATTCCGCAAAAGTAATGTAATGTTCATGTACGTCAAGCTTCGGGTCTCTACAATGGAGACATTGAACATGATAAAGGTGAAGTGTGCCACCTTCGTGCCAGTGGGACCGAGTTGGAGATGGTGGGACATGATAGTGATGGAAAATAAATAAGAGGTATTATAGTGGAAATACTTTAATGTTATTTTCACCAACCAGTTCTATCTAGATTCAATGATGTTAGCCAAGGATGTGTAGTTTTTCAAGATTGAGTAGGAAAATATAATCGTGACTGAGTATTCAAATCCTTTTATTATGTTGGTACAATATTTACATGACATTGTATCTAATGATAGGATAAAGTCTCAGTAGTTCAAGTTGTGAATTCAACCATATATCCATTCTCTAGTGATCATACTAAATATTCCCACTTATGTAGATGTACTGGATAAGTTGATGATGGTTGATATGGACATGTCTAGAATGTTAGGGTTTAAGGGAGTTCCTTTTTCTCTAAGTGGAAGTGTTAGTTATTTTAGGGGAAAATTAAATCATAATTATTCTCACCATATTTCTTGACGGATGATCCATTATAGATTTTCTATAGGGCCAAGAGGAAGTCCATTTATTTTCTATCACTATGGAATGACATGAAATTCTAATAGGGTTAGCACTGAGGTGCCTAAGAACTGTAGATCTTGTAGACATTCATGGAACTTATTGATATTCTTCCATAACTTTTCTACTCCACGTATTGGAAAATGATCATCATATCCTTCTAAACAGTGGGGCAATAAAATTATACACCTATAAAAGGGTTCCAGCCACAAGAATCTATATTGAAGCTACTTCACATAGTTGAAGAGTATCACAAGGAATAGGACACAGGTCCAAAAACTATGAGAGGTATCATTACTATAGATTTGTCAATAGTTACTATTCTACTTGATAATGGTCCATCTCACTTGTTTATTTAAACCCGTATTGTTAATCTACTAAATCTTTTTATGGAGATTTAAACTTACTCAATGAATATTACTACACCCATTGGTACAAAGAGATAATGGGGTCTCTATAGTCCTTCTTCTGTCTTCTCTCTATCAAAACTAGATCTGGCTTGGGGATTTTTGGTTCCCAATATGGAATATTTTGAAGTCATTTTTAGAATGGATTGGATCATTGCCAATATATGATTTATTGATTGTTATCTTTGGTGGGTCCACCTTACTACACCCAGTGTTTTGTGTATTTCCTTTCATGGATAATGGGACATTGGGTTGAGCAGTTCTGGTCCTTCTTATCCATATTATTGGAAAGTAATATCATTAATTTTTTTACCAAGAGTGGGAATCATTGAGAGATTATCTCCATCTAGTTTTCATTGAGTTTCCCAACATGTTTCCTCTTAATTTATCTGGTCTCCCAGCAGTAAGGGGGAATGAGTTTTCTATTAACTTAGTATTGGTTACTCAACTAGTATCTATTACCTCTTAGAGCATGTAACTAGATGAATTTAAAGAGCTGAAGTAAAAATTGTATGATCATCTTGAGAAAGGCTTTATATGCCTCAGTGTGTCACCATGTGTGGTACCAGTCCTCTTAACCAAGAATAGTGATGGTTCTATTCAGTTATGTTTTGAAAATCAAAATCTCAGTCAAGTTATGGTAAAGAAAAAATATATAGGTTTTTAGGTATTGATGAATTGTTTGACCAGTTAATGGGGTAGTGGTTTCAAATATATACCTTCGATCTGGTTACCATCATTTTAGGATAATGGGATATAACAATTTTGAAACGTACTTTTCAGAGCATGTATGGCCATTATGAGTACCTTGTTATGCTATTTGGTCTAAAAAATGCTCATGCAGTTTTCATGGCTTTAATGAACTAGATTTTTCACAATTATCTCGGTACCTTTGTGGTTGTATTTGTGGATAATATCTTCGTTTACTCTATATCCTGGGAGGACCATATTCATCTTTTGAGAAAAGTTTTGATTCTTTAGACTAGTCATCGTCTTTATAGATATCTTTCAAAGTGTTATTTTTCAATTCTTGAAGTGAAATTATTGGGACACATGGTGTCTAAACAGGGTATATCAGTTGATCATGAGAAGTTAATGGTTGTATGACATGGGAGAAACCTTGTAATATCTTAGATATTCAAAGGTTCTGGGGATTTTCTAGATATTATCATCGGTTTATGATGGACTTATTAATGTTGGCCTCTTCAATGACTGCTCTGATTCAAAAGTGGATACACTTTTCTTAGAATGATAAATGTCATAATTCTTTTGTTGAGATTTAATGTATTTTGACTACTATTGCAATTTTGACACTGCTAAATGATAGGAAGGTCTATGTGGTCATCTGTGATGCATCATGTTTAGGCTTCAGCTGCATTCTTATGCAGGGCAATCATATAGTTTCTTATGGATCTCATTAGCTTATACCACATGGGAAAAATTATCCAAACCATGACCTTAATATTGAATATGTGATGCATGTGCTAAAAAGTTAGAGGAAATACCTTTATGGAAAACGGATTACCATGTTTTTATACCATACGATCTTGAGTTACAACTTATCTAACAAATATTTGAATCTCTACCAGAGGCGTTGGCTAGAAAACATGTAATATTTTGACTTTGACATCACCTATACCCCAGGGAATGAGAATTTAATTGAATATAAATTTAGTAGAAATATTCCAAACCATTAAGTGAAATAATATCTATAAGAGTGGAATTTGATGGCTCTATTTTCATAGTTGAACATTTCAGTTCAGAAGAAAGGTGGTGAAGTTTCATTAACCAATATTCAATTCTCATCCTCTATTATCGAGATGATTCTGTAGGATCAGGATCTAGATGATGAATTATGTAGAATTAGATACTCTCTTTATCATGGGGAGAAACTTTCCAAGTGGTTTTTCTCTAAAGTGGATGTTCTACACTTTCAAAATCGCTTTGTTGTGCTGTTTGCAGCAAGGAAGGTTTTGGTCAGGGATTGTCATAAATTTCAGTGGGATGTTCACCTAGGAACAACTATGAAGTTCTATGATATGGAGGGGTGATTCGGAGGGCTAGTATGTGATAGTAAATTACTGAGTTTGTGTCATGTTTCTATATGTTCCATTAGGTTAAGGATGAGAACCAAATACCATCGAGTTTTCTTCAGCCACTTTCAGTACCCACTTATAAGTGGGATTATATAAACATAAACTTTTTGGTTTGGATTCTACATTCCAAGAGAGAGAACAATGTGATATGTGTTTTTATTCACATGATATGATAGTTATCTCATTCCATACTGATTTCAGATAAAACCAAAGTTGAGGAGTTGAGATATCTTTATTTTAAAGGGATTGTATGTTTTCACAGAGTTCCATATTCTATAGTCTCAGATAGGGATATTTAAATCACTTATAACTTTTGGAGAGGCCTTCATAACGCACTAGGATCTCACATTCATTTGAGAATGGCCTATCATCCACAGTCGAATTTCCAGATAGAGAGAGGTATACAGATTATAGAGGATATTTTTTTCATAGGTTTTATCAACTAAAGTGGGGCTTGGTATGATCATTTGGGGATAAATAATTTTTCTTATAACAATACATACCATTTTGTGATTAAAATGGAACCATTTTACACTTCGTATGGGCTTCTTTATAAATCTATGTTCTTGTAGTCCGAGACTGGTTAATGTTTCTTTGTTAGACCAAGATTGGTGAAAGACAAAACAAAAAATATTGAGTAAATTCATCAGATATTATTGACTGCTTAGATCTTATATCTAAGTATTATCTTGATCTTCATCATAGAACTTTTGGATTCCCTTTTGGTGATGAATAGTTCATGAAAATTTCACCATTATCGGTTCATCTATGGCTTGGTAGGAAAGGGAAACTTCCTCCACATTTTGTGTGACCTTTCGAGGTTATTGAGCATGTGGGTAAAGTTTCATTCCATTTATCACTTCCGTCATAGCTAATGATTATATATAACATGTTCCATATATCATATATATGAATGTTTCTCTCATATCCATGTCACATTTTGAGCTAGAGTGATCTTGAGATTGAACCTGATTTATCTCTGACTGAGCAGCCAGTCAGGATAGTTCATTCTAAGTACAAGGTTATTTGTGGGAGGATGATACCTTTAGTTCATGTTCTATGGAAGTATTGTTCTGATAATACTGATACATGGGAATTTGAGTCACAAATGAAAGAGATGTTGCAACATATTTTTGGAATGGAATCTTCTTTATATGATTTCAAGGGATATACTTTATTTATGGTGGGGAGGTTGTAATATCCCATTAACATTATGACAGGTACATCATTATCCTTTTCACAATTTTTCCTTTTTGTTGACTGGGTAGAGTTGAGAATTAATTGGGAGGATACCTATGATGGTGAATTCAGAGATTTGGTGGACTAGCATCTTTAACCGTCCTATTTTTTGTAGGCTACTAGAGGGTGACACATCATGTAATGGATCTGTGCATATGTTATATAGAGTTTACAATGTGAAGGGTACACTACGTGAGGAGTTGTTACATGTTGTGAGTGAACCAGAGATCAGTTTTATAATCATAGATTCTATTTTCAATTTTAGGTGATGCATTTTTCAGCGGTTATAGAAATTATGTATTTCATGATGTGTATTATAGTAACCCATCTTGTAATACCCCAAAATAGATTTTAAAATATGCAATGTGGTTGATATCATCTTTTCTCCTCTACTACAATTTCTTCTCCCTTTACCTGAGGCCTTTACTAAGTGATTTTGGGGCTTTTTAGACCTTCTAAATCCTCTAGTTTGGCATTTGATCATCATTGCACTTGCAGTGTGATTATTGGGTATGTTTGTCCCTTGTTCTTCATTATTCTCTCTTTTGATTAACCTTGAATATCATTATTTATTTCAATTATTTATTGAAATTCAATTTCACAAGATTTATTTCAATTTATTAAATAAACTTTCTATTCAAGTGAATTGGGAGATCTAAAATAGTTTTTGGCATAAGAATTGAAAAAAAAACCCCAATATCATAGAATTGTGGTGTGTTTATGGAAATTTTTCAATTTAAATTTTTTAATTTTAATTGTGGTTTTGATAGAAATTATTTCAATTAAATTGTTGAATTTAGTTTTTGAAATAAATTTTGAAATTGATGGAATTGGTTTTTAATGGATCAAACTGTTGGAAATGGCTTAAAATGTTTTGATAGAAACCCAGTTCTTTTAACTTGTTAATGAGGTGTGTTTTTTATTAACACAAATTTTGGTTTTAAATGGAAAATTATAGTTGAAATAGAAGAATGGAATTTTATTTTATTTTAATAAATCTTATAGCAAATTTCCTATCATTGATTGTGTAAGAGAACATGATAATCTTAGGTAGTTTGTGATTTATTTTGACAACCGCTACACTATTACCACATTCAAAAACATACATGCATCGGGTCACATCCACTATGGGATGGTGGTGAGTCACCTTTTTCCAATGTTAGGGGGATGTGTGTATACAAATATTGATGGGATCACTTAGAGAGTGAGGAGTCCTATAACCTGGAACAGACATACCTATTTGGAAGATGACCATGTTTCTTTATTATTTAATATTTGAGATATAAATGTATGAAAAAAAATCAAATTTCTTTACATGCCTTTCGAATTTATATAAACAGTTTTATATAAATGTTTTGTTTAATCCATTATTTAGAAATATTCCATAACTTGTAAATCCATTTCTTAAATTATTTCACCATCATTTGAATTATATAGAATGATTTGTTTAATTATTATTTGATGTTCCGAAACAATTAATTTTAAAATTGAAATGATTACTTTGGTTAATATATTTTTGGAACCTATTATGGAATATATGGTGAGACCCTGTTGGGATTTTTAACTCCCTCCCTACTTGTGCCTTTGAGTGTTTTTAGATTATCTTCTTCCATGTTTGAGCATGGGAAAATGATCTCTTAGAGGTGGATCCAGCTGTTGAACCTTTGTGTTGCTAAGTAGTGTCCACAGGGACATGGTCTATTTTCATCTATTTTGGTACTTGGGTTGTATTAAATTAGGCTTGTTTATGCCTTGTTGTATTCTGGTAAATTACTCCAAGTATAATTTCTTTGTTTTTTCATACTATCGTGTTTCTTATTAATTCTACATTGTTTTTCGAAAAAATATTCCCACCTTCAGTTATATGATGTCATGTGCTAGTTGTCGACCCGTGGGTATTGAGAATACCCTTCAGACTATGTCAAGACCATCTTAGTTATCATGTCATCAGGTTAATAGGGTTGGTTCATGATAACTTCCGCCTCTTTTAAAAATATATCCTTATAGGCTACCCATTTATAACTTTAAAATATAAGGGGGTTTCATTATTAATTTTGTATAATAAATGGTTTGAATGTTATAGGTATATATTCATAATCACTTGGTGAGTTTAGATCAAATACCTTTTAAATTGGTGAGCCTTATCAACCTAGATATGTCTGAGAAACACATATGAATCACCTAAAGAATATTCATGACTAAAGAAACCTGTAACATATTCACCATAAATTTGGAACCAAAAACAATAAAATATCAACATGGAAAAATATGGAAATAACAAGAACTTTGTATCCCTAATCCCTAAATAATCACACAATAAATATTCAATATATTTCAACTAGAAAACTAGAAAACCCTATAATAAATCATACCTCATCCTACTTTAATAAAAATAATAATGATAGTGATTAAAAAAAACTTGGTCCTTCTTGAAGAAAATGAAGAAGAATCCATAAATCTTTGTGGGGATTCAACCATTTTTTGGTGGAATCAAAACAAAATACCTTTCCAAAGAAGATGAAATTATAAAAAAAAATTAATGCTGGTAAGAGGGGATAAAAGCAAAATATACATTTAGTTTATGCATGAAGACAAGTATTGGAACCATCATTATTAATAGGGATAAAAACAAATAAGTGAAATTCAAGGATTTATGGAAGGATTGATCCATCTGTAAAATTGAGTGTAATTTAATGTAAGAGGTGTGGGGGTGAAATTTGGGTAGGGATGAAAAGACAAAAACACACCCACTAGAATAAAACTCTCTTATATACCTTTGTGTTCCGGATTATGTACAACCAAATACCTGATGGAATATCTATTCCACCAAAGTCACCACTAGATCTTGTATGGAATTAGTTACCTACCACCAAGTACCCTATAACCTTCCACAGGATACTGGGTGTCACTTACATGTATAAATTGTAGACAGAACCCCCTCATTGGTACCTTAAACATCTAAACCTCTTCTTGAACCTTAAAATTTATCCTAAAATTTCAAAACATTATCCCCATTCATATGAACCATCTTAAGATTCATGAATGAAAATAAAACCCCCATATAAAATAAAAATTTCAAATAATCATGTCATTTATCCTTTTAGAGTTTCTATCTATTTCTATAACAGTTTTATAATCACCACATCGAGAAAAAATTAGTTACACATTTATTTCCATATATAAAATATGCAATACTCTTAAATGAAAGATAAAGATAGTAATTTCAATGTTGGTGTCCCATTGAAGGTAGTGATATTCATGATTTATTATTTCATATAATAAAATATTTAAGGAGATAAGGGGTGATGGAAAGTAGTAGAAGAGTGGGCCAGACATAAGTGTGGGATAGGTGGAAGGTTTAGTGGAATTAGTGCAAGGTGTCAAATGGGTATAAGGGTGGAGAAGTAAGGAGTTGGTGTTTGGGAGGTGATGAGGTAGCATAAAAAGTTCTATAATATGTTATTATGAATTATTTAATATATTTTTGGGCAATATTTGTAGAAAATATAATAACTTTTTTTGAATATTGTGGTTCGAAGAAAATGAAATATTATTTCAATCGTGGTTTTTTTATTTGCGAACATACATCAATTGTTGATCAATTATGTTTTAATTATTACCAACATAATGAAATTCATTATAATAATTACTATATATTTAAATGGTTCCATAAAATAATGTATTCATCTATTATTTTCTTATATATTTATGTGTGAGTCAAAAAATATTAAAAAATGAGTATATTAGTTGTCACTTTTATGTTAATATTGTAAAACATATGGATGATATTTAATTTTTTTTTTAAATGATTCTTTATAAATTTTTTAAGATGATGTATGAAATAATTATAGACATAAATAAAAAAATTCAATATTTTTTTGATTAAATATTATGTATTTTATAAATTTCTAAACATATTATACATAATTAATGAACTCTGTAATTAGTAGATTCTTCTCAAACATGTCAAAAATGATAATAGAACCCTACATAGGGCTTGTGATGGAACAAAAGTAAAGACTCAATGTGTATAAAAACCTTCATGTAGAGGATGTATAATAAAATTAACTTCATTAAAAATACATCAATACCTTTACTATAAGGATGGGATAAATTAAAGTTCATTAGAAAGAAATCATATTTAAATTTATTCCTCTAAATAGAACAAGAATATGCCTATTGTGGATTGTATTGATATTAGAGCTTCATAGTCAATCATGAAGCCCAAAATTATTCCTAAAACTCTATATAGATCATGTTATGGACCATTAAGAGCTGAAAATAAATAAACCTATATCATATCAATGGTTATTAATCCAATTAGTATTCCCATTTTCCATAAAAAAATTACATAACTATTGGAATAGGTATCCTTCTACCTTTGTAATAATATTATTATCTATTTCCATATTTCTTTTTATATTTTTCATTCCATCCATGATTCATTTCTCTTCTTTTTGTGTTGTAAATTTATTTCACTACTTCATATTTTAACTTTAGAAGTGATAAAAAAATTGATAAATGCTAAAAAAATAAATGATTTTCCAAAACTGAGAAAATAAATAATTTATCAATGTTATAAAAAGAAATGATAAATTACAATCTTTTTCACTAATTTTCTTATCACTGATAAATGAACTATAATATTTTTAAAATATATCATAATAAAAAAACTATTTTGTGACCCCAGCCAACCCCTCATGCTTGAACCCAAACCTCATGCATGAAACTAGCTCCTCAAACTACCCCCTCCCACGTACCTCATCCATTTAATTTGGAATTAATTATAGCGATGGATTCAAACCCACACCCAACCCATTCTCAATAATCACCTTTACCAATAACCCAAAATATTTAAATTATATTATGTTGAAATATATATACAAATATATATGTATATATATTAGTATATAAATATATAAATATATATTCATAGTTATTCACAAATATTAGAACATATACATAAATATATATATCTCTCTGTGTGTATATTGATATTTTAATGTGTGTGTATTTACATATATATTATTATTTAAATATTATATATACAATTATATATTTATATTTACATATATATATTAAGAAAAAATAAATATCTATTTATTTATTTTAAATAAAATAGATGATAAACTATTTTTATATATCATTTATAAATTTATATGCTTAAATGTGTATTTATATAATTAATATTTAATATGTAAGTATATTGAAATATATTTACATATTTATTTAAAAATTAATAAAATATATGAAAATGTTAAAATTTCAACACAATTATAAAAATATTATTTTAATAACTCTAAATTAAATCAAACTATATCCAAAATAATTGAAGAATACCCTCTTAATCGATGATTAAATTCAATCAACTAATCATAATTTTGTTTATTGTATCTTAAAACATTGTTTTTTAGGCCTTATGGTCTCTTTGTGAATAAAATACAATGATTTATAGGCATCCCACTATATTAAATATCATAAATATCTTCATAATATTAGATTTGATATCTCATGGTCCCAAACAAACAAAGGGACCAAAATTTATGATCATTTTAATTTTATATCTTATTTTCAAATACTATTAGGATCATAATAAATATATTAATTCTTTTCATAACCAACTTGTTATTTAATGGGTATTTCCCACAAATAATTCAAAATATTTTAATTAATAGTCATTATAAATTATTTTTTAAACAATATTTATTTAATTATATTATTCATAAAATCTAAATACATATTTTTAATTATATAAATCATATTTAAGAAAATTTATTAAATATATATTAATATAACTATATTCAAATATTAATAAAATATTTGTTAATAAATATAGTTTTTTATAAAGGATACCATTTATATGTTTTAATAAGGCATTGTTGAATGGTTCCCTTTAACAGAGCTTATTTGAAGATTTAATAATATGAGTATGATGGGCGCCATTTATCTATGATAAAAAAGAACTCACAATGGGGTTCCATTATCAAAAAAAATTAAGAAACACTAATAATGTTATAGAGAAACACACCCCTTTGTTAGTGATTCTTTAATATATATCATAAAATGATGGTTTTATCATCACTTTCAGAAATCATTGATAATGTTATAGTTTATCACCACTTTTTTTAAGACATGGTGAAAAAGTATAATTTTATCAGTTATATTAAAAATCATGGATAAAAGCACAAATTTTTAGTAGTTTTCTTGTTTTTATCTCTTGAGTGGAATTATTATGGTAATCCATAAAATGTTCCTATGAAATTGAGATCATTATACATGCCTAATCATGTAACAGTATCTTGCAAGGAATTTATTATTGAAAAGAAAATATCTATAAAAAAATATATTAATACATGTTCTTATCACTATCTATGATTATGAATATTTTCTGATTATGATACCCATGCTTGAGAAGAATGAATAAGTTGATAATGATTGAATCCTCCTGGTTGATTCTACTGATGTTCCTGTAATTGATTAACATGATGAGATTCCTTAAACGGAACCTATTTAAATAAACAATCAAGTGAATCTCATACTACATCTTCTCTTGGTATGATTTCTATATTATAATTTGGGGATACTATATTTGTTATTCCTACATGGTATATTGTGAAGCTAATCCAACCAATAGAAACCACTACTGTCGATTCCTTGACTTTAAGTTCATGCTTTTATGAGTCTTTTTTTAATGTGCTCATAAGAAAAATTATAATCAATTATTTGTGTGTTGATAAAAGGTTTATAATTATATATGTTTTCTTTTTTATTGATAAAATACTAATCTATTTTTTTTTGTAAAAATATTTATATATATTTATTGAAATAAAATATTTGTAACATTAAAGTTTGATTTAATTAATTTAATGAAATTTTAAAATTTTATATATTTTCATATTATAAGTTTTATATATTTGTAATGTTATATAAATGGAATATTTATATAAATAAATAATAATTTATTTTAGTTTATTTTGTGTAAATTTTTTTGAGAAAATAATTTTATATGGATTATATATAGTTGGATATACACATATATATGTTATCTTCACCTACACCCCCACACACAAACATAAGACATTGGGTTCTTTAAGAACACATAGATCCAAAAAATATATTTATATGGGAATAAAGATGATCATATATGTAAATAAATATTTAAAAAATAAAAAATTCCAGATTTTATACAAATTTATAAAATGAACTTACCTTTAGAATTGTGTACTTTTATACTTAAAAAGGTATATGTATTATTATTTTACAAAAAAATATTTAATTTTTATATTTAAGTAATTTTTAATGTATAGTTATTTTAAATATTTTTATATGTATACATATAATTATATACCAATATATTTTTATGATCATATAACTAATGACAGGACACTCTTACAATGGCACAAATTTCACCATTTTATTGTAGCTCCTGGTGAAATATCGAAACGCTCGAGTGAATATCTCTATTAATCAATGGATATTATGGATAATTTATTTAAATACGATGATTGTGGATTGTTTCTTCCATAATGATGAGGTATTAATCGGTCCTTATAAGAATATTGAGCTTACAATGGGCTTGGATTGTGTGAATCTGGTCTTTTTAGATGTGGTTTTGGATCCAGAAAATGGTCACCATTCTCGCTCTATAAAACATGATGATATGGACACTTTTGATACTTTGATGTTTGGATCTACGGAATGGGTATATGTTTCTACTAGGGATATTTTATTCCCTAGTTTTTGGAGTGAACCAGTAGTGTCCAACAATCAGATCGCTAGAAACAGTTCTCTTGCATTTGTTGAAACAAACCCTAAATTCCATGAGGAACTGATTGAAGCCTTAAATAATTCTAGTATTATGTGGATAATATCTCATCCAAATAATGATGAATGGAAACTATAATATCCCATGAAACCATTGATAGAGGTGTGGTATTTTGATAATTGGTATATGGTGTCGCTTGGTCTGGTGTATTATCATATAAATGTTCCTTCTCATGAGCTAAAATTGAGGACATGGAGGAGTGACTTATTAAATTTTAATCTAGGGGTCCTTTGATTTCATGATTGGTACCCTAGGTTTGATCCTTTACATGAAAAGAACATAATCAAAAAGCCTTTGGTCTTCATTAATGAATTGAATTGGTTTTTTGGAGTCCATGAATTCTTTTGGATATTTATTTGGTTGTTAGATCCCCAATAAAAAAGTTAAAGGATGTGGAATTGTATATATATGGACATTGTGCCCATATTGTTAGTTTAATTAGATCTCAGTGAAGTGATTGTTGAGATAGTTTATCTAATTACTGGTGAATTTAAATTTGAACATGATATTGATTACGAGTTTGTTCCTTATTTTTTCATTAAATTCTTTTTCATTGGATATGTTAGAAACAACTGTCATAGGGGTATGAAATGCTTGAATTGTAAGAAACCTAATTAACTTATTGATAGTTGTATGTTTAAGCCATCTGCTAAAAATGGGACTAATTCTAATAATCTTGATGCTCCAAATGAGTTCCGTGGGAGGGGGTATTACTTCTTATTTACCTTTTAAAAAGGATACTAGATTTTATAGGATTCTGAGGGAAAGTGTAAATGTTAAAGCCTCTCTTTAGTTTTATGATATGGTGGCTAGAAGTAAAGAATGGAATGGTTCTATTTTGGCCCCTACTAATTTCATTGGCTCATTTATTGAAGGTGTCGATGTTGTGTCCCATGGTATGGGATTTCCTAGTCGGAAGGATTCGTTTGTTGGTTAGTTATAGAAAATAGTGGATACTAAGGATTCTATTTCTTTATCTATTCTCATGGTTGCTTAAGATGATGAAACTAAAAATAAATGTCTAGAAGATGAACAATAAGTAAGAATACGTGATGAGGATTCCCTAGATGGATTTTTTAATGATTATTCAGTATATATGGGTTATCGTATGAATGTTAGTAGTAAGGTAAAATGTGTGAACCATGCACATGTGAAGCTATAGGAGAAATCCACCAATCATTCTACTGGAATTGATACATCCAAGTATTTTGCGGGTATCAAGGGGGTTACTCTTGTTACAAGTGGTGTTAATAAATGGTTTGGGAGTCCCAAATTTGTTGTCAAGGCTTAAAAGGATTTTTTAAATTTCCTCATTCCTAGTCCATAGTAGTGGGGAGCCTCTTTTTTGCTATGATAAAAGGTTATGAAGGGAATTTTTCAGATTTTAGGAATTTAGAACTTCAATCTGGTGAGGAAGAAGACATGTCTGCTGAAGTGGATACCCCATATACCTCCTTACAGGCATCCCCATTCCCAATTCATATAAGTGGGGAGTCTTTTATGTTGCTTCTATGGATAAATATTATGTGTGTCCCTCATCTATACAAGCTACATCATAATTCAATTAGGAGATACAACTTGGTGGGGAAAAAGGACTTCTAGACTCTCACACTGGGTGTTCTAGTACTTGAACGGATGCTCAAGATTGACAAAGAGTCTAGTATTTGTGTTACTTGCTCAATATTTTCAATGATGGAGTCAGTTAATAACCTGGAGTTTGATGATCTCTATCTTGAGACCCTTGATAAGAAGGGGATCAGAAATAAATGATGAACACTAGAGGTATTACACCCAGTATCTATTGCTAATGGTATTGCTTCACCCTCACCTGTTAATGTGTAAGTCGTGAGTGTGGATCTCTAGGAGGATTTGGTCTCTACGGATCCCTTTGTTGGATATGAAACAACATAATAATTTCTTGAGGATACCTTGTCCTGGGAAGGTGTCATAGCACAAGATGATGTTCAAGAGTGTCAAGCTGTGATTGCTGGCAATGCAGAGGATGGAGGTCAAGCTATTGGCCCTAGTAGTAAGAAATAGGACTCATCGTACATGGATATCCACAGTGGTGCATGGAAAACACCAAATCAATAGAGGAGAGTTTGGAACCTGAGAGGCCATGGTCACTCATGAGGGAAGGTTTATAGACACCATAAAGGATAATTGTACAAGATTGGTTATTGTTGTGATGGTGATGGGTTTGACACTTTTGTCTTGCTACAACATATTCTCTCTAAATGTATACCATATTTTAAATAAATTTCCCAAGTCCATGGGTTTTAATCCATGGTCTCCACCATTTATGATAATTAATGATATATTTTTAAAAATATTTATTCAATTATATATATAATAATAATTTTAATTATAATATTAATATTTAAATGTAATTAATAATTATATAAATTTTTTATAAAATCTATTTAATGCATATATATATATATATAATTAGTAATAATATATATATATATATATTAGAAATTTAATATTTATTTAAATATAAATTTTCAAATTATTACTTTTAATTTTATTGTTTATAATTAATGATATATTGTAAAACCCATTTTTACAATTATATTTTTCATGTAATTGGTAAAAAATGTTATATTATTACTAATTAATTTATATTTATTTATTTCTTATAACAATAATAATTTGGTATTGTTTTAAATGTAGTTGATAAAAATTAATATTAAGTAATAATAAATTGATAATGATTTTCTATAAATTGAAACATATAGTTGTTAATATTTTCACAATATAAATATACTATTTTATAGTATTAAATTTTTATTCATTTATATAATTATAAAAATATTTTTAGAATTATCCAAAATATATAAGAACAATTATTAATTTTCAATCTTATATATATATATATATATAATACTTCATACATTTATATAATTAGTATATTATTTTATGTTTCTTACATTTAAATATAATCATAATATATATATATATATCAATACAATTATATATAGATAAAATATTTATGCATGTATATAATTAAGAATATTTTTCAAATGAAATTTTTAAAATTAAAATATTATTAATAACAATTAATATTTATTTTATAGTAAAAAATGCATACAAATTATAATTATTATTGTATTTTTTATCTTTGGGATTCATCTATTTTTATGTATCTATATTTATTTATTTTTTAAAATAATTATACATTTATTTAATTAATAATATAATTTAATGATTATTTATTCATTTTTATAATAAATAATATTTTTAATTATAATTGATATATTTTTAATATAGATAATAATTAATTAAATTCTTATATAAATTTAATACAATATATATTTTCATTATTATTTTTTATCATCTAGATATACCCTCTATTTTAACTAGGGTGAGAGAGAACCCACACATGACCTAAAGTCCCAGAGGGAGAGAGTCCTTGGAAGCTGACCTAAATTCCAAATGGCACAAAGAATTTCAACAAAAACTCAAATTGTAACATCATGTCATATATTACTACCATTCATCCCTACTAACATTCCAAATATTTATAATTAATTAGTAATAATAATATATCTATAAATGAACATTATAAAATCTTTTTTAAAAATAATTTATAAAGTTATTATTTTTTATTTTATTGTTTTATAAGAAATAAAATATTATTTTAATCATTTATACATTTTTTTCTTGTATTTTAAAATAATATCTTGTTATAATGTAACTTATATATATTTTCTTAAAAATATATTCCTAATATTAAATTGAATCTTCTTAAGGAATTATTCTTGCACAACTTGAGTATATTATTACCTAGATAACTTTATTAGCACTAACCTTAGAAATGATAAATCAACCTCTATTGGTGTTAAAGTTGGAGAGGATGAATATCTCTAGGCAGGATTAAGCCAATGATGTGTGATAATTATATTTAAATTGTGAATCTCTATAAGAATAAGAGATAAATTATAAGTGAAAATTTTATTTCTAATAAATATCTATATATATATATATGAATGTGAAAAGTAGCACTGATAAAATATTAAATAGTTATTACTTATAATTTTAGCATAGATAAAAAAATCATATATCCACATTTTCTTTAATTTATATTAAATACCTTACAGCCTTTATAAAAATACTAAACTTATTGTGGATAATATTTTCATTCATGTAAATATAGAATTAATATTTTATAGCACCATCCAAGTATCATTTTGTATATGATTACACTTCAAATATGTAAGTTTTTCAGTACCCACTAATCATGGTGGGTTTTTTGTAATTTTGTAGATTATTATTCATTTTCTAGATTCCGCTAATGTACACCATATCACCACATCATTTAATGTCTGTCTTGGATATGTTAAAATGGTTTAATTGGATACATGTGTAGATTTAAATGTATTGTTTTCATAAAATGAGTCTAAAATATTTATAGATATGAATTTTTAAATGAAATTTTATTTTGGTAGGTGTTGGATTACATATTTTTCAAATAAAAAAAATTCAAAGTCTTAGTTAATCAAAAAAACACATGGTTTCTTTAGAAATGTTTGAAAATTAATATTTGCTTTCATTTTTTGCATATAAATATTTTAAGAGGAATGGTTTCTGAATAATAAGTCCAACTTTGGTTTAATTGGTTTTAGCTCCATAAAACCAACTGAATTTGTACTTTTAATAACCTAAATACTCAATGACCTTAATTACAGTCAATATTTATTCACATGGTGATTGATATTCAATATTTCATCAATGTTGTTATATCCATAGAGTATCCATCCCATCAATAGGTTATAAATGCTCCCTGATATAATGAAAACTTATAAACTCCATGAAAATATTCTAACATATGTCAAATGGTATAAATTATGTATATTTGATGTGATGGAGATAATATTTTTATAATCATGTAACGGTTGATCATAATTAGATGAGGATTTGAGTCCAAATGTTTCACACATCATAATCCCTAAGGGAGGAGGTTATGAAGACATACCCTCCAATATAAATTGAAAATGTTATATGAGTCATTGGATATTTCTATCTACAAACCAATTTTTTGGCCTCATGATTATGATTATAATTAATGTTAATCATGAATCATGTATATTAATTTATAGAAAAATCAATGGTGATATATACTCATGAAATGGTATGATATATTGGTTGTGTCATAAGTGATATTCATTAATGATTATGTCATGAAAGGATTTGTCCTATATGAATTATAGAAGATGATATCATTGTCCTGTTGATTGGAATGAAAAAATTTATTTTAAATAATGTTCATTGCTATTAATTGAGGATTTTATTTCATGTAGTTAAATAATGATAAAGCAATTATACTGGGTGATGAAACAAATTATGCATCATGATTTACAATATATCATGACAAAGGGATTATTATTATACAAGAAGTGTTAATATAAGGTTATTTTCAATGTGATATTGACTTTTTTTCTATGGGCGACTTCACCTATTACTAGATGTTAATCTTGACCATTAGTACCACATGTCTAATTCCACCAAGTAGTCCTACGGGATCACACAATATGTATACATTTAATCATAGTTAAATTCTACTTTGTTATAAGATTTAGAATTAACATTATCCTCAATACTAATAAATAATATTATTCATGTTTTTATAACATAAATTCAATCCCTAGTAAATAAAATCATAATATTTGTGAATTTAATATTATATAGTTAAAATTTCTAAGATAGACATTACCTTTATTTATCACAGGATTATTATTATCATGGTAATAAATAATTTTTTATTTATTAAATAATTTTTTTTATTTACATGAATATTAAAATATATATTTATTAAAAAGTTAGTAAATACAATATTTCTCAATTTATTGAATGAATAATAAAAAGAAAAAAAATTATTTAAATAATTATTCATTATTCAGGGTTTGATATTTTCTAAGGAGGATCGAAGGGCTGAGTTAATGACCCAAATGAAATGATATATATATTATTTAATATAAATAAAAAATTATTTAATTATTTAACAAATTATATTTAAATATTTTTGAGTTAGTGAATGTCATGGAATATATTATTATTAGTATTAGTATTAGTATTATTATTATTATTCAATGCAATTATTTAGAGTTAAAAATAAAATAGAAGCATATGCATAATTATTAATCATTAAACCCTATGTATATTAACTAAATTGTTTCATTTTGACATTTTTAGAAGTGTTGTGTGAAACAATATTCTCTCAAGATAATTCTCTTGATGTCCCAAATAGATATTCCTAAGAACTCTCTCAAAAATGGGAGATGATCATATTTCTCCTCACTCTTAAGATGGAGATAACAAGAGGGAATCCTTCAAGAATGATAGAATTCTTATTATGATCAACAGTGAAAGATAGAAGATGTATGGTTTCTCCATGCTAGTTCATAGAATATAAATGATGTTTTTTTGATATTCATGGATCATGTGTCGAGACTATAAAAGGAATTATACATTGGATTATTCACCACAACATCATGACTATAGAAGCAACAACCAAACTGATCAACATCAAAGAATGGATTATCAAGAAAGGTAATTCATATAATTAATTAATTATAAATTATTTGTGAAATGATCCTAAAATAAAATATTTTAGGGTTTCATTTATCTAATTTTAGGACATTATTCAAAGAAACTGATGAAAAAGATTATTGGGCATGAGCCCAACCGCATTAGTTTCACCCTATAATATTAAATTGAATCTTCTTAAGGAGTTATTCTTGCATAAATTGAGTATACTATTACCTAAAGAACTTTATTATCACTAACATTAGAAATGATAAATCAACCTCTATTGGTGTTAAAGTTGGAGAGGATGAATATCTCTAGGAAGGATTAGGCCAATGATGTGTGATAATTATATTGAAGTTGTGAATCTCTATAATAATAAGAGATAAATTATAAGTGAGAATTTTATTTCCAATAAATCTATATATATATATATATATGTGAATGTGAAAAGTAGAACTGATAAAATATTAAATAGTTATTACTTATAATTTTAGTATAGATAAAAGAATCATATATCCACATTTTCTTTAATTTATATTAAATACCCTACAACCTTTATAAAAAATACTAAACTTATTGTGGATAATATTTTCATTCATGTAAATATAGAATTCCTATTTTATATCACCATCCAAGTATCATTTTGTATATGATTACACTTCAAATATGTACGTTTTTCAGAACCCACTAATCATGGTGTGTTTTTTGTAATTTTTTAGATTATTATTCATTTTCTAGATTCCAATAATGTACACCATCTCACCACATCATTCAATGTCTGTCTTGGATATGTTAAAATGGTTCAATTGGATACATGTGTAGATTTAAATGTATTGTTTTCATAAAATGAGTCTAGAATTTTTATAGATATGAATTTTTAAATGAAATTCCATTTTGGTAGGTGATGGATTTCATATTTTTTAAATGAAAACAATTCAAAGTCTTATTTAATCAAAGAAACACATGGTTTCTTTAGAAAGGTTTGAAAATTAATGTTTTATTTGATTTTATGCATATAAATATTTTAAGAGGAATGGTTTCTGAATAATAAGTCCAACTTTGGTTTAATTAATTTTAACTCCATAAAACCAACTGACTTTGTACTTTTAATAACCTAAATACTCAATGACCTTAATTACAGTCAATATTTATTTACATGGAGATTGATATTCAATATTATTTGAATTATAAAACTAAATATGAAACTAATTTCCATAAAATTTATAAGGTAAAAATAATACATTCTTTTAGAATTAACATTATCCCAAAACACCATATGTTTATTATAAACTGAATATTGTGGTTTACCCATAGAGAAAATAATACATATCTTGAAAGTTTAGTTCAAAGGTAAAAAAAGTTATTATTTGAATTATAAAACTAAATATGAATCTAATTTCCATAAAATTTTTGTTCAATAATGTATTCATAAATTTTAAATACATTATCATATGATAGAGAAGAATCTTAAATATTAAATGGATAAATAATTTATTTATAGAATTGAATCTAAAAAATCATTGGTCATGGTGTTTTCTATCTAAAATCTAAATACCTCTCTTACTATGGTGAAATAATTTGACACAATTAAAAATATGGTAATATAAATCTTTATTTAAAATTATCAATTTAAAATCATTCTATGAATATGAATGAATTCAAGTAACAAGTTTATTTGTTAATTATAATTTACTCTATTAACGTAATAATAATAATTTTCCAAATAAATAATATTTATAAAATAATGATTGAATGAAAAAAACCCAACACAAAATAATATTAAATAGAAATGATCTTCAATATATAACCACCATTCATTACTAATATTATCAAAAAGGGACTACACACCCATGGTTTCAGAATAACCAATGTATTAATCCACATTATCTATATGTTAGATTTCTAAAATCATATATATGTTAAACTAGAGGTCATTTAGCTTTCCAAGTAATTCATCCATGTACACATGTAAATTATTAATTCATTAATTGAGTTACATTGTTCAAAAATATGCCTTCTATTTGTAATATAAAATCCTTCCATATATCGTTTTATATCTCTCATATCATATCTCTAATAACATGGAATTAAAATTACAATATTTTTTTAAAATGACGGGGTAATAATAAATATATCCCAGGTGAACATTTTATAATTAACTATTATATTTTTTAAAAAAATTATACATTATATAATTAATCCATGTATCAAATTATACATTATATGAATAAAAGTTTTGTATTTTTTGTAAAATATTAATATTGTTTAACCAAATAAGTTAAAAAATAATTAAAAATGGATGGATTCCAATTGTATGAAAAAAATATCATGAGGGTGGGTTTAAATATTTCATCATGATTACAATGAATCATATTAATGAACTACTCAAATTATTATTCAATTTTTAGGATTTTTTATTCAAGATTATATTTCCATTTTTTTTAGAATGACAATTGATCTATCGAAAAATATATTGAAGTTATAAATGTTGGATGAAACATGGGGAAGGAAAGGATATAGCTAGTGACTACGATAATACTATGGTTTATGGATTGTTTGATATGAGTACAATTATAAATGATGATGTAGATCGTATTGATGAAATAAAAATGGTAATTAAAAATGACCTTTAAAATTTTCCAAAGATATATGAGAAGATAAGGGGTGTGAAAAGATGACATTATATAATTTTTTTCTAAATACATAACATTGTTAGCATTAAAAAATCATTATAATTTGAAAACTGACTACAGATTGTGAAAACAAAACTTTACATAACTACATGCTCTATTTAATGTTATTTTACCAGAAGACAATGAGATTCATTTTCAATCATATGATGATAATTTTTTTCAATGGGTATGATCTATGAAAGAATTATTTCTTATCTAAATGACTATATAATATTTCAAAAAGACCATGATTCACTGGAAAATTACATTTGTGTGATGTGAATCGATATGAAAAATATGAATAATGTATTTAAAATTTTTTATGATACTTTCTAATAAATCCAATTTTTATATAGATATATGTATGTGAGGATACTACAAAAAAATCACTTGGAATTTTGATCATATAAGTTAAGATAGAAAACATCATCACCGAGGATACTATCCTAATAGAAATAAAATTGATAATGAATGTCACTAATTTCGAATAGAGTGATGAAACATACACCTTGAACTTTCTACAAATAGATTTAGTCCTATTGGGTTATAAAGTTGTGTTCATAGTACTTGTCCAATTATGTTTGTAAATTATGTAACATCCCAAAAATTATAAGCATAGTCTTCAATTTTAATTTTTTTTATTATATGCTTTGTTTTATAATTGATATAAACTCAAGTAAATGCTAACATAAAATTAAATAATTTTATATAATAAATTTAAATGTTGAGTTAAGATATTCAATTTAAAAAAAATCATTAAATTTATCTTTCCATGAAATGGTATTTTATTTTCTTCATGAAAATATAATAAATTTTAATAAATATCAGAATCAAAAAAAATAAAGATTATTATTTTTGAAGATAAATTAATAAGATATTTTTAACATTATTAATAAATTATTAACATTATTTAATGGTGATTTTATGTAGATATGAAATATTTACTTTGTTCAAAATTTTATGCAATAAAACTTTTATATTACATATTATTATATAAAAGTAAGATTTTTTTATAAATTAACATTAAAATTATAAAAAAAAATTCTTTTGTATATACATAGTTCAAAATAATAAATTAATATAAATATATTTATTTTTAGATGTTTATAAAAATATCAAGATGAATTTTTTATTTTTTTAATATTGATAAATATTTTTACTCATAATGATAATTTTTTAAGTTATTACTTCTGGTAGCAAACTGTTAACATTTTAATAAACAATATATCATATGTATTAATTAATTTAATTATTATTATTGAATAAAATTAATTTTTAAGTTAACATAGTGGAATAATAATATATTTTAGTATATAAATAATTTTAAATATTATTTTAAATTAATTTAATATTAGTTTTGAATAAAATTTGTTTTAAAATAATGATAAGACACACTAATATAAAAGTTTTGAATACTAAAATATTAATTCTGATTGTAATTTGTATAAACAATTTTAGAAAAAAATAATTATACTAAAATTATTTTAATATATGTTTATATTTATTTTATATTATTTAAAATAAAAAATTTACTTCGTATATATATATATATATATATTATTAAAGTGAGAATTATTAGAAATACCTGGTAGAGATAACATGATTGACACATGGGAGTTTATCCCAACCATAGGGAGGGATAACCCATATTAACTCGTATAGAGGCATGGGAGTTGTCCTACATAATAAACCTGAGAGTCCATGGGTCATATCTCTAGATCCACCATCCAGGAAAACATGACATAGGAGGATCTGACACGAGTTAGTGGTAGTAGAGTTTCATGAGTAGACCCCATTACTCACATCTATAGAGTCATTGGAAGTAGTTAACTAATATTGGATCACTCTAGCCTCTGATTTTTTCATATGGGATTCACCGATGTGGGAAATGTTCACCTGTTAAAATGTTTTGTTTACATCATGTATCATCCAATTAAATCATCATCTTCAATTTTATCATCCAAAGATTTATCTTCCTTGTATCCCACGTATTGTTTCTTCTCCTTAGTACACCAAATTGTCTTCTTTTCTTCTCAAACCTTAATATGATTGAGCTAAAAGTAGCCATGTTCTTCTTCACATTTCAATGAAAGTAAAAAACCTATGATCACCCTATAAATAGTTCACCTTGATGGTTTTTTTCCTTTGGATATAGGTCTGTGACCCTCAAATCATCAAAAAAATATTGGACCTTCAAAAATATTTGGGCCACATAAATCATCAAAGAATATTTTTTTATCAAATACCCCTTCTCGTGGACACATTGTAAAAAAGGATTTATAAGAATAACAGAAACAATTGAATTTAAATATGATTTATACCAGTTCATCAGCAAGATAGAAAAATATATAAATATTCCTCTAATAAAATGAAAACAACATTTTTAAACAAATAACATCATCATGTTATTTTAAATTCTCCAGATCCATTGTTATAATAATTGTAGTGTAAATATATATAATTACATATATATATATACATATATAAACATCTGAGTAGATACAAAAAATAATTAAATTTAAATTATAACACCCATATTCAGACTGTAAAATCCTAGAGCTTATAGAATATAAGTAAAGTATTTTAATTTCAATTATTACTCCCTTCACCGTCCACTATTTCTTTAAAATTTATCCTTATACAAATTACAGTGCCCATAATCCTATATACATATAACTTCTAATTTTCCTATTGGAAAACCTATAACAATGTTATGTTATTCTTTTTGTTCTATACAACTATTTTTATTCCTATCTGTAGAGAAAAAGAAGTCTATAATCTCAATTTTATTCTGAACATCATGTAAGGGGATTTTTTCCAAATTTTCTAATCTATGATTATTTTTATTAATACCCCTTCAATAGGAGTGGTTTGTTTTATTGGTTTTAATTTTTGGATTTCCAAAACCTTTTTATAAGAGATTTATATTTTCAAATTACTATATTGGTAAAGGAAACTCTAATTTTAATTCTTTAAACTATTTTTATTTTCTTTAATAAGTATCATTTTATATAAGGGAAAACTTATTTTCAAAAAATTATATTCCATGTATTATTTCAAAACCATTATTTATAAGAAAAAAACTATAATTTTATGTATAAATTATTTAATTGAAATTTAGTTTTTCAATAAAATTTGTATTTTTATTTATACTATGATTTTATATAATTGAATTTTCTATTTTTCAAATCTCATTTACTATGATTTTAAGCTATAATATTATGTGAAAAACTACATTTTATAACTATAATTGTCATTCATAATTATAGTTATGTCCATGCACTATAGATGTCAATAACATTTTCTCATTTTTTATGAAAATAATTTGAAAAACATTAATTCCTTTATTATAATAATTATTAATAATTTTTTTATGTATTATTAGATTTTTCCTGATTTCTATGAATTAATAATGATATTTAAAATAGAGTTTTTTACTAAATAAAATTTATTTACGATTTGAAAATAATTTATTATTATTCTGAAAAGGTTTATAATGGATAATAAATGAAAAATGAAGGCCTAAAAATTTTTGATTCTTGAAAATAAAACATGTCACTTGGGATGAAATGAGATGATAAAGAACAGGTAGTGAACCCACAACCATAATGTGGATGTTGTCCAAAAATTGATACTGGTTGTGGCCTCAAGTATTCCTTATGGTTTTCCAAGTATCATTATATTCTATAATAAAATAATAATTTTAAATGTAATGGTTTTAATGGTTTTCATAATGAAATATGTATTGAAAGATATTACGTTTTTAAGAGAGATTTGATAATTATTTCTTCTATGTATTTTGAAAAAAAATATTATTATTAATTAGGGTAATTATATTAAGCATTTCAGATGTTCATGTCTGACAGAAAAGTTATTATTATGAAATGGTCATTTTAAAAAATTATAGAGGAATTCTAGTATATATATTTGAAAATTTATTTTAATTTGAAATGAAATTGGTTTTTCAAATAGATATGTATTTTAAATGGATTTTAATTTTTTTTAATATTTTATATATTTTAAAAATAGTATTTTTATATTATTTTTACATGTATTTATCAATTATTTTATATTTTTTTACATGTATTTATCAATTTTTTTATATTTTTTATAAAATAAAATGTATTCAATATAGTTTTTGAAGAATATCTTTATAATAATATTCACTTGCTTTAAAACACCTTAGTGGGAAATTATATGTTCACCCAATGTTTTAAAATGTTTTTCACTAGATCATTAGTTTTGCCAATGTGTTTGGTTTAGTTTTTGTAGATAGATTCAACAAATCCAAATAGTAGTCTTATTTATAAACTATATAAACCCAACTATTTTTTGTTAAATTTTTCTAATGCTTCAAATCCTCTACTAAGAAAGATCATTAGATTGGTAATGGTTTGTATATTTTTAGTTACTTTTTTAAATAACACTATACAACATGATTTATGATCAGAACCAGGAGAGTGGGTCTCCATTTTTCATAATTTATTACCTTCTACCATGGTAATGATAATAATGTTTATTTGGATTTTTTGAACAAAGGTTTAAAATTGATGTGGGATTAATGTGTTATGTTATGTGATTCTCATAGAAATTATGAGTTCACTTTGAGATCTATATTGTTCAATATTTTAAATTAATCATTTTATATATAAAATTTTCAAAATATAACATTAATGGAATTTGAGGTAGTTCGAAATATGATGAATATAAACGCACAATTAAGTTGAAACATTTCTTATAGATAGAGATTTAAAGAAACATTAATATTTTACCCTAATGAAATAAATAATAACCTTATAAAAACCCTTTTATGGGAATTAAAAAAATCTAAAACAAAAAATCTATTAACGGGTGATGAATAGTTTGATAAAGTAAAAAATATTCACACACTTTTTTAGAAAAAAAATCAATAAAATATTAATTTGGGTTGGAAAAAGTGATCAGTTTTTATAATTTTAATATTGGTATTTTCATATTTCATTTATTCTATTGATTACATGCATGTAAAATAATCTATGTAATAGTTTCATTGGTTTATAACCCCATGTCTAATGAACCACAAAGAGTTTGGGTGATGAATTAGTGGCATTAATTCTATGAATTCTACTCTTTATAAATTTAACCTCTTAAATGATTCAATGTTCTTTATCTACTCATTGAAATATCACATACTCATAATGTCTATAGTAAATAAATGAATTATATCTGCACACAGTATTTTCATTTTTTTTCCCAAAAGCCTGCTAATTTTCATTTTTGTTAGACTCTCCATCAATGGATTATTAGATATAGTCAACAACAAAAATTCCTATGGATTTCCAACATCTCTTAAGAGAGAGTACACTATGTTACCTTCATCTATTTACTTCTAAAATATAATAAATTTTGTTCCCAAATATTCCATAATTCAATAAAAGAGACTGCAACTACAGCAAGTAGGGATTTTAAAAGCACTAAAAATGCCTTTAAAAGCACTAGAAAAGGGTTGTTAATCGCAGCGAAGATAAAGGGGGTCCCCTATAAGAGGGCTAAAAACGCACTGATAAAGGTTTCACTTTATCTACTCTGAAAAAACATAGATAAAGGTCCCCCTTTACCAATGTGTTTCTATTGTGGATAAAGGGATCCATTATCAGCACTTTTTTGAGTGCTGATAAAGGCCCCCTTTATCAACTCTATTTTGAGTGATGATAAAGGACACATTTATCAGCCCTATTTTGAGCACTGATAAATGTGTGCTTTATCAGTGCTATTTTGAGTGCTTTAAAGGCCCCCTTTATTAGCTCTCAGTTAATGTTGATAAAGTTCATGTTGCCTGAGCAAACCTAGCACCTGCACAGAACCTGCACACCTGAGACAGCACCTGGACACACAGCACAAAACAGCACCTGCTCACAAAATAGCTACACAAAACAACACCTATACACAAGCAAATCATAGAAGAACAAAAAAGAATGCACAAGAGTTTCGTAAACAATGCTATATACATTTAAATGAAAACATGAATACAAAAAAACATTGTTGTATACATTTCAAATAATTTTTTATATAGTTACAGTTACAATTATCCAACAAAGAGTTAAAAAAAATTAATGTTTCATCCTTTTTTCATCTGTGACCCCCTCTCAAAAAATTTCTCCCATGGTATTAGTTGCCGAAAAAAGAATCTAATGTTATAAAAAAATCACACATATATAATAAAACAGATATTATGCTAGTAATACAATAATTAAATAAATAAAACATTAATATGAAAGAATACATTAATAAAAAACAATTTTTAATAAAAAAAGACACATTTGGGTCGGTAGGGGGGTCATAAGACTAGACGATACCTAATAACTGACCTTCATATGGTCAGTTAAAAGTCCATGATAAGCTACTGGAGTAATGAAAAGGATAAAAGTCCACAAAATACAACAATTAATGATTTTGAGAGGTTTATTAGTGTATGGACTTGACCACATTCTCTTCTTAGTCCTCTTAGAGAAAGTGTATGCCTTGAAGAAGCATCATGGGTTCATTTGGATTACCATAGGATAAGAATACCAGTGTAGATAGCAGGTCATGTATGAGTCATGGGATGGCTTCTGTTCCAGTTGCAAGAATTTGGGACACTCATCGGCGACATGTAGGTGTGGGTCTAGAAACCAGATTTATGCTAAGAATAATATGGTCCTAGGTGAGGTTGTTTTTTGTGAAATCCCCTCAGGAGTCTATCTTAGTGGCCAAAATTCAGAGGATAAATTTGATACTCCTGATAAATCACACTTCTAGGGTATTGGAAGCATACATTTGCAGGAGGCAGGCAGAGCAGTGTCTAAACAAGGAGTGGGAGCCTTATCAGCACTGAGGTGTTTCAGTGTGCTGGAGGGGATTCATAGGATATTTCTTCCTGTGGTTCTGGCCTTAATGTAGGTGTAGAGAGCTCAGACTCTCAATCTCCCTCTCTAGGTGGGGATATACAACTAGATAGAAATATTAATTCAGTTGTGGAATGCACTGTCTCTCCTATTTATGAGTCTCCATGTGAAGAAGTCGCGGTTCCAAAGCTAGCTTTGGTTTCTCAGAGAAGGAGGTCCACATGGATGCTACAATCATGTTGCACAGTTAGGAGGCTGAACCTATGGGGAACATATTGTAGGAGGTGGCCTTGCTGACTGATGTGGTGCCTCAATGTAACAAATGGAGGCTTGAGGAGGGGATTATGGATGAGCCTCCTGGAATGCAGAAGGTGCACCGGTTATCTGCAGTAGTGTTTCAACCTAGAAAAGGTAGTTGGGATGAGGGGAGTGTCTTGGGCCCCTTATACCCAATCATTTTTTTGTCCAAACCCCACATCCTATTTAAAGGATGCGTGTATGGGGAAGAACAAGCAGAGCCCCAGTGACTTGGGCGACTGTTTAGGGTTGAGGCCCCCCACGGAAGGCCCGAGGGTTGAGTTGAGGAACCTTTTTGATAGCCTGGATATTCAAGATCAAGTTGTGTCTCATGAGGAGGATGATTCAGGTGATTATAGTTATAGCCAACTCTCAGTAGACATTTGGGATTGTTTCCAAGGGAAAGGTCCTAACATCCCTAGAAGGAAGAAGTGACTAAAAGGGAGTCGTGACACTATAAAATGAATTATAGTCCATGGGAAAACCCCCAAGGGACTAAAATACTATTATATATTGCCCAAACCAATGGAAACTAGGTCAGACAAGAAATGTGGGAGAAAGGAACGAAAAGACCTGTAAGATGGGGAAATTGGTGATCCAAGTAGATCTAAAAGTAATGGAAGAAGAGCTAGGGGAGTGCCTAAAGCTCATATTCCACTCGAAGGAATAAATGATTGAAAAATTCTTTCATCCCAACACCTCAAATGAGGATATTGTAAGAATTTATGAAATAAGTTTACAAGTTGAGTCCACCGAGGAGCAGGAAGCGTGGATTAACAAGCAACACTGAATAATTGCTTGGGATTTTAATCAAAGAAACATCATACTGGAGGATTCATTCAGAAAATGGATAGGATGGTTACCCACCTCAAATAACTTCTCAGGGAGGATCCAGACACATAGGTTAGTAATTTTTACTGCTTATTATATAGAGTGGATGATTCAAATAATCTTAGTCTAGTGTTTAATATCATTGTGAGCTCTTTCAGAACATAATGACTTTTTCTTTGTGAATCATGGTTTCCCACTTTTCCTTAAAGTGGCTTAATAAAATATTTATATTTGTTGGTAAGAGAAAATAAATTTCACCGTAGTCCTAACAATATCAAAGAATATATGAAAGTGATGATAAAACATATCTTACCTCTTCACTGGAGCCATCCTAGTCTCCCTTATCTTCACTAGTTACCATTGTGCTAGGAATTATCATTCTCTAATCTAAGGGTGCATAATGGTCTTGGAATTTGACAAAATGAATCACCACACTATGTTCTTTGAGAAGTGATTTGACTTCAATGGGATGTTGTCCATCGAATATTCATTTGGGAGCAATCACACTCCAAAATCCATCTAACTCTATTTCTAATTGACATAACACTCTACAGACCTCCATGGTCAATGTATTCCTCCTCTAGTTGTCCCATTATTGGAATACGATGGGAAACACCACCATAATTACACCATATTCCCCACTGAATGGAACTTCTATCACAGGGACCCCATATATTGTTACCATATTAGTTGGAACCCTCATAATTAATGGTGGTGTATCTAAGTTCCTCATTTGTTTCTAAGACATCTGGAGAGTTTTGGGTGTTCTAGAATATATTTTTTGTCTATAATCTAACTTTTTAATGATTCCAGATCCCCTGTGTAACAAAGGAGTGGAGAATTTCCTCTGAATGCGTTGAACTATCTCCCAAAGAGGTATGATGCATACCACTCATAGAATATCTTTAATTTAATCCAAGTGGATAAAACACCCCCATGTATGGATAAAAGATAGGATTAGTCTATAGGATCACCCTTTACATTATTATTAATTTCACAGGTTGGTGCTTCGTATGGTATAAAAAAACTGATCATACCAGTTCACTTTTCTCTTGATCTTCTAGTTCTTTAGTGTGATTAGCTAGACCCCACTGAAACATTATATAAATTTCTTGAACTAGTATCTTGGAATTTTTTGAGTATTGAGTAACTCATATCCATGAATGTGGGGCCCTATCCAACCCCAACCATAGTTGGAAGGGGCTGAATTTACTCATCATACATGTCTCTTAAAATCATCACACCATAGATCATATTAATGTCCCATATAATGATGTCAAACTCACCATACATAAAATGAAATATTTTCATGTATTGACTATGTAAACTAAAAAATTCTACCATTAGATTTTTGTTGCAATATATAATGGTTTGGTACACCTAAATAGATTCATAAAATCCTATCTTTTTCATGTCAACCACATACACTATGTTAGTACACTAAACCAAGAAGGGACAACCCCAGTTCATCCCAAAGCATCAACCTGATCGAATAACTCATCCAAATAACCACCAGAACTTTTAATTTTACATAGAATTCTTCATTTTTTATCTGTAAATATGGGTTTTGAGCACCAAATCATTTTAGAACGCTTTAAAATCAATCAACATAGGTTGTAAAATTAACTGTATGACTTGTTCAAAGTCATGTAATCATATGACCATAATAAGATCATGTGATCAAATGAACATGGGAGATTTATATGATTACATGACCCTTGAAGCTTTATGAGGTCATGTAAGGAAGAAAATAATTCACGAATCATGGTTCAAGTTAATTGCTTTTATTATGTGATTTATTTATGTGATTTGATCATGTGATGAGATTACATGATAAGTTCACATGAAGAGTTCATAGAAAAGAGATTATGTGACATGCTCACATGAAGAGTCTTATGTGAAGTAGAGAAAAAACCTAAGAGTTCTCATAGATCTATGAAATATTGAGTTAGTAGTGGAATATATTTCTCATTACTCTCATATATATAAGAAATTTCATAGAATACCAAGAGTATATTAGAATAGTAAAATAGAAATAGAAGGCCCAGGGAATCAGTCAAGTATTCACTTACTAATAACAATGTCATTTTTTCTTCTTCAAGAATTTGTATGTGACGTGTGTATGCATATAGGAATTGATGTGATGCATGTTATATATGAGGTGTGTAGGCACCTAGATTTTTATGGGCATGAATATTTATATAAGATACGGGTTTATTTGAGCAATTTTTGAAATGTAAGATCTATGTACAATGACTTTGTTGTGAAAACATCAATATTACCTCTGTGATTGAGCAAACACAGTGTCATTGCTCTTCATACAAAGGCATGTCACATGGATAGAAATCTTCTAAAATAAACTAACCCTGCAAGGAATAATGAATATAAAATCAACATTTCATTATATAATTTTTGTTAAAATAGAAATATTATATCATAACACTACATTTACATATTTCCAAATGGTATCTTTGGTCCAAATATAATATAATATCAAAACTAATGATTTTTTGTGCACTTTACTACTTTTGGTTAACTACCTCTTAGCATGGCATCTCATCCGAACTTCCGATCGGGAGTCCCCATGATGCTCTAATGGGACACCATCTCTATGATAACATCATTCAGTGTTCACTTTTCCTTCTCTTCATACACCCATTTATGTAAATGGGTGCACGAAGAGAAGGAAAAGTTAACAGTGAATGATGATATCATAGAGATGGTGTCGATGAGAGCATCATGGGGACGCCGGATCGGATGTTCAGATCATTTGCTATGATAAGCTTTATTTAACCAATAGTAGTGAAGAATCCTTTGTTTTGTTATTAAATTTGTGAGTGGTGCACAACAAATATTCTTCCAACACACTAAATCAGTATAAAAAGATGCATAAATGAACAAAATACATAATATAAACAATCCATGCCATAATAGTTTAGGTCTAGTGCTTTTGAAAACATGGAAACATAAAGAACTAGTTCATAAGAGTCTCTCATTAAGTTACACTTTACTAGAATAAATATTCATTTCTAAAACCATTCTTCATAACCTAAGGATATAAAACATAATAATGGGTGATCATATATGCTCAATAAGTGTAAACAAGGGAGATATAAATGATCAAATAAGGATAACATAAGTAGTAGGAATTCACCTTTATCCTATTTTTGTACAATATTCCATCAGGTATGTTGCCCATTGGTTTCTAAACACATCTATATCATCTTTTGAATATGATTTTTTGTGACAGTCATGGTAGTACTGAAATAATATTAATACAAAAAGGATTAATTAATATTTAAAATTAACTCATAATTATTTTCAAAAATACCTCTTCAGTGATTCTAGTTTGTTGATGAAATACTATCTCTTTAATAAATTTACAAACATAATAACCACAGTCCTTTCGGCTTGTTTTTTTTTGACACTACAAAAACATCGAGAAAAATAAGTAATTTATCATTATATGTGTTTGGATAGTGAAATATTTTTATATATACCAGGATAAATTTCTAGTTGTAGATCTTGTAGGCATTCTTGTCCTTAGGCCTTATATCCATTCCAAGAATTAGATGATATTGATAAATCACCCTATCATAACATAATCCTATTTAAAAGATTATATAAATTATATAACTACATTTTTAGTTCTAAAATTTTGGATATAGTGTATTACCAATTGAAAAAATCTATCATGTGTGGTCGGTTTGTTTCATATCCATGCATTTAATCCATAAAATTAATTTTTGGGGTATCTAAATTGACTTCAATTAGTATCCAATGCGGCCTAAAACCACAAAAAGGAATAAGTAATGAAAGACATGAAAATATAGTTGATATGAGTAAATTTTAGAGATTAACCCCTGCATCATTGGTTTTAAAAAGAGTCTATCAACAGAATTTTTTTTTTCAAATTATTTGAGCAGAGATGACATTATTTTGGCCTTTTTATTAGAATCTATTTCTTCTTATGAAGAGGTGATGTGAGGACTAACGAGTCCAAATTTTTGTTCATGGGGAAATCCCTTCAATTTTTTTCATATACACGCCTATGAAAAATATGAAATGTATTTATTCATAATTATCATAGTATTTTAGCTTCTGTAAAATCAAATCATGAAAACATACCTCATGTATACATTTACAACAGATCTTCCTAACCATTAATACTTGAGGATTTCATTTACATTTTCAGCACTAATGAAATCTGATTTTTCCTCTTCATACATATTTTTTTAAAATTTACTAAGTGAGAATTTTCATCTATCAACTTTGTATCCACATGATCCTACAATGATATTAACAATCGATATAGAACGGGTGGGGTGAAGGTGCTCTCAGTATATCGTTTCAATTGGTTGGTTGATCCTTGAAGTATTTTTGAGCTGATATTTCTTTTCACTCACTTCTCCTTGTTGTTTTGTAATAACATTCATCTGTTCAGAAATTTTTTTCATTAAATGTTAAAGGTTTAACTTGATATATAAATTGGAAATGGATACCTTCTTGTCGACATGTTTTTTACAGGAATTGACGACCTTACGATGAATGTTCCAACAGATTGTTCGACTGTATGAATTTCATCATCATATTTGGAACATGTAGCATGGCACTCGGCTCATTAGATACATTAATCGACAATTTGACATGATATATTTGAAGTTGTTTGTTGTGTATCATGGCGTTCTACATATTTAACACCATAGAATTCACTACATGGTGATAGATGGGAGTTGATAGATATAAATCAAAGTCATTTTCACCTTATAGAATATTAATACAGGAAAGGTATCAGTGTCTATTTAATTCACATTTCACAGAAATAATTATTATAATATTTATTACCTCATCAAAGTTGAGTTTTTGAGGGGAATGGCTCACCTCAAAGCTGGGGTCTGGGGAAGGATATTCACGCATGGGTTGTTGTTGAGTTATTTCTTATCTTTGCCTCCCCCCATCAAACTTGATATCATCTCTATTTGGTATTATAATTCTTCTTTAAACATAGCTATTGTCTCTCTCATCTTTCTCATTTCCTCATTTGGATCCTCCACTTTTTTTTCTTTCTGAAAATATTTTCAGGGTGGCACCCCAAAACCCACACCTCTGACATGGCCATACTGTTCTGGCTGCTTCAAAGTCATTGAAAGTATGTCTGCATATAGTGCAGGTATTTTTGATTCATGTGACTCTTTCAGATATAAAATATAGGAAAATAAGTATTCATTGTTATGTAATAGTGATTTAAAGCAAATAAAATTTATATTATATCATACTTACACATGTTTTCCCACACATTTTGTGCATTTTCATCTATCAGTATCCCCTCTTTATTTACACGATCCTCCTTCCATAGCACATGGTGTGGGATGGATGTGGCTTTCAATTTCAATTCATCAATCTTTATATAAATATAGGAACATGGTTATGGTGTTGTTTTATGTCACATAAAAGTATTACGGTAGATTTAAAATACGTACCAATTTTTTCTCGAGTGAAGCATACCACATCCCTGCTTTACAGTAGGGGTACACTAGTTTTTTCCATTCTTTATTTTCAGCACTCAGTTGTTGTTTCATAAATAAAAAACTATCAATCAAAGTGATGAATAAAATAAATGTCAAAAAATATATTACCAAACAAAATGTACCAAAAACGTCTACTCTCCATGAAGGTTTCTAAACACATCCCACACTCCCTGTGATATGAAGTGTTCCTAAAGAGGATGTGGGCATGGATTGATTTTCCCTTTAGCATCTTTAAGATGATATTTCGTTAAAATTGTGCGGAAGTCTCTATGAATCCTTCTTGAAACTCTTAATACACATTCTTTGTGCGAGTCATATACTATAAATGCACTATAAAATGGATGATGAAGAGTAGTTCAATGTTTTAGTATTTTATTTTATTTTAATAAATTAAATAAATGATATTATAATGTTACTGTAATATCTTCCCACATTAGTGTATAAGCCCGGTGACAACATGGTGCCACGACTTTACATCAATCGGCACACATTAATGAGTGAAAATTACAATGTAGCTACTAAAGAAATCTTTGCTGGGGTTAACATGTTGGCCTCGCTTATTCCATACCACCTCATATTTGATGCCTTTTTCTTTTTCTGTAAGGATTTTGGCTAACACTGTCAAACTTTGGCACTCTTAATTTTTTTTTGCACCATCAGGGTTTCATTTCTTACAATTTCCTCATAAGAATAATCATTATGTTCCTCTAGAGCATTAGCATTGACACTAGGACTACCAGAAATAGGTTGAGAAACCAGTTGTACCTCAACATTGGGCCCAGCATCAACAGGTTAAGAAACATGTTGTTGTTCTGCACTAGGACCAGTAGAATCAAGTTGAGACACCTGTTGTGCCTCGGGATTAGGCACATCAGTAGGTGTAGAAGTCATTATCTGCATAAGTGATTCAAAATTTAATTTAGATTACATAAAAGTAGTAGTGAAAGGATAATAATATAACGTAACACAATTTATATTACAATAAACAAATAACCTGATTATTGGACTCTTTTTTTAAAGGATGAAGAGATTTGACCCCCTCTATCGACTATATAAATCCTTTCATTGTAGTCTCTTATGACATACAAAACTCCATCTACATTGGGACTGCTGTGAAATTATTGCGAATTTCTAATGAAAGGGTCATCCTCTATTGAACATTCATCTAACCCTTCAGTTGTTTTGGTTGATAACATAACAATTGACCAGTTTCGGTTTTCAGGATATGGAACATAAAATAATTTCACTGTAGGTGATTCCATTACAAATGGTTTGTCTTTCTCCCCTTCCTTACTGAAATCAACATTCACGAATCCCAATTCATCTATTTTAACAGAACTCCAATTATCAACCCACTTTCATTGAAAAATGGGCACTTGGAATTTTGTATAATCCATCTCTCATATTTGTTTGATGGTTCCAAATTATGACATGTTTTCATAAATTGGATTTCTTTCCTAAGCACGAGAAACATGAATCACTTTAGCCACAAGTGTAACCCCATTATTCTACATGGTATTATCTTAATCATGTTCATTAGTATAGAATGTATAACCATGAACTAAATAATCATTGTAAGATAATACATACACACTTCCTCCTCCGGAAATCCATCAAAGTCATTCTAAAATTGAGCCCAGATGTTCATGTAACTTCTTAAAAATATAGTCCCAAAACCGTCCTATAAACTGTCGATTATTTGTATCTGATATCCAATTTTCATCCCTAGATTGATTTAAATTCCTAAGAATTTCTTTGTGGGATTGAACATATGGGTCAACATCGAAACTATTATGAAAAACATAAAGGTGGTCCTACTCCCGATCTGTAATATTGATTGTGAGAACCAATCTTCCAGAAATTTTGTCACCCTCAAGTAGCCCAGTGTGATGAGATTTAGTTAGGCCAATAATTTCCACACAAGATAGGTATTTAGTACATAATTCAATGGCTTTCTCAATAATATATTACTCTTCAATACAACCCTCTATATGGATTCTTTTTTTTACATAACCTTTCAAAATATTCATATACCATTCAATGGGGTACATCCATCTATAATGTACAAGACCATATAGTAGAATCTCTTTCACCAAATGAACCATAAAATTAACCATCATATCAAATAATGTCAGCAGGAAGAACGTTTCCAATTCACATAATATGATGGGAATTTATCTTTCCATAGTTGGCACTTTTTCAATATCTATAACATTTCTATATATATCTTTTGAAGAAGAAATATAGATTCATTAATGTATGGTGGACATTCTTGGGAAAAAATCAATTTAAATCTATAGGAATTAGATCTTGCATCAAAACATGGAATTCATGTGATTCCAGACCCTTTACCTTTAAATCACTCATTTACACGATGTTCTTCATATTTGATGAATACCCCTATGGAAACATTATGTCATTCAAGAAGTTTCAAAACTGATATCTCTACTTCCTGGAAACATTGTAAGCAGTGGGAGGAAGAAATGTTCATTTTTCACCCTTCACTAGTGCCAACCCTTCTTGTATTCCCATATCCACCATGTTTAATCTAGCCATAATTACATCCTTTGTTTTTTTGGGTGCATTTAGAAATGTTCCAATGACACTATCACATACATTTTTTAAAAAATGCATAACATCAAAAAAAATTCTGGCATACAGAAAATTCTAGTATGGTAATTCAAAGAAAACTGATCTCTTTTTCTAACCTGTTATTGTATGGTTTTTCGAAAATTGTTTACCAAAATTAGTGTCCAAAACTTTTAAATTCAAAAACAATTGATCACATGTTAGTTGATATGGTGTTATATGTTCTTCTGAACTTACATTTAATGATTTTTTCCAAGATCAATGCTTATGTCATTGGGGTAAAAATATGTGAGGTCATAGAAACATGGTTTTCGATGAATGTTTCAACCTAATTGACTGTTTACCTTTTTCACAAACAATACATCCTTAAATTCCTTTAATGTTACGTCCTAAAAAATTTATATAAGTAGGAAAGTCATTTATCGTTCAGTACAACATGGCTTCCAAAGTGAAATTTTCATTTTTGTAATAATCATACAACGTAACACCTGAATCCCAGAATAATTTAAAATCCTCGATCAATGGAGCCAAATAATCATCAATATCATTATGTAGTTGTTTTGGTCTTAATATAAGCATATATAACATGATGTATTTTCATTTCATGCATAACCGTGATGGTAAGTTATAATTTACCAACATAACTGACCATGTACTATGATTGCTACTTTGAAAACCAAAAGAATTCACTCCATTTGTAGATAACGCAAGATGAAGGTTTCTCGACTCCTTTCCAAATTTAGGATACTCATGATCAATTCTATTCCACTAAGGAGAGTTTACCGAGTGACAAAGTTTCCCATAGTTAATTCTTGTATCTATATGCTAGGTTAATTGTCTTGCAGTATCCTTACTTATATATAGGCACCTATTCCTCATAATGATTGGAAGGTACCATTCAACTTTCGTAGGACTGGATTCATCTTTCTTGAATCGAGAACCACCACATTTTGGGCATTATTTAAGTGATTGGTGGTCCTTTCAAAACAATATACAATCATTAGGGAAAGCGTGTATTCTTTCAAAGATCATACCCCTTGAGCATAACATTCGTTTGGAATCGTATGTTCGAATCGGTGGCCCATTACCTTCTTGGAGAATCTCATTTAAGAGAGAAATTAGTTCTGTAAAACTGGTGTCACTCCACCCGTTTCCTTCTTTCAAATTATACAACTTCAGTACAGCTGACAATGCTGTATATTTAGAGTAACCAGCATAAAATGGAATCTTTTCACAACTCTTTAACTTATCAAACAATTTTGGGCAATCAAGATGTTCATCTTCAACTGTCCTTTTCATTTCCCCAATACAATATTCATCATCATTCACATATGTAATCACATCCTTTGTATGATCATATTCATTGTTCATTCTTGTAATCATATCAGATGATCAATAAAACGCAGAGTTATCCCAGCCACTACCTGTACTTGTTTTTCCCCTTGTCAATTCCAACATGTATAACTTCGATCTATTTCATGACAGATCAGGTCTTCTTCTAACTCATATGGACTAATTTTTATTGAATAACAACAGCGTAAACATAGACAAAGGATTTGATAAGGGTCATATACATGATCTTTTACAATATTCATAAACTCTACACGCTATCTTCATACTCTTTTTTCAACTGATTGGCATTCATCCATTCTTTATACATATTCATCCTATTTGATACAGTAATATTAATATTTATCAAAATAATTACAAAAAATATGTTCAACTAGGGTCATCATCCAACTATAATCAATGGAACTGGATATGGTAAACAATACCCTTACCTCTGCATGTATTACTTAGGACCAAAGTAGATCACATCCATCTTCCCAACCACCTGATCAATGAAACTATCTTTGAGAATACCTTGCACTAGAATGTTTTAGTATCCCACATGTGATCTATATGAATTTTTTTAAACAGATTTTTAGTGTTTCTCTAGAAACATAATTTCTCTAGTCAAGAACTGTGGTACTAAACTAATAGATGGTATGATTTTCAATAGGGTTTTTGTGGGTGGAAGGATTTATTACATGTGTTGTTATGGTTATTTGACTAGTGTGTCTATAAAGTGTCTCATAGAGTCCCCTAGTGAAGTGGTTTTTTATAATTTAGTGTAATTTCACTAGGATCAAAGTGGTGGTTCTATTAAAATGGGTAAATTTTGGATTGATATTCAATGGTTGAATACCTACCACATGAAAAAAAATGGAACACCAATCAAGACAATAACTGCAACACCATAAAAACACACAATCCCGCTCACAATCGCAATACCATACAAACCAAACAATCACAATTTCATATTTTAAAAAACATACCTTATTCAATTATGATTGTTAATTCCTGGGTTATCACATAAGTTTTATCATCCTAGGGAATTAATTCATTAATCAGTATACGTAAATTACCGATTTTTATATTCAAATGTTCAACAGGAACCAACCAACAAGCAATTCATTTAGTGTGCAAAAAAGGACCACCAATGGCCATGATTTTAAGCGGGGTGTTTATCCTGTACATTTCACAACATAACCATCAATATCGAAAACTAATAAAATATGAACAAGAGGAAACCAATGAGTAAGATGAGTAAACTCACCGTGAAGGTGTCATTCATCATGCAGAAGAGGTGTGTTCTTGGTAAAGGATAGGCACGCGGCATAAGAGATTTGAAACTAAATATAAAACATAAAATGAGAACTCACATGTTAAATAATTTTATTATTCAATAGTGGGATTTTATTTTCCATCTATGATATCTTCTCATGGTTTAATTATTATGTGTGTATCTACTATTTTCCTAGATGTTCAACATATGAATGGGACATGTCTACTTTTCAAGAGAAATATCATTTTTAATTTACTCTAATTTAGGGGTAAAATATTCCACATTAATTGTATTTTTTCAGGGGATCTATGAAATCATGTAGGCATCATGAACGCCTTTTAGGTTAGTGTAAAGTCAGGCCTGTTGTTAGTTATGATACCAGTGTGGGTCGTATCATTACATTTCCAATTCTAATCGACCCATGTACATTTAAATATAGTATTTGGGGGGGGGGGTCAGACACTAATATATAGAAGGAATAAGAAAGTTAATAATTATCCTAGGCTCTCTAATACAAGTGATAAAAGATGAAACATACACCGGGTAAGGGAGAACCACCCAAGAGGAGAAGAGGGGGAGGTTGGCGTAGCGCGGAGGGATTATAAACTTATGTTTTTCTGCATTACTAATTCTAGGATTTTCTCTCATAGATCATGACTGATTATTAATGATTTCTCACTATTTTGAATATTATTTACATGGATACACGTATCCAAATTTACCTAAGGGTGAATATCCTCCACCAACTCAATATTTTTTCTACCTCCCAAAAAAATTGATTACCTTGTTAAAAATCATAATGCATTAAATTAAAAAAATTCAATTGTTTAACATGAATTGGGTGGGAAGATCTATAATGGCCACTTTGGAAGGAATTCTCTAGAAGATATAATGAACATGATATTCACAAGGGAAAAACAATTATATAGGTATAGGTTGAGGCTCGGGAACTTTTATCTCTAGGGAAATTATAAAAAGGGTGTTGAGACCAACTCCCCACTAGCCAACACATGAACTACTTTGACAACTGACGAAATCTATCCATATACATTACATTAAATAATTTTTGATGGATTAACTCTTGAGATGAATCGGTTTACACTAGAATAATATCTATTACCTTATACATTTATAGAACAAAAGATACATTGGAAAAGTAAATAGGATGAGTCAATGTTTGATCTCTTGTTGTGTTGCTTAATAAAAATACCACACCCTAGAATCCTTTTAAAGAATAATGTTATAAGTATGGAAAATTATATTCTTAAAATAAATTCTAGACTATCATAAATTGGATATCCCCTATTAGATAGAAAACAACACATTTCATTGTTTCTCCTTTAATTCCAAATAAATGAAATTATCTAATGATTGACTATAAAACATCTCCCATGATGTCTCGGGATCCTCAAAATCACCAAGAAACAAGATCCATCCCTAATGAATAGCTACCATAAACAAGATAATAAACAATGGAATCCAATGTTCCTTTATATAAATAATCAAAATAAAACAAATCTAAAAATCCTATAACCATATCTCAATATTATAATTAGGGATATTTCTCTATTAATTAAATAAGAACAAATTATGAAACTCACAAAATGAATTCCACTTAGAGTTATCCTACTTAGGGGATCTCCCTTATACAGTCAATTGAAGCATCCTGAATCACCCCACCCAACTCAAACACAAGTATAATCCTCTTACCATAAAAATATATATCACAATGCATAAAACAATACATAAAACATTGGTAGTGGTTTGAAACCACAAACATAAAAGTAGAGTTGACCCCTTTAATAATGCTCAGCCACCATATCTTAAGCTCATCCAGGCTCGATCAAGATCCATCATCCATTTTTGAAAACATGAGGAGGAAGGCACAGTGGAGGAGGATGATTCGATGGCCAGAGGAGGAGGATTTAGTGGCAAAAGAGGATGAAGAGAAGAAAGGTTGCTGTGAAAGAGGGATTACGGTGGAGGAGGAGGAGAAGGCAGTGGTGGCGGATGATGAGGAGGATGGTCACGGCGGAGGATGAGGACAAGACAGTGGTGGTGGCAGGGGAGGAGGAGGAGGAGTCATGAAATAGGGTTCCACTTCTGTGAAGGCTTGAATGGGTGTGCTAGAGGAGGGGCATGTTAGGGTTATTTTATAAAAACTGTTGGAACCTTTATCAGTGCTAGTTAAAAGCGCTGATGAAGGTATGTTTTATTAGTGCTAAAATAAAATCACTGATAAAACATACCTTTATCTGCGCTTTTTTAGCAATGATAAAGATAAGCCTTTATCAGTGCTAAAAAAGCACTAATAAATAGGTATTTTATTAGTGCTTTATTAGCCCTGATGAAGGCATATCATTATCAGCACTAAAAAAGCACTGATAAAACAAATAATTATCAGTGCTAAAATTATAGCACTGATAAATACTTATTTCAATAATCATTTTTAATTATATACATATAAATATATATATATATATTAAAATGTATTATATATTTATAAATTAAATAAATATTTTAAATATATTAAATATAAAAATATAATAAATACAATGAATTAATCTAATAAATCTAATAAATATCTAATAAAAACTATTTTTTAATATAAATATAATAATTTTATATAAATTAATAATAAAAAACATGTATCAGCACTAATAATAGCCCTGATAAATGTATACATTATCGGTGCTAAAAAAAGCGCTGATAAAGGGTAAACCCATATCAGCGCTTGTTTTAGAGCTGATAAACTCTATATTTATTAACGCTTTTAGCTAGCACAGATAAATTCCCACCCCTTTATTAGCGATTTCTACTTTTCACTGATAAAGGGAAATGCTTCCCTTGCCTTGTATTATGCTAGTGTAAATTAATTCAAAAAGTAATATCCATTAATGAAATGGTTGACCCTATGGATTATATGACTTATCCGCAAGTATATGTATAATTGGGTTTACACGTGTATAACATTCATTAACATCAACATAATCCAAAAATAATTAATAGTACTATTCTCCAAACTAACTCAAACGTAGATGACCCAAGACCTAAATTTTATAAATACTCAAGAAATAGTTCTCTAGTGAATTATTTCCTTTCATTAGACTCATATATCTCATTGATAGTAGAAATTATAAGTCTCTCATAAATCTCGCACATATTGTATGTGAGCTCTTAATATCTCTCAACTCCTTATTCGATGCCAATATTCTAAATAAATAGATAGATGTGTGAATATAAAATTATTATTACTTTTACATTTTTTTTAATTTGTATGATTTTTAGTAATTCAATATCCCTTGTGATTATCAAAATTAAAATCCATTTAAATCCTCCTCAAAACTGGAAAAAACGTCTATTTTTTATCTCATTTAAATATGAGATAATTTATCCTTCAAAATTTCTTGAAGACTCTGATATATCTCCTTAGATGATGTTTAATTACTTTAATCTTATATAAATTCCTAATGATTTGGAATTCATTCTTCTTTGGTATCCAATACAAATTCTACATCATCAGTATAGTGTATGCATTATATTTCAGGCTTTAATGGAAATGAATTAAACTATTAATGCCTTATATTTAATATATTTTACACCTTTAAATAGTTCATGTATATTTCAATGTTTGGCCCAACATCTAACACCTTCATAGCCCTCACGTATCACTTCTTTGAAATATTGATTATGAGTTCACATTAGATCCTCATCTTAAAATAACATATTCATGAAGATAAATAGTTTACACCATCTGAATTTATTTTCTCTTCCGATATCAAAATCTCTAAATTTATAGAGTTTTACCCCTTATGTATGTTATATTTCCTTATGTGAGTTTCCATTTAAATATTAGGGTTTGGATATGTATTGCTTTCCTATGTCTCTTGATTGTGGAATGATAGAAAATCCCATATGTAGTAATTCATGTACCCATAATGAGATACATGGTCATCCCATAAATGAATATGTGCACAATAAAACTCTGTGAACTAAGTTATAAGGTTCTTTGAGGAAAATTCCCATATATGAAGTTTCAGTTTAGATGACCTCCCTCAAATAGCCTCCTATCCTTATTATTATTCTCCAAGGAATTCTCAATTACTTAAACATGACTCAAAAATGTTTTATAAAATACTCATTCATCCACAAACATGTGTCTTTGAATCCTATGAATTTTATCTAAACAATCATCATATTTAAATTTCGTTTTCACTTGGATCAAGAAATGTGATGTATAAGTTATAAGGTTAAATATTCTCCTACATCAGAACATGGTAGTATCCTAACTATATTATATACTTTCATGGAATCCTTATCAAGGATATAATCAAATTACATATCATGAATTTATATCATTACTCTAAGATTCATCATCTCCTAAAAACATATTGACATCATTCCCTATTATCTACAAATATAATTCAATCAATGGGGACAATAATCTATCCATTTGTGTTTGTTATCAATACCTCTAAAAACAAGTTTTATGTCAATATGTGAGACCCCTTTTCTCCCCTTTATTGAAAATAAAATAAATATGAAAAATATTGGGGTGTGCTCATCTAATTTGTCCCATAAACATCATATCATCCCATTTAGTATCATTTCATGAACAATTTTTAAAAGAGGAATGATATTACCTAATTTCATAGAAAATTTCCTTTAGTTATAAAACTATATGTCTATGTTGGTTAAGCTGGTATTAAAAAAAATTATAACCAATATTATCATTTCTTTCCATAAAATATAGTACAAGTGGTACCATTCTCTGGATATCCTTTTTGGGAAGTCTTATTTATATTTTTTAAAATTAATATGTAATCTACACATAAATCAAAAAAAACATCCAAATAATTATTTTTCAGGGCATAGTCCCCCACATTGTTTCAGCCATTTTCAATCAAACACTCCAAATTAATATGTGAATTTAATATAAACCAAATCCGTTTTGTAAGCATGATTTTTATACCACAAAAACATTAGTTTAATAATCTAATAAATATTTACAAGTTCACTAGAATTCATTGCAATGATATACTCGTGTTAAGAATAATCCCCCTCAAGGGATTAATTTATTTCCCCTTTATCATGGAGAATTTGCATCAGTAGTATTTCTATAATCATATTTGTTTTCCATATGTGACAACATGAAATAATCCCCTTGAATTAATTATTTCTTAGTTCCAAAAACATAAACTACTAGATATTATAGAGTGGCCTCTTTATTTGTTTTATATGTAATATTTAGTCTAGGAGTTTTATATTATCATTGTATTCTTTTTCTACCCAATGCTATCACTTATTATTTTTATTTCATGATCCCCCTTACATTGTGAAACATTTTTCTTCATCTCAAAATTTAACTAAACCTCATTGAATTATACTGACATCATCCTTATCATGGATTTTTTATTAAGATAGTATAATAGTTATACAGTCCTTTGAATCATGTCTAACATCTTATCACATCTCACAGGAATTTACTTGTAGTTTCAATCCATTCATTTTTTATGTATTCTCATGAACATTCATCTCACTCCTTGAACCACATTCTTCCCTTTTTCCTCAGTATTCTCTTGATCCTTCAAATTTTGTTTTTTGAATTTGGGTAGTTCTAGACAAACAACATGAAATTATTCCTTTTTTTTATCAACATTATTAGTATTCTTATCTGACTTTTATATCTTCTAAACTATTCTTGAATTTTCAAAATTTTTTTTGTGAATATCCTTCTCTTTTTAGCATAGGGATCTATACATGATAATCTAAGCATGCATTATGTAGCCTTATGATCTTTCATTCCACATATTCCACACAATTCTTTCATAGTATAAATTTTGTTTTGGATGGAAAATATTGTTGCATATATTATCATATATTTATCTAATAGGGTTTTTTACCATATTTTCTCACTAAAACACCCTCTAGGCTCTTTCCACTTCCCAAATAATGACATGTTATACTAAAAAGTAAAATATTTGTGATAATTCCTCCACCAATAATAATAATGAAATCTGAATTGTAATCATCCATTATGAAATTAAATATGTTCATAATTATATACTCACTATCTTCCATCCAATCAAGCCTACTACTATATATGGAGCTATAGTTTCATTAGTTTTTCTCTTCCATTGATGCGAAATAATAACTATCAATATCCTTATTCTTATATCTGTATACATGTATTTTTTTGAACATCCAATATTAGTTATAAAATATTTTTCTTGGGATTTATAAGAACCATATCTTACCTGACAATTAGAACCCTAATTCTAAATAACTTTAAATGATCCACCATTAACCTATATTGATTTTTTGAAATATTTTATATCCATGTTCAAGTCATGTTGAACAATGACACATATGGTCTTGTGTCTCAAAGATATCATTCTATTTAGTAACTAATATTCTTTTAGATCACAAAATATATTTATGTTTCTTTCTATTTCTATTTTTTCCATCTTGATCTCATAAACATATACTAATTTCATCCAAATAAAGTCTAATTTTTCTTTATAGACATTGAATTTTTACCTTAAAAATGTTCATATTATCTTTCTTAATCAATTTTATCTTCTTAGGACGTGATTCAAACTTCCATTTTAGATCCCACTCAACCTTAGTCCTTCATTATCAATCATTATCATTACTTGATGAATCAAATACTTTTTTGAAATGACCAAAGAATGTAACCTCATTATCTGATAAATAATATGATTTTACTTACTCTTTATTAGTAATTAAATTTATTCTTTTTCTAATGATTAACATCTTCATAACATTAATCTTCTTATTATTTTTTATTTTATCATCCTCCTTATATGTATAAGATTATTCAATATGAATCTTTGGAAAACAATTACAATATAACCAACATCATTGAAATTATAACATCTCATAAATTTCAAACATTTACTTTCCATTTTACCCTCTTGAATATCTTTGATAAAAGATCTACGATTGGGTTTAGATTTTTATAAGCCTCCTCATCATCTAAATTATTTGATTCATCATCATCACCTTCTTTCACATTCCCTTTTCTCATGGATTCAAATACAATTTCATCTTTGGGTTTCTTTTTGAATGATGGAGCCTTCCTCTTATTACAGGTTATGAAAATGTTTTGAAGTTCATCAATGGTTAAGTATTCCTTTTCTTCCAAATATGAATCCTTGAGATAAAATATGTCCATGAAATTTCTCACAAATGTATCCAAAATGATTGAATGCTCTAACTTCTCAAAAAATCTTCAAATTTTACTAACTATTTCATTTACCCTAGGGAAATGTCACACCCACCATTTTTAAATTATTTATTTTTTAATGTTACTGGGCATCGGGTAGTTCTGGTTGATGCCTGGCTTAAACTTTTTTGAATTCTTATTTAAAAATGCTTGTTTTGGCCTGGACAGCATTCAGCACACCACGGGCAAAGTTGTGTGGCTTTGCCTGAGTCATCGTGCGACCTCACCCGATTCATCGCATGGCCTAACCAATGTTCAAGGAAGATAAATAAAATGTAAGTAATAATAAAATGGAAATAAAAAATGAGTGATAAAATTAAAATAAAATAAAAAAAGAAAAATATAATTAATTTAATGAAAAGTAATAATTTTATTATTTGATGATATTATTATTATTATTATTACCAATATTATTGTTTATATTGTTATTAATAATTATTATTATTATTATATTTAAGTTGACTCAGTTATTTTGGGTCTTCAATTAATTTTTTTCTCTTATTTTATTTTTCCTTTTTTTCTCTCTTATTTCTCCCCTGTCCTTTGGGGAATCGTGTTATAGGCTCCCCTTTACCCTAGGGACACGGGGAATACCCCCTCCCCTAAAACCCTACCTTGTACCACCCCTATGGCCAACCTATTCCCCGAACAACCGCCACGCCGCCCCCTGCTCCACTTGGTTGGCCTTCATCCGACGAACCGTTCCTCCTGCACATGCGATATCATAGGCCTCCCTAGCTCCTATTATGATTAATTTCCACCCCATCACCTCCCATTGAAATTTCCATCACATGCTTCCACCTTCTCCCCTTACAGTCAGAGCTTCATCCTCCTCCTCCCAACAAGTATCTCCAACAAACCACCAGTGTGCCTTCCCACTTCCCTCACACCACCCGCAGGCTGTCCCGCTGCCTCGCCTCAGACCACACTACTTGCTGCCTCAACCAGATCTACCTCAACCCTCTTTTCTGACCAGATTTCCAGTATGACGCACCTCTAACGGCCCTTTCTCATGATTCGTTAGCCTCTTGCAACATCGTTGTATGTGTGTTTCTCTTCGATGGGTTTAGTTCCTTCTGTTGGTAGATTTTCAGGTTAGGTTTTATGTTGCGGTTGGTTTGATTATCGTATATTTGAATTGATGTTTTAATTTTAGGGTTTAGTTTTATTGTTTGATGAGTTTTAGGCATGAAGTAGTTTTTTCACACCACATTCATGATTTTTTCCTACACCGAGGTAGGTGCTTCCATGTCTAATTATTATTTGATGAATTAATTTGCATTTTTAATTAATTTTGCATATTATTTAATCCATTTTTGTGGTGAGAAGATGGTTTTCATTGTAATTTGATATGAATTTGAATTGTTTAGTAGTGTGTTTATATCATGTGTGTGATTTCGGCTGAAAATTAATCTCTAGTTAATTTTTATTGATTTTTAAATTGAGTGGTAAGTTTATTAATATGTGAAAGTGGTTAAAATTTTATTTTTGACATGGTTTCATGTGAATTTGGTCATAAAATAAGGTTTTTTTTGTTTTTGTGGGTAACACCATGTGTTTTTTTAATTGTTTTATAAACTTATATTTTTGTCTTATTAAATTGTGTGATTTGTGAAAAGGTGTCTTACAAATAGTGTAAGGTTTTCCATCAAACTGTTTGTCTGGTTTAGGTCACATGTTAAAATTATATTTGAGAACATGTGATGTTGGAACAATTTTTGGATATATAAATGGTTACTTTAGTGTGTTTAAGGACTTTTTAAACTCCATTGATAATGTTTTGTAAACATTTTAAGTGATCTTAATGCATTTTTTTGGGAAAACCATCATTGAATTTTTTATTAGTGTTTTGTAAATTGTACAGTTAGTGTGTTAGGAAGTTTAGATAATGCATTTTATGTTTTGGAGTGGTGTCATAAATCGTTTTGTCTTGAAAGATGTTTTTAGTGAGCTTTGGATTTTAAAATTATGTGACATGTTTGAATCTATTTAATAAATTTTCTTAGTGGTTTGTTTAATTATAAAATTGTCTTCTTAAACTATGTATTTGGTTTAATTTAATGTGCATGTGGTGTAGATTATGTTTTAAAAAGATTTTTAGTGTGTGTATGGTTTTAAAAGAGGTTTTGGGTGTGTGAATTTTCGTTTTGTGTGTGCAAGCACCTTGTATATATTTTATGTATAAATGTGACTTGTGACTTAAACTTGGATTTTAAATGTGAAATTGATGGTGTAAATGGTAACTTGGATTCTGTGGTGTTTTAGCTAAGATTTTTTTATGTGATGTGCACCCTTTATGAACGTGAAACTATTTGAGCACAAAGTGGGAAGCCTGAGTAGTTAGGAAGGTGGACAAGGGTAGGGGGATAGTGATCTAAGGGTGGCATCAGTGTTGTTTCACTTAGAAAGATTGAAAAATAGAACGCTGACTAAACATATGAATGAGTGTGGGCCACTAGGCTATGGGTGATTCCCTACTAGTAGCTCGCGCATGTGAATGACTGAGGTTCGTGGTTTCTAATACACTTTTTCTGAGGGTTGTGGTTTATAAGACAGGTTTACTGAGGGATGTGGTTTATAATCCATGTTTCACCACGAAACAAAGATCTAAGGTCCCACTCTAGCTAACTCCCCTGAGGCCTATCCCATATTTGGCACTCCTTGTTTACTTTATGCTCAACGGAGTGACCCTTGGGTTATCTTAAAAGTAATTGTGTATGTGATTTTTAATCTATGATCTTTTCCTTAAAAATTGATTTCATTAAAAAATGTTCAAGCATTTATTTTCTTTTTATTATTTTAACCGAAAATTTTATTCTTTATTTAATGGTTATGTGTGGAATATTATTTTGGTTTCATCCTACTAGGCTCTTGGATCACACCCAACATGTACCTTTGGATGTATGTATACCTTATTCTTTGTGTATCCTAGGTTCAAGAATCATGTGTATTGATGGTGGTTTGGGTTTTTTATGGTCTTATCATGGAGGTTGGTGTTGGTAGTTTGGTGATGTGGCTTCTTATGACGTTTCAAGGTTGGTATTGGATTTTTAGTTTTCTATCATTTTTGTAGTTCCCTTTGGGTTTTTTATTTGAATTATTGACTTTTAATCTGATTATAGTTTAAATAAATGTTTTTTTGTCTATTTCTAGTGTCTGTTTTTATAACTTTTTAGTGGTTTTGTGTTTATTATTTTAGTTAAATTGTTCTCATGTATTGTTTTTGACACTCGGGCTGTTGTGGAAGACCGTGGGGATCAAGAGCGCCCTTAGAACCTTATCGAGAACCAGGAAGAGTGCCGTGATGGATGGAAACAGGGCCTAGTTCATGAAAAAATGGAATTAGAGGAGGTTATCTCTCTTGTGTCATGTTATTTTGTAATAGAGTTAGGGTAGACCAAAGTTAAGTGTGTCGGGACTTTACGTTCTAACTACGAACAAGGATCCTGAGTAGCACACCTCAGGGAGGACATGAGTTACAAGGGTAAGTTGAGGTTTTTATGACTCTTTGGTCCCTATTGTCAATCATGTTTAAGGAAAATGAAAATGGAGTAGGTTCAGTGGTCCGAGTGAGCTCGCAGGGCTGGGAAATCCATGTGGAGTTGGGGATTTTGTCTTAGAATACTCTCTTTGGTGGTGGCGTGATTTGCGTATGGATTTTAACCAAATGTCTCAGTCAACCACTAACACTAGTTTCCTCTTTCATCGTTCCTCGTCTCTTTGTTTTTGAATCATAGAAATCTAGTTTTGAAGTAAAAAATGGTTTGGTCTTGAAAAATGTTTTAAAATGAATCACTTTAAAAATAAAATGATGTATGAGGTTCGAAATATATGTTTTGAATGTTTTGGTTTTGAAAATTTGAAGGATCTAGTTTTGATCATTGGTGTTTTCATGGGAAATCACATGCATGGGTGTGTATGGAAAGAGAAATGGTCAATCGTACAAGCAGATGAGTGCCTATATGGACATGAGGTTGGTGCTGGTGTGGTATGAGAACATGCGTGTGTGGGGCCCATGGGACACTATTGGTGTTTTTGCAACCCACCAGCATCATTTATTTTAAAAAAATTATTAAAAGAATATTTGTAGTTTTAATAACCGGTGATTTTGTGTTGTGTCCTTGTATTTTGGAAATGTCAGATTTGAGGTGTTTCAAGACGATATTCCTTTTGGGATGATTTGTGTCTTGATTTTGAATTCTTATTGGTAAGTTCGTGTGAAAGTGTTTGTCTAGTAATTCTTTTTAAACGTTCTTCGGCAAGACCTTGTAGTGGTTCCCCCTACACATTTAGTGTTTTATTGAAGTATTTATTGGCCATTGGACTAGTTTGATTGGGTCCATGGTTTTATTTCGTGACAAGTGTATTCCCCCAAAAAGTGTTTGAATGTGATTGAAGTGCATCCATGGGAAATTTTTTGTTGTTTGTTTCTCTAGTTTATCGAAAGAATCTCTTATTGAATTTGAAATTGGACACACCTCTCCTTTTTACAATCATTCAGATTCTCCTACATCAAGAGGGTGATGCAAGAGGGGTTGAATGAATCTTTGGATTCCTTTAGTCAATTTATAGTCAAGGTTGGATTTTCACCATGTTAAGTTAAAAGTACTATTTGGAAACGGTGAAGGAGATTACAATGGGGAAAGATGGAAGCAACCCGGAGTTGTCAGTGTGGGATACTATTTTAAATTACCCTTGGTCCTTCACTGGTTTCTTTTAAGAAATGTTTTTTGTTAGGACACTAGTGTGGTAGACCAAGTCACATGGCGATGCTATAGCTGATTGCATGAATCACATGTTTTTTAAGACTCATTTTAAAGTCTCTCTCAGTGTAATGTTTCTGTCAACAATAATGATCTTGTTCGGTTACTATTTGCGGTGTCATGTTCTCATTTAGTGTGAAAAAGGGTGATTTACATGCACCATTTTGGCTCTTTTGTTGGTAAATGTTCCATCTCGGAGTAGGTGGATGTCAGAGTGTATTGTGTCTGATGGTGTTGTCTCGAATACAGTATAGTTGATTTCCACACTAGGAAATAATATTCAATGTTTAAGAGTCTCCAATTCTTTATTGTGGGGCAAGAGAAGCTTCAAACATCATGGCTCCATCCATAGGCCTCAGAGTGAAGTTGGTGCGTGGTCATAAACTCTATGAGTGTATGGGACCCCATATTTATTTCTGTCGTTGGTATTGAAGGTGAAGGTGGTTTAAATTTTTTATGCGGTTGTTCCATTCTAAATGCCCCATTTGGGTGTGTGACGATTCTTGTAGCTATGAGGAGGAGTGGTCGTCTAATTACCTTATTTTCCTATGGATTGGTTCCCACCGGATGTATTCACTTTTAGTGGTCCAAATTGGGTCTATTGGGTAAGTCAGTATCAAATTTTAATAGTGATCATCTAGGGATGTGGAGATGTTTTTTGTCTTAGGTCATGGTTTTAATGCCCTAGTAGTTGGGCCCTACCCTCCCCACCCCTTGTGGTGGGGTGTCTGGTCACTGTCGGGAAATTTTCAATGTTTTGTATCTTATGTTAGTTCTAATGGTGGAAAGACCCACGATGAGCCTTGCACAGATGTCTCCTGAATTAATTGGTGTTGTCCCTTCTTCATAATGGTGGGGAGCCTTTCTGGGCCTCCCCGTGTCGATTTTCCAATCTCATTTCAGATGTTAGTAAGATTATAATGGTGGGGAGCCCCTTTGGGATTTCCCATGATGGCATTTTAGTTCTATTCCTATAGATGACTTGGTTGTTGCTGATCAAAGTTTTCCTTCAAATGGAGTGGTTTTTGTTCCACGGTGCTCTAGGTGTTTCGGTTTGTGATGTTTGATTTCATGGCTGTGAGAGTTCCTTTCCTTGATTAATCAACTGGAGGTGCACTAACTCTTTGGGGTGGGTGAAACATAGAAGAATGTTTTTATGGGTTTCTTGATTTTGTAATTTAATTCACATTCTCTAATCATGGTTTGTTTGGCTCTTCTCTCTTGCTTTTTATATGGATCCTATTTGAACTTCAAGGAGGTCTCAGTTGTTGTTTTGGGTTTCATCTTTAGTTGTGGATTTCTGGGGACATAAAACACTATGGTGGGGAGAATTTGCACACCCTCCATTTTTAAATTATTTATTTTTTTAATTTTACTAGGAATCGAGTAGTTCGTGTTGAATCCCAACATAAAAATTTTTGAGTTCTTATTTATAAACTTACATTTTGGCCTTGACAGTATTCAGCGTACTACGGTCGAAGTTGTGCGGCTTTTCTCAAGTCACATCACGACCTAGCCCGGTTCATCGCATGGAAATCCTGATGTCCAGGTCAGATAAATAATATTTTATGAAAGATAAAATGTAAATAAAAATAAAAATGAGTTATAAAATGAAAAAAGAAAAGAAAAAATGTAATTAATTTAATGAATTTTTTAATGAAAAAATAATATTTTCTTATTTGAGGATATTATTATTATTATTATTATTATTATTACTATTATTTTTTATATTATTTTTAATAATTACTATTATTATTATATTTAAGTTGATTCAGTTTTTTGGGTCTTTATTTCATTTTTTTGTTTTATTTTCATTTTCTTTTTTCACTCTTCATTCTTTCCCATTCTCTTGTTGCATCGTGCTAAGTGTCCCCTCTTTCCCCTTGGGTCACGGCGCACACCCCCTCCCTTGAAAACCTACATTGTGCCGCCCCCATGGACAGCCTCTTCCTTGGACACCCACTGTGCCACCCCCAACTCCACTTGGCCAGCCTTCGTCTGACGAACAGTTCCTCCGGCGCATGTGACATCACCGGCCTCCCCACATCCTGTCACGATGAGCTTCTTCCCCACTGCCTCCCGTCGCAATTGTCGTTGCTAGCCTCCCCCTACTCCCCTTGTAACTAGTGCTTCCTCCTCTTCCTGGAGAGTATCTCTAGTGAACCACCCACACACCACCCCCATTCCCTCACGCCACCTAGGAGTCGTCCCGCTACATCGCCCCAATCCACGCTACCTGCTGCCTCACCCAGACCTGCATCATCCCTCTTTTCTTACCAGATTTCTAGCATAGCGCACCTTCGGTGGCCCTCCCTCGTGCTCTGTTATCCTCCCTCACCTTCATCATATGCATGTTTCTCTTCAATGTGTTGATTTCATTCTGTTGGTAGGTTTTTGGGTTAGGGTTTATGTTTCAGTTGGTTCGATTATGGTATATTTGTCTCGATGTTTTCTTTTTTAGGGTTTAGTTGTGTTGTTTGAGGATCTTCTAGCGTGTGGTGGGTTTTAGGCACCAAATTTGTGATTTTTTTCTAAACTGAGGTGGGTGGTACCATGTCTAATTAATATTTGATGAATTAATTTGCATGTTTAATTAATTTATCTTATTATGTAATCCATTTTTTTGGTGCAAAGTTGATTTTATTTGTAATTTGATATGTATTTGAATTGTTCCGAAGTGTGTCTATATCATGTGTCTGATTTCTACTAAAAACTCATCTCTAGTTAATTGTTAATTATTTTTAAATTGTGCTATTAGTTTATTAATTTGTAAAAGGGGTACAAATTGTATTTGTGACAAGCCGTCATGTGCATTTTGTCATAAAAGAATGTTTTGTGTGGGTTTGGTGGGTAACACCAATTAATTTCGTTCAAATTGTTTTATAGGCTTATATTTTTGGATTATTAAATTATTTGATATGTGGAAAGGTGTATTACAAATGGTGTGATGTTTTTCATCAAATTATTTGTGTGGTGATGGTCACACTTTTAAATTGTATTTGTGTGTGTGTGATGTTGGAACATATTTTGGTGTGTAAATGGTTACTTTAGTGTGTGTAAATCCTTGTGAAATTCTTTTGATAATTTTTTATAAACTTTTTAAGTGATTTTAGTGTATTTTTTTGTGACAACCCATATTGAACTGCTTATCAGTGTTTTGTAAACTATGCATTTAGTGTGTTAGAAACTGCATATGATACAATTTATGTTTTTTCATTGTGTCATAATTCATTTTTTCTTGGAAGAGGTTTTGAGTGATCTTTGGATATTAAATTATGTGACATGTTTGGAAACTATTTAATAAATTTTCTTAATAGTTTTTTAATTATAAAAGTGTCTTTTTAAACTATGTAGCTAGTTTAATTTAATGTGAAATCAGTGTAGATTAATTTATAAAAAGATTTTTGGTGTGTGTATAGTTACAAAAAGGGTTTGGGTGTGCAAATGGTGGTTTTGTGTGTGAAAGAAACTTGTTTATATTTTATGCATAAATATGACATGTGATGTGAACTTGGATTTTAAAAGTGAAATTAATGGTTTAAATCGTATTTTTGAATGTGTGGTGTTTTAGATTTTATCTTTTATGTGATGTGAACCCTTTTATGAACATGAAACTTGTTTGAGCACAAAGCAGGAATCCAGAGAAGCTAGTAAGGTGGACTAGACTAGTGGGATACTGATATGAGGGTGGCTTCAGCCCTATTTCACTTTGAAAGATTGAAGACTACAACACTAACTAAGCATATGAATGATTGGGGACCACTAATCTATGGGTGATTCCATACTAGTTTCTTGTGCAAGATAATGACTGAGGGTCATAGTTTTTAAGCCATTTTTTTATAGGTTCATGGTTTCTAAGCCACTTTTACTGAGGGTCGTGGTTTCTAAGCCACATTCGACCAAGACAAGAAGATCTAGGGACCCACTATAGCTAACACCCATGAGGTCTCTCCCATATTTAGTGCTCCTTGATTACTTTACACTCACCCGCGTGACACTTGGGTTGTCTTAAAAGTAAGTGTGTATGTGTGTTTTAATCTGAGTTATTTTATTTAAAAATTATTTTCCTTAAAAACTGTTCAAGAATTTATTTCATTTTATTTATTTTATCAGAATATGTATTCATAATTTAATGGTTATGTGTGGAATCTTATTTTGGTTTCATCCTAATAGGATCTTGGCTCACAACCCGCATACACCTTTGGGTGTATGTAGACCGTGTTCTTTGTGTATCCCAAGTTGAGGCATAGTACATAGCGATGGTGGTTTGGGTTGTTGATGGTATTTTTGTGTAGGTTGGTGTTTATTGCTTGGGGATGTGTCTTCTCATGTCACTTTGATTTTGGTATTTGTGTTTTAGTTTTCTATCTTTGTTGTAGTTCTATTTGGGTATTTAGTTATTTGTAGACTTCAAATCTGATTATAGTTTAAAGGCATATTTGGTTGTATATTTCCAGTGTCAGTTTATTTATCTTGTTAGCGGTTTTATGTTTATTATTTTGGGTACATTGTCGCAATGTATTGTTTTTGATACTCGGACACTTGTACCAGCCCATGGAGATTAGGAATGACCTTCGGGCCTTGCTGCGGACCAGGCCAGGCACTGGGTTGGATGGCCACCCAGCCTGGTTCTTGACATGAAATAATCAACTTTATTCTCAACATCATCAATTTTTATTTCTTAAAAAATGATTACAAAAACCAATTATTTTGGGTTACATGACTTTGATATTACCCTCATAGCTAGTTCAAAAATTTTCAAACATTTCATTGGTAGTCCAGAGACCAATGAATTTGGTGTTGAAATTATTTGATAGTGATATGAGGATGAAATTTTATGATCCTCCCTCTATCTCCATCTTTGTATTTTTAGTATGATGCATTGGATAATATTCAAAAATAGTTGAAACAATTATTATAGAATCTTATTTGTATTATAGTGTGAGTGAATAAAGATAGGACACTATATTATTCCAAAAATAATAGTATCTTATATGATTTAATGTTGGTACCCATTGGTTGTTCATAGAATTATAATTATACATTTTGAAAGGAGAAAAATTATTTGATCTTTATAGGGGACCTTGGTATGTGATACCAATTGTAGAGACCCATGCTAGATAGAACACTGGGAGGGGAGATGAATCAATGGTCATGATTTTATGAATTGTTATCCTTTTAAATTCATCCTTTATAATAGATTATAGTTCATGATCCAATCAATGAAATATCATATCCTCACATTATGTTCATTATAAAAATGAAAGATATCATCACATTGTATTGACAATGTTCAACTTGGGGTCATAGTTCACTAAATATTTGATATATTCCCTGAAATGGATTTTCCACTATATTAAATAATTATTAACACCATGAATTGTTCATTTATATAAACACATAGTCCACTAGGTTAGGTTTAATAATTTTCTGACAACAAAAAATCCATTGAGTTCCCACAACTTCTAAAATATGCTGGAAGATACTTCATTTCGTTAAAAATGAGGATCATGTAATAATGTATTTAAAGATGTTGATGATACTACTCATTCATGAGTAGATATATAAATAAATATATTCATATATATACATAAATAGGATCAGTAGCTATAGATAATGATTAAAACCATTGGTTTTAAAAATTGCTCAGATCATAGAATATTTGAGTCCATATTCTTTTGTATACTCAATCGATGGTATGTTTTATATGGTGAATGATATTCCAACATCATGTTATTAACCCTATTAGACAATTTAAATTATTCATCTCTCGTAAATCTCTTAGACATTGTTTGAAGGTTCTCTATATTTTTCAATACCTTATTTGATACCTTAGTTCAACATAAATAGGGAAATGTATTCATCAATAATAATTATTTTCCCTTTCACATTATTTTTAATTATCACAATTTATGATAATTCAAAATAATTTTTGATTTTATGCCTGAAAATAATTTTAAATACACATAAAACCCACTAAAGTCTTCAACATTTAATTTAATTTAAATATGGTAAAAATTTCTATGAAACCTCTCAAAGACCTAGGTATTTTTCATCATGATATATTGAGTTATTACATACTTATTAAAAAAAATTAAAACATATAATTTTTTATTTAGTGAATTAATCTATAAAATATTCATCATCAATTATTTTCATGCATGATATTTCATGCAACAATGTAAAAGAGATTAATTAATTAAACATTTTCATCAATATCTTTTGATCATTAAAATAGTTATTTCATATTTATATTCATGTCCTACAATGTGGAATATCCCACTACAATATAGAACTCACCCCTAGACCTTATGAATCTCTTCATTGCAATGTACACTATGAGTTAATAGTGCATTGCTAACTTGAAATAAATTCTCTATAAAATCATCAAATTGCATTGTTAGATTTTATTTTATCCTCATATATCAAAATATAGAAAAATACTTAATTTCACCTAGTATGTATGAAAAATTACCTTTCATGGGTTTTAATTTTCATAATTTTGTTTGACTATAGTGAATTTTGCTAGAATTCTAGATTCAAGAATACTAGGAAACCCAATTCATCATCATTAAATACCCATAAACCAATATTTTATCAGCCTATAATTGCATACAAGTTCCAAACAGCTACATGAGTAAAATCATGTGGTTCACTAACAGGAATTCCCAAATGTGAATCTAAATTTTAGTGGAGTTCACTCAAATATCCTGAGATACTCTTCAATATCATTCTCAATAACATCAACACTACACAAAAATGTCATATAAAATGATTCTTCATCCACCAACACATGTATTTGACTCCAATGAACATTATTAAAGAAATATTCATATTTAATTATAAATCATTCTTGGATCATGAAACGAGATATTCATGCTAACATCTTCATTATTCCCTTTCCATAGAACAATGAAGTGGATCAATAAACTTATATGCTTACATGGATGGATTATCATGAATGAAATCCAATTCTGTCTCGTTTACCTATAATAATCCTATAAGGATAATCATATCCTCAACATATATTAACATCCTAACATATTGACAAGAAATATAATTTATTAAAATGGAAAAACAATTTAAATGTTAATAAATTAACATAGGAAAACAAAATATGTCATTGAGGCTAGGCTGGACATTCTTTATTTGGGGATAAGGTAATATTTGGCCCTAGTAAAAGGTGAAATACAGTGTTTTCTTCCTCTAGTGTCTTACACACTTTACAATAAATAGATATTTTATATTGGTAACTTCTCAAATAGTGTAATTGTTTAAGAGGGGTATTAATCAAATATCAAGAATATCATGTCATTAACTGATTTGGTGTTGAAGATATTAAAATCAAATGAATATCATGTTCTATATGATATTTTTTGCTTGTTTCTTTATATTCCACCCTACCTTAAGTTTTTCACACACAATTGATAGTATTTTCTTATTTTTCAATGATATATATAGTAAATTTATAGACATGTCTATTTTCTCGACTATGTAAAATGAAATTGTTATTATATTTTGTGAATTCAATATGTTATTACCACTATAATTATTTGATATATTGTTCCACAAGATAGTTCACTAAGATATAGAGATATACCTATGTGGTGCTATATATTATAAATTTATGTACAACATTTAAATTTATATTAATATTTTAGAGGGGAATATAAAAAATCAAACTCATATGGATGGTTATATTATAGAGTGATATTTTATTATGGAGGAAATTGAATTCTATATTAACTCCATGTCAGATGTGGATAGTATTGGCCTCCAAAATTCTTATTATATTTATCACCTAGTAGGTGAATGAATTCCAAAAATAGATGTCATTATAATTACAATTATAGAGTAGTAGAAGGCTCATATTTATGTATTACATAATATTATAGTTTTTATTCCATATGTTGAAACTCATAATGTAATTATTAGGTATTTAAATACATTAAGGTATGATAATTGTGTTTTTATTCTTACTTTCCTAATATTGTAATGATTACAAACACTTTTTAACTAGTAAAAAAATCATTGAGTGGATTAAAATTTCTATGATATGTTATCAATCTTCTTATTGGTGGAATAAATAAAGAAATATTGATGAAAATTGATGTACTCTATTGAACTATTGTAATAAATGTTGATATCATGAAAATTAATTCTTATAGAAATCAATGGTATTGAAATAATTATAATATTCCTTGTAAAAGATTTTTGTTATCTAGAATCACAAGCTAGCTAGTATAGGGAACTAGCTAATCTGTTTCAAGTGGATAGAAGAAAATATTATATAGGAGGTACACCATCTAGAAAGTATAGGTCTATCAACCTACCATTGTATTTCTACCAATTAGTCATGAAAATTTTAGAATTACAACATTATTACCCATCCCACCAACAATCTAGTATAGACCATTGGCCAGCTAGTGGTAATATAAAAAAACACTACAAGATGTTCATCAACTAGTTGGTAAATAGTAATCTCTATTCGGTAGAGGTTTTAAAAAATCATTCAATCACATGTATCATGTCGGTGACACATTGGTGTTGATGTTGACAGTCTATAGAAGCATTTTTATGGCCAAAAATAAATTTAATTCCCCTTCTAGTACTTCATTTAATATAATTCAATCCAGATAATTCTTTGTGACCATGGAGGCTAAAGGCATAAAAACATGAAAATCTAAAAAACTCTCTACATTCTTCAATTTTCGCCAAGTTATGCTTTTACTCTCAATTACAATCAAAAAAAATTCACTCATCGTAAATCATTATCACTTCTTATACATTATTCTATCTCTATATTACTATTATTTCTTATTACTTGATAGATTAAGACTGGGCTTCAAATGGATTATGCCTGAAAAACTATCTATCTCATTCCTTAATTGTATACCAATTCTCACAATCGTAAGTAGTTTGGGTTTTGGTTTTCTTTCAAAACCCACTAAAAGGCCTAGGAATTCATTCCTTTTTAGATTTCTAGATAAAAATATTTAAAAATTGTGCCTGATTGTAATTCATGTTTCATTCTTGTGACTTCCTAGACTCAAATGCCACTTAACGGGTGCCCCAATCCCAGTGGGCCACATGGCCTCAAGTGAATCTCCCCAAACACCAAAGATTATCGACCAGAAGCGAGGGCCTAGGGTGTGTCTGTGGGGATAATATTACATCATTGGAATAGTGAAGTATAGTGGAAAGAATATATATGAATGATGAACTAAGTATGCAATATAAATAAATAGTGGAAGAAAACTGATGTAATAGATAAATGAGAATAATAATAATTGTATCAACTAAAACAATGATGATGTAATGACATGTCTGTAGAAAACTAGAAAACATTGATACAAGAAAATACGCATAACATTTTCCACCAAGTAAACAAAAAAAGACTACTCCAAGCATCAAGATATCCAACCCAGTCATATGCTATCAACCTTAATTCTATCAACAAGTAATCAAGTTTTCAAAGTTATATACTTCCTTTTTTCAACACCTATAGTCATGTAATCTACTGCATGTACCAAACAGCACCCGGAGAGGATGTGAGATAAATCTCAGTGGGCCACCACCAATGGTGTCTATAACCTCTGACCCATGTAATGGAATATAGCAGTTTGTAGTCATGCATATATAATGAAAATAAATCAGTACAATTTAACTAAATACCCAGGTACCTGCTTCAGCCCTCAACTTTTGGATGAACATGTAACAAGTTCATTAATTAAATAATTTCCATTTAATTTTAATAGTTCATGTGATGCATAGCCATCACTGACATAACCATGTGATAGTATAAATAGTGAAAGTCCCAAGATGTAACAAGGAAACTTGACAAAGATATCTAATGAGGGAGTTATAGGGTACTAACTTAGGTAATGTATATCTCATGGAACTCTAACATAGTATTATCTGAGTCTAGCTAAAGGGTAAGAGTGTAATCCATGGAGCATAATCCAAGACATTCCACAATAAGGCACCTACCGAGTCCAAGGTGATCGACCAAGGTAAAATGCGGTTAAGAAAATATAGGGCCCTATGAGATTTCACCATGGCACATAGAAGTCAATTCAGGATCCAAGGAGTGTATCAAAGATATCCTATAATAATTTAAAGGAACCTACAGTAGTATATTGGGCATCCGATGAATAGACCAGAACCAGAGTCCAGGTGGGTATCAACAAAAGAAAACTGCATCCCTAAATCAGAATGGGGTTCCTAAGTCAAAAGGTAATTTCCTCTTAAAATCAAAGACGAGACTGATTCAGTCCATTCTTATTTGATATTGCAATCATGTAATCATTCATTAGGTTCAATCCTTGTCTTCCATTTGTGTGGATAGGCCATGTAGCTTTATAACCATTTAATCAAGTCTTAATTAACCATTAAAGAATATTCAATTATAGAGGTTCACTCTGTTACCATCCATCAATATGGAAAGGAGTGCTACAAACATGTTACCTTTATTCAATCTCATTTAATAAGGCCAAGTTATATACTTAGTATATTTTCAATTTCACATTTTTCATTTAATAATCAATTTGTAGCAATTACCTTAGGCGGGTTAACATGTGAGCATACATAGTACATGCCATTATGAAATTATCTCTAAACAACTAACCATTTATTATAGAAGGGCTCGGCATTAGGAAGTTTTAGCGAAGTGGATTAAATGTTCCAAAACACTAAAAACCCAAATATTGAATGACCTTTAACATGGGGAAGATTTTGTTCTAGGTGTAACCGCTTACAACTAATCACATATTTGGAAAGGGCATAACAATATGAATCAAAAAGGTATAATCATGGTATGTAAATTTAAGAAATGGATTCCAATGAAATGGGTGGTCCCCATATGAATATTCCAAGATCAATAAACTTTAGGGATGAGTTATAGACCACCCACTTTAGGGTTGTACGGTCATTCACCTTCAGTATCTAGCCTTGATTTTCCTCGGATTAGAGTAGATCAAAGAAAAGGTGAATAACACTCACATAATGATACCTAGGTCTAGAGAAAGAGATAAGAATATATATAGAGGACTCGATTACATAATATTGTGCATCCAATGTGACGAACGAAAGCTCGATCAAATTCTATATGAAGGAGATCTCTTGATCCCAAGCATTAGCCTTCAAAAATCTCCAAAATGAGAGGAAAAGGAGTTAATATTGCTGGTTCTGTGATTAGGGAGGAAGTGTGGGCTTAATAGATCATTAAGTGAAAAACTGTAAATTTACCCAGAATTTTAGCTTATGCATTGTTTTTCTACACAGTTTGTCGAACAGTGTGCAAACCATGATAGACAGTTCTTCCCAAAAAAAACATCCTCCATAGGTTTTGATCAAACCATGTGCAAGCCAAGAATGAGTACCTGGAAAAAGGGGTGTCCACACGGTTAGGATGCATGGCTGTGTTCCAACCATGAAAGGTGGATCTATATAGAAAAATTCAATCCAAGCTATTTTCCAACCCATGTGGAATTCTTCACAGTTTACTCTAAACTGTGTGCCAAGCTAGTTTTCCCCTAAAAAGATGGTTTTGGGTCAATGAAAAAGCACTAGACATCCTCCGAACCATCACTAAACCATTAGTCATCCATATTAGGTCCAAAGTAAAGATTTATAATGAAAACTAAAGAATCCATACCTGAGTGAAAAACTAGGTTCATACAATCTTCCCCCATAAAAGATCTCCCCCTGATTTCTCCATACAAGGGTAAAGAAACACTATCTAAGAACAACTATGGACATTGGGAACATACATCATCTTCCCCCTCTCATGTCTTGTCTTGTACTTGTTCGTGCTTCTATAGAACCTGTATGAGAGTGAAAGACTTTCCTTGAAGAGCCTTCATTCTTAGGTCAATGATGTGTATTAATACTCCTCAAAGGTAGAATCAGCATCTAACTCAACATTATCAGGATCAAAAGTATGAGATAGGTTGGCAAGATATTGGCAAAGCTGTGAGACATGAAATATATCGTTCATGGAAGATTACCTCTGAGGTAGTCAAAACTGATAGGTTATCTTCCTAACAGTCTCTAAAATTTCAAACGGCCTAATGAAATGAGGTGACAACTTTCCCTTATTCCTTAACTATATATTCCCTAGCTTGGAAAATACTAGAAGAAAAATACTATCCCCAACCTCAAAATCAGGAGGTCATCGACAGCGATTGGCATAAGATTTTTTTCTAGACTGAGAAGTATTCATAAGTGTTTTGATCAGCTAAACATGTTCTGAACCCTCCTGAATGAGATGAAGACCTAGTAGGGCCACCTCACATGTCTCTAACCAGCATAGGGGTGAATGGAATGGCCTACCATATAAGGCCTCAAAAGGATCCATCTGAACCATTTCCTGGAAACTTTTATTATAAGAGAACTCAACAAGTGGGATATGCTTCTCCAAAAACTATTGAAATCAAGGACACATGCTAAGAACATATCCTCTAGAACTTTTATTGTTCTTTCTGATTTTCTATCGGTCTGAGGGTGAAAAAATTTTCTTATAAGCACCTGATTTCCCATATATTTTTGAAAAACCATCCATAACTGTGAAGTGAAATGATATTCCCGATATGAAATGATAGTAAGAGGAACCCCATGTAGTCATATGATCTCACAGACAAACATAATTCACATTTCGTCAACTAAGAAATTCTCCCAAATAGAAATGAATTGGGATGATTTCGTTAGTCTGTCAATGACTACCCATATACCATTAAAACCCCTTAGTGACCTACGTATGAAGACTATTGAATCCATAGAAACATCTTCCAATTTCCATTCCATGACTGGAAGTGACTGTAACAAGCTTGCGGGTCTCTGGTGCTCCTCCTTCACTTGATGATAGGTGGAACACCTACTGATGAAGCTTGTAATGTGATGTTTCATTTCAGGACACCAGTACTGGCATCAAATATCTTGATACATCTTCAAGATTCCTCGATGAACGACCCACTGAGAAGTGTGGGACTCTTTCACCAACTCCTCTCTCATATCTACAAGAACCCAAATACATCTATATAGATTCAGGATGTCATCTCTGTCTATATAAAAGTCTATAAGAGGGTTATATCTTGATATATTCTCATGGAAAACCAATCCTTTAGGATTTGAAAACAACCTACTCTTCACATTCTCAAGGATGGAAAAGTTAATTGTTAAGGGAGAGAGGCAAAACTACATGTGACTATCATGAAACTCCAGATGGTGTTTATAAAAGAGGTTCATGAACTTCCATTAATCATTGACTTCCTGTACGGCCTATGTTTGAGTTTTCCAACTCAATGCATCAGTGACCACATTGCCCTTTCTAGGCATAAAGACAAGATAAAAATCAAATTATTATATATATTTGACCCATATTTGTTTTCTGAGTTTTAATTCACCCTGAGAAAATATATACTTGTGGACCTTGGGATCTATATACACCAAAAATATATCACCCAAGAGATAATGTCTCTATAAATGTATATCATGCACAACTACTTTTGGATCAAGGTCGGTCATCATGTAATTTCTCTCGTGACGCCTCACATGTCGAGATCCGTACTCAATGACATTGTCTTCCTACATAAACACTGTTCCAAGTCCAGTTCATGATGCATCGTAGAAAATGATATAACATTTTATAGGTTCTAGAAGAATCAGAATCAGTGTTGAGACAAGACTCCCTTTGTAAAAACCTGGAAATTTCAAGGAATTTGTTTTCTTTAAATACTTTGGAATTTTATGGGTCTGTGGCTTCTGAAGGCGCTTGATTCCGAGGCCGGTGTGCCCGAAATCAATTTTTGAAGTTTAACTCGGGTACGTTCAGAGAATGAACGAGCGGGTTTTTCTAACTTTTGAATCGTTTCTCGGAATTAAAATATGAGGGCACCGATGAACTCGCAGCACCGGTAATTGCTTAATGGGACACTTACCATAGTTGCGTTTGAAAAAGAGGAGAAGATAATTTATTGGGGGTTTATTCAAGAAATAAATAAAAAATTGTCGGAACAATTTTTATTTTAAAAGGAGGTTTTTACCTCCCATGGGTTGTTAAGGGTGGGGCCCACATCCACTTAACTACCCAAGTGTGGGTATTAGAGAGGTGGGGCCCACATGACCCCCACCATTTAATTTCCTCTAAACTCATTAACACCCCCTCTTTTATTTGGAAAACCTTCATTAAATGCTAGTCTCTCCATTAAATTATTTCAACCCATAAATTAATGAGGAACCTTCCTTTTCCCCTTTTTAATTTAAACTGCCCACACATTTAATTTTGGGGAACCTTCTCTTTCCCTTATTTAATTAAATTTCAAAACAATTTAATTAGTGTGGTGAATTAATTATGGGAGAGTTTCTGGCATATAATAAAATAATAGGAGGAACCTATTATTTTATTAAGGAGGATAGCTTCGTTGAACGACGAAGAATGCTGGCCTCCGATGAAGAACGAAGAAGAACACCGGCCTCTGACGAAGAATGACGAAGAACATCGGTTCCTCGGAGATCGACGACGTGCCACCCTTCCTCTTCTCTGCGACAAGAAAGGAGATGTCGATTCCTCCTCGGTGCACTCTGAAGACGCCTAAAAACCCTTTTCCCCGCGAAGCAGTGTACCGCGACGCTAACGATCATATTCCTTGTTGGGGTAGAGGTTTGGTTCATATTTCCTTATGTGAATTATACCCTCGGAATGACATAAAATTTGATTGGGAGGTGTTTTGAACCACTAACGCAGTGGGTGCGGACTATCGAACAAGTCCGAACCCACCATTGTTTTGTTCTTGATGCGCGGAATCGTTGGTGATGATGAAACGGGACCGAAATGGCGATTTTAAGCCTTCGCATTAATCTACGGGTCCCAGGACGACTGTAGGTGCAAACGAGAGCATGAACGGACCACCGGAATGACTCTGGTGGCCCGCGGAAATCACCGGCGGCGCGGGTCGCCGGCGCGGCGGCTCCGGCGGCTAGAGGCAGCGGCCGGCACCGGCTGCCCAGAGGGGGTGGAGACGCATCATGCCACCGGTAGGATCTGACCACAACTGTAGTCGTGGTAGCGAGGGGCCGTATCCCATGGTCGCGCAGGATCCGGGGAAGATGTGGCGCCAGGCGCCGCGTCCGCGGAGCAAAGGGGGGACCGCGTCCCCCCTGCTCGGCCCGCTGGCCGAGCCAGCGCACCCCCCAGTCGGGCCGAGGCATTTTGCGCAGACCGGGTCACGCCACGCCCAGCCGGGATGGGCCGGACTCGGGTCGGGTCCACCCGGTTCGGGCCGACCCATGGGGGTTAGGCCGGGCCCAGACCCCCCACTTCGGACCACTTTCGGTATTTTGCCCATAACATGTGCTACGGACCTCCGATCGATGCACCGTCAGTTGCGTATGAATCCTCGGATCGAGATGGTAATTTTGGTATATTACACGCAAGGTTTTGGCAAAGTATGGGTATGGCTGGGTTGGTTTGAACCCGAAACCAACCGGGCCCTTGGAGTAGAAACGCTTATATCTCAAGGACTGGACATCCGATTGACATGCCGTCAATTGCGTTGGGATACTTTTGCCGAGATGGTACTTTTGGATTACTCTTCTTGAGGTTTGGATGCAGCTGGAGTATGGTCAGGTTGGTTTTAGCTTAAAAACCAATCGGGCCCCTGGGAAGGAAAAGCCAATAACTCTCAGACCGGGCGTCTGATTGACGCACCGTCTGTCACGTTGGGTTTCTTTTGACGAGACAGAACTTTGGGATACATCAAATTTAGACTTAGTGATAGTTGATGTATCGACTCTCTCTTGCTCGAGGATCAGACCCTCCCAGAATCGAGCATGCTGTGTGCGGGAACCCTAGAGTTGGCTGTGATGCGACGAGGATGATTGTACTTGAATCCTCCGTGGGTTTGGAAGCGATGATGACCGTACTAGAATTCTCCATGGGTTCGACGGCGATGACTACTGTTCTTTTATCCTATGTGGGTCTGGAAGTATTGACCTCTGTACTTGTATCTTGTGTGGGTCCAGCAGAGTAGCTGGTCTTGTATCCATTGTGGGTCCGACAGCTTAGCTGGTCTTGTATCCTATGTGGGTCTGACAGCTTTGATGAATCAGTGGCTACATCTAATCATCTCCATCGCCTTACAAAGTGTATACCTGAGTGAGTTGATTCTTGATTCTCAATCTTTATCATCGATGTGATTTACTTGATTTCTTGTGTAGACTGAGTTGTGTTTTTCTTGTGTGGACTGTGTTCTGCTATCCTTTGTGGACTGGGTTGTGCTTTCCTTTGTGGACTAGGTTGTGCTTTGTGGACTGAGTTGTGCTTGGGCTCGGGAGCTGGAGTCGAACTATAACTAATGACTTAGGTATATGTATGGGAATATACCTAAGTAGTGTTGTTGATACTTCGTGATTATATCTTTCCTTTGTGGTTTATCCTTCATGGATTCTAAGAGACCTTCGGAGGTCTCGGGGTCCCAACTGAGTATCGTACACTCACCCTTGCACAGGATATGCTCGCACTACGTTGTGTTGGATGCAGACGACGGACAGCACTAATCGAGGCAGATGCTTGGAGAGGTGGATGGTACCCGGAGGTGGACCACTTGGCGGGGTGTACACGGAGCGGAAGACTAGACCCGAGGAGCCGCGGAGACTATCTCTACCCAACCTTCAGTTGGGATTTCCAGAGGACGACTTAGTGTTTCTATTTTATTTACTTCTTTTGTACTTTCCTTTCAGTTGCACTGTACTTTCAGTTGGGTTTGTATACTGGCCCATTTACTTTTTCAGCACTTAGCTTGTACCTAGTTTTACTTAGTGCTTACTTCTCTGGCGTGCTCTTTTTTTTTGTTTACTTTATTAAAGTAAATTCATTCCATTACTTTGGGTTTTACGCCTTTGGTGCTAGTCGCCAGCCCCTGGCCTATGGGAGGCGGGCTTGGGTTAGTCACGGCACGGGCCCCGAGGACGGGTCATGACAAATTGGTATCAGAGGCGTCGGTTCTACCACAGAACTCAGGACTCTGATAATTTATTCTCTGTGAAGAAATAATGTTTAGAGTAATGAGTGTGGTTATCAGTCCAGTGTTGGTTCAGCGGCCGACGTATCCATACACCAGGACCCTGACTTCTGATTTCCGATTCAGTGCACGAAAACATTGATTGCATGTGTGTTTCAAAAGTTTTCTTTGTGATTACTCTGTGGCAACTCACCAGGTATACTGTATTAACCGTGGCGCACCTGTTCCTTTTCAGGATGGCCCCATGATGGCAGCCAGCTAGGGTTGTGAGCTTTGTGCGAGATGGCAGCCCACCAAGCGACGAGGCCTTGGTGTAGGGACCCATTACAGCGGAGGCACCGGCGGTACCTCTACCTGTCGAGCCACCAATGCTACCCACCCCAGCGGCGAAGAGTGCACGCCGCCTGAGTGCGTTGCATGAGTTTCAAAGGCAGAGGCTGCCCAATTTCCATGGAGAGATGGATCCTCAGGCATCCGAGGATTGGATGGAGGCTATCTTCAAAGTCTTTAGATTGGTAGGGACAATAGCATACCTCATGGTGATCCTTGCCATGAGTCTCCTGCACGCAGTAGTAGGTAGATTGAGGATCCTGATGCTCCAGGTTCACGATGAGGCATCTATACTTTGGATAGACTTCGATATCCTCTTCCGCTCGGAGTTCGTTCCATCCACCCTCCGTGTAGTGTGCATCCAGGAGTTACTACAGCTGCGGCAGGGCGGCATGTCAGTAGCCCAGTACTTGGAGAGATTTACCAACATCTCACGCTACTTCACGGACATGGTATGGGACCCATTATTTCAGGCCTAGAACTTTGAGCAGGGGCTGAGGCGTGAGATCAGAGCTTTGACGATTCCACTCAGCATCCCGACCCAGGCGGGGGTGCTAGAGAGAGCCCTACTAGTGGAGAGCTTTCTCACCGAGAATCTGTCAGCAGCGAGACCCACCATAGGATGGCACAGAGTGGAGTCTTCTACAGTTGTAAGTCGATAGATGACGCAGGGTTACAAGTGGATCGGGTCGTCTGGTGGGCGACCTCAGGGCACGAGTTCGGCTGTGCGGGGCACGCGACGCAGAGCCAGCCTTCTGAGGAGCATATAGTGTTATTCATGCGGAGGGCAGTGCCACATGGCTTGTGACTTCCCGACCCGCCATACAGATGACTAGAAGACAATGGAGGGACCTCCCAGGCAGAGGCAGAGGATCGACTGTGGCGGTCTGCAGGGAGCAGGCAGACGAGGAAGAGGAGCTGGCTGAGAAACGGGTGGTGGTCGATGCTTCGAGGATCTACCACCACCACCCCCAAGAGGTCCACCCCGACCACAGGAAGCTGGCGGGCAGAGGCAGGCTCAACTCCAGGAAGCAGAGGCTTATGACCATGGCACACCCGAGATGATTCGAGGTACTATCTGTGTCTACTCCACCCTTGTTGTAGTTCTTATGGACACAGGTGTGAGTCATTCTTTTATTGCCGCTACCCTTGTTCGGAGCTCGAACACTCTGACGGAGTTGTTGGAACGATCCTTAGGGGTAGAGACTCCTACGGGAACAGACACGATGATTACGCACTGGTGCCGGTAGTTTGAGATTACTCTAGGAGGCAAGAGCTTCGGCTGGGATCTTCTTGTAGCGGCGTCGAGGCCTTACGACGTTATCTTGGGTATGGACTGGTTATCTAAATTCCATGCTCAGATCGACTGTATTAGGAGCAAGGTGAGGTGTGTCCGCACGGATGGGACTAGGTTCACCTTAACTAGCGATAAGGGAACCTTCGCAGCACAGGATGGACTCACGTAGAGGAGAGGGTAGCCGATCTCACATCAGTTTGGTAGTCTCATCCTCGGAGCAGTTGACATGCGGAGTTCAAGTTTTCCTGTAGTGGTGGATCAGTATGAGGACGTTTTTGCTGATGATTTTTCAGGACTACCTCCTCACAGGGAGGTATATTTCTATATAGAATAGTACACCGGGACAACACTAATATCCACTCCAGCATATCGGATGGCTCCCACCGAGATTCGTGAGCTGCGGGTACAGCTGGAGGACTTATAGGGGAAACATTTCATCTGACCCAGTATTTCACCCTCGGCTTCTCCGGTCCTATTCAGACTGTGTGTCGATTATCGTCTCCTGAACCAGGTGACCATGAGGAACAAGTATCCTCTTCTGAGGATTGATAACCTCTTTGTTCAGCTCAAGGGAGCACGTTGGTTCTCGAAGATAGACCTCAGGTCAGGCTATCATCAACTCTGAGTTCAGGATGATGATGTACAGAAGACGGCCTTCAGGTGTTGGTATGATCACTATGATTCCTTGGTCATGCCCTTCCCTGTGACCAACGCTCCAGCAGTGTTCATGAGTCTCATGAACAGGATATTCCAACCTTACCTCGATCAGTTTTTCATAGTCTTCATTAACGACATACTAATTTACTCGATGACCGAGGAGGAGCAATACTACCACCTATGGATTGTTCTTGATACACTCCGAGAGCACCAGCTTTATGGTAAGCTCTCAAATTTCCAGTTCTGGCTTCGAGAGTTTCACTTCTTGGGGAACGTCATCTCAGAGGCGGGAGTTGCAGTGGATCCTGCGAAGGTCGAGGCGGTACATTCTTGGGAGCCACCCAAGAGCGTAATGGAGGTATGGAGTTTCCTAGGTCTGGCCGGGTACTATCAGAGATTTGTGCCAGACTTCTCCAGAGTTGTATCACTGCTTACAGCTCTGACGAAGAAGGGGAAACCCTTCGTGTGGTCAGACAGATGTCAGCAGAGCTTCCAGAAGTTGTGGCGGAGGTTGACCAGTGCGCCCATCTTGAGGATGCCGGAGGAGGTCGTAGGGTACGTAGTATATTGAGACGCACCAGGGATAGGAATCGGGTGTGTCCTGGTGTAGGAGTGAGTATTGGTCACTTACGGTTCATGGCAGTTGAGGAAAAACGATCAGACATACGCCACCCATGACCTGGAGTTAGCAGGAGTGGTCTTTTCCTTGAAGATGTGGCGACACTATCTGATGGGAGAGAACTTTATAGTCTACTCTGACCACCAGAGTCACAGGTACATTTTCTGGAAGAAGGACCTAAACCTGAGACAGCGGTGATGGCTCGAGTTCCTCCAGGATTATGACTTTGAGATTTTCTATACTTCTGGTAAGGGGAACGTGGTGGTTGATGCTCTCAGCATAAGATCGGGCATTCAACTACTTGGAGAGGCGACAGAGCAGTTAGTCACTTTGCAGATATCCTTCATGGATAGTGATGGGGTAGCTTATCTACAGTCCCTCACAGTCACTTCTCCACTTCTTCAGTGGGTCTGAGAGGCACAGTTTGGAGACATTGATTATGAGGCGTGATGTGCTCAGATATCCTCAAGGTTGGCACCCGATGGATTTTCAGAAGGCTGGGAGCACGTCATCTTCTTCTGGGGATGTACCATGGTACCAGTTACACTGTAGGAGGAGGTGCTAAGGGAGTTATACACTTCCCCTCTAGTGGTACATCCTGGAGTAGCGAAGATGTATCAGGACCTCAGATGACAGTACTAGTGGCCGGGTATGAAGAAGGTTGTGGCATAGTTCGTATCTCGATGCCTCACTTGTCAGCAAGTGAACGCAGAGCATCAGGTACCTACAGGCTTGGTACATCCCTTAGAGGTCCCAGAGTGGAAGTGGTACGGGATATCCATGGATTTTGTTATGGGTCTTCCACGTACTTCCAGAGGACACGACACCATCTGGGTGATCGTAGACCGACTCACCAAGTCGTCCAACTTCCTACCGATTAGAGAGCAGGTCTCAGTAGAGAGCTTGAGATTCCTTTATGTTCAGGAGATCATACGGCTTCATTGGGTGTCATCATCTATCGTCTCCGATCAAGACGCTTGCTTTACCTCCCGGCTATTGAAGGGGTTGCAGGAGGCCTTTGGGACTCAGCTATGCCTGAGCACTGCCTTTCACCCTCAGATAGATGTCCAAAATGAGAGGACCATTCAGACACTCGAGGATATGATCTGTGCATGCATCCTTGTCTTTGGTCATAGCTGGGAGGATCACATGCCCTTGGTGGAGTTTGCGTATAACAACATCTACCACTCCACCATCGGGATGGCACCTTAGGAGGCACTGTACAGCCGACCATACAGATCACCTTTATGCTGGACTGACCCTGGGGAGTCAGCACTCGTAGGACCAGAGATGGTTCGGACTATGACAAAGAAGGTGTCGGTCATCCAGGAGCGGATGAGGACAGCACAAAGCAGACAGAAGTCCTATGCTAATAGGAGGTTAAGGCCACTGGAGTTCGAGGATAGCGACCACATTTTCTTACGGGTCTCACCTCGACGTGGGTTACAGATATTTGGACGGGGTGGCAAGTTTTATCCACGCTTCATCGGACCTTTTCAGGTCCTTAGTATGGTAGGCGAGGTGTCTTACTGCATGGCCCTTCCACCTCAGTTGCACTGGGTGCACGACGTCTTCCACGTGTCTCAATTGAGGGGATACGTGCATGACCCGACGCATATCACCGACCACGGGGAGCTAGACATCGATGACGGGGTGACTTTTGTGGAGGTCCCAGTGGAGATCGAGGATCGACAGGAGCAGGTCATACATGGACGGTCGATTCCTCTTGTGCACATTCGTTGGCAGCACGGGGACCTTCAGGAGAGCACATGGGAGTGGGAGGCTCAGATGCGTGCTCAGTACCCTCATTTGTTCCCCTAGTTTATGTTGTATCTTTACGGGGACGTAAATCCCTGAGCTGGGAGTAATGTAAAAACCCGGAAAATTTCCAGGAATTTTTTTTTCTTTAAATACGTTGGAATTTTACGAGTCTGTGGCTTCTAACAGCGCTTGATTCCGAGGCCTGGTGTGCCCGGAATCAATTTTCAAAGTTTATCTTAGGTACGTTCAGTGAACAAACGAGCGGGTTTTTCTAACTTTTTAACCGGTGCTCGGATTTAAAATCTGAGGGCACCGATGAAATTGCAGTGCCGGTAATTTCTTAAGGGGACACTTACAGTAGTTGCGTTCGAAAAAGAGGAGAAGATAATTTTTGGGGGGTTTATTCAAGAAATAAATAAAAAAAATTTGGAAAAATTTTTATTTTTAATGGTGTTTTTCCCTCCCATAAGTACTTAAGTGTGGGTCCCACAGTCACTTAACTACCCAAGTGTGGGTATTAGAGAGGTGGGGCCCACACGACCCCTTACATTTAATTTCCTCTAAACTCATTAACACCCCCTTTTTTATTTGGAAAACCTCCATTAAATGCCAGTCTCTCCATTAAATTATGTCAACCCATAAATTAATAAGGAACCTTCCTTTCCCCCTTTTTAATTTAAACTTCCAACACGTTTAATTTTGGGGAACCTTTACTCTCCCTTCGTTAATTAAATGTCAACACAATTTAATTAGTGTGGTGAATTAAATATGGGAGAGTTTCTTGCATATAATAAAATAATATGGGGAACCTATTATTTTATTAAGGAGGAGAGCTTCATTGAATGATGAAGAACGCTGGACTCCGACGAAGAATGCCGGTCTCCGACGAAGAAAGACAAAGAATGTTGGTTCCTCAGAGATTGACGACGCGCCACCCTTCCTCTTCTCCGCGACAAGAAAGGAGACGTCGATTCCTCCTCGGCACACTCTGACGATGCCTACGAACCCTTTTCCCCGCTACGATGTCTACTGCGACGTCGTGTACCGTGACGCCGAAGAACGTATTCCTTGTTGAGGTAGGGTTTTGGTTTATATTTCCTTATGTGAATTATACCCCCGGCCTGACGTAAAATTTGATTGGGAGATGTTTTGAACCACTAACGCAGTCAGTGTGGACTAACGAACAAGTCCAAACCCACCGTTGTTTTGTTCTTGATGCGCAGAATCATTGGGGACAACAAAACGGGACCGAAATGGAGATTGGAGGCCTATGAAGTAATCTAAGGGTCCCAGGATGACCGCAGGCGCAGAGGAGAGCAAGAACGGACCACCGGAACGACTCCGATGGCCCATGGAAATCACCGGCGGCGCGGTGGTGCCGACAGCTGGAGACGGTGAGGCGGCGCCGGCGGCTGGAGGTGGCGATCGTCACCGGTCGGCCACCCATAGGTGGCGGAGCACTAGCGCGCCGCTAGCAGGAGCCCACCACGACTGAATCCGGGGCGTCGAGGGGCCGGATCCCATGGTCGCGCGGGATCTGGGGAAGACGCGACGCCAGGCGCCGCGTCCGCAGAGCAAAGGGGGGGCCGCATCCCCCCTGCTCGGCCCGCTGGCCGAGCCAGCGCACCCCCCGGCTGGGCCGGGGTGGGTTGTGCAGACCGGACCGGGCCACACCCTACCAAGCCGGTCCCGAACCTGGGTCAGGTCGCCCGGTTCGGGCCGACCCAGGGGGGTTTGGTCGGGTCAGGCAGGGCCTAGACCCCCCACTTCGGACCTCTTTCGGTCTTTTTCCCATAACATGTGCTACAGACCTCCGATCGATGCACCTTCAGTTGCGTATGAACCCTTGGATTGATACAGTCGTTTCGGAATATTATACTCAATGTTTTAGCAAATTATGGTTATTGTCGGGTTGCTTCGAACCTGAAACCAACCGGGCCCTTGGAGTGGAAACACTTATATCTCAAGGACCGGACATCTGATTGGCGTGCCATCAATTTCATTGGGATCCTTTTGTCGAGAAGGTCCTTTTGGCTTACTCCACTTGAGATTTGGACGTAGCTGGAGTATGGTCAGGTTGGTTTTAGCTTAAAGACCAACTGGGCCCCTGGGAAAAAAAAGCCAATAACTCTCAGACCGGGTGTCCGATTGACGCATCGTATGTTGCGTTGGGTTTATTTTGACGAGACGGAACATTGGGAAACATCAACTCTAGACTTAGTGATAGTTGATTTATCGACTCTCTCTTGCTCTAAGAGCAGTCTCTCCCGGAATCGAGCGTGTTGTGTGCGGGAACCCTAGAGCTGGCTGCGATGCGACGAGGACGACTGTACTTGAATCCTTCATGTGTTCGGCAGCGAAGATGACCATACTAAAATCCTCCATGGGTTCGATGACAATGAATATTGTTCTTGTGTCCTATGTGGGTCCGGTAGTATTGACCTCTGTACTTGTATTCTATGTGGGTCCGGCAGAGTAGCTGGTCTTGTAACCATTGTGGGTCCGACTGCTTATCTAGTCTTGTATCCTATGTGGGTCCGACAGCTTTGATGAATCAGTGGCTACATCTGATCATCTCCATCGCCTTACAAAGTTCATACATGTGTGAGCTGAGTCTTGATTATCAATCTTTATCATTGATGTGATTGACTTTCATTCCTGTGTGGACTGAGTTGTGTTTTTCTTGTGTGAACTGTGTTGTTCTATCCTTTGTGGACTGGGTTGTGCTTTCCTTTTTTGACTGGGTTGTGCATTCCTTTGTGGACTGGGTTGTGCTTGGGCTTGGGAGATGGAGCTGAACTGTAACTTATGACATAGGTATATGTATGGGCATATACCTAGGTAGTGTTGTTGATACTTCGTGATTATATCTTTCCTTTGTGGTTTATTATTTGTGGATTTTGATAGACCTTCGGGGGTCTCAGGGTCCCTACTGAGTATCGTGTACTCACCCATGCACAGGCTATGCCCGCACTACGTTGTGTTGGATGAAAACGATGGATATCACTGATCGAGGCGGATGCTTGGAGAGCTGGATGGTACCCGGAGGTGGACCACTTGGCGGGGCGTACTCGGAGCAGACGACCGGACCCAATGAGCCGAGGAGACTATATGTACCCACCCTTCAGGTGGGATTTCGGGAGGATGAATCAGTGTTTCTGTTTTACTTACTGCTGTTGTACTTTCCTTTTAGTTGTACTGTACTTTCAGTTGGGTGTGTATACTGGCCCATTTACATTTTCAGCACTTACATTGTACCCAGTTTTACTTAGTGCTTACTTCACTTGTGTACTCTATTGTTTTTTTATTTTACTTTATTAAAGGCAATTCCTTCCCTTCCATTGGGTTTTATGCCTTTGGTGCTAGTCACTAGCCCCTAGCCTATGGGAGGCGGGCTTGGGGTATTCATGGCACGGGCCCCGAGGATGGGTCGTGGCACCCTTTCAGCTCTTGAAAGGTTTTCTTGCATGCTTCTGACCACATGAACATAACTCCTTTCTTTGTAAGTATAGTAAAAGGTGAATAAAGATGAAAAATTATTTTATAAAATGCCTATAACAACCAACATTCCCTAAGAAACTACTGATATCAAACACATTCTTACGATGATACAAGGAAACTATAGCACTAACCTTTTTAGGGTCAACTGATACTCTTGATTATGAAATTATATGACCCAATAAGTGGACCTTGTAGATCCATAGGTCTTACTTTGCAGGCTTGGCATATCTCTCAGTGTACTCAGAACGATCTCAAGATGCTTGTCATGGCCATTACGAGTGCGAGAATACAACATGATTTCCTCCACAATGACCACGACAAAATAGTCCAAATAGGGGTGGAAAACTTGATTCATCAAAGCCATGAAAACGACAGGCACATTCGTAAGGCCGAACGGCATAAAAAGATAGTCATACATACCATACCTTCTATGGAAATATATATGACGTATGTATGATGGTCTGACTCACACATGATGATAACTTGATCTTAGGTCAATCTTATAGAACACATTTTCTCCTCAGAGATGGTCAAAGAGATCATCTAATAGAGGAAGTGGATACTTATTCATGATCGTAAATAGGTTAAAACTTCTATAATCCATGCATAAACGAAGAATTCCATCCACCTTCTTATAAAAAATAATGGGTGAACACTCAGAGGATGTACAAGGCCGTATAAAGCCTTTGGCCTCAAGGTCCAATATCTACCTCTTGAGCTCCTAAATCTCATTAGGTTCCATCTTTATTGATTAATGGACACAAGATCTACTCCTAGAACAAGATCTATTGTAAACTCTAACTCCATCTTAAGAGTTAAGCCAGAAAATTCATCAGGAAATACTTCCCTGAAATGATCAACTACTACAGAGAAAATAGTTTGAAGAAAACCCTGATCCTCTATGAAATGATTTATAATTTGGGCGGTCACTCCACCTAGCCCATGATGCTTTGGTCTAGATCTCCCATCCTACACGTGCCACTCACATTCAAAAATATAACTACTGCCTTATGGTGATGTTAAAGAGACCTTGTGGCGATAGCGGTCTAAAAAGGCATGATAGTGGAATAACCAAACCATCCTAAGAATGACATAGAATCCCATAATCTTGAAAACAATGAGATTCCATAGGAAAGGGTAACTTCAAACGTTAAGGGAATAGTCCCTGCACTAGCGTATTCCCTCTGTTTTGATTCCAAATGGTGTATAGAGGGTCATTACCCCTTAGTGATATTGTATATCTAGTCTAAGAATTTAAACAATAGATAGAGAAATGAAATAGTTTTAAGCACTTATATCAAACAAACCAGAGACAATAGTAGAGGCTACTAGAATAGTACCTCATACTATAGATGGTCCCACTTCCTGATCCTTGGGTATCGGCTTTAAATCTTGAAACTAGCATGATCCACATCCCTATGAAATAGATGGAATAAAATGATCATGACTACTCTGTTGGAACTACTGGTGATCATGGGTCGTACTACCACGACCACGACCTCCTCCTCGAAGAGACCTGTTGGTGCTATTCTAACTCCTTGCCTGACACGGCACAAAATAACTCACTCTTGTAGGTGGAGAGGGTGCTGATCCTTTCCCACTTGAATCTGGTGGAAAGGTCTTGCAGAAATACTGAAGATGACCCATACAACTACAAGCCCGAAACTCAACAGGGTATCTATCACATTGGGTCTTCTTATTCCCTGGTCTTCCACACAAATGAAACATCATAGTGCTATAAAATTGGATACTCCAGCTACCACTGCCCTGAAGAAAACCTCCAAGGAATGTTTTTAGGCACCAGAAGAACTACTGGCCTAACGCAGCACTAATCCTTTAAACTTGATACTTGTGTCATCCCTATGGTTATGTTTAATTGTAAGGTCCTGATCAACTATTGCATAAATGGTAGGAAGGTGAAAGACAATCACCTGAGTTTGGATGGAATAATTCATCTCATCCTGAAAATGTCTAGCATGAAAAAGCTCATCACTTGGTAGAATTTGTGAAAAGAGTTGTAAATCAGTGAAATGTGATGAATATACCATAGCTAACATATAACCCAACTCATAATAAATTAACTCTCTATCTGTATCAGCCCTCAGTGCCTGAGGAAAGAACTGATCATAAAATCAGTCTTGGAATCAACCCATAAAATTCCCTAATGACGACCAACCTGGGTAACCACATCCCAACAATGCTTGGCTGAATCCTGAATCATGTATGTAGAAAGTTTGAATCTCTTCTCTGGATGTGTTTTGATATGATCAATGATAAACAGCATGGTCCCTATCCAAGACTCAGCATCCTAAGAACCACCAAAATATAAAAAAGTTGGATGATGCTGCTGTTGGAAGTCATGGGTCAGATTAGCCAACGTAGGTGCAACCCGTGGAGCACCAAGCATGGACTGCATCAAACTTAGGAAATTATCACAAACTTTGGAATTAGTTCCTGGAACAAGTAAAGTATGAGATGCCTCATGTGGAACTCATGGATGTAATACTCGCAGCTTAGGTCCCACCATGTTTGGAGCATGATCATTACCACCTTCCTAGCTAACGACATGAGGGTGTTGTGGTAGCATTGGTCTACAAATGCCAACAACACAACTTAGAACATGCATAGAAGAAATGATATAGCATCACTTGTGGAAACTGAACGTAAGAAAAATTACTACCTAAGGAATACTACCCAAACTACCATCTTAGATAGCCAGGTAACTGTAAGTGCTCAAGTATAAGTTTCATTTCATTTTGTAGTTAATTTCCAGCTTCACTCATTTACCTTTCATAGACATGACAAGGTAAAATAAGGATGTGCAACCAATTAATTTTTTATTTTAGGATTAAAATTGTAATGGATATCCATTTCCGATGAATCAGTGCCCATACACCTATCACCAAAAACAACACACATTTATTTATAGCATACTGGCTTGACATGGTAAATTAATCATCCCAACCCATGAGGGACTATAGACCTCATTAATTGAGACAGGAAAACACTCAATCACACCCAATAGTATTACATGTATGAGAAATTATCACAACATCATTGAATAATAACAAGCATATCAAGCAATAAAATGTAGTGAAATGTTCCTATATGGCGTGGCAATATGCATGACATGTGAATTCATGGTGCCTATAATTATGCATGTAGAAATGCTCCATTACCTGATGTAATCAGGATAATGATAAAATAAGACCCTCAAATAGAGTAATTATCAACCACACCACACAACATGTGCATCACCCAATAGCGGAATAATATCAACTATAATAGGAAAAAGGAGAATAATAATTCTAATTTAGGAAACATGTTTTTTACCCAGAACATGGGTTTTCGACGGCCAAGAATGTATTATGTTAAACTCCCAAATGTTATTATTCTCCAAGTTTTTGTCTCAAAATAGTATATCAAGAAATGGAACCACCTCTGATACCATATTGTGACATCACATACCTAGATTCCACTTAACGAGTTCCCCAAGCCTGGTGTCCAACATGGCCCCAAGCGCATCTCCCCAAACACCAGAGGCTACTGACCAGTAGCAACGGCCTAGGGTGTGTTTGTGGAGAGACTATGCCCTTATTAGTAGAGTGTATAATAGTAGAACGAATATAAATTATTAATTAATTTTGGAAGTAATATAAATAAATATTGGAAGCAAACTTATGAAATAGATAAACAAGAATAACAATAACTATATCAACTAAAACAATGATGATGAAATGACATGTCACTAGAAAACTAGAAAGCATGGATACAAGCCAATAGGCATATCATTTTCCACATAGTAAAAGAAAACAAATACTACTCCAAGAATTCAGAGATCCAACTCGGTCATATGATATAAATCTCTATCCTAGCATTAGGCAATCAAGTGTTCAAATCTGTATGCTTCCCTTTTTCAACACCTGCAATCATGTAATCTACTCTGGGTACCAAACGGTGCCCGAAGAGGGTGTGAGATAAATCTCAGTGGGACACCACCAATGGTGTCAATAACCTCCAACCTATGTAATGGAATATATCAGTGTGCAGGCATGCACATATAATGTAAAGAAATCAGTACAATATCACTAAATACCCAAGTACCTGCTTCAGCCCTCGGCTGGTGGCTAAAAATGTAACAAGTTCATTAATTAAATAATTTCCATTTAATATTAATAGGTCATGTGAGGTATATCCATCACTGTCATCACCTCATGCTAGTATATAAAATGAAGGTCCTGGGATGTAACAAGAAAACCTGAAAAAGATATCTAGTGAGGGAGATCCAACATAATAACCAAGGTAACTTTGATCTCATGGAATGCTAACTCAATGGTATCTATGTCTAACTAAGGGGTAAAAGTGTAATACAAAGAGTGTAATCCATGTAATTCCACAATAAGGAACCTTCCGAGTCCAAGGTGATTGAACAAGGTAAAATGAGGATAAGAAAAGATAGGGCCCTATGGGCTTTAACTATAGCACCTACTATTCAATGATAGATTTAAGGAGTGTATCTGAGGTATCATGTAATAATGTAAAGGACCCAATAGTAGTATATCGGGCATCTGAGGAATAGATTGGAACCAGAGTCTGGTTGGGTATAAACCAAAGAAAACTTTATCCTTGAATCGGAATGGGGTTCTCGAGTTCCATGGTATTCTCCTCTTATAATCCGAGGCAAGCCCATGTCATTCCATTCATATTTGATATTGTAATCATGTAATCATTCATTAGGTTTAATCCTTTTCTTCCATTAGTGTCGATATGGCAAGTAGTGTTGCAACCATTTAATCAAGTCTTAATTAACCATTAATGCCTATTCAATTATAGAGGTTCACTCTACTACCTTCCATCAATATGGAAAGGGGTGATACAGACCTGTAACCTTTATTCAATCTCATTTAATAAGGCCAATTTATATACTTAGTATACTTTCCATTTCACATCTTTCATTTAATAATCAATTTTAGTCACTTACCTTAGGCGAGTCAAGTGGTGAGAATACATGGTACTTGCCATTATGAAATTATCATTAAACAACAAACAATTTTTATATAAATACTCACCTTTAGTAAGGTTAAGGAAAGTAACACTCGAACGATGGATTAAACATTCCAAAACACAAAAAAAACCTAAATATTCCATAACCTTCGTCATAAGGCAACTTGAGTTGTGGGTGTAACTGCTAACAACTAATCAAGTATATAAAAAGGGCATAAACAAACAATTCTAACAAGTATAATCATGGTAATTAAATTTAGGAAATGGATTCCGATGAAATATGTGGGGCCCACAAAAATATTCTAAAATCAACGAATACTATGGATGAGTTATAGACCACCCACCTTAGGGATGTACGATTCTTCTCCTCCAACATCGTCCATTAATTTTTCTTGGATCATAGTAGATCTAAGAAGAGGTTAAAAATTCTCACATTAAGATACATAGGTAGAGAAAAAGAGAGAAGAAGAAGAATGGCTAAAGATTACCTGAGTACTTACTATTACACATCCAACGTGATGAATAGATGCTCAGTCGGATGTCATATAAAGGAGATATCTTGAGTCCTATCTTTGGACTTCAAAAAGATTCAGAATTTTAGGAAAAGGGGTTAATACTGCTAGTTCTTAGATTAGGTAGGAAGGGTTTACTTAATAGATCATTAAGGGAAAAAATGGAAATTTACCATGAATTTCAGCATGTGCACAGTTTGCCTGCCCGGTTTGTCAAACTGTATGAAACCTGAGTGAGACGGTTATGCCTAAAAAAACCTCTATATGGTTTGATCAAATAGTGGGTAATCCATGCATGGATACCTATGAAAAAGTGGTATCCACATGGTTAGGCTTTGTGAGGTGGCTCTGCCCAGAAAAACACAATCCGCACGGTTTACTCTAAACCATGATCCAAGCATGTTTTCCCCAAAAAAGATAGGTTATGGGTTCCGAACAAGCCCCACACACCCTTGAAACCATTATTAACCCATTAGGCGTCCATATTAGGTCCAAATTAAATATTTTGACTGAAAATTTAAGAATTCATACCTAAGTGAAAAACTGGTTTCTTACAATTTTATAACCAATTAAAATGTCATGGGAGAATTTGTATCATGGATACAATTATAGACAAGGAATAATACAGAAAAACATGAAGAAATTTTGGTAGGACATATAGGGTCTAATTAAAGAGCTTTATATAAACTCCATTATCAAATCATGATCATTATTTATTTTATTCTTTAATAATTTATTTATTTATTTATTTCTATTATTAATCATTTTTATTTAATATAATTATTATAAATAGACATCATTATTATATGATTTCTACACTTATATGTTTAAATTTTGATATGCTTTATCATTTATTTTTCATTTTTCTCAAATATTTGATTGTTATATATACTTACACAAATTATTTTGCTTTTAAATTTTTATATTTAATCAAATATTTTTACTCTTTCATTAAATAATTTAATTTTTTAAAAGGGTTTTTTCCTTTAGGTATCATTTTCCATTATGATTTTTATAAGGAAGTTAACTCCCTCTTTCTATTTTATCTTAATTTTAGCTTCATTTCTTATAAAAGGAAATCTTGAATTTAATTTTTTTTTTCTCTTTTTATTTTATATTTTTTTCAAATTTTTCAAAGATTAATTAGTTTTCAAAATTTATTTCCATTTTTATGAATTTTTTTCTTAATGGGATATACTTATTATACACATAGAGATTCCAAAGGGAAATCTTTAGGTGGTCCATGTTATTTGGATGGTTACAATGATAGTTATTTTAAGACACGCATGTTAATATTTTATAGATTTATTTATTATCCCATATAGAAAATTGTTATTCATGGTTACACTTATACTAGTGAAAAATAAGAAAATTGGAAACTTGATCATATCTTAACTTTTTTATTAGATGATTAATATATAAACACCATACATTTTTTTGACCAAAATTAATTTAATCAAATATCTACATGAAACAAAACTCCTAAAATTTGTAAATTTTTTTAATTAACTCATGAAGTATAAGAAAATGTTAAAGATACTATATTATATATGTATAGACAAGACTTTAAAAGATTTAATATGTATCCGAAAGAATCTATCACCGAGATATATACACACTTTACGGATATTTTCAATAGTATAAAATATCTTAGTGACACTATTTCAATGTGAACTTTAATTAATAAAATCCATTATGTTTTATCATGAGATTGGGAACCTATAGTGCTTTAAATACAAGAAGATAAATTCATAATAAATATGTTGGTGTAGGATATTATCATATCCCTCAATTCTTATGAGATATATATGAGAATAAAATCACAAAAAGATGTTATGGAAGTCAATGATGTTAAAAAATCAATTTCATTCAAGGATATTAATGATGAATCACCTAGAATTTACACCAAAATCACTCATATTTCCAAGAATATGAAAAAGATCCTAAATATTAAAAGATACAAATTATAAACTAAAAATTAATTATTATGAATTAGAAGTTACATTCTTTTATAAAATCAATAATGGTCTTATCAAGTTGGATTTTCCCTTGAGAAAAAAGAAGGATAAGTAAATGAAATAAGGTAAGGAAGCACTTAAAGTCTCAACTTGGATTGTTAGTGATGAATTTATTTCTTCATCTAAATCAAGTGATGTATTTGAAAAGTTTTTTATTGCCAACATCGAGCTATGTGATGAAGTCAATTCAATTATTTCTTCTTATTTCACTTATTCTTATAATTTATAAACCTCTTCACTAAGTTATGAAGAAATAATTTATAATATAGATCAACATCAAAATGGATATTTCAAACATCATTAAAATTTTAAGGATCATAAAACAAAGAAGAATATTTATTTATTTTTTAATAAAAATTTTAAAAAGAAAAAGAATTTTTGGTTTTTAAATTAAAAGAATAACCAAATTTTGAAAATTATGAATATCAAATTAAATGTAATAAAAAATAATTTTTTCAATTACACTATGGGGATTATTATTTAAATATTATTTTGGGCTCGAAATATTTTTTTTAGTTACTCTTGAATTGATTTTTCAAAAAAACTATTTTTTCTGAAAATTGTAAAAAGACTACTTTTGTAAAGGGATGATTGTAAAATAAATATTAAAATTATTATAGGTTATTTGATCATCTTATTTATTAAATAAATTAAAAGAAATATTGATATTGTTGACAAAATATCTTTCATCTTTCATCTATCATTTTTAATATAGAAACTTTTTCTAAATAAGATTTGATTCAATAGACTTTATCAGCTAAATTATGTGGACACAAAATATTGGCGCAAAATTAGTAATTTATTGATCTTTTATAGTTCAAATATTGCATTAAATATCCATAAAAGATAAATGGTATATAGATAGTAGGTATTCTAGTAAAATTTATGGTGATCCTTCTGAATTAAATCATCCCAAAAACTTCAATGGATGATAAATAATGTTCAAATATGATTCATAAAGTAAAATCACTAGTACTGGTACAATAGGTTTCTCCAAATCTAAATTAATTAATGATACCTTATTTTTTAATATACTTAATAATAATTTAAACATAATTATTCCATTATGTGATAGAGATATTAGAATTAATTTTGAAGAATATTTTGTAATGTTTTAATTATAAAGGAAAACTTTCATTTTCTAAATATCATTTTCAAGAATGTTTATATTATAGATTTAAAATATATTTCAAGCCAAAATGTAAAATTCATCAGTACAGAAGATATTTATTCATGTCTTTGGAATAGATTCATTGGTTATTGTAGCACACACACACACTACTCAAGCTTAATCGCAACCATCTAGTATGAGATTTGGTGTATTTATTTTTCCAAGATAACATTTTTTATAAACATTAACAACTCCGTAAACACAAAAATATTCTTTAAAAATTAATAATAGTGTTTTTTCATTTATATCCTTAGACCATATACATTGTGATCTTTTTGGACAGTCTCAATTACTAATATAAGAGATATATCTTACACCTATGTAATTATCAATCATTATACTATATATACATGGGTTCGTTTCATGGCTCAAAATGCAAGGCTTGTAATGTATAAATCAACTTCAGAATGAAAGCATAAAATTTAAATGGATAGAAGATATTTTTTCATTTGAATTAACCATGATTTAGAGTTCAATAAAAAAGACTTTGATAAAATTTGTGCTTCTCAAGGTTATCACAATTCCTTCTCTACTCTTAGAAGAATAAAAAAGGGGGTTGTTGAAAGATGAAATATGTCTCTTCAAGAGTTTTCTAGAAATATTTCAAATCAATTTAATGTCCCTAAAAACATTGGCTTGAAGATGACCATACTGTATTAAATATAATAGATGGGTTTTCATAAGATCAATCATTAAAAACCTGCATGTCCTTGGGAAAAGAAAATCTTCCTAAACATGGTTATTACAATATCTTTGGGTGTAAATGTTTTATCATTAGCACCAATGAAAACCCAGAAAAGTTTGATTCCAAATTTTATGAATGTAGTTTTCGTGGGTACTCAAACTCAAGTGAAACCTACCAAGTCATCTATAATAGGAAAAATCCCAAGAAGGTTTAATTAACACATTATTTATTGAGAAACTACCTAAACCATATCCTTAATGTTTTGATATAAATAACCATGATATATTGAACATAACTAAATTTCAACCTACTAAATTAATTAAAAGTAAAACAACCCCATATACTCATTTACCCAAAGAATGGTTTCAATCAAAATACCATCTCATATAGAATTATTTAGAGGAATTATAATATGGAACTCATAATAGAAGGTTTTCCTTAAATGATGATGATCGTCTTGATTTTATCTACCACATTGATCCTTAAACCCTGGATGATTCTTTTAATAGTGAATACTGGATAATTTCTATATAGGATGAGTTGAACCAATTTAAATGAACAACTTTTTGACTCATGAAAAGACCAAATAATCTCTGCATTATTGTCACCAAATGGGATTGTTTGAATTAAGTTATATGACCAAGGACATTGTACTCATAAAAAGAATAGATTTAAAGTATATAATTAAAACAAAGGTATTTATTATGGTGAAATTGTTTCACCCATTTCATGGTGATAATCCATTAATATCATATTGAAATTCACTTCTCACATTAATTTCAAACATTTTCAAATTGATGTAAAAAGTTGTTTTCAAAATGGTTTTATTTTTGAAAATGTTTTTGTGGAAAACCAACATGATTTTAAAGATCTTAATTTTCAAAAACATGATATAAGGATACCCACTTCTCTCTATTATTTAAAAAATCACCTCAATATTGGTATAAATGGTTAAAAAATATATTTTATCAAATGATTTCAAAATTTGATAACCTAATTCCAATATTTTTATAATAACTTTTTCAAATGATTTATCAGGTTTTTAATTTTATATAGATATTGTAATTCTTTTTTGTTCTAAATAAATTATTTATAATAAATTCTTCATTATAATGAATAAAGAGTATTAAGTGGGTTTTATGGGAGAACATTAATTCTTCCATGGTTTTCAAATCTCTCAAGATACTAATGGAAATTTTCTAAACAAATATAAATATACTAATGATATTTTAAAATGTTTTGGAATGGATCATGATAATAAATTATGAACTACCATTAATAATAATTATAAACTAACATTGTATGAAACTGATAAACTATTTGATAATAATATTTATAAATGTATGAAGGGGAGCCTTTTTTACCTCATTAGGCCACTGTCACACATCATATTAGTTTTTCCTCTGTGTTTTTTACAATAAACTCCAATGGAATATTATTTGAAATATCTGAAAAGAATTTTTATTTATATCAAATTAACTAAAAGACATTGACTTATTTTTCTAAAGGATACTTATTTTTAACCTACATATTTTTATGATGCTAATTTCGGAGAATTTTAACTAGATAGGAAAATTAATAGTTGTACTTTTAACATACTAGATAAATCAATAATCTCATGGAGTAGTACTAATAAAAACACTCTTTATCATTCTACTTTAAAAGAAGAGAACGTATCCATTAAGATTTTTTTCACCTAAATCATATGGATGAGACATACACTCTTAGACTATGGGATTATATATATTCACATCCTTATCGATTGTGGGAAAAATAGTGAATAAGTAACTTCAAAAATATTATCCAACATTATTTGGTTAATCATATTTATTTGAGACACCACTTTATTAGATATCACTTTCAAAGAGGTTATATCATTATTATTTTTGTTTAAACAAAAATTTAATTAGATTATCTCTTATAAACCCCTATCTCTACATGAATTTAAAATTATCAATAGTGGGTTGTGTATGATTTTTTTGTGATAGTTTTTTTTAACTTTATATATCATGTTTTTTACAAAACTTTTTAATTAAAATTTTTATGAATTTTCTCAATATAAAATATTTTTTTAAAATATCTTTAAATATGTTTTCAATAATTTCGTATTTTTTGTAATGTTATGTGAGTGTGATGCTCTAAGAAAAAAATCATAATATTGATACACATAAGTGAATATAGTTCTCACAAAAATTAACCTATAGTCTTTTACCTTGAAAATATCTAGTTTAGGTTTTAATATGATCTTCACCTTGGGAATAAGACATGGTCATTTACTAAAAACATGGTTTCAAAATCCAAGATAATTTTATCTATTTTAAAAAAATAATATAATCAAAATCAGAATAAAGGAATGTAACTTATTTTTTATAATGTTACATTAAATTTGATTTTTTTATTTTTTATTTTACATTTTTTTTCTTGATTTTAAAATATTATCGTATTAATAATTTATATGTTTTTCAAGTATTTTTTGTTTAATTATTCATTTTAAATTTTTATTGAATAATACTAATTATAATTCAGTAATCGTGGTGAATATAATCTTATTATTAATAAAAATATATTAGGGGATATAATATTTTTAAAATATTAAAGTTATGTCAAAACATTTTTTAAAGAAATTTATTTCAATCTTGAGCATTAATTTTGTTTAACTTTCAAAAAAATATAAATCATGTTTATTATTCAAATATAGAACTTGTTTTTAATTACTTTTATTATCCACTATTTTTGGAAAATTGTTTTAAATCTTTTTAAAATTTTATCTCAAAGGATGATTAATTATGTATAACAAAAAAATTACATGTTTATTTCTTCCTATTAATTGGATAATTTGTGTTTTTTAGAATTATTTATCTAACCCATTTACAATATATTTTTTATAATCACAAATTGGTGAAATTAATTGAATACTAATGAATTAATGGTTTTAAGGAATGTATTTAACAAGGGGTATATTTGTAGAAATATATTTAACGGTTTCATGTTTCAATTTTTGAGAAATGATTTCCAAATTTATAACTTAATAATGATTTTTGGAAATCAGTTTTTTATTTGAAAATGAATTTGGAAATTATTATCATAAATGTATTAATTTAATATGTTGTTTTACTTTTAATAACCATATTCATGTGTTTGTGATCATCAAAAGGGGGAGATGGTTGTGATTCTCAATTACATATTTTTTTAATGATGACAAACACTTTTTTACTATTCTAATTTTTTCATTAAGTAAATTACAGTTTTGATATTTAGATTTCTAGACTTGGTATTGGTGGAATAAAAAATAGAATAATGTTAACATTTTAAGAATTTTGTTAAAAACATTGAGGAAATTTTTAAAACATAAAAAGATGTTCTTTGACCAATAAAACAAAATATAAGAGTTATGATTGGACTTGTAGAATATTTTCATCAGCTAAAAGGAATGTCTATTAGGTGTGGAGCACCAACCAACTGGCACCAAGTGGGAAAAAGTATAGAAACAGTATAAGTTCCACTGGCTAGATAGTATATATACATTGTCTAGTTGGTGACAATTCCAGAATTATATCACTATTGTGTGTCCCACTCACTAGCCAGTGGCAATAGAAAGAAGCTCTAGTAATTCATAAATGTAATCAACGAGCTAATGGATAGTAACAATTAACCACTTGTGGTTTTACAGAATCGCTCAAGCCTAAAAATCACATTGGATACCTTATGGTATCTAGTCAATACCTGATAGAATTAAAGTACGTATTCTGGGGAAGGATTTATTATGGAAAAAATGGATTGAGGGCATATTTGTTGAATTTATGAATCAAGATTAATTCTAGAATATTCCTGATAAACTATAAATAGACCCCTTGGAGGCATAAAAATATACCATTATCAACCAAAAATCTCTACAAACATCAATTTCTCTTCAATTATGCTTACGCTCTCAATTACAAAAAAATGTGTGCACTCTTTGTAAATCATTTTAACTTATTTGATATTGTTCTATATCACTCATTGTGTTCTTCCTTATTCCTAGAATAATTTATATTGATATTCAATGAGAAAATTCCTTAATAGTTCTCTATATTACTCCAACATTATTTTTCATTTCTCACAACCAATAAAAGTAATGGTTTTATGATTATTTTTATAACCACTAAAGGGTAAGGGAATTCATTATATTTTATTTTTTATCTGTAAGAAATTAAAAGTCTAGATCAGATTGTAATTCTAGTATATTATTATAACAAATTAAAAATAATTTGAGTTTTTTATCTTGGATACCATTAAATAAAAGTAATGATACAATAACCCTTAATCAATTGGTGTATAAGACATAGTATTCCATCAATGTTTTTCATCCAAACTCTTTTTATCAAGTCATGTTCCTTATTTATTTTAATATTTACCCTCTTATTGATTTATTTTTTACTACTATTCAACATTTTTTATTTCATATTCATATTATAAATAATCTTTATTGTTATATCACTATAGAAATTATATATTAAAATTCTAATATGACTCATCATTTCATTTCCATTATAATCAAATAATTTATTTTTCAATACACTTACTTATATGCTTCCACTCTTATATTCTTATATTTAATCAAATTAGGTTGTGGTTTAATTTAAAATTTTAATACTTAAAAAAGGTTTATCATTTAATTATTTTTAAAAAAATTTAAATGATATTCACCCCATACCATTTTTCTATATTAGAACTAAAAATCTGGATATAATAAGAATATAATAAAAGTTTATAGTATGGTTTGAGATAATATTTTAAATAATCTCACAAGAAATAAAAATTATATTTTATAATCACTTTGAGGTATATTAATAAGAAAAATATTTCATATATATATTAAAATTGTTATATAATTAATAGTTTAATTTTCTATTCAATGGAATGAGATAAAGTCGGTAAAAAATAGTAGAGTTACTCTTATGTTTGGAATATATTATTGTATTGATTAATGAGGATAGAAATAAAATTTATTTGAATATAAAATACATTGTTATCACTACTAAAATATGGGATTTGTATTATACTACAATCTATATTCCAATTTTTCAATAAAAATGGGTTGATAATATTAGTGCATTTCAAATCAATTAATTGGTAATCATGAATGGGAATTTAAATATTGAAGGGTACATGGATAAACTATTAATAAGAGAATTATGAATATTAAAATTATTTTATGACATAGATTCTGAATACAGAAATTTTCTAGTTATTTTCCTATCGGCTAATACAATTGGTGGTTCAAACAAAAATTCCACTATAGATGATGAATTCACTGGGATGTCTTAACCATTTCATGGGGTTGTCAGTGTTGATGATGTCTTGTATATTATAGAGAGAAATTATGGGAAATGGAAACTTGATAGTGGAGAAAAATCCATTAAAATGTTAAATAAAAAATAGTTCATTGATGAGGTGAAGTGTCATAACCAATTTTTTATATACAAATTTTTTCCTTATAGTTTTATGTGTTTACTACTGTATTTTCATAATAAAAATTAAATATTCAAATAGTTCTATAGATTACGGTTCTCAAAACTAATAATACTACAAATCTCAAGGAACAACATAGTAGTGTTGCTAAATTTTAGAAACTTTTAGATGGTGATAATCATTGTAGAGATGAGTAACAACATGAATGTGAAAAATTGATAAAAAGATATATTTGAAAAAATAAAAAGAGGTTTATCATTATAATTTTAGAAAAAAATATTACATTATGAATTATATATAAAAATATTGATGTTGGATATAATAGAAATGGTTAACCTAAAAACCTGAATATATAAATTTTCATTAGTAACATTGGGATCAGTACTCTAATTCACATTCCAATTCATATAGATACATGGTATAATGTTTTTCTTACAATGAAAGATATAAATTTGGAAGACATTCGAGTAACATTATAATATATTTTCTCAATTTCACGGAAAAATGAAATAGTGAAATATTGATTTACTCTTTTTAATCCCTTACAGAGTACATTATATTAGAATATTTTTATAATTTAATTCATACTAATGGTAACTACAAAGGCTCATTGTTAATTTCAAATACTTCTTATAAAAAATCATCTTCGGGATACTTAGAGGAAAGTTAAACCCCTCCAAATAACTATACATAGACAAAAAATGTAAGAAATGAATTATATGATGTTTTTGTTGGCTATTGGGAGGAGTAATTATTTGAGTTACATTATTATAATAATTATTTTAAATATCATTATTTGAATTAGTTACACTAGTTTAGATTTGTTAATTTTTTAAAATTGAATGGAGTGCTTAAAATAAACAATGTGAATCAACCACTATATCCCAACTATAATGTAATGTTGAAGAATGATTTACTTGAATAAAAAATGGTATGAATTTTCAATCTATAGTAAAAAAATTGTGTTATATTAATCAGCAACATAATTATATTCCTTTTATTCCTACTGGTGTATTAGAATATTAAACCACATATATCGCATTCCATGGGTTATAAAAGTAGTCTTGTGTATGTTAAAAGGGGTAAATAGTTGATGAAAATATAGGAAGATTATTAGAATCATGAATAAGTATGACATAATAAAAAATTTCTCTATTTTGAAAAATATTCTATAAGGGTGGCTATTTATTTTTTGAAAAAAAAATCGAAATTGGACATAAGAATCACCATCTAATATTATTGATGAATGATTACATTCAGTTTGTTTAAAGTATCCAAAACAGTATTCTCACATAAGAGGAATTTTTTTATATTTATTCCATGAGAATACATTTTGAAATAAATAAAACATGGGGATATATATGATAAATTGAAAAAAATTAAAAAAAACATGTAGAGGCAGTAATATAAAATATTAGATTATTGGCTGAAGTGATAAACCAATTTAGAAAAATATACTAATGAGAAGAATCATAAAAAATAACCATAGCATGAATAGAAACACCACAATCTTTTAGGAAAGAAAATCCCCCTCAATATCCTCTCTTACCTTTTGTTATTGATTTTTTCTTAATAGTTTCTATTAAATGAGAATCAAATAACTATGTATACTTCTCTAGTATTAAACATTAAAAGAGAAAATTTATTTTTAAGTTATAACTATCATTATTCACTAAATGACTTTCTGTGGGAGGTATATTGTACAATATCTAAGGGAATATTCTATACAATACACTACTTCAAAAATATCAAATGAGGGTTTATATTCACACAGCTCATGAGTTGAGTGTTTAGTAACATATTCCCCTTGATGATCTTGATGTTCACATGGTTGGACATGATATTATAAAAATCCTAACATAATAGATTAATCTTATAAATATACATAGTGATAATAAGGTATTCCATTTCTAAATTATTTTATATGAAAAATATTTTACAGTTAAATGAAAGAGGCGTTATCTGTGGTTTTTTATTATAGAATTATTCACAAAATGGGAAATGTAAAGTTGATTCAATACAATCTAATGAATCAAATAAAAACTTGAAGTTGTATTTTAAGAGTACCTTTACTCCACCAATTTCACTTCATCATTTATTTACATTACATTCTTATTAAAAAACAACTTTATAATAGAAAATAAATTCCTACATTGAATATGAAGATATAATATATGGAGATTCCCTTACCGAATATTTTTTTTAATAATGTAAATGAAATTATCAAAAATGAAATATTGGGAGCCTTAATTGTGAATGTGTACTTGATAAATAATTTCGTAAAAATGTTATCTAGTAATATATATATTATGATTATTATAGATTAATATTGTTCATATTTTCTATAGGAATTTATATTACACCAATGTATGGGGAGGAAAATGGAAATAAAATTTTCTATTTGTTAGTCCTCAAGTCACTTTTATAAAAAAAACATAGGTGGAAGAAGATGAAATTTTAGTAATATTACACAATGTAGACACATATTTTAAGAATAAAATAATAGATGATAAAATCATCTTAATACATATAAATATATGGTAAAAATCTACATTTTATTTATATAAAATATATTTTCATTTTTCCATTACTAGTTATTTATGTTTTTTAGACTGATTGGATTATCAATGAGATAATTTTAGATAAACCAGATATATATTTTTTGCACCAATTTCATTAATATAAAACAAAAATGATCACACATTTTGTTAATTATGAATTTTTAATACACTACATTCAATATTTTAGAAATAATTTTAAATTATAAGGCTTATATTATGTTTTAATAAGAATTTTTTTATGATATGATGATGATTGTTTATTATCAAAACAATGGTATGATGATGAATAATACACACAATAATAATTTGTATTTCTATTATTGAATAAGTTTTAAGGTATATATATTAATATAAAAATATCTAAACATAAATAAAAAAATCATATTTTCCTCAATGTCTCTTTAGTGTATGAAATAAATTATTTAGATTGATTTTAGTTATTAAATGTATAAATTTATAAAAGATATCACATTTTATACACAATATAATACCTAAATATATATTTCCAAATGTAATAACAATTTCATTTAAAAATTTTACACTCTTTATTTGTCTATATTTTTATAGTATTATAAGGACTATTGACAATACAAATATTCAAAAGTAAAGTTGCATTTGTTTTAGATTGAGTGGGAATTTTATAGTATGTCCCAATATTTATAGGCACCATGAAGCAATTTTCTTCAATCACACATTAAATTTTTTTATATTCTAAATAACATGAAGATGTTATTTATATATTACTTATTTAGTTGATTTTAGTATCATTTTATATTAATTTTATACAGAGGGACTTTAGAATTGATAGTTTCCTTTATTAATAGGGATAATATGGAATATATTTATTTTTTCATAGAAAATTACTATATATAAATATTGTGTACATGTGAATGAGAGTCCAGGTTATTTCAAAAGTTAATCTTTTTTATATTTAGGAAAATTTCTGTAATGTGATGGAGATATTAATAAAAATGTTTATGATAAGATTCAAACTAGATATAAAACAAAGAAATAGTCTTATGGATGCTTTATATTAGTGAAATTATTTTTAAATTAAAGGTAATAATTTATAGAAATGTTAGTAGATTTTATATTCTATATGGTATCATGTATTGGCCTTTGACATGACACCTTGAACAAAAAATAAGGTCATAGAAAATGAAAATTTTATGATAGAAATGTGGGCATACTAAGATGGATAAGATTATAATTGAAAGTATTTGAGTGAAAACTAGAGTGTCTCTAATTAATGAGAAAATGGATGAGACTATATTAAGATAGATTGGTCATGTTAGAAGAAGACCTCAGGATACACCTATTAAAATAGTTATCTTAATGATAAATTCACTTATTAAAAATAGTATACGTATACCTTGAAGTATATTTTGTGTTCAAAACACTTATCAAATAATCAAATGTAAGAATAAAAAATTGATTTATCTTTATACTTTAAAAATGATCCATGATTCATTTTTGATGTATAGGAATCAACTGTATATTAATCTAACACATTATTTGGTCGATATGACTCAAAGTCATGTTTTAAGTTAAAAAATATATTTAGCTCAAAACCCATGTTACATACTTAAGACCAATAAATCACACTTATATTGTCTTGATATTTTATGAAAGTGATTTTTATTTCATTCTTAACCTAGAAGAATTACTCTCATGTCAATCCAACACACAGTGTGGCTGATTTGATTGATAGTGCAAGTTTTCAGTCTAAAAGAGAATTTTTAATATACAATACACATCTAATATATTTAAATGAGTATTTATACTTGTAATTTTATGATACATTATGAAAAAAATCAACATTTAATCTTTAATGTGTAGAAATGTATTTCACATCAATATGACACACTGTGTGGACGGTATGACTAAAAGCATGCATTTTCATTTAAAAGTTTGATTTTATTTAGAATCATGTTTCACATATCAAAAATAAAATAATACATTATCAGAATGACTTGATAATATATGAACAATATTGATAATTCATTCATGATTAGTGGGAATTTACTTTATGTCAATCTGACACACATTGTTACCAGTATGACTGAAAGTACATGTTTTTTGTTCAAATAACTTGTCAAATACACAAACCTAAGAAAAAAACTTGTATTTTATTGACACCTTATGATAATGTTCAATAATAACATGTAGTGATTAATTACATTTCAGTCAAACACAAATTGTGTCCACTATGATTGGAAGTGTGTGTTTTCATTTAAAAGTGATGTTTTAGTTCAAAATGTGTGTTATAAAATCAGTACTAAGAAAACACATTAAAATTATCATTATACATTAGAAAATTTTCTAATTATTCATTTCTGATCTGTAGGAAGTGACTAAATATCATTCAAATTGAAATTTATCATTTATCATATAACATTACAATTATAATTTTTGTTTCTTATGTATTATTACTAAATTAAGCATTTTCTTATAGGAAGTAATCACTTATTTTGTATGAGGATGTGTTCATCGTTAGAGAAGGCCTCCTAGAAAAGTGTATTTTTTGTATTGGTTTTAATTATTTTTGTTTGTAATTGAATTACATCATCATAATTGTATTGTAACAAAATTATTTAATGTGATATTGGAATTAAAGTGTCATAATGTAAATATATTATCTATTATATGTGTGTGTATAATTTTTATCATTTTTAATGTGTTAGTCAATATATAAAATAATTAATATATTTATATTTAGTTTCTCATAGACACACACACTTGGTTTTTGACTTCCACGTATCTCATTATAGAATATATATTTTTATATAAATAGACATACTGAGAATCACACACATGAGTCTATATAATAATTTATATGTATATTATATATATGTGTGTATATATATATTCTTATAGTACATAAAATTATCAATAAAATTTCATTTACAATGAAGATAATAGTATTAGTATAATTATATGAATTAAAAAACTTAATTCAATATTTATAAAAAATAATTTTATGTAAATTTTCATATTTAAATAATATTATTATTATTATATATATGTCATTATTTAATATATCAATAAATAATTTTATTCAAATGATGTTAATGAAATTTTATATAAAAATATTTATATATGTATATTCATTTTATTAATAAATATATATGTAAATATGTAATTTATATATTTTTTAAATTGTAATTAAAATATAAAAGCAATTAATATATGGTACCTTGAAAGATATATTTTATATATAAATATTAAAATATTTCTAAAAATGAATTATATAAAAATATATCTATTATATATTTTTAATCATTTATAATTTTTTTATATACTTATTTATAAATATATTTATATATAACTATAACAACATATGAATATATATGTGTGTGTGTGTGTGTCTTAAAAAATGGTGATATGAACTATATAAATAAATATTTAAATATGTTAAATATAATTCAAATTTAAATTTATATATTTATATTCTGTTTATATAATTTGTAATATAAATATATATATTTAAAATATAAAAACATATTTATAATTAAATATATATATATATATATATATGTTTACATATATTTATATATATATAATTATATATTATAAAATATATAAATAATATATTGAAATTTTTGTATATATAAAATGTATATATATAATTCATATTAAATAAAAACATATATCTATCTTATTTTTATAAAGTATATAATCAAAAATTATCAAATTAATATTATTTATGGAAAATATTTAAAAATGTCTTTAAATTTACTAAAAAATTTATATGTAAATATAATATATTAAAATTTAATTTTAACATTCTTATATATATGTGATTATATATCTATTTAAGTGTACTTACATTAATATATGTAATTATATATATTGGTGTTCTGATGTGGATATTATTTGACATGGCTTGAAAGGCTCATGGTGTGGTAAAACAAAAAAAACAAAAAATGGGAGGGGTATATTTATGTATATAAAATATATATGTGTGTATATATATATCTATATGTGTATTCATATATGTATGTCTACATAGTTGTATGTATATATGTGTATATGTTTGTATATGTATGTATTTTTATGCATCTGTATGTGTACACATATGTATGCGTATTTATGTATGTGTATGTGTATTTGTATGAGTATGTATGTGTATGTGTATGTGTATGTATGTGAATGTATGTATATTTATTTATAAGCGCGCGTGTGTGTGTGTATGAGTATGTGTATGTATATATATGTATGAGTATGTATATGTATGCGTATATATGTGTATATAATTGTATGTATGCGTATATCTTTGTATGTGTATATATGTTTATGTATAGGTATAAATATGCATGTATGTGAATGTATGTGAATGTATGTGAATGTATGTGAATGTATGTGAATGTATGTGAATGTATGTGAATATATGTGAATGTATGTGAATGTATGTTAATGTATGTGAATGTATGTGTCTGTATGTGCAAGTATGTATATGTCTATGTATTTGTGTGTATGTTTCTGTATGTGTGTATATTCGAATGTGTATCTGCGTGTGTGTGTGTGTAAGTTTGTGTATGTCTATGAGTGTGTGTATGTTTATGTTTATGTATTTCCATGTATGTGTATGCATGTTTATGTGTGTGTGTGTGTTTATGTATCTGTTTATATATGTCGATGTGTGTATGTGTGTGAATTTATATAGATGGTTGTGTATGTGTATGTATATTTCTATTTGTATATATATATATGAATGTATTTGTATATAAGAGGCAAAGTCATTTGGTTTTTCAATCCCACATATCTCATTGTAGTGTATATATATATATACATGTACGTATGCATAATGACACACATAAGGGTCCACATAATAATATATATATATAATATATATATATATGTACAATATGTATAGTTGGAAAAAAATATTTATCAAGATAAATTAATTCTTTAATGAAAATAATAACTTTAATTTAATAAAATGAATTCAAAATTGAACTTTAATTCTAGAAAATCAATTATATAGAATATTTTAATATTATAATATATTATTATTATTAAATTTATCTGTATTCATTTATAATATCAACAAATAATGTTATTCAAATGTAATTAATAATAGTTTAAAAAGATTTTTAGAAATATTTAAATGAAATTATCGTTAATATTATATATATATATATAACTAATCTTATATCAATATTTACAATTACTTATTTATAGTAAATCTTTTGGTATTCAATGAAATACTTTATATTTATTCACATTAATTTAGTATTTATTATTTTTAAATATTGTTTAATTTTATAATTAATATTATTTATTCATTTTAAAATATTATTGTAATTTATTAATTTTTATTTGTTTTAATTTATTTATTCTTAATAATTACTCTTTTACTATATGTTTTTTCAATCTTTAGTATTTTTTAAATTTATTTATTTTTATATTTATTCATTTGACATTTCTTAATTTTATTCATTTTTTATTTAAATTTTTAATATTTAGTGTTTTTTTTATTTTCTTCATTTTATAATTAATATTTATTGGTATTTATTTTATTATTTATATATTAAAATATTTATACAATTATAAATTTTTAATTTTTTAATTTTTTTATATTAGATCTTTTATATTTGAGTGTCTTTTTATATATATTTTCATATTTTTATTTAAATGTATTTTAATTTTTCATATTTCTAAAATTTATTCATTGTTAATTATAACATGATGAAAATTATCAATATAATAAAACTCTCATCTTTAAGAAATTATAAATATTTTTGTCTGTAAATTCAATATTTCAATATAAGTTAACTTCTATTTTTTCCTTGAAATACTTTAAAATATTCGATAGATTATTTCAGAGTTGGTCTCTGAGTTAGTGTCAGATATGAAGGTTCGTAGAGTCTCAGCACTGATGAAATAAAAATATTAATATATCATTTTACGCACATACAATATTTTGATTCTAAAATAGAAACATTTCCAAAAAGTGTCTCGTATAAGAAATCTGAGACCACTGTAGATTCGGAATAACAGGTTTATACTAGGTGTAACATACCATTTGTGTATGTTGGATATTTGGTCATATTTCTCGTGAGGATTACTTATTTAATATTTTAATTATATATTTTTATGAAATTTTTTAAATATCTTCTAAACGGTGCATAATATGAGATATCTGAGACCACAGTTAGGTCTGGGATATATGGTTTACCCTTAGCGAGATATAAAATGTATGCCCGTTAGGCATTTAGTAACATTGAATGTTATAGTAATTTTATATAATTTTTTATTAAAATTTTTAATTAGTTAAAATGCATTTATTTTCACTCTCTCCTCTTCCTATTATCCACCCATTGTTGAATCCTCCCTTGATTCATGCACAATCAAACCTGAAGCTTGAAAAAACTTCCATTTTTGACCTTTTAAATTGTGAAATGCCTTAATAAGTTGGAATTAAACACTTTGTATTCAAAATTCTCTTAAAAAATTATTTAAATCGATGTTTTAATAATGGGTTTTCAAAATTCAAAACGTGTATACATGGTGGAGGTCTATAAATCATTAGACCATCATTCCTCACTCTTGGTCAATCCCAAAACTCCTTTAAACCAGTTTGGTGAACCACTGATGACCTGTTTTGCTATCAATTTTCAGATTCCTTCTCAGGCAAGGTAGCGAAACCCCTCTTTCATTATCTGTGCATGGTACCTGGATGAAGATGAAGTGATTTTATTTTTTTATTTTTTTAATAATTTATCGTATTTCCTTTCCTTCTCTAATTAAATGGGTGAAAAAAATGAATGGTTTTAAAAAAATGATTAACATAAATTACATAGTAACAATTAATAAGAAATTATGAATACTGATTGTGAAAGATTATAAAACGATGATTATAAAGAATTATCAAATGATAATTACATAAAATTATCAATATAAATACAGAGAATATCTAAAGATAAGTGTGCGGGTATATCAAAGATGCTATTATAAATATTTTGAAATGTTATTTGTAAGAAAAATTATTATAAGATAATTATACAAATTATCTAAGGATGATTATAAGGAAATTATCATGTGATAATGATGTCAATTTATCAGAGGACAATTATGAAAGTAACACGGATAATTTTTTGGTTATAAAATAATAATTATAATAAATACCACTTGTATTATTGAAATAATTTAATAATATAATTTAATCTAAGTGGTTTTATAACTATAATTTTAGGAATATTTCAAGGGAATTAATTTAACTAAACGATAATATTGAAATTATCTACGAGATATAAAATATTATCGCATGCGATGTTTTATTTCCTTTTGAAATAAAATAGCTAGTCTTGGTTCCGGGAACCCTTGAGGAACCCCAAGAATTGATGTGTCAGTGATTATAATAATAAGTAAATGATGAGGTGTTCTTGAATATTTAAGTTTTCACTCTAGATAACAAACCACACATGGTGGTTTATCCTTGCTATCAACATTCATGACTTTGTGGTATGATGTTCCTTACCTTATTAGGATAACTTTTATGTGTGGTGTCATGATGATTATTTATGTTGACCATTATTTACATTGTGCATGATTGTGATCACATGTGGGTGAGTGTGTGTGTAACTATGATATCTGTTGTGATATATGAATTCCATGAGTGATATTTCTGTCTCATGTTTCCAGGGTGGATGTGTTTACATGATATTATGTCTCTAATATATACTCATGATGATGTGATATACCTTCCTTGTATGTTTACTCTGTGATATTGTAGGACCCCAAAGCACCCTAAAATGGGATTAGTGAATCTGGGTTACAAATTTTTCTTTTAATGTGTCTGATATTGTTCCCACGCTTCTAGGAACTCATTAAACATGTATGATGGATTCATGAATTAATCAAACATTCACATGCAGAATGAAAACATAATCATTTTACATTGTTCACCACTAAGGGCTAGTCTAAGGAGAATATTCTAACAGATTGTTAGTTATACCAAAATCCAATTATCTTTACTATTTGTTTAATAAAATAGTTTTCATTCTATCAGAATGTGCCAGGCACACTACCTTTACAATATATTAGGGATATCTCATTGCGTCCCTTGAAAAACTTCCATAAACTCCCCTTAGCTCATTGCTTTGAGAGAAGTCTTACATAGTTTATCGACTTGAAGGACTCTTCAAAAGATTGACATTAATGCCTTTTTTCCTATCTATAACGAGACTCTACTTGCTCTATAGTCCTAAATTGATGCACATAAAATCACTGATCAAACAAACATGATCATCAAAACTTCCAAGAAGCACACACCAGCACTTACAAAAAGATCCTACACTTGCATTCTAGATTTGTGATTGTCCTTCAAGATTACGTTTTCACAAACCTTATCTTTTTCACACCCCTTGTATTACATGAATATACACCATACATTTCCCTTTCTCTTTAAAGAATAAAGGAACACTTTTAATTCAAGATTTAACTTCTTTAACACTTATATGTGCAACTCATTCATATTGAAAAGGAACCTGATCTTTATTGGAAATGTTCTTATTCTCGAGTGGGGGTAGCCACTTATTTATATGCCTTGATGACCTTATGTTCAAGATTCTTGACAAGTGTGTAAACCCATATTTTACGTCACATTGTGCATGTAATTCTCTTTCACACTGCTTCATTTTTCACGCAATGCTAATCTTGTATGTTATTATTTCCTTTTTCATATTTTTATGAGATGAACCAGTAACATACCTTATGCGCAACTTTCAAAACCACCTTCAATATTTCATGCAACTTCCGTTTCCAAAATCACTTTTCTTCATTCTTCAATTTTTTGACCCAAATATTTATAAAACACTATGAAACAATTACACCTTCAATACCATTGTTTTCTTGAACTGTAAAATCCCCTACTTTGAAAACTCCATAATATTCCATTTTAGGATTAACAAAAAAACAAAAACCATGCTCCATTTATAACAAAAAAGGTCATTGGATACAATAGATATTTTTTACTATAACCTTATATTCTATGTTGTTACTTGAGATAAGTTGACAGTTGTGTGGTTTACATCCCTTAGTGGGGGAGTGTGTGTGTGCGGCATCCAATGATGATAGTGATGGGCCTGAGCACAGAGTACAGAGCATGAAAACAAGGTATCCAAACCCAAGGTAGCATATTAATAGAATAACACTCTAGAGGCCTCACCCAAGGGACATGATGGCATGGTAGCTTGACTCGGGGCATCACAAGAATTTGATGAATTGTGTGCATGATCGGTGACATCATTCCAGAATCAATTCCTTTTGTTAGTCTATGAATTGTTTCATTACCATTGTCGATAGGTGGATTTTGAGTGTATTACTAGACCATTCACTTACTGACACTCAGAGATGGATTCTATGCACAATACATTGGTCCATTCTGAGTTGGATTTTGACCACAACATACTGGTCTATACACCTTGAGATATTTCAGGATTATCTTTCAGGCATGGAGTCGATAAAGGTACGGATGTGGGTTTGGTGGTTTCTTAGTTAGAACACCCCCACTTAATTTTGTATTTTTTTTATTAAACTTCCAAATTTTATTATTTTTATGGAATATGGTATTTATATTTGATAACATTATGTAAGGTAGCATTGGTTGTATCCCAATGAGTCTTGTACTCACACCCTACTCTAGAATTTCGATGTTCTTGTAGATTTAATGAGAGACCCGGTGAAGGTAAGGGGCCCTATGGTGGATAGTACAAAAGGTGGAGAACAGATCTAGAGTAGACTATAATATAAACTAGAGGAACCTTTAGATTTTTCATTATTATCTTACTTCATTACTCTAGAAAGCTCTACACTTTGGGATATCTTATTTATATACTATATATGATATATTTAGTTTCTACATCTACATTGATTGATCATGTTATTATTTTTTTAATTTGAACTCTATAAGAGTGTATTTTCTCCTCATTGTTCCACATGATACCCTCACTTCTGGTCAACATCATCTTGTGTACGGGGAGGTGCACATGATTTCATATGGGATTCCAGCTCAAACATAGTGGTCTAGGTTGGGATGATAGAAAATTATATCAAAGGACTGTGAATCACTTACCTATTTATTCTATTTTACTTAATTTGGGATAGTTTTTAAAGGAGATAGGATGGTTGGGATTTGGGAAATGGAATTATGAGAGTTTTTCTAGTAATCTACAGTGGACCATCGAGTTTCCATAAAATTTTGTTTTGTAGCATCCCAACAAAATATAACTTTCTAATCTGGAGAATGAGGAACCAGGCTCTCCCTACGGATGATAACATCAAAAAACTGGGCATCCCTCTGGCATCGAGTTGTCAGTGTTTTAGTAACAAAAAGGAAGAAAGTATCAACCACATATTCTTCGAAGGCTCCTGGGCTCAGGATGTATGGAGTTACTTTGGCAGTTTCACTACTGCTCTCTCCCACGATCCCCAGGATGGCACTTTCATGCAATGCTAGTTTCAGGGAACAAATGACAGAAGGTAGGAAAGGATGGCTCGTGCCATCATCTTCAACACTGGTTATTGGTGCCTGTGACAAGCGCGAAACTAGGCGTGCTATGTGGGGTCTTCTCCAACAGGGAGGTCTATCACTATCCGTGCAAGATGCCTCCTGACCGACCTGGTCAATATTTCCAGCGGCTGGAAGGATGCTCCTTCCCTGAGGATGCTTCAAGTTCTCCCTCCTGTGGCCCAACTCCTCACCAAGAAGGTCCAGTTAGTGCGGTGGAAGACCCCGACAATGGTTTCAAACTCAACACTGATGGCTCTTACAGCGCAGGTGAGATGTGTAGGTGAGGGGTGGTCCGCGACTCCCGAGGTAGTGTAATTCTTGCTTTCAAAGCCCACTATGGCCCAGGTAATTCCTTGCAAGCCGAGGCCAAGGCTGTATTAACAAGACTGAACCTCTACGAGCTGCGAAAGATCGAACTTGACCATGTCGAAACTGATTCCAAGATTATTCATGAAGCCATGCAGGGGAAAGGTCCCACTCTGTGGGAAGTTTCTTACATGATCAGGAAGTGAAAAACCCTCATCAACAACAATGCACGTGTAACCCACACATGGATGGAGTGGAACAAGGTCGTGGATCATCTTGCCTCCTTGTCCATCCAAGGCTCTAATGTCACGTGCCTTCAAACAATATATAGCTTTAAACCCGAGGGGGTGAATTTGATTCAAGGGGATTCCCTTGGTCTCCACTACTTTAGACCCCCATAGGCCTTTCTTTTATTTCATGTGTCCCCTGCTCATTGCCCTTTGAAATAAAAATTTAATGTTATGATGATGATATATCTATGTTTCTATGATATTATGATATATATTTAATTTAATATAATTATTTGATGTGATATAGCTATTATTTCAGTATGTATTGAATGATTGTGACAAACGTGAAGGAATGGAGACCATTTCTAGTTCTTGGATGGTTAATCCTTGGGGTTAAGGGTAGAGCACCTGGTTAAACCTTGTCTGATCAATAGACTTGTTCAGATTTTCTAAATTCTTAATTTTCCACATGTTTTACAATATTCTGCAATGAATATTTTTTTTGGACTACTGGTAGAGAATATAGGTTTACTAGATCATGTTCCTACATGTCACCTAGTGGTTCCGGTAGAGGTTCAATTCCATCCACCACTGAGATCCAATTTAGACTATACTAAGGATTTCAATCACTAACATCCTTTAGTATTCCAGGGAACTAGTGGACCATAGGATGTCTAGGATTTGATAGATATCATTGAGGGTATGTTCAATATCATTGATATTCCATTAGACAGGAGGGTGAATCTGGAAACCTTCATGATGTAGGGACCTTCCAATAATTGATGGGGAGTTATATGATGTGCTGGATGATGTGAGGGATTCACCTGGGTGGCCTTCAATGACTTTTTTTAGAGAGTTTTCCCATTCCAGGCTGGTGATTTATCGAGAATAAGAGTTCATAGATCTACAGTAGGTCTTCATGATAGTATCAGTATACTCCACACAATTTATAGGGATCACCCATTTTTCTACACTTCTGACTAGTAATGAGGCTTATAAGTCTATTATGTTTGAAATCATATATCATCCTAACCTTAGACACTATTTATGGATCTTCTATATTGATTCATTCTCAGAGGCTTTTTAGAAGTCCCTAACCATCAATAATTCCACTAAAGATTGTCGGTAAATAGGTCTATATCTACCCATCAGTTCTCTATTGGTCGGGACTCTTAATTCAAACATGATTACCTCTTCTAGTTATAGGATTTGGGAGAAATAATATGTATAAAATAGTTGTGATTCTCAGGTAGGGGATAGTATGGATTCATTAGTCCCTTCTGGAAGTAGACCTAAATGATTTAACTATTGAATGTTTGGACACGATAATAGGGTTTTTATCTTACCCCAAACCTGGTGTCCACATTGAAGAAATACAGGACATCACAAGATATTCTATGCTAAATCATCGAATCCAAGGTTCCACAAGGTTTCAGGACAGTATTGAACTCCCAACCAGAGATCTGTATGGGGTCCTTAATAGAAGACATAGATAATGAATCAAAATAGTCACTTGTTTGATGGATAGGGTCATGGAGCTGATTTATCTGATGAGTTAGTGAGATATTACAAGGCCCTTAGAGACTAAAAATAAATGGAATAAAAATAATCAATATATTATTTTACACATGCTTTCTGTTTTTTCATAAAAAGAAGTATATCCCTCATGGTTCCTCGTAATAGAAATCAAATTCCACCATTTGGTTCTGGATGAGGGGTTTACCCTAGACATGAAAAAACATTTCATGTACTAGATGTTTGGTCGAATCTCGCACAATGATAACTTATTTAATATTTATATTATGTATTTTTATGAAAATATTTTAATATTTCCCAAACAATAAATCATATGAGAAATATGAGACCACCATTTTGTTCGAGATTCAATGTTTACCCTAGGTGAGATATAAAAAAATCATCATGAATTTAATAACATCACATGGGAGGGAAATTTACTTTAATTTTTTATTAAAATTTTTAATGAATTAAAATAATTTTATTTTGTCTATCGTCTTCATCTTCTACACCAAACATAGATAACTCCATTGTTCAATGTGTAATAAAATTGGATGTTTGAGAAACCCGTAGTTATTAACCTTTTAAAATAATAAATGCTTTAATGAGTTGAAATTAAACACTCTGTATTCAAAATATGGTTAAAAAATAAATTAAATTGATTTTTTAATATATGGTTTTATAAATGTGGGAATTTTATATGTTTTGGAGTTCTATAAATCATCGGACCTTCAACAATCTCTCTTGGTCAATCATAGACCTCCTTTTAACTTGTTTTGTGAACACCGGGTGGCCTGTTTGGATCTCCAATTTCATATTCCTTAACTAGTGAGGAAGTAAAACCCCTCATCTTATGTATGTGTGTGGTGCATGGATGAAGATAAATTGGTTTGTTTTTAAATTATTTATTTAATTCATTTTTCCCTCTTATCAATTGTTGAAAAAATGAAGGGTTTTAAAAAAATTGATAAACATAAATTATAGAGGAATAATTCATAATAAATTTTGAATATATATATATATATATATATATATATATAATCACATAGAATTTTCAAGAATAATTTTTTAAAATTATCAACTGATAAATATTTTGGATTATCGAATATAATTATTAATTAAATTATAAAAAGGTGAATGGGAAAGAGTATCAAACAATAATAATAAATAATTATCCAAGGATAATTACAAAGGATTATCAATTGATAGTCATAAGAAATTATCAAAAAATAAATGCATGAGTCTAACGAGGATAATATTATAAAAATTGGGAAATGATAATTTTTAAGTAAAATTATTAGAAGATAATTAATCAAATAATGTAAGGATAATTATAATGGAATTATCATGAAACAATGATATCACATTATCAATGGATAATTATAAAATGAAAAATAATTATTATTCTTTAATTGAAGAACAATTATAAAGAATACCACTTATCTTTCAAAAATAATTTAATAGTATTATTTTATCAAACATGGATTTATGATTATTCTATAGAAGAATATTTCTAGTTCATGCATTGACGTAAAAAATAATTTATAAAATATTATAGAGATAATGTATTATTTCATTTGATATTTGTTTCCTTTTGAAAGAAAGTATCTAGTTTTGTTTCAAGGATCCCTTGACAAACCTTAAGTGATGATGTGTTAGTTATTATGACAATGAGGCCATGTGGAGGTCATCTTTACTGTTAATAATTTCACTCCCTCTATTAAGCCACAAAAGGTGGTTTTTCCTTAAAGTTGACATTGAAAAATTTTAGGAGTGAAATTCTTTACAATATTAAACTCTCATTTAAAAATTTCATCATATTTTTTTTATTTGTGTTGGCCTCTCTTTATATTGTGCATGATTGTGATCAAATTTGGGTCTATGTGTATCCATCACATTTACTATGATATATGATTTCCATGATTCATATTTGTTTAGTGTGTTATAATGTTTGATGTGTTTACTTGCAATTATGTTTCTACTATATACTCATGATGATTTGATACACCTACCTTAGATGTTTTCTCTTTGATATATGGTATCATTTTGTTGGAGGTTGGGATGGAACTTAAGAAATATTGACCATCGTGTTGTATACATCCACTGTTGTGGGATTGTGTGTGAGGCTTGCATTGAGAATATAAATTGACCTTATCATAGAGTATGAAGCATGGTAGACTATAGGCCTAACCTGAGGTAGAATGTTAGTATATTGGTGTTCATGTGGCCTAACCAATGGGACATGACAACCTAGTTTCCTAAACCGATGCATCGTGTGAATTTGATAGATTTTGATCATGAAATAGTATCTGATTCCTTATTTTGAGCCCTGAGCTGTCCCATTACTTGATTTCTCACCATTAATGTGATATGGATTTTGAGTGTATCACTAGTACATGCCCTTATTGACAATCATATGTGGTTTTTAAGTGCCATTCACTAGTCTATTTAGAGATGTATTTCAAGAACCATATGTGGTTACATAATCATTTAAACATTCCATGATTATATTTTTTATTATAGTCAAAGTAGGTATAAAAAGGGGTTTAGTGGTGGCTTGGTTAGTATACTACCACTTGGATTTGGATTGTGTATTTACACTTCCTGTATTTATTATTATTATGGAAGACACAAGTTATACTTGATCACAATAGGAATGGATGCATTTGTGGTGTCAAACTAAGCCATTTACTAACACCCTACTCAAGAATTTCGATGCGCTTTTAGATTTCATGAAATACCCAGTGAAGGGAAAGGGCCTTATAATGTATGGTTGAGTAGGTGGAGCATATATAAAGAGTACATCAGGACATACCATGAAGTATTATTTAGTTATTTTATTTATTATATACTTTCATTACTCTAGTTAGCTCTCCACTTTGGGATATCTTGTTTATATATTGTGTATTCCATACTTAGTTTCTGCATCTAATCTGATTGATTGTGTTATTATATTAATTATTTTTATAGTGGGTTATTTATATTTTATGTTCACTCTAACGTAGGGTATAGTCTTCCTATGGTTCCACTTGAGTCCCTCGTTTCTAGTCAAGAACCTCTTGTGTATGGGATGTTGCTCATGAGGTCATGTGGCATTCCAGCTCTGAAACGGTGGTTTGGATTGAGATTAAACATTAATAATTATTCATTTTTTTAATATTTATTCATGTTTAATATTTTTTAAATTTATATAATTAATGTAATAGTTGGGGGCATGCTTTAGGTGTAGAGGTACCTCATAATATAGCATGAGGTAGGGTGTTCAAACAACAATGACATCATATTTGGGGGCATTTTCCATGGGTAGGTAGCACTACTATAGAAAAACTATATCAACACTACTACACCATGGTAGCATCAATGATATTGTTGTAGGTACTATAGTAGTTACAAGCATAGTAGAAGGCACAATTTTCATGGTGAATAATGTAACAGTATTATTCACAATGGTCCTTTAAGAATCTATACAAGGCCATTGTGTCTGTGGGCCCATGAGCCTTTTATTCTTGGGCATTCAGGTCATGTAAGGGTTCCCTCTCATCCTATTTACAAAGATGTATTACTTACATATTAAATTATTATTATTATTTATCGATTTTTAGTATATTTGTAATTTATTAATTTTGAATCAGTCATTATATTTTCACTTTTAGTTTTTAATTTATTTTAAATATTTTTTATTTAAATTCATGTTTTACTATTTAATCATTTAATATTTTAATATTTATTTATATTTTATATTTTTTTTAAAAATTATTTATTTATTATATATATTAATTTGTATTCAAATTTTTATTACTTCTTCATATTTTTGGAATTTATATACTAATATTATTTATTTATTTATAATATTTTTTTAATTTATTAATTTTTTAAAAGTTATAATTTTTTTGAAATTTATAAATGTAACTTTTAAATTATAATAATTGATTTTATGTATTGATTTTCAAATGAGAAATTAGGTGTTTGTCAATGGTAAATTTAATATTGATAAAATAGGCCTTTATCATCACAGATTGTTTGAGGATTGATACAGACTTATTTTAACAGTGCTTTTTAGTTAGTGCTAATAAAACATATTCCCTCTTTTTAAATGAACTCTGGCACAATTTTGGTGCTCTTTATTTCCTCTAAATATTTCATAGAACACAAACCCTATTGCTTCCTATATTAAACATTTTAGATGAATACACCATCGAATCTAAATGTATATTATTCATTACTTGTTTTTAAGTATTTCCTTGCAAATTTTTTTTGTGATTTTTTTAGTTATTACCATGTTATATTGTAAATCGACATGATCCATGGTATTATCTATATGTAAATGTGTATAGTGGTGTTTATATATAACTATATATATATTATTATTAATTCAATCAATGATTATGTCTGTTATTCATTTCATAATCGTATATATATATATGTCTGTATATAAACATATATATACATATATGTCAATATATGTGCTTTATCATTTATTTATATTAATTTGTACACATGTTTTTGTGTATTTGTATGTTTATATATCTATCAGTGAGTCTAAATTTATATATTTATATATTACACCCTATTAATATTATATCTAATATTTAATTATAATTTATAATTATATTATAATAGACTATAATTATATATATTGAAAACGATTATTAGAATATATATATTATTTATATATAATATTTATGATATATAATCCTAATAATAATAATAAATTCAACAATAACAATAATGTTATAGAAAATGGGTTATATGATCACTTTAAAAATTTGTGTTCAGTACTTCAATACTGTTTATAAAATTAATATATTTAATTAAATTCTTATAATTAGTTGCATATCATAATAATATTCCAATACAATAAAAAATTATCATATCATCCATAAATATTAATAAATTAACAAATAATATAAATTCATTTGTAATTTCACAATTGAGAAAAAAAAAAGAAAAAAAAAATAGATGAAAATTTGCCTAAAAATCCAACTATCATGCTAGTTACAAGTGTATCCAAATAATTATGGGTACAATTAATTATAAAGATAAAAACACAAAATATAAATAATAATGATACCAATAAAAAATTAATAAACAAATAAAAAATCAAAATAGTATAAATAACACATTTGTAATACATTGACTTCCCATTAGAATGTATTAAATGACATGAAATATTTGAAATAAAACCCAATAAAACAAATATGTTGTTGGTTACCATACATACCAAGATAATCTACAATAAAATAAAACTATAAATACATTTATGAGAATCATCACCATCCACTAGTATTTTTTTCATTATTAATCATGTATTCCAAGCCACTATGAACATACCCTTGTACATATATAGAATGAATATTTCATTATGCATTGAGGTCTGAATAAATGATGTAAGTTTTAAGGAATATATATTATTTTAGAAAATTGCCACCAACCAATCATCATGGTGTAATTGAGTATTTTTTTTCTCACTAGGGATTTAATATGCATGTGTTGTAATAATCATAATTTTGATAGGAAGATTCATTTTAGTCCCATAACTAAAAATTTATAAAATATATATGGATCTTATAAAATAAATAATTTAAACATATAAATAAAAAAATAACTTATATTTATTTTTTCAATATAATTAATCACATTCTTCACCATTTTTCACTTAAAAAGTTTGTGGAGTTCTTGTTTATTTTAGGGTTATTTTTTTATCTTTAGATAATGATAAAAGTAAGTTAGAGTTTTATAAGTCTCTTTTCTGGGAAATAGATGTATTTATAGAAAACCTTGATATCTATAAAACATATCAAAAAATAGAACATGTGGTTGGACAAGTACATAAAAAATAGAATTATTAAACCTTCCATCATGGTCTAGAAATTAGGGCTTATGTTTTTTAGATATGTACGCATTAATTTATTGGTCAGTATAAATTTATGAAAAATTTAATCTAATGGGAAAAATTACATAATGGAGTCTATCATGTCCAACATTTTCCCACAAGCATAAAGGATATATATAGTTTAATAACAGGTCACTACTAGTAGGTTTTCATTGCATAATAGTAAACACATTCATCTATATCAATGAATTGAATAAAAAAACCAAAATTAAGGTTCATAGACATTTTCCTTGGCCAAAAATTATATACCAATGATATCATATGTCCGATTAATATAATATCATTAATAATGTATAAATAGGATTTAAATTTATCTATGTGGTCCAACGTGATATTTATTCCATAATTCTTAATTATAATGGGAAAATTAAATATAAGAAAAAACCATAGGACATTGTGAATCCATGAATCCCAACATTTTGGTGATCATAATATCAAGTATCCAAAGAATCAAGATATATATAAATTAATGATTCAAGATAATCCTATTTTATACATGTGGTTGTGAATTATTTGGAACGACAATGATTTTGTTAGTATATCTTCAAGATTGAACTAGTTATAATGTGCTCCATGGATACCGATTGATTATTGATTTTTTATTTCTTATCATGATGCTTAATATCTGTATGCATGGAGAAACTACTTGAATATTTGTTCTTATAAAATAAAAATATTACTTGAAAATCATGAAATTATATTTTATTTGATTAATATGATATCATCCATGTATTCCAATAATATATATGATATCTAGGTGTGTACAAACTTTATTATATATATGTCATCAAACTTCCAATTCATATGGAATATTCATTATCTCATCATAAAAAATTAATTATAAGATATTATAAAAAGCTAAAATTTTCACCCTTGAAAAATGAGGAAACAGAAGAAGAATAACCTTTTTATTAAATATTTTAAGTTAAATATAAATATAGGACTTTTGGGATAAACCCAACATTATAGGAGACCCATATCGATGAATATCAATGAATTCTATGAAAGAGTCTTTTCCAAGATCATTCATGTGAAATTTCAAAGAAAAATATAATTTTGTCTCATGTAATATACCCATTTAAATACATGAAAGAATTATTTTATATATATAATCTATTAATAAGATGAAATTTAACACAAATACCTTCATAAATATGCTTTGTTCAACCACATATTTCATAAAACTAAAATTCACTAATTACATCATAAAATTATTAAATACCACTACCGAGAGACTGTCTTAGTTCCATAAATGAATTAATTTTGTTTTAATACCATATTATCCTTTACCTTAACAAGAAATATTTATGGTTATCTCATTTTAACATTCTCATGCAATTCACAATTATAGAAAGAAATTTTTTTCATTTGACGTATCTATAAATCATAAGGAGCTACATGTTCTATTACTCCTCATAATTAATCCTTCATAGACATAAGAGATAAATTATCACTATAATAAATACCTTCGCTTTGAGAGATCCATTTTTTAACCAACCTCAACTTGAAACATTGGATATTTTCTTCTGGATCAAATTTTTTTATAAAATTCCATTTGGATCCAATAATTTTATACCCTTATGGTAAGTCTATGAGTTTCAAAAAATCATTTACCATCAAAGATTTCAACTCAACCATTATGGATTTAAGCCATTTTGTATTTTGGTTTCTCATAAAGACATCCTGATAGGGTGTAAGATCACTTCCTATATTGGAATCATATCCATCAATATATATATAATCCATACAAAATGTTGGTCTTCTCATTCTCTCTAAACACCTATGTAACGGTCCTTGAATAGTAATAGGATAACATTTCTTATTATGATATTGAACATTATGAAATTCCCCATTCATATCTATAACTTCTATATAAGGGGTATATTTTTTCATTTCTACAGTCATAGGGACATGTAAATAACCAGGCTCCTCCCCAAGGATAATAGAGTGATGTGTGAAACTAAAACATGTATCAATATCCTCTCAAAATAAAACATATTTAATCTCAATAATTTTAGTAGTACAAGTTGGAAAATAAAATCAAAAAACATTTTTAACCTTTCTAGATATACAATAAATTGAAAACTTATATTCTTAGGAACAGTTTTTCTCATTTTTGGTTGTAAATTTTAGCTTATTCAAGATAATTAAATTTATCTAAATATCCCAATTTTGGTTTCTTATGTGTCTAAATTTCATATTAATTTTTAGGAATAGGCTTAATATGAACCATATAAATTATATTCAAAGTTATATCAAGAAACTCAATCCTTTAAAACATAGGTAATAAGCTATGGAATATTATACATTATATTATGTCCCTAAATCTATGATTTCATTTATCATGAACTCAGTTTTATTGAAGTGTCGTCATCATATATACCTGGGAAACAATATAATTTTCAAGAAGAAACAATGAAAAAGGCTCATGGTTGTGACCTAAATTAGATAATTTTTCATAATATTCTCCCAATCTATCATACTTCACAACTTTAATCTTATGATCAAACTATTTCACAAAATTATCTTTTAATGTGATGAAAACATCTTAAGGCTCATACTTATCATGAAAATGATAAATGTTCCCATGACATGAATGGAAATCAATGATTTTAATAAAGTAAATGTGCATATTAATTCTAGGTGTATAGGTACAACTAACATAATTGTGAATTCGTTCAAATATTCCATTAATCTTAATGGAACCTTGCTTGTTTAATTTTGACAATATACATTTTATAAATTCAATAAATGTATCATAATCAGAAAACCCCAATTGAAAAATTAATTAATATTTAATGATAAGTTCCATTCCATCTCAAGATATATTTTCTAAATAATCGTCCCATAATCTTGGTGGGTACACATTAATTGTTTTTCTTTTTATATAGTTTTTCACTATATTAATGTAATACATTGATTCTAGTGATTTAGAAAATGATTCATTCAAAAATAATTTATAAAGGATTATCTCTTGAACACCATTTCCAATGATTTTATGGTCTATGTTTATAATGAATCAATTATTCCTAAACTTCAATTAAAAACTATAAGAATAAAATTGAAAAACTAAAATTACAATTCAAGTAAAATTGGGTATAGAAACAATAACTTCTAAATCCCATTTGAAACAACTCTTCAAGACCAAATGATGAGTTCCATTGGATTCAACAAGAAATTTATTTCCATTTCCTTGTAAAATTATCTGGTCTCTATTATTTAACCTCTATATGGAATGGAAATCATGTAATGAACATGTTATTTGATCATATGAACCAATGTCACTCCACTATGTATATAATGAAAAATTTTAATAAAAGGATTAATAATAAACATAATTATTTAAACTGACTTTCTTTTCTAACCATTTCATAAATTTTGGAAACTCCTTAATATTTCATTTATCCCTAAAGAAGTGACACATAGATGATCTATGAGCCTTAGTGTCATAATTGCCTCCCTTCATGATAAAGTGTCATTTATAATTGTTTTCTTGAATCTTATTTTCATCATAAGAAAATTTCATCATCTTCTTTCCATGAATTATTAAATGAGAACTTTAAGGAGATTTAAATTTGAAACATTATTCTTCTTGATCACACAAGTTAATCAAATCACTCTTTCTATATTCCTTCTTTTGTGTAATATTGTTTATATTAAAAGGAAAAATGATGTGGGAGGTATTTCATAATAAATAAAATAAGAAAACCTTGTAAAATACCAATTTCCATGGACTTAAGATGAGAGGCCATATCATTCATTCTTTACATGTTACCAAGAACACCACTAACACCATTGTACTTCATAGTGACCAATTTAGTGATTAATTTATTTTAAATCGTCTTATAAGTTCTTTGAATTAATCTTCATCTAATGAAAGGAAGATTATAACTTTTTCAGATTCATTATCCTTGTTAAAATCTACAGTAGTATCGGAATTTGTAAATCCTCCACAAATGTTGGATGTTGTGGATCCCTTTTATAATCATAAGTGACATGCGAGTAAAACACTATTAATTTTCTGAATCATTATTTTTTATAGGGGAACTTTGATTTGTATGTTGGTTAGGTTTATGATTTTTCAAGGTATAGTCAAGGTCCATAACATAAAGGATATAAAGAATTTGTTCCTTCCATTTCATAATGTTTTTACCAGTAAGGGTCTTAATGGATGAAACTTTCCCCATAATTAAATTTCAATATTCACAATATTATTAATTCAAATTATCAATAATAATGAAAATACACAATCATAAGTGTCAAATGTAATTAAACTAGGAGTACACTATTCATTAAAAATATATAATAAAATTCTTATGATAAAAGTTGTATTATATTCAACTATATTTGGATGAATACAAATATAGACATAATTTTTCACCTTAATAATTGGTATTAATATAATGTAGAATTAAATCACATCAACACTAGGTAAAATAATTTCATACCATATTTGATTGAAAATTTCCACTCAAAAAATTAAAATCACAATTATATATTAGGATAATTAATGGTTTTAACTTCAAGAATGTATTATAATTGCTGATTTATAAATTATTTATTTTTCAAATTATATTTTTTTAATGGGTCACAATTAATAAAATTACAATAACCACATATTAAATTAATTTTTCATGTGGATAATCATATGGTAATTTTTTTAAATAAATAATTGAAATTTAAAATTTTAATAAAAACTTCATCTCAATAAGTCTTGTTTATTTTCATGAAGATACTCATTTGATAGATAGTTATTCAACTAATAGAGATCCATAAGAACAATTAAATTAAAATAGTTATGAAAATTTTAATCCCACACACATTATCAGTTAACTCAATCTAAATTATTTACTAAAATTAGTAATCCATGCATAACCAATTCATAATTAATTATTTACATCCATCATAAGATTCATTATATAATTTTATGGCATATAAATTCTAGATATTACTATGTACTAATTTAAAATAAAATAATTACACAAAATACATAATTTTGAAACATTATTACCACAATGAATTAGACTAAAAGTATTTTAATATCTTTATCATATATAGATAGTATATATAATCACCTCAATTAACATAATTTTTTATATCATGACCCAAAATATATAATTTTTTCATTATAAGGTATTAAATAACTCCACTAATAATAATAATTACTTAAAAATTAAATAATAATAATTATGTAAGAAAGTATTCATGAATATATATATATGTATATATATTCAATCCAAAACACGAAAATTTGAAGTTCATTGGACAATTGATTTATTGAAAATTTATCTAAATTATATGAATTTTATGAATTTATATTAAAATCAATATCAAATATGTATTTAAAATAAATCTCATCTTTGATACAAACTTTGAAAATCATAATTATTGTTTATAAAATACTTTTGGTCACACTACAAAAAATTCCTAACAAATACACAGATCTTATCAAATATGTAAACATAGCACATAAAGAAAAAAATCATTGATTGTTCCTATATAGTTAAGAACGGTCCTCATCCCTTTACTTTATAACAGGATATATACTCCTTGTTTATATTAGGTTTCAGTTTTTATCTTCAATATAAGAAAAGAAAACATGAGGTGGAGTTGTCATAAGTTTCTTTTTTTAGAAACGAGGTATATTTATAGACTTCCTTGATATCCCTAACATGCATCATAAAAATAAAGTAAGAGGTGATACCATAACATATTAAATAAATTTACTAGTGCATCCATCAAGGTCTATAATTGATGACTTATGTATATACGATATATATGTATTAATTATTTAAACTTTAATAAATTTATGACTAATTTAATACAAAATTCCAAAGTACAGATTTGACCTCATCATGTCCAACATGTGTACCCAATTTCACTAAAAAATTCATTCAATTTAAATAGATACCATAATTAACATCATTCCAAAACAATAAACCAATATAAAAAAAATTAAATATCAACTTTAGGTTTTATTTTCATAGTTTCCCACCATGAAACCCATCCATACCTACTTCGGGTGATACTCATAAAGAACATATATATCAAAAAAATTTGGTTTTAATATCCTCTCTATTATGAGGAAATAAACTGAATATTAAAAAACATTTACCTTCAGTGGAAATCTAATCCATCTCAATAGATAATATGTTACATTTATTACATGAGGAAAAATAATATGATATAATAAATAATAGGAATATTATCTCTTGATTTTAAAGAAACTATGGGGTGATCAATAGTTCTTAACCGAAACCTTATGAAAAAGTCTACTTTTAGATGATATATAATTGGTAACCTCACCCTTAGATATAAAGTCACATTAACTTGTTATAAAATACATATCATCCAAACATTTGGAGGGAACTTGACTCATTTTGATAACCACTTATCAAAACCATTAAATGGATTTTATCACCCCTTTCCAAATAATAAATATATATTAAATAGTAATTATTTTAATTAAAATTTTATGTTTTATTTATTTTCATTATTTTTGTATGTATTATACTTTAAAATTGTATTATTTAAATTTTTTGTTTATAAATTTTATTTTTATTTTTTTATATGGATACCTTCAATTTATTTATTTATTTTATTATCATCTTGACCCAAATACCTAGGTCTGAGATCAAAGGTAAAATAAAATCATGCATTCCTCCCTATATTCTTTATGATACCTACTAGCATTGAGGGTATAATTTCATAAGTGGGGAGACTATACACTCATTTTCATGTAAAAGGATTAATAATAAATCATACCAATTTAATTAATAACTAAAGTGAAAATGAAAAAACTACTGAATGGAATATATGTCATAAAAAAAAGACTCTCACAAAGTGTAATGCTTGTCAAATTTATAAATAACTAGGTAAATAATAAAATAAACAATAGTGTACTCTTGATTCAATTCATCTCTCCTACTAGCATTGATCCCCTCTACTTGACCATCCACCACTGGGCCATTTCCGTTCACCTGATCTCCAGTTATGAAATCTAATATCATGCCAAAATACATGAGTATTTTGTGAGTAAAATATATAGTATGACACCACCAATGAATCCTTTACAAAGTTTGATTAAGTAAAAAAAATTTATTTCATAAATATAATAAATTTGTAACAATAATAATAACGCACAATCAAAAACTGAGTGGTTTTTCACTAACCAAGTAGACATAACCCCCCGACCATACATGCTTCAACTCCTTTCCAGAATAATGATCATGATTTATAGGAAATTATAATAATCTCATAATAAGGAATATAATAATCCACTTAGAATCTATAAGGCACTGAGTGGGCGAGCTACTTAGAATCTACAAGGTGCCGAGTTTCATTGTTATTCAAAAACCATAAGGCATCATGTCAATGGGCTACATATAATCCACACGGCATCGAGTATCAGAATATTTCCTTGAAATTCATAGGGTGTCATTTTATGTCCTTCCCATAAGACAATATTGCCCCACCATCATTAACATCAAACACATTATTCACTCCCCATATAAGGTGTAACCATACCATGATGGTCACTTATCATGTGTACCAGGCACAAATTCTACAATGGAAAAAGATACACAAATATGTATAGTATGCTAAAACAAATTAATGTGACATCATGAGATGTATAATAGAATCATATAATGACATGTGAATCAAAATGAAACATGGTAAAATATAATATATTAACTATCATCGAAATAATATTATAATATGGTTCATGGGATACTCACATACACACAAGTGATCACAATTCAGTCATGATTATCAGCTATGCCAACACATAAATTTTATTATGGAATCATATGTAACAAAACCCCCAACAGGTAATGAAATTCCTACCACATGGTATTAAACATCAATGTCAAGGTTATCGAACACATGGTCACCCAAACAACGTTCCAACACCAACTATAACATGATCACACCCCAATGATTCCTAGAACTAGTTCCAACCAAACATGGCAAGGGTTTTATAGTAAGAAAGGGAGAAAAATAAAAATGGTAGAACCAATTCATACCTAAGGTCTGTATCTAAGAAAAACTACATGGAAGAAGTATCTTTGGAAAATTCAGAGTCCCTATGGTGCAAAAAAGAGATTCATTGTGGAGGTATAAAGAAGACAACCACCATAGGACAATTGTGAACTCTACAACACATGGGTGCAATCTTCGAGGTGTATGGTGAACTAAAAGTAGATCACTATAGAGTAGGTTATTTCACCATGTTTTATGATGGATGGATATGACCTGGACCTGAAGGCACAATACTAGGTACTGAGGTGTGTAAAAACATTGATGAACAACCTCCATGACATAGATCGGAGAACAGCAGTATAGAATCTCGCTGAGTCATGAGCATCTGAATCATAAGGATAATAATTGAATTATGGATTTAGTTTTATATCCCTTCATATATTTTTAAAAAATATGAATTTAATAAGAAAGAATTAGTATATGTATGGGAATCATCGGATGATTAATCCTAATGAAAATCCCCCTTATAAAGCCTTTTATTTTTTTTGAAATGACATACCCCAAGTAAATTCTAAAATGGGACATTTAAATCTATAACATCAAAACACTACAACATATATCCCAATATCTATAATTTATGTAGATAGGATCTATGTATAGTGGATGATCACACCGTGGAACAACATCCATGAACACTTATCCATGGGGGAGGATGCGATGCAATCTTCTTTGAACTAGACCAATATGTTACAGCCCCTTCAACAATGGTATGGTCTTCTTTGATACAGAAAACCCATTCTTATTTTGGTAGAAAACATAGTTTTAAGACTCTTTACATTGAATAAAACAAAATATATATATATATGTTTTTAAAATTATTCCCCTCCCTAAGAATTATCATCCCCACGTAACAACTCTAAGGTTCATCCTTGAAAAAATCTACCCAATGTGCTGAATATCAATCTCTCACTCCCAAGTATAATCCAAGATCCTAACATGTTACCAATAAACCCATAAAAGTGTCACCATATTCCCTTGAATAACTTTATAACCCCATACTATGATACGCACAAGATTCTCCTCCTAAGATGCATCAAGCTCCAACACATCATCCTCGTAGTTAAAGACATGAGTAGGGTCATCCATGTACCTCCAGATCTATGACACATTAAAAATGTTGTGCATACCTAGGTATTGAGAAGGATTATCTCGATGATATTCCACTTCCCCTAACAACTATGTGATCTCAAAGCGTTCATCAAAATATAGAGATAGATTTACCTACTTTCTTTGATGTTAGTGGCCAAACCAAGAAGTCACTATCAAGAAATATAGTCCCCTATAGTGAAAACCAATGGTCTCATGCTATGGTGATAATATGTTCTCTATCATATTTTTGTGGTGATCAACCTCTTATGAATTAATTGCACTCTCTCGAAAGTCTCATGGGTTTTAATAGGGACCACTACTGCTTCCTCACTAACCTCATGAAAAAAAAAGAGAAGTCAATGAAACTACCTCCCATAAATAGACTCATAATGTTTCATCTAAATCAAATCCTGGAAAATATTTTTTTAACAAAACTCTACCAAGTATAGGTGATCATCCTAAGATCCTCTGAAGTCTGGGACGTAAGATCGTAGCATATCCTGCAATATGTGTATTGTCCTCCCCTACAATGAGTTTTTTTTTGTGGATGGTATGCTAGTCTCAGTATCAGATGTGTCCCTACCTATTTATGCTAGACCTACAAATATCCTAATGAAAAATGTGTGTATATTTCTAATACAATGATAAATGGAACTCTTTTTAAGTGTATGATCTTGTTGACATAATGAATTCTTTTCTCATCAACTGAGTGACTCTCTCTGATTTTTAAGAATTTATCCACCTTTTTTAACCAATAGAAAATTACCCAAATAATGTTCTGGATCCCTGGAGTCCTAGGTAACCCCATAAAAAAGACTATCATAATGTACTCCCATTTTCATATGGGAACTATAATTCATTGTAGAAACCCACTAGGACACTGGTGCACAACTTTTACCCTCTTGTAGGTAGGGAATGATGAAAAAAAACCAGTGGTGTCGCTCTTCATCCCTGACCACCATAATTATCTTCTAATTTTATGGTCAGACTTAATTGATCCAAGATATACTATGCATATCGAGGTATAAGAGTATTTATTCAACTCATCTCTAAAGGAACAAAGTAATACCACTCTCGCAAGCAGAAGGATCACATATTTGTTACATAAGGTCCACCCATGTATCATATCACCTCAATCTAGTTGTTCCCAAATCACATCACCCTATAGGTCAGAATCCTAACCCATAAGTACTTGTTATACCATCGATGATGTGAAAACCATGGGAATAAAAATAATGGATCCTTAAACTTCAGAAGTATCCATCCTCTAGTCATCTATCAAGATCATCAAGCACACTCCTCCTCTAAATTCCTTTCAAAATGATATTGATAAAACATAAAATTAAGAATAAGAGAATATAGATTTTCATTAACTTTCTTAGATGAATAATCCATCTTGAAGTCAAATGTTTGTCGACTCAACCAAGTGCCATTGTCTTGGGATCAGGTCCCACTTTATAAAGAGATACCGACGAATCCTATGGTCCTTCTAAACAACAAATATCTTTCTATGGAGATAGTGCCCCAAAAAAATTAGAGTGTATACCGTGAATACCATATATAGATCATGAGTGATGTAGTTTTTCTTGTGGTTTAATAGATAACAATACAAATAGGTTACTAAAGGTTATCTCTAAATAAACTACACTCCCAAACCAATGACTGATGCACCACACTGCACTACATAACCAATCCTGAGATCAAGGATTGTTAGTACTAGAGCTTTCATCAACCATCTATTCATCCCAAAGAATTCATATTTACACTAGTCTGACTAGTTTAATTTCTATCCCTTCTTTATTAGTACTATCATGAGTACTAAGTATTGGGACAAATATTTGTTAAACCATCACTAATATCCTACTATGTTTAGAAATATTCTAATTTCAAACACTTTATGGGGATATTTCTAGGATATGAATACCTCCACTTTCTATGGTTACATTGATATACCTATCCCAGACACCACATATAATACAAACTTCACCTCACAAATCCAAAAAACACACATTGGATATTTAGAGTAATGATTATGTGATCGAAGCATACTGAGAACTATCTCAAGGTTTCTAACATGGTATCTAGTGTCAGTGAGTGGATGAGGATTTCATCAAGGTATACCATGGTGTATGGTCCTTATTATTCAGGGAAGATCTTATTTATCATTTCCATGAACAATACTAGTGTAGTTTTCGGTTCGAAAAACATCACTAAGAATTCATACAACCCATATCTACTTGAAAACTCCATCATCAGGATTTCCATATCTCTAAATCAAAATTGGTGACATCCTGATAAAAGATCATTCATAGAGATCCACCAGGATCCATGAAACTGATCAAAAAGATCAACAATACTAGGAAAATGATATATATTCTTCAGTATAACCTAGTTCAACATTTGATAATCAATGAAGAGTCAGTTAATACCTTCATTCTTTTGAAGAACAACATAGTTGCACCCCATAGTGAAGTAATTATCCTAATAAATCCCTTTTACTACCTGTCATCTAGTTGCACCTTGAGATCCTTCATCTCAACAAGCACTATATGATAATGGGGTTTTGAAATGGGATGTACACCCTCCATAATATCAATATCATGGTCAAATACACCCCAAGAGGAAGTCATGTGAAGTAATTCGGGATGACATCCTAATAGAGATATATTTCTAGAAAAAGATTAAGGGGGGATTTCTTGACCCTATTGAAGGATCTAATCCCACCATCTGTGTCGTGGTCATTTTTAACTAACTAAATTTTGGTCTAAATCTACGAGATCCTAGTATCCATTATCTAAACATCATTTATATCTCTCCATTTGTTTAATTAAACAACACAATTTTATGATATAAATGAATGTAGTCTCAAAACAATGTCAGGTATTCTTTTATGAGAATCTCATTAAAGGTTATCATCTCTAGAATCATGAGTTACTGCATGCACCCATAACTAGGATGACTATTGGACACTATAGGAATCAGTATAGGCAGTCAGTTTTCATGTCCTAAGGTGTAACAAGGGGGACCAAATTAGAATATTAAATGACCAGTATGTGATTTCCATAAACTACTTATGAAACTATGAATGAATAGGAATCACCAATATTTAACAATGTAGCAAATAAAGTGGATATAATAAAGAATATGCCTCAAACAGAAGATGGCCTCTCTCCACCAGCTATTGGATTATGCTCCAAAATGAACACATGACCTACCTCATCTCTATGACCCTCTCCTGAAGGTGTAAGGTTAGCATCAATATTATACTAAGAACCCCAGATGAATGCATGATTCATATACAATGGATGTCCCCAACCTCTATGGAAACACAACCTCAAAATCCTTGAGAAGAACTTCCAAAAAATTCATGTATTTACTCACTATCAACACATCCTCTATGGTGTTGAATAGAACCCATGATAATTTCTGGACATTCCATATTTAAAGAACTATGGGTCACATTGAAAAGGATTTAAATAATCCATGATCATCTTGACTTTCCTACTTTTTATATGCTACGTATCCCTAGTCTTCACTTTCTTTCCATCAATAGAGGTACTCATGGAAGTATGAGGAGGTACACAAGACTAGGTCCTAAAGGGTAGGAGATGCAAAACTTCCCCATTGTACTCCATAATCTTCTCAATGTTCAAATAATTCTACAACACATCTGGGAATGAATCTAGGTCAAATAATTGAACCTTCTATCTAATTTTGAGGTGGAAGTTTGATTTCGAAATTCCTATCCTTTTAAGCTTATTTATTTGTCTGAAGTAGAAAAAATAGAGAAAATAGTAAAACATATAGAGTTGGAATCCATTATCATAGAGACCTACTAATTATCTATAAAATACTATATTTTGTTGAGCTTTATCATTTCAAGAAATAACTCATTGAAAAAAACCATTGATGTCATCCAATGAGATTCCACCCCCTCCCTCGTTGACCAACATGTCTCATAACTCCCCAATAACATATGGTGGGTCCTTGAAGCCTGAATGCTTCCAGCTTCACCTTTCTACCCATAACCATCTCTACATGGTTAAATATTACCTCAATGATAACCACCCAATCATCATCATCATGTGATCCCCCAATATCTAAATTTTTTGTATTATTATAGAACTAGAAATACCCGAAATGGTTATCTATTGATATTGGTGGTGGATAGAATTACCCCACTACTGGAACCACTGGGGAACATGCGGGAATGTGCTTAAGAAAACACACCTAACGAGCTGAAAGTTCTATAAAATATCAATGTGCTAGTATCTTTATGAAGTAATTAACATTGGGAACATGAAAAGATCTTAACCAGTCTGTGGGGTCACACAAGGTTCTCCTAGGAGTCTACTAATAACCCAAGGTACACACCTCCTAACACTAACCCTATTCTCTGCCCCTAAACATTAGTAATAACAATCATATATATAATAATATAACTACATACTTATTTCATGTAATTATTTATAATAATGATATATCATGATATCATGGAAAATAGATATATCACAAAATATTGAACAAACCAGAACAGTGATCACAAATCAAAGCATTTAATTAATGAACTACAATACAATAAAATAAAAGGTATATAAATATTAGCTCGACTTATTTTCCTATTCACAATGCGTGAACATAACCAAAATATCATAAACCAGATATCAATGTCATGTGCACCATCCAAGTTGAATCTGAACAATGGGAATAATAAAACATAATTCCCCATCTTTATAGAAACTCAGAGGTCCACTCTGTAGTGATTTCTAGGCATTATCATACTTCCCCTGGCTGAGTCCCAACCATCCTAAAACCTATCTACCCTATCCAAAATTATGTAAATTAGAATATAATTTTAGTGAATCATGTTTTATGACACCATTTTGTATCATCTCCACCCAAACCATTGGGTCTAAGATGGATGGTCACTTGACCTCATGTGTACCTCCCCATACATAAGAGGTTTTCAACTAGAAGTGTGGTTCTAACTCCATTAGCGAGGAGAATATACCCTCAGTATCATGTCATAAGATCAATAATATATCACTAGAACATAATAAATAACCATAGTGAACATGAGAAAACTAAATAATGTAACAAATGTCATAAAATGATAAATATCTCCCAATGTGGTAAGTATGTCCTATGTATAATGTAGCAGTAAATATATTAATGAATTATTTGGTTGTCTAGATTTTATCCCTATATACTACAGGATCCTTTCTCATTTAGTCATCCATCTACCATAGAGACATTTCCCTTCAATTTTTCTATATTTTTTCAATCGACAAACACACAGAAATTCCCAATTAGGGTGTGAGTACCATACTCAGTAGGGAAACACCAATGTGGCCTTAACAAAGTGAGATCAAGTTCATCATTTCAATACCACGAATATGATAAATGTAAAAAATATATAATAACGCATAATCTAAAACATAGTAATTTTGCACTAACCAAGCCTCCACAAACCCATTAATGTACCTATGTATGCTCCATGCTGGAATAATAATGATGAGTCATCAGAAATGATCATAATCTCCCCATAAGGATATCAATATGCCACTCTAAATCCACAAGTTATATAGTGGGCATGCTACTTGGAATCCACAAGAAATTGAGTCTTTATACTACATGGAATAAAAAATCCATTGATTTAATGGGATACTTGGAACCCATAAGGCTTAAAGTATCGACATGTTTCCTCAAAATCCTCAATTCATTGTGTTAATTAAGGAGCACTTGACTATCCTAATCCCCCGTCAACATTGTCACAAACTAAGAACACTCCCCCTATATGGGATAACCACACCATGTTGATCACTTACCACTTATACCATGCATATATCCTCAAAATGAAAAAGATACATGACAAGGTATAGTTTGATAATAAAAATAATATTACATCATGAGAGATATAGTAGAATTATATAAGGAAATATTAATCAATATTAAACATGATACGAGATACTCTAGAAATTCACAAGGAAATAATATCACAATTGGTCTCACATGCTACTCACACACCCACATGTGATCACAAGTAAAGAAAAATTATCAATTATGACAATGCTTAAATTATGACATGGAAACATGTGTAACAAAACTCCCAAGAGGTAAGGACCTTCCCACATCATAGTTGTCAATGCCAGCATCAAGATACATCGATGGTGTAAGCACCCAAACCTTGTTTGAAAACCAATTGGAACATGATCACATGCCAAAGGACTTATATAACCAGTTATAACCAAACATGATGAGGTTTATATTGTAAGGAATGGATAAAAAAGATAAATGGTGGAATAATTATTACTCAAGGTTGATTCCCTAGAAATACATCATAAAAAAGGATATCTAGAAAATTAGTTATCACTAAAGCACATGAATGGTGTTGTAGAGTGGAGGTGTATAGAAGGAAACCACCATGGTGTAGAGGTGAATAGTATACATCAGGTTTGGAACCTCTATAGCGTTGGTTTTACTAAAAGGATATCACCATGGAGTTGTGGCATCAACCACGATGCAAGGAAAATAACTGGGGTGTGGCCATGAAGGTGAAAATTCAGGTGCTACTGGATGAAAAAACACCATATAATGAACTCCATGGAGCATAGTAAGGTATTAGGAAATATAAATTCATTGATTCAAAGGATACTAAAACATAATGTTACCATCTATGGCATGGATTAATTTGTGTAACCCTTTAGAGCTCCTGGAATGATATCAAATGAAGAGGGATAAACTTGTATATGAAGAGGAACCATCATAGGTTCAATATGAATAAAAAATCCCTCATAATGCATCTTAATTTTTCTCAAACAACATACCTTAAATTAATTCTGAAATGGATCTTTCAAATCCATAACTCTTAAAGACAACACTGGCTGGCACATTATTTGTAACTAATGTTGATAGGATTCGTGCGGAGTTGATGATGTCACCATGACACAACCTCCATACCCACCCCTCTACATAGAAGGATGCAACGCAAGATCCTTTAAACTACACCAACATGGTAAAACTCCTTCTACTATGGTGTGGTATTGTGTTCTACAACATATCCATCCCTATTTTGGATGAAAAAACACTTTTAATCCTCTTTTCATTGAAGAAAAAAAATTCTAAAATCCATGGATTTATAATTTTTTGTTAAATCAAGATTTTTTTGAACAAAATAGTATGAATGTGAATAAAAAATGGGTTTATTCCAATAATTTGATAAAATTGTAAGATTATGGGGTCAAAAAAAGTGTTAAAAAGACCCTTCTCAACTCATATAGCCTTGTTTAAATTGTTGTTATTTAAGTTTTTCCTTACAATTTGGAACAATATTTTACTTTTCATGAAATATATTGATGTTATAAATATTTTCCTATGAAAAGAGAATAAATGAATATATCTAGTGATTGAGATAACTTTATTTTTTATGGATCATCTAATATGAGTAAAAATTTTATAATTAATGGAGATCATATAGATGAAATGAAAAAATAGTTGAATATGAACATCATAATTATCCAAAACTATTTAAGAAGAAAAATATATGTTAAAAGATGTCATTTTATAGAAGTTGCAGCAAATATTCAACCTTATCTGACGTAGTAAAGTTATATAATTTCAATGATGGAAATCAATAGACTGGCAATATCTATGAAGAAATATATTATATCTTAAATGATATGTTACAGGAAGGTAATGACATTCCTTATCAAACACATGATACTAAATTAATGTTATGTTTATTGGGTATGCTCTCTGAAATATTACATTCATTTCTAAATGATTTTATTTTTTTAAGAACCATATGTGTGGTTTGACTCGATACGGTAAAGTTGAATCAATCCAATATAAATTTTCATGGTGCATTACATTCATTACAATGTGTAGGAACATATATAAAAGTGAGGATACTACGTGGTAATTGATATAGAACACATATAAATGAATTCATTATTGTAAATTCATCACCAAACAAACACTCCTCGATGGAAAAAAATTGATCATAAATCTATTAAATTTTAAAAAAAATTGAGAAAATTAGGACATTTTCTCTCTTTATATGGAATGAATCATTTTATTTAAAAATGAATCACTCATAGTATATTTAGTTATATTGTTGAATTATAACCTTCGACCAATATTATGAATGAAAACACAATTACATTATGTTTTCTCTAATTATATCAGGACCCAAACAATGTATTAATGATATTTATGTTTTAATCCATTTATTGGAGAACTATAATTCATTTATTATTTATGTGTTATAATTTATCACTCTCATATAAATAAATATTTCATTTTGGTAGAGATTTTTTTCAATATAATAAATAAATTTCCTGATTATGAGAATGATTTATGATATAGTATTAATGGAATTTTAGGGTGTCTAAATTTTAATGAAGATATACACACAGAAATGCCGGAACATTTCTTGATTATAGTATTTCTAGGATAACATAAATCTTAACCTCGATGACATAAATACTGATCTTATGAAACATCATTTGGTTGGAATTCATAATAACATACAACACCATCTCTATTAATAGATTTCAAACTATTTGAGAAAATAAAGGATATTGTAACTATTTTTGGAAAACCCATTTCAAAAAACCATATAAAAACTAGTTATAAAAAGTGATATATATTTTTGAATTAACATACTGTGAATTTTTTTAGATCATACATTTTTTAATCTATTCGTATAGGAAAATAAATATGTTATGGCATCATTTTTATGATAATAATTGCACCTGTTACTAATATATTATTATGTCTTGGTTAGACATGATTCGTTTTGGGGTAAGTGAAGAGTTGGTTCCAAGAAATCTTGAAAGGTTGACTTTTCCACCTCTGGTGACTTCAAGACATTCTGGGAAATAAATTTTTCCTATTTTCTAACATTCTTAATGGTGTAATGGGTTTACAAGTGTATTCATAAAATATAAAAAATATCATATCGATAATTGATTTTATGTTAAAGGGATTTCAATCATATGAACATTATGTTTTCTGTAAGGTTTAATGCATGTAGTTTTACATTATATTCTACCTAAAAATGTAGTACAACCATTAAATATAATTTAAATTTTTTTAAATATATTTTTTTGAAACTTTATAGATCCGTTGACATTTCCAACAATGGAAATAGAAATTCTTATCATATTATTTTAATTGGATATGTTCATATCACTATCATTTTAGTATATGATGGTTCACTTTATGGTTTACATAGGTAAGGAGATTTTACTATGTGGTTCTATACATTACAAATGGATGTTCCCCATAGAGTTTTATGTGAAGATTTTGAAGGGTTATTGAAAAAATAAATGTTATACATAAGGTAGTATTGTAATGAAATATATTTTTAAGGACAATTTTGAAATAAATACCAACTACAAATCTCATGTGGATAACTATGGTCTCCTAAAATATCATCAGAGTGGGTCCCTTCTAGGAGACAAATGTCTAGAAAATATTTTTTCACAATTACCATTACATAATAGGAGAAGAAAAGGCTATATATTTTACATAACAGTATAAAGGTCATACCATATATTGAATCTCACAAAGTATTTAATAGGTATTTTAAATCACCAAGGACTAAAATATGTATATCAAATACACAAAAGAAAAAACATATAATATGGTTTCAAGGATATATTTTTAAATAAGTAATATGAAAATATGAATTTAATTTTAAAACTACTTTGATGGATATATAGGGGAATAATTATGTATATATTATCTTATAATGGCTATATAATTTACATTTATACATTCTATAAAAAATATCTAAATGAACATATAATGGTGAAAATCATGGAGTTAGTTTTATGGAAGATGTTATGTGTGTATCCTATACCACAGATAGAAATATAATTTATAGGAGTATGTCATACTTTGGAATCATCAGAAAAATATTAGTGATATAGAATAAAATATTCAAAGTGACCAATTTTCAATGAAAATGGCCAATAATATGATTTCAGTTAAAATCAATTAATAAGTGTTTTTGAAAGATTATTTAAATTTATAAGGGTACAAAGATGAACCACTCATAATGTAATCATATCCAATACAATTAATTTGTCTGTGTAAACACAAATTTTCTAATTGTTCTATTATTATATAAAATAACTGTAGGTTTATATCAAAATTATAATGATGATAACCCTTTCATTATGATGTCTCAATTATTAATGATAGTCTCAATATATATTTTCTCTTGTATATCATAGGGGACCACAAGAAAGGTATTCATATACTTGATAATGTGGTTAAATCCCACTTTCATTTAAATAAAAAATCAATGGATAAGTCAATTTTCAATAATTAATTTTTTATATGAAATTTTATTTCTTATAATATTATGTTTTCATAATATTTTTTAAATAATCTATGTAAAATGTTATCTGATTCTACATTATAAGAAGTTCTACACCATCGAATGCAACTAATTTTAAAGCAAAACTGATATAAAATAGAGAAAATCTTAGATGGAGGAGAATATATGGTTAAAAAAAGACAAGGAGTGGAAAATCACGATAGTTTTTGAAAAACATATTAAGGTGAGAAGTGAAGGTTTGAAATTTGACATTAGTTAGAATACATGTGGTTAATATATTAACCCCAAAAAGTCCATTTTTTGTTACATTGGCATCAGTACTCAAATTCATGCGTTGATTAATATAGAGACGTGGAACAATGTAGTGGTTTCATTGACGATAATAATTTTGGAAGTAATTAAGGTATCAATATTATATAATTCCTCTATTAAACTAAATTAATAATAATGAAATATTTATTTACTCTTTATTAAGACATACAATGTAAATTTATAATTGAAAAAATTATGAGAATATTCATAATTATGGTTTTTATAAAGGGAAGTGAGTTAGTATATTAGCATGAAAATAGTTGAGTGAGGGATATCATAGAGTTGAGGGTAATGTGGATGATTTAATTTCCTAATTTTGGATGGCATAAATCCAACCTCTACATACTGGGATGGGATCCTAGAAGATAAAATGATTCTCATTCCATATTTCCTCATTATAGATATATATTCTCATTCATGTGCTCTAGTAACATGTGAACCAGTGATATATATCTCCCTATCAATATCATAAAATTTTTAAATCTCATTTATCTATCTTTAATGGCTATATTTAATCATCTATGTCCTTTTTCCTGAAATTTTGATCAATATCTCAAACATTATTGGGACATGTTGTGTTGCATGGTTATGGGTCTCATTGATTATCATAATATTATTATTTAACTTCCAAATGAGGATAATTTCATTTTATACTTTCGCAAGTTTATCATATGTTTTTCTTGATCTAGTTAATTTTTATGATGTTTTTGTATCCCGATTTTCACAAGGATCCCCCAAAATCTGTAGTATATGTTCATTTTTTCATCTTCTTGTATTGTTCATTAACCCCTTAAGTTTAAAAATACTTTTTAATTATCTGGTATGTTTATTTTTTTTTTTAAATGATCCCACACACTAAAATGACTAATTATTTCTAAGATCTTCCTTGAGGTTTATATCTCTAATCATCTCCTTGGGTTTATTTTCACTATCATCTTATGGAAGAATTATTTTAGGAAACCTAGTTTTTATAAACCTAGTATTGACATTCCTGAGTTCTATTTTTTCAAAGGTTACATATTGAACAAATTTCATTATATGTCACATTATGAACAGTATCTTGGGGGTTATTAGATGATTGTTGATTATATAGATTCATTTCTTTAGGGAAGGATTTCCCTAATAGGGTTCTAATCATTAGGTCTCCACAAGTATGTTTGAGGATGGTGCTAATGAGTTTTGTTTGATAGTAGGAAAAATTTTGAGCCTCTTCTTGATCTAGAGTAGGGTTCTCATTGAGAATTTGGGACTACTAGATGTGTTTATTGAACACTAAAATAAGCATATTTTGGGGTCACCCAGGGTGAGGTAATTATTCCCAATATATTAATCTTCACAAATGATTAAATTAAAACATTATAAGAATAAGATATTGATTCCCATATTAAAGAAATATTCAATCCATCAATTGATAATTTGTATCAATCTTATGTTGATGAGGATATACTAAAGGATCTACTGATAGGTACTATGAATACATTATTCATTTATGGGTAGAATGAGGTCGGAATCTTACAGAATAACTCAAATACATTACAATGATGTTAAAACTCAAAAGGAGGGTCTCATAAATTGAATCTATTACTAGTACTTATAAATTAAATCAGTTTTTCTTCCTAGGAAATACCATCAGAAAAAATATAGAATAAATGTTAAAAGTAATTAATGTTAATGAATAAGAATAAACTCACCAATAAAATTTTTCTAGATGAATTGGAGTATCTTATGGCCTATGAATAAGAAATTAGATTAACAAATCTTTTGTATTAGGGTTTTGATGGAGTTTTTAATTTTTTAATGGAATAGGACGAATTATAGGATTTATATGAACTTGATAAAGATCTTAAATGTACTGAATTATTTCACTCATGTGTAGGGAAAGGGAATGTGGGAGTTATCACTTAATAGGGAATATTCTTGTTTTACCGTAAAAAGAAATTCATATATTGTAATGACTATTCCATCATTCCAAAATCCATTGATGGCCTAGTTTGATACTAAAATAGGTGTGTATAAAGCTATTAGATTAGAGGATTTTAAGAAAAAATACAATACACACATTCTTAAAGGATCTTGCATTGATGATGTTCTGTGAAATAAATTCCACTAAAATAACACTGCCCATAATAGGGATTACTAACCTTATGATTTATTTGGCCTATGTCACTCTTTTTCCTAGGTTAATTTCATTACAATTATTATGTTCAACTCATTATCAACCAAGTCTCACTAAATCTACATTCTTCGCATTTTCTCACTACCTCTTGAAGGATCCAAATATAATTTTTGAAAAAGTTTTTAACTTAACTACGTCATTGAATGAATATTCATACAAGGTAGATTATCTGTGGAAGTCCCTCTATGTTTCTATTTCATATCTAGTGAAAACACCCTTGTAATTACACTTCTTATTTCCCAAATAACTCTATAACATGGTAAATTTTTTATAGGTAAATAATAACTCTTCTCATGGTTATGTCTATAATGGTTAGGAAATCTTCAAGACTTTCTACCCCTCACCTAGAAAAAACTGTCCTTATCCTATGAACTTTGGATAGGTAAATCAGTTCACTATGTATCTCTCCTCAAATTCCCAGCCTCCATCAATTGTTTATCACACTTTTTAAATATAAGTTATCCTAGGAAAAAATGGAATGTTTTATGTACCATATTTGGCTATTTAAAATGATCATTAACACTTAAATAAGTCTCATGATTTTCCCCATAACTTCGTATAATAAACTACATGTGGAAAGCTATTTAAACTTCTTGTTACATGATTTATATACAAATTAATTCACCCACACGAATTTTAAAATTAACTATCAATCATGGATACCATCATGATCTAAAACAATGATACAATATGAATGAATCATTGATGATTGGGTGATGAAACACTAGAGGATTTTCCTCCAAATTTTTTGTGCCAGAGACCGAAATAGTTTGTACCGCACCCAATGTAATTGGAATGATCATCCCAGTCTAATATGAACCTCCACCATGCCCACTAACCAGGGTCTGGTCTTTCCCATTATGTTTATGTTTAACTTGGGAGTGACAACATCAATGATTTTCACTTATGGTATGCCTCAAAAAATATTCCACTTGACTAAACATAAATTTTTCATCACTAAAAAAACCTATAGATAAATTTATTTATGAAAAAAGCATACTTTTACATATTATTTGAGAAAAAATAATATCCCAAACAACACTTAAACATTTAGGACATATTATACATGTGTTTTCAATAATTAAATTTTTAATAAATCCAACTAGCTTCATTGAGATGTTAACACACATCTTGGTCATCAAACTTGACGATCCTTATTTTTTTAATCTAATTTAAATCCTTTAGGATTTCAAAAAATATATCCATTGGTATTTTTTTGATAATACACAACATAAATTTCCGCCCCTTTCTACCACTTAATGATATCTTCCTTAGGATATCTTCTCCCACTTATTTGCAACGAAATTAAATGGTTATATTGATTGAAAAGGTTCTTAACAAAAATTTTCCTTAAAATATTGGGAATAATTAATCATCATTCTCCTCTTTATTTGAGGGAAAATCATTATTTTTTGTCTTCTACCACTAATTGGATTTGAAGTATTTATCCACTTGATATAAGGGAATAAAGACTAATAATTATTACCTTCCCCTTAGTTATTTAGTTATAATGAGGATTCCTCGGGGGATTTAACCCAGATGTGTAGAAAGGGAAGATTTACTCATTTCATTTCCACACTGAATTTTCCATATTATCATTTTATCCAAGAACTTTCCTTTCACATTTTCATAATAAATTCATTAAATTAATTTACCACTTAGAACTTGAGATGTCAACAAACCCTATAAAAAACACTGATTAAGAGTTTAGTGTTGGAAACAATAGTTTTTCAAAATAACCATAATGTTATCCATGTCACTCATGAAATATATTTAAATATCATGGATGATTTGGAATTTTATATATTTCATAACCCAAGTTGTGATCTTATTCACTTAACACCAAACCATTAGAACATAACATTAAAGTACATGGTTGTGAGATATATACCACATAATGAATTAATTTATACCACATGTAAAAAAATTATTACCACTTATTTCAATAGTGATTAAATTTTAATAAATAAAACCTCTTGAGTAATATTTCATTCAGGTATTTACTGTCTTCCAAAATTCTTGATAAGTCTTAATAGCTTTTTATTCTTATTCAAAACTCCCCATGATGCTTTATCCTTTGACAACACATGTTGATATTACTCATTAGTGTAAAAATGGGGCCACAAATTTTTTGGGAATAATTTAATTAACTTCTAGAATACTGTATAAAAATATAGATGATTAAAAATGTAACAAAACAAACATATGAATATGAAATTTCAATAATACTACTCTTACTAATCAACTTCTTCCATTTCATGGCTCGATTCATACACACAATGTTATTGAAAAAACATTATAGACTTATCTACATGAGATTTTATCATGTAAATTACCCTTAATAATGAAAATTCATTCTTGATAGGAATTTATAAAAGTATATATCAATTTGACTTTGAAACAATATAGGATTCACTATTTTCAGGCATATTTCTACTGGTCCAAATTTCTATTTTGGTCTATTTAATTGTGATCTATATAAAAATCACACCATGGATAATTTATCCCACTTAATTATAAATCTCCAAAAACATATTTATAAACAATAAAGTATATAGGGATAGCGATATCTTGGGATTCATCAAGTTGAAGAAGGAGTTGGTCAAGATAAACTGACTTATCACCATCCACCTTTCCTTACCCATTTTTTATATTTCAGTACTGGAATCCGATCATATAATGAAGTTTATCATCATCACATATGTTTTAAAAAAATTAACTCTCTCTAAGGTATCCCCCTATTTTGATACCACTTATGCACATCGCATCATGGATGTGATCATTGTCATCTTTTATTGGCTTGATATTTTCCACTTTTTTTGAACTTTTCACACTTGAACATATAACTTTTAAGAAATAACATAACGGGATATCACCTCTAAAATTATTCTTAATTAAATCATCATATGTTTTCTTTATTGTTTTCTATGGATCCACTCCAATAGATCTATCTTGGAATAAATTTTATTTGTTAGTGGATTCTCTTCCACTTTCTTCCAAGATAGAACAACTACATTATTTTTCTTCAATATTTGTCTTCTACACTTCCAAAATAGTTATTTTGGAAATTCATGTTTAGGTAAATGATACACCCTTCATTGTGGTTATTTTTCATTCAGTAAAAAATTGAACATATTATCCATCTTAATAGGCTTCTTTTCGTTGTAAGCTCTCTTATGATATGTCATAGGAGTGTAGGGTATCTGTATGAAATAATTACCCTTTCATGAATTCATAGAATTGAAATACCTTTACATGGGACCATGGATAGAACCAATGAAACATTTAACCAAAGAATAATACCTCATTTGGTATTTTCTTGATTCAGATGTTCAAATTACTTGAGTTTTTCTCACTTTTTTAGGCTTGATGGATTGAAAATTTCTCCCCTTAATTTTCCAAAATCCCCCATAATAAAATAACTTCAGTGCCTCCATTTATAGAACCACACATTGTTATTTTTTTATCAAAAAAAATTTTTATTCTATAATTTAGATCTATATTTATCTTTAATTATACATAAGTGAAGGTTACTTATAGAGGTATTTATATCTTTTCTTTTGAGGTGTTGATAATATCCTCAATTTCTCTTATCTTCTACTCATTTTAATTCTATATTATTCTAATTTCAGATGAAATATCTCAAAGACCATTTTTATTCATCATATAATGTTCATATTTAATGAAAATGTCCCTTTAATTCCTTCTATGTGGTGACATGGTTTCTTATTTCTTGGGAAAGTTCTTTAACCATATTAATTTACACATTCATCTTCATTCAAAATATTTCAATGAAGAAATTCTAAGACACTTCATCATTCTTGAACCTATTATATTCTATAGAAAAAATCAATCATTTAATAGTATACTTCATGCATGATACTCCATCGATCATAGTTGTCATTTAATGATAATTCATTGGAATAAAACTTAATGTTATTTCCTATTAATCACTAAAATAACATCTTCTTTTTATCCAAAATAGTCATTTGAAAATATCACATACATTCTCAACATTGGTGTTAGAATCAATAAATTTTTTTACATCAGTTAGATAATACAACATATGGGGTGAATTATTCTATTTCTTCTTCTTCTTTCCTTTTTCATAAGTAAATTGTCACTTAGTCGTTATTCTTTTCCAAAAACTAGCATCCCCAAATAGGTGTTTCTGAAGATAATTAAGTTTTAATTTAAAACATTTACCAACCCTTTTTTCTATATTTTTCCAATTCTACCATTGATTTAGATAGTATATATATTCAAAATATTATGTATATTTAATTTTTTATGAGTGGGATACTTACATGGTGTCAAAATGATTACCCAAATCCTAAATATGTTATTTCATATCACATTTTGTTTACAGAGATCATGGAGAGTTAGTTTATCTACTTCATATTTATAAAATTTTATTATCATTTTATTTTATATTTATAGAGAAAGACATTATAAAAAAATGTTTTCTATCTTATTATAAATTAGATAGAATATATAATGTGTCATTTTAGAAAATTATTATGTATTAATGAAATTTATGTGAGTTTGGGATCCCATATTATTTGAAAATATGATATTTTTTATATTTAAAACCATTTTTATGTGGGATTAAAATCGATCAATGAAATATTTTTTAAAAAATTACATGTAATTAAAGAAACCAAAATCCATGATCGATATTCTAGATATATAAAATCACATATAAATTATAAATTAAGAAACTATGATTGACTACATTAGAAAGATACTACCACTAACCCATCTCCATCTATCATTATATAGAATTGAAGAGGAAACTATAATAAATCTATCATCTATAGTTTTCCATAGGATTTTTAATCACCTAACATTCAATTGATATTCCTCTTCACCCTATATTGTTCTAGAACCTCTCAGTTAAAAATTGGAAAAAAAAAGCATTGGCATGAGTGAGTTATAACTAAGTATAAATTATATTTTATTATCCCCATTATATAGTCATATGATTCTTATAAATTCTTTTGAGAATGTTCTATAACTATACATGTGTTAACTCATTTATCATAAGTAAATGCATTCTCTAGTTTTAACTCTTGACTAATTCATGTGATGCTTGTATGAATACATTTTTTATCCATTATATCTTATGGAATGATAAGTTTATGATATCAAAGAAAGTAAGTCTTACTTAATAATAACTTTTAACAGACACCTACCAAAATTATTCATAATTTTAGAATTTATCAAATAAAATGCCTTATTTTATGACTAATAATATACTATAACTTGTATAGGACCATGAATTATTATATTACTAATCACATATTTTGATATGTATTGGTAGAAAGATGAAATTATATGATATATCTATGTTGTGAAATAAAACATTAAAAAATTGAATCATTTAAAAAGTAGATTCATTCTATATATTCATTAATTTAATAGATAAATAAATGTAGATTCCTATCATATGATACACCAATTTCATGTTTTAAATTTAAATGTTACTTTTTTGGTCCACAATTCATGTCAAATATTCAAAACTGAACAAACATGCTGGGATAATCATAATTATTCAAGAAAACAATAGGCTATTCATTCAATCCATATTTTAATTATCCTCACATCAATATGACTTGTGGTGAGTGAAATTATGTACAAAAGTGTGTATTTTCATTTATATGTGATATTTAGTCCAAAACATATGTCATATATTCAAAAGATATAATAAAATGCTTGGATTTTCTTTATGATATATAACAGTGATCCAAAATTAATTTCAATTGTGTAGAATTTAATAATACATTAATATATCACATGGTGTTCTCAATATGACTTAAAATGTATGTTTTCAATTTAAAAGTGGAATTTTAGTTCAATAACCATGTCATATACTCATAAATGAAAAAAACCTCTCATATTTCCATGATATTTTATAAAAAATATCAAAAAAATATGACTTATAGAAATTAACCACACATCCTTTGGATACATAGTGTGATCTCTATGACTAATAATTCATGTTCTCTTTTATAAGTGACATTTTAGTTTAAAACATGTTTCACACACTGAAAAACTATAAAACAGACTTTTATTTTCATTATTCGTTATGAAAATTATTCTTTATTCATTTTTCACATTTAAGAATTAATTTCACAACAATTACAGACATATTGATATATTTTATAAATAAAAGTGTGTTATTTCATTTAATAGTTTCATTTTAGTTCATATCATATGACACATAATCAAACCCAAGAAACAATTATTGGATTGTCTTTATAGTTTATAAAAATGTTAAATAATTAATTTTTGACATGTAATAATTAATCTCAAATCAATCAAACTCATTGTAGGTATGATATGACTGAATATGTGAATTTTCAATTTTACAGTGTCATTTTAGTTCAAAACACCTATCACATACTCAGAACTAAGAAAATTAACTGATATTGTCATGATTATTTAAGAAAATTATTGGATGTTCATTTTTGAAATGCATGAGTCAACCTCATGTTATTCAAGCACATGGTGAGATCATTTTTTATTGAATGTTCATGTATTCATTTAAAAGGGATATTTTAGTTCAAAACACATATCACATTCTAAAAAATGATCCAACACATTTATATATTATTTATAATTTATGAAAAATATCCACAATTCAATTATTATGTGTGTGAGTTAGTATCATATATATTTGAAACAAAGTGTGGGTGGTACGACCAAATGTGTCTGTATTCAGTTTAAAAGTGGAATTTTAGTTCAATAATCATTTCACATACTCAAAAGTGAGAAAAAAGATCATATTTTATTTTTATTAGAGTTAAAATATATTTAATTCATTTATGGAATATCGTAATAATCTAAACTTCAATATGAAACACATTTTGGTTGGTATTCTTGAAAATGATTGTCTTTATTTAAAAGTTGAATTTTAATTCAAAACATATGCAATATAGTCAAAAACAAGAAAATACTTTATTATTGTAATAGAACTTTATAATAATGGTCAATTATTCATTTTTACGTGTAATAAATATCCTCATTTAAATCTAGCACTTGGTGTAGATGGTACGTCTTAAAGTGTGTGTTTGTAATTTAAAAGTGACATTTTAGTTCAAAACGTGCATCATATACTCAAAACTGAGAAAATTAACATGGATTTTCTTGATAGTCAATAAAAATGTTGATAAGTCATGGTGTATTCGGTATAATGAGATGTCTTTGTCCTAAAATCTTAAGTCAAAACACACATTAATAATAGTAATAAAGAAAAATTCCCCATATTACCTTTTTCACTTCAGGGGAAAAAATATTTACAATTCATTTGTAACATATTAGAATAAACCAAAAATAAATATGACACATGGTGTGTGCATATGATAGATGGTATGTGTTTTCAATAAAAAGTGACATTTTAGTTTGAAACATGTATCACATTCTGAATAACATACCTATATAGTCTTGATACTTTACAATAATAGTCAATACTTAATTTTTATGTGTAGTAATTATCATCACATTAATCTAACACATGGTATAGTCATTATTACTAAAAGTGTGTGTTTTTATTTGAAAGTGATTATATAATTCAAAATTCATATCACATGCTAAAACTGATGAAACACACTCAAATTGTAACAATATATTAGAACAATGACCAGTGATTCATTTTTGGCTTGAAATAAGGGAATTCAAATCATGCCAACTGAAATTTATTATGGATTATATAACCATAAAATTCTAATTATTTATTTTGCATTACTAATATATGAATTTTTTGTACGAACACACTAATTTTTTATTTTATTGGGTCATATAGTGGATTCATATGACAATGAGTGTTTTTTGTATTGGTTGTAATTACTTTTATTTTTAACTGAATTTTACATCAATGCAATTTTATTTTAATTGAATTATTTAATGTGATAATTTTATTTAAATAATGGTGTAATGTAAATATAATACCTATTATATAATAGTATTAAATTGCTATAATTTAAATTATTTTCATTTTTATTAACCTATATATATTGATATTTAGATAGATATATCACTCACTAGAAGTAAATAATATCCTTTATTAGTGTTAGGTGTATCACTCATAAAGGACCCTTTTATTCTAACTAACCCTGACATTGATAAAATAAGAATTTATCATCAAAAAATATTGTTTGATAATATTACCTGGATTTTTTCTGTAGTAGGAACATCAATGAATTTTTTTTGCACTGATAAAAGTGATTTCAATTTATTTTCATGTAATTTTTTATATTAATGTTATTAGTTATAATTATATAATTGATAAATAAATAATCTATCATTTTATGAGATAACACTAATATGATAACATTTATAAACACTAAATATATCACTAATAAAACACATTTGTTATCAGTTATAATTTTTGAATTTATATTGGTTTTCTTTATCTGTTCTTTTTTTAGCACTGATAAAATCGCTCAGCTTTTATCAGCACTAGAAACGTAAAATGATCTTATATAATTGATAAATATTAAATCTTGGGATTATAAAATGGAGATTTATAATGGTGAATGAATTCCTCCATGATTAATATTTTTTAGGAGGTCATCACTGGTTTTTTTAATATTATGAAAATGTTACAATTATATAATTTTTTATATATTCAATTATATTACATACAATGTTTTTACTACTTGAATAAATAATTTTGTTGTTGTACCTTGATTTCTCTACCTTTTTTTGGTTTTGTTCATAGATTTTTAAGTCGATCATTCATAAGTTTACTAGGTATTCATGCAAATAAAAATAATAGTAGAAAATATTTGTAAACTTAATGCATTCATGTTTTTTTATATCAATGTATACTGAAATTTTGGGTGATACAAGATAATTTGATCTATATATATATAATAAATAAACTAATGAAAATATTTATCACCATGTATTATTATTATCTAATTAGATCATCATCTTATATAAATTATCTTCTTCAAAAGATTTTATATTTTTTCAGTCATCCAAATTTTTTTATTTAGGTATGGTCACACCCCCTAAATTTCATAATGGGGTATGTTATGACTTGTGAGGTGGATGGACAAACTCCATTGAATATACCTTTGTAGGAGAGGAGAATGAGGGGGTTTGGGACCTATAAATTATTGTTTTATCTAATGGTTTTAATCATTAGATCCTCAAGCTTCATATCATCTCCAAGTTTTAGTAATTAGAGTGTTATTTCATTACATGATCCATCTAATTATTTAGGATATAGTATTTTTACATATTTCTCTATGAAATAGATAGAGATACATTATGTACCCACTTTTTCCCATAATGATCCATTTATTTTCTTTTGGTTTTTCTCGTTTTCATTTGGGGTCATGTTATAACCATTGTTTATATTTTTTATATTTTAACAATTTATTTTATCTTGATATCATCAGTTCACCAGTGGTTCAATCAATTTCCAATCCCAATAAGTGACATTATTGTGAGAATATAGCCTGATACTATTACTTTGTTATTGTGAATTAATAATTACAATAAATTTAGTATGTTATATTATTGTGACACTAGTTGATCCTTCACCTTAAAAAAATATTTAGATTTATATATACATTGTTTTGAAATTTTGGTGGTTTTGGATTGAAAACATGTTTAAATGGTAGTTAAATTAGATATAAAAATGAAGATGAAAGTGATGTTATATAAGGATAATTTACTATTGTTGATTAATGAAGGACCAATGGATGTAGAAATAGAAAAATGTAATTACATGGACAAGATTGATATTTCCAACATTCATATGGATTTAGCATATGGGGTTTTTTCAAGAATTGGGGATGATATGATGAAAATATAAATTTTGGATAATCTGATGATTATTTATGAGTCCAAGTCATTGCAAAATAAAATTTCCCTAAATATAAAATTGTATACTCCTTTAATGGTAAAGTCATCAACGGTAATTTTCCACATAAATACCTTGAATACCTTGTTCACTCAGATCAAGATATTGGGATTATAAATTCATGATACTGAATGTGGATATATTCTTCTCTAATATTTTCTAGATTCATTTGATAATCACATTATTAACCTCAAAAATAAAATTTTGATAGATATGTTAGTGCTAGAGGATGGTGTAACTACAGTTCCTGAAGATAAAATTAAATACATTAAAAATAGGAATGAAAAACTACTTCCCTCAATGTGTTTTCTCCTTCAATGGATTGAGAAAATATGGTGGAGTGTGTTTCTATTGGGATCCAAACTCAGTTATGGTATAAATAAAGAATAATGAAGAAGACTATCACATTCTGTGGAAGTGTAAAAAGGTTTATATCAATAATGATATTTAGAAATAAAATAGTGGTTGAAGGAACTTCCATGTAACAATGGTGAGTACTTATGTAAATAGATACAGATTTGTCAATGAAGCAATGATGGAAGATGGAGATAGAAAAAATCTCAAGGAATCTTTGATAATTGAATCATGGGAAACATGACACGTCATTTATCTATGAGAATGGTTTGATCAGTAAGAGCCTATCCCAAAATTTATTTTGTACAAGGGTAATAATCCCACCATGATGATAATTGGATTCAATACCCTTAGACTTAAATTGTGTGATGGAATTGTTTAAATCATCCCAGGATTATCCCATGTGAAGGGCTTGAAGTAGTTTATATTCTATTTGGGACAATTTGATTGCATGAGTGAAAAAAACACACTGATAAAGGATTTTTGAAATTAGAAAAGGTCTCTCTTATAGTGATGAAGGAGGAGAATATATTAATGAACATTTATGTACTTATTGAGTAAATGTAAAAGGAATAAATGATAGTTACCACATAAACTAACTTTATGAAAGCATTCAAAATATCGTGAAATCATATGCTTGTTTATATAACTGAACAAGGATAGAAGGTTCATGATGTTTAAAATTTGATTCTTGGGATTAGGAACATACAATTACCATTTTGTAATCATTTTGGTTTGATTAAGCAACAAAATTTAATGTTTTTAACCTTACTAATTTTGATTAAATAGATATTAAAGTTAATCTATATTGATATTTAGAAAGCAACAGTTATATTACTTGGAGGATCAAGGTGCATTTCATCATCATTAATGATTATTAAAGGAGATTTTGGGGTACCCAATCATGAAGAAAGAGGATCTATTTGATGTATTAAAAAATAAAACCATGGAAGAATCTTGAATTTTGGAATAAAATAATGTGTTTCAAGGATTATATTGGTAGAAATTATAGAGGTAATAATTTTGATACATTTTGTTAATAGGAAGGCATCAATATATATTTTCTGGTTTCATATACTCTATAGTAGAATTGTGTGTTAAAAAAGATGAATATAACCATTTTGGATAGAAAATGGGTGATATTGAAGACTATATGAGTTTCCAATGAATGCTATGAAGAAGTAGTGAAAACTACCTATTATGTAATCAATCAATTTTATTATATGTCTATTGATTTAAAAACACTAATAAAGATGTGGATTGGTAAACCCATTTATCATTCTTGGTTACATATGTTTTGAATTCCTGTATATTAATTAAATAAGGAGCAAGAAAGATCAAAATTATAATTTAGATCAATGAAATGTATCATCTTGTGATATACTGGTGGTGTAATGTGGAATCAATTGGGGGAAGTCACTACCCACAAACTTATCATCAATCGGGATTCCATATTTGAATATGATAAGGTGTAAATTATGATTTATTAATACATTGAGAAAGGGAACATGAAAATTATTATAGTTTAGATCAAAAATTGTTCAATGGAAGAATATATTTCCCCTGGGGAATTAATAAATCATGATGATCATGTATTGGTTCAGTTTAAAACATGATGGTCAACTCAGGATAAGATTTCCCTAATATGGAACTCAGATTATGTCACTAAGAAACATATTTCATATGATTTATTGATGAAGGATGGGAGACATCTTTTTTGGAGATGAGAGAGAGTTAGGTCGTATCCTCATGGATGGAAGTGATATAGGATGAACATTAATCACTATACTAGAATAATAATTTGGGTCTTATTCTATTACCTCATAAAAGTAAGTATAGTGGAAAAAAATGGGTCTCTTATATCAATCTAAATGAAAATGACTAAGTGGAAATAAATTGTTCATGAGTATAGGTCAAAGGATATGTTCAGAAAAAATATATTGATTTTAAGGAAATATTTCATTCTTATTTTTAGACTGAACAATACTCAAGTTGTTCAATAAATATGTGTTGTATAAATTTTACATTTAGAGAAACATGGAATGGGGAAATATTTCTCTATCGTGACCTTGATGAATAAATCTATATGATTTAATCAAAATGTGTTTCTAGAGAGTGTACATAGAACCTGTTTTTTGACTTTAAAACTATATATACGGTAACTAGTATGTTCTAATATGTTGGTATAGGATATTTCATGCCAATATCATGACCCTTGTTTATAATAGAATTAATTGAAATATTTCTCTATATATTTGGGGTTTTTAAGGTAATGATTTCATCGTTATTTTGTTTATATAGATAACATGTTGGTCACAGTACCTAAAAATGACCAGAACTAGGAGACAAAGGAACATTTGGCAATGGAGTTTGATATAAATGAATTGGTAAAAAAAATCTTGGGATGAAAATTTACTAAGAAATAATGGAATTATTTGGATATCAAAAATAAAAATTTCTTAATGGAAGTATTCAAACACTTCAAATGCAAGAATTCAATCCAATATCCACCCATAATCATTTAAATTTCAGTTAACCATATATTATGAGTCATATTAGTGAAGTATAGAGGCTGGATATGTATTTTTTACTATATGTTTTATAAATGGAGAGTCTGGTGTTTCTTATAATTTTTATTAGACCATAAATTGAATATGAAGTGGGTGAAATTAGTGGATACATGGAGAATCCAATATAGGATAGTGGGATCATAGTTAGAAGGATAAGAAGATATATCAAAAAGACCTCATATGTTTCATTGCGTTATACAAAATTAAATTTAACTATCATATTCTATGTTGTTACCAAATTTTTATGTGATTCTAAATGGAGGAGATCCACTATTGGTTATATATTTACTCTTTTATGAAGAGTTGTTAGCTAGATTTAAATTTTATAGCCATTAATGGATTTAACAACAACCAAGGCATAGTACATCAAAGATATACAATCTTAAAAACACGAGATTTAGTAAATACGGTTTTTGAGGGTCATATGAATGAACTAAATAATTTTCTTTTATTTTGTGATAGTAGATACCATTTTTCCATTGTAAATAATCCATCATTACATTCTAGAATGAATAATATTTAGGTAAAATATCCCTTTTCCCAAGATATATTTGAGGAAAGATTTTTTGAAAGTATAAAATATTCCTACTAAAAGATATATATTAGAATTATTTATAGAAGTGGTCGAAACATATAATTTAATATTGTACAAATCATTGAGTTCCCTCAAAAAGAAATCAAAATTGTTTTATAGATAGAAAAGATTCATGGAGATAGGATTTGTTCTCAATAAATTTCTATGTGGGATAATTTTATTCAAATACAATATTTTTCATCCATTAATGATTGATTTTTCCAATATGGTTTTCCTCCTATTATTTCTTCAGGGTTTTGCATGTGTGGCTTGTGAAGAGGGTGTAAAAACTCCTCCAAACATAATGGTGTAAGAGAGTAACAGTGAGGGTGTAGAATCATGTCAATTCTACTTGTCTCCATTGTATTTCACCATCTACTCCTCAATCATCACATCATCTCACTTTTTTTTCTGTATCACATGTGGTATTTTGTGAGTTGTTTCCTCAAATCATTTAAGAAATAATATTTTGAGGGTTTTCTTCATGTAATAGAGAGAGACAGAGAGAGATTATACACCCTCTTTGAACCATAATTATCCCTATATTCTCCTATAGTTTCTTCCCATTCATTGGGGGTCAACTTTTTTATAGGTTCCACATTTTTACACTTTACTTTATATTGATATTATCACCACATGTGGGTCAATTAATTTGTTTCCCAAAAAATCAACCAATACCATTTCTATTTTCACTCACAACCACTACAATAACACATTCTTAACTATTATATGGTAAATGATCATAATGATATGAATTGAATTTATACCCAATAATCCAATGATTATTGGGTCATTAATAATAAAATACAAAATATATCCAAGAAAATCGTGTATTTAAATCAATTGGAGGTAGATTTATTACCAGATGTGATGTTTTCTAGTAGTTGGTGGAAGGAGGTGGTGACTTGTAATGGTACAACTACTACTTCTTGGGAGTTAATGGTAGAGTTGTGTGGGATTTGTCTTGTAATGACATGGTGACATGTATATGTGTGACATCTTCTTGACTAGTTAGTGGTGATAAAGTATCATGCTTATATAGTAGTGTGTATTTTTATTTTCTTGTTTAAGTTAATTATAGGTATACTTTGGTGCTAGAATGATTTTGTGGTGAGGGATAGATGATGGATGGTGAGGGTTATTAGGGGTCTATAGTAACTAAAACATGTATATTTAGATTATATTAATTTTGAATGGATGAATGGGTTTTTAGTTTTTTTTTGGGTTCTCCAAAAGTTATGGTGGTGGTGACTTATACAATAGATCATTATATGGTGAGCTATATTGGTTTCTTGTGTTGGTTAGTAGTGGGAGGTAGAAGGATAACCATGCCAGTATGGGTATGGAAATGGGAGAAGTTGTGGGTAACACCTCCATATCTACTATGAATTTAAATAGTCATGGACTTATTGAGGGTATTTCTCCCTGTCTTTTCCACAACCTTTGGGGATAAAATCTCATAATGGGATTATTTTTTAATCATATTTTATATTATTTTTCTATATTGGGTACAAGATAATGAAATAATTCCATGATCTAACTTCCCTCAACTAGAGTATTTTGTTTTGGAATATTCATGAATAATAAAAAATTAAATTCTATTTGAAATATTATTAATTTATTTGAAATTAAAATCAATAATAAATCCCAAAATAAAACTAAATCTCCCATCCATGATTCCCTTCTATACGAGAAAGGACCTTTACATCCCTTAAGGTTTTTTCCATATGGGATTCAGGTTTCACATTTCCAATATAATATTAATATTAATATTGTTATTATTATTATTATTATTATTATATAATTATAAATATAACTAATTAAAGTGAAATATGATAAATATAAAAAATAATAAATAATATAAATAAGGTAAAGTAATAATATAATTCATATGATTTATTAATCTATATTAGGTTGAGGACATTACAAGACACAAACAAGACACATACTCAGAAAAATCATTGATTCAATCCTACCCCCCCCCCCCCAACAAGGAATGAAAAGCACATGTTGGACCTATTTTATTACATGGAGTATCTTAAAGGTTCCTGTTATAGATAGCTTAAAGGAATAGCTAATTATGTCCAATATCCCCTTTTGGAGGAGACAAACCAAATGCTTAAAATGGAAATTTTCATCACAATACATCACCAATCTTCCCCCTCACATCCCCACCTATCATAAATAATCACACGGTATCACCTGCCTAAAGGTCACACCCTCCCCCTCCCCCCAAAAAGGATTCAAGAGACCCCTCCATGACATCTAAAAAAAATTGATTTGATGAGGGACATTTTATAGGATTAAACACACCCATTTCTCTTTCTATCCGCCCACCTAGAGATTCATGTATGGTACCCAGCCCCACTACCTAACAAGTCACATCATACCCTAAAACTAGTTCCATTATATTGATCACCCCATGAAGAGTCATCCTTCCATCCCACATCAAAATTGATGCTACCTAGATCAATGTAGGAACACATATATGGGGATTATGTGACTCAGTGGTCTTTTTTCTTTTACATTAATTTTTCTAAACTTTGAAAGGAAACATTTACAAACTATAAACCTTGTGAGAGTTATGATCCAATAAAATATAAATCTCAAACTCACCTTTCACATTAGAAAAATATTGAAATATTTCAGAACATGATATTTTCTAGGTTTGATACAGATACCTACTTCCTTATATATTCATCCCTCAAACATGTATTACATTACTATGTTTTTTATGGCCTATAAAGGAACATGCAGCAACAATTTATTCACCCTAGAAATCAATCCTAAAAAATCCCTAGTTCTACCCCAATAAATAAAAACTATTACCATATTATTTTATACCCCAACTATCTTAATTGTCTCCACTTACTTCATAGTTTGTTATACTCCCTAACCACAATCCTTTTCAGAAATGGGTTATAACCCATAGCTACATGTTCTTTCCTTCTCATTTTTAATACACTATAGAAATATATTCTCTTTCCCCAAAATGAGGTTAGATCACCTTTACCTATATACAATATTTATGATCATACACAATTATCTTAAGTTTGTGTTGGATTTGAGGCTTCCTTATGATCATAGTAAGACCTGAATATTCTCAATCTAATCTTTTCCGGGACTTTTTTAGAGAACATTATTAGCAGTATTTGTTTGATTTAATCTGTTTGGAATACACGTTATCCCAGGGATCTTCGTATTTTGGGTCTCTAATTGATTCTTCTTAACTAACTAGGAGTTAGTATGAAATTCTTTATCAGATGCACCTCTGATTTATTTTCTTAGTCTGATGGTTCTCTACATGATGAAGTGAGTTTGTTACGATGTGCATCTTTCTTCATCAGATGATACATGGCATGGTGAATCTTATTCAAATGATTAGGACCTCAATCAGAAACTCTCACTATGTTTCTTCTCCCACCAGTGTAACACGATCTAATGAACATTTTTCAACTAATTAGGAACTTAGTTGGCTGCATTGATAGTTCTATCGATGAAACTCAATGTGATGGTGTTCTATTGAAATCTCATCAGTCCAATGCTTCTTATTCAACCAAGTATAACATTTATTAGAAACTCTGGGCATAAAGTATCAATAACATCTTCTTATCCATGTATAAACTATGTACTATTGTGTACTGTTCCTCCACCTGGTTTATAGAGGTTCTCTCCTCAAATTTTTGGGTGAAGACTCTAATGCCTTTTCCCACACAATGAAACAAAAATTTCAAACATTCCACACAATTAAGTTTCATGTGATTATTCTCAATCGTTTTGGGATCTTCTTAAGTCATATAATATTTTAAGTGTTAATAAACTTCCTCACACTTCCCTAACTCTGCATTAAAAATATTATTCAAACATCACTAATTTAGGTAGATAACAAACATCTAATTATCATTTTAGCATCATAATTGTTTATAAATTTTTATAGGTAATATAAAAATACTTATCGGTATTCTATCTAATGAAATAGCTCGTGCTTACTCTATCTGATGGACACAAAGTATTTAATTTCCCAGTGGACCTTTATTTGATTCCCATCATTATGAAACATTCATCCGATATACTGAGCGTATGTTTTTCTTTATTACATCACATATCAGCATCTAGTGAGTATTTATACTTCTATCTAACTGGTTCCCTTCATTTAGAATCCTTTAAATGTTCACTATCTATCGGATAAGATTATGTATCTTTTCCTGATGTTCATGAATCAGTTCAAATTATTCAAGTTATTAAAAACGTTTTATCTAGTAATTTCATCTTGAACTCAGGATTCCACTTCTTCTACTTGTATACATAACCACCTATGTGGTTATCGCTTTGTACAAATTAGTACATACACTTCTTGTATCATTATAAGAATGATGGTGTTGGTAAAATGAAGATGAATATAGCATCTTCCGATTTTGATAAGGAATCATTCCTATACTTCGTTATGAAACATTATTAAGCCTCTTCAATAACTAAAATCATTGAAAATTTATTTAATAAAATTATATACTAACATGTATTAAAATTTTGAAATATTGATAATAAATTCAACCAAACACATTTTGGATCAGCAATCTCCATTATTGTGTTTATTGTCAATATACACATAAAACTTCAAAAATCATCAAATTCAATATGTGTGCTCAATACTTTCTCCCCTTATGATGATTGAATTTTCTTTCTACCCCAATTTATTTCTTGCACTTTTGAAAATAAAATGTAAAGGGTGATAGAAGAATCATATCATTTCATCTTCCTTCACCTTGTATATGGCATCCCACCTTTTTATTACATAACATTTTATTTCATTGGAAAAAAAACTATCTTCTAAAGTTTAGATTATATGAAATTATATATATTATAGATGAAAAAATAAAACATTTTCCTAATATACTTGAAATAAATATCAATGGGATCCCCTTAAATACTTTTATTACATATCATATCCTAGGTACATGCGTCAAAGGAAAGGGGTGATCATGATCCTAGTAAGGGTAAAAGGGGAGATATTTAGCATGTGATCATGAGTCATGTCACTAAGAACATCATGAATAACAATAATTCAGAAACAAGATAAATATTTAAATAATATTAACATGAATAATAACATGGAAATGTGGATATAATAATAGAAATGATACATTCATAAGTATACCACCATTGTATATCAACAAGGTGTCATAAAAGAAAATTGTCAAAGTTATTCACCAAGGTATCATAAATTAGGTCAAATATAGGTATTTAATAGTCTACCCAAATAATTGAAGCAATATCAGGGTTCACCCTTCAAACTTATTCATTTTATTTGATCAACATAGGTTATAATAAATCATTTGATTAATAACCCATGAAAAAAATGAATGGGTTTCTTATCAAAGTCATAGGGTAGAAGAATTCTTAAAGGCGTGATTATTTAATCATTATTTACCTACAAAAAAGTAACATGGGTTATATATATGTAAATTACTAAATCAATAATAATTTTATATCTAGAGTAATACCCATAAAAAAGGAAGAGGTTTGGGGATTCATGAAAAAACTAAAAATTTATCATGTAAAATAGATAAATAAATTTAGCAATATGATGGGTATAAAACAATGATTAAGGGTGGAAATGAGAGGTATCATGGGTAAACCATTAATAAAATACTATTATTATGGTAATGGAATGATATAAGTTTAAAAAAGTGAATTATTTTAGAAATTAGAAGACATACCACAAAAAAAGGAAACATCAATGGAAAGAGAAGTGGAGATTTCCCTTACCTGGATAGGTTTTTCCTAAAACATGAGGATGTAACTATGGGGGCTTAAGTACAACTTTGGGGTAATCTTGAGGAGGGGAATAGAGAATAACAGTATAAAAGGTGAGTTTTCAGTGAACAAAAATGGTGAAATGTGTTGGTATTTATAGAAAAGTGGATGAATTGTTTAAGAATTTTCAAATATAGGTCTTGGATATCTAGGTTGTGGAAAATGAAAATCTATTTTATTACTGGGAGTTTTTGCTCATGGGTGTTGACATATGAGCCAAATGTTATGATATTTTAAAACACTAGAACTGAAATGCCTTTTTTTAATATGTATTTTGGAATTAAAAAGTATATTCCCCGCAAATTAATGATTTCTCAATCAAATTATTCATATTCGAATTTGGAAATTCACTTATAGTTTTGGAAATTGATTAAAATATATTGAAATATATAATATTAATAAAAGAAAATGTTTTATGTCATGGATTCTATTTAATTAACTATTAAATCATTATTTCCTAATTATGAAATCATAAAACATACAGAAAACCCTAACATAAATTTTTACTGTTCACAATAAAATAAATTGTATTAAAAATCAACATACATTCACCCTACACTAATTTAGATGTTATAATTTAAAATATAATGTTTAATTTATTATAATAATTATATAAATATGTGAATTTTAACTTTTAAACATAAAAATATTTATTCATTGAAATATAACAATTTTTAAAACATAATTAAAACTATGACACTTAAAGAAATTTTATTATGAAATTATGAAATTATTTTATCATTCATATTTAAATAAATTTGTTTTAAAATTTTATTTCATTTATAAAAATATCATTCATAATAACTTAGTTTTTTTTATAAAATTGTATATCTTTTCTAAAAAAATAAATTTTTTTCAGAAATAAATTTATCAAATTTGTCTCAATTAAACATATATTTTATCAAGAAAAACTATTATTAAAATGTAATTAATAGAATAAAAAAATATTTATAAAAATGAATTACACATTATGTAACTAAGTTCTAAACATGTAACCCCTTATAACAACTATGTACTCTCTAAGGGTAAGGTGTGTGATGGAGGAAGTTTCATCAAGTGGCTCAACTAATATTGACTAAGCAAGAATATAAAATAACTTGAACTTATCCCTTAGGAGATTTCATTGAAGATTTCCATATTGAAGCACATCTTGGGATTGATCAAGCGTAGACCCCAGTGATTCCACCTCCCACATCTATTCAGACAATTGGTCTTCAAACGGCATAACACTACTAGTTGAGGCCATCATTTCTCCTTTCCACATAAATTATACTTTTCCATTACTACTTACAATCACCAGTTATAATGGTATATTTATCACCAAATGGGATAGTTCCCAATGTTTAAATTTACTAAAAGTTATATTGACCAATATTTATATTTGTTTTATTATCCTATAACAGTCAAATATCAACGATCACATTACACTTTATATCCTTTAAATACCACTTCATTGTTTTAGTCAATATTCACTAAAATTCCTCTAATGATTTTTTTTCATTTCAATAAATTTTTATTGGTTTATTAATGTTTTGATTAATTTTTATAGTGTTTTCCATGGGGTTTATAATTCAAGGAGAGTATGATGATCCATATTTTCACATTTTAGTTACTCTATTTTTATATTATTTGTTCAATTTTAATGTTTGGAATTTTAATTTTTTTGATAACTAACTAATGTAATGATCATTATTAAGGAAATAATGTTTGTTTGGTTTCACTATATTTTGTACGTCTATAGTATAATATAATATAGCACAAATTTTCTTAGGAAACAAATATCATTTAAAAATATGGGGCCATTAAATTCTTCCAGCCTTTATAAATTTCCACTCTAAAATTTCAACTCAAATTCTCTGTTGAGAATAGGTGAGGGTACATTTTTTCAATCTTTCCTTTGGTTATTATTTTAACTCTCTATACTCATGTTTCCACAACAACACATTGACAAGTTTATTTTTCTTATTGCACAGAATATTTTCTTTATTATACAAGATCTTCACCAAACACTCCTTATAAGAGAGGTCATGTTTTAGTTGTACCACATCCAGATTCTATACATGTGGGGGATTAATAATTCACTTCTGTAAGAGAGATACAATGAATATATCATGACCTTGATCTATAATCGATGGAAGTGGTAGCTGAGATTCCACTACTCCTATCTAGCCAATGATATCAGATGGGAATATTTACATAGGACTAAGGTTCCATTTCATTCAAAAATGTATGAAAATATTCCATAGAGATATCGAAGGGAAAAATTTTCTCCAACATCAAACTCTATGTACCTCTAATAGTTACCAACATATATTTTTTGCCAACTATGAGTAACTTTTATATGTTTTTAGATATAATAAACCATTTATATCATCTCATACACAAGATATGGCCCAATTAAGTTCCCCTCACCAACATCAACCCAACCAGGTGGAGTTCAAAATCACTTCCCATATAGAGCTTTATATAGTCTCATTTTAATACTCTAGTGGAATATGTTTTTGTATGGAAACTAAACTAATTGGTTTTGTTAATCTCATCCACAATTAAATTTAATTGAGTATGTTCTCAGCATGTCCTCAATTGTCTGAATATTACTTTCATATTGGCCTTCAGTTTGGGGGTGATAGGCCATAATAAAATTCAATTCAGTATTCATATCATGTTGAATAAATCTGTAGAATTTAGATGTGAACCATGGATTATGATCAAAAATGATAAATAGTTGTACCCCATGCAATCACAATACTCACATTACACATATCTTATAAAGCTTTTCAATAGATAAATCTTCTTGGATATCAATGAAATGGGTATTTTTGGTGACTTGATCCACTATATCTCATATTGTGTTGTTTAATTTTCATTTTATTAGGAGACCTATGATGAAGTCCATATAGTTATTTTCCTACTTCCATTTTTTGGGTAGTGGTTTCAATACCCCATTAGGATGTTTTCAATCATCATTCACTTGTTGTAACACCATGTGCCTTGTAGTATAGTTGATAATATAATTTTTTATATTATCCCACCAGTAATGAACACGAAGTTCCATATATATTTTAGATCACCAATGATGTATAGATAATGTAAAACTTTGGGTATCCTCTATCATATCTTTCATTATCCCTAGTAGATAATGGACACATATCATTATATGAAATTCTAGTACACCTTATTGATCAATGTTTAACTCAGGAAACATCCCATTTATCAGAGCCTCAATCGTTTCTTGTAACAAAGGACCTTCTATTTGATTTCTCTTAATATTATCTAGAAATGATGGTTGAGAAATCATACGGAATATGGTTGATGATGTACCTTCCCATAAAATTATAATTTCAACCCTTACTAGTTCCTTGATAAATGGATATCCTTGAATCCTTGTCATTTCTATCACAACATGGTGTTTCATACTTAATTCATCATTGATATTATTTTCTCATCCATAGTGATATTGAACTGAATGGTCATAGTCCTTAACAAGTTCAACCCGTCTCCAATTTCTCGTGTTCAATTACTTTTGAATGAATATATAATTAAAACTATGGTTTTCTTTACATATATCACATTTCTACCCATGCAGATAGTGCCTCCATATCATCAAATGAAAAACAACTATAGCTGACACCAGGTCATGTAAAGGATAATTCTGCTCATTAGGGTTTAACTGTCGAGATTAATAAGTGGTCACCATTCCTATTTTCAGGAGGATTTATCCAATCCCTTTCAGATATGCACCACTATAAATATCATTTCATTCTCTAAGAGAGTATATAGTTAAAATGGGTATAGTAACTAATCTATTCTTCAATTCTTAGAAACATTCTTCATACTCCTTTGTCTAGATTAAATGAGATCCTTTTGATTTAACATGGATATTGCATTAGAAAATAGTGAAATTTTTTTCACACACCTACAATAATAACCTACTAAAACAAAAAAACTATGAATCTCAGTTATTATTGAATGATGAGTCCAATCCCCTTATAGCCTTTGTCTTTGTAGGGTAAAATGAGATTCATTCGTTGGTTAAAATATTCCCAAAGAAAGAATCTTATGGCCACTATAATTTACATTTGATAAATTTTCCAAAGAACATATCTATCATCATTTTTTTAATATAACCCTTCGATTATCAGCATTCTTCTCAAGACTTTTAGATTATATTAAAATTCCATCAATAAAAACTTGATTGAATTATTCAGGGTATTCATTAAAGTCTAAATTCATAAAATCTATAAATATAGTAGGAGAGGTAGTCAAGACAAAGTGAATAATGAAAAAATCATAATGCACATATCTTATTTTGAGGGAATTATTTGGAATATATTCTTTATTTAACATCAATTGATGATACAAAGACCCTAGTTCAATCACAGAGAATAATTATTCCCCATAAAGATGGACAAATAAATCATCAATCCATTGGAGAGGGTACTTGTTCTTTACTATGATCTTGTAAGGTTATATATGGTAAAGGCATAACTACATTTATACATCCTTCTTATTTAAAAATAGAATAGGTTCTCCCAAAGGATTCTCACTTGATTGATAAATCCTATATTCAAAATATCTTGAAGTTGTTTCTTTAATTCCTCTACCTCCAAGTTTTCCATTCTATATAGGGTCTTCGATGTTGGCTTGGATCCAAGTATGATTTAAATGGATAAATCTAACCCTATTTCTATGAGAGGCCCTGATAACTATTTAGAAAATGCATTAATGTATTCCTAAAATTTAGAGACATTTTTTATCCATTTTATTTATTTTACTTCTCCCTCTTCAATGATCATATATATAAGGAAGGATATGGGTGGTGATTCTAGTAAATGATAAGGATGGGATATTTATCCTTTTAAAATAATTATAGGTTTTGCATTTAATACTATTGAGATATCCTGGATCCTATAGTTGATCTTAGAATTATACTTTTAGATCCATTCCATGCCTAGTATAGTTTTGAAATGTACCATAGGAATGACTACTAGATTTTCTATGAGATTGTACTCACCATATTTAATATAGGAGTTTCTCTACACTATTGATGGTAGGATAATACCTCCATGAGTCTTGACTGATAACACTATATATAGTAGGTTATGGATATATTCTATAATAATTTAAAACAAGGATGAAATAATGTAATGTGTAGAACTGAAATCAATTAATATACTTTCTAGGTTTGAGAGAATAATGAGTTTACCTACCACCACATCATTTGGAGACTCTTATTCATCGATGGTGATATAAATTCCAAACCTTGATCCATTTTACAATGATAAATACACTGTTTGTTTCCCTCTATTATCTTATGATTTGAACATCAATTGGAAAAGTTCCCAAGCTTCCCACGCATGAAGCATTAGGCTTTAGGTTTGGCATGAACCATCTTCCCTTTTTCGTTTTTGTTGAGAATTTGAGGCTTCACCTCACCATGATAGTTACATGATACATATCCTTATCTTAATCAATTTTAGAACATTAAACTCCAATTAAATGAGTTCCCATAATTATTATTCCCATATATGATGTACATGGAATGTTTCACTTTCATTACTCTTATATCATGATCAAAGTTCTTCCTTGGGTTTGGATCAGTTTCACTCTTCTTTTCATTAAACATATGTGACAACTACATCTATCCAAAACCTAATTAAACCTTCATAGAAAAATTCACTATATATTTGTGGCTTTTATAGTGTCGAGTTTCAAAATTCTTCCACAGATTATGTCTCAATTTACAAAAGAACCTATCAACCTTTCCCTTAGGGTTCATAACAAATCTTAAGGTGTATTGGGAAAGTCTTATAAATTTCACTTCCTAGCTTCCCACTGATTAATTTTACTTGAGCATAATATCTATAAATTCTTTCTCTATTTTTGTTCATATCAAATAGGGAAAATAGTTTTTGAAAAAATATTCCACTAAATTATTCCTACTCTATAGCCTCAATCTCTCTTCTAGGATTTATGTTTTTAGTCAATGTCTGCTACTGATTATCTTCTCCTTAAATAAAGTATTCTACCATTGTAAATTTATCTAGCTAGGTATAGTGGAGTATATAAAATATATTTTCTAATGATGTAATCCATTATTCTATAATCAATTTACCACTAGATCCAATAAAATAAGTTTTTCATTGACTGATAAAGGACTCAACAGAAAGTTGTTCCCTTTAGGGAAAATCTAGTCACTCTATATGATTTAGGTTATTATTCATAACTCAAGATAGTTTAATCATTATACTCATGGAGTTTTCTATTCTATATTATATGGGAAGTTCATTACTTCATCATCTATTTCACTCATTATTAATGTGGTTCTTCATATTTCCCACCATTTTTTTAAATTAATAAATCCTTGGGGAGGAACATGTAACTTTTATGAATCTGATAATTATAATGGGAGTTTATGTATTAAAAAATAACTCTTAAATATGTTATTAATTAATATCCTCTAATTTTATTTTCTCTATATCCTCTATAGTAGTATATAAAAATCTTGAGATTAACCAAAAATATACCCCAGAAGTGTCTAACTAGGTGTATAACAAGACTTGTTTTCAAACACCAATTCCCAATCAAGTCTAGATGAATATGGTGTTTTCAAGTGTTACACCTAAGTACATATATTCCTAAGCACATGAACTTTTAGTATCCAGATAGGGATACATTTTCATAGAAACCACTTACTTAATACTCACCAAAATATAAAGATGTTTTACTATATTTAGACATTAACCTAGGATTATTATTTATTTTTTCATGTATTAAATTTCATAATTAACTAAATCATTTTTTAAAACCAACTATAACATCCCACCTTTTTAGTACATAACTTTTCATTACTAGTTATAAAACAATGGATCTTTTAAAGATTGGTTTTAAAGAAACTAGGTACATAATACATGAAAAAATAAATCATTCTTATAATCAACATGAATAAAATATTCATGGGTTCACCCTAAGTTACTTTTATAACATATCATATCATAGGGTCATACATCAAATGAAATGGGTGGGCATAATCCCAGTAGGGTAAGAAGCGAGGGTGATATTTTGCTTTTGATCATGAGGCATAAAAATAATAACATGAGGCATAAAAATAAGTAATGAACAAGAGGAATATAAAGATAATAATAACATAAATAATAACATGGAAATTTGGATACAACATAAAAATGAGTCATTCATTATAATATCACCTTGTGTTTTCACCGTGGCTTTGTAAAAGAAAATTTCCAAGGTCATTCAGCAAGGTATCACAAAACATGTCATCTCTATAGATTTAAATTATTACCCAAGTAATTTGATCACTATCAAAGAACACCCTTCACATACCTTAATTTCATGTGCTTCACATATATTATAATAAATAAATTCATTAAAACCCTATGAAAAAATAAAAAACAAGGTTTTTATCGAAATCATGGTGTAGAAAAGTGATTAAAGGTATGATCATTACATTATTTTGAACCCATGAAATGGGTATTTAGGTTACATATTTGTAAATAACCAAATAAATAGATCATTTTACATATATTTGAACACCCGAGGAAAAATTAATTGTTTTGGATATTCAGAACTAGAATAAAATAAATGATAATTTCACATGAAAAATAGAGAAATAAATTCGGCAGCATGACGAGGGGACAACATGGATTATGGAAAAAGATAATGATTGGGTAAAAGGGTATCATATTGAAAAAATAATATTCATATAGTAATGAAATAATATAAGGTTATAAAAGATGAATTGGATTAAAAATTATAATACAGTCCCCAAAAAATGAAACAGGAATAGATAAGAGAAGTGGAGATTTCTCTTACCTTGAAAAGTTATTCCTAAAACATGAGGATGTAACATTGGGGGATTAATGACACCTTGGAGGGACTCTTAGGGAGGAATATTGATAAATTCATCATGTATGGGGAGTTTTTAATGAAGAGTAATGATGAAATGGGTTGGTATTTATAAAAACAGTGGAGGAATTATATAATAATTTCAAAATATAGGTCTTGGAAATCTAGGTTCTAGAAAAAAAATAGTTGGGTTACCTATAGTTTTTTATCCTTATTTATGACATTTGAGTCAAAATTTATGATATTTAATGCACTAGTACCTAAAAACGTTTTTTTAATACTACATTTTTCATGGAAAAGTAAATTTTCCATAGAGTATTGTCTTTTAGATCATGTTTTCAATTTTAGGATTTGGAGCATCAATTATAGTTTTGAAAATTGATTTAAAGATATTAAAATACTTGATATTTATAAAATATTATATTTTAGGTCCTGGATTGTGTTTAATTAATTATTACATAATTGTGACATAAATACGAAGTCATAAAACATAACAAAAACCAAAAACTATATTTTTACTATTAATAGAAAAATAAATTATTTTAGAAAATTCTCAAAAGTTAAGCCTAACCTAATTTTGATCTTATTATTTCATATATAATTATTCATTTACTAGAATAATTCTCTAAATATGTTAATTTTAAATTTGAAATATAAAAATTCTTTATTAATTGAAAAATATCAGTTTTTAAGACAATCAAATTCAGTATAATTATAAAAAATTTAATATGAACATATATATTTATTTTATCATTTATATATAAAAAATATTTTTAAAATAGACTATTTCATTAAGACAAATATTATTTATAAAACCTTAATTTATTATAAAATTTATATATTTTCTAAAAAAATGAAATTATGTTTTATTTGTGAATATAAATAAATTTATCAAATTCATCATAATTAAAAATTAATTATATTAAGAAAAAATATCATTAAAAAGTAATTAATGGTATAAGAATTTTATTTATATAATTTAACTAAACTTTAATTAACCAAGTCCATAAAACTTAACCCCTTATAGCACTCGTGTACGCCCTAAGAGTAAGGTTTGAAATGGTGTCAGTTTCAGGGGTGGATCAGCTAAAATTGACTGATTGATAATATATACTAACATGAACTTCTTCTATGGGTGTTTCATTCAGACTTCACATGATTATTCTTAACATGGTATTGGTCAGGGCTAAACCCCAGTTATTCTACAACCCTCCAATATTCTATAAAGTTGTCTTCAAATGGCATGACTTTACTAGTTAAGGACATATTTTTCTTTTCTATATCAATTATCCATTGTAATTTCTAATTATAAACACCAATTATAACTATAAAATTTTCACTAATGGTTATAGTTCCCAATGGTCAAATTGACCAACAATTATATTGACCGTAGTCATATTAAACTAATGGTAATATATTCATCATATCTGAATGGTCACATTACCCTTTTCATCCAATAAATAACACTTCATTATTTTAGTCAATATTCAATAAAATTCCTCCAAAGTTTATATTTTCATTTCTCAATATATTTATTGGTTTAAAAATATTTTGTTTCTTTTATATAGTGTTGGTTGTTGGAAAATGATTCTAGAATATGGATATGATCCATATTTCTCCATTTTAGCTATTCTATTTTATATTTCTTATCTAGTTATAATGTATATAATTTTTTACTATTTTCATAACTCAGTAATGTAATTATCATTATCAATGAAATAAGGTTTTTTTTGTTCCCTAATATTTCATATGTGTACAATATAATATAATATATCAAAAAATTTATCAGGAAAAAAATATCAATTAAAAATACTGGGCATTTACATTATTAAAATCAAAACTCTCTTTGAGAGAAATGTAGTATCACATGAGTTTCTTAGAAAAGATAACATAACTACTAATATTTATATCAACATGGGTGAACCTGATGTAGAAAACAAGAGTATATAATCAAGGTGATCAAGGTTTTCCTTAAAATATCTTTTATGTAATAATTTCTTCAATCCTCTTACAGCATCTCTATATCAAAGGAAATCTGTGCGATATTGTTAATGAAAAACTGACTCCCATAATAAAAAACATTAAAAAATAGTTCAAGTGTATAAACAAAACACCCCATAACATATCATATTTAGAAACATCATTAATTGTTATTTATGAAAATTACAATATTCTTACCTCAGTTTCATCATTGACCCCCTTAAGGGTAACACTCTATTCATGATCAAGTTGATAACAATGTTTTATTATGGAAATATATTCTTTCTGTAAAAACTAATACAACACTTAGCTGTCATTCGTGATTCTTCTCTTTTAATAACATGCAGCTTAGTGAAAATAATATATTATAGTAAAAACAAATATGAACCATAATATGATTTAGATGTAAGGATTATATTGAGAATATTCTATCCAACTCATCTTCTTCTTATACATCTTATATTTGTCATTGGATGTGATATATTTCTTCTCATATATAGAATCTTTAGATTAATATTTTATCTTCAATTCTTATTTAGTAACATATTTGTTACCTTGATTATGTACCATATTTTTCATGATTTCTTATTAAGATAGTATGATAGTCATTGAATTTTTTGAAACATCCTCGTCTGGATCACACCACTTTAATTTCTTAGAAATCATTATCTTTCTATTAGTTGATAATTTGTTTTAACCATTTTCATCATTTTATGAAATTAGTTTCTTCCCATTTTCTTCTATATACTGATGTTAATTATCCATCTTTCTATCCATGACCATTTGTTTTAGAAAAAAAATAAACCACTCAATCATTCCCTTCTTAACTTTTATACACATATTAATATTCCTAAATTCCACAATTTTCTCAAATGTTATAAGCTTTACATTTTTCACTCTTAATGATTTACCATTCTGAACATTCTGAATATTATTTTCATCCATAACATTATTTTCTATAAATTTAATTATTTTCTTCCCATTATTTCCCATTTGATTTATTCTACTTTCCTACTAAAGACATGTGGTACCACCATATGTATTAACTAATCCTAAAATCTCCAAAGCACCAGTAGTTAATTTTGAATATTGATCATTTAGAATAATTATAGAATTCATCTAAAGTTTGTTGTTGTTGACATTCTATAAAATGACTCTAAATTTAATCAGGGATATAATTTCATGATGAATCTCTCTATTTATTAAAAGAATATGATTTATCACTAATCAAATCATTTTATCCTACATTATTAACAAAAATATATATGTACTTTGAGATTGTTTGGGAGTAGAAACAACATACTTCTCAAGAACCTTATTTTCCTTAGCATGATAATATTAAGCTTTAATCTCAACTACTTTAGTGAATTCATCGCTCATAATTCTTAACTAACTTTGTCTGGTAATAAATTTTGATTTTTTTCTCCAAAAACTCTTCTTCTTTCTAAGCTAATAATTCTTTAAGAACATTTACCATCTTCTCAAATTAATCCAACATCATCTTACTCTTATTATATTCCTCAAACAGTCTTTTTGTCTTTATTAGGATTATCCTATATATCTTATGATTCCTCATAACATTTTATATTTTTTTATACTCATATGATTTCATTTTCTGAAATCTAATCACATTAAGTATTATATCTTCCATTTTGACTCAATCACCATTCTCAAAATATATCTTCCTAATATATTTCTTTAACATTATATTTTAATTTTTTAGATGTAAAATTATATCAATAGAGTATTACAAATTTTATTTAATAATCTACTCAATGTAGTTTTTCTATTCTCTATAATCATAATATTCTAGTGAAGAAATTCCTCTTCTAACACTCACTGAGAAGTTGAACTGACAATAAAATTCATTTCTAGGTGAATAATAATCCTACTATCTTATTCTTAATAAATGTTACATCTTATTGAAGGGAAAATGTTTATTATATTTCTTCTACTTCTATTTCAGAGACTTCTTATATTCTAATTCCAACTCAGAATCTTCATATATCTACTTAGGAAAGTATCCTATAAAATGTACTTTATCCTTAAAATTCAAAAATTTAATATAAGTTTTTTGTTTCACCTTCCATTTACCATTTTTTATTTTTTTAATAAAATAAATGACTTTGTTGAAGTTATATTATTATTTACATACCACTCAATTACTTGATTCTTCTTCATCTTCTTTGACTATGAGATTCTATTTTAAAAAATCTTCAAAATATATTACATCCTTAGCCTTATTCATAATGAATATATATTTTATCATTTAATAATTCCACAAGAATATTAAAATGTTTAACCAAGGATTAATCCTCTTGATCTTATAAAAATGACACTTTAGGTTCATATCTATCTAGAATGTTTCTCAATGGTTTCTTAAATTCCACATGATCTTATAGCTTCTCACCAAAAAATATGATATTGTTAAAAATACCATTGAGTATTATAAATTATTATTCAATAATTCACTCATAAACCATCATAATATCATCAAACCCACTCCTCAATATTTTTAGCTTACCATGATCAACATTATCATTTCCTTCATAGATTTATCTCAACCTATACCACATTTTTCCATTGTAAACCCCATAATATTTGAATGAACATTCTCTATGAGAGCCATAGATAATGAATTTTGATCTTATACATCGACATTAAAATTTCTATAATAAGATATTATTCTAAAAACTTCATGATGGGAATAAATACCACTATTGTTTCATATATAACTTCAAGGATAAGAGATAGAAGATATGATAACATCATATTCTTCTAACTATGACTGTTTTGGCCATAAAATACTAAAATACCCCTAATTTTCATATAATTTAAAATTCAATGCTCTAATATATAGTTGTATCATTTAAATAAGACCTCCTATGATGCCAATTGATGTTCCCTATATCAATATAGGATCCCTGAGATAGGGATGGGGTGAATTAGTGATATATTTTTGTTTTATAGGAAATTTTCTTAACATGGTAATAAAACTTTTCCTAACCTCAAAAACATGATAGAATTATGATCCTCTCAAATATAATTCCCACCCTCACCTTTCATATGAAAAATTTATATAGTCATCAACAAAGATATATACATGGATCAATACAAAGACCTACTCCTTTTTATATTGGTTATCCCACCAATATGGTATCTTTTACTAGCTTCTTTCTTGATTAAAAAGTCATAGGTTGAAACTAGTTCTACAACCATTTAATAATTAATATACATAACCCTAGTTCTACCCTCCATTAATTATCTCTTCTTACATAGGTTTTTATATCCCCCAACTATCTGAATTTTATCCACTTTCTATATAGCTTCCTATACCCCTAGATACATTCCATTTCAATAACTAGTTATTTGGTCCAATTATAAGCTATTTACTTATTATTTTATAATACACTAAATAATGGTACTTTATTTCCACACAAATAATCCATATCACCTTCACCTATGTAAAATACTTGATACCATCAAAAATTATTTTAAGTGTGTGATGGCCTTGTAAATTTCTTTCAATTATTATAATAACTAGATATTCCCAATCTAAACATTCATGGAACTTATTCTAAAAATTTCCTTAGAAGCCTCTATTTGATCCACTCTATTTGTTATAACCTCAAACTAATGGGTCTTTGTTCGATGGGAATCCTTCTGATGATCTTAAACTTACTAAACTTTTTTATTGAATGATTTATTTGATACATCTCTGTATGATTTTCTTAGTCTATATATTCTCTGTTTGATGATCTAAGTTCAGTATGATTCTCCCCCTTGTTCGTCTAATGGAACAGAGACTGATGAATCATCTTCAAATGATTATGAACTCAATTGATAACTCTCACTATGTTTCTTTTTATACCAATGCAACTCAGTCATATGTACCTTCTTCAACTATAGAACATAGTGGGATGCATTTACTGTTCGATTGATGAAACTACGTCTGATGAACTTATGTTCAAATATTCTTAGTATGTTACTTTTTTTAACCAAGTATAAACTTTTCAGAAACCTCATGGGATAAATTTTTTTTCAATTACACTACTATTTATAGGAATATTTTACTAAATGGTAACATACCATCACTCGCTTTATATAGTAAATATTCTCATAAGTTTTGGTGGGAACTTAAAAGTATTTTCCTACTCAATAAAACTCAAATTTCATACTTCCCACTCAATTAAATTTCATGGGATGATTCTCAACTCTTATTTAATTTTAATGGCACATCCTAGAACATTTTTGGGGTTAAAAAACGTGTTCATAAATCCTTAACATGGATTAACAGTCATCCTAATACATCATTAGCCACTCTTGAATAGAAATGCTTACTAATCATGTCAACATTTTCATTGTTAATGAATTTATTTAAGTTATGTTAATCTAATTAGAACACTTTTTTCCAATGAAACAACTATGTATTTCTCCATCCAATGGAAACAAATACATTCATTTTCTAATGAACCTCCATTCAGTTTTCCATTATTATGAAACCTTAAACTTATGTACTAGGCATATGTTTTTCAGATGACATCACATATCACTATCCTATAAATCTTGGTAATAGTTTATAATCAGTAATCTTTATATGAAATCAATGACTAATTATTATCTGTCAATTATAACTATCTATCTTAGTCAGACGTTCATCCTTCTAGTAACATTATAAATCTTCATAAAAAAATTAGGTCTGATAACACTAGCTTGAACTCATATATCCACTTCTTCCACTTTTTTACATCTCCATCCTTTTGCATATATATTGGTATGAATGAATAAAAACTATATTTGGATCCAAATAAACTTCATGATGTTTGAAACATGGAGATCATTATAGAATCATTTTACTTTAATGAGTAAAATTTACTAAACATAGATTATAAACATTTCTAATCATCCTATGTAAGTCAAATATTTCCATCAATATTAATTATAATTCTATAAAAAATCTCAATTAAAGGTTTAGATATTAATTAGTTTGGTGATTTTATAAAGGTCAACTTTTAATGAATCCTACTCATCGAAGAGATACACTAGTGATAAATTTTAGAGAAGGTTCATATGATAAAAAAAATAAGATGTTTTATAAAGATAAATATTTCGATGTCTATAAATTCCAACATGATCCTATTAAGTATCTCTCTTCCTAGTATTCTAGAGGACTATATGAAAGTAATTGTACTCCACAAATTAAACATTTTATTAGTGTTGGGGATAATTAATTGAGGTCTTAAAATTATGATATTGGGGCCAATTTTTTTGGTATGCATGAAGAATATTATTTTCCATAAAATTCTGAAAAAAATGGAAAAAAACTCGAAATCATTGGATCTATTCAACTGTGCGGAAGAAAATACCCACCCAAATCTAGGGATGTTTACTCTTATAAAGAAATTTTTATAGCACCATAAAATACTAGAACATCCTATAGTAAATATGCTAGCTCTAAATCCAAATAACTGGGTTTGAATCCTTGTGTACCTTGTCAAAATATACTGAAGTAAAATGATGAAAATTTATCCAAGATGACGACCAGGATGATTGATAGTGGTTCTTAATTGTAGTGGTAGGATGAATAGATTGAGTTATCCAAAATACTTATAATGTATAATAATTAATCCACTTATAATATAATAAATATTGATTCATATATGTTTTTTCTTTCAAAATATAGTAGGTTTTTGTCACAAAGAAGCACGGAATAATGGGTTCAGAAGAACTTGTGAATGGAATTCATGGTCATGGGTTGAACCCATTAAATTACATTATTAATGAGAAATCACTTTATTATATAATGCTGGATAGCCCCAAGCAAAGGATGTAATCAACTAAACCCAACCGTATTATTAATTAGTTGTGTCTGGTACACAGGGGTTTGTAGGAGGCAAGACGAAGATAATCTTCATCATGTGTAGATATCCATAGAAGTTATATACTTTGGGGCTCCACCCACTGATGGTGATAATTTTCTAGTTACAATTATGGGTGAATTTAAACTAGTGATTTAATGAGACCTATGATGCAAATTTTACTTGTGGATATATCAAGGGTATGAAATAATTTCATGTAATGGGGTTATGAACTATTCATATTAAGAAGAATAGGAAAGTTACATTCATGGTCCACATAAAATTTGGATATCCTGCTTCACTAAGCCTTGATATATCTTGCAAGCTCATGGATTCGATCAATACTATAGATTCTATCAATTATGTATCTTATACACCTATAATGATCCCATCATACAGCCAAATATAAAAAATTTGAGTATGATATATATTTCTTGTATTAGGGACTCAATTGACACCTAGGGCTCGGAGGATGATACTCATATTATTTATCCTTTTCTATAGCCTAGGGATCCACATCCTCCTTCTATGGATGCTTCTTAGTCTCTTAAGGATTGGGGAAATGAAACAATAATCCCTCAAAAAATTATGCTTGTGATGAACAGATATCTTGTACTTTAAAGAAAGGAGCAATCATGATGGGATCTACCAAGAGCATGAAATATGTAGGTATTCCTCAAGTTGTTATTGAAGGTAATGTGATAAAATGTTTACACTCCATGGAAGCATATTTTAAAGAAATATTTGGGCATCCATCTAGAGGGATGGGTTAAGACTATCAATATCCTTACCATTCAGAAAAACCTGATATAGCTTTAGGTGAAAATGAAGATTCACCAAAAATGGATGATCAGACCACATTATAGAATCCTATGTGTAATAAAGGTCAATATCTTACAAAGTGGGTTGGACATCAGAATAGTTTAAGTATACATAATAAAAGATGTTTTTTCTCTTCTTTTTTGTGAAATTTTATGTGACACCTATTTTGATGTTTAAACTTAATGTACTCTAGTGTGTGTGCATATGTTTTTTTATAATAAATTTTTTGGGTCATGGGTTTGGACTTACAAACCCAGGGATCATGCCATCTGGGAATAATTAATAGCATAATAAATAATTAATTGTAAGTAGTTGGAAATATAATTAATGATTTATAATTAATAATATTATAGATGTGACACCCCAAAATGTCACTTTATTCCTAATTATATTGAATTTTTTTTCTCCCTTGGGCTCATGGTTTCCAAGGGTTTATATTTTGAGTTTTGGGAGTTTTCATAGGGTTTTATAGTTGGTCACATGGTATGATAGACAATGTAGTAGAAATAAAGTGCCTTGTGATGTGATCGGAAGAGGATAGTTCCCAGACTGTACATGATTTTTCAAACTATGCGAGACAACCATGTGACCTATGGGTTGTTTAGGTAGAGTAAGATGAAAGGTGTGTGCATGATTTTGGAAAACATGTGAGAAAATTGCACACCCTTCTTGGTTTGGGGTATTTTTATCATTCCAACTTCTTTTTTTAAGTGGGTAATCATACCTTTACTCCCACATTCACTTCCCCATGCATATGGTGCCTCTCAATGAGATCTCTCTCCCCCACCCCCAAGATCCTCTAAATAGATTTATATTTATTTGTTGGTTACTCTTAATCTGAATCAAAATTTATGAGCTCATCTTTTCTTCTCCTCTATTTCCCTTTTAGTTTACTCCATTTTCTATAATTTATTCTAACTTTGGTGACCATATATGGATTATTTTTGTGGATAGGGATATTTTAAATTGAAGTTTTTAATTTTTAGAGTCTGCAAGATATCCCTTGAGGCCTCATTTGGTGGTTTTCATTATAGGTGACATGTTTCCAATGGTATAGGTAGTTATTTCAGAAATATTTCCAATTTTTGAATAGTATCTTGATTCCATGATGTCTTGAAAGTGTGAATGAACCAAATTTAAAGTTTTATATATAACCTAGTTTTGTGTTATCAACCACTTCTTTGTTTTATTGGTTTTATACTATAGTAGAATTGGGTGAACTAACTGATTCAATGAAAATTAAATTTTAAAAAGTTTTTTTAATTCTAGATATTTGTTTAAATGTAATTGATAATTTTACTTGAGAAAAAAATCAGTTCATGGTGTTTTGAACCAATTATGGATTTATAAAGTGATTTGTTAATTAAGAAAATTTGTTTTCCTTATTTTTAAGAGGTTCCAAAGTTTTAAAAAGAGAATACCTTGATTGTGAATAGTTTTCCTTTGAGTGAAAATGTTTTGTTGAGTTAGAAAAGGGATTCCCATTTTTAAAAAGGTGGTGTGATTGTTTTAGTTTTTTTATCTTTGATTAAGACCTTTATTGTTTTGGGTATGTTAATTCTTTTAATGCCTTATAAATTTCATATATTTTTCTTTGTGTATAATGGTCACTTTCAAAGAGTATTTCTAAATATGAATTCTTCATGTGTGTATGATTTTTCTATGGGTTTAATTTGATTTCAAAATGGTTTTAAAAAATAATTTCCAATGAATGAGATCATAATATTATAAGAAAAGGCTCGATTAGCAGTTTATGTGATTCAATTTACATTTTATACATTTATGCCCAAAATGAGCCTGTAATCACCCATTTTTATACCTATGGGAATGTGTTTGATTATATGAATTTTGATTCATGTTTTCAGGTTTTCATTGGGGATTAATATCAAAGTGGTTGCGTAGGAGCTTAGAAGTTTATTTTATTTCTATATCTGATTCCTTAGGGTGGTGTGAGTTCCACATGATGACATTAACAGGAATTTAATCGCCTCTTTTTACCCATGACATGTGGATTCTAGGTTAATTAGTGGGTGGTATATGGATTTTACTTATTATTTTAGTGTGATAACTTGACTAGTAACACTTAGTTATAATAAATACCTTTCTAGGGGATGTGTCACTAATGAGGCTATGCGAGATAAATTTGGGTGATGAGTTGTGAAACTGTTAACATGTTGATAGTTGGTTCCAACTTTTCACAAAAATAAACATATTCTATTAGTTTCTTGGGTAATTTGTTATAGTATGTACTTTATAAAATTCTAGTGCATTGTATATGGGATATGAGTTTCCACTTTTCATTATATGTTTACTTTAGTGCTTTTTGGGTAATAATCATAGGGGTGATATATGATTTATATGATTATTGTCATTGGATCATGAATTGTTATGGATTTTAATTTTAACATATACTACCTTTTTTTACATGTGATTAGGGTATGTGTGTTATGTTTTTTAAATTAGAAGGGATATATTTTTAAAATAAAAGTATTGAATAATGTTTCCTTTGAAAATTTATTTTAAAACATATGTGGTTTTCTTTCAAGGGGGGTTATTTTCAAAATAAAATTGTCACCTTGTTCTTTTAAAAATCAATATATTTTGTATTAATGATTTAGTTGGATGGGTTTTTAAATGAAATTTTGTCGTTAAGTCCCCTTTGAGGCATTTTTTACAAATTTGGTTATTTTAGAAAGTATATGTACAGTACATTTTTTTATTTTTATTTTGTAAAAAGGGAAAAATTATCTTTTTATGACTTAATTTTAAATGATAATTATCAGTTTATTTATAAATTTAATGTTAATGGACTCATGGTGGTATCTTACTGGAATATTTCTCACACCTTGCATACTCATTTTGTTGGGTATAAAGTTTTTATTCTTTTATAGGTTCTATGTTTGGACTTGTAGGTTGGCTTGTTACTCATCTAAATTGCGAGTCATGTGTTTTTTAAGTTGTGGAAATAACTTTATAGTATCATAGACATGTAAGGTTGTTTCCCATTTTAGTTTGGCCAGTTTTGGGTTGGGTGTTGTATTAGCCTATTTGGTAAAATTTTTATTTTTAGTTTAGTTTATTTCATTTTTTCTTGGAATGTAAAATATTTATATTAAAAATTATCATTCTATATAAAATTTATCATAAAGGATTTATTTTATCATAATATTTTTCCTTGTTTGGGTGTTTTATTTCATTTTTGAATGTGTATGTTGTCATAATTGTCCAATATAAAAAATACCTAATATTCTATTCCAAATTATAACCTTTGTTGATCCTCATTTTTTAGGTTTAAATCATTTCCAAAAATATACTCAGATATGATGGTATTAGTTTCCTACCTGTGGTTACCAGAAGTGCACCCCAGGTATGTACTGGTCTAGTTTGGGTGTCTGATGGATGGATGGACAAGGTTGGTTCACTAAAAAATGGTATCTGATCCATATTTTTATTTTTGGGTAAAGGTGTAATGCATCTAAGACGATCATAACTCAGGTTTTAGGTCCGATTAAGTGATATTACTACTCATCCTTATATAAAATATTAAATTTTCTAGGGGTGGTCATGATTTTTCTTTTATTTTGGAATTAATGGTGGTTTTTCTTGGAGATATTTTTTTATAGAAAGATGATTCTCTATGTTGTATGAATATCCTAGGAGGAGTCTGGGTAAATCCTTATTTCAGAGTGAAACTAGTGGTGATTCAAGTAGGTTATGGTTAATATACATGGTCTATCAACCCATTTTTATCCTATGCTAACCATTTTAGGTAGTTCTAGTAGAACACACATCATTGGGGTGTGGTTTGAAAAACGATAGACCCAAACCATTTACAGTGGATAAGGTGGGTAATTTTTTTCTCTCTTCTATCATTTTAATCCTCTCTTGTTTTTATTAGGGCTTGTTTATGAGTTCTTAATTGAAGTTTAGAGTATTTCAAAATATACATAACCTTTTAAGAGGTTATGACTTGTGATTTGATATTAAATATTTTTTTGGGTACCTTGATTAAATTTCTATATTTTTATTAGTGAAAAAAAATTAATTGTAGAATATGTTTTTTGGTTTCAGATGGTTTTCAAGGAAATAATTTCATGGTTTTATGTTCTTGAAATTCATGAAATGCTTTGGAAAGTGTATTGAAATGGGATATTGGTTTTAAAAAAATGAGTTATTTTATATAGTTGGGATTGAAAAATTTTAATATTTAAAACCTGTTTAGTGTTTCAAAATGGATATAAGATTGTGTTAATTATTTTTTAAATAAGGATTCAAATATTGTTTTCAATATTGTTTCATTTTATTTTGTTCTCTGTATATTTTGTGTTATAATTTGTGGTGATTTGATAAAATGTTGTGTTTTTTTATGTTTTAGATTGTGAACCCAAGAAAGGATTTCAAAATTATAGAATATAATATCTATAGTAGTTCTCCATTGATCCAAAATCATTTATCCTTATCTAAGAATATGCCCAGACTCATGATGCAGTGGCATGTCCTATTTCTTCATATCTTGTTGATCATGTGAAAGGGTTTGTGAATCAGGATTTTTCAGTGTTTATCAATGATCTAAGATCCCATTTGGAATAAAAAGTATCTATCTAAGATATTATTAAATCTATAGTAACTCTAGTGACCTCTATGGAACAACTACTTTGTTCGGGGGTTTGGGATTAGATTAGTGGAGGCATGCTATATATCCCTAACTATTTAAAGCATTTCCATGGAAATGTTTCAAGGATATCATCGTACAGTATTTTTATCCTGATGAGGTGATAATATTTAATTAGATGGAATTAATGAGTGTCCACTAGGGAGTTCATTTAGGGAAGTTTTATATGGAATAACTCTCCAAACTAATTCAAGTCTCTACTGAGTTGGCTATTAATCATTCAAATAAGTCATAGTTTTTTATAAGAACCACTATCCATATCTTGATTCTTTGGTGATTTATTATGACCTAAATACCTTTAAGGAATTTATGTTCAAGGCTATATTTATTGATTAATTAGTGGTAGTGAATCCAAATAAAAGAGATTATGGGGCTCTACCTGGAGTAATCCAGGGTGTTCTAGTGGGTGAGACACAAAATTCAGCGGTTTGTTATAAGTGTGGGTTTTTTGAGCACATTAAAATTTTATTTCCAATAGATTTAAGGAAATTTAATCAATGTGGTCATCTCAATCACCATTAGTGGTACTAAATGTTGAATGGATTTCTGAAGTAGAATTCTCAAACTCTTACATGATTCAAGCATTACTTTGTGATGTTTCATCAAATAGTCAAAAGCTATTTTTTATTTTTTAGGATTCCCTATTTAGTGATAAATTTTTTTCTATATTGTTCTCTTTCTTTTTTACACCTAGTTTCATTGGTTTTAATGGATGATAGGGCTTCAAGATCATGTTCTTATCATTTGAAATACGCATTCGGTGTTTTTTCATTTGGTTGTTGTTATACAAGGTGTTGACCATAGTATGACAATTATTGATGAATGATATAGGAATGCATTGGGTGTGGGGTGAATTATGATGGATTGGATTATTGTTTTCTAAACACCATGAGATATATCGATATGGGATTTTCTTTTGGAATTAAAATGGGTAGGTAAGAAATATTTTTAGCACTGAGTTATCTTTCATGCTATCTCATGAACTAAATTCAAATCCACATCATTATTTGTAAGGGAGTATACTTATTTGGTGAGTTTTTATTTTTTTATTGGAGTGTTTTAATCTAGTAATCCTTTGTTTGATTTGAGGAAATCCACCTTATGTTGTTTCAAGGTGGTTTCCAGGGTTTTAAAGGACTATTCTCTGTGTTTTATCTTTAATACCATTTTATATTTGATCCAAATAGTGGGGATCCCTTCAGACGATCTCCATGTGCTTTCTTTATTTTCATGGATATTCTTCCATGATGTTTAGAGTTGGTGCATGCCATTATATCCTAATTTTAAGGTCTCTATTTTTTGGGTTTTGTTATTATGTCCATTGGTCTATTTAGGGGGTTAGAAATCACAGGTGGTTTTTAGTATATGAATTTTGTGTAGTTCAAAAATTATCTAATAACTAAGGAAGTGGTCACCCTAATGATTTATTTTGTTAAATATTTTTTCTTAATATTTCTAGATATTTTTTGGTTAGAAAATATCTAGCTAATGGGTTTTTCCAAGAGGTAGGTTTATCATGACTCATGTTTTAGGTTTTTTGTTTGGGATTTTGTATTTGGTCATTTCCTTCTCCTTGATTAGTGAATCATGATGTTCCTTTGACTTGAGTCATTAACTAATTTATGAGATTATATCATTTTGGACTAGAATGTGTCATAGTGGGGAGAACTATGACACCACAAAATTTCAATTTCATTCTCCTAATCTAATGGTTGATTTCTCCCTTAGAATCGAGGTGTCTTATGGTAGACATTTTGAGTTTTTAGGGGTTTTCGAGGGGTTTATAGATTTGTGGTTGGTTTAGGAAACCATATATTAGAAGCCAAGTTCTTATTTTAGTCGTGCATATATGAGGGTTCACAATATTTTCTTGATTTTTCAATATGTGTAAGAAAACTATGTGATGTATAGATTATTGAGGTAGTGAAAGTTGCACCTTGTTCACAAAATTTTGGAAACCATACTAGAAAAATGCGTGACCTTCTTAGGATGGGGAGTTTTTTTACATTTTATCTTCTTTTTTATGTGGGTATTCCTCCCTTGTATCCCACATTCAATTTCCCTTGACCATGGTTCCTCTCAAAGAGTTTTCTCTCTCCCAAGGTCCTGTAAATGGATTTATAATGATTAATTTGTGGTTCTTCGTTCGAATCAAAATGAAGGATATCATGTTTACAAATCATCTCTTACTCTCATAGTTTCTTCTTTTTTTTATGATTTCATTAATCCATAGATTCCATGGGTGGAATATTTTCAGGTATTTTGTTGTTATAAATTGGAATTCTTTTTTATTTTTTAGTGTTGTGATCCATCACTTAATCCCTCTTTTTGTATTTTATGTGGTAGGTGACTTGTTTTCCTTTAGTTGAGTAGGTATTTATATTACATTCCCATTTTTTGAATATTTCCTTGATTCCTTGATGTTTCAAAAAACAATGAACTTAATTTAATGTTTTGTTTGTTACCTAGTTCGGTGTTATTAATGGATTCCATGTTTTATTATGTTTTCCCTTTAGATGAATTGGTTTAAATTATTGGTTCAATTGTAGTTTGATTTTAATTGGAATTTTATGCACTCTAGATTTTTGTAAAATTACATAAATGGTTTTTTTATGAAAAAATATTTGTTTATGGTGTTTTGATACAATTGGGGTGTCATAAAGTGGATAATTCTTTGAGTAAAAGGGGGTTTCCATATTTTAAGAGTTTCCCGGTTTTTAAAGAATACTTCTTTATTGGTGAATGGTTTTCCCTTAACTATAAATGGTGTGTTTAATTAGAAAATGTATTTACAATCTTTAAAAAGGTGATGTGATTCCTTTTTGTGTTTTTTATCCTATATGAAATCGATAATATGTTTGGGCATCTTAATTCCTTATTATGCCTTATTAATTTAATAAACCTTAATCATGTTTATAGGTGATTGTGATGGTTGATTAACAAATAAAGATTTTACATGTTCTTTGGTGTACATATGATTTTACCTTGGGTTTAATTTGGTTTCAAAATTGTTTTAAAATGGGATTTCAAAAGAATGTGATCTTTATTTACAATGAGAAGTCCTGATTGGATCATAATGTGATTCTCTTTCATTTTATAATATTGACACCCTAGATGCACTCATTAAAATCCTTTATTTATACCAGTGAGAATATGTTTTATTAATTGAATTTTGAATCATTTCTTCACATTTTTGTTGGGCCTCAATATAATGGGGGTGTGTTAGTGGTTATAGTTTTATTTATTTCTATGTATCATGCCTTAGGTTGGTGTGCTAGTCAAATTATTGAATCATATTAAAGACAATCACATCCTTTTATACATTATAATAGGACACTAGTTTACTAAGTGGGTTTCTTAAGGATGTTTCCTTACTATTTTAGTGTGATACCATAGATATTACCCCTATTTGTATGTAACTCCTAGAAAGGGGATATGTCACAAATTAGGCTATGGGAGAGAGATTTGAGTGACAAGTTGTGAGACCATTAACCTTACAGTAGTTTCTTCTACCTTTTCACATTGAGAAACATGTGTCATTTGTTTATATGGTTTGTAATATATATTGTTATTGTTTATTTTGATTGAAATATGGGCCATCACTTTTTTTTTCTTACTTCAGTTCTTTATGTGTAAAATTCGTGAGGGTTTTACAAGGTTGTATTATTATAATAATTTTGTTTTAATAGATATGGATTTTAATTTTATGATGTATTCCCATACTTATACCTATGTGTGTGGGGTATACGTGTTAAGTTTCTAATTGGGGAAGAGATAAATTTTTTAAAAGGAAAACCTTGAATCGTGTTTCCATTGAAAATTTATTTGAAACCATGTGGGGTTTTTTTCAAAGGTGGGTTTTTTTATAAAAAAGGGTTATCGTGTTCTTTTGACATTTAAGAGGCATTGATTTAAATAGTTATGTGGTTGTTTTTTGGAAATGAAATTTCCTTGGTGTGTCCTCTTTGAGTTCTGTTTTGAAAATATTTTTCTTTTAGAAATTATATGTTGAATTATTTGTTTTATTTCTATTTTATATAATGAAAAAGAAAAATTATCTTGTTATACCATAATTTTATTCTTAAAATATTATTTGATTTATAGTTAGAATGAGAATGGAGTCATGTTGGTATCCTACTAGCCTTTAGATCACACTAATAATACTCATTTTGTTGGGAATGTATTATTAATGTTATCTATAGGTTCTAGGTTATGGTATGTAGATTGGTTTGTTACCCCTCATAGTTTGGAAGAAGGTGTTGTTCATGTTATGGTGATTACATGAGTGTTAGAAAAATTTGTAGGTTTTTGCCCAATTTTAGTTCAGCCGGTTTGGTTTGGGCGTTGTATCAAACTCTTTAAACCTATTCTTTTATTTTAGTTTATTTCCTTATCGGTGGAAATGTAAAATATTTTTATAAATATGGATTATTATATAGAAAATGGGTTGTAAAACCTTTCTTTTATTATGATCTTATGCTTTGTTTGGATGCTTATTTTTGTTTCAACATATTTAGTTCAGCACAGTCATCCAATGTAAGGAGACCTAATGTCGGGTTGCTAGTTGCAACATTTATTTATCATGGTTTATGAGGGTCAAATTGTTGCCATAAATGATTTTCTGATATCTCGGTAGTAGTTGTTATCATGAGGATGATTGAGAATGCTTCTCGGGTATATACCAGGATGATGTGGGTGTCTGATGAATGGATAACCTAGGTTGGTGCGCTATAATTTATATGATTAGTAAGATAAATAATAGTTAATAATATCATTAATGATTCGAAATTAATAATATAATTCAAAATAAAATCGATAATTAGTAATATAATCCATAAAATTCTAATTTATATTCTTTATTTTATCGGTAATTATATTAATTATTGTTAAATATATTATTAATTATAATATTAATTATTTTAATAAATAATATATATAATAAATAGTAATATAAATGAAAATTAATAATATAAATTAAAATAGATAATTAGTAATATAAAAAATTATTGTTATTATTTGAATTATTGTTAATTTTATAATTAATTATTAAATTTATTATGGAATATTCAATTTCTTTTTAATTATATTATTAATTGTGAAACGATATGGAATTGACTACTCCTTCGGGCCTTTGGTCCATCTTCTTTAGGGTCCTTTGGATCACATACAGCTTATCCTTTCTCTAATCAAGATCACGGGATTTCAAATCATAAATATGTTATAAAATATGGTTTGTTGGTTTATTGTAGGATGGGACGGAGCTTCACGAACTGAGATGTCTCGGTGTGTTTTTTTGTGGTTTGTAATCCCCTATACCATATATATATAATTATTTTTTAATCATATTATTAATATATACTTATATTGTTAAATATTAATTATATTAATATTTATTATTTAGTATATTAATTATATTACTATTTATTATTTAATATATTATTTATATTATTTCTTTTTAATTTTTATATTATTAATTATTTTAAAATATATATTAGGTGCCTAAGTTACAATTACATTTAAACACACAAACACTCAATTATCTTAATATATTAATAATATACATATATAATAGATAATTAATAAATTGTAATTATTAATTGTTAAATATATTGGTAATTATTACCTATAATATTGGTTATTGATAGATGTATTAACTAAATTATAAACTATTAATGAATAATTATTAATTATGTCATTAATAATTAATTTTATTATTAATATTTAATTATATTATTAATTATAAATTATATATTTACATATTATAAATTATATAAAATATATTATTACTTTTTATTATTAATATATTTATTTATTATTCTTATTAATAATATTTAAATTTATTTAATAATTTTTTAATTTAAATATTATTATTTATTTATTATTATTACTAATATATCCTTATTCTAATTCTGAAAAATTGAAAGCTAAATCCCACATGGAAATACCAAAGTGATGTCATTGGATTTTCCCCTTTAAAAGGGGGTTCTGGTTGGAGATTGTTGTTATATTTTGAGATTATATCAAAGCTAGTAATTCTGGATAAAATTGAATTATTTTAAATGTTGTTTAAATAATTTATTTTAAATACTGTTGAAATAATGTTTAAAATGGTTTGACACCCTTTCTACAGAATAAAAGGGTGTGAAACAATTTTTTTCTTGAGTCCCATATAAATAAATAATTTTGACTGAGACCCAAAAAAATCCCAATGATTTTTTTACTCTACTTAATAGAGGTTTGATGAAGGAAATGTGGGCTCCTACAACTTTGAAAATTTGAGCCATATGTGACCATAATTTTTATGAACTTTTGTTTCAATTCTTTTTATGATGATTGTGATGAGGATGGTTGGAATGCATGATGCCTTTTTATATTATTTATGCAATTATATATTATTTATAATGTATTTTATATACATGTGTGTAAATATAATTGACATATATCTTTTATAAATACATCGTATTTAAATTTATAGAAATAATTTATTTATTTAGTAAAAATAATATGTGTCTTTGTGTTTGTTTGTATTTATTAATTTTAAAATTGAAAAAATAATTGAATATTTATATATAGTATGAATAAAAAAGTATGTATAAATATATAGATTTATGAACATAGGCATTGATATTACAAATATGATATATATATATATATATATTATTTATACATACATACAATGACTGCTTTTTCTTAAAAATGATTTATATAACAATATACACACACACACATATGTATAATTATTTTTAATTGTATATATAATTATAATCACGTATATATTATTAAAATAATGGAAAATGTATATATATATAAATATATAAATAAATATATAAATAAATTAAATATTTTCCATATTTTCAATTTATATGTTTGTTTTTATATTATATAATTTATAATAAACCTATATAATTATAGGTTTTCTTTTTTTCTATGTTTATAGATATTGATATATATAGTTATAATTTTATACCTATATTATAAAATATATAAATATGATTTTTATATAAATTAATATATAAATATATTGAAATATATTTCCATATAAATAGAAATTTAAATATATAAATAATATTAAAATATAGATATATTATCAAAATAAAAAAAGTATATATAGATATGATATATTACAAATGTATTTAATTTCATTATCTATATATACAGATCATATAAATATATTATAAAAATATATATAAATATACATATACAAATGTATTTAATTATATATAAATATATATAATTCTTGTAAATATGTGTGTGTGTGTGTGTCTGTAAATAAAAATATATTCATATTAGTATATTTATATTAATTTGTTTAAATAAATTAAAATATATATATTGATATAACCATGTATTAAATATGTATACACACACACACATATACATACACATATTCATATATATAAAAACACGTAATTATATTTTTAAGAGCCCCCATGACTGGTGGTAAAGGTGGTTCACGAAAAAGTATTGATCGAATGTTCAAATCCCATCACATGTGAATGAAATGATATTATTGCGGACTGGAGGAAATGTGCAGTAGATGGTATATGCAGTGGCTCTATGTTGGCCATTAACAACATTTTTTGTTCCTAAAAAATTTTCAAATAATTTTCAATCCTTTCCCAACACTTATAATTAGCACTAATAGTGAGTAGTTTTTATTACCACTAAACCATTAATGAAAATGTCTAAAAAATTTCAGTGCTAACATTTCATTGATAAAATCATTTGGTATTTCTCAAAATTGTAAACAATAACTCTTTTAATTCATTGATAAAGGACATTTTGAGAATTGATAATGCTCAGATATTTACTAGTGATATATATAAATATAAAACAGAACATATATTACATGAGGTTTCTATGTTTTTTGGGTTTTTGTGTGTTCCCTAATATCATTCAAGTGTTGTGGGTTTAGGGATGTGTTGTATCTTGTAATATATATTAATAATAAAAATTTATCATCTATTTGTGTTTATTACTTAGAACATGAAAGATAATATGGTAATAACCTCTTGTAAAATATGTATTAGTAGGTTATCAATGACAGATTATCATCATCATAATGACCTAAACCCACACACTCATTTCTAGATCTAGAAGGCCTATTCTTTATGTATGGTTTTTGACACCTATATAAGTGAAAATATTTCAACCATCCATAATTACAACATTACTGAAGTGATTGATTCACTTACATATCCTGGACATTTTAAAGTTTATATCTTTATATAATTTGGAAAAGAAATTACTTAACACGCCCCATATCATTCTCACTCAATGGAAATTTTTTCCACTTTACCTGGATTTTATTATTCTATAATAGTTCTTCAATATCTCCCATAAAATTATCATCAATTGATACCCTTCTTGATATATCATATATGTTAATATTCTTCAGAACCCAGGGAAATAGAATCATAAGAAGGGTGAGTTAAAATTCATTATAATGGTATCTAGCATTAAGTGGTGTCATATAATAAACAAGGAATGAATGATATCATAAGAATAAATGATAATAAAATAATTCCATATAATTAATCACATGAGCTTAAAATATATCCATGTGTGAAAATATAAAGTTTTCTCAAACGTAAATAAATGGTCGCATAATGATGGAATACATAATTATAGACATCATATTATTATTTTTAAGACCTTATGCCAAAAAATTATAAACATACTATCATCGCCTCCTACCATGTTTTCATAAATAATTCAGAAAACATACACCAAATATCTTGGAAATATTGACTCTAGAGACCTACCAATACACCAATGGGATATCTAATATCATGCCCTACCCATCACTTACTAAGTCCAATATATTAATTATAATAAAAAAATTAATAACAATACAATATACAATCAACAAGCCTTGTTAATCAAAAAAACTATCTATTGGAAAACAAACATATAAAATTTCAATATCTTCTACCATCAATAAATGGAATAACATCATCATAATCCATATACAAAAATAATATGGATGATATAATTGGATAATAATACAAGTTAAGTATGAGTAATATAAAGGAATATTAAAATAAATGGTATATACTTTTTAAAAAATATTAAAAACTTAATTCAAAAAACAATAAGTAAAATTCATTTATTTTAGTAACATTTAAAAAATAAGAAATACTAAAAAATGGGAAACTTATTTTGTTTGAAAACCCATGAAAACAATGAAAGAAATAATAATAGTGAAAAAAATCATGTTAATAAGAAAATCCATTCATGTTGTGAATTTTAAAAAAAAGTATCTCCACAATGTTTTAAAGAAAGTAAAAAATGCCTTATATAGAAAAGGATAAGAAGATATATTTTAAAATTTTTAAAAGAAAGTTAAAGTTCACAATAATTGAATTTTATAAATCATTGGAGTATATAAAATTACATTCTTAAGCCAAATTATGGAATATGGATATAGAAGGAAAATATTTCTAATCAAAAATGATAAATAAGGTAAAATTGTAATAAAAACATTTTTTTCAGTGGGTTTTAGTACCAAAGAGAATAAAAATGGAAATAATACTTGTAAAACCCATATATAAATATAGGGGAAGAAAATAAATGGGTATGAAGAGATAAATAGAATATAATTCTCATAAATTATAGTCAAACATAAACAATCCCAATTAAAAGTTATATTGAAACACAAAGCTTTTCCTTGGATTCATACTTGTTTGCATTCCTTCCAACCACATATATAATAAATTTATATTTACTATTAATATATATTAGAACTATATTAATATCAATCTTACCAAATATCTGTTATTCAGAACATCTTTTTAAACATTTACCCATAATTATTTTTTAAAATCATTTATTTAATTGTTTACAATTCTATTTCTCATACATGTTTCGATTTGGAGGTTCATGTCCTTGCACCTAGTTCATGGTTATCTCACCATTAGAGTTTTAATCATGTCATGTATATAATACTTATACATTAAATTCATTTTTAAAACCATGAGTTTATTGTTGTTATGAAAAATAAAATATATCATCTATAGAGGTGGTAGTCCACACATACATAAGAGTGGCATTTTGATTTTTCAAATAAAGAAAATAAAATAAGTTATGTGATTATTTAGATTTAATGAACCTTGATTATTTCATATGGGTCATATTTATTTATTTATTACATTTATATAACCATATATTTATGATGGAGATGAAAAATGAATGACATCACAATATGGATGTGGTAGTCTGCACATATACATGACTGATGTTTCCATTTTCCAATGAATGTAAGGGAAGACAATTAAATAATAGTTTATACTAAAATAATCATAATTATATAAAACAATATTGTATAAATTCATTAAATTCATTTATATTTTGTAATAGTGGGTTCCCTAGACGAAAATTGAATAGTAATTTTGATTACCATATCATGTATACAGTGATTTATGCATAATGTACTCTTACTATTATAGTGTAGTTATTTTTGTGTCCGCTATTTAAATGGAAATGTGTATATATTTTTAATTGTATCAAATGGTTATAAAATATCCTTAGCTATATAATGAGAAAATCTAGATACTATGGCATTAATCTTAGACATATGTCTTATGGTTTCGATAGAACATTCTGACTAGAGACAGATCATGTTTTACTATTAGGTGTTGGGGGCTCATGAGCATTGATATTTCTTTTGGTGATGTTTTCACTTGGTGATCACTAGTATTTGAGGTAATGAGGAAAGGCCCACCAATAAAAACAACACATGTTTCAATTATCATTGAATGTTATTATCTATATACATGTGTATTGATCTCTTGATATAATATCATTATCATTGTGTGACATTTTATCCCATACATTAATGCAAGGAAAACCCATGATAAAGAAATTGTGGCAATGTAGCTTGTGTTGGGTGGGTCATCGGTGGATTGAAATTGGTTGAATTGTCAAGATAGAATATGTCTCTTCCATGGTGAGGAAGTAATATATCTTGGGATAGGTTTATTTTGATGGTAGTACCTTGATAAATACATGTTCATGGTAGTACAAGGTAAATCCAATCAGTTAGATCAACAAATAATACAATAAGAAAATGATGATGTCATGGGTGAGCATACTGCTTTATGAGATATCAAAAGAAAAATAGATTATATTATAAAGAATGTGTTCATGGGTTGATTATCATTTCTATGAATACTCTTTATCTATTTTGGGGACTTGATTGGTTTTTAGAGTATACTCTTTGTAACATCCATACATGATGAAACACTTATACGGTAGTTGGATTGGTGGGTAACATGGCCTCAAGTGCGCCTCCTCGTGCACCAGTGGAAACTGACTAGCATCGAGGGTATAAAGAGGTGATAGTGGGTAGACTATACCCCCATGATCAGAGTAGTAAATTGGTATGAAAATTAATAAATAAAAGATATAAGCAGAATCAGTAATAAATGAACAATAGAAAAGTGGATTAACAATACAAACTGAATGTAAAAGATATGCCCAATGTTAATATACAACAGATTCATGCATGCCCAGATGACAATACAAAAACTAAAGAATAATCTTATAGTATAAATCATGACATAATGATGTAATAAAGGAATAAATGAAATAAAAGTCCCCAAGGATGGTCTCCACAATAATCCAGATCTCAAACTCAGTCATGTTCTCCTAACTCATAGTCATATGCTTAACCGTACAAGCAATCAACCATGGTCTTGAAAAAAGAAGGTCTACTCAGGTTTCCTAGTGAAATGGAAGCCTAAGAAGGGTGTGAGATTATAATTCCATTAGTTTCCCACCCATGGCATCTATTATTGAATCCATCCCACAAATATAAAGTATAGCAATTTGCATGTAATATGAATAATAAACATAACTGAATAAATGAACAACCTCCCACCCAGGTTCCTAAAGGACAGTTGGCGTCTCTACCTACATCATCTCATGGTCAAAATTAAATTTATGATCAGTTACCATAAATTTATAGTAATAATATATAGGTATATAATATAGTTATATATCGCATCCACTTATATGAACCAAGTATGTGTGGACGTATATGGCTATATACCTAGAATACTAGTTATTGGATGGACTGGGAATAACTTAAATTCTATAACCAACCTAAACAAACCAAAAAATCTCAACCAATAGGGTATATTCCCTATATCCCAATAGAGTGTAAGATGTTAATAAAGACACTCATGATGGTGAGTAAGACATCATTTAATCACTCTGAATTGGGAGTGTCGCACCTCATCCCAACATCATACATTGTATTAGTGGTGCAAGACATCATGAACTCAACACCTGATGTAAGGGAGCATGATTTTCTGCTATGCTCAACAAGTCCATTACCATCATTCCACAACCAATTTAAGGTATAATCATTTGATAATAACAACAATAATTAACAATTTGATCCATGAGAAAATACATTTAATGCTCTATATTTATTAAGCCATTATCAATAAGGCATAACATTTCAATTGTGGAATGTACATAACATGCACTAATCAGTGTGGCCCTTCCACCCTTTATAGTACATTTAATATAATAGTTTAATTTAATAAAGAGGTGTGGTCATACTACCCAACTCAAGTCCATTTCAATTTAATCCATTTAATATATGGAAGGAAAGCCAGCCATCAAGAACAAGGTACTCAATCAAATCAATTCATATCAATTAAAACATATAATATAATTTAGTGATATAATTCCATTAGTAAAATCCATTCCACGTTATTAATCGATTTCAAATAGACATCTCACTTATGGGAATTCATCATCGAGAATGATCCATCCTATATAATCTAATCCATTAATTCATTTAACAAGGAATTGTACTTTAATAAGCTCAATGGATCACTTAGAATAGTTCTATGGTCAGAAGAGGCAATTTATTACATGGGAAATTCCATTTATAAATAAATTCAATCATGATATAAAATGAAAATCACCACTTTGAAATTTCGAAGACAGCGCACCTCATTCGAGGTGTTTTATTGAAAAAACATGACATTGTTTCATAGAAATTCATAGAGCATAATTATACATCCTATTCAAATATCATAACTCAATTCATCTATGATTGATTTAATAAAACTACCACATGAGGAAATTTATTTTATAGAGGTCAAAAAAGGCATTAAAAAGGTTCCATATACATTTAATCAATTCCCTACAGGGGGGATTCAATTTTTTAATCATAGCTTAATGATTAGATGGTGTTACATAACATATTAACTTATTTTTAAGAGGAAAATATAAGACATCACACTCAAGGGTGTCCATAAAAGATATCAACAATCTATAAATAATTAAACAAGGCTCAATAGGCAATTATATGGTCCAATGTTAATTTGATATGAAGAACTCAATTTAAAGCCAACATGTAGAAAAGGTCGGCGTGTGGTGTAACAGCTCTATATATAAAATGACGGAAACATAATGAACAAGTCATAGACCACCTATTTTAAACTTAGTATGTATCACTCATCCAATATCAAGATATGATATGATTTTGTTTGGAATAAATCGATGAAATTGACCATTTCCATAAAAATATAGTAAATGAGCTTTCACCTTAATAAATTTGTCAAGAGAATATTAAATGAAGAATGGTTCGAAAGGAATAAAGAGCTTAATTTTGTAGATCCATAGATACCAGTGATAAAAACACTAGGAAATGGAAGGAGGAGAAATTGTGAATCCTAGGTTAGTCTTGGGAGAGAATACATGGCTCATGGGAGGATCCTCATATAGGTACTGGAGGAAGAAATAAAGAAGGGAATATAATGATAAATTCATTAAGGGAAAATTAGTCATTTTACCCCTAGAAACTGAGTTGCATGGTTTGGCCAAACCGTGCTCTAACTGTGTGGAATCCACGTCCTTTGAAACCCACCAAACATGGTTATGAAGCACGATTTGGCCTAACCTTGCACCAACCATGCAATGAATAGTATGAGAATACTACCCAAATTGGCACTAATTGTGTGGGATACGCACATGTTTTTGGAAAACTATGCATAGCATGTATGCTTCATATCTTCTCCTCTCCATAATGTTCCTGTTTTTCATACTGGGGGTCACACCGTTTCTAAAAAACCAAGCACCCTATGTAGACCCTCCAAAACATGATATTTACAGCCTTGACACTACCGAAATTCAATGAGGTTCCCAAGAAACCTCTTAGGCCTTTACCCAATCCTAAAAACAACACATTTAGGGGTTCCAACTCTCGAAATACTATTTTGAATACTGTATTGAAGAGTGAACCATCTAGTAAATAATGAAATTCAAATTTCCTTGGAATTTTGACTTGGCTCAAGACACAGGTCATTAAAAAATTCCCACCTTAGAAATTCTCATCCCTAAGAATCCTTTAGGAACAACGAAAATAACACATGATCTACAAGGGTCATTATGTTCCATTCAAACGGTCACGTTTCACTTCCAAACACCCAATGGACCTCCGAGCATTTCTTAAATAAATGGAACTCAGTCCATCAAAACCTGATCCAATGATTGTTTTCCAAAAAACCCGAAAATAGAGATTACCCGAGGCTATTTAGATATAGACATGATCATTTCATTGTCTTGTTAAACATATGGATAAAGGAGGTCACCACCTTAGGATTTAACATTATAAGTGTCCAATTCATAACCACATCAAACTCTACCATCCAAATTTCCAAGGAATCATTCCCTTAAGAATTATAATGACACTCTTAGTGTGGTTTCTTGAATGGGGAGAACACTATTAAATCCATGGTAATATTAGTGACCTGTCAGGAAAGAAACTATTGAATCCTGATCGACCAAACATAAATTAGTCATACAAGAATTCATTAAAATACACAGTCAACCCTTTAAACAACACCCACCTTAACCTGTTGACATACTTAAAATGGTTTCATCAAACCATACACATTAATCAAAAACGATCACGAGTCAAGCCACTCCATCCGACTTATGTACAAGATTCCTGGCTTATACAGCCAGAAAATTTCAAATAGAATCGCAATTACTTCCTCCAAGACATCTTGAGTTTAGAATTAACATGTTCGCAGAAGCTCACACATGACTTTAGAGTATGTTACCTTAACAAAACATAACCTGGATATTAAAACTTCCATGTTTTAGCATGACCAAGGGAGTAAACCAAATCCATCCCTCTAGAATCATTACACTTTTAATAAAACAATTTGGATCCTAAAAAAAATTGGGTTATCCTCAATTTCAACAACCTGAAGTCCAAGGAGCTAACAAAGATATTCCACACCCGATGAATATATGTTAGATGTCAGTAAAAATCCAAGATCTCCAAATCAGATCACTAAGTGAGCCAATTGCGGCATGTGCCTGGCAGTAATTTCAAAGGAAAATGGATGGTGTCCAAGAGTTTGTCCCAGGAGTTCCTATGTGGGTACCTAGATATCACTTAGGATTGACCGAACCTCAATAAAAACCACATTTCCATCATTCAACACTGTGGAAACCACTCAGACAAGCCCAATTTCTTTGAAAACATTAGTGATGCATAAGACTAATGCACTTTTAGTGAAATAATAACAATGTGAGGATAGTGGAAATGCCCATATCTTAAATAATAATACACTAAGAGGAGTATGAAGATTAATAAAAAGCTCATTCAAACCACTACTGGTCGACAACCTTTAATAGAATATCGACTTCACTTGATAACACAACACCACAAACTGATCACTGGCCTTCACCACCTAAAGAATTTTTGTGATCGTTTAATATTTAACCACTGAATTCCATCCAAGACCAAAATAGTTTATTAGAGGTTGAATACTCTTCCAACCATTTCCAACATTGCGTTATTGATAAATAAATTACATGATTTAATATTGTAGACCTCAAAGTCATTCAAGAAAGATCATCCATTTCAAATAAGATATCCTTTCCCATGCTTCTTCTACTTGGAAGGGAAAGTATTCACCAAAACAGACGTGATGCTCCCCACCATAGGAATTTCCTGGCCATCAAAAGAAGAGATAGACCAGCCACTTATAAGAGTTCTAGGTTATAATCGCCATAAATATACATGTGTTGCTCCTCCGAAACATGATCACAAAGTCATAACATCAGAGAATTTAGCATGGATGCCAAAATAAAATGACTATCATGTCAAAACACCTGATCCAATTTGAAATTCATCTCAATCTTTAGGATGAACTTGATTTCATTAACACTCAAGTCATTCTACTCTGGAGAGGAAGTATGAACATACTCAACAGGTCAAGGCTCAATGATTACACAAAACTCAACCGGTTAATTGCATCATTTATCAATTAGAAGGGTTCCATGTATATGAACACATAATACCCCAATATTTTAGAAACAACACAACACATACTCGATACTATCCATAGGTATTTTTTCCAATGCATTAAATTATTAGATAGCTCATGCAGAAAAACTGGCTCAAAGTTGTTCCATATCATGTGACTATAAAAAAATTGATGACCTCCCAAACCTCCCAAATAAAATAAATAGGGTCGCAAGACCTACTAATTGGATGACTATTCCCAATGCATGTGTAACTAGTTTAAGCGAGCATTAGTTGATGCTCACGCCGATAACAAGGCCAAGGAAATCATGATCACCCATATGAACAAGGGTTCCATTCACAAACTAAGAGTTCTACTATGGATAACAACACCCGAACGACACTAAAGGTCATAAAACTCATATAATTTAGGTAATAATATATGTTATAAGTGATCTACATACCTCAGTCTTGCCCCATATAAAAGCACAGGCATCGACCCATTAACTAGGCCCTGCCAAACAGATTTCACTAGGTCCTATTCCTATCATTGAAAACATTTATAGAAGGATACGAACTATGGAAATCACTCACAATTCTATTCCATGTCAACTCATAAAGACATTAAAAATACTCTTACATGAGGGTTTAAACAAAGGACACCACTTCTGGATCCATTTTCAATCCATTACACTAATTTAAATTAATCATTTAGACATTTTAAAATATTTTCACCAGCACATCAAGCACCAATTATAAAAGTAATGAAAATAGTAAAAGATAAGGTGACCAATAAGGGTCCCACAAAACCAACATAGGTTTATCAAAATCAACCCAATAGATGTTTTTTTCTTATCTAATGTTTCCAAACACCCATATCGGGTTATCTCATAATATGCATGCCTCAAATGACCTAGTTAGGTCCAGTTGTGCATTTTAGAAACTAACCAGTTCATTTCAGATTAGAACTGAGCAAGTTTTACATTTAAAACCACTTCAAAATATACGATGGTCATATAAAAAATGGTTCGATTACATGGGTGGGCACCACTCTAATCTATAAAATTCCCATATACTTTATATAATAGAGTCTATTTTCCATTTAATCAAATCCAATTCACATTATTATTGTAACTTTAGACTCCTTTACATTTATAATCATTTCAAAATATATATTGTGATCATATATAATGAATCAGTCCTATGGGTGGTCATATACCAATCTATAAAGTGAACATACACTCTATAGTCTAGAATTTGGATCCCATTAATCAAAACCAATTAACATTACCATTAAAACCTCAAGAAACTTTTACATTTCACCAAAGTTCATGATGTATATATATACAATCTCAAAGTATTATTCGAGTATATAGGTAACCATTCCCCAATTATAATGTATCCATAGAACTTACAACTAAAAAATGGATCATGTTTACTAAGAACCACTATATTTAGTCCATGGAACCAATTATATATCAAACAAATCTAAGAATGTTATCATAACCTTTGTACAGAGAGTAACATGCTAAATAGTCCGGTAATATGGCATATAAATAGGAATGCTATTAAATACAAAAGTATAGCATATCACTCAATCATGGAAGTATATTAACATGATAATTAAATCACCCAAGCATGTTATACTAATAGGATGATAAATAAACACCTAAACATGTTCAAAAATAAGAATGACATACACTCAAGGCACACAATCAAAATCAACAATCAGCCTACAAATTAAACTACATGGAATAACATATGTAGGACATGGTAATCCTTATATGCCTATAATGATACATGTAACGCCACATCCTTACCACACCAGACCAAAGGGTAAAATTATATAAATTTAATAAATCAATACATAGTGAAAAGTACAACAATCACTCTAGTTGATATAATAATCAACTATAATAGCAAAAAAACATGAACAACAATCACAGCCCTGGCCCCCATGGACATTTCCCCGTGGTTGGGTTGATCAGTCCCTGACACGGCTATTTACTTAGCATTGAAACATTCCTAGTATCCTATCTACCAGCCTAGAATACCAAGATAAAGGAAAAATTGATTTGAGACCACTTTATAATGTCCCAACCCGACTGACCAAAAATATAGTAGCCAAACCTATGGGTCACATGGCCTCAAGAACACCTCCCCATATTCCAAAGGCATCTGACTAGGAGTGTGGGTGTATAGAGCTGATAGTGGGGAGGCTATACCCTCATGATTAGAGTAGAAAATTGATATGATAGTTAATAAATAATAAACAATAAGGGAAGCAGTAATAAATGAATAGTAGAGAAGTAGATGAATAATAAAAACTAAATGTAAAAGATATTTCCAATGCCAATGTATAAAATATGTATGCATTCCCTAATAGTGATACAAAAACTAAACAATAAGATTATATTAGATAGTATGACACAGTAAAGTAATATAGAAAAATAAATGAAACAAGAATCCCCAAGGGCGATCTCTATGAGCATCTCATGCTCTAGCTCGGTCTTCTGCTCCAAACACCTAGGTTCAAGCTAAACCATAAAAGAAAATAACCATGGTCTTATAAACATAAGGTCTATTAGGGTACCCCAGTGTAATGGAGGTCCGAACAGGGTGTGAGATAATAATCCCAGTAGGTTCCAACCTATGTCATCTACAACTGAATCTAGTATGTAAATATAATGTAAATTAGTGTGCATGTAATATGATTAATAACATTAACTTAATATATAAAAAACGTCCCACCCAGGTTTCTAAAGGGCACCTTATGGATCCACCTGCTTCAGCTCACGGCCACAAAAAATGTCTAATCAGTTACGATATGTATATAGTAATAATATATATGTATATAATATAGTTATATATCACATCCACCTATATGAACCAAGTATGTGCGGACGTAAGTGGAAATATACCTAGAATACTAGTTACTAGTTGAACCGAGCATAACTCTGACATCCATAACCAGTCTAAGAGATCTTAAAATCTCAAGAAATATGGTACATTACCTACATCCCAATAGAGTGTAAGATTTCATGAAAGACACTTGGGATGGTGAGTGATCCATAATATTTCATCACTCTAATTTGGGAGCGAGGTGCCTCAACTCGACATTTCAAATAGTATAAATGATACGAGGGGTCATGAATCCACACTCGATGTAAGGGAGAGGTATTTTCCACCCTGATTGAAATATCTCTTACCATCATTCTACAACCCATTTAAGGTGAATCATTTGATATTAATAATAAAAAATAACTACATCCATGAGGAAATACCTCTCATGATCTAAATTTATTAATCCATTATCAACAAGTCATAACATTCCAATTATGGAATGTGCATAGCATGAAATTATTAGAGTGGCCTTTCCACCCTTTACAGTTCATTTAACATAACAGATTAATATAATAAAGAGGCATGGTCATAACATCCAACTCAATTCCATTTCAATATAATCCATTTAATATATGCAAGGAAATCAATCCATCACAAATAATCTAATAAATCTAATTTAGTAAAATCATTTAAAATATTTAAAATAATTTTTGTAAGGAATTCCATCATGATAAGACATTCAATGTTAGTGATCTATTTCAAATAGTCATCAGACTTAAGGGAATCCATCATCTAGAATTATCCATCCTATATAAACCAATCCATTAAACTATTTAATATGGAGTTGCAATTTACTAAGCTCAAGGGATCACTTAGAGAGGTAACATGGTCAACAAAAGCAATTTCCTATATGGAAAATTCCATGTATAATGTAATCCAATCAAAATATAAAAAACAAATCACCACATTTTCATTTCAAAGATAGCTCACCTCAATTGAGGGGTTTTATTATAAAAACATGAAATTGTTTCCACAAAAATTCATTGACCACAATTAAAAATCCAATTCAAATATCATAACTCAATTCATAAAATTGAAATTTAATAAAACTACAAGATAATGAAATTTAATTCATAGAGGTCCAAAAAGGCGTTAAGAATGTTCCATTAACATTTAAGCAATTCCCCAAAAGGAGGAATTATATTTATTAATCTAAGACGAACACATAGATGGTGTTCTAGGAACTTATAAAATTGATTTTAAGAAGGAAATATAATCTTTCATGCCTGAGGGTGTCCATAAAAGATATCAAAAACCTCTAAATAATTGAACACAGTTCAATAGGCATGTATTAACGTGAAAGCTTCAATTTGATATGAATAACTCAATTTAAAGTAAACACATTGAAAAGACTGACTTGTGGCGCAAAAAATCTATATATAAAACAACATAAACTTGAATAAAAAATAAAAGACCACTTCCATTAACCTCAATACATATCAGTCATCCAATATAAATCTCTTATTTGATTTGGTTTGGAAGAAATCAAAGAAATATAACTTTTCCCTAATGATAGGGAAAATGAGCATGCACCTCGATAACTATGTCAAGAGAAGATTAAATAAAGAACGATCCAAATTGAATCAAGCGCTTACCGATGTGGATCCAAAAGTGATTGATGATTATTGATCCTAGAAATGGACAGAGGAGAAATCATGAATCCTAGGTTAGACTTGGGAGATATGCCATGGAGCCTAGGAGGAGCCCTGCATAGGTGTTGTAAAATTAAGGAATGAATGGAAAATAAAGATAAATCTATTAAGGTAAAAATAGTCTTTTACCCCTAAAAATGGGTCTCACGGTTTGGCTGCCCAGTTTGGTCAAACTATGTGCCAAATATGTGGAATTTAGTACCTTAGAAACCCACCTCACATGGTTATGCCAGATGGTTTGGCCTAACCGTGCACCAATTGTGTGATGAATACTACAAGCATACATCCCAAATTGGCACTAACCATATGGGATAGGTGCATGGTTTGGGAAAACTGTGTCCCGCCTATTATCTTTACATATTCTTCTCTCCATATAGTGCACAATTTCTTGATGGGGTTTGTATGATTTCAGAAGAACCGTACACCTTGTTCAGACCCTCCAAAATTGAGATTTCTAGCCCTGGTGCTCCTAAAACTCGACAAAGAACCTGGGAAACCTCTTGAGCATTGACCCAAGCCTAAAAAAGACTTTGAAGTGTTAAAACAATCAGAATTCTGTTCTAAAGCTTGGTTCAATGAATGGCCCATCCAGTAAACGAAGAAATTCAAATTTCCTTGGAATTTCCACTTGGATCAAAAACACAGGTCGTTGTACTCTTGTTTTGTGAGTATTATTCATTTATATCAAGATAATGGCCTAGAGAGTCACATAGAATAGTGTATTCAACAATATTCCAAATACAGGTGAATATGTATACAAGAAATAGTGGGCCCCACCATGGGGGGTTGTGTTTTGTCCAAGGATGTATGATCACCAAACAAATAAATAAATTCATATTATTCAAGTTAACAATAGTTGGTATTGATTTTATTTATTAAATGTATTTATAATTTTTAATGAAAATAATGGAAAATATTATTTGAATAAATATTTGTTTAAAATATTCAATTTTCATTTATTATTTACGGGAATGAAGAGTCATGTTAATTGTTAAGGTCTTATCACATAATATATTTATTATATTTTAAGAAAGTGATAATAATATAAATGATATTTATGACTCAGTACAACATTCTTAATATATCATTTATATAGTATGTTAAATATGCACAGGTCAGGGAGCCTTTCCTAGTAATTTATTAATACACTGTAAATAAGAGGAGATGATCTTTCCAGCGAGTGATTTATGGTGAGCAATTAAGAGCTTCTCACACCTCTTCCACTATATAGAGAGAGAGTCTTAGTTGAGAAGGCCAGATCGAGCTCTACCTCATGCATCAAAGGTATATCAATGCATTGATTGTCAGGGTTTTGAAAACATTGTCAGATCTCCATGCTATCATCCGGAATTCAACGATTGACAGTCCCACGTATTTTTGAAGCGTGTGTTCCCAATCTAGAGAATTTTATTTTGGATTATTCATGCAGCAATCATCGACATCATGCATATGTCGAGTGAGACTTCAGATCGAACAAGATATTTTGGTTTAATATTATTGTTCTTAAAATTCATCATGTGATATCCTCATGAATATACTGGGGTTGTGAGTCACCACCGATGATGTTGTTACGTTTATCCCATGTGAAAAATATGTATGCATGCCCGAATGATGATAAAAAAATTAAACAATAAGATTATATTAGATAGTATGACACAGTAAAGTAATACAGAAAAAGAAATGAAACAAGAATCCCCAAGGACGATCTCCATGAGCATCCTGAGCTCTAGCTCGGTCCTGTGCTCCAAACTCCTAGGATCAAGCTAAACCGTAAAACCAAACAACAACGGTCTTGCAAACAGGAGGCCTATTAGGGTACCCCAGTGTAATGGGGGTCCTAACAGGGTGTGAGATAATAATCTCAGTAGGTTCCCCACCTATGGTGCCTACAACTAAATCTAGTATGTAAATATAAAGTAAATCACTAGGCAGGTAATATGACTAATAACATGAACTTAATATATAAAAAACTGCCCACCCAGGTTCCTAAAGGGAACCTTATGGATCTACCTGCTTCAGCTCACAGCCACAAAAAATGTCTAATCAGTTACCATATGTATATAGTAATAATATATATGTATATAATATAGTTATATATCACATCCACCTATATGAACCAAGTACATGTGGACGTAAGTGGCAATATACCTGGAATACTAGTTGCTGGTTGGACTAAGAATAACTCTGACATCCATAACCAGTCTAAGTGAGCCTAAAAGATCAAGAAATATGGTACATTACCTACATCCCAATAGAGTGTAAGATATCATGAAAGACACTTGGGATGGTGAGTGATCCATCATGTCATCACTCTAAATTGGGAGCGTGGTGCATCAACTCGACGTTTCACATAGTATAAATGATACAAGACGTCATGACTCAACACCCAATGTAAGGGAGAGGTATTTTCCACCCTGATTGAAATATCCCTTACCATCATTTCACATCCCATTTAAGGTGAATCATTTGATATTAATAAAAAAAATAACCAGATCAATCATGATCTAAATTTATTAAGCCTTTATCAACAAGTCATAACATTCCAATTGTGGAATGTGCATAGCATGAAATTATTAGAGTGGACTTTCCACCCTTTACAGTTCATTTAACATAAAAGTTTAATATAATAAAGAGGCATGGTCATACCATCCAACTCAATTCCATTTCAATATAATTCATTTAATATATGCAAGGAAATCAATCCATCACAAATAATTTAATCAATCTAATCTAGTAAAATAATTTAAAAGATTTAAAATAATTTATGTAAGGAATTCAATCATGATAAGACATTTAATGTTAGTAATCCATTTCAAATAGACATCAGACTTAAGGGAATCCATCATCCAAAATTAGCCATCCTATATAAACCAATCCATTAATTCATTTAATATGGAATTGCAATTTACTAAGCTCAAGGGATCACTTAGAGAGGTACCATGGTCATCAAAAGAAATTTATTATATGGAAAATTCCATGTATAAAGTAAGCCAATCAATATATAAAAAACAAATCACCACATTGTCATTTTGAGGACAGCTCACCTCAATTGAGGGGTTTTATTATAAAAACACGACATTGTTTCCACAAAAATTCATTGAGCACAATTAAACATCCAATTCAAATATCATTACTCAATTCATAAAAGTGAAATTTAATAAAACTTCCACACAATGGAATTTAATTCATAGAGGTCCAAAAAGGCATTAAGAATGTTCCATTAACATTTAAGCAATTCCCCAAAAGGGGAAATTCTATTTATTAATCTAAGCCGAATGCTTAGACGGTGTTTCGGGAACTTATTCAATTGATTTAAAGAAGGAAATATAAGCTGCCACACCTGAGGGTGTCTATAAAAGATATCAACAACCTCTAAATAACTAAGCAAGGTTCAATAGGCATGTATTAACGTGAAAGGTTCAATTTGATATGACTAACTCAATTTAAAGTAAACACTTGGAAAAGACCGAAGTGTGGCGTAACAATGCTATATATAAAACGACAGAAACTTGAATAAAAAATAATAGACCACTTTCATTAAACGCAGTACATATCAGTCATCCAATATAAATCTCTTATTTGATTTGGTTTGGAAGAAATAAAAGAAATATAACTTTTCCCTAAAATAGAGCAAATGAGCATGCACCTCGATAACTATATCAAGAGAAGATTAAATAAAGAGCGATCCAAATGGAATCAAGCGCTTACCGATGTGGATCCAAAAGCGATCGATGATTATCGATCCTAGAAATGGACAGAGGAGAAATCACGAATCCTAGGTTAGGCTTGAGAGATATGTCATGGAGCCTAGGAGGAGCCTCACATAGGTGTTGTAGAAATAAAGAAAGAATGGGAAAAAAAGATAAATCTATTAAGGTAAAAATAGTCTTTTTACCCCAAAAACTGGGTCTCATGGTTTGGATGCCCAGTTTGGCCAAACTGTGTGCCAAATATGTGGAATTTAGTACCTTAGAAGCCCACCTCACATGGTTATGCCACATTGTTTGGCCTAACTGTGTGAAAGTCGTGTGATGAATAGTACACGCATACATCCCAAATTGGCACTAATCTTATGGGAAAGGCGCACGGTTTGGGAAAACTGTGTCCCGCCTATTCGCTTTACATATTCTCCACTCCATATAGTGCACGATTTCTTGTTGGGGTTCGTATGATTTCAGAAAACCCGTACACCTTGTTCAGACCCTCCAAAAAATGAGATTTCTAGTCCTGGTGCTCCTGAAACTCAACAAGGAACCTGGGAAACCTCTTGAGCCTTTACCCAAGCCTAAAAACAACACTTTGAAGTGTTAAAACTATCATAATTCCATTCTAAAGCTTGGTTCAATGAATGGCCCATCTAGTAAATGAATAAATTCATATTTCCTTGGAATTTCAACTTGGATCAAAAACACAGGTCGTTGCACTCTTGTTCTGTGAGTATTATTCATTTCTATCAAGATAATGGCTTAGAGAATCACACAAAATAGCGTATTCAAAAATATTTCATATTCAGGTGAATAGGTATACATGACATAGTGGACCCCACCATAGGGGTCTGTGTTTTGTCCAAAGATGTATGACCACCAAACAAATAAATAAATTCATATTATTCAAGTTAACAATAGTTGGTATTGATTTTATTTATTAAATGTATTTACAAGTTTTAATGAAAATAAGGGAAAATATTATTCGAATAAATATTTGTTTAAAATATTCAAGTTTCATTTATTATTTACGGGAATGATGAGTCAAGTTAATTGTTAAGGTTTTATCACATAATATTTTTATTACATTTTAAGAAAGTGATAATAATATAAATGATATTTATGACTCAGTACAACATTCGTAATATATCATTTATATAGTGTGTTAAATATTTGTGGGTCAGGGAGACTTTCCTGGTAATTTATTAATACACCGTAAATAAGAGGTGACGGCCTTTCCAACGAGTGATTTATGGTGAGCAATTAAGAGCTTCTCACACCTCTTCCACTACATAGAGAGAGACTCTTAGTTGAGATGGCCAGATCGAGCTCTACCTCATGCATCAAAGGTATATCGAAGCATTGATCGTCAGGGCGTTGAAGACATTGTCAGATCTACATGCTATCATCCAGAATTCGACGATCGGCATTCCCACGTATTTTTGAAGTGTGTGTGCCCAATCTAGAGAATTCGATTTTGGATTCTTCAAGCATCAATCATCGACATCATGCATATGTCGAGTGCATATTCAGATCAAACAAGATATTTTGGTTTAATATTTGTGTTCTTAAAACTCTTCATGTGAGATCTTCATGAATATGCTGGGGTTGTGAGTCACCACCGATGATGTTGTTACGTTGATCCCATGTGAAAAATTTTAAATCCCCGACCCACCAGATTCTGTTGTGCTCCCAGATACCTTCAATTGGTATTAGAGTGACGTTATGATTTTAATCCAATAAAAAATTGTATTAATTGTAATAGAGGGCGTCGTTTCGGTCCCAACGCCACAGATAGTGTTTCAGTATGATACCGGATGGCTTGTCTACGACCATCTGAAATTTTTGAATTTGGATTGAAACAAATCTTGTGGGTTTCAAATTTTTAATAACATATATATATATATATATATTATGATATTTTGTACCATAATCCAATGGCATGGACATTCACCCTTGAATGTGAACACTATTCGATGTTCTGGTAGTCAAAATAGTAATTTTTTGCCAATGATTTTTTTCTACCGATGAGTTTTCAATAATAATAGTTTTTTTTCTCTTAAAGCCTATGGAGTAGGATGTTTGGTTAAAAAGAAATAGAAGATAAATTTATTTCAAAACAAAGAAAAAGGGGTTCTAAATTCCTAAAGCTTTTGGCTTTAGAAATTCCCCAATCCAACAAAAAAATTAGATGAGGGGCGATCCTGACCTGCAAGGCCAAACAAAAAAATAAACATATATTTTTTTATAAAAAAGGTAGTCTACTGGCCGCTCTCCTCCGGGAACCAAGATAGGTTGCTCACATGGTTCAACACCCTACTGGCCAGCCGGCCTCTTCCGCCGCTGGACCTATCTCCCTTCAGCGATCGCCGGCCATCCACCGCTGGTCCAGCTGAGATTCCCGAACTTCGATCCCTTCTGATATCAGCCGTCTGGGCCTTCCTTTCTAACGTACCTCACTAAAGACCGTGAGCCGTCCACAGTCGGCCCTCGACGCGACCACCGGACGCCGCCCGAGCACCGCGGCCCCATGAGTGCTAGCCACGGAGAAGCTGGGACCACCAGCTAGCTTCCACGTCGTAATCGTAGCCAGCGCCTCAAGTAGCTACTACCATGGGAAAGTCCCCTTCTACGGTAATGTCGTGAATATTTAATTATATATAAAATCTTATTTTTTATTCAATAAAATTCCACTATAAAAATAATTTAATGAATGTTTAATAAATGAATACATGTGAATCATCGTTGTGATTATATATATAAGGGCATCTATGTCAAATTTATCTATATTTTGTACTCGGGATACCCCCTCACATGCATGTTAGAATTTTTGTATAATAATGAAAAACGAGAAGAGGCTTACTTCATGATAAGGTATGACAACGCACTAAATAGGAGTTTGATGAATTGGTTGTGCAGGTGGTGCAACTTGAGTCACAAGTGCCACGATTCATGTATTTATCCCAAGGGTCTAGGATAACCCATTATTCACTCAATGGATCAACCATTAATATTGGCTGATGATCACATCATCAATTTATTTATGCATGGTTTATTATTTTATGTATATGTATATTATGCATGATCACATAGAATAATAAACAAGCATTCACAGATAAAATGATCATGTGACACGATGAATATTTTCTATTTATTGCATGATCAGTTATGAGTTATATCATATAGTATGTTCTTTTCATATAACAATTTATTTCATTTCTCCATTTAAAAATATTAAAACCCTCATTGAAATATTAAGTCATAACTACTTTACATCATTTGAATTGGAACAAAACCGGGTGTTTGGGGTGCTCGTCAGTTAATGTTGAGGGTGTCTTTTACTACCAAGGAGTTCTTATGTGAGTGATGAGTTGACTTAACTAATGTTGACATCAAATAAGTAGCTAATTCTAGCTTTCTACAACTTTAGAGGAAATCATTGATTATACCATGATTATGATTTTAGAAGTTGAGACTTCACTCAACAAATCAAGGAATCACAAATTAATGTGGTTGGACAACCAAACACGTACCTTGAACTCTCCAAGTAGTGGTGTATCCAATGCTTTTGGACAATGGGGTGAGGCTCAAGGATCCTTTATACTAGAATACTCACGTGAAATAGTATTCTGATTCCTATACAGTTGGTTCCTAGAATTTGATAAAATATCATGAGAGATTTAATGGTTGAATAAAATTAATTAACAATGTCTAAATCTATAATCAAGATAAAAGTACGAATCTACTAGTTTTATTTCAATAGAAAATGGAAAGAAACACCACATGATACACTATGATAATATTTGGATAAAGTTATTGTCCAAAATACCACAAGTTTCAATGTTTAGTGTAGTCTCTTGCACATAATACTACGATATCAAAAATTCAAGGAGTTGATGTCTACAATACCTATTGCACTACCTCTAGAAGTAAGGGTGTAAAATATCTTACAGGAGACACATGTTTGATGTATATGATGGTTATGTCATTATGCTATCATCAACATCTAATTATTGTTGTGGATACTACATTTGGTTATGAATGATATTACATGTAGCCACTTAGGTGGTGGCGTGGTGGTGAATGTGAGTGGTACAACAATGTCGTTCTTTGGGAGGTTCAGGGTTCAAATCTTGGGAGTCCGATTTCGGGACGAGCCTCTCCCTCAGGATCCACCCGTCTTGCTTGGTCGCTCGGTCTCAACTGGGCGGGAAAAATGAGGCGCGACCCAAAGTGCTGACAGATTGCTTTGACGAACCATCACCGATCGGGCAGTCACCCTCCGGGACGCTCTGCCATCTCGGCTGGCAACAGCTCCTTCCCGGATGCGACTCTCTCCAGAGTGACCTCTTCGTGGGGAGGGGGGTTTCCTTGTATGAAGGGTTCAAAAAGGCCATACATGGGAATTCCCTTTAAATAAGAAGATGAATGATATTACATGTAGTCTCATCTCTAAGATGTTTGCAAGGAGAAAGCGAAGAAATATGTGAATGGGTGATTATTACACTGGATTTGTCAAAAATTGAAAGCTAAATCACAATCTTTCAATGGATCCCTTTGCCATATCATTTTCATCAGTTTACATCAGTTTAGTTTATGATTTTTAATGAATGTTACAGAGTAAAACTCTTTGATACCTTTTAGGTAAGGTTTGCTAAGTAAAAAAGAACTCAAAGAATGTTTAATTTTTGTTCTTATGGTGAAGCTGAAAGGCAAGTCGAAAAGACCAATGGAAAACTAAAATTGGACATCAAGGGTATACACATTTTGGTATTTAGACTCAATAAATATATACACAATAGGTATTAGTCACATATATACTTATTTTTTTGGATAAAGAAACCTTTATAAATAACGGTATTCCACAACGATTTCAAAATTAGTTCAGAAAGTGAGCATGACCTATTCCAAGGATAATCTAGTGGTAAATATACTTTTTAAGATTCTTTTAAGTATTAAAGGAATGGGAAAGTGAAGTATTCATGGTCAGAAGATATTATTTTATTTGGGATGGTATGCCGAAGAATATCTTGACCAAGCATTCATTGATCAATATAATGTAGCATTGAGTAATTCCTAAACGCACATTACCTTATCCAAATCAGGGATTTTATGTTAATAAGGGGGATCAATAGAGATTCTTACATGTTGAAATTGATAAATAAAATGTAGCATGGAGAAACTCCAAAACACACATTTTATACATCAGATTCATGATATAAGGAGTATCAATGATGAGATATATTGTAGAAACTTTGATTATATTTCAAGAAATACTTCAAAAAAATGGAGATTTCCCATAATCATATGACAACTATAATGAAAAATGAATATCATATGTGTCATAGTATGATGGAAATCCATTATTTCATAACGAACTGTGTTTAGATGCAATGAGTTTGTCAGTATATAAACAGACTTGCATCAATCAAAACACAGTTTGCATCTAAAGTTATTATCCTAAAATTTTATTAGGATATTAACTAAATAAATATGATAGAAAGGTTGTAGTCAAGTGATAGACTTCATTTTAATAAAAGGGTGCAGATATCTACATGAGATGGTGGGATACATATTTAATTGGATTTAGTCAATGATAGTGATGCACATGTAGTTGGAATTGGAACATGTTTTGCAAGAAGTGTTGAAGAAAATGTTCTTGATACACATACTGAGTATGAAGGATAAAACCATGGTGATGGTTCTATATTTAACCCAACCAGTGATACATTATTCAATGTGAATAATAATTCCTAGAAATAGGTAGTATTTGGCAATAAACTATGATTTACAAGGTCAATTAAAATTCAATAATAGACTCCATGTATCAATGTGAAAAGTGGATTATTACATTAAATACTATAGTGGGTATTTAAATATAAAAATACATGGATGTTACAAGTTTGTTACTAACAAGACATGATTAGAAACACTAAGTCATTATGCATAAATCCATTAAAATTTTACTTGTAATAGCTATTATCTAGGATCATTTTATTTTTCATTTGATGTTACGACCACCAATCATGAAAGGTGTCTATTAGATGCAACTAGAAAGGGATATTGACATCAGGGAAAGCCAATAGGGTTGAAAGATACTTAAATACATATCATGATTAAAGTATGCAACAATATCTTATAGTATTCATTTGAAATGAATCTTTTCCATGTGTCTATAAGAGGTTAGAAGAAGTTCCATTGTTTTCAAAGTAAAATATTATTGGTTACATGTAGAAAATTAATATTTGTCTTATTGTTCTATAATACTGGGATGAATGTAATTCCCAACCGATTGAATTAATATAAACCTAGGTTATTGGGAATAGGATCTACTGAGGTAGACCAATTGTTTTCTTGGATCACAGTTCTTGGATTTAATGTTTTCATTGACCTAAGTTCAACAGATAATTGTTACCAATGTCATGTTCCATAAATACCACTAAGAAGAAATTCATTGGCATAAGAGGAGATTAATTAAATGAGTTTCATTCCACATGTTTCTGCAATGGACCACTAATGTATGCCATGATATGTACGAGATCAAATGTTGACACGATATACATTATATTAGGAAAATATAACATATATCCAAGAGAACTGCTACTAAAGTAGTGAGAACTATATTATTGTACATGGGTAAGTATAAATGATATGTACCAAGTATGCGGAGAAAAGATATATTAGATTTTATGGGGAAAAAATAGCCTTCCTTTAATCAATGTGATCCAATATCACAGTCAAGCTAAGGTAATGCGAACGAAAATCTCATTAAGTTAGTGGTAGTTATACCTACAAATACTGAGTATGTTGTAGCTTTTAAGGAATCTATGAAGTGGTTAAATTCAATGATTTGTTCCAGTTCTTGGAATCACAGCTAGAAAGTATAATATTATCATAATGTAAATTATGATAATCTTACTAGCTAAGAATGTCAATTTTTGACATTGGAAAAAAGGGAAATAATAGTGCATACCATCTCTTGAGAAGTTTTACTCAAGGATGTGAGGTCACATTTAGCATAATTACCACATAATGGAAACATGGAATACCCAACAACTAAAGTTGTTACTCAGTAGAAATAGGATTTTAATCATGTAAGAGCTAATAAGGATGGTTAACAAGTTGACCTTAGTGTAAGTGGGAGTGCTGTAATAATGGGTGTAATATACCCAACATGAAAAGTAATTTTAATACCTTATCAACTATATAGTGAACTTTTCATGATTTACTCATACCATTATAGTATAGATATATCTACATACACTATTTAAATGGTAATTTAAAAATATTATCTGTGGTATCAAATGGTTATAGAAGATCCCAGACTATAATGAGACCCTCGAGATACTATGACATTAATCATAAACATATGTTTTATAGTCTAGATAATTCATTTTTACTAGACACAGATGATGTCTGACTATCAGCAGTTAGGGGATAATAAGCATTGAGACTTCTTCTCTTTAATTTTGACCTCAGTGAAATCTAGTAGTTGATATCTTGTGAAAAAACCTGCCAATAGGAACACCACAAGTTTCATGTGTCATTGGTTGTTTATACCTATTGACATATGTATTGGTCTCCTGACATGGGATCATTATCATTGTGTTCCATTTGATCACGTACTTTGATACAAGGAAAAAAACAATGATAATGAATTCATGATCAGGTATCTTGTTTTGGGTGCGTAGTTAGTTGTATGAAAATAGTTGAATGGTCAAGATAAAATTTTTCGCTTCCAAGTTTAGGAAGTAATTTATCTCCAGCCTTATTGATCATGATAGTAGTACCTTGATAAATCCATGGCCATGGTAGTACAAGGTAAATTCATTCAGTCTAGTCAACAAATAATAATGAATGAAGAGGAAAATGACATGGTTGTGAATCCTGATTTATAAAATATCTAAATACAAATAGATTATATTACACAGTTCGTGTTCGTAGGTTGTTTGTCATTTCTATGACTACTCCTAATCAATTTAGGGTCCTTGATGAGTTACTAGACTCCACTCTTGGTTTATGAATATTATTCACTTCTATTGAGATAAGGGACTAGAGGGTCTCAGACAATAGTTTATTCAAGAATCTTCTCTATTTAGATGAATTAGTATATAAGACATAGTGGGACCCACTATAGGGGTCCGTGTTTTCACAAGTTGGTAAAATCACAAAATGAATGAATAAATTCATATTATTCAAGTTTAAATTTTTTGGCAATGATTTTTTTGTTAAATGGACTTAATTTTTTTAATTTTAATACATAGAAAATGTTATTTGAATGAATATTAGTTTAAACAATTCAAAATTCATTTAATAAATGTGGGATTGATGAGTCGAGTTAATGGATCGGATTTTATCATGTAATATATTTATTATATTAAAAGAAAGTGATAATAATATAAATGATATTTATGACTCAGTACTATAGTCATAATATATCGCTTATATAGTGTGTTAAATATTTGGGGGTTGGGGAGCCTTTCCTGGTAATTTCTTAGTACATTATGAATAGGAGGAGAGGATCTCTCCAATAGAGGATTTGAGTATATTTCTTGGTGGATTATCTATCCTCTAATTATTTTTACAGAGAATATCTCTATCTAAGAGGTTGGATCGATCTCTCCCTCATGCATCAAAAGGTATGTCAATGCAGTGATCGTCAGGGTTGTAAAATATGTTTCCTGATCTCCACTCTAGCACTTGAAAATCAATAATCACCACTTATATGTATTTTTTATCAATTATATAAGATCTAGAGGAATTATAATTCAAATTATTTTAGAAGCGGTCATCATAATCATGAAAATGTCGAGAATGGATTTGGATCGAACTAGGTATTTTTGGTTTAATATTTTTTTATTAGAACTCTTCACGTGAGATCATAATGCACATATCAGGGTTGGGAATCATCGAAGATGACATTGTTATGTTGATCATGTAGGTTCTGGGTGCAGCGGAAGTGCGTTGGTGGGTTTTCCCAAATTTAATTTTAGCGTTAAACAACGTTCAATCCAAGATCCGTCACGATATAAAATGCCAGATCTTCAGAATGTAATGAAGACCGAAAAAGAAAAGAAGAGTCCTGGAACCATTGAGATATGATCATCATATGTTGGTTATAATTAATTTAATTAATTCACAAGAATTACCTTAGTGGAATTATTTCTTCGTATATGTCTCCGGTCACAATCTTGTGATCCGTTGTTGTGTCGTAGAATCCATGTATAGGATTCCTCTAGCGGTGATCCACACGTGCTCCATGTATCTCTGGATGTCGCCGAAGAGATCTCCGGGTGCTACCGTGGAGGAACCTTCATTTGAAATATCCGCCTTCGACCGCCTTGATCCGGTGGAGGATCTTTCTCTCGTAACTTGAGGGAGTTCTTGGTGGAATGGGAATTCTCTCTTGCCTTGAGAGTATTTACAAATCCATTGTGCAAAACAATATGGCTTAGTAAAAGTGTTGGGGTTGTGAGGATATTTATAATCGGGTTTGAGGTTAATAGAGTTATGAAAATAAATAAACGCATTACACATTTTATTTATTTCATTAACTCTTATTGAAACACCATATCGAATTATTAATTCCTTAACATGCGCCCACACTGATTATAATTAATATCATAAAACAATATTATATCCTTCAAATCCTGATGGGAAAACTACATGGCGTGTAATAATTAATACATGGCGTGTAATTGTTTTCCATAAAACTACATGGTGTGTATATTTAATATACACGGTGTGTAATTTTATTTTCCATTTTCTCCACCACATTTATTAGACCTTAAGTAATGGATATTTATTTCTTAAATAAATGTAACCGAATTACTTACTAATAAATATATTATTTCGCCCACAATATATTCTCTTGAATAACTAGTGTCGAAATAAATGTGATTAGACATCCTTAAATAATTATTAAATCACAGTCGAGAATAATATTTATTTAACTTGTTAAATTAATATTTAACTGAGATACATGGACACACTTAGTGTGTGACCCTCTAGGCCTCTTTCTCACTAGCATTAGGCAGATCCTTCCTAAATTCCAAGGTTTGCGTCTAGCAACACTCCAAGGCACCCATATAGAAAGAAGTTAACGCCGCAATGATGTGTCACCTCCTACAAATGTTTACTGTGTAATATAATCCCTTTGTCTCGATATCTCTAATCAAGTGGGTTGCATGCTAGTGCCATCAACCCATGTGCTCGATTATTCTTTCTTTGACTTCCCATAATTGAACTCACCCATACCTTACCATGGCCATGGATTTATTTAGGCTATATCAATTACATTAAATGGCCTAAGATATCTACTTCCGTTATGGAACATAAGGGACAAATCCTTTCTCGCACTATCTATTAATGCAGTATTACTCGTCATCCACCCAACGTATCCTACCTCGCGGCGAACAGTGTGTCGTCACAGTTTTCGTCAATATATCTAAGTGCGTGAGTTGTAATAACCATTAATAATAATATTAAAGTCTAAGGACCAATACACACGTCCATAGATAGGAACATCCAATGACACTATGAAATGTGGATTTCCTATTAGCAGGTCTCGTTCTCATAATATCCTCCTGGATATTACCAAGGGTGCACACCATGAGAAGGTGCCTCAAAGTTTTATGAGTCCTCACCCCTAATGACCTGTATTATTTGTGTCCCTCAAATAATATCATCTGGACATAGAACATATATTCAAGATTAGCGTTATAGAACTTATGGGTTCTCATCATAGTAGGGATTTGCTATGACCCATTAATGCAACAGCTATCCTTAGGACATTATCACATGCATTGTCACACAGAAGAACAATCAAGATGTGATAAGGAATTTATTAATGAATAAAGTACAAAGTAGTTGGTTCTAAGCCACCAACTCCAACAGACTCCCACTTGAACTAGAGACAACTGCTAACAACCTTTAACCCACTACCTCTCACATGATATTCATGCTTCTACTGAGATAGGCCTTTAGTCATGGGTTCCACCACGTTCTCTTCCGTGGATACTCGACTCACTACAACTTCAACCCTTTGATAGAAATCCCTCAAGAGGTGATACTTCCGGAGTATGTGCTTTGTCTATTGATGTGACCTTGGTTCTTTTGCAAGATCCACTGCTGCAGTATTATCACAATACAGTGTAATGGGATCTTTACTGCTAGGCAACACATCAAGATCCTGGAAAAAGTTTTGAATCCATACGGCTTCCTTGACTGCATCAGAAGCCGCTATATATTCGGACTCTGCTGTAGAATCGACAACAACTAGATTCTTTGAACTCTTCCAGCTCACAGCTCCTCCATTGAGACAGAAAAAATATCCATATTGTGACTTCAGATCATTCTGATCTATTTGAAAACCAGTATCAGCATACCCTCTGATGAAAAGCTCCTCATCTCCTCTATACAACAAGAACATATCCTTAGTTCTTCTCAGATACTTAAGGATAGTCTTAACAGCAGTCCAATGATGGTCTCCTAGATCTTCTTGATATCTGCCTACCATGCTCAGTGCATAGGCAACATCAAGCCTGGTACATAACATGGCATACATGATGGATCCTATAGCTGAAGCGTATGGGATCTTACTCATTCTATCTTTCTCTTGTTGTGTTTGAGGACACATTTTTATAGAAAGATGTAGGCCATGTGACACTGGAACCAATCCCCTCTTGGATTGTTCCATACTAAATCCCTTTAGTATCTGGTCAATATATGTACTCTGACTTAGTCTAATCAGCCTCTTGGATCTATCACGAATGATATTGATCCCTAGAATGTAGGCTGCTTCACCCAAGTCCTTCATGGAGAAACACTTGTTCAACCAGTCCTTAACTGACTGTAAGACTGGTACATCATTTCCAATAAGAAATATGTCATCAACATATACTACTAGGATAACGATCGCATTCCCATTAAACATTTTATAAAAACATGGATCACATTCATTCTTAATGAAACCAAATTCCGTTATGGCTTCATCAAATCAAATGTTCCATGACCTGGATTCTTGCTTCAATCTATAAATGGATTTTTGAAACTTGGAAACTCATCTGGCTTCACCTGGTTTCACAAACCCTTCTAGTTGTGTCATATAGAAATCTTCCTAAAGGTTCCCGTTAAGGAATGCTATTTTGACATCCATTTTCCAAATCTCGTAGTCATAGTAAGCTGCTATGGAAAGTATGATTCTTATGGATTTGAACATGGAAACTGGCGAGAAGGTTTCATCATAGTCAATTCCTTGATGCTGTTTGAATCCTTTAGCCACTAGCCTTGCTTTATAGGTGCTAACTTGACCTTCCATGTCCAGTTTTCTCTTGAATACCCATTTGCATCCTACAGGATTTACATCAACTGGCTCATCGACCAGAACCCAGACTTGGTTCTGATACATGGAATCCATCTCAGAATTCATATCTTCTAGCCATATTGCATCTTATGAGCTTTCTACTGCTTCCTTATAGGAGAGAGGTTCATTATTGTCCAACAATATCGATTCACCATCCTCGGTGACTAGGAAACCAAATATCTCGGGTTCCCTTACCTCTCTTGAGCTCCTACGCAATACTTGTGTTTCTAGAACCTCTTCCACGGGGACCTATGGAACTTGTTCCTGTACCAACTCCTGTGTATCTTGAGCATCAACTTCATCGAAGTCAATCTTTCTCCCGCTATCCTTCTTGAGGATGTGCTCCCTCTCAAGAAAGATGGCTTGTCTGGCGACATTCACTTTCTTGTCTGAAGGTTTATATAGGTAATATCCTTTCGTTTCCTTGGGATATCCTATAAAGATAAACCTTGTGCCCCAGGGTGCTAGTTTGTTTCCTGGGAAGGCCTTAACAAATGACTCACATCCCCATACATGTGTGTGCCACAAAGTGGGTTTCCTTCCATTCCATAACTCGGATGGAATTCCATTTTCCGCCTTAGTTGGTACTCAGTTTAATGTGTATGATGCAGTTTGTAATGCATATCCCCAAAAGGATAATGGAAGATCCGCATGACTCATCATAGAACTCACCATGTCTAACAAGGTGCGGTTCCTCCTTTCACTAACACCGTTCCACTGTGGTGTATAAGGAGGAGTGAGCTAAGATAGAATCCCAGACTCCCGTAGAAGATCGATGAACTCTTGGTTCAGATATTCTCCACCTCAATCCGATCAAAGTTTCTTTAACTTCTTAGCAATCTGATTCTCTACTTAATTCTTAAATTCCATAAATTTATCTAAAGCCTCTGACTTATACCTCATTAAGTAGACATAGCCATATCTACTCAAATCATCAGTAAAAGTAATGAAGTAAGAATATCCACCTCTATCTTCTACTGGAAATGGTCCACACACATCCGTGTGTACCAATCCTAGAAGCTCTATGGCCCTTTCACCTTGTCCACCAAAAGGCGGCTTGGTCATTTTTTCTTGTAAACAAGCATGACATCTATCAAGTGGTTTTAGCTCAGTAGAGCCTAAATAGCCATCTTAGCAGAGCTTTGTCAAGCGCTTCTCGTTTACATGACCGAGATGGTGATGCCACAACTGGGTGATGTATGAGTCATGTGAGTTTGTTTCATTATCAATATCCAACACTTAGTTTTCGTAATTTAATACATACAAACCATTATTTAAATGTGCCATACCATAACATTCGTTGTTCTTATAAAAGAGACAACCCTTATTTACAAACTTGAAAATAAATCCATCCATATCCAAACAAGATACAGAAATTATGTTCTTGGTAACAATAGGAACATAATAATAGTTATGTAAAACCAAAATCATTCTAGTCAGCAATGAGAGGTGGTAATCGCCAATAGCCAACATAGCTAGCCTTGCGCCATTAGCATCTTTAAGATCCACCTCTCCTCTGGAAATCTTTCTAAATCTACTTGGTTCCTATATTTGAATACAGATGTGATCCCCATAAGGTGTATCTAATACCCAATGTGTCGAAATAGAAAGATTACACTCAATAACGAACACACCTTTAGCGTCCCCAAGATTCTGGGTGCAGTTCCTCTTCCAGTGGCCCTGCTTTCCACATGCAAAACACACCGCCTCCCATTCCTTTCCCTACCTCTAGATATTCCCCTTCTTGGAGGGATGATGCTTGGGGGATTCAGACCATTTAGAAGTCTTTGGCCCCTTTACCTTGTCCTTCCTTTTCTTGTTCACCATAAGGACTTGGGGTTTGTCACGCCCCATGTCCTTGTCTACCTGGCAAATCAAGGTCAGAAGCATCAATAGACTCTTCTCATTGCTGATAATGTTATAATTGACATTTAAGCTAGAGAAGGTCTTGGACAGTGATGATTGGATGAGATCTGTAGGCAAATCATCCAGGAATTTAATCCCTAAGATGTCTAGGCGTTCAATGTAGCCAATAAGATTGACTACATGAGGCCTAGCTGGCGTAGTCTCTCCAAGCTTAGTTGTAAACAAAGCATCAGAGATCTCATATCTCTACTATCTCGCCTTCTCTTAGTAGAGATCCTTAAGGTGAGACATCATGCTATACGCATCCATGTTTTCATGTTGCTTCAAGAGCTCATTGGAAATGATCGATATCATGAAAAACTGGACATCTGTGGCATCATCCATGTGTTTCATATAGATAGATAATTCCTCATAACTGGCCTATTTCTTAGGTGCAACTAGAATAGGCTCTTCCATAACATACAATTTCCTTTTGTGGCGAAGGATGACGCGTAAACGCCTCTGCCACTCTGGGAAATTGGTGCTGGTGAGAAGGTTTTCCTTCTCGAATATTGTTCTCAAAGATATGTTTGAAGTCATTTTCTTGTCATTTCTACAAATTAAGATGAGAAAAGGTTTAGTACTTTATTACAAAACTGAGACAAATAAATAAATTAATACTTATTAGTCTCCCACTATTTTATCGAAATCCAATAGCCCTCACCATTGAATTCGGAATATTATGATGCCTGAATATTCTAGTGGCAAGGATCCATATTTCCCTTATCATTACCCTAACTAGGGTTGGTCAAGCAACCTGAAGGGTTTTAGGTAGGCATTCCAAATGCCAACTGCATTAACTCGCAGCTCCTTAATCCGCTGAGTGGACTCCCCAATCCTGAAATCCTTTTATTTTGGATTTCCTAAACCTTTTCCTCTTGGTCACACCAAGTACTGTTGTGGAAGTCAACCCTTGATGCAAACCAAGTCAAGTCAACCCAAAACCTTTAATTAAAATTCCCTGATAATTGAAAGCACCCCAACTAGGGTTGGTCGAGCACTTTGAACTATGGTTCGATTCTAACCAAGATTATGGAAGGCTACACCGACTTAATATTTCTTTTGAAGGATTTTATCCTTATACATAAATTTCCATTTTATTATCTTTGATTACATGCTTGTTAATATTAAGTGGGATATACTTAAGTTATTAACCATGTCTAAGATAATATTCACGTATAAGCCAGTTTTATTTTAGTTCCATCTTGCATGATTTTTTAATTCATTAATTGTGTGATCATGACAACAAAACCATAATAAATAAACCATGCAACTGACAGAAATAAAGTAAATGGTATGATCATGATCTTTTCTATTGGTTAGTTTATCTAGCGGTTGATAAACTAACCCAAGACCTAGGTGAGAAACAACTTGAACCTTTTGGGTTCAAGTTTACATCTTTCCACCTATCCACCTTTGTATCTCCTTGGATTGGTTTCACCGTGGCTCATGAATTGAGCCGCCTCCACCAGCTTGGGAGCTCCATCCATTACATATGCATTTATCTCACACGCAGGTGAGGGGTAAAAGGGGTTTTTACATAAAAGAATCATTGGGTGTGCAGACCCTACATATTAATGAGGAGATGGCTCGCAGGACAACAAATTTAATTTAAATAAATAAATTAATAGAAACCATTCACATACAAAGGTCTCAGTCTAGCTCATGATCATCCATACATGCAATGATATTTACACATAAATAAAACTATCATTCAATTCTTTAATTATTCTTGTTTAAGATAAATCATGCTCGAATCAATTAATTATCTTTAATTAATCAATCCTTTTATCTTAAACTCTTTTTTAAACATCCTTGAGAGTATCATCCATCATAATTTTAAACAAATAAATTCATTTAAAATTATCCTTGTACGTAACTTGTACCATGGAGGCAACCCGATGAATTCCCATTTATTACGCAGATGTTAAATTAAACACATATATATATAAAACACCTATCACGTGTTGTGCCTCATCTTTACTCCTGCAATATGGTACACGTATCAAGGGTTTGTATAATATAATAATAAATTTTAATAAATGTGCGTAATTTGGGTGATTACATGGCGTGTACTTTTATTCACTGTCCATCCGAAGTACATGCTCGAGGACATGGCATGTAATGTACTTCGGAAATTTTCGGAGTACGCGACATGTTCTATGGGACACATTCCATGTAGTTTCCGCATTACACAGTTTCCAGTCAGGCAAGCCATTTACGGGGTACACAGCCCAACCCTAACCCGAAGGGACTACACACCATGTTCATTGGACCACACAGCGTGTAATCCAGAAACCGTGTGCCACCTGTTTCTGGTCAACAGACGGTGTCTTAAATTCTTAGAAAGAATCCAATACACAGCCTGATTTGGCGGATCAGTCAATGCATTGAACCTAGACTACACAGTGTGTACTTTCGAATACACGCCGTGTATTTTGGTGTCGTACGACCAGAAACGTTTGGCTCCTCCGGACGAGTTCCTCTATTTTATTTTAATCAAAATTAAAAGAAAAATTCTTTTCTGTGAGGTGAATGAGAAATGAGGGAGGAGGAACAGATCTCGAGATTCAGATTTAAAGAATGATTAAATTGAATTGAAATAACTAAATTATTAAATGCGTAAAACATCAACGAAAAACTAAATAATTATAATCAATGATATGACCGCTCTGATACCACTTGTAGGTTCCGAGCGCAGCGAAAGCGCATTGGTGGGTTTTCCCAACTTTAATTTTAGCATTAAACAACGTTCAATCTGAGATCCTTCACGATATAAAACGCCAGATCTTCGGAATGGAAAAAAGAACTAAAAACAAAAGAAGAGTCCCAGAACCATTGAGATAGGATCATCATATGTTGGTTATAATTAATTTAATTAATTCACAAGAATTACCTCGGTGGAATTATTTATTCATTAATGTATCTGGTCATGATCTTGTGATCCGTTATTGCGTCATAGAATCCAAGTATAGGATTCCTCTAGCGGTGATCCACACGTGATCCACATATCTCCGGATGTCGCCGAAGAGATCTCCGGGTGCTAGCGCGGAATAACCTTCACTTGTGATGTCCGCTTTCGACTGCCTTGATCCAGTGGAGGATCTCGCTCTCATAACTTGAGGGAATTCTTGGTGGAAAGGGAATTCTCTCTTGGCTTGAGAGTATTTCCAAATCTGTTGTGCACAACAATATGGCTCAGGAAAAGTGTTGGGGTTGTGAGGATATTTATAATCAGATTTTACGTTAATAGAGTTATGACAATAAATAAACGTGTTTTGCATTTTATTTATTTCACTAAGTCTTATTGATACCCCATGTCGAATTATTAATTCCTTGACATGCGCCCACGCTGATTATAATTAATATCATAAAACAATATTATATCCTCCAAATCCCAGCTGGAAAACTACACGACATGTAATAATTAATACACAACGTGTACTTTTTTTCCATAAAACTACACGACATGTATATTTAATATACACGATGTGTACTTTTATTTTCCATTTTTCTCTACCACATTTATTAGACCTTGAGTAATGGCTATTTATTTCTTAAATAAATGTAACTGCATTACTTGCTAATAAATATATTATTTCGCCCATAATATATTCTCTCGAATAACTAGTGTCAAAATAAATGTGACTAGGCATACTTAAATAATTATTAAACCACATTCGAGAATAATCATTATTTAACTTGTTAAATTAATATTTAACTGAGATACATGGACACACTTAGTGTGTGACCCTCTTGATCTCTTTCTCAGTGGCATTAGGAGGAGCCTACCTAAAGTCCAAGGTTAGCTTCTAGCAACACGCCAAGGCACCCATAGAGAAAGAAGTTAACGCCGTAATGATGTGTCACCTCATACGAATGTTGACTGTGTAATATAATCCCTTTGTCTCGATATATCTAATCATGCGGGTTGCATGCTAGTGCCATCAACCCATGTGCTCGATTATTCTTTCTTTGACTTCCTTGAATTGAACTCTCCCATACCTTACCATATCCATGGATTTATTTAGGCTATATCAATTCCATCAAAGGGCCTGAGATATCTACTTCCATTATGGAACAGAAGGAACAAATCCTTTCTCTCATTATCTATTAATGCGGTATTACTCGTGACACACCCAACAAATCCTACCTCACTGCGAAAAGTGTGTCATCACAGTTTTCATAAATACATCTAAGTGCGCGAGTTGTAATACCCATTAATAATAATCTTAAAGTCTAAGGACCAATACACACATCTGCAGATAGGAACATCCAATGACACTATGAAATGTGGATTTCCTACTGGCGGGTCTTGTTCTCATAATATCCTCCTGGATATTACCAAGGGTGCACACTATGAGAAGGTGCCTCAAAGTTTTATGAGTCCTCACCCCTAATGACCTGTATTATTTGTGTCCCTCAAATAATATCATCTGGCCATAGAACATAATTCAAGAACAGTGTTATGACACTTCTGGGTTCTCATCATAGCAGGGATCCGCTATGACCCATTAATGCAACAGCTGTCCTTAGGACATTATCACATGCATTGTCATGCAGAAGAACTATCAAGATGTGATAATCCATTTATTAATGAATAAAGTACAAATTAGTTGGTTCTAGGCCACCAACTCCAACATATCGTTGGTGAAAATGTTTAAATTCCCGAATCACTAGATTTAGTTTCGCACCAAAGTACCTTCATTATATAACCACCCATCAGAGGTGGTGATGAAAAATGAAGTACATCACTTCATGAAGGTGGTTGTTCACACGTAATCATGAGTTATGTCTTCGTATTCAATTATATGGATAAAAGATATAAAATTATTATAACATTAACATAACCACATTTTATCATAGTAAATATAAATCTTTCATTATGTTAGTATGGTTATAAAATTTTTGAATGATTTTTAAGAATAAAAAAACTTGAAAGGGCTTGGTAAGATCATATATCTTATCCTTGGATAATATCCTTTGGAAAACACATTAAGGATTCTTGAATTAGTGTTTTGGTAAGAAAATGAATCATAGGTTGTGGATAAGTTTTTTTTGATGATATTAAGGTAGATTGTGGTTAGTAAAAATTTTATTTGGGTGTGTGTAGATGTGAGGAGAGGAGGTTCCCTTTTATAAGTGAGGGGAGTTTAACCATTGTAAATACATTTAACATTAAAATAATATAATGTCATTTCCATGGGAAGTGGAACATAATGGAAAATTTTTCGAATATAAGAGAAGTTAAATTTGAACTCCAATAAACTAATCATATTTAGAAAAAAAAATTATTGATATTTGAATCCTAATCTCTTTGTTTAACCCCATATTTAACCCTTGTAACCATTACCATGGTGAAATTTGTTTTACCATGGAAAATGTTCATTACGAAAAAAAATTAATTTGTCTAATTGTATAATTAGAAGATGATGATTAAAAATTTGGAATCCATTTTACAAGAATAAATTCTTATAGGTGGTGTAATTTCTATCCCCATAATCCACTAATAAGTTCCCTGAGCAGGTACGTCACATGGCCTCAATAATGCCTCCTCATATGCCAGAGGATGCTAACTAGTAGTGAGGGAACATGGTGGTATAGTGAGGGAGAATATACCCTCGTATGAAGAGTATATCTATGGTGTAATAAATGAATAAATATCATAAGCATAATATCAAATTACAGTGAAGAGTAATCATACTAATGGTAATAATAAACAAGCGACAAAAATCAATATCTGTTACTATAAACATAATTATGTAATGACATTAATCAAAACCAAAACAAAACATGTAGACATGGCATAAGGCACACATACATAGAGGTATATCAAAAAGATAAAAAATACACAAAAAATGTTTCCAGATAGTATCACAGTCATTAAATGGTATTGTGCTCCCCCTCTCCCATTCTTTAATCAACCAAGCATCAACAACTGGGTGTTTTCCCATATCGTATCACATATTAATATAATCTATCTGTTTATAATTAGAGACCCAAATAGGGTGTGAGATAAACTCTGTAATCTACCACCAATGGTGTCTAAAAAAAATCCAACCTATATGAATGAAAAATTGTTGTGTGTAGGTATAATAAATAAATTGAAATTTAAGAAAAATATAACTATCCAATGGAATTAATTTTAATAGATATATTATAAAACATATGAGTTTCAATATATATAGTATAAACATCATGAAGTAACCAACCCGACAAAAGAAAAATGTGATAAGAGTAACATGCCTACACTAGTTATGCCCTAAGGTGGATAACTTGGGAGACCTATATCTGAAGATATAAATTTGTATGGATGTCACATGTTCCATTACACAATCTTCCTCAACGGTTCAATACATTAAATAATAATACATATGGGTTGCAGGTTTCATGCCACGATACCCCATCCTGTTCCATACCATGATGTTATAGGTTCCATACCATTCTAATAAATTGGTTCCTTGTCAAAATGTATAGGTTTCATACCTTAATATTTATAGGTACCACACATTAATAATCATAGGTTCCATACCTTAATAATAATAGGTTGCACACCTAAATAATATGTTCCATACCACAATAATAGGTCGGTATCATACTGATAAGTAAGAGGTGTCATACATTCATATTAAGTTGGTACCAGACCAAGATGTAACAACATAAAATAAGTAGTATAATAAAATAATATGTCTATTTAAGTTTCCATACCCATTTACAATAATCATATAATCAATCGTTTAATTCATTTTAATAGAATTTAATAACAAAGAGAAGGAGGCATGATCCTATCCCACTAACTCATTTAATTAATAGAGTCTCTCACTACAATGGAAGTGATCTCACACACTGAATGGGGGAGTGTAACATAGGGATGATATGAGAAACACACCACATGTAAAGTTATGGTTGAGGTTTACTACCACCAAGTAGGATTTTTGGAAACAAGGGTGACCCATATTAGAAACAAAAATTAATTTAATGTTCAAAATTTAATTTATAATAAAAAAATAGTACAGTATGAGTCATTATGAAAATAGAATAATAGGTAAAAATCATAGGACAAAAATATATACCACCTAACTTATGGATATAGAGTAGTACTCATCTAGTCTCAACCTTCAGATCCGTCCATATCGAAAGAAAAAATAATTACTGACAAATGGTCTGAAAATAATTTATATGATCTTGCACCAAAATAACTTCATCTAGAGGAATATAAATTATGAGAGGAGATAAATTTTTAGATAGATTACTAGTGGATATCCAAAAAAACATAGAAATACCAAATTAGATTTTGGATAGATAAAGATTCACCAAGCGCAGCATTAGGATTCAAGGGAGATTCAATGGGAGGGAGGTATTGTGAAAGAGAGAAATGAGGGATTCTATCACAAATAAATGTACTTGCTTACTTTTTAAAAAAACTAATTTATAGAATTTACCCAACATATAAATGTTACATCTCGTGTAATTCTCACTGTTTTCCCCTTTGGAGAAAAACCAGTTCATTATGTGCAAGGGGTATAGACAACCTATTTCTTGACATGTATTTAGACTACCTACTACTTCCAACCACCACCTACTTCCATCCAAATACAAACCAACAGGCCTAATAGTTGTATTTTTGGATTTAAACCAAAAGAGATCCCTAATAATGGTTTAGCATGAAATTAAAAGGTTCCATACCTAATATGAAAAAATGGTTCTTACATTCTCCCCTACAAAAACAACTCATCCTAATGTTTCCCATTGAAGGGTGATAAATAATCATATGAGAATAACTCTAGCCACTGTGCATGAATGTCAGCCTCCTACTCCCAAGTCTCATTTTGTATATAGATGTGCTACCATAGCACTCATACAAGAAGAACCAACCTACCTCAGGGAGCCTTCATGATCCAATACTTGAGATGGATAAGATGATCAACAAAGGATAAAACTACCTCCTACACAACCTCATCAAGTTGAAAGATATGAGACATATATGCATAGTAATAGAAAATCTATGAAACATGGAAGAAATCGTTCATAGCTTGGTACCTATGAGGTAACTAAAACCAATAGGATACCAAAAAAAATCTATATAAAACCTAAAAAGGTCCAAAAAACCAAGGATAAGTCTTCCCCTACCATCTAAATCACTAATTATCTAATCTAGAAGAAACATGTAAGAATACCCAATCCCTAACCCCAAACTTTTTCAGTTGATGATGAAGATTTACATGTGAATTCTTCCTAAATTGATTTATAGTGATTCACATCCTCATCAAATAAACCCACTTTTAATTCACTACAGTGAGATAAGGTCTAAGTAAGGCTACCTCACTTGCCTCTAACCAACACAAAGGTGATCAACATGGTCTTCCATATAAATCCTCATAGGGATCCACCTGTATCATCGCCTGGAAGCTTTTATTGTAGGTAAAAAAAAACAAAAGGTATATTTTTCCCCCAATAACCTCTGAAAAAAGGACTCCTTCTCAAAGCATGTCCTCTAAAACCAATATCATCCATTTGGAAAAACCGTTGGTCTAGGGGAGAAAGGATATACAAAAAATTACGTGCATACCCAAAGTATTATATAAACCCTACCAGAACCATGATGTTAAATGAGCATCACTATCTAAAATGATAGTATGAGGGACCCTAGTTAATCATAAAATATTAGGGACATAAATCCTCCCAAAACTATTCAATTATAAGGTTCTATAATTGGTAATATGCGAGTGACAATAATGAACTTATGGATGATCACCCATACTGAATCACTGACTTTAGGGGATCTAAGTAATCTAGAAAAAAATACACCAGGACATCATCTCATTTCCACTTAGGAATGAGAAATGGTTGTAAAATCCATATTAGTCACTAGTGTTCTTCCTTCACCTACTGAAAAGTGTAAAACTAAGTAACAAAACCATATATTTACCTTTTTCATACCAAGACTACAATATTGGTGATGTAAGTCACAATACATATTAGTAAGGCCAAGATGTACCACACATGTAGAAGCATGAGGCTCTTGAACCTATTCCTCATGGATGTTTATAGGAACCCAGACATGTCCATGGATGAATAAGATCTCATCCTCATAAATGATCTATCCCAGTGTTAGATCCTCACCTGAAATGATCTCCAATAGGAAAAAGATCCTAGGGTACAACAAAATATTCATATTCACTCTCTTATAAAGTGAAGAGGTTACTTATAAGGATCTAATTAAAAACTATGCATGATGGACTTCAACCTCAATATAAATCTCAAAAAATAGATCCATAAGCTTCCACTCACTGTTGGCCTCTTGAACTAACTGTGTTTAAGTCAATCATCTCTGAGCATCAACTACAACATTCCCTTTCCTAGGAATATAGGAAAACTCAAAGTTAAAAGAATATAGGTATTCAAACTTTCTTCTATCCATGAGATTTAAGTCAAGAGACATAAAGATGTACCTAAGGATTTTTTTCCTCTATAATCACCACAAAATAATCTCCCAATATGTAGCGCCTCCAAAAATTAAATGAATAAACTATGGAAGCCAACGTGATATCATGTTTTAGATAATTCCTCTCACGTAGTCTTAGATAATGAGACTCATATGCCAATACTCGATCATCCTATATCAGAAATACTCCTAACTCAATACCTAATATATCACAATATACTATATATCATTTTCATCTCTATGGTAGAATCATGATTGTCACAGATGTCAGTCTCCCATTCATCTCTTGAAAGGTGGTGTCATAGGCTCATGACCATATAAACTTTACATCATTCTTATTCAAGACTATAACAGGTGGAGTTGGGCATGAAAAGTCTTGAAAAAACACCAATAATAGTCACCTATCCCCAAGAAAATGTGTACTTCAAAGAAATTATTAGGATACTTCTAGTTAAATACTACTCACAATTTATGTATGTCAACTAATAATACAACATCTAAGATAATATGACCCAGTAAGTGGACTTTATCAATCAAAAAGTTGTATTTAGTTATCATAAAATATAGTTGGTGGTTTTTTGTGTATTTTGAAGGATCTCGAGATGATTTCATGGTTGTGTCAAGTATGATAATACCCCAATATATCATATTTGAATACTACCAAAAATTAATACAAATATGGGTGGAAAACTCAATTCATCAGATCTATGAAATTGGTTGGTGCATTTGTGAGGTCAAATGGCATGGCATAACAAGACACTCATAATGACCATACCTTCTACAAAATGTTTTATGAGGTATGTCCATAAGTCTAACACTTACCTAGTGATTTCCTAAACTCAAATCGATATTCAAGAATACTCTATCACCACATAACTGACCAAGTAGGTCATATATTCAAGGAAAAGGATACTCGATAATCACATTAAGCTAATTCAACTTTCTGTAATCTACAAAAATATTGAGTATTATTTCTAAATTCTTAGAAAAATGGACTAGTGAACCCCAAGGTGAAGTAATAGGATATATGAAACCCATACATATAATTTCTATAGATGTATCTTGGGTTATTGAAACTTATTAGTGGAAATCCAATAAGGAATAATAGACATTGGTGAAATTCCTAGAACCAGCTGAAAAGAGAACTCCACATATCAATCAAGAGGTAAACTATACAATTCATTAGGGAAAACATCCCTAAAATGATCTACTATCGGTGGGAATTTAGCCTCATGTAATCCCCACTCATCCATAGAAAGGCTAGCAATCTGTAATTTCATTCCACTCAACCAATGATGCTATAGAATATCACTACATTTCTAGACATCCTACTTAGCATTGTGAATATAAGTACCACCCTATGGTGATGAAAATGACACCATCCCATGATAAAAATCCATATTGTAATGATAAGGAACTAACCAGTCAATCATGGTAATAATGTTAAACAAACATATCTCAAGGATGAATAGGATTCATAGGAAATGATAGCCGTCTATCTCCAGGGGGAACTCCATACAATGGTGCATTCACTCAGAATGTAAATCCAAAAAATGGTGTCAAGGGTCCTCACCCACATATATTTATTTAATCATGACCATGAGTATTAAAATAGAGAAAAATTGATAAAAGAAATTAAATCACTTTCATAAAAAAAGTAGATACCAAGGTAGATGCTACAAAAATAATACATAGAACTGTAGAAGGTTCATGAATCTTCTCTCCAGGGACATTGTTTCATTGCATAAACTTCACCCATCCTACATCCCTAAGATTAAACATAAAATACTTGAAAAGGCCTACTATACTGATGTTTTTAAATTAGTGTTTGGCTTCCCCACCTATGCCCACCTCCTCAGCATGACTAAATGGTACCAATCAACCTCCTCATCTGAGGTATAAATTCATATCCTACTACCATACCTGATGTTAGTGATGATGCACTGTCATTGGCCACTAAAAGATATATTATATGAAATAGTTATAAGTGTCCCATACCACCGATGAATCTTTACTTAACTAGGGCCCTCTCAGACTGAGGTTGCATGTGCCCATGAATTTGGCACTAATGATAGACTATAAAAACCCTAGTTCATGTACTCTGAAAGGTACTTCCCTCCCAAGATGTCTAAAAAAATGCTTCATGCCACAATATACTACACTACTAGGTCTATAAGCTGATCCATTATAATTTGGACCTCTAGATTCCCTCAGATTACATTAAGAGATAAGAACCTGATTCACTACATCAGATATAGTTGTCATAAAAAACATTCACCTATGAAGGAATAGGATTTCTAAGCCCATCCTCAAAACATATTTCTTTTGATGGTTCATCAGCTATTTAGATAGGATGAAAGCATTGAAGCTCTGTAAAACGAGATGCGTAATCTATAATTGACATAGAACCTTTCTGTAGACTCATAAACATGCTAGAACGGTTATCCCTCAGGGTATTAAGAAGGAAGTTATCATTGAAGCTATATTGGAAATCCCTCTAAATCACTTCTTGGTACTAACCAACACAATTTCGAATATGCCACAAATGTTTAGTGAATCCACAATGAATATACGTAGTGATATTCACTGTCCAATTATGAGGTATCTCAAGGTTCTAAAAGATTGATAAAACAGTCTCAATCCATAAATCTATATATTGGGGCCACCATCGAATGAAAAGGTTGGTGGAAATTGCTTTAGAAACTCCCATGTCAACTCTCCCATAGAAGGGCCAGGTCCTAGAGCTCCCTATATAGTCTCTATAATCTAAACAAAACTCTCTCAAAACCAGGTATCACTACTCACAATAGGAACAACAATAAATTCTATAGGTGGAAAAATAGGAGGAAACACTGGTGAATCCTAGCCCACCACCTCTAGAGCATGGCCATCACCATCCTCCTTGATCATTACTTTATGATGTTGTGGTGTCATTTCTTAAAAAATACCATGTACACAACTCATAAAACATTTAATGAAAGTAAGATTATAGGTAAAAGAATTAGACTGGTTCAAGAATTCCTATATAAAAGGAACACCTATCTTCTTTCTCATATATCTAGGTTTGGTGATAGGGATGATCATTAAGAATATATGACACACTTCTAACTTCCCACTACTAAGGTGGTGTCTGGGTTAAGCTATCTATTTCACATAAAGGGTCCCAATGTGTGGACTTTAAATTTCATGTTATATAGAAAACCCCCTTTAATTTTAAATTGGAATCCACATCTAATGGAGAATGAATTAAAACTTTTGATTTATCAATTCCTTTACTTTCATTACAGAAAAGTTAACTAAAGCACCCTTCCAAATCTATACAGGTACACACTTTATAAATTTGAAGTGGTAGTTCATTTGACTAATCATAACCTTACATTCAATAGATGACTGTAATAGGTATCATAAGATGATTTTACTAAATTAAATTTCATTCCCAATTTATAGAGGTACTTGAACTCTATAAATTACAAATGAAATTCATGTATTTCAACTCAACTAGAGTTTCAATATATTTAACATCAATCACATAACTCAATCATATGATTATTGTTTTGATAAGGTTAAAAAATTAAACATTATGGAAAAAACATATAGGTTTATGTAGAAACTTCAATACACCATTTTCTATGCCCTTTTTCATCAAAAAAACGTTAGTTTCACAACAGATACATAACTCAAGACACATACAACAAGTATCATGAAATAAGGCAATGAAACCTATATGGAATGGAATAATACATGCCATATTAGTCCTATATAGTGCCTAAAATGATTCATGATCAATTCATCCTTTCTGTAGAGATCCAATGATAAAATATAATCCAAAATCATAATAATAATAACTTTACATACCATGTGTGTCACCCAATGGTGGAATAAAATCAACTATAATAGGCAACCAAATCAACATATCTCATCCTAGGATTTTTTTTCATTATATGTGGGTTAGATACTCCCAAGAATAGGCTCATTACCAAATTAAAAAACATCCTTGTCTCCTTCCTACCATCCCAAAATAGTATAGAGAAGACAAGGAACCCTTTGATTCAAAATTTTAACATCCCAACCCGAAATACACTAAGAGGTTTCCCGAGTCGGTGGTTCACATCAGCTCAAACACGCCTCCTCATATTCTGGAGGCTACTAACTAGAAGTGAGTATCCATGGTGGTACAGTGAGGACAATATACACCCAAAATCATAGTAGCATAGTGGCATAATAAATTAATAAATATAGGAAGTATAATATCATCCAACAGTAGTAGGTTAACATCGTGATGATAATAATAAACAAGCCATGAAATTAAATATCTAATTATATACACATAACAATGTAGTTTCATGTCTATAAACAAAAAACAAAAAAGCATACATGGAAGCAGTCACACATACATTCAAGTATATCAATAAAATAAAAAAGACAAAAAAATCACTCTTTAGATAGAATCACGAGGCATAGCTCAGTCCTATGCTTCCCTATCCCATGCTATAATCAGTCAAGTATTAGAAAATGGTCACTTTATTCTATATCTATCTAAATTAACATAATCTTAATGGGTACCATTAGGGGCCCTTATAGTGTGTGAGATAAACTCAATAGTCCACCACCAAAGGTGTCTAACAAATCCAACATGGGTGAATAAAATATATTTGTGTTCAATTATAACAAATAATTAGTAATTATAGAAAAATATAACCAGTACATGGGATACATTGTAATAGAAATAGTCTAAAATATATGAGTGTAAATATATAAATTATCAATAGTTGGTAAAAACTATCACAACATACATAATCCACATGTGATAAGTGTAACGGGCCTACATGGGTGAGGTTCTATGGTGGATAGCTAGGGTGACCTATATTTGGAGATGTAAATTTGTATTGGATTCATTTGTGCCATACATTTATCCTACTCAATGGTTCCAAAATATAAATAATCATACATTGAGTTTGTATGTGTTATGCCTTGATTCCCTAGTCGGTGCTATACCATGATGTCATATGTGTCATAACTTTATAATAAGTCACTTCCATAATGAAATTTAGAATTATCATACCTTAAAAATCATAGGTTCCGTACATTAATAATAATAGGTTCCATAACATAATAATCATAGGGTCCATACCTAAATAATAAATTTCATACTTCAATAATAGGTAGGTGTCATAGTGATATGTAACAAGTGTTATACCTTCATAATAAGTTAGTTCTATACCAAGATGTTAGAACATCGTATAGGTAATATTAAAAAAATGTGGAGGTTAAATTAGTGGTCATACCTATTTATAATTATCATTTAATATACCATTTAAATCATTTTAATAACATTTAATAACATGGGAAAAGATACATAATCCTCTTTAACTAACTCATGTAATTTATAGAGGCTCCCAATACATGGGTGATGAGCACACACACACAAATGGGTGGTGTAACATAATGAAGATATGAGAAACACCCCCCATGGGTGGTCTAGTTTGAGGATGAAAACTACCAACCATGTCCGGTTAATTAAGGGGATCCTATATTAGAAGAAAAAATTAATTTAATGGTTATCATTTAATTTAGTAGTAATAAATTTAATATTTGACGTGTGAAATAATGGAAATAGTAAACTAGAAAAATAAAACCGTATGAAAAAGGTATATATCATTTACCTTATGGAGGTATATGATTACTTCTACATTACAAGCCTTTGGTTTGGCATAAATTGGAAGAAAATAGAGAAACATACAAACTTCTTAATAATAGGGCATACTATCTTGCACAAAAAATAAAATTTTCTCAAGGAAGATAAATGACTAAAGGAAAAAAAGGATTTGAGATGTTACCAGTGGCTATCCAACATGATAGAAAGATCTTAAATCAGAATCTAAATAGTGAAAGATTCATAAAGCCTAGATTTAGGCTTCATATGAGCTTCAAGGGGATAGAGGAGTTCTGTGAGAGATAAATGAGGGATTCTATAAAAAATTAGAGACCCTACCTCCTGTTTACAAAAACTAACCCAAGGAATTTTCATAGTGTGTAAACCTTACACATCGTATAAAGCTTAGATTTTCTCCCCTTATTAAAAACTGGTTCACGACAAGAAAGGGATATAGAAAATGGAGGCTCGTCCTAATTGGAAAAGGCTATTATCACATCATCTTGGAAATATAGGAACAAATCAATGTGGTTTGAAGGATGGGGAATCTAAACATAAATCCCAACATTTTGTGTCTCTCGGAATGGGAGGAAAACTTTAATCCCTTTAATCAGAAGCACACAAATGCTCAGGTATGGTCTAGGATTCATGGATTTCCATGGGTGTACTGGCACCCAAAATCTCTCAATGACCTGGTGAACAACTTTGATACTCCTCAAAAAATTGATAAATGGACTCTTTGTGGGGATATTGGACTATATGCAAGAATTCTTGTTGATATTAACATGGAATATTCTACACCAGACCACATCTCCCTCATCACTAATGATCATAAGTTTGGGGTAATGATTAAAATTTAACACCTCCCACCTTTCTATTATCATTGAAAAATGGTAAGGCTTGTTATTGATAACTGCAAGGTGGTTAAAAAGCTGGTTGTAGCATCCCCTGACACTACAACATGGAAAGAAGTCCCAAGAGGAAAGAAGGACAAGTCAGTAGAAAAGAGGACAGACATGCATGAGAAGAAAAAGTATATGAATAGGGGGAATGTTGATAGTACAATTAACTCATGGGATTAATTGGTGGATGAGGAGGAACAAGAACTGATATCGTTAAATCTGAACAAGAAGCCTGGATAAACTATATATCCTGCATCTAGCACACAAGATGCTTCTAAATTTAATGATGATGATGAGTTTATAGCCCTCTCTTTGGAAATACATGAAATGGTTTGAGTTCTTCAATCCGAGTAATGATTTATAGAAATCATTTCCCATAATATTAATATATCCTTGCAGAAGCTGGATTGCACTGATGGTCAGGATCGACGGATAATGGACAAGAAGAATCCTACCCCGACACATAGGCTAAAAACCTCAAACAAATAGCTGGTCACACCATCCCTATTAGGATAGAATATAAATTTCATTACAATTTTTTTGCAGTTACAAAATAGTCATGGTACTAATGAAGGAGAATATCTCGCTTCACACATGGTTAAGATTGTGAAAGAACTTACAAAGTACTAGATAGGGGTACCTGGCGATTCATAAATCCCAAACTCAAATAATAAAAACAGAAGGTTAGGCAGAACAAAGAAAGTGGAACTTTCTGAAAAGGGGCCCAGAACCCCCAAAACAAGGCCCAAATGAAGATAATTTTCTTGAACTGCCCGGGCATAGCCAAACCTGGCATTGAAGGTTCCCTAAGTCTACTGGGAAGAATGTACAAGACTGAGATCATTGTAGTTATTGATCCAAAAAGAAACTTACTTACATAGGACATATTTAAGGTCATTAGTGGGTAACATCTTCTGGGGAAAATCTAGACCCAATCTTGTCATGATCAGCTTTGGCTCATTTTCCACAATACTATGGATATTCCTATAATCTTCCAGCAAGACGATCAATACATCACTTGCTATTTTACAAGGGAGAACAAGAAAATATTATGTAATGTTCTTTATTTATTCAACAATTACAATGATACGAGATCACTTTGGAATCAAGTGCAGAACCATGTAATCTCTTTTAGGGAGTCTTGGGTTCTCATTGGAGATTTTAATGCCATTTTTCATGCTGATGAAAAACTAGTATTCGTGAACTTCTTAATCTCTATCAAAGAGTATAATGCATGCATTGAGAGTGATAGTTTATCAAAAGTTAATCTTATTTTTTACAAGTACAACATGTATAGAATACATTTGGGTTGGGTTAAAGCTAGTAGGATTGATCATGCTTTTGTCAACAATTCCTCATTGGGTAATTGGAGATATATTTCATGTATCACTCTTGAAAATCATAACTCTGACCATCATCCAATCTTAGGGAGTTTTCTCAGTGATGAAAATAATACTTACTTACCCTTTAGGTTTAACAATGCTTGGATTGATCTCCCAGAATGAAACATACTTGTGCAAGACACTTGGACAAGGAGTGAGTGTCATGACAATCCACTCTCATACATTTCAAAATTTAAGAATCTCAAGGTCCACATAAAGGAATGGATCAGTAATAGTTTCAGCCAACTTGATGGGGAAATTGATGCTCTGGAAACTTCCCTTCACTTGTTTCAAGAAGATCTCACAAGTCATAACTTCTCTGGGGGAATTGATAAGAAGGTAGAGATATCTTACAAATTTCAAGAGCATGTAAGACTTAAAGAAAACATGCTTAAGGTTACCTTTAAGACAAAATGCCTAAATGACAGAGACCAAAACACCAAGTTTTTTAATGATATTCAATGGTCAAGGTAGGATAATAAACCTCTCTCTCTCTCTCTCAAAGGATGGTGAAAATATTCTGAATGATAGGTATTCCATCATCACACACAATGTATCCTATTATGAAAATATATTTAATTACCACCCAAGAATGTGTAAATTAAAGAGGGAATTATCCCCATGTTGTTCACTGAGGAGGACAACCTGATCCTTAACCTCATTCCTCTTGAGTCTGAAATCAAAGATGTTGTATTCAGTCTAAATAAGGGCACCTCACCTAGCCCGAATAGGTTTACTATTTTTTTCAGCACTTCTGGGATGTCATTCATTTGGATGTCTATCAGATGGTAAACCATTTTATTGGGGTTGGATCCTTCTCTATAGGTTTTAATGCACAATTCATCACCCTCATAATGAAGGTTGAGAATTCTAGTGAAACCAGACAGTTCAGACCTGTTGATCTTGTCAATATAATCTATAAGATCGTCACCAAAATTTTGGCTAACATAATTGCTCGAATCTATCATAAGTTGATATCTTGGAACCAATTCAGATTTTTAGGGTAGAAACATATGGAATTGCTTGATATATGCATTGGATTTTGTGAAACTTCTCAAGAAATAAACAAGGGGAGGAAACATTGCTCTCAAATTCGACATAAAAAATCCTTTGATATTATGGACTGGGGTTTCATTTGAAAAATCCTTACTAGTTTTAGCTTTAATGGTTAGTTCATTTGCTGGATTAAAAATATTCTTGGTTCATCTCGTATATCTATGTTGATCAATGGATCCATGGAGGGTTTTTTAGATGCTCTAGAGGGGTGAGGAAATGAGACCTTCTCTTGGCCATCATCTTTTTCATCTCTGAAGATTATCTCAGTAATCTCCTCCTCCACATGGTGGACACGGGTGAACTAAAGACCATCAGGGTAGCTCGAGGTACCTAAGAGACATCTCATATTTAATTTGCTTCTGAAATCATCATTTTTTCTCAGGGTGATAGAAGGAATTTTAAAAACATCAAAGAAACTCTTCTCTATTACTAAAGTCTCTCAGGATAAGAATTCAGTTGGGGAAAGTCATTCATATACATTGGAAAAAATTATTCAGCCTTTAGGAAAATCAGTATAACCAGTGACTTAGGTATAAGAGAGATATCTCTTCCTTTCACTTATATTAGAGTACCCATTTTTTGTGGAAGACCTCATGAATCCGAATTCCCCAATATTCTAATCCTAATTAGAAGAACCTTGACCTCTTGGAAATGAAAATCACTCTCAATGGATGGAAGAATCTGCCTTGACAAGCATTTCATCATTTCTTAAATGTTCTACTCCTTCATGCTATAATCACGACCTACCTCGGTCATCAAGTCCATAAAATACATATTGAGGAATTTCATTTAGGGTGGAAGCATATTAGAGAGAAATATCAGCACTGTCTCTTTGAATAAATGTTGCACCCCCTATGCCACTAGGGTATTGGGATCAAGAATCTGACCATTTTCAATCAATCTTTATAGGCCAAATTCATCTGTAAACTGATCAAATCTAAATATTAATCTCTTTCCTTCCTGAGATATAGTTTTTTGGACATGTTGAAAGTAGGAAACAACTACTACATTGAATATTTGACTTGGCCTTAACTCAAGGTAGTTTTTTCACAGGATTTTAATGAACTCTCATTGGATGGTCAATGTAAACTCCTCCTTAAGATTCTAGTTTGATAACTAGATGGGTGGGAAAATCATTGACATCATTAACACAATGGATAATTCTACTTATTATAGCCTCTCTATTAGGGATCAACTGGCCAACACAATCTCTTTACCCCTAAAGTTCAACAGATCGTTGTAAGCTATAACTTCTCAAACAAGGATTACATGCTAATATGAGAGCTTTATTTTAATGGACAACTCACCTCCAAAGGGTTTTACAAGCACAGTTTCCATGGTCATCAGAAATGGATTGAGAGATTCTACAAGAACTGTTTCCTACCTTTTAGGTTCACTCTTCTAAAGAGAATATCCTATAACAAAAACCCCACTGATGATAATCTTCAGAAAGCTGGAATTTCTTTTTGATATTTGTATGTCCTTTTCCACCAACACTGAGAGGACATAGATCACCTCTTTATTTGCTATCAAACTACATCCTCCCTCTGTAAGGCCATATTAGAGATCTTTGAGGTTCAGACTCCATAATAAAGGGCCATCATTGAACTATATATTGCAATCCTTAGTATCTTGAAGCCTATGAAGGTTACTATCCTCCTGAGGGAGGCTTCTGCTGAACTAGTCCATGTAATCAGTAATGGCCACAATAAGGACCTGTATGAAGGAAACCGCTTAACAATTAATGTTTCACTCACTGGAATCATCTTGGAAGTCTAGCATACTAACTCTATGCACTCGTAATTCTGTAGTAACTCAGTGATTGACTTCTCATTATTGTGGTGGTTTAAGGTGGCCGAGTCTTTCCCCCTCCTCATAACACATTTTAAGTCTTTTGGACTCCACCCCTTGATGGCTAGATAAAGTGAAACATCGAAGGGGTATCCAAAGGGAATCCAAGGCCAACTAGGTATGGATTTGTCTTCTGGGATTCTGTTGGTGATGTCACAGATTTTTTTTATGGATCATGTGGTAATGCAACACCATTAGATGTTGAGATGATGGGTCTAATCAATGCAGTATGCATTGTGCAACAAAGGGATATAGATAACATCTGGTTCGAATGTGACTCTATAACTATTGTTCAGGCTGTTCACAATGGGTAGGTTCATCTCTCTTAGAGGTTGACAGAAAACTGGGATTACTGTCTAATTCACCTTTACTCAATGAATTACAATACTACACATGTCTTCAATGAATCCAATATACTTACGGACGCGCTAGAAAAAAATGGAGTTCACGAGGAGGCCAACATCTCCTCCAACACTCTTTCGAGTGATATTATACATATCATTCATAGATACAAATGTAAGGTTCCTACTTTTAGACTCTTGTAGCTTCCTTTTCTTTTATTCAAGATCCTTTAGCTCACATTTCTCAAAAAAATGAAACAATTTTTTTAGAAAAATGGATTTTGAAGCATAATATTGAATTTATACCAAAATCGTGCATAGAATTGATTCTCATTAAATTAATTGGATTATGAATAAAAAAATTAGAGTAATTTGAATTTAAAGTAAATATAAAACTGAATGAAACCATGATTTTAATTAATTTAATAAAATTATTAAAAACAATTTTTTATTATAATAAAACATTACATAGATTTATAAAATGTCAAACAAACATTGATAAGTTCAAAAATAAATTTTTAAATGAATTATATTACATCATAGATATATATTTAACCTATAAAAATCTCTTATAAACTATCAAGTCATTCATATATCATAATAATGTAATAAAAGTGTCAGTATTTGTAAAATCAACATTTTTCACTATTCACCCAGAGATCAACCTTTTCATAAAAAACTCTAAAATTCATCATAAGATAGTTTTGACATGATGAACTAAAAATGAAGTTAATTTTATTTCATATAAATTTATAATTAGTTGAGTGTTAATATATTAATTCACACATTGAAATATTTCATTTTATCATAATAACCATTTAAAAGTGATAATTTTAATTTATTAATAAAAATTACAAAATACACAAAAGACACTTTTTTAAAAAATATCCCTTTTTAAAATTGAATAATTTTAATTACAACATATTGATTATTCTTTTTATAATCAAAAATTTCATCAATAAATAATAAAATACAACATAATTATAATAACTTATTAATATATCTACATTTACTAAATGATTAAAATAATATTTCATGACACATTTTAGTTTGGTGTTGTGTGTAACATAAGCTAATGATCATTGTATTATTTTAAGAAGAATTACATACTTAAATATAAAGGTATTACATTATCCTCTCAAAAACAAATATGTAGATGAAATTTTAATATTTTTCTTACCAAAATAATTATATCATGTAATTTTAATAATTTCATATCTATATTTTATCATGATAAATAACTTATAAGTTACTACTACAAAACATAGTATTTCTTAATTTAAATATTTCTAAAACCATGTATATCCCTTTATAAGAAACATAATGAGTCTCAAAAAACATACCTTGATAATTGAGCACTATTTTCTGGATATGAATTAGTAAGTTTATCTACTTATTTGGGTTTACAAATTCATTTTCCATCAATCTAATGAATAAGAGAAAATTTATATACTTGTTTTTTCTATTCCATAATAATAATTCCATCATTTAGTTGTGTTTCAAGCAGTTTTCTACCTATACATCATTTTATATTCTACATGATAAATATAAATGATAAATATTTCAATAATAATTCACTAAAATTAACTTTTAATTGATCATAAGATCTATATGATGTTTGAAAATTTATGCATCCAGTATCTAGTCATTTAAAAAAACAAAATATGGTTTGAAAAATTTATGATATTACAAAATGTGAATAATCCTTCATGTTAATAAGAGATACAATAATCTAAAAAACAACACTAATAACTCCCAAATTTCATCTTAAATCATTATATAATTAACTAAATCTTAAAATTCATTAAATATTCTTGAAAAATATTTCAAACCTAATAATTTGAAAGATTTAATCTCATATTCTTGCAAAAATCAACTGACCTTTTTACCTAAGAAATTATTAGACCACAATAATGAATAAAAATTATTTCCTACAATATTTTAAACCCAAAAATCTGGGAAATATATGCTCCTAGAAATATATTATTATCTATAAAAATAAACTGAATCACCTTTCAAATGAATTAATCTTTAATCCTCATGGTATTTCATAATGTACAACTTATAGTACCAACATCAATTAACCCATTTCCACTATTAATAATTACTAAAAATATAAATCAATAAAAACATATTAATATACATTATAACTGGTCTTATGGAGTATATGAATTAACCATGACATTTCTAGAATTAGTATCAAACATGGTGCACAATTAGGGAGAGATGGGAGAAGTAGTTTTAGGTGATTTTAGCGACCATGATGGCTCCATGTGTTCATTGAGGAAGTTGGATTTTCCATGAAAAATTGAGAATTAATTACTAGATGGGGGACCTCTCATAAGTTCTATATATTTAGAAAGTTTCTCTTTGAATGTTCAATAAGATGTCCCACATCATTTGGAAAGAAAAATCATGATCGATGGTGATCATCATTGTGAATTTTCATCTTTGATAGATAGAGTTCCAAAGAGAATAATTACGAGAGATAATACCACTAAAATTATATCTAATAAAGATTAAATCATAGATCAATTTATGATTTTAATGTAAATGATTATTGTGTATTTGGTTTTACCGTCAGGAAGTTGACCCTGAAGTGTGGTTGATATCTCGATTCATCTTTGAATCATTTCAGTATTTCATGAATGGAAATTTCCTTCAATGGGGTGAAGGTACTACCACATGATACTATATTTCGATGATATATAGTGGAATGAATGGTTATTTTGTGTGATTTCCCATAAAACAAGGACCCCTTGTATTCAATAATGTGTTCACATTTCAATCCATTTACAATAAAAAAACACTAATGTTTAGGTATGGGTTCAAGTGTTTATCATGAAATATATTTTATGGAATCTACATATTCATTATGATATATCCTGCTATGTGGGAGTTCCTAAAACTATTGATGGTTATAATAAAGAATATAGGTTTTTATATTTAAATAGATTATTAGTGGAGGTGTATTTGAATTCAAATCTTATTGATAAATTCATTTTTTCCACTACCTAGGTTGATATTAATTTAAAGAATATATATGAGTTCATACCTATCTTTTTCTTTCACTTATAGGTTATATAGAACTCTCAAGTTAAGTGTTTTAATGATAATTATTGTTTTTTTATGAATCAAGGGTCATTATCTTGAGAACTAAAAGAAAATTAGTAATGGATGAAGGAAAAGGGGTGGGTTTGTCTCATGTAATATTGACGATAGCTCTCTGAATTCTCTGTAGAAACTCCTAAGGAAACATTCATTCCTATCATATAATAACAACAATATCTCGCCAGAGTGGTAAATGAAATAGTAAACATAAATGTTGAACCTTCTGTATCTTCTACCACTTTAGAGATGAATGACCATGGTTAGGAGTTTGATCAGGAATAATGACTACAACCCTCATTAGTGGTGTCTAGTAATTTTTTTTGGGGAATTAGGATGCTATTAATAAATGTAATGATTCCAAAATTACTAATGGAATTAATCCTAAAGAGTATTATGTGGGAATTATTTATTATGGTTCTACAGGCTAGGGGGATTTCTCCCTGAATGATTTTTGTAGTGAATATCATAAGTAAGTCACACTTAAGGGGCATACTAGGGTTTTAGATCTATTTAGGGGTTAGCCTAGAGTTCAACATTGAGGAAAATATACTCTATTTAGGGATAAAAGTTTATCTGATTTCATAGGGAAAGACATGGATTATCTAATCATAATGGGAATGATATAATTTGTTGTCTTGAGATGCAGTAGTTAGTTAACTACAATAAATCCATCTAGGTGGTGATGATATCCTCTATAATTACTAGAAAGTGGTTTTATATATCATATGAATATAGAAAAGATGATATAATTTATATTAAATCACCTTCCTATAGGGATGAAGTCAATAAAGATAAGAATATGGATGGTGAGGGCTTATCATCTATTCTAAAAAATATTTCACGGCCTAGGAAGGATTACTCCATGCAAACTCCCTCCATGAGCACTACATCTAATCCCATTATAGAAGTAATCTTGGCCAATGCTAATTCATTCTATTCTATATGTTATAAATATGATTGGGAAAAATATTTTTAAGAAGTTAATCATTTAGATTATGATTTTTTATGTTTTTTCATTATTATGGTTCTATTTTGAATGAGGGATGGTTGGAAATGTTAGATCCATTATCCCATATTCAATGAGATTGTTTTTGATTTATTTTAATAATAGGGGTGTCAAACCAAGAATGGAATTTCTAGGTGTATAGTTAAACCCACTAATTTGGCAATGAGTGAAGATCGAGTTCATACCCAAGAAACCATTTCAAGGTTCCTTACCCCTTGGTTTATTTGTTCCAAAGAATGTATCATTTTTTTGGGGCCAGATAAAGATTTTATTTCTATGAAACCACACACTCTTTACTTTTCCAAAAAATTTAGGATTTTTTCTTATATTCAGAATTATCCATATCAGTTTCACTGATTTTTTTCCTCATAATCCCTAAAAAACATAATATATCAACTTAATTAATATCACCTCAATATTAAATCACATAAAACCATAAACAGTTATCTATATCATAGTAATCTCTCAAAATATAATTAATCATTGTAACTCATATTGCACAAAACAACAAAAGGTCATATATTCCATTAAAACGTTGATTGACCATAAACTTATTAAACCATGACGGTATATGAAACTATTACAAATATCCTCATAAAATAACATCATAACATCTACAGTTTATAAATTCTTCTATGATACCAACTTTAATGATCCAAACCTACACTGATAGATCTGGTTCTAAAATTCATACACTTTACATACGAGTTTTAATAAAAACAGAAGTGACAAAATATTAACTGACCATTATTAATACATCAATTAAATTATCGATTCCCTTATATATCTAATCCATTTTTTATGTTTATAGTTTTAGATAATTATTAAAATAATTGAATATCATGACCCATAACTTTCTCACATGATGGATATTTTCCTACTATACCCATATTTTATTATTCCATAATAAGTCGTCAACATATCTCTTAAAATTTTCTACAAATGATAACCTTCTTTAAATATCATATGTATTAATATTATTCCAAAATTTATTAAATATAAATAGAATAAGGGTGTGCTCAAATTTTCTATAAGGTTATCATACATGTATATCTATCATATAATAAATAAGTTAGGAATAATATGTAAATAATAAATGATAATAAAATAACCTCATATAACTAATCACTCGATCTTGAAATACATCCTTAAATAATAATTCCAAAATCTCAGGGAAATTGATAAATAGTTTCAGAATTATGGAATGCATAATTATGGATACCACAATATTAATATAAAGTCATTTTTACAAGATATCATAAACATACCATCAAGTATTCATTCAAAGACATCATAAATAATTGGAAAGGTATGCACCAAATTCCCAAGATAGTTTTTCTTATGAGACCTATGCATACATCAAAGGGATATATAATATCAAGATCAAACATTCATTTACTGATTCCAATGAATTCATCATTTGAAAAAAATTAATTATAATACAATATATAATAAATATTTCATAGTAATCAGTAAAAATATATATTGGAAAACATGCATTTAGAATGTTAATATTTCCCCCAATTAATAAATTTAATAACATGATAATAATATATCCATAGAAATAAGGTGGATATTATCATTATATAATATCCACATTTAATCATAATAAACTTTAAAGGATTTTGGAATAGATGAAAAACACTTTTATAAAATAATTAATTTTTTTTGAAAACAATGAAGAAAATTACTTTTCTTTTGGTAATTTTTAAAAACTAACCCCCCCCCCCAAATGGGAATATTATTTTCATTAAAATAAAATGAATATATGAAATTAAATATTCATAATGAATATAGTACATGATATTGGGAAACTATATTTATATCATGAATGTTACAAAAATACATTATTTTCACACTTTTATAATGAATATAAAAATAAATTATATAGAAATCATTAAAGGGATTTTTTTTAAATTTTTTAATATATAGTAAACATATATTGAAATTAACTTTTATAAATCATTTTAGTATATATAAGAACATTCATGAATAATAATAATGAATAAAAATATGGCAAAAAAATGATTCTCATCCAAAAAAGAGAAATAAGGTTAGTTTGTCATAAAAACATTCTTCCAATGGTTTTGAGTACCAATAACAAGAAACATGGAAGTAATAATTTTTAAAAAACTAAAAATAACAAGATTATAAGAAATTATATGGGTATTAAAAGAATTATATCAAATAATTACCCCAAAAGATATTCTATAATAAATAATCTAGATTAAAAGTTATATTGAAACATAAACCCTTACCTTGGATTCCTACTTGGTAGAACACATAAAAACATAAAACATAATAAATTTATAATTATTATTCATCTATATTCCATAATTATTTATTTATATTATTATTTATATCATTTATTTAATACTTATTGTAAACAATTTACTCATAATTATTCATTAAAATAAATTATTTAAGTGTTAACTATTTTGTTTCTCATGCATATTTCCATTCAGTGGTTCAAGTCCTTGAACATTGGTTATGGTTTAAAAACCTCAATAATGTTAATTAAATCATATATATAATTTTTAATACATTAATTTTTTATTGACATCCAAGTATGATGATTTTGAGAAATGAAATACATTGTTCGTGGAGGTTGTAGTCTATATGTATGCATGTATTACATTTTCATTTTTTTTAAATCACAGAATGGAGAAAAAATAGAAAATATATATTTATTAACCAAAATTATGTAATAAATATCACGTTTATTAAATAATTTAATTAATATAACCATCCATTTGAGGTGATAGTGATAAATGATAATATCGCTTTATTGAGGTGGTAGTCAACATACACACACGAGCAATGTTTCCATTTTACAATAAATGAGAGGGAATGAAATTAGATAGTGTTTTATCGTTATAGAATAATAATAATTTCATAAATAAGATATATATTCATTTAATATATATATATATATATATTCATCCATGAGGGGTGGTTATGAAAAATTAAATCCATCGCTTCATGGAGCCGATAGTCCGCAAGAATGCTAGAGTGATGTTTTTATTGTACATTATATGAAAATGAAATAGAAATTGGTTGAAAAATTAACTTAAAAAATATTTTAGTATATTAAATATAGTTATTACATTATATTAAGATTGTTATATAATATATGGAGTGGTATTAAAAAGAAATATAATTTAAATAGATTTGTAAGAATATATACCACTTCATTGGATAATATGCTTTTAAAAACACATTAAGGATTATTGGATGGACCTGTAGTAAAGAAAAACCTATAATTAATGGATAAGTGTGTTGAAAATGTATTTTTTTATGTATTTTTTGATCAAATTATTTTTTGTATGTATAATTTTGGAAATGATATGTCCTTTTATAAGTGAGGAGAGTGACACCATTGAAAATATCTTAAACTTTATAATAATATGAAGTCATTTTCATTGGAAAATGGAACTAAATAGAAATATTTTAGAATATAGGATAACTTAAGGTTTAAATCCATTCATAAAACAAAATTTATACTAGTTTTATCATTTTATTTATCCTTATCTCTTATTTTAACCCCCTCATTAACCATTTTAACCCTAATCATGATGACATACTTTTTACCATGGTAATGATTCAATATGAATAAAATTGAAATGAGAACGTTTAAATAATTTCAATACTAAATGTGTAATATATTTTATAATATTAAGTTCTTATATATTGAAAAAAATAATTTTAATATATGTAAACAAAACGCAATGAAAAATACACTACGGGAAAAAGGGGTTTTTGCGACGGGTTATTTGCGACGGGGGTATTTTCCCGTCGCAAATAACCACTTATTTGCGACGGGGAAATCTCACCCGTTGCAAAAGGCTTGGCACGCAAAGCGCGCCAAACCGCGGGAAATTTATTTGCGACGGGTGGTTACCACCCGTCGTAAATAACCAGCGGCGGTAAAAACTATTTGCGACGGGAATATACCCCGTCGCAAATATCCGGCGGCGGTAAAAACTATTTGCGACGAGAATATACCCCCCGTCGCAAATAGTATGTCAGTAGGTTAATCTTTGCGACGGGTCCCGTCATAAATAATACTATTTGCGATGGGTATCCTGTTGCAAATACTCCCGTCGCAAATAATCTAACCTATAAATACCCCCACCCATTTTTTCTATTCATTCTCAGCTTCTCTCAAAACTCTATTTTTAGAGTTCACAGTTTCTTAAGTTTAATTTGTATTTCCAGATTTGATATTGATGTCATCAACAATTATCGGAGATCAACCTCAAATCAATTTTAAAGGTATTTATTTTATTTTAAATTTAATATTTAATTTAAATTTTTTATTAGTTTTATTTATTTTTAATTAGTTGTAATTTAATTGTGTTTATATTGTTTTTTTATTTAATAAATTTAAATTATTAGTATTAATTGTTCATAGTTAATGGTAATTAGTAGTAATTAATAATAATTAGAAATAATTAATAATAAAAAGGAATAATTAATAATTAATAGGAATAAACCTCCCCCATGCGCGCATTAACCTTTACAACTAAGCCATTTCAATTTTTTATACATTTAATGATCTATCTATATATATATAGTTATATTTATTCGTATATTAATATAGATTTATTATATATATATATATATATGTAGTTATAAGTTTTTGTTCGTATATTTATTTGTATATTAATTAATATATATTTATAAGCTTAGTTTTAAATAAATTTATAAAATATGTGTTTTTATGTATATGTATAAATAAATAAATAAATAAATAAATACATATATACAATAGACACACACACACACACACACACACACACACATATATATATGTATAGTTATGAATGAATACATATGAATGAGGGGGTGAAAATCCACCGAGAATGTTAAAACGGCTATAACTTCTAATCCGTATGTCCGTTACAACTCCAAAACCAGTCAAATCGAAGAACATGAAACGATCTTCGATATGATATGCGGTACATGCCAAACGGACATCCGGATCGGATGTTATAGACATTTGAATGTTTAAACGACCATAACTTCTAATCCAGAAGTCCGTTTCAGCTCCACAATCAGTTAAATCAAAGAACATGAAACGATCTTCGATATGATATATGGTATAGGTTTATCAGACATCGGGAGAAGAAGTTATAGCTGTTTAAATTGTGAAAAACCAGGGTACCCCGACTAAAAACTCAGTTTTAGAGGCCTTTTGGGCCTTTTTTGGCCTTGAAACAACCTTGGACGGGATAGCGCTGTAGAGCTCGTCACAGGCTTCGATTTGATATGCTGTGGAGCTCAAACGGAGTCTCGGATCAAAAGTTATGGCTGTTTGAAGTTTGGGTTTCATTTTTAACTTATTTTCCATCTTTCATTAATTTTTTTATTTTTTTTATATTCAAAGAGTTATTAAATGACTATTAATTGATAAAAATTACATAATTACTAATTAAAAATATTTTTTAATTTATTTTATAAGCCTATTTTACTGAACATCTTATACATTCATATTTGATTTTCATTCTTCCTTTCTAAAACATATTTAAAAAATAAATATTATATTTATATCAATATAAATAGGTTTATTGATTTATATAATAATAAATAAATTTTTAAATTTTTTTAAATTTTTTTATTATTATTTGCGACGGGACCGTCGCAAATACCCGCTTCGAAGCAACCATTTGCGACGGGAATATGGCCCGTCGCAAATACTTTTTGCGACGAGCCCGTCGCAAAAGATTTAAAAAAAAAACAGAAACCTATTTGCGACGGGCCAATTTCCCGTCGCAAATAAGTGTTTTTGCGACGGGCCCGTCGCAAAAAAAAATTAGTTGCGACGGCGTTTTCTGCAAAGGGCGATTTGCGACGGGGCCCCGTCGCAAAACGCTATTTGCGACGGGATCCCGTCGCAAATGACCCGTCGCAAATATCTATATTTCCCGTAGTGATATTTTTTATAAAAATTTCATTAAAAGAATAAAAGTTAATTTATTTCAAAATCATGTATAGAATTAATTATCATGACATTAATTAGATTATTAAAAAAGGAGATCTACGTGACATTAAAATAACTGTAAATTATATCACTCTTTTAATTATTTATTTATATAAAAGGATAAAAAATAATTATTTAATTTGAATAAAACATTACTTAGATTTAAAAATTGTCAAACATAGATTTGTAAGATAAAAAAGATATTTTAATTGAAATATAATAATTATAAAATATTTATTTGGTATATAAAAAACGTTTCATAATTTTAAATTCATTATTATATCATGATATTGTCATAATTTTGAAGGTATATATAGAATCTATATTTTTCAATATTAATCCAATATTCTACCTTTTTAGAAAACTGTGAAACCAACACCCTAATATAATTTTGAGATGATTAAATCAAAAATAAATTTCAATTCATCAAATTAACATTCTTAAATTCTTAAATTTATCTTTTAAATAAAAATTAAAAACATAAAGAAAACATTATTTTATAAAAAAGGATCCTTTTAAACATTATAGGTTATTCATATCGTTTTATAATTAACCGAGTGTTTATATATTAGTTTAAAAATACATATATTACACATTATAATAATAAAATTATAAAAGTGACCTATTTAATTTATAATGATAAAATACCAAATAATTTATCAATTTATTTTAAGAAAATATCCATTTTAACATTGAATAATTTTAATCATGTCATATTTTTTTTCCAATCATTAAATTTAACCAATAAAAACAAAATAATATAATTCACTTACCATATTTGATTACTATTTTCATATTTACTAAATTTTTATTACAAAATTTCATGTCTAATGTATTTATCCTTTAATGTTCTATAATAAGTATAACATAATATTATTTAAAGGAGAATTACATATTGAAATTAAAGAACCTTACAATGAAGATCCATTATAATGAAATGTTATGATAAGTATGATTAGGACCATGTTTATTGAGATATAAATGATAACTCATGGGTTATAAGTTTGAAAAATTGTATTTGGATTTACTCACCTAAAGTAAACCTCATGTATTTACACAGACACAAACACACACACAAACATAGATATATATTCTATTTTTGTTACTAAAGAGAACAATGACTATGCATCCTTTAACTTATGGTTATAAAATAGTTTCCCTATATATAAGTTTTACTATACTGATGTTGTAACACTGTAGGATTTTTAATGATTATAATCATGTTAAATAGATTATATGACTTGAAATACCAATATTATAATAGAAAGTAACACTCCAAAACATTATGATATACTTCTTTTTAAATATACTCGATCTCTTCGATAGTTTATGGAACACACAATCCTGAGTCTAAATGAATTTTAATATAGTATATCATTATAAACAAGACATTAATATAAGGTATAAAAAAATTAACAACTAAATTATGAAAATTATGTTCAAATATATATTAGAAAAAAATTAGAATCATTTTAATGACAAGGAAATATTTTCAGAAAAACATTATTTTTCTAAAAGGAGGTTTAGTTGCAGTTTGTGAGCATAATTTAAAATTAATTTTTACCAATTTTTGAAAATTTATTTGATAAAATTAACATCATTTTTAAAATAATCACATCAAAATTATCTTATGGTGTTTTTTTGAAATGTTTCTTTTTTCAAGTAATAGTGAAAATTTCTAATTTTTATCAAAAACTCCCTTTTACTTAAAATTACTTATAGAGTTAAATTATATTAAAAGTTTTTAAAGTATATTTAGTTAAATTATATTAAAATTTAATTGGTTTAGTTCATTGGAATCAATTTCATATTTAATTTTTATATTAAAACTTTCCATACTTATGAGTGTTTTATGTTTCGAAACCCACGTTTTCATCATGTTTGTGCGTATAATTTTTAATTGGATTCAACAAATTATATGAAATGAATTTAAAATAATGGATTAAATATGTGTAATCATAATAATTTATATTATATAATACATTAAACTTATTATTTTACCCTAATTAACAGTTAAAATAGTAAAAATTAATTATAGCAATTTAGGTGAAAATGAGTTTAGCTGGGGTTAAAATAAGAAGATAAGGGTTAAAATGATCAAAAACATTTAAAACACCCATTTTATGTCCATAAATATACCATATATCCTATAAGGTTTGATAATGATATATTATATAGGATATTGTAATTATAAAAAAATTCATTAATTGATTATATTTAAATATTCCATGCGTGTCCTCACCCCACTTATAAAAGGATACCCCCTATCCTCCCCTATTAAAAATTAAAAATAATTTTGGATAAAAAAATACATAAAAAATTAACATCCTTACTCCCCTAACAACATATTTTATTACTTTTATTGAAAATAAATTCATCCAAGGAATAGGTTTGGTGCAAACCTGAAGGGGTTGTTTGAAGAAGTGGTGACATTCTTAAATGATCATTTTTAATTTGTTTATTCTTCCTCCTCAATAAAATATTATTCAATAATGATTTTATAATAACAATATAATCTCACATAGACTGAGTTATTATTATTATAATGGAATAAAATTTATCCATCTCCTCCTTTATTAAACGGGAAACAAAATTATTGATCATGTGTACGACAGACTACTGCCTCATGAAATGATGTATCTTGTTTTCCCATCAACACATCACATGATTGTATATAATTATGTGTTTATTGTATATATATAATATTAATTATATTAATGATATTATTATAATTATTTAATTATAATATCACATAAACCCACTTACTCTCCATTGTGTTTAAAATACGATAACATCCTTTGTGTGCAAGGATGACTATCGTCATGCGAAGCGATATGATTCATTTATCACTTACGATTTACCTGGGTTGTAATGAGAATACATTTTATTAATATATATTAAATATTTAAAATTAAAATGATTTAGTAAAAATATATCACCTACTTATTTAAGATTTCACCCATTAAGTAAATGATAACGTCCCTCATTCCTACGTATAACCTATCATCTCTAGGAAGTGATGTGATCCATTTTCCATATTCAAAGATAAATAATGATTATAAAATTGTATCTAATGAAAAAAATTATATTTATAACATGGATATGATTATGGAGGCAATGGAACTATATAATATTCTCAATAACCAAAACATTCATGTTAAAATTTACATGGGAAAACAAGGAATTTACCACCTGAAGCAACAGTAATAATGAAATATTGTTAATGAAAGAGTGATATGATGTTATAAAAAATAATATATTATATTATAAATATTAATATGGTTTGTTTATAATTTAATTTTTTAAACTATTATACATGATGTCAAATCATTTTCAACTAAAAGTAATCATCATGTATAAAACTTTGTCTCAATTTACCTTCATTGGGGAATTTTTTAATGATATGCACATAATTTATTTAATATGTTTTATATAATATACCATTGAAACATAATATCATGATTACTTAATAATTTATATAATTATATTTTTCAATTTTAAGTATTCATCAAATGAGATTTAACTTAAAATTTATCAAGTGGTAAAGAATTTATAACATAATTTTGTTTCATTTAGAAATATTACTTATTCATTGTCTTTGAAATTATAATATTTTCTGTGTAAATAAATTTGACTATATTTTGTTTCATTTCCAATTTTTATGTGGATTTACATTTGATACACATGAGTGATTCATTGATTAATTCTCACTACAACATTATGATCTTTGTAAGGGTTTATTTTATAATCACATTTTAATCAAGATTGTTTATATTTGAATTACCATTGAAGGAAATTATTTGATCATTATATAATAAATGAAATTAATTATATTATACTTTGGTTATTCATTATTTTTTCATGTAATATTACAATATTCCTCTATTTGTTACATAAAATGATTGAGAAAATGTTTTTAATAAATTTCAAATTCATTTCTCTATTTTGTTGAAAATTATTTTTCTTTCAAAAACATGATTTCTTAAAATACATTAATTTTTATTAAGATGCTCTAAATTATTTATTAAATAAATTTATACCCACATTTTACCTTTTTCAAAATATTTTTAAATTAATGTTCATATAATTTTCCAAACAAGCCCATTTGGTTTTTACCAAAAATGTGAAAATAATATTTATTTCAATGTGTACTACATGAATTGAATTTCCCACCATATAGAAAACTCAATGCATTAAATCTTCCTTGATAAGTATAAAATATTATTTTCAATTAAAATTATTTTCAAAATAATTTTTGAAATTTTAGTAAAATAATATCTTCAATGTGAAAAATTATTTTCATCAATAATGTTTTAATTATATTATATTTTATTTATATTCATAAATGATATATAACCTTTATAATACTTATGATCACCTATGGATATGTTCTATTGGTACCACAATTATTAGTTTTATGGATGTTTTATGATTAGTTTTCCCAAAAAATTACTAAAATTCTTTTTCATTCTTAATTATTGCAGTTAATAACTTTCCCTTAAAATGTGGACTTTCATTTCACCATTGTATGTAACATTTAACCTAAAAATAAATATTAATTATAATATATATATTTATCACTTAAACCATATATTATTTCTACATATAGAATTTTATTTTGAAAGTTATATAATTGACTAGGGAAATTATTTTCAATCTGTATTCCATACTCGAAATCAAAATTTGTTAATAAAGAATATTGTTCAATAATTAAATTGATTATTCGATATTTAAAAAAATATTTGGACATGAAGGTTTGGGTGGGTCCTGGTTATAAATATCCCCTTTAAGTACTGGTATTATTATGGGAAAATCAGTTTTATATCCTTAGTTAAATATGTTTATGGTGTATACCTACCCATAAATTTTAAACTATCTTGTAAAAGGTCTTAGTATTAGAGGTATCATGATTCTTGAGTTAATGAATTCTAATAATTAATAATTTCATTCATGAAGAATTAAATTATTTCTTTTTATATTATTTCCGTAATAATATTATCTCTGGATTAATTATAATTTTCATCTTATCGATTAAATGTCATGTGTTTTTAGTTATTTAACCTTCCATATTAGTTACAACATATCTATTGATGATATTCATGTTATTTAAATAGAATTTGTATATATTTATTTAATTTTTTATATTGATTATGAATGATCATATCATGATAGTCATATTATTAATTAAATTGAATTTTTTTAGATATTTACCATTCCATATAGATTACTATTCATTTACTAATGATATATTCCTCTTTACAAAACTCTTATTGATAATTTTAGGCCACCATTATTTTTTCCTTTCCTAGGATTTCGGGAAGTGTACTATAGATAAAATTCAAGGATATTCTATAGGGAATAACATTATAATTGAAAAAATATGTTTTAATTTTTATATTTAAATGTATTATGAGAATCATGTATGTATCCAATTTACCAAGACTACTAAAATATTCAGTCCTTCAAGATTAAATTCCTTGTATTATATGGAAATTTAATAAAGCAAACACTGGAATAGGGTTATTAGGTTTGGGCTCATTATATATTCATATCCCAATTCATTTGAGAATTTAATATAATAAAAGATGATCATTTATGATACATATCATGTGGTGAGATTTTATTAACCAAAATAAGATGTATCCACCATAATGATAGGTTATGAGATCATGGGGCTCAAAAGAGTATTGACCAAATAAGTATAAGAAAATTATGTGAAAATTATCCATGATGTAATTATATAAGGTTTGGTCATCCTAATAACTGAAAAAGCATGATAATCTATACAGTTTTGTCAATGTATATACCTCATTCTCAATCTTTATTTAATGGGAAAATAATCTTTTTTATAAGATATGTGGTGAATTAGATCAGACAAAAACCTAATGTAATAGGGGTAAACTATGCCATGTTTCATGATATATCTATTAGTTTATAATTATGAATGAGACTCATATTCATTTAGAACTTCATGAATAGACCTTGGGGTAATGCATAAGATTACTCTAATTGGTTTTTTTAAAGTAATGTGATAACTCCATGTATTAAAATGTTAATGTTTTATAATTGAGAAAAATATTATTGTGTTATGTGAATATAAAATATTTAATTAAATAATTTTTTTAATAAATAATTATTTTGGTGCTATAATATAAATAAGGATTTATTTATATTATTAAAACATAAACATGAGGAAATAATAACTTCCAATTTATATTTGAGTTTGGGATTGATGTAATGGGATTACAACCCTTATTGCATAAGATAATCTCACAGGATTAAAAAATTATATTTATGATCCCAATTTGTTAGTTTCAATCCATTGGGAGTTTCATTAATGAAACTCTATAGGATGTTTAGTAATTTACCCATTTTTGGAGTTTGTATAATACTCCAAATAAACTTTGGTGTATAATTATTATACCTCCACTGGTTTTTATGATTTTATTTTCTTATTAGATTATCCATTTTCCAATAATAACAAGGATAAGGGGTATAATATTAATTCTATTCAGATAATGAAGAGGATGTTCTTTGAGTTCTCTAGTTTTTCTTAACTAATAGAGTTATCTATTTTTTATTTTTTGAGAGGATCATTAGTTATTTATTATATCTTCTTATATATTTTATCTTTTTTGGTGACTAGAATCACTTGGATAGGAAGAGGATCCTACCAAGGTGATAGTGATTAAGATTGTTGGTGGATACCCAAAGAGGCATTGATTTGACTATCCAGGCATGATCTATATATTTTAATCCTATTCAAAAGTTAGTTTTCATTGAATTATAGTATTATAATGTTATTAATTTACATGTTATGATATTGTATTTTTTATTAATACTTGTACCACCTCCCATGTGCCATTATATTTATTAAAATGATATATTATTATTAGATTAGTGGTTAAATATTAACCTATATCACATGCATAAACCTATGACAATGTGTGATTCTCATTCTAGGAGATCCATTATTGATTTATTGAGTTTTAAATCCCAATGTATCATATAAATGGGTATATATGGGTAGTTGATAGAGATTTAATTTAGAACATGTTAATTTAAGGTATATGATCCTTCTACTCCAACAAGGGCACCATATCCACACTCAGTTAATAAAAAATATATAAACAAGTGGTTATAATATTTTTTTGATGTATTCACATTGTATATAATATGATTAATACACTCATAAATTTTTTTAATTATATTTTAATGTTTGGACCACTTCTCTTAAGGGTGATTTTAGATAGTGAGTTTCCACTAAACTCCTATGTGAAAGATCACATTCCTTATGCTCTAGTCTAGAATACCACTTATGAATGCCTTATTATTCATCTAACTAAAATTAATGTGGATATAATGAATTATTCTATATAACATGATTAGATTATTTAAGATTACAGTGATTAAAAATACCTTTGGATTGTTAAATAATCATCATGATGTTAATTGAAAAAGGGGATAATGATTTGATCTTGAATTAAGACATAGTCAGTATGAAATTGATCATCCACTATGGGTTATTGAAATCTCACACTAACTATTTTTTTGATATAGTTCAAGAAAATCATAAATTTAATGATAAAAAATCATGTTTTTTATATTTCTAAGGAAATTAATGTTTTGTGATAGAAAATGTTTTTCTAGTTAAATAATGAAAATTGGATAATTCTAGATCTACCATCACCATCCATTGCTAGTTATAATGAGAAACTATTAATTGAAGAAAGCTATCTTTTAAAACTACCACTAGTTCAAAAATATACCAATACTTTAACTCCACGACTTGTATAATATACTATAGGATTTTGGTACCATAGAGTGGAGATTTATCATCTACCAATTACATCTACCTCCAATAACTACCACCATCCTTCTAAGATACTATAATCACAATGGTTCCACTACTAAATGTTGATATAGTTTATTAGATATACTTCCAATTCAAATATATCACTATCGATAGGTGAATATACCACCAAGAGTTTATACCTCATGGAATATATAAAATCACTTGGAGATGCAATTTTGTGATGTTATTACTAGTTCACTATAAGGTTCAAAAATTAAATCATCTACCACTGGAAGAGATACCCCCAGTGAAGCTACTGTTAGAGAGTTATCGTAGTTATCTAGAGTTAATTTTAAAATTAAGTCACCAATGGATATTTTAATAATTTAAGTCTAGAAATAATAATTTATATTTTATAATTATTATTCTTAAAAACTTTATGGATCTATAAAATAAAAATTTAGGTCTTTCCATATCAGTCTCTTAGTACGAGGATTATGGTCCTTTATTATTCTATTTATCATAAGGGATAATTGGACCTCTAATGCTATAAATTCAGATATGATTCCTTGTGAACATGAGAAAAATTCATGGAAATAGAAATAATTACTCTCATATGATGGAAAAAATAATCATTTATGCACATGAGTTTTGAAGACTTGTGGATAATAGAAGACTAAAAACAGAAATATTTTCCAAAATTTCATGAAACTTTGTTTTTATGAATTTTATTTTCAATTATTCAAATAACGATTAAAGGAATAATGAAAAACTAAATTTATTCAGATTTAGTATCACTAAAATTCACAATAAATAATCTCTTACTCATTATGTTTCTTATTTGATTACTAGATGTGTTTTTTATTCTCTTTGTTTGTAAAATACTGTCTCCTGCACTAAATAAGAGAGTACATAAAAATCACTCATTTATTTTCATTTTTATTCCCATGTAAAAATGTGGAAGAGGTTGTGTGTGGTGTTTACTTATTTTTATCCAGTATATAACTGTATAAGAGTCTTTGTTCATGGAAAACCATGTGTACTAATATTTATAAAACATGATCCATGTTTTTGATTAATTTATTTTATAATAAACTTCTTAGTAATAGTTGATTTCCATGTAGAGGGGATTAAGTATCATATTTAGAATGGTCCCCTTGGTTAATTTCCACTATTCCTTTTTTTTTTTAAATTTCTATATTTAAAATCAATTTTTTTTTGTTTTATAATTTTTTTAAAATATAGTACTTTGATACTTAAATAAAATTATTTATTATATATAATGTTTGATGTAAATAAATAAGTTCCAAATGTACAATTATATTCAAAGTTATTTTAACTAAAATGTGATCATGATTTTGAGAAACTTTTATAATAAAAAAATTATATAATTATAATTTAATTTACTAGGATGTTTTATTAAATTAGCCATTATAATTTTAAAATTTTTTTAACAAAAATTTTATTAGAAAATCAATTGAACCACTCTTAAGTTGTCCTCTAGGAAAAATATTTAGAAAAATGCTTATTCAAAAATACTTTTACAGTTTTTCTTATAGATCTTAAATTTATTTTTTATAAAAATTTATGCCTTTTTAGATAATAGTAACTTCAAGGAACCGTCACTAATAAGACTCCTTATTTTAATATACTTATATATTTTCAATGGAGGTTTAAAATGAAAATTCATATAGAGATCATGGGTGTTGATATTTATAATGTTACTGAAGATAAATTTTCAATACCTAAATCCCTTAGAAAATGTCAGAGTGATGACACTAAAGATACTTATGATTTTAACTATAAATCTATGAATTCTTTGTACTTTGAATTTTGTGAGGATGAATTCAAAAAAAATAAATTCTAGTACTAATTCTTTTGAAATATGGGATAGAAATTCTATTTCTCATGAAGTAACTTCTAATGTTAAAAATATGTTTTTATATAATTATTCAATTTAATATGATAATTTTAAGATAAATTCTCTTGTATTAATTTCCCATATGTATCTCATGTTTAATGAAATCATGAACACTATTAATTCACATGGAAAGTGATTTTTAGGTGGGGATAAAGTTGTATATATTACAAGATGCGTACTAAGAAGACAAAGAGGAACCTTTGCTTCAATAATAGAATCATGTGATATTAGTAAGTTACTATTGAAGGAACTCATTATAAATATTATGATGTATGTAGAGGAAATCTAAGTGAAAAAGGAAGAAGATGATGAACCAAAATGAAAATTAGTATCTTTTAAGACTTATGATAGACAATTAATAAGTAATATCAATTATGAGAATTCCAATGAGGATGAATCTACAACTAATAGTGATGAATAAATTACTCAATTATCTAGATGTATTAAGAAATTATACTGGAAGAATATATTCTATAAAAAATAGAACTACAAGGTATGTATGTTAAAATAGAAAATTTTAGAAAAGAGTGGAAAGGGATGATTTCATAATTGAAATAACATTCTATGTGTGTAAAATAAAGGTACCCATCAAATAATAATGTACCATGTAAAAATTTAAAAAAAGTATGGGCACAAAAAAAGATATATAAGATGGCTGTGAAATCCACCTGGAGAGCCTCTAAGGATTGATCAAGTGATTTTAATTCTTGTAGAGATTACAAGATTGACATAAACAATATGTGTTTCATGAATAAACCATTTTAGGTATCGAATAATTTTGTTGAATCCCATATATATATTTATATTTCTTCTGAGACTGAAAAAATTTAAAAAATATGACCAGTAATGATCTATTAAAATACTATAATATGATGGAATATACAATAATTAATTTTTAGATTATTAAAAAATTTAAATAAATAGCATATTATATCTTCTTACTTTAAAAATAATTTTTCTATAAAGAAAGATATGAATTCTAAACTATTAAAATAAAATAATGATCTGAGATTGTCTAATGATAAATTAAATGAGGATATTGAGATATTTAATTATGGAAGAAAAACACAATTATAAATTCAAGGAATGAAAACCAAACCAAAATTAACTATAGGATTTGGTTATCAACCTAGAAAAATAATGATTTATAAAATTAAATTTAACCCAAGTTCAAGTTCTAAAAAGTATGTAAATTCATCTTACACTTATGGACCTAATAAAATCTTCATCTCTGGAATTATGAGTCCTACTCATAGGAAAATAGTAAAATAGTTTTGGATTACTTAATATCTTATTACCAATATCTCTGGACCCAAGAAGGTATGGGTACCAAAATAATTTCTATTTTATATATCATTTACAAGAAACTTTTTTGAATTGTTCTAGTAGGAACTTATGGAATTTTGATAGTATATATTCAAGGCATTTGACCAGTTACTTCTCAATATTCAAGAACCTAATAGAAAAGTATGATGGATATGCCACTTTTGGTGATACTGCCAATAAAAGATTAATTAGACATGGTCAAATCGGTAACTCCAGTATTGTTTTAATTTCTATAGTATTATTTTTAAATGGATTAAAATATAATATTCTAATAATATCAAAATTGTGTAATGATGGTTATCATTTGTATTTTGATAATAAAGCCTAAAAAGTATTTAATTTCAAACATTCTTTAGATTTTTTTGAGATGTTAATCTTTATGTCATTGATTTGAATTCATGATTTTCATAGAATATTTATTTTTTCACAAAGAATATTGTCTTTCGAATAGGATTCCTAGAAATTTAATTATTCAATCTTTTATAAAGATAAATAAGAATGTATTAGTCACAGATTTATCAATATTTTGAATCATTATTCTCAAAACATGGCTAGAATCATTACTTTTCTTCTCCTATAACCCCATAGTAGAATGGTGTAGTAGAGTTGAGAAATGCAACCCATAAAGAGATTTCTCAGACCATGAAAAATGGGTATGATTTACCAATTTATTTTTGGGTAGAATATACCAACACATATTTCTATATAAGTAATTAAATTTTAATTATACCTATATTAATGAATACCGTATATTAATTATGGAATGGTAGAAAACCAAAATTTATTTACTTTATAGATTCTTATTGTAATGTATTTATACTCAATGAAAAATAAAATTTGGAAAATAAGCATCCAAGAGAGTTGAGATGATTTTTTAGATATTTAAAAAATAGTAAATCATTCAAGGTATTTAATAAAAGGACTAATATTATGGAAGAATCTAATAACATCGTGTTCAATGAGATATATCCATATGAATCTAATACCTCTTGAGAAAATTTGAAATGTCATATTTCCAATATAAAAATTAATGATAATCCTACTAAACATTTTTTAATCCTCCAATAGAAAAATATCTTAGTTTTAGGGAACAACGTAAACCCAATACTATAGATTAAATCCAATTACCAAACACGTATATCCCAATATATATTAAGACTCATAGACAAAATCTTTAGATGCGGTAGTTGAAGACCTATATAAAAGAACATAGATGATTGAATCTATTTGAAATTTAGTTGAACATCATGATTTATTTTCACAAATTTATCCTAATAATATAAATAAATCAATTAATGATTACTTATAGATAATGAATATGCATGAAGATTTAAATTAGATTGAATTAAATAAAGTCTAGGAGCTTGTTAAATACCCAAGTATGCCCAACCATTGACACTAAATGGATGTTTAAATAAATTTTTTGTGAGTTAGGAATAATTATTAAAAATAATGAAAGACCATTTATAGAAGAGTGTAGTCAAGAATAAGGTATTGACTATGAGGAATCATTTTTCTAGTAGATAGACTTAAATCCATTAGAATATTTCTTTCCTATGTAGTACATTTTAATTTCAAGTTATATTAAATGGATGTCAATAGTGAATTCTTAAATGGTTATATAGTTTAGGATTATTTTTTTGAACAAACCCTTTTCTTTTAAGACACACACTTTATAATTCATGTTTTAAAATTAATAAAATCTTTTACAATTTAAACAATCTACTAGAACTTGGTTTGTTTGGCCTATATCATTTTTTTCAAAAGGTTTTACTAAAGGAATATCCAACTAAACTTTTTTTATTATATAAATTTGAAAATATTTCATAGTTTTACAAATCAATGTTTATCATATATTTTTTGAATACTCCTAATATTATTATTGTATGTAATTTTAAAAAAAATATTCAAATTTAATTTGAAATGAGTTTGATGGGTGAACTAAAACCATTCTTGGTTTTTATTTTCTTCAATATAAATATAGATTTATTTTAAATCCAAAGAATTGCAATAGAGATATTTGAAAATGTTTTGGTATAGATAGAAAAAAGTTGTGACACTACGACAAGTACTGGATGTAAAATAGAACTTGATAAAAACAATAAACTAGCTGAACAAACCACTTAAAGAGTTATGATTGTAATGTGAGGATACTTAACTACTATCCAACCTGATATAATTTGTAGATCGTGTATGTGCACCCACTTCGAATAAAATAAAAAAGAGCCACATTTAATTTCTATGAAAAGAATTTTCAAATACCACAACAGTACAACCAATTTTGGATCATTCTATTCTATAGGAAATAAATTTTACATTGTGAGTTTTTTCAGATATAGATTATTATGGTTGTAAGTTAAATAGAAAAATAACCTCTTAAACATGTAAATTTTTGGGAAAGTCTCTAGTTTCATGGTATATTAAAAATAGAACTCATTAAATTATCCACTATTGAATCAAAGTATATAGTTATAGATAGTTTTTTACATATTATATGGATAAAACAAATTTTACTAGTCTATGGATATTAGTTTAGTCATGTACCAATATATTGATGTAATAGAAGTGTTATAAAAATGTATAATATTCTTTTATTTCACTCAAGGACCAAACATATTGATATAAGACATCACTTTTTGAGAGACAGTTTTCAAAATGGTGACATAAATCTTGAGTTCATTGGTACGGAATATCATCCTAGTGATATATTCCCAAAGCCTTTGAATTTTGAGAAAATGATCTATATTAGGCATGGAAATGTAATGATATGTTTTGGTTATTATTTTTTTATTAAATTTATTTTAGTTCTAGTAGGGAAAATCACAAGTCCAATGCTACAATAGATGACCTTCCCTGAGGATTGAACGTTAGTCATGCTACCATAATGATCGATTGTTGAATAATACCATAGTCATTATACCATCTAAATTCTACAATGATATAGTACCATTAAATGATATCGTGACATGGTATCTTAACTTTATGCCATCTAGATTTTATCGTGGTGTGCTGCCATTTCATGCTACCATGTTAATCTACTATCAAACTAGACGTTCCTAGTGCTACTAGACCTTTTTTATAAATAAATATTATCGTATTTTTTTTATTTTTTTTATTTTTATTAAAATTATTTAATTTTTCATTTCTGAATCCATAAATTATTAAATTTACCTAAATTCAAGTATGATAACCCCTCTCTCATATGTGCCTCCTTATAAAACTTTCACCTCCTTTGAAACCTTTATAATTTGTCTCAACCCATAACCTTTTATCTTCTACCCTCATCACAATAAATAGGGAAGAAATAGTGTGAGCTAAGAATCATACTGAATCTACTAAAGAGTAGCATCCCTCAAATAAGTCACAATTGGAATTTAGTCATCATTTAGAACCAAAAAATACCCATCTGACATCTCATGTTATTTTTACCAATATGGATTTCAATGTTGTGTAGTTGTCTTCAATAAAGTCACTCATTTGGATTATGATTTTGGACGAGGGATGGTTTGAATTGTTCTCAAGAAATTATAGATTTTTTCCCTTATTTTGGTTAATAGGTTATATCATTTTACACAGTATCAATTTTGAGAAAATAAATATATTATCAAAGTAGTGGTAGATGGAAAAGATCAAGTATTTTTACAAAAGGAGTGGTAAAATTCTTGAATGTTCCTCACAATTGTATATAAAAGATCCATCAATGATCATTTTCTTTTAACCATGTTTTTTTGATTGAGGATTCATTACTAAAGTCTACTATGAATGAAACTATGAGAAGGCCTACTATAATAGAGGTTTATTGGGAATTAAACTTAATATTTATGATTATTAATCATATATTGTGTCCCATGAAGGATGGTTTTAGAATAATGAGGTATTAGGACATGTTTTTATTATTTATTATGAAAATAGAAGACAAGAATAATTTATATAGAAATATGTTGGTTCATATGATAGAGTTATGAAATCCCTCATCCTTATTAAACTCTATAGAATACACCAAAATGATATCTTTTATGTTTGAATCTATATATCTTATGCCTAATGGAGAACCTCGGGTGAATAAGTGTGGTGTTTTATGTCTTATTCATCTTACCTAAAAGTGGATGAGAGTGAATTGGAACCCTTGGTTGATAAATTGGATAGTAGATAATGATAATCCTTATGAAAAGTTTATTCTAGTAAATAATACATATATATCAAGAGATATGGTTTACCCTATCTTAGATACAGATGATTTTATAGAGTAAATTTCTAATGAAGAAGCTATAGTTAAAGAAGAGGAATTGGTTCCTATGTTAGTGGATGCGGGAAGTGACCATGATGTGGCTAAGAGTTCGAATGTGTTATATAGATATACCATACACCTATTTCACTTCATACTATGAAAATTTTGTTGGAAGAATAAATTTAATCAGAATAGACTGAAGTCTCTAATTATGATTAGGTTGAGATATTTTATTCATGGACTCTTGAGGACATGATTTTTCATTATGATGATTTAGAGTATGAAAATGAGGGATGTGATAAAGATGATTATTCTAAACCCTATTAGGTTTTCATTTAGTCTAAAAGAGATTCCAATAGAGTTTTATAGGGAATATCTCCATCTATTTTGAACCAGCTTGGAATATGGTGATAGATTTGATTCAGATGCTTCATAAGGTTAGGATTCTAGAAGACTTATGGATCATGTTACCATAGATAGACATGAGGATGAAGAACCATATATGGGGAATCCATGGTATCTTTTAAGATTTTTTTGGAGTATTCAAAATTGGATAATGATGCTGAGGATTAAAGAAGCCTCCCTAGAACCTGGTGGACCAACCATTTCGGTTCAGAAGATAGATCCTAAGGGATCTATAGTACAATGGATTGATCAAGAAGAGTATTTGAATGTATTTATTTCTAGTGATCCAAATGTAGATATTAGACCTAAGGATGTTGCGATGCATAGTGATATGCCTGCATGCATTGTTTAATTCATGTTGTCTATAGTCAGATTAGATTTATTGTTTCTAAAAATACTCTTTCTACTAAGTCATAGTATAATTAAAATATGATGTTGGTACCATGAATATTGAAATGGAGGACATGAACTAATTATTTGAACCATTTGTGTAGGAGTCCTCACAAGTTGATTAGGTTTGTTAATGAACTAATGATAATATATTTTTGATTAAAATCATTTAGAAAATAGGGATTAGGATCAATTTTTGTGTGTAGGTAAATGAATAATCTTAAACATAACTTGCTATGGTCCAAAGGTTTAAGATGTGAAGAACGAAATGGTCACAATTGATATTATTCAAACCAAATAGATCTATCTAAGAGGAAATTATTACTTGGTTTGGAGATAGCTACAACCTAGATTTATTAAGCCTAGATTCTAAGGTAGAATGTATCGTACACTATTGGTCATAACTAATTCCACTCCAATCAGGTCAGGGTCATTTATTCAAAATTCAAGTTGTTAGGTTTTCTCAAAATAATTAGATAAAAAATTATTTTTTAACATGAATAAAATCCTAAGGGTTACCATGTTGATAATTGAATATTTTTTAAAATCAATCACCACTACTCTCTACCCCTACCCTATTCGATTTAGCTACTCATGGTAAAATGGATCAAGAGAAGGTAAATAATTGAAAACATGTTGATTTTACAAATACAAATTGATATTAATAAATTAAAGATCATGAAGTCATGAATAGGAAATTTTAAACTATAATAAATCACAAAATCAACAAAAAAATTACTTATAACAATAATAAAGAATAATGATTCAAGGGTTCATTATTGATTGTCAATTAAGATGAAGAAAAAACATAATTCATCTTATCTATGTGAAATAACAAATAAATCATTGAAAAAATTATTAAATGATTCTTGAATGGATGTAAAACAATAAAATTAATGGATTAAAGTATAGTTGATATAGAAGGAAGAAGAAAGAACAAGAGAAAAATTATAAAATCCAAAGAGGTGTCGAGTATTTTGTCTGTTGCATGCCTACTAAAGGAAAAAAATCATGATATTACTTAGTATTAAATGGGTATTCACACCCTATAATTATGATCAATGTTTTTGATTTTAAATATTTAATACTAAGGTGAATCTCTCTAAAATATAATCCTGGATCTTCAAGATTAGGATGTAGAATCCTTTCATGACTTGTATCTGGTCTTTAAATCATGTTTCTTCCTTCATCCTGAATAATCAAAGTGGGAACTGAAATTTGAATGTTACATGACGTGTATTGGGGAATCACATTGTGGAATTGATTCATGGAATTTAATTATTTCACCACTTGTAAAATGATTTGAAATATGACCATACATTGTGTAAGTGAGTTTCGTGGTGTGTATTAAACATTTTTGGTCTTTTTTCTAGGTTTTCCTTTGAAACCTTGTAATCTTATTTCCTGAAATAATAAACACATGCCTTGTTAATTATAATTTAAAAAATAGAAAATAATTAATCAAAAGAAATATTAATGTAAATATAATTTAAACATATCAAATTCCCCCACACTTGAATAATTTCTTATCCTCATGAAAAAAATAATCTCAAAATAGATTTCAAAAGGAATAATTATTAAAATAAGAAACATTCATTACAACTAGGAAAATAATACCATATACTAGTTGAAAAGTTTAGTCCCCAAAATCAATCATTAATATAAAATCATTTATGCATCTTAGATCATTTATTTGTTAAAAATTCTTAGTATTTTAGTTACAATATCTTAACAGTACCTTAATAACTATTCTGTTATTTCAATTTACCTCATAATGAATTTTATCTCATTACTTAGGGTAAAATTAAATGGGATTTAATCTCACACCCTGAATACATGTTACATACCAAAGTATTTCATTAGTTCTATAATCTACACTTAATAAATACAAACACAAAATTTATCACGAGGGCTTGAGCAGAAAGGATCAAATGACATTGAGGCTATAAGTAGGTGGGTACACAGTGAAAATAACATGCTTAAAAATAAGGGTAAGCTCTAAATTATAATCCATGAATGTCATGAGAAACATAATGAAATAAATCCCTTCATGTCAAACGAATTACATGATCCTAGCAGATCAAGGTGGATCCATGAATATATCTAGTGAGTGAAGACGATATCTAGTTCCTTTATTTTTCTTTTGTTGTTATTGTTTTTCAAAATTCATGTCTAGGCCATATATCACATCCACACCCTAACAATATATGATATTTTAGGGGATTAATCATTATGGAAATAGTGATTTTTGACCTTCCTTAAGACACAACCCAATCATCTTTTTATTTTTATTTTTTATTTTTCAATGGAATAGGATAAGAGTAAAATATCAAGAATTAAAAATGGGTCAAAATAAAATTGTTCGATAAGAACAAAAACTGATCTCCCCCATGAATGAATCCAAATTCTATTGGATGAAAAACTTCCCTCATACTAGTACATAGTAAATTGATGCATAATACAAAGAGTATGGTATGATGGGATAATCATATACAAATATTTTCATCCTACTAAGTTAATTATTGGAAAATATAGGCTAAATTAAGGCAAGATGTTAGGTGGGTCTCAAGGAAAATTATCTTAATAAATAATTCATCAATTATATTGAAATTTTATTTGTTCAGTAATATCCTCTATAACATATCAATATAGTTTCTGATAGTTTTACATGTCCCAAGATTCATTCAATAAATATTCTCAAAAAAGAATATGAAATCATAGGTATAGAACCCTCTTAGGAATGAGAGTAAATATAGGAAATTTTAAATTAATTAGGGTCTAAAATCAAGTAATAATTCAATTAAAAGCATTTTAAAAAATTTTAAATTTGAATTAAATTAATAAACTCAACAGTCATTCTAAAAATCTTAATAGGATTCAAATATGTATTTACCACAATTTACAACATAAATTTCTCTTTTATTTAAATGGGTGTAATGAGATTTAGGTTTAAAGAATTCTTCTAATGAAAAATTTCTCCTACATAAATGAAAATAAAAAATAATCCTAGTGTATCAATATTGAAACCCAAGAAAGACCCCCTCACACCTAAAATGAGACAGTTTATGAACTATCTATCAAAGTGCCATGGTAGGGGTATGAAATTTAATATATAGATTATGAAAATGGAAAATTTTAATATTTAATATTGAGGAATCAAGAGCTCCATACAATGAGTGGAATTTCGTGGGGAAACTTGATCAATTTATGAATTTTTTTATCTTGGGATACTTGAAAAATTGGTTAGAAATATAAATCTTGTACTGGATAAAATATTAGTCCATAGGGATGAAACAATTAATATGTAGTAAAAAAGGAAGGTTCATAGAGTGAATAGAAATAAATGCCATTTTATATAAATATAGGTATGTGTATACAATACAGCTCAAAGTGACTGATTTCTAAATAGAGAAAGATACAAAAGGGGAAAAATAAAAGTATATAAACAAATAATGAAAAAAAAAACAAATGAAATATGGTACACCTCCAATAAAGTTATAACAACGACATCATCATCCAGACATATGGACTAGTGTATCAGTTAGTATCGTCCATCAGCTTAGATATCCTCTATTTTTTACAGCTAATAGTGGCCTAATCCTCTAGATCTTGTGGATTTTTGTAGGATTTATCACTTAAAGAACATAATAATCATAAATCTAGTGTGGTAGGAAAGGTATATGTGCTAATGGAGGTGATGAATACTAAGCATGGAACTCTAGTGATAGCTATTGAAGATGGTGCTTGACATCAAACAAATGTTTAGTCATCTATATAATAGGGGAATATGGTGATAGCATAGGTGCATCAATGACCAAATAATAAGTATAGAAGCTATAAATTTCTATTATAACATTGCAATTAAATTAAAAATAATCCAAGTGAATAAATAAAAAATACTATCCCATATATATGAACTGCAATAATACCAAAATGAAATGTAATACAGGAAATACAAAAATGTACACCCTAGAAGCATAAAAAATGAGGGAGGGTAATGGGGTAGACTGTGAGAAGCCAACATCATCATTTATATCATCTACGATCCTCTCCCAAACAGTTTTTGCCAGTAAATACCTCGCCTTGTCAATGGTTGTAATGGTATAGGGAGCTAGATGATTTGTTATAGAAGGTGTTTACTTGGTGCTCACAACTGTCTCAGATGTGGTTGGTGGTGAGATATCGATATGGAATGAGGATATGGGTATGAAATATCTATAAATGAAATGAACCTTAGTGTTTGGGGTTAATACTCAGCCCTTTCCCCTCCGGTACTTCTCTCTAGATACTCTTGATGGAATATAAGGTCTATCAGCTATGATTATAGGTCAGCCATGGCTGTGGTTGAGGTAGTAGTGGTTGATGATAAAGGGTCATCAAGGGCTAGTGGTGTCTTAAAATCTATTTGGGATAATGGTGGTGTAGTGGTTGGTAAAAAGGGGAACTCTCCAAAAGGGATTTACAGGTGTTAGGAGTTTTGAAACCAGTTTTCTAGGATAAAGAGGCACATTTACTAGAGATACATTGGATAATGGGATGTGTAGAGTAGTATATTATGTGGTGGTTTTAGATGTAGGAATATAGGTGGGTTTGAGTGTAGTAATAGAAGCTGTAGGGGCTAAGCCGGAGGTGCTAGCTAGAGCTAGTGCAGGGTAAACTGCATGATTTCTAGGCTCATTGTCAGTAGCCTCAAAGACTCATGGCATCCACCTATAGGTATCACCATCATTGTCCATCAATTTCATCTTGTGTAGTAGCATGAATTCAATGGAATCCATAGGACCGAGGTAGGTGAGTGGAAGGGTGATTTCAAATACACCCAAATGATGGGATAAATGGTTGGTGAAATATACACCCATCAGCGTGGCTCGCATCCACTGTGCATGTTCCCTATAATATATATTAAACTAAGAGGCCATGTTAATGAAAAGTCCACCCATGTTTGCAGTGAGGATGCAGATGTCCATCCGGATAACACTGACGTGAGTCTAGGCATGAGCATAGAAGTCATGTTTCAATACCATATGATGTATGCATAGTGTTGGACCTTGGAGATGGGTGAACTTCACAATCTGGGGATCATTCTTAGTGTGAGAATTCCAGGAAATAATCCTCTAAATATTTTTTGTAATTTTAATTGTAAGGATTAATCTACAAGGTGGATAATTCCTCATATGTGTAAAATTCATTAGTATATATCTCGAGGCCTATGTTGTATTCCACAAAAGAAATCCCATGAGGTATTCTACAAAATATGAAGTGGAGAACGTGAAGTAAAAAACCGTAACTAGACATAAACTCGAGAAATAAATCTTAGTATGTATCCTCATGAACATTAATTATTATGGATATATTTCGGTCATCGAGGACTTATATCACCTCCTGGCTGATTTGAAAGCTTGTGAGGATGGACATTTTGAGAGTTTTGTTTGGTACTAATTGGTTTTTTCTACACTCAGTTTAGTGAAACATGGTTCATGGGGTTTGAAAAGTATAGGATGGTGTGCACGTGTGGGTGATCATCCTCAAATGACCCACTGGAGTTGGATTGAGAGTCCTCCAAAATATCTAGCTCTTTAGGGACTGTAATGGAAGTGGACAGAGAAGATGCATGGAGTGCAGGAATTGTGGAACCTTGTTAGAGCATTCACCACTAACATATCATCTCACTCAGGAACATGATCAACATGAGGAGTTCACACTATCTTCACACATTCCATTTTTAAGGAAGGAAGGTTGTAGGGATGTGCGGATGAAGGAGGATGTGATTGGAAGGGGGAGGCTCAAGTGGAGTTCAGTGGGACAGAGGAGCTGTTGGGGTGTGGTGCGAGCGGTGAGAGGAGGGGGGTTAGGTGTCTTGAAACCTAGGTTAAAAACATAAAAATCATAAATTACATGATTTTTATTTGAGTTCCATAATTATTAATTCTTTTTATTTTAAATTACTTCTTCCAATGAGAAGTACATGTTGTGAAGGAGGGATACAAGATGTGTAGTTCATTATTTTTTCCCAGTTTAAAACATGATCCTTCTCATTTTCTATGGGTATGCCGCAGTAAATCCTAAATCTTATTCTAACCTAATATATCCTATGGTGACCTATCCTTGATTTCTTCCTATTCAATGATTCTTTTAATGTTGAGGTATTGACTATTTGATGCTCAAATGAATTTCAAGATGATGACACACCCCTCACAAAAGAGTTCTTGATAGTTTTTCAAGTATATACCATTTACCTTGAATGGTGGCCTTCCTTCTTTTTGAATCTTGATGTTACTATAAGGAAATACTAGAAAAACCATAAAGGGTCAAAAACATCTATATTGTAACTTCCCCAGGAAAAATGTTAATCATTAGTTAAACAATAAGACCTTATTTAATCTGACAAAAATCATTCTCGAAATGTGTTGATCATGAAATTTAATTAATTTTTATTAATATATCTTGGAATTTTTATAATCATAATTTTTGATTTCATTAAATCCATCCAATTGCAGCATCCTAGCTCCCCCATCCATTTTACAATCTAGAATTAGCTTCTTAATTTCCCAAAATGAACGAAGCTAAAGTTCTAATATAAAATGACATGGATTTCCATATATCAATCAGAAGGGTGTGGTTCCAATAAGTGTTTTGTAAGTAGTGTGATATGATAATAGTAGTTCATTTATGTTTAGAATCTAATCCCTTCAACTATTGTATATGGAATTTTCCATGATTTTTTTGATTTCACTGTTTGACCACTCAACTTTCCCTTTTGTTTGCGGGTGATAGGTAGTTCATTTGTTATACCTGATGCCATATTTTTCACAATATTACTTTAACACCATGTTTGTGAAAAAATTTTCCCCGTTCACTAATAATTTTTCTAGGAAATATGAAACTTGAGAATACATTTTTTATTAAGAAATTCATGAATCTGTTTTCAGTTTCTTGTGACGTAGCTTTAACTTCTACCCATTTGGAAATGCAGTAAACACCAACAAGGATATATAATTTTCCCTGTGAAATAATAAATAATCCCATGAAATATATTACCCATACATCAAATATTTATATATCCATGATTGGGTTTGGGGTATTTCATCTATTTTTCCAATGGTGCATGTTCATTGGCACCGATCATAGCTTTAATAATAATCTCTTGCATCTTAGTTGAGTGTAGGATAGAAAAGTCCACTCAGTATAATTTTTTCTACTATGTGTTCTCCTCTATGATTTCCTCTAATTTGTGATGTATGAAAAATGTATAACAAACTTGGTATTTCATCCTCTTAGATTCAAAATCGTAATAATCCATCATCATAGTGCATAAAAAGGAGTGGTTCATCCTGGTAGTATTGTGAAGCATTAACTAAAAATCTTCTTCATTTCTGGTAAGAAAGGTCTGGTAGTAAAAATCTCTTGTAGATATAGTTTTCAATATTTAAAAACCATGGTTTCAATTTTATGCCGAATCAGGTTCTAATGGTAAAGTCAAGTTCGATGTATAGATCATCATCATCTTTTATAAGTGGTAGTGGAAGTCATGGCAATTGACCAGCAACAACATTATCTATTCCATTTGGTATCCTTGATAAAGATGTCAAAATCATGGAGCAATAGGATCCACTATACCAATTAGGGTTGGGAATCCTTTTTATTCATCAAATATCATAGATCAGTAAGGTTAGTATACAAAATTACTTTTAACAGCAATAGATAAGAGATAAATATATCAAAACCAAAAATCAGCTGCTAAGAGATCCTTCTCAATAGTTGTATAGTTCACATGAACTTCATTCAGTGTGTGACTAGAATAATACATGAGGAATAATATTGGAATGACTTGTAGTCCTAGGATAGCCCAAACAACGATGTCATTGGTGTTGAACAGTAATTAAAATTTCTTTCCCCAATCTACTAATATAATTATAGGACCAGATACCTGGTGTTTATTTAATGTGTTGAATACCAATAAATATTATTCAGTGAATTCAAATGGACATTATTTAGATAAAAAGTGTATTAGAGGTCCAGAAAAGTTCATGAAATATATCACGAATCATCTATAGAATCAGGCATAGACTTGAAATCTCCTTATTCCTTTGACTGATGAGGGCTATGGTAAATCCATAATCACTTTTTGTTTAGTGGGATACACTTCCATGCCATAGATGGATTTTTTTCCATGTACTATGCCTACTTGATCCATAAAGTGATACTTTCCCAATTTAAAACTGGGAACCACTATTTACAATGTTACTTGACTAATTAATGATTTCTTAGATAGATCTTGAATGACCTTCCATAATCTGAAATTTTATCTATGAAAATTTATAATAAATCATCTTCCATATCATGTAATATTTGTGTCGTTCACCTTTGAAAGATTCATGGTTTATTAAACATTCCCAGTGATGTGTGACAATAGGAAAATGTACCAAATGGACACATGAATGTGGTTTTATAATAATCATCTGGGTTGACTACAATCTAATTGTATCTTGAATATCCTTCAAAGAAACAATATAATTCACGTCCTACTAGTCTCTCCAATATTTTACCCATGAAGGGAAAGGGGAAATAATATTTTTGGGTTTGCACATTTAGTTTTCTATAGTCCACACATACTCTCCTTCCCATGATAGTGTGATTAAATATCATTTAATCTTAATCATTTATTTCAACTGTGATATAACCTTTCTTTGGAACAAGCTATATTAGTCTCACCCACTCCCTATCGAAGATTGGAAAAATTATTCTAGCATCCAGAAGTTTTAGTACATACTTCTTAACAACCTCCTTCATTGGTGCGGTGAGTCACCTCTAGGATTGGTGTTTAGGTTATTCAACTTCCTCTAGTAGAATTTTATGGTTTTATAAATCATAATTGATCCCTTTGATATCATCCAAATGAAGTAAATTGACTAATTATGTCTTTGTAGGACTCAAATAAATTTATCCTCTTGTGATGGTGTACGTTCTAAGTTAATGTTGTCTAGTAGTGTAGTAGTAGTCTCAAGAAAATAATATGTGGGTGTACTGAGGAGTGCTTTAGTTCCAGTTTTGGTGGCCAAGTGATTGATGGTTTGAATGGTGGGTTGATATCCCTAGTAAGAGGTTCTATTTATTTCACTTACTCAAGGTTATATTTCTCTTCCTCATCATGAGACATTTTTTCACTATCATCTTCAATGTCTATGTAGTCATATCTTCCATATTTGTGAAAGATGGCTTGTTAGTCAGAAGAATATTCTATTTTTGTTGATTTTTTCAGGTAAAACACAACGTGTTCATCACCTTATTAAAATATGTGGTATCCATGATTTATAACAATAAGTGTCTTCCTAGTGTCTAGGAATGGTCATCATAGGATGATTAGAACATATCCTTCCTCTTCAGTGTCAAAAACTAGGATGTCTGCTGAAAAAAATTAATTTTTCAACTTTAACTAAGACATAATTGAGAAGTCATTGAGAATAAATTACCAATCATTCAGATAATTAGAGTTACACTCTAGTTGGATTGAGTTCCTAATTAACCGTCTTACAGAATACACATAACGACCTGAGGCTGATGATGTTTCCTAAATTGCACAAGTCTCTTCCAGAGCTACATTATTCTATTGTGCATGTGATCGAGAGGTCTTTCATTTTTATTGGAATTTTTCATTGAACAATAGTTGAGAAATATTTATTTAGTTATATCACTCTTAGGTCTTCCATTTTCTTATGTTAGAAAGTATTTCCTTATGAAATTTATCATAGGTAGTCGTTTGAGATATTTCTTATAAAATTTATTATTGATGTGAAATTTCATAAACATATCCACAAATTTCTTATATTTCCCTTCAATCCTCCCTTGCCACATTTTTTATAGAAAATGGAGATGTGTTTTATAAGGTGTGGGCACATTGTAGACATCTTCTTTAGGTTGTTCTTCAATCAGATCTTTTGCAGATGGTGTTACTTCTTAAAGTATCTATTGATAAGTTTTAGTTGTTTTTTCATCATTTTTTTATTTTATGGTTGTTGTATGATTTTTGGTTCTATTAGCTTGTTTTTATTCTCTTATACAGGGTTGGCTGAAATTACATCACTTTTCCACTCATTAGAACCATTGCCTTTGCCTCTTCCCTTGGGAATATTTCTATATTACCAAGTAGAGGACCTAGAAATATCTCTAACACGATCCTTGAGATTTGACCCATTTGATGCCTGATTTCATGAAGATCTACCCTTTTATTATGCAATTCAGTCTCTTGGGTAGTTATCCTCTAATCCTTTTTTTTGAACAAAAGATGAATGTAGATTTTCTAGATTTTTTTGTATAAGAATATTCGGTTGTGGAGGTCTTGGTTGAGTTCATTAATTTTTTTTTGTTTATAGGAGGGAAAGGTTGTTGTGTTATTTTGTATGGTGGTATAGGCACATGTTTCATTGGTAGATATCCCGGTAGTCCTTGGTTCCTGAATGGTTCCTAACAACTTCTTTGCTGATAATACCCTTGATTTCTTTGTTTCAGTTGTCGATATTGCCTCTGTTAATAATACTATTACGGTTACTAAAATTGTTGATTTCGATGATGGTAATTAATTTAATTTAATTATTTTATTTTTTCCCTTAATACCTTCTATGTAAAAATGATATATGTGTGGGAAAGTACATTTTTTTAAGGATTAGTTTTATTTTATAGTAGAATGAGTGGGAGGTGGAACTACTGGAAAAATGGCCTATACCCACGGTTCAAAACCGTGGGTATAGCCCCCAAAACCGTGGGTATAGCTTATACCCACGGTTTTGGAAACTGTGAGCTGGAAAAGAGTTGGTATAGGTCCCCATCCTATACCCATGGTTTTCCAAAACCATGGGTATAGGTGTTCTACCACTATGTCAATGAAATATACCCAATTCCCATGGTGTCAAACGCTTTTACCCACGGTTTCAAAACCGTGGGTATAAATCCTAAAATAATGCAGGCGGTGGGTTTCGATCCCGCAACCTCTTCGTTGAAAACACCACGTCTAACCAATACCATAACATCACCTATGTATATATATATATATAGTTAAATATAGTTATATAAACCGTGGTTATAGTGGGAAGAACTGAGAGTAGATCACTCCCACCAAAACAAATTTCCTTCCCGCGGGAAAAAAATTTCCCGCACACACACGGGAAACTGATACCCATGGTTTTTCATAACCATGGGTATAAGTATTTTAGCCTAGACCTATCTCCATGGTTTTGGGAAAAAACCATGGGGATAGGTACCCCTATACCTGTAACACCCGAGATTTTTATGAGTAATATTTTGTTTTTATATATCATCAAAGGAATCTTTCACTACATACTAACTTGGCTTACTTTATACGCAATTGAGACCTTCCTCGATAGCTTGCTTTGTACGCAATACCGAGTTTCACTAAACAACGATATGCTATTAAAATATTATTAAAACTAGCCGTTATGAATAGTAATAACAACTTTTTGAAACTTTATAAATTTTATTTTTCAAAATGGACTTCATTTTTGGATTCGGAATACCGAAATTAGCCTAGGGTAAAATTTTGGTACTTTTCTGAAAACTTTCAATTTTTGATGAATAGTGAAACCACTAAGTGGTAGGTTAAAAACTGAATTTTGCATAAAACTTATTTTTACCACTTCTGTGAATGGAATTTCGAAAATCCGACAAAGACGGTTGATATCAGTAAGTAAAATGTGGTTCAATGAGATAAAAATAATTTTTTGGTGAATAGTAACTTTTTACTTTTTTTACCACGGTTAATAGTAAATAAGGGTAAATATGATATTAATATTACCCTAACACATATCCTAATTCTATTGGATAAGTTTAATTCGACAAAAAACAAACTTAGGAATCAAATATTACCATTTAGGCCCACTTGGGTTAGATTAGGACATTTATTATTAATTTATTTAAAGAAGGTTTAAAATAGTTAAAATCAAAGTTTAATAAGTAAATAATTTTTAATATGGGGTTATACAAAAGATAAATTCGACTATAAATATTAATTAGAAAGATAAAACGATTTCCTACATAATGGTATTTTATTTATAATTTTTAGACATTAAATAATTTAATTTATTTATGACACAATGATGATGCAGTAATTATCTTATTTATGAAATATTGACATAATTGATGTTATAAACACCGAAATAAATGTAATTTGAGACTTTTTATGAATTAAACTAATTTTCTAGGTTAATATGATATATTATTGTTGATTTAATAAACTTGGTTCGAACATATAATTCTGTTATGACTTTCACAAAAATCATATATCAAATAGTGTCAAAATTGACACAAAATAGTTTTTAAATCAAATATTATATTATTAATTGTTATTTTATTCCTAAAAATATATGGTTCAGCCAAATGACTTAGATAAGGATATATATATTAATAATAAACAATTTGGGGTTCGTTTGGCATGTTATAGTAAGTGTATTAACCATATAGTGAAAGAAAACAAAAAGACACGGTAAAAGTTAAATTATTTAACTTAGAGTTAAATCTAATTGATAAGGTTATTATAATAACCTAAACTTGTATAAATCCTATTGGTTGAAAGGATTTATACCCATACCCACTTTAGCTTCGAAATAAGACCCTTTGGAACCATTACAAACCGATTTTTTACTTTAATATAAAATAATATTTTGAGATATTCCTAAGGTGCCCCTCTCCTCCCCCTCCTCCTCACACCAATTTGACCACTCAAGCTCGGCCAACCCCTGACATTTTCTCCTCTACACTTCCCTAGAATAATCCTAGAGGTCCTGGTCTTCTTCAAAGACCAATATTAGTTCCCTAAGTGGAGGATTCAAGGAGGCGTTCCAAAGAAGAGGTAATATCCATTACCGATCTTTTCAATTTCTTTCTTCTTCAACTTCTTCTTATTTTTTTGTTTCATGATAAAGTAATAACATCAGTATTACTTAAATACTGATATGTTATTATAAATATGAGACAACCCTAATTCACCTTCTATCCATCCTACGGAAAAATGAAATCACCGCGCGTGTGTACGTACGGAATACCGTCTCCACGCCGTGGTGTAATCTATTTTCCACCATCACCTTACAAGGATGGGTATAATGGTGTAATGAGTAACTATTTATGATTATTATAAAGTAATATTGTTACTGAAATAATATATATATACTCCAATATAATTCCACGATCATAGGAACGATATCATCACTCGTGCGTACGTACGGAATACCGTCTCCACGATGTGATGCGACTCGTTCTACATGATCATAATTACATAGTAATTATATAAATGAATTGAATGAATAAATATGATATATGTTACACTAATACCATTCTGGATATAAGGTATCTATAACCATAAAATAAGAATAAGAATTTATTCGGAAAAACATGCATTAGAACAAAAGGCAATAAAGACCCGAGTAACAAGTAACAATGAAATATTACTAACAAGAAGCTAAGAATATGACCATATATGATATAATATCAATATGTATGATTCTGGAATAAGTCAATTACATTATTTAAACCATTATACAGGAGATTCGGACATGTAAAAAGCAAATCGGACCTAAGGTAAGGGAAATATCACAATCTCATTTTTATCCGAGATTGTTTATACTTTGGAATTTACTGGGGTGTATTTTATCATCCAAATACATGTTTCATCAATATGTAATATTATTTCCATCCACCTAAAATTTTTTAAATCCATTTTTACCCTTTGGTGAGTTTTTAGTAAAAGAAATGAAAGGAATCTTTTGTCATGTTTCGTATGAGGTACTTTTTGACTTTTCTGACAAAAGTACAAAGAATGTTTTTTTAACTTATACGGCATGAATGTATTTCTAGAACATTATTTACAATAAGCTTCCTTTACAAGTATTCAAGTTTATTTTTAATCAACTTCTTTTAGTTTAAAATTGTATGACATGTTAAGAAAGGAAAAGTGTTTTTGAAGTAGAAAGGATATTTTCCTCAAGAATAGAGTTGAAGTATTTTATCAAAATTATTTTCCATCTAAGATAATAAAAGGGTTCTGTTTTTATCCCTATTATTACATGGATTTGATTATGTTGTGATGGAAATATTTTTATGAATTCCATTATCTTATATGAATTGTTTTATGATGTCATTTTGTTTAAGAATCCCATTTTTATTACGTGGATTACGCTATGATGTATGGTTTATGATTATGTGGCACACATAAGAAAGGATTAATTATAAGATGGGTGGGACCTATATATCCCTCCAATGCATTGGTTAAAGATTTTATATCTCATGAGATAGACATGACTGGAACGGTAGGTGGTACCGGTTCAGTGAAACAGGACTGGAACGAGGGTGACTCAGTTCAGAAAGGGACTTTGTCCACTAAGATAGTCTTGGCAATGAGTCATGACTAACAAGAAATGATTTTCCATGATTATGTGTGCATGACACAATGTTTCAAGTTTCATGTTATGATTATGGGGATCTCATTTTCACTTCTATGATTTATTCCATGTTAAGATATTATGATCTCTTTTGCAGGTTATGATTTTCAAAAAGATATGATATGATTTTTATTTCCTTTATTTTCACTTGCTGAGCATTTGAGCTCACCCTTTTATGTTTTCTTTTCCCCAGGTCAGGAAGATGGATATTAAGTAGAATATGCTAAATGGGACCCTAGATATGATGAAATAAATGGGAGACACTGTAGAAGATTTATGAACCAGTTGTTTATGTTTCCAAGTTTCTAAAGACACTATACCTATACGGTCTTTTGTGGTTTTGTCATATGTTGTAATAAGTGTGCTTCCATTTTGAAGTATTAAAAAGGTATGTAAAGTATGGGTCGTTATAGTTGGTATCAGAGGAAAGGTATAGTCAACCTTTGGAAACTAGGATGTGAAAGCCTTAGTAAGAACCCTAAGGATAAGTCTAAGCATAGAACACAATCTTAGTGTTTTAGAAATGGCCATGAATACCCTAGGATAAGACCTTAAGTGTGAAATTTTATTCTTGATTATGCGGTTTTCCTATTATAATTAGTGTTGCTCACACTATTCTTCTTGGTTTTAGTCAATGGCTGGAACCCAAAGGAACCGTGTTAATGCGGAATGCGATGGGCAATGCAATGATTGTCCCCCTGAGCAACCAAATGATATGGGAGATGGAATGAAAAATCTTGTAGCCATGCTCACACAACTTTCTCAAGCTATGAATCATGCAGGACTTCCAAACGAGTAAAGGAAGGAGCAACATTCTGTTGAATCCTTCATGAGGCAGTGTCCACCCTCTTTCAGCGGGTCTACTGATCCATTAGTTTCTGAACAATGGATTAGTACTACTGAAAAGATATTTTCAGTTCTTCAATGTTCTGAACATGATAAAGTCATCCTAGCAGTGTATCGTTTGGAAGGAGATGCTGATCAATGGTGGAATCTTATTAAGAATACGAGGCAAAGGGATGAAATTGAGTCTATGGAATGGGACGAGTTCAAGAACTTATTTTTCAATAAGTACTTCCCTCGTATTCTCCGAACAAAGATGGAGAAAGAGTTTCTTGAACTGAAGCAAAGGGATGATGAATCTGTTGGTACCTATGAAGCAAATTTTACAAGACTTGCAAGGTACGCTTCTGGTATTATTATCCAACCTGAGAGTAAGATCGATCGATTCTTTAGTGGCTTAAAACCAAGCCTTCGAAGGGCGTTATCCATAAGGGACTTCAATAGCTACGAGGAAATCGTTCGATGTGCTCTCAAAGTCGAGATGGAGATTGGAGTAACCCATCAGTCACATGGGTTTGATAAGAAGAGGAAGATGGAATTAAAAGGAAAATCTAAATAGCACACGGAAAAGAAGATGAGCTTTCCCTTATGCTCAAAGTGTGGAAAGAAACATGGAGGGAGTTGTCTTAAAGGGACAAGTAAATGTTTCAAATGTGGAAAGGAAGGTCATCGAGCATTTGAATGCCACGATAATGGGAAGAAGATGTCTAATGATGAAAACAAAGGAAGGGATACACAGAATGAACCTAATACACTTCAATGTTTCAAGTGCAAGGAGATGTGGCTTTATGCCAATCAATGACCAAATCCAAGGGTTGATGATGATGGTCTACGTCAACAAAATCTTAAGGCTAAAGACAAAGGAAAGTCACATGCAATTTCTATCAGCGATGTGGAGTACGATAACGAAGTGGTGAAAGGTATCCACTCTAAAGTAGCAAATGTTTTATTCGATTCTGGATCCACCCACTCTTTTATTTCTGAAAAATTTTCTAAGGGTATCACCGTATTACCTCAACAATTAGATGTTGAGTTAGCTGTGACAACACCTAATGGCACAACAGTCACATCAAAAGTTTATAATTCTTCTCCGATCGAAGTTTGTGGGAAAGTGCTTCCTGCAAATATTGTGATCCTTCCTTTAGTGGAATTTGATGTGATTCTTGGCATGGATTGGATTTTTCTACATGGAGCTCATATCAATTGCCAAAGAAGGGAAGTCACATTTCATATTCCAGATCAATCTACGATTGTCTATCGATGCAAGGATGAATATAACCTTCTAGTGGAAATTCCTTTAATCTTATGGGTCTTGATTCCACTAAATGAAGGTTATTTATCTCAAATGGTTGGTGAGAAACTTACGATTAAGAATATGCCCATCGTACTGGAGTTTGATGATGTCTTTCCGGAGGAATTACTAGGTCTTCCACCAAATCGTGAAGTTGAGTTTTCAATAGAACTCGTACCGAGTGCTTTGCCTATTTCAAAGAAACCTTATAGAATGGCCCCAATTGAGTTGCAGGAATTGAAGAAGAAACTCCAAGAGAATCTTGATAAGGGATTCATACGCCCTAGTGCGTCACCTTGGGGAGCACCTGTTCTATTTGTTAAGAAGAAAGATGGATCAATGAGACTCTGCATTGATTATCAAGAACTTAACAAGATCACTATCAAGAACAAATATCCTCTCCCATGCATTGATGATATATTTGACCAACTACGCGGAGATCAATACTTTTCCAAGATTGATCTTCGTTCAGGGTATCATCAATTAAGGGTCAAAAGGGAGGATATACCAAATACGGCTTTCCGTACAAGGTATGGACACTATGAATTTATAGTGATGCCATTTGGTCTTACTAATTCCCCTGCTATCTTCATGGATCTAATGAATAGAGTCTTTAGAGACTATCTTGATCAATTTGTGGTAGTCTTTATAGACGATATTCTTGTCTATTCAAAGAGCAAGGAAGAGCATGATGATCACTTGAGAATTATATTGAAGACCCTGAGAAAGGAGAAGCTTTATGCCAAATTTACCAAGTGTGAATTTTGGCTTCAAAAAGTTGCATTTTTGGGTTACATAATCTCAAAAGAGGGGATATCTGTGGATCCAGAAAAAACAGAGGTTATCGAAAGATGGTCGAGACCAACAACAGTAACTGAGATCCGAAGTTTTCTTGGTTTGGCTGGATATTATTGACGTTTTGTAAAAGATTTTTCACGATTATCTAATCCACTCACCAAGTTGACTCGGAAAGGAGTTAAGTTTGTTTGAACAGAGGAATGTGAAGAGAATTTCAAGGAGTTGAAAAGAAGGTTATCCAGTGCACCTGTGCTCACACTGCCTTGTAGTGGAGAAAGGTTTGTGATCTACAGTGATGCATCCAAGAAGGGATTGGGGTGTGTTCTTATGCAAAATGATATGGTGATAGCTTATGCCTCACGACAGTTGAAAATCCATGAGAAAAATTACCCAACACATGATTTGGAGTTGGCTGCGGTAATCTTTGCATTAAAGATTTGGAGGCATTAACTTTATGGTGAAAGGTGTGATATTTATACTGATCATAAAAGTTTAAAGTATATTTTCACACAAAAGGAGTTAAATATGCGTCAAAGAAGATGGTTGGAGCTGATTAAGGATTATGACTACTCAATCCATTACCACCCTGGGAAAGCAAACAAGGTGGCAGATGCATTAAGTCGACAAGACCATGCTAGTTTATCCATGATGAGGATCACAAAAGATCCAATATTTACGGATTTACAAAGGATGGATCTTGGAATTATAATGGAAGGGGAAAAATCTTATCTTTCTCAAATGAATGTTCAACCATCTATACATGTGAAGATTAAAGAGGCACAGAAAGAAGATGTCAAGTTACAAAAGAAGGTGAGAAATGATCCTGAATTCAACCTTGATTGTGATGGGATAATAAAGTTCAGGAATCGGGTTTGTGTTCCTCCCATCCCCGAATTAAAGAAGGAGCTGCTGGATGAGGCTCATAGTTCTTCATTCTCTATTCATCCTGGAAGCACGAAGATGTATAGGGACCTGAAAGAGTACTTCTGGTGGGATGACATGAAAAGAGATGTTGCTGAATATGTCTCTCGATGCTTGGTTTGTCAACAAGTTAAAGCTGAGAGGCAAAAGTCTAAGGGGATGTTACAACCATTACCCATACTCGAATGGAAATGGGAAAAAATCACTATGGACTTTGTCACAGGACTTCCTAAAACATACAAAGGCAATAATGCTATTTGGGTCATAGTTGATCGTCTTACAAAGTCTGCACACTTCATTTCTATTAGAGAGGATTTCTCTCTAGATCAGCTTGCCAGGATATATGTAAAGGAAGTGGTAAGATTGCATGGAGTACCAATTTCTATTATATCTGATCGGGATCCGAGATTTACCTCAAAGTTCTGGCGAAGTCGTCAGCATACTCTGGATACAGAGTTGAGTTTCAGCACTGCTTATCATCCCCAGACAGACGGTCAGTCTGAGAGAACAATTCAAACCCTAGAAGATATTTTGAGAGCTTGATCTATGGATTTCAAAGGAGGTTGGGATCAACACCTACCATTGGTGGAATTTTCTTATAATAATATCTTTCATTCCAGTATTCAGATGGCTCCTTATAAAGCTCTCTATGGAAAGAGATGCAGGACTCCAACTTTCTAGGATGAAGTTGGGGAAAGAAAGCTATTAGGACCTGATCTCGTTGATGAAATGGCAGAAAAGGTCATATCTATTCAACAACACATAAGAGCAGCTCAGAGTCGATAGAAAAGTTATGCCGACAATCGAAGAAAATACCTAGAGTTTGAAGTGGGTGATAAAGTGTTCTTACGAATATCTCCCGGGAAGAGGGTTATGAGATTTGGAAAGAAGGGAAAGTTGAGCCCTAGATATATCGGTCCTTTCAAAATACTGGATCGTGTTGGAAAGGTAGCTTACCGATTGGCGCTTCCACCGAATCTCTCTCAAGTTCACGATGTGTTCCATGTATCTCTCCTGAGAAAGTACATACCTGAGCCTTCACATGTACTCAGCTAAGAAGCTGTACCGCTGGAGCAAGATCTTTCTTATGAAGAACAACCGATAGAGATTCTGGATCATAGCAAAAAAGTCCTACGAAACAAGACCACTCGATTGGTGAAAGTTTTATGGAGGAACCACCAATTAGAAGAAGCTACATGGGAGCTTGAGGATATGATGAGGGAGAAGTATCCTCATCTGTTTGTTACAAAGTGACGAATTTCGAGGGTGAAATTATTTTTAAGGGGGGTAGAATGTAACGCCCGATATTTTTATGAGTAATATATTGTTTTTATATATCATCAAAGGAATATTTCACTACATACTAGCTTGGATTACTTTACACACAATCGTGACCTTCCTCGATAGCTTGCGTCGTACGCAATACTGAATTTCACTAAACAACGATATGCTATTAAAATATTATTAAAACTAGCCGTTATGAATAGTAATAATCACTTTTTGAAACTTTATAAATTTTATTTTTCAAAATGGACTTCATTTTTGGATTCAGAATACCGAAATTAGCCTAGGGTAAAATTTTGGTACTTTTCTGAAAACTTTCATTTTTTGATGAATAGTGAAACCACTAAGTGGTAGGTTAAAAACTGAATTTTGCATAAAACATAATTTTACCTCTTCTGTGAATGGAATTTCGAAAATCCGACAGACACGTTTGATATCGGTAAGTAAAATGTGGTTCAATGAGATAAAAATAATTTTTTGGTGAATAGTAACTTTTTACTTTTTTTACCGCGGTTAATAGTAAATAGGGGTAAATATGATATTACTGTTACCCTAACACATGTACTAATTCTATTGGATAAGTTTAATTCGACCAAAAAAAAACTTAGGAATAAAATATGACCATTTAGGCCCACTTGGGTTAGATTAGGACATTTATTATTAATTTGTTTAAAGAAGGGTTAAAATAGTTAAAAACAAAGTTTAATAAGTAAATCATTTTTAATATGGGGTTATACATAATATAAATTAGACTATAAATATTCATTAGAAAGATAAACAGATTTCCTACATAATTGTATTTTATTTACAATTTTTAGACATTAAATAATTTAATTTATTTATGACACAATGATGATGCAGTAATTATCTTTTTTAAGAAATATTGACATAATTGATATTATAAACACCAAAATAAATGTAATTTGAGACTTTTTATGAATTAAAATAATTTTCTAGGTTACTATGATATATTAGTGTTGATTTAATCAACTTGGTTCGAACATATAATTCTGTTATGACTTTCAAAAAAATCATATATCAAATAGTGTCAAAATTGACACAAAATAGTTTTTAAATAAAATATTATATTATTAATTGTTATTTTATTCCTAAAAATCTAAGGTTCGGAAAAATGACTTAGATAAGGATATATATATTAATAATAAACAATTTGGGGTTCGTTTGGCAGGTTATAGTAAGTGTATTAACCATATAGTGAAAGAAAACAAAAAGACACGGTAAAAGTTAAATTATTTAACTTAGAGTTAGATCTAATTGATAAGGTTAAAATAATACCCTAAACTTGTCTAAATCCTATTAGTTGATAGGATGTCGACCCATCCCCACTTTAGCTTCGAAATAAGACCCTTTGGAACCATTATAAACCGATTTTGACTTTAATATAAAATAATATTTTGAGATATTCCTAAGGTGCCCCTCTCTTCCCTTATAAAAGGGCACCTCCTCCCCCTCCTCCTCACACCAATTTGAGCACTCAAGCTCGGAAAACCCCTACCATTTTCTCCTCTCCACTTCCCTAGAATAATCCTAGAGGTCCTGGTCTTCTTCAAAGACCAATCTTAGTTCCCTAAGTGGATGATTCAAGGAGGCGTTCCAAAGAAGAGGTAATATCCATTACCGATCTTTTCAATTTCTTTCTTCTTCAACTTCTTCTTCTTTAGTTGTTTCCTGATAAAGTAATAACATCAGTATTACTTACATACTGATATGTTATTATAAATATGAGACAACCCTAATTCACCTTCTATCCATCCTACGGAAAAATGAAATCACCGCGCGTGTGTACGTACGGAATACCGTCTCCACGCCGTGGTGTAATCTATTTTCCACCATAACCTTACAAGGATGGGTATAATGGTGTAATGAGTAACTATTTATGATTATTATAAAGTAATATTGATACTGAAATAATATATATATACTCCAATACAATTCCACGATCATAGGAACGATATCATCACTCGTGCGTACGTACGGAATACCGTCTCCACGATGTGATGCGACTCGTTCTACATGATCATCATTACATAGTAATTATATAAATGAATTGAATGAATAAATATGATATATGTTACACTAATACCATTCTTGATATAAGGTATCTATAACCTTAAAATAAAAATAAGAATTTATTCGGCAAAACACGCATAAGAACAAAAGGCAATAAAGACCTGAGTAACAAGTAACAATGAAATATTACTAACAAGAAGCTAAGAATATGACCATATATGATATCATATCAATATGTATGATTCTAGAAAAAGTAAATAACATTATTTAAACCTTTATACAGGAGCTTCAGACACGTAAAAAGCAAATCGGACCTAAGGTAAGGGAAATATCACAATCTCATTTTTATCCGAGATTGTTTATACTTTGGAATTTACTGGGGTGTATTTTATTATCCACATCCATGTTTCATCAATATGTAATATTATTTCCATCCACCTACAATTGTTTAAATCCATTTTTACACTTCGGTGAGTTTTTAGTAAAAGAAATGAAAGGAATCTTTTGTCGTTTTTCGTACGAGGTACTTTTTGACTTTTCCGACAAAAGTACAAAGAATGTTTTTTTTAACTTATACGGCATGAATGGATTTTTAGAACATTATTTCCAAGAAGATTCCTTTACAAGTATTCAAGTTTATTTTTAATCAACTTCTTTTAGTTTAAAATTGTATGACATGTTAAGAAAGGAAAAGTGTTTTTGAAGTAGAAAGGATATTTTCCTCAAGAATAGAGTTCAAGTATTTTATCAAAATTATTTTTCATCTAAGATAATAAAAGGGTTCTGTTTTTATCCCTATTATTACATGGATTTGATTATGTTGTGATGGAAATATTTTTATTAATTCCTTTATCTTATATGAATTGTTTTATGATGTCATGTTGTTTAAGAATCCCATTTTTATTACGTGGATTACGCTATGATGTATGGTTTATGATTATGTGGCACACATAAGAAAGGATTCATTATAATATGGGTGGGTCCTATATCTCCCTCAAATGCATTGGGTAAAGATTTTATATCTCATGAGATAGACATGACTGGAACGGTAGGTTATACCGGTTCAGTGAAACAGGACTGGAACGAGGGTGACTCGGTTCAGAAAGGGACTTTGTCCACTAAGATAGTCTTGGCAATGAGTCATGACTAACAAGAAATGATTTTCCATGATTATGTGTGCATGCCACAAAGTTTCAAGTTTCATGTTATGATTATGGGGATCTCATTTTCACTTCTATGATTTATTCCATGTTAAGATATTATGATCTCTTTTGCAGGTTATGATTTTCAAAAAGATATGATATTATTTTTATTTCCTTTATTTGCCCTTGCTGAGCATTTCAGCTCACCCTTTTATGTTTTCTTTTTCCCAGGTCAGGAAGATGGATATTAAGTAGAATATGCTAAAAGGGACCCTAGATATTATGAAATAAATGGGAGACACTGTAGAAGATTTATGAACCAGTTGTTTATGTTTCCTAGTTTCTAAAGACACTATACTTATACGGTCCTTTGTGGTTTTGTCATATGTTGTAATAAGTGTGCTTCCATTTTGAATTATTAAAAAGGTATGTAAAGTATGGGTCGTTATAATACCCATGGTTTTTGAAAACCGTGGGTATAGGTGACCTTTCAGGACCTATCCCCACGGTTTTGGAAAACTGTGGGGATAAACCCCCCTATACCCACATTTTTGGAAAACCTTGGGTATAGGTCTTGAAAAGTGACATATTCCCATATTTTTCAAAAATCGTGGGTATAAGGGTATTTATCCCCACAGTTTTGTGGAAAACTGTGGGGATAAGTCCGTTTTCAAGTAGTGTGGTGCAGCAAGTAGCTGAATGGATTCCAGATTCTTGGTTAACACCTATACATGTGCATCTAGTAAATTATTTTATTAAACCTAGTGTATTCTAGACCAGGGTGGTCATGATCTCTTTTCCATAGACTTATATTATAATATCCTTCATCTAAAATCACGCATCCCACCTTGGGTGTTTTAAACATAAGTCATCCATTAACAGTGACATCAACTACTATGCGAGTATTTGGTTTGGGGACTTGATAGAATGTTTGGAGTTGTATACACATATCAAATCCATAATGTGGGAACTTACAAGTGAGTTCTTTGAAATGATCAGATGATTTTCATGCTGACTCTCCACTAGTTTGAGAATAATTATGGATGTTGTTCCAAAGATTCCAAATCCAGATAAGTGGGATGTACTTGTGTAAGAATTTCATGGATAAATCCTCCCATATTGTGATGGAATAAAGAGATTGACTATTAATACAATCATTTGATTATTCTCATACTTAAAAGGTAAATAATCTTAGTCTTATAGAAATATAAGATACTCCCTAATTGAGAAAGGTGCCCCATATTTCTAAGAATTTGTAGATATGTTCATGCAGATCATCACTTTGAGGTTCACTAAACTGGCACATATTCTAGATCATATGAATGACTCTAGGTTTTATCATTAATGTGTGCACCTAAATAGGAGGGTGTACATTATTGGGTGTATTACCATTTATTGATGGAAATCCACAATCCACAATGGTGAGTTTTTGATGCACGATCTTCTCTCAATGTAGTCCAGGTTGCATGTTTGGTGGGTTGGGAGCTGCATGATTATTGTATTCATCTATTTTAAAAAGGATTCATGTAGAAATATACATTTAGATATTCATTTTGAAGGTAATATATTCTTGTCCATCAAGGGCACTTGAATGATTAAAAGGGAGAAAATGTATGTACTAGGCCATGTGGAGAAGGATGCAAGGGTGTCCAAAAAGAGAGGAGAAAGAAAAGAAAAGAGAAAGGGGAATGGGTGAGGTAATACATGGTTATTTTCATAGGTTTTCATTACAAAGTACAACTTTCAAGTTCACTAGAAATGATGAAAAAATATGACAAGCCTGAACATGTTGTTTAATTTTTGTACACTGCAATCAGATTAGATTTCTTTTCTTCCCAAACGACACTTCCTCCTAAGGTGTAGTATAGTGATTGTATGGGGTCAGTATCATACGGATTAAAATAGATGGTAGGTACTAAAGATTTTAATCATACATGTATGAGTCCTCACATAGTTTTGATAATGAACTAATTCTAATGGTTTGGTGATAAAAATTATAGAGAGAATCACAATCAGGGAACATGAGCCTTATCCTAGTTGGTATGGTATCCGTAAGTGAATTCAAGAGACCAGGGATCAAATCCGGGCATAGGAAGAATTTTTGGGTTACTGTAGTAGTACTATAGTAGGAACTGTGTAGTACTGTAGCAGGTACTCTAGTGGGAACTGTATCAGGCACTGTTTGGCACTATAGCATCTAGGAATATGCCTCCGTTTGGTCCTTTGGGCCACCGATTTGGTCCCTGAGTCCTGTAAGGCCTTCGGGACACCCAGGCTTTCGGGTCAGTAAGGCCTTTGGGCCACCTCAAGGACTTTGGGCCACCTTAAGTGTAGATGAAAACCAGAAAACCTACAAGGAACAAGCTCTACAGGGAGGATGGGCAAGTAGCTTTCACCACAGTAGAAGATAAATATATTGCAAGAATGAGAGGGTATGACACCTGCCATTGGGACAAGACTGTACATGCATGGGAATGCCTAGTCGAACAACCATACAAAGGTGGAGAGCTGATTTCACGATGAAGATGCTGGGGAGGAGCAGTTCCAAGTAGTTATTCTAGGTTGTATGTAAGGTTTAAATCCTACAGGCAATGAATTCCTCTATGGCCTATGGGCCATGTAATACTTATGCCTTCGGGCCTTGTAAGGGTTCCACCTCACCCCTTGAAAGGTGGATTATCAAAAATCAATAAAAAATGAAGGCCTTCGGGCCATTGGTAGAATCACAATAAGGATTAATTTTGGGGTTTAGGTAAAAGAATAATCCTATTCCTAACATGGTATATTCCTATAGTTTAGGCTGTGATGATAGAAAAGGTTAGTTTTTAACTATGGTCAAACTAACTAGATCTATATAAGTGGATAATATTCTATTATATTGAGATGGCTACAACCTAGATGCATTAATCCTAGATTTTATAGTAGAAAATATCATAGGATATTAGTCATAACCTGTTCCACTCCAATCAAGTTAGGGTTATTCATTAAAAAATATGGTGGTTATGGTTGCATAAAATAATTAGATATTTTATTTTATTTTTAACCTTTTTATTATCCTTAGGTTTTCAACGTTTATAATTAAATATTCATTAAAATTACACACCCTTACTCTCAACCCCTACCCTAAGTGGTTTAACCACTCGTGGTAGAATCGATCAAGAGAAGGTAAAGAATTGAAAAAATACTGATTTCACCAATTAAAAAAATGATATTAAGCAATTTAATATCATGAATTGAAGAAAAACAACTTTAAAACTCAAATCAATCACATCTTCAAACAAAAAATTAGAACAATAACAAGGATGAATGCAATAAGGGTTATCCATTGATTAGAAATTGAGATGGAGAACACATATAATTTGACTTGGATATGTAAAAGAACATAGAACTCAATAAAAAATTTAATCAATGGTTCTTTAATATATGTAAAACAATAAAATGAAAGGATTATATTTTATTTTATAGAGATGTAAGAACAAATAATGAGTTAAAAATGAGAGAAAAACGAGAGAATCTGAAGATGTGTCGAACATTATATCTCTTGAACACCTATGTGAGGTAAATAATTAGGGTATTACATGAAGTATAATGGGTATTCATGTCATGTAATTATAATCTAGGGTTTTATCTTCAAATTTTTGAATCATTCATTTTTTTTGCAAACCACATCCTGGATATTTGAGATTTGGAAGTTGACTACTTTCACTATGTGTAACTGGTCTTGACGTTGTGTTTCTTCCACTGGTCTAGATATTTAAAGTGTCAATTGAAATTTAAACATTAGATGATGTATATTGGAGAATCACATTGTGTAATTTATTCATGTATTGTAATTATTTCACTACTTTCTTGATGACTTGTCATATGTTTTGAATGATGACTACACGTTGTGTAATTGAGTTTCATGATGTGTAATGGTCATTTTTTGGTCGTTTTACTTGGATTATCCATTAAAACCTTTGAAACATATTTACTAAAATAATAAAAACATAATTGGTTCATTATTGAGGAAAACATAAATATTCCTTAATCAAATGACTGAAGAATATAAATATAATATCATCTTATCACATAGTTAGGATAGGACTCCTCTTTCACCTCCACCATCTCCCCTCATTAACCCTATCTCACATAGGGTGATCTTCAATCCTTTAGAACAGATCTTCTATAAAATCATAGTGGGATGATTTTATCCCATTTAGTTTATGAAACTATTCTTAGTGATACTAATACTAGGGTGATAGTAACTTTTCTCATTACTCATATCCAAACCAAAACGTTCTAAAAAATGGAAAGTCTATAAATATAGAATAAATTCTTATATGAATAGATTGAATATATCTCAAGAACTATGGAGTAAATGTGTGATAGTATTATAAGTATAAATATATCTATTTTAGAGAGTATCCAGTCTTTATCTACTCCTAGAGCATCATCTTCTAGTGCTCCACATCCTTATTCTCCCACTTTAATGGATGTTGATATGATCTGATACATATATAGAGAAGAGTGTCATGCTATGATTGGTGGTCTCTCTACATATCATTAGGATGATATTAGCTAGATTAAATCTCATGGGTATAACATTTATAAGATGGTCATAAAATTCATAATTTAGGGTAGGAGTGATAGAAATACAATCTCTAAATCTATTTAGTATTATATCTCAATGATTTATACCATGTATGAGATTAATTATCATTTTCTGTTCTTGGATGAAAAGATAAGAATGCCTCTTATGACTAGGGACTTCAAGGAGAAAGTGACTTAGTTGAAGACCTTGCACCCCTACTCAATTATTTCATGGAAGAAATGTTTTACTTTATAAAGACTATGGAGAATGGTGTCCATGTGATCACTAAGTTTATGAAGTTGATGGAACTGTTTTTTATACCACTAATACTGTTGTCATTACACCTCCTTCCATAACTTTAGCTATATACCTTTTTGTACCTATATCATACTCTTTATAGACTATTTCTATTATGGTTAGTCCTTTTGGACATACCCATGTTGATTTCATGAGGCAGCTTAAACCAGTCGCATCTTCTAAAGTGTTTTGACCATCTATACCTCTAGGTCCTCCTACCCATCTTGTTACTGGAAAAGGAAAGGATCCAAAGGATCCTACTTCTAGTTAGGATATAGATGGTTCATTAAATTGTGATTATACATTTGATATGAATTTTTTATTTTCATTTATTCCATCTTCTAAAGTAGTAATTTAAAATTTCTTTATAAATAAAAAAATATTTTTCTTCATACTTATGTATTTAATTTAATTTTATATTATTTCTATATTTTTGGTAAAAAAAATATGGGAGTAATTATATGTCATATCACATGAGTAAGTTCATGGAATAAATGAATAACTATGCATCACACATATGGAATTTGATAATTAATCATAATATCCTTGGTTTATTCATTAGTTATTAATGTACTAAATATTTTTTATGATTATAAATTCCATGATATGAGATCATTAAAAAGGGGGATATTATTTGTTTAGTATAAACACCTCCATATTTTAATGATCACAATTCATTTTTGTTATGATTTTGATGAATTTAATGTTTTATTATAGGAAAATACTTTCTAGATAAATAATGAAAATTGGATGAGTCTCAATATATTTTCTCTATCCACCATTAGTTATAGTGAGCTACCATTAATTGAAGCATACTACTAATTTATACTACTGCCATTTTAACAAGATACCTATAGTTCAACTCTACAACTACCATGATCTATCATTGGGATATTCTAACATCTTGTGGAGATATTTCCACTTCCAAATACATCTAACTCTAGTATCTCCTATCATATTTCTAATCAATCCTTTGTTCAAGGGTGCTACATCTAGACGCTGAAACCACTCAATAGAGATACATCCAAAGAAAAGATGATGCTATCATTAGGTGTACCTACATCCAATCATTTCTGTCTCAATAAGTATCTACCATCACATGGTGATACTATTTTGTTAAGTAACTTTAGTTCAATAGGTGCTACTATTGTTGACGTATCTACAATTAGAAGATCTATCACTAGTAAATATTCTACTATAGGGCTACTATAGTTTTATAGAATTAATTTCATAATTAATTATCCAAATTATAGTTTATAAATTCATTTTTATACAAAAAAACATGGATTTATGCATTATTTATCTTTAACAACTCCATGATTATCTAAATGAAAAATTAAAAAAATTTAGGATATGTCTCTCAGTAAAAGGATTCTTATATTTTATTATACTTTTTCCAGGAACAGATAATTGGACATGAAATATAAAAAAATTTGAAAAATCTCCCTTATTTAAATGATGAACATTCATGTACATAGATATTTATACTCTCATATACATTTAGAAATGAATCACTAATACACATGTGTGGGGAATATCAAAGAAAAATTGCAGACTGAAACTATAAAGATTTTCCAAACATTCATGGCACCATATTTTCTACATTATCTATATAACTTCTTAAATATCCTTTAAAAGATAGATTCAAGGAATATTGAAGAACTAAATCTATTTAGATTGATAATAACTAAAATTCTTCATCTCTAATACATTGAAATTTATATTTATTATTTAAAAATTAGTTGTTCTTTTTTAACTTTTATTATTTGTAAAGATCAATCTCTTGCACTAAACAGGAGAGTGATTGAAACTCTATAAATTATTTTCATTTTTATTCCCATTTAAAACTATGGAAGATGTTTCATGTGAAATGAACACGTTTTTATCCAATTTATAACTATGTAAGAGGCTTTGTGCCTACACAAATACCTGTGCTATTGTTTGTAAAACCTAATCTAGGTTTTGGATTAGTTTATTTTATTATAAACTACTTAGTAGTGTCTTATAGCCATATATATGGGATTATTTCCTTGAATGATATTGAACACCAAGTTTAAAATCTACCATTAATTATTTACTCATTATTTTTCATTGTTTTAAATAAAACTATTTTTTTTGTTTTCTTAATTATTAAACTAAAAATTATTCTGATAATTAATGTAAATTAGTGTTTTATATACAATGTTTTATATGAGTAAATTAGTTTCCAATGTAAAATTATTTTAAATATTTTTTAATTGAGATCTGACTGAACTTTTTATAATATTTTATAAAGAAAAAATTATATAATTTTATTTCTTTTTGTTAACTAGGATTTTATATTAATTTGGGGGTTATAAGTTTCAAAATTGTTTTTAAGGGAAATTTTATTAGAAAATCATTTCACCGCCTCTTGATTTTTCTACTAGAACTGACAAATTATATTATTATTTGTGTTTTTTAGATGAATTTCATATTGAAATCATGTTAATACTAGTTTATTAAAGAAATAAATACACGATTTTAGGATGTTTTTATGTAATATTCATTGAAAATATGCCAATGAATGAGTTAGAAGAACATTTTAGATTAGTGGATATGTAAGAGAATAAATCTTTCATGGATGGTAATACCCTAAAATAATTAGGGCTAATCATGACACAAAATTCTTGAGATACTCTTAAATAAGAAGGATTTTATCTATTGTGAGAAGGATTACGCAATAACCTATTAGTCATTCCAATATGGTTTTTATTGAATATTAATCTACTATTAAATATAAACGTTTGAGTGGTTGTGTTACTTTTAAAATAGAAATGAGTTACTCTTATATATGAATATTCATACCACAATGGATTATTTTCATCTTGAAATCTAATCTGAGGAATTTATGGATATTACATGAATACTAACAATATATAAATCGGTGTTTTGCAAGATTGAGAGTCAAGTGGCTTCATGTCATAACATAAGGGATCACACTATAGGTTTTGGAGAATTAAAGAATACCACAACATAAATGGATAAAAAATTTCATTATGATCATGGAAAAAATATATTAGAATCTTATACTGTTGGATATTCGAGGAATTCCACATCATAGTTCCCATTTCATGCCACAATAATTCTAGTTTTAAGAGTTCAATGGTTTCTAGTTCAACAAATATTAAAACAAGCATGTTATTACCCACTAGTCACACCACAATGATGGTCAAATAAACTCTATTATATCTTGTAATTATCCTTCTATATCATTTATATATAAGGGTTACTAAATGTCTGGAAGCACCACACCAAAAAATATTGGGTTTTAAAAATAAATAATGACTTTATTAGAGTTTGATCAGATAAAAATAGGAGATTATGTAATAGATACTACCAACCCTTATAGGAAAAAATACATGATGTACTTGGAATGAAATTAATTATAATAAAAAGGGGACATACACAATCAAAATTATATAGTCACTTGTGTTTTGGGATGTGAAGATCATTTGACATTTTTGTACTCATCATTTATCTTTTAATAAAAGTTAAAGATAATATTATTACTCCATTAGTAGTTAAATTAATAATAAATTGGAACATGGGTAGTGATATTTAAACTACTTCACACCAAAGATTATCCACCCAACAATAAGTTTATGTGAAACTTGAAAAAACCAATTTCCTATGTTTTTCTTTCCTTTCTCTGTATCTCATCATCATGTGATCAATATTGAGATTTATTCCCAATAATTGGTGATGGGGTTCACATGGTTTAGGATTTCATGTTTTACATTTCCACTGATTTACTCCCCCTCTTAGTGATGGTATAATCTCTCTTAGTCCTCATTATTGTTATCAGTGACATCACGAAATGGTTTAGGGTATAAATCTCATATATTTGAGTTTTTGTTCAATTTTTTATATCTTTGATCAATTATATTAATAATGTCAATAAGTATCACCAAAAATAAATGTTTCCCCAATTTTTATAGAAATGGATTCAATCTATAGAGATAAAGGATTCTTTTATACCATCTATCACATAACATGTACATTTTGATATCATCGATACTAATTTTAATCATCCCAAAGATGGGGAAAATAATAATTTTCCAAATAAGAAGAATATAAATGATGATTGGTGAACAAAAAATGTGTTACTATCATCACAAACAATGAAAGTATTAACATGATTCATGTAGATGATTGTAAAAACTGTAATATTGATGAAAATATATAATATACATAAAGGTTATAAGAAGTAAAAAAGATAAAATATTAAAACCTATCAGACTTAGTTTTAAAATATCAAAATTAGAGAAGATCCATTAGAGGATGAAATCTTAATTTGAGTAAAACAGGTTGTAACATCAATTCAAATATATATATTTTTTAATATTATAACATGATGATGTTTTTTATAATAATTTTCCATGATAAAATTGAAATAATTATTTAAGCCCTTGATGATCATGGATTTGATGAATGGAACATTGATAAACTATATAATGTTTGGATCTATTATGCAATGATAATAGATACATCCATAATAATAAAAGAAAAAATAAATAAGGATACCACATTAAATGATTTAAAGGTCTTATATCTTGTTTATTTAATGATGTTTCTTGAGGAAGATACTAATTATGAATATGATTATATATATTTTCTTAACATCATCCATTTTATATAAAATGGTATGCAGTGTGGTAGAGGTAAAGGTAGAATAATGATACCATTTATATGTTATAATTTTTTTTTATAATTTACCAATTTTAGTATGTTTCCCTAAAAATAATAAATACCCAAAGAAGTATGATTAACCTAAAAGATCTCCAAGAAGATAAAGATAGATAATGGCCACACGGGAGGATGAGTCATTCAAGATAAAGAAAATTCAAATAAAATAAAGAAGAAAAATATTTTTTCTCTAGAAATGATTCTACAATTTGACACAATAAAATTAAAATAGGAAAATAAATCCTAAAAATTAAGGCAAAATAACATATATTAAAAAAATTAAATATGTTGGAAGATTTATCACTTGTAGAATATGTAATAAAGAGTAGCGAAAAATAATACAACGATAAATATTCACCAAAAGTGTTTCAAATAAGAGTGTATCTTGTGGTGTGGTTGAAAGTAAAAGTAATATTCTAAAGACAAAATAAATCATTGATGATTATTAATTATATATTTAGTAAATCCCTTAATGATTCAAAAGATAATAAAATTTCAATGAAAAAAATTGTTTTCAAATGAAATATGGGAGACCTCATTGAAATTATTAATGTAGGAGATATAATTAATTAGATTACCACTACAAATATGATTTCCAATAATTAGATGGTATGAGATATAAATTCAATTATAGTATATTTTGAAAATTACTGGATAAAATCTATTGTTTTTTTATAAATTTGATGAATGAAGTTGGAAAAATATCAAAAACAATATATAAATTTTCTAATGCTACTAGGAAGTATAGTGAATGTAACATGGTATCACAAAAAATTTTCTTAGATACATGTGGTCAATTAAAGTTCTATTATAAATGAAAATTAAATGAAGAAAGTTATTACACCACCTAAAAAAGAGAATTAATCCATTGATATATTTTGTGATAATTCTAAAATCATTAATGTTAAATAGGTGTGGATTAAGAAAAAATTTAAATAAAAACATAATGTAAAATCCAAGGTAGGAAATATACACCTAATAATGGGATGGTGGAGAAGAGGTTATGGATATCAAATATAATAGACATATTGTGAGTATATTTTAAAGAAACTATTTTCAACCCAGTGATATTTTTCAATTTAATGAATTTTTTTTGTATTGTAAAGTGTATTGGAACCAAGAATATATGTTATGAAATAATTTTTCACATCCCAAATCTAAGAGTGGTAATATGTAAATTGGATGTAAAAATGATAATCCTAGAGACAAACCAATATAACTTCCAATAGAATGGTGGAAATTGTAAAATTATTTTTATTCTCTTGAGGATAATTATGGGAGGTGTGATTGACCCAATTACAATACCAAAAAGTTTCATACCATTCTACCACAAAAATTTAAGAAAATAATAATATTCTAAACAAATTAAGAATAATAAAAATTCAGTGTATTCAATGATGGTACAATTGTATTTTAACGATAAAAAGGAGAATGATCATGGATAATTGATATTTTATTTTCATCATACATGATCAAATATAAAAATATCTTGAAAATTATCTAATGATATGATCATAGAACTATAACTTTTAGAAATAAAGGATCATTCAATGTGAATGGAGTTGGATACAAAATTTTTGTAATGAATAAATATAACATTGCCAACATTTTAAATGGGTTGAGGCATAATATCCTCATTTTATCTAAGCATTTTGATAATGGTAATGAGGTGATCTTTCAAAATAATGAATGTTTAATAATAAGTTTAATGGATTTAATAATTATGATGTTGGGGTAGAAAAAAATGGTAGCTTATTCTATATTTTTTATGACCGATATTCTTATTTCATGAACATCATAGAGGATAAAAATATTTTTCAAACAATACTTAGTTATTTGGGGTATAAGAATATGGATTAGGTTACTAATCATGATGTTATGATAAATCCATTGAAGTTATAATGTGAAATAATCAAATAATGTGTTTCATTCCATGAGTGAAATATGGTTAATAAGTGTAAACATTAAGTATAAATAAAATTGAAAAATATACTTATGTTAGTACACTTAGATGTGCATGGACCAAAGAGCTTGACTTCAAACAATAGATATACATATTTCATGATTTTTTTTATGATTTTACTCAAATTAATTATATCTATTTTATATTTAGTAGATCACATTATCTTGAAAAATTTAAATATTTTAGGAGGATTTCTAAGAATAAAATTTAGTATATCCTCAAAATATTCTAATACATTTTGGGATGTGAATACAAGAATTATGAGTTTATGGAAAAATTTATAATGCATTAGATAAGGCATGAATATTGAACTCTATACATTTCCCAAAAAAATAGTGCAATAGAGTAGATAAATTGGTGTTTAGTGGGAATGGTAATAATAATGTTATCAGAAAATGACACTTAAAAATTCATTTTTATACAAGAGACAATTTATGCAATATATATTTTAAACTGGTTCCTACACTGACCGAATTTAGTCAATACGAGATATGTATTATGGTTTGGGAAGAATCAATGATTAAAGATATTTATGGGATTTGTATCCCATGATATATCGAAATTAAAGGGAAAAAAATCTAGTCATGTTCAATAAGAGATTCAGAGAAGGAATATTTATTGGGTACACACCTGGTTGAAGAAGTAACTAGTGCTAAAACAAGGATTCAAGGAATAATATTGGTAGATTTAATATAAATTTGATATATAATCAAAATCCATCACAATAATCATTTCCCATTAATGATGAAATTGAATAAGATATAGAAACATGAAAAAATTAGTCAATTTTAGATGATTAAATATATATTTATAAAACTCAAAATAATTAGGAACAATAAAGTTATGTTGAAACCCCTAAGAAAAATATTTTATAAGTTCTAAAAACATATAAAGCACTTTGATACCAAAAATATTATATCATATGGTATCAAGGGATATAAAATCAATGTTGTTCAATAATTTATAGTTGTAAAATCTTATTTTCATATAATGAATCAAAGTGTTTTTTGATTCATTACAACACGATCATTTGATTTTAATTATAGAAGAAGCGTAAAAATAAATAGGGAAGAATGAAACATAATAAGGTTTAATATCCCAAAGAAAAAGCTTGATCAAGGTAAAGTGTTCTTTTTAAGAAAAATTTCAATGGAAAAGGTGAAATAACATATAACAAAACTCATCTTTTTTTGTGAATAATTCCTTAAAATTAAAGGTGTAAATTTTGAAGATACATTTTCTCCACTATCAAGGCTTGAAATTATTTAAATAATAATTATGATTTAGGCTCAATTGAAATATAAAAGTTTCCAAATAGAGATGAAGTCATCATTCAATAATGGTGAACTTATATAATATTACTAAATTAAATAACTAGAAGGGTTTATTCATTACTTTATGGATCCAAATTTTTATTACATGACTACAATATCATTTTTAGGATAAATACCATAATAATAATAATACATTCAAGGGATAAAGGGTTTAGTATCTGTTGACGCATTTTTCTGTCACAGAGTCTAAAAGAATGTATAGGGAAATACCTTGAACCCAAAGTGATTCATCGTTTGAAGAAACATAAAAAATTGACAAAGACATAAACCATTATTTAAATGAACTTGGGTCGTGTAAGTTCCACTAAGGTTGCGCAATTATACTTGCGCGCCGCCCAGTGGTCGCACAGGTGAATTGTGCGCCTTCTTTAGAAATTCGCCCAGGGTCTTCTCCAGCCTATAAATACCCCCCATGGGCCCCCCATTTAAAAAAAACAAAAAATTCCAGAACCTCAGATTTGAGCTCCCGACGCCCTAGTCTCTTCTCAAAGCTTCCAAAAACTTCTAAGGTAATTTATTACCTAGAAAGTAAGATCTAAAAAGTTGGAGGAAGGCCTAAGTGTTGAAATTCATCAACACTTGCGCGCCTAGGTTGCCAGCTCTTAAGGGAAATGGCCACACTTGCACACCGCCTTAACCCTTCCACATAACTTGCGCACCTCTCTTCTGGAAGTCTATAGGGGTAGTATTAAGGGCCTGAGCCAAGCCTCGTCCAATTTATACACTAAGGATTGGCTGTTGCGCAAGTACCCATGTGTTGTGCAGGTACACCTGTGCGACTAGGTCTTGCGCGCCCACGCAGTACTTGCACACCCACACAGTACTTGCACGCCCACACAGTACTTGTGAACCCATCTCTTTTTGGGTGCCCTTCCTACCCATTTAACCCCTCTTACACCTATCCACCTCTCCACTTTAGGATTAATCCTTCAGAACTCTCTCCAAAGACATTCATGGCATGATTTCTTTGTTGGATTCCTTATCTGAAAGAAATTTTGTGGAACATCTCCTAAAACCTAGTGATTTACATATCCTCATGTCACTAAGGTCAGATATTTCATTTATTCAACCTCATCCTTTAAGATGAGAGAATCCTTAATTTGGGCCTCCTTTTCAGGAGTAATCCCTTGTCCAAATTCTCATTAATTTGGGCATCTTACTCAGGAGTAAGCCCCAAGACCTCATTAATTTGGGCCTCATTTTTAGGAGTAATCCCCAAGTCCCCTAATATGGGAATCCTCCTTAGGAGTAATCCCCAGTCATAATTACCTTAACCTGGGTTTTCTTTTCAAGAGTAATCCCCAGTCTCCAAGTTCTCAAATATGGGCCTCCTTCTCAGGAGTAAGCCCCAGTCTTAATTTCTCTTAACCAGTATTAATTTAATTTTGATCTGGGTTTCCTTCTCAGGAGTAAAACCCAATCATAAAGTGCCCTCCTAATTTGGGCATCTTCCTCAGGAGTAAGCCCCAAGTTAGAGTATCCAAATCTCCATGAAGTAAATATACCTTTATGGACCTTGTTCTTGGGTTTATTACCTGAAGTAAAACCCAATACTCATCTATTTTGGGCAGTCATACTTACATAAGACCCACATCATTGCATATTTCATGGAACAATTGTCTGGTTTCACCAATACCTCTTGTTTCTCACACCGATCATGACTCACGTGAGCTTAGAGTGTAAAATTAATCAGGAAATATTTCTTGGAGCCATCAATCATTCATAAATATCATACTCCCTCACTTGAACTACGTGCATTCTGATTCTTTTTTTTAAATAAATGATATGTAGATATCCCATATGCGAGTATGATACCAACTCCAAAATAATTCACATCCTTCTGAATGACAAATAAACCTCAAGTGCCCCACTGAGTGGCTTTAAAACCAGTGTGGTCATCATAATGACCAAGAGAATTTTATGTATTAAAGGATACAATTGACTAAAAATCTATAACAAATAGAGATGATTCTCTATCGATGAAGAACCTCAAATATATATAAAAGATTCTCTAAATTTTCTATATATCAATCATTGATTGTAATATCTAAAGGAAAGATCATTTTATACTTGGTAATGTAAGAAGGATTTATGAACATAACTTAAATCTATAAAGAGAGTCCCAGAGTAGACAATAATTCCCCTAAAAAAGGTGTGATCAGTCCGACCTACAATCCTCTCGACCAATGAAAATTCCTAAGCCTCATCAGTCCACAAATAATGAGCACATACCTTTGGAAAGTAGATACAAATGGATATGGAATCATTGGATGTTTCCGGTTCTACGAACAAACCCGTTAGAAACCGATTGGAATGTTTGAACCTTCAATCAACGAGGTCATACCCAATTCCAGAGGAAACAAAAAATGGTGAACCCGATGTGAATCCTTAACCAAGTTAAAGTTATGTTTTACCTATTTGCTAAGACCCTATTTAAACTCAATGAGAGGTCCAAAAAAGCAATCAATAACATATGTGATCATCCAAAAGATGTAGCAGCCTAAATTATCTCGATTATGTTTGTTATTTCAAATAGGCACTCTTTTCCATGATCTTCTGAATTACAGGAATGAATTTTCTTAAGTTCACTGCTGTGAATACCTCTGCTGCTACTCTTGCTGGACCGTCGTCCGCTCTAAGGGTGACATCACATACTCAACATCTTCAATGCTGTGTATCAAATGCGCTGGTTAAGGAGTACCGTCAACACGGTACCATTCCAACTCTGGAGGCTGCTCGACAAGCACTCCAAGTGAACAACTCATCTTGGTCGTCTAGACAGCGATGACCAGTGATCAAGAAGCAGATGATGCTAACCACCATCTCCAACCATTTCAGGTCGTTATCCCCGAAACGAAACAACCATTCCCTCCCATATTCTGAGGAGGGGAATGAGAAGTTCCATCAGGGCCTTAATTCAAGAAGACAGGAGTCCTTACCGAGGGCTCCCATCAACAATTACCTCTAGACTCATGTGGCAGTGCGCCCTCAACATGATGAGGGTGTCATCTCCAGGCGTTTGGATTAGGTTCCTCGAACCCAATCAGGCAAGACGAACCACCAGAGGTGACAACTGGTTAATAGTGGGAAGGTTCTCATCTCTTCCGTTTCTGGAGAAGTCCACCAACCAAACTTGGTGGCAAGTAACGAGCGTGCACACACACCCGTCCGTTTTAATTCTGTTGTCCAGAAGACTTGTCTAGAAGCATCATTCCAATCCCTCCAGGAAATTCCGGTGGAGTACTATAGAAATTAACATACACCTTTTTATAACTTATCAACTAGTCAGCAGGATCATCTGACTACATGTGATGATGCCCGCTAACCCAATGTGTTGACAAGTGTTAAACAGGTACATACACCTGCATACAATCATCAATCCTTCCAACATCCTTGTCTGTCAGTATTGAAGGAATCTTGTCAACCACATTCGGCAGAGTGAAATCAACAGGCACATAAACCTGCTAGTACTGATAATGCCTACCAACAGTCTCATTTGGTAGCATTCGGAGAAGTCAGTCGGAAAGCTCCGGCGACAAACAAGAGGCAGACTCAACTCTCTTCCCCCACACTTGAGTACTGTCAGGATTCACTGATAGGAAAAGGAGGACAGAAGAAAGCACATACAACTACTCCAAGCACAGAATGGACATATATCCCTGTTCCGGCAGCAAAAGTCACCAAGCATATTATATCCATGGTGAAAGAGTAGAAGAAAATCCCTGATCATATTCTGGATGCCTGCCAGGATATTATAACAGCTTCAGCAGCATCTCAGTGAAAGACACATAAATCTATGCCTACCAGTGGAGTGACACATCAAAAATTCACTCTAGAACAGACACACACATCTATTCCAGTCCAAGAGGGTTGTGGGGCATACTCCCCCATATCATACGGACAACCAAGTCAGAAATATACACCTGGTTTGAGTAGAGATAATCATCCTAACCTGATCATTTCTCCTGAGCAGGCACATACACCTGCCAAATTGAGTAAGAAGGTGTCTAAGAAGAATAACCACCTAGCACAGTCATGAAATCAAGGGCCAATCTGTAATAAGGCCTTACTCGATGCTGGAGTTCTTGATGCACCCAGACAACTATCTTTTGCAACTGAAGATTATACTCTCTCAGTTCCCAATAGTGGGAACATTAATTCTAAAGGTCTGCACCAGAAACTTCCTCATAAAGGCTTGCTTCGTAACAATTCGGTCAATCTTGAAGTTTCATCTTCAGATGAGATCCACAAGAACCCTCTGTGTGGTCAGATGATCAAGGAGAAAAATGTTTCATATTTTTCTATAACCCACCATGGTGGTCCTCCCCATGATGATTAATTTCGCTGCGAAATTCCACTCCGTAGTAGTGATTCACATTGCTTGTAAAATTTTCCAATAGACAATGTAGTGACGAGAATGTCCTCTTATCATGAGGCACTTAAAAATGTGAATCCAGTAATTTCTGATGCTTTACCATTAGCAGGTGAAATACTTTCTCAACTAGAAGATAGCCCAGGGTGTATGTCAATCTCCGAACCACACCTAAGTGATGCATCTTATAGTTTGATCAGTGATTTCTCTACCAATATTGTTGAATCAGATGAAGAAACAAGGAAGCACCAGATCTGGTCTAATCAGGTAGAATAATCTTCATTGAATGGTAAAGAGGAAGTACTGAATATGAGAAAACAACTGGCAAAAGGTGAAGTGCCAGTTATGTTTTGGCCTTTGGCTGATTTTCAGTACGACATTACAGAAATGTTGATGGAAGATGGAATTCATGATATTCGTCTCAACATATGGAAAACTCTTTGTCAGTTGAAAAAGAAAATATTATCTTATGATGAATATGAAAATCATATCAAGATAATAAAAGGGTTACAATTACAAATTGACTTGGCATCTCTCTCAGTTTCTCGATATCCGAAGGCTGAAAAGCAGCAGAGATCCCTTCAGCGTTTATGCCTTGGCGCACTAAGAAGATTACGCCAGTTAATTTCCAGTGCCCCATCTGGTATTCATATTAGAGGATGGGGTTTTCATGGAGCACTACATTTCACTGTGCTGTCCAGTCAGCAAAGCCTGCCGAAAATGGTCTCATGCAATGTTATTGCCAATGGCCGACCACAATCAATGGGTTTTGTTTACAATCAAAAGCTTGCCCAAGAACAGGCTTCAACTAGTTCCTCTCAAAATCAAGCATACAGAGAAAACGTTTTTGAATTAATCCTACATCAAGCAAACGAGAATATTGAACATGCCTCTCATTTGGTGCAAGCACAACATCAAGTGATAGAAGTGTCAGAAATCATCCAACGGTCTTTTGAGCCAGGTGATAAAAGTGGATGCAAGTTGATGCATCCAGCTAATTTCCAGACTATGGTCCGCAAGATCAGAAGAGATTTCAAGAAAGTCTCAGATATATCATGTCAAGAACCACCCCAACTTTCCAGAATATGGACTCTTTTACCCCAACCCTCAAAATCAACAAATAGTATTCGAGGAGTTGAGTAGGAACAACCCTAGTCCACCGGACTGGGGACTTTTTCAAATCCTCAATCTCTCCCTCAGAGAAAGTCAGTCTTCTCTCAATTGGGGAAGAAGCCTCAAGAGGAATGAAGAACCAAATTATCAAGTGATTCCCTCTAAATTATGGTTCATCAAGAAGTTCCTGAGGGATCGAATCAAAAAAAGGAAATGTATCATCAAGGACATGGAAGAAGACAATATCATAGAAATGCAGATAAAATGGATGCAATGCATTATGCATCAATCAATGTCATCAATACCGTTGTTGCTGATCCACCAGATGAGGTTCACTCTGAGGGATCATATGAAGAGGTTCCTGCTCAAGAAGTTGTACACACAGACACAAATGAAGAAGGTGTGCATACATGAAATCAAAGGATTACTCAGAACCAGGGTATTCCTTCAAGTAACCCACTTCCCCCTCTCTGAAAGGGATCCAACAAGGGGAAATGTAAGAATCAGGTTACATACCCTTCCTCTGGAGAAGGCCAATCACTCTCACTAGAGAAAAGATTTGCACAACAAGAGGAAGAAATGAAGGAATTGAGGAGGTTGAATGCAGAACTACTTCAGGGTAGTCTTCCTCCTAAGCATGCTAGAGTCAGTCAACCAAGAGAATTTGTTGCGGTTACTGAGATAGATCAATAATATCCCACTCTATCAGTACACCCTCACATGTCTAATCCTACGGGTCAAGTGCGACAACAATTGGAAGTGATACCATCAGTTGCTGCACCGGTCACCACATATGTCCAAGCTCTAGTTATTGCACCTATTCAGGTCCAAGCTCAACCAGATGTTTCTCAAAAGTTAATAACTATTATTGAGTCATTAAAATCTCGGTTGGATTATATGAAGGGAAAACGTGCTCAAATTCAACCAAAAAAGAGAGGTGATCCTGAATTGGTTGATGCAATTCCTCCCCCATCAAATTTATCATGTACCACATTCCCAATATTTAATGGTTTGGGAGACCCAGAGCAACACTTAACACATTTTGTTTCTCATTGCGATTCTATGATGGGAACCCTTCAGCAATAAGAAGCAGTTAAGCTTAGGTGTTTTGTACAGTCATTAGAAGGACCTGCTTTTGTCTGGTACACAAGATTGCAATCCCGGTCAATTACCAGATGGGAGGATCTTCGCCAAAAATTCCTTCTTTGGTTCAGCTCAATGTTTCCAAAGACAACAGTTTTTGATCTTACAAACTGTAAGCAAAGGGAGAATGAAAGGGTCTCAAATTTAATTGCTTGATGGAAGGGATTAACATATTCCCTAAGCTTAGCACTCCCTCAAGAGGAATTGTTGCCAATCTGTGTGGAAAATTTATGTGATGAGTTGCGTACACTGCTGATCCCTGTGAAATACATAGGAGGGTTTCAATACCTTACTTCAATCGCTCAACAGATTGAAGATTCACTTATAAAGATTAAGGATAAAGCTCATGTAATTCCATAAGCTCGAGGAAGGAGAATGGGTAAAGTAGAGACTGCTACAGTTATGCTTAAACAAGCACCTGTACTTGCTTCTACTTCAAAACCTTTATCTTCTCGAAGGGCTCCACTTCCTGAGCGTCAGCAACAGAGGTCATTTTGTCAAGATGATCAATGAGATCAAAGATGAAAACAATTTTAGGATCTAAAGAGAAAATTTTACTCTTTCCAAAATGAAAAAGTTCCTGGTTACTTCATTTATAATCTGGAAAATAATTTGGTTCAATTGCCAAGGCCCAAGAGGGTAAAAAAAGGAAGGAGATGAAGACCATCCCAATTATTTCCCATTTCATCAAATTTTAGGGCATCTCATTCACGAGTGTTTTGTTTTCAAGGACCTCCTGAAAAAAATGGTTGACTTGGGACAAGTCAAACTGAAAGGTTCTTCAGCTCAGGTTGCATGTGTTACAGCAATAGATCCAGAGGAGGAGGGCGAGTGGCAAGAAGTCAAGAACAAAAATGTGAAAAAATATGATGATTGGATGGTCAAAAAAATGATCAACCGAACTCATGCCTTTTTGTGAACGCAATTGAAGAAACCAATTATGTCTTCCTCTATGAATGTTGCAACAAAACCCTCTTCATCAGAGGGAAAATCCTCAAAGAAATGACATGATTCAAAGAAATAAGAAGAATCAGAAAAAGATGAGTATGTGTCAAAGCCCAAGTTGTCCTTGACTTTGGAAGATTTTATGACATCTACTTCGATGCCACAGGCACCGCCCCACCAAACGACACAACCTAAATTGGCTAGTCAGGCAGAGTCTTCATCGGATGAAGAGTTAATATTCGGTTCTGTTAATATGATTCACTTAACAGATCCTTATGCCAATCACAGTTTCGAATTTGATGAACCTGGGTTCCCCGTATCAAATAGAGAAATCAGAGGAAGTTCCAGAGGCTCAGGATACAGGGGAAGATGTGGATATTTCAGATGCCATTATTCCAATTCTACCCCTGTTAGAACTGTGTATGCGGCATAAACTCATGGAAGAGCCCTTCAATGAGCTCAACAAGAACAAGAAAGTTCTTCCACACAAGGCAGACTCAGCCCTAACACAATTATTATGGAAGATCAGTTGAAGGTTCCATCTTCTTCCTCTCAGCAAGTAAATAGACCTAATCAGTCTAATATTCCAAAGCCAGGAGTGTTTCCAACTCCTACCCTGGTACAAGATGAATCAACTTCCAAAGCATCAACTTCCAAGGAATCTACTAAACCACATGTTCCTATTGGGAAATCCAGACCTTTGGATCAAAAGTATGATGTATTGAAACACTTGGCCCAAGTACCGTCCATGTTATCAATCCTGGATGCCTTGAATTTATCAAAGGATCTTCGGGATGCACTCATCAAGGCTTTGTCAAGTCCTCAGGAATTTGAAACTAAAATTGATGTGGCTGAAGCCTACCATGTTGAGAATAATCTTGCAGAATTCCATGCATTAATATCTTTCATAGATAAAGATGAAGATGATGTCGTGCATGGACATATCATACCTTTATACTTATCTGGAAAGGTCAATGGTGTAGACATCTGAAGAGTCTTCATTGATAATGGTTCAATAATCAACCTCATCCCCATTCGTACACTTCGTCGATTTGGCCTCACAGAATCTGATTTATCACCTTCTACTTTGATGTTACAAGGATATGATAAAAATGAACAAGAACCACTGGGTGAGATTACACTCAGAACTTCGTTTGGAGATCTTGTATCCAATTCAGATTTCATGGTTTTTGATCAAGATTCAGCCTTCAACATCTTTCTTGGAAGACCCTGGCTATATCGGCATGCAGTTATCCCTTCATCATACCATCAATGTCTCAAATATTGTTTCGATGATCAAATTGGGACATTATATGGTGATATGTACCTGTTAAATACATATGAATCTCAATATATTGAGGCGGAATTCTATCACATGAAGGGAAAAGAGAAATCCACAACAAGGGATATTACCAATGTTAATGCTCCATATGGTTTGGAAAAGATTCCAGTAAACCCATTCACACATGTGAGTACAGATTATGTGTTGCCTATCAGTAAAATTGATCAGATGGACTCAAATCAAAATACTCTTATGGAAACTTCCATAATGTCAATTACGGTAATCAAGCCAGACAACATGGGAGAAAGTGGTGATCTACCAAGCAGTGATGAAAGCCCAAATGGGGATGTCTTTTTTTCATCTGCTAAAATCTAGCAAGTCTATACTTCGCCAATCAGGCCAGAGAAGGTTATTTCAATGTCAGAGGTAAATGATGATTTCGATTCTCAATTCATCATCTCCTATTTATTACCCAAGGAAGACCCTTCACCATCAATCCGGTCGGAAATGGAAGCTACTTCTTCAAGAAGTTCAAATTTTAACATCTCTTTTGATCATGAAAATTCTACTTCATAATCTACTATGCAAGCAGAAATAAAAGAAATAACACATGTTGAAGAAGAAGAAGAAGATCTCAGGGATGCTCCTCCAGCATTTGAAGAGGGTATCTCTACCACTGTGGATGAACTCATAGAAATAAATCTGGGTACAAAAGAAGATCCACACCCCACTTTAATTAGTGCGACCATTACTCTTGAAGAGCAAGAGATGTATATTTCCTTTCTAACGAAAATTCGAGATATATTTTCTTGGAACTATACAGAGATGCCAGGGCTTGATCTTGATGTTTCCACTCATTATTTGGGTTTTCCAGAAGAAAATCGAGGATTCACACAAGCTGCTAGAAGAACACACCCAACCTATGCTTCCAAAATTTAGGCTGAAGTGGATAAGCTTATGAAAGCTAAATTCGTCAGAGAAGTTCAATATCCCAAATGGTTGGATAATACTGTCCTACTGAAAGATAAGAATGGGAAATTAGATTTTGCATTGATTTCAGAGATCTTAATCGGCATTCTCCTAAGCATGATTTTCCATTACCAATTATAGAACTCTTAATTGATGCAACAACTGGATATGAAACACTCTCCTTCATGGATGGATATTCTGGATATAATAAAATCCTAATGGATCTAGAAGATGAGGAATCTACAGCCTTTAGAGCCCCTCATGGTGTGTTTTGCTATCGGGTAATGCCCTTTAGCCTAAAGAATGCAGACACAACATATATGCATGCCATGCATCGTATCTTCAAACCCTTTTTAGGGAAGTTTTTTGAATGTTATGTGGATGATTTGGTGGTTAAATACAACCAAATTTCTAATCAATTGGCTGATTTGGAAATCATATTCCACAAACTTCATTAACATAATTAGAAGATGAACCCCTTAAAATTTTCTTTTGGGGTAACCTCAGGAAAATTTCTCAGATTTGTTGTACGCCATCGTGGTATCAAAGTCGATCCTGAGAAGACAAAGTAAATCCTTGGTATGTCACCTACTCTAAATTTAAAGTAATTGAGAGGACTTCAAGGAAACATAGACTATATTCAACGTTTCATCAGAAATTTGGCAGGAAAAAGTTTACCCTTCACCAAATTGATGAATAAGGGAGTTGCTTACAAGTGGAATAAAGAATGTCAAGAAGAATTTGATATTCTTAAGAAGTATCTCTAGAGTCCACCAATGTTAATTCCACCTGTTGAAGGAATACCACTTATTCTCTATGTGACAGCTTTAGAGCGATCATTAGGTGCCTTTCTTGATCAGAAGAATGATGCTGTAAATGAAAACAAGCTCTATTATCTCAGTCGGACTATGCTTGAGCAGAAACCCGATATTCAAGTATTGAGAAGTGCTGCCTAGCATTAATCTTTACAGTTCAAGAGTTGAGACATTACCTACAACATCATGAGGCCTAATTGGTATCTCTTAATAACCCTCTCAAATTAATCCTTAGTAGTCCAATTCTTACAGGATGACTGGCATGGTGGGAAGTTATTTTGCAACAATTTGACATTCAATATGTGTCTCAAAAGGAAATAAAGAGCCAAGCTTTGGCTGATTTCCTTATGGAACACCCTTCAGTGGAAGACACATCTTCAGATATTGAACTCCCTGATGAGGAAGTCTTCTCTATTAAATAAAGTATTCAAACATGGGAAATGTATTTTGATGGTACTTCCAGAAGTCCAACAGGGAGGAAAATGGAAAATCCTAAATTCAATAAAGTTGGGTTAGGATTTGTGCTCATTTCTCCAAAAAAGGCGGTATTAACCTATTCCTTTTCATTGTTGAGAGGCGGTACAAATAATGATGCAGAATACGAAGCTCTTATTACAGGATTGGAGTTGGCGCTTCAAGCACAAGTGAATCACTTAAAGATGAAAGGTGATTCAGACTTGGTAATCAAACAAGTAAATGAGGATTATGCCATTAGAAAAGAAGAGCTAATCCCTTTGTATGATTAAATCATAGAGTTAATGGCGAAATTCCCTTTAGAACCTACATTTGCTTATGTCCCAAGATCACAAAATGTCCAAGCTAATTCACTGGCTAATATAGCCACAGATCTGGCAGATTTAAATCCGGAGGAGACAACCATCAATATTGCCCACCGTCGTACAATTTCACCTTATGTTCAAATCATAACAGAGTAAATTAATGAAATTAGTCCCATATCTGAACCATATGGTCATACTATAGGATGGATGACACCTATCAGAGAATACCTTCAAAATGGAACACTTCCACCTGATAGAGCTGGGAAAGAAAAAGTCCAGAGACAGGTGGTCAATTTCACTCTTTATTATAGCCCAGATCACTTATAGAATGTTCTATACAAAAGGGGTTTTGATGGAGTTATCTTCAGATGAATTGATGGTGAAGAGACAATGTCTGTCATGAAAGAAGTGCATGTAGGAGTTTCTGGTGCCCACCAGTCTAGACACAGACTATCTGATCAAATTCGAAGGCTTTGATACTTTTGGCCTTCAATGATACAAGATTGTGTTGATTTCACAAAGAAGTGTCATTCATGACAAGTACATTACAACTTCATTAATAAAACCCCAGAGTTTCTTCATACAGCTAAATACTCGTGGCCATTTTCCACATGGGGAATAGATGTAGTGAGACCTTATCCTTCAGCTACATCCAAGCAGTTAAAGTATATTCTTACTGCTACTGACTTCTTTTCTAAATGGGTAAAGTCAATACCCCTCAAAGAAGTCAGTTCTAAATGCATTGTTAGCTTCATCAAGTCTAACATCATTACCAGATTTGGTGTCCCTCATACCATATTGATGGACACTGGCACCAAATTCTGGTCATCCGAGGTGAGGAAGTTGTATCAAGAATACAACATCAAATCCAACCATTTATCTTGGTATCATGCAGCTACCAATGGCCAGATAGAATCTTTTAACAAGGCTCTGTCAAATATAATGAAAAATATATTGGATAAAGATAATAAATCATGGCCTGATAAACTCTTTCATGCTTTATGGGCTTATCGGACCACCACCCACACTGCAACGCGGTCAACTCCATATTCATTGGTATATGGAACAGAAGCAGTCTTGCCAAATGAGGTTCAACTACCCTCGCTCAGAGTATTCATTTGTGATCAGTCATGTATAGATGAATAATCTCAAAAGCGATTGGATGAATTGGAACAGTTAGATGTGAAAAGATTGTGCACCCTACACCACTTGGAAGTCTATCAGAATCGAATAGCAGGAGATTTCAATAAAAAAGTTCATCTTCATTCATTTGTTCAGGGAGAATTGGTATTAGTTCTTATAACTCCAATGATACCAGGAAAGAAACCTCCCAAGCTTGAGACAAAATGGGAAGAACCTTATTCAATACATAAGGTCTACTCCAATGGAGCTTATTCTTTAATCTCAATGGATGGAGAACTCATCACTACTCCAACCAATGCCAGATTTCTGAAGAAATATTTTGTATAAACACAAAATATATTGACGGTCCATGCATATGACCTTAAACTATTTGTATTCCTTTCATCTATCAAGACGCTAAACTGCATAACCAAGGGTCCATGCATACAACTTTAAACTATTGGCACTTACATCCAACATGACGTTAAACTGTGATGTCATAACTACATGGCGTTAATCTGTACAGAAGTACCTTACATCCAGCAAGACGTTAAATTTCATAACCAATGTTCCATGCAGATTAATTTACACTATTCGCACTTCCATCCAACATGATGCTAAACTGTATCATCCCTTTTTCATCCAACATGACGTTAAACTGTGAAAAAGTCCCTAATACGTCCAACCTGATGTTAAAATGTGTCCTCTTTTGTCCTTACTGCATGACATTAAACTTCACAATCACCTTTTTTATCAAACATGAAATTAAATTTTATTTTACCCAACGTCCTAACTACATGATGCTAAACTGTACAAAAATACCTTAATACATCCTACATAATGTTAAACTATATTTTATCCCTGCTATATGACACTAAAATGTGAAGCATAAATAGTCCTAGCTGCAAGACTTTAAACTGCATAGTTCCTTCATATGTCCTACATGACATTAAACTGTGCATCTTTAGGGTTGTTTCTACCTCTTGTTTCTCACACCAAGTATGACTTACGTGAGCTTAGAGAAAACTTCAACCATAACACCCTCTCTCAGCCGCTAACCATGTGTAAGTCACAACACCATTTTTTAGGTCGTTGTTCTCAAGAACAACTTGATTACTAATTCATTCTTTAATTGAACTACGCGGACTTTGATCCTTGCCTTCTAGGTTGGGTACATAGGAAACCTCTCTCAGTTCAAGACCAAAACCAATTTCTTCACATCAGTTTACCTCCATCTCATATGATGTTGATTCATGAAACCTCCCCCAGAATTAATATCTTTACATTGGTTCACCTTCGTCCTTGCTATATGATGTTATAATATAAAACACTTTTGTCCTGTATGACAATAAACTACAACATTATTTGATACCCTCACCTGAGAGGGAATCATTATTTACATTGATTTTTAATCATGTTATATTTCAAAGACTATGTGCATACATGGAAATACCTGAACCTTTTATCTTGGGTTAAACCATCATTGCACTAAAGTCCGCTTTCACCCTTCACATGTACGAACCAAATTGTACAGAGGGTATTTCTAGAACTACGTGGGATTGATTCCCATCCTTATGGGATACGTAGGAATGTTCGAGTGTCCCTTGAATCCATCCCCAAGTCTTTGGGCCTAACCCCAAATTCCACTTTCAGTCCCTTGGCTGAAAAGTCCCTATGAAAATACACACTATGTATTTCTTGTAATGGTATGAGTTCTATGACCCTAAACTAAGATCTCTTACACTTTCTTCCCACATGACGTTAAACTGTATTTCAATAACTACGTATGGCTTGATTCTCGTCCTTATGGGATACATAGTGAAGTCCAATATTTCAATTCAGGACCCAACCACAACATGATTATTGTTAGCATTGATTTGTGTATCTCTGCATAAATTGGACAATACCCATCTATATGTGTCATAATCCTAACCTTAAATATTTTTAGATATTCATTACCCTTTTTCTTGACTTCTGGTCACAAAATGTCCAATTCTTGAGAGTTCTTTTTCCTAACTATGTAGTACATGCCCTTAGGCGGCCTTGCATAAACAGTCTACATAACAGACTTGTCATCCAAAGGATACTATTATTTGACTATGCAACCAATGCCCTTATGCGGACCTACGTAATTCAACCTCCTAACAGGTTTTTTAAATAATGGTAACTTCGTTCTTGGGAAGAAAACCTATTTTGTCCTTATTGGTCTTATAAAAAATATTTAAGGATCTGAAAAAAATAGTCATCCTTAACATATTTGTTTCATGTCCTTTTTCATGATCTGAAAGTATTCAAGTCTATGGTTTATATTTCTCTTCCCTATGTTTGGGTCAGACCTTCGTAGGAGTGACATTCATCCAGTTCTTAGACAATCTTTCTTGAGAACATCTTTTCCATATTCAAGTACCTCTCTCCATATAGAAAACTCTATGCTTTGGAAAATTTGAATCTCCATAAACTTCCACTGGCTTTTTAGTAGTAGAAAAATAAATTTCTGAGAGTTCTTTTTCCTGACTATGCACACATTCCCTTAAATGTCCTTGCATAAATAGTCTACATAATAGGCTTGTTAGCCAAAAGATACTATTATTTGACTATGCAGCAATGCCCTTAGGTGGCCCTACATAATTCAACCCCTAACGGGTTTGTTAAATAATGGTAACTTCATTATTGGGAACTAATTCTTCTAATGCCTTTTAGCCCTTTTTTGTATCATTAGTCAGATTCAAAATTTCTTAAGTCATAGTTTACATGTTTTCCTTCATACATGAGGGTGGTAAAATGTTTTCAGATAAGTTTTCAAGGAATGGAGTTAATTTTAACCCATTCGGTCAAAGCTGTTTCAAACTTAAACATTAGCCTCTTTATTTCTAATGTGCATGACTTTAAACTACACACAAAAGGTATGGGAACTCTGAATAAAAGTCAAGTTCTAGCTCACTAAACATACATTTTGTATGATTTAGGTAATATTTAGCAATTAAAAGATTCAAAGTTTTTAGGGTTATTTATTATAATCCTAGTAAAAATAAAACTATGCTTACTAGGCCCATTGGTCACGGTAAAAATCTAAAGTAGGTAGAAAAGGAAAGTGCGTGCACAAATGATTGAAGATGAGAGTGTTTTTTATTTGATGCACAAGAATTAGAAGGACGTCCACATATTGGAGTCTCTTCTATTTTCCAATTAATTACAAAAGACTGTCAACAAAAGTGTTCACTTGATGTACAACATCCTGAACTTCATCAGAAACTACTTGAAGCTCATGAACTCGACCAACTTCACTCTTTTCAGCCTAATGGAGTGCTTTCTTGGCATCTGCGATGGATTTCATACCACTCATTTGAGATCCATCCAGTGAATTATTGAGTTGGTCAAGTTATCCAGTAATAGCTTCTAACTGTTGCTGAAGGTGAATCTGTAGGATGAATTTATCTTTAATATTATGCTTTAGTTCGTTCATCTTGGCAGCATAGTCATCCTCAGCCCGGGATACTGCAGCCTCAAATTCTCTAATATTGGCTTACAGCTTCACCCTGGTCAGATCTTCACGACACTTTTACTCCTACTCCTTCCTTAAGATGACTTGTTTTACCGCGGCATGGATCTTTTGATATCAAAAACCGCCAAGTCCTAGTATGATAAATAGGGATTAAAGTCGAGGGATCTTCGATGATAGCTCTTCTAAAGGCACTTCGGATATGATCTTCCATATGTTTTTCCATGCCTTGCATCGTGAAAATTGGAATGCCTTCTGTATTTATGGATCCGACTCAGCATCACTATCACAGGGGGGGAATGTAATCTGGGATTAATTCACTTAAAGAAGTTCCCTAGTCTTCTCCTTCCCCCCTGACCTGTGCTTCTTCACTTTCAATTCCCGTTTGGGTAGAGGATGAGGCCTCACCTCCAGATCTAGCCACTGAAATTGATGGCCCTACATAATCAATTTAAAGCTTTGGTTAGTTTAAAAGGATAAAAAAATTAGTTGGCTTTCTTGAAAATTAAGTACAGTTGAAAATATTGTTATCCCTTACCCAACAGTAGATCAGTAACTTGAGAAGGCTCCTCCCTATCTTCCCTAGCCTCAACAGGATTTTCAAGGTGAGTTTGAGGAAGCTCTACGGGGTTCAGCCCCACTTGCGCTAATGTCTCTATAATAGTAGGGTTTTATGTACCCCCTTCAGGCATTGGTAGTTGAACAGCTTGCTCAAATAGAGCTTCATATTTGAACCGATCATGACTAGACATGTAATAAGAAGTTATTTTTAATAGGACAAAGGATAACACTCACATCCACAATCTTTTAAATTACATGGTAATTTAACACGATTTATAAAATCTTCAAAAGATGAACCAAGTTCCATCATTTCATCTAATGTCATCTCAGAATCCTGGTTTGTCTCACCAGTGGGAGCATTTTATGTGTCTTCTTGGTGACCATCATCCTGCTGTCCCTGACCATGGACAACATCTTTAGATAAAATCGCGACATCAGTTGCAATAGCCGCCAAAAGCTCTAATGCAGGGGTTGAACCTGAATTATCACGGAATGGAATTCTGTCAATCTTTCATTCAACATTTTATGAATCATTGTTATCTTACCAAAAGAAGGTTCTTCTCTTCTTGCAATAGTAATAGGAGGGATACTGGGAATAGATGTTGGATTTTCTTCAGGAGAAGCCAAGTTAGCCTAAATTTGAGATTGTTCCACAGCACCATCCATGGTCCTCAAAGGAGGATCAATCCTCTCCCTTAGAGGGGAAATTTAATAATCCCCTGAAATACCTAGAAATATGAGCAACCTTTTTCATGGGTATAGACTCATGATTATCCGAAAGACTTACCGCTACTAATGAAGTGCTTATCTGTGGACTTCCTCCTTCGTTACCTTCGCTTCTTTTGTTTTTTGGGAGTATCAGAAGTCTCCCTTATAGGCACTTGAATTGGATAATGGAAGGCCATGTCCAACTCATCATTCATGGCCTATAGGCCTAAAGATATCTCGCCGATTTGCAAGAAGATTAAGCAGCATCCCCAATGGAAGTACCACCCGGGCTATATTGTGGCGAAAGAAACCCAGTAGTTCCTTTATTTGCGAGCTGCAAGATGAAGAAAATAATTTCCTTGAGTAAAAAATCTTTGAAAAATCTAGCTGTAAATCAAATAATGAAATAAAACTTACATGTTCAGGAGCCACGTAATCGTGCCACTCCTCATAAGTCCCCTCAGCGATGCCACAATCTATCATTTCCTTCACCCGCTTGGTGACAGGAATGGAATCGTTAGTGGCATATATGATCATTTCTAGCTCTCTGATATAAGCCCTCACTTCATTGGGGTTATCCTTGTAATGGATATTTGTAGAATCCAGAAGATTATCTATTCTAGGGAGGTGTATCCCCTCACACAAATCCATCCAGGCAGTTTAAGTGCCACAATATAGACTCTACCATGTCTGGGTAGCCTCTAGTCGTAGATATTCAGTACGTGTAACAAAAGGTTGTGAGGAAGGTCCTACAATCTTCGACTTTAGCTTCTTCCTAGCTCCTGAAACTACTGAAAGAGACTAAGAAAATAAGACTTGTTGCTTTATAAAATAATGGTGATTAAATTTCCATAATGAAGTAACTTACCAGGAGTTGATGGAGTGGGTCTTTTGATTATGACTGGAGGATTATATCGGGCACGAGGCTGCTTTGCCGCTTGTTGTGCCTCATCATCCCCATCCTGGGAATCCCGTGAGTTAGTCCTAGATGAGGAATCTGGAAAATCAGATTTAGATGGGGAAGAATCACCTTCATGAGGAAGGGTTTCTTTCTCTACAGTCCTCTTCCTTTTCCCCACCTAATAGACCGGGTTATTCAGCACCCCTATAGGGCATGATTCTATCAAGTGCTCGATATACCATGTAGTCAAGTTATATGCCACTTTTTCAACTAGTCGCTCAAAAACTGCCCCGGTTTTCTCCCTAAATGTCAGCAACCATAGTTTCCGGGCAACCAACAGATGTTGCTCTGAACTGACATGCACGAGGGGAGATACAACGGTCTTCTGTAAACACTTGAATTGATGTGAAAATATATATGGAGCATAGGCCTTACATATAATCTCTCCGTTAATTCTGGCGACCAACACACCATCTCTGCAGGCCATCTTGTATGCCCTAAAATCTAGGCTGGCTGTTCCATCATCAACAAGCTGCCTAGTTGGTGGATTTCCGTAAGGAAAGAAATTAAATTCCTTATACATGCTCAGCCTCACCTTCATTTCATAAGAATTGAGAGCTAATAGAGAAATTCCAGAGAATGCCTGCACTGATGGCCTGAAAGAACTTCTAGGGATTTGTACTCCATTATCTACATTATACATCCTGAAGTGAGTGGCAATACATCCCCATAAAACTTGGAATGGTCCCACTATTATTAAGGGAGACTTACCCATGAAGACACAGAGTAAGCTCCTGTGAATCTTTGCTAAAATAGGGGTAGCCAACCCAACCATCTTCCCCTCAGCTAACTTTTCTGCAATAATGAAGGTCCCTGGCCTGATGCCTCCCTTAGAGTCCCTGACTGGAAGAATATATACGCTGAGCCACAAGGCCATGAAGCCCACCAGCCGAGTCTTCTTTGGGATTATCTGATTCACCTCATATCCCCACTTTTCAAATTCCCCTACTTCTAGGGCCATCCAAAATTTCAAAAGATTGGGGGATAACAATGTGGTTGCAGCTCGGGCATATGAGGTTTCATATCTAGAGTATGAGGGCTATGATGTATCATATGGGCCTTCTCAACTATTCCAGCACTTAGAAATACTCCTCCACATGAAATATTTGCTGAAGCAAAGTTGGTATAATTCTGAAACCAAGTAATTGGGTGATAGTTCTTTGCCTCTGGAATAGTAACTTCTCATAGATGACCATACCCATACAAAGGTAGATAAATGCTCTGGGGGAAGTCATGATGATACTTTTTCAAATACTTAGCCAAATCTGGGAGAGTGCTGTCGCAGATGGTATAGTAATCATGGCCAATGATGCTCATCATATCATCAATCTATTTTCTAGCTAGTTTGTCAGCTGTTCCAATTCTCTTTGGATCCATTGAATCTGCACAAAATTTGAATGAATTAAATCTTAAATGAGTTTATTTTTCATAAAATTTGTGAAGAAATTAAAAAAAAATGTAAAAGGAATTAAGGTGCGCAAGTATAATCTTGGCACGCTGGTATGGATGTGTCGCACAAGTATGATGTGCCGCGCATGTTTTTGGTGCACAAGTGTAATTGTGCAAGTCAAAATACGTTGACAGCAGCGCGACAACAAAGAAACAACGGAAAACAAGTAACTTGCATGGAAAGAGCATGAAATTATGAAATTCGGTGCTTTTTGTGAGGAATGACCATGTATATATAGGCTAGGCCGCACCCTTGCGTGCCGATGCTTGCGCGGATCACCACATGCGTGCCGCAATTTGCGCGCTCAAAAAAACTTGCGCACCGCATGTTCCTTGGTTTTCTTCTTTTCCTCAGAGTCACATCCTCATTTCTTTCGGATCCAACTCTGAGGTGGGACTTCTGTTGATGCTCCTTTCCATCACAGAGTTTAAAAGAATGTAAAGGGAAATACCTTGAGACCAAATTGATTCATCCTTTGAAAAAAAATCAAAAATTGAAAAAGACATGAACCAATATTTAAATGCACTTGGGTCGTGCATGTTCCACTAAGGTCGCGCATGTATACTTGTACGTCGCCCACTGGTCACGCAGGTGACTTGCGCGCCTTCTTTGAAATTCACCCAGGGTCTTCTACAGCCTATAAATACCCCCGTGGGCCCCCCCATTAAAAAAAACCAAAAAATACTCATTAAAATTACACACTCCTAATCTCAACCCTACTGAGGATATATATACTCACCCCTAAATGGGTGTACTCTACTGCATGTTTTGTGTCTTATGAAAAGTAAAAACATTTCTTTGGTAACTTTGGTGTACATCATGTTGGTTAAGCTTAGTGGTGTTGGGAGGTTATAGTTGCAGGTGACATTCATGGCTAGAGAAAGCTTATCTAATACCAACTATGAAAACCCTGCTCTTTATTTCACAATGAAACATGATTTATTACATATGAAACTTCACTTTATACAACATAGAATATCAAGAGGTCTAGTGTCTTTGGGTCTTAGGAACATTACATAACAACTTAAAACATAGGACAAAAAATCCTATTGAAAACTTCCTTTACATGACCACTACATTCCCTCGTACATAGCATTGCATTGGATAACCTGAGGACATGCATAAGAAAAGGGTGAGCTATAAAGACAATTATGGGATTTAACAAGGAATAACATGAAATATACAATACATGTTAGAAAATAGGCATATCAATGGATCATAAGAGAAACATGAACATAAAGGTATGATATAACTTGATTAACATAACATGGAAATGTGGAAACAACATTTAACATGATTTTAGCATGAGACAAGGCTCATTGAACATCGATCATGAGTAAACCCTCATTGAAAATTAATTATCATGAGTAAACCCTCATTTCACTTGTTGTATCATGATAGTAATCTTTACCCAATGCATTAGACTGCTATCAGGGCGCACCCTTCTTAAACATTTAATTTCATGTATAAGTGTGCCACATGGATAATATAACAAGGAATCATTCAACATAATAAGTTATTACACAATTAATAAATATTTAATAAACACATTAAAGTACCATTCAATATGTATATGTTCATAAAGGTGAATACCCTTGATAGAGACATGGGTATGGTATTCACTACACAATGATTTTGTCTTGGAAAATCACGGTGCAATTTCAGCAGCATAATAGCGTGACAAAAATATTCGTAAAAATGGGTGATGAGAGAGAAATGGGTGTCTAATCATATATACATGAAATGTATAGGAAGGGGTTGATATAGAAACATTTCCCAACATAATTAAAGGAATTATATTCATAATAAAAAGGAATTACTAGAATATAAATGAGAAGATAGAAATACCTTACGGAATTTCGGCTTGGTAACAGGTGTACATGGGAGGAATTAAATGAGAGTGAAATGGGTATTTAATAATTTAAACATAAAGAGGGTAGTATGGGGGAGGTGAGAAATCATACCCAATCATTTTTAATTGCAATTAAAATGGTATAACAACATAATAAAATTGAGATAAAAAGAGAATAGAGGAAACCCCTTACTTGAAAGTGTGATCCCAAAGGCTTGGGAGAGGCTTGAGAGAGGATTATTGGGTGATTGGGGAACATTGGGAGAATTATAGAGAGAAGAGGTTAGAGGTTTTATGAACTAAAAAGGCTTTGAGTGAAGAGGAAGCGGGTTCTTGGGTGGGTTTATATAGGAAAGGAGAGGGAAATCTTTATTATTTAGGTTTGGGTCACCACACATTAAACTAATCAATACCACAAACCAGCCCATGGTTTTTGCCCATGGTTTTGGCCAAAGGGGAGAGGAAAACAATATTTTTCAAGGAAAATGATCTGACTTCTTAAAATAATAGGGTGGCTTATGTGGAGGTGAGTCACACTCTCATGGAAATTCATTAAAAAGTGAAAATGTTTTATAACTCTTGGAGGGTCCACTAATTTTTTTTAAAATAAATAAAAAAAACCAAAATCAAATTATTTAAAATTTAAAATATATATTTGACGAAAATATAATTTATAGTATTTTATTACATCACTATTGGGTCATTATGATGTCATAAAACACATTATATATTTAAATGGTATTTAATTTTTACCCAAAAATTCGACTGTCTCCGAAAATTATGAAAAATTCACCGTTGGATAATTTCAAAGTTCTGATTCCAAAAGTAATATTAATTTTATGTAAATAATTTTATAAATATGTAATTTTTTATGTTTAAAATAAAAAACTTATATTTATCGAAAAATCATGGGTTTTGATAAAAATAGCTTTCAAACCTTAATAAAAATTAAAATTACATTCATAAAAGTTATATGACCATTTATATTTAATAAAAATTTATTTAATCATAATAATAATTAATTAAGATATTATTTAATTCAAAAATCCATTAATTCAAAAAAATATATTTCTTAGTTGAATATTAACTAAAATTACTTTTAGCGCTTTAAAAACTATTTACGAAGTAAAAATAATAAAATGAATGTACATTCATTATTATATAAAAAAATAATACGCATAATAATAGTGCTATGGTAGTGTTACATAACCCCTTATGACACCCACATAAGACCAAAGGGTAAGGTGTGCGATGGTGACAGACTCCTAGGGTGGCTCAGATAACATTGCTCGGATGGTAATCTCTATCAACTTTCACTTATCTCGTAGGTGGTTCCGTTCGAGCTTAACATGTTGAAGCTCATCTTGGGCTTAGTCAAGAGATAATCCCAATGATGCCACCTGCTTTTCGAGCTCTGACAAATGGGCTTCATACGGGGAATGTCTACTAGATGAGGCCATCTATTCCTTTGTTTGAGTAAATTGGATTTGTTAAATCCATATATTTATACTAATCATGTTATCACTGTTCAACAACTATATTAGAAACTGTCATAATTATTAACAGTATTTTAAAATCCAAAAACATAAAACCAATGAATTTTACATTTTCATAAATATTTTACATAATGAGACATTTAATCAGATCAATATAAATTTTCATTAATGAATGTTTGGGTCATTACAATATTCCCCCCTCATAAAATTTCACCCTTGAAATTTCCTTTTCCCACACTAAAATAGATGTGGGTAACTCTGCTTCATCATTTCCTCCAATTCCCACATTGCTTCTTCAAACATGTGGTTTCACCATAACACCCTGACGAGGGGAATTGTCTTATTCAGTAAAACTTTTTCTCTATGATCTAATATCTTCATTGGTTGAACCTCATAATAAAGATCATCCCATAACTATACCACCTCTGAAGAGAGTACATATGAAGGGTCTGGTATGTTTTTATTTAATAGGGATACATGAAATACATCATATACTTTGGCCATGGTAGGTGGAAGTGCTAGTTTATAGGCCAAAACCCCGACACGATCCTGAATCTCAAAGGGGACGATATACTTAGGAATTATCTTCCTTTTCTTTCCAAACCTCATAACCTTCTTCCACATGTATATATGGAGAAATAACATGTCTACAACTTTAATCTCAAGGTATCGTCGATGATTATCTGTATATCTCTTTTGTCGACTCTGGTCTGCCTTAATATGCTAAAGAATAGTTTTCACCTTTTCCACCATTTCTTCGACCATTTATGGTCTTAATAGCTTACACTCACTGACTTCATCCCAACACATCAGTGTTTTTCACCTTTTCCCATAAAGGTATTTATATGGTTCCATTTGGATGTTTGAGTGGAAATTGTTATTGTCAGAGAATTCAACTAGTGGAAGATGTTTGTACCATTCACCTTTAATGTCCATAGAACATGATATTAACATATCTTCAAGTGTCTAAATACTTCAATCAGATTGGCCATCAGTTTGAGGATGATAGGCCGTACTGAAGTTTTATTCAGTGCTTAGATCACGTTGGAGATTTTTCCAGAACATCGAGGTGAATCTCAGATCGCGATCAGATATAATAGATAGTGGTAGTACATGAATCCTTACAACTTCTTTGATGTAAATCCATGAAAGTTAATCTTGTGTGAAGTCCTCTCGAATCATGATAAAGTGAGATGTCTTGGAAAGACAATCCACAATGACCTATATAGCATTGTTTCCTTTGGAAGTCCTTGGAAGTCCAGTGACAAAGTCCATGGTAATATTTTACCACATCCATTTTGGTATGGGTAGTGGTTGCATAATACCTTTATACTTTTTCCTCTCAGCCTTCACTTGCTGACATACCAGGCACATTGATGTATATTCAGTAATCTGCCTTTTCATATTGTCCCACCAACGGTTCTCTTGGAGATCTCGATACATCTTTGTGCTCTGTGGGTGAATATAGATGGTTGAACTATGTGAGTAATCCATAAGCTCCTTCTTTATCTTTGGATTGGATGGTACACATAATCGTGACCTAAATCTAACAATTTCATCCTTGTCAACCACAAAATATGAGGATTTCCCATTTCTGATAGCTTCAACCAATTTTAGAATTTCCACATCCTTTATTTGAGCATCCTTTATTTTCTCCATGAGAGACGTTTGAGTAATCATTTGAGAAAGGATTGATGATGTTCCTCCCTTAATGATTCCCATGTCCATCCTCTACAAATACAAGAAGATTGGATCCTATTCAATTCTTATCAATGATAGAGATGCATGATCCTTTCTACTTAGATCATCTTCCACATTGTTCACTTTCCCAGGGTGGTAATGGGTTGAGTAATCATAGTCTTTGATCATATCTAACCATCTTCATTGGCACATTTTCATCTCCTTCTGTGTGAATATATACTTGAGGCTTTTGTGGTTCGTTTATATTTCACACTTCTCCCTAAAGTGATAATGATGTAAACTTTTTAAAGAGAATATCACCACAACCAAATCCACATCATGTTTTGGATAATTCTACTCATGAAATTTCAATTTCCTTGAATCATAAGCAATGAATTTGTCATTTTTCATCAACACACATCCCAATACCTTCTTTGAAGCATCAATGAATACCCCAAAAAGTTCTCCACTTATGGGTAAAGTGAGCACGAATGCAGTGATAAGCCTTATTTTTAACTCCTTAAAGCTTTATTAGCATTCATTAATCTAAGAAAACTTTACTCCCTTCCAAGTTAGTATGGTAAGAGGGTTGGATAATCATGATAAATTTCTTAGAAATTGCCGATAATATCTAGCTAACCCCAAAAATCTATGGATATCCGTTACCGATGGTGGCCTTGACCATCCCTATATTGCAGCTATCTTGGAGGGATCCAAAAATATCCCATTTCTTGTGATGTTATGGCCCAAGAATGAGACCTCTTTTAACCAAAACTCACACTTTCTATACTTTCCATAGAGCTTCCACTTATGCAAGGTATCTAGTACAGTTCTTAGATGCTGCTCATGATTCTCCATGGTTTTTGAGTATATTAGAATGTAATATATAAATACTACCACAAATTTGTCGAGGTAATCTCTAAATACCTTATTCATCAAGTCTATAAATATTGCTGGAGCATTGGTAAATCCAAACGGCATTACTATGAATTCATAGTGCCCATATCTTGTAAGAAAATAAATCTTGGGGATATCTTATTTTTTAACCCTTACTTGATAATATCCCAACCAAAAATCCACCTTGGAGAAGTATTGAGCTCCACACAACTGATCGAACAAGTCATCAATTCATGGGAGAGGATACTTGTTCTTTATCGTGATTTTTTTAATCTCACGATAATTGATGCAAAGGAAAATTGACCCATCCTTCTTCTTGATTAAGAGGACTGGCGCACCCCATGGTGAAGAACTTGGGCATATAAATCCTTTATTCATATTCTCCTGTAGTTGTTTCTTCATCTCCTCAGGCTCCAAAACAACCATTTTATATAGATTATTTGATATTGGAAATGCCCCGGGTATAAGATCAATTGAGAATTAAACATCTCTTATATGAGGAATACTAGACAATTACTTATGAAACACTTCAACAAATTCCCTCACAATATGAATGCCTTAAAGGATGGTTGCTTCCTTCGACTCAATCATCTGACCCAGATACGCGTTCTCATAGGGCAGTAATATCAATGCTTGAGATGATGGATTTAAAGAAGATTTATCTTCCTCCTTGCACTTGTATAGAATCTGGGGTCGATTCTCCATATGGATAGTGATTTCACTCTCACTGAAATTTATGTTGGCTCTATATAAATAATGTCAATCGATGCTGATAATTGCATCTAATTTCACCAAAGGGAGTATGAAAAGGTTTTCCGGGAATTTCACCCCACAAATTATGACAGGGGAAGAGATATATTCATGGGATGCAATGATTTCCCCATTTTCTGTACTCACCAACATCTTTACTTATATAATTTGTGGTGGTGTTGGGATTGTTCTACTAAACATTTGGGATATAAAAAAAATTCATATAACTAGAATAAAAAAGTACATTCTCTATTCATGAATGAATAACTAGAGTAATTGTCACCACTTCATTATCGGGGTTCACTTCGGTGGTAGTGATGGTAAAAGCTCACCCTTGCTACCTTAGATGTTGTTGGTTGCCTCTAAAAACCCTTGAATTAGGTCACTGGTTTGCAGAGTTCCCCGATTCATTGCAGTTGAAGCAATGAACAACACATTGAGGGTTGAGCAAAGCGTTACTCTCCTCTGTCGCAGCCATGGGTTTTTCTTGCCGATAATTAATATCTAGGTTCCCTTCTCTTCCACACCTAAAGAATTTCCTCATCCCCTTTATGAAATTTCTTGGGTGCTTCTTTCCACACCTTTGGCAAGTGGGGTGCTGGGTTTTCTTAGCACCGTTGGATTTATCCATCGAACCGCAAGAATTGAGTTCTACCATATGCTTCTTATCCCCTTGATACCCATGATATTCTTCGATCTTCATTTCAACATTGATGGAACATCAGAAAATTTCCTCATAGTTATCGAAGTCATAGATCTCCAGCGCTTTCCACATGCTAGGTTTCAGCCCACCAAAGAAACGATAAACCTTGCATTCAGGGGTAATGAAAAAGATGGAGGCGTATCGTGCAAGGCATGCGAAGTTTTCCTCGTACGCTCTGACATATTTGTCGTATTTTTTCTTGAAGGCAAGGAAGTACCTTTCCATCTTATATCGGAGGGTGCGTGAAAAATATTTATCGAAAAATATCTTCCAAATATCCTTCCATTCCAACACCTCGATCTCATCCTCAGGCTTTGTATTTTTGATCAATGTCCACCATTGATCAGCTTCACTCTCCATACAATAAGCATCTAGGAGAACCTTCTCTTGTTCGGAACATTGAAGGATGGAGAAGATCTTTTCAATGGAGTTGATCTATTTTTCGTTGATTGAGGGATCAAATGATCCATTAAAAGTAGGAGGCCTTTGTCTCATGAATCTCTAAATAGTGACTTGTTCTTTTTTAGGGGGGGGTGGTTAACAATCCTCTTGTCCCATGTTTCTATTCAAATCTCAAGTTAACCAAGAGAGATGCATGACAAAGTTCGCGATTCCCACTCCCATCAGATTGGGAATTTCATTAGCACAATCATCACATTGATCTTCACAACAGTTGTTAGTCTGAGTCATCCTATTACTGGCCATTGGCTGGAATAAAAGGAAAGATAGGGGTAACACATAAAGGGTAATCCAAGGACAAAACTTATGACTTATAAATAACTTTTATTTCCTTAACTTATGAATCCATAGGCTTCAATATATGATATTCATGATATACTTTCTAACATATATACATAGGGGATTTTTTATAATTCCCTTAATAAGGGTTCATACTAAGATTGTGAATTTACCAAAGCATATCCCCTGGGAGTGTCTTAACCAAGAGAGAAACAAGTCCCGTTGTCGTGTACCAGGATACCATGGGTCAAGCCTGAAACACCTTGTCGGGGTTTTCAACCCTAGGAACATCTATGCCGGAGCCACCTCTACCTAATCGTATCTATATAGGGATGCATTTAATTGATAAAACACTTACTCAATACTCACCAAAACATAGGGATGTTTTTATTTTACATAGTCTTGTCTTTAAGGTTTTAATAGGGGTTTTAATCCTAATCCCAAAAATAACTAAACCTATCCTCTAATACCAACTCGGACAACCCTGCTCTTTATTTCACACTTAAACATGATTTATTACATAGAAAACATCACCTGATACAACATAAAAGGTCAAGAGGTCTAGTGTCTTTGGGTATTAGGAACATTACATAACAAATTAAAACATAGGACGCAATATCTTATTGAAAACTTCATTTACATGACCACTACATTCCCTCGTACTTAGCATTGCATGGGATAACCTAAGGAAATGTATAAGAAAAGGGTGAGCTATAAAGACCAGTAAGGGAGTTAAAAAGGCCTAACATGAAAGATAAAATACGTGTTAGGCAATATTCATATCAATGAAGTATAAGAGAAACACGAACATAAAGGCATGGTATAACATGATTAACATAACATAGAAATGTGGCAACAACATTTAACATGATTTTATCATGATCCAAGGATAATTCAACACAGATCATGAGTAAAACCTCATTGAACTTGAATTATCATGAGTAAACCCTCATTTAACTTGTCATATCATGATACTAATCTTTACCCAATTAAATGGAGTTCTATCAGGGAACACCCTTCTTAAACATTTAATTTCATGTATAAGTGTGCCACATGGATCATATAACATGGAATAAATCAACATCATAAGTTATTCCACGATTAAGAAATGATGAATACACACATGAAAGTAACATCAAATAATTATATGTGTATAAATGTGAATACCTTTATAGTGACATGGGTATGGTATTCACTACACAATGATTTTGGCTTGGAAATCACGGTGCAATTTTGGCAGCATAACAACGTGACATAAATTTTTTTAAAAATGGTTGATGAGAGAATAAAGGAGTGAGTAATCATATTTATATGAAATTGATAGTAAGTGGATTATATAGAAACATTTCCCAATATAATTAAAGGAATTTAGATTCATAATATGAAGGAATTGCTTGAATATAAATGAGAAGAGAGAAATTCCTTACGGAATTTCGGCATGGTAACAGGTGTACATGGGAGGAATTAAATGAGAGTGAAAGGGGAATATCATAATTCAAACATAAATAGGGAAGTATGGGGGAGGTGTGAAATCGTACTCCAACATTTTTAATTGAAATTATAAGGGTATAACAACATAATGAAATTGAGACAAAATGAGAAAAGAAGAAATCCCTTACTTGGAAGTGTGATCCCAAAGGCTTGGGAGAGACTTGAGAGAGGATTCTTGGGAGCATGGGGAACCTTAGGAGGATTATAGAAAGAGGAGGTTGGAAGTTTTATAAACTACAAAGGCTTAGAGGTAAGAGTAATTGGGAGCTTGGGTGAGTTTATATAGTAAAGGAGAGGGAATTATTTATTATTTAGGTTTGGGTCACCACACATTAAACTAATCAATACGACAAACTAGACCATGGTTTTTGCCCATGTTTTTTTCTAAAGAGTAGTGAGAAACAATATTTTATAAGTCCAAATACCTAACTTCTTAAAATAATAGGTTGGATTATGTGGAGGTGAGTCATACTCTCAAGGAAATTCATTTTAAAAGTGAAAATGTTTTATAACTCTTGGATGGTCCACTAAAGTTTTGTAAAATCAATCACAAAAACTTAAAATCACATTATTTTAATTTAAAAACATATATTAGACGAAAATATAATTTATAGTATTTTATTACATCACTATTGGGTCATTATGATGTCATAAAACACATTATATATTTAAAAGGTATTTAATTTTTACCCAAAAATTCTACTATCTCAGAAAATTATGAAAAATTCACCGTTGGATAATTTTGATGTTATGATTCCAAAAATAATATTCATTTTATCTAAATAATTTTATAAATATGTTAATTTTTAATTTTAAAATAAAAAAACAGCATTTATAAAAACATCATGGGTTTTGATAAAAATAGCTTTCAAACCATAATAAAAATTAAAATTGCATTCATAAAGATTATACGACCAATTATACATAATGAAAGGTAATTTAATAATAATAATAATAATTTATTAAAATATTATTTAATTAAGAAATCCATTAATTTATCAAAATAGTTTTCTTAGTTGAATATTAAATAAAAATACTATTTACACATTAAAAACTATTTACAAAGTAACAATAATAAAATGAATGTATATTCATTATTATATACAAAAATTATACACATAATCATCGTGATAAGGTCTTGTTACATAATCCCTTATAAAACCCACATAAGACTGAAGGGTAAGGTGTGTGATGGTGACAGACTCTTTGGGTGGCTCAGATAACATTGCTCGGGTGGTAATCTCTATCAACTTCCACTTCTCTCGTAGGAAGTTCCGTTCAAGTTTAACATGTTAATTCTTAGCTTGGGCTTGGTCAAGAGCGAAGCCCAATGATTCCACCTCTTTTCTGAGCTTTGAAAAATGGGCTTCATAAGGGGAAAGTCTACTGGATGAGGCATCACTTTTTTTGTCTGAGTAAATTGGATTTGTTAAAGCCCTATATTTATAATAATCATGTGATCAATGTTCAATGACTATATTAGAAACGATCACAATTATTAACAGTATTTTAAAATCCAAAAACATAAAACCAATGATGTTTACATTTATATAAACATTTTACATAATGAAACATTTAATCAGATCAAGAGGAATTTTCATTAATGAAAGTATGAGTCGTTACAATGCCTCTATATCCTTGCTGATTATAATGGTATTATTTTTTTGGTTTTTTGGAATGTATCATTCCCTTTTTTCATTATGTATTATATAGTATTTCTATCCTTTATAGGTCGTAGAATTTATTTCATACATTATATTTTGTAGTTATTTTTATTTTGTCTATTATATATTATTATGTCATTTATAATGGTGTGAATGAGTACATGTGCATTAGGTAAAGAACTTCATAATATGTGGTATTCCTATCTAACGATAGTCAACATACCATGGAATATTGGTTGAAGGTTTTGGGTAAACACTCATATTAACACCACCCAGGAAGGGTCCTTGGGAATTGTGTCATGCCACAGTGGGTTTGACCGAGGGATGAAGTTTGGAGTCTTACATATTTTAAATATTGGTTTGTAAATTTAAGGAAAATATTGTTAATAGGTCTTGGGTTTATCTTTAAGCCAAGGGAAACTAATGATGGTGTGGTGTATAATGTATCCCTTACCTATGAAATGAATAAACCTTTTTTCAACTTTATAAACTGATGAACTATTTGCAGTGAACAAATAAATGGTACATGAAATATATGTGAATGGGTCATTGTTTTTTATATCCTTCTTGAGTCTATTCCCCAAATATAATTTTTATGGGTTTTATCCTATTAAAATTGTAGTATTTCACCATGTGGATAGTCATCCATGATCCTAATGTAGGGTTGAGACAAGATCATGGCATTGATTGAGCCTTTTTTCATTCTCCATATAAACGAAATGAATTCAATCAAGGATTAGATAATGAGGTGATTCCATTATGAATGTAGGTAACAATACCTCTACCTTTTGTATACTGATCATAGCAACATCCTAAAATGAAAGTAAACTTTCTACCACCTTCAGAAAAACTAATTATTCTAGTGGGGTGGGATGATGATTTAAATGGACTGAGTATTTTATATAGTCTCTAGTGATAGATACCACATATTTTTTAAGGAAATCATGACCCTTAGGTGGATGAGGGCAATATTAACAGGGTTATTTGAGTTTTGTTTCTTATTCAGATGCCTACTAATTATATTTTATTATTGGTATCCTGTATCCTATATAGTGTGGAGGGCCACAAGATTACCTTTATCACCCAAACCATTGACGAGGAAACTATTCCATGGATAGTGTTTGAGAACATTTTCAATGATGAGTACTACCTAAATACATTTAGGTATGTGTGTATCACCAAATAGTTGGATTTATAGAAGGATATTTTTTTAGTTGTTGAGTATGCTAATAGATTCATTGATCTCATGATGTAATATCTCAATATGATTTGTGATATAATCTTCCAATAATGGAAGTTTGTGTGTGGACTTAATATATACATATGACCCAATTTATCTCCCCTATCTATCCCCACCTATGTTAGGGATCCGGATTGAGACTTTGTGATAAAGAGATTTTTAACAAAGGAGGAATGGGTAACACCTTCCATTAGTATTCATTCAAGAGAATAGCCAATAGTTTTGGATATAAAAAAATTTAAATCATGGATAAAACATTGGAGGTAGACGCATGTATAGTCCCAAACCCTAGGTTCAATAACTCATGAGTTATAGATGATCCAGTTATTTGGGGGATAATATTTTTTCCCAATAGAGGACTTGGTAAAATGGAATGTGACTGCTAGACCTAAAATGAGAAAAGGGGAATTCATATAGTAGATGGACCACTACAAAAGAGGTAAAGGTATTACTAGGGACCTACCAATGGTGAACAAAGTGTTCCTCAGGGAGGAAAATTTGGTAGATGAGTTAGAAGTGCTCTAGGATGATTAGCTAGAGAATGATGTCACTATGATCTGCTTCCACCACTTCTATCCCTTGGTGGTCCAATCCAGGTTCATAGGGATGTTATATTGGGATGTGTGTAGATATAGGCGGTGAAGGGTTATAACTAGGTAGTTTTGGATATGATCGGAGGTATAACACTTATATACTCTACACTAGTACACTAACCTATAAATACCAAAACAATCCATTCCTTTATTATTATATCCTTAGTTAGAGCGAAATATATTTTTACAAGTCCCTAATCGCATCCAATGAGGCTATAGACTCATAATATAAGTTTACTCATAGTCTCCCACATCTATAGGTGATGCGATATTTATCTTATATGAATGTTATTATCATGGGACCTTATTGTGGTTGTGATAAAGCCATTTAATATCATCCATGGTATGGAATAGTTGTTTTCCATTCATGATCGAATAAACTACTACGATTGGAGGGTTATATTCTTCTATGCTAATGGATTTTTAATCTCCTTCAAGTTGTGTTCCATTTTTTTGAGATGAGAATGGTATGTGTGTGGGAAGTTGTATTCGATCACCCATTAGATGAAATGTTTTGATCAATGTTTAATACATAACTTGGATGATAAACATCCTATAGTTTTTAGAGGATTACATCGATGTGTTTCCACCTATTTTTATAGCATTCTCCCTTATTTATTGGAAATTGTTTTGTCAATATATACATCAAGACAACTATGATGTTTTTCAAAGATATCGAATGGTCCGAGATGAGATTAGGTAGTAGAATTTGTACATGGAGGACCTTATGAAGAAATTATTTTTATACCCAATTTTTCCACTTGAGAAAGTCTAGTATTATTTTCCTATATTAAATAATATTTATTGAGGATCTATATTAACTATAACCACCTGTATTAGAATTAAAATATCCCATATGAAGGAATGATGACCTCCAACTTCATGTTAATGAGGGAAATATTTGAAAGATGGATTTTTATGCCTCTATATCCATTATGAATTCCTAGTGATGTCCATTAACAATAAAAAATAAATATAAATGTTCATATACCTTATGAAATTTATGTATCTTCCCTTATTGGACTAGTTCATTTTTTACCCATCAATGAAATCCTTATCTATTTGGAATTAGAGGATAAGAATATTGAGTATCTATGGGTTGTATAGGACTAAATTTAGGAACACCAAATATACAAATAACTATTAAACTGTCTGTTTTTCATTCAAGAGGTCTAGTTCCTAGGGAATGTCATCCCAGAAGGTCAAATCATTTTGGACCCATTAATGATCAAGGTATTTCAGGTATGGGAGAAACCTAAGATCATGTTATAGGTGTATAGATTTCTAGGGTTATTCAGATACTAATATAGATTCATGGAATAATTATCTAGGATTTTGACCAACATGACTACCTTTACTCAAATAGGGTATCCATTCATTTGTTCTGAGTGATTTCAATGGGATTTTGAGGAGATACAAATGTGGTTAATGAGTTCAAGTATTATGATATGTGTAGCGGTGGGGGTTGAGTACATGGTTTTATATGTTTACACTTGATCATGGAATTGTTATGTGATGATGTAGAGGTAGGTTGTGATTTCTTATGGGTATTTGTAGTTGTAACATCACAATAAGAACTATATGAACCCTAATTTGGATTTAGAAGTCATATTTTACTCTTTAAATACTTATAGGAACTACTTTTTGGTTAGTGGTTCATATTCCATACAGACCATAAGATTGTTAGGTATATATTTACTTATAATTATCATAACATGAGGCAATGATGTTAGTTAGAGTTGTTTCATAACTATCACTTTGAGATTTCTTGTACTTTGAGTATAGAAAACTTAATGAATAGTTATTTTAGTTGGAGTCATGTTATTAGTTTTTGGTGGTGGAATTTGAGTAGTTCACCTTATTTTAGTTATCCTTAGGGGTGGAGATAGGGATGTATTGTCTTTTATTGATGCTTGTGGCCCCTCTATTTATTAAACACGCGGAGGATTCCTAATTGAGAGAAATATACCATGTGTTTTTTTATGATTATACACCCTCATGAGATTCCCCAAATGAATATTCTAAAGTTAGGGATTATTCCATCCTCTTATAGGGATGTACAGTGGTTCAAGTCATGCTATGTGGGGGGTAATTAAGGGAGTTACATACTTCACCATTAGCTCTACAACCTAGAGTGGTGAAGATGTTCCAATACCCCAATCATAAATTTTAGTGGGAAAGTATGAAAAATAGTATTGTTGTGTTAATCTCACAGTGTCTCACCTATCATAATGTGAATATGGAGAACTAATTACTACTATTTTTGGCCCAAGATCTTGATATTTTAGAGTTAAATATGGATTCCGTATTGATGAATTTTAAAATGGGATTCCCATATTCAGTGAGAGGCCATGATACTATATGGGTGATCATTAAATAAAAGACCATGTCAACCAACTACCTTACTATTCAACAGAAAATATTGGTGGATGGATTGGGATTCTTATAAGAGTATTTCATACCTCATTTGAACATTTGTAAATCATTAGACCCTCAGTATCATTTCTTGATCAATCAAACTAACTATATTCTTGAGGATATGATAAGGGATTGCATATCATATTTTTACTAAAGATAGGAGGATCATTTTAATTTAGTTATTTTTACATAGAAAATTAATTCACACTCCACCATTGGCATGAAAAATTTTGAGGTATTGTATGGGATACCCTATAGGTCACTTTTATATTGGTCAAAAGTAGGGGATCTGTCATATCTAGGGCCAATTTTTTTAGGGGTGATGATAGAAAATTTGCAGGGGATTTATAACTGAATGATTACATCTCAAAGTTCTTATAGTTATTACATATATTGATAATATAAGCCATTGGAGTTTTAGGATGTAGATCATATATTCCTAATGGTACCTCTATTCCATGTTTTATAAAGATTTGTTCATAGAGGAAATCTATCCCTATGGTTATCAGTCAATTCGATATGTTGTGTAGGGTATGTATGATGTCATACCACTTTTTTTCACATATTGTTCTAAATGTTGTAAAATTATTTCCACATATTGTAATTTAAGATATACATGAATTACTTATTCCACATCATTGACAATGTTTAGATAGACATTGAATGTGGTTCCACCTTCTCATAGTACCAGATAGTTTTCAAGGAATCATAGGAGGGTACTCTTTGTAGAAAATTTATTCAATTAATTCAAATTTATTCAAACATGGAAACAATAAAAAGATCTCATGGTATGATGGGAACCATAAACAGGTTCATTATACTCACACTTGAGGATTTTTTTTTTCTTTTTTTGATGAAAATAATTAATGGTGGGATGAATATAGTGTCCCTAGTTTTTATTTGTTAAAATTCTAGAGTATTTTAATTATTATTTATGGGGTTTTTTGTTAGATATTTCTTTGGATTTTATGTTAATTGGATTTGGAAATAATATATTATTTTTATTCTTCAACCATGTTTTTATAATATAGTGACACTTCACTTCAAAAAGAGCCTCAAATACAACAAATGATGTTGTAGACACATCTTGAAGAAGAGTTTTTCCTTGGGGGTGGTATAATTTTAATTTCAATCATGGTCCCAAAGATCTAACCATAATATGTGGTTATTGGATTAATTATATTACTTACCTAGTTAAATAATACAATTAAATATCTTGAAATAATCTGATAGTACTTTACCAACATTAAACCCTTCTATATTTAGTTAATTTCTGAAAACCCAGTCTTGATATAGGGGGTAAGGGATCAGATCAAATAATATATAAAGATCTGTGGAACTAAAAAAATATTCTTCATTTAAATCACCAACGACACCCAATGTGGATGTGATATTCAACAAAAAATAAATCAAACATGATTTAGGGTTTTTTTATTTTCATCTTTCTCTATTCATTTTGAGTACATACATTGAATTTAATTTTTGTAAACTATTTCCTAACCAAATGTTGATTAAATCTTATATATTTCTATTTTTTCATGAAATTATTTATTTTGGTATTAGATTTCTTACAATATTTACCATTTTAATCTCATACAAAACATACGATGACAAGATGATCATTTTATATATAAATCCCTTATTCTTCCGCTATTTATTTCTCTCTATGATTTCATTGTTATCCACAGAATTGGAATATTATTTGATAAATGGGGTTTTAATTGATGAGTGATCGATATATAAGTCTTCATATTAATGGATTTTTATGACACATCAAGGATTGGGATGCGTGTGAGCATCAAAGAGTGATGGAGAAGTCACAGGAGAGAACAATAATGGAGTATTGGGGTGAAATAGTGGGCGAGATCAATGATGGTTTCATGTGAACCAATGTTTATCAATTTTAAAGTGAATTAATTGTTTAAAATCAACCTTTATAGGAAAACCATCATTATAATATTAATTTGGTTGGAAATATAGCAATATAAAAAGTAATAGCCTTGATAACAACATGATTCCTGGTGATATTTAAAATGTGGGTAAAAATTACCACCTATCATGAATCCTAATGGAAAATAGCATGTATCCCTATGTTGACCAATATATCATGTACATAGAGTACATTCCTAGGTGGATATTTGGATACACACATTGTGTGGGTTATGACCAAATTAGTTTTACCCTTAATGAAATATGACTCAACCTCCTTGGTAATAAAAACCTAGTGAGATATAAGATTCCACACACAGTTTCCTAACTAGAACAGTATGCATATATCATGCTTCACATGACTTGAAATGATATATTATGTGTTGAGTAACTTTATTTATCTACAACCTTATACACACATTATATGTTGGTAGACCAATATTTTATATATATATGATTATATGTTACCTTAGGGTCTACATGCCTTCTTCTATAAGGGTACATGCCGTGTTCTTTTCCATTTGTAGTGTTTTTTTATATCTCATTACTATGGACTTGATTTTTTACACATGAGTAGTCGACATTGTGTATTTTACCACATAGAAGGAAATGACTCACTACTCATAAATATAAATGGTGTTACTTGAGGTCATATATTTATTTTAATAACCACATATTTATAGGTAATATAATGAGGATAGGAAAAGATGATCAGAGTGTCCACTAGGTTAGGTACTCTCTAATATTATATATGATACAGGGTATGGCACGAGTCCCCATATTACTGATAGATTTTGGTACCCCCTCATCTGATATGGTCTACTCAAGGTGTGGGTCATCAATATATGAATGTAGGTTCTCCCTTATATTTTGTGTGATACTCAACAAGGTGAAGACCCTATACTATAATTATAGAGGGTGAGATGGGTGGACATTTTATTGATTCTGATTCTTGTGGCTAATTACTGATTCTCCTATAGATGGGATATGAAGATTTGAACTCTCTACTATGTCTTAGGTTCTCTACTTTAAATAATAAATGGTTTTATCTTTCTATGAGCTTATTTTTTTTCCTTCCTTCATTTTTGGTTTGATCTATCTGATATTCCTATATTATTCATTTGTGTTTTCTAGGGATCCCTACTAGATATGTATATACTCACCCCTTTATTAGAATATTTTTCCAGATGTGTCATGTTTTATAAATATGAGGTAAATTTTAATAGTGACAATAACAGAAATGGTGTTTTTAGATCTTAGTGGTTTTGGGAGGTAATATTAGTATTATATATTAATATTTGGATATTTATTTTTTACTAAGTATATTTATGTCTGTTAATTAGGTTGGTTATTTATTGGGTTCTTTAGTCTTGTATATTTCCCCCTTTTAATTGTGTATTTTGTATAGTTTTACTCATATGTGTATCTTAGATTTTTTACAATACATTATATATGGAATTTTCTTTTAACCTATCTATTTTTTATTATTATATCATTTATGGGAGGGTGTTGGTGAATTAGGTAAAGGCCTCTAATTATGTGTTGTATACCTACCTCATGTTACTCACTATCCCATGGACTATTGGTGGTTGGAAGGGGGTGTCACATTTTTCAAACCTTCACACACGAGGGATCCTAGTGGGTCACATCACATCATAGGACACTCCAAGAATAATTTTTTACCACTATTGGATCAATATAAGAATACATTACAAAATATAAAGACACAACTCAAATGGAGTGGATAAAGTTGAAACATAAATATAGGATGTTGAATGATTCATACCCATTAGTTATTAGGATAAATAATAAAAATGAAATAATCTTTAAATACAATTCAATGAAATATTTAATGTTGAGGCATAATGACATCAAATAAAACATCATTGAGGAAAGGCGTGGAGCATTTTTAGCTTTCATTACAAATATTTCAAATAGGGATAAAGTGACATATCACTTGAAGAAACATATTTAAGATTTGATCCATTACATGAGTGTATTTTTGGGACTTTAGTTTTTATAAAAACTATATATGTATTCCTTGTTATATTCCATATTTAATTTTATTGTATTTATGTAAATAGTTGGTGAAATATATTTATATATTGGAAACTAGTGTTTTAAAAAGATATCATATGATGGTTCAAGATCTTTTAACTTATATAATGGGGGATATTGCATATCCCTTTAGAAAGATGAAATATCCTCATGATGTGAATTGGAAAATAGGGTTCTGATTTTTTTATTTAAAAAATTTTCAATATGGGGTTAATCATAGACCAAGAATTTCATTACTTCCACCAACACGGTTCAATCCTATGCTATTTTGTTTTGATAACCTTCATAATTATGTAATTATTTGAATTATTTTTCATGGAAATTATTCATGTCTTTGTTATGTTTTATTGTTTTATTAATTGGTAACATGACAATGGATAAGTTGAATGATCCTTGGAGATGAGTGGATATGAAATGGAATGATTTTTTTTGTGCATGACAAAACCATGTCGTGAATAATGATGTTCACACCAAAAATATTTTTTAGTTACTCTTATATAAGAAGAAGTGTATCAAATGTGGTATAGAGCATGTCATAACCTTTCAATGATGGAACAATGACACTAATAGAAGAATAAATTTCTATTATAATTAAGTTAAACTTCCATAAAAAGAATCATTCCACAGATGGGTATTTTATGCTGTGAATTCTAATATGGGGAATTTATAAAGAGTCAATTTTTTCTTAATGACAAACCTAGGAGAAATTAGTTCCATACTAGTCTGGGAATCAAGTGGTCCCATGTCATAACATAAGAGATCACACCCTAGTATGTGGAGAAATAAATAATACCATGATTAAATAGGAGAATTAATGCTTCTATGATCTAGGTGATAAAGGTTTAATGATCATTAAATTTTTTAGATTCAAGGAATTTCACATCCCATTGCCTATTTCATGCCATAATGAGTATAGTTATAGGTATTTTTTGGGTTGTTGGTTTTGGAAATCTAAAACATGTTTTGTAACAACATATATATCATTATGCGAATATAGTCTAATATACTTTGAGATCTATGGGATTTTTCCTTCTATATATGTGGGATATAAAGTTTATTCCGTAGTAGGAGTTTCTATGATATAATGCATTATTTTTCTATATGTAAAGGCTTACCTTCATAGAGTTTGATGTAATGAAAAAAATAGTGACTTGTAGATATATAACCACCTATTCCATGGATCATTCCAATATATATTTGATAATAAATAGATGATAATAACCAAGAGGACACAAAATTAAAATTCCATAGGTACATAATTTTTAATAAAATAATATCATTCAAATTATAAGAGCTTATCATTTATCTTATAATTAGTGTTCAATATAATCCCCTTGACCCATTACACAATCCTTCGATAATAAATTAGAACATGAGAAGTGGGATAATATTTTTTTACAGCAATGATTATACACCTAACAATAATGATTTTTGAATGTTTTAAAAACCCTTCTGTCCATGTGTGTTGTTTCTCACTCTATATCAAATCCTGGCATCATCACTATTGTTATCAATTCACACGGATCAATGATGAGATCTATGTGGGTTTAAATATAGTGTTTTTGGTAACAACTAATCTAAATCCCCTATTTGTGGTGGCATACTCTCTCCTGGGCCTCATAGATACACAAAAGTAAATAGATTATTTTCATATGAAATTAATATAGATAATATGAATCTATAATATGAGTGATATATACTAGTAAATTAATTTGAATATTATCTTGTATATCATTCATTTTATACATATACTATTAATTCTAAGAGTATATATAAAATAATTCATTTAATATTAAAGTGTTAGATTCATTCTAAAATAATTTCATTTGTTAATACCATGATCAATAAAATGGACTGGATATGATCTTCTATGTATCATGGACCAATATTTTGTTAAAAAGAAAAGGTAACAATTAATATATTGTGAATATTGAGTAAAACCTCACTATGTAACCCATCAGATTAGATACTAAGGGTACGATTTTTTGAAAATTACTAATATAAATTGGGAAATATGTTTTTTCACCAAAAAAAATTATTTTTTCATTTGATACAATTTTCAAGTATTATTTGACATTATATATATATATATATATTAAGAGGCACACTTAGTTAAGTTAAGTTATGTAGATTTAGGGATCTTGGAAAACCAAATTTTTATTATAAAATAGTGAGGAAAATCGTTTAAGTGAGAGTATATTCATTAAAATAAAATATTGAATAATCATTTACATGATACTAATAATTAAATATATTTTGATATAAATATCCAATGAATTGAACATAAACTAAAATTTATCATTGGGATTATTACTTCTGGTGGGAATCATTAATAATAATAATTTCAATTATTAAAATAAAATTTTTATAATTATTCTATAAAATGAGGCTAAATTATATTTTCTAGAGTAATACACACTATATAAGACTTTTTATTCTACATTACAAGAGGGAAAATATTATTATTAAATGTTTTAGAAGGATACAGATGAAAAATAATTCATGGTGCTACCGATTAAGGTTATTAAGCTTCTGAATTTATATTAAAAATTAGAATAATTAAATTTCCTTGAAAATATTAATAATAAATAAATAAATCATAATTTTAAATAATAATATGATATTTATATATTTTTAAAACTCCATAAATGTCCTTTCTAAGTCTCAAAAAATGCGACTTTAAAAAATATATTTTGTTAAAAAATCACATTCCATTTGACTATGAAATATTAATGTATAGATCTCCTTTATAATAGATTAAAATTATATAAATGTGAGTCAAATTTCTAAAACTATGAGAATGAACCATGGGAAATAATTTTTTTTTTCATTTTCCATAACCGTGGATTTGAATACCAATATTTAAAAACAATTAAAAAATCCTACTATTTTTATATAAATACACATCCATACCTCATTTCTATCCACTAGAAATCCATAATCCGTGCTTTTCTGGTGATGTTTCCTCCCAAAGAGTCCCTCCATGGTGTCTTTAAGTCCTAAAGGTTCTATCCTCATGTTTTTGGAAGTTACTCTTCAAGGTATGGTAATTCCGCACTTCATCTTTTCCATTCAAGTGCGTCATTTGTGAAATGATTTATAAATATTGGATTTCAGTTTTTAATAGCCTTTTTTATTGTCCCATTACTACCAAAATAGTGTTTTATCAATGGGATACCTCTATAACATCCCATTAATCAATTTACTTTATCCGCATTTTATACTGTCATGTTCTCGAATGCAATTTTTTATTTTCCATCATTATTATGAAAACACATTATATTGTGAACACCAAAACAATTTCTTTATCGATTTTTATTTATCAATATGTGAATATAATTTTATAATTGAGGGATTTATATTTATAAAACTCATATTCCCATTATATGGTATAAAATTATGTAATTTTTGATAATTTTATAACTTATGTACGTATTTATTTTATATTAAACATATTCTTTATTCTACATAGGTTTTTTATGAAATGATTTATTATGATAATCATGGATAACATGAATTAATACATATAAAGGGTGTGATCTGATTTAACTCCAATGTATTGGGAAAATAATTAATATCTATAGATGATATATTTTTTGAGACCTTGGTGAAAAATAGTGGTAATTATGATTTTCGACACCTTAGTGATATTATCATGAATGTATTGGTTTTATGTTTCATCCATATTTACATATTATAATTCATGATGTTTATTTTATGATACACCTCATGTTCTTATGATCATTACCTATTGTTATCCATCATGGTCAAATTCTAAAAATAGGTTTTCTTTATTCTCTTACTTGGATTTTTTATCACCCTTTTCTTTTGATGAATGTCCCAAGGATATGTGATTCAATAAATGTAACATAGGATAAAACTACAAAGAATAATTTTAATTGTATTAGACAATTTTTTAGGTTATTCTTAATTTCAAATAAACTAAACCATACATGATTTTTCTATTGTTAATTGTTGTACCATGTAATGAATGTTTTTTTATTAAAAATGAGGGCTTCAATATATGGTATAAAGGGGTATATATTGTGTCAAATGGAAATTAGTATTAAAAAACATTTTTTAGAACCTTAGGGATTCATCTAAATATAAGAAAACATTCTATAATTTTGGTGAAGTATTAAACGAGTGGTTTCTAAGAAATGAAATCTCTTTCTGGATACTACAAGTGTATAGGATCTAGTACAATTATATATTAGGGTAATAACCTAAAAAAGGGATCATTGGGATTTAACTTGATCATCAACTAGTGAATGATAATAGGCCTTAATTAACACCTAGAATAGCACTGATAGGGGATATATTTGGTTAAACACATTTTTTATGAACCATTATGAATGGTATATATAAAATACAACTGTTATTATGGGTGATTAAAAGAATAATATCTTTAAGAATATTGTTTTAGGACATAAAATCCCATTATCATTATATTATTATAAAATAACAAATTTTATCCCTAAGGTTTTATTATTTTGAAAAAATGGAGAGAAATAAGAGTGTACACCTTATTAATGTGTTCCATGGATAATACACTAATGTACTTCCTAACACGATAGAAGTAGGATTGGAAAAAATCACGTGGATGATGAATCAACTATTTCTTGTTATGAATAATAGCATGATTCTTTTTGAGTGGATAAATTCAGCTAGATATGGATAACGTTTAGATGAGTCCTTTATAATTCAATAACCACCTTCCTTTAGTGGCTCATTTGATCCATTAATTATCAAATAGTGGATAACCTCTATAGAAAATGTTTTTTTTAAACTCTTTTTTAGAGTTAGATAATGTCACCTTAGAAATGTATATCTTAGAAGGATAAGTTGATCATTGGTGGACACTAATTAATAACATGAATCCAAGAGGGGAGATTGATTCTATGGAGTGGGAAGAGTTTAAGAGAATCTTTTTCAATAAATATTTTCCATATTTTTTGGGAATAAAAATGGATATGTAATTTTTAGAGTTGAAGCAGAAGGAAGATGAATCAGTAGGGAACCCATGAAATAAACATTAAAAGACACTATTGATACACTTTTACTTTATTATGGATCATAAGGGAAAGGTTGATTGGTTCTTCGATTGAATAATCCAACATTTGAAAAGGAATCTATAAAATCAAGACTATGAACGATATGTGAAGATAACTTGGTGCACTGTGTTGGTTGAATTATATTTTAGAGATACACAGTGGTAACATAGGCCTAATGAAATGAAGAGATCAGTGGATCTAACTTCAAGAAATAATCTTGATCACTAATGGAAAGAAACTACAAATTCACACATGTAATAAAATTGTGAAGAAACATTTAGAGAACTGCTTTCTTATGAGTGAAAACTTATATAATGGAAGAAGAGATGGACATATATCACAAAATTATTTTATTAAGGAAAACCCTTAACATCTCAATGAAAATAACAATGGGAATATTGTGTAAGAACAACATAATCTTCAATTCCTCACATGTGGAAATATTGGGAACTTTTCAAATCAATATCCAAATCATAAGATATTGGAGGAAAACCACCATCAACCTTAACATAGGCCAAGGGAGAAACATCATGATTTCCAAATCATATTGGATAATTTAGATTCTCCAAACAATATGGGGTTACGTACAAGTTTTTAATTGGGTATTAAATTTTTAAATTCTATATTTGTTTTGATAAATTACAATTGTATAACATTTAATTAAAATAAATTCGGTTCAGAAATTTAATCTCTTATTCATTTTTTATTTTATATATAAATTATTATTCTTTTTTATCTTTTATATTGTTTTTTAACAAAAATTATATCATTATATAATCCACATAAATGAACCTATATCACTAATTTAAAGTTATCCAAAGGAAATTCTACCCCATGGGAGGTCCAATCTCAAGACTTGTACTGAACCTAGTCCAATGCATGCATAGTGCACCCTGTTTGTGCATAGGCCCATGTATAAGGCCCAATTATAGCAACTAAATAAGTTGAGATAATAGAGACCATGTGTCTCACAATCCTTGAGTCTGTGTCTATGTATAGTTTTTTTTCTAGACTTAATGGATACCATCTTTGGTTAAATACCACACATTATTTGTAGATTGGTTTTGATGTGGGAAGTAGGTTTTCAACTAAAACTCAATATAAGCTGTCAGATCATTCCCACTATCATTCAATCCATAAATCTAATCATTGCCTTTATCCTATCCCAAACACCCAGTTTTTTAAAGTATCAATTATTTTTTATAGATCCCCTCATCATATTATTCCAATGATTGTCCAATGACTCTTCCTATATGGTGACACTCTTCTTCTCTAAGAATTACTATCCTTCCTCTCTTCCCACACACACTCGTTTTATACTCCCACACTTGTTTTTTTATTTTATTTTTTCATCCATCATGAAATGTTCATCCGATTCTCATTAATCTATTATGGATAATCCTACCAATCATCTATCATGTATTATTCTTCTAATCTTTTACTCAATGTGATTTTTTCTTTTTTAACACACTAATGATATTAATACAGTACTAGTTTTTGAAACCAATTCTGAGTCATTTTGACACCATTGAAAAAACCAATGGTGTGTAATTTTAGTTTTTAAAACATTGAAAATAACTAACAATGTATAATTATTTTAAGAAACCATTGAGGCATTAAGACATCGTTTGTTATCACCAATGGTTTTTATGACTTTTTCATCAGTTTAAGACAAAGTTGGAAAATTACCAATAGTGTATCATTTTTTCTGTTGCCTTCATCAAGGTTGTTCATACGATCCTATTTTTATGTAATTCTCTATTATTCTATTTATTACTGATACTTTTGTTTATTTATCTTATTTATTGCTAAAAAATGAAGTAGATATGTCTCTAGTTTTTTTATCTATTTGATTTTATTATTTTATATTTCTTTAAAAAACACTAATTGCTTCTAATCATCGGCATTATCAATCTTCCATATCATCAATTTGTTTTTCTTAAGTTTGCATCGAGCCACCATTGGAACCCAACAGTGTGCCATGAGGCACCGTTGGACCTCCAATGGTGAGTCATATTTTATTGTTCTCTTTGATCCACTTAATAATATTATAAATGCAAATATTTTTAGTTTTCTTTAAATCATTTTATTTTTTCTTAAAGAGACAACGGTATCTAAAATGTGTTTTGACACAACATCATAAATTTTCAACAGTGTGTCACTAACACACTGATAGACATCCAAAAGTGAGTCATGACACATCCTTTCTTCAAAATTTATTTCTAAAATTTTTATATTAAAATTCTCAGTTAATATTATTAAATTTAATTAAATTATTAAATGATCAATATTTTAGAATTAAATATATAAACAACTTTGTTTAAAATTAATTATAGAATTTTTTATGACATGAACCCATGAAGATTATTATTTACGATGATCTATTTTTCACATATTTATAATTCATTTCTTTTATATATAATTCTATTATTATTTAATTTAATTTTCATTTGTGAACTTTTTAATAAATATTACTTGTAATATATTAGACATTAAATTAAACATTTCTTTAAAAAAAAATTTCGGCTATGTTTTATTTATTTAATGACTTTAAATTAATTAATATAACAGTATTATTAATTTTATTATTATTTAACAATTTTCATGCATAAATTCGATAATGAAATGATCCTATAGGTCTTGGATTTATTTCTTTGGGATAATTCTTCAAGAATAAAAAAATTTACCAGTTCATATTGATCATGTTTTTGACATTTGACAATTAATTCAATGAAGAAACTATTAGACATGTCCTTCCTCTTTCAAATAATTCATAGAGAAACTTCTTTGATTGATTTTCATTCTGTTGTGATCCTAGAAGATCATCATGATCTATATTTTACACAACTATTTGATCAAGGAAGATGAGTTGTATCAAACATCCTTATTATATAATCATGTTATTGTTTCATTTTTTTTGTGTTGTTTCTCACTCTTTTAATTCTTCCAAACCCTTGTTTATATTACAGGTTCTGGTTTAAGATTTTCCCATCCAAAAGGTTTTTTTGGTTTATTCATCTCGTATAAAAGGAAGATCAGTTTATTCCTCCTAAACAAAAGGCAGGAAGGTTGTGACTCCTTAGAAAGTTAGGGGTCATACCTCTAGTTGAAAAAGGTATGTGTGGTTATACCTCCATGTGATAAAGTTACATGGGGTTATACCTCTTAGAAAAAAAATCATATATGGGGTTATACCACTAGGTGAAAAAGGTTCATCTGTAATTATTGTAATCGTCTTATTAATCCTAGTCAAAAGTAATAATATATTTCATACATATATCTTCAAGGAGTAGATGATATTAAAGAGAGGTATGAGATCTTGACATCCAAACCTCTATAAAAAATTTCATGTGATAATTTTTTTATTTCCTCTAACTATTTTAATACTAATGTAACTCTAATAAATTTGTATTTTCATTAATAAAAAATAAAGGACTATTAAGCCCCCATAGTTTAATTTTCCATAGAAAGAGAAATAAAAATTACTATGAGAGAATGGTTCTTATTTAAGGGTTTTGTTTTTATTGTTTTCAAAATATATTTCTAAAGTGACCATTATCCTAGACATAAAAATCTATGGAAAAGACCCAATGCTTTATAATGGATAATCTGGAATTCAAAATGTTGAATCATGTCAAACCACCTCACTTCATTGGAAGTGATTATGTCTACTAGAAAGTTATAATGAAGATATTCCTTAAAAATATTTGTCTTGACTATTGGGATATTATGTCTAAAACTAATAAAGTACATGATTTAGAATTACAAACTCTTACTAGTAATGAGAATGAAAAATGTGTTTTAAATTAAAAAGTCATTAATTTCATATATTTTTCATTATATAAGAATATGTACAGTCATATTTCAACTTGAAAGACTACTTATAAAATACATTGGAATTTTAATGTCACTCACCAAGGTACTGAAATGTTGTAGAGAACTAAGTTAGGTATTCATTGAGATTAATTTCAAGAATTTTTGATAATAGAACAAGAGATTATAAATTAGATGTATAATAGATTCAAAAAAATTGTCAATAGTATGGTTGCTCTAGGAGAAACCCTAAAGAATGAACCCCTCATTGAATGATTTCTGCGAGATATACCAAAAAGATGGTATTCAGTGAAAGTGGCTATTGAAGAAAGAGGACTTTACTGAATGTTCCTTAGATGAGTTGATAAGATCATTAATTCAATGAAAACTGTAAATGAAGAATGATTATACTAATCCTCATGATAAGAGAAAAGGTATATAATCTAAATAAAATGTAAATGTTATTTCTAATTGTTACGATTTTGAGTTACAGAATAGTAAGAGAGATGAAATTGATAATTTTACCAAAGGAGTTTACAATTACATGGGGTGTAAGAGAGGTTTTAAGAAGCATCCTAGAATTGATTATATAAAGGATAAAATAAATACTAGTAAAATAGGTAAGACAAGAAAATATGATGCTTCAGAATTTATATGTTATGAGTGTAGGAAAACGGGGCATATAAAATCAGACTTTCCCAAGATAAAAATAAAAGTAATGGATAAGAAATACAATAAGGAATAATGAATGGTATATCATCCTGGATGGAGTTGTATAGAAGAGTCATAGTCAACTGATGTTGGACTTAAAGGTGGAAAGGAATCTTCAAATCTATGTTTTATGGATTGTTCTATAAATAAGGTACACTGTCACTATAATTATAGTTATAGTTATGAATATGATATAGAAAAAGAAATAAAATATTTAAATTCTCAAAATGAAAAATTTCAAAGTGAAATATTAAGAATGGCTGAATATATAGGGAATTTCAAAGAGAAATTAAAGAGGTTAAAGAATAAAATAAAAAATTGAATGATTATATTTTAATTAATATAGAATAGAAAATGGTTATAGATTATTAAATGTTAAAATTAAAATATTTAAAAGTTAAAATAAAAAAATTATTGACTAAAAATGATGAATATCAACCTAGAGAAATCAAATCAGTCTATGATAATTTAAATAAACTTGAAAATGAATACAGGATTCTTAAAAATGAAAATAAGAAACTCAAAAAATTCACATCAAGTTAAAATAAAAAATTTTGTGATGAACATGAAGTTATTCTGAAAGAGAATGAAAACCATTAATAGGAAGTCACTGGTTTAAAATAAACCTTAACTATTTTTTTCAAGGACATGATAACTTTGATAAAATAATGGCTATAAAAAGACCTAAATATAAAAAAGTGTTTTGGTTATAATAATTGGATTCCTTGTATGTATAGAATTACTTTTTTTAAAATCATAAATGGGAATATTTCAAATGTTACTTTCATTAAGTGAAAAATGAAGATGCATTATGAAAACAAATTTTCTTTGAAGTTTACCTAGTATTTAGGTAATACTAAGACTTTTAGTTCTAAAAAATTTTCTTCCATATTAACCTACAATAAATGTTTCACATATATTTGTGAACATAAATATTTTAATTAAAATGATGTTGGACCAAACTAGTCTGGGTACCAAAAAAACATCTTCTAGATTGATTTTGAAGGACTAATATATGAAGAGTTCCAAATTCATGATATCTGGATGGCAAGGGCACAAAAGGATGGAACAAATTGATTGAATCTATGTTTGTCACTATGTTTAGATAATATTATTTTTCTATCTCCATCATGCATATTATCAACTATAATAAAATTTGACACGATCACATAAAAAATGTATGATATCATTTCATAAAATCATTTTATTAATGATTCAAATCATGGTATTTAGTTTCTATATTTTTTGACTTAGCATGTAAAAGTGATATAGTTTACATATTTAAAATATTAGTTTTAAATATAATGATTATATGTTTTCTATCCTCAAAAGTATAATAACTATATCGTTCTATATTTCTTTAAATATCTAGGAATATAGGGGGTGTTACCCCTTTCTTTATATTTGAAATATTTTACTACTTTGATAATTTATAAATAAGTGTTTAAGAAATTTGATGAAAATATAAAATTCCTTAGTCCGTTTGAAATGATTTTTCATAAACTGGTCTGGGATGTTTTTAATATATTTCTATACACCTTATATTATTTATATTTTATCATTACATAATTCTTAGTCTAAAAATATATTGTGTTCTTGAATCATATTAAATAATCAATTAATTTTAAAATTTATTTAATTTTGATAATAAACTATTTTTTGTTGTTTTCTTTTAAAACCTAATAATTATATGCATAAACGTAGGGGGAGTTTGTTTTTTATTCCTAAAAACCTTTAAGGAAAATAAAGTTTGTATTTCTTTTGGATGTTTTTTGTTATATCTAATTTGTTCATGAAAACCATATTTTCATTAAATGTGACAATGTTTTGTTAATTTCTAGTGTTTTAAAATATAACATGTAAAAATATTAACTTTTTTTTGTGTAAATTATTTTTTAATACTGATCACTATGTTTTAATGATAATTAAATCATTCTAGATTAAAATTATTTTCCTTAATAACAGTATTCCAACTCTTTGTTCACTGAATATCATAATTGGTCACTTTACAGTGGTTGTTTTTTTATTGAAAAGGGTGTATTTGTATTATACTCTAATGTATGTTTTGAATTGGATATGATGAAAGATTAAATATTTTTTAAGTATAGTTTCTATTTTGATAAATCATTTCAATTTTAGTTATATTCCTTTTTTAATTAAAAATTCATCATTATATTCTGATTACTTTTCATTAAGTAACATTGCCTTCATGAAAAATGTATCTATATGTCATTTTCTTTATCTCATTGATATATTTTTATGATTCTTAAATTTTAATTAGATAAAAATGTTGAATATTTTATTGATTAAACAATAACAATGTATCATTTTTTATATATTATTGTAATAACTAGGTGAATTTTTTTATTAATGCACTTTTTGATAAATTTAAAAAAGGAGGAAAATGTGTTTTGAATATTTAATAATTTTTTTTAGTTGTTTGAAAATTTAACAAATATTATGTTTTTAATTTAAAAATAAGGGAAGATTGCTTGTAATTGGTTATTTACTATTTTCATTCTCCATATGTTTTAAGAAATTGAAATGGTATAGTATTTTATTAAATTTAATTATGTTAAAAAGTTTATTCACTTATTTATTTTTTTCCTTTTATGTGTAATTATTTATTCTTAATATTTTTTATATTGTTTTCTTTAAAAAAATGGTTCTTTGTATAATCCACCAAACTGAACCTCTATCAATCATTTAAGGGGACCCTAAGGTAGGTATAACCCATGGGATGGCCAATCTCATGAATTGTAATGAAACCTATCCAGAGGATGCCAAGTGCACACTATTTTCACACAGACTCTTGTATAAGGCCTTATTATAGCGCATACATAGGTTGGGCTAATAGAACTCCAGCAGCCCACATGCCTTGAGTGTGTGTCCGAGTATGTGATTTCTTATTATAAACTTAAAGGATCTCATATTGGGTTATATAACTCACACTCTATATTGATTGGTTTCAATACAGGATTTGATTTTTCAGTATAAAATTAATCTAATCCATCATATCCACTCCGCTATAATTCCAGCCGTTGATATAATATGTGCCTTTCTCTTATCCAGTGCACCAAGTTTTTTCAAGTCCTGATTTATTTGTTATAGTTCCACTAATCCTTGTTTTCCAATGACTATAAAAATAATATTCTTCTCTTTCAACATTCTCCTCTGAGAATTCCATGAATTCCTCTCTTTCCGCGCGCACCTGTTTTAAAGTCCCGCACTTGGTTCTTATTTTATTTTTTCATCCCACGTGAACTATTCTTCCTCTTCTCATTCATCTATATTGGATAATAAAACCACACATATCTCCTCCAGTATTCATCTAATCCCTTACTCCATGTGATTTGGTTTTTTAATGCTCCATTCATATTAAGAGATCCTTGATTTTTAGAACCAATGATGTGTAATTTTGTCACAGTTGAGAAAACAAACTATATGTAATTTTATTTTTGAACTGGTGGAAATAACCATTGGTGTGAAATTATTTTAAGACACCTTTGAGGAATTAATACATCTTTGGTTTTCAGCAATGGTGTGTAATAATTTTTCACCATTTTAAGACACCATTGTTAAATTACCAACAATGTATCATTTTTGTTATAACCATCATCATGGTTGTGCATGATCTAAAATTTTTATGTGATTCCCTATTGATTTTTATTACTTATACTTGTGTCCCATTATCTTATATATTTCTAAACATGTTAGTATATTTGTTTTTAGTTTTTATTATGTTTGATTATATTATTTTACGTTTTTTATAAATAATATTAATTGGTTCTAATCATCTGTATTTTCAATATCCAATTTTATATTTTTTTCTTCAGTTTGAAGTGAGCCACCGTTGGAACCCAATGGTGTGTCATGATGCACCATTGGATTTACAATAGTGAGCCATATTTTATTATTTTCTTTGAAACCCTTGATGATATTATGGATGTAAATTTTTTTAGTTTTTGTTAAATCATTTTATTTTTTCTTAAGGTGACAATGATATGTAAAATGTGTTTTGACACTCTATCAGAAATTTCCAATACTATGTCACTAACACATAGCCATACATCCAATGGTGAGTCATGAAACACCATTAGTTCAAACTTTATTAATAAAACTTTTATATTCTCATTTTCAGTTAATATTGTTAAATTTAATTACATTTTTAAATTCACAATATTTTATGTTCAAATATACTTATAACATTATCTAAAATAAATTTTTTAATTTTTTTGACATGGAATCATGCATATTATTATTTGATATGCTCTATTTTTCACTTCATTCTTCTCATTTCATTTATATATAATTTTATTATTATTTCATTTAATTTTCATTTGAGATATATTTATTAAATATTAATTGTAACATATTAAATATTCTATTTAATATTTCATTATCAAATTTTTTCCAACTACATTTTATGTCTAGAATGAATTTAATATAATTAATGTAATATTAATATTATTTTTATTATTCTCTAACAAGTTTCATGTAAAGATTTGATAATGAAACACTCCTGTAGATCTCATATTTAATTCTTCAGGAGGATGTTTCAAAAATAAATAAAATTTAAACCATGTAGAAAGATCATGTTTTTGACATTCGATAATTATTTTGATGAGGAAAAGATTAGAAATTTCCTATTTATTTCAATTAACTAAAAGAGAAACTTCTTCAACTGGTTTTTATTCTTCTGCGATCATAGAAGATCATTATCATCTACATTTTACATACCTCTGTTATCAAGTAAGACAAATTTCATTGAAAATATTCAACATATTCTCAAGTTCCTATATTATTTGTTTTATATTGTTTCTAACCAATATAATTCTTCCTATCATCAGTTTGTATTCTAGCATCTGGTTTAATATTTTCCAATAAAAAAATTTTCATTGGATTATTTCTCCAATCTAAAAAATACTAGGTTATTAAAGACAATTAAAATGTAGGAAGGTTGTGACTCCTTATAGAGCCAGGGTTTGTACCTCTGGGTAAAAACAGTACATGGGGTTATACCTCCTTGTAAAAAATGTATCTGGGGTTATACCTCCAGGTGGAGAAGTTACTTAGAGTTATACCACTAAGTGAAAAAGGTATGTCTATAATTCTTATAATTAGTTTTTTACAACTAGTCAAAAGTAAGGACATAGTGCATTCCAATATACTCGAGGAGTAGAGGAGATTGAAGATAGGACTAGGATCTTGAGATCAAAAAATCTACAAAAATCATATGTGTTATTTTTTTTCTTTTTGATACCTCTTTTAACACTAATATAATTTTGATAAATTTTTATTTTCTTTAATATAAGAAAATATACTATTCACCCCCTCTCTATCACATTTTTCTTACCAGTAGGACTAAAAGTATACTCATTATTCTATCAAAGACATCAAATATTTTGTTTACTCTAGATCAATGCATTCCTTTATTTCATCAAAGTTTTGTAAATAATTTTGAATCAAACCTAAAATAGCTATTAGTATATCTATATAGTAAAACTCCTAGATATATTATCCAAGCATTAAAGGTGAATATAAACTCTATTGTCAATATTGGAGAGTAAAATATCAATGTAAATCAAGTAGTTATTCTAATGGTGAATTTTTTCATTATATTACATATTTAAAGAAACTCAAAGAATAATTCTATGATCAACAGTACAAGAAATGAAAGTATAATTCAAAGGATAGATATTATGGCCAGAAATCTATCTAGAAGTTCCTCTTATAGAATTCTTTGAGGAAATAATTTTTGAATAAAAAAAGGATAATGTCTAAAGATATAAAAAATCCCCATTGAAAGGAAAAAATAGATATATTTCTTGAAGAGTCACCTAGAACAACCCATGAAAGGGTGGTATAACTCTCTATTGAACTCATTCTTAGATCCAATATGATATCAATAAATGTGTATATAATGAAATATATAGAGTTATAGAAATTAAATAAGAAAAATTAAGATCTTTTTGGGAAATGTTTTTTTCAACCAAGTGTGTATCCTTGGGGATCACATGTTCTATTTGAAAATAATAAGGTTGGATCAATGAAAATATGCATAGATTATAGAGAAATTAATGGGATTATATTGAAGAAATAATATCCTCTTATAAGGATTGATGATTTGTTGAAATAGATTTTCAGGGAATAATTATTTTCCCAGATTGACCCCAAATCAAGGTATCATCAATTAAGCATTAAGAATGAATATATTCTAAATGCTACTTTTGATACATGACATAGAAATTATGAGTGTTTTTTTATGCACTTAATCATTTATAATGAACCTTCTATATTTATAGATTTCAGAAATTTATTTTCTATAAATTAAAATGATAAATTTGTGGTCATCTTTATTGAATATATTCTAATATATTACAAATGTATTAAGGAGAATGAGGATTATATAAACTTTGTATTAAATAATTTGAGGAAGGAGAATCTTTCTAGTAAATGTGAGTTCTGTTCAAACAAGTCGCATTCTTAGGACACATCATGTCCAGTGAAGGAATATGAATTGATCCTTCTAAAAAAAGTTCACAGGGGAGTGAAAAAATCCTACTACTATAACCAATGTTAGTATTTTCCATGGTCTAGTAGTATACTATAGAAGGTTTGGGAAAAACAATTCATGACTTTATAATCCACTATAAAAGTTTACTCAAAATGGGGTTAATTTTATCTTGAAAAAGGAGAGTGAATAAAATTTTTATGAAATGATGAAGAGGTTGGTTAGTGCACCTTTTCTAACACTGCCCTCTAATAGGGAAGGATTTTTCATTTATAGTGATGAATCTATAATAAGGATTTGATTTGTACATAGGAAAAATGACAAAATTATAGTTTATAAATCACAAAATTTAAACCCTCATGAATAGAACAATCATACTCGTGACCTAGAGTTAGGTGTAGTCATCATTTCTCAGAAGATATAGAGACACTATATTTATGGGGAAAATATTATATAAAGACTAAAAAATCAATGTTTAAAGTATATATTCACATATAATGATATCAACATGCATAAATGGAGATGTTCTAAGAAAAAAATGACAATGAGTTATCTATTCCCAACTATCCTAGAAATGGAAATATGGTAGCTGGTGCTCAAAGAAGAAAAGAACCTACTTCACTATTCATGTTGTAGATTTATAATGACTATATATTCTTGAATATGTAAAGGATGAATCTATAATAGAAAATTTTAGAGAGTACATCCTACCTTTCCTAAAATTATCTTCCAACCATATATCCAATATATGATCATGGTGGGACAAATTGATTATTGGTGGCACCAAAAGAAGATGGAATTAGTAAAAGTAGGGAATCATAATGAATTCCACATTGATAATTATGGTTTCATATAGTTTTTTAATATAAATTTCTTTATTTAATCACCTAATACAAAGAATTATCTATTGGATAATGAACATAGGTAATCTTTATCCATATATCTTATAAGTACCATGATATACTGCAATATCCATGCACACTTTTGGTGGGATAAAAAAAGGAGATCACTGAGTATAACTATGTTTTATTAGTGTATCTATAATTAAAGAAAGAACTAATAAATTATATGGGGCTGATGCAACCGTTTCATATACCCACATGAAAATGAGAGAAAGTCCCCATGTATTTTTTCATAGGTGTATAACAGAAATCCAAAGGAAACAATGTGATATAGGTTATGGTGGATCAACCCACAAATAATTCCCTCATCCTCACTAATTAGGAAGATTTATATCTTGACCAAATTTTAATTATATATATAAATTATGTGATGAGGATACATGGGGTTCAACTTTAAATCATTTCTAATAATTATCCGAGGATCACTTGTAAATTCAAGAGAAGTATGAAATATGATCTGAATACTAAATTGAATTTTAGTATAACTTATAACCCCCAAATTGATATCCAATATAAATGGACTATACATAATCTTGAAGACATATTTTGAGATATCTAAATGAAATTTCATGTTGAATGAGATAAAAATATCCCCTTACTTTAGTTCTCATAAAACAATAAATTCTACTCATTTATTCAAATGTCTCTACCTAAATCACCATATAGGAAGAATTATAGAACTCATACTTATTGTTATGAATATTTTTAATGAATGCTACATAGACTTCAACTTATAAATTATATGGAATATAAGGTTCATGTTGTCCAAGAAAAAATAAAATCTTCTCATATTTGGAAGAAGTTATATGAAGATAACTATTGAAGGGGCTTAGAGTTCGATGTTAGAGACACCATTTTACTGCTAATATCTCCATAGAAGAGAGTCACAAGGATTATATATAAAGGAAATATTATCCCTAGGTACATTAGTCCCTTTTATATCCTTGATTGTATAGAATAATAAGAATTTCATCTGACACCTCCACCAAAAATGGATTTAGTTCATGATTTGTTACACGTATCAATTTTGAGTACAAAAAAACCTGATCCATCACAAATACTAAATGCTAAGGAGCTAAAACATGAGAATTAAATATCTTATAAGGATAATATTATGAAGATATTAGATTATATAGGAAATATTCTAATAAACATGAAAACTCACCTTGTAAAAGTGTTGTGAAAAAAAAAATAAATACAAAGAGGCAACATGAGAAATAGATGAAACAATGAGACATAAGTAACCTCATGTATTATCAATCGAGAATATGAATTGAAATTTTAGGGATGAAATTTTTTAAGGGGAAGAAATAAATGTCCCATACTTTATTAGTGAATTTTTTTCTTGAATAATCTCGTCTATATTATATATCATTATACTCATACAACACATAGAAAAGAGACAAAAAATATTTTTGTTAATGAAGTATGTTACATTAGTTAGAAACTCAACCCATGAAAATTTAAAACCATAAAATGAGAAAAAATTTAAAATAAGAAAATTTGAAATGGAATATTTGGGTCTTTTCAATTTTCTATGATTTCCACCCCATGAATAATACTATTGAAAAAAACATAATATCCATAAACCAATCAGTATTTTTAAAAAGGAAAATATATAAAACATTGAGAGGAATTGTAGAAAATAATATGTAATGAAATTAAGAGGTAATTATTGGAGGCAATATGACTATAAGAATAGTAATATGATAGTTTTTCAATATGTGCATTATTTGATACAACCATTGTGACTATTACAATTTGTAATAATGATACCATTAGGTTTAGTTTTTATAAAAGATTATAACGAATGATAATTGATAAAGAAAGCATCAATGATGGCCTCAACTAATAGTGTCATTCCATTTGAATCCCATATGTCTGAAGTTGGGAGGGAGGTAGAGTCATTAGGATTTACGCTTGACAAATCCCAAGAAGAGCTTCAGTAAGTTAGGCATGAACAAAATCGAACTCGATAATTTTATGTTAATGAAGATCAATTCAAGTTAAACATTAACTAATCCACCCTATGCAACTTCCACCATCCCACACCATAACCTTATGGAATATGCTGGTGTAATAAAAGGATATGGTTTTAGACCATAGTATCATAAAATTTTAATTTCATTTTTATAAATGGAATGCATTTTTTGTAAATACAATTTGAATGTTACATTTTCTAAATAAAATATTAATTAAAAGAATAAAAATTTGATAATTATATTTTTAGATATAAATAAAATTGTATTTTATGAAAATATATACTCGATTATAATAAATTAAGGTATTATAAATAAATTTTATTCAAAATAAATATCATTTTAAAATATTATTTATTTTAATATAAATTATATTATAATTTTAAATGGCCTATGAGATTTTTGTATGTGCCTTAAATTTGACTATATTATAAAACTATAATTTTTTAGTAAATAAATATTTTTTATTTATAATTTAAAATTTTAAAATTTATAATATTAATTTTTATAAATAATCTTTATATTTGAAATCAGCATGTATAAATTAGGATTGGTCGATTTTTTTTGATTTTTCAAAAATAATATATTTTTTAGTAAATAGTAAAAATATTGTTTTATGTTTTCAGATTGTTTTATGACATAACACACCCAAAAATATATATATTTAATAATATTGTGACAATTAATTAAATAGAATACATTAAAAAAATATGTTCTTTTATTAATATGATGTATTTTAGTGAATTTAGATCATTTTATAAACTGAAAAATGACATCCCAAATTCTAAAATATAAATTATAATTTTAAAAACTCTATTTTGAGAAAAAATAACTTCTTAAGGTAAAAATAATTTTAAAATATTGATTTGAATTATAATAGTCTAAAATACTATAAAATATGACACCAATTTCTAAAACCACGAGCATGAACCGTTGTCATGCCAATGGTTTTACTTTTTTGACAACCCATAATTCCTAGAACTGTATTTTGAAATTAATAAACAATTCCTTCTATTTTAGTATAAATACCCCGACATACCTCATTGATCTCAACTAAAAATCAATAATTCATGAATATATGTTCATTTTACCTCCCAAGGAGTCCCTACATGGTGTCCTTAAGTTTTCAAGGTTCCATCTTTAAGTTTTATGAAGGTACTCTTAAAATTAATGGAATTATCCACGTCCTCTTTTATTCAAGTAACTATTTTATTTAATGTTTTATATATTGGAATAAAATATTTCCATAAACCTTTTTATTATTCCATTATTTTAAAAATAGTGTTTTATCAATGGTATACCTTCTCCCCCTCCCATTGTTCAAATTCCAAAATCCATATTTTATACCGCTATGCTGCAGAATTCAATTTTGAATTTGTCACTTTCACATGAAATATTATTATATTGTGAATACCAAATACATTTCTATTTCCATGGATATTCTCTATGATGTAAATAAAATTTATTGATATATATATTTACATGTAAAAATCCCTCAATCCATTTGTATGATTTAAAAATGGTGTAATGTTCAAGTCTTTAAAAACATAGGTGTACAATGATTTTATATGAAACTCATTCTTTATTTTACACTATTTATTGATGAAATGATTTATTATTATCTATGTGTCTCACATTATTTAAGATATATTAAGGGATATCCTTTATATAACTCCAATGCATTGGACAAAAAATTGATCACTTAAGATGAACTTTTTTACAATACCTTAATGAATAAACATGGTAATTGTGATTTACAAAACTATGGTGATTAATCATGGTGATATGCTTATGAATGTATCATTTTTATATTATGTCCACATTTCAATTTTATGATTCATGATATTTCTATAATTATATGCCTCATGTTCTTACGATCATCGTTATGAGTCATGGTCACATGTAAAATATCTCTTTTTTTATTCCCCTATAGGGAATTATTCTCACCCCTTTACTTTGATATATGTCCCTAGGATATGAGGTGTCGTATAAGTAACATATGATGAACTTATGAAAAAGGATTTCAAGTGGATTAGAATACTTGTTATGTCATTCATGTATTAAATTTGTAATTTAAACGAATATAAACCATAGAAGATCATGTGGGTTGTTATTCTATTACCATGTAATAAAATTATTATGTTTTAAAAAGGTAGGATTCCATATGACATTTGGGAATACAAATTACCTTTTTGAGGCTAACACATTGATATTCCCATAAATTTTCTTATGAAAAATGCTCAACAGTGGGGAACCAAAATTCTAGTTGTGCATATATTGTTTCAATGAGTGGTATCAGATAGTAAAATGTGGGTCCCATGTTTCACTGACTCTCAAATATGTTGGTATCAAAAAGGGGGTATTAAAGGGGTTTTCATGGTATGAGTTTCTTATAATATATGTATTGTGTGAAAGAATTATTATTGTTAGGTATTTTATATAAATGTGAGGGTTTCTCATCATGAAAGACATTTTCCTTAAACAATCTTGAGTTGTTTATAACACACTAATGAGCCTGCATGAGGAAATTCACAAAATATTCTGAAAGAGTCTCTGAATGTTACTTGGTTTGTGCAAAGTGTGGATGTTGAGGTTTCACAAACTAATAGAATTTTCATCACAAAAATATTAAATATAATGTCTAAAAATTTGAAATTGAGAGTTTATGGGTATTTATCGGCATCTACATTATGTAAGCATTAAATGCATTGAAGATTTGAATTATTAGGAAACTAACATCTTTTAAGTTACTATAGGATATTTGTTCGAGAAAACAATATGTGATGTCCTAGACCAGATACCTCTAAAATAGTTTCCCAATCCAATAACCACATGTCCTCAAGAACACCTCCTCAAATTCCATAGGCTGTTGACTAGCAACAGGAGTCTAATTTGGAACTGTGAGGAGACTATACACCCTTATCAGAGTGCACAACTAGAAGTAAATAACCAAATATAATGCACATTAGAGTAGACAGATATAATAAATAACCGAAACATGTTATAATAAAATTATTTTTACCAAATTATCAAAAATCCATGTCATACATATAACCAACCTCTCAAAGGGATGGTTACATAACATACCAAAATGAAATAAATTATAATAAGGATATAAAACATTACATAGCCAATCCCATCCATTCACATGAACCCATCATTCTATCCTTCTCAATCTAAAAATACTCAATGTAGGACTTATGATGAACCTATTCATAAAAATCACATGTTGGTGCTTCTTGGGAACCCAAGTGAAATGGTGGCCTGATTGGGGTGTGATTGAAACTCATTAGGTCACCAAAAATGGTACCTAAAGTAAATAAAATTCACTATAATAGTGTATATAGATAAAAAATGGAATAAACAAATAATACAGTAAAGAGATAAGATCTAAGAAACTTACCTTATCATCCAATATCCGCTATACCCTGGGTTCCATGGTGACTCCCAGTACAACCAATCATGAAATGATCTAATACAGACCCCTAAAACATAACATAATAGCTATATGCTGAAAATTACAATGGAGGGTTTTAACTTTTCATTCCACTCATGGAATCATGAAACCTACATCCATGGTATATATCTAATATACCCAATCCATTAGTTCCTATATCTTTAGTCTGGTATCTAAATAAATTGTTAAAATTAATAAAAATCATGGAAGAAACCTCTATCTAGCACATAACCATATACCAAAAAATCAGTATTAATGATCAACATCATTTCTATTAATCCCAATAGAAAACAAAAGAGTTATTCTCAGAGACTTTGTCCAATATCCATCTATAAATAACATTAGTGACACATAGAGAATCGTTATGGATTAGGCTAAGGTAGAGGATCATCAATCCAATATCCTATTCCACATGGTATTCAATCATTTCATAGATCATCAGTCTAGAACTCTAACCATAAAGAACACTATCAATGTTTAGAACATTAGTATAAAATCATATCTTTAGTATACTACCTATGCCGAGACCATCATTACATCACATAAACCATTCTATGAGTTCTTAATTACCTAATCTCAAGATCATGATAATACCAAAATTTACAACAAAACAGAACACCCATTATAAAAAAATCAGACTAATAAAGTTCTATATGGACCTATGAAACCAAAACATGCCTCAAAGACGCCCAACCCTTTTTACATTCCAAAGAACATGAAACCAAAAACTGTGGTTAAAAATTTCAAAATCACCCTTCTAAAAACAATGGCCTTTCTATTAAAAAACAACTCCCAAGGCATATATTTCCAATAAATTCATCATTGGAGACATTATGGAATTTTTACCAATGACATCACCAGACACCTATTTCAAATGAATGTTTGGAATGAAATTGAAACCCCTTTATATAAACCACATGAATATCAACACCATATTTTATAACAAGGATTATTTCAAAACATTACATCACCCTTTGACACCCAAAACTGGGTCAAAACCCAACACACACATTTAAAACCATTTAAAGATCCTCATTGGAATTTCATAAAACCGAACCCAAAAAAAACACATTGTATCCCCTAATAAGTTGTAACAATTTATTTCCAAGATCTACTTAATAGATCTTATTACAATTTTATCCAACCAACCAATAATATTAATCAAGTTAAGATCACCACTGTACTACTTTATAGAAATAAAAAACATGACACTCATGGGATTTTATGAATCCACCACACACATAAGAAAAAAGGCTGTAGGTGAAGCTCTTATACCACCTATGTCATCAAAAATGATTTCAAAAAGATTTCCAATTCAATAAATCCTTCTCAAGGCCCTTACAAGCATCATTAAAACCCAAAAAATCCAACTAGTCTTATCAGGATTACCCAAGATCTAATATTAAACCAAACAGTAAAAAAATTAATTATAATAATTATAGTTAATTAAGAAAATCCCAACCTTGAATAATGTTAGAAAACACACCAATTTATCCTGCTGTGCTCAAACTGAGTCTATCCACACACCAAATACTTACAACATTACCCCAACCACATTCTAGGATAAATCCCAATGTGGTGATATCATTTTATCACTTTATTAAATTAATGCATTAGAAAAAAACACGAAAAATTCACCATAATCACATACCTTAATTGAACGTCTCATAATGACATTACTAATCCATCTTGGGATCTCTTCTACCCAATCCAACCAAAATCCCTAGGAGAAACTATTGATTCCACCATGTTCTATTTAATTCATACCCAAATCCTAAAATGAAGAACTCCAAAATTTTAAGGAAATAATGGAAGAATAAAGTAAGATACGAGAGGTTAGATCTACCCATTAAACATTGAATAATCTACACCAAAACTCATCGTTAGTGAGGTTTAAAAATTAGAATAATGTTGGAGAAACCTCCTCTGGTTCATGCATGAAAGAGGGAAAAAAGGGGTAACTTAAAATCATAGAGTGGAAAATGTAAATCATGGGAAGTAACACTGTTTTCCAAATAGTGCACTAACAATGTGGTTAGATCTATCTAAGGCCACCCAATCACATGCCTTGGCTGCATAGTTTCCTAAACCATACACTAACCATGTGAAACCCTAATATCCAATACACATTTCTTGGAGAGTAAAGAAACACGGTTTGAAAAACCATTAACCAACTATGATGTATGAAGTTCCTCCCACCTGCATCAAGGTGAAAAATTTATCTAAAATCTTGTATAACCCACATACCATGCCTAAAACCCTCATCAACCTCTCACAATTTTAACTTTTTCCTCCCATGGTTTACCCCAAACCATACCCTAACCATGAAACTCAACTACCCATAGTTAAAAACTAATTGAAAAGGTCTTGATCATCGTGGTGTGACATAGTTTCAAGTAAATTGTGAAAACCAACCAGTGAACCCATGCTAAAAGACTCCAAAAATAATTAAAATTAACTAGAATCCTCCAATCCTCATCCACACACCTTGGCCACCTCCATATCCTCATTCCACACCTTAAGATATAATTTTGAGTCCTTATAACTCTAAAATTATCATTCCAAGTCTTAATTATTGATTTGACCTTTTGGGTAATGAAAAATCAAATTCACAGAACTTAAATTCACATAATAATTTTTTTCTACATCTAGATGAGTGATATTATAACCTCTCCACCATAATACTTCCCATCTCTAAGAATTACCAGCTATCATCCATCTTCACCACTAGACTTACTTCAGTCACCACATTTTCTGTCCATATACCCCATCCACTTCTGATATCCCAAAACACCACCAATGCACAACCTCCTACTCAAGGACCTCAAACAATCATGATTCTAGGATAAAACCTAGTACGAAAACTGAACACTGTGATGATGCTTATCGAGGACCACAAAATGATAACATTTATTACAACATCACCTGATTAACCATCAAGATATGGTGCTCCCAACTATAAGTTTTATCTTATAAACACCAACTTCTATTACTAAACAATATTTCCAGGACAAAAACCCACCCAAATATGAACTCTTACTACCAAAGATCACTCAAATAATATACAAAACACTTTTCTCTAAATTCACACCCATATTCATTCCATTTTATTACTATTAAATCATACTCAAGGTCATTCCATAACCAGAAAAACATACCAACTAGTGTCCATACATAAACCACTTTATTGAACCACCTCATTTCCAAATCCAATGCTCAGCTTAATCATCTACCACAAATGATCTCCCATTAGAATTAACTATGTAATTTAAGTACAAACAATAATGGGTTTTCTTTGGATTCAAAATGAAAACCGGAATGATCCAAGCCTAGTTTCACAGACTTCTTACCCATCTAGAAACAAGGGTTATATCTCTAAAACAGATACATCACTCCCCACTATATTATTTTCTTCATCACTAAATTACCCAGATACCTTCAACCATTTTTTACGGGATCTAACCACTGATAACCAATGAATTGGCTGTGGATTTCTCTTCCTCACCTAGGATACCAAATGAAACATTAACTATTTCCAAATATCAATATCTGTGAATGGAGCCCAATGTATTTACTAACATTAATCCCATTATACAAACCTCACTCATAGATGGTTGTTGGTTAGGTTCTCACCATACATCTCCACTTAATCGATATGATGAGGAAATATCCATGGATACCCCTCATTAAAATATAAAATACATTTAAATAGTTGGGTATATAGACATTTATCTCTCAGTGTACCCAGAACGATGCCATGATATTCGAAATAATAATCACTAAATAAGTGTATGATAAGATTTTTTTGATAAATACCTCAACAAATCCCCCATTTACAATGTAACCTCTAACTTTAGGGACATAACAAACTCATTACAAGTTATCTGGCCTCCATGCCCATAAGAATCTCATTACAAGCACATTTTTTCTTATCTTACTCTTGTATCATGTTCTAATGAAGAACCTTTGGTGTAAAGTGTAGAGACCCGAAGCTTGATGTACATGGACATTACATTACTTTTGCGGAATACTTAGTACATTACAAAAACACACACACAAGGACCGTAAAAGTTTAGTGTCTTTGGAAACTCGGAATATAATCTTCTAATCGTGGTGAAAGATCTTCAACATCTCCCATAAAGATCTTCTTTTTTTACATAAAACCTTTCTTTATATCCTGGGGAAAAGAAAAAATAAAAGGGTGAGCTCAAATGCTCAGTAAGGGTAAACAAAAGAAATATCAATCACATCATATTCATAAGAACATAACTTTTGGAGACCTTAACCTGCAAAAGAGATCATAATTTCATAAGATGGGATAAATCATAGTAGTGAAATGTAATCCCAATACTCATAACATAAAACATGAAACTTTGTGGCATACACACATAATCATAGAGAAAAATTTCTTATTAGTCAAGACTCACTGCCAAGACTATCTTAGTGGACAAAGTCCATTTATGAACTGAGTTACCCTCATTTCAGTCCTGCTTCACTGAACTGATATAACCTACCATTCCAGCGATGTATATCTCATGAGATATAAAATCTGTACCCAATGCATTGGATGGAGATATAGGTCCCACCCATCTCATAATGATACCATTCTTATGTGTGCCACAAAATCATAAATCATACATCATTGCATAACCCATGTAATAAAAATGGGAATCTTAAACATCATGACATCATAAAACAATTCATATAAGAGAAATTAATTCATAAAAATATTTCCATCACAACATAATCACGTAAATGTAATAATAGGGATAGAAACAGAACCCTATATTATCTTAGATGGAAAATAATTTTGATAAAACACTTGAACTCCATTCTTGAGGAAAATATCCTCTCTACTTCAAAAACATTTTTCGTTCTTAACATGTCATACAATTTTAAACTAAAAGAAGTTGATTAAAAATAAACTTCAAAACCTGTAAAGTAATCTTCTTGAAAATAATGTTTTAAAAATCCATTCATGCCATATAAGTAAAAAAAACATTCTTCGTACTTTTTTCAAAAAAGTCAAAAAGTACTTCGTATGAAAAACAACAAAATATTCCTTTCATATCCTTTACTAAAAACTCACCGAAGGGTAAAATTGGATTTAAAAAATTGTAGGTGGATGGAAATAATATTACATATTTAGGAAACATGGATGTGGATGATAAAATACACCCCAGTAAATGCCAAAGTATAAACAATCTCGGATAAAAATGAGAATGTGATATTTCCCTTACCTTAGGTCCGATTTGCTTCGTAAGTGTCCGAACCTCCTGTATAATGATTTAAATAATGTCATTGACTTATTAATGAATCATATTAATTGTTATTATATCATATATGGTTCACTTATGACTTTATATTACCCGTTCTTTTGTAAATTCATGTTAAAGTAGCGTTTTGGGTAAAATCGTCTCATTTATCGTTCGTGTTTTAACTTGTAATTATTCATATGATTACATAGATCATGATTACTTAATTCCAGAATATAAAAAATGATTTATATATAATATATATTCAGAATATACATATATATAATAGATCAGTAAATGGAAAGAAATACACCGTTCATGGAGACGGTAGGCCGTACGTACGCATGAACGCTGTTTTCGTTTCCTTATTGAGTTGAATGGAATTAAGTAGATGACATAAATATATATACACATAAATACAGTATCATTATTATGTCATATATTTCATGATTACTTATTATATATACTTTATAATCATTCATGAATGGTTAAAGTGGAGAATGAATCTCATCGCGTCGTGGAGACGGTAGTCCGTACGTACGCACGAGCGATGATATCGTTCTCATGATCGTGGTACTGTATTGGAATGTATGTATACTATTTAAGAATCAATATAACTTTATAATAGTCATATATAGTCATTATTTACACCATTATACCCATCTAAGTAAGGTGGTGGTGGAAAATATATTACACCACGGCGTGGAGACGGTATTCCATATGTACGCATGCACTGTGATTTCATTTTCCGTAGGATGGATAGATGGTGAAATAGGGTTGTTTCATACTTATAATAATATATCAGTATATGAGTGATACTGATGTTATTACTTCATAGTGAAACAACCTAATAAGAGTAAGTGGAAGAAGAAATAAAGTTGAAAGAATCGGTAACGGACATTACCTCTTCTTTGAAGCGCCTCTTTGAGTCCTCCTCTTAGGGTACTAAAATTGGTCTTTGAGGAAGAAAAGAACCTATAGGATGTATCTAGGAAAGTGGAGAAGATAATTTGGCTGGGGTTTTCTGAGATTGAAGGCTCAAAGTGGTGTGAGGAAGAGAGGGAGGGGGTGCCCTTTTATAAGGGAGGAGAGGGGCACCTTTGGAATAACTAAAAATATTATTTTACTATAAAGCCAAATTCGGTTTTAAATAGCTCCACATTGATTTATTTCAAAGATACGGTGGGGATGGGTCGAAATACTTTCATCCAATATAATTTAGACACGTTTAGGTTCCAATTATAACCTTATCATTTATATTTAACTTTAAGTTAGATAATTTTACTTTTACTGTGTCTTCTTGTTTTCTTACACTATAAGGATAATAAACTTACTATATCAAGCCAAACGAACCCCAAGTTGTCTATTATTAATATATATAACCCTATATATGTCATTTGGCCGAACCTTAGATTTTTAGGAATAAAATAACAATTAATAATATAATATTTGTTTCAAAAACTATTTTATGTCAATTTTGACACTATTTAGTAATTGATTTTTGTGAAACTTATAACAGAATTATTAATTCGCAAAAAGATAATTAAATCAATAAAAACATGTCATATTAACCTAGAAAATTAGTGGAATTCATAAAAAGTCTTAAATTACATTTATTTGGGTATTTATAACATCCATTATGTCAATATTTCATTAATAAGACAATTACTGCATCATATTTGTGTCATAATAATTGATAATTATTTAATCCCTAAAAATTATAAATAAATTACTATGACGTAGATAATTGTATTATATTTCTGGAGACTATTCATGTTCGAAGTTTCATGAAGTTTATCACTAACGTAAAATTATTATACTTATAATATTTAAGAAAGTGACATGTCGTAACATTCTTTAGTTTTAATAATAATTAAATTATTTTCATGGAAAAAAGTCCATTAAATGAATATAATATGACCCTTAGGTGATATGGGTTGACCATTAGTCATCCAATAGGATTTTGAAATGTGTTAGGGTAATCTTATAATATTATATTTACCCTTAATTACCCGATTTACCTTTAACTATGGTAAATAAAATTTACCGTAGTTACTATTCATAATTCCCAAAAATAAAAAGTAGTTTATTAACAAAATTTGGATCCACTGATTCCAAATATGGAATCCATTTTTCCAAATTCAATACACAAAAGTTTCATAAATTAAATTAAAATTCATCCCACTGTCGAAAGAAAACGGGTTTTTCTTTAAAACATTGCAAAAAATTGAATTGGTTTATCCTTCGAATTCAAGGTAGAATCAATGCTAATGACATAAATTATGTTAAATGGTAAAAATATATTCTATTTATACTTTAAAACCAGTCAATATTATAATTTAACCATATAAATTATTTCGATGAAAAAAGTTGTTTTTAATTAAAATATAGTGTGTTTTTACTATTCATCAAAATATGAAAGTTACCAGAATAATATGAAAAATTTATCAAAAGTAAATTTTTATTTCATGATTCCAAAGAAGAATTTTATTTTGTCAAATTGAACTTATAAAAATGTCAAAAAATAGATTTAAAGTGGGTGCGCCATCAAAAGGTGGCAAAACTGCATTTTTTTTGAAAAATACTTATTTTACCCGAAAAATTTATTTTGTTCTTATACCATGTTTTAGAAAATGTGTAAGATGAATAATAATGTTATAAGATTCAAAATTTAGTTAATACTATTCATAACGGCTAGTTCATAATAATATTATAATAATATATCGTTGTTTAGTAAAACCCGGTATTGCGTACAACACTCGCTATCGAGGAAGGTCGCGATTGCGTTTAATGCAAGCCAAGTCAGGGTTGCGTGCTGTTAAAGAATCCTTCGTTGTTTCATATAACATAATCCAACCATATTTTATTTATACATTGAATATATATATATATATATACTCAATGTTGTGTAGAATAACTGTTATCAAAATTGTGTGTAACACGATCCAAGAATAGTGTTGCGTATACTGCAAGCTAATATGGTGTTGCATATAGAGCAAGGTAATCTTGGCGTAGCATAAAACACAAGACATTAATGAAAATAAAAGAATATTTTTCATAAAATCTTGGGGTGTTACATTCTACCCCCCTTAAAATGAATTTCACCCTCGAAATTCGTCGGGGTTATAAATGGTTTACTATTAAAAAGTTTCTTTAATAGAAACCCACATCGTAAAAAGGAATACCAAAACCAATCTTTAAAAACAAAAGTATGAAATGTAACGGTTACCCAAATAAACTAATCACTGGGTTTCCAAATAGGTGAAAATATGGATATGGAAGAGAAATCTAACTATCATGTTCTGATGGAGAGTGGTAGAGAACATGGACATGGAAACGCCAGCAATCACAAAGCCATAAATTTATGACGATCTAAGGTATCATCTGATTCATCAGATATAAGAGCACTAGGAAAACATTTTTGGTTTTGTAGATCGTTTCCCTAAAGTTGATGAAATTGGAATTAGAAGAAATACTTTTTTGATTTCGGTATAGCCTCACCGTTGGTCGTTCTTTGGACAATTTCCACTTCATCTCTTAAAGAAATGAAGTTGAATTTGTCATTCGTGATGTGTTAGCAGATCATGTGATAGAATGATGGGCCATTCCATCTGTCTCAAACAAAAGGTTAGAAAAGTTATCAAACAAATACATATGTCCATCTATAGTGAGATTAATGATATATGGTTCCTAAAATGGACTTATACTTCATATATCATACTGCTTAATATAATAAAACTAGTTTCAACTAAACATGGACTTCCTGTAGGCCAGTGTTAGGCGATAAAGGTCAGTCGCACTTCAGTTTTGGGTTCGATTTCCACAGCCTTGTCCGACGCGATGGGCTGTCGCCCGTCCTGCAGATTGTCCTTTTTCTAAAACTATATTACTATAACATCCCATCAAGAATATCAAAAAAACAAACAATACTGACTTATGTCCAACATAATCCATTCCAATATTTTAGGCTTATCTAAAATACTTCGGTCCAAGCTCATAGTATAAAGAAAGCGATTAATTGAAATGTCATCAACCAAGCATGTGAATACCATCATTTATCCCCCATATATATATTGTTGGTCACATTTAAATCATGTGAATACCTTAATCATGTATTCTCTTGAAAAAATGAATACCCATTGAACCATAGTGACAAAATGAATGCAGTTAAAAGTTAACACTTTCCACATACCAAAATCCTCAAAATTCTATATACTCAAACCATGATATCACTTAGTCCTTATATCAATCATGAGCTCATGAATACTGTTAAACATTTCATTTTCTCGTTTTCCCTTCATTATGCGCATATCATCTTATTTCCAAAAATATCTCAATCACTTTGAATACCACATTAGACCAATACATAAATATTCCAATACTCCATGATACAACATTATTTTGGAATCCCATTACATAAACACTTAATCATTCCACCACATCGTTGTCATATTCAACATCGCCAATAGTGATCGCATGTGACTTACCTTTGTCCTTTTCCTTATGCGGTTGATCATGTCGATCATCACTAACCCTTGGATTAGGGAATTTATTAGAATAATGCCCCATTTCCTTGCACTTGAAGCATTGAAGTGTTGGTGGTGCGTTCTCTGCAGTCTTTGCATTATTCACATCATTAGAAACCCTTTTTCCATTACTTCGACACTCAGCTGCTCGATGACCTTCTTTTCCACACTGAAAACATTTTCTAGTCCCTTTAAGACAATCTCCACCATGCTTCTTTCCACACTTTGTGCATAAGGAAACATTCATCTTCTTTTCACCATTATTCTGAGATTTCTCCTTGAACTCCATCTTTCGTTTATTGTCAAAACCATGAGATGGATATGTAACACCAACTTCCATTTCTACCTTGATAGCACAACACACAATTTCTTCATAGCTACTGAAGTCTCTTATAGCTAATACCCTTCGAAGACTTGGTTTCAAGCCACTGAAAAATCGATCAACTTTACTTTCAGGTTGGATGATAATGCCAGATGCATACCTTGCAAGTCTTGTAAAATTCGCTTCGTATATACCAACAGATTCATCATCCTTCTGCTTCATCTCAAGAAACTCCTTTTCCATCTTTGTTCGAAGAATACGAGGGAAGTACTTACTAAAAAACAAGTTCTTGAACTCGTCCCATTCTATGGACTCAATTTCATCTCTTGGCCTCGTATTCTTGATAATATTCCACCATTGATCAGCTTCACCTTCCAAACGATATACTGCTAAGATGACTTAATCATGTTCAGAACATTCAAGAACTGAAAATATCTTTTCAGTGGTACTGATCCATTGTTCAGCAACAAGTGGATCGGAAGACCCACTGAAAGAAGGTGGACGTTGCCTCATGAAGGACTCAATAGAATAGTGTTCCCTTCTCTGCTCATTTGGAAGTCCAGAATGATTCATATCTTGTGTAAGTATAGCAATAAGAATTTGCACTCCATCTCCCATAACACTTGTTTGTTAAGGAGGAAAATCATTGCATTGTCCATTACAGTGATCAATACGGTTCGTTAGGGTTCCAGCCATCGTCTAAAACCCAAAAAGAATAGCGTGAGAGGCAAAAATAATGCTAGGGAAAACAACATAGTAAAGGGGGAGTACCCTTAATATCTAACATCTTAGGTTAAATTCTAAGATCGTTACCGTAGTTCTAGGACTATATCCTATACGTATACTTATCCTTAGGGACATCCCTAGACATACCTTAGAAATATCTCTAGGGATCTCACTAATGTTCTCACATCCTAGTTTCCAAAGGTTGACTAAACCTTCCCTCTGATACCAACTTTAGAGACCCATAGCTTGATGTACATGGACATTACATTACTTTTTCGGAATACTTAGTACATTACAAAAACACACACACAAGGACATTAATAGTTTAGTGTCTTTGGAAACTCGGAATATAATCTTCTAATCGTGGTGAAAGATCTTCAACATCTCCCATAAAGATCTTATTTTTTTACCTAAACCATTCTTTATATCCTGGGGAAAGGAAAACATAAAAGGGTGAGCTCAAATGCTCAGTAAGGGTAAACAAAAGAAATATCAATCACATCATATTCATAAGAACATAACTTTTGGAGACCTTAACCTGCAAAAGAGATCGTAATTTCATAACATGGGATAAATCATAGTAGTAAAATGTAATCCCAATAATCATAACTTAAAACATGAAACTTTGTGGCATACACACATAATCATAGAGAATCATTTCTTATTAGTCAAGACTCATTGCCAAGACTATCATAGTGGACAAAGTCCATTTCTGAACCGAGTTACCCTCGTTTCATTCCTACTTCACTGAACCGGTATAACCTACCATTCCAGCCATGTCTATCTCATGAGATATAAAATCTTTAACCAATTCATTGGAGGGAGATATAGGTCCCACCCATCTCATAATGATACCATTTTTATGTGTTCCACAAAATCATAAATCATACATCATTGCATATCCCATATAATAAAAATGGGAATATTAAACATCATGACATCATAAAACAATTCATATAAGAAAAAGGAATTCATAAAAATATTTCCATCACAACATAATCATGTAAATGTAATAATAGGGATAGAAACAGAACACTATATTATCTTATATGGAAAATAATTTTGATAAAACACTTGAACTCCATTCTTGAGGAAAATATCCTCTCTACTTCAAAAACATTTTTCGTTCTTAACATGTCATACAATTTTAAACTAAAAGAATTTGATTAAAAATAAACTTCAAAACTTTTAAAGGAATATTCTTGGAAATAATGTTTTAAAAATCCATTCATGCAGTATAAGTTAAAAAAAACATTTTTCATACTTTTTTTAAAAAGTCAAAAAGTACCTCATATGAAAAACGACAAAAGATTCCTTTCATATCCTTTACTAAAAACTCACCGAAGGGTAAAATTGGATTTAAACAATTGTAGGTGGATGGAAATAATATTACATATTTAGGAAACATGGATGTGGATGATAAAATACACCCCAGTAAATTCCAAAGTATAAACAATCTCGGATAAAAATGAGATTGTGATATTTCCCTTACCATAGGTCCGATTTGCTTCGTAAGTGTCCGAACCTCATGTATAATGATTTAAATAATGTCATTGACTTATTAAAGAATCATATTCATTGTTATTATATCATATATGGTTAACTTATGACTTTATATTACCCGTTCTTTTGTAAATTCATGTTAAAGTAGCGTTTTGGGTAAAATCGTCTCATTTGTCGTTCGTGTTTTAACTTGTAATTATTCATATGATTACATAGATCATGATTAATTAAATCCAGAATATAAAAAATGATTTATATATAATATATATTCAGAATATTCATATATATAATAGATCAGTAAATGGAAAGAAATACACCGTTCATGGAGACGGTAGGCCGTACGTACGCATGAACGCTATTTTCGTTTCCTTATTGAGTTGAATTGAATTAAGTAGATGAAATAAATATATATACACATAAATCCAGTATCATTATTATGTCATATATTTCATGATTACTTATTATTTATACTTTATAATCATTCATGAATGGTTAAAGTGGAGAATGAATCTCATCGCGTTGTGGAGACGGTAGTCCGTACGTACGCACGGGTGATGATATCGTTCTCATGATCGTGGGACTGTATTGGAGTGTATGTATACTATTTCAGAATCAATATCACTTTATAATAGTCATATATAGTCATTATTTACACCATTATACCCATCCAAGTAAGGTGGTGGTGGAAAATATATTACACCACGGCGTGGAGACGGTATTCCCTACGTACGCACGCGCGGTGATTTCATTTTCCATAGGATGGATAGATGGTTAAATAGGGTTGTTTCATACTTATAATAAAATATCAGTATATGAGTGATACTGATGTTATTACTTCATAATAAAACAACCTTACAAGAGGAAGTGGATGAAGAAATAAAGTTGAAAGAATCGGTAATGGACATTACCTCTTCTTTGAAGCGCCTCTTTGAGTCCTCCTCTTAGGGTACTAAAATTGGTCCTTGAGGAAGACCAGAACCTCTATGATGTTTATAGGGAAGTGGAGAAGATAATATTTCAGGGGTTGGCCGAGCTTGAAGGCTAAAAGTGGTGTGAGGAAGAGAAGGAGGGGGTGCCCTTTTATAAGGGAGGAGAGGGGAACCTTTGGAATAACTAAAAATATTATTTTATTATAAAGCCAAATTCGGTTTTAAATAGCTCCAAATTTATTTATTTCTAAGATAAGGTGGGTATGGGTCGAAATAACTTCATCCAATATAATTTAGACAAGTTTAGGTTCCTATTTTAACCCTATCATTTATATTTAGCTTTAAGTTAGATAATTTTACTTTTACCGTGTCTTCTTGTTTTCTTACACTATAAGGTTAATAAACTGACTATATCAAGCCAAAAGAACCCCACGTTGTTTATTATTAATATATATAACCTTATATAAGTCATTTGTCTGAACATTATATTTTTAGGAATAAAATAAAATTTAATAATATAATATTTGTTTTAAAAACTATTTTATGTCAATTTTGACACTATTTAGTTATTGATTTTTGTGAAAATTATAACAGAATTATTAGTTCGAAAAAAGATAATTAAATCAATAATAACATGTCATATTAACCTATAAAATTAGTGGAATTCATAAAAAGTCTTAAATTACATTTATTTGGGTATTTATAACATCAATTATGTCAATATTTCATTAATAAGACAATTACTGCATCATTTTTGTGTCATAATAAATAATAATTATTTAATCCTTAAAAATTCTAAATAAAATCCTATGATGTAGATAATTGTATTAGATTTCTGGATACTATTAATTTTAAAAGTTTCATGAAGTGTATCACTAACTTAAAATTATTATACTTATAAGATTTAAGAAAGTGACATGTTGTCACATTCTTTGGTTTTAATAATAATTAAATTATTTTCATGGAAAAACGTCCATTAAATGAATCTAATCCGACCCTTAGGTGATATGGGTCAACTTTTAGTCATTGAATAGGATTTTGACTTGTGTTAGGGTAATTTTATTATATTATATTTACCCTTAATTACCCGATTTACCTTTAACTATGGTAAATAAAATTTACCATAGTTACTATTCATAATTCCCAAAAATAAAAAGTATCTTATTAACATAATTTGGATCCACTGATTCCAAATATGGAATCCATTTTTTCAAATTCAATACACAAAAGTTGCAGAAATTAAATTAAAATTAATCCCGTTGTCGAAAGAAAAAATTGTTTTTCTTTAAAACATTGCAAAATATTGAATTGATTTATCCTATGAATTCAAGGTAGAATCAATGATAATAACATAAATTATATTAAATGGTAAAAATATATTCTATTTATACTTTAAAACCATTGAATATTATAATTTAACCATAAAAATTATTTCGATTAAAAAAGTTGTTTTTAATTAAAATATAGCGTGTTTTTACTATTCATCAAAATATGAAAGTTACCAGAACAATATGAAAAATTTATCCAAAGTAAATTTTTATTTCATGATTCCAAAGAAGAATTTTATTTTGTCAAATTTAACTTATAAACATGTCAAAAACTATATTTAAAGTGGGTGCGACTTCAAAAGGCGGCAGAACTACATTTTTTTGAAAAATACTTATTTTACCCGAAAAATTTATTTTGTTCTTATACCATGTTTTAGAAAATGTGTAAGACGAATAATAATGTTATAAGATTCAAAATTTAGTTAATACTATTCATAACGGCTAGTTCATAATAATATTATAATAATATATCGTTGTTTAGTAAAACCCGGTATTGCGTACAACACACGCTATCGAGGATGGTCGCGATTGCGTGTAATGCAAGCCAAGTCAGGGTTGCGTGCTGTGCAAGAATCCTTCGTTGTTTCGTATAACAGAATCCAACCATATTTCATTTATACATTGAATATATATATATATATAAATATATATACTCAATGTTGCGTAGAATAACTATTATCAAAATTGTGTGTAACCCGATCCAAGAATAGTGTTGCGTATACTGCAAGCTAATACGGTGTTGCGTATAGCGCAAGGTAATCTTGGTGTAGCATACAACACAAGATATTAATGAAATTAAAAGAATATTTTTCATAAAATCTCTGGGTGTTACATAAAGTTCTGAAATTTCCAATATAAAAACTAAAAATCATAGCACATTACAATCTTTTCATGCCGGAAAGATCCCAATAACACTTACCCATCACACAAACACTTTTGTTACCCCACCACATAACCTGATTCTAACTCTAAAAGTACATTATTTATGAAATATTTTCTTACAAGCCCTATCCACTGGACTTGCCTACACCAAATTCCTATATATCCAGACATAGAGCACTATTTTTTTTCCAAACCAAAAATAAAATCACCAAACCACAACCAACTTTCTGACCACTCAAGACTTGAGAATAATTTAAAAGTTCTTCTATGTTCGTTTACACTCTGAAAACATTCATGGAGATGTATCCAGAGTTAACCAGGCTAGTCAAACATGTGATCTTACCCCCATAAACCACATGTCCTACCAATCAACAACACTCGAAGCGATTCCCATTTCAAGAAAACTAGACACCTCCTAATTCCTCTTACCTATAAAAACCAATATGCCTGGATTTCACCTAAAGTGGTTATGTGAACATAGAACAAAATTTACTTGAACTTCCCTTGTGATCATGATCCATATAATAACCACTAGGTACACTCATCATCACATCTATTACATGGGATAGATACAAAAACTAGAACTACCCATTGGGAAACCAAAAATCAAGGATAAACCACTAGCACTCACATTCTCCTTCTCAAATACAAAGGCATCCTTTCTTCTAGAACTCTATAATAGGTTGGACCTACGTGCACTGTTTTCAAGAGTCTATATCATCCATTTATGACCAATGCACACAAAATTACTACTAAATAATCGACCCCACTAACATTTTATCCATGAAATCCACACAACAACACTCCCAAGACAGGATTCACATAAAAAGTTCACTAGCTCTATCCACTCAAGGTTTATACCAACTCATAGATTTCCACAACTCATGGGGAAATAACATTCACCCATCTCATTATAACATAAAATAAACAACAAAATCATCCTCTAGGTTAAGGAACCATAACAGTGTCATTTAACAATGAAATACCCAAAAGCAGGGTTCCCATCCTCTCTGAGAATCTAAACATTAGATTGCTCCCTAGAGGACCCAGACATACAACCCACCTAAAAAAACCTCACACATGGGTTTCAATGATCTTATACTCACACTGCACTGACCAACCTTTTTAACAATACCATACATGCATGATGACCACACCAACATCCACCCCACAAAGAATCTCACCTTATATCCACATAACCTTCCATAAAAAGGAAATCCAAAAAATAAAACACACACTATCATGCCTATAACATGTGAATCCTATTTACCTAACATGATTCATGAAACAAATATTTCTTTTGAAGGTCAAGATCCAAAACCAAATCAAGGACACCTTCCAAAAGGAAAACAACCCATAATCCATTATAATCCAACAAACCTATACACAATTTACATTGAAAAGGAAAAAATGATGTACCACCATAACATCCCAAATCCAAAACATCAATCCGAACGCCAGATAACATAGAATTATTATCGAATAGGTTTTCATGATGTAGTAGCCCGATATACATAAAAATCTCTAACACATTAGTATATCTACATTTGACGAAACCATAATGAATAAAATAATAGGAAAGTAAACTCTTATGATACCACCTTATATGGTACTGGCCAGGATTCCACTAAATTGGTTCTTCAAGATGGTTTTAAAAGGACCTCATGTGTGCGTCCTCATATGCTAGAGGCTGCCAACTAGTAGTGTCATTATAACATGAAATTGTTATTAAACTATACACCCATATCAGAATACACAACCAGAAGTAAATAAACAAATATCATACACATCAAACTATGAATAAACAATAAATAAACGAACATTCCATAATTAAATGAAATGAAATAAAGGCTCGAATGACCATTCTATGAATTTAAAAAACTACCATATTAATTGGTTACATAAGATTCCAAAATGGAAAGAACTAAAAAAAGGATCTATAGAATGATCGATCCGTTCCCATCGAGTCACCTAAAACCAAAGAGCTATCCTAATCGACCCAACAATAATCAATGAATGCCTTATCCTAAACCTATTCTTACAATACCCATGTGATAGATACTTTGTTACCCAAGTGAAATGGTATCCCAAGAAGGGTGTGAGTAAATATAATTTGGCCACCACTAATGGTGTATAAAAAAATACCAATTGGTACAATAGTGTATGCAGATATACAGTGGAATAAATAAATTGTACAATAAATAGATACCAACCAAGAAAATCACAATTTTATCTAGCATGCATTAAACCATTGGTTTGACGGTGAAATACATTCCAACCAAACATGAAACAATCTAACCTAAACCCATAAAGCATAACATATGTAGTATATACTATAAATGCCAAAGATGGGTGTTCAGTTTTCATTTCCCTCAAGGAAGCATGAAACCTAAATCCATTATACATATCTAATATACCCTAGCCATCAGTTCCTAGAATGTCAGGTTCTTATCTAAATGAATTGTAAAAATCGATAATAATCATGTATGTAACATCCATCCATAACCTAACCATTTACCAAAAAATTAATTCCATTACTAAACATCATTTTCATTAAGGAAATAATAAAAAATTACAATCATTCTTGGGGACTCAGTCCAGCTTCAATCTATAAATAACATCATTGACACCGAGAGAATTAGTCTGCCTCAAACCAAGGAGGATGAGTATCATTCAAACATACTTTTCCACATTGGATACCATATTTGAGTAGATAATTATTCACACAATCTAACCATAATGTATAATATTAGTGTACTAAGCCTCATTCTAACCACATATCCATAGTATACTACTTATTATTGGAGTATCATTACAGAACCTAAACCATTCCAAAATTTCATATTTAATTATGATCAATCTCTTGACCATACAAAATGTTCAAGGAAAACCAAACCATTATTTTTAAACCATTCACACTAACAAAGGTCCCTATTGACCTTTAAAACGATAACATACCTCATCAAAGCCCAACCCTTTTTATATTCTAAAGGAAACTAAACTAAACACCATCGTTAAAAATTTGAAAATCTCCCTTATAAAAACACACACCTTTATCTTTAAAAAAATAATGCCTAAGGCATACATTTCCATTAAATCCATCCCAGGACCCATTAAATAATTTTCTCTAAATACTTCTTAACATGGCCATTTCAAATAAAAATTTTAAATCCAATTAAACTTATTTTTTATAAACCACTTGTAGGTCAACATGTCATTTCTAGACAAAGACCATTTGAAATTGTTTATTTCCCATTTGACACCCTTTTTGTTTTCAAAATCCAATACACACATTTAAAACCATTTAAAGATTCTCATATTCATTTCACAAAACATAACCCATAAAACAAAACATTTTATCCCCATACAAGTCACAAACCTTTATTTCCATGTTTTACCCACTAACCCTCTCTACTATTTAATCAAAACAAACGATGATCTTAATCAAGTCAAGATCATCCCCATAATACTTTAATTAAATCATGGATAAAAAAATTCCACTCATGGGATTTAAGGAACCCACCACATACACATGAAAACAAATTAACAAGACTATGGGTATATATTTTTGGCTACCTACCTTATCAATGTAGCTTTCCAAAACATTTTCAAAAAACAATGGTTATGACAATGCCTAAAAAAACACCCAAAACACTCAAAATCCAAATGATATTTTAAAAAATACCGAATATCTAGTCTTACACCAAAAATTATCCAATTAATTATTATAATTATAATTAATTAATTCACCAAACTCCAACATGGTATAATTTCAATAAATTCCCTATGTCGTCATGCAGAACTAGAAGAAAGACCAACCAATCACCAAAGACCCGTGACATAACCACAACCACATTCCACAACAAGTACATAAGTGATTATACAATTTAAACAATTAATTAAATTAAAACATTCATAAAACCTATAAAAATTGTACCATGGTCACATGCATTAATAAATGAAGTGAGGGAGGAGAAGCCTTCTCCAGTTTTTTACATGTAAGAGGATGATAATGGAGGTGAGTTACTTAAAATCCTGGGGAGGGGGTAAAAATACCGTTTTAATGGAATTATAGGAATCCATATGGTTTGGACACCTGGTTTTTGAAACTATGTTCCAATCGTATGGTTATCTCTTTTCGAGGCCACCTACTCACATGGTTTAGTCATAGGGTTGGAAAAACCATGACCAAATGTGAGCACCTCTAGTATCCAAACCCCATGTCCCCACACATTTAGGCTGCATGGTTTGAAAAACCATGCGCCAACCATGCTATCATCACTCCCTCCCACTTGCAGTAAAGAACATTTTTTTCCTAAAACCATGAACAACCTATGCATCATGCCTAAAAATCTCTTCAACCTTACAAATTTCCCCATATGGCCTCATATGTATTACCCATAATTTTTCTCTAACACTGAAACTCAGACAAGTTCCATTTTAAATGAACTAAAAACATTCCAAGCATCATGTTGTCACACAGTTTCACAAAACATTTTCCCACCTAATCGTGAACCCTTAAAAAACTCCAAAACTCCAAAAACATACCCCAAAGCCTCTAAGGATCATTATAACACTAGGGCCACTTCTTGAGCATCATTCCTCATCTCAAAATAACAGATTGAGGCATTCCATATTTGGAATCTCATTTTGAGTCTTAATTCATGATTTTACGCATCATGTAATGAAAATTAAAATTCAATTAGAAATATATTGATCCATACTATTGTAGGATCTTACTAAATTATAATGAATTTGACTCTATATTATCACGACACTTTAATTTAAATTCTTTTGAAACATTATTTTCATGATAATTTACCCATGTTCTCTAAAATCACTTCTTTGACCCATTATTATTTATCTATCCCACTTAAATTATTTTTAGCATAAAAAAATTCCCCCTTATAATTTGGTGTGATGAGGTGGAGAGGGATTTAATTCTCAATAAAACACTAATTTTTCATAAATTTCTCCTTCATTCCCATTCAACACAACTTTCCATTTTTCTTATAAATAGTGCTATGGAATTTAGAGGGGACCATGAGATTTCAAGGAAATTTATTGATTTTTCTCTTTTTATGGAACTCAAAACATTATTAAGAGTCCCATGATAAAAATATTTTGTCTTTAATTGACTCACTACTTATATGAAAAATCTTCTATGATTAAGGAATCTAAAAATGGAGATTCAAAAAATTTCTTGGATTCACTTGTACAAGAACTACTTGTGAGAAATACGACTTTGATAAACATGAATACTATAATTTTATAAAAATTCATTAATCCTAGAAAACCATAGAAAATATTTATATATTAACCTAATTCATTTACACCTACTATTAAATTATTTTTAACACAAACACCAATTAATTTAAATGAAAATGTTTTTGTTTCAAAGAGTTCTTGGAATACTAAGATCATAATACATCAAAGGAAAATAAAACACAACATCATTTTTTTTTAAATTTTTCCTTAGTTCCCTCCTAAATAAATGTGAGCTTCTAAAACTACATTGGTTATCATAGGGAACACATAAAGGACAGGGGTGATCTAATAAACCATGGAGGGTAATAAACATGATAAGAGAACACAAAATCTTAGTCAAAGGGATAACATGATCTCATAAAAGAGAAGGCTCACGAGTAACCACATGGAATAATAAAATATATAACACGGTATAATAGGATCATGGTACCATGGGATATGTGGAAAATACAAAAAAAATGATTCAATTCTATCTTTCAATATAATATCCCTTGGTTTGTAAAGTCCTATAATGTATTTTCTTTACTCAATAATCATATAAATGACGTATCATTTGACTAAAAGATTACCCATTGAATTAGAGTACTATCAGGGTACTACCCTCATAATGTGTTCATAGTCTATTTGTTCCACTTATAGGATGCCAATCATGAGTAATAACATAAAAATCATGCATGGAAAGAAAATGGGTTTCATAATCATGCTTCATATCATAATCAATGTTAATTTCTTAATGAAGATATTTGGGAAATGAACATAAGAAAGATATTTGACCCTAAAAAAAGAGAGAATAATATAGGTATATATTTTTGATACATACATACATATATATATATATTTTAATCATTCCTTACCATTAAATATATATAAAGTGGGTTAGAGAGAGAATGTTCATAACATGAAGAAATGGTTTGGTTAGAAAGACCCCTTAACTAAGGATTAACTTTCATTGTATACATTAAAACCTTACTTATAATAAATATAGGTTTATTATACATATATAATTAGAAATTATTATATATATCATATCATATATAATTTATGTATGAACTTTTATTACCGATTTATTAACAATTAATTAATAATGTCACATTTTTGGTAATAATTGTTTCATTTTTCATGGATGTCTTGAATTGGTATTTTTGGTCCTTGAATAGTAATCACAATTAAATCATCTTAAGAATTTAAAAAATGAAATAAATATCCTATATATTTATTATACATATGTATTTATGATAATCCATATCTGTTAATGATAGAAAATTAATTACATTGTTCATTAAGATGGTAATACGTACATATACATGAATGTCATTTCGATTTTATCGATGTATGGAATTAAAGGAAAGTAAATTTTAATTCATTGATAAAGAATAATTATTATTTCAAATATATATATATATATCATTCATATTAATCAAATATGTACTTATTTCTATCAATTTAAAATTAAATGAAAACATTTCCCATCACTACGTGGAGGCGGTAGTCAACACGTATGCCTAAGAAATTTTATTGTTTCCCACAAAATGGATGGTAAGAAGGTAGATGTGATATTATATTCCCATATGTATGGATAGATTATAAATATAACATATATTAATCCACATTATCTATTATAAATTAATTTTTAGGAAAAAGGAAAAAATGAATCACATTGCTACACAAGGTAGTAGTCCACGCAATACACAAGCAATGTTATTATATCCCCTAATGGAGTGGATGTCCAAAAGGTATATGCGATATAATAATTAAATAATAATAATAATAATATAAATAGAATATTTATATAATAAATCCATAATTATATCTATCCAAGAAATGTGGTTATCGAAAATGAGGTACTTCGATTTGTGAGCCGGTAGTCGGTCATACACACGATCAACAGTTTAATTTTCTATTTTATGGTAGTGGAGATGAATATAGGTTATTACATGAACATAGTAACATATAATTATATGGAATATTATATTTTTATTAATTTTAAAGTTTTAATACATAATTGAAGATGAAAAAATAAATAATTAACTGAATAATTTTAATGAAGACAATTACATCTTCTAATAAAAACCTCTATCAGAACTCTTCTTAAAGACTACAGTGTTTGTTTTTTGGAAGGACCTAAACATATAGAACGTGTCTAAGAATGATTTTTATATGTTTTTTCTAGTTTTTTTATGAATTATATTTCTAGAGAGTGTTAAATAATTGATGGGGTGATGTTTCCTTTTATAATTGGAGAAAGGGGACCTTCTTGGAAAGTAGTTGAAAATTTCTGAAAATAATCCAAAATGATAAATTCATTAACAATAATAAATATTCCTAATGAACTTATTTTGATGTTAATATATATGAAGGAAAAATATTATCATCTAATAATATTTTTACTAGTTCAATTGACAAACATACCCATATTTTTAATGATTAAACCCTGATAAATCCACTTTTATCTTAACCACATCAATTAATTTATAATTTTTTTACTATTCATTATTGTAAAAAATTAAGTTGAAATAATTATATAATATAAATTATTATTAATCCATATATAAAATACACTATAAAAAATTCAACTCATATAAGTGGAATAATTTAATTTAAAATTAATCTCATAGATACGTCGAAAAAACAGGTTTTCCAAAAATCTCATTTTCAACCATGAGATGATTATATAATAAATATATTATTAGAAATTATGATTAAATTAATTTAAATTAATATTTTTAGATAATATATATCTATATATATAATTTTAATAATACCTCATTAGGAGTTATTTCAAATCTTTAAAATCATGAAATATTACGTAGTTTAAAAGAAATCACTACAAATGTGTTTATAAGACTAAGAATAAACTTTTACTAAAATATTATATAAATATGACTTAAATGATATTAATTGGATTTTATATAAATAGATAAAAGTTATTTTAATTTTAAATAAAGAAATGTGAATTAATATATAATAATAAAAGACAATTTTATAAAAAATTGTATTTTTAACTATTAGTTAAAAATAATTATTATTCAAAAAATACAAAGAACTCAACCTAAATTAATATCAATATGATGATTTTAAAAAATAATTTTTATTTTTGAAAATAAAAGTCTAGAATTTTCTAAAAAATTATTTTAATATTTTCAATCAAAAATAAATAAATAATTATTTTTGGGAAAAAAATATTTTCAAAACATATATAGACATTACAAGAATATAATTACTTATTTATCAATATATCTTATTTATCTAAAACATTATACTTTTTTTAAAAAATATTGTTATTCCTACTCATACCTTCAGGTTTAATGGATATGATATAATGGCCTATGTTCAAATCATAATATTAATAGTATATCATGGTTTGTTAAAATATGGTCTTGCATGTTACACAAGGTATTGAATAAATTAAATTTATTTTAAAAAATAAATATATTTAAATGTATTGAGCTGTTAAATTATAATCTATGTTATGAATTTCATTTTATATATTCTTTCAAATAAAAAATTCTTCATTTAAAATATTAGTGAGTTCAATTTATCAGAGAAAGAAGATAGTGGAAAAACCTCAAATCAGGTCAAGTACCTAGGTTCTGGCACTACATAAAACCATGGAAGTATTACTAATAGAAGGGAATAAAGGATAAATTTTATATAATAATATGACATTAGATGGGCTTGGACTATGATAAAAAATTGGTTTTCTATAAAAAATATGAATCCACTGACCATTAGTTTAGTATCATATATAACTCATCTAGTAAGACGTTGAAAACTCTAGACATGTCATGATGGAAAATAACATGATGTTAGACTTCAATTTCTATACCACACTTAGGATAATTGACTTATATGTTTCTAATAATGAATCATATCCCCATTATATTCAATCATATACTATTCTAGTATAGGGGATCATCATAAGGTTAAGATATATGAGTAGGATCAGTGCCTACAAGTAGATTTCAATGACAAATGAGTGTGGGCTTATTGAATCTTCCACACATGTAATGATTTTGGAGATCTCTTTCATTCTGTTTTGTAGTTTCAGTCTATGTGTACTTCATTGTTCCATGTCCACCGCCAATGAGACCTCATGTCGGAGTTTTTGAGTAGGTTTCTAAGAGATAAACACAATCCTCTTCTATCACAGTGGTGTTAGAATTAGTAATTGAGACCACCACCTGATCATAGGGATCCTAATATTTAATGGAATGTATAATGAATTATTGGAAATAATGAATAATTTGGATGACATGAAGAATATCTCAATGGTGGTGAAGGTGTTTTTGGGGGTATTGTGAAATGAACAGTGGAAGGATAATCAAAAATACCCAAACATACATTTTATGATGTCATTAATGATTTTAATTGATATACATAATAGGTGAATATTATAGAGGATAAATAAACTACCAGCAAAGCATGAGGTAAGCCTCGGTTTTACTTCTTCTTTTTAAAAATGGGGAATTACACATTGGATTTGCAACACCCTGTAATGATAAAGTGTTAGTTGAAAATTTGATACGACTCATTTAAAAATGGAAAACATTTATTTTTATGAGCCTACATGATTTGAACTCAAAATTTAAGCTTGTGTGTCTTAGAGTATTGATTTGGATGGGTGACCCTTTTGGATGTTTCCTTGGGATTGTGTGAGTGAGGAAAACACACACTAAAAGAACATGTGTTAGCCGATGGGAAAATCCACTAGTCCCATAATAAAACTATGTGATTAATATTCTATGGTGTTCTAGGAAGGAAAAAAAGTTATTACAGGAGACCCATGCGAAGAATCTTTCTTTGATGTTAATATTCTATTTGAGATATCTTGTTAGGACGTAACAGGTAGTTTCAAGTGATTCCCTGGACATATATCATCATAACAAGCCTTATGTCACCATGTGAGGTTTGGGATAGGCATCTTGGGGAATAATTTTATATAACAATATTTATTTCCATTATTTTGACTATGATAGTTTCAAATCAAAATCTTTTTTTCATATTTAATGAGAGCTATGTTCCTATTGGCATTTTTTAGTCATTTATCTAAGTAATATTATGATGCCTCCAATATTTTTTGATGAAGTTTTGTATCATTGTACCTCTAAGAAGATGTCGTGATAGGATCCATGAGGAATATTGTGGTGAAAAACTGTGATAAATTCATATCATGCACCAGAATGTTGTTGAGATTATATTGTGTGATGCCCATGCTCTAGGAAAAGCAATTACACCTATTCCCATTTAGTCTATAGTTGTGGAACCTTAGTGGGTTGAACCTCATAATCATGATTAGGAATTCCTTCTCTATAATCCACCATCTTTCTAAGGATCAAATTATCCTCATGATGATGACTTTTTTTTGAAGAACAAATACCTTTAGTTTGATTTCTGGGAAACAGCTAATTCGAATAAGGTAAAATGTGACTGATTTAATCTAGAAGGACCTTGAAGGAGATGGTGGAAAAGTAAGAGGGTTTAGAGTGGATGAACTAAAATTTTATTTTCAATGATTATTTTAATCCATAATATATATTCCTAGCTATGGATATGGATATTTTTAACTCAATAAGTTTTAAAGGATCGTGACGAAGTTTGCGAACCACTTTGCTAAGATGGTGCATTTTTTAACAATAAATTGTATCGAATGAGAAGATAAATAATTGATTATTTGATATGGTAATTCAATATTATATTTATTTTTCAGTTATCTTGCTGAATCTCTATTATTATGTTGAAATTATAGATAGGGTATTGATTGTTGAGCTTGGCCAAGCTGTTAATTCAAGGTTAATGAGAGTAACTTTTTTTCATAGTAGAAGTTATATAAGCTCCTTTATGGGAATTAGAAATTCTGATGAGTCTCATGGTGATTATTAACAGATGTTATCTTCCATGATTCTTGTAGTTCTTAGTTGAGGACCTTTTACATTCATATAGTGTGTCAAGTATAGGAATTTATAATAGTTTTTCATTGAGACACCCTAGATCCGTGGTTCCTATGAACGTTTAGGACACTTGATGAGATTTTTTTTATATAATTTCTACCCCAAATTATTTCATGGGGAAATCAACACCAAAAAGTACTACATTGAATTTAGATGCTTCATGAACTAAGGGGTATCGACGATAGGTGTCCAAAACAAAGTTTCATTACGTAGTAGAAGAGTTTCTAGAGGAAACTAACACAAGTCAATTGACAATGAGATGTAACATCACCATGTATTCATCTTTAGTGAATACTTTATTTGATACTGGTGAATATAAATTGATTATATCAACTATTATTATAGACCTACTAAAGTTTCCTATACATCTTTTATTTTATGTGATGGATATTACTACTCCCCTTGAAATGAAGAGTTAATAAGGTCTCCATTGTCCTAAATGTGTTTTATTTTTTTCTATATTGATATTTTATTGGATTTACTATTACTTGAAGTGAAACCTATTGATTTAATTCTATATATGGACTAGATTATTGCTAATAAGGCCTGAATTTACTACTTTCTTCGAAGGCTCTCATTTACTATGCCTGAGGGGGTGTGCCATATCATTTAGGTAGAATGAGACCTATGGTCTAGTATATATTAACCTTATTATATATAGGTAGGGAATGAAATAGTTGTATTTTCATTTGATCGGGAGTGGGATTATTTGAGTGATGATATCCCTATAATTTTCATCCAATTTCTAGACATTTTTCCATATGAGTTCTCAGGTTTTCCACTGGTAAGATAAGTAGAGTTATATATTGATTTACTTCCTAGTACTCAACCAATATCTATACCTTCTTACCATATGGAACTAGACAAAATTAAGGATTTAAGGGATTATTTGGATTATCTGTTAGATAAAGGATTTATACTCTTGATTTTTTCACCTTGGGTAGAACTTTTTCTCCTTTAAAATAATAGTGATCATACACATCGACTATGCGTTGATTACTAGAAACTCAACCATGTTATAATAAATAACAAGAATATATTTCTATGTATAGATGTTTTTTGACATGTTTAAAGGGGTGAAGTGGTTCTGAAACATTGATCTTTGATATGGTGTTCACTAGTTCAGAACAAACTAATCTGAAATTCAAAAAATATCCTTCTAAATATGGTATTTCCATTATGTGTATCTTATCAGTCCATTTGGTCTAAACAATTATCCTTAAGTATTTATGGATTTTACGAATATGATCTTCCCTGAGTATCTTGATACATCTATGGTGGTATTTGTGGATTAAATACTATTTTACTCTATGTTTATGGGGGATCATGTGCGTTATCAGATATTAGTTCTAGAATTGTTGAGAAATCAGTAAATTTATGACAATTTGTTGAATGGTAATTTATAGATGTGGAAGTGAGGTTCTAAGGATAGTTGGTCTCAGAACATGGTTTCTCAGTATATCCTAGGAAAGGTAAAGTTATTATGATATGGGACGAATCATGTAATGTTTTCAATATTTAGTGCTTCTTGGGTTTAGTAGGGTATTATCATAAGTTTGTAAAATATTTCTCAAATTTGGATTCATCAATGATTATATCACTAAGAAGGGTCTAAAAATTTTATGGGATTATAAAAGTAAAATTTATTTTTTTGATATGAAATTTATTTTGACAGTTATGATGATGTTGACTCTTCCTAAGGTCTGGAAGGTCTATGTGTTCTTTTGTACGAAATAGGTTTGGGTTTGAGTTAAGTTATTTTATATAGTGATCATGTGGTAGACTATGGATCTTGGTAGCTTTGGCCACATGATAAGAATTTCCCAATTCAGTAACTAGAAATCATAAATGTGATGCAAGAACTTATGATTTGTCCTAAAAACCTTTTTAGTTAAAGGTTTCCCATATATTCTAACCTCAAGAACTCGAGTTATATCTTCCCTCAAAAATATTTGATTCTCTGTCAGATTTACTGGGTGGGGTACTAGTAATCTTATTGTTCCAATATTGCCTATTGTATAAGTAAATGGAATGAAATTATTTTTTATTTGAGATGGAAACTTCCGACCGTTGTCCTGAAAGAATCATTTTAATAGTATAACATGATAGTACTCATTGTATAGATCCATTTATAAGTCTAGTAAATAGTGGTTGAGTTTGTCTTGTCTATTGTTTAGTTTACCTCTTCTCTTATTTATATGATTATATATGAGAAGTAGCTTGATGATTAATTACCTTGAATCAGGAACTCCCTTTTTGGTGGAGAGATCGTTGATGAGTGGTCACTCTCCATAGAGTGTATTGTATGTTTCTAAAACTTGTAAACTGTAATATTGGTCTTGATTAAATATGTTATGGGTATTTATATATTTTATTGTAAATGTTTCACCCACAAACCACAAAGATGTTCTATGACATACAATGGTGATTTTGGTGGCAAGGTATGAGATGATACATAGTTGATTTTATTTCTTATTTATATACATTCCAATAGTTCAATGTAGACCATGAGAGACCTTCATGTTTTGTTTAGCTACTTCCAGTTCTGACAAGGAAGTGGGATGATATTTCTAGATACATTGTGGTTTGATTTCCTTATACCCCTATAAGAAGGAATTTGATATATGTTGACATCAATAATATAATCAAATCATATCACTTTATACCCAATCATAATACAAATAAAGTTTAGGATTTGTGAAATCAATAAATGAAAGTGATTTTTTGTTTCCATATAGTTATATCTACTATAGTCTATAATAGAGATCCACATTTTACTTCTTTCTTTTTTCATGACCTCCTGGACATGATGGGATCTCTTGTTCAATTGAGTATGTCATACCATCCATAGATGGAGGTCATATCTAGAGTGTTATACGGATTATTGAGGATATTATTTATGCCTACGTTATTGACATTGGAGGATCTTGGGATTACCATTTGAGATTGTTTGAATTCACTATTAATAATAGTTACCGGTCCACAATCTGAATAGATCCTTGTGAGGACTTTTTTTGGCCTTGTTATTATTCATTTTGTGGGTTAAAGATCAGTGAAAATTCATTGGTTGGAATGAGATGGGAACCAGAGGAATCAAAAAATATTCAGTTGTTTTGTAAGAGAATGTTAACTGAATAGAACCAGTATAAATATTATGTTGATTTTCATTTTAGATTATTGGATTTCATTATTGGTGAAAAACTATTCTAGAAATTTCCACTAGGTTTATGTGTTCGATGGCTGTGATGGAAAGGGAAGCACTCTCTTTTTTTGTGGGACCTTTTGAGGTCATTGAGTAGGTGGGTAAAGTGCAGTATCATTTATCACTTCCACTATAGTTGATCTTGATACATAATATTTTTCATGTATCATAGCTTCAGACGTCTCTTTCTGAACCATATCATGTCTTGAGTATGGAGGATCTAAATGTTTAGAATGATTTATCTGTGACTAAGTATCCAGTCAAGACAGTTGATTCTGAAAAAAAATTACCTCTTGGGATGATGATACCTTCGGTCCATGTTCTATGGTAGAATGTTTCCGATTCCCATGAAATAGAGGAGAAGGTATAATTTATGATAGATTAGTGGCCTTATCTATTTTTTATGGAAGTTTGCTTATAGAATTTTGGGGATATAAAGTATCTATAGTGGGGAGGTTGTAACATAATGTTCCTTATTTTTATTTACTCCTCACTCTATATTTTGATCATGCTTTGGTTGGGGATTATCTCAGTTTATATAAGGTGAAATTTGGAAAATATTAGAGTCTCTTTGTGTTTCGTATAGATGGCATATGATTTTCCCAAACTATGTGCCACCCAATTGAAAAATGTAGAACCATAGACAATGGGGTTTTGTACGGTTGGATCATGACTTGTAAAACCTTATATCCTTTCCTAGATAACTATTTGTATGAGATATTTTTATTCTGAAAATTTATATAAAATTATCTAACCCCGCTATTTAATCCCCACTCAGCCCTCACTCAACCTAATTCAATTTTTAGGGTTTATAAGGAACTTAGGAAGTGATTTTTTCTCCTTAAAACCATTATTTTGACGGACAAAATCATGATTGATCATGTACAATCTCCTCCTATTTTTTAAATATACTCTCCTTGGATTCTCTCGATTTATTCTCTTTTCCCCCCATTTTTGTTTGACCGATCATCATGTATGTGATGGATCTAAACTTAATTTAAATTGATTCTGATTCTTGGTATGGTTTCTTTATCTTCATTGTTTTCATTATTCTTTGGAAAATCTCACTGGGTGAAAATTGTTTATTTTCATTCCAAAATTCATCCTTTCTTATTGGATCTCTAAGAACCATTAGGAAAGATGTATGAACAAGGTTTCAAATTTACTAAATTTTGGGTGATTATTGACAAATTTGAGGTTGAGTGGCACTTTTTAGTGATTTATTTTTACATATAAAACTTTATTATCAGCATGGATTAGATTATCAATATTAATGTCTAGATAGAATATAATGACCATAGAGTTTTGTTCATATCTGCCGATGGGATCACTAATGTTTTTTTGGCTTATTAATACTCAATATCAAAAACAGAGGTGAATGTTTTCCCATATGATTGGGAAATTTTATTCCATATGTTAGATGAATTTAATGATGTATTTGACACTTGGTTTGGTGGTCAACATCCTATATTGGTGTGTACATACCCTCAAGGTATTTCTAAATAATTTTTCTAGTTTACCTCCCAAGGGAGAGGTTGATTTTACTATATATATATTCTCCCAAGTATAATTCCCATTTCCCAGTCATCATACCATAAGGAACTTGATGAGTTGGTGGAACATAAGGTCCAAAATGAGGACCTAAAGGCGAAATTTTTTATTCTCCAAAGTACATCACTAATGGATTTGTCTAACCTCTTTTCAAAGAAGGAAGTCTGGGGACTGAAACTTTGTATTGATTATCAAATGTTGAATAAGGTGACCATTAAAAACAAATAACCTTTTCCAAGTATTGATGATCTTATTAATCATAATATAAGATCTTATTGGTTTTCTATGTTTTACATATGGTCAAGGTACCACTAGTTGAGATTCTTATAAGAGGATATACCTAAGACAACTTTCATGAGCTATAATATGGATTTTTAGTTTCTGGTTGTTCCATTTAGTATGACTAACTCTCCTATGGTGTTTATGGATTTAATAAACCATATATTTCATCCGTTCATGGAATAATAGGTTTTTGTGTTTGTGTATGCTATTTTGGTGTGCTTAAAGTCATAGGAGTAGCACATGTACCATTTGGATATCATTCTTCAAACAATAAAGGAAGATAGACTATATGGTATGCTTTGAACATGTGATTTTTGGATCTGAGATGTGATGTTTCTAAGGCATGTAATACCTAAGGGGGTGGGATAATTTTAGTAGATCCTAAAAAGGTAAAGGTAGTTATATCTTGGGAGCATCCCAGAAATGTGTTTGAGATATAGAGATTCTTGGGTTTCAATAGTTACTATAGATTTTTTAAGGACTTAACTATGATTGGATCTTTGATGATAGATTTAACCCATAAGGGTGTAAAATATGAAAATAATGACAAGTGACCTAGATATTTTGTGGATATGAATGTGAGGTTGACTTTAGAATCATTTTTTATTCTTGTAGAACCAAGATCAGGTTATGATGCTTGTTGTGATTCTTCTAGTTTGGGTTTGAGATGTGTCTAGATTTAGGGGAAGTAGGTGGTGGCTTATGGAGAATACTAGTTATTCCATCATGTGAAGACATACCCTACCAATTATAATGAGTTGGTAGTGGTTATTGATGCACTAAAACATTGAATAATTGTATCTTTTGGGATAGGTTTATGATATATTCTTATAATTAGAGCCTCAAATACATTTTTACTCATAGGGGTTTGAATTTGTGACCTATATAAGGGGAATTTTTTCTTTTGATATTGATTATTCATTTGGGAATGGGAATGTGGTCCTAATGTGTTCAGAGAAACATTAATGACAAAATCCTTTAGGTATTTAGTCTAGGAGTGGTCTCTAATAAGTTTCTTTTATAAGATGATCATACAAATTGGGTGATAAATCCATGTATTTCATCATTGGTTTTCCATAAACTCCTAGTGGGAAAGATTAAATTTGGGTGATCATTGATTGAATCATGAAATCAGTGAATTTTCTACATATTAGTCAGATGATGAATGTATAACATCTTGGGAACTTACACATACAAGATATTTTGAAGTTTTATGGGGTTACCACAGCTAATGTTTTTGATAGGGAAATAAGGTTCACATGAAAGTTTTGGAAAGGTTTAGATGAGGTGATGGGTTCCAAGATTAAATTAAGAAATTATTATCATCCATATAAGGATAGAAAAACATAGAGGGATAACCATGTTTTAGAGGAAATGTTCTAGGTTTTTGTTATCCATTTTGGTTGATATTGGAAAGGAATTTTCCTCAGTTTGAAGGTTACAATATAAATATTTATTAGTATTTTAAAAATATATATCCCTTTGAGGTTTTGTATGGGTGTTCATGTAGATATCCGTTATTCTAAAAAGAGTTAGGAGAGTTTTCCTTGGTTGGGCTGAGTCTTGTTCAGCAGATGATAGAGATGATGCAGTTGATCTAGAGGAGATTGATCATGGTAAAGAGTACGTATAAATATTATATGGATCATCCTCACTAGCCATTAGTGTTTGAGATTGGTGATTAGGTATTTCTCAGAGATCCACCTTGATCAGGTCATCATTGGTTGGATATTTAGGTATGTTGGTACTAAGTTTAGTGGACCCCTTTAAGATCATTGGAAGACTGGGGAGGGTGGTATATAGGCTTCACTTACCATATGGTTTGACATCCATCCTTGATGTTTTCCATGTTTTATATATGATGATTTATATACAAGATCCTTAACATGTGATCAGATGGGAGGATATTGATCTTGAGACCAACACCACCTTGGCAGAGTATCTAGTTCAGATTATAGATTTCCAGGATAAGCTAATGCATGGAAATATTATTCATATTGTCCTCATACTGTAGTATTACAGAGGGGATATCCATAAGGCATGGGTGTGCGAATCATTGATTTAGAAACGATGAATTTCTATTTTTCTAGTTATAACAAGTTGATGGCTTTATATGGGGATAAATCATTTAATATGGGGGTATTATAACATCATGTTACATTCCTTCATGTATTGATTCCCATATATTTTTATTATTATTTAATTGGGTTCATCTTGGGACTAATAAGGAAGGTGAATATTTTCTATGAAAAAACACCAAAAACTCGGAGATGTATGTTTTTTTGTTATTAATAGTCTTGTAAATTTTTTTTAATGGATCAGAGGGGATTTTCCTATGTTTGGAGAACACTCAGAGTATGGTATTTGAGTTTTTATTCTTAAATAGATTTTTTTAGAATAATGGTGATTTACATGTCTGGTAAATAGGTTACATGAGGTTTATACATATTGTTGTAGATGTAGTTAACTAACATAGGGTGTGAAGGATTTACACAAAATGTATTAAGTTGATGTCATGTAATGGAAAATATTAGGTTTTTAATAAAAAGTTGATGTTTTTTTGGAATGTATTAGTTTCGTGGATTACCTAACGTGTAAGGGTATAAAATGTTGTGTAATAGTCATGATCTGAGATTTTAGTGTGATAAATGAGTGTTTTAATATTTTATTCATTGAATAATTACTTTCTCTCAACCTAGAGGCCCCCCTATGTGATTTTGGGAGATTTCTTTACTTTTTAATCTCTTTGTTATCTATTCATCACCATTGTGGTTGTATTTCTTCTCTCTAGGTATGTATTTATGTTGTTTCTTTTTTTCATTTGGTTGGGACTATAGGTTGAGAAGTGGTTGTGTTTATATTTTTTTATTGAATAGTGTTTTCTACCAATCCTTTTCAGTTTCTTAGTGTGACTTATCTTATGAAGGTCATTATCTTCATCTCTGGTCACCATTGTTTAAGGTGGTTAGGTTTCTACTATGTTGACATAGGTGTTTCTATAATTTTGGTTAATTTGATGAATTATATGTCATTCATCATAAATTCCTTTAGTATTTTCATTTATTATAAGTGATAAGTCGGTTTAAAGGATTTTATGGATAAGAATATATATATATATAATGGGGTTTACTTTGAAATGGGGTTTCAGGAATTATAAAATGTTTTTAATAAACTATTTGGTCATTTGGAATGTTATAGGTCAAAAATGTAATTATCTGACCACTGATTTTGGTCTACTCGAGTCTGGGTGTTTACAAAAACACTACGGGTGATAAAACTCTACTTAAAAAATATGGTTGGAAGCAATGATAATTTATGGTTTAAGGAATGAAAATTTACGAGTGTAATGAAAAAAATATAAATAATTTTCATTTACAATGTTCATAAAATGGGTTTCAGAAGTACACAATAAAAAATTGGAGATAGACAATGTTAAGGATAATTACTGACCATGTTATAGATACGAGTTCCACTGCATTTATACCGATGGTGCTTCCTGTGGAAGGTGTACCTCAGAAGGGATGTTGGCTAAGACTTGGGAAATATGAAATGATCATAAAAAACGGTATTATATTTAGAAATAAAATTGTTGTGGTAACATAAATTCTAGAGGAAATAAGTGTATAAGTGAAGGAAAGGAAGATACACAAGAGGAATTCAATCACCCAAGAACTACACCATCATGAATATATCATATGAATAGGTCACACCAAGATTAAAAGAGTGAGAAAACCATGGGGGATCCAATAGTATGGATAAAAGTATTTATATATCATTTGGATAAATGTATATATAAATATAATTGGGGACCAAATGCTAATATTGATCACCTCAAGGAAAATAAACATAATTTAATGTCTTGTTACTTACACCATATGGAACTATTATTAGTTTAATGTCATTGATCTTAGAGGATGGATAAGTTTGAGATAGTTCATATTAAATAATAGGGCTAATAAAAACATGATGTAAATTGGTTTCCTTAATGAAAAAATAGAAAACCCCTAGAAAACCCCTAGAAAACATGAATATTGTTTATGATCATAATTCCAGGACCATTGGTGTAGACTAAAATATAAGGTCATACAAGTTTTGACTATATCATCAGAGATATGTGTTGTCTTGATTCCAAGTGTGAAAAGGAGGCCTGATTAAGGGACACTAAACACTAGGAAATGGAAATATAATTGAGGGAGTCATAGGTGGGGATATGATATGATATTAAAGAATCACTACAAATCCCATGGAGTGGGAATCAATCCACATGTAAGTCCATGAATTTGGTGTGGTAGATAACCAACAGTAGAGTAAAATGGGATGTACTTTTGGGAAAAGGGATCCATCATAATTATTTATCTTATGAATCATAAAGAAATTAATCATCAACATAGTTGAAAGTTTGGAAGTAATTCCATAAGATGGTTTAGTTTCACATAATGTTGAATTGATGATGATTACATGGTTTAACTTTTACAGTGACCACAATATGTAGTGTAGTTTCAGACCATGCAACTAGGACCTAGGTTCTATTTAGTTTATAATCATTCAAAGAGGTTCTATTACAATATGATTAAATTCATGTATAATAGGCTGTGTTATACATAGTATAGGGTCTTAGAGATTGTATTAAAGGGGGTAAAAATGGCCTACAAATGGTATTTATTATGTAACCTTACAATTGGGGGGATATAATGTGATCTCCATATATAGTAATCAACAAGTAAAATTTATTGGATTAAACCATATATAAAGTGAAGGGGATATCCCATTAGGGCTCCACCTTCAACTGTATTCGTTTGGGAATCATTTACATTACCAGTGCTAGTACCATGTCACCTTAGAGGAAAGAGATAAATTAAAATATCTTATTGAATACTAATGACACTTAATTATGATGGAACTATAGATTTTATAGTTATTATAACCTGTTTTCATCAAGAACATACAATTTTTCTTGCTGGAATTGGGGACTTTCATCTTACATCAACTGGTTATAGACAACTATACAGAGTGAGGGAAATTGAACCTCGATGGGGAGTACTATTTCAGTTCTATACATGAGGTGATAATGGGTTTCTTAGGTAGAATTATAATCAATTTTTTGATATTCCTCTAATGAATTAGTGATATTGTGATTCCATATCATCTTGTTCTAATCAACCAATTTATTTAGAATGTTAACGATTAATTTTTTGAATTCCTTGATCTATCTATTCACTCCTGTATGATGGTGGGAAGTGTGGTTGGACTGGATGTTGTACATGGAATAAAAATTATTCATCTTGTAGGCTAATAAGTTATTTTATTATTCACGGGAATAGTGTGAGGGATAAAAAATAATGAATGATGTGGTATTTCATGAATTTGATAAAAAACCCAGACTTGACGTGTTTTAAATTTGAAAAATCATCATATTTTGAAGAAAAATAATTATAAGTGATAATTAACAACAATAATACTAGTGTTTATAGTGGTTAAGTATCCATGATATCAGTTCCTCATAAAATAAAGTGCCATTAGTGCTTGGTGGTGTTAAAAAATTCTTGATGTTGATGCATGTATTTGGACTGCACCAATTATGTTTGACATATCATACTAAATTCCATAAATTCATGACCTATGGTGGACCAAAAGTACTCCAGTATTAAAATATGATGGCAGAGCTTGAATTATTTATAATTATCTCAATAAGTCCTTACATAAACTTCCTCTAATACCTTAGGAGTTTTATCCCATTGATGTAGCGGAGATATATTTTAACAAAGTTGCATTTGTAGAGAAATTTACCAGAATTGGGGTCATCACATAGGGTTATATTTTATACCCTTTTATTTTTATATTACCACTCATCATAGATTGATATGATAATACCATGTTTGAGGAAGTCAGAAAATGGGTTTTCCAATTAGATGGTTCTTATTACTTAGGATAACATAATGGTCCCACATAGAGGGAACACATTCTGATATGATTCATGTATTGGTCTTCCTTAATATAGAATGGGGAAATCACACATTGATTCACCATATAGATGAATATATCATCTAGTTCTATATCATCATTGGATGTAGCCACATTTTTATTTCATCTTCTTGATCATTCAGAGACATCATAAAATGATACATCATTAGATGAATGTGAAATATGGCTATCAGCTGATAGGTTTTCTTGATCAATGGGATGATCTGTAACACCCTAGGTTTTTAAAAAGCATATTATTTCTATAAAAAACATGATTATAATTATATACATTTTTAGTTGAAGAGATTTGGAATTAAATAGGAAATAAGTTATATAATAAATAAATTATCTTGACAACACTTTATTCATTCATAAGAGGAAAATTTAAAAAACCACACCAAAATAAGTACTTCACATTATGTATTATTACATACCATGGATGAATACATCTCTTAAAATTGAATAAATAAATAGGGTACAGTAGATAAAAAAAATAATAAAATCATCATAAATAAGAAATTACATGGATCATCTTCAACCAGAGGATCATTAATAATAAGACAAAAAAATAATGGGGTAGAGTGCCCCAAAAGAACAAAATAATATATACAAAATGAAATAAGAACAATTCTTTCAGAAGTTATAGTGGAATGAATAAATGATTTATTAAATTTATATATATATGAATTAAATACAACTCTTATAAACATGGATATCAGAAATATGCTTTTTGGAAATATAGCATTTAGAATATTGTTATTGGATATACATTATACAAGTAAACCATTGTATTTTATTATTTACTCATGAATGTAATATAATAGAGCTAACAGTGAAATTACAATGTGATATTAAAATATTATATATATATATATATATTTATGATTTCTGTAGACTTATTCATATTATTGTTTTTAATATATGATTTGATATATATTTTAAATTCAAATAAATATTTTAATATCAATGATCTAGTAAAATTGAATTTTAAGAATATAGATAATTAATCTTAATGGTATTTGTTAGAGTGTATTTAGTATAAAAGTAATATTTTTTTGAAAGAATAGTTTTAATTTTTATTGAATATTTTATGACAATAAATTAAATTTACCACATTTAAAATATAATTATATTAACAAATATTTAAATTTTAAATGAATATGAATTTATATTAAGAACCAGTGATGTTAAGAACACAATTTTATAATAAAATAATTTTCCCTTGTATTTTTAGTATAAAGGTAATATTTATTTTTATTATTTTAACTAGATTCAATTAAGTTATTTTTAAATTTATAATGTAATAATTTTATTTAAGATATATATTTTTATTTTTATGAAACATTTAGTTTTCAGTTCAATAATGAAACATATTTATGAAAAATATATCATGCCCTTTATGAAGTTATTAATATATAAGTATGACATGAAGATTTATAAAATCCTTCCATTGAATAAAAATTTATTTTATACATAAAATAATAAATTTCAATATATATATTTTAGATTACGAACCTATATTTTAAATTTTAGTATTTATGTAATGTTTTCCCTAAAAATTGTTTTTAATACAGAGTAAATTTATTATTTTAAAACTACCATCAATTTTATAATTTAAATATCATAAAATTTATTCAAAATTTTTAATTATAATATCCACATTAGTTAATAAGGACCATTTTTTTTTCATAAAAAAATGATAAAATACCAAAGGAAAAAACTAGTTACTTTTGTAAAATCTAAAATAATAAAAGTAGTAAATCATGGATAAAGGAACTGAAAGATGTTACCAACATGTTTCTAATTTCCTTTTTGAGAGATTTTAAAACTTATATCATCCCTCACTCCATTTTTTTCATTTTTAGAGCCAATTTTTATGTTTAACATTTTATCCCTTTATGTTAAGTTATTATAATTTTAAAAAATATCATTCTCAAAACTATAAAAGGGGTCTCTCACCACCCATAAAATACCTCTCCAAAAAATTTGGGTCCCTATTTATAATATTTTATATTTAATTAAAAAAGAATATTATTTTTTTCCCTTAGGATTCCATTATAAATATATTGTATTAATACCAATATTTCTAATAAGTACTTGAGGATAAAGCTCAAAATCTCGAAGTAAGAACATATAACTATTTAATATTTTCCGTTCTCAACATTTTTATTTCAAAATAATATTACCCACTATGACATGAGAAAAAATTATTGAATATATATTTAAAATATTTTAGGCTTATGGGATATATAGTATCTACCCATTCCATAATCCCTTAAAAAAGTGGAAAGCAAAATCTTGTGAATGTTGGGACTAACACCTCCATGATGCAAGATGACTCCTTTTCTTTTAACTCTTTAAAAGGATAATCCTACTATAAAATTTAATATATAATTATGATATTTATAGATTCATTTAGGTTTTATGATAAAACCATATTATAAAATTTTCCCACTCCTTGGAAATGGAAATCACCATCCTTGTTTACATGCGGACAACCGCCTTCAAGGAACAGTTTATTCCATCTTTCATTGCTGAATTTTGTGGATAGTTATAATATTGATTTAATGGGTTAAATTAGATATTTAAGAAATTATTAAGGTTCTATTAATTAAAATTGGGAATCATATTTACTATATAAGGAATAAATAACTGTTTTATGATCAACCATCCAAAAAGAGTATGCCAAGGAGGAAAAATGATTTCTTTGTATTATATAACAAATTTTTATGGGTTATAATCATATTAAAAAAAATTTACATTATGATATATATCACTAATAAACACTAAATACTATTATTATTCTTATGGTATAGTGATATTAATAATAAACCAACTCATAATCATCCATTAATTATGGTGTGTTCATATTAGGGATAGTTTATGAACCTATATGAAAAATTCTGTGAAATTACATCATAGATGACTATGAGACTTTATATATTTTTTAATATAAGATTATATTAAGTATATAATGGTATTATTTTGGTTATTTAATGGTATCATAACATGAATCTCATCAATTATAACACAAATATCTGTTCATTAAAAACTAATGAAACATACTCATCATCGATCTCATCTTTATAAATAATAAACATAACTCCCAAAGAATGAAATTATAATATTATAAGATGTTATAAAGAATAATTTAATGTTACTTTTATGATATTAGAGTGATTAACTCTGGGAAAATAATTACAAATAACAGCACAATTATAAAACTAGTTCAAAATGATCAATATTAGTCACACCCAGTATTAGAAATAAACAAAAACTAACTACTATACATATAGAGAATAATTATAAATCAAGGTTAAATAAGTTTAAATTTAAGAATAAACTTCTTATGTAAGTTATTAAGAGAGTTATATTTCATATAGGTGTGTAGAGTGTGTTAGAGTAATCAAGAATACATAGTAAGGGTTACTTGTCTCAAATTTTCAACCTTGAAGACATATTTCTTATTATACACCCCGCTTTATTTTGAATGGTGTACCTATTGCCTATTGACCTTAAATTAACATATTTAATTGGTTTTAAATTATATATAAATTTTTAACAAATATAATTTAATTCAAAATATTCTAATTTCAAAAATGTGTATTTCATTAAATGGATAGTCAATCCGTAAGGGTTTTACTGCCAAAATTGTTTTCAAGTAAATATTTTTCTAAAGATAATAAATATGAGGAATTTAGCTTATTTATAAAAAATATCATCATTTTATTTGGATATTTATGGTTATTTACATTTAAAATCATAATTTCATTTCCATTTAAATCATATTTCACTCAAAGAGTTTTTTATAATTGAAATTGACATCATTATCTTCTTCTTGGTCTAGAACCTCCATTTCATCCATGACCGCATTCATTAGATTATTAACAAAATTTCCTTATCTATGCATCTATAATTTATTAATTTCATTTTCTACTAATTTTCCTATTTAAATTTTAATGAAATTTTTTAATCTCCCATATGGATCATATTCATCAAAATGTAAAAATATTCTTTTTTTATATTTTACATGTGAACCTAAATTTTTTAAAACATTCAAATTTTATATTAATATTACTCCCTATGTTTATTGGTTTATAGAATAAATTAATTTTAACATAAAATTATAAAATTTATCTTTTTAAATGATTTCAAAGAAATAATGATATTTCTTATTCACAAAGTGATTTTTATCAAAATTATTAAATGTATTCTGAATCTAATATATTTTTCATTGACATAAATTATGCTTGATTTAATATATTCTTCAAATGTAAGTATCAAAATTTCTACTCTATATGGATTATGTAATTTATTTATCTTTGGGAGGAATGATCCATCACATATTTTCTCTTTCAAAATCATCTCCAGTGTAAAACCATAATGTTTTTAAAATGCCTTTTCTATGTGAATTCCATATTTTGATTCCTTTTACTGAAAGGTTTTAACCCAGATAGACATGCATCTATTGATTATGGAAGTTATTTTATTAACCATATACCATTTATATATGTGTTGTAAATACCATATTTTTTATTATCTTAATTAAATGATATTGATATTTAATGTTACTTAATGTCATTGTATACCAATTTATTTTCCATGGGAATATAATTTTTTGATTATTTATGGAATTATGAATAATATCCTTATGTGAATCCATTTGTAATTCATATGAAACTCATCTTGTTTCCATGTATTATTTATAATGTGTTTTCTAAAACCTATTTTTCCATGGGTTCTCTATTCTATTAAAAATGATTGATTTTTATTTAAATATTTTATGACTCTTGTTTTATTTAAAAGAGTTATTTATGATGTGTTAAGTAAATGATATTTTTAAATTGAACTCATAAGTATGGAGGATGATGGATGGGGTCCTATACCACATTCAAATTCATTATTTAAATATATTTTTCTCATAATATAAGTAATCATGAGTACATTTTAGTTTATTATAATTAGGTGAACCGATGGTGTTTCTAATGAATGTACTATTTCCCAATGCTAATGTTTGGGCTATAATTTAAATATTTCATAGTTTTATACTAATTCTAATTATTGTTTTATGCTCTCATGAATCATATTTACTGACTCACACTTTTAATTGAAGTCTTATTTTATGAAATAGACTTATTGCATGATTTATGATATATGATTTGTTGGATATGAATTTTCTATTGTATCTTTATTATACATGTATGCTCCTATCATTTTCAGTTTTGATATTCAATTTTTTTCACATATATTTAGTATTATTGAGCATCAAAGATCACCCCTTTGTTATGTTTCTACTTACATAGGTTATAAAGATAAGTATGTTTTCAAATTTATAGAGGAGTATAATATGTGGATAATTTGTTGAAGATATTTAATGCTTATCAAGGAATAATCAGTTGATTAATGGATAAAATATCTTTATATAAATAAGAAATTTGTTTTTTTAATTAATGTTTTTTCATATTTCTCAAATAATCTAAATCTAAAAGATGATGGAATTTTTTTGTAATACATTTTTTGCATTAAGTTATATAAATGAGACCGTAACTTATTGGAATTTTGAACAAATAAAGCAGTATCATATAAGAATAGAGTAAATTTCAACTCTAGTCTAGATAGACTGAGACAATTAGTATTATAGGGTTTATTAACCAAATATTTGTTCAAAAATATCATGACCATTTTTATATTATTTTTTTATAAATGGTTAGATTATTATTTAAGTGATCAGATATATGATAATAATTAACAATCATTCATTGATAAAAAATAACCATGTTTGATTAGTTTATTATGAACAATTTATTATTTATATAATCAGAATAATATAATAATTAACTTTAATAACAAAATATTATTTTATTTCTTATACTTAATTAATATCTCTCAAAGAAAATATTAAATATCATATAAACATTATATTATAAGAATTAGAAAAAACCCATAAATTAAAGAGTTTTTCCTACCACATCCAATTGTTTCGTATTTATCAATGAGTTTTAGTTATAGTAATGGGATGACATAGCAAACATTTCATCAATGGTAAATGATATAGTTTACCTAATGCAATTTAGTGGAAAGTGTTGAGTAAATATAATTGTATGATATTTGTATTAGGGATTCCAATTAATATGTAAAAGGGATATGAGTTAATGAATTTAGTAAGAGTAAATCCTACCTAATTACTTCTGACTATCATCATGGAAAATGTATATACTATAAGAAGGAAATTAGGGATCATTAAAATTTAGAATATCCTTGAAAATTAAAATTTAAAATTCAATAGTGACAGATATTATAGTTTTATAAAAATAATAGGAGAGATAAATGATTAGATAATAAATATATTCCTTAACTAAAAAAAATGAAAAATACTAACCTTCATCAATTATTATTTTTTTAGAAAAATATAAAGTATCACAATAAATTTATTTTCTCTATAATCATATCTTCACAAAGGAAAGTTTGTCACTGATTTATATTTCTTGGAGTGGTATAAGTGTTTTCCCATAGTATTCTAACATGAAAGAATATTTTTTATGTTAATGTTCCATATACATTTGAGATACCTTTAGAGGATAGTAAGATTGATAAGTAAACCCTTAATAATTTCATTGACAATGAATATGTGTTAATAATTCATGTATTCATTGAGTTCTATTGAGAAAGAAACATGTATTATGGGAAAATGGATAAAACTTTTCTTAGTGTGAGTGAGGTGGGAAATAAATGAGGTATTCAATAAATTATTAAATTTCATATTAGATGATGAAATCCATATTAACACTCATTAAATCAATATAATTATGAAACTTGATTTATTAACATAATTATGAATTTATGTTAGACAAATATCTAGTCACAAAAAAAATTATTTTTTTCTAACTATACCATTCATCAAGATTTATTCATAATTATAAAATGAATAATATTGATACGAATATTCGATATCATTTTTCCAGGATTCCCCAAGATGAGAAAAACATTAAAAAATACATTAATTTTTTATTATTGTGAATTAAAAGGATTTAAATGAAAATATGTTACTATACAGATCAAAGCCAAAGGTACCTACACAATAACCTCCTATGAAGGAAAGGATTAAGCAAACAATGAAAAGTAAGAGGTTATTTTCATTTCATAAGGAATAAAGTTTACTGGAATTAGAATTTTAATTTAGTAATGAAGAATCAAGGGTAATCCTCCACATCAAATATATTCCACATTACATGAAATATTTCTATTTTACTATATTGGGTATTAGCTATATGTTTAGTTTTGCACAATTCTTATTTAAATATTGGAACAAAGAACATTTGGAAAAAAATTTATAAATAGAGTGATTATTTGAGCTAAAAATTAAGCAAGACATATATCAATAACTAGTGGATATTATATTCTCATATTACTCATTTGATTGTATATTTTATTGGATAATATTATTATATGCATAAAATTAGAAAAAATTATTATGTTATGTTTAGAAAAAAATGTATTAGTTTATATAATTTTTATTCTAAATAATCACTTATATAGAGTGAATTCTATATCATATATTGATGTATACTAAATCAAATCACATTTATCACACTATATAGCTTCTTAGATGACCTGATAATACAAACCAAACTCATTTTTTAGGATATATCAAGGGATATTTAAACACTTTTTATGTTAAAACTATTGGATATGTGGAATACATGTTTACAAAGTAAACATTCCATGGAAAATTTTATTAGTAAAGGTTAATGAGACATAAATAAAAAATAATTCATTCAAATAAGTACAAAAATATAATTTCAATAATATTTTATGGGTAGATTATTATAGTTAATCAATTTTAATGATATCATCAATATATATGTATATATCTACATGGTAAGGGACAAATCATATTTAGTTTAGATATTTAAAAAATAAAAAAATTATGAAGTAAGTAAACATGGTTAGAAGATAATAAATTGTAATCTTGTTTTTGTGATGAACATATTAATTATGAAATAATTTATTATATTAAAGAGTTTATAATAATATCCAAACATAATCTATATTTGATATAGTTTTATCAGGGATGAAACATTTAGAGAACTACTTTCTTATGAGATACACAATAGTCACATAGGCCTAATGAATTGAAGAGAGCAGTGGATCTAACTTCAGAGAAGAATTTTGATCCCAAATGGAAATAAACTACAACTTCACACGTGTAACAAAATTGGGAAGAAAAATTTAGAGAACTGCTTTCTTATGAGTGAAACTTTATAGAATGGAAGAAGAGATGGACATATATCAAAAAAATTTCTTATTGAGGAAAATTCTTAACATCTCAATTAAAATAACAATGGTAATATCGTGTAAGAACAACATACTCTTCAATTACTCATATGTGTAAATATTGGGAACTTTTCAAATTGATATCCAAATCCTATGATATTGGAAGAAAACCACGATAAACTTTAGCGTAGGCCAAGGGAGCAACATCATGCTTTCCAAATAAAAATGGATAATGTAGAGGCTCTAAATGATATGGGGTTAGGTACATGTTTTAATTGGGTATTTAATTTTTAAATTCTATGTTTTTTTGATAAATCACTATTGTATAACATTTAATTAAATTCAATTTAGTTCAAAAATTTAATCTCTTATTCATTTTCTATTTTATATATCATTGTTTATTCTTTTTATCTTTCATATTTTTTTAACAAAAATTATTTCATTATATAATCCACATAAATGAACCTATATAAAAAATTTAAGGGGATCCAAAGGAAATTATACCCCATGGGAGGTCCAGTCTGAGGACTTGTATTGAACCTAGTCCAAAGCATGCATAGTGAAACCTGTTTGTGCATATACCCATGTATAAGGCCCAATTATTTCTCCTAAATTGGTTGGGATTGTAACACCCTGACCCTAGTTACCCAGAGTCGGTGCATTATTGCGTAACATTGGCACGATCACAAAATATCAAGTCTTGAAATACGGAATAGTTTAGTAGACTTGTAAACACTAGATACATTCATAAGTCTTACATTACATCATAAAGTGAAAAACTACAATAACATAGTCTCCATAGTCCACACCCATGTCCCCTTCAGACTATCCCTACAGGTCAGTCATAAAATATTTCTTCACATCTTGAGAAAACAAAAATGAAAGGGGTGAGCTCAGATGCTCAGTAAGGATAACAATTTAGCGGAAGCTTTCATAAATAAACATAAACATTTAAGGCAATGTATAACTAAAACAAAATCCTTTTAAACTTGAACTTAAACATAATAAGGGAAAAGTAAAATGAGATAATTCCATTTACTTCTTCACATGGATATTCTACTGGTTGAATAATCACATGCAATATCAATAACCACTTTCATAATGATGGAATGTATAATTCCAGACTATCATAACCACGCAGCCAAGGCCTCGTGCCAAGACTAAAAATAAGATTTTGTCAAGGTCTCGTTCCAAGACACTAGTTTGTCTCATGAGACCTGCCGATTCATTGAGGAGCTATAACGGGCTCCACCTGTCACTTATTAAGTCCAATGAATTCCTCATATGAACATGTTTAAAGATATCATAAACCATAACATAATCATATCACATAAAACATGCATAAAGGAAACATAAAATTTCCACATTTCAATAAAAATATATCAACACAACACATTTATATAATAAAAAAACACTTTCAAACCATTTTCAATAACAAAATAAAATAAAATTAAAACTTGGTATTTATTTTTCATTTAAAAAAAGTTATAGGTTGTAGAGGAAGCCGAAACTCAAATAATGGTCTTAGCGGTGAAGAAGTCATTGTCACCGCATACGTACGAAAAAAAACATTCCCATTTTTCATTTAGTAAAACACTTCGTATAAAAAATATTCCTTTTGAATAAACGTAAAAGTCAAAGGGGTTTATACACCGTATAAAAGAAATTTTTGTATAAAACAAAATATACCTCAATGAATGGAGATTGAGACGAAGTCCCTTACAAAAATCTTTTTCTAAATAAAATAGATCTATTATGTGTATTAACTATAAGTACACATAAATAAAGTACAAATACAAGATAGGACATAATAATGTCATGACATAATTTGAAAGTATAAGATTTACCCAATGAATGGAAATTAGGTTAAGAAGTTCCCTTACCTCTTGTCCGACTTGACTCGATCGTTCTTTAATCTCCTGAATAATAAACTAGAGTTAATTTATATTTTCTTGAGAACCTTTTTCATGTTCATTATTACTTTTATATCACTTATTACCATGTTATGAACATTATGTAATTATTTAAGTTAATAACGGTCATTTTGTCGATCTTTGGTACTTGAGTAAAAAATAAGCTTCTTATAATTACAAGTTGTTCATGTGGTAAAATATCCATTATATCCAGAATTATATTAATGATTTAGATATCATATATATCATATATATCTCGTATATACATTCATTTATAACACTACATTACATTTAGAGGTAAGAAATGAAATGCACCGTTCATGGAGACGGTAAGCCGTACGTACGCATGAACGCTAATTTCATTTCTATATCATATTTAATAGAATGAAATTATAATTATATAAAGGTATACTATACTTCCAGTATAATATAATGTATAATACCATTTACTCCATCCTTTATACATCCCACATATGGCATTAATGATTCAAATCACTTTGAGGGGATGGTAGTCCGCACTTCCTAAAAAGAAATTATCGCGTTTACCCATAATAGAAATCATAAAGGTATGCCATAAATGAAAAATACTGAATAATAAGGAAAACTAAAACATAATATATATCACATATAAAAATAGTGTCATCATAATGGCCACCATTATAGGTGTTAAAAGAAGATTGAACAATCATCGTTTCGTGAGGCAGTATTTCACCACCCACAGGAACAGTATGTTCATTAACCATTAGACGAAGGTGTGTGTAAGTTTAAATCAAATAATTCTCATAAAAACTTACTAATATATTGAATATAATTGTTTAGTTACAAAATAATGTAATAAAAAGATTTTAGGGGGTTGGAGAAGCAAAATAAAACAAAAGAACACAAGAGAATACATTACCTTAAAATCGGTTAACTCTTTTTGATTTGAGCCAAATACTTCCTTGAGAAGACTTCTTCCCAAAGTGAGGCTTCTATGATTAAGATATGGAATTTTAGAGAGTATTTGGGAAGAGTTTTGTCGAGCCAAATGTCTTTGAAGGTGTGAATAAGGTGGTAGTGGTGGGGGCCTTTTATTAGGGGAGAGGAGGGGCACTCTTGGAAAGTCATGAAATGTTACTTTATTATATAATGAGTTTAGGATTTTAAAGGTACCACACTTATATATTTAGAAGATAAGATGATAAGGGTTCGAAATATACTCATCCAATAGGGGGTTTTCAAGTGTATGTCTTAGATGTTACATTATCTTTTCATTTTATTTAAATCGTTAATTAATGAGGTAATCGCTGCATCATCATGGTGTCATAAAAAATTTAATTTTTTTAATGTCTAAAAATTATAAAACAAATATCATGATGTAGGAAATATTTTTATCTTTCAAATGAATATTTATAGTCTAACGGTTAACTTATATAACCCCATGTAATAATTGTTTTAGTAAAACCACACATGTTTGTGACAATTTTATTTTTACTTTAAATAAAAAGTTATTAATGTAATTTTCTTACCCAAGTTGCTCCATGGGGTCCCCAAGTTGACCCATGTATTGTATTGGTTGGACATGACTCATACAATAAGAGTAGGACAAGTGTGAGGGTATTTTCATATTTTTATAATATCATTTTTACCTTAAATTTCACTAATTACCTTTAATCGCGATTAATTAAATTTAAAAGTTACTATTCAACAAAAAATTATTTTAATTCCATTGAACCACATTTTACTTCGTATTGACAACCATGTATGTTGGATTTTTTAAAATCAAATCACAGAAGTGGTAATGTTTCATTTAAATGAAAAATTAGTTTTTTAACTACCACTTAGTGGTTTCAATATTCATCAAAAATTGAAGTTTTTTAGAATAATGCCAAAATTTCACCCTAAGCTATAAATGATATTCCAAATTCAAAAATGATGTCTATTTTAAACAATTACAAACATATAAGTTTAATTAATTAATTTTATAATTAATTCCTACTGTCACATGAAATTGCGTTTTATTAAGAAACAATATATATCAAAAGATTGACAATTGTTTATGTCCAATTTCAAAGTGAAATTAATTATAATGACCACCATTGGATAAAATGGTAAAAATATATTCTAATTATACTTTAAAACTAATCAATATTATAATTTATTACTATAAATTATTTTGATTAAAAAATTTGTTTTTATGTATTTTTCACTATTCATAAAAAATTGGAAGTTCTCAGAAAAATGCCAAAAATTCAACTTAGGATAATTTCGATATTCCAAATCCAAAAATGAAGTCCATTTTGAAATATAAAATATATATAATTTCAAAAAGTGGGTATTATTATTCATAATGGCTATTTTGATTGGTCCTGGTGTGTTAGAATCTCGAACTTGCGTACAACGCAAGCTATTGCATTATTGAAAGAGAAGCGTATCGTGGAAGCTCGGGGTGTTAGAGGGATAATAGAGACCATGTGGCTCAAAAGCCTTGAGTCTGTGTCTATGTATAGTTTTTGTATTCTAGACTTAATGGATATCATCTTGGGATAAATACAACACACTCATTGTAGATTGGTTTTTATGTGGGAATCATGTTTTCAACTAAAACGCAATATGAGCGGTTAGATCATTCCCACTATCATTCAACCATCGATCTAATAATTGTCTTTATCCTATCCCAAACACCTAGTTTTTGTATAGTATCACTTATTTTTTATAGACCCCCCAATCATATTTTTCCAATGGTTTTCCAGTGAATCTTCTTATCTGGGAACACTCTTATTCTTCAAGAATTCCTCTCATTCCTCTCTTCCCACACACACTTGTTTTATACTCCCACACTTATTTTTTTTTCATCCATCATGAAATGTTCATCCTATTCTCATTCATCTATAATATTTAGTCCTACCAATCCCTTATCCTGTATCATTCTTCTAATCCCTTACTCAACGTGATTTTATCTTTTTAACACACCATTGATATTAATACACTGTTGGTTTTTAAAACCAATGGTGATTTATTTTGACACCATTGAAAAAAACAATGGTGTGTAACTTTAATTTTGAAACCACTGGAAATAACGAACAATGTATCCTTATTTTAAGAAACCATTGAGGCATTAAGACACCGTTGGTTTTCACCAATGGTTTGGATGACTTTGTCATCAGTTTAAGGCAAAGTTGGAAAATTACCAACAATGTATTATTTTTTCTGTTTCCTTCATCAAGGTTGTACATGTGATCCTATTTTTATGTACTTATATATTAGTCTTTTTATTCTCCTACTTGTATTTATTTATCTTATTTATTACTAAACAAGGAAGTAGATATGTCTCTATTTTTTCATTTTTTTGATTTTATTATTTTATATTTCTCTAAAAACACTAATTGATTCTAATCATCGACATTATCAAGCTTCCATATCATCCATTTGTTTTTTTTATGTTTATAGCGAGACACCGTTGGAACCCAATGGCCTGTCATGAGGCACCTTTGAACCTCCAATAATGAGTCATATTTTATTTTTCTCTTCAATCACCTTAATGATATTATAAATGGAAATATTTTTAAATTTCATTAAATCATTTTTTTTGTTCTTAAAGTGACAACGATATTTAAAATGTGTTTTTACACACCATCAGAAATTTTTAATAGTGTGTCACTAACACACTGATAGACATCAAAAAATGATTCATGACACATCCTTTATTCAAAATTTATTTCTAAAATTTTTATATTATGATTCTCAGTTAATGTTATTAAATTTAATTAAATTATTAAATGATCAATATTTTACGATGAAATATATTAAAAACCTTGATTAAAAATAATTATAGCATTTTTTATGACATGAACTCATGAAGATTACTATTTAAAATGATATATTTTTCACATATTTATGATTCATTTCTTTTATATATTATTTTATTATTATTTAATTTAATTTTCATTTGTGTTGCTTTTAAAAAATATTACTTGTAATATATATTAAACATTCAATTAAGTATTTCTTTAAAAATTGTTTTCGACTATGTTTTATTTATATATTGTCTTTAAATTAATTAATATAATGGTAATATTAATTTTATTATTCTTTAACAAGTTTCATGCATATATTCGATAATGAAATTCTCTTATAGGTCTTGGAATTAATGCTATGGGAGAATTATTCAAGAATAAAAAAATTTACTAGTTCAGATTGATCATGTTTTTGATATTTGACAATTCTTTTGATGAAGACACTATTAGAAATTTCCTTATTCTTTCAAATAATTCATAGAGAAACTTCTTCGATTGATTTTCATTCTATTGTGATCCTATAAGATCATCATCATCTATATTTTATATACCTCTTTGATTAAGGAAGATGAGTTATATCAAACATCCTTATTATCTACTCATGTTATTGTTTCATTTGTTTTGCGTTGTTTTTCACTATTGTAATTCTTTCAAACCCTTATTTATATTACAGGGTCTGGTTTTAGATTTTCCCATCCAAATGTTTTTATTGGCTTATTTCTCCCGTATAAAATAAAGATTAGTTTATTACTCCTGAACAAAAGGTAGGAAGGTTGTGACTCCTTAGAATGTTAGGGGTCATACCTTCAGTTGAAAATGGTATGTGGGGTTATAACTCCATGTGAAATAGTTACATGGGGTTATACCTCCTGGAAAAATGTTATATGGGGTTATACCACCAGGTGAAAAAGGTACATGTGTAATTATTGTAATTGGATTTATTAATCCTAGTCAAAAGCATTGATATAATGAATATGAATCTCCTCAAGGAGAAGATGATATTAAAGGGAGGACTCAGATCTTGACATCTAAACCTCTATAGGAAATTGCATGTGTTAATTATTTTCTTTCCTCTTAATCTTTTAATTCTAATGTAACTCTGATAAATTTTTATTTTCATTAATAAGTAATAAAGGATTATTCACCCCCCATAGTCAACTTTTCCATACAAAGAGAAATAAGTATTAGTATAAGAGAATGGTTCTTATTTAAGGGTATTGTTTTTATTGTTCTCAAAATATATTTCTAAAGTGGCCATTATCCTAGACTTAAACATATAAGGAAAAGACCCACTATTTTATAATGGATAATCCTGAATTCAAAATGTTGAATCATGTCAAACCACCTCACTTCAATGGAAGTGATTATTTCTACTATAAAGACATAATGAAGGTATTACATAAAACTATTAGTCTTGACCATTGGGATATTATGTATAAAACCAATAAATTACCTGATGTAAAATTAGAAACTCTTACTGGTAATGAGACTTTTAAATGTGTTTTAAATTAAAAAGTCATGAATTTCATGTAATTTTCATTAAGTAAAAATATGTATAGTCATATTTCTCCTTGAAAGACTACTTATTACATTTATTAGAATTAGAACGTCACTCACCAAGGTACTAAAATGTTGTAAAGAACTAATATTTCTAATAATTGAGAATAATTTTTAGTGTTTTGGATGATAGAACGAGATATTATAAATGATATGTACAATAGATTCAAAAAGTATGTCAATAATATGTTTTCTCTAGGAGAAACTCTAAACAATGAATCCCTCATCGAAAGATTGCTGTGAGATATACCTGAAAGTTGAAATTCAATAAAAGTGTCTCTTAAATAAAGATAACTTTACTGAACGTTCCTTGGATGAGCTGATAAGATCATTACTTCATTGTGAAATGGAAATGAAGAATGATTATATTGATCATCATTATAAGATAAAAGGAATATAATTTAAATCAAATGTAAATATTATTGATAATTCTTATGATTTTGAGTTACATAATAGTAATAGAGATGATATTGATAATTCTACCAAAGGAGTTTACAAGTACATGAGGTGTAAGAGGGGTTTTAAGAAGAATCTTAGAAGAGATTATCCAAAAGATAAAATAAAGAGTAGTAAAATAGGTAATATAAGAAAATATGATGCTTCAAAATTTATACGTTATGAGTGTAGGAAAAAGGGGCATATAAAATCAGACTTTCCCAAGAAAAAAATAGAAGGAATGTATAAGAAATAAAATACGGAATAATGAATTGTATATCATACTAGATAGAGTCGTATAAAAGATTCATAGTCAACTGATGTTGGATCTAAAAGTGAAAAGGAATCTTCAAATCTATGTCTCATGGCCTCTTCTATAAATGAGGTACACTCTTAATATAATTATAGTTATAGTTATTAATATGATATAATAAAATAAATTAAAGATTTAAATTCTAAAATGAAGAATTTCAAAGTGACATATTAATAATGACTGACTGTATAGGTAATTTCAAAGAGAAAATAAGAATATTAAAGAATAAAACAAAAAAAATGAATTATTATGTTTTATGTAATATATAATAGAAAAGGGTTATAGATTATGAACTATTCAAATTCAAATATTAAAAATTTAAAATAAAAAATTTATTTTTAAAAATGACTAATATCAACATAGAAGAATTAAATTAGTCTATGATGATTTAGATAAACTTGAAGATGAATACATGTTTCTTAAAAATGAAAATAATAAACTTAAAAAATACACATCAAGTTAAAATACAAAATTATGTGATGAACATGAAGTTGTTCTGAAAGGGAATGAGAACCATTAATAGGAAGTCATTGGTTTAAAAGAAACATTAACTATTTTTTTCAAGGGCATGATAACTTTGATAAAATAATGGCTAAAAAAAACTTAAATATTAAAAAGTATTTTGGTTATAATAGTTGGATTCCTTGGATGTATAAAATTACTTTTTTTAAAAATCATAAATGGAAATATTTCAAATGTTACTTTCTTTATGCGAAAAACGAAGCTGCATTATGAAAACAAATTTTTGTTAATGTTTACCTAGTCTTTAGGTAATACTAAGACTGTTAGTTCTAAAAAAGTTTCTTCCATATTACCCTACAATAAATGTTTCACATCTATTTGTGAACATAAATATTTGACTTAAAATGATGTTAGTAAAAAATAGTCTAGGTACCAAAAAAACATCCCCTTGATTGATTTTGAAGGAAGAATACCTGAAGAGTTCCAAATTCATGATATCTGGACAACATGTGCACCAAAGTATGGCACAAATTGATTGAACCGATGATGGTCACTATATTTAGATAAGATTATTTACTTATCTCCATCATGAATATAATAACCTATTAAAAAACTTTATATGGTCACATATAAAATATATGATATCATTTTATAAAATTATTTTATTTTTGATTCAAATCATGGGATTTAATTTCTATCTTTTTTTACTTACCATATAAAAGTGTTGTAGTTTACATAGTTAAAATATTAGTTTTCAATAAAATGTTTATATTTTTTCTATCCTCAAAAGTATAATAACTATATTGTTCTATATTTATTTAAATATCTAGGAATATAGGTGGGGTTTACCACTTTTTTTATATTTGAAATATTTTACTAGTTTGATAAGTTATAAATAAGTGTTTAAGAAATTTGATGAAAATATAAATTTCCTTAGTCTGTTTGTAATGATTTTTCATAAACTGGTCTGGGATGTTTTTAATACATTTCTAAACACCTTATGTTATTTATATTTTAGATTTCCATAATTCTTAGTCAAAAATATATTGTGTTCTTGAATTATTTTAAATAATCAATTTTTTTAAAAATTGATTTAATTTTGATAATAAAATATATTTTGTTATTTTATTTTAAATTCTAATAATTATATACATAAAAGTTGGGGGAGTTTGTTTGTTTATTTCTAAAACCCTTTAAAGAAAGGAAAGTTTGTATTTCTTTTGGATTTTTTGTTATATCTAATATGTTCATGAAAACCATATTTTCATTAAATTTGACAATATTTTGTTAATTTTTAGTGTATAAAATATAACATGTAAAAATATTAACTTTTCTTTTTTGTGTAAATTAATTTTTTAATAATGATCACTATGTTTTTATGATAATTAGATCATTCTAGATAAAAATAATTTTTTTTAATAACATTATTCCAAGTCTTTATTCACTGAATATCATACTTTGTCACTATACAGTGGTTGATTTTTTTATTGAAAAGGGAGTATTTGTCTTATACTCTAATGTATGTTTTGAATTGGATATGATGAAAGATTAAATATTTTCTAAGTGTAGCTTCTATTTTGATAAATAATTTCAAAGTTAGTTCTGTTTCTTTTGTAATTGAAAATTCGTTATTATATACTGATTTCTTTTTATTAAGTAACATTTCTGTCATGAAAAATGTATCTACATGCCATTTTATTTATCTAATTGATATTTTTTTATGATTCTTAAATTTTAATTAGATCACAATGTTTAAGATTTAATTGATTAAACAATAACAATGTTTTATTTTTTATATCTTATTGTAATAACTAGGTGAATTTTTTAATTAATTCACTTTTTGATAAATTTTAAAAAAGAGGAAAATGTGTTTTGAATATTTAATAATGTTTTTTAGTTGTTTGAAAATTTAATAAATATGATGTGTTTTAAATTACAAATAAGGGAATATTTCTTGTAATTGGTAATTTACTATTTTAATTCTCTATTTTTTTAAGAAATTAAAATGGTATAATATTTAATTAAATTCAATTATGTTAAAAATTTTAATCTCTTATTTATTTTATCCTTTTATGTGTATTTATTTATTCATTATATATTTTATATTGTTTTTATAAAAAAATATTCATTATATAATACACCTAACTGAACCTCTACCAATAATTTAAGGGGACCCCAAGGTAGGTCTACCCCGTGGGAGGGAAAGTCTCATGAATTGAAATGAACCCTGTCCATTGGATGCCTAGTGTACACTGTTTTCACACGGATTCTTGTATAAGGCCCTATTATAGCACATGCATTGGTTGGGATAATATAACTCGAGTGGTACACATGCCTTTAGTGTGTGTCTGGGTATGGGATTATTTAATTATAAACTTAAAGGATCTCATATTCTGTTATATAACTCACAATATATGTTGATTGGTTTTGATGCATGATTTGATTTTTCAGTAGAAAATTAATCTGATCCATCATATCCTCTCCACTATATTTCCAGCCGTTGATATAATATGTGCCTTTCTCCAATCCAGTGCACCAAGTTTTTTGAAGTCCTAATTAAAATTTTACAGTTCCACTAATCATTGTTTTCTAACGACCATCAAAATACGCTTCGTTTCTAGTGACGTTCTCCTCCTCTGATAATTCCAGGAATTCCTCTCTTTCCATGAGCACTTATTTTAAACTCTCTCACTTGGTTCTTATTTTATTTTTTCATCTCACGTGAGCTATTATTCCCCGTCATATTCATCTCAAGTGGATAATACAACCACATATATCTCTTCCAGCATTCATCTAATTCCCAACTCGATGTGATTTGGTTTTTTAATGCACCATTCATATTAAGAGATCATTGGTTTTTAGAACCGATGATGTGTAATTTTGTCATTGATAAGAAAACGAACTATGTGTAATTTTCTTTTGGCACTGGTGGAAATAACCAATGGTGTTCCATTATTTTAAGACACATTTTAGGCATTAATACATTTTTGGTTTTCACCAATGGTGTGTAATAATTTGTCACCATTTTAAGACACCATTGGAAAATTACCAACAATGTGTCATTATTGTTATAACCATCATTATGGTTGTGCGTGATCTCAAATTTTTATGTGATGCTCTATTGGGTTTTATTACTTATACTTGTGTTCCATTATCTTATATATTTCTAAACATGTCAGTATATTTGTTTTTAGTATTTATTATGTTTGATTTTATTATTTTATATTTCTATAAATAATATTAATTGGTTATAATCATATGTATTTTCAATATTCTATTTTATATTTTTTGCTTCAGTTTGTAGTGAGCCACCATTGGAACCCAATGGTGTGTCATGATGCACTATTGGATATCCTACAATGAGCCATATTTTATTATTCTCTTTGAAACCCTTGATGATATTATGCATGGAAATGTTTTTAGTTTTGTTTAAATAGTTTTATTTTTTCTTAAGGTGACAATGGTATGTAAAATGTGTTTGGACACACCATCAGGCATTTCCAATTGTGTGTCACTGACACACAACCATACATCCAATGGTGAGTCATGAAACACCATTAGTTCAAAATTTATTTCTCAAATTTTTATATTCTCATTTTCAGTTAGTGTTGTTAAATTTAATTACATTTTTAAATTAAAAATATTTTACGTTCAAATATACTTACAACATTGTATAAAATTAATTTTTGATTTATTTGACATGGAATCTTGCACATTATTATTTTTGATGCTCTATTTTTAACTTCATTATTTTCTTTCCATTTATATATAATTTTATTATTATTATATTTAATTTTCATTTGATATCTATTTAATAAATATTACTTGTAATATATTACAAATTTTATTTAATATTTCACTATCAAATTTTGTCCAACTATGTTTTATGTCTAGAATAAATTTAACATAATTAATGTAATATTAATATTATTTTTATTATTCTCTAACTTGTGTCATGTAATGATTTGATAATGAAACACTCCTGTAGATCTCATTTTTAATGCTTCAGGAGGAATCTTCAAGAATACAAACAATTGAAACCATGAATATAGATCATGTTTTTGACATTTGACAATTCTTTAGATGAGGAAACGATCTAAAATTTCCTATTCATTTCTATGTTTAACAGTAGAAGAAATGAAATTTTAATTCAAATGATAGATATTATGACCTTAACTCTATCTAGAAGTTCCTCTTATAGAATTCCTTAAAGAATTGTATTTAATAAAAAGAAAAAAGATAATGTCTAAAGATATAAAATATCTCCATTGTAAAGGAAAACGTAGACATTTCCTGAAGAGTCACCTAGACCTCCCCTTGAAAGGGTTGTATAACTACCTATTGAAATCATTCTTAGATCAAATCCTATATCAATGAATGTGTATAGAATGAAATATATAGTGTTATAGAAATTAAATAAGAAAAATTACGATCTTTTTGAGAAAGGTTTTTTTCAACCAAGTGTGTATCCTTGGGGATCACATATTCTATTTGAAAAGAATAAGGATGGATCGATGAAAACATTCATTGATTATAGAGAAATTAATGGGATTATATTAAAGAAATAATATCCTCTTACAATGATTGATGGTTTGTTCAACTATATTTTCAGGGAAAAATTATTTTCTCAGATTTACCCCAAATCAGGGTATCACCAGTTAAACATTATGAATGAAGATATTCTAATGGCTACCTTTGAGACAAGATATAGACATTATGTGTGTTTTTTATGCACTTAATAATTTATAATGAACATTCTATATTTATGGATTTCAGTAATTGATTTTCTATAGATTAAAATGATAAATTTTAGGTCATCTTTATTGAAGATATTCTAATATATTCCAAATGTCTTGAAGAGAATGAGGATTATATAAACTTAATAATAAATAATTTGAGGAAGGAGAATCTTTCTAGTAAATGTGAGTTCTGTTCAAACAAGTGTCATTCTTGGTAAACATCATGACTAGTGAAGGAATATGAATTGATAATTCTAAAAAAGATTATGGGGGAGTGAAAAAATCCTACTACTATAACCAATGTTAATAGTTTCAATGGTTTAACAGTATACTATAAAAGGTTTGGGGAAAAAATTCAAGACTTTATAATCTAGTATAATAGTTTACTCGAGAGGGGGTCAATTTTAGTCCTAGGTAAATTAGTCCCTTTGAGATCCTTGATTGTATGGAATAATATGAATATCATATGAAACCTCCACAAAAAATGAATTGAGTTCTTGATTTGTTACACGTATCAATTTTGAGAACAAAAATACCTGTTCCATCACAAATACTAAATCCTAAGGAGCTAAAAAATGAGAATGAAATCTCTTATAAGGATAATCTTATGAAGATATTGGATTATAGAGGAAATATTCTAATAAACATGAAAACTCAGTTTGTAAATGTGTTGTGGAAAAACAATAAATCCAAAGAGGCAACTTGGTAAATAGATGAAACAATGAGACAAAAGTACCCTCACATATTCTCAATCGAGAATATGAATTGAAATTTGAGGGATGAAATTTTTTAAGGGGAATAAAGAAATGACCAATACATTATTAGTGATTTTTTTCTCGAATAATCTTTTCTGTATTATATATCATTATACTCATACGACACAGAGAAAAGAGACAAATTTTTTTTGTTAATGAAGTCTGTTACATTAGTCAGCAACTAAACCCATGAAAATTTAAAACCATAAAATGAGAAAAAATTTAAAATAAGAAAATTTGAAAGGGAAAATTTGGATCTTTTCAATATTATATGATTTTCACCCCATGAATAATACTATAGAAAAGAAATGGAATATCAGGAAACCAATCAGTATTTTTAAAAAAGAAAATATATATAATATTGGGAAGAATTGTAGAAACTAATGGATAATGAAATTAAGAGGTATTTATAGAAGGCAATATGACTATTGGAATAGTAATATGATGGTTTTTAAATATTTCCATTATTTGATACAACCATTGGGAAATATCACCGTTTGTAATAATGATACCAATAGGTTTAGTTTTAATAAAATATTATAACAAATGATAATTGATTAAGTAAGGATCAATGATGGCCTCAACTAATAGTGTCATTCTATTTGAATTCCATATGTCTAAACTTGGGAGGGAGGTAGAGTCATTTTGATTTATGCTTGAAAAATACCAAGAAGAGCTTCAGTATGTTAGGAACAAATAGAATCGAAATGGATAAGTTCATGTTAATGAAGATCACATCAAGTTAAACATTAACTAATCCACACTATGAAAACTTCCACAATCACACACCATAACCTTATGGAATATGCTGGTGTAATAAGAGGTTATGTTTTTAGACCATAGTAACATAAAATTTTAATTTCATTTTTATAAATTAAATTTATGTTTTGTAAATCCAATTTGAATGAAGCATTTTCTTAATAAAACATTAATTAAAAGAATAAAAATTGGATAATTATTTTTTAGATATAAATAAAAAAGTATTTTATGAAAATATATACTCTATTATAACAAATTAAGGTATTCTATATAAATTTTAATCCCAATAAATATAATTTTAAAATATTATTCATTTAAATATAAATTATAATTTAATTTTAAATGGCCAATGGAAATTTTATATGTGCGTTAAATTTGACTATATTATAAAACTATATTTTTTTAATAAATAAATATCTTTTATTTACAATTTAAAATTTTTATATTTAGAAAATTATTATTTAAAATTTTTTTTTATATTTTAAATCATCATTTATAAATTAGGTTTGGTCGATATTTTTTTAATTTTTCTAAAATAATATATTTTTCAGTAAATAGAAAGAATATAGTTTTGTGTTTTCAGTTTCTTTTTTGACATCACATATATATATATATTTAATACTATTGTGACAATTAATTACATATAATACATTAAAAAAATATGTTATTTTATTAATATTATGTGTTTTAGTGAATTTAGATCATTTTCTAAACTGAAAAATTACTTCCCAAATTCTAAAATATAAATTTTGATTTTAAAAACTCTATTTTGAGAAAAAATAACTCCTTATGGTAAAAAATAATTTTAAAATATTTATTTGAATAATAATATACTAAAATAATATAAAATATTATTCAAATTTCTAAAATCATGAGCATGAACCATTGTCAAGCCAATGGTTTGACTTTTTCAACAACCCATAATTCCCAGAACTGTATTTAGAAATTAATAAAAAATTCCTGCTATTTTTGAATAAATTCCCCGACATACCTCATTCCTCTCAACTAAAAATCAATACTTCATGAATATATGGTCATTTTACCTCTCAATGAACCCCTACATGGTGTCCTTATTTTTTCAAGGTTCCATCCTTAGGTTTTATGAAGGTACTTTTAAAAGTAATGGAATTATCCATGTCCTGTTTCATTCAAGTACCTATTTTATATAATGTTTTATATATTAGAATAAAATATTTCAATAACCCTTTTTATTATTACTTTATTTAAAAAATAGTTTTTTATCAATGGTATACCTTCTCCCTCTCCCATTGGTCAAATTCCAAAATCAGTATTTTATACCGCTATGCTGCGGAATTCAATTCTTGACTTTATCACTTTCACATGAAATATTATTATATTGTGAATACCAAATCCATTTAAATTTCCATGGATATTCTCTATGATGTAAATAAAATTTATTGGTTTAGATATTTTCATGTACAAAACCCAGATTCCATTTTTATGAGTTAAAAATGATGTAATGTTCAAGTCGTTAAAAACACAGGTGTACAAAGATTTTATATGAAACTCATTATTTATCTTCCACTTGTTGTTTATGAAATGATTTATTATGATATGTGTGTCTCACATGATTTACGATATATTAATGGAGATTATTTATATAAATCCAATTCATTGGATAAAAAATTGATCACTAGAGATGACATTTTTTACAATACCTTAATGAAAAAACATTGTAATTGTGATTTATAACATTGTGTTGATTAATTATGGTGATATGATTTTGAATGTATCATTTTTATATTATGTACACATTTCAATTTTATTCTTCATGATATTTCTATAATTATATGCCTAATGTTCTTACGATCATTCCCTATCGTTATGCCTCATGGTCACATGCAAAATATCACTTTTTTATTCCCCTGCTGGGCATTATTCTCACCACTATATCTTGATATATGTACCTAGGATATTAGGTGTAGTATGAGTAACATATGATGAAATTATTAAGAATAATTTCAAGTAGATTATAACATTTTTATATGTTATTCATGTTTTACATTTCTAATTTACATGAATATAAACCATAAAACACCATGTGGGTTGTTATTTTATTTCCATGTTATGAAATTATTATGTATTAAAAAGGAGGGATTCCATATGACACTTCAGAATAAAAATTACCTTTTTGAGGATAACACATTGATATTCCCATCAATTTTCTTATGAAAAATGATCAATGGTGGGGAACCAAAATTCCAGTTTTGTATATATTGTTTCAATGAGTGGTATCAGATGGTAAAATGTGGGTCCCATGTTTCACCGAATATCAAATATGTTGGTATCAAAAGGGGGTATTAAATGGGTTTCCATGGTTTGAGTTTTTTATAATATATGTGTTGTGTGAAAACATTATTATTTATAGGTATTTAATATCAATGTGAGGGTTTCTTATCATTAAAAACATTTTCCTTAATCAATCTTGAGTTCTTTATAATACACTAATGAGCTTGCATGAGGGAATTCAAAAAATATTATGAAAGAGTCCCTGAATATTACTTGGTTTCTGCAAAGTGTAGATGTTGAGGTTTCACAAACTGAGATAATTTTCTTCACAAAAATATGAAGTATAATGTCTGAAAATTTGAAATTGAGAGTTTAGGGGTATTTATCGGCCTCTAGATTGTGTAAGCATTAAATTCATCGAAGAGTTGCATTATTGGGAAACTAACATATTTTAGGGTACTTTAGGATATTTTTTCCAGCAAAAATATGTGACGCCCTACCCCAGATGCCTCTAAAATAGTTCCCCAATCCAACAACCACATGTCCCCAAGAACACCTCCTCATATACCATAGACTGTTGACTAGTAGCGGGAGTCTAATTTGGAACTGTGAGGAGACTATACACCCTTATCAGAGTGCACAACTAGAAGTGAATAACCAAATATAATGCACATTAGAGTAGTCATATATAATAAATAACTAAAACATGTTATAATAAAATTATTTTCACTAAATTCCCAAACAGCCATGTCATACATATAACCAACCGCTCATAGGGACAATTATATGACATACCAAAAGGAAATAAATTATAATAAGGATATAAAACATTACTTATCCAATCCCATCCATTCACATGAATCCATCATGCAATACTTCTCAATCCAAAAATATTCATTGCAGGCCTTAAGATGAAACTGTTCCAACAAAGCACATGTTGGTGCTTCTTGGGTACCCAAGTGAAATGGTGGCCTGATTGGGGCGTGAGTGAAACTCATTAGGTCACCACAAATAATTCCTAAAGTAAATAAAATACACTATAATAATGTATATATATAAAATATTGAAAAAATAAATAGTACAGTAAAGAGATACATTCTAAAAAAATTACCTTATCATCTAATACCTACTATCCCCTAGGTTCCATGGTGACACCCAGCAAAACCAATCATGAAATGATCTAATAAAGACCCCTAAAACGTAACATAGTAGGTATATGATGAAAATTACAATGGAGGGTTTTCACTTTTAATTCTACTCAGGGAAGCATGAAACCTACATCCATGGTATATATTAAATGTACCCAATTTTTTAGTGCCTATATTTTGAGTCTGATATCTAATTAAATTGTCAACGTTAATAAAAATCATGGCAGAAACCTGTATCCAGCACATAACCATATACCAAACAATCGATATTAATGATCAACATCATTTCTATTAATCCCAACAGAAAACAAAAGAGTATTTCTCAGAGCCTTTGTCCAATAACCATCTATACAAAACATTGGTGGAACCTAGAGAATCATCATGGATTAGGCTAAGGTGGAGGATCATCAATCCAATATCCTATTCCACATGGTATTCCATCATTTCATAGATCATCAGTCTAGAACTCTAACCAGAAAGAATACTATCAGTGTTTAGAACCTTAGTATATAATCATATTGTTAGTATACTTCCTATGCCGGGAGCATCATTCCATCACATAAACCACTCTTTGAGTTCTTAATTACCTAATCTCAAAATCATGATAATACCAAAATTTACAAGAAAATAGAATACCCATTATAAAAAATTCATACAAACAAAGTTCTATATGTACTTATGAAACCAAAACATGCCTCAATGATGCCCAACCTTTTTTACATTCCAAATAACTTGAAACTAAAAACTATTTTTAAACATTTCAAAATCACCCTTCTAAAAACACTGACCTTTCTCTTAAAAAACTACTCCCAAGGAATATATTTCCAATAAATTCATCACTGGAGACATTATGTAATTTTCACCAATGACATCACCACCCACCCATTTCAAATGAACATTTGGAATCAAATTGAAACCCCTTTATATAAACCACATGAAGGTCAACACCACATTTGAGAACAAGGATTATTTCAAAACATTACATCACCCTTTGACACCCAAAATTGGGTCAAAACCTAACACACTCATTTAAAACCATTTAAATATCATCATTGGAATTTCATAAAACTCAACCAATAAAAAACACATTGTATCCCCTAATAAGTTGTAACAATTTATTTCCAAGATCTACCTAATAGATCTTATTACAATTTTATCAAACCAACCAACAATATTAATCACGTTAAGATCGTCACCATAATACTTTATATAAACAAAGGAAAAACACGACACTCCTGGGATTTCATGAACCCACCAAACACACAAGAAAAAAGGCTGTAGGTAAATCTCTTAGACCACCTACCTCATAAAAAATGATTTCAAAAAGATTTCTAATTCAAGAAATCCTTCTCAAGGACCATCCAAGCATCATTCAAACCCATCGAAATCCAACTAGTCTTATCGTGATTACCCAAGATATAGTATTAATCCAAGTAATAAAAAAATTAATTATAATAACTATAGTTAATTAATTAAGAAAATTCCAACCTTGAATAATGTTAGAAAACACACTAGGTTATACTGTTTCACCCAAACTGAGTCCTTCCACTCACCAAATACTTAAAACATTACCCCAACCACATTATAGGATAAATCCCAATGTGGTGATATCATTTTAGCACTTTATTAAATTAATGCATTAGAAAAAAACCCGGAAAATTCACCATAATCACATACCTTAATTAAACGTCTCATAATGAAATTCCGAATCCATATTGGGATCTCTTCTACCTAAGCCAATCGAAATCCCTATGAGAAACGATTGATTCCACCATTTTATATTTAATTCATCACCAAAAACTAAACTAAAGAACTCCAAAACTTTAAGGAAATAATGGGAAGAATAAGGTAAGATACTAGAGGTTAGATCTACCCTTTAAACATCGAATAACCTACACCAAAACTCATCCTTAGTGAGGTTTGAAAATTGGAAGAAGGTGGGAGAAAACTCCTCCAGTTCATGCATAAAATAGGGATATAAAGGGGTAACATAAAATACTAGAGTGGAAAATGGAAATTATGGGAAGTAACATAGTTTTCCAAATAGCGCACCAACAATGTGGTTGGATCTATCTAAGGACACCCACTCACATGCCTTGGCTGCATAGTTTTCTAAACCGCGCACCAACCATGTGAAACCCTACTATACAACACCCATTCCATGGAGAGTAAATAAACATGGTTTGATAAAACATCAACCAACTATGATGTATGAAGTTCCTCCCACCTGCATCAAGGTGCACAGTTTATCTAAAATCTTGTATAGCCCACATACCGTGCCTCAATCCCACCTCAAACTCTCACAATTTTAACTTTTTTCCTCCCACAGTTTACTAAAAACCATACTCTAACCATGAAACTCAGCAACACATAGTTAAAAACTAATTGAAAATGTCATGATCATCATGGTGTGACATAGTTTCTTATAAATTGTGCTAACTAACCCCTGAACCCCAGCTAAAAGACTCTAAAAATCCTGATAATTAACTGGAATCCTAAAATCCTCATCCAAACACCTTGGCCACCTCCATATCCTCATTACACACCAAGAAGTATAATTTTGAGACTGTATAACTAAAAAAATACCATTCTAAGTATTAATTCATGATTTGACCTGTCGGGTAATGAAAACTCAAATTCACAGAACATAAATTCACATAATAAGTTTTTTCACCATCTAGATGAGAGATCTTATAACCTCCCCACCATAATACTTCCCATATCTAAGAGGTCCCATCTATCATACATCTTCACCACTAGACCTACTTCAGTCACCACATTTTCTATCCATATACCCCATTCACTTTTGATATCCCGAAACACCACAAAGGCACACCCTCCTACGCAAGGACCTAAAATGATCAAGACTCCATGATAAAAACTAGTACCAAAACTAAACACTATAATGGAGATTATCAAGGAACATAAAATGATAACATTTATTACAACATCACATGTACCACCATCAAGATATGGTGCTCCCCACTATAAGTTTCATCTTATAAACACCAAATTCTATTACTAAAAATATTTCCAGGACAAAAACCCACCCAAATATGAAATAATACTACCACAGAGCACTAAAATAATATACATAACAATTTTATATAAATTCCCACCCATATTCATTCCATTTTATTACTATTAACTCATACTCAGGGGCATTCCATAATAATAAAAACATACCCACTAGTGTCCATACACAAACCAGTTTCTGGAACCACCTCATTACCAAATCCAATGCTCGACTTGATCATTTACTACAAATGATCTCCAATTAGAATTACCTATTTATCCATGAAATCCACACAACAACACTCCCATGACTAGATTCACATAAATATTTCACTAGCTCTAACCACTCAAGGTCTATGAGAACTCATATATTTCCACAACTCATGGGGAAACCACACTCACCCATCTCATTGTCACATTAAATCAACAAAAAAACCATCCTCTAGGTTCAGGAACCATAACAATGTCATTTAAAAATGAAATTCCCAAAACCAGGGTTCCCATCCTCTCTGAGCATCTAAACATTAGACTGCTCCTTGGAGGACTCAGACATACAACCCACCCAAAAAAAAACCTCCCACATGTGTTTCAATGATCCTATACACACACCGCATTGACCTACATTTGTAGCTATACCAACCATGCATGATGACCACACCAACATCTACCCCACAAAGCATCTCACCTTATATCCACACAACCTTCCATAAAAAAGAAATCCAAAAAAATAAAACACACACTATCATACCTATAACATGTGAATCTTATTTACCTATCATGATTCATGAAACAAATATTTATTTTGAAGGTCAAGATCTAAAACCAAATCAAGGACACTTTACAAAAGGAAAATAACCCATAATACATTATAATCCATCAAACCTAAAAAAAATTTACATTGAAAAAAGAAAAAATGATGTACCACCATAACATCCCAAATCCAAAACTTCAACCCAAACCCCTGATAACATGGAATTATTATCAAATAGTTTTTCATGATGCAGTAGCCCAATATCCATAAAAATATCTAACACATTACTATATCAACATCTTACTAAACCATAAAGAATAAAATAATAGGAATTTAAACTCTTATGATACCACTTTCTATGGTCCTGACCTAGATTCCACTGAATCAGTGCTTCAAGATGGTTGTAAAAGGACCTCAAGTGTGCCTCCTCTTATGTTAGAGGATGAAAACTAGCAGTGTCGTTCTAAGATGAAATTGAGATTAAAATATACACCCATATTAGAATGCACAACCATAAGAAAATAACCAAATATTATAGACATTAAAATAAGAATAAATAATAAATAACTAAACATGACATAATTAAAAGAAATGAAATAAAGGCTCGAATGACCATGCCATACATACAAAAAACTACCATATCAATTGGTTACATAAGATACCAAAATAGAAAGAACTAAAAAAGGCTCTATAGAATGATCAATCCATTCCCATCGAGTCACATGAAACCATAGAGCTATCCTACGTGACATAACAGTACTCAATGAAGGCCTTATCATAAACCTATTCTTACAATACCCATGTGATAGATACTTGGTTACCCAAGTGAAATGGTATCCAAAGTAGGGTGTGAGTAAATCTAAGATGTCCACCACTAATGATGTCCTTAAAAATAACAATTGGTAAAATAGTGTATGCAGATATACAATGGAATAAAGAAATTGTATAATAAATAGATACCAACTAAGGAAATCTCAATCCTATATAGTATGCATTAAACCCTTGGTTTGATGGTGAAATCCATGCCAACCATACAAGAAACAATCTAAACCAAACCCCTAAAGCATAACATTTGTGGTTTATACTGTAAATTCCCGAGAAGGGTGTTCACTTTTCATTTCACTCAAGGAAGCATGAAACCTAAATCCATTACAGATATCTAATATAACCTAGCCATCAGTTCCTATAATATCAGGTTTTTATCTAAATGAATTGGAAAAATCAATAATAATCATGTATGGAACATCCATCCATAACGTAACCATTTACCAAAAAATCAATACCATTACTGAACATCATTTCATTTAAGGATATAATAAAAAATTACAATCATTCTTGGAGCCTCAGTCCATCTTCAATCTATACATAACATCAATGACACATAGATAATTAGTCTACCTCAACCCAAGGAGGATGAGTATCAGTCAAACATCCTTTTCCACATTGGATACTCTCTTTGAGAAGATCATTAGTCACACACTCTAACCATAATGTATACTATTAGTGTACGAAGCATCAGTTTAACAACAAATCCATAGTGTACTAATTATTATTGGAGTATCATTACAGAACCTAAACCATTCCAAAATTTTATATTTAATTATGATAAACCTCTTGACCATAAAAAATGTTCAAGGAAAACCCATCCATTATTTTTAAACCATTCACACCAACTAAGGTCCCTATGGACCATCAAAATGAAAACATACTTCACCAATGCCCAACCCTTTTTACATTCTAAAGGAAACTAAATGAAAGACCATCATTAAACATTTCAAAATATCCTTTATAAAAACACATTCCTTTCTATTTGAAAACAAATAATTCCTAAGGGATACATTTCCATTAAATCCATCCCAAGACCCATTAAATAATTATCTCTAAAGACTTTATAACATGGCCATTTCAAAAAAATTGAAATTTAATTAAACTTATTTTTATAAACCACTAGTAGGTAAACACCTCATTTCTAGACAAGGACCATTTGAAATTGTTTCTTTCCCCTTTGACACCCATTTTTTTTCAAAATCTAATACACAAATTTGTTACCATTTCAAGATTCTCATATTAATTTCACAAAACATAACCCATAAAACAAAAAATCTTACCCCCATACAAGTCACAACCCTTTTTCCCCATGTTTTACCCACTAACCCTCTCTACCATTTAATCTAACCAAAAAATGAGCTTAATCAAGTTAAGATCATACCCATACTACTTCAATTAACCATGGATGAAAAAATTCCACTCATGGGATTTAAGGAACCCACCACATACACATGAAAACAAATTAACATGACTATGGGTAAATCTCTTTGGCTACCTACCTCATCAACGTAGCTTTACAAAACATTTTCAAAAAACAATGGTCATGTAAATGCCAAAAAAACACCCAAAAACACTCAACATCCAAATGATATTATTAAAAATACCAAATATTTATTCTTATACCGAAAAAACATCCAATTGAATATTATAATTATAATTAATTAATTTACCAAACTCCATCTTGGTATAATTCCAATAAATACCCTAAGTCGTCATGTAGAACTAGAAGAAAGACCAGCCAATCACTAAAGACCCATGACATAACCCCAACCACATTCCATTGTAATTACCTAATAGGAGATACAATGTAAAAAATTAATTAAATTAAAACATTAGTAAAACCTATGAAAATTCAACCATGGTCATATTCCTTAATGAAGAGTCTTGCAATGAAATGATTAATCTATATTAGTATCTCTTCTACACAAGATGAAAAAATGAGAAACATATGATTATATTATTATTATTTTTGGATTCTAAAACAAACCATAATTCAGAGACCTCTAAAATTAGTAGTAAGGAAGTGTAATAAGAATGGAAACCACTAGATTTGAGATCTAACTTCAAAATTTTGTTGAATCTCCCCAAAACACCTCCTTGTTGAGGTTTGAAGAAGGAACGTGAGGGAGGAGAAGCCTTCTCTAGATTGTTTACATGTAATAGGAAGAGAAAGGAGGTGGGTTATATAAAATCCTAGTGGGGTTAAAAATACCATTTTAATGGAATTATATAAATCCATATGGTTTGGACACATGGTTATTGAAACCATGTTCCAATCATATGGTTAACTCTATCCAAGGCCACTTACACACATGGTTTAGTCACAGGGTTAGAAAAACCATGATCCAAATGTGAGAACCTCTAGTATTCAACACCCATGCCCCCACACATTTAGGCTGCATGGTTTGAAAAACCATGCACTAACCATTCTATCATCACTCCCTACCAATTGTAGTAAGACACATTTTTTTTCTCAAACCATGCACAACCTATGAATCATTCCTAAAAATACCTTCAACCTTACCAATTTCCCAATATGGCCTCATATGTTCTACCCTTAATTTTTCGATAATCCTGAAACTCATACAAGTGTCATTTGAAATGCACTAAAAACATCCCAAACATCAAGGTGTCACACAGTTTCACCAAAAAATTCCCACCTAACTATAAACCCTTAAAAAAATCCAAAACTCCTAAAACATACCCCAAAGCCTCTAATGATCATTAAAACACTGGGACCACTTCTTGAGCCTCATTCATCAGCTCAAAATAAAACATTAAGGCAGTCCATATCTTGTAATCTCTTTTTGAGTCTTAATTCATGATTTGACCCATCATGTAATGAAAATTAAAATTCCCTTAGAAATATATTGATCAATCCAGATATATTATCTTACAAAATTCTAAGGAATTTGACTCTATATTATCATGACACCTTAATTTAAATTCTTTTGAAACATTATTTTCATGGGAATCTATCCACGTTCTCTAAAATCACTTCTTTGACCCATTATTATTCCTCTATCCCACTTGAATGATTTTTAGCATAAAAAATTCTACCTAATAATTTGGTGTGATGAGGTGGAGAAGGATTTAATTCTCAATAAGACACTCATGTTTCGTAATTTTCTCCTTTAGTACCATTCAATACAACTTTTCATTTTGCCTATAAATAGTTTTATGGAATTCAGAGGGGACCATGAACTTTCATGGAAATTTATTAATTTTTCTCTTTTCATAAAACTCAAAACATTATTCAGAGTACCATGATAAAAATATTTTGTCTTTATATGACTCACTACTTATATTATAAATCTTCTACGGGTGAGGATTCTAAAAATTAAGATTAAAAAAATTTCTCAGATTCACTTGTACAAGCACTACTTGTGAGAAAGAGGACTTTGATAAACATAAATACTCATATTTTATAAAAATTTATTAATCCTAGAAAACCGAAAAAAATATTTATATATTAACCTAATACATATACACATATTATGACATGATTTTTAACACAAAAATAAATTTATTTAAAAGAAAACATTTTGAGTCCATGAGTTCTTGGAATACTAGGATCATAATACATCAAAAGAAACTAAAATAGGACATCATTTTTTTTTTAATTTTTCCTTAGTTACCTCCTAAATACATTTGAGCTTCTAAAACTGCATTGGATATCCTATGGAATACATAAAATAAAGGTCTGATATAATAAACCATATAGGATAATAAACATGATAAGGAAACACAACAAATCAGTCAAAGGGATAACATGATCTCATAAAAGAGAAGGCACACGAGTAACCACATGGAATAATAAAATAGATAACATGGTATAATAGGATCATGGTACCATAGGATATGTGGAAAATACACAGAAAATGATTCAAGTCTATCTTCCAATATTATATCCCATGGTGGATAAAGTCATATAATGTATTTTTTACTCAATAATCACATAAATGACGTCTCATGTGACTACAAAAATACCCATTGAATTAGAGTACTATCTGGGTACTACCCTAATAATGTTTTAATTGACTATGTGTTCCACTTATAGGAATTAAATCATAAGTAATAACATAAAAATTACAAATGGAATGAAAATTGGTTTCATAATCTTGCTTCATATCATAATCAATTGAATTTTCCAAAAGAAGATATTTGATAAATGAACATAAGACAGACATTTAACCATAAAAAAGAAAGAACAATATAGGTAAATATTTTTGATACATATATATATAATTTTTAATCATTCCTTAAAATTAAATAGATATAATGTGGGTTGGAGAGAGAATGGTCATAACATGAAGAAATGGTTGGGTTAGAAAGACCCCTTAACTAAGGATTAACTTCCGTTGTATACATTCAAACCTTACTTATACTAAATATAGGTTTATTATACATATATTATATAGAAATTATTATATATATCATATTATATATAATGTATTTATGACCTTTTATTACCCATTTATTAACAATTCTTTAAGAATGTTACGTTTTTGGAAATAATTGTTTCATTTTTCATGTATGTCTTGATTTTATATTTTCGGTCCTTGAACAATAATCACAGTTAAATCATCTTATTTATGTAAAAAATGATATAAATATCATATATATTTATTATACATATGTATTTATGATAATCCATATATGTTAATGATAAAAATAAATTACATTGTTCATTAAGATGGTAATACTTACATATACATGAATGTCGTTTTGATTTTATCGATTTTTGGAATTAAATTAAAGTAAATATTAATTCATTGATAAAGAATAAATATTATTTCAAATTTATATATATATATATATCATTTATATTAATCAAATCCATCCTTATTTCGATCAAATTAAAAATAAAATGAAAACATTTCCCATCACTACGTGGAGGCAGCAGTCAACACGTATGCCTAGGAAATGTTATTGTTTCTAAAAAAATTGGATAGCAAGAAGGTAGATGTGATATTTTATTCCCATAAGTATGGATAGATCATAAATATCACATATATTAATCCATATTATTCATTCTAAATTCCTTGTATGGAAAATGGGAAGAAATGAATCACAATGCTACGCAAGGTAGTAGTCCACGCTATACACAAGCAACGTTATTGTATCCCCTAATGGAATGGAAGGTCAAAAGGTATATGTGATATAATAATTAAGAAATAAAAATAATTATATATATAATAAATATATAACAAATTTTTAATTATATCTATCCTTTAAAGGTGGTTATCAAAAACAAGTTACTTCGATTTGTGAGTCGGTAGTCGGTCGTACACACGATCAACATTTTTATTTTCTATTTGATGGTAGTGGAGATCGATATAGGTCATTACATGAACATAGTAACATATAATTATATGAAATTTTATAATTTTATTAATTTAAAAGTTTTAATACATAATTTATTATGAAAAAAATAAATAAGTAACTGAATAATTTTAATAAAGACAATTAAATATTTTAATAAAAACCTTCATTGGAACTCTTCTTGAAGACTATTGTGTTTGAATTTGGGAGGACCCAAACATATAGAAAGTGTTTAATAATGTGTTTTATATGTTTTTTTCAGGATTTTTTTTCTGAATTATATTTCTTTATAGTGGTAAATAATTGATGGAGTACAGTTCCCTTTTATAATTGTGGAAAGGGGAACTTCTTGGAAAGTAGTTGAAAATTTCTCAAAATAATCCAAAATGATAAAATCATTAACAATAATAAATATTCCTAATGAACTTATTTTAATTTAATATATATTAAGGAAAAATATTATCATCCAATAATATTTCTACTAGTTCAATTGACAAACATACCCTTATTTTTAATGATTAATCCCCGTTAAATCAACTTTTACCTTAACAATAATAATTAATTTATACTTTTTTTATTAGTTATTGTAAAAAATTAAGTTGAAGTAATTAGATAATATAAATTATTATAAATCCGTATATAACATACACTTTCAAAAATTCAACTAATATAAGTGGAATAATTTAATTTAAAATTAATCTCATAGATACGTTGAAAAAACTGGTTTTCCCGAAATTCCATTTTCGACCATAAGATGTTCTTATAATACATATATTATAAGAAATTTGGATTAAATGAATTTAAATTAATATTTTTAGATAATATATATATATATATATGTATATATAATTTTAATAATACTTAATTAGGAGTTATTTTAAATCTTTAAAATGGTGACACATTATGCAGTTTAAAAGAAATCACTATAAATGCGTTTATCAGCATAAGAATAAAATTTTACTAAAAAATTATATAAATATGACTTAAATTGAATTAATTGGTTTTTTATATAAATAGATAAAAATTATTTTAATTATAAATAAAATAAAAAATGTGATTTAATTTATAAAAATAAACGATAATTTTATAAAAAATAATATTTTTAACAATTCATTAAAAATTATTATTTTTCAATAAATAAAAAACATTCACCCTATATTAATATCAATATGATGATTTTAAAAAATGATTTTTTTTGAAAATAAGATTTCAGAATGGTTGAAAAAATTATTTTAATATTTTCAATAACAAATATATAAATAATCATTTCTAGAATTTTTTTGAAACATATAAAGACATTACCATAATTTAAGTACTTATTTATCAATATATCTTATTTATCTAAAAAATTATACTTATTTTTTTTAAAAAATTATTATTCTTACTCATGACTTCAGGTTTAATGGCTTTGATATAATGGTCTTGTTCAAATCATAATATTAATAGTATATCACGGTTCGTTAAAACATAGTCTTGCATGTTACACAAGCTATCGAAGAAATTAAATTTATTTAAAGTACTAGATATATTTAAATGTATTGAGCTGTTAAATTATAATCTATGTTATGAATTTCATTTTATATATTATTTCAAATATAAAATTATTCATTTAAAATATTAGTGAGTTACAATTTATCCGGGAAAGAAGAAAGTGGAAAAAAACTCAAATCAGGTCAAGTACCTAGGTTCTGGCACTACATCAAACCATGTAAGTATTACTAATAGAATGGGATAAAGGATAAATTTTATATAATAATATTACACTATATGGGCTTAGTATATGAGAAAAAATTGGTATTCTCGAAAACATATGAATCCATTGACCATTAGTTCATTATCATATGGAGCTCATCTAGTAAGACATTGAAGACTCTAGACATGTCATGATGGATAATAACTTGATGTTATACTTCCATTTCTAGAACCCCCTTAGGATAATTGACTTAAATGTTTCTAATAATAAACAATCTCCCTATAATAATTAATCATATACCATTCTAGTATAAGGAATTGCCACTAGGTTAAGATAGATGAGTAGGATCAATGCCTAAAAGTAGATTTCAATGATAAATGAGTGTGGGTCTAATGGATCTTCCACACATGTAATGATTTTATAGATCTCCTTCATGATGTTTTTTAGTGTCAGGTTATGTGTACATCATAGTTCCTTATCTACCCCCAATGAGACCTCTTGTTAGAGTTTTTGAGTAGGTTTCTAACAGATATGAACACAATCCTCCTGTATCATAGTAATTTTAGAATCAGTCATTGGGACCACCAATTTCTTATAGGGATCCCAATATTTAGTGTAATGTACAATGAAATCTTAAAAACAATAAAAATTTTAGATGACATGGAGAATATCTAAATGGTGGTGAAGGTGTTTTTAGGGATATTGTGAAATGAATAGTGGAAAGATACTCAACTATACCCAAACATCCAATTTAGGATTTTGTTAATTATTTTAATTAATATACATAATAGGTGAATATTAGGGAGGATAAATAAATTACCAGTAAAGCATGAGTCAATCCGGGGTTTTACTTGTTTTTTTTGGAAATGGGGAATTACACATTGGATTTTCAACACCCTGTAATGATAATGTGTTAGTTGAAAAAATGATATGACTCATTTAAAAAAGGTGAACCTTTATTTTTATGAGCCTACATGATTTGAACTCAAAAGTTAAGATTGTGAGTCGTAGAGTATTTATATGGATGGGTGACCCTCTGGGATGTTTCCTTGGGATTATGTGAGTGAGGAAAAAACACACTAAAAGAACATGTGTTGGCCTATAGGGAAATCCATTAGTCCAATAATAAAACCATGCGAGTAATATTCTATGGTGTGTTGGGAAGGCAACAATGTTATTACATGAGACCCATGTGAAGAATCTTTCCTTGATGTTAATATTCTATTTGAGATATCTTGTTAGGACTTAACAGGTAGTTTCAAGTGAGTCCCTGGACAGATCTCACCATAATGAGCCTTAAGTCACCATGTGTGGTTTTGGATAGGCATCTTGATGAATAATTTGATCTAACAATATTTATTTCCATTAATTTGACTAGGACAGTTTCAAATTAAAATATTGTTTTTTTATTTAATGAGAGAAATTTTCCCATTGGTTTTTTTAGCAATTGATTTATGTAATATTATGATGTCTCCAATTTTAGATGATGATGTTTTGTATCATCGTACCAATAAGAAGATGTTTTGATAGTATCCATGAGGAATCTTGTGGTAAAAAACTCTGATAAATTCCTCTCATTTACCAGAATGTTGTTGAGATTATAGTGTGTGATGCCCATGCTCTATGAAAAGCAATTACACCTATTCCCATTTAGTCTATAGTTGTTGAACCTTAGTGATATGGATCTCATAATCATGCTTAGGAGTTATTTATCTATAATACACCATTATTATAAGGCTCAAATTATCCTCATGATGATGAGTATTTTTTGAGGAAGATAGACATTTTGTTTGATATCTGGGAAACACCTAATTCGAATAAGGTAAAATATGAAAGATTTAATCTAGAAGGAAATTTAAGGAGATAGTGGAAAAGTAATAGGGTTTAGAGTGGATGTACTATAATTTTATTTTCAATGATTATTTCAATCCATAATATATGTTCCTAGCAATGGATATGTATTTTTTTAACTTAATAAGTCTGAAAGGACCGTGACAATGTTTGCGAACCACTTTGCTGAGACTCTGCATTTTTAAACATATATTGTATTGAATGAGAAGATAAATGATTGATTTTTTTATATAGGAATTCAATATTATATTTATTTTTTAGTTTTCTTACTGAATCTCTATTCTTATGTTGAAATTCTAGATAGGGTATAGAAGGTTGAGCATGCCCTAGCTGGTAAGTCAGGGTTAATGAGAGTACCTTTTTGTCACAATGCAGTTATATGAGCTTCTTTAAAGGAATTGGAAATTGTGATGAGTCTCATATTTATTATTAATAGAAGTGATCTTCCATGATTCTTGTAGTTCCTGGTTGAAGACCTTTGACATTCATCTAGTGTGTCAAGTATAGAAATTTTTAATAGGTTTTCATTGAGACACCCAAGATCTGCGGTTCCTATGAATGTTATGGAAACTTGATGAAATTATGTTATATATTTTCTACCCCACATTGTTTCGTGGGATAATCATCAAAAAAAGTACTAAATTTAATCTAGATTCTTCTTGAACTAAGGGGTTCCGACCATAGGCATCCAAAAAAAGTTTCATTATGCATTTGAAGAGTTTATAGAGGAAACTAACATAATTCAATTTACTATGATATGTAACATCACTATATATTCATCTTTAGTGAATGCTTTATTTGATACTGGTGAATCTCAATTGGTTATATCAACTGTTATTATATACCTACTAATGTTTCCTATGAATCTTTATCTTATGTGATGGATATTACTACTCCCCTTGAAATAAAGAGTTAATAAGGTCTCCATTGTCCTATATGTGTTTTATTTTTTTTATATTGATATTACTTTGGATTTTCTATTGCTTTAAATAAAACCTCTTGATTATATTCTACATATGGACTAGATTATTTCTAATAAGGCCCGAATTGACTACTTTCTTTGAGGGGTCTCATTTACTATTCTTGAGGGGGTGTTCCATATCATTTAAGTAGAATGAGACATATGGTCTAGTATATATTGACCTTATTATATATAGGTAGGGAATTAAATAGTTGTGTTTTCATTTGATCGGTAGTGGGAGTCTTTGAGTGATGATATCTCTTTAATTTTCATCCAATTTCTAGACATTTTTCCATCTGAGTTCTCTGGTTTTCCCCTGGTAAGAGAGGTGGAGTTCTATATTGATTTACTTCCTAGTACTCAACCAATATCAATACCTTCTCACCATATGGAACTAGATAAAATTAATTAGTTGAGGGATTATTTGGATGATCTGTTAGATAAAGGATTTATACTCTTGATTATTTAACCTTGGGTAAAACTTATTCTCCTTTAAAATAATAGTGATCATACGCATCGACTATGTGTTGATTACTAGAAACTCAACCATGTTACAATAAAGAACAAGAATATGGTTCTCTATATAGATGTTTTTTGACATGTTTAAAGGGGTGAAGTGGTTCTCAAATAGTGATCATTGATATGGTGTTCACTAGTTGAGAACAAGCGAATCTAATATTCAAAAAATATCCTTCTAAATATGGTATTTCCATTATGAGTATCTTATCAGGACATTTGGTCTAAACAATCATCCTTAAGTATATATGAATTTTACGAATATGATCTTACATGAGTATCTTGAAACATCTATGGTGGTATTTTTGGATCAAATAATATTTTACTCTATGTCTTTGGGGGGGGGGGGGGGATCATGTGTGTTATTAGAGATTTGTTCAATAATTGTAGAGAAATCAATAAATTTATGAAAACTTATTGAATTGTAATTTCTAGATGTGGAATTGAGGTTCTTAGTATAGGTGGTCTCAGAACATGGTTTCTCAGTAGATCACAGGAAAGGTAAAGTTTCTATGATATGGGACAAATCATGTAATATTTTTCAAGATTTATAGTTTCTTGGGTTTAGTAGGGTATTATCATAAGTTTGTAAATTTTTTTTGGATTCATCAATGATCGTATCACTAGGAATGGTATAAAAATTTCTCATGATGATAAAAGTTAGATTTATTTTGTTGATATGAAATTTCTTTTGACAATTATAATGATGTTGACTCTTCTAGAGGTTGGGAAGGGCTATGTGTTCTTTTTTATGCATTAGGCTTGAGTTTGGGTTCAGTTATTTTATATGGTGATCATGTGGTAGACTATGGCTCTTGGTAGCTTCATCCACATGATGAGAATTTCCCAATTAATTAACTAGAAATCATAAATGTGATGCATGAACTTATGTTTTGGCATAAAAACATTTTTATGAAATGGTTTACTATGTATTCTGATCTCAAGAACTTGAGTTATATCTTCTCTCAAATTTTTTTGATTCTCTATTAGATGCATTGGGTGGGGTACTAGTAATATTTTTATTCCAATATTTCCTATTATATAAGTAAATGGAATGTCATTATTTATTATTTGAGATGGAAACTTCTGACCCATGTCATGAAAGAATCATCAGAATAGTAGAACACAATGGTACTCTTTGTATAGATCCATTTATGAGTCTAGTAAATAGTGGTTGAGTTTCTCTTGTCTAGTGTTTAGTTTACCTCTTCTCTTATTTATATGATTCTCTCAGAGAAGTAGCTTGATGATGGATTTCCTTGAATTAGGAACTCCCTTTTTGGTGGGGAGACTGTTTATGGGTGGTCATTCTCTATAGATTGTATTGTAATATTGGTCTTGATTAAATATGTTATGGGTATTTATATAATTAATTGTAAATTTTTCTCCCATGAACCAAAAATATGTTCTATGACATACAGTGATGGTTTTTGTGGCTAGGTATGAGATGATACAAAGTTAATTTTATCTCCTATTTATATACATTACAATAGTTCAATGTCGACAATGAGAGACCTTCATGTTTTGTTTAGCTACTTCCAGTTCTGACAAGGAAGTGGGATGATATTTCTAGATACATTGTGGTTGGATTTCCGTATACCCCTATAAGAAGGAATTTGATATAGGTTGACAAAAATAATATAACCAAATCATCTCACTTTATACCCATTCATGATATAAAAAAAGTTTAGGATTTGTGAAATCACAATATGAAAGTGATTTTTGGTTTCTATATAGTTATATCTTCTATAGTCTATAATAGAGATCCAATTTTACTTCTTTCTTTTTGGATGACCTCCATGAGGTGATGGGTTCTCATGTTCAATTGAGTATGTCATACCATCTGAAGATGGAGTTCGAACATTGAGTGTTATACTGATTATTGATGATATTTTTTATGCCTACATTATTGACATTGGAGGATCTTGGGGTTACCATTTGAGATTGGTTGAATTCACTATTAATAATAGTTACCGGTTCATAATCAGAATAGATCCTTGTAAGGAATTGTGGTGGCATTGTTAATATTCATTGTGTTGGTCAATGATCAGGGACAATTCATTGGTTGGAATGAGTTGGGTTTCATAGGAATCAAAAAATATTCAGTTGATTTGTTAGATAATGTTTACTAAATAGAACTAGTATAAATATTATGTTGATTTGAATTATATATCGTTGGATTTCTTCATTGGTGACCAACTATTCTAGAAATTTCTACCAGGATTATGTGTTTGATGGCTGTGATGGAAAGGGAAGTACTCTCTTTTTTTGTGGGACCTTTTGAGGTCATTGAGTAGGTGGGTAAAGTGTAGTATCGTTTATCACTTCCACTATAGTTGATGTTGATACATAATATTTTCCATGTTTCACAGCTTCAAATATATCTTTCTAAACCATCTCATGTCTTGAGCATGGAGGATCTAATTATTTAGAATGATATATCTGTTACTAAGTATCCAGTCAAGAAAGTTGATTCTGAGAAAAAATTACTTCATGGGATAATGATACATTTGGTCCATGTTCTATGGAAGTAGGTTTCTGATTCCCATGAAATAGAGGAGAAGGTAGAATTGGTGATAGATTAGTGGCATTATCTATTTTTTATGGATGTTTACCCATAGTATTTTGGGGATATAAAGATTCTATAGTGGGGATGTTGTAACATAATGTTCCTTATTTTTAGTTACTCCTCACTCTTTATTTTGATCATGTTTTGGTTGGGGATTATCTCAGTTTATATCTGGTTAAATTTTGAAAATATTAGAGTCTCTTTGTGTTATTCATAGATGGCGTATAATTTTCCCAAACTGTGTGCCACCCAATTGAAAAATGTGTATGCCTAGACAATGGGGTTTCTCATGGTTGGATCATGACTTGTAAAATCATATATCCTTTCCTAGCTAACTATTTATACGAGATATTTTTATTCTGAAAATTTATGTAAAATTATCTAACCCCACTATTTAACCCCCACTCAACCCTCACTCAACCAAATTCAATTTTTATGGTTTATAAGGATCTCAAGAATTGATTTTGGATCCTTAAAACCATTATTTTGATGGATAAAATCATGATTGATCATGTAGAATCTCCTCATATTTTTTAAATCTCCTCCCCTTGGATTATCTTGATTTATTCTCTTTCCCCCCATTTTAGTTTTATCGATCATCATGTTTGTGATGGATCTAAAATTTATTTAAATGGATATTTATTCTCAATATGGTATCTTTATCTTCATTATCATCATTATTCTTTGTAAAATCTCATTGTGTGTGAAAATTATTGATTTTCATCTGAATATTCTTCCATTCTTGTTGGATATATCAGTCCCTTTAAGAAAGATGTATGAACAATGTTTCAAATTCCCTATGTTCTGGGTGATTATTGACAACTTTGATGTGGAGTGGCACTTTTTATTGATTTATTTTTACATATACAACTTTATTATCATCATGAATTATATTATGAATATTAATTTCTAGATAGAATATAATGATCATAGAGTTTAGTTCTTATCTGCTGATGGGGTCACTCATGTTTTCTAGGTTTATTAATACTCAATATCAAAAATAGAGGTGAATGTTTTCCCATATTATGGGGAAATTTTATTCCATTTTTAAAGGAATTTCATGATGTAGTTGACCCTTTGTTTTGTATTCAACTTAAAATAGTGGTGTGTACGTACGCTCGAGGTATTTCTAAATAATTTTTCTAGTTTACCTCCCTAGGGAGAGGATGATTTTAATATATATGTTATCCAAGTATGATTCCCATATCACAGTTATCATACCATAAAGAACTTGATGAGTTGGTGGAACATAAGGTCCAACATGAGTACCTAGAGGCTAAAGTATTTATTCTCCCAAGTATATCACTCTGGGATTTGCCTACCCTCTTTTCAAAGAAGGAATACTTGGTCCTAAAACTTTGTATTGATTATCAAATGTTGATTCAGGTGACCATTAAAAACAACTATCATTTTCCATGTATTGATGATCTCATTGATAACCATATACGAGCTTGTTGGTTTTCTATTTTTGACCTATGTTCAACGTACCAGTAGTTGAGATTTTGATAAGAGGATATTCCTAAGACAATGTTCATGAGCTATAATATGGATTTTGAGTTTTTTGTTATTCCATTCAGTATGACTAACTCTCCTATGGTGTTTATGGATTTAATAAACCATATATTTCATTAGTTCATAGAATATTAGGTTTTTTTTGTGTATGATATTTTGGTTTACATCATGTTAGAGGAGTAGCACATGTACCATTTGTATATCATTCATCAAACAATAAAGGAAAATAGTCTATATGGTATGATTTGAACATGTGAATTTTGGATCTTAGATGTGATGTTTCGAGGGAATGTGATACCTAAGGGGGTGGGATAATTTTAGTAGATCGTAAAAAGGTAAATGTAGTTATATCTTGAGATCATCCCATAAATGTGTTTGAGATATGGAGCTTCTTGCATTTGGATGGTTACTATAGATTATTTTTAAGGACTTAAGTATGATTGAATCTTTGCTGATATATTTAAACCATAAGGGTGTAAAATATAAAGGGAATGACAAGTGGCATAGATCTTTTGAGGATATGAATATGAGGTTGACTTTAGAATCATTTTTATTCTTGTAGAACCAAGATCGGGTTATGATGCTTGTTGTGATTCTTCTAGTTTCGGTTTGGGTTGTGTCTAGATTCAAGGGATGTAGGTGGTGGATTATGGCTCATAATAGTTATTCCCTCATTTGAATAACTACCCAACCAATTATAATGAGTTCTTAGTGGTTATGCATGCACTAAAAACATTCAATCATTGTATCTTTTAGGAGAGGGTTATGGTATATTCTTATAATTAGAGCCTAGAATACATTTTTAATCATAGGGGTTTTAATTTATGACAAAGCTATGTGGAATTGTATCTTTAGATATTTTATATTTATATTTATTATTCCTTTGGAAAAGTTAATGTGTTCCCTTATGTGTTTAGTGAAAAATTAATGACAGAATCCTTTAGGGATTTAGTCGAGGAGTGGTCTCTAATGAGATTGTTTTATAAGATGATCATAAAAATTGGGTGATAAATCCCTGTATTTCCTCATTGGGTTTTCATAAACTCATATGGGGAAGGATTCAATTTGGGCGATCATTGATTGAATCACAAAATCAGTGAATTTTATACCTATTAGTCAGATGATGAAATTATAACATCTTGGGAACTTACACATCCTAGATATTTTTAAGTTTTATGGGGTTCTATATATTAATGTTTTTGATAGGGAAATAAGGTTCACATGTAGGTTTTTTAATGGCTTATATGAGGTGATGGGTTCCAAAGTTAAATTAAGAAAATATTGTCATTGATATAAGGATAGAAAAACATATAGGGATAACCATGTTTTAGAGGAAATGGTATAGGTTTGTGTTATTCATTTTGGTTGATATTGGAAAGGCATTTTTCTCGGTTTGAACATTCCAATATAAATATTTATCTGTATTTTAAAAATATAGAGCCCTTTGAGGTTTTTTATAGATGTCCATGTAGATCTCCCTTATGCTAAGAAGAGTTAGGAGAGTTTTCCTTGGTTGGGTTGAGTCTTGTTCAGCTGATGATAGAGATGGTGCAGTTGATCTAGAGGAGATTGATCATGGTAAAGATTCCTTATAAATATTATATGGACCATCCTCATTATCCATTAGTGTCTGGGATTAGTGATTAGGTCTTTCTCAAAGATCCACGTTGATCAGGACATCATTGGTTGCATAAGTAGGTATGTTGGTACCAGGATTTGTGGCCCCATTTGAGATCATTGGAAGACTAGGGAGGGTGTTATAAAGGCTTCACTTACCATATGGTTTGACATCTATCCTTGATGTGTTTCATATTTTCTATATGAGGATTTATATACTAGATCCCTAGCATGTGATCATATGGGAGGATATTGATCTTGAGACCAACACCACCTTGACAGAGTATCTAGTTAAGATTATGGATTTCCATGATAAACTACTACATGGAAAATGTTTTCATATGGTCCTCATATTATGGTATTGGAGAGGGGATATCCATAAGTCATGGGTGTGCGAATCATTTATGTGGAAATGATGAATTTATATTTTTCTAGTTATAACATGTTGATGTCTTTCTAGGGGTATAAATCATTTAGGAAGGGGGTATTATAACATCATGTTACATTCCTTCATGTATTTCTTCCCATATATTTAATTTTTTTATTATTTAATTGGGTGATTTATGGGACTAATAAGGATGGTGAATATTTTATAAGAAAAATGACCAAAAATTTGGCGATGTATGTTTGTTTGTAATTAATAGTCTTCTTAAAAATGTTGTAATGGAATAGAGGGGCTCTTCCTATGTTCGGGAACACTCAGAGTATGGTATTTTAGTTTTTCATCTTAAATAGATTTTTTTAGAATAATGGTGATTTACATGTCAGGTAAAGAGGTTACATGAGGTGTATACATATTCTAGTAGATTTAGTGAACTAACGTAGGGTGTGAAGGATTGACATAGCATGTAATAGGTTCATGTCATGTAATGGAAAATATTAGGTTTTTAATAAAAAGTTGATTTTTTTTTGGAATCTATTAGTTTCTTGGATTACCAAACATGTAAGGGTATAAAATGTTGTGTAATAGTCATGATTTGGGATTTTAGTGTGGTAAATGAGTGTTTTAATATTTTATTTATTTAAGGATTCCATTATCTCAACCTAGAGGCTCCCCTAGGTGATTTTGGATGATTTACTTCCTTTTGGATCTCTTTGTTATCTATTTATCACTATTGTGGTTGTATTTCTTCTCAATGGGTATGTATTCATGTTGTTTCTTCTTTTCATTTGGTTGGGACTACAGGTTGAGAAATGGTTGTGTTTATATTTTTTATTGGATATTGTTTTATACTAATCCTTTTTAGTTTATTATTGTGGATTGTCTTTTGAAATTCATTCTCTTCGTCTCTGGCCACCATTGATGAAGGCAGATAGGTTTCTACTATGTTGACGTAGGTGTTTCTATACTTTTGGTTAATTTGATGAATTGCATGTTATTTATCATAAATTCTTTTAGTATTTTCATTGATTATAAGTTATAAGTGGTTTTAAAGGATTTTTGGATGAGAAAATATATATAAAAAGGGGTTTTACTTTGAAAATGGGTTTTCAGGATTTAAAAATGGGTTTCAAACTCGAAGCCTCATGCAAGAGATGAAAAAAATGGTTCTACTGATTCAAAATCTTGTGGATATGGATTAGACTGGGTATAATTCACATGTTAATTTATGTTGTTTATGCCCTCAATTTTAATGGGTGATCATGTATTCTTCATTTTTTTACCAAGATTGGGTCACCATAGGATTCATAGGTAGGGAAAGTTAGAACTGAGATTCATTGGACCATTTGAGATCGTGGATTGAATCATACTAGTGGCATATCTATTAGATCTTATATATATGTAAAGTGTTATGCATGATATTTTCATGTGTCACACCTTCAGAAGTATCACCTTAACCCTTCTCATGTGATCGATGTTGTTGATGTTGAGCTTGAGGTTGATGTGACATTTGAAAAGAATCTGATTATTTTTTGTGGATCGTAGTGATAATTTTTTATGGGGAAAGACTATGCCATTGGTTTGAGTTCTATCGAAGAATGCTCATGTTTAAGAGGAAACATAGTAGAGCGAACCAAATATATGGGCTGAGTGGCCTAACCATTTGACCTTCTAAAACCCAAAGATTTTTAAATAAATTGAAATATATGAAATAGGCAGTCTCTACATAATGATTTTTTTAAATAGATAGTTGTAAACTAGCCGTTAAATATAATTTTTCCACTTCTATGATTTGAATTATAAAAAATGGACATACATGGTTGCGATCAGTATGTTTTTTTGAGCCTGATAAGAAAATCATAATTTTTAGTGAGTAGTAAAATACCCTTATGAATATTAATTTTACCCTTATGAATAATAATATGACCAAATGAATTGTAAACTCACTAATTAATGTATTTATAATAATTTTATTAGAACTTGATTTATTTTTAAATGTTTTATAAAATAAATTATAGTTTTAAAATTGTTATTTTTTGAATAAATTATGATTTTATTTAAAAATTAATTTTCTCATATTTATAAAATAATACTGATAAAATAGAGTTCATTTTTGAATTTTATATTTCAAAAAATGTTTAGGGTGTATTCTTGTGATTCTTCTTGCAATACTATAATTTTTTATGAGTAGTGAAATATAGTTATTTACCCTATATATTCATTATATGTTAAATACACTATTCCTAGCTTCATGGATGATTTAAGCACCCTTGGTTCAAACTAGCATTATTTATTTAATATTTTGGGTCACATGAATCATGAGTATACAGTCTAGAGAAAAAATATTTAGCTAATGATTAAAATAATCAAAAACCCCTCCCCCTCCACTATAAATACAAACCCCATCCCCCTCTTCCTCTCACACCTCTCAAGATTTGAGTATTGTATAACATCTTCCCAATACACTTCCCAAGGATCTTCTTCACATAAAAGACCTTATGGTCTCTCCCAAATCCAAAACCAAAGGCCTTAAGGAGGATCTTAAAGAGAATACATCAAAAGGTAAAAATCCACTTCCATTTTCTTGTGTTTTCTTTTCAATTATTTTCTTTTCATATACTCTCTTCGGATACCATTTTCAAAGAGTCCTGAAATATCCAGTTTTACATATATCCTGGATTGTTATCTTGTTTATATGTAAATTCATCATCATTCTTCCTCTCCTCTTACTCTTATTCTAAAAATAAAAACACTATCTGTGATGTGTTGATTTACCAACAATGTGGATGATGTGTCTTCAATTTCCTTTACATCCATAAAATCTAGTTGTAAAACCACTGTAATAGTTGAAAAAGATTATAAAGTGTATTATATGACCTATATTATGTTTTTAAATAAAATTATATTCATAATATTATAGGTATATGATGAAACAAGTTTGTGATTATCGAAGAACATCCAAAATGATATAAATGATTATCACTAATGATTTATCAAATGATTCATCATCATACCATATAACCAAAATGATTTATGGAATAATTTAATATTATGTAAATATATTGATGCCATTTCATTCCACTTAGGGTGTTTTTCTTCTATTCTATAAGAATATCCTTTACAAATTGAAAGTGGAAATCCTGTAAAGAAGGCACCCAAAACGATGGAAATAACCAAATATTATTAAAAAATGGGTTGAATGATGTTATAAAATTACCATATAGTATGTTATAAATAAGATTATAATTCATTAAAATACTAATAACACCCTTTAAACCATTATATAGGAGGTTTAAACAAGTTTAATGTTGGAAAAACTCAATATAAAGAAATTCTCAACCCAATTTCCATTCATTGGGTTTTCCAATTCATTAATTATGTGGTAATAAGATTATTTTTGTAATGAAATTTTGTTTATATTATATTATATTATGTGGATTTATAGTGCACAATAATATTTTTTTTCTTTTGTTTATTCTCATATCAATTACAATATATTTTTAGGGAATTTTCTTATAAAATCTTATTTTAAACTTATAGTTTTAAAAAATTCAAAATGAATGTTTCTATGCTAGTATTATTATTTGATGATTATGTTATAGTTCTTGGCAATTTTTTAATGAGATGGGTGGGACCTATATCTCTCTCCAATGCATTGGGTATTTTTAATTTGGATGTCGACCGTATAGTTACTCCAAGTGTAGCTGTGATGGTTACACCATAAAGTAGCCTTGAGGGTTACATTATAAGGCAGCTATGAGGGTTAAAAATCATAAGGTATCCACAAGGGTTACAATATAAGTATATAATTCCCCAATATAACCTTATGGTTTTAATTTTTTATAGAAATATTACGTTTCACAAGGTAAGTATATATAGGTTAGAATAATGTCTTTGTAAAAATAATTTCATATTTTTATAATTATTCACTGATTAGTGGTTTATTTCCTTATTTTTATATACCTTACTAAGATTTTAATGATCATCCCATATTTATAAATGTTTTTCAATGGTATAAGGATGTGTAAGAGAAATAATGAAGTCATGTTAAATGTTATGAATATTTTTGAAAGAAATTGGGCTGTTATTTTGTGTTAAAATTTTTATGTTTTGGAAGAAAGGGATACTATTTTAATGTTACCCACATTGTATTTATATGGGATGATTTTTTTGATTTATTTCATAAATATAAAAAAATATAAACCGAAAAGATCTTTTGGAATTTAATGATTTGAAATCTAGTGGAAATAGCTATATTATGTAATGTTTAAGGTTGGGACCTTATAGTTGGTATCATATCATGGTTTAGAAAACATTAAGAGTTAGTTTTATGTTAAAAAAATTATATAAATTAATTTTACATTATTTTTATGTTAAAATTTTATATCATTTAAAGATTTCCATGTCTCTTCATCTAGGATATGTCTGTTCAGAATGGTTTTCCATAGAAGAATCAATGATGATAAAGTTGGAAGGAACTAAGAGGCTGATATCTTTTCGAATCTGCAACTAGGAATGGAGGGAATTGGAAATTAGTATTTTTTAATAGTAATGTATTGCCTAAGGTTGGTAATAAATAGAAGTTTAATCCATGCAAGAGAATAACTAGAGTTACCACAAAAAAAACTGATGATAGTGGAACATTTTATAAGGCAACACCCTCCATCTTTCAGTGGATCTTCTGAACCAATAGCTAATGGAAGATGGATTAAAGCACTTGAAAAGATATTTTATGTCATGGGATATTCATATAATCAAAAGGATAGTCTTTACATTTATTTTTTTGAAGGTGAATTTGATCTGTGGTGGTCAATATTCAAGAATATCAGGGATAGAGAGGAGATTGAAACTTTAGAGTGTTATTAATTTAAAATTATTTACCATGTAAAATATTTTACTAAGATAGTACGACTTAGTATGGAGTAGAAATTACTTGAACAAAGGAAAAAGGAGGAAGATTAAATGAATGTGTATGAAGAAAACATCACCCGAATGGAAAGGTATAGTCCAAATATTATTTGGGATATTGATTGAAAAATTAATCACTTTTACTCAGGATTGATTCCAAGATACCAAAGAAACTTTTTCTCCCAAGAATCCAAAAGTTATGAGAAAATTTTCTGATGTGCTGAGAGGGTATAAATGGTGTTTGATGATGACCACTTTTACTTTTACAAAAAATAGATGAATAGGTCTAGATGGAAAGATATGGGTAAGAATCAATCAAAGAAATCTGATGGTAAGAAATCATAGTTTCTATTTCATGAAAAGTGTGGTAAAAAGACCCCAATGGAATTTATTAACAAAACCAAGAAGTGTTTTCGATGTGGTAAGTTTGGAAATATAGCTCAGGATTGTAATGAAAATGTTCATAAGATCAATTATTATAATAAAACATCAAAATATTTAAAATGTGGTGAGATGAGAAATTATGAAAATGCTTTCCCAAAGAAAGATACAAGTGATGGAAAATAGATAGAATATAAGAAGAAAGGTGTAGTGAGATCCTTTGCGACTACATTAGTAGATGTCGATCTATATAATGAATTGGTATCAGGTAATTTTTTGTTTATTCTGATTTTGATAATGTCTTATTTTATACGGGGTATATATATTCCTTTATTTAAGATAAATTTTCTGTTAAAATGAAAATATCACCTCAACAAATGAGACAAAAACATATTATTAAAACATTATGGGGAAATGTTATAGAAAAATGCATTTTAATAATCTTTCTATTGTTATCCATGGAAATAAATTACCAAAAAACCTTATTTATTCCCCTTTGTAGAGTTTGATATCATTTTGGGTATGGATTAACTTTATATTTATCATGCTAAGATTGATTGTAGATCTAAAATAGTTATTTTTTCAGAAATATTTTCAGATTATATATATGTATGAACCCACAAAATTGATATCATATCAAAATGTTGAGAAAATATTGAATGATGGAAATGAATGTTATATTGCTCATATTGTTGATAATAAGGGAACTGTTCAGATTAATGATGTGCCAGTGGTAAATGAATACCTTGATGTTTTTCCTAACGAGTTACCTGGTGTTATACCTGATCAGGAAGTTCAATTCACTATTTACATAATTCATGATGATAAGACAATTTAAAACCCCCTTATCAAATGGATCAAATGGAACTAATTGAATTGGAAAATCAGTTATTGGAGTTTCTTGATAAATTCTTCATTTATCCTTGCACTTCACTTTGGGGATATTCTATTTTGTTTGTTAAAAAGGAAGATGTTTCCATGATAATTTTCATCATATTATAGAGCTTTGAATAACATTACTGTTACGAATTCGTAACCTTTTCATCACATTGATAAATTTTTTGATCAACTCCAGGGAGCTCTGTAATTTTCCCAGATTGACTTGAGATCTGGGTACCTTAAGCTGATCCTGAAGGAGGATGACATTCCAAAAATATCTTCTCAATCTAGATATATTCATTATGAACATTTTGTTAATTCCGTTTGGATTAACTAATTCACATACTGTATTCATAGATATTATGAATATAATATTTCATGAGTTATTGGATAAGTTTATGGTTGTTTTTATTAAATAAATTATGGTATATTATAGAATTAAAAAGGAGAAGAAAAAACATATGAGGATTATTTTAAAAACCTTAAAAGAAAAGAAAATATTATGAAAATTCAGAAATTGTGAATTTTTGTTGAAGCAAACTTATTTTCTGGTTCACATTGATTCTAAAGATGGAATAAATATTTATCCGACTAAAAAAAGAGATGTTGAAGAATTACCAAGTACCATAAATATTACTAAGACTCATAGTTTTCTTAGATTGGCATGCTATTACTGAAGGTTTGTTGAAAACATTGCACGAATATCCAGACTACTAACTTAGTTAAATTGAAAATGATTTAAATTTACCTGGATAAAATAATGTGATGATTGGTTTTAGGAATTAAAAAGAAGATTGGTGAATTCTCCATTTATGACCCTACCTTCCAGAAATGGAGAGTTTTTCATATATTGTGATACTATATTAAAGGGACTTTGTTATGTTTTTATGGAAAATGATCAGGTAATTTCTTATGCTTCAAGACAACTAAAACCTCTTGAGTTAAATTATCCAACACATAATTAGAAATTATTAGCTATGGGTTTTTACATTTAAATTTTGTTGGAATAATATATACGATGTCAAATGTGAAATATATACTGACCACAAAAGTGTTAAGTATATATTAAATCAAAATGAATTAATCATGAGCCCAAGAATATGGCTTGAATTGATAAAAGATTATGATTTCATGACCAATTTCCATCCTAGAAAAGAAAAAAAGTGGTAGAATCTTTGAGTCAAAAACATCATATATCATTAACTACGTTATGGCTAGAACAAGTCCATTCGATTAATGATTTAATGAATTTTGGCTTTGAATTTTTTAGTGTGGGAAATTACTCTATTTTTTCAGGTTACAATATAGTCATATTTTCAGACAAGAATTAAGAAATTATGTAAGAAACAAAGGGAGTTATAGAAAATGGTAGAATTAGTTAAAATGGGTATGTTTCAAGAATTTAACATTGATAAAGATTGTGTCCTAAGATTTTTAAATAGATTATTTGTTCCTTGTGATTCTCATATAAAGATGGAATTTTTGTGTGAATACCATAGTTCTCCATTTTATGTTCATTCTAGAATAAAAAAATGTATAGAGGCCTTTAAATGTATTACTGGTGGGATGGAAAAAAAGATATATTGCATATTTTTCCGTGAAACATTTAAAATTTCATCAAGTAAATATTGAGCAGTAGTTATAAAAGGGTGTGCTTTATCCTCTACCAGTGCCATAGTGAAAATGGGAAAATATATCCATGGACTTCATTGTGGAACTAACAAAGACTTCTCTAGGTAACAATTCAATCTGGGTTATTATTGATCGAAAGACTAAATTTACTCATTTATATCCTATTAAAGATACAATGTCTTTAGGTCATCTCTCTTGATTATACCTCAATGATATTTTCATGTTTCATGGAGTTCATCTTTTCATTACACCTGACCTTGATCCTAGGTTCACTTCTAAATTTTGGAAAATCCTTCAGATGTCATTGGGAAAAATTCTTTTTTTGGAACATCTTTTCATCCTCAATCAGATAGACAATCAGAACAGATGATTCAAATTTTGGAGGATATACTTTGAGCTTGTTTAATATATTACTAGGGAAGTTGGGATCAACAAATTTCTTCAGTTGAATTTTCTTATGACAATTGTTTTCATTCTAGTATACAAATGGCACCTTTTGCGGAATTATATGAGAAATGATGTCGAACTCCAGATTTTTGAGATGAAGTCAGGGAAAGGCAGATGATGGGACTAGAATTAGAAGAGGAAATTTCTAATAAAGTGATGATGATCTAGAAACACATTGGGATAGCTCAGAGTAGGCAAAAAAGTTATGTTGATAATAAGAGTAAAGAATTTTCTTTTGAGGTAGGTGATCATGTTTTTATTAGAATCTAACCATTGAAAAGTGTTATTCTTTTTGGTAAGAAATGAAGGATAAGTCCACAGTTCATTGATCCTTTTGAAATCCTAGATATTTTCAGACCGGTTAGCTAACAAGAAGCTTTGCCTCCAATTATTCTTAGGTACAAAAAGTTTTTAATGTTTATATGTTGAGAATGTATATGCCAGATTCATCTCATATTTTGAGCCCAGAAATAGTTCAACCAGAAGAGAACATTTCTTATGAGGATAAAACTATTTAGATTCTTCATCAAAGAGAAAAAGTATTGTGGAATAATGTAATCCACTATGTGATGGTTTTTTGGAGAAACCACATGGTTGAATAAGTTAAATGGGAATCTAAAAATGTTACGAGAGAAAGGTACCCTCACTTGTTTAATAAGTAACTAAAAGTACGGGGACACAATTTCCAAAAGGTGGGGAGAATATAACACCCTAAGGGTTTTAAAACAAATTAAAATGGATGAAACACTCAGTGTCTACATAATCACACATGGTTTTAAGGAGATATTTGTAAACAATATGTTAAATATAATTTCATTACTTCTATGATTTGAATTTTGAAAAACTGAAATACATAGCTACAATAAGTATGTTTTTTTTGATTTTGATGGAACATACTTATTTTTTTGAATAGTGACCTACCTTATGAATATAAATGTTACCCTTATTAATAGTAATTTGAAAAAATGAATCGTAACATCACCGATGAATGTATTTCTTATAATTTTGTGATACCTTGATTAATTTTTCAAGTTGTTATAAAATCAGTTATTGTTATAAAATTTTTATTTTTTGAATAAATTATTATTTTATGTAAGAATTAATTTTCTAATATTTAGAATTTTTTTTGATAAAATGCATTTCATTTTTTAATTCTATTCATTAAAAAATAGTTAGGGTAAATTTTTGGGATTTTTTTGAAATACTCGAATTTGTGATGTATAGTGAAATACGATAATTTAACGTATATATACATTTTATGTTAAATACAGCATTCCTAGTATCATGGATGATTTTAAAAACCATGGTTCAAACTCACTTTCTCATTTTACTATTTTGGGTCACATGAATAAATACTATTCATAGTCTTGAGAAAAAATATTAAAATAATGATTAAAACAATGGAAAACCCCTCCTCTCCTCCACTATAAATACCACCCTCCCCACCTCTTCCACTCACACCTCTAAATCTTTTAGAATTTCCAAAAATATGCCTAATAAACTTCCCAAGGATCTCCCCCATGTCCAGTAATTTCTGCTTTCAGTAAAAGGCCCAAACAAAAGGCTTTAAGGAGGATCTCAAGGAGAAGAGATCAAGATGTAAAAATCCGCTGTCATTTTCATGTTTTTTCTTTTAAATTATTATATTTTCATATACTATCCTCAAATCCAATAATCCATGAGTCATGAAAGCTTCAATATTATATATAACCTGGATTTTTATCATGTTTATGGAAATATTCATCATAATTTGTCTTCTCCTCTTCCTCTTATTCTAAAAATAAAAAACACCATCTGTGATGTGTTGATTTACAAAAATTATGGATGATGTGTTTAAATTTTATTAACATAATTTAATGCTGGATGTAAAACGATTTTAACTGTTGAAAAAGATTTTATAGTGTATTATATGACCTATCATATGTTTTAGAATGAAATTATATTCATAATATTAATTTTATATGATGAAACAATTTCTTGATTACCGAAGAACCGTTAAAATGATCTAAACAAATATCACAAATGATTTATCTAATGATTAATCCTCATACCAGATAACTAAAATAATTTAGGGAATCATTTAATATTTTGAAAGCATAATAACACCATTCCATTCAACCCTTCTATTTTTTCTTCTATTTTATAAGGAAATAATTTACGAATCGACCATCGAAATCATGTAGTACACACACATGAAAAAATAAAAATAACAAAATATTATTGATAAATGGGTCAAATGATGTTATAAAATGATCATATAAGGTGTTATAAACATTATTATTCTTATTTAACATACTAATAACACCATTTTTACCATTATTAATGATTTTTAAAAAAGTATGAGGTAAGAAGAACACAATTTATGGGAATTCTTAACCCAATTTCTATTCTTTGGGTTAACCTTCCACTTTATTGATTGTGTGGTACTAAGATTATTTTTGTATTGAAATATTGTTTATATTATAATCTATTTTGTGTATTTATAGGGTACACATATATTACATTTTTTTGTTGATTCACATATCAATTATAAGATATTTTAAGGGACTTTTATTATAAAATATTATTTTAAAGTTCTAGTTTTACAAAATCAAAATTAATGTTTTTATGAAAGTATTATTATTTTATGATCATGTTATATTTATTTGGAATTTTTTATGATGAAGGGTGGTACATATATCTCCCTCCAATTTATTGGGTATGTGTATGTTGGATGTCGATCATATGGTTACTCCAAGTGTAACTACAATGGTTACACCATAAGATAGCTGTGAGGGTTGCATTGTATGACAGCCATGAGGGTATAAAATCATAAGGTATCCATGAGGGTTAAAGTTTAATTAAGTAATTCCCCAATATACCTTTATTGTTTTAATTTTTTATGGAAATCTCATGTTTCACAATGTACGTATATATGGGTGAGAAGTATGTCCTTGTGAAAAAAATATCATATTTTTATAAGTATTCATGTACTAATGGTTTCTTTCCTTATTTTTATATCCTTTACTTGGTTTTTATGCTCATAACATATTTTTAAATTATCTTAATAGTTTAAAAGGATATTTATGATAAATAAGGAATTCACATTAAATTATGTGAAGAATTTTCAATTAAATCATCTTACTGTTTTGTGTTAAAAAATTTAAGTTTTGGATGAAATAGATACTATTTTAATGGTACACACTTTGCATGCCTATGGGATGATATGTACTAGTTATGTTTTAACATTATAAAACTCTAAACAAAAAATATTATTTGGAATTTAAAGAAGTGAAAAATACTTGAAATTTATAGATTATGTAATGTTTAATTCTAGTTCCTTATAGACCTCATAAGATTAGTGATTCTTGGGAGTACCGTTCAAGGGTGAGGTATTATAACAAAAGGGAGATTGTAAGATCATGATCATTATAGATATGTATCATTCTAATTCTCAATGAATCATTTACCTTTATTGTAGTCTAATTTTGGTTGGTGATTATCTTAGATTCATTTGGGTGAGATTCGGTGATTTTGGTTTGTTTTGGGTAGTGCATAGTTGGTGCAAGGTTTGGCCAAACCGTGTTACATCCCCCTAGAAACTGTGCATCCCAGATTGAGGGTAATTTCATGGTTGGCACACTATTATTGAAACTATGCACCACATAGTATAACTCATTAACCAAATATAGTATGTGTGAATGATTAGTGATTATTGTCTGGAGGAAACCTCTCGACATTTACTTATTTATCTTAAATTATTAATATGGTTTGGCTTGCCACTTTGGGAGCCAATTTATTGTTGTGAAATTTATTGAATCATTATATCTCCACATGTACTCTGATTATTTATTATTATTGTTATTATATTTTATTTATTATTATCTTTTTTATGACATGATATTGAGGGTATAATCTTACCAAATATGAAGTTAGACCCTTACTGCTAGTTGCCAACTTCTTCAACAAGGAAATGTGTATAAGAGGTCATGTGGAACATTGGATTGAACCTATTGGATCATGATAGGATGTTACAAAATGGTATTATAGAGGCATGATTCACTTACATTTTTATTTCTTTTACTTTGTTTGGGAGAGAGAAAAAAAGAGATAGGATGGCTGGAGATCAGCCCGAAGAACTATGACGGTGGCTGGACAACACTCTATAGTGGACCTCCATGTTTCCATAAAATTAAAACCTATTTTTTTATATTATAGATGATTAAATTCACCTTTGGTGATGTCTAAAATGTTTACATATGACTTATGAGATTTTTAGCACATTCATGCATCATAACTTTGAACGTTGGTTAACATTATATATAATATCAGTGGTTGTTTTTCATAATAGTTCATTAATTAAATTCCATGATTTGTGCTATCTTTTTAGGATATTTCTCTATTAGTTTTTGATATATCCATGATAGGCACTTATTATTTTAACTTTCCATGTTTTTTAGTATATATATTATGATTATGATTAAATTTAAAGTATAGAGACAAGTGGTAATTCTAAGAGAGTTACACATTTGGTTGAGGGTAGAATCTTAATGAATCCTTTTCATAATACCATAGACTAGATAGGGGTTTTTATGTTCCTAATGTTAACATTGTGTCTGAGATTCCTCATTAGATACATTTAATAGGACCACCAGTTTTGGAATCCTAGAATCTTCATATTCCATTAACCAAGGTGTTTAAAGATATACTACAACATAATTATATCCCAACACCAGTGATCCAGGCAATAGATCCTATTTTGATGGGAATCATTTTGTTAGGGATTGCCTATGGAAAAGATACTTAGAGGACCATGACCAAACATTCTTGGGATTTCCATCACCAAAATCCTCTATAATTCTAGGTTACTAGTGACTCGTATGGTAAAAGGAAAAAAATGAATTATCAAGATCATTTTAAAGCTAGTACATGCCCCTTTAGATGGGCGAGTGATTCTAGTTTCCATTACATTCCATCAATCCTCTAGGAGATAGTGGACTACTATGAATTAGACTGGGAGATGAGAGGGTATTATTTGAGAGACATTCAAAGATTATTTTCTCAAATAGTTTTTTCCAAACATAATAATGGTGGATCATGCCTAGGAATATATGTTGTTATGAAAGTGTTATATAAATTTTTGTACATATTATTCCCTATTTATAGAGTTAAATTGTTTTTCTCCTTTCATGGATTTGAACGAGGTGAAAAAAAATCATGAAATTTCATGATATAACTTTGAACAGATATCCAAGATTACATTAAGATCTTTCACATGATGATGTATACTCATGTATTTTTTAAGGACCTAACATTTGAGAATGGACTATATGAGGATCCATCAAATATAGAAGAAATGAGATATCTATGGATATCTATGGATCCATCAAATATAGAAGAAATTTAAGAATCATGGACAATATCTCTGATAGATATCCATAGTTTCTAGAGGTTAGCTGGGTATTATCACCAATTTTTGAGAAATTTGTTGCGATTGTCAAACCCTAATACTAAGATAACTCATAATAGAGTTATGTTTTCTTGTAATGATGAATACGAAGAAATTTTAATGGTGTTAAAAAGGAGTCTCATCACTACACCTATGCTCATACTACCCAAAAGTAGAGAACTATTCATAGTATTCAATGTTGATTCAAAGAAGTGATTGGGCTGTGCATTAAATAAGAATGAAATATATATAACCTATTCTTTAATGGAGTTGAATGTTTATAAACATAACTACACAATGCATGATATGGAGTTGGAAATTGTGATGTTCGCTTTAAAAATATGTCAACATTATATCACTGTGTAGAGGTGTGAAATATATACTTATCACAAAATCCTAAGATATATATTCAAATATAAAGTGGTGAATATGTGTCAATAAATATAGTTAGAGATGATAAAGTACTATGAATGCCTAATCCACTACCTTCTTGGTAAGGAAAATAAAGTGGAGGATGCTTTCCATAGAAAAGATCCTACATCTTTATCAATTATGAGAACTTAGAAGGATCCAATATCTTTAGACCTGTAAAGGATGAATGTGAGAATTATAATGGAAGGAATATCATCAATCATTTCAAATATGATTGCTCAACCATTTCTTTTGTAAATCTTAAAGGATGCTCAAAGAAATTATATTGAAATTTAGAAGAAGTGGATTTCATGAGAAAGGGGAAGTCCTCAGAGATTAAAATTAATGAATAAGGAATTTTGAGATTTTGGTCAAGGTTATGAGTTCCATCAAATCATGATTTAAGGATGTAACTATTAGATTATGTACATAGTTCATCTTTATCCATTCACCCGAGAAGCATTAATATGTATCTGGTTCTCCATGAGCACTATTGGTGGGATAATATAAAGAAGGATATAACCGAATGTACCTCAGAGTAATTGGTATTCCAACAAGTGATGAACACTACTATAAATTCTACCTATATTAATGCTTCTATACCAACTATTTGTAAAAACCATTGGTATTGGTCCTCTTTCCCAAAGTTTTTGCCTTACTATTGGTAAAATCCCACTTTGAGACCACTTTTCCCAACAGTTTGGAAAAATTGTTGGGAAAGGGTATGGATTTTCCAAAGGTTTGGCCAAACCATTAGTAAAAGCCAACTTTTAGACCACTTTTCTCAACGTTTTTCCCAAACCGTTGGGAAATGGTATGGATTTCCCAATTGTTTGGCCAAACTATTAGAACAATCCCACTTATAGTCCACTTTTCCCAAAAGTTTGGATAAAATATTGAGAAAGGGTACGTATTTCCCAAAAATTTGGAAAAACTATTGGGAAAGACAACTTTGACCCTACTTTTCCCTTTGGTTTGGAAAAACCGTTGTGAAAGCCATTGAGAAAAGCCCACTTTTAGAAAACTTTTCCCAACGGTTTGGCCAAATAGTTGGAAAAGGGTATCGATTTCCCAATGGTTTTTCCAAACCATAGGAAAAATCCCACTTTTAGACCACATTTCTCAACAGTATGGCTAGAATGTTGGGAAAGGGTGGGTACCTATCCCAACAGTTTTGAAAACTGTTAGGATAGGCCTTTCCCAACGGTTTTCATAACCATTGGGACCGACACCATTATTTTTTATAATTGTTTTTTAAAAATATCATCAATTAAATCAGTATATAAATTATATATATATTTATATATATATTTATGAAAATATATTCACAAAAGGTAGTTATAGGATAGTTGTAATGTCTTTGATATATAACCTACAGGTTGTGGGTTCAAACCTCCGCTGTAACATTTTTTTTAATTTATCTATACCAACAGTTTTGGAAGCCGTTGGTTGATTTAGTGTGGGTATAGACCTATCCCAACGTTTTGAAAAAAAAAATGTTGGGAAAGACTATACCAATGGTTTTGAAACCATTGGGATATGTCTTTCCCAACGGTGTTCCCCAAACCCTTAGGATAGGTCTATCCCTAAGCCAAATCACCCAACGGCTGCCCAAACCATTGGTATATGATATAAAAATAGTTTGGGGACCTATACCAACAGTTCCAAATTCTTAAAATATGTAATTTATCCATTATTGGGATGAAAGGAAGAAGTATAAGGGGATGATTAAAACATTACCCATGCCAACATGGAAATAGAGCACATCATAATAATGTTTTTCACTAGACATCAAGGAGAATAAATGTTCTATGTGTTGTTATGTATTAAAATATAATGATATACCACTTTAACATAATTTGAGAGGACTTATCATTGGATCAACATTCCCTAATATACATCATATAAGTGGTAAGGCTACATGGAGTACCACTATCGATTGTATTTTTTGATGTTATAGATTTAACTACAAATTATAGAAAATATCTATCATTATGTAAACATTTATATGAAAATATGTATGTCGTATCACCTTCAAATTGATGGTCAATATGAAAAGACTCTTTAGAAACTAGAAGAAATGTTGTTTGCATGTTCTATGAACTCCGAAGGAGGTTTGATAACATCTTCCTTTTTTGTGTACTCATAATACAATAGTTTCCACTCAAGTATAAAAATGGTTCCCTATGATGCCCTTTATGGGAGGAGGTGAAAAACACCTTTATTTTTCAATGAAGTTAGGAAATTGAAACTTCTAGTTCATGAAATTGTTGAGGAAATGATAAAAAATGGTAAGAACATTCAATAGGACATCAAGGCTTCTTAGTGTTGACAAAATATCTCTGATGAAAATCATCGACACTACCTATAGTTTATTGTTGGATAATTGGTTTTCCTCTTCACATCTCCTTGGAATAATGTGATGAGATTTGTAATGTATGAGAATCTTTATCCAAGATACATCAACCCCTTTGGGATCCTTAATTGCATCAAAGTAGCATAATATCAAAGATCACTCCCACATAACCTATCTCAAATACATGATATATTCCATGTATCCCACATGAGGAAGTACATACCATACCCCTCACTAGTACTCAATCAATAGGTGGTACCATTGGAGAATTCCCTTTCTTATGAGGGGAAGTCGGTGATGATATTATATTATAGAGAAAATGTTCTAAAAAATATGACAAAGCCCTTGTCAATGTGATGCGTAGAAACCAAATGTTTGAAGAAGCAACATGGGAACTGGAGGATGTGATGAATCAAAGTTACCCTTATATATTTTAGTGTGGGGAATGAAAATTTTGATGATAAAATTTCTTAAGGGTGGAAGATTTTAACAAACTGGACCAATGTAAATAAAATTCTCCTTTTTCATTTATTTAAATGAATCATAATTAAATATGGTTATAGAAAACAATTTCATATCTTTAGTTTTGTTATATCTTATTGGATTTAAAAGACTCTTATGCATCATATGTGTTTATATTATATTCATTGAATAATTATCACATGATTAATATAAATATAGGGTCTTAACAAATCTAATTGACATAGAAAAAAGAAGTAATGGACTAAACCTATAGGACCATACCCTATGAATCCCATTTATCAGAGAATCTAAGAGAGATAACATTTCTAGGATTTTACCTTGACCCATACCAAGCTAATGTATAACAACTTAAGCATAAGATAAACCGTTTATGTGGTAAGTTCAAGCTCATATATATTATAGCCCAAACTATGTTAGTTAAACCATCCCATGAATGCACCACCATCACGAAGAGTACACTTAGGGGGATTTCTGGTGTTTTAAATGGATATGTATCATGACCCTAACAATATGAATATGTAATTTTTTTATAGAATAATGAATATATTTTAATTCTATTATTTTTACTTTGTAAATGATTTTTGTTTTGATATGATAAAGAAAAAATTTTATTTTTAGTTAATATTAATATTCAAATGTTGAATTTCGGAATTGAAATATTTTTTAAATAAACAATATTTTTTATAACTTTATCAAATATTAATGATCATATAATTTTTAGGAAGTCAGATGTAATTTTTTTATAAGGTTTTGAAATACTAGTTTTTCAAAAACCCAATATTTCTTAATAAATGTAGATTTTTATTTTAAAAATAAAATTTCACATATTTATAAAATTATTTAGATAAAATGTATATTATTTTTTTAATCATAATGTCTAAATCATCAAGTAGTGAATTTTTCAGAAATTTCTGAGACAATCAAATTTCCGGATAAAAATTAAATACTGTATAAATACAATTCATGTATTATGACATCATAATGTCGCAAAGTGATGTAATAATTTCTATTAATGAGATAAAAAACCAAATATATGTTTTCCTTTAAAAATAATATGATTTTAAGTTATTTTATTTATTTTTTAGAGACATTATAAATCCTCTAAATCTTATAATATATTTTATGGTCTTTAAATCTGATCTTTAAGAGTGTGACTCACCTCCACATATGAAAGATAATCATTTTAATGAGTTAGTCCATTGGATTTATAAAATAATAAAAATACTACGATTTGGAAAAGACTATATGAAAAAACCATGGGATGGTTTGTGTTATAAGAATTTTTATTATATAGAGTCCAAAATTTAAATAAGAAAGAAATCCCCCTCTTTTCTTATTTAGAAACACCCAAGATCAAATTTCCCTTCGATAAGAATCCTTGGAGATAAAAAATACTATACCATACAAACTATATATTTCACCCAAGGCACCCCCAATATCTTAAGAAGACACTCCCAATCTATTGGAGTCACATACTCGAGTAATGGATCCTCACCATCCTCTCTTCCTTTCAAATTCAAGAATCATATTTGAAATTAGTTCCTTTAATTTAAATTGGTTATTTTTTAATTAATTTATAATTATTACATTACAATACAATTTATTTTATTTTGAATGAGATTTCATTTATCCTACCTCATTTTAACTCTTACCAAAGTCATTACTATGCCAAAATTCTTTTAGGGATCCTCACATTCTCTTCTTTATTCTAGTTTCTTTTTGAACTTATGAATTATATTTCCATTTACTAATGATGGGAAATATATTTCAATGTCCCTATAAATACCAATTTTATTTCAAAATTTTTAGATACCCCTTCTAATCTCATCAACAAATTTCTTAAATTTTCTATTTAAAGTCATTAAGGTGCCTAAATTTCTGTTTGATTTTTCATACCAAAACAATTGTGCATTGAATAACATACCCATTTTTTATTAAGGATATTCAACATTATTTAAATATAATTATTTATTGGGAACTTAAATGTATTTATTATATATTCGCTGATCTTGGAATAATTTTTTATGATGAATGAATCCATTATGTATGATGTATATGGTACATTTAAGGATGATAATAAAATGAATATTATGGGTACCCCAGATAGATATCCAATCCATTGTATAATGTTTAGTATCATGATAAGTCCTGTTGTGATATTCATTAAACCTAATTAATTTTTTATAATTTTTCTACAATGGTGCCTTGGTGGGTTTAGCCTTGACATATGTTTATGATTTAGTGTTTTAAGTTGTTTCAAAATTTCCCATGTTATGATCATCTAGAAATTTCATGATTTATTCTTCATGCTCTTTTATTCCTCATAGTTATGACTATTATTATAAAATTTTCACTTATTTTTTGTTTATTCCATTACTGGGATTTATATCTCACCCCTTTCTTATGTATGTCCCCAGGTTATCCCATGCAGTTTTATGTTCGAAGGAGTATTTTGAATATGTTAAAAAAGTTTTCAATAATGATGTTATATTCTCTATTTTATGTTTTTATGTAGTGTACCTATTTCCCAAATACACTAGACTTATCAATCATACAAGTTTTATTATGTGTAGCCTAATGTAATAAATAAAATATTAATGTGAAATAAAGAGTAGGGTTTTTATAGATTTCATGACTTGAGATTAAGTGAAGGGAATGTGCCTTGTGGTGGATGGATGAGTGGGGGTGAATTTAAAAGGTAATGGATCAAGTCATATTCTGGAGGACCCCTCTAGAAATTTATTTATTTATATACACTTATTACCCTGGTCTATTTTTCTACTTTGTGATATCAATTATTTTTATGACATTTATTCCATATTTAGATTTTAGAAGGTAATTTGATTATTTATTATTTCTGTTATTGTATTTTTATTTTTTATGATCTACTCAATGACATGATAATGAGCATACAGTCTCCCCAAAGATGGACTTATTCCCATTTTACAATTCAAAATCCTCTTACATATGGGGAGGTGCACATGAAGTTTTGTTGCACTGTGACTCAGACCTACTAGTGTGAGTTGAGATCTTTAAGAATAATGAAACATATAAGGATTGTTCCATTTTATTTTTTCTTTATGGAAATAAAATCGTATGTTTAATGGTAATGATTGTAGATACCCAAGATTTAAGTACATGAACATTACATTTATTTTTTAGAGTACTTAGTAAATACAGAAAAGGATTCCAAAGACCATATTAGTGTAGTTTATTTAGAAACATGTAACATAATATTCTAACATTGTGAATGATCTTCAACATCTCCCCGAAATATCATCTATTTTTATTTTCATACCTAAAACATTTTTTTTAATATTCTAGGGTAAATAAAACATAAAATGGGTGATCCTTAATGATCAGTAAGGGTAATAATGGTGAACATAAAAAAACCATAAACATATGGATGTAAAAACATGAACATAATGTTTAAATATCAAAATCATGAGTCATGAAATAAATATTGGTAGTTCATAAGGCATATATCATAAAGAAACACTAACCATGATATAATATCATTGGCATAAAACATGTAATTGTGGAAAACTAATAAGCACATAATATGATTTTTATAGTATCCAAGGCATTTCTACCCAGACTATTATAGAAAGTATAGTCCATTTCTGAACCAGGTTTACTTGTCGTTCCATCCATGTATTACTGAACCAGATTTACATTCGTTCCAACTCTACATTACTGAACCAGATTTACTTTCCATTACAGTTATGTAAATATCACGAGATATAAATTTGTACCCAATACATTTGAGAGATATATAGGTCCCACCCATCTCATAATGAAATCATTCCAAAATGTGCCATAATAACATAAATCATTCATCGTAGCATAACCCATGAAATAAAATGTGTTTTTTAAACATACTTCCAACATAACATAATATATATAAAATATCATTCCATAACTAAAATAATTACATAATCTAAATAATAGGTATAGAAACATAACCCTATTTAAAAAGAGTCATATTAGATGGAAAATAGTTTTGATAGACCACTAGAACTTAGTTCTTGAGGAAAATATCATTTCTATTTAATTTTTTTCCTTTCTCAAAATGTCAAAAAAATTTAAAAGAAATGAATTTAGTTGAAAATAAACTTTAGATAGTGTAGAGGAATCTCAGGTAAATAATGTGTCATGAAACCATAAAAATCCATTTATTCTATATAATTTAAAAAAACATTCTCCTCATACTTGTGCAGAAAAAGTCAAAAAGTACCTCGTATGGTAAACAAAAGAAAGATTCCTTCCATTCCATGTAGTAAAAGTCAAAAGTGGATAAAAATTTCTTAAAACACACACATAATGATAGTAAAAAAAATTTTAAAAAAAATTTATAGTACATGTACATATATTTTAAATATAACCATAGTAAATAATTATAATCTCAGATAAAAATGAGATTGAAAAATTATCCCTTACCTTAGATTTGATTTATTCCATATGTGTCCCAAAATCCTATATAGTGGGTTTTAAAATATTATTAACTTTTAATATAATAGTAATAATATTTATGATATCATATATGATTCACTTATTACTTTATATTACCCTTTTATTTGCCAATTCCATGTTAAAGCAACGTTTTGGGAAATAATCGTTTTATTTATTGTAAGTGTTCTGAATTGTTATTCTTGATATTATGACCTATATCATGATTTAATTACTCCTAGAATGTAAAACAAGATTTATGTATCATATATATTCTTTATATAAATATACATAATAGATAGATAAATGAAATTGAATACACTGTTTATGGAGATGGTAGGCCGTACGTACACATGAACACTATTATTGTTTCCTTATTGAAATGAATGTATGTAAGTAAATTAAATATATATTTATACAAATATATACTATCATTATTATGTCAAATATTTAATTATTATTTATTATATATAATTTATAATCATTCATTAATTTTTAAGATGGAGAATTAATCTCATAACCTCGTGGAGACGGTAAGCCGTACGTATGCATGAGCGACGATATCGTTCCCATAGTTGTTGAATAGTGTATATTATCTCATAATTAGTATAATGTTATAATAATCATAAATAGTAATTATTTATACCATTATACCCATCCAAGTAAAGTGGTGATGAAAAATAGATTACACCACGACATGGAGATGGTAAGCCGTACGTACGCACACGCGTTGATTTTTTTTCAAATGATGGATAGAAAGTGAAATAGAGTTTTTTAATATTAATAATAACATATAATTATATTATTCATACATATGTTATTAATTTACAATGAAAATCTAAAAAATATGAAGTAGTAGAAGAATGAAATTTTAAAGAATCGGTAGAAGAAATTCCCTCTTCCTCGATGTGCCTCCTTTAAATTTCCTCATAGAAAACTAGAGTTGGTATTTTAGAATTAAATAACCTCTATAATGTTAATAGGTATGTTTATAAGAGAAATTTTCAGGTTTGGGACGAGTTTGAGGGATAAAAATGGGGTGAAGAGTAGAGAGAGGCGGTGCCCTTTTATAAAAGAGAAGAGGAGAACATTAAGAAACTCTAAAAAATTAATTTATTATAAATTTAATTTCAGTTAAAAATGGTCCAAATCTTATTTAATTCGATGATAATATTATTTTGATTCAAATTACAATCATACATTAATTTTCTTAAAAGTTTGGAATATTTTTTATCCCTATCTTATTGGTATAACCATTATTTTAAATTTTTTAATCTTACTGTGATATAATGTTATGTACACATTGTGGGTTAATGTAATTATCATATCATTTAAAAAGGCCCAAAAAAGGTTATTTATGACATTTGGACATATATTAATAATTTGGGTGAATATTACATTTTAATTAATTTAATATAATTTAATAAACCATTTTATGTTTTAAGTTATGAATTATGTCAATTTTAGAAACTATTCATAATTGAATTTTTAAAAATTCATAACATACATATTTCTTTAAAAAAAGGAATTAAATAATCAATTATATGTAAATTTCATCCATACAATTCGTTTAGGGGATAAAAATGTTCTAATTTTTTTTTTAATATTTATAAATTCATTTATTTGAATCTTTCATTAACGAGGTAATCACTACATATAACTGTGTCATAAATAAATTTATTTATTTCATGTCTAAAAATAATAAATAAAATACCATGATGTATTAAATACTCTTAGATTTATAATTAATATTTATAAACATATATATTAGTTAGATAAACCTATATTAAAATTGATTGAGTAAAATATATTTGTTTAGGTTATAATTATCTTTACCTTAAATTAATTCTTATAAAATTTCATTTTCACATGAAATTGAATACATGGGGTCTCAAAATCTATCAAAGGATTTAAATAGTCATAAATATCTCATCCAATAGGATTAGGACATGTGTTAGGGTAGTTTAGTACTACTATAATATTATTTTTCACCCTTATTTTCCTGATTTACCCTTTAACCATGGTAAATAAAATAATTACTAAAGTTACTATTCATAAAGTTAAAATGTAAAAGGTACATATTTACGCAATTTCAACATTTTGATTTCAAATGTGGAATCAATTTTTAAAAATACAAAACACCGAAGTTGCAGTAATTAATTTAAAATTAATTCTTGTTGTCAAAACCAAAAAGAGGGTTTTTTAAAAAGTAATAACTATCAAAACATTAACATATTTTTATGTACAATTTAAAACTGAAATTAATTACAATGACCAAAGTTTAATTATATGATAAAAATATAATCCAATTACTCTTTAAAAAAATAAAAAGTTAATCTAACTATATAAATAAATTAGATTAAAGGTAGTTTTGAATTAAAATGCAATATTTTTCACTATTCATTAAAGTTTAAATTTTATGAGAAAAATTAAAAAAATTCAAAATAAAAGTAATTTATTTTGTCCAAATTCTAAATAATAAGTTTATTTTTTAATATTTATCTTATAAAATGGTAAAAATTCAGATTGAAAATTGGTGCGCCATCAAAAGGCTGTAAAATTTCATTTTTTGAAAAATACATCTTTTATCCATAAACTTGATTTTGTTCTCATATAATGTTCTAGAAAATGTGTAAAATTAATTATAATGTTACATAAAATTAAAAATATGGTTAATAATATTCATAAAGGCAAGTTTATATCCCATTAAATAATAATATTTTAATAATATATCACTGTTTAGTAAAACTCAGTATTACGTACGACACAAGCTATAGAGGATGCTCGCTCATGCGTGTAACACAAGACAAGTCAGTGTTGAATTTATTTCCATATTACTTTGGTGTTTTATATAACATAATCTAAAATTTGTTCATTTTGATAATGAAAAAATATATACTAAGTGTTGAATTCTATCAAAAGAACTTCAAATTGTAAGAAACACAAGCCAAGAATAGTGTTATCTATACTTCATAGTAATACGGTGTTGCATATAGCGCAAACAAGTCTTTGTGTAGCATAAAACAAAATACATAAAAGAAATTAACAAAATATATCTCAAAAAATCTTGGGGTGTTATAATGATTACCTAACAATTTTATATAATGGTAAGGTGATATTTTATGAAAAAATCATGATTATGGACAATATAACCATTAATTTGTCCTCATTATTGAGATCACAATGATTATTTTATATAAAGAGATGTATTATATTGATAAATTAAATAGGATAATGTTTGTGACATTGAAATTTATTAGTGTTTTGTTGTTATCCTTTCAGAAGTCTATTGTATTTTTTTGGATTGGTGGAATATATATGATGGTCTGAGATTATATTTATGGAATAATGTCCAATTTAATTTTTTTATAATGTATATTTTCATTAATTATTTATAGTGATTTAGTTTATTAAAATGTTTTATGAGAATATATGATCAATATATTCACATATATGGTTTGTGACATTAAGATATACTATATGATTTTTATGTAACAAATGTTATATTGATTTTTTAAATTTAGTGATTTTTTATTTTTTTTTATTTTGAAATGACTCAGACATATTTTTGAAGGTCCATAAGGATGAATATTTATATATTATATTACATTGAACTTTAGATTTCACTATTTAGGTATTATTAATTAACGTATTATATTGGATTAAATTTTCTAACCATTTTGGTTTTGGTAGGTTTGTAGAGACATACATAAATACCAATTATTATTTTATGGATCTTTTGACACGTTAATGGTTAATTTTAGCATTTCATACATTAAAACATTCATATTGATTATTAATTTTTTAAATTAATAGATGATGTGGAAAATGATAAATGAACAACCTAAGGATGATGTTATACTTATGAAATATAAATATAGAAATTAAGTTTATTTTCTTTTCTTCCCTATCTTGATACTAAAATAATGCCTCAACATTAGTCAATGGATCTTGAAGTAAAAAAATTTATACTTTTAACTTAATAAATGGTATTTTCATCCATAATATATTTTTTTATCCTTAACATTCTACAATCCATGTTCTCTATCACTCTTTATTTGTATGTAGGTGTTATTAATCTATTCCATGTCCATATTTTCACTTCCTAGAAATTGTATCTTATTTAGAAACCAAGTTATGTATTATTTCTGATTACCTTCTTATCTTTCCTTCCCTATTATCAGTAGGAAATTTTATTAACCCTTTTTATGATGTGTGTTTTTAATAAAGGTTATTTCAAAATTTAAACCCTTTATTAATGATAAAAAGTTAAAAATGTGATAGATATATTTATTCATTTCGGGAGAATGTGAAACCCTGAGATTTTAAAAGAAAACTATGTTTTATAGTGTATACTACACACAAAAATGTTTTTAAAAGGAACATAGAATATTGTTATTAAAATATGACCCTTATATCCTAGTGATGGAATTGGTGTTTAAGAATAGTATTAACTAAAATTTTAAATATATGTATATGACCTACTCAAAAATATATATTTATTAAATCTTTGGAAATATGGACTCAATTTTTAGTAAAGACATTTTATTCTTCAAAATAAGTTTCCTTCAAATATGGATTTTATTTCTTTTGGTGAGAAAATATTATTATTAATTTTTATAACTATTGGAAATTTATTTTTTAAAAAATTATAAGATTTTTCAAATCAACATGTCAAAATTATCTTGTAGTGATTTGTTTTGTATTTTTCTTAAGAGATTAATTTTCTAGAGAATAGTGAAAAATACTAATTCTTACTAAAAAATATATATTAGTTTCAAGAATGTGAAAATATCCATTTTGTATAAAAATGGTTTAAAAGTATCATTAGTTTTCTTAATAAAGGAATAATCCCATTAAGTTTATTGGAATCAATTTTATGATAAAATTTGGTATACCAAAACTTTTATACTTAAAAGGGAATTTTTATGAAAACCTTTTCTTCATTGTTTTTCACGTCCTTACAAAAAATAATTTATACCACTTATAGAGATTGAATATTTAGAAATGCTGATACCATATTTTTAATATTGATGTTTAAATTTGGTAATTACTTCTCTTTTATATTTTTATTATACCGTGGTAAAAATTATCAAATTATTAAAGGGAAAATCATGTTAACCTAAGTTAAAACTAAGTGTTAAGGTCACAATTTTCATATTAATTCTTATTTGATAAATGTAATTTTACCCTATTCTAAACGGGATTGAAATGAATCTTTTTAAGGGACACTTGTCCCTGAAAATGACTATATAATAATTAATGTAATGAAAAATACAAAATACCACTCTCTTACATTTAAATGTCACTTATGTGTCTACATAGATATAAAAGAAATATTCAAATTAATAATAATAATTATTTTCATAAAAATGAAATTATTTTTAATATAGTATTTTTTTAGTTTTTAATGATTATAAAATTACCATAAATTATTTCGCAATGTCGACATAATATTTTATCAATCAATAGAGAAATAAAATTAATGATTTTAAGAATATTAAATGTAATATAAATTTATTTATTATTATTATTAATTAAATTTTATATAATAATATATCATATTTTTGATGTATTAAACTAATATGTTCTAATTCAATCTAAATGTTGATTGTTTAAAAGTTAAATGAAATTAATAGTTTTGAAAAATACATTAAGAATATTTTATTAAATTATTTAAAAGTAATAAAAATATTAAAATAGGAAAAGGATATAATATATGGTCAAAAAATTCCTCCAACTTCCATTTATGGGAAAATTTTTACATTGTAATTATTTTTATCCCCCTTTAATATTGAAAAAGTAGTTATCACTGTTAAAGGTAAAATAAGATATCTTTGGGGTTAAACAAAAATATAATGTTAAAAATACATCTTAAACCTATAAAAATTTTTCTTAGTTGATGATATTGGGACCATATAAAAATTTATATTTTAATATCTATAAATGTTTGAGAATTTAGATATAGAATTAATATATTATATCTTAATCTTTTAGGAAATACCTACACTCTTCTGTCCCTCACATATAAAAGGACACCCCTTTTCGCTATTATATACAACACATTTAGAAAAATAGCTTGATAAAACCCTAAAAATCTATCTTCTCAACAAAATTATTCATGCTATATAGGTTTTTTATTCTAAAAATACCACCACTAGGTTTCATAAGGAGGCTTCCAAAGGAGGTATCCTGAATATGAAGTAATCATCGTACACAACCTCTTTCAATTTATTTCTTCTTATACCTTGAATATATATGTGGTATTTATCCTAAAATAATAAATAAATTTTCTTAAATAAAATTAAATTTTATTATGACTATGAAACTGCCAATATATATCCATGTTTCTACCAAATAAAGAGTGAACTTTTTAATACGTGTGTACGTATAGATTTCCATCTCAATGTAGTAATACAAATAATTTTTTAAACAATATTAATGTATGGTATTATGATGGGTTTAATTTTTATAAATAATATATATAAAATAGTTATTATTAAATAAATATAATATCAAATTTACTTTCTTATCTTCTAATCCATTAGAAAATGATCGTAAATCTCGTGTGTGTATGTGGACCACGACCACCATGAAGCATCATGGTTAATTTTTCAATTATGATTAAAATAGATGGTAATAAGGATATATTTAATGGAAATTTAATTTATATATGAATTAATTATTATTTTATAAATGTGAATTGTTATTTACTTATTTTTCTCTCTCTATATATAGATCATTGAAAAAAAACATTCATGCATACATACGACACACCATCTCCCGGAATGATGTTATTCTTTTTTCTATCTATAAGTTTTTTAGATAACTATATATATATATAATTAATAAATATGATATTTATATAATGATTAAAATTTTATATATGATGTAACCATGATCAATGTACAAGGGCCAAATCGACCAAACCAAAACATATGTGAAAAACGAAGGAGTTATCACCTAGAAAAGTGATTTTTGATAGGGAAATATTAATAAATGATTGATAAATTTTATATATAAATATTATATGGTATTATATATATGATTAAGGTTCTGAAATATATTTATAATAAACTTATATTTACTATATAAGATGTTTGAACACATATAAAAAAATTTAGAGCTATGTTAAGGGTTCTTCATCTCAATATTTTGTTATCGATACATGTTAGCTATTATGAACCTATTTATGATTTTGAGGTGTATATAAAATCCATTTTATGTATTATATCATTATTAATTATTCATTTTGGGTGTTTAATGTTACAAATTATTTAATTCAATGGTTTTTGATTCAAAATTTACCAATGTGGTAGGGATTTATTTCACAATCTCATCATTATTTGGGACTGTGTATGTTTATATCTCAAATGGGTGGAATTATTTGATATGTATATATATATATATTAATCCAAATATTATTTATTATCCTATTATTTTTTCTTTTAATTACATTATTTCATTTCGTTTTCCTCTCAATAATTACTCAAGCCATTCAACTACTTCTTAAGGATGATGAACTTTGTTCTTCTACTTGATCAAGAATATTTTTCTTCTAGGTACATATATTCCTTCAAATGTTTTAAATAATATTTTTAATATTATATACTTATTTTATAAATGGATTTTAATAAATTTTTAACCTTTTAAAAAATCATTGAATAAAATTCTTTGTGTCCTTTTCTAAATGAGGTAATTTTGACATTTTATGAAAAATATGAATATTTTATTTTTTGTATGTATGTGTAAAAATCATAATTTCCCACTATCATTAAATCAAAATTATTTTAAGATTAAATTAAAATTATACATGCATATTTTTAAATAAAATCATTTTTTTCTAATATTTTGGAAATTTTTATTTTTTAAAATTAAATTTCTAAGTGAAAAGGGTATTTTACTTAAGAATGCTTTTATAATATATTTTTGGTTTTTATATTGATAAATGACTATAAAATTTCATTTTATTTTCAATCCACTGGGTATATGTTTCAATAATACCATCCTTATTATTGTTATGCATGGGTTTTTATTAGATTGACTGGGGAAAGCATTGACATTTAGTATGTTAATTAATTATATATAGACATTTTTAATTAGTATGTAATATTGATTATGTTTTATTATTTATGACTATGAATAATGAATGAATGTTAATAAGTCATAGGTAGGCCCCATTATATCCCCTTTATGAATTTTTAGGTATTATGAGAGAAACTGGTTTTGGTATTTGATTGGGGCCTTACCCATTTTCATAAGATGTATTGGAATAAGACCCTGATGTTAAGTTTAAGATGTATAACATTATTCATTCCCTAATTATGAAATAATTTGTTGATGTCCATGTGATTATTTAAATAATTTTTAAATCCATGGTTAATAATAAAACTTATGTGACTATTTATAAGGATTTATATGATCATCATTTATTCTTGTCATATTATTCTTCATGCTCAAGTAATTAATTAAATGGATTGGTTTTTTAGTAATATAATTTCCATATTTATTTATTTTATTATTTATTTTTTGATATAATTATTTATTCACAATCCCTCACTGGTCATCTGAGATCAATCTTTATCTATTTCCTTTACCAAGGATATGAATAAGGAATATTTGAATGAGTTAAAGGATGAAGAATATTTACTTTCACTATATTGTAAATTATGTTTTCAAATATAATGTTTTATTGAAGTATATAAATAGTTAACCATGACTAATAAACTATTTGGTCATTTGGAATGTTATAGGTCGAAAATGTAATTAGTTAACAACTGATTTTGGTCTACTAGAGTTCGGGTGTTTACAAAAACACTACGGGTGATAAAACACCACATAAAAAATAAGGGTGAAAGAAGTGGTAATTTATGGATTAAGGAATGAAAATTTACGAGTGCAATGAAAAACATATAAATAATTTCTATTTATGATGTTAATATAATGGGTTTCACTAGTATACAATAAAAAATTGGAGATAGACAATGTTAAGTATAATTACTGACCATTTTATAGATATGAGTTCCACTGAATTTATACCGATGGTGCTTCCTATAGAAGGTGTACCTCAGAAGGGATGTTGGATAAGACTGGTGAAATGTGAAATGATCATGAAAAAGGGTATTCCATTTAGAAATAATTGGTTTTTGTGGTAACATAAATTCTAGAGGTAAAAAGTGTGTATGTGAAGGAAAGGAAGATACACAAGAGGAATTTAATCACCCGAGAACTACACCATCAAGAATATATATTATCAATAGTTCACAACAAGATTAAAAGAGTGAGAAACCCCTGAGGGACATGAGAATATGTTTTATGTCTATCTTGTTGGAACTAATATGAATCACGATAAAATATAGTTTAAGTTCATGTAGCTCAAACCATTATTAGGGAGTTTTAGGTTAAACACTTTTACTATGTTATTCTATTTGTTTAAAGTCATAAAGATCCAATAGTATGGATAAAAGTATTTATATATCATCGGGGGAAATTTATATCTGATGATAATTGGGGACCAAATGCTAATATTTATCACCTCAAGGAAGATATACATAATTTAAGGTCTTGTTACTTATACCATATAAAACTATTATTAGTTTAAAGTCATGGGTCTCATAGGATGGATAAGCTTGAGATTGTTGGTATAAAATAATTGGGATAAGAAAAACTCTATGTAAATTGGTTGCTTCAATGAAAACATAGAAAACCCCAAGAAAACATGCATATTGTTTATGCTCATAATTATACCACCATTGGAGGAGACTAAAATATATGTCCATACAACTATTGTCTATATAATCAGAGAGAAGTGTTGTCTTGATTCCAAGTGTGAAAAGGATGCCTGATTAAGGGAAACTAAACACTAAGAAATGAAAATATAATTGAGAGATTTTTAGGTGGGGATATGATATAATATGAAAGAATCACTAAAAATCTCATGGAGTGGGAATTAATCCACTTGTAAGTCCTTGAATTTTATGTGGTAGATGACCAACACTAGAGTAAAAGGGGATGTAATATTGGGAAATTGATCCATCATAATTATATATTTTATTAATCATAAAGAAATTAATCATCAACATAGTTTAAAGTTAGGAAGTAATGTGATAATATGGTTTAGTTTTACATAATGTTTAATGGATGAAGATTACATGGTTTAACGTTTTACAGTGACCACAATATGATGTGTAGTTTCAAACCATGAAACTAGGACCTAGGTTTTATTTAGTTTAGAATCATTCAAAGAGGTTCCATTAAAATAAGCTTAAATTCATGTATAATAGGTTGTGTTATACATAGTATAAGGTCTTATAGCTTGTATTAAAGGGGGTAAAAATGGGCTACACATGGTATTTTTTACGTAACCTTAAAATGGGGGGATATAATGTGATCCCCATATATAGTGATCAATGAGTATAATTTATTGTATTATACCATATATAAAGTGAAGGGGATATCCTATTAGGGATCTACCTTCAACTGTATTCATTTGGGAACCATTTACATTACCAGGGCTAGTACCATGTCACCTTAGAGGAAAGAGATAAATTCAAATATCTTATTTAATACTAATGACACTTAATTATGAGGGAACAAAAAATTTTATAGTGATTAGAACCTGTTTTCATCAAGAACATACAATTTTTCATGTTGGAATTGGAGCCTTTCATCTTAAATCAACTGGTTATAGAAAACTATCCAAAGTGTGGTAAATTGAACCTCGACGGGCAGTACTATTTCAGTTCCATACAAGAGGTGATAATTGGTTTCCTAGATAGAATTATAATAGATTGTTTGATATGCACATAATTAATTAGTGATATTGTGATTCCATATCATCTTGTTCTAATCAACCAATTTATATAGAATGTTAAAGAATAATTTTTTCAATTCCTTGATCTATCCATTCACTAGTGTATGATGGTGAGAAGTGTGGTTGGACTAAATGTTGTACATGGAATAAACATTCTTCATCTAGGAGGCTAATAAGTTTTTTTATTATTCATGGGAATGGTGTTAGGGATCAAAAATAATGAATTATGTGTTATTTCATGAATTTTCTCAAAAACCCATACTTGGCGTGTTTTAAATGGAAAAAATCATCATATTTCGAAGAAAAATAATTATAAGTGAGAATTTAAAGAAATAATACTAGTGTTTATAATGGTTAGGTATCCATGATATTGGTTCCCTATAAAATAAAGAGCCATTAATGCTTGGTGGTGTCAAAACATTCAGGATGTTGATGCACGTATTTGGACTGCACCAAGTATGTAGGACATATCATACTAAATTCCATAAAGTCATGATTATTGGTGGACCAGAAGTATTCCAGTATTAAAATATGTTGGTAGAGCCTGAATTTATTATAATGATATCAATAAGTCCCTAAATAAACCTCCTCTGAGACCTTAGTAATTTTATCCCATTGATGTAGTGGAGATATATTTTAACAAAGTTGCATCTGTAGAGAAATTTACCATAATTGGGGTTGTCACATAAGGTTAAATTTTATGCCCTTTTATTTTTATATTACCATTAATCATAGATTTATATGATAATACCATTTTTAGGGAAGTCATAAAATGGGCTTGCTAATTATATGGTTCTTCTTTATTCGGATAACATAATGGTCCCATATAGAGGGATCAAATTTTGAGATGATTCAGGTATCGATCTTATTTAATATAGAATGGGGAAATCACACATTGATTCAACATGTAGATGAATATATCATCCAGTTCTATATCATCAAAGGATGTAGCCACATTTTTATTTCAACTTATAGATCATTCAGAGATGCAAAAAAACGATACACCTTCGGATGAAAGTGAAATATGGTCTTCAGCTCATAGGTTTTCTTGATCAATGGGATGATCTATAACGACCTATGTTTTTAAGAAGCATATTATTTCTATAAACAACATCATTTTAATTATATACATTTTTAGTTCAGGGGATATGGTATTTAATAGGAAATATGTAATATAAGATATGAATTATTTTGAAAACACTTTATTCATTCATAAGAGGAAAATTTAAAAAATCACACCAAAATAATTACTTCACACTTTGTATTTTTACATACCATGGATGAATACATCTCTTAAAATTGAATAAATAAATAGGGTATAGTAGATAAAAAATAATAAAATCATCATATATAAGAAATTCCATGGATCATCTTCAACATAAGGATCTTTAATAACAAGACTAAATAATAATAGGGTAGAGTACCCCAAAAAACAAAACAATATATAAAAAATTAAATAAGAACCATTATTTGAGAAGTTTAGTGGAATGAATAAATGATTTATTAAATTTTTATATATATGAATTAAATATGACTCTTATAAACATGGCTATCAAAAATATGTTTTTTTGGAAACATGGAATTTAGAATATAGTCATAAGATATACATTATACAAGTAAACTAATGTATTTTATTATTTACTTGTGAATTTAATATAATAGAGCTAATAATGAAATTACAATATGATATAAAAATATTATATATATATATATATATGAGTTATGTGGACTAATTCATAATATTGTTATTAATATTTGATATGATCTATATTTAAAATTCAAATAAATATTTTAATATCAATGATCTAGTAAAATTAAAATTTAAGAATATAAATAATTAATTTTAATGGTATTTGTTAGAGTGTATTTAGTAAAAAAGTAATATTCTTTCAAATGAATAGTATTAATTTTTATTGAATATTTTATGCCAATAAATTAAATTTACCACATTTAAAATATTATTATATTAACACATATTTAAATTTTAAATGGATATGAATTAATATTAAGAACCAGAGATGTTAAAAACACATTTTTATAATAAGATAATTATATCCTTGTATAAATTTTGTGTATAAAGGTAATATTTATTTTTTTTCGTTTTAATTAGATAAAAATAATTTTTTTTTAAATTTATAATGTAATCATTTTATTAAGGATATATATTTTTATTTTTATGAAACATTTAGTTTTCAGTTAAATAATGAAAAATATTTTTGAAAAAAATATCATGATCTTTATGAAATTATTAATATATAAGTATGACATGAAGATTTATAAAATACTTCCATTGACCAAAAATTTATTTTATATGTGAAATAATAAATTTCAATATATATTTTATAGATTACAAACCTATATTTTAAATTTTAGTATTTATGTAATGTTTTCCCTAAAACTTGTTTTTAATACATAGTTCATTTCTTATTTTAAAACTACCTTCACTTTTATAATGTAAATATAATAAACTGTATTTAAAATCTTTAATTATAATATTCACGTTATTTAATAAGGACCATTTTATTTTCATGAAAAAATGATAAAATATAAAAGGAAAAACTAGTTAATTTAGTAAAATATAAAATAATAAAAGTATTGAATAGTTGAGAAAGGAACTGAAAGATGTTTCCAACATGATTATAATTTACTTTTTGAGATATTTTAGAACTTATCTCATCCCTTACTCCACTTGTTTCATTTTAATAGCCAATTTTTATGTTTATCATTTTTTCCCTTTAGGTTAAGTTATTTTAATTTAAAAAAATATCATTCTCAAAACTATAAAAGGGGTGTATCAACACTCATAAAATACCACTCCAAAAATTCATGTTCCTATTTATAATATTTAATATTTAATTCAAAAATAATAATATTTCTATCCCTTAGGATTCCGTTGAAAATATATTGGATTAATACCAATATCTCTAAGAAGTACTTGAGTATAAAGCTCAAAATCTCAAAGTAAGAACATCCAACTCTTTAATCTTTTTAGTTCCCAATAGTTTTATTTTAAAATAATATTACCCACTATGTCATGAAAAAAATTATTGAATATATATTTAAAATCTTTTTGGCTTATGGGATATACATTATCTACTCATTCCGTATTCCCTTAAGTAAAGTGGAAAGCTAAATCATGTATATGTTGGGACTAACACCTCAATGATCCAAGATAATTCATTTTCCTTGACCTCTTTATTAGGATAATACTAATGTGGAATTTAATATATAATTATGATATTTATAGCATAATTTAGGTTTTATGATAAATCCATATTATACAATTTTCCTACTCCATGAAAATGCAAATCATCATCCTTGTATACATGTAGACTACCACCTCCATGGAATAGTTTATTCCATATTTCATTGCTCAATTTTGTAGATTGTTATAATATTATTTTAATGGGATAAATTGGATGTTTAGGAAATTATTAAGGACCTATTAATTAAAATTGGGAATTATATTTACAATATGAGGAATAGTCAACTATTTTAAGTTCAACAATCCCAAAAGAGTATGCCAAGGGGGAAAATAATTTCTCTTTATTAAATAATAACTTCTTATGGGTTATAATCATATTAAAATAATTTAAAATTATGATATATGTCACTAATAAACACTAAATACTATTATGTTTCTTATGGTATAGTGATATTAATTATAAACAAACTCATAATTATCTATTAATTATGGTGTGTTCATATTATGGATGGTTTATGCACCAACATGAATGATTCTACAAAATTACATCATGGATGAATATGAGACTTTATATTTTTTTAATATAAGATTTTATTAAGTATATGATGGTTTTATTTTGGTTATTTAATAGTATCATTAACATTAATATCATCAATTATGACACAAATATATGTTCATTAAAAATGAATGAAACATGCTCATCGTCTATCCCATCTTTATAAATAATAGACATAACTCCCAAATAATGAAATAATAACATTATAATATGTTATAAAGAGTAAATTAATGTTCTTTTGATTATATTAGAGTGATTAACGCTCAGAAAATATTTAAAATAACACCACAATTACGAAACTAGTTCAAAATGATCAATATTACTCACACCCGGTATTAGAAATAAACAATAACTAACTATTATACATGTAGAGAATAATTAAAAACGAAGGTTAAATAAGGTAAAATTTAAGAATAAGGTTCTTCAGTAATTGATTAATAGATTTATTTTTTCATATTGGTGTATAGAGTGCGTTAGACTAAGCAAGAGTACATAGTAATTGTTACTTGTCTCAAATTTTCAACCATGGATACATATATTTTATTATACACCCCACTTTATTTTGAATGGTGTACCTATTCTATATTGAACTTATATTAACATATTCAATGGGTTTTACATTCTATATAAATTTTTAACAAATTTACTTTAATTCAAAATATTCTAATGTCAAAAATGTGTATTTCATTTAAAGAATAGTCAATCTGTAAGGGTTTTATTGCCAATATTGTTTCCAAGTAAATATTTTTTTGGAAGATAATCCATATGAGTAATTTAGGTTATTTATAAAAAATATCATAATTTTATTTGGATATTCATGGTTATTTACATTTAAAATAATAATTTCATTTCCCTTTGAATCATATTTCACCCAAAGAGTTTATTATAAGTGAAATTGACATCATTCTCTTCTTCTTGGTCTAGAAAATTTATTTCATCCATGACCGTATTCATTAGATGATTTCAAAAATTTCCTTATATATGCCTTAATAATTTATTAAGTTCATTTTGTACTAATTTTCCTATTAAAATTTTAATGAAAGTTTTTAAATTTTCCATATGGATCATTTTCATCAAAATGTAAAAATATTATATTTTTAAAGATTACATGTGAACCCGAATTTCTTAAAAATTTTCATATTATATTAAAATTACTCCCTATGTTTCTTGTTTTATAAAGTAAATTACATTTATCATACACTTATAAAATTTCTCTTTTTAAATTATTTCAAAGACTCAATGATTTTTCTTATTCACAAAGTGATTTTTATAAAAAGTATTAAAATTATTTTGCATCTAATTTAGTTTTCATTGACTTGGATTATGATTGATTGAATGTATTCTTAAAATGTAACTATCAAAATTCTTACTCTATATAGATTATGTAATTTATTTCTCTTTGGGAGGAATGATCCATCACTTATTTTCTCTTTCAAAACCATCTTCAGTGTAAAACTATAATGTTTTTCAAATGCCTTTTCTATGTGAATTCCCTATTTTGATTCCTTTTACTGAATGGTTTTAACCCAAATAGACATGAATGTATTCATTAGGGAAGTTATTTTCCTAACCATATACCTTTTATATATCTGGTGTAAATACCATATTTTTTATTATCTTAATTAAATGATATTTGTCTTTAATGTTACTTAATGTAATTGGATACCCATTTATTTTCCATGGGAATATCATTTTTTGATTATTTATGGAATTATGAATAATATCCTTATGTGAATCCATTTGGAATTCATATGAAACTCATATTCTATCCATTTATTAATTATAATGTGTATTATAAAACCTATTTCTTCCATGGGTTCTTTATTCTATTAAAACTGAGTGATTTTTATTTAAATGTTTTATGACTCCCATTTTATTTACAGAAGTTACTTATTATGTAGTAAGTAAATGATATTTTTAAATTGAACTAATAAGTATGGAGGATGATGGGTGGGGTCCTATACCATGTTCAAATACATTAGTTAAATATATTTTTCTCATAATATAAGTATTCATGAGTACATTTTAGTTTCTTATAAGCATGTGAACCGATGGTTTTTCTAATGAATGTACTATTTACCAATGCTAATGTTTGGGATATAGTTTAAATATTTCATAGTTTAATACTAATTATCTGGATTGCGTTATGCTCTCATGAATCATATTTATTGACTCACACTTTTAATTAAAGTCTTATTTTATTAAATAGACTTATTGCATGATTTATGATATATGATTTTTTGGATATGACTTTTGTATTGTACCTTGATTATACCTATATGATCCTATTATTTTCACATCTGATATTCAATTATTTTCACCTATATTTACTATTACTGAGTGTTAAAGATCACCCCATTATTATTCTTCCACTTACCTAGGTTATAAAGATAAGTATGTTTTGAAATTTCTAGAGGAGTATCGTATATAGATAATATGTTGGAGATGTTAAATGATTATCAGGGAATAATCAGTTGATTAGTGGATAAAATGAATTTATCTAAAAAAGACATTGGTTTTCTTAATTAATGATTTTTCTTATTTCTCAAATAATATAAATATAAATTATGATGTGATTTTTCTGTAATACAATTTTAGCATTATGTCATATAAATGAGACAGTAACTTATTTGAATTTTGTACAAAAAAAGTAGTACCATAGAATAATAGAGGACATTTCAACTCTATTCTAGACAGACTAAGGCAAGTACTTATTATAGGGTTTATTAACCAAATAGTAATTCAAAAATATCATGACCATTTTTATATTATTTTTTTATAAATGGTTGGATCTTTATTTATGTGATCAGATATATGATAATAATTAAAAACCATTCATTGATAAAAAATAACTATGTGGTAGATTGTTTTATTAAGAACAATTGATTATTTATATAATTAGAAAAATATAATAATTAACTTTAATAATAATATATTATTTGATTTCTTATACTTAAATAAATATCTCTCAAAGAAAATATTAAGTATCATATAAACATTATATTATAGGAATTAGAAAAAATCCATAAATTAAAGAGTTTTTCCTACCACATCCAAGGGTTACCTATTTATCAAAGAGTTTTAGATATAGTAATGTGATGGAATAACCAATATTTCATCAATGGTAAATGATATAGTTTACCTAATGCAATTTAGGGGAATGTGTTGATTAAATATAATTGTATGATATTTGGATTAGGTAGTCTAATTAATTTGTAAAAGGGATATTATTTAATGAATTTTGTAAGAGTAAATCCTACCTAATTACCTTTTACTATCATCATAGACATTTTATATACTATAAAAAGGAAATTAAGGATCATTAAAATTTATAATATCCTTGAAAATTAAAATTTAAAATCCAATGGTGAGGGATATTAGAGTTTTATAAAAATAACGGGAGAGATAAATGAATAGATAATAAATATATTCATTAATTAAAAAAATTAAAACTAATAATCTTCATCAATTATTATTTTTGTAGAAAAATAGAACATATCACAATAAATTTATTTTCTATAAAAACATATATTCAGAAAAGAAATTTTGTCACTGATTTATATTTTTAGGAATGGTATAAATGTTTTCCCATAGTACTCCAACAAGATTATATATACCCCAAACCTAATGTACATAGAGATTACATTACTTTCACGGAATCCTTAATACATGACAAAAAACAGATGCCCAAAGAGTGTATTAGTTTAGTGTCTTTGGAAACTCAGAACATAATATTTTAATCATGGTGGAAGATCATCAACATCTCCCATTTGGTTTTCTTGCCAAAAAAAATTCTTTATATCTTGGGGAAAAGAAAACATAAACAGGGTGAGCTCAGATTCTCAGTAAGGGAAATCATAGAGAACATAAAAAAATCCATAAACATTTGAATTCAAAAACTTGAAAAAATATATCTAAACATCACAATCTAGAGCAAAGACATAAATCTTGGAAGTATATAAGGAATATATCATAAAGGAACATCAGTCATGATAAAATAGCATTGGAATAAAACATGTAATTGTGGAAAACCAATAAGCACATTATATGATTTCCATAGTATCCAAGGAATTGCTGCCAAAACCATCTTAGTGGACAAAGTCCCTTTCTGAATCGAGTTTACTCCTCATTCCAGTCCTGTAACACTAAACCAGATTAACTTAATGTTCCATCCATGTATATCTCATGAGATATAAATATTTACCCAATGCATTGGAGGGAGATATAGGTCCCACCCATCTCATAATGAAATCATTCTTTTGTATGCCACGAAATCTTAAATCATACATCATAGCATAACCCATGTAATAGAATGTGATTCTTAAACATCATGCCATCATAAATTAATCCATATAAAAAATGGATATAATTTCATCATAAGAAAAATCAATCCATGTAAATAATAGAGACATTATAGTTGAAACATAAACATATTAAATAATTTCATTTTAGATGGAAAATAGTTTTGATAAACCACTTGAAATGAATTCTTTAGGAAAATATCCTTCTTTTTAAAAATCATTTTCAATTTACAAAATGCGATGAAATTTTAAAAGAAAATGGTTTTGTTGAAAATAATCATTCAATATTTTAGAGTAATCTTCATGAAAATGAGGCATTATGAAACCGTAAAAATCCGTTCACACCGTATAGTTTAAAAATAACATTCTTCTCGTAATTTTGTCGGAAAAGTCAAAAAGTTTCTCGTGTGGTAAAAAAAGTAATATACCTTTCATATAATGTGGTTAAATTCAAAAATGGGTAAAAAGGACATTAAACATACATGAATTTTATTTAGAAAACATGTACATGGATGATAACAAAAACCCCAGTAAATACTTGCGAATAAACAATCTCAGATAAGAGCAAGATTGGTATAATTATCCCTTACCTTAGGTCCAATATGCTTCGTACATATCCGAACTTCCTGTATAATGATTTAAATAATGTCACTGACTTATTACATAATCATATTCACTGTTATGATATCATGTATGGTTCACTTATGACTTTATATTACCCGTTCTTTTGTAAATTCCATGTGAAAGCAGCGTTTTCGGTAAAATCGTTTCATTTATCATACGTGTTTCGACATGTTGGTCATGATATTATTACTTATATCATGATTTACTTAATTCCAGAATTTAAAACATGATTTATATATAATATATATTCAGTATATAAAAATATATGATTGATCAATAAATGGAATGAAATACACCGTTCAAGGAGACGGTAGGCCGTGCGTACGCATGAACGCTGTTTTCATTTCATTATTGAATTAAATTGAATTAAGTAAATGAAACATATATGTACATAAATCGAGTATAATTATTACTTAATATCTTTCATGATTATTTGTTATATATACTTTATAATCATACTTGAATGGTTAATCATGGAAAATGAATCTCATCGCGTTCGTGGAGATGGTAGTCCGTACGTACGCACGAGCGATGATATCATTCCCATGATCGTGGAATTGTATTTAAGTGTATGTATAATATTTCATAATAAACATCACTTTAAAATAATCATATATAGTTATTTATTTACATCATTATACCCATCCAAGTAAGGTGGTGGTGGAAAACGGATTACACCACAGCGCGGAGACAGTATTCCGTACGTACGCACATGCGGTGATTTCGTTTCCGTAGGATGGATAGAACATGTAATTGGATTGCTTAATATTTATAATAACATATCATTATATGAGTTATACTGATGTTATTAATTTATGATGAAACAAATAAATAAGAAGAAGTAGAAGAAGAAATAAATTTGAAATAATCGGTAGAGGATATTACCTCTTCTTTGATGCGCCTCTTCTTAACCTCCTCTTAAGGAACTAGGGTTGGTCTTTTAAAGAGACCAGAACCTCTATAATGTTTCTAGGAAAGATTATAAGGAAATATTTCAGGGTTTGGACGAGCTTGAAGGCTCAAAAGGGTGTGAAGAGAAGAGGGAAGGGGTGCCCTTTGTATAAGGGAGGAGAGGGGCACCTTTGGAAATACTAAAAATATTATTTTATAATAAAGTCATATTCGGTTTATAATAGCTCTAAATTGATTTATTTTGAACCTATAATGGGGATGGGTCTAAATAATTTCAACCAATAGGTTTTATACAAGTTTAGGTTACTATTTTAACTTTATCATTTAGATTTAACTCTGAGTTAAATAATTTAACCTTTACCGTGTCTTCTTATTTTCTTACACTACATGGTTAATAAACATACTATTACAAGACAAAATAATCCCAAGTGGTTTATTATTAATATATATAGCCTTATATAAGTGATTTGGCCGAACCTTCGATTTTAATGAATATAATAACAATTAATAATATAATATTTGTTTTGAAAACTATTTTATGTCAATTTTGACACTATTTGGTAATTCATTTTTGTGAAACTCATAACAGCATGATTAGTTCTAAGAAAGTTAATTTAATCAATACTAACATGTAATATTAACCTATAAAATTAGTGGAATTCATAAAAAGTCTTAAATTACTTTTATTTGGGTTTTTATAATATCAATTATGTTAATATTTCATTAATAAGGTAATTACTGCATCATATTTGTGTCATATTTAAATTATATTATTTAATATTTGAAAATTATAAATAAAATACCATTATGTAGTAGTTTGTTTTATCTTTCTAATGAATATTTATAGTCTAATTTATCTTATGTATAACCCTATATTAAAAATGTTTTAGTTATTAAACTTTGATTTTATCTATTTTAACTCTTCTTTATATAAAATAATAATAAGTATCCTAATCTAATCCATGTGGACCTAAAGGGTAGTATTTTATTCCTAACACTGTTTTTGGTCGAATTACACTTATCCAATAGAATTAGAACATGTGTTAGGGTAATAATAATATCATTTTTACCCTTAATTACCCTATTTACTTTTAACCGTGGTAAATAAAAGTAAAAGTTATTATTCACCAAAAATTGTTTTTATTTTATTGAACCATATTTTACTCCTTGATATTAACCGTTTCTCTTGTATTTTGAAAATTCCACTCACAGAAGCAGTAAAATTATGTTTTATGTAGATTTTCAAATTCTCTTAGGAGGTGGGTAAATGACGGTGAAAAGTTCAATAAAAATTTTACATATCTAAAATTATTATAAAATGACTCAAATGAATTACATTGAACTTATATAGGTATTATGTATAATTCTTGACCTACAATAAATTTAAATAAAATAAATAATTATTTAAATAAAAATTTGGTTTTTAAATAGTAACCTAGTGTTTTCACTATTCATCAAAAATTGAAAGTTTTCAGAAAAATACCAAAAAATTACCTTGGGCTAATTTCGATATTCTGAATCCAAAAATGAAGTCCATTTTGAAAGACAAAATTTATAAAATTTCAAAAAGTGGGTATTACTATTCATAACGGTTAGTTCATAATAATATTATAATAATATCTCATTTAGTGAAACTTGGTATTGCGTACTACACCCGCTATCAAAGAATGTCTTGATTTCCTGTAATGAAATCCAAGTAAGGGATATGTGTAGTGAAACCTCCATTTCTTGTTTCAGATAACATAATAAAAACATATTAAACACAATCTATACTTGATGCTGTGTAAAATAATTTCCAAAAAACGAACATGAAATTGTGTGTAACACGAGCCAAGAATAATGTTGCGTATACTGCAAGCTAATACGGTGTTGCGTATAGTAAAAGATAATCCTGGTGTAGTGTATAATAGAAGACATCAAAGAAATTAAAAATAATATATCTCATAAAATCTCAGGGTGTTAAATTCTACCCCCCTTAAAATGAATTCTTCCCTCAAAATTCGTTGGGGTTATAAATCATTTACTTCTTGAATGTTTCATTCATAGAAACCCACATCATAAAAAGGAATTCTAAATCATCATTTTAAAAAGGAATGTTATAAATAAAAGGGATTCCAAAAGAAACTCATCACTTGGGTTCCCACATAAGAGTATATAGGTGAAAATATGGATATGGAAGAGAAATATATCCATCATGTTCTGATGGAGAGTGGTAGAGAACATGTATATGAAAATGCCAAAAATCGCAAATCCATAAATTTGTGATGATCTAAGGTACCATCTGACTCATCAGATATGAGAGTACTAGGACAACATTTTTGGTTTCCAAGATCATTTCCCTAACATGGATGATCATTTACATGAGGATAAATACTCACTTTATTTCAATGCAATATCATCGTTGGTCATTCCATGTACAATTTCCACTTCATCTCAATTTAAAGAAATGAAGCTAAATATTTCATTCCTAAAGTGTGACAATATCATGTGATAGAATGATAATTCATCACATTTGTTTCTATGACAAAAAGGTTAGCATGAGTTATTAAATATATATAAGTCCATATATGGTGAGATTAATCGTATATGATTCCAAAAATGGACTTATACTTTATCTATAATACCACTTAATAAAATAAAACTAGTTCCTACTAATAAGGGACTTACTGTTGGACAGTGGTTGGTGATAAAGGCCTTTCGCACTTCGGTTGTGGGTTTGATTCCCATTGCCTTGTCCGGCGCGACGTGTTGTCACCCGTCCTGCATGTTGTCCTTTTTCTAAAACGACATTATTAAAACATCCCATCAATAATATTGAAAAAAAGTTCCATCCTTAAACAATAAAAACTTATGTCCAAAATAATCCATTCCAATATTTAGGCTTATCTAAAATAATTCTGTCCAATCTCATAGTATAAATAAAATTATTACTAGATAGGTCATATACCAAGCATGTTAATACCATCATTTATCTCCCATATATCATAAGATATATCTTTTTGGTCATATTCCAAACATGTGAATACCTTAATCATGTATTTTTTTGAAACATGAATTACCATAAAACCATAGAGAAAACATGAATGCTGTCAAAAGTTAACTCATTCCACATACCAAAATCCCAAAATTTCTATATACTCAAACCATGAAATCACTTTGTCCTTATATTAGTCATGAGCTCATGAATACTATCAAAATTTCATTTTCTCTTTATCCCTTCATTATGCACATATCATCTTCTTTCCAAAAATATATGAATAAGATTTCATGGTTACCAGTACCATTCAACATATACTTTCAAATACTTTAGGGAGAAAATAGTGTAACAATCCTTAGATGTTTTTTTATTCCATAGTACCATTAAATTACCTATACAACATAACTCTTGATAAACATATAATCATTCCACTCCCTTTTTGAACCATTGACCAAGCTTCAACACTTCTTTTATCTAATATATCATTTGTAGTCTCCTCATCATCATCCACATAAATACTACCCCTATGACCATACTGATTATCTTCATGAGATTTTCACTTAGGGCATTGGTTTACACAATGCCCATACATTCCACATTTAAAACATCTAATCATTGTTAATGTCATAGCAATACCATTATCCTTCTCCAGGGTGTTAACTGAACCTTTTCCTTTGCACTTACATGATCTGTTTCCTTCTTTTCCACACCTAAAGAATCTTCTAGTTTATTTGAAACATTCTCCTTGAGGCCTCTTCCCACATGCTTTACATGAGAGAAATTGAACTTTCTTTCCTCTATGATCATCATGAAACTCCATCTTTTTCTTATTAGCTGAGTCGGGAAACTTACCAAAGTTGATATTATTGATCATATTATGAGATTTCTGATTAGGCATAATAACTATGTTTGGAATTCCAAATCCCATTTCATTTTTTTTCTCATGAAGAATATCATTCCATTGTCCATCATATCCTCCATTATCGTGAATCTTCCTGTTTCCAGCCATTTTCTAAAACCCAAAAATAATAGTGTGAGAGGAAAAAATCATGCTAGGAAAAACAACATAATAAAGGGGTAGTACCATCAACATATAACATCTTAGGTTAAATTATAAGATATTTACCATAATTCTAGGACTATAACCTATACATATACTTATCCTTAGGGACATCCCTAGACATACCTTAGAAATATCTCTAGAGATTTCACTAAAGTTTACACATCCTAGTTTCCAAAGGTTAACTAAACCTTCGCTCTGATACCAAATGTATAGACCCCAATACTGACGTACATATACATTACATTACTTTTGCGGAATACTTAATACATGACAAAAACAGACGCCCAAAGACCGTATTAGTTTTTGTGTCTTTGGAAACTCAGAATGCAATCTTTTAATCATGGTGAAAGATCTTAAACATCTCCCCTTTGGTTTTCTTACCTAAAAACATTCTTTTTATCCTGGGGAAAAGAAAACATAAAAAGGGTGATCTCAAATTCTCAGTAAGGGAAATCATAGAGAACATAAAACAATCCATAAACATTTTAATGCAAAAACATGAACAAAAAATCTAAACATAAAAATATTGAGCAAAGACATAAATCTTGGAAGTACATAAGGAATATATCATAAAGGAACATCAATCATGATAAAATAGCATTGGAATAAAACATGTAATTGTGGAAAACCATTAAGCACATGATATGATTTCCATAGTATCCAAGACATTGCTGCCAAGACCATCTTAGTGGACAAAGTCCCTTTCTGAATCGAGTTCACTTCTCATTCCAGTCATGTAACACTAAACTGGATTAACTTACCATTCCAGCCATGTCTATCTCATGAGATATAAATATTTACCCAATGAATTGGAGGAAGATATAGGTCCCACCCATCTTATAATGAAATCATTCTTTCGTATGACACAAAATCATAAATCATACATTATAGCAAAACCCATGTAATAGAATGAGATTCTTAAACATCATGCCATCATAACATAATCCATATAAAAAAATGGAAATCATTTCATCATATGAAAAATAAATCCATGTAAATAATGGAGACATTATACTTGAAACATAAATATATTAGATAATGTCATTTTAGATGGAAAATACTTTTGAAAAAACACTTGAATTGAATTCTTGAGGAAAATATCCTTTCTTTTTCAAAATAATTTATCCTTTCAAAAAATGCCATGAAATTTTAAAAGAAAAGGGTTTTGTTGAAAATAATTATTCAATATTGTATAGGAAGCTTTATGAAAATGAGGCGTTATGAAACCGTAAAAATTTGTTCACATTGTATAAGTTAAAAATAAAATTCTCCTCGTACTTTTGTTGGAAATGTCAAAAAGTTTCTCGTGTGGTAAAAAAAAGTAAGATTCCTTTCATAACATGTGGTAAAATTCAAAAATGGGTAAAATGACATTAAAAATAAATGATTTTTTTTAGAAAACATGGACATGGATGATAACAAAAACCCCAGTAAATACTTACGAATAAACAATCTCGGATAAGAGCGAGATTGGAATAGTTATCCCTTACCTTAGGTCTGATATGCTTCGTACGTATCCAAAAATCTTATATAATGATTTAAATAATGTCATTGACTTATTAAAGAATCATATTCATTGTTATGATATCATGAATGTTTCACTTATGACTTTATATTACCCGTTCTTTTGTAAATTCCATGTTAAAGTAGCATTTTGGGTAAAATGGTTTCACTTATCGTACATGTTTCGACATGTTGTTCTTGATATTATTACTTATATCCTAATTTAACTAATTCCAGAATGTAAAACATGATTTATATATAATATATATTATGTATATAAATATATATGATAGACCGATAAATGGAATGAAATACACCGTTCATGGAGATGGTAGGTCGTGCGTATGCATGAACGCTGTTTTCGTTTCCTTATTGAATTAAATGGAATTAAGTAAATGAAACAAATATGTACATAAATAATGTATCATTATTATGTAATATATTTCCTGATTATTTATTATATATAATTTATAATCATACTTTAATGTTTAATCATGGAAAATGAATCTCATTGCGTTCGTGGAGAGGGTAGTCCGTATGTATGCACGAGCGATGATATCATTCTCATGATCGTGGAATTGTATTGAAGTGTATGTATAATATTTTAGAATCAATATCACTTTAAAATAATCATATATAGTTATTTATTTACACCATTATACCCATCCATGTAAGGTGGTGGTGGAAAACAGATTACACCATGGGGTGGAGACGGTATTCCGTACGTACGCACGCACGGTGATTTCATTTCCATATGACAGATAAAAGATGAAATTGGGTTGTTTCATATTTATAATAACATATCAGTATATGAGTGATACAGATGTTATTAATTTATTATGTAATAAATAAATAAGAAGAAGTAGAAGAAGAAATAAATTATAAAGAATCGGTAATGGATATTACCTCTTCTTTGACGCGTCTCTTCTTAACCTCCTCTTAAGGCACTAGGGTTGGTCTTTTGAGGAGACCAGAACCTCTATAATGTTTTTAGGGAAGCTGAGAAAAAAAATTGGTAGGGTTTGGCTGAGCTTTATCTCAAAAGGGTGTGAAGATAAGAGGGAAGGGGTTCCCTTTGTATAAGGGAGGAGAGGGGCACATTTGGAAAAACTTAAAATATTATTTCATAATAAAGTCATATTCGGTTTATAAAAGCTCCAAATTTATTTATTTAAAAGATATAGTGGGGATGGGTCTAAATCCTTTCAACCAATAGGTTTTAGATAAGTTTAGGTTACTATTTTAACTTTATCATTTAGATTTAACTCCAAGTTAAATGATTTAACATATACCGTGTCTTCTTGTTTCTTTACACTATATGGTTAATAAACTTACAATAACAAGCCAAAATAACCCCAGGTGGTTCATTATTAATATATATAGGCTTATATAAGTAATTTGGCCGAACCTTAGATTTTTAAGAATATAATAACAATTAATAATATAATATTTTTTTTAAAAACTATTTTATGTCAATTTTGACACTATTTGGTAATTGATTTTTGTGAAACTCCTAAAAATATGATTAGTTTGAAAAAAGTTAATTAAATCAATAATAAAATGTAATAGTAACCTATAAAATTAGTGTAATCCATAAAAATTCTGAAATTACATTTATTTGAGTATTTATAACATCAATTATGTTAATATTTCATTAATAAGGTAATTACTGCATCATCATTGTGTCATAAATAAATTAAATTATTTAATATCTAAAAATTATAAATAAAATATAATTATGTATTAAATCTTTATATCTTTCTAATGAATATGTATATTTGAATTTATCTTATGTATAATTCTATATTAAAAATTTTTATTTATTAAACTTTGATTTTAACTATTTTAACTCTTCTTTACACAAATTAATAATAAGTGTCCTAATATAATCCAAGTGGACCTAAATGGTAATATTTTAATCCTAAGATTTTATTTGGTCGAATTAAACTTATCCAATAGAATTAGGACATGTTTTTGGGTCATAATAATATCATTTTTACCCTTAATTACCCTATTTACTTTTAACCGTGGTAAATAAAATCAAAAAGTTACTATTTACCAAAAATTATTTTTATCTTTTTAAACCACATTTTACTCTTTTATATTAACCCTGTCTCTTGTATTTTTTAAATTCCACTCACAGAAGCAGTAAAATTATGTTTTATGTAGATTTTAAAATTCTCCTTAGAGGTGGGTAAAAGACAGTGAAAAGTTCAATAATATTTTTATATATCTAAAATTATTATAAAATGACTCAAATGAATTACATTGAACTTATATTGGTATTATGTATCAATTTTTTACCTAAAATAAATTTAAATAAAATAAATAATTATTTAAATAAAAAGTCTGTTTTTAAATACTAACCTAGTGTTTTCACTATTCATCAAAAATTGATAGTTTTCAGAAAAATACCACAAATTCACCCAAGTCTAATTTCAATATTCCTAATTCAAAAATAAAGTCTATTTCGAAAGATAAAATTTATAAAATTTAAAAAAGTGGTTATTACTATTCATAACAGCCAGTTCATAATAATATTATAATAATATCTCGTTTAGTGAAACTTGGTATTACATACTACACATACTATCAAAGAATGTCTTGATTGTGTGTAATGAAAGCAAGGTCCGGGCTACTTGTAGTAAAAGCTCCGTTTGGTGTTGCGTATAACATAATCAAAATATATTAAACAAAATCTATACTTAATGTTGCGTAAAATAATTTCCACAAAAAGAAACTGAAATTGTGAGTAACATGGGCCAAGAATAGTATTGTGTATACTTCAAGCTAATATGGTGTTGTGTATAGTATAAGCTAATCCTAGTGTAGTGTATAATAGAAGACATAAAAGAAATTAAAAGTAATATATCACATAAAATCTCCGGGTGTTACAATGAAAGGATAAATTTTCGGTTGAATTCCCATATATATTTGAGATACCTTTAGAGAATAGTAATATGGGCAAAGAAACCATTAATAATTTCATGGATAATTAATATGTTTTAATTATTCATGTATTCATCGAGTTCTATTGAGCAAGAAACATGGATTATGGGATAATGGATAAAACGTTTCTTGGTGTGAGTGAGGTGAGAAATAAATAAGGTATTAAAAAAATTATTAATTTTCATATTAGATGATGGAATACATATTAACACTCATTCGATCAATATAATTACCAAAATTGATTTATTAACCTAATTATGAATCATGTTAGACAAATATCTAGTCACCCACAAAAATTATTTTTTTCTAACTATTCCATTCATCTTGATTTATTCACAATTATATAATGAATAATATAGATACTAGTATTACATATCATTTTTTCATGATTCCCCAATCTAATAAAAACATTAAAAAATATATTTCATTAGTTATTATTGGTAATTTCTATGATTTAAATGAAAATATGTTAATATTAAGATCAAAGGAAAAGGTACCTACAAAACATCCTCTTATGAAGGAATGGATTAAGTGAAAAAAATAAGAGGTTATTTTCATTTCATAAGGATTAAATTCCACTTGAATTTAAAATTTAATTAAGTAATGAAGAATCAAGGGTAATCCTAAACATAAAATATATTCCACATTATATGTAATATTTCTATTTTACTAAATTGGTTATTAACTATATCTTTAGTTTTGCACAATTCTTATTTAAATATTGGAAAAAAGAACATTTGGAAAAAAATTAATAAATAGAGTGATTATTTGAGCTAAAAATTAAGCAAGATATATATTATTAACTTGTGGATATTATATTCTCATATTACTCATTTTATTGAATATTTTATTGGATAATATTATTATAGGTATAAAATTAGAAAACATTATTATGTTATGTTTAGAGAAAAAATGTATTAGTTTATATAAATTTTCTTCTAAAAAATTAGACATATGGAGTAAAATCTATATCATATATTGATGGAAAAAAAATCAAATCACTCATATCACACTATATAGCTTCTTAGATGACTTGACAATACAAACCAAAATATTTTTTAATAATATATCAAGTGATATTTAAACACTTTTTATGTTAAAACTCTTGGATTTGTGGCATACATGTTTACATAGTAAACTTTCCAGAGAAAATTTTGTTAGTAAAGGTTAATGAGACATAAATATTAAATAATTTATTCAAATAATAAAAAAAATTTCAATAAGATTTTATGGGTGGATTCTTATAGTTAATCAATTTTAATTATATCATCAATATATATGTAAATATCAACATGGTAAGGGACAAATCATATTTAGTTAAGATATTTATGGAATAAAAAAATTATGAAGTTATTCAACATGGTAAGAAGATAAGAAATTGTGATCATGTTTTTTGATGAACATATTAATTATGAAATATTTTATTATCTTAAAGAGTGTGGAATAATATCCCAACATAATCTATATTTGATATAGTTATATCAGGGATGATTTATATTATTGTTAAATTAATATTAATTTAAAATGATTATATATAAGTGTTCAATCAAATATTGAAAAAGGGATATCATATTGGTTATAGTACGAGAAGAATCATGGAATATCTGGAAAAAACATCAAGAATAATAATGTCTATCTTTATACGACATCCTAACAGGAAATAATGTATATTAAATAAAGTATACATTAAATAAAAAGGTTATAGTTCAGAAACATACAAAATTTTTAGAAATATATGACATCTCTAACGAAGATAGTGGGATCAAATGGAACTCAATAAAGTCAATGATAAAGATATTAAATATGTAAACGAGTTGGCAGAAGAACTAGATTCACTGGACATAATGGGATAAAAATTTTCCAAATAAAAAAATTGTATATTCTAATAATGGATGTTAGAAAAACTGATAGGTATGTTTTTATTGACACTAATAAAGATGAGATGTTATTATTTAATAGTGGTTAAACCCTATCATATAGTTAAAATATTAATAAAAATACTATATATGCATGGAAATGCTTGAAAAAATAAATGATCATTAAATTTTAAATATTTTAGGAAAATAAATTGGGTACACTACGAAAAAACAATGAACACTTAAAATAATAAAATAAAAAGTATATGTATTTGATTTTATACATGTTATGATGGGTTTTATATGATAACTCTTGAAGGAAAACTTATTAAATAGAAATATATGTTAGATTCAAAATTGATTTTAAAATTAAAGATATCCAATGAAATATTAATGTTACAAACATATTTATATGGATTGGAAAAATAATAGAGATAATAGAATGTTTACATTGACACGGATTTAATAAAATTTTGTTTCACATAAAATTAAAGAAGTTCTTATACATATAAAATTCTAGTGATAATACTATAACATTATTTATGATATATGGAAATCAAATAAAAAAATTAATAACTATTAAGAGATAGTAAGATAAATATTTCACTATAATTGACTTAAATTATTCTCGTAAATTATAAGTATCAAGATCTATTGAGATATATATAAGATTATATATAGGTTAAGTTAAAATATATAAATTTCACAAGGTAATGGGAAAAATATAAGATAGAATAATTTAAGAGATGAATGTTTCCTACATTACATTCTATAAATATTTCAATAATACGACTCTTTGAACACTGGGAGAGAAATATGTATTGAAAAATTCATTTTATTTAATTGATTAGAATTATCAGTTATTTCATGTTATGTACTTAACTTGGTCAAATTAAGAAAATTCTAGGAAAAACTAAAATAAGAAACAGTTAATGGAATCCTTAATATTAAGAAGTGTATTTTATATGAATATAAATAGGATATGGAATTATAATCAATGGATAATATTATGATAATATCTCAATAGATCAAGTCAATATGATATCATAGTTATTATTCTAAAAATAATAAATTTAATTACTAATTAACTTGTGGTTGACAATACTAAAAATAGAACTATATTAAAACATTTTACATAGCTATAGAACAGTTTGAGTATATAACATTGTCTAAAATATTGATTCAGTACCTAACACTATAAATCACATCAAAATCTAATTTAACTATAATATAATAATTATTAATTCAGAGGATCATTCAACATAGTAGAATAAAAAACATATACTTCAAAGGGATCACATCTTGTGGGGATTTCTCACATGGGGGTGAAGTTTCAGTTAATAGAGTTTGAGAAAAAACTAATTGTGAAAGTCTCATAGATTAAATCCATAACATAGTAGAGAAATATATAATATGTGAAAAATAACTAGTCAAAATTTTAGAGAGTTGGATCTAGTGAAATGGGTAGATAAGTATGGTTGGGGTAACAACCTAACCCTAGTATATAAATATCAAGTTATGAGATAGGATACAATATGAAATAAATAGAATCCTTTGGTCTTCAGATCCTATTGAAAAGTGATGAGGTATAAAAGAAATAATTTTTTGAATGAATTTACCTTGAATAAAATTCCACAAACCATATATGATAATAAAAAACCACTTCAATTAAAACATTTTTAAAACAATCATCAATTGTAGAAACCAAATATATTTATAAATAATATTAATCTGAGGTAAAACATAAAATGAAAAAGAACAATGTCAAATACCAATAATAACATGATTCGATACCATATATACCTCCATAGCTCTAAGGATGAACTACTGCTCACCATTAATAATAAATGATGCATTACCTTTTCATACACCATGACCCACGCAATCTATATTTCTATAATTGTGAATATATAGGGGTGAGTATAAATCATTTTTATTTCCTTAATAATACAATACACATATATTGAAATTTAGTTAAAAATACTAACATAAAATCCTTAGTAAATAATTTTTTTAGAAAAAATATATTTCATTTATCTCACATCCCAATACAAGCGAATTTTTAATAATTAATTGATAATTTTAGAACATTTAATCAATATAAATTTCAAAAAATTTAATAATTCAATATTTCCACAAAAAAAACATTGTAAAATACATCATTTGTCTTAAATCTAATATAAATTATGTATTATAAAAAAAACATGCCAAAAAATTTCCCTTTTCTAAATTCCATTTGAAAGTTAAAAATTCCATAAAATCCAATAGAAACTCTATGTTTCCAAAAATATATTACCCCATGATAATACCACATAATATATATATATATATATATATTATTAGCTAGTTATCGAATATGAATCATTATTCAGAAATCATCACTGATTTGTCACCCCTGCAGTTAGGAGTGTAAACCAAGTCATCACCCATTTACAAAACCTCAAAACATTATATTTACCATGAGAAGGATATAGAGGTGTTAGTTTAAAAAATATCCATCCCAAATATTTATTAAAATAATATATGATATACATATGATTTCTTTTTATGGTTTAAACCTAGAACATTCAAAAATAGGTCTCACCAAATAATTTTTTAAACACATATTCACACCATTCATGATAAATTCTAGGATCTATATTTGATTGGAACATTTTAATCAAATAATTTTCAAGGTCACATTGTGAAAATAATTTAACTAGAATTTAAAATATTTTTCATTAAAATAAAAAAAACTTGAAATAAAAAATTACCATATTGAAACCTCATTTCAATCCTAGTATAATAACTTTTACTACATTGAATTTTTTTTTCCAAATTCATGAAAAATAATGTTCAATATTTAATTTAAAACATATATTTACAATTTTAAAACACATTCATTATATTTAAATTGAAAATATTCATTTTTAATTTCCTAAATTATTTTTAATCAATTAATGTTATTAAAAACTCTCAATTATTTATAAAAATAGATATGCAAAAATATTTTTTATAAATTTCCAATATCATAAGAAATCAAAAAAACTCAATCCATATTACATCCCGACCAATAAAAAATTTATAGCAAATTAGATTATTTGAAGAAGTGATCTAAATGACCTACATAACCACTTATTTCATAGAAATTCACAAATTCCATGTCCAAATCTTATATAGAAAAGATGAATACAAGAATCCTAATGAAAAAGAATCATGATCTTTAATTCATTACCATATAATCAAATATACAACATCTTAATTTTTGTATTTGAATAATAGGTTCATAGAAAATGATATTCAATAAGGGAGATAATTTAAATGTAGGTTTTATCATGGATCCATAATTTAATCTAAAAATAACACCATTGATCTATTAATGAGAGGTTTTGGTATCACCAAAATCATGCAAAAAAACACAATAAATCACACAAGGATATTTTTAGGGGGATAAATTGTCACTGTAAAAGAGTTTTAGGTGTCTAAATATGGTTTGGAAAATTTAAAACCTGATTTAATGGCCCCCAAGACCATGCAGTGAATATGCATGCGAATTTACCTTAAAATGGAGTTCATTATCTTTGGTAGAATGTTATGATAGTCTAATCCTTTATTCCAAAAAATATTCTTGTTTTGAAGTCTTTGAGACTATGATGTTTGATAGAGAACTGTCGTGGGTGCCCTCAAATTATTAGTGTGATTTGGGGTACTTAGGTGCAGCAGAGTGGCTGACCAAGGTCGTCTCTCAAAGGAGGAAGTGAATTTAACAACTTATTAGAGGTATTCTAAAAAAATAAAATACAATAGAGTAAAAACACTACTTTAAAGGATTGGGGTTTGTTGTAGTTTATGAATCTAGAAGAAGTTTTCAGGAAGAATATTGTAGAATTTTTTTTTGTTTTTAGTTTTGAAATGAATTTCAATTTAAATGACACAACAAGAAGATGTTTTTTTAGAAATCTATTTAAAAAGCGTAATCGATATTACTCTACCTCTTCACTTTATTATTAATCATTATCATTTAAATTAACATTCACTTATTTATGATCCCTTAATTTGTTAAATCCCGAACCCTACGAGAATTAACTTTACCACAAAGATGATGTGAATTTAAACCTAGGCTAACTTCGGAACATGCAATCGCAGCACCCTGATTTGATTGATGTTCTAAGATTAGCTTATTTTCAGTGGTAAATTAAGGCACATATAGATTCTAGAAATTAGGATGAATTGTGTTTATGGATTATATTTTAACTCTACAAATTTATCCCGTGTGGTCTTGTATTACCGATTATGATCGCGCTCTCACAATTTACACAAAATCCCGACCTCGCGTGTTTTTGTGTTAATTGTTCAATTGCTTGCTTAGTTTCTTACAATTTAAAAACACAATTCATGAATCATATTATGTGAATTACAGTAGCTCAATGATTCAAAATAATAAAATTAATAGGGTAGAAGATAGATCGATTACTAAAAGACTACTCTTCCATGGGTGGCGTAATCATCGTAGAAGCGTTTTTCATGTGCAAAGGTTTAGAATGAGTATAACCCAATAATGCTTCTACTCAAGAATTCCAGTCCAAAGAGGAAGATTAATATTAGAGGAAATTTAAAAAAAACATAATAAAAGAGAATAAATAAAAGAAGAACAATGAAGTTTATTACACAAATGAAAACATTATAAAATGAAGAAGAGAAGGAGGCTTCGATGGGGGGATCCTTGCTTCAAGAGCTACCCCTCTTAAAATGGTTGGAAAATTTGGCTGAAACAAATTCTACTCTGCCTCCAATCTCCCAATGCACGTCCCCAACCCCTCCAAATGAGAAAAACTCCCATTTATAGAGGGTAGGGGAGGAAAGGTTACAAGTGGTTTCAAGTGTGAATGTGGAAATTCGGCCAAATATTTTATGCCAACTTGCACCGACCATTTGACCACCAAAACGCGTGAATTGCCCGGCCTTCCAGAAGGATAAAATGTGAGGATATGAGTCCTCTATCGCCTATCTAAATTTGGTCTCAATACATGCCCATATGAATGGAGTTATGGACAAAATACATAAGCTTCTCCATTCTGGAGAGCCCAGCCCTACTTTGACATAATGGACAAATTTCAACAACCAAATGAACTCTTTAGATCTAGTGTCCTGAATACAAGTTGTAGATAATTAAGTTAGAAAGACGTTTACAAAATTTCAAATTCAAATAATAAATATAAAAATATTTATCTTCGAAATACTACAGTGAACTATAAAAGGGAAAAACTGGAATTTTCATCAAATATTCAAATGAATGATCTAATCCCAAATAATTTCTAATTAAACATATTTAATACAATGTGAGGAAATTATATCATTTACTATCAATAAAATATTAAATAAAATAGTGTTTTATCAACTCCCCCACACTTACCCTTTTGCACTCCTGGGCAAAACCTCATGTCTAGTAAACATCAATATCAAATCAAAACCAATTTTAAAACACATATCCTTGGGATCAATCAATTTCCCACCAAGAATCAAAAGATATCATGCCTCATTAAAAATGTTATTTCAAGTTCTCCATTTATATCTTTCAATATTTTTCCACTTCATTTATTCTCTCATGCACAAAACACTTACCTCGCTTGAATTTTCTATCATCACTCAAATATCAATTTTTTTGCAATGTCTTTTTCATCCAAACTCATACAAGGGTCACCATAGGCTTGATAGATTCCTACATCGCTAACCGATGTGAGTCAAGGACATATTTTTATCATGAGGGATTTTCAGGGTTGTTCTGTGGCTTTCAGTTGGTAGGATTAAGATGTGAAAAACTCTGAGGCTGAATGAGGAGGGCTTGACTCTTTTGAAGAAAAATTGCATTAATCTAATTTTCACTAAAATATGGTCTTCTCTTCAACCCCCATAGTATCAATTTAGCTCCATCATCATGTAAAGTCATGAATGGTTTACACCATTCATCATTTTAGAATAAAAAATGTCAATCTTCTCAAACATGATTTTCTTGAAAGCTCCAGATGGGCACAACTTTCCACCTCAATTAGAAGCTCTAGAAAAGGCACAGCTTCACTTGTCATGAAAGCTCCAGAAAAGGAACAAATTTCAATATAATGAATTTCTTTAGCAGAAAACACATCTCTTCATAATTTAATTATCCACCCAAAGTATCACATAATGTGGTGGCACAACACAAGACAGCTTCCCCCACACTTAAGATCAACTAGATTATGCAATTTCACTTCAAGAGTTGGTTGGATAGGGAAAATTGGCTTGTAATGTGGATTAACCTAACAGGATGTGCATGGATTCTAAGGTCTAAAAGGATTAAATTTTCAAGGTAGGCCATTATAAAAAAGGATTCTTTGAAATAGGGGCCTTAATACCAAACACATTCCTCCATCATTTAAATATAATTACCTCAAACCCTCAAGTTTTGACATGAATAGATCAAATTCTGGTTAAATCAAGTATGGTTTGGTTCTCTCAAGAAGTGAGGTGAATGTAAAGAATATGAAAATAATGGTTTAGAAGCCTCTCAGGAAAGTGATTTCAAATATAAAGACAGTGACATTGGCATGGGATTCAAAATTCAGCGTACTTTCATGAAATTACTAAATATTTGAACTTGAAAAAAAGTCATTTCAGCATTCATTTAAGCTTAGTTTCAAGGGGTAAATTGTTTCACGTATTGATATTGAATTAAAAATGGTGATGAGAATCATTTCAGCCCAAAAGATTCAAAAACACACAGAAAATTGTTAAATAAACACACAAAATTTGAAAAACACCCAATGTTTTTTGGTTTTTTTGAATAGGAAAGCAATTGAAATAACTAAACTAAAAGGTTCCCTCCCCCACACTTAAAATATTTCATTTTCCTCAATGTTAACCTATGAGATGATATATTCACATGAAATGAAGAATTTTAAAATATGACAAATAATATAAAAGTGAAAGGGTTAAGAACAGCCTGATGTGCTCAAGTGATGATGAGGTCATGGAGTGTGATAAAATTCACTGCATCAGTAGGAAGTCCCTCAATGTATCTCTTCAAATGTTGCCCATTGACTGTAAAGATCCTTCCAGTTTCCTCTTGTGTGATCTCCACTACACCATAAGGAAAAACATTAGCCACAACATAAGGACCTAACCATCTGGAACGCAACTTACCAGGCATCAGCTTCAGTCGTGAACTGTAGAGAAGGACTTTCTCTCCAACATGAAACTCACTTTGTTGGATCATTTTGTCATGATCTGTTTTTGATCGTTACTTGTAGAGCCTTGAGTTCTCATATGATGATAATCTAATCTCCTCAAGATCTTGAATTTGCAGCTTCCTTTGGATTCCAGCATGGGCCAAATCCATGTTGCATTTCTTTATAGCCCAATAATCTCGATGCTCAACTTCCACAGGGAGATGACACGCTTTCCCAAAAACAATTCGAAATGGGGACATACTAATGGGGGTCTTGTATGCTATCCTATAATCCCACAATGCATCATCCTAGCGCTTGCTCCAATCCTTCCTATTTGGCTACACGGTTTTCTCCAAGATTTATTTCAACTCACGATTTGAAACCTCAGCCTGACCATTTGTTTGGGGGTGGTATGGTGTTGATGTTTTGTGTGTCACCCCATACTTCTGAAGGAGGGAAGAAAAATTCCTATTGCAAAAGTGTGTCCCTTGGTCACTGATGATGGCCTTTGGTACTCCAAACCTGCAAAAAATCTGTGCTTTGACAAAGTCCACAACAACATGAGAATCGTCATTCCTGATGGCCTTGGCCTCCACCCATTTACTCACATAATCAAAAGCAACCAAAATATACAAGAAACCATATGAACTTGGAAAAGGACCCATAAAATCAATGCCCCACACATCAAAAATCTCACAGAATAGTATGGGTTGTTGGGGCATCTCATGTCTCCTAGAAATATTCCCAATGTGTTGGCAATGAGAGCATGACTTACAAAACACATGGGATCATGGAATAAACTAGGACAATATAATCCAGAGTCCAAAACTTTCCTAGCTATCCGTTGGGGTCCAAAGTGTCCACCACATGCATGTGTATGACATAATTTCAAAACAGACTCAAACTCATGATCGGGAACACACCTACTAATGACTTGGTCACTACACATGCGCCATAAGTATGGATCATCCCAAACATAAAATCTTGACTCACTCTTTAATTTTTGGACTTGATGTTTCTTTAAATTTGCAGGGATTTCAGAAGCAACAAGGTAGTTAACTAAATTAGCATACCAAGGATGCGTACCTGAGATGGTATAGAGATGCTCATCAGGGAAAGTGTCCCGAAGTGGTACCTGATCCAAGGTGTCATCCTCTAGTGTGTGAGTAATCCTACTCTGTGGTTCGCCACCATGTTTTCTGAACCCTTTTTGTCCTTTATCTTGATGTCAAACTCTTGAATAAGGAGCATCCAACAGATAAGTCGTGGCTTTGCATCTGGCTTCTTCAGGAGGTACCTCAAAGTTGTATGGTCAGAAAAAACAACTACTTTAGAGCCCAATAAATATGAATGGAATTTATCTAAAGAAAATATGACAGTAAGAAACTCCTTTTCCGTGGGTGTGTAGTTTGATTGGGCTGAATCCAGTGTCCTTGATGCATAAGTGATCACATGTGAACGTCCCTCCACCCTCTGAGATAAGACAGCTCCAACCGCGAAGTTGGAGGCGTCACACATAAGCTCAAATGGAAGGTCCCACCATGGGGGCTGTATGATTGGTGGAGTGGTTAGACACTTATTCAGCTCATCAAATGATACCCTACATGAATCATCAAAATTGAAGTCAATATATTTTTGAAGCAATCGAGATAAGGGTAGAGCGATCTTACTAAAATCTCCGATGAAGCGTCGATAAAATCCAGCATGCCCAAGGAATGATCGAACATCATGCACACATGTAGGATATGGGAGGTATGAAATAATGTCTACCTTAAATTTATCAACTTCAATGCCATGTTGTGAGACTATATGACCTAAGACAATTCCCTTTAAAAACCATGAAATGACATTTTTCAAAATTTAAGACCAGATTCTTCTCAATACAACGATGAAACACATCACCCAAACTAGAGATACATTCATCAAATGAGGACCCATAAACTGTAAAATCATCCATAAATACCTCCATGAAGGTCTCAATGAAATCTGAGAAAATACTCACCATGCATCTCTGGAAGGTACCTGGGGCATTGCAAAGTCCAAATGGCATCCTTCGGTAAGGAAAGGTACCGAATGGGCAGGTGAATGGTGTCTTCTCCTGGTCCTCTGCTGCAATGGGAACCTGAAAATAGCCAGAAAATACATCCAAGAAACAATAGTGTGTCTTCCCAGCTTGTCTCTCAAGCATCTGATCAATGAATGGAAGTGGGAACTGGTCCTTACGAGTTGATTGATGTAGTTTCCTATAATCTACACACACTCGCCAACTGTTTTGTACTCTCACAAGAACTAACTCATCATTTTCATTTTTTATAAAAGTGAAAATAGTTTTGTTTGGTACAACCTAAACAGGGATAACCCATTGTGAGTCAGAAATAGGGTAAATGATACCCGCCTCAAATAATTTTTCAACTTATTTCTTAACAACTTCTAGGAGGGTGGGATTAAGTCTCCCTTGTGGCTGTCTCACCGGTTTAGCCCCATCCTCCAAGAGAATCCTATGAATGCAAATGGAGGGGCTAATACATGATATGTCTGCCAATGTCCAACCAATTTCCCTAATGTTATCTCTCAAAAGATTCAAAAGTTTTTCTTCATGTTCAAAAGAGAGATTGTTAGAAATTATGACAGGTAATCTATCACCACTGAGCAAGTATGCATATTTGAGATTTGGGGGCAATGGCTTGAGTTCCAATGTAGGTGGGTGATGTATGGATGGAGAAATTGATGCAACAGACATATCTACACAATGAACATCAGTATCAGAATAAAAATCATCACAATCAGAGAATAAAGCACCAAATCCATCAGCATACTCAATAGCCATGTCATAATCAGAGTTCACATGATCAAAATCCGAATATGATTCCATTTCAAAATCAAATCTTAGAGAGTATTGTTCATTATAAACAGGTGTGGAAGTTCTCTTAGACATTAAACCAGAACCAATACTCATAATCTCCCTAAGCATAGGACAGTCAAAATCAATGGAGTTTTTACTTGGTGGTTCAAAATGGGAGATAACAAAAGCAGAATGGTCCTCAGAGGGGTACTTCATGGAATCCATAACATTAAATATCACAACTTCATCCCCAAATTCCAGGGAAAGTGTACCCTCATTGACATTTATGATAGTTTTTTCAGTTTTGAGGAAGGGCCTACCTAAGAAAATGGGGGCATGAGAACTTACCTGATCATCCTCCATGTTAAGAACATAGAAATCCGCTGGAAAGATCATGTATCTTACCCAGACAAGTACATCCTCAAGGACTCCCGCTGGATATTCCGTAGCTCTATTCGCCAATTGCACCACTAATATTGTTGGATTCAACTCACCAACCTTCAAGGAAGAGAATACAGAGTGAGACATCACATTTATTGAAGCTCCTAAATCACAAAGAGCATCAGATAAGTGAAACTCCCCTATGGTAGATGGGATGGTGAATGTCCCGGGATCCTTTCACTTTGTTGAAATTGCTAGAGTTGGTGTAATGAGTGACGAGACATTCCTTCCAAGGTTGATCCTCTCATTTTCCTTGAGCCCTCTTCGATTAGTACAAAGTTCTTTTAAGAATTTCGCATACCTTGGAATTTTCTTAATGGCTTCAAGTAGAGGAATGTTGATCTCCACACGCTTGAATGTGTCCAAAACCTCATTTTTCATTGCTTCTTCAGCCATCTTCTTGGTTTGAACAACCCTTTTTGGAAAAGGAAGGAGTTTAGTAGGTACATCATCAATCTTTTTCTTACCTTTATCTTTCTCCTTGGATTTCTCATCAGTTGGTATGGAATGCGGATTCTCTAGAATAGAGGTGAATCCAGGTGGAATGGTAGGTCCAGATGTATCATTCATTTGCTTCCCACTTCTCAATGTGATGGCACTAACATTCCCCTTTGGATTTGGAGTGGGTTGGGAAGGTAGATTTCCTGAATTCTTACTCACAAGTTCATGGAGGGCGGTGGCAATCTGACTCATTTGAGTCTTCAACTCTCTCAGCTCCGAACCTTGACTCTTCAGCTCATTCTGTTGATTAAGAATAATTTGTTTCAAAATATCATCAGTGTTGAGTCTACCTTGTGTTGGATATTCCCTTGTTTCTGACTCATTGATGTTTGAGCTTCGAATCTCCTTTGGGGTTGTTGGAAACCCTATTGGTAAGGTGGAGGTTGCTGGAAGTTTGGTTGAAAAGGGGTCCTTTGTTGTTGTCCAGAGCCATACCTCATGTCTGACTGATCTTTCCACCCTTGTTTGTATACTGTATCAAACTTCTTTTGGGGATATGGTTGTTGTTGTTGCTGCTGAAATGGTCTCCCAGGGAACACTGCTGCACAATCTTCAGTCTCTTGTAGTTGTGGGCAACAGTCAGTTGGGTGGCTTGTCTCAGTGCAAATGCGACATGGCCTTGAAGGAGGGGGTTGGGATGTCTTTTGAGCCAATTCAATCTGCCTCACCATATTTTTCAATTCTTCTAACATAGTATCAATCAAATGACTTTCAAGAGAAGAAGGGCTTACTTGATGTACTCCTCGAACATGTGGTCTACCTCTATCACCGAATTGTTGGGAGTTTTGAGCCATCTTGTCGATCAATGTACGTGCAGCTGCTGGTGTCTTGTCAACCAATGCTCCTCCAGCTGCGGAATTCACCATTATCCTCTCCATAGGCATGAGTCCTTCATAGAAGTATTGAATGAGGAGTTTCTCACTGATTTGGTGATGTGGACAGCTTGCACACATCTTTTTGAATCTCTCCCAATACTCATACATTGACTCCCCTTGTGCTTGATTGATCCCCGATATCTCCTTTAGAATGGATGTGGTCCTTGATGCTGGAAAAAATATTTGCAAGAAAAGACGTTTCAAATCATTCCAACATGTTACATCTTCAGGTTGCAAATAATACATCCAATCTTTTGTAGCTCCATCAAGTGAGAATGGGAATGCTGTTAATTTGATTTGATCTTCAGAAACATTTCTTGGTTTAAGGGTTGAGAAAACCACATTAAATTCATTCAAATTTTTATTGGGATCCTCACCAGAGAGGCCATGAAACTTTGGAAGTAAGTGAATTAACCCAGATTTTAGTTCAAAGTCCGATTCGAGATTTGGGTATGCAATACAATTTGGTTGATAGTTAACATCAGGTGCAACCAATTCTCGAATGGTTATATTAAGTTAATTTCCATTATTTCCTACCATTGTTTCCTCTTTTATGTTTGAATTTGAATTTCTTCCAATTTCAATGTTTCCAGAAGAGAGGAATTCACCAACTGATTGAATATTGAAATATCCCGTAGACTGAGAATTTCTGATTCGATCCCTAAGGATACGTTCAATCTCAGGGTCAAGATCTAAGAGATCTTCGGGATTAGTTCGTGTCATAGATCAAATAAAAATGAAAAGAAAGAAAGTGGAATATAGTAAAATAAAAATGAGGAGTTTGATTTTATGGTCCAAAATGAAGTAGAAGAAAATAAAAGAAGAAGGAAAAAAATCAGATTGGGTAAAGATAGAAGAAAGAAGAGAGGAAGATAATAAAATGTAAAATAAAATAAATACCTCTAATTGGTTAAAATAATTACTTCCTCCCCTGCAACGACGCCAATTTTATAGAGCACTGTCGTGGGCGCCCTCAAATGATTAGTGTGATTTGAGATACTTAGGTGCAGTAGAGTGGCTGACCAAGGTCGTCTCTCAAAGGAGGAAGTAAATTTAACAACTTATTAGAGGTATTCTAAAAAGAAATAATACAGAATAGAGTAAAAACACTACTTTAACGGATTGGTGTTTTTTGTAGTTTATGAATCTAGAAGAAGTTTGCTGGAAAAAGATTGTATAATTTTTTTTTGTTTTTAGTTTTGAAATGAATTTCAATTTAAATGACACAACAAGAAGATGTTTTTTAAGAAATCTATTTAAAAAGTGTAATCGATCTAACTCTACCTCTTCAATTTATTATTAATAATTATCATTTAAATAAAAATTCACTTATTTATGATCCCTTAATTTTTTAAATCCCGAACCCTACGATAATTAACTTTACAACGAAGATGATGTGAATTTAAACCTAGGCTAACTTCAGAACATGCAATCGCAGCACCTTGCTTTGATTGATGTTCTATGATTAGATTATGTTTAGTGGTAAATTAAGGCACATATCCATTTTTGGAAATGAGGATGAATTGTGTTTAGGGATTATATTTTAACTCTATAAATTTATCCCATGTGGTCTTGTATTACCGATTAAGATCGCGCTCTCACAATTTACACAACATCCCGACCTCGTGTGTTTTTGTGTTAATTGTTCAATTTATTGATTAGTTTCTTAAAATTTAAAAACAAAATTCATGAATCATATTAAGATAATTACAGTATCTCAATTATTAAAAATAATTAAATGAATAGGGTAAAAGATAGATCGATTACTAAAAGACTACTCTTCCATGGGTGGCGTAATCATCGTAGAAGCGTTTTCCATGTGCAAAGGTTTAGAATGGGTATAACCCAATAACGCTTCTACTAAATAATTCCAGCCCAAAGAGGAAGATTAAGAGAAGAATAAATTTAAACAAACCAGAATAAAAGAGAAGAAATAAAAGAAGAACAATTAAGTTTATTACACAAATGAGAACATTACAAAATGAAGAAGAGAAGGAGGCTTCGATGAGGGGATCCTTGCTTCAAGAGCTACCAATCTTACAATGGTTGGAAAATTTGGGTGAAACAAATTCTCCTCTACCTCAAATCTCCAAATGAACGTCCCCAATCCCTCCAAATGAGAAAAACTCCAATTTATAGAGGGGAGGGGAGGATAGGTTACAAGTGGTTTCAAGTGTGAATGTGAAAATTCGGCCAAATATTTTATGCCAACTTGCACTGACCATTGGACCACCAAAAAGCGTGAATTGGCCGGCCTTACAGTAGGATGAAATGTGAGGATATGTGTCCTATATCTCTTCTCAAGCTATGTGATCAATACAGGCCCATATGAAGGAGTTATGGCCGGAATACAGCAGCTTCTCCATTCTGGCGAGCCCAACCCAACTTTGACTTCATGGACCAATTTCAACAACCAAATTAACTCTTTAGCTCCAGTGTCCTGAATAAAGGTTGTTGATAATTACGTTAGGAACACGTTTACAAAATTTCAAATTCAAATAATAAATATAAAATTATTTATCTTCGAAATACTACAGTGAACTATAAAGGGTAAAACTGGAATTTTCATCAAATATTCAAATGAATGATCTAATCCCAAATAATTTCTAATTAAACATATTTAACACAATGTGAGGAAATTATATCATTTACTATCAATAAAATATTCAATAAAATATTGTTTTATCAATGTTATCATAATGGGAACCATTCATCCATGAAAAACATGTTCCAAATTATATTTGTACCTTAGACTCACACAAAACTCAGTTCCTAGATTAATTATTCCAATCATGATCTAATAGTGTATTAAAATATAAATTTTTTGATAGTATTACAATCCATTTTTTAATGTTAATTTATAATACATTGTAATTCCCTCTTTAAGAATCAATGATACATTCCACATCTATAAACATTGAATCATCAAAACCCGAGCATTAAAATTCCCCACACCATTGGACTTTTCATCAATAGAAATTATTTGAACACTTTTATCGTTGAATATCCCTAACCATTGATACCATATTATAACCTCCCTATGTATCTCTCTCAATTCTCTCCCATTATCTTATGCTACTTACAAATAATTGATATGAATAGAATACTCCTTCATATGAAGATATCCTCTTCACATTCCTCCACCTGAATATGTCTTCTAAAATGAGAATAATGAGGTTAGAACTCAACTGTTTCCCATAACAAAGAATTATAACGATATGGTTGATACCTCTTCAATTTAGGAAGATAGAAAAATTAGGGATCATTGCATAACATTATGTAAAATGCAATCTATAAGACACTTTATAAATACATTAAATGATTTCAAATAAGTACATATATTGTGAAATCAACTGCCATTAGTTCACAATTCATCCATTAACCAATCCCGCTTCAACTTTCAAAAATATATAATATAACATATCAAATAGAAAAATAAATTATTGATAATAAACATATGAATTCTACCATCTTTGTTCATAATTCATACACTTATGAATTAACGCAACCTACACAGTGGTCACCTACACTAAACGGTTTCCCATAAAAATACTCTTATAAGAATCAACCTTATATAATGGAGACCAAAATTTTCAACCTTACAATGGATAAAATTAATTCATATTAATCTTTTTCAGATAAAAATATTTATACATGAACTTAATCAATAAAAATTTCCCCTCGGAAGATCTTCTGAAATTAAGATCACATGTTCTTTTTTGGAGAAATCCCCAATGAAATCATGAAGTAAATTCAGTGTCCCTATCTATAAGACCACAATATTTCAATATATAATTTTCATTTAAATAATACAAAGTTCGATAGCTTACATTATACATAACACCGAACTAAATTTTTTTTAAATATAAAATTAAACTAATAATAAATTTAAATATAGTAATAGATAATGAAACTTACATTATGATATTATTTTTTGATTGATAAAATTTATTTATTATAAAATATATAAATAATATGATATGATTAAAATTATTCAATATTAAAAGGGATATTTTTTTTAAAATACTATTTTTAATGTATTAGGTATGTTATGATAAAAAATTAAAATTATCACTTTTAAAACATGAATACGATAGTATTAAATATTTCAATGTGTATACTAGTACATTAAAAATCAACTAATTAAAAATTTATTGGATGAACACTTCAAGATTAAAAGGGTCATTTTTATATAGTTGTTTTTATTTATATTTTTAATTTTCATGTAAAATATTTTATTTTAATTTTATGATTTTTTAAAAAGTTAAAATAATTTTTGAAATGATCATGTCAAAATTATATTAGGGTGAATTTTTAGGATTTTTCAAATGGTTCCATTTTTTATATGAAGAGTAAATATTTTTCTTTTAAAAATTTTATCACTTTAATAACACTATAATATATAAGATTGAATGGAATGTTTATAAAACATTTTTTATACAAAATTTATATTTTATGAGAAATATAAATCATTTCAAAAAATAATTTTTAACTTAGAAATACATTTCTAACTTCTTAGAGCAATTAATGTCATGAGAATCAATTCTATACATGTTTTTGGTAAAACATCACATTTGTGATTGAATAATATTTTTTCCAAAAATATTTTTCCTTATGTTTTGAAAAATCTTATTAAAAATAATTTTTATCACATTTACAATTTGAATCATTCAAAATGGGTTACATATTTGGAATCAGAATATTAAAATTATATAATAATTCTCATTTCAGTTTTAGTTATCATAAACATATACCATTGTAAAAATTTTGTTATCACTATAAGGATTAAAAGAGTTTAGAAGGGGGTTAAAGTGAGAGGTAGTAATTTAAGTGTCCCTAAATCAACTAAATATTTTATTCTTAATGTGGAATGAGACCTTACATTATCATATCCATAGAAATGATTTTATATTATTCTAGATTGAATGTTATTTACAAGGTTGTTACTCTCCTCAAATATAAAATGGAACCACCACTCCTCACTTCTAAAAACAATCAAAGATCCCTCAACTCAACTAATATTTTCCCATATTCCTTACCTGTAATGACCCAACTTGTGTTTTAATATAAAACAACCCCTAAACAGGCCCTTCATTAACCCAAGCGGAATTACCAATCCCCACAAGTTAAAGGCATGCACAATAAAATTATATACATGTATATATATAGTGGGAATTATTTCACCCTTAAATTATAGTAAAATAAGAATAATATTTCTAAACAAACATCTATATGACCCATCCATAGGTTAGACCCACATTCCAAAAAAAATCAATAAATACCAAAAAAATATAAGTAATAATTAGACATAAATAATTATACTCTAACCCCTTAGGTTACTCTTTATAATCTATTACCTATCCTATATATCCCCACTAATCCCCAAGATATATCATTGTGTTGTAGCACCAGAATAACCCAAATACCAACCTAAATAAGGTAACCCGCTGATAAAAAATATGCAATTCAATAAAAATCATTTAAAGGTTTACATTCAAGAAATTATAGTAAATAAAATACAGATCTTATAAAACCATATAATTGGAAAACCTATCCAAATTAATTTAAAATGAACTATCCTCAAATCAACCATGTCAATAAATACTCCACGAGTTGTCAATATATTCTCTCACGATTTAAATATAAATGATAATATTGGTGTGAGCATAAAAATACTCATTACACAACCATATTCTTTTCCACATACACAAATTTTAATTATAAATCCATTTTAAATAATTACTAAATTAAAGTTCAAAAAAATTGCAATTTGTTTTACACAAAATCTAGCATAATAGACCTTGATATTTCAAAAACATTTCACGTTATTTTTATTAATAAAAAATTTAAAATAAAATATTGGTTCATGACTTAATCCATATAGAAACCAAAATATCCAATTTCATATTCACTTAAAATATCAAGTTAAAACCCATTTAATTTACCATTTACAAATCCTCTTTTTAAAACCACTAATAAATAAACAAAGACAAATGAAAATGGTTGGCAATGATGACAATTAAGAAACCCATATCAAGGATAATATAATAAATGGAAGCAATATAAAAGTTCATTAAACAATACAAGAATGGGAGAAATATCAAGAATAAAAAAAGGACCCCCTAAACCAAGAATGTGTCATGGTATTTAGACTAGTTACTCAAGTAATACTATAGTTAACTAAATATATGCTATAACACCTTAAACCTTAAAAAACTAATAATCACATGATTTGTAACAAGGGATAAAAATTTTCATGATCATTTCATTTTAGTGATCTATATAATTTTATAAACAATACATAACCATTTTGATATTCCACACATTATTCATTTTAAACATGAAACATATTGTTTATAAAGAAAAGTATTCTCCATTAAAGGTAACTCCCATATCTAGAACTGTTTATTTTTTAAAATTTACACTCTTCGTTATGATTTGGGACAAATTAGTTGATAATAATTTATGAGATTGTTTTAAGATATATTAATGAAAATAAACCTATCAATATTTTTATAAACATAAAAAATTCTAAAATAAAGTTTTCTTATTACCCAATGAACACTTGACATAAAAAATATGATTAGATTTCCAAAAAAATGATGCACAATATCTTTTCTAAAACATTTCATATAAAATCAGTGGAAAAATCATAATCATAAGGGTTTCTTAGAGAACATAAAAAACTAAAGAATAAAATTATATGAAAATAATAATTTATCCTATATTTTAAAAAAGGTCATAATCTTTCCCTCAAACAATAAGATCATTTTATTAACTTTTCAAATAAAAATATTTACTTTATAAACTATTTCAAAAATTTATGTAAGTACCTCCTAACATTTTCATAACAATCGAATATACAAGAACACTTGAAATGGAATCACATAAATAGATAATTCTTATATATCTTGGGATTCACCTAAGACTATAAACTATACCACATTACCCAAATAATTAGAGATCTATATTTGGATCAACCCTCATCAGATCTAAATTAGCCCCTCTAATAATTAATATAAAATATATAAGAACAATAAAATTTAAATCCACATATATATTTTATTATAACCATAATACTCATTTGAATTTTCGTTCATTACCATAATAAATAACACTTTCAGTTATCTCAAAAAGATTGGAAAATTTTCTATTTCCTTATACAAAATTATTAAAACCAATTATTACATAGTATAAAGAAAAATATTTTATTATATAATAAAAATTGAAACTTGTAAAGTAATATTCAATGAGAAGAATTTTTATCACAATTTTAAAATCAACTCATTCAATAATCATTAAGAAAATTATTTTTCAGACTTTATAAAGGGAGTCAAAAATGACACATATGAAAAATAATGAATGGAATACTTTTTAAAACTTTTTAAAAAAATTTAAAAAAATTAAAATAATAATCCTTTGATGAGTAAATAAGAAAATTCTTGGAAACTATTAGAATAACCTTGATATGTAAGAAATGAAGTTGGATGGAAAAAACTGAAATAATATTTTTAAATGAAATTATCTTACTTTATATATCATCTATCTTTATACACTCTCTAACCTTTGAATAATAAAATTATATATGATTTATAATTTATTAATAACTTCTTCATGTTCATTTAATTATTATTATAATTTTAATTTCATTTGTTCTTTAACTTATTTAGTTACAATAATGGTTGTGTTTATATTAACCGTTTATGTGTCATTCAGTTTATAACCTCAAAACCACATCGGTTCATCGACCATGGTCAAAGTTGTTATGGTGTAGTTACATATATAATCATAAAAAATTTATATTTATAGTATTTATGTATTATATACACTTATGAAACCCACCATGTAAGGTACTCATAAAAAAATGACCCATGTCCTTTCATAGGAAAGGTTGTCTGGACATACACAAGAATAATGTTTTCATTTTTATAATGGGTGGAAAATAAATAATGTATATAATATATTAATTTTAAAGAATAAAATATATGTTATAAATTTTAAATTTATTCCCATGTTTCTTCCTTACTACAAATCTACATATGGATAAAATGAAAAATGAATCACATTGATTCGTAGAGGTGGTATTCTACAGAGACATATCAACAACAAAATTAGTTTACAAATAAAAAATGGTAAAAACGTTTGTAATATAATAGTTTTTTTAAATCACAATTATTTAAAAAATATCATATAAATTCATTTTTCAATCATTTTAACCATCAATATGATTCAGTGATTTCATGGAGTCGATGGCCCATACGTAATCATGAGTAACATTTTCATTGCCCATAAGATGAAAAAAGGGATGATTTTTTTATCATCATAATAATAATATTTTAATTTATTTAATATTATGATGTTATTATATATTCATGATTGAAGAATATTTCAAGGATCTATAATAACAAATATAAATTAAATTGACCAGTTTGGACTTATACCATATCCTCATATATCTCTCTTTGGATTACAACTTAAAACTTATAGGTCAGATCATTTGATCAGATGACTAACTCTTGGAAGTGGGGAGGAATTTAGAGGAGATTTTTTTCATATGGAATATCCAAACTAAATTTCACCTATGAGGAAGGGAGGAGAGTAGGCTCTATTTTAAAAGCGAGGGGATTTCTACACTAGTAATTTTTATAATGTTTTTAATATTATAAAGTCTTTATCATGGGAATTTGTCTCAAAAAATGTCATATTTCTTTGATAAGGTGACATGAGTCTAAATTATATCATATAATAAGAATTAATATTAGATTATGTGGTCTTATCACTTAATGTTTACATTAATTTACCTGATTTACAAATTAAAGCGGTGACACGTTTTTACCTTGGTTACTACTCATAATGACCAAAAAATAAATTGAAAACATCAAAAAATTTGAACCCCTTGAATAAAAAAAACTAAATAAATTTTTAATCATTAAAATTATATAATTTAAATATATTAATTTTATTATACTTCTACCAAATTCAATGAAATATTGTTTTTTGAAAATTGTGTTTTTAATTATAAACATTAACCTATAAAAAATAAATTATAATGTTGATTTAAATATAATTTTTATTATTTTGTATAAAGTGGATATTATTTTATTTTAAAACAAAATATAAATTATAATAAAACTTTTAAATTACATTATTTGACAAAAATAAAACTGATTTGGAAAAATAATTATTTCCATTATTTAATCAATAAACAATATTTTAAAAAAAATGAAAATATAAAGATAAGTTATATTTTATATATTGATTAAAAAAATTAATTCTTTATTATAAGATTAAATATATAAAATAGTGAAACTTATCTTTAAAATATATCCATTTAATTCATGTAAACAAATTTGGATAAATAAAACTATTCCACATGCTATTCAAAACGTTTATAAAATTATTAATAAAACTATGATAAACATTAAAACATAAAATGAATACTTATAGATAATAATATTGATTTTTTCATGGATAACCTTGGTTGTTATATTCTTCCCCTAAAGGAAGTTACATCCTCAAAATTTTATTCATCAATTAAACAACTAAGGGTATTTGTCCCACATTAAATTTTCTAATTCCCATGTTACATTCTCAATCATGTTATTCTTATATAAAACCTATACCTAGTAAATCAATTTATTTCTTATTAATTTATCTCTATGACCCAAAAACATAACATAATTTTCTTTATAAGATATAATCTCCTCTAATTGTACCACATTAGGTCTCCAAACATGAGTTGGATTCTTAGTAATAAACATGAAACACATCATGTACCAAAGATAAACTCAATGATAAAGGTAATTTATAATAAATAGATCATATATTTTCTATAATTTAATATGGAACAATAAAAAAGACATAACATTACACTTATGCCAAAATGCATAACACATTTCCATGGATATGCATTAAGAAAAACTTTATGGATAACCTTATATGAGAGATATTTCCTCATGCGATTTTCATTACTCTTCTTCTCCATATGGTTGATCTTTATATGATAGTAAATCATCTCTAGCTTTTATATATTTATTTTAACAATTATAGTTTTATAAATTTCTATTCAAAAACATCATCCCAATAAGTTAGAGGTAATCACTATTTTCTTTATAATGACACAAATGTTACATTAGTATACTTAAAATAAAAATTATTGTATTAAGAAAATCCAACAAAATAATGTTGTTTATCCCAACATTATTGGTAATATAATGAGAAATTATTAAGAATATACACTAATTCTGGATTTTTATGCTCTAATTTTACATCATATTGATGAATAATTGTTGTATTGAAATTTAATTCATCACTCATCACCTTTTAAAGTCCTTTTCCAATTTTTTTATAATCATGTGATCCTAATCAGATAAAATAGAGTGGGTAAATGCATATATTTAGTCAAATGATAAATAGTAAAAAAAATCACATGATAAACTCATGAGGTATTTAGTTATCCAACCAAGAAATACATAGATATATTCTCTCATTTCCATTTTGGAATTATAAAAGGAAGAAACATCACCTTCAATAGTTTTAACTCTACATTAAATTGAAGTTATGTAAAATATATCATGGTCAAATAAAAAAATATCTTTATTCATAATGTCCCACTAAAAATATTCCTGATAGTCTCCTTACATTTTACTGCTTCCCTGATAAACTGAAAATAGGGAAACGTAAGATTCACTCAACATTTTTTTATTCAACTTTAAATATCATAGAATACATAACCTATTAAAAAAAATATTATAACACATTATTTTTCAACATTGAATTTATGGAATATACCAATTTTTAAAAATAATACTTTTTCTTAAAAACCATGATCATTCATTTGATAACTTATAATGTTGTTCTCACAAATATAACTGCACTTATATCTAAGTCAAAAGAAAAGGAGTTTCTATATACATAATTTCAAGGACAAAATTAAATAAATCACTAGTAATTGGATCATGTCCGACTCATAAAATAGTGAATGACTTGTTATATGTTCATGTCATGTAATCAACTACCTAGATTACATTACCTTGATGATAGTGAATTTGAGATATTATGATATATAATTTGTTATATCCATCTTCTCTTCCTTGACCTCAAGTCCTTTTTAGTAAATATATAATTTAATCCTTTATCATCAACATATATTCCATATTTTTCCCCATATAAATGATAAATATTTATTTTTAAATAAAATAATATTGTAGATATATAAAGGTAATTTGTAGAATAATTTTTTTCATGGGGGTTCAATTGTAAAGATACATACATGATAGCCTTATCATTCTATATAAAGACACAACCAAGCCCCTTTAATGAAGCATCACTGTAAATAAATAATTCCCTATTTTTTGTTCTAAATTCCAACACTCTATCATAAGGAAATATTAATTTAATTTCCCAAAAACATTTATCATAGTACATTATATAAATAAATTTAACTATTTTTTGAGTTGACTTAGGTAGTAGGTTTGATAACTGGGTAATATTTTGAACAAACTATTGGACTAAAACCAATAATCTAAGAAAAAATTAAATATTTGTATCATTTATGTTTCTTAGAAAATTTTAAACCACTGTTTTATAGAAGGATAAGTATTTATGCATTATTTAGAAATAATATTTCAGTGGACTAAAATCTATTACCACCAGAATCCATATTTTCAGAATTTTCCACACAACATATTTTTTTCTAAAGTATTCATAAAAATACATAAGTATTTATTATGATATTTATAGATATTATAGAATACCATAATAACATCAATAAACACAACAAAATATTTATCCAAATTCTCAAGGAAAACTCTATTTGTTAAATCTATAAATATAGTGGCTATATTTGTTAATACAATTGGAATAAAAATAAACTCAAATTTACAAAACCTAGTATGAAATAAGTCCCTTATAATTCCTCACTTTCCCACCATAAACAAGTGATAACTAGATCTAATACTAATGATGAATAATATTGTAAACCCTAGATATGAACTAAAAATTTATTTATAAGTGGAAGAAACATGTTCTAAATAGTGATGTTTTTGAGTGTTCTATAATAAATTCATAACAACATAAAAAAAATTTATTTATGAAAACAAGGTTCACCCCAAGGAAAATTCCTATGATAGATGAAACCCGTATCATCTAACTCATGTAACTTTTTCTAAATTATAACAAATCAACTAAATACATTCAATAAGGAAGTTTAGAAATTTTATGCGCATTAAAAACAATGTAAATAATAAACTAAACCAAAAAATCCTGAAAATATGAGGAAATCAATAGGAAATAAATCCATTTATTCATTATCTATAGAAACATAAACAATTTCAATAGTTCTTTTATTTTCAATAATATTTGGAAGATAAATTTTGGACCATTTATTATGTTTTTTTCAGCTTCTGAATATGTTATCAAATGTAGGAACAAATTCTAATATATGAATTTAAAATTACATTGAAAATTTAATAGGACTTATCTATATAAGAAATATATCATATATTTATAAACTAAAATATAATCTATACCCAAAATAACATCAAACATTAAAATGGGAATGAAAACAATATTTAAAGGAAAAACCATTTAAAAGATTAAAATATGAGTATATTTATAAATTATTGTTTCATTAATTCCACCACGAGGATATTTTCCATAAAGATATTAAAGTATTTATTTTATTGGTATTTCTATTTTAATGGAATATTTAATAAAAAAAATCATATATAGATCCTAAATAAAACAAGGCATTGATATAATATGAAGTAAGTAATGCACCTATCCCCACTTCATTTTATGTCCATACATTAGTTATAGTAGTAGAAAAGGACATTACTCCACCTTTTTATTTTTGATGTTAATTATTATCACATTAAGTTACTAACTTTGGATAGGAATTATCATAATCTCTAAAATCAATAAAATTAAAACATTACAGTACCCTGTTTTCATTACTTAACTTAAAATCTCTATTTTTTATTTTCATTGAAATATTAATCCAAGTGTCTAGGATTTCCACATTTGTATAAATCAATGGATCTCATAATAAATATCCATAACTATTCTTTCCATAGTTATCACAATAGGGTAATTGATTTTTCTTACCTCTATGTTTAATGAATGAATGTTTCCTCATTATTAGCCACCTATATTTAATCTTATCAATATTATTATAAAAGTCTACAATCTCTATTTCAACATTATCAAAACACCAAAACATTTACTCATAAATTATTTACTCACTAGTAACAAAATACTTTCATAAACATGGTTTCAATCCTAAATAAATTTTAACTATTTCATAATTATTTCACAGAATGAAATTTAGTGCTTACCTATCCAATCTGGTAAAATTTTACTAATAAGTGGCCATTGAGTCATCTTCCTTTTTCATCAACTCTAGAAATTATCTTTCTATTTTATGGTTAATAATTTTTTTGAAATAAATTCCAATTAATATATATTTTAGTGTATTCTATTCCAGGGATACAATTTCATACTCTTCCTTAGGGATCTTATGAAAACACCATAATTGATCAACATCCCATTCAAAATTTTAAATTAAAAGAGTTTCATATTATTTTGAAAACATCCCACAACATCAAATATATGTTCCTATGAATTTATCCATCCTTTATATTTCACTATTTCTAAATTTCCACTCAATAAAATAGGGTACTAATTCTTCAAATAATACACTATTTACATGTACCTATATAGAGAATTTGGATGCTCTATTTCATTGGTTTCATCATTAATTTCCTGCATCAAAAGACTAAAAACTACCATACACTTATTTATTCCAAACATTATTGGTTATTTATTTAAAAGGATATTATCTTCTTGATTCCTTTTTATTTAAATTTTCATATTTCCTCTATGGAAAACCATTCTCAATAGACATGTATTGAATAAAGATACATAACAATTTTAAAAAGATATGTCATGATAATATAAGTATAAATTAAAATATAAATAATTCTTATTTTAACATTATACTAATAAAGGTATCTATCCATTTTATATGATACAAACAATAATACCATTTTCCTTAAAGAACCAATAATTACTTTATTTATAACAAGGGTTTTAGTTTATTATATTCCCATGATCTTTTGAGTATTTAGTTTTAGATAATTATTTAAAAAAATATATAAGAAGTTTATATTTACAAACTATAACCATTTTTAACATTAATTTATACCTTTATAAATACAAAATTATTTGTTCAAGGTAACTCCCATATATGGAATTCTACCTTTATTATCTTTAAACCTCATTTCTAATCTATGTGAAAAGTAACTTTAAAATTTGGGATGATGAAGAAAAACTTACATAATGAAATAAAATAAATGAAACCGATTATTCCATTTTTAAACTTAAACAATCTATAAGAAAGTTTCTCTTCTACACAATTAACATTTGACCCCAAAATATCCCTTTGATTTTTAATGAATAATTTTTTTAATAATAGATTTCATAAAATATTTCATATTAAATCATAATGAAAAAAATAATAATCCAGAGGATTTCTTTGAAAACACTAAAAATCACTAATAACTTCCCATGAAAATATTCCTTTCACATTTATCGGAAAAATGGTTATAAACTTTCCTTAAAAGCATAAGCCCATTTGGTTACAAGTTGATTTTTTTCTTTTATAAATAATTTCCTTCCTATTATATTGGTACCATGAGACATTAGTCAAATAAATAACATTAAAATAACCCATATAATTGAAAAATGTAATAAGATAATTCTAAAATATAATGGTAGCAACCTATCATTGAAAATCTCTCTCACACAATCCAATGCATTGGAGAGATATATTAGGCTCACCCGTCATCAGATTTATATCAGGCTCAATAATAATTCATTTAAAATAAAAATTAACTATATAATGAATAAAAAACATATATATTTATTGTTATCTATAGAACTCAACTAAAGTTTCATTCAATACCATAAAGAATACCTCTTTTAGTTATCTTACAAATATGAGAAATGTTTCTATTTTCTTAGAAAAAAATGTTAAAAATATAATTTTATAGAATATTGTGAAAATAATTTTTTTTTCAAAATTACCTTGGAAACATTTTAAGTAATAATTAGATGCAATAACATTAAACAGGTTGATAAAATATATTCATTAAATAATCATAAAAACTAATATTCTTTTCAGACATTCTAAATAATGTAAGAATTGAGACATACAAAAAATATAGAAGACTTTTTTTTAATACGTTGAAAAAAGATAAAAATAAAGAATTTTAACATTATCATCCTTTGAATAAAAAATAATAATATTCGTAAAAACCTTTAAAAGATCATTGACATTATTGAAAAATGGTTGGAAGGAAAACTTTAATAATAGACTTTAAAAAGAAAGTCTCTTACCTTAAGTCTCATCTTTCTCTGTATGTTTTCTAAATCCAAATCAATAAGAAATATATTGGTTTTATAATATTTTATTTAAAACATTCATGTTTGTTCCATTATTATTATTCCTTTTATTTATTTTATTATCAGGACTTATTTAGTTACTAAAATGGTTATGTTTTCACTGAATGTTTTGGGGTTATTCAGTTTATGGCCTCAAAACCACATTGGTGTGTAAACCTTGGTCAATGGTGTTATGGAACCATTATATCTATAAAAATAAAAATATTATATTTGTCATTTTTATATTTTATAAACAATTTTAAAACTAACAATTTTATGGGGTCATAACAAATGAACCACATCATTTAATGAAGATGGTAGTATATATGTTGCATGAACATTGTTTTCATTTTCCTAATGTGTGGAAATGAACTAAATTGGAAAATATGTTACATTTAAAAAATAATAAATATTTTATATATGTCATATCTATTATGTATTTCCCTCCTTATGGCCATCATTATATTTTAAAAATGATTAATGAATCACTTCTCTTCATGGAGGTCGTATTCCACACATACACATTAGTAACATTATCAATTTCATATAGATGGAACGGGTAAAAAGATAAGTAATATATTAGATTTATATAATCAAAATTAATTCAAAAATATTATATATATTTATTTATTCAATCCTTTTAACTATCCATATAATCTAGTGATGAAAAAAAAACACATCTCTTTTGGTAGTGGTAGCCAACACGCATGCACAAGAGATGTTTTCATATCCCATAAGACTGAAATGGAGATGAAAATGGTTGTACCATTTTTATAATTTTTTTAACTTTAAATATATATATTTTATTATTTTATTATGGTTGAGGAATTTTTAAATACATTATAATAAGAAATAAACATTTAATAGGTATGTTGAGACTTATACATTCTCTTCAGTTTTCTTTCTTTGGATTACTCCTTATGACTTCTAGGATTGGTGTTTTGAGAAGAGTATGACTACTAAGTAGTTGGTAGTAATATTTTTGAATGGTTTGGGTTGAAATGGACTTAACTAGTGTTCTCAAAAGGTGTGGTGAATGTGGAATTGGATGTTCCTTTTTATAAGTGATGGCAATCACACACATGTACGTATTATAAACTTTTATATGTTATAAAGTCATAATCATGGAAAAGTGACTAAAAAACTATCCGATTTATAATATATTGTAACACCCGAGATTTTTATGAGTAATATTTTGTTTTTATATATCATCAAAGGAATCTTTCACTACATACTAGCTTGGCCTACTTTACACGCAATCGGGACCTTCCTCGATAGCTTGCGTCGTACGCAATACCGAGTTTCACTAAACAACGATATGCTATTAAAATATTATTAAAACTAGCCGTTATGAATAGTAATAACAACTTTTTGAAATTTTATAAATTTTATTTTTCAAAATGGACTTCATTTTTGGATTCGGAATACCGAAATTATCCTAGGGTGAAATTTTGGTATTTTTCTGAAAACTTTCAATTTTTGATGAATAGTGAAACCACTAAGTGGTAGGTTAAAAACTGAATTTTGCATAAAACTTAATTTTACCACTTCGGTGAGTGAAATTTCGAAAATCCGACAGACACGGTTGATATCAGTATGTAAAATGTGGTTCAATGAGATAAAAATAATTTTTTGGTGAATAGTAACTTTTTACTTTTTTTACTGCAGTTAATAGTAAATAGAGGTAAATATGAGATTACTATTACCCTAACACATGTTCTAATTCTATTGGATAAGTTTAATTCGACCAAAAACCAACTTAGGAATAAAATATGACCATTTAGGCCCACTTGGGTTAGATTAGGACATTTATTATTAATATATTTAAAGAAGGGTTAAAATAGTTAAAATCGAAGTTTAATAAGTAAATAATTTTTAATATGGGGTTATACATAAGATAAATTCGACTATAAATATTAATTAGAAAGATAAAAATATTTACTACATAATTGTATTTTATATATAATTTTTAGACATTAAATAATTTAATTAATTTATGACACAATGATGATGCAGTAATTATCTTATTTATGAAATATTGACATAATTGATGTTATAAACACCAAAATAAATGTAATTTGAGACTTTTTATGAATTACACTAATTTTATAGGTTACTATGATATATTAGTGTTGATTTAATCAACTTGGTTCGAACATATAATTCGGTTATGACTTTCACAAAAATCATATATCAAATAGTGTCAAAATTGACACAAAATAGTTTTTAAATAAAATATTATATTATTAATTGTTATTTTATTCCTAAAAATATAAGGTTCGGAAAACTGACTTAGATAAGGATATATATATTAATAATAAACAATTTGGGGTTTGTTTGGAATGTTATAGTAAGTGTATTAACCATATAGTGAAAGAAAACATAAAGACACGGTAAAAGTTAAATTATTTAACTTAGAGTTAAATCTAATTGATAAGGTTACAATAATACCCTAAACATGTCTAAATCCTATTGGTTGATAGTATTTAGACCCATCCCCACTTTAGATTCTAAATAGGACCCTTTGGAACCATTATAAACTGATTTTTACTTTAATATAAAATAATATTTTGAGATATTCCTAAGGTGCCCCTCTCCTCCCTTATAAAAGGGCACCTCCTCCCCCTCCTCCTCACACCAATTTGAGCACTCAAGCTCGGACAACCCCTGAAATTTTATCCTCTCCACTTCCCTAGAATAATACTAGAGGTCCTGGTCTTCTTCAAAGACCAATCTTAGTTCCCTAAGTGGAGGATTCAAGGAGGCGTTCCAAAGAAGAGGTAATATCCATTACCAATCTTTTCAATTTCTTTCTTCATCAACTTCTTCTTCTTTTGTTGTTTCATGATAAAGTAATAACATCAGTATTACTTAAATAATGATATGTTATTATAAATATGAGACAACCCTAATTCACCTTCTATCCATCCTACGGAAAAATGAAATCACCGCGCGTGTGTACGTACGGAATACCGTCTCCACGCCGCGGTGTTATCTATTTTCCACCATCACCTTACAAGGATGGGTATAATGGTGTAATGAGTAACTATTTATGATTATTATAAAGTAATATTGATACTGAAATAATATATATATACTCCAATACAATTCCACGATCATAGGAACGATATCATCACTCGTGCGTACGTACGGAATACCGTCTCAACGATGTGATGCGACTCGTTCTACATGATCATCATTACATAGTAATTATATAAATGAATTGAATGAATAAATATGATATATGTTACACTAATACAATTCTGGATATAAGGTATCTATAACCTTAAAAGTAGAATAAGAATTTATTTGCAAAACACGCATAAGAACAAAAGGCAATAAAGACCCGAGTAACAAGTAACAATGAAATATTACTAACAAGAAGCTAAGAATATGACCATATATGATATAATATCAATATGTATGATTGTGGAATAAGTCAATAACATTATTTAAACCATTATACAGGAGTTTCGGACACATACAAATCAAATCGGACCTAAGGTAAGGGAAATATCACAATCTCATTTTTATCCGAGATTGTTTATACTTTGGCATTTACTAGGGTGTATTTTATCATCCACATCCATGTTTCATCAATATTTAATATTATTTCAATCCACCTACAATTTTTTAAATCCATTTTTACCCTTCGGTGAGTTTTTAGTAAAAGAAATGAAAGGAATCTTTTGTCGATTTTCGTACGAGGTACTTTTTGACTTTTCTGACAAAAGCACAAAGAATGTTTTTTTAACTTATACGACATGAATGGATTTCTAGAACATTATTTCCAAGAAGCTTCCTTTACAAGTATTCAAGTTTATTTTTAATCAAATTCTTTTAGTTTAAAATTGTATGACATGTTAAGAAAGGAAAAGTGTTTTTGAAGTAGAAAGGATATTTTCCTCAAGAATAGAGTTCAAGTATTTTATCAAAATTATTTTCCATCTAAGATAATAAAAGGGTTCTGTTTTTATCCCTATTATTATATGGATTTTATTATGTTGTGATGGAAATATTTTTATGAATTCCTTTATCTTATATGAATTGTTTTATGATGTCATGTTGTTTAAGAATCCCATTTTTATTACGTGGATTACACTATGATGTATGGTTTATGATTATGTGGCACACATAAGAAAGGATTCATTATAATATGGGTGGGACCTATATCTCCCTCCAATGCATTGGGTAAATATTTTATATCTCATGAGATAGACATGGCTGGACTGGTAGGTTATATCGGTTCAGTGAAACAGGACTGGAACGAGGGTGACTCGGTTCAGAAAGGGACTTTGTCCACTAAGATAGTCTTGGAAATGAGTCATGACTAACAAGAAATGATTTTCCATGATTATGTGTGCATGCCACAAAGTTTCATGTTTCATGTTATGATTATGGGTATCTCATTTTCACTTCTATGATTTATTCCATGTTAAGTTATTATGATCTCTTTTGCAGGTTATGATTTTCAAAAAGATATGATATGATTTTTATTTCCTTTATTTGCCCTTGCTGAGCATTTGATCTCACCCTTTTATGTTTTGTTTTCCCCAGGTCAAGAAGATTGATATTAAGTAGAATATGCTAAAAGGGACCCTAGATATGATGAAATAAATGGGAGACACTGTAGAAGATTTATGAACCAGTTGTTTATGTTTCCTAGTTTCTAAAGACACTATACCTATACGGTCCTTTGTGGTTTTGTCATATGTTGTAATAAGTGTGCTTCCATTTTGAAGTATTAACAATGTATGTAAAGTATGGGTCGTTATAGTTGGTATTAGAGGAAAGGTATAGTCAACCTTTGGAAACTAGGATGTGAAATCCTTAGTAAGAACCCTAGGGATAAGTCTAAGAATAGAACACAATCTTAGTGTTTTAGAAATGGCCATGAATACCCTGGGATAAGACCTTAAGTGTGAAATTTTATTCTTGATTATGTGCTTTTCCTATTATAATTAGTGTTGCTCACACTATTGTTCTTGGTTTTAGTCAATGGATGGAACCCGAAGGAACCGTGTTAATGCGGAATGCGATGGGCAATGCAATGATTGTCCCCCTGAGAAACCAAATGATATGGGAGCTGGAATGAAAAATCTTGTAGCCATGCTCACACAACTTTCTCAAGCTATGAATCATGCAGGACTTCCAAACGAGCAAAGGAAGGAGAAACATTCTGTTGAATCCTTCATGAGGCAGCGTCCACCTTCTTTCAGCGGGTCTACTGATCCATTAGTTGCTGAACAATGGATTAGTACCACTGAAAAGATATTTTCAGTTCTTCAATGTTCTGAACATGATAAAGTCATCCTAGCAGTTTATCGTTTGGAAGGAGATGCTGATCAATGGTGGAATCTTATTAAGAATATGAGGCAAAGGGATGAAATTGAGTCTATGGAATGGGACGAGTTCAAGAACTTATTTTTCAATAAGTAATTCCCTCATATTCTCCGAACAAAGATGGAGAAAGAGTTTCTTGAACTGAAGCAAAGGGATGATGAATCTGTTGGTACCTATGAAGCAAATTTTACAAGACTTGCAAGGTATGCTTCTGGTATTATTATCCAACCTGAGAGTAAGACCGACCGATTCTTTAGTGGCATAAAACCAAGTCTTCGAAGGGCGTTAGCCATAAGGGACTTTAATAGCTACGAGGAAATTGTTCGATGTGCTCTCAAAGTCAAGATGGAGATTGGAGTAACCCATCAGTCACATGGGTTTGATAAGAAGAGGAAGATGGAATTCAAAGGAAAATCTAAAGAGCACACTGAAATGATGATGAGGTTTCCCTTATGCTCAAAGTGTGTAAAGAAACATGGAGGGAGTTGTCTTGAAGGGACAATTAAATGTTTTAAATGTGTAAAGGAAGGTCATCGGGCATTTGAATGCCGCGATAATGGGAAGAAGATGTATAATGATGAAAACAAAGGAAGGGATACACAGAATGAACCTACTACACTTCAATGTTTCAAGTGCAAGGAGATGGGGAATTATGCCAATCAATGCCCAAATCCAAGGGTTGATGATGATGGTCGACGTCAACAAAATCTTAAGGCTAAAGACAAAGGAAAGTCACATGCTATTTCTATCAGTGATGTGGAGTACGATAACGAAGTGGTGAAAGGTACACTTACCATCCACTCTAAAGTAGCAAATGCTTTATTTGATTCCGGATCCACCCACTCTTTTATTTCTGAAAAAATTTCTAAGGGTATCGCCGTATTACCTCAACAATTAGATGTTGAGTTAGCTGTGACAACACCTATCGGCACAACAGTCGCATCAAAAGTTTATAATTCTTCTCCGATCGAAGATTGTGGGAAAGTGCTTCCTGCAAATCTTGTGATCCTTCCTTTAGTGGAATTTGATGTGATTCTTGGAATGGATTGGCTTTCTCTACATGGAGCTCATATCAATTGCCAAAGAAGGGAAGTCACATTTCATATTCCAGATCAATCTACAATCGTCTATCGATGCAAGGATGAATATAACCTTCCAGTGGAAATTCCTTCCATCTTATGGGTCTTGATTCCACTAAATTAAGGTTATTTATCTCAAATGGTTGGTGAGAAACTTACGATTAAGAATATGCCCATCGTACGGGAGTTTGATGATGTCTTTCCGGAGGAATTACCAGGTCTTCCACCAAATCGTGAAGTTGAGTTTTCAATAGAACTCGTACCGGGTCCTTTGCCTATTTCAAGACACCTTATAGAATGGCCCCAATTGAGTTGCAGGAATTGAAGAAGCAACTCCAAGAGAATCTTGATAAGGGATTAATATGCCCTAGTGCGTTACCTTGGGGAGCACCTATTCTATTTGTTAAGAAGAAAGATGGATCAATGAGACTCTGCATTGATTATCGAGAACTTAACAAGATCACTATAAAGAACAAATATCCTCTCCCACGCATTGATGACTTATTTGACTAACTATGCAGAGCTCAATAATTTTCCAAGATTGATCTTCGTTCAGGGTATCATCAATTAAGGGTCAAAAGGGAGGATATACCAAAGACGGCTTTCCGTACAAGGTATGGACACTGAATTTATAGTGATGCCATTTGGTCTTACTAATGCCCCTGATATCTTCATGGATATAATTAATAGAGTCTTTAGAGACTATCTCGATCAATTTGTGGTAGTCTTTATAGACGATATTCTTGTCTATTCAAAGAGCAAGGAAGAGCATGAAGATCACTTGAGAATTATATTGAAGACCCTGAGAAAGGAGAAGCTTTATGCCAAATTTACCAAGTGTGAATTTTGGATTCAAAAAGTTGCATTTTTGGGTCACATTATCTCAAAAGAGGGGATATCTGTAGATCCAGCAAAAATAGAGGTTATCGAAAGATGGTCAAGACCAACAACATTAACTGAGATCCGAAGTTTTCTTGGTTTGGCTGGATATTATCGACGTTTTGTAAAATATTTTTCACGATTATCTAATCCACTCACCAAGTTGACTCGGAAAGGAGTTATGTTTGTTTGGACAGAGGAATGTGAAGAGAATTTCAAGGAGTTGAAAAGAAGGTTATCCAGTGCACCTGTGCTCACACTGCCTTGTAGTGGAGAAAGGTTTGTGATCTACAGTGATGCATCCAAGAAGGGATTGGGGTGTGTTCTTATGCAAAATGATATGGTGATGGCTTATGCCTTACGACAGTTGAAAATCCATGAGCAAAATTACCCAACACATGATTTGGAGTTGGCTGCGGTAATCTTTGCATTAACGATTTGGAGGCATTACCTTTATGGTGAAAGGTGTGATATTTATACTGATCATAAAAGTTTAAAGTATATTTTCACAAAAAAGGAGCTGAATATGCATCAAAGAAGATGGTTGGTGCTGATTAAGGATTATGACTGCTCAATCCATTACCACCCTGGGAAAGCAAACAAGGTGGCAGATGCATTAAGTCGACAAGACCATGCTAGTTTATCCATGATGAGGATCACAAAAGATCCAATATTTATGGATTTACAAAGGATGGATCTTGGAATTATAATGGAAGGGGAAAAATCTTATATTTCTCAAATGAATGTTCAACCATCTATACATGTGAACATTAAAGAGGCACAGAAAGAAGATGTCGAGTCAAAACAGAAGGTGATAAATGTTCCTGAATTCAACCTTGATTGTGATGGGATAATAAAGTTCAGGAATCGGGTTTGTGTTCCTCCCATCCCTGAATTAAAGAAGGAGCTGCTGGATGAGGCTCATAGTTCTTCATTCTCTATTCATCCTGGAAGCACGAAGATGTATAGGGACCTGAAAGAGTACTTCTGGTGGGATGGCATGAAAAGAGATGTTGCTGAATAAGTCTCTCAATGCTTGGTTTTTCAACAAGTTAAAGATGAGAGACAAAAGTCTAAGGGGATGTTACAACCATTACCCATACCCAAATGGAAATGGGAAAACATCACTATGGACTTTGTCACAGGACTTCCTAAAACATCCAAAGGCAATAATGCTATTTGGGTCATAGTTGATCGTCTTACAAAGTCTGCACACTTCATTGCTATTTGAGATGATTTCTCTCTAGATCAGCTTTCTAGGATATATGTAAAGGAAGTGGTAAGATTGCATGGAGTACCAATTTCTATTATATCTGATCAGGATCCGAGATTTACCTTGAATTTCTGGTGAATTCTTCAGCATACTCTGGATACAAAGTTGAGTTTCAGCACCTCTTATCATCCCCAGACAGATGTTCAGTCTGAGAGAACAATTCAAACCCTAGAAGATATGTTGAGAGCTTGCTCTATGGATTTCAAAGGAGGTTGGGATCAACACCTACCTTTGGTGGAATTTTCTCATAATAATAGCTTTCACTCCAGTATTTAGATGGCTCTTTATGAAGCTCTCTATGGAAAGAGATGCAGGACTCCAACTTGCTGGGATGAAGTTGTGGAAAGAAAGCTATTAGGACCTGATCTCGTTGATGAAATGGCAGAAAAGGTCAGATATATTCAACAACACATAAGAGCAGCTCAGAGTCGACAGAAACGTTATGCCGACAACCGAAGAAAAGACCTAGAGTTTGAAGTGGGTGATAAAGTGTTCTTATGAATATCTCCCTGGAAGAGGGTTATGAGATTTGGAAAGAAGGGGAAGTTGAGCCCTAGATATATCGGTCCTTTTGAAATACTGGATCGTGTTGGAAAGGTAGCTTACCGATTGGCACTTCCACTGAATCTCTCTCAAGTTCACGATGTGTTTCATGTATCTCTCCTGAGAAAGTACATACCGGATCATTCAAATGTACTCAGCTCAGAAGTTGTACCGCTGGAGCAAGATCTTTCTTATGAAGAAAAACTGATTGAGATTCTCGATCGTAGCGAAAAAGTCCTATGAAACAAGACCACTCGATTGGTGAAAGTTTTATGGAGGAACCACCAATTAGAAGAAGCTACATGGGAGCTTGAGGATATGATGAGGGAGAAGTATCCTCATCTGTTTGTTACAAAGTGACGAATTTCGAGGGAGAAATTCTTTTTAAGGGGGGTAGAATGTAACACCCGAGATTTTTATGGGTAATATTTTGTTTTTATATATCATCAAAGGAATCTTTCACTACATACTAGCTTGGCTTACTTTACACGCAATCGCGACCTTCCTCGATAGCTTGCGTCATACGCAATACCGTGTTTCACTAAACAACGATATGCTATTAAAATATTATTAAAACTAGCCGTTATGAATAGTAATAACCACTTTTTGAAATTTTATAAATTTTATTTTTCAAAATGGACTTCATTTTTGGATTCTGAATACCGAAATTAGCCTAGGGTGAAATTTTGGTACTTTTCTGAAAACATTCAATTTTTGATGAATAGTGAAACCACTAAGTGGTAGGTTAAAAACTAAATTTTGCATAAAACTTAATTTTACCGCTTCTGTGAATAGAATTTCGAAAATCCGACAGACACGGTTGATATCAGTAAGTAAAATGTGGTTCAATGAGATAAAAATAATTTTTTGGTGAATAGTAACTTTTTACTTTTTTTACCGCGGTTAATTGTAAATAGGGGTAAATATGATATTACTATTACCCTAACACATGTCCTAATTCTATTGGATAAGTTTAATTTTACCAAAAACAAACTTAGGAATAAAATATGACCATTTAGGCCCACTTGGGTTAGATTAGGACATTTATTATTAATTTATATAAAGAAGGGTTAAAATAGTTAAAATCAAAGCTTAATAAGTAAATCATTTTTAATATGGGGTTATACATAAGATAAATTCGACTATAAATACTCATTAAAAATATAAAATGATTGCCTAAATAATGGTATTTTATTTATAATTTTTAGACATTAAATAAGTTAATTTATTTATGACACAATGATGATGCAGTAATTATCTTATTTATGAAATATTGACATAATTGATGTTATAAACACCAAAATAAATGTAATTTGAGACTTTTTATGAATTCCACTAATTTTATAGGTTACTATGATATATTAGTGTTGATTTAATCAACTTGGTTCGAACATATAATTCGCTTATGACTTTCACAAAAATCATATATCAAATAGTGTCAAAATTGACACAAAATAGTTTTTAAATAAAATATTATATTATTAATTGTTATTTTATTCCTAAAAATCTAAGGTTCGGCCAAATGACTTAGATAAGGATATATATATTAATAATAAACAATTTGGGGTTAGTTTGGAATGTTATAGTAAGTGTATTAACCATATAGTGAAAGAAAACAAAAAGACACGGTAAAAGTTAAATTATTTAACTTAGAGTTAAATCTAATTGATAAGGTTATAATAATACCCTAAACTTGTCTAAATCCTATTGGTTGATATTATTTCGACCCATCCCCACTTTAGCTTCTAAATAAGACCATTTGGAACCATTATATACCGATTTTGACTTTAATATAAAATAATATTTTGAGATATTCCTAAGGTGCCCCTCTCCTCCCTTATAAAAGGGCACCTCCTCCCCCTCCTCCTCACACCAATTTGAGAACTCAAGCTTGGACAACCCCTGAAATTTTCTCCTCTCCACTTCCCTAGAATAATTCTAGAGGTCCTGGTCTTCTTCAAAGACCAATCATAGTTCCCTAAGTGGAGGATTCACAGAGGCGTTCCAAAGAAGAGGTAATATCCATTACTGATCTTTTCATTTTCTTTCTTCTTCAACTTCTTCTTCTTTAGTTGTTTCATGATAAAGTAATAACATCAGTATTACTTACATACTGATATGTTATTATAAATATGAGACAACCCTAATTCACCTTCTATCCATCCTACGGAAAAATGAATTCACCGCGCGTGTGTACGTACGGAATACCGTCTCCACACCGTGGTGTAATCTCTTTCCCACCATCACCTTAAAAGGATGGGTATAATGGTGTAATGAGTAACTATTTATGATTATTATAAAGTAATATTGATACTGAAATAATATATATGTACTCCAATACAATTCCACGATCATAGGAACGATATCATCACTCGTGCGTACGTACGGAATACCGTCTCCACGATGTGATGCGACTCGTTCTACATGATCATCATTACATAGTAATTATATAAATGAATTGAATGAATAAATATGATATATGTTACACTAATACCTTTCTGGATATAATGTATCTATAACCTTAAAACAAGAATAAGAATTTATTCGGCAAAACACGCATAAGAACAAAAGGCAATAAAGACCCGAGTAACAAGTAACAATGAAATATTACTAACAAGAAACTAAGAATATGACCATATATGATATCCTATCAATATTTATGATTCTGGAATAAGTCAATAACATTATTTAAAACATTATACAGGAGCTTCGGACATGTACAAAGCCAATCGGACCTAAGGTAAGGGAAATATCACAATCTCATTTTTATCCGAGATTGTTTATAATTTGGCATTTACTAGGGTGTATTTTATCATCCACATCCATGTTTCATCAATATGTAATATTATTTCGATCCACCTATAATTTTTTAAATCTATTTTTACCCTTCGGTGAGTTTTTAGTAAAAGAAATGAAAGGAATATTTTGTCGTTTTTCGTATGAGGTACTTTTTTACTTTTCCGACAAAAGTACAAAGAATGTTTTTTTTAACTTATACGGCATGAATGGATTTCTAGAACATTATTTCCAAGAAGCTTCCTTTATAAGTATTCAAGTTTATTTTTAATCAACTTCTTTTAGTTTAAAATTGTATGACATGTTAACAAAGGAAAAGTGTTTTTGAAGTAGAAAGGATATTTTCCTCAAGAATAGAGTTCAAGTATTTTGTCAAAATTATTTTCCATCTAAGATAATAAAAGGGTTCTGTTTTTGTCCCTATTATTACATGGATTTGGTTATGTTGTGATGGAAATATTTTTATGAATTCCTTTATCTTATATGAATTGTTTTATGATGTCATGTTGTTTGAGAATCCCATTTTTATTACGTGGATTACGATATGATGTATGGTTTATGATTATGTGGCACACATAAGAAAGGATTCATTATAAGATGGCTGGGACCTATATCTCCCACCAATGCATTGGGTAAAGATTTTATATCTCATGAGATAGACATGGCTAGAACGGTAGGTTATACCGGTTTAGTGAAACAGGACTGGAACAAGGGTGACTCGGTTCAGAAAGGGACTTTGTCCACTAAGATAGTCTTGGCAATGAGTCATGACTAACAAGAAATGATTTTCCATGATTATGTGTGCATGCCAAAAAGTTTCAAGTTTCATGTTATGATTATGGGGATCTCATTTTCACTTCTATGATTTATTCCATGTTAAGATATTATGACCTCTTTTGCAGGTTATGATTTTCAAAAAGATATGATATGATTTTTATTTCCTTTATTTTCCCTTCCTGAGCATTTGAGCTCACCCTTTTATGTTTTCTTTTCCCCAGGTCATGAAGATGGATATTAAGTAGAATATGCTAAAAGGGACCCTAGATATGATGAAATAAATGGGAGACACTGTAGAATATTTATGAACCAGTTGTTTATGTTTCCCAGTTTCTAAAGACACTATACCTATACGGTCCTTTGTGGTTTTGTCATATGTTGTAATAAGTGTGCTTCCATTTTGAAGTATTAAAAATGTATGTACAGTATGGGTCGTTATATATATGGTGATAATGATATAAATACAATTATATATTAAGAATCAAGATACAATTTTCCAGCCTTATCGCTTATTTTTTTACCCTAATTACCTTTTTTAACCTTTACCACGGTGACATATTTTTACTATGGTTAGTATTCATAATGACAAAAAATAAAATTGTCCTCATTACTAAATTTTAAAATATATATTTAAAACATATAAACAATTTATTTTGATTAAAAGTTTATAGGTAGATTAATTTATTTTTAATAAAATTTTAAATCATTTAAAGAAAAATGGTTTTTAGAAATTTGTGTTTTTAAGCCTAAAAATTAACTTATTCCAAAATAAAATATAATGTAAATTCTTTTTTAATTATTCATATTATGTTTAATGAATTTTATATTATCTTATTATTAAATACGATAAAAAACCTATTGGTACTATTATAATTCTTCAATTAATGAAAATAAATTTTAGTTTTGTAAAAATCGATATATTTTGTTATTCACCAATTAAACTTTCCAAAACAATACCAAAAATACCAAATAAGTTTTATTTTCTATTTTAAGAAAAAAAATTTATTCCACTTTATCAAATTAAATTTATAAAATTAATAATTTCATCTTTTAAATAAAACAATGTAATTTTTGGAAAACAATTAAGCTATTCCTTTGGGATTGAAGACATTTAAATATAGTTATTTATAAAAATATTTTGAATATAAATCCATAAAATGAATAACTATAAAACATAATATATATTATTTTTTATGATTACCAAGATTATCAAAAAATTAAATTTAGTATATCTATATAATTATGTCTTACTTGTTTATCCTATCAACCTAAGAGATGAATCTACCTTGGGAAATTATCAGTGTCTACTCATAACCTGATCACTCTTTATCTATAAAAATGTTCTAAACTAGAGTTTAATCTCATCATGGATTCTAATCAATAACCCAAAATTCACATGAAGAAACATAATTAAAGGTAAGATATTGAAAATTATTAACCAAATTAATAACTAGGCATAAGAAATCACCCATATCTCCACGTACACAAAATTTCATTCATAGAAGGGAAAAACTTGGGGGAAATCAAAGAGGAAATATGTATAACAACGAGATTAATTTTAGGAATATTCAAAAATATCCTCTAAAATAAGTTTATCTGGGAATTGCAAGTCCCTTATCATATTTTAAAACAATTTATAAAATATTCTTGAAAATTTTAATTAAAAAACCACTCATTGAATTTTTTTTATAAATAAACCCACTTGTATTTAAAAAAACCAGGGGTCCTAAACCCTTAATTAAATTTAGATCATGGACCAAACAAGTTCAAACAATTTTTCAACCACACATTTAATTATAAATAAATCTATGAAAAATTATCTTTATATGTTATTTCAATTTTAACATGAAATATAAACAAATAATATTTGAGTCATAACTTGAAATGTCCAAAAAATTAAAAATAATGTATTTTTTTATGAAATAAATTAAGAAATTTCTATAATAACCAACGTTTATAATTAATTTATATAATTTAGAAAAAAAAATAAATAAAAACCCACCAATTCTAATTTAAATCATGATAAAATAATATCATCATGTAAAATACAATATTAGAAATTTTAAGAGTAAGTTTTTGAAATAAAGAAATAAATGGTTTATTAATTGAAAATTATGCAATAGGAAAACCAACCTTGAATGATCAATAAATTATTCAAAATTTGTTTCCCTCAACAGTTAAGGTTCCATGAAAAATTAAAAACACACCTAAACCCTGGACTTCAAAAACCACTAAAAGTAGTCAAGAATGACTCTTATAGGTTTCAACCAAACTGGATCTTGGAAATGGAATGAAGAAAAAATTGAGAAAATAATATAATTTAGAGGAATTTTGTCTTACCATGATGATTTTTTGTTAAGTAGATTAAAATAAAAAAAGAATTAAAATTTTAAACCAATGGGAATGAGACACTATTTGCACATGCAATTTACTAGATCAAGTGGTGATTGTGAGACTTGAACTTTTTAAGAAAAAGGCCTCTTGTAAAATGTCCCAAAGGACCTTGAATAGTTTTCCTAGTCATATGATAACTATGAAAAAAACACTACTCAAGTGAAGATCCAAACTAAACATTTCATGAATGGTTTACTAACCATGATAATGATTTCTATACCCAAAGTCCCATTGAAAATGATGAAAGACAATATAACATCATACCAACCATAGATTACTAGAGAGATAGAATTATAAAGAAATTACAATGGACCCTAAACAAAAGGATACACCTACTATAATAATTCCTAAATATCAAAAGATCATATACTCACATCACAATTTACATATATAAGTGGAAATAAATTAACCATCAAGGTACACAAGGCCTTAATAATGTTGATATCTATTAGGGAATCCAAATATTTAGACTCTATCTAAAAAAGTGTGTCAACCACACCATCTCTAAAAAAGACACCATTGAAACCAAACACTCAAATAGAAATAACTTCAATGAGGTAGACACATTATGTTATCCAAACCATTTAGATTCTGTCTTAATGTTAAGATAATAAAACACTAACACCAAAATCACTCTTTCTAGAAAACAATCATGTCAGATGATCTGTAGAAAAGTGATCTATCTCAGAAAGAGAAACAACCCAAACTAATAACTTTTAACCCACATTTGAAATTCAGTAAAACTATGAGTATCCTAACCAATATAAATGAAAAAAATGGGATTTTACCTTATGTCATTATAATCAATAGGTAGAAAATGATCTCATAAACCGAGCATAATATCCTGACATGCTCATGAATAAAAACTAGAACTCTTATGTTTACAAGAACTTATAAGGGGTACTAATTCTATTTACCAATGATCCGACCCTAATTATTCCCAGTCCCAAACAATCAAATAGGAAATTTTCAAGGGAAAAAATATAAATTGAAACCATTGTAAGAGAGACTATCAAAAATTTATATGTACTACAAAACAACCATAATATAATAATCACCCTAAAATGAAAAACATCACACACCATCAAGGGGAATCTAAAAAATTGGTATAATGTACCATAAAAACTTAATGTTTCAAAAATCCAAACATCTACCCAATAAAAAACTCTGAGCAATAAGGATCACCCAATATAAAAACCAGATTAAAGTTACCTCAAAAGATCCCATCGACTCTTTATCACGAAAAAGGAAATCACCAAATCCAAGAATCACCCATATGAAGAAATTTCATAAGCTCCCTGTAACATACCAAGTAAGTAATGAATAATAGATATTTTTATCTATGTCTATTAATGATTAAGATAGTGTTTTAGAGGCTTAAAATGAAAATAAATCCAATCTTATGCATGGAATACACTAATATTCTTAAAAGATTGTTTTACTGTCTTTTGATGGAAAAACATTTTTGAATCTATATTTTGACAATTTTATAAACTATGTTTGTCAAAATAAACTTATCCTTTATGATTGGGACATCATAATTTACCTTGTGTGAATTTTTGGTATTTTTCTGACAATGTTCATTTTTTAATGAATAGTGAAAAATACTGCATTTTACATCAAAACTGCTTTTTAATCTATTTATTTATATGATTAGATTATGTTTTGAATTGGCTTTGAAGTTAAATTAGAATATATTTTTACCATTTTATCCAATGGTGGTCATTGGAATCAATTTCACTTTGAAATTAGACATAAACTGGTGTCAATCTTTTGATACTTATTGTTTTGTAAAAACACGCTATTTGCTCTGGCAGCGGGAATTAATTATTAAATTAATTAATGTGACTTATATGATTTGAATTTTGTAAAATAGACTTCATTTTTGAATTCGGAATGTCAAATATAGATTAGGGTGAATTTTTGGTAATTTTCTGAAAAACTTCAATTTTTGATGAATAGTGAAACCACTAAGTGGTAGTTAAAGAAACCGATTTATCGTTTAAATGAAACTTTGCCACTTTTGTGTTATGAATTTCAAAAATCCGACATTCATGGTTGTCATTAAAAAGTAAAATGTGGTTCAATGAGATTATAATAATTTTTTGGTGAATAGTAACTTATTAAGTTCTTAATCGCGATTAGTGGTAATTAGGGTAGTTTAAGGTATAAATAATGCTTTAATAATATGAAATGACCTAGACACATGTCCCAACCTTATTGGATGTGTCATGGCAGACCAAGACAAGCCATGGGTCAACTTGGGGACCCTATGGATCCACTTTTGTTGGGAAATGACAAAAATAACTTTTTATTTAATGTAAAAGTAAAAATGACACAAACATAATATGTTTTACGAAAACAATTTTTACATGGGGTTATAAAGATCAGATATTTGATTATAAATAGTCATTGTAAATCTAAAACGATTTCATACATCATAGTATTTTTTTATGATTTTTAGACATTATATAAATTAAATTATTTATGACATAATAATAATGCAGCGATGACATCATTATTTGATGATTTAAATAAAATGGAAAGACAATGTAAAATCTATGAACTACACATGGCCAAAACAAATTTGATGAGTGGATTTCGAACCCTTATCACCTTATCCACGAATTATATCAATGTGGGACCTTTTAAAACCGAAACACATTTTCAAATAAAGTAATATTTCTTTACTTTCCAAAAGTGCCCCTCCTCTCCTCTTATAAAAGGCCCCCACCTCTACCTCATTTCACACACTCCTCAAGCCTTTGGCTCGCCCAAACCCTTCCCATTTACTCTCTCCACATCCCTCTCCTCATCCTAGAGGATTACCTTTGGACATAATCCTTTCAAAGGAAGCCTTTAGGCTCAAATCAAAAGGAGTTACACTTTTAAAGGTAATTCATTCTCTCATGTTCATTTGTTTTATTTTACTTCTCCAAACCCCTAAAATATTTTTATTTACTTCTTTTGTAACAACAACAGTATCTTCAATATACTAGGATGTTGGTATAAAATTTATTTGAGCTACACATTCACACAACTACATCAAATGGTTAAAGAACATACAGTTTCCGTGGATGGCGAAATTCTGCCTCCCGAAACGATGATTGTTCAATACTCATTTAACACCTTCAAAGGTGGCCATTATGATGTCACTATTTTTATATATGATATATAATATGTTTATGTTTTCCTTGAGCTTCTGTTTTTTTTCATTTTGGGCATACCTTTATGGTTCCCATTATAGGTAAACACGATATCTTCATTTTAGGAAGTGCGGACTACTGCCCCCTGAAAGTGATTTGATTCGTTAATACCATATGTGGGATGTGTAAAGGATAAAGTTAATGATATTATATATGTTATTATACTGGAATTATAATATACTCTTATATCGTTATGATTCCATTCCAAAAAATACAAAATAGAAATGGAAGTAGCGTTCATGCGTACGTACAGCTTACCGTCTCCATGAACGGTGCATTTCATTTCTTACCTCTAAATGTGATGTAATATTATAAATACATGAATATGATGAATATATATGATATATATGTTATCCAAATCATTAATATCATTTTGGATATAATGAACCTTTGACCAAATTAACAACATGTAAGTGTAAGAAGTCTATTTTTGACTTAAGAACCAAATATCGACAAAATGAACATTATTAACTTAACTGATTACATGATGTTCATAACATGGTATAAAAGGAATAATGAACTTGAAAAAGATTCATAAGCAAGTAGAGATTAACTCAAGTTTATTATTCAGGAGATTAAAGAACGGTCGGGTCAAGCCGGATACAAGGTATGGGACTTCGTCTCAATCTCCTTTCATTGAGGCATATTTTATTTTATACACAACTTTCTTTTATACGGTGTATAAACCCCTTTGACTTTTAAGTTTATTCAAAAGGAATCTTTTTTATACGAAGCGTTTACTAAACGACAAAAGGGAATGTTTTTGTCGTACGTATGCGGAGACAATGACTTCTCTGCCGTCGTGACCGTTATTTGAGTTTCGGATTCCTCTACAAGCCATACCTTTCTTTTAAAAATGAAAAATAAATACCATGTTTTACTTTGGTATTGAAAATGGTTTTCATAATGTTTTTATTATATCAATGTGTTTTATTGATATCTCGTGATTGAAATGTGGAAATGTTATGTTTCCTTTATGCATGTTTTATGTGATATGATTATGTTATGGTTCTTGGGCATTATTATGAATACAGGTGGTTACATGATAAACTAAGGGCGGGTGAGCCCGTTATAGCTCTCTAATGCATTGGGTAACGCGAAGGAGTGAAACGTTAAGGTTTCTCCGAAGAGATTTAGGGAATATACTGTGATGGGTATTCCAAACGTAACCAAGAGGGTTACTCCCTATGTAAGAATGTTATGAATGACTCAAGTTACCTTTATGTCTTATGATTTCTATGATTTATTCATGATTTTATGAATTATGTTATAGTTCCTATGTTTTATGGGTAAAGTATGATTGCATTCTTATGTATATATGAACTCATGTTTCCTTTCCATGTTTTTTTTATAACCCATACTGAGTTTTTATCCTCATCCCATGTTTTTGAAATGTTATTCACAGGTCAAGGGAAAGGTACATGATAAGATGATAGAGTCAAGGATGTGTCAAGAAATAATCCATGTTTTATTTTAAATGTGTTTCCATTGATAGGAATGAAGAATACTATCTTTATGTAACCACTTTGTTTATATGTGGAATGTAATGCAAGTTTTATGATCTAATTCTCTAAAACTCTAAACCCGAAAAGATCCTCAATGTGTAATCTTGTAATAACTCAAGATTAAGTAAGGTTTAAGGCTGGGGCCTTATAGTTGGTATCAAAGGTCGGTTTAGATAAATTTAGGAGTTAGAATTCTATTAAATGATTATCCAAAAATAATTTTTTTTAAATGATACAGCATTTAAAGATTACCATGTTGCTTCATCTAAGACAAGTTTGTTCAGAATGGTTTTCCGCAGAGGAAACAGGGAAGTAGTGCTAGGAAGGCATACAGAAGGAAATAACCTTCCGAATCAGCATCCAGAAATGGTCAGAATTGGAACTGAACAGTTTGTTGCAGTAATGGCGCAGTTGACTCAAGCGATAAATGGTGGTGGTATCCATGCACGAGATCAGCCAGATCAACCGCAGAGGAACATATCAGTGGTGGAACATTTCATGAGGCAACATCCACCATCATTCAGAGGATCATCTGAACCTGTGCTAGCTGAAGGGTGGATTAAAGCACTGGAGAAGATTTTTGATGTCATGGGGTGTTCAGATAATCAAAAGGTTAGTCTTGCTATTTACCGTTTGGAGGGTGAAGCAGATCCGTGGTGGTCTATGGTTTAAAATATCAGGGACGCCGATGAGATTGATGCTCTTGACTGGGATGAATTCAAAGGTATGTTTCTTGAGAAGTATTTTCCTAAGGCTGTTCGACTTAGGATGGAAAAGCAATTCTTGGAATTGAGGCAAGAGGAAGACTCAGTGGCTGCCTATGAAGAAAGGTTCACTCGATTGGCAAGGTATGCTCCAAATTTTATCCAAGACCTTGATAGTAAAATCAATCGTTTTTACTCAGGATTAAAGCCAAAATATCGAAGGGCATTAGCTTCTCGTGAGTTTAAAAGTTATGAAACGCTTGTTCGATGTGCTGAGAAGGTGGAAATGGAGTTTTCCGATGACCAAGTTTTCTATAACAACCAGCAGAAGAAGAGACCGAGGTGGCAGGAGAAAGGTAAGAATTCTTCAAAAAATTCTGATGGTAAGAGAACTAAGTTTCCAGTTTTTGATAAATGTGGCAAAAGGCATGCTGGGGAATGTCTTCTGAATTCTGGGAAGTGCTACCGATGTGGTAAGATGGGACATAAGGCTCGTGATTGCACTGAAAAGGATCAAGGTGAAGGTAAGAACAAATTTGATTTACAGTTAGTGAAATGTTATAAGTGCAATGAGATGGGTCACTTTGCAAACGAGTGTCCGACAAAGAGCTTGAGTGATGGGAAGCAGTTAGACTACAAGCAGAAAGGGGTGGTGAAATCCTTTGCAACTACTTCAGCAGATGTCAGGCCATCAAATGAAGTTGTATCAGGTAATTTGTTTATTTTTTCAGATTATGCCAGTGTGTTGTTTGATTCGGGGTCTACACATTCTTTCATCTCTGAAACCTTTTCTAGTAAAATGGGAATACCATCTCAAGAAATGACTCCTGAAATTTTGGTAAAAACACCTGGGGGAAATGTCGAGGCAAAAAGAATTTATAAGAATCTTCCTATCCTTATCTGTGTAAAGAACCTACTTGCAAACCTTATTGTTCAACCTCTAGTAGAGTTTGATGTTATCCTGGGTATGGATTGGCTCTCTATTTACCATGCTAAGATTGACTGTAGAGCTAAAGAAGTTTCTTTTCAGAAAGACTTTCAGTTTGTTTACAAGAATGAACCCTTACTTTTGATAACATATCAAGAGGCCGAGAAACTTGTAAAAGATGGAAATGAATGTTACCTTGCACACGTTGTTGAAAATAAAGGAACTGTTCAGATTAATGATGTGCCAGTGGTAAATGAGTATCCTGATGTTTTTCCTGACGAGTTTCCTGGAATAATACCAGATCGGGAAGTTGAGTTTACTGTTGACTTAGTTCCTGATGCTAATCCAATTTCAAAACCCCCTTATCGAATGGCACAAATTGAACTTTTAGAGTTGAAGGAGCAATTGCAAGATTTATTAGAGAAAGGATTCATTAGACCTAGCACATCACCATGGGGTGCTCCTGTTTTATTTGTTAAAAAGAAAGATGGTTCTATGAGACTTTGCATTGATTATAGAGCCTTTAATAATATCACTATTAAGAACAAATATCCTTTGCCTCATATCGATGATTTGTTTGATCAGCTCCAAGGAGCTCAGTTTTTTCAAAGATTGACTTGAGATCGGGGTACCATCAACTGAAGGTAAAGGAGCCAGATATTTCGAAGACCGCGTTCCGTACGAGATATGGCCATTATGAATTTTTAGTAATGCCTTTTGTGCTAACCAATGCACCTACTGTATTCATGGACTTAATGAATAGAATTTTCCATGAGTTCTTGGATAAGTTTGTGGTGGTTTTCATTGATGATATTTTGGTGTTTTCTAAAATTAAAGAGGAGCATGAAAAACATTTAAGGGTTATCTTGCAAACCTTAAAAGAAAAGAAATTGTATGGGAAATTCAGCAAGTGTGAGTTTTGGTTGAAACAAATTTCTTTCCTTGGTCACATTGTTTCTAAAGATGGAATAACTGTTGATCCTGCAAAAACAAAAGTTGTGGAAGAATGGCCAAGACACACAAATGTAACTGAGATTCGTAGCTTCCTTGGTTTGGCGGGCTATTACCGAAGGTTTGTTAGAAATTTTTCACGGTTATCTAGTCTAATGACTAAGCTAACTAGGAAGTGTGTTAAGTTTATCTGGACAAAAGAATGTGATGATTGTTTTCAGGAATTGAAAAGAAGATTGGTGAATGCTCCAGTTTTGGCACTACCTTCCAGGAATGGTGAGTTTGTTATATACAGTGATGCTTCATTGAAAGGACTTGGTTGCGTCCTAATGCAGAATGATCAGGTAATTGCTTATGCTTCACGACAGTTGAAAACTCATGAGGTAAATTACCCTACACATGATTTGGAATTAGCTTATGTTGTTTTTTCTTTAAAAATTTGGAGGCATCATTTGTATGGAGTAAAGTGTGAAATATATACCGATCACAAAAGTTTAAAGTATATATTCACTCAGAAAGAGTTAAACATGAGACAGAGGAGATGGCTAGAATTAATCAAGGATTATGATTGTACAATTCATTACCATCTGGGAAAAGCAAATAAAGTGGCTGATGCTTTGAGTCGAAAAAGTAATGCTTCATTAGCAATGTTACGTTTGGAACGTGATCCTTTGGTCAAGGATTTGATGAAATTTGGAATAGAAGTTGTTGGTTCAGGATGTCCTTCTGTTTTTTTTTCAGGTATCAGTGAGATCTTCTCTATCAGATAGAATCAAGCAAGCACAGAAGCAAGACAGTGAGTTGCAGAAAAAGGTAGAGCTGGTTCAAAAAGGTAAGTTGCCTGAATTCAACATTGATAATGATTGTGTTTTTAGATTTGGGAAGAGATTGTGTGTGCCTTGTGATTCACAGTTGAAGAGAGAGTTGTTATGTGAAGCTCATAGTTCTCCGTTTTCAGTTCATCCGGGCAGTACTAAGATGTATAGAGATCTGCGGGAGTATTATTGCTGGGATGGAATGAAAAGAGACATTGCTGATTTTACTGTGAAGTGTTTGACTTGTCAGCAGGTTAAAGCAGAGCGACAGTTACCGAAAGGGATGCTTCAGCCTTTACCAGTGCCAGAGTGGAAATGGGAGAATATATCCATGGACTTTGTTGTTGTATTACCAAAGACATCTCGAGGTAATAATGCAATCTGGGTTATTGTTGATCGCTTGACCAAATCTGCTCATTTCCTTGCTATACGAGATACTTTCTCTCTTGATCAACTTTCCCGTTTGTATCTTAAAGAGATAGTCAGGTTACATGGAGTTCCTCTCGCCATTGTATCGGATCGTGATCCCAGGTTTACTTCTAACTTTTGGAAAGGCCTTCAGAAGTCGTTGGGTACTGAATTAAATTTTAGTACAGATTTTCATCCTCAATCAGACGGGAAGTCAGAACGAACAATTCAGACATTGGAGGATATACTACGAGCTTGTTCTATGGATTATCAGGGAAGTTGGGACCAACATCTTTCTTTGGTTGAATTTTCATATAATAACAGTTTTCATTCCAGTATAAAGATGGAACCATTTCAGGCATTATATGGGAAGCGGTGTCGAACTCCAGATTTCTGGGATGAAGTGGGTGAAAGAAAGTTGATGGGACCAGAATTGGTAGAAGAGATGGCAAAAAACGTTCAGCTGATTCAGAAACACATGAGAACAGCTCAGAGAAGGCAGAAGAGTTATGCGGATAACCGGAGGAAGGATCTATCTTTCGAGGTAGGTGATCATGTTTTTCTCAAGGTTTCTCCTTGGAAAAGTGTGATGAGATTTGGTAAGAAAGGAAAGTTAAGTCCAAGGTTCATTGGACCATACGAAATTCTGGAGAGAGTTGGATCAGTTGCATACCGAGTGGATTTACCTCCTAGTTTGTCCCAGGTACACAATGTTTTTCATGTTTCGATGTTGAGAAAGTATATGCCAGATCCATCTCATGTTTTGAGTCCAGAGGTAGTTCAGCTGGAAGAGAACCTATCTTATGAGGAACAACCGGTCTAGATTCTTGACCACAGGGATCAAGTGTTACGGAATAAGGTGATTCATCAGGTAAAGTTTTTGTGGAAAAACCACATGATTGAAGAGGCAACATGGGAATCTGAAAATGCAATGAGGGATAAGTAACCCCATTTATTCGATAAGTAAATAAATTATGGGGACACAATTTTCTAAAGGGGGGAAGGATGTAACATCCCAAGTAAGTAATGAATAATAGATATTTTTATCTATGCTTATTAATGATTAATATAGTGTTTTAGAGGCTTAAAATGAAAATAAATCCAATCTTATGCATGGAATACACTAATATTCTTAAAAGATTGTTTTACTGTCTTTTGATGGAAAACCATTTTTGAATCTATATTTTGACAATTTTATAAACTACGTTTGTCAAAATAAACTTATCCTTTATGATTGGGACATCAAAATTTACCTTGTGTGAATTTTTGGTATTTTTCTGACAATGTTCATTTTTTAATGAATAGTGAAAAATACTGCATTTTACATCAAAATTGCTTTTTAATCTAATTTATTTATATGATTAGATTTTGTTTTGAATTGGTTTTGAAGTGAAATTAGAATATATTTTTACTATTCTATACAATGGTGGTCATTGGAATCAATTTCACTTTGAAATTAGACTTAAACTGGTGTTAATCTTTTGATACTTATTGTTTTGTAAAAACACGCTATTTGCTCTGGCAACGGGAATTAATTATTAAATTAATTAATGTGACTTATATTATTTGAATTTTGTAAAATAGACTTCATTTTTGAATTTGGAATTTCAAATATAGCTTCGGGTGATTTTTTGTTAATTTTCTGAAAAACGTCAATTTTTGATGAATAGTGAAACCACTAAGTTGTAGTTAAAGAAACTGATTTTTCGTTTAAATGAAACTTTTCCACTTTTGTGTTATGAATTTCAAAAATCCGAAATTCATGGTTGTAATTAAGAAGTAAAATGTGGTTCAATGAGATTATAATAATTTTTTGGTGAATAGTAACCTATTAAGTTCTTAATCGCGATTAGTGGTAATTATGGTAGTTTAAGGTATAAATAATGCTTTAATGATATGAAATGACCTAGAAACATGTCCCAACCTTATTGGTTGTGTCATGGCCGACCAAGAAAAGCCATGAGTCAACTTGGGGACCCCATGGATTCACTTTTGTTGGGAAATGACAAAAATAACTTTTTATTTAATGTAAAAGTAAAAATGACACAAACATAATATGTTTTAGGAAAACAATTTTTACACGGGGTTATAAAGATCAGATATTTGATTATAAATAGTCATTGGAAATCTAAAACGATTTCCTACATCATAGTTGTTTTTTTATGATTTTCAGACATTAAATAAATTAAATTATTTATGAAATAATAATGATGCAGCGATGACATCATTATTTGACAATTTAAATAAAATGGAAAGACAATGTAAAATCTATGAACTACACATGGAAAAAACCAATTGAATGAGTGGATTTCGAACCCTTATCACCTTATCCACGAATTATATCAATGTGGGACATTTTAAAACCGAAACACATTTTCAAATAAAGTAATATTGCTTTACTTTCCAAAAGTGCCCCTCCTCTCCTCTTATAAAAGGCCCCCACCTCTACCTCATTTCACACACTCCTCAAGCCTTTGGCTCGCCCAAACCCTGCCCATTTACTCTCTCCAAATTTCTCTCCTCATCCTAGAGGATTCCCTTTGGACAGAATCCTTTCAATGGAAGCCTTTAGGCTCAAATCAAAAGGAGTTACACTTTTAAAGTTAATTCATTCTCTCATGTTCATTTGTTTTATTTTGCTTCTCCAACCCCCTAAACTCTTTTTATTTACTTCTTTTGTAACAACACCAGTATCTACAATATACTAGGATGTTGTTATAAGATTTATTTGAGCTACACGTTTACACAACTACATCAAATGGTTAAAGAACATACGATTTCCGTGGATGGCGAAATTCTGCCTCCCGAAACGATGATTGTTCAATACTCATTTAACACCTTCAAAGGTGGCCATTATGATGTCACTATTTTTATATATGATATATAATATGTTTATGTTTTCCTTAAGCTTCTGTTTTTTTTCATTTCGGGGAATACCTTTATGGTTCCCATTATGGGTAAACACGATATCTTCATTTTAGGAAGTGCGGACTACCGCCCCCTGAAAGTGATTTGATTCGTTAATACCATATGTGGGATGTGTAAAGGATAAAGTTAATGATATTATATATGTTATTATACTGGAATTATAATATACTCTTATATCATTATGATTCCATTCGAGAAAATACGAAATAGAAATGGAAGTAGCGTTCATGCGTACGTACGGCTTACCGTCTCCATGAACAGTGCATTTCATTTCTTACCTCTAAATGTGATGTAATATTATAAATACATGAATATGACGAATATATATGATATATATGTTATCCAAATCATTAATATCATTTTGGATATAATGAACCTTTGACCAAATTAACATCATGTAAGTGTAAGAAGTCTATTTTTGACTTAAGAACCAAATACCGACAAAATGAACATTATTAACTTAACTGATTACATGATGTTCATAACATGGTATAAAAGGAATAATGAACTTTAAAAAGATTCCTAAGCAAGTAGAGATTAACTCAAGTTTATTATTCAGGAGATTAAAGAATGGTCGGGTCAAGTCGGATACGAGGTATGGGACTTCGTCTCAATCTCCTTTCATTGAGGCATATTTTATTTTATACACAACTTTCTTTTATACGGTGTATAAACCCCTTTGACTTTTACGTTTATTCAAAAGGAATATTTTTTATACGAAGCGTTTAATAAATGAAAAAAGGGAATGTTTTTGTCGTACGTATGCGGCGACAACGACTTCTCCGCCGTCGTGACCGTTATTTGAGTTTCGGCTTCCTCTACAAGCCATACCTTTCTTTTAAAAACGAAAAATAAATACCATGTTTTACTTTGGTATTGAAAATGGTTTTCATAATTTTTTTATTATATCAATGTGTTGTATTGATATCTCTTTATTGAAATGTGGAAATGTTATGTTTCCTTTATGCATGTTTTATGTGATATGATTATGTTATGGTTCTTGGGCATTATTATGAAGACGGGTGGTTCCGTGATAAACTAAGGGCGGGTGAGCCCGTTATAGCTCTCCAATGCATTGGGTAACGCGAAGGAGTGAAACGTTAAGGTTTCTCCGAAGAGATTTAGGGAATATACTATGATGGGTATTCCAAACGTAACCAAGAGGGTTACTCCCTACGTAAGAATGTTATGAATGCCTCAAGTTACCTTTATGTCTTATGATTTCTATGATTTATTCATGATTTTATGAGGTATGTTAAAGTGCCTATGTTTTATGGGTAAAGTATGATTGCATTCTTATGTATATATGAACTCATGTTTCCTTTCCATGTTTTTTTATAACCAATACTGAGTTTTTATGCTCATCCCAAGTTTTTGAAATATTTTTCACAGGTCAAGGGAAAGGTACATGATAAGATGATAGAGTCAAGGATGTGTCATGAAATAATCCATGTTTTATTTTAAATGTGTTTCCATTGATGGGAATGACGAATACTATCTTTATGTAACCACTTTGTTTATATGTGGAATGTAATGCAAGTTTTATGATCTAATTCTCTAAAACTCTAAACCCGAAAAGATCCTCAATATGTAATCTTGTAATAACTCAAGATTAAGTAAGGTTTAAGGCTGGGGCCTTATACTCCCAAAGTACTCAACTAGGTTCTTCCCATACACTAAAAATGAACCTAGATCCCCAAAAGATGAATAAATACACTCAGGAAACATTTTATGAAGTGGAATAGAAATATTTATCTCAACCACACAACTATATTCAATGTATTTGTAGGTATATAAACTAGATAAACCAAACATAACAAAGGATAGAATAAAATAGAGGTTCACCCCTTTAAACAAACTATCTACCATTTTGAAAACATTTCAAGAATGGGGGAGATTAATTAATAAAATATGAAATATAAACTCAACTAGTATATGTGTCACACATAAAAGTTATCAAGCCACTCAAAAATAACTAAATTTCTTCTGATTTAAATTATTAAACCCCTGGAAAAAAATTATTAAATAATTTAGTCAAAAACATTCACTTGAAATAATATTTTCTAAAAAAATTTAACCTTTTCCAAAATTAAAAACACGATTTTTATAATACAAATTCTAATTATATTTCTAAAAAAATTTCCCAAAACATTATTCAAAAAATAGTTAAAAATATTCTTTTAAAACATTCTCCCAAAATAGATTTGGAAAGAAACATTTTATAAAATTTCCCTCTTTTCATTAAAACTATTCACATAAAATACATGCATTACGTGATTGTATAAATTCAAATTTAATATGGAGAGGGAATGAATGTTTAATCCCTTACCTTAAGACCTGACGATACAAAAATATTTCATAATCTTTTAGAATCTTTGAACAAACTTGTTAGGGAAGTTCCATATTACATGCCTACATTATCTTTTACTACCATAATCTATGTATTTTTTTATGATTATAAAAAATTAGTTTGGGGGATATGGATCCATGGTAGAAAGAATTTACAAACTAAAATTGATAAATATATTGTCGATTTTCCTAGGAATTGGTTGAAAAGTTCATGATTATCATTGTTTGTAATTTATTTAACACCCTCTCAAAAAAATCATAAATAAATAAATAAATAAATAATGGGTGGTGTTTTAGAGGGTCAAAATCACTATTTTTGTGAATAATGATTTTTATGATTTAGTGTTGGGTGGTGTATGTGAGAAATTTCCAAACTCCACTTTTGAAAAATTAAAAAAATGAAAAAAAAAACGAAAAAATATTTAGGGTGTATCATTCGTAATATTAAATGATTCCAGGTCAAAACTCTGGGTTCTAGGAGTAGGGTTATCATCTTTGAAGGGAAATGTTTTCATTATTACTTTATTTATTATCATGAAAAGTACTATAGAGTTATTAATTTTTTATCATTAATTATTTTACATCATTTACCCACCCAACCTTATGCCTCAAAGTTATTTTAGCATAATATTTAAGTACACATGATTATTTATGATTTTGTATCTAAGGGTTGGAGAAGGTATATGTATTGTCATACTATGGTAAAAGACCATGATTAAAGGTTTCAACACAACTCCATAAACATTATTACATGGAGTGATGATTTAAATTTTTTGAAATAAATGTAAATTTTGAGTGTCCTAAATGTTAATAATGAATATAAAATATGAATGGATGAATAAAGTGGCTTGGTTAAATAAATATAGTAAAAATAAAATACATCATTTTATAGTTTATTTGAAAAATTAGGAGTTAATGATATTTTTAAATTTGGTTCTTGAATATAAATTCCTCAATAAATAAATTGATTTTGTTTATATATTTAATTTAAATCATTTAAGGGAAATTTTAATTGTAAATTTTTTAGATTTAATTCTTGATGAAAAGTATTAATTTAAGTATTGGGAGACTCAATAGATTTATTTCATTCCTATATATTTCAATACAAAATATATTGTTTTTTTAATTAAACTAATAATTCTACCGAACATATTTTCCGTTTTATAAATTTATGGTAAGAAACATACAGAATTAATTTAAAGGTAAGAACAAGAAAATTGAGCTGAATATAACAAATAAAAACATGGTCAATGTCATGGGAGAGTTGAGGCTCAATTATAAGACTTCAAAATGATGATTGAAGAAGAAAAAGTGCTATGAAAATTGAAATAATGTAGTTCATAACCTAAAACATATATTCCAGACATGAAATTCCTTGGAAGTTAATTATGGGTATATGAAAAAAGAAAAATTAACATAGAGGGAGGATCCTGAATAATTATAATGTGGCAGCCTATGTCACACCATGACACATGTTAAAGAAATCCAAACGCATTGTATTGTTTTACATTTTGACCAATACCTTTATTCTATTACCTTGTAACCCCCAAAGATTACCCAGATTCATTTATAAAATAATTTTATGGAATTAAATACACCTTTCTTGAAAAGATTCCCAATAAATATAAGGCTTAGTATGTGTTTCAAAATCTAGAATTAGAGATTATATCCTTAGGATGAGGTGGCACACTCTGCGGTTTCCTCCACAAGGCCTACACCACCATTTATTTTAGAGTTTTAATTTACTTATTTTTCTAAATCCCTCATGGATTGCAAGAGAAGATAATTTATTTAATAATTGAGTGATTTAAAAGAAAGGTAATTTATGTAATAAGTATTTTATTTTTTATAAATAATTCATTTTTGGGATTTTAGTTTCACATAATATACAATATCTCTTCCATTATTATTTTATAATTATTCAACATTATATTTTTAGTGTGTGCATGATTATTGTTAGTGCATTAAATAGAGTATAATTTTCACTATGACCACTGTGATAATTGCATTCTATATTTAAAAATGGTTTCAAGTAACCTATATTTTAATTTTTCAATGTACTTCACTAGAGGTAAATGAGAGTCTTGATATAGAGAGCTTCCACCTGGGACAAGAGATTCACATAAACATGATTCTAATTACCATAGAACTATTGTTTTATTATTTAATAATTTATTACTTTATAAATGTAGATTTTCAATAACCTGGAACCCTTGTTTTTATCTTCTCTGAAAACCTTTTCAAAAATCAGATATTGGATGTTTATAATTTTAGTTTTTATAATAATTTTTATTTTATGTTTTCATAATTAAATTAATAATAGTTGAACAACCTATTTTTTGGGGATCATCCATGGACTTGAAAATTTATTTACTAATTAATTTTAGAATAGTTTTGTTTCTCTTCACATTCTATAAATAATGAAACATTTATCCCCCATTAGAAAGATAAATTAAATGTGGATTTCACATTATAAATAAAGGGAATAATTTGAATAAAATAATGAATATGAATTTAAATCTCAAAAGATAAAAATTTATATTTTATTTCATTGATTTATTAGAAAAATTAAGTTTTGATGAAATTTTTCCTTGTGATGGTTGAGTATTTAGTCCCCATTAAATATTTTTTTGACATTGATATATGAATATTGGTAGGACGAGTATCCTTTATAGTTTTTTGATATTTATTACTCGATAAAAACATAGGTTTAAATGTTGGTGGATTTGATATGTCTATTTCATATATTTATTTTAAATATTAAAACAATATTTAAATTTAATTTAATTTCATATATTTTAAAAACAATTAATATTATATTCACAGTGTGGAAAGATATTTTTGAATTTATTTTGATGAAAAAATAATATAATGACAAATTTACAACAAAAAGTACAATGCATGATGTGGGATAAGTCAAGGCTAAAGAACAAGGCTTATAGTTTAATACCCAAGTAGAACCGAATCCGAATATGTTGTAAAATACAATAAAAATTATGATTCAAAAATTCTTAATAAGAAAATCATCATAATTTCATTACAGAAGAAGGAGAGGATAAAAATTAGTTCATGTAGTATATAATATAAATTCACACCATTATTCTCCCTAACATGCCCTGAATTTCCTATAATCACTTCAAGGTGTGATTAAATCTATGAAAAAATCCATTGGGGGTCACCAAAACATATGTGATGTTGTTAAATGCATGATGGGATCTAGAATCTTCATATTTACTTCATATTATATTCATGTCCTGCAATAATTATCTAGAAAAAGTTCTAAAAAAATTAGTCTTCTAAAAAAGATGTAAGTTTTAATATAGGATATCAAATGTTAATAATTTATAAAAAACATTATATTTCATTATCTTAATATATAATTTAGTAGTATAGGATTTGTGAGTTAGAGTGGGTTTCACAAAGAAATTTTTTATTAAATAGTTATTTTATAATAAAAATATAAAACTATGAACAATTTGTAAAAAAAATATTAACTTTTGAGAATTCATTTTTTGATGAAGGTGATAGTGTAAATAATAAAGAAAACATTCCAAGTATTTGATAATCAGGTTTATGTTTAAATATTTAAAAATCTCATTTAATTTATCTTATAATTTATAAGATTAAATCTATGAAATTTCAATCATCATGCTAATGATATTGTCACCCTCATAAACTCCACATTCTTAGTTGTAATATAATTAGTTTTTTTTTGTGAAAGAGGTAACCTAGAATAAAAATTAAATATATATTTAAATACACCTAATTTTCTTGTAGACGGATTAGTTATTATTATTTCATTATAAAAAAACAATTTTATTAACATTATTTATTTATCAATTAAAATTAATGAGATATACAGGGAAGATAATTTGAATTAAAACAAAAAATTTTAATTCAAAATAAAAAAAAACATTCAGTAATACAAGTTCCTTTTAAATAAAAACTTAGATCGATCGTATATAAAGGAAGATGAGTAAAAAGATGATATGTTGGTATCCTTATTAATAATATAATGTCTTTATAATCTATGATTTCAAAAATAAGAGGGAATTAGGACCAAAAAAATTATCAAAATCTATAAATAATAAAAAGAAGGAATGACAAACGAATAATTATAGTTGGCTAAAGAACATGAATAGTACATTTCATAATTTGAACAAACATAGATAGAAATTTAAAAATAAATAATGATATTATATCTCAGTAAATTTGGACTTCTTTCTACACTCCTTCAAATTATCCAAACATTTTTCACCTCTTTAGAGTTTCACACCAATTTAAATGTGGTTGATATGTGCTGATCTGGATGAGATCCAAAGTCAACATTGGGTTAACATGATAAATATAGCTTTATCCTTTATAACCATCAGCTAGAATAAGTAAGGATGAACATAACAGTATTAATGAAGAGTATATTCTAGGTGGCAACCTGAGTTTCTTATTTCATTCAAGGGAATAATTTTTAGTTCCTCTATAGATGTTAATTTTATATTGGTAATTTGGTTTCAATTAACCTTATCTTATTTTGATTTATTTATTTGACTATGCACTCCCATATATTGTTTTATTTTATAGGTCCACAATGAATGAACAAATAAGGAAGAAAAAAAATAAAAAAATGACATCGTATCTGGGAGTATGAGTTTTTATTTCAAAATTTTTTAACTCCATTTAATTTAAAATAAAATAATAATAATTAGAAAATTTATTCCATGTTCTTAACTTTTAATAAATTCAAAAATCAAGAATATATAAAGGGATTAGTATATCCATCAGAGACTATTTGTAAATATTTTTAATCAAAATATTTAACGATTAAAATGGGTGAATTAATTAGTAAAGATAGACATTGGAATTTGGATATGACAAATCATGATTTAAGTGACCAGTTAATTTTTTGTAAATCATATTTTTATGAGGTGTTTCTGGTCTTGAAAATATGATTTTACTTTTATAAGGTTTTGTTTTTGTTCTTCATTTCATTTAGTGATTCTATCTATTACATGGTATCATTCTTGAAAAAATTTATTAGGATAATATTTTACATAACTTTTTAAATGATCTTTCTTATAAAAATTGATTTTTCCATAATTTTGCACTTTCATTTCATATTGTCAGATATATGAATATAAAAATTAAAATTTTGTCAGATTGAGTATTTTTTTAATCCTTTATCCTAATACCTACCTTAAAATTAATATTTATTAATCTAATAGCATCCACGTATGTCTTTTTTATATAAGATATATTTTACAAGCTTAATTTGTCCTTTCCTACCCTACTCTGTGTATTTTACCTGATTATAAAAAAATTAGTATGGAGGAGATGACACCATGGTGGAAGTTATGTATATACTAAAATAGATATGCGAGTAAATATTTTTCATGGAAATTGGGGAAAATTTTCATTACTGTCATACATTTAACCTTTTTACAAAAAAAAACTCTATAAATTTCAAATTAATTCAAATTTAAAATCAGTTTGTGTTTTGGAAGTCCAAAAATCAATATTTACACAACCAATTATTTTTATCATTTGGGGTTTGGTGGTGGATAAAATAAGTTTAGATAATTAACATTAAATAAATAAAAATAAAATAAAATTAAAAACAAATTTCAATATACTGAATAATTTAAAATATCCAATGCTTCATGAGACTTACTTTGAATTCTGGGAAGAGGAGATATAATTTGTAATGGGAGAACTTTTCATTAAGCCTGTATATATTATGTAGTAAAAACTTTTTCTATATTTATTTTTTACATCATTTACTTACATAACCATGCCTTTAGAGTCATTTAAACCTAATATTGAATATCTCATGATTATTTTTAGTTTTATCTCTACAAACTAGAGAAAGTATTTTCACTGCAAGACTATGGTAAGGATAATTATTTGAGGTTTCAACATACCTCTGTTTATATTTGTACCTTGTGTGATAAGTGATGAAACTTTAATGTGAGTTATATTTAATGTGACATTCACATTAATAATTAATCTTAAAGCTAAATGGGAGAATTAAGATGCATGGTTAAATTGAAAGTGGAAAAGTAACATATATCATTGATTAATTTAATTAAAAACTAATGAGTTAATGGAATTTTTCAATTTCATTCAAAAATATTTAATTCAAAATTTAATCAATTGATTTTGACGACATTTATTTTTTCTATCTTGGTAGGGTAGCTGTCCTTTTTTAATTTTATAATATGTTATTCTTGAGGACAAGCATAAGCTGTAGTGTGTTGGGATTTGATTGTTTTATTTCATCCATACATATCTGAATATGAAAATCCTTGATTTTTTATTTAAATAATTATTATATACTAGTTATATAATATTTTATTTATTTTATAAAACTCTAAAATGATTTTTTTGGAAGAAAAATAGAAGGGAGATGAAATTAAGGATTAAAATCATACTCTAAGATGTGGGATAAATCATGGAATGGGTCTGAGGCTAATAATTGATGATTAATGTAAAAAATAGAGACAAATATACTGTAAAACTTCCATTGACATTGTGAATAACCTATTAATTATATGAGATTTTTCATAACTTTATGACAGGATGAAGAATGAAGAAAAATGGAGCCTATAAGAAGAGAATAAAAAGACATTGTGTGATGCTCCTCTTAATGTTGTGAATTTCCATGAAAATTTATAAAGCCTTGATATGTGGCCATGAAATGCTCAAAAGTGAGTCGATACATAATTTTTCTCAAAATTACAAAATATATTATGTCATTTACATACCTGATGGGATCCATAACCTTTTTATATTTTTTATAAGATTAATGAGTCCCATGTCTATGTACCCTGTAACACACAGAGTTGACTTGGACTCATATAAAAAACGATTTGATGGAATTGATGATAATTTGGGGATCTATTACACTAATAAATACAAGTATTAGAAGGTTTTTAAAGGTATTGGATCAGAGATTATATCCCTGGGGTGAGGTGTTGATCTTGGAGAGTCCTCCACTATGCCTACTCAAATACTTCTTTAAGAGTTTAAATTTATTTATTTTTAAATCCTTCTCATGGATAACATGAGGGGGTAATTTCATTGACATCATGGTGATTTAAATGAAAGGTGTTTGATGTAATAAATATTTTATTTTTAATATATTATTCAATTTAGGGGTTTAACTTATCTAATTTCAAATACATCATGCTTTATCATTCTATAATGCATGTTTATTTTATTATAAGTAATTAAGGGTGTGTTTTTCACTTTATTAAATATATTTTCATTATCACGGTTAATATTAGGATAATTAAATTCAATTTTTTTTCAGGTTACCTATATCTTGATTTTTCAAAATACTTGAACATATAAAAAGGATAGTCTTGAGATGAAGTGTGATTATTCGGACCAATGGATTCACTTAGTTCAATTCCAACAACCCTACCATCACTATTTAATTTTAATATTTTATTACTTCATGGAACTAAATTTTCAATTGCTTGAAAACTTTATTTTATTTTCTCCCACAATTCAAAAATAAATACATGGTAGTTTAGAAGTTTTTTTCAATAGTTTTGAATTTAATTTTATATTATTAAATTAATAATTATTATCCATCCTATCCTTATGAGATTAAACTTAGACATACAAAATCATTTGTAATATAATTATAGATTTACTAAATTTTTGTTCATGTTTTGTAAGTTATTAAATCAGTTTCTTATATTGTAATTAGTGACACGTTTATGCGGTAATAATTAACTATTTGATAGTCGCATGCCACACACATATTTTTAATAATTTTTTTCTCATTAAACTAGTAATTATTTCCAAAATTTTTTTAATTTTTTTTGTTTTTATAGGATACATTTGAAATAAATTTTTATGAAAAATAAAAAAAATTATAGGAAAAATACAATGAAAATGGTGATCCATGATGTCAGATACATCAAGGATCACATCTAAGGAAAAAAAATTGAAAATTAAATCCAAAACTATGCATAAATATTAGAAAACTACCATTCATGTAATGAATTTCTAATTAAAAATGTGATATTTATCATAAATGAATTTTAGGATGAATAAAAAATGAAAAACAAAGCTTGAGAGTAGAGTATAAAAAGTCACGGAATGACGCTACATGTCACACCGTGGATTTAAAAAAAAATTACAAGGCATTATTTGTGACTATGAAATGATAAAAACAGAGTTAAAAATGATTTTTCATGTATTTACATGGTATTTAACACCATGATCATGATTAATAGGATCCAAAATCAAATGATATTTTTCAAATATTGACCAGGTCTTATGATTAAATGGATTTCACTTCATGGAGTTGTCTTGTCTGTAGAAAAAAAATGATTTTATGAAATTTACATCACATAGGGATTCTTTAAACATAAAAATTCAAGGGTTGAGAGGTCCTTCGTGGTGTTGGATTAGAGATCAGAGCCTTTTGTTGAGGTCTGGCGCTGTAGAGTCTTCTACTTGTCCTACTCCACAATTTTATTCTAAATATTAATTAATTTATTTTCCCTCACACTCTCATGGTTACCATGAGGGGGTTATTTTTTTTGTGTTATAATAATATCAATGAAGGGGAATTGTTATAATGTATATTTTATTTGTAATAAATAATTAATATTAGGATCTTTATATTAATTTATTTTCTAATATTTCTTGAAATCTCATTCTTTAATTTCTGACTACTGTATTATTGATGAGTGTGGGAGTTCATTTTAATGAAATAGCTGGAATATCATCTCCTTAAATACAAATGGGATAATTTCATTCTACATTTCAAAATTGTTTTGGGTCATCTACAATTTTTATTATTCACGGTACTTGATCGTAGAGAAAAAAGAGTATTGAGATAAAGAGTGACTACCCAAAAAAGGGATTAACCTATACTCAATTATGATGACCATTTAATTATGTGTAAATTATGTTTTATTTCATTTCTAATGAACCTATATTTAAATATTACTAGTAGCATTATCATTTTCTCCCTGTACTCTCTTCAAAATCAGCGTGCTTAATAATTTAATTTTTATTTTCTTAAATCATTTTTAATATTAATCCTTTATTATTAAATTACAAATTTTTTCCAAAACCATCTTCTTTGGATCAACCTTGGACTCATAAGTTATATTCCATATAATTTTGGATTTATTTATTATTGTTTCAAGTTTTATAAATTTCTAAATTTAGTATCTCCTAATGGGATCAAGGATTCCATCGAGTGATCCCAATTTTTGGTGTCACAGTCATGGATAAAAATACTATTTTAGTCGCATAATATAGATAATACTTACCTCTTATATTCTATTTCAAGATTTTAATTAATATTTTTCTTTTATTATATTTATTTATTTTTCTATGAGGGGTATATTTTGTTGTGATGGGAGGACTCAAATTCATTTTTTGTACAACAAGAAAGTTTCCATAATTTTAAATGATTTTGAACATTAGGTCATTGAGCATAAAAATATGAATAGTTAGATAAGAAATTTCCTAAAACTGTTTTATAAAAGGAAGATAAAAAAATCCCTGACCTAGAAAAAAAATTTTAGATGCATGTGAGGATAAAGAATGTGTGGCTGGGAAAACTTAAAAAATTACCTCTTATGAGGAAATTTTTATTCCTTTGGGAATTAACAAAAACACTTCATATTAGAATAATGAGTAAAAAATTAAATAAGAATAATAGTAATAGTAATATAACGAATAAATATACAAATAATAATAATAATAATAATAATAATAATGTAATATGAATTTTTACATTGATTCCTTGAAAAAATATGTCCACAGTCAAAGGAAGAATATAAATAAGTGGAGAATATAATGAATAAATTCATAACACAATTTCATGATGATATAAGTGTTCCACAAGAATAATAATAGGAACTAGATACAATATGATCTCATGTACAAGTAAAAGAATAAGCAAAAAAAGAAGAGTTGGTAGTAGAAAATGACAATGGTTTTGTGGACTTTGAAGAAACACATACAACAATTGAAAATGAGTAATGATACCAAATATTTATAGATTTATAATTATTTATCCTATCTTTAAACCTTTCCATAATTTGTCACCTCATCAATGATCTAGTTTAATTTTGATGAGGATTAGATGAGCTAATAAGGATAAAATCAAAATTAAAAATTTGTTACACCCAATATAGATAGTTTTATATCATATTACCATTATCTAGAATAAGTGAGGTTTAGTTAAATAACTATTAAATAATTGTATGTTTAGGGGGAATATAAATTCTTTTTATTTATTTTTAGGAATTAAATTTTATTCTTTTCTTTTTTATTGATTTTATATTAATGTTTTCTTGAATTCCACTTATATTTTTTAAATTTACTTTATAGACAATGCACTCTCATTTTTTTGTTGATTTTTTAGGTCCATAATAAAGTCACAAATCATGTAACTCTAAAAAAATAATAAATAAAAAGATAATTTTATTGGGGTTTTTTAGTTTTAATATTTTTTTAAAACCATATATATTTTTAAAAATAAATCTTAGTTATTAATTTCATTGTTAAAGCTTATTTTATTTGTAATTTCACTAATCAAGTAGAAACATACTTCTCATAATACCCATCATGACAGATTTTTTTAAAAAATCATTAAAAAAATTTAATGTTAAAATGTATTAATTAATTAGTAAACATAAATATGTGAATTTGAATTTGAAAAATCATAATTCAAAAGACTGTTTAATTCTTTAGAAGTGATTTTTTGAGATTTATATTTCTTAAAAATATAATATTTGTGTTAATTGAATTTACTTTTTGTGTGAATTTCAATGAGTGATCTTCCAAATCATATATTTTTATTATTGAGAAATATTTTATGCCAAATATTTACCATTCTTTTATTTTTCATATTTTCCAAACTGTGGTAGGAATTATTAAAGAACATTTATTGTATCTTGTTAAAGATATGATTTTAAAAATTCACCTTAAATGCAATTGAGGAAGCTTTTTTAAGACCTTATCTCGTGACCACCTTTACATTAATCTTTCATAATCTAATATAATCCATGAGAGGCATTTTTAGGGAGGAACCATATGAGAAACACACATTATCCTAACCTAACCTACTCTATGTATTTAGCATGATAATAAAAAAATAAAGAGTGTAGGGAGGTGAATCCATGGTTTAAGGGATGTATATAATAATATAGATAATTTTGGAAATGTTTTGAATTGCAATTGGGTAAAATGTTAATTATTATTATTCATTGTAATTTATCTCAAACCATATAGAAAGGATTTTTTTTAAAAAAAAAATCGTCTTGGAAGTAAAAAATAACCATTTACTTGACCAATTATTTATATCATTTTGGGTTAGGTGTTGGATATGATAATTTTCCAAAAAACACTTTTCAAATACAAAAAAATAATGAAAAGATAAGAAAATGAAAATATAGTGCATTTTTTCATAATAATCATTTCTTCAGGAGACTTACATTAAGTTATGGAAAGAGGAAATGTATTTTTTTGAGAGATATTTTTTCATTAAAACTTTATTGATTGTAACTAGATGTTATAAATATTTAAACCTTTTTTATCATTAATTATTTTACTTCATTTTCCTACATACCCTAATACTTAGAGTCATTTGAACATAATGATGAATCCCTCACGATTATTTGTGATTTTTTCTCTATGATATGGTGAAAATAGATGTACTAGAAGCCTATGGTAAAGTTAATGATTCATGATTTGATAGAAACTCCCCTTGCATTTTTACATTGATTGACGAGTCAAAAAATAATTGATGTTAGGTAAATTACAAGTATCATGCATGGTAATAGTGAATTTAAAAATATTATTATAGTAATTAAGAGGTATGTTTAAATGAAAAGAGGAAAAGAAAAATACATAATGAGTTAATGAAAACTCTTTCGGTGATGCTCAAATAATTAATTAATTATTTAATCAATTTATTTTATTGAAATTTATATTTTTAATTATTATAGGGTGAGTAACCATTTTAATTTTTTGGCATATAATTATTTATGATGAGTGTAATGTTATGTGTGTGTGTGTGTGGGGGGGGGGTTATAGCTTCATTTTGAGCATACATATCTGAATAAAAAATACTTTTATTTGGTAATTAAATTTATTATTCTTTCTGGGTTATTTATTTTTTATTTAACTTATGGAAGGAAGCTTTATAAATAATTTGGGGAGAATTAAAACAAAGGATATCTCAATTCATGATGAAAATGATACTTTATGATGTGAAATAAGTCAAATGTCAAGTTATAGGATCATAATTAGAGATTCAAGTTGAAACATGACCATATATATGAGAAAACATCCATTCACATCATGAATCACATATTATATTTTAATTTTTTATATTGAATAAAATCATGAAAAATTAATAAAATTTAAAAATATATGCAGTGAAAAATTAACTTAATTGAAAAATGTATACCCCACACTCAGATTTTTCTTAGTTCCATAATCAAGAAGATAAATACTACTTTGTTTAATTATCATACCTTGTTTTAAATTTAATTATCCATAAATTGAATGAGAAAAATGGTGGAATGAATAAGTAAATATAAAAATGGGATTTAGATTTAACTAATCACCATTCATGATATTGTTTGATTTATTTAAATGAAAATTTTCTTAGATTTTCCATGTCTTTAATTTTTGATACTTATATTATTTAAAATTATTATTGGCATTAATTTCCTTGAGAGATTGTCCTAACTTAATATTGTTATTCCCATGAAAATTTTTACCCTAATTTTTCACATTCTTTTTTTGAAAATATTTCTTGAGACACTTAAGAATGTTTTCTTCTAAGACATTATTTTCATATTATTAATTTTATCATTGAACAAATTTCCATTTTACATGTCTGAGTAATGTTTTGATTATCCTCTATCCTAATAACCACATATAAATTAATCATTTTAAGCCTATATAAATAATGAATATCCTTTACAGGGAAGAGCCACATTTTAAGCCTATCTTAACATTACCAACCCTACACTATGTATTTTGTATAATATTTAACAAAATGAGTGTGGGCAATATAGTGGCATGGTATATAGGATTCTTTTATTTAGTCATATATGCATGTGGGTGTTTCTCATGAGATATTGGTAAGGTTCATGATTATTCATTTTTTGTATTTTATTGCACACCCTATTGATAATAAATAAATAAATAAATAAATTTAAATGGAATATTAATAAATAATTCAATAAACTGGTTGTGTTTTGAAGGATCAAATATCACCATTTACTTGATCAATGATTTTATTAATTTGGGGTTTGTTAGTGGATGTAGACTAATCCAAAACCAAAATTAAAAAAATATATATAAAAATTTAAAGGGGTTGTCTCATTCATTATATATCATTGATTTGGGAGGTTGAATGTTTCATGGTAAATGGTGATATATATTGAAGGGAGAATATTTATTTGATATTTTATTAACTGTTTTAAAAAATTATTCATACATTAGACTTGTTTTGAAATTTACATTGTTTTTAAATCAATCAAATACAAACCCAATCCAAAAATACAATTGATCTTAATGGTGAATCCCACATAATTATTTGTGATTTTATTTCTATGGGATAAAGAAAGTAACTGTGTTGAATTCCTATGGTTATGATTTTGATTATATGTATAAGAAAAACTCCATTTAAAATTTTATCCATGAAGAATGATAAAAACATTTATATTAATGAAAATTGTATGTGACGTGAACATTGAATATAAATTGAGAAATATGAATTGAAGAATGGGTTAAGCATGTGTTGATTCAAAAATTTCATTTACTTATTTTTGGTTTTGATGATCACAAAAACCCACATTTTTGTTACTAATTAATTTTCTTTTATGTTAATTTTAAAAAAGTATTATTCATGGAAATATTTATTATAGAATTATAGTCCATTCAGTAATCAAAGAGGAATATTTTTAAAGCGTGTAATATGTGTTTTGGAACATTATGAAAACATTTTTCATACCATTTGTGTGAAATCATAATATAGGGAATAAAACCATTATTTGAATTAGTGTGTATAGATCATATCCCCTATGATGTCGAGGAATGTATTGTTCATCAACCCTATGATTTATGGAACCTTATGTTTGGAATTATGAAAATTATGGGTCCAGAACCCTATGTTTGGAAGAAAATATATGTTTTTGGATTCAAACTTATTGTATATAAACCCTTCTTTGGTAATAAACTGTATATTTAAAACCCTATCATTTATTTTTTTCATCATTTGAAGGAACCATACATTTGACTATTCAACGAATGAGTTTTTAATCAGTGATATTATCTGTTATTTATTGAAAGGTGTATGAGGAAATAAAAATCTATTAATATATTTTTTACCACCAAATAAAAGGATCTATATAATTAAATTAAACTGTTTTATTAAATGGAGTAATTTCTTTCCATTCTTATAGTAAGTTAAGAACACTCATAAATGTTTGTGAACTACAATATTCATTATTTATTGTGTGATATTTCTGGAGTTAGTTTGAACTACTTCTATTCGACCAACAATATAAATTTCAAGACACTCTTCATAAAGACTAGAGATAAAAATACCAAAAAAATCATATAAATAAAAATATACGTGTCATTTCCTTTAGAGCTAGAATTTGAAGACATACATGTTTTTATTTTTCGTCTCACTAATAATGATGTCACTTCTACTGACCATTATAATTATATCTTATTCTATAAGAATGATGAATAATTTTCTAGAGATACGCTATAGGGACACATAAGTTTTAAAATTTGTCTGGTGTTTACTCTATCATTTTTTAAATAAAGAATATGCGATATTGAATATCTATTTTGATTTTGTACATTATTGATGATATGAATACATCTATCAGTTTTTACAACAACTATGAAGTTCAATTTATATCCATTTAAAAAAATCTCTATTAATCTGGTTCAGTTTCGGCTTCTTAGAAATAGTCGTGTTTATGTTTCAGATTCTTTCACTAATATGTGGATTTATAGTTCCCTAAAAGATAAACAAAAGTATTTATAAGGACTTATTTTAATGGTTTCAACTACTTTCACTCAGTTTTGAATTTTAAAGGTCTTAGGATATGAGGACATAGTAAAAATCACCGAGGATAAGGAGTTTCACATTGGGGGAGCGTCTAAGGAATCTTTTTTCACCAAACCATTATACATCACAACCTTAATTTCCATTTTTTATTTATGCTACCCTTTCATAATTGAAAGAAAAAAAATAACCATGATTAACAAGATTAGTGTTTTAAACCTATGAATGATTTAAAAACCACATTTCACCCCCAATCTTATGCCTTTGAAATCTTAATTATGTTACCAACCTAAAAATTGGTATCAAAGCCATGGCTCTAATGAATTATTTTGTAATATATCGTCATGTTGTACCTGAAGACTCTACTAAATATTTATGGGCTCAAATAATCATAATTTATAGATTAATTTGGATACATCATGAAATAGATTATTTTAGAGATTGTATATCTATGATCCATGATCTTTACTATAATGTTGAAAATTATGGATATTAGAAATCCCATAAGATTATTTATTTAAAAAAATATTTGAATAAAGATTTATTTTAAGGCTATTAAAACTTATGAAATTCCATTGGAATTTTGTGAATATAGGAATGATGAACATGAAATGAAATATGGTCTCAACTCAAAAGACATGAATGCTATTGTGTGTGGTTTACCAATCTAGGTATTAAATCATGTTTCTCAATGTCCTACTACATATGAAATTTATTGGACTATTTCCATTACCTATAAAGGAACTAAATCTATCAAACAACTAAGGTACCATTTTGTGCAAGTAATGTTTGAAACTTTAATGAAGTGTGAGGATGAAACTATCTTTCAAATGAATGGAAGATTGACAAAGATTATAAATAATGTTGTCACTTTGGCAAATCCAATTTCACAGTCAGAAAAATCACTAAAAGTACTCAGAATACTACCCTTTAAGTGGAATCGATTATCCTCATAAATATTTCAATCTACACCTGTGAAAGATTTTACTATTAATGAGTTAATTGGAACTATAATGATATATGAAACTAGGATGCATGATAAAGCTGAAAATCATATGAAAAATGAAGAATATTCTCTCAAAACTTATATGGATGAATCATATGATTCAAATAATCATTATATATGGATAAATATTTATTATATGTTTCTAATATATTAGAAAATCTATATAGAAAAAAAATGTGACTGATTAATTTAGATGCTATGAATGTAAAGAAGAAGGTCATACATATGATTCATGATCCGTAATCAAATCTCAATGGAAAACCAATTATATGAGAAAATACAAGATTTTTGTGAAGGATAACTAGAGTAATACTTCTGGTTCGCATGGTATATCTTCTACATATTATGAGAATGATCATAAAAAGAAAATGACATGTCTTATGGGACATACTAATCATGAGGTACAATTTTCATACTCTCAAAACTCTATTTGTGATAAATTATCTTATAATGAATTAAATGAATATTATTTTATTCTACAAAACCAGTATTAATCGTTAAATAGAGATCATTAAAAATTTAGGAAATCATATGACACTGTTCAATTAGATAAATAAAATTTATCAAAATAGATAATAGATTTAAAATATGATTCTTACTAATATTTTGATTTGCATGATATTAAAATTATTGAAATATTGGCTTAATTTTAAATTTTAAAATGGGCCTTTAATATGTTGATAAAGGAATAAAAATATTTAAATAAAATCCATGTCAAAAAAATACCAAAATTAAAAATAGGAATATGAAGAAAATGTGAATGACCAAAAATATATAAGAATTTGATAATACATGGTTTGAGTAAAAAATGTGAACTTTTAAATGTTTTCATTATGATATTAATGGTCATTATATGAATTATTTTTGTTTTAGTAAACCTCAAATTGTTGGTTTTAAATGTTTTTATTGCTAAAAAAATTGTTTAGACTAAATAGTGGAATTCTCACTTAAAATAAACTAATGTGGTTACCAAAAAATTATTTTCTAACATTTCTAGACAAAAAATCATATGGATACCAAAAGATGCTTGTAATTGATGTTATTTAGGATTATACCTATAAGGCCCCAACCTTAAACCTTACTTAATCTTGAGTTATTACAAGATTACACATTGTGGATCTTTTCAAGTTTAGATTTTTAGATAATTAGATCATAAAACTTACATTAAATTCCACATTTAAACAAAGTGGTTACATAAAATATAGTATTCATTTTTCCCATCAATGGAAACATATTTAAAATAAAACATGTATTCTTTCTTGACACTCCCTTGACACTATCATCATATCATGTACCATTCCCTTGACCTATGAAAAACATTTCAAAAACTTCGGATGAGCATAAAAAGCTCAATAAGGGTTATAAAAATATAGAAAGGAAACATGAGTACATATATACATAATAATGAAATCATACATTACCCATAAAACATAAGCACTTTAACACACCTCATCAAATAATGAATAAATCATAGAAATAATAAGACATAAAGGTAACTTGGGGCATTCATAACATTCTTACGTAGGGTGTAACCCTCTTGGTTACGTTTGGAATACCCATTACAGTGTATTCCCTAAATCTCTTCGGAGAAACCTTAATGTTTAACACCTTCATGTTTCCCAATGAATTGGAGAGCTGTATCGGTCTCACGCGCCCTTAGTTTATCATCGAACCACCCATCTTCATAAGAATGCCCAAGAACCATAACATAATCGTATCACATAAAACATGCATAAAGGAAACATAACCTTTCGACTTTTCAATCACAAGATATCAATACAACACATTGATATAAAAACATTATTAAAACCATTTTCAATACAAAAAAAATGAAAAGTAAAACATGGTATTTTTTTTCATTCAAAAAAAGTTATGGCTTGAAGAGGAAGCCGAAACTGAAATAATGGTCAGGGCAGCGGAGAAGTCATTGTCGCCGCATACGTACGACAAAAAAACATTACCTTTTATAGTTTAGTAAACTCTACATATAAAAAGATTCGTTTTGAATAATCCTAAAAGTAAAAGGGGTTTATACACCGTATAAAAGAAAGTTGTGTATAAAACAAAATATGCCTCAATGAAAGTAGATTGAGACGGATTCCCTTACCTCGGGTCCGACTTGACTCAATCGTTCTTTAATGTCCTGAATAATAAACTTGAGTTAATTTCTACTTCCTTAAGAACCTTTTTCAATTTCATTATTCTTTTTATATCTCTTATTACCATGTTATGAACATTATGTAATCATTTAAGTTAATAACGGTCGTTTTGTCGATATTTGGTACTTGAATCAAAAGTGAACTTCTTATATTTACAAGTTGCTCACGTAGTCAAATATCCATTATCTCAATAATGATATTAATGACGTAGATGCCATATATATCATATACATCCACTATATACATAAATTTATAATATTACATAATCATTTAGAGTTAAGAAATGAAATGCACCGTTCACGGAGACGGTAAGCCGTACGTACGCATGAACGCTACTTTCATTTCTATGTCATATTAATGGAATTAAAACTAAATGAGAGATATATATATTTTAATTCCAGAATTATATTCATCATTTAGATGTAAAATAAATCATATATATCCATTATATATTTGTACTTATAATTTTACATTACATCTGGGGATAAGAAATGAAATGCACCGTTCATGGAGACGGTAAGTCGTACGTACGCATGAACGGTACTTTCATTTCTATCTCACACTTTAATGGAATTAAAACATAATGATAAATAATAGTATTATAATTCCAGTATGTTATCATATATAATATCCTCAAATATATCCTTTATACATACCACATATGGTATTACCGAATCAAATCACTTTGAGGGGGCTGTAGTCCGTAATTCCTAAAATGAAGATATCGCGTTTACCCATAATGGAAACCATAAAGGTATGTCATAAATTAAAAAAAATACAGAATATTAAGTAACAAATAAACATATTATATATCATATATAAATATAGTGACATCCTAATGGCCACCTTTGAAGGTGTAAGAAGAATATTGAACAATCATCGTTTCGTGAGACAGAAATTCACCATCCACAGAAACAGTATGTTATTTAACCATTAGATGTAGGTGTGTGTAAGTGTAGCTCTAATTAATCTTATAACTACATCCTAGTATATTTAAGATACTGGAGTTGTTACAAAAGAAATGAATAAAAAGAGTTTAGGGGGTTGGAGAAGCAAAATAAAACAAAAGAACACAAATTAAGGAATTACCTTAAAATCGGGTAACTCTATTTGATTTGAGCTAAAAAGCTTCCTTGGGAAGACTTCTGCCCAAATTGAGGATTCTAGGAATAATTTATGGATGTGGAGAGACAAAAATGGTATGGTTTGTCCGAGATAAAGGCTTGAGAGGTGTGGGTAAGGAGGTAGAGGTGGGGGCCTTTTATAAGAGGAGAGGAGGGGCACTCTTGGAAAGGTATAAAATGTTACTTTATCTAAAATGATTTTCGGATTTTAAAGGTCCCACATTGATGTATTTCGAGGATAAGGTGATAAGGGTTAGAAATATACTCATCCAATAGGTCTTTTACAAGTGTAATTGATATTTTTAACATTATCTTTTCATTTTACTTAAATTCTTTATTAATGAGGTAATCGCTGCATCCTCATGATGTCATAAATAATTTAATTTATATAATGTCTAAAAAATTACAAAAAAACTACTATGATGTAAGAAATATTTTTATCTTTCCAATGACTATATATATTACAATAGATCATTTATGTAGACAAAATTAAAAATGTTTTACTCAGGTGATACATTCTTTGTTATATTTAACTTTCTTTAAAAATAAAAAGATAAAAGTCATTATCACACAAAAGTGATTCCATGGGGACACCAAGTTTGGCACAAGGAATCCCATGGTCATACATGACACAACCAGTAGTATTAGGACAAATTTGGGGTCATTTGTTATTATTATGATATTATTTTATTATCCTTAACTACCCGATTACGAATTCTTCAAGATAATTAAAGATAATTACCTTCGTTACTATTCATAATGTCCGAAAACAAAAGAGTCTTGATTACATAATTTGGACCTTAGGATACTAAATATGTAATCCATTTTAGAAAATTCGAAACTCTGAAATTGCAATAATTAATTTAAAAATAATTCTCGTTGTCAGAACAAATAGAGGGTTTTTTTGAAACAATATCTATGAAAAGTTTGGCATTAGTTTATGCCCAATTACAATGTGAAACTAATCCTAATGAACACCATTGGATTAAATGGTAAAAATATATTCAAATTACACTTTAATATAAAATTAAAAAGATAATCTAACCATATAATTATATTAGATGAAAAAGCAGTTTTGATGTAAAATGCAGTATTTTTCACTATTCATTAAAAAAAAGAACATTGTCAGAAAAATACCAAAAAATTATCCAATGTAAATTTAAATGTCTCAATCATAAAGAATATGTATATTTTGAAAAATATAGGTTATAAAATTGTCAAAATTTTGATTTGAAAATGGGTTTCTATCAAAAGGCAGCAAAACAATCTTTTAAAAAATATTAGTTTATTCCATGCTTAAGATTAGATTTATTCTCATTTTAAGCCTCTAAAACACTATATATTTCATAAATAGACATAGATAAAAATAGATATTATTAATTACTTACATGGGATGTTAAATCCTTCCCCCATTTATAAAATTGCATCCCCACAATTTATTTACTTATCTAATAAGTGGGGGTATTTATCCCTCATAGAATTTTCAGATTCCCACGTTGTCTCCTCAACCATATGGTTTTTCCACGAAACCTTTACCTGATGAATCACCTTTTTCCTAAATACTTGCTCCATGTGGTCAAGAATATGGAATGTTTGTTCCTCATAAGATAGATTCTCTTCCAACTTAACTACCTCTGGACTCAAAACATGAGATAGATCTGGTATGTACTTCCTTAACATTGAAACATGAAAACCATTGTGTACTTGAGATAAACTCAGAGGTAAAGAAACTAGGTATGCAACTGATCCAACTCTCTCCAGAATTTCATATGGTCCAATGAACCTTGTACTCAACTTTCCTTTCTTACAAAATCACATCACACTTTTTCATGGTGATACTTTGAGATAAACATGATCTCCTACCTCAAAAGAGAGATCTTTCCTCCTGTTGTTTGCATAAATCTTCTGCCTCCTCTGAGCCATTCTCATGTGTCTCTGTATCAACTGAACTTTTTCTACCAACTCTTCTACAAATTCTGGTCCCATCAACTTCCTTTCACCCACTTCATCCAAAAAAGCTGGAGCTCGACACCGCTTCCCATATAATGCCTAAAATGGTGGCATCTGTATACTGGAATGAAAACTGTTATTACAAGAAAACTCAACCAAAGAAAGATGTTGGTCCCAACTTCCCTACTAATCCATAGAACAAGCACGTAGAATATCCTCTAATGTCTAAATATTTCTTTCTTATTTCCCATCTGATTGAGGATGAAAAGCTGTACTAAAATTTAATTCAGTACCCAACGAATTTTGAAGGCTTTTCCAAAAGTTAGAAGTAAACCTGGGATCACGATTAGATAAAATGGAGAGGGGAATTCTATGTAACCTGACTATATCTTTAAGATACCAATGAGAAAGTTCTTCTAGGGAAAAAGTATCTCATATAACAAGGAAATGAGATGATTTAGTCAAGCGATCAACAATAACCCAGATTGCATTATTACCTTGAGGTGTCTTCGGCAATCCCACAATGAAGTCCATGGATATATTCTCCCATTTCCACTCTGGTACCGGTAGAGGATGAAGCATCCCTTTCGGTGACTTCCACTCTGCTTTTACCTGTTGACAAGTCAAACACTTCAAAGTAAAATCAGCAATATCCCTTTTCATTCCGTCCCACCAGTAATACTCCTGAATATCTCTATACATCTTAGTACTACCTGGATGAACTGAAAACGGAGAACTATGAGCTTCAAATAAAACTCTCCCTTCAACTGTGAACCACAAGTCACACACAATCTCTTCCCAAATCTCAAAACACAATCATTATCAATGTTGAATTCAGGAAACTTACCCTTCTGAACCTGCTCTATTTTTTTCTGCAACTCACTGTCTTGCTTCTATGCTTTCTTGATTCTGTCTAATAGAGAAGATTTCAGTGATACCAGAAACAAAACAGAAGGACATCCTGCACCAACAACTTTTATGCCAAATTTCATCAAATCTTTAACCAAAAGATCTAGTTCCAAACGTAGCATTGTTAATGAAGCATTACATTTTTGACTCAAAGAAACAGCCACTTTATTTGCTTTTCCCGGATGGTAATGAATTGTACAATCATAATCCTTTATTAATTCTAGCCATCTCCTCAATCTCATGTTCAATTTTTTCTGAGTGAATATATACTTTAAACTTTTGTGATTGGTATATATTTCTCACTTTACTCTATACAAATGATGCCTCCAAATTTTTAAAGTGAAAACAACATCAGCTAATTCCAAATCATGTGTAGGGTAATTTACCTCATGAGTTTTCAATAGACGTGAAGCATATGCAATTACCTGATCATTCTGCATTAGGACGCAACAATGTCCTTTTAATGAAGCATCAATATAGATAACAAACTCACCATTCCTGGAAGGTAGTGCCAAAACTGGAGCATTCACCAATCTTCCTTTCAGTTCCGGAAAACAATCATCAAATTCTTTTGTCCAGATAAACTTAACACCCGTCCGAGTTAGCTTAGTCATTGGACTAGATAATCATGAAAAATTTCTAACAATCCTTCGATAATAGCCTGCCAAACCAAGGAAGCTATGAATCTCAGTTATATTTGTGGGTATTGGCCATTCTTCAACAACCATTGTTTTTTTAGGATCAACAGTTATCCCATATTTAGAAACAATGTGACCAAGGAAAGAAATTTGTTGAAACCAAAACTCACACTTACTGAATTTTCCATACAATTTCTTTTCTTTTAAGGTTTGCAAAATAACCCTTAAAAGTCTTTTATGCTCCTCTTTACTTTTATAAAGCACTAAAATATCATCAATGAAAACAAAGACAAACATATCCATAAAGCCATGGAAAATTCTATTAATTATGTCCATGAATACAACAGGTACATGGTTTATCCCAAAAGGAATTACTACAAATTCATAATGGCCATATCTTGTACGAAATGCGGTCTTCGGAACATCTTCTTCCTTTACCTTTAGCTGATGGTACCCCGATCTCAGGTCAATCTTTGAAAAATACTGAGCTCCCTAGAGCTGATAAAAAAATCATTGATATGAGGCAAATGATATTTGTTCTTAATAGTGTTGTTATTCAAGGCTATATAATCAATGAAAAGTATCATAGAACCATCTTTATTTTTAACAAATAAAACAGGTTCACCCCATGGTGATGTGCTAGGTCGAATGAAACCTTTCTCTAATAAATCTTGAAATTTCTCCTTGAACTCTAAAAGTTCAATTTGATCCATTTGATAACGGGGTTTTGAAATTGGATTAGTATCATGAACTAAGTCAATAGTAAATTCAACTTCCCGGTCTGGTATTATTCCAGGAAACTCATCAGGAAAAACATCAGGATACTCATTTACTACTGGCACATCATTAATCTGAACAGTTCCCTTGCTTTCAACAATATGTGAAGGGTAACATTAATTTCCATCTTTTACAAGTTTCTCGGCCTCTTGATTTGTTTTAAATAGTAAGGGTTCATTCTTGTAAACATATAGAATGTCTTTCTGAATAGAAACTTCTTTATATCTACAGTCAATCTTAGCATGGTAAATAGAGAGACAATCCATACCCATGATAACCTCAAACTCTAATAGAGGTAAAACAATAAGGTTTTCAAGTAGGTTCTTTCCACTTATAAGGATAGGAAGATTCTTATAAATTCTTTTTGCCTCAACATTTCCCCATGTGTTTTTACCACAATTTTAGGAGTCATTTCTTGAGATGGTATTCCCATTTTACTAGAAAAGTTTTCATAGATGAAAGAATGTGTAGACCAGGAATCAAACAACACACTGGCATAATATGAAAAAACAAAAAAAGTACCTGATACCACTTCATTTGATGGCCCAACATCTGCTGAAGTAGTTGCAAAGGATTTCACCACCCCTTTCTTCTTGTATTCTAACTGCTTCCCATCACGTGAGCTCTTTGTCGGACACTCGTTTTCATAGTGACCCATCTCATTGCACTTAAAATATTTCACTAATTGTAAATCAAATTTGGACTTACCATCACCTTGATCTTTTTAAGTGCAATAATGACCCTTATGTCCCATCTTACCACATCAGTAGCACTTTCCATAATTCAGAAGACATTCCCCAGCATGCCTTTTACCACATTTATCACAAACTGGAAACTTAGTTTTCTTACTGTCAGACCTTTTTTCTAGAATTCTTTCCATTCTCCTGCAACCTCGATCTCTTATTCTGCTGGTTGTTATAGAACACATGATCATCGAAAAACTCTATTTCCACCTTTTCATCACATCGACCAAGCTTTTCATAACTTTTGAACTCATGATAAGCTAATTCCCTTCGATATTTTGGCTTTAATCCCGAGTAAAAATGATTTATTTTACTATCAAGGTCTCGGATAAAATTTGGAGCATACCTTGCCAATCGAGTGAAAATTTCGTTATAGGAAGCCACTAAGTCTTCCTCTTGCCTCAATTCTAGGAATTGTTTTTCCATCCTAAGTCGAACAACCTTAGGAAAATACTTCTCAAGAAACATACCTTTGAATTCATCCCAATTAAGAGCATAAATCTCATCTGGGTCCCTGATATTTTTAACCATCAACCACCACTGATCTGCTTCACCCTCCAAACGGTAAATAGAAAGACTAACCTTTTGATTGTCTGAACACCCCATGACATAGAAAATCTTCTCCAGTTCTTTAATCCACCCTTCAGCTAGCACATGGTCAGATGATCCTCTAAATGATGGGGTAAGTTACCTCATTAAATGTTCCACCACTAACATGTTCCTCTACGATTGATCTGGCTGATCTCATGCATGGATACCGCCACCATTTATTGCCTGATTCAACTGCGCCATTACTATAACAAACTGTTTAGTTCCAATTCTAACCATCTCAGGATGCTGATTTGGAAGGTTATTTATTTCTATATGCCTTCCTAGCACTACTTCCCTATTTCCTCTTTGGAAAACCATTTTGAACAAAAATTTATTTGATGAACCAATATGGTAATCTTCAAATTCTATATCACTTCAATTTGACCATACAAAAATATATTTGGATAATAATTTAATTGAATTCTAACTCCTAATGTTATCTAAACTGACCTCTGATACCAACTATAAGTCCCCAACCTTAAACATTACTTAATCTTGAGTTATTACAAGATTACACATTGAGGATCTTTTCAGGTTTAGAGTTTCAGAGAATTAGATCATAAAACATCCATTACATTCCACATTTAGACAAATTGGTTACATAAAAGATAGTATTCATTTTTCCCATCAATGAAAACATATTTAAAATAAAACATGGATTCTTTCTTGACACTTCCTTGAAACTATCATCATATCATGTACCGTTCCCTTGACCTGTGAAAAACATTTCAAAAACGTGGGATGAGCATAAAAAGATCAGTAAGGGTTATAAAAATATGGGACGGAAACATGAGTACATATATACATAAGAACGAAATCACACTTTACCCATAAAACATAAGTACTTTAACATACCTCATCAAATCATGAATAAATCATATAAATCATAAGACATAAAGGTAACTTAAGGCATTCATAACATTCTTACGTAGGTAGTAACCCTCTTGGTTACGTTTGGAATACCCATCACAGTATATTCCCTAAATCTCTTTGGAGAAACCTTAAAGTTTAACCCCTTCGCGTTACCCAATGCATTGGAGAGCTATATCGGGCTCACCCGCCCTTAGTTTTTCACAGAACCACCCGTCTTCATAACAATGCCCATGAACCATAACATAATCGTATCACATAAAAAATGCTTAAAGGAAACATAATATTTCCACTTTTCAATCACAAGATATCAACACAACACATTGATATACAAACAATATGAAAACCATTTTCAATACCAAAATAAATGAAAAGTAAAACATGGTATTTATTTTTCATTCAAAAAAAGTTATGGCTTGTAGAGGAAGCCGAAACTGAAATAATGGTCACGGCGGCGGAGAAGTCGTTGTCGCCGCATACGTATGACAAAAAAAATATTCCCTTTTGTCATTTAGTAAACGCTTCGTATAAAAATATTCCTTTTGAATAATCATAATCTTCAAAGGGGTTTATACACCGTATAAAAAAAATTTGTGTATAAAACAAAATATGCCTCAATGAAAGGAGATTGAGACGGATTCCCTTACCTCGGGTCCAACTTGACCCGATCATTCTTTAATGTCCTGAATAATAAACTAGAGTTAATTTCTACTTTCTTAAGAACCTTTTTCAAGTTCATTATTCGTTTTATATCACTTATTAACATGTTATGAACATTATTTAATCATTTAAGTTAATAATAGTCGTTTTGTCGATATTTCGTACTTGAATCAAAAGTGAACTTCTTATATTTACAAGTTGTTCACGTAGTCAAATATCCATTATATCAAGAATGATATTCATGATGTAGATTCCATATATATCATATATATCCAGTATATACATGTATTTATAATATTACATAATCATTTATAGGTAAGAAATGAAATGCACCGTTCAGGGAGACGGTAAGCCGTACCTACGCATGAACGCTACTTTCATTTCTATGTCATACTAATGGAATTAAAACTAAATGAGAGATATGTATATTTTAATTACCGAATTATATTCATCATTTAGATGTAACATACATAATATAAATCCATTATATATATGTACTTATAATTGTACATTACATTTGAGGATAAGAAATGAAATGCACCGTTCATGGAGACGGTAAGATGTACGTACGTATGAACACTACTTTCATTTCTATCTCAAACTTTAATTGATTTAAAAAATAATGATACATAATATTATTATAATTACAGTATGGTATCATATATATTATCATTAAATCTATCCTTTATACGTACCACATATGGTATTAACCAATCAAATCAGTTTGAGGGGGCGGTAGTCCGCACTTCCTAAAATGAAGATATCACTTTTACCCATAATGGAAACCATAAAGCTATGACATAAATGAAAAAAATACAGAATATTAAGTAAGAAATAAACATTTTATATATCATATATAAATATAGTGACATCTTAATGGACACCTTTAAAGTTTTTAGATTAATATTGAACAATCATTGTTTCGTGAGGCAGACATTCGCCATCTACAGAAACAGTATGTTCTTTAACCATTAGATGTAGGTGTGTGTAAGTGTAGCTAGAATGATTCTTATACCAAAATCCTAGTATATTGAATATACTGAAGTTTTTACAAAAGAAATGAATAAAAATAGTTTAGGGGGTTGGAGAAGCAACATAAAACAAAAGAACACAAGTGATGGCATTACCTTAAAATCGGGTAACTCTCTTTGATTTGATCTTAAAGGCTTAATTGGGAAGACTCATTCCAAAATTGATGATTCTAGGAGTAATAGAGGGATGTGGATAGAAAAAATGGTCAGGGGTTGGACGATCTAAAGGCTTGAGATGTGTGGGTAAGGAGGTAGAGGTGGGGGCCTTTTATAAGAGGAGAGGAGGGGCACTCTTGGAAAGGTATAAAATATTACTATATTTACAAATGAATTTCTAATTTTAAAGGTCCCACATTGATGTATTTATCGGATAAGGTGATAAGGGTTAGATATATACTCATCCAATATGGCTTTGACAGGTTTAAGTTATAGTTTTAACATTATCTTTTCATTTTACTTAAATCCTTTATTAATGAGGTAATCGCTGCATCATCATGATGTCATAAATAATTTAATTTATTTAATTTATAAAAATTACAAAACAAATAATATGATGTAGGAAATATTTTTATATTTCCAATGAATATTTATAGTCCAATAGATCATTTATTTAGACAAAATTAAAAATGTTTTACTCAGGTGATACATTCTTTGTTATATTTAACTTTCTTTAAAAACAAAAAGATAAAAAGTCATTATCACACAAAAGTGATTCCATGGGGTCCCAAAGTTTGGCACAAGGAATCCCATGGTCTCCCATGACACAAAAATTAGTATTAGGACACATTTTGGGTTCATTTTTCTTTATTACGATATTATTTTATTATCCTTAACTACCCGATTACTAATTAATCAAGATAAATAAAAATAATTACCGTCGTTACTATTCATAATGTCAAAAAACAAAAGTGTCTTGATTACATAATTTGGACCTTATGATTCCTAATATGTAATCCATTTTACAAAATTCAAAACACAGAAATTGAAATAATTAATTTAAAAATAATTCCCGTTGTCAAAACAAATAGCGGGTTTTTTTGAAACAATATCAATGAAACGTTTGGCATTAGTTTATGCCCAATTCCAAAGTAAAATTAATACTAATTACCACCATTTGATTAAATGGTAAAAATATATTCAAATTAAACTTTAATACCAATTAAAAAGATAATATAAACATATAATTAAATTAGATGAAAAATCAGTTTTGATGTAAAATGCAGTATTTTTCACTATTCATTAAAAAATGAACATTGTCAGAAAAATACCAAAAATTTATCCAATTTAAATTTCAATGTCCCAATCATAAATAATATTTTTATTTTGACAAAAAGATCTTATAAATTGTCAAAAGTTTAATTTAAAAATGGTTTTCCATCAAAAGGATGTAAAACAATCTTTTAAAAAATATTAGTGTATTCCATGCTTAATATTGGATTTATTCTCATTTTAAGCCTCTATAACACTATCTAGTTCATAAATAGACATAGATAAAAATATCTATTATTCATTACTTACATGGGATGCTACAATAACACTAAGCTGGATTGTTGAATATTTAACTTTTTGATCGATAGATATATATTAAAGTATCTACAAAAGGAGTGAAACACTCTTAAGTAGCTTGTTATCAAGAAATTCTCAGTACTAAATTCACAGATCAATGAAGTATTTTAATTTAATATTTATATAATTATGGTATATTAACTATTTTATAAATAAAAATAAATATATTTCTCAATGTTTATTAAAAATTATTCTTTACTATTTAAATCACGTTTTAGTCTATACAAATAATATAACTTATTTGTTAAAATTATCAAATAGTTATTTTGAAAATATATTTTCTATTATGAAATATTTATATTTTCATTTTTAAAATAATTAATAATTTATTTTATTAAATCATAAATACTCCTATTATGTAATATGTAATGATTATTCTGTATTTTTTGGCTGAATAAAATGAAACATCATCTACATAGTTTCAGAACGTAATGTTTTATCTTCTTATAAAAAAATTTAAATTATGGATTGATATTATTCAAATTTTCTTGTTCAAATGTTTCTAAAGAATCAGACACAACTATATGAAGTGATCAAGCTCTTCAATCTCAGATGAAAATAAATCATTCAAAATACTGAATGGTAATATTTCTGGTTTATCTATTTCATAAGTTGAAGATTCTCCTAAAATATCTTCTAAATGAGATAATTAAGTTCAATGTTATGAAGAACATGAAATCACTTCTTCTCTAATATATTATATAAATATTATATTTAAATTCAAAACATTTAATAAAAAAAGGTAAAGCTAAAAGCTACATTGGATGTGTCTAAAAATTCATATGACGATCTATAGAAATCATCTATATCAAAAGTAGTTTTTGATTGATTATAAAATTTGTATTAGAATATTAAATATAGTTGATCTTGGGAGAATAATTTGAAGCTCCCAATTTATAAATGATCATAAAAATAAGGTTTCCTAGAAAATAATCTACAATCAAGTTAGATGTTCACAAAATAAAGATGTTTCTCATCAAACAGTGTTCACCTTCTTTGTATCAAAGAACAGAAAATGCTCAAAACAAATTAGATGAACTATCAAGAGTGTTTCTTGATATATGTGATAAAGGGTGAATTTTTGAATGTTAAAACTAATAGTGCATTAATGTATAACACTTTTTATTCTATCATTTCATTTATTATTAAATTTTATATTGTTATAATATATTTTTTCATCAACACAATTATTTATATTTTACTATTTTTTTGTTAGAAATTTACTATTTTAGTCATCTTACATGAGCATGTATCAAAAATTTAATTATCTCATAAAAAGAAAATTGTTTAAAATAATTGTATTATTTTACTTATAAAAAAGTTTCCCTTGTGAAAAATTAGTCAAGAGAATTTATATATTCTATGATTTAGGGGTATTGATAAGAAAAAAACATTTAATTTTATTGTACTTATTGATTTATTATATATTTTTTTATCATGAATATAGGGTATTTTATTAAATACTCTATACTCTTATCCCTTTTATGTCACAAGAGGGGTAGAAGTTTATATCAATATGTTGGTCAGAGTGGATACTCAAGAGGGGGGTGAATTGAGTTCCAATTAAAAATTTCTATTTAAAAGATATGTATCAAAATCCCCCAAATTATATAAAAATTAAACTGTAGTGAATTTATAAATATTGTACGTTTTCAATTAGTTTCTTAAGAGATTGATTATTTCTCAGTTAACTCAATCTGAGGATTAATTAACTTTTGAAACTAACTTACTGGATAAAAATAGTTTTAAACACGTGCTAGTTTAACCATCAAAGTTACTTTAAAACATATTTATATTTAATGTACTTAGCAGCAGAATAAAAAATAACTTAAACTAAAAATAATATGCACATCAGATATAACCAAGAGGTTCAGTCTCAAGCCGATGCTTAGTCCTCTCAAACAGTTTATATAAAAATTGATCCACACCCTGGGTTTAGGTTAACAACAGTACAAAGACTATCCAGGTACTAAGACCTCTACCACATTTCTACATGGGAAAACCAAAACAATAGCACACAGGCTATCCAGGTCACACTTGACCTCTACCACTATCCACGTGGGGAAATAAGAGAGTAAGGAAAATATTGAGTAAGGATTTATAAATCCTCCAGTTTAGAACATGAGACAGTGTGTGCCTAAACATACATAGCACACACACTGCTCAAAATGTAAATAAACAAAACACAATAATGCTAAACAAATAGAGATGAGTTTAGAATTATCTATGAGTTTTGAGTGAAGCTCTGGACTCCTTGGATTGATGCAGTTGAAGCTTCGAGTCCTTCTCCGATTTTTGTCAAGAAAAATAGAGTGTCATTTTTGTATTTGACTTCCAGGTCCAAGTAGATTAGTCTAATCAGCTTGAGTGTGAGTAAAATAGTTGGAGATATTTACTCATTGAATGATCGGGTTCTATAGACTCAGAATTTATTCTTCATTTTTCTTCTATGAATCTCAGTTTTTGTATCTCCATAAGGTTGTTTTGTATGTGCATGGAAATACTGATCGAATCCTTGTCATTTACTTTAGTAGTTATAGGTTCCCTTTTATAGCTCATGTGGCCTGAAAAAAAGTATGATTACTTCTACAGGTACGAGGTACGGTTTCATGAAATTCATCCTACATTAATTAATTAATAGAAGTTGCATTAAAAATATCAAATATGATTGTTTCTAAATAAACAAAAGAAAAATAGTTTTGAGAAATAGTGATTGGTTTCCATCAGTAGCTCTTAGTATCAGTGAGCTTGGATCAGTGGACATGTGTTAGTAGGTCTGTATCAATAGATGTTACTCTTTATAATGGTAGACCTCTTGAATCGGTAGCTCATTCTATCAATATCTCTTTCTATTGGTAGCTCCTTCTATTGGTAGCTCCTTCTACATCAGTGACCATATTGGTTATATTCTTGTATCGGTAAACTTTGTAGTGGTAGCTGTCTGTCTGTATCAGTATACTTTTATCGGTAGCTGTCTGTCTGTATCAGTAGACTTGTATCAGTAGCTGTCTATCGGTATCGGTCTGTATCAATGGACTTTGTATGTCTGTATCATTGGATGTGTATTTGTATTGGTGGACTTCATATCGGTAGCTGTGTACCAGTGACCTTGTGTCACAACAAGCTTGGTCTATCAGTGACCTTTACTTATCAGTAGACTATGTACCAGTAGGTCTGTATCAGTCAACATGTGCATACCGGTAGACTTCGTACTGGCGTACTTAGCCTTATCAGTAGCTTTTTGTATCGATGGACCTTTTTGTATATCTGTTCCATAAAGATCATTTTCATATTGAGTTAGAATTGTTTCAAAGCTTGTGAAAACATATATAATCATTTACTAACATATTCCAAATATTATTTTAAAATTTTTGTCAACATAATTTAACATATAGATCATATTATAAGAACATATTAAAAAATAATTGAGATTATCAAAATAGGTGAGGTCAACAATCTCCCCCTTTTTGATAATAAAAAATTATGGTATTATAATCCAAAATAATAATTAATATATCAGAATAAAATACATTAGGTCTTACATCTCAGTGTGAGTAATGACATTTTCAAATGGATCATAGAAGAGATTATTTCATGAATATGTATCAGAGGTATGAAAAAACTATCAGAGGTAAAATTATAAAATAAATGTACCAAAGGTAGAATATTTTAGGCTCATATATATATATTATTCTCATATTCTTCTTACTTTCTTATGTTCATGCTCATATTTATCCCCCTTTGTGATTAGAAAAAAGTAGTAAACAATGTATGAGAGAAGCAACAGAAGGTAATATAGATGAAGATCATATATATTTCTTGTAGAAAAAAGAGATAGAGAAATTAAAAATTGAGACAAAATGAGTACAAGTGATGCCTATCAAATGTCCAAGACACTATTTAATCCACCTCCTGAATGTTCACTTTGGATTTGGATTGGGGATCAGAGGTAGACTCATGATAGGGAACTCCAGAAAGCAGTACCACAGGTTGATCAAAAGAGACTGTTCCTAGTCTTTAGTGAGTACTTCATGGAGTGATCAAAGGTGTCATGCTTCTGATAGCTTGAGCCAGTGTCATCTGAGGAATAGCGGTAGACTGAGCAGAGGCACGAAGAGCTGGAGGTGCAATTATTGGGGTACTGTCTACATGAAAAAATGGCAGCAACATATTCCTACACTCCATAATGATCCCTCTTCCTCTTTCCATAGCAGAAATAAAGTCATCCTTGTTCTCCATAAACTTGTCTAGAGCTGCAGTCAACTCAATGAGATTGTTGATTTGTTCTTTTAAATATTGAGTGACTAGAGGTAGTTTTATATTCCCTAGCATAATCTTGAAATGGTTATTCAACCGATGCTTAGTGTAAACTTTATAAAATTAGATATCAATATTATCCTTCATTTTTTTTGGGTAGTAGTAGCATCCATCATATTCACCTGAACAAATTTTCTTATATCTCTTGTGGTAGATAGTACCTGATAATCATCTGAGCTCCTAGTACTAGCCTGAACAAGCTCCTCTTTCAGAAAAGCTCTAAATTTCTCAATATATATGGAATCACTGGGTGAACCTAGAGGTTTGACAGTGAATTAAACCGTTTCCTTGAATGATTGGGTCAAGTTTCTTATCAGATTCTGGAAAACAAAATCCTGGGTGCTCACATGCTCTTTGAAATATTTCTTAAAAGCTTCAAAGACATCAAAAAATTTCCTCACTACACTTTTAATGTAATTTATATCAACATTCATTTGATATTGAGAACTACTCACGGTAGTTAAAGAAGCAACAGACTCCATAAAGGCAACAATAGCTTCTGTCCAGCTCTCAATCTGAGTATGACATACTCTAATCTCATTCATTATCTCTATCATAGGGCCTGACACCATACACCCAAGAGAGAGTTCTAAAGACTTTTCCATATTTCTCATCTCTTCAACAAAGAAATTCTTTAAATATACAACAGATTCAGTCCAAGTCTCCTTCAACTCAGCCTTTAAAGATTCAAGATCATCCTTAGTGACCAGATTTTCAAGCACAACTAAAAATTATCCTTCTGACACAATACTAGTCACAGATTCATTCATAATAGATTGAATGGATGATATTAAATTGGTTTCTATTCTTTTTTATCTTTTCCACAAACTAGGTATTAAGATTAGACATAAACTGGTCTAGATCATCTTTTCTTACCACATCCTCAGGAAAAAACTCAGAAAAGAGATTATAGTTAACTTGTGGTCTATTGATGGGTGTCTCATCTTCAGAATCAGGATAGTCCATCCCACAAACTACAAAACCTTGTTCTTCTACCCGATATTCAATCTCAACAGGTATTCAAACATAGCCAAATATGGTAGGATTCTCCCCCTCAATCTGTGCATTCTCTTGTATAGATAAAACACCATCAACATCTCGGTCTTCCTTAGAATAATCCTCCACAACCGTCTCTAATTAAATATCAGGAGGCTCCTCATAAATATGTATAGGTCTTTCTACTTTAAAAATATCCTCAGTAGGCAATGAGGAGTTCCCAATCAGTAGACTGAGACTCAAGCAGGCAGAAAAAAATTCTTCAGTTTCAGAATCTTCTTCATCCTTATTCACAGAAGCAGGCTGGTCTTCCTCATTAATAGGGGATTTTTCATTTCTTATTCCCATCATAGTTTCCTTTGTAGATGATAAAACTTAAAAAACTGGACTTGGAGGAATGTCTGGATCCCTTCCATCAGCTATAGAGGTATCCTCCTCATCAGTATCATCAATATGCTGAGGTTCCTCTTCATTAGGTCCTAGACCTAGATCCCTTAAATCCATAGGCCTAGAAGGATGATCCACATGATTAAACTTATCATATAGCTTCCCTTCATCACTGACCCATTCTCTACTCCGAGTATTCCAATTGATTTTCATGTATTTACAAACAGTTTTGGTAATACAAAAGTTGTCTTGCATAACCACAGTCTCATTCTAAGACTTAGCCACACCTCTTACCTTAATCATCAAAGAAATCAGCTTTCCAAAGAATAGAGCATTATTTTTTGACTTTGGCCTGGTCATATCTTCAATTTGAATCATCAGAAGCCTACCAAAATTTACATTGACACCCTGCCTCATCAAATGCAACAAATAAATATCTTTGTCCTTCAAATTTGCAAGGTCCCCTCTTCTTGGACTTATCCCATGTTGGATTACCTTGTATAGTAACCGGTTCACTCCATCCATTTCTGTAGAAACTACTTTTTTGGGTGTGTCATCTCTTGTTAATTATTCCAAGGCAGCTTCATATTCAATGATGTTACTAGTAGGAGGTGATGATTTCGAGAAATACAAAAACTATCCTTCATGGGGAACTCTCAGGCACTCAACCAACTCCATAGAAGAAAAAGATATGGTCTTTCCATTCACTACTGATATCATCCTATTCTCGACATCTGATTTCTCAAAATGAACAAACCCATATAATTATTTTACCAGCTTTGGATAATTAGTTTCGTTGTTATTTGAGAAGAACCCTACCAATTTTTGATCTTCCATCACTTCTATAACTAAAGACTTACTTGTCATCAACCATTCCATGCATAGATCTTTCTCAACTACTATTTCCCTTTGAACAAGGTGGAGATTTGTAGGTTTATTCACTTCACCGCCACTACTAGACTCTCCTTTGTGTCTTTTGGCATTTGTCTCATCATCCTTTTCAATGACTGATGGTCTCTTAACTCTTTCCATTATGCAAATCACGAGGCTTAGGGTTCGAGAGAAACGAAGGTTTGGGAGATAAGGCTTGAAGTTAAAGGGTTTGCAGTGGATTGAGATGAGGTCAATACTTAGGTTTTATCATTTAGGAATCACAAAATAAATAAATAAATCATAATAAGTATAGTACAAATGATACAGATTCCGGTGGATAAAGATATGAAGTTTAAAAAAAGGGCACACCTAACGGTAATACACACCGGTGAGGATTCCTAACAGGGAGGTATTTTTATCAGAGAGGTCCACTAAAAGTGATCTAAAGTAGTGAGGTTCATATCAGTGAGGTATAATAGTGATGTTCTAGCTAACGGTGAGGATTTTCTAATGGTGAGGTATCTAACAGTGAGGTTTCTAACGGTGAGGTCTCTAACGTTGAGGTTTCTAATAATGAGGTTTCTAAGAGTGTGGTTTCTAATGGTGAGGTTTCTAAGGGTGAGGTTTCTAAAAGTGAGGTTTCCAACGGTGAGGTTTCTAACGGTGAGGTCTCTAATGGTGAGGTTTCTAACGGTGAGGTTTCTAATGTTGAGGTTTCTAACGGTGAGGTTTCTAACCGAAAAAGACTATCATTCCTAACTCATGTCTAATGTAACTTTATCTATCTAAACGTAAAGTTTTTGTGAATATGTAAGCTATTTTATGTTTAGAACCTATAAATTAAAGAGTAATATCAACCTTTTGGTAATGTTATCTCAGAAAGTTGTGCCTTACATCAATGTGTTTGGTCCTAGAGTGAGACATGGGATTCTTAGAGATGTTAATCACACTAGTGTTATCAAAGTTTATAAATACATGTCTAAACTGATTTCCATAGTCCAATAGTGTATGTTTTATCCAAAAAATTTGTGCACAACAACTACGAGCAGCAATACATTTTTCTTCAGCAGTAGATAATGAAACAGAGTTCTTCTTTTTACTACACCAAGATACCAGGGACTTACCTAGAATATGACATGTTCCAAAAGTTCCCTTTCTATCTAACTTGCAACCATCAAAGTCGCATCTGAATAACTTATTAAATCAAATGATTTTCCTTTTGGATAAAATAATCCTATGTTTGTAGAATGTTTAAGATATTTGAAAATTATTTTAACAGCAATAAAGTGTGACTCTTTCGGATTAGCTTGAAATCTTGCACACATACACACACTAAACATAATTTCTAGCTGACTAGCAATAAGGTAGAGTAGGCTCCCAATCATACCTCTGTAGTTGGTTTGATCCACTATTTTTCATGTTTCATCAGTATCCATCTTATAACTAGTACTCATAGGTGTATCACTTTCCTTAATACAATCTAAAACAAAACGTTTTAAAAGGACCTTTGTATTTTTATTTTTATTTAAAATAATACCATTTTCATTTTGAAAAACTTGAAATCCAAGAAAATATTTGATTTCAACCATTAAACTTATTTCAAATTCATTTTTTATACTCTTTGAAAAATCAATACACAAAGTATTTTTGGATGATCAAAAAATAATATCATGAAAATAGATTTGTACTATCAGAACATCTTTAGAAATTATTTTATTAAAGATAGTTGAATCAGAAATCCCTTTAGAAAAAACTTTTTAAATAAGAAAACTACTAATTCTATCATACCAAGCTCACAGGGCTTGTTTTAAACCATATAAAGCTTTTGAAATCTTAAAAAATTGATTTCGAAAAAGATAATTAATAAATCCAGGTGGTTGTTCAAAAAAAACATCTTCAATTATAAAACCATTTAAAAAATCACTTTTAACATCCATTTGATATAACTTAAAATTCAGATGAGCAGCATAGGAAAGTAGAATCTTAATAGCTTCTAATCTAGCTACATGTGAAAATATTTCCTCATAGAGTATTCCTTCCTCTTGACTAGACCCTTATGCAAATAACCTTGCTTTGTTTCTAATGATATTTCCTAATTCATCAACTTTATTTCTAAAAACCCACTTTGTTCATATAGTCAAGGTGTCTTAGGTCTGTCAACTAATTCCCAGACTTTGTTTCTTTCAAATTGATTTAATTTTATTGCATAACCATTACCCAAAATTAATCATTGATTGCATCATTTATATTTTTAGGTTATAACTATGAAAGAAAGTATTGATGCTTAACCTGGTTTCTAAGAGAAGCTCTAGTTTGTGTTCCTATATCAAGATTACCTACAACATCATCTGAAAAATGATTCTTTAGGATCTTAGTTGATCTAGTTAGGGTAGGACTATAAATTTTAGGTTCTTCTCTATGTTCGGGTTCACTATAAGTAGATTCTAGAATATTTCCAGAACAGTTTGTCTTTAAAACACGTTCACTGATTTTATCATTAAGTTCCGGAATAGATAGATCTTCTTCAAGATTTTCAAGAGAAGAATTAGGTTCATGCGGATCAGTTTTATCAAACCTGATGTGAATAGATTCTTCCACACATTTGGTTCTTTTGATAAAGACTCTATAAGAAATACTAGTTATAGAGTAACCTAGAAATATTCCCTCATCACTTTTACAAGAATTTTTTTTGATATTATCCTTAGTATTCAGAATAAATAATTTACAACCAAAAAACTCTGATGTAACTAAGTTTAGGAAACCTTTTATTCCACAGTTCATACGGGGTCTTTTTAAGAACATGTCTAATCAAGACTCTATTTATAATATAACATGCTATATTCACAGATTCAGCCCAAAAATAAACAGGTAAATCATAATCATTGAGCATAGTTATTTCAATTTCATGAAGGGTTCTATTTCTTCTTTCTACTACACTATTCTGTTGATGTGTCCTTGGGGAAGAGAAGTTATGATTGTAGCCATTATGTGAGCATTATGATTCAAATTCATGATTTTCAAACTCATAACCATGATCACTTAAAAGAATTTTAATCTTAAGTCCACTAAGATTTTCTACAGACTTGGAGTATTTCATAAAGTAAGAACAAGATTCACTTTTGGAAGCTAGAAAATATAACCAAGTGTATATAGAAAATTCCTCTACTAAGACATAGACATAGTGATTTCCATTTAAACTAGAAACTCTGGAAGGTCCAAACAAGTCCATGTAAACTAACTCAAGAGGTTGATAAGTTGAAACTTATTTCATTTATTTGAATGAAACTTTATGCTTCATTCCCTTTTGACAGGGAGTACAAATGTTGTCTAATGAGAATTTTAGTTGAGGTAGGTATCTAATGAAATTTTTCTTAGTCAGTTTCTTGAGTGAATGATCATTGTAGTGTCCCAATCTTATGTGACATATCCCAGATTCTCTATGAAAAGCATTTAAATAGGTAAACTTTTGTTTGGATAAGGAATTTAAATCAACAATATAAGAATTTTTATTTCTCAAGGTAGAAAATACTAAAACATTCTTAGAATTAAAAACATTACAAGCATCATTTTCAAATATAACATTGAAACCGTCATTATACAACTGAGAAATGATTAACGGGTTTTATTTTAATCCATCAAAAAATAATACTTTAGAAATTAATACTGAATCAGTGTCACCAATCTGGCCTAAGATGATGTTTTTTCTTTTGAATTATCACCAAAGGTGACATACCCTCCATAAACCTGGATTAAGCTCTTGAAGAATGAAAATTATCTTATCATGTGTATTGAATATCCACTGTCCAAGAACTATATCTTATTATAGGAACTCTTCAGGAAAGTCTCCTATAAAACAAGTTTAAATAGAAAATGATTTTGGTACCCATATTTTCTTGGGTCTAGACAGGTTAGAAAAAAAGACTTTTAGTACCCATATTTGTCTAATGGGTCTCATACAATCAATAGATTCAAAATATTTTGAAATATAAACTTTGTTTTGTTTATAACTATGTGAATAGATAGTTGAGGCATAGGAATTTCCAAAATTGGAACTAACAACATACTGTCCAAATTTTATGAATATATTTATTCTTAACAAGCTATCTCTATCCAGGTTGATATCCTAAACCAGCAGTTTACTTTGGGGAAACTTGTTTTCCAAGAATTTGAGTTAGAGTATTCTTTCCATTTGTGAACTTCTCCAGGTCTTTACTAATTTTCTCATTGGATAATTTAAGTTCAGTATTCTCCTTTAATAGTTGAGCATTCTTTTACTTTTCTACATCTAATGCATATTTGACAGTTCTAGTAAAAGAATACTATTTCTTTAAGGTTTTATACTTATCTTTAAGCTCATTGCAGGTTTCCTCTAGAATTTTACAGTCTTCAAATAACTCTTTACTAGACATGTTTTCTGAATAAAAAACATCTCTAGAATAATAAGAATTTAATGTAGGAGAATACAATGTTACCTTAGATGTGTTTGTCATGAAACACATATTATATTTTAGAGATTTTTCATCCTGAGTGGAGTCAGAATCACTTGAACTGTCCTATGAAGCACTCCAGGTTTCTTCATTAGTTTCTTATTTTTTTTCTTGTACTCATATTGTTTCGTGTATTTTAACATTGGACAGTCATCTTTTACATGTCCTTTCCTCTTTCACTCATAGCAGAATATGTCATCACTTTTATCATTTCTTTTCCAGTCTTTCTTCCAATGACCTTTATTGTCATACTTTCCCCTGTAATTGGATTTTATAAAAAACTTCTTCTTTTTATAAAACTTCTTAAATCGTCCGGCTATTTGAGCCATTTTGGCATTATTGTCTGATGCACTTTCATCACATCTTGAGCTATCACTTTCACTTTGATTTTTTCCTTTTTCCTTGTTTTTCAATGTAGAGGTATTAAAGGATACTTATTTATTTCTTGGTTCATTATCTTCTTCATTATTTACCTTCAGTTCTTCTTCATACATCATAAACTTACCAATCATCTCTTTAACAGGCAGTGAACTTATATCACACGATTCTCTTATTGAAACTAATGCGACTCTCCATCTTTCTGGAAGATATCTGAGTAACCTCATGATTTTCTCTTTTTGTGGAACAACCATTCCCTGTGATCTCATTGTATTTACAATTTCATTGAACCTAATATATATGCTAGAAATAGGTTCATTAGGTTTCATTTTAAAATTATCATACTTAATTTTGTAGGTATTCAATCTTATTTCTTTATCATTAGTTGTTCCCTCATGAGAAATAGCCAAAGTATCCAAAATTTCATAAGTAGTTTTACAAGAAGATATTCGATTAAATTATTCATCTCCTAAATCACAATACATGGCATTCATTTCATTACAATTATTATTGTAAGCTAATTTCATAGGTTTATCCCAAGTAGTTCTTTCAATTTCAAGGATCTTATACTGAGACTCTATAGCAGTCCAGATATCAAATCCCATACTCTCTAGATGAATTTTCATTTTTAGTTTCCATTGGTCATAATTAACACCATTTAAGAAAGGTGAACTATTGGTAGCTACACCGTCTAGTCTATTATCCATAATTTTATTTTAGCAATTAAATTTAAAGAGATAAAAATTTAGAAATTACATAAATTTTGATATCTTTAGATAAAACTAAAATCACATTTGAAAAACAGAGTGTTTGCAAATCCTTTATCAATAACCTTACTCTGATAACAAATGTTGGTCAGAGTGGATACTAAAGAGGGGGGGTGAATTGAGTTCCAATTAAAAATTTCTGTTTAAAAGATATATATCAAAATCCCCCAAATTAAATAAAAATTAAAATGTAGTGAATTTATAAATATTGTATGTTTTCAATTAGTTTCTCAGGAGATTGATTATTTCTCATTTAACTCAATCTTAGGATTCATTAACTTTTGAAACTAAATTACCGGATAAAAAAAGTTATAAAAACTTGCTAGTTTAACTATCAGAGTTACTTTAAAACAGATTTATATTTAACGTACTTAGCAGCAGAATAGAAAATAACTTAATCTAAAAATAAGATGCACAAATGATATAACCAAGAGGTTCAGTCTCAAACTGAAACTTAGTCCTCTCAAATAGTTTATATAATCTTTTATCCACACCCTAGATCGAGGTTAACAATAGTAAAAAGACTGTCCAGGTACTAAGACCTCTACCAAAATTCTATGTGGGAAAACAAAAACAATAGCACACATGCTATCCAGGTCACACTTGACCTCTACCACTATCCATAGTGGGATACAAGAGAGTAAGGGAAAGATTGAGTGAGGATTTATAAATCTTCCAGTTCAGCACATGAGATTGTGTGTGCCTAAACATATAGAGCACACACACTGCTCAAAATGTAAATAACTGAAACACAATAGAGATATAAAAATAGAGATGATTTTAGAATGCTCTATGTGTTTTGAGTGAAGCTCTGGACTCCTTGGATTGATGTAGATGATGCTTTGAGTCATTCTTTGTTTTTTTTCAAGAAAAATAGAGTTTTGTTTTTTTATTTTACTTCCAGGTCCAAGTTGATCAGTCTAATCATCTTGAGTGTGAGTGAAATCGTTGAAGATATTTACTCCTTTAATGATCAGGTTCTACAGAGTCAGAATGTGTTCTTTATTTTTCTTCTATTCATATCACTTTGGGAATCTACAGATGGTTGTTCTATATGTACAAGGAAAGACAGATCATGTTTTTGTCTTTTACTTTAGTAGTTCTATGTTTCCTTTTATATCTCATGTGGTTCAACAAAAAGTATGATTACTTCTGTAGGTACGCGGTACTGTTTCCTGATATTCAACATACATTAATTAATTAATAGCAGTTGCATTAAAAAAATCAAATATGAACATTTCTAAATAAACAATATAAAAAGAGTTTAGAGAAATAGTGACTGATTTCAATTAGTAGATCTTTGTATTAGTGAGCTTGTATCAGTGGACTTGAGTCAGTAGATCATTATCGGTAGCTGTTACTCTTTATAACGCTAGACCGCTTGAATCAGTATCTTCTCCTATCAGTATCTCTTTTTGTCGGTAGCTCCTTATATCGGTAGCTCCTTCTACATCAGTGACCCATATTGGTGACATTCTTGTATCGGTAGACTTTGTAGGGGTAGCCGTGTGTCTGTATTAGAAGAATTGTATTGGTAGCTATCTATCTCTATCAGTAGACTTGTATCGGTATCTTTCTGTATGGGTGGAGTTTGTCTGCCTATATCGTTGGTTGTATATTTGTATCAGTGGACTTTATATCGGTATCTGTGTACCAGTGACCTTATTTCACAAGAATATTGTTCTATTAGTGACCATTACTTATCGGTAGAATATATACTGGTAGTCTGTATCAGCCAACTTGTGCATACCGGTAGACTTTGTAACAGCGTACTTAGCCTTATCAGTAGCTGTTTGTATCGGTGGACTTTCTGTTTATGTGTTCTATGTAGGTCATATTCAGATTGAGTTATAATTATTTCAAAGCATGTATAAACATAGATAAACATTGATTTACATATTCCAAATATTATTTTGATATTTTTTCAACATAATTTAACATATATATTGGATTATAAACACATATTAAAACATAATTAAGATTATCAAAACAGGTGAGTTCAACACAATGTTTTTTATTCTATAGTTTCTAATTCATTAGGATAGATTTTTTATGATTTTTATTGAAGATTAATGTTTCTAATACTGTGGGACAAGTTTTATCGGATTATGTTTATGGTTATAGTTTACAGAATTATGTTTTTATTCTTAATTATCATGAAAAAATAGATGTTTTTTATCCTTATAATGGGGGATTAGTTTTCATAAAGGGATAATGGTGGAGATGATTTTGTTTATATAAAAAAGTAATGTTATTTCAAATAAAGGGTGATTTTTTTTAAAAAATCAATTCAAAAATGGATTTTGACATGCGTTTTGTGACTATAAAAAAGGAGATTATTGAGAATGTTTTGATTCAAAAATTTTGACAACTTCTTTTTGGTTTTGATGATAAAAAACACCCACATTTATGTTACTAATGAATTTTATTTTAAGTGATTTTTGGAAAAATGTTATTGATAGAAATATTTATTCTGGAATAATATTCAGGTAATTAATCTTTCAGGAATATTTCTAAATTATTTGGAATTTATTTTAGTGTATTCTAGAAACATTTTTCATGCCAAATGTGTGAAATAATATTGTATAGAATAAACCCTACATTGGAAAAAATTTATATGGATCGTATACCCTTCGCTATCATGGAAAGTATGGTTTATCAACCATATGTTTTGTTGGAACCTTACATTTGAAAATAAATAATGTATGGTTCAGAAACCCAAAATTTGTAAGACACTCTATATTTTAGGAAATTAATTTATGGCACATCAATCGAGCTTCGGTAATCAATCGTACATTGTGTACACTTATTTTGATGTTTTTTATCACATGAAGGAACCCTATGTTTGGACATTTAAAGACAGATTTTTTAATCTATGATATTATCTGTGATTTATGAAATGGTCTTTGCAAACATAAATATATATTCAAATCTTGTTTATGAACAACTAAAATTCTGTTTATGATTTATTTAAAGGATCTTATTCAAGGGAGTAATTTTTTTCTATTCTTATGTAAAATTATGACCTCTCTTGATTTTTTTTTGAATTTATATATTTATAATTTATTTTGTGATATTTCTTGAGTTTTCTACCTAGATATGTTTGACCAACAATATAAATATCCTAAAAAACTTCATCATAACTACAAATGAAATTATAGAAAATGTGATACATATAAAAAGTTTTTTGTTGTTTCCTTGAGAGATAAACTTTAGATTCATATGTATGTTAATCTATATACTTACTACTATTTCTATCGCTACTACTTCAATTTATCACTATTTATTCTTCTGTAATAATGAATAATAAATTTACAGAGATACACTTTAGAGATATACATGTTTTAACATCTGTCGGGTGTTTTCTCTATTACTATTTAAAGAAATCCCAAATGGAATTGAAGATCTATTTTGATTTTGTGCATTATTGAAGATCTAAATATATCTATTAGCTATTACGGAAACTGTAATGTTTTATTATTATCTTAAACAAAATCAATATATATTCATTTGGAATTGTTTTGGCTGCTCAAAATCTGTCGTGGTTAAGTTCCACCTTCTAACACTATGGTGTGGATTTAGAGTTCCCAGTAAAAAAACCAGAAGGATTTGTAAATTATGGCATCAACTGCCTACACTCAGTTTTGGATTTTAATGGTCTTAGGACAAGAGGACCTAGTGAAAATTACCATGCTCTAGGAGTTAAAAAATTTGTGTAGTGAAATAAGGGATCCTTGTGCCCTAAACCACTAAACATCGTTGTGTACATTTATTTAATTTATTTCCAATCATTTTCTATCTTTTAATGAAAAGGGAAGGAACACTGGATAACAAGAGAGGTGTTTTGAATTTGTTAATGTTTCGAAAACCAAAATTTACCCCATCCTCTTGTGTCGTTTTCTTAATCATTATGATCCCGACATAACCGACTGAAGTGAAATGGATAATTAAAAAGATAAAAAGTGAAATACATGGATGAATATTTTCTTAGAAAAATGTGAAGTTGATGAACTTTTTCTACCAAATTCTTGAACATTTAATCCCAATTTATTTAATTACTTTTTTGGTATGTTGATATTTGAAAATTACTAGTGTGAGGGTCCTATAAAATTTATTGATATTTTATACTTTGGGACAAGTATAAGTTTAAGTGGGGGGCCTAATATGTACATTTCATGATTTTTTTCAATTTTAAATAATATTTTATTTGTAATTTAATAGATTAATCTTTCTAAAATATTTTTTTTAAATTTCATTATAGAAGCATATTATGGAGTTTTATTTTGATGAAAACAAAAATATAATATGATCTTCCTGAAAAAGGGTACCCCATAATGTGGGATAGGTCAAGACTCAAGTATGAGACCGAAATATGAGGATACAAGTAGAAATAATTTGAATAAACTTGAAAAGAAATCATTCAAATAATAATTAACCTCTTTATGATGTGATAATAACAAGAAAATTCATGAAATGATAAAGGGATGATAAAAATAGATTCATGGGATGACGGTAGATGATTTTATAGTATGGTGCTCATTCTCACACTTTTTATTTGTAAATATATAATCAATATCTAAACCAAGACATGAAAGAATACATATAGGGTGTGTGCTCTGAGTTTTTACAATGCGACACAATACATCATGCCATGAACATTTTTTATGGGTTCCATATAATTCAGATTTTCTACATATTATGGATGGGGACCACATATAATTTCCTTGTAACCAGATTTGAATTGGAAGCACTAAAAACACATATTTGTAAAATTTATGAGCCTTTTAGTTCCTTTATTACGATAGATACAAGAATAGGTGGTTTCTAAAAATCATAAGAATGGACACAAGAGGTCATGGGGTAGGTGTTTCATTCTATAGAGTCATCAACATGGCCTACTCCACCATTTATTTAGTTACTTTTGATTTATTTATTTTCCTAAAAATAACCTAGATATAATGAGTGTGGGATTTATATTCTCATCAAGTTATGATTTGTAGGGCGGTTTTATTAATTTCCATTTTTCTTTTTTTTTAATTGATGTTTGGAATTTTCAGTCAAACTCTCTTTCTTATATTTCTCTATTACTTTAATAGAATGAATATTTCTTGTCAATTAAAAGGGATTTCTAAAATCAAATTTATAGAACTATTCTTTATCCATAACAATTGGGCGTGTTTCATTTTATGTTTAAAAATTGTTTTAGGTTATCTGTTTTACTAATGAAACAAATTACTTAACTATTAAAAGGGGGAATTTATTATAGAGAGAGAGAGAGTAATTTCCTTGAACATTGGAATTTCATAGACACAATCTTGAGAAAAATATGATTAATTAATTGAAATTCAAAAAAATTAATATATGATCCATGATATCATATTATTTCTATGTTATGTTTTATATTTTTTTCCTAATTTTACTTTCTTAAAAGTGATTGTGTTTTGTATTTAATATTTTATTTATGAATATCAACTATAGTTTTAAGTTTTTAATATTTAATTAATTATTTTTCTCAACGTATCTTCATGGGATCAACCTCAGACTCGAAAATACTATAATAATTGAATATAAACATTGTTATTTTAGTTTATTTTTATTTATATTTTATTAAATTTAATATCCCTTATTGGAAATAAAAATACCTTTAGGTAGTAAAAATTAATTTAGAGTAATGTAATAAAAATTAATTCAAAGAAATTAATAAAAAACTCATGTCACCTCTAAGAATCTTTTCATTTTTAAAAGTAATTTAGCTCAACCGTGCCCATATAGGATACTAGTAATGTTATTTAAATATAAAATTCTTAGGTGAACCCAATTTAGAAATTGGGACCCATCCAGATCATCTCATATCCTCCATATAGAAATTATCATGGACTTCTAATTTGTGAACCAAAATCTGGATAGACTGAAAGATAGTAGAAAGAGGTAAAAATATATCTAGACTTGGTACCGTTCTTCCTTTTCAATTACTTTTTCAATTTAATCATATTATACTATATTCAATTTTTTTTCTACAACTAACTCTTTCTCTAATTCTATTGATTTTTTTCTTATACATATTTTTGTAGGTTATAGTTAGTTCTTCTTGTTCTTCATATTGTTATCTTAGATAATTAATAATTTCTATTATGAATATAGTTACAATATTATACTATTATTTCTTATCTTCCCCCATTGGTGATACTAGTTTAACATGGAATCCATTTAAAATTAATCATTCAATGTTCCTTATTCATATTCTCATTCTACTACTTCCTCCTCCTATAAAACTACAATGTTTAGTGAATAAACTATGAGATTAAAATTTTACTGATATGTGGGACTTAAATCATATTCACAGACCATTCCTTCACTCTTTTTACATGAAACTTCAATGTTAGGTTCTAGGATGTTTAGTGTTTTCTCTTTCTTTCTCATGTGTACTTCTAGGAAATTATTTGTTTGGCCATTCATATCTCTATGCTCATTGAATAGATGCTCAAGATCCCATAAAAGTATGATAAATTTTTTCATTTTTGGTATTAACAAATTTCAATCCTTCCAAAACAACCAAAATTACCCATACACAGAAAAAGAAATAAAAAATAAAATAAACTCCTAAATTGAAATGAAAAAACAGAAAGTGATGAGAAATGGATTTTTTAAATTATCAAATTAAAAAAATTACCTATCACATGAAATGATGCCAAAAAATTATAATTTATGATCGAATCATTAATTCAATGTGAGATACCAAATTTATAAATTTATTGATAAAAAATTATAATATCTAAATATATAATTTATTAGTATATGATATGTAAATCTATGGTCGATACGACAAAGATAGGTTTGGAAAAATTAATTAATTTAATAATAATTACCTAACTTTGAAAATTGATTGAAGAAATGATAATTATAAATTATTAAACCTTTTTATTTTAAATATAGATAGGGGAGAAAATGAAATGTTTTCTGGTTAATATCAAAATCATGGTTCATTATTAATAAAATATAATATATTGAAAATAAAATTATATGGTCATCGAAATCAAGTCTAAATGAATCCCTTGGTATGGGTAGACACTCTCTATCTCAAGACTCTGATTTTCATATGGTCAAGTACATTGAAAAATCAAAATATACGTAACCCAGAACCACTTTTAAACATAGAATACAATTATTCCAATGGTCACTATAAAAATGAAATTTTATTTAATACATTGGAAAAAATTACCTCAAATAACATTAATAAAATTTTCTTGCATTATAAATGAAAAAAATATATTGGAAATTATATGAATTAATACCCCCAAATTTGATTCTATATTCAAAATAAAATATATATTAAATTAATTCCCATTCAGTGAAAATCACCATGACATGGAAAAAATTACACTCTCATGCCACCCATGAGAGGGGTATAAAAATAATGAAATTAATACTCTAAAATAAATTCTGGATTAGGATTGGTGATGAAATATGAAGAGTTTAATAATGTTCCAAAAGATTCTGATCTCCAATATAATATTTTTCTTCACCTTTCAAACATTCTATTTTAGGCCTTAAAATCCCCTCATGTTTCTTAAATTCTATAAAACCATTTTATGAATGTGGATAGCTCTAATCTTGGGGTAAAAAGTAAGAAAACATAGGTTCTATTCAAAATATGTGTTAAATATGAAGCATTTATATTTCACCTTCGTGTGTTGGGCTATGAAATAGTGTGTCACACCATTCTTTTTTAGGTTTCATCTATGGGATAAATTTTTTTATTTTTCATACCATCATAGATTTTCAATAAATATAACCTTTTTAATAGGTGTATCATGATTTCTGTTATAGTACCACAATTTTTGGGCTCTATTTATACTTGATTAATCAATTCAAAGACTCGTACTCAATCCATTCCATTTTTCACACTAAAAAGAATCATTTTCATAATGAATTTATTCTATTTTTTTTATCATTTTTCCATCAAATTTATTTCACATTAATCCTTCAATAAACACATAAAAAAGTAAATATGTTGGAAATAAGTTTCAGTTTAAGTAAAAAAACAATATATTTTGTAATCAAATATCTATCCACAAAATGATGAAATCGCTATAGAACCCAAAATTTAAAAGCACGTTATCAACATATCACAGATCTGACCTGATTCACCTATAATAACTAGAAATTCTTAAGATAATAATATATATAGAAACTGTGGGATTCCATATGATACATGACAAGGAAACAAGGTTTGACGGGCCAGAGGCTAGCCACACCACAATTCCCATAATGTCCCAAGATCGATTGTTTAATTGCTGCACAATTTCTCAGTCCATGTAAGAAAATATCACATTATAGCCCATATTATATTTCTATCCCAAATCCAATTTAACCCCCAATGAAATTCAACCATGAAAATGATGATTAACACATCATTAATGATAACAAAAAATAAATTCAAAAAAATTCAAATCCCACCACAAATAGAAACACAAGGATTGATGACATAAATGGATAGCTAGACACATAGCAACCCTACCTCCTATGTCCCTACAAAAAACCCTAACTTTATCTTAATATAAAATCACAAATAATGTTTAAAATTTTCTATTTTTCAATAAAAGAAGGTTTCCATTATATTTTATATTTTCATTATAAAGAAAAAATAATATTTTCTAGAATTTAAATTAGATATAATCAATTAAATTTTTTATTTTGTTACGTCAAGTCAATATTATGATGATGTTGTGGATTTTTTAGAAATATGTTATTTTTAGGTTAATAGTAAAAAATAAAATTTTTAAAAATACCATGAACTTTATGAAATTTTGAATACATAAGTAATACCCAAATATTTAATAAATCCATTTATAGGATGGATATGTCTTTTATATATAAATTTATAAATTTAACGAAAATATTTTTGTCAACAAACTTTTTGATATTTTATAATTTAATTTACTTTTTCTCTATAAGATTATTCTAATACAATATAAATTTATTATTGTAAAATAAACCATTATATTTTTTATAAATTGAAATTAATAATATGGATTTAAAATTTGGAATTATAAGGTTAATATTATTTAATTTGAACCAATTTTGGTGTAATCATAAAGTATAAATTTCTAAGGTAAAAACTAGTTATCGTAGTAAAATTTAAAATAATAAAAGTAAACAATCTAGGCTAATGGGGATAAAAAATATTAAAAAAATGTTTCTAATTTATTTTTGAGATTTTATTAACCTTATATAATACCCCCAAAAAATATTTTAAATTTATTTAGTCATTTTCACATTTAACATGTTCTAACATTATATTAATGGATTATAATTAGAGAAATGTCATCCCACCACTTATAAAATTTTCCTATCCCATCCCTTTAAGAACAATATAATTTTTTTAAGTCTTTAATAAGATATATATTTACTTCACAAATAATATTTTTCACTCCATTAGTATTCTATTTATAAGATATTGGAAAATGTATTCAATTTCCTAGATGCACTTTAAGAGAACATTCAGAATCTCCAAGTAATTCTGAATCCATAATAGTTTTTTCTTTCCTATCATTTTAAATTAAAAATATATTAACAATTATGACTTTATAACTTCATTATTTCATATATAATTATTTTTTTATGTTTATGGTACATAAATTATCTAACCATTCCCATATGAAATGTGATAACCACAATCTTTGTATATGCTGACTTCTTCCTCAATGATGTAACATGTTTCATTTTACTTTACCACCTTATAGGAATAATCCTTATGGTAATTTTAATATCTATAAAATGATATTAATTTCATTTTAGGTTCTAAAATAATAAACCATATTGTTCATTTATCATTATCTATTAAAATCATCACATATGCGTATGTGTGGATTACATCCTCCATGGAATTGTGTATTATATATTTCATTACCACCTTTCATGGTTTATTATAAGACTTTTTTAAGATATAAATAGAATATTTATGAAATTAGTAGTGTTTTTAGTAAAATTGGATAACCTATTCATAATATGATCAATAAAAAGCCATTGTAAATTCTATCATCCAAACAGAGCATACTAAGAGGGGAAAATGATTTCTCCATATTATGAAATAACTTTTCATATGTTATATTTATCCTATAATTATTTATAATTCAGATATATCATAACAATAAAATCTAAATAAGATAATTATTCTTTAATTATAATTATATTATAACTAAAAAACTTCATAATCATTTATTAATTATGCTATGTTCTTCTTTGGGTCGTTTTAACCTTATACAAGAAAAATGATTTATATTTATATCATGGATCAAAATGGGAATGAAATTTATGGTAATAAATTTTATAAATAAGTAAATAATTGTTTTATTTCGGTTTTGTAATTATAAAATTTATATTCATCTCAACAATTAAGATACAAATGTTTATTAATTAAAAATAATTGAAACATGCTCATCGTTAATTTCATATTTCATGATCATGAAAAATATCACATATAATAAATTTATAAAATTATAAATTATTATAAAGAATAAATTATTTTTTGGATCTAGGAATGATGATAGTTTTTTTAAAATAATGATGAAATATAGCATAATTATGAAACTAATTCCAAACAATCAAGACTACTCACACTCAATATTGATGTTAAATAATAATAATCTAATATAAATTTATTGAATAATTATAAGTGATAGATAAAAAAGATTATATTTGTGAATAATTTTTCACATTAATTTATTGATTGAACTATGTTCTTCAAACAAGTGGACAGATTTCATTCGAATAAGTGAGAATATACAGTAAGGGTTTCTATTATCAAATTTCTACCCATTGAGACATATATTTATTATACCCAATGTTTTCATTGGAATTGTACCTAAATCATAATTAATTTATTTTACTATTTACATTAGTATTGAATATAAATATCAATATGTTTCTGAAAATTTAATTCTATTCAAAATATTTCATTGTTAGAAATGTTTATTTGATTGAAATGTTACTCATACTACGAGGGTTTTGTTGAAAATATTATTTTTATGCAAAGTTTTTTTGAAATATTATTCATCTTAGTAGTTTTTTTATTTCTGAAACATATCATAATTTTATTTTAATATTCATGGTATTTTAAATTTCCCCTCAAGCATTCATTCCATCTTCTCTCATGTTTCATGTAAAGTGTATCATGTAAGTGAAATTGACCCCATTTCTTCTTCTCAGTCAGGAAACTAACTTTTTATTTGTATATATTCATTATATGATTTTGAAAATGTACCTATCTATGCCTAAAAAATTTCATAATTTCATATTATAATACTTTTAATTCATTTTATACTCGTAATAGATTTTTTTATATTTTTTATAATGTTGTTTTCATCCAAATGTGAAATGATTATCTTTTTAATTTATACATTTGAACATTTATTTATTCTTCCTTTATCATATTATAAAAATCTTACTCTCTATGTATTCATGGTTTCTAAGAGAAATTTTATTTTCCTGGATTTATAAAATATCTATTTTAAAATGATTTCAAAAGATCAAGGATATATCAAATTTAATTTTTTTAAGAAAAAAAGTAAGAAATATTTTAAACTATATCATTGAAATATTACAAGTATTATGCTTGATCGGGGATATTCTTAAAATGTGACCATATAACTTCTTTAACCATATTTATTATATAATCTCCTTATCTTTTTGGGTAATGATCCACTACTTTCTTTGTAATTCCTAACCATCTTCTGTGTATAATCATAATTTTTCATCTAATGACTTTGCTCTATGAATGACCTATTTTGACTCATTTTATTTATCAATTTTCACTTTTATATCCCTAAATTAATTTATTGGGTAAATTGTGGAAATAAATTTATACCCTCTATCTATATGGTTTAAATACCATATGCTTTATAATCTTGATTGAATGATATTTAGTTAGAAAAGTTTGTGATGTCTTTGGATACCCACTTATTTTACATGGATTTATCATGTTATGATTATTGATGGAACTATGAATAATTTCCATATTTGAATACATTTTAGAAGGATATTTAACCCATTTTATTTTTGAGGGTTCATTATAATGTGCTGAATGAAACTCATTTTCGTTCCATTGGTTATTTATGATATAAAAAATGTATTATTTTTATTAGAATGTTTTATGAAAGACATATTATTTCCATTGGTTCTTTATTTCATAATATGTGAATGAATTTTTTCAAGTGAAAATCATTAGTATGGATGATAATAGGTGGGATCCAATATCTCCCTCTAATGAATTTTTTAAGGATTTATAACTCACAAGAAAAGTACTCATATGTAAATTTTAGATTATTATATGGATGGGAGTTGACAATGTATATCATGTATGTAATGTTTAATAATTCTTTTTTTTCAACATAGTTGAAATATTTCATAGTTATATGATCATTCTCATGACTATGTTATTCTATAATGGATCATGTTTATTTGATTCACTCTATTTATTCTTGTCTAATTTTAGTCCAAGCATTATGACATGGTTAGTAATTTTTGATTTGTTGGCTATGAGTTTTGTTTTATATCTTTCTTTTATGATACAATCATTTTATTTACACTTATTATATTCTATTTTGTCTTTTGTTTACACTAATAGATAATCTGACCTCACTACCTTATTATGATTCCACTTCCCTAGGCTATGAAGATAACTAAAGTATGTAATATCTATAATAGTGTATTATGTAGAGTTGTTTTTCTGATATTTTGAAATCTTATAATGTAATAAGAAGTTTTCTAAGAGATAAAAATATATTATTGTAGAAAAATGAATGGTTTTTGTTAATTATCATTTTTCTAATTCCTCTAAAACATTTATCTTGAAATTTAATGAGAATGTTTTATAATAAATTTATTTTATGTCATGTAAATGAGATGTTCTGTTCATGGGTTTCTATAGTTGGTATCAAATAAGGTTTTATTAAACTTTTGATATTAGGATATTGTCATTTAAGGATAATTTAAGAGTTATAAATTTCATCAAAGATGGATAAGTTAAGGTTGATAATAATATCAATGTTATAAATAACCCTTTAGGTTAATTAAGGTGTTATAGAATATTTTAGGGATTATGATAAGATATATTTTGTGAAAACCCTAGGGATAAGTCTAATAGATAAATAAATATAAATGATAACATCTCCAAGTATTGGCAAGGCCAATATTTTTTGGTTTTACTATTAATAAAATATCATGCTATATACTGAAATTTGATTAATGGTCTCTCAATAATGTACGTAGTGCTAATAACACTAAAAAGTTCATGTTGGGTATTAACTCAATCATCACCTAATACCTGATAAATAGAACATAACATAATTTATATAATACCTATGGGGGGTATTCTTTAGTAAATCACATTCTCTTTGTAATAAATTATGAAATATTTATCTTGTAATGGAATTATGATAAGAAGTATGATATAACAGAACTAAAAAAAACCTATATTGAACAGAGAGTGATTTCGGTTGAACGGAGAGAAAATGTAATAATTTTAAAAAATTAATATGTTTAAAGGTAAAATTTTTCATAAATTTATCTTAAAATATATCTATAATGATATTTATTATTCATAACTCATGACTACCTATTTTTCGTTTCATTAATTGACAAAGCCTAAAGGAACCATGTTAACAATGAATTCTATGGAAACTATAGATATTGTACCAATGAGAAACCTAATTTGATAAAAAATAGAGTGATTTTTTTTGTGATTATGAAAAACCATCTATCAAGAATTATGACTAAAAAAATAAACATAGTTGAAAATCTATACATGTAGAATAATAAAAAGATAAATTCTCCTTGTTGTTCGAGTGATGGATATGATGAAGGAAACAATGTTAAATTTCTTCTATTAAACAATATGGGAAGAAAAATTAATGAATATTTTTCAATGCATATGGAAGTTGTTTTATATATGGTGAAGGAGGGAATATAGAAACTAATTGGTAAGGAAAAGTAAATTTCTTAGTGGATACAGTGAAAGAAAAAAGAGTTAATCTTAATGTAACTCTAACAATTCACTATTATTAATTTATGAAACATGTACATTATCCAATTAAATTCCATAATCCATGGGCTAATGAGGATGATAGACACCAATAAATACAAATAAAAATGAATTCCTACGAAAAAACTATGTAAGTTATTTTTAAACATGATATGGAGTAATGAACCCAGATCATCCACCAAAGATCTATGAATATTGTAATTGTGTCTTTTTTAAGCCAATCCTTTGTAATTATTATATTTTTAAATAATATAAAATCATCACCATGATGACTGAATATGTTCATTGAAAAAATGGAGATGGATAATATTTTCATTCAATATATGCGCAATACGTAAACTAATTTCGTGTATTATTATGAAGTAAATATAAAATAATATATCTCACAATTAAATAAAAAATATTATATTAAAATATTATATATATATATGTCATTTAAATGTATCAAAAAATTAATATTAAAATATTATATGATATAAATATAAAATTCAAATATATATTTCAATATTAATGGAATTGTAAAATTTAATCGAAAAATATAAATAAATAATTTTATTGGTGTTTATAAAAAACCATTAGTTATAAAGGAAATATTTTTTCCAATGAACTATTATATTATTTATTGAATATTTTATCCTAAAAAATTATACTAAAAATAAATAGATTATTAAATTATCATTATCTAAATTTAAAATTATTCGGAAATAATATTAATAACACATGATGTTTAAAAATGATATTTTTCAATAAAAGAAGTTTATCCTTATATTTTGTATTTTCATTCTAATATTAAATATATATTTTTAGAATTTTAATTAGTTAAAATGAATATATTTTCTAAATTTATAACTTCAATATTATCTTAGGGTGAATTTTTAGGTATTTTTAGAAACATTTTATTTTTAGTTGAATATTGCAAAATACAGTTTTTACAAATACCCTGAAATTTATGAAATAATAAATGCATAAATATGACTTCTGGATTTATTAAACACATATATAGATAAAATATTTATTTTAAAAGTGACATTAGAAATAAAACACTATTTTACAAACCTATATTTGATATTTTTTAATTTATGTTACATTTTCTCAAAAAATAATTTTTAATACAGAATACATTTATTATTTTAAAATTAATTTTTATCACTGTTAAAAAATGAATATAATAAAATAAGTTTCAAAATTTTAATTAAATGGAACAAAATATGTAATAAGTACCATATTACGTTTAATTCCTAATGATAAAATTCATTTTAAGAAACAAGTTACCCTAGTACAATATAAAATAGTAAAAGTAATAAATCTAGGGGAAAGTGATTGAAACATGTAAAAAACATGTTTTTCATTGGGTTTTTGAGATTTCATTGGACTTATATCATCCCAAACACCATTATGTTTTTATTTTTTTTTCCACATGAGAAGTTTAACATGCAATCCTTTTATATTATGTGATTATAATTAAAACAAATATTAATATTAGCACTTATAAAGTATGTTTATCCCCACCCCCTCAATACCATTGTAGAAAATCATTTTCCTCTTGAAAATGTACACTCATTCCTTCCACTATAATCATATTCTACTCCTATAATCTTCTTCTTATTATAGATTGTCTAAATCCATCTAATACCTAGATATACATTAATAGAAAGTTCAAAATCTTAAAGTATGTACTTATCTATATCTAATATTTTTCCTTATCTATATTTTTATATTAAAATTAAATAAACCATTGTGACATGATAAAATAATTATTACTTGTATATTTAATTTTTTTTTCATTTATGTGATATACATTATCTACCCTTTGTCTCTTCTTAAAAGAAAACGAAAACCTCAATCGTGCATAGGTGCGAACTGGAGCCTCCATGTTAAAATGTGTTTCTTTATCCTTCACCGCCATAAAATAATGATAATAACGTTGAATTTAAAATATTAGTGTCATATTTATATCATGTTTTATTTTCATAAAAAAACCATTTATTATAATTCTCACACTCTATTGAAAATGAAATCATCATCGATACTTATGTGCAAATTTTCGTATCCATGAAACAGTGTATTCTCTCACTCACTATACCTTTCATGGACGACAATAAATTTTTTTAGTGGGATAAATATGAGGCTTATAAAATTATTATGTTTTTTGTAATACTAATTACAAAAACGATTAATAATGTGATAACTAAACCACCATTTTAAATTAATCCATCCAAAAATAAAATACTAAGAGTTGGAAAAATATTTCTTCATATTATTTAGTGACTTTGTATAAGATATATTCTTAATATACTTATTTAAAATAATTTTATATCACAGTAATAAACATTTTATAAGTTTCTAATGTTCTGGGGGTAATGATATTACAACTAAAACACTTCATAATCAACCATTAATTATGGTATGTTCTTGTTTTGGTTGGTTGAACCACTAACATGAATAATGCTATAAATTTATATCACGAACGAATATGGGGTTGTAATTTTAGGAAATATATTATATAAATAAGTTAATTGTTATTTTATTCGGGTATTATATTTTAACATTAATGTTAATCATATCAATTAATATACCAATGTTTGTATATTAAAATTCACCAAAACATTCTCATAATCAATTTAATTTTTAAGGATTGTATATAAAGCACCCATATAAGGAAATTATAACATTATAAATGTCTATAAATCATCAATTATGGAGTATTTTATCATTTTATAATGATGAAATTTGGTTCATGAATGAATAACTACCCAACAATTACCCAACTATTTCAAAACGATCTATATTACTCACACCTAATATTGAAAATAAAAAATAAAAAACTAATATAAATGTACATAATACTTATAAAATAAGGATAAAAGGGTTATAGTTATTAATAAGGTTATGAAATAAGTGATTAAGATTGTTATGTTTTTTCATATAGGTGGTTAGGGAACATTTATCTATGAAATAATATAATGTTAGGGTTTCATGTCTCAAATATTCTTTACATGAGACATATTTCGTAGTATACACCATTTTTTCATTATAATGGTGTGCATACTTCTTAATGAATGTATTTTAATGATTTATTTGGATTTAAATATCCATATCACATTCTATTTTTTGAATTTAATTTAATTTAAGATAATCCAAATTTAAAATGGAGTATTTGATAGAATTTTTACTCAAACCATAATGGTTTCATTAACAATATTATTTTAATGTCTAGATTATATTTTAAATGTTATAAATATAGTGAATCTATGTTTTTTAAAAAACCCTTTAAAAGTTTTTTTGGTTATTATTTTGGGTATACATTTCCTCTCAAAATTTCTTTTCCCCTTGACTCATTTTAACTCTATGTGTTTCTTGTAAGTGAAACTGACCCCATCTATTCTTTTAAGTTAGGAACATAAAATTTTCACTATCCATATTTATTAGATTTTATTGTATATATTCTTATTTATTCATAAAATGTAATTAAGATCAATTTATTCTATTATATCTACTTTTTAATTTATTAATTTTTTTTAGCATTTTATGTATGGGTCATTTAATTAATATGTAAAGAGGTATGTTTTTTGAATTATGTATGGAAATGTATTTCCAATAAAGTTTCTATAAAATATGAAGATAAAATTAAAAATTATGTTGATTTATAAAAGAATTTATTATTTTTACAGGATTTAAAACATATATATTTTCAAATTATTTCAAAATATGAAGGATATTTCTTTTTTCCAAATTGATTTTTTGAAATTTGAAAATATTATTTTTCATCTATGTCATAGTAATTTAACCTATATAATGATTTATTGAGGATATTAATCATGTAAAACCATACAAAGTTTTCTATAAAACTCATATATAATTTCCTCACCTTTTAGAGGAATGATCCATCACTCCCTTTATCATGCATAATAATCTTTGGTGTATATCTGAAATATTTTTTCCGCTACCTTTCCTCTATGAACACCCAATTTTTCCTTTTAATTAATGGGTGTTCACCTAGATAACCATACATCAATTTAATAGGGAAATTATTTTCTTAACATTATACCATTTACCTATAGATTTTAAATACCATATTTATTATTATTTTTATTTAATGGTATTTACCTTGAATGTTATTGATGTCATTGGATACCCATTTATTTTCCATGGGTTTATCATGTTATGATTATTTATGGAATTATGAATAATTATCTTACGCTAATATATTTGAAAATCATATGAAACCAATTTTATGTAAATTTGTTATTTGTGTAATGAAACCCATTTTATTTCATTGGGTTTTTTTGCTATAAATTTTATTGATTTTCATTTAAATGTTTTATCAAAACCATTTTATTTTAATGGGTTCTTTATAATTGGATAATTGAATGATTTTTTTTCCAAATGGAACTCATAATTATGGATGGTGATGGGTGGGGTCGTATATCACACTGAAATTCAGTAGTTGATGATTTATATATCATGTGAAAAGTATTAGTGATTACATTTTTGTTTCGAAAAATTGTGGGAATTGATGATGTCCCTCCAGAATGTAATGATTTCCTGTACTAATTTTTCTTCCATAGTATAATTATTTGATTGTTTTATTCTCATTCTCATGAATATTTTTTGATTTCAATACTCATTTTATTGACTCACTCATTTTAATAATGTATTACTTTATTCCAAAAATAATTCCATTATTTATTATCTATGATTCATTGGTTATGAATTTTTTATGGTATGTTGATTATACCAATATTCTCATCTTATGTTCACTTATGATATTTGATCATTACCGCTTATTTTTACCCTTAATAAGATTATGAGCACCCTTTTTTTTATTTTTCCACTTATTTGGTTGTGAGGATAATAAAATTATGTAATTTTTTAATTAGTATCTTACTTAAAATTTTGGTGGGTGATGTTTAAAGCTATGTATGGAAAAATTATCTTTTTAGTGGGAAAATTGTTTGTTACTTATAAAATTCATCATATTTTCTAATTATTTTTTCCCTATTTCTATGAAACCGTAAACCTAATATATCAAGGGAATATTTTCTAAATATTATTTTATATTATCTCATCTATATGAGATGGTATCTTCAAAAACTATTATACAAATTCATAATTCTAAATTTCATAGTGAGCATTAATTTTTTGATGACTAGCATAGATTCAAATTTGAATGCCTCTCAAATATCATAGATCTCATGAAGGTGTATCTCAATGATATCATTGATCTTATCTAAATTTATCTTTATTTTTATCTACTATAAAATTAAACCTAAAAATTCTATAATGTTAACCCGAAATTCAAACATTAGGATGTTCATTTTCATGTTGTGGGTGAGGATTATGCTAAACAATTTCTCCGAATAACTAATAAAGGTTTGGTGTTTTCGTTATTTGATCACTGAATCATATAAATAACTCTATAGAATTATACTTAATAGGATATTAGATATGTGATACATGTAAAATTGATAGGCCACTCCAAAATTCTTAAATATAATGTGAATCACATCAAATAAATTTATTCCTTAGGGTTTTCTAAATTACATGGAAATTTTTTCTTTGTGGGACTTAAATATTTCCTTTTATATGGAATATTCCTATATGAATTGAAGGACCTAGAAGTATGATGCTTAATTTATCAACAAAACCATGCATTATATATATAAGTTTTATTTTTAAATGTTGTGGTTGATGTTCTTGAAGTTGATATACACTATTATCTATAAGTTCTTCATCCTAACGGGGATAATATTATCTATCAACATGGGATAATGAACCTTTATAATAATTTTTTTCTTTATCATATTATCATATTTAGACTCAGAAGTATAAATTGTATATCAGTTAATATTTTTAGGTTTCTACTTGTATCGATGATGTCCAACTAGAATGTCTATATAGTGTATTATAACCTGGATATCGAGTCACAGACCCTCCTTATATTTCCATCAAAACACATGATGATGATATTTCATGAATTCAATGAACTTATATTGTTCACTGGGAGTCATGGAAGTACAAATTAATGTTATCCTAGATTATTACTCTACACTAAAATTTACCTATTTCAACTCATCAAGGTGGTAGAGAAATCTTATTCAAATTTAATATGGGATTCATCTAATTATTTATCATTAGAAGCATGGGGGATGAAAATGGGAGATATATCCTTGGGATAAAGTGGTTTTGAGGTGCATAGCCATATTATATAGGGATATGTTATTTATAATAATCTATTTATACCTTTTATCTTCACTTGTGTTGTCTGTACAATATATGAAAATATAGTTTCTTAGTCGACATATAGTGGATCACCCATAATCTCTAATATAAACAGTCAAGACATTGATTAAAGGGCATAAAGAAAACCCTTATAAATGCCATGTGACAGGTTTTCTTTGTATTTGGGTACACCATTCCTACATATGATTAATATGTGATCTAGGTGCACTGCAATCTTTGTGGGATAATGAAACAGTGTTTGAGGTCTTTTTTTATTGATTCCAGATCATGGATAAGTAGTTGAATACCACTCTTCAAGTTATCCCAAGGTTCCATTTAGGTGAGTGTAAAGTTATTAGGGCCATTAATGTACTACTTTCCATCAAATTTGGAATTATTCAACTCCTTTTGTAATACTCAACATTAAGTTAGAAGGATTCGAATCTTTTGAAAGGGTAAGATTCAAAATGCAACACCTCTAATCAACCACTAATGCAGTATTTGAGGAACTAGTGACATTATGAATGCATGGTTGTATGTATGAGTAACAAAAGCCTCATTAGTGAGATGTTGATGGTGGAAATAAGGTCACAAACCCAATTGCTGTAAACAATAACCATACCAATGTAACCGTGTGATATTTGGTGATCCACCACATATACTTGAGGCTACTTACTAGAATCAAGGGCCAAAATAGGTACAGTGAGGAGACTATACCCACTATAACTGGGTGTACATTCATATATGAAAAAAATATCATATATGTGAGGAATATAATAAAGGGAGGGAATAAAATATGATATTCCATATTAAATTAAATATAGTAATAAAACATTGGAAAATAATACTACATACAAGAGCTATCTCCAGCTGGACTGATCACATATACATAATGAAATAAATAAATATCGAAATAAGTTTATAGGAGACATCATTATAATCCTCAATCCTCGCCTCATCCTAAAATCAAAATCCCTTTCAAACTTTTCTATTATGATTAAGAAATCTAGAACCTTGGTCTAGCCTCAACCTGTAATTATTTTAGAGATACTTGGGAACTCATGTGTCATGGACACCTATGCAACATGTGAGTATAAAAATCAATATAGAACTACCTATATGGTACAAAAAATGATAAAACATTTAGTTATACGAGTTTTTAAAGTTCCATGTATACTTAAATAACTATAAAAAATTAATAAATAAGACTACCAAAAATACTATTTTTGGACCTATACCAGAATATCTTTGAACACATTACATATAATGTGCTAACCTGTATAACATGTACCAACCATTGCCAATCCTTAGGTTTTTTAACTTTATATACCATACCTACATTATCTAAGGTTGGGTTTTATCTTATTATGTCCCATGGATTGTACCTCAGAATAAATATGTTTGAGTCCCCCTGGTATAAATATCATGTATTATAGGCCTAAGGAATTATCATAAAAATATATAGCCCAATATATAGGATCAACCCTAGTTCAAAATCCATGTAATCTCCAATAATAGTATCACAAACCTAACCTATTAATGTTTTATCAGTTAGGTAATTATCCTATAAGTAACATGGACCTCCTCTATGGATGTTTTTTAACTAATAGTATTGTAGACATCCCTAATGTGAGTTTTCTTAGCTAGGTATCACAAACATCCTCTGTGGGAGTTTTATCATTAAATAAAACATAATTCCACTTGGCTGTTCTACATATATAACAAAATTATTCTTCTATGGGAATTTACCAATTTATATAAATAAATGAACACCTCAATGAGAATTTTCAAATAAATATATAGTTTAAAGAAAACCCAATTGGTTGTTTCCCTATATATAAATAAAATACTTCCATTTCAGGTGTTTTTTTCCATTCCAACCCAAAATTATTAAGGGCTTATACCATGTCACATTAATAAAAAAAGAAAAAAAGGTTTGGATGATTCTTACACTTATCATCACTATTTATACACAAACACACTCTCTCACTAGGGTCAATAGTTCTCCATGGATCCATCTAGGGAACCCTATATCTCTCCACTACCTAGAAAACTCATAAGGGTCCCTCAATCCAAAATAATTTATCATGTGAACCCCCATTATAAGGTTGATAGCCTCAAGCCCATCCCATATCTAAAACACATAGGTTAGCCCAAACACCCATCTTTTGTATTCATCTCATCGAGGTTTACTCCTCCTATTTCACCTTGTCTTAGTGGGGAAAGAAAACCCCATAGTCATATCACTTTCCTGAAGGAAAAATAGAATATATTGTGTATTAGATGGATAACCCCTAGGAAATTTATCCTTGAACACCATCAACCTCTAGACAAAGGTCCATAAGGGTTTATACACTAAGGGAAACAATACCACATTCCCTAAATAACATAAAGTGTATAAAATTATGGGATTATACATAACATGAAACATTATGATAGTCAAGACTCTACCATTAATGGATCAAGGAAACAATACAGTATAAAATTCTATCATGTAATTAACACATTGTGCATCCTAATTGAGGAAATTTTAGTTGAACATGATTTTTTTTAAATTAAAATATCTTGTTAATTTAATTGAAAATTCACTTTGTCTTTATAAGTTAACATAATAGTGGAAATGGTTAATTATAAAAGCACCATAAAATCTATATGAATACCATAGATAAAGTACACAAGTCAACCCACCACATTAAATCAGAATTTACAATTAATTATCCAAGATGATTACTTTTCCTTGCCATGTCAAAAAATTCCCAAGTATATCAATGTTACACTACCCATAAAAAAATCACACGAGGCCCTAAAACATACAAAAAAAAACCCAAAATAATTAATTAAATATTTTACAATCAATCATTCAATTTGATTCAATTTTTTATAAACACAGGAAACTCACTAAACCAATAATTTTCACCAAAATTATTATCAACCACTCATGGTATGTTTCCAATGGACCCTCGATATCAATTTTAGCTAAATTTCAACCACCGGAAACATATAAGATACTTAATTAAACATAAATTTATGAAATACCATAAATAATTTGGTGACACAACATGAATTATATGAATCGAAGTGAAACGATGTGATGAAATTGTCTTAGAACACCCTAATGTTTAGTAGTACAAAATCACCATCATCTCAAGATGAATCCACTACGAACTGGTAGATTCATCTATGAAACTTGTCTTGGGATAAATAAAATTTATATATAAATAGAGGATATGTTGAATAATGGTTTTAAAAGGTTAATACATACCAAAAATCACTATAAAATGTGTCTCAAATCCCCCAATATTTATGGTTGTTGAAGGGTGGGGGAGGGTCGACCAGCTAGGGTTATTGCACAATTAAGATATAGAGGATGTGGATTTTCCCTTAAAAAACACAATGGGGGAAAATTTGTAAATTTTTACTCAAAAAAGTTCCAATAGTTATCCAGTACCAGGCCACAAACTATCTAGTGAAAACATAGGGAATACAGATGACGTTAGATAGTCACCAACTAGATAGTGGCTATCCCACAACTAGTTGACCCCTAAAAATAGGAATTCGGGCCACCCATATACCCATATAGTTTTTATAATATTTATCTAACTACCCACTAATCCCTAAGCCATGAAAAAATAAAAACCTATTAAGAGGTTCTAATAATTGAAATCTCATTTTGAACCTAGGTTCAAAATTATTCCCTTAAAATAATTGAAAATTGAAAATTCCTATTGAAATGTAGACATGTTTATGGACATAGGGTATTATAATATTCCCACCATAACACTTCTCATCAAAGAGAAGTCACATTGGTCTCCACACCATATCACATGACATACAATGGTAACCAATTCAAGTTAAAACCATCGCATTATATCCTATAACACTAAACACACCTTCAAATCACATTTTAAAAACAAGGCATTCAAATTATTGACACATGATCCAATTCCAAAACTCATTAATGAAAGTATGAGATGAAAATTTCCATGCTCATCTACCCAGTGATACCAAATATTTCCTCATTTAATTATTCACCAAATCCATTTTCCCCACTGTTGTGTATTTTTCACAAGGATAATTCAATATTATGATACCCTCTACCATTTTAATTTCCTACCCAATAATGATCATAATAGTTCATTGATTCCCCATACATAGTTCCCAATGTTCACACCTAAATATAAGAGAACCCATAAATATTTTTCTTGTAAAACTGATTGCTCATGATTAAAAAAAGAATTATTGAGTCTTTATTCACTTTTATAGGCCACCTTGAGTTAACCTTTATCAAGGTCACACATAATACTATAACACCACAACCACCTCTTGAATGACACTCTATGTGTGATTTACATCCCAGCATATTAATTATATAAAAACCCACCAAGAAGACCAACTCTAGACAACTTCCCTAAAAACACTTAATTGTAAGAACTAACACACCACAAATGCACTCGATCATGAAACCTTAATTCTTGAAGGTTTCATATGACCATCTAAACACACTCACCAAATCCAATATCTTGATGTAGGTAAAATTCCCTAGCTAGAAAAACTAACCTGAAATGTATTTATACTCTCAAACGACCACTGTCACATTTTTGTCTCAATACATTTGGACCATCTGAATCAACCCAAAGCCTACTACCCAATCTCAAAATCCATGAAATTTTATATCCAATATTGAAAATTTCTTTAAAGGTGAAATATAGCTGAATTCATATTCATTCACTAATAAGAATTCAAAATTTCATTAGATCCATTGACCAATGGGTCTCACAAAAACGTATCCCTACACACATAGTGGTTTTATAACCCATGAATGAAAGGAAACTCTCTATCATAGGTGTACCCTTATCATCTATCTGTTGGTCAAACCCATAATATTCCAAACCCACATCCCATATATCACTAATTTTAACATTTGTATGTTGCTAGACTCAATCACCCCCAAGAATTTAAAAGAATTCTAAAGCACCACCTGTTCCAGTATAACTAGGACATGACCCTTAGCATCCACTAGAAACATATTAATAATTATGGTCAAACCCTCTAATGGTTGATGGTGCACTCCCCATCATATTTATTCCTTTATATCCCTCCTTGAGTATTGACCAAAACTTTCCCTTAAATGCATAGGCATTTTTTTCTCACCCACAACTATCATCATCACCATAAAATCTTGATATCACATCATTAATGCGATTATTCTCTCCATTAGGGAACTATATCAAATATAATCAAATTCTAAGGCTACTAGGTCCTCTAGGGAGTCAATAAATAACATCACTCCCTGCCATGTAAAAAGTTTATTACTGATTTGTAACACAATGGATCCACATGTACCCATCGAATACTGCCTAGTCTCCTTGAAAAGTAATAAGATCATGAACTTTTACCAGATAGTATCCTGACCAGAATCATGATCACATGACGCTTAAATTAACAGACCTACGACAAGTTCAAAACCAATAACCATGCCCCCAAGGATATAAGTTTCATCAAGCTAGTTCCATCTTTGAAAATCCCCTTCAAAATCACCATCTTGTTCCATAATTTATTATAAAACCACCCACCAACCAATATTGTTTTATAATAGTATGATCAATTATTTATCCCTTAATTGGGTCCAAAATCACATTCTCAAGTCAACAATGTTAGGTACTCGAATTTTCCAACCCAATAATTCCCACCTTGATACCAAAAACCATTGTCACTCAATGTTCTTATCATCACCAAGTCCCTATGAATCAATATTACTATACTATACAATCTCTATCACATATGTACACTGCCCTCATAACCAAAATCATCGTGCCATGATTCCCCATTTAAATAACTCATAATTTGGGCCTAACCCTTCACATGGTTTATGTTATCATAAAAAACACTCACTGACTTCCCAATATCCCTATTAATGTCTCAAGGGTCACTATGACCACCCCTCTACCTTGTAAAGGAATCTCACCCAAGTCATAGTTCATAAGAATAACTCACCCTTTCAAAAATCATAGGGGTAAATTAGAAGAAAACAAAAAGGAAAAGTAACCACTCTAGGGTTCTCATAAATAAAACAGACATCATATACTGATGTATCTAACTAAAAGGAGTTGATTCTCACAAGAATACATACATTGTACTACCCCCTCATGAATTATATAGTCATAGTAATACAAATAACATCATCCTATGATGATCCAAATCCTCTAAACCACATATATATAGATCGGTTAAGTAGAATGTCTTTATAATATATTTGGGAAAACACCATATATGTTGTTATTGACCCTTTAAATAACTGAACCTAAATAAAAATATCCCACTAGGGGTTCTTTATTGAGGCATAATGTTCCTTTACATATATTATTTGAAAATTTTATTCCCCATACTAGAGGTATTTTACTATTGTTTAACACCATCAAGAATCTCACTATCGCTCAACATAACCATACATTGGAGATAATTAATTTATATACATGGGGACATGATTTAGTATAATTCCATAATGAACTCATTATATAAAATTCTTTATGAGTTTTTTTAGATTTTAAACAACATAGATTATGTATTAAATAATAATGATATCACTAGTATGACTATATGTCATGTGAATACTACATAATTAACATGATTCATGAGAAATATCAGGCCATAATGAGCCAAGAGACAAAAGTCCATAAACTAGCCTATTGGCAATGAGCTAAGAGAAAAAAAATTATAACTCACAAAAAATAAATATTAAACCTTATATGCATCATTCTAGGTTAAATAATAAATAAATATAATAATAAAAGCTTAGAACATCAATCTAATACACATGGTAACAAGGACTTACACCGGGAATATTGTTCATGATAAACTAGTTCTGGTTCCATCACATGTTTTAACAGATTACTATATCACATATATACCTTATCTCTAAATAGTAAAATACAATAAAATTTCAATAATTCCACATTGTTACATCCTGAATCGACTCACTCTAAATAGTAACCCGGTGGGTGATGTCACGTGACCGCAAGCACAACTCCCCTTATGCCAAAGGTTTCTAACTACAACATGGGGTCAATATAGTGGGGTGACTATACCCCATATATCAGAGTAAAAAAATCATAATATGATAAATAAACACTATACACAAGTGGAATAGCATAAATTTTAGAAATAAAATAAGATAGGACATAATAAATAAAATGAACCAATAAAACCTTGAACATTCATACACTATATAAGGCTTATCTCTAATTGGTCCTACCATATACACAAAATGAAAATAAATTAATAAAAAAAATATAGAATTTGAATTTTAGGAGGCTCCACTAGAATCCCTAAGAATCACCTAATCCTGAATTATAAATCCCCTCTTAGCTTCTTTATCTTGATCAACTAATCATGGGTCTTAACACAACCCGGAAAAATATTAAGTATTGATCTACTTTGGTACCTAAGTTTCATGGATACCAAAACATAGTGTGAGTATAGAACTCTATAGGGGAAAAAATTGTGGTCCCAAACATAACCAATAATATAGTGTTGTGTTCATGTGTTGGGATATTAATAAGTACTCAAAAATTGAAAGAATAAGAAAAACATCCAACAATAACATCTTCGGCTCGACACCAGAATGTATTTGAGCACATCATGTAGATCGTTCAAACACATGTACCATGTACCAATATTTTTTTATTCTTATTTATAAAACCATGATCAACCATACCATATGATGATAGTTTCAATGTGTCTATAATCATTTCATAATGATTGTACCACCTAAAAAATAGACTGATGTCTCCCTAGTATATGTATAAAGTATAATAGAATTGAGTAATACTACTAGAAATTTTCCTCTGGGTATAATAGATCGTCCCTGGCTTATAATATTTGTAATCCACACCAGTAGCATCATAAATTATCCTATGGTATATTTCTCATCGAATAGAAACATATAACTCACCGACAATAGTTTTCTTAGTAAGGTATCCCATTCCACCCCTCTAATATTTTTATCATCCAATAAAAATTTATATCTTATGGGAGTTTTTTATACATAATAAAATAACTACCCTATAACAGTTTTCCCATAAATTTGTAAAAATATTATACCACACCTTAATGTGTTTTCACATATATATATATAAATAAAAAACCTACCCTAAGGGAATTTTATGATATATAAATACTTTTAAGAGGATGACCGATGGTGTAAGTGATATTGTAAGAGGAGTGGATGAGGGAGTTCTATACACAATATTTGGAGGTACATCCAGGTGTTTAAAATATGTACTTTTACCTCCAATATTAGTTTGGAGTATAAGCATAAAGATTTATGTATCATAGTTCATATCTTGATGCCTCACTTGTCAGCAAGTGAAGGAGGAGCACTAGATTTCAGTGGGATTAGATCAACCCCATGAGTTCATAGATTGAAAGTGTTATGATATATCTATATACTTCATGACATGCTTAAAATGTATGATTCATTGACACAATTCTAATCGGGTGATCTTAGACCGACTCACTAAGACATCCCAATTCCTACCAATTCAAGTGCCTATTTTATCAGAGAACTTATGGTGCTTGTACTTATATGATATAGTTCAACTCCAGGGATTTCCTTTGATTATAATTTCAAAATATGATATTTGGTTTATTTTGTGATTATGGAGAGGATTACAGTTGGCCTTTTTGACTCACATTCATTTGAGAACTGTGTTTCTACTCCAGACTAATGTCCAGACTGAATAGAAAATATAGGTCTTTTAGGATAATCAATAGGAATTAATATATGATTTTGGTCATAGATGGTTGTATAACCTACCATTAGTTTTGTTTTGGTACAATGATATTTACTATTATTCCATTAGTATGGCCCTATTTGAGCCATTTTGTGGGTAAACCTTTAGGTAACCACTTTATAGAACCGATCTAGGAGAGTAAGCACTCATGGGAAGATAGTTGGTGAGAGCTGAATTAGATAAGATATAGATATTCTTGAAGAATACGGGGACTGCACAGAGCTTTCAAAAGTCCTATACAAACCGACGATGGAGGCCTCTAGTGTTTGTGGAGGGAGACCATGTGTTTCTGAGGGTCTCACCTCAATTTATATTGTAGAGATTTGAATGGGTTGAAATATATCTTTAATATTTATTGGATCTTTCCATATACTATACGAATTGTCATGGTGACATACCACTAATATTTACCACCACTGTTGGATCAAGTACATGACATCTTTCACATGTTGTTGTTGATAAGGCATGTGCATTAACCATCACATGTTATCAACTAGGGAAATTTTGTAACTAAAGATATAGCTACCATTATTGATTACCTAGTGGAGATCAATGATTGGAAAGGGAGGATCCTTTATCATTAATCGATTACCCAAGTGTGTGTTTGGTGGTAGCACATGAATCATTAGGAGAGTACATTTGAGTGGGATATTGGGATGCATGCCCAATACCCTCATATATTTTAGCAGGCTTTTCCCTTTTGGGATGAAAATCATTAATGTGATGAGAATGTAATGACTCTTATTTTTTATGAATTATATTCGAATAATATATAGATTAATTTTGTATCATGGCATGAAAAATACAGAAGAATCTGAGTCTCGGTCTGCCCAAAATTAATAATTGACAAATAATTAGGAATAATAATATCATGTGTGGTAGTTTTCCTAAAAAAGTGGAATAACTCTAGAATAGTGTCTTGGATTGGAAATCTGTGGAATACATTGAGTTTATAATGTAATATTTACTTAGGAAGTTACATAACATCTATCAACATTTTGTGTTTGTGAAAAAACTTCTAAAGATGATAATAATAAAATAAATAAATTTTTTTTGATGCATCATCCCACTTCCTCTATTTAAAACATTATTAATCCTCAATCCTAGGGATATCCACATAACCTAGGGATTGAGGGGAGCCATTATAGAGAATATGACGGGGGATCATTGGATGACAATTTCATATCATATCAGATCAATGATCGCATGAAAAGGGATTTTTTGGATCTCAATAATAATGTAAATACAAAACTTTTCTTCATAAAAAATAAATCCAAACTCTATATATGATGTTTTATTTGTGATTTTTCATCTTGTTTATTATCCCATGACAATCACTGATCAATTAAACAAAAACAAATTTTTTTACACATCAATAATTGATTTGTTTATGGTTGATATTTTCTTTCTTTTTGTTTAAATCCCTCGAAATTTTCATAAATCCACAAAAATTTATCAATGACAAATGGACAATGTTCATAGTTTGGACCTCAAATTTTATGGTTCATGTATTTCTCCCACATTTCTTCACACATTAATCGTGGTCATTTTCTATAGAATATAGTTTAATGACTACCTGATATTAGATTATTGTGTGACTACTCTTCAATGAAACAGATCATTACTATGGGTATGGATTTAAATTGAGGTTGGGATTAGAGAATAAATGAAACAGTCGATTATTCGAAGAGAAAAAATATAGAATTAGACTAAGGGTTATATTCCCATGATAGATACATGACAAAAGAACAATCTGGAAAAGGATTAAAATCTAAGGAGGGATTTTGGAGTGGATGAAAGGATGGAATTAAGTGTTTAGGAAATGCTGAGGCTGGGTGACCTTTGATCCATTATTCATGGCTGGAATCACAGCAGAAGTGGTGTGCATGGATGAATAAGGAAAAAAACCCAGTGTTCTATAAATTATCATGTTACACAATAAGTAACGCATGATCCCATGCCATAAGAGACCCCACTAGTTATGGATATAGGGTTTCATCAAACGTTAAATATCACTAGCCTTGTTACCCTATCACTAATATTGTGACATTTTTTAGATGAATATCTATGTAACTCTTAGGTTAAATGAGCATGGCCTGGATGAAGTACATGAACATGGCCAGAGTACATGTACATAGTATAGTGTACACCATTATAGCCAAGAAACATGAGTTGAGAGTCATGGAATATTTACATGTTATATATCACTACTTACACATAATGTATTTTGAGGTTGATGTGTTGTGTGAGGTATCAACTCAAGGGTAGACCTAGGGTTTGATGGACATGTCATGTACTTCAAGTTCACACAATGTACCATTTTGAGGGTGTTTGGAGCCTTTAATTTCTTTAGTTTGGACCAGTATCAGTTGATCATGTTCCCTTAGTTCATCCCCTCAAGGGTATAGTTTGGAAATACATCCATATATCTTAAATGTTATCCCCTCAAGAGGATGAATCTCAAATATATTTTTTGGTGTCCCTCTATGAGATAAGAGCTTGATATTATTTCATTTCATACCCTGGGTGTGGTTTTTGGAATCTACATGAACTCCTTTAGTCAGGAATTAGTCCTCCATCAAGATGTCCTTTTCAGAATGGTTTATGGTATTATTAGAGCATAATCCCCTGTATTATGGGTTTTTTAGATTTGGTTTGTGGTTTCCTCCGTAGAGTCCTAGTTGTTATCCCTTATCTATGTATTGGGGTCTTCAGAGTCTAGTGGGATTTATTATGTAGGTACCCATGATCATGACTTCTTAGATGAAATTATTCGGTGATAGCATGTCTCATGTTGTGGATTCTCCCATAATAATCATTTATTTGAGAAGAATCGTGTGACTAGAAGTTTGTTAGTGACCACCTAGAGGTATGGTGTCCTTCCTAAGTATAGCTTGGTATTTTTATGTGTTGATTGAAATATGCTTTTTAATAGATGGCTATTTCCACAGGTTCATGTTTAGTGTTTTCAGGGTGTCCTTCTTGGTAGTTTTATACTCATACCTCCATGGTATCTACCTACACGTTTTGTTTCATATGTATACAACAACCAATTTTATTGTATTCTGGGTGGACAGTTAATTGGTGGGGCATAGCTTAATCTTGATATATAGATATGTTTTCCATTTTGTTTCATTTGACTATAGTTCTCTCCCTCTAAGAAAGTTGGAATCTTTGTAGTTTTTGGTTGGGCTTGTATTTGGACCTTTAGCTCTTTCAGTTATTTATAGTTGTAATCTGATTGTGAGATTGTAGATTCGTAATCTGATTGTGGGATCATATATATATGAATGAATTGGGTTAATTTGTTTTATGTTTCAAAATTTTATTTTCTTGGAGAGTTGTGCATGTGTTTAGGTACATTAAGATAATGCATCACATGTGTGTGATATTCCTACCTGGTGCTGGCCAACATCCCTAGTCATATTGGAGGTACACTTGGGGTAGTCATGGTTCAGGACCCATTTGACATGGTTTTGATAATAAGGGCCTCTCAATCCCAAATGATATTCTAGTTCAACATTCTCCACAAGGGTGACGTCCTCAAGATCATGCCCTATCCATAACACTTTAGGTCATCCCAATCACCCAACCAGTCCTTTAGTCTCATTGTGGTTAACCCCTTCCAGGTTCCTATGTCTTTGTGTGTAACAAAATCCCACTGTAATCTCACATTCTAAAAAGAATAAGGGTATAAAATGATTCTGACATGGAAAAACCCTAGGCCATTCATCCCAGGACAAATCAAACATCTAGTCAGAGGTTATTAAGGGTTACTAATCCTATGTTTATTATTTAATTCACATTAAATAAAATCATTTATACACATATCAAGGACCATACATCACCAGACTCATCAAGATATCCAAGGTTTCAACTATTGAAGGTTAAGAAAATATAGCTATTAACAAATTCCCTCATGGACTAGGAACTTTGTGTATCCTAATTGAGGGAAATTTAGTTTAATAAATAAATTAATTTTAATTTAAGATATCTAATTAATTAAATCAAAAAATTCCACTAAATCAAAAGGCCAATACCATGGTAGTGATTCTATATACTGTAAGTACCACAAAACCCACATAAATACGAGTGTGAATGTATGAAAGACCACCTACCTCATTAAATAATCCTTTCAATTTAATTATCCAATAAAAATATCTTTTTAGGCGCACTAAGTATCTCCAATTTCATTAGACATTTAACTAGACATCAAAAACATACACAAGGACCTAAATCACACTAAAAACCCTAAAAAAAACTAATTATAGCTGTTATACTAATTTTTTTAATTTAATTCAATTTATACTAAACAAATGAATCTCATTGAACAAACTTATCACACTAAAAACACGGACAACCACTCATGGGAGGTACTCTATGAATAGTGACATCAAAATCCAAATCACTCGGTTCGAGATAGAATTATACATGACCGTAGGCATGCCTCCCCATACACTAGAGGCTTCAGAATAGTAGAAATAGTCTATTATAGAATAGTAGGAAGACAAGAACCTCAAAAAGTGTAAAAAAATAGAAATAAATAACCAAACATGAAGAACTATATAATCCAATTAATTGGAAAACCAATAACATACCTCTAGTAGATTATGAATGCAAACCTAATATAATCAATAGTCAAAACTAGACACATTTTACTAATCACCAATCCGATTGATCACATACATGATGGAAATGAATAATAGTTCATGTGACCCTATTCCCAATACATGACACATCTCATCCTGGTCTCTAGAATCATAGTGATATATCTCATTAAACGATTAAATCTGAGCCACATCCCAACATGTACCTATAAGAATTGGGTGATTTTGGTGTACCTAATTTCAACAACTACCTTAGTGGGTGTGTGAGAACAACACAATAGGTTACTACCCACATAGTTCTATACCAACCTAGTAAATTTGGAGCACATGCATGTGATAAGATCATCATAAATAAACTAGTAGTACATTGAAAACATAATAATAACATGCAATCACTAATGCACCAGAAAGAACAATCAATTATATGTTGACTGATCATGTACTCACTAAACCACAATAAGCCTCATTCATACCTACTTTATCTCCATGTAGTAATGAACATCACCTCATATCATGAAACCCCTAATAAAATAGTCAAGAAAACTTGGCTGACACATCCCCCTTTATGGGATAGTCAAATTCATGTTGACCACTCATACGGAATATCCCTCTTCCAGGGATAATCCAATAGGATCAATATGTACACTCCACTATAGAAGATATAAGAGCAAGACTTCTGGAACAAGATATTAAAGAAAGATCAAACATCACTTCATAACATGATGTATGATGACAAGGCAAACATAACATAAAATCAATACTCTATCATAATCATCAAATTCCAAACACAAGAAGCTCAATCAAATGTTCATGGTGATACGCATGAATAACTCATGAAATAAAACATCAACATAGGTCTATTGGGACACACTTGTATACCATGTGATCAAACACCAATTTAGATCATAATGGATACACACACACACAATTTGACCACACATTAAGCATATTTTTCATATTCTAGACAAATACACCATGTGATCAAACAATGAAATAGGTCTCTGAGGCTACACACACTTTCCATGTGATCATATATCAACATAGATTCCAATATAAATAAAATATGAAATACATAGAAAGTGAATAATAGAACAATAGAGATAAAGAAATGATCAAAAAACCATGGTCCAATGTGGCCCTTTGAAACTTCTTAGTTTATTACAAATAATCATTAAATTAGACGTGATAGGATGTTTATTGAAAAATTAAACACTAAATTTTACATATCACATTAATTAGGTGGGACAATCGAATAAAATGTATTCCATTTTATTTATCTCACAATTATGAATTAGGGATCATTCTCTTTAATCATTGAACCTCATATAAAATGATAATAAATGGTATATAATACCATAGGTAAGAGTATATAGAATAGTATAACTCTAAAAGAGATAACTCCATCCAATCAAAGATAAATATCTTTTTGTAAGATGACTAAGTCCATTATAACTTCAACAATTCCATGAGGTTTATATATAAATTACTAGCTAGATCTATGACTAAGAACCCATAGATGATTCTCATTATTCATGTAAAACCATTCCAGGAAAAATACCAATCACTAGAAAGAAAATCATCCAATTTAGTATAGTTGATTTTAATTTTTTTGAATAAAACCACAAAATGACATAACTTATCCAGAGAATCATGAAATGATGTTTGAGCCACTCATAATACATTTCTGATTCAAATATGGGAAAAATCACTTAAAAATTTCATGTTTAGATTGTTGATTCAACCCAAATTCACTAAACCCATAAAAAGAACACTAGTAGTCATAACTTCATTATAACACCCATCAATGACACATGTTTTTCATGTCATGACATATTATAGAAATGTAATTCCAATTCCCCATCATTATTATAAAATTACATCAAGATCCGATTGCATTTTCATCTAATTTTCTATTTAGAATTTATCCAAAGGTTAATAAATGAACCATATAATTCCGGTGGAGGTAAATTTGAATAATAATAAGACATAAAAGGATTGAATAGGTTATACCATACCATAAGGATCATCTATGATTATTGACACAACAATCTACCCACACATTATAAAAAATGTGGTCGTGAATGATGATGAATAGAGATTCTTACATGGATTCACCATTGGTTTGAGCCTATATCCATCCTAGATAATGAATAACCCATATAAAGTTTGGAGGAGAGATGAACAACCACAATCCTCTAAATATTATCCAAGGTAGGTTAAATCAAGGGGATATAGAGGCCGAAATAAAAAAGGGACCTCATTTAGAACCTTCCCAATGTGTCCTACTAGTTGGTGGATGCATTGTCACCAGCTGGCCAATAAGACATTATGGGAAGTCATGGTTTTTCTATACTGACTATCCTGTGAATGAAATATTCCATAATTATCTTGTGAGTTTGGTATGCTAGCTTGGCTTTTTCCTTCCCAACTTGCTAGTTAGTGGTTTCTATAGTGAACTCAACTTTTCAGAGACCCCTCTATAGAATTTAAAAGCTTTAGGTCAACCTGTGATCCCTTATTCAACTATAAAAGAAAATTTTATGATTTTAAAACATTAATCATCTTATTTTGGCACCCAATTCTCTAGAAAATCTATTTATTAAATTATAAAATCAAATTCCCTCCAAAATTATATTCAATTGACTATAAAGGTCATTAAAATCTCTCCACCATTGCACTTCTCTTCTTCAAGAATTTCTAGTAGAACACAAAACATGCCTTTAGATCTACCATGGTCTTAAAATAATGTATTTCACTCTATTTAATCCTAAAACACCAACTCATTTCTAATTGGCCTATAGAAACCTATAATTTTCATACATAGATATTACATCTTATTAGAAGAATATTAATTAAAATACATTATGATCCATGATTGATCGATAATGGTGTAGTTTATTGGGAAACATGGATACATAAAAAATTCAATATGAATAATAAATGTTTTCTCTCAATTAGTTCTTTACAACTAGAACCATTCATAGAAATATCAAACCTAAAACATTCCCTCATGATATGTCGAAAAGAAAAAATAATAAAATGTAAGCTCAAATTTTTAGTATGGATAAAAAATGGAGATATAAATGATCATTTAATCATAACATGATTATATGAAAATAATAAATAGTATATAACATTTGAAAAATGTATCCAATATATCAATGATCATAATCTATATACTTGGAATAAATCATGGAAGTTCGAAGGAAATTAATAACAAATAAATCAAGGATCATGATCCATTAGACCATAATATTGTCATAAGATATAATTTTTTGGAGTATACAAAAGTAAATAAAACCATTTACTTAGTCAATCATCCCTTCCAATACTGTCATAGTGGACTGGGTCCACTACATATTCCATATTATCCTTATTCAATGTTAACTATAATGACTATCATAATAGAAATATTACCTTAATAAATTGGGTTCACTCCCCATTATATCTTATATATAGTAATGGATCACTCTCAAGTTTATCATAGTGGACAGAGTCCCTTAATGAACGACGTTCACTCCCCATATTATTTATACTTATCTCATGAGATAGCCATAAATACCGAGTGAATTAGAGGGGTATATATTTCCATTCCCATTGAACAAAAATTTAAAATGATACATATGTGTTCTAGAATATCATAATACATTAATCATATCAACATATCAAAACCAGTGGAAAAGAAATTAATTTCTTAACATTTTATCATACAATAACTAGCGGAAAATAAACTGGCCTCATTAAAATCCCATCATCATAATCATAAAAAAAATACAGAAATAACATGGATGATATCATTAAATAATATACATTGTAACAAATAAGTAACATCAAATGATGTTATCATAGTTGAAAAAATCGATTAAAATATTACATGAATATTTATGGAGTAAAATACCCTGTTCATTTTGAATCCAATTATTAATTATCAAAATATTTCCAAAATAACATCAAAGTAATTTTATTTAAAATGGTATGTGGAAAATTATATGGGATTCTTAAAAGGATTTTGTGGTCATAACAACTGTACATTTTGTTTATTCTAATTATGTGAAAAGTATTCCTTTCATGTTTTTAGTAAAAATGTGAAATTACCTCATTTGGAATATGAAAAGAATATTTCTTTGAAATAGATGTATAAAATGTATAAAATTAATAAATCTAGATTTAAAAAATCATAATATAATGGAAAAACAATATTTATTTCATTTTAAAGAAAACACAAGAATGGAAGAAAAAACTCTCAAACCATGAGCAAATAATGTTTTTTTTTCATAAAAAATGCTGATCAATATAATTTACAATGTGATTAAAATGGAACTATTAAATGAAAACTCCATGAATAACTAGAGGAGAATAAATTTAAAGGGTTTTACTGTGTAAGTATCATATAATTTCTCTTAATGGAAATTCATTCAAAATGAGATATCATTGAAAATGTGATTATAAAATAAATCCATTACATCAAATTTGGCATGATTTATAAGCACTATAACCTCATGTAGAATATTTTTAAATTTATAACAAATATATTAAAATATATATTAAATATATATAATATCATATATCATCCACCTATAACATTTTAACACCAATTTATTAATAATTACTTATTGAAATAATCATTTTAAGGTATTAATTATTTCATTTTCCATTGATGTTTTGGTTTAGCATTTACAGTCCCTATATGCTGATAATGGTTAAATCATAAAAAACATATAATCATGACATAAATATAATATATATTTAATATATAAAAATTTATAATCATCCATAAAAGGTAAATATAGGAAAATTATTTACATCATTTACAAAGACAAAAAAGAAGTGAAACATAAATAATATTTTATAAATAAAACCCCATAATTATATAATTAATATTATATATATAAATATTAAATCCCTCATAATAATAAAATATCAATAATGGCGATGTGAAATAAATTATATCTCTACACGCAGGTGGTAGTCCACACATATGAATAAGTGATACATTCATTTCAATTTTGATGAGAAAGAGATTGTATAATGGTGATTCTATAATCATACTAAAATTTATGAATATTTGTGACACTTAATTAATTTATTTTTTTATTAATAATACATTTTGAGAGTATTTTTAAGAATAAATAAATTTAAAGAAGTCAGTTAGGAATATTATATATTCTTCAGCAAACCTCCTTTAGATCTTTTCTAAATGATCCTTAGAATAGTATTTTAAGAAAACAATAAAATCTAATTAATGGATATGGAAGATTAGAATATATTTTTTCAGGGTTTATTAGAGTAGGTGTCTCAAAGTGTTGTAAAGAAAAATAGGATGGGTTTCCATTCATAATCAGAGAGGGGACACACATGTAATTTCTTAAAATATTAAAATATAATAATTTCAAACTCAAGAAATAAACTTTAAAATAGAGAGGTATTTGACGGTAGGATAGTATAGGGTTGACATATTTTTATCCAATATGATTTATAAAACTTTAATTTGTAATGTTATATCAATTTCTGTTTTTAAACCCCCTGTAAACAAGAACTAACCTTAACTTTGGTAACCAATTTTTACACTTCTTACTATTCATTATGAGGAAAATTTAATTTACACTTTTTAAATTATATAAATAATGACAATTAAAAATATTTAATTAATTTTTAAAAACTCAATTTCTATAATTTGTATAAATTATATTTACACTAAGCCCGAAAATTTCAATTAAAACTATTTTTATAAAAATTACATTTTAAGAATAAAATTGAGTTTTCCTTCATTCCTTTCAAGGTAAAAACTATTAGATTAATGTTAAAATATTTAATCAAATCTATGATCAATAAAATTAATTTAAATAATTTATAAATATGTTTTAATTTAATTTATTTAAGATAAAATTAAATTATTTGTATAAAAATAGTTTTTAGATGAATGTGTTTTTAATCCCAAAAAGAACGTATAATAATATGAGGTAAAATGATGATTAAAATTCAGTTTTATTAACTAATTAAAAAAATTATAATGACTTATTAATTTTCAAGTTAAATTTCATAATTTTTGTGAAATGATGATATTTTATTATTAGAAATAATTTTCATGCATGGTTTGAATTTATGCAGATTTGTGTCCATTTAGTATTTTAATCATAACTATCACCAAAATTTTATACATTGTGTGATTATTTTTTTATGGTTATTTATTTCAGTTATTATAAACATTAAACTGTAAAATTTTCAAATTATTCAATTTTAAGGGTCATACGAATGACATAATAAGGCCCACTGTATAAGTGAAAAAAGGACCAGCCCTGATGATTGAACTTATGGGATCAATACCGAAGACTAAATTTTATGAAACACCAGAATATGTTCTTGGATATACAAAAAAACATGGATTAAAGTTTTTATGTCCCAATATAATAAATATGGTACCAAATATATGCAAGAAATCCAATCCAAAAATTCTGTTATGGATTTGGAAACAACCCAAAATTCTCGATTTTTCTCCCAACAAACATCTAATTGACCTACAAATTTAAGGAGAGAATGTAGATATAAAAGCTACTAACTTTTTATATGAAATATTTATGATAGGACGAAATCTTCCTAGCCTGATACTCATTCACATTGTAGCCTTTAAATAATTATAGATTAAACTGGACAATCAAAAATGGGTTAAGAATATAGTCATAACTTTTTTTTAAAAAAGTCCAATGAAAACTAAAATTTTAGGGTAAAGCATCAAACTAAATATCATGAAATTTGTCTAATATGAGTTCTTAATATATTTATTTATTCAAGGTAAAATGGTTGAGAAAACATGAAGGGTAATTTCGGTGGGAAAATAGTCCACCACCTTGGGTGATAAATTCATCCTCCCTTCTCCTTTTAAGGGACTAGAACTTCAACACTTAGAAAGATATATTAGCTTGACCATATCCATTTAAAATGAACAGAAGGACATTTAAAAACCATGTTTATACTTGATATAACATTACACCATGAACTTTTTTCAGATGCTTAAAATATTTTCATTTCAAATCTAGTAAGAATGACTGTAATTTAATTTAAATTTTAATGAATTACTTATCATCATCGTCACTTATTCTCATTGTAATGACCCAGATTTTCAATGTAATATTTTTTAATTATATGGAATTTTTATGAGTCTGTGAAAATTGATGATACGTGATTCCGAGGCCTGGTGTGCCCGGAATAAATTTCTGAACTATTATTTTTAGGTACATTCGGTAAACACATTAGCAGTGGTTTTTAACTTTTGAACAGATGCATGGAATTAAAATACGAGGACACCATTGAACTCCCAACGCCGATATTCTCTTATGGAGAAAATCACCTTAACCACAGTGGGTCGAGGGTGGAAGTTGGATTTTCAGTTTTTCATGGGATAATTGGAAAAAATAAAATAAATAACTATTATTTTATTTCTTGAAACCTCTCATTTGAATTTTGGTGGTGGGGACAACCCAAACTTTTTTAACTCTTGGAATCCCCTAATTGAAGAGCCAAAATTAATTGATCATTTACATAACCTAACTTAAATGAGAGAGGATCCACACCTCTCATGGGTTGGGGGAAAATGTTTGTAAACCAATTTGGTGGAGAACTCTTGAAAGAAGAACATTTTCCAATGAAGAAGAACCTCCAATGAAGAACGAACTATGAACGATGAATAAGGAACCAACATTCATGAATTGTCGATGAATCAACTTCTTCCTCACGCCACCTCTAACGAACAAATGAGGTAGGGATTTTAATTTGAAGTTTGATACATATCTATTTGTTGATTCATCGTATTCTTGATTCTCAACAATGATTGCCAAATAAACTCATCAATCGATCCACACATATACCATGATCATTTATATTCGTTTTTTGCGTGTTGTTCTCACATTCTTCATCTCCAAATAATCAAGAGCACTAAAAACACAATGTTTCATTAAGAGTGACATATGGATGTGGATATCTCAACTTGAGGATCACGAATATGCAGTCATCACATTATTCGGGCGTATAATGAAGTTGTAGTGGCTTGAGAAAGAGGGTGGTGGCCGGAATGTTGGTCGGTCACATGGAACAAGGGCAGTGCGAGTCCGCACCACATGTAGAGGAGGAGGGAATTGCTGTCAATCCATGATGGCACACCAGTGGGTGGCCGGCACTTGGACGGTTGTGCTTTGAGTGAGCGTGCACCAGATGGTGGTCGACATCCGTCCTTCCATGGTTTGAGTAGGTGGACGACACCTGACCAACTATGGAGGCAGTAGTGGCGCACACTGGCACCACTAGAAGAGGGAGTAGGACAGACATCTAGCTCACAAAATCACACCGAGCGACACCACAATAGAGGGTCCCACATGCCATCAGGAGGTGACACATAGTGTCACTAGGTTTTCTAAAGCTGAACGGTCCATTGGACCAGTCAGAATTCTGTGGGGGCGCCTCCCCCCTGTAGCGGCTAGGGCTGACCCCGCCACTGCGGACCACACTCAACCGAGTGGGCCGGGTCGCCCCCTTTGCTGGCTAGGCTAGACTGTGGGCCAGTGGGTAGGGCCCATCGCAGCCCATCCTATTCGGGTTGGCCCAGGCCGAGTCGGGCTAGGATGGTCCGATCAGGTCAGACCATACCAGGGCCTATCTTGACCCAGATACGCCTCTTTGGCCATATCTTGAGAAATAGGCATCCGTTTGATGAACCGTCTAGGGAACCAAAAACCATAGATCTAGATGGTCCTTTTGGTATACTAAACATGAGTTTTGGGTAAATTTGGAGTACAACCGGGTTGGATTAATCCTGAATCCAACTGGGCCCTCAGAACTAAAATGGTTATAACTCAAAGATCAGGTGTCCGATTGATGCGCTGTCTATTGCATTGGAACCCAAACTATCTGGAAGTTTTTTGGGTTACTCTTTTGTGGAGCTTAGTTTTGGTAGAGGTGTGACTGATATCTCGAGTGGTATATTCTATGGAACTCGAGTGTACCGGGTGCGAGGAATCTTGTGGCTGGCTGTACTTGAAGAATCTACAGATCCTGTGTGGGTCATCTTCAAATCCTGCGTAGGTCATCTTTAGATCATTTTTTGGTCATATTTGGATCCTGTGTGGGTTAACATCTTCAGAACCTGTGTGGTTCATCTATAGATCCTGTATGGGTCATCTACGATCTTTTATGGGTCATCAATAGTGATTCTCGATGAAGTAAGATGATCTTGCAATACAAATAATAATATTTATTTCCTTACTTAAGTTATACCTAGTGTGAGATGAGTATTTATCTTTTTGGTACACTTATGTGTGGTGATACCTTCATGGCATTATTCTATGTGGAGTTACCTTTGGGGTACTTACCTTCATAGTGTTTTCTGTGTAAAACTTCTATCTTCGTTGTGTTAACTGAGTGGAACTTATACCTTAGTGGTGTTACCTTTGTGGGTTTATTTCATAGCGTCTGAGATGAGTATATATTGATAAATTAGGTATATGTATGGGCATATACCTATGTATTGTTGATGTCTATTTCTTCGTGCTTTGAGATTGAGGTCTTACTTTATGCTTTATCCTTTGTGAATTGTAAAAGACCTTTGGGGGTCTCGGGGTCCCTACTGAGTATTCTTATACTCACCCCTATATGGGCTACGCCCAGACCTTGTTATATTTTGTATAGATGATGGAGAAAATTAATCAAGGATGAGGGTTCCAGGAATAGAGGCTGCTCGAAGGTGGACCATTAGAAAAGACGTACCACAGAGACGACCGTTTGAGAGCTGTACCTACCCTTCAGGTAGGATCCTTGGCAGGTGTTCACAGGAGCTATTTTCAGTTTTACATGTACTTTCTAGTTGGGATTTTATTTTTTCCCCTTTACATTCTATACACACTCTATTTACAATATAGTTTACTTTGTTCTTGTATCTTGTTGTGTTCTCGGATTTTTTGAGTTTTTAGGTTAAAAGTCAATGCCTTCTTGGTTTTAGGGATATGCCTTTCCAGTGCTAGTTGCCAGCCCCTGGCCTATGGAAGGTGGGATTGGGGTAGTCATGACCTAGGCCCTGAGGGATGGGTCATGGCACTCATTCAGCTTCTGTCATGTAATATTAATGTTCTAAAAAATATTAAATCGACCAAAATAAACCCTTACCTTTTCTACTTTCTCATTCAATCTAGAGTGTGGGATTAACTTTCCTCACCACTTGTTTGTGTGTTTAGGGAAAACATTATTTCTTATCCCATTAATTTTATTATTATTTAATCTCATTACCATAAACATCATAAAACATATTTCCAACCATATTAATGGATGAGTAAATCATCCATTTTGGTGAGTCTAAATTTGGTAATTTCAAATTATTGATAGATATTTGTCACAAAATATAATTTAGTTTAACATTGTGTTTGTTACAAATTAAAATATAATTTGTTAATGACATGATTTTTATAACAAGATTATTTCATGGATTATTGGAACAATAAATAAAATGTCATAAACAAGTGTGGATTGAGATAAAAACCCTAGAAAATGCTTGTATAAAAACTAAATTATTTGGTAATTCTAAAATAAAGTGTCTTTTGAGGTGGGTTTTAATTTAATAAAATATATCAGGAAGCATGATTATTTCATAATATTAAATCCATAATAATGAAATCACCCAAATATTTATTAAATTGTTATATTAAATTCATATGAAAATCATTTCACTTATGTTTTGAAAACACCCTCATCCAAAAGAAAAAGTAGAAACAATTAACTCTAAAAAATAGTATTATTACTAAGAATTCAAGACAAACATCACAATACACATTTTAGGAGAGAACTAGACCATTAAATGGTTGATATGTAACAATAATCCATGCTTCATACAAAAATATTTCTAGGAATGGTGTGATAATCAGTTGGTTATTATTATTATTTTTGAAATAAATTGAAAAAAATAAACCAAAAAAATATTAAAAAAACACAGAGAAAACGCCAAATTTTTCATCATTTCATAATTTTTCAGAATGACATGTATCCTGCCAAATGATCCCTTGGATTTTATTGACACTGAAATTGGGTGAACTCTTCACCAAATTCATAGGATCATTAGGGATAATAAAATCACTCAATACCCACTAATTTCATATCCAATTGATCTACATGTGGGTAATCTTATGGAAAAACCATTAAAGAAATTATTTACCTTATATGAATTAGCAAACCCTTAGTATTAAAATTCTAAAAATTATGGTATATTTCAAAATAAAATCAGGTTTGATTCAACTTATACCTCATTTACATGGTTTGTCTAGTGAGGATCCTCATCTTCACCTAAAAGAGTTATATGAGGTGTGATATACCATGAATCCTCACTGTTTTATTAAATAAAAAATCAATCTTTGATTATTACTCTTCTACCTAGAAAACTATATAAAATCATAGATCTATTAGATCCCCCATAGTTAAATAAATTCTTGAAATTAAATAAAGCGACTCTTCCTAGAGAAATTATTTCCTACCTGTTGAATAACTTTCATCAAAAAGAAATTAATGGTATCCATAAATTCCTCAATGAATCACTACATGAGTGCTGAGATATGTTAAAAAATATCAAGGAAATATTCATAGACAACAAAATTAATAAAAAATTCTTGATACGATACTTCTATGATTGTTTATGGGATATGGAGATAAATATCATCGATGTTGTATACGGTGGTGATATTATTGAGAAAAATATTATAGATGCATAAGTTCTCATAATAAATAGGGCTGGAGACATGCAATGATCCCATACCCGAGCACATTATTAATTAAAAGTAATCTATGAGAATCAATCCATAGAGTATAGAAAGACAGACGAGTGAATGAGTTAACCTATAGGTCTTCTATGACATCTAGACGCATCTTCAAAATCTATAACTTCATATTCTCTACAGTCTCAGTTTCCTAAACCTATCAAAAAATGTGGAATATTCAACTCACCAGCTCATCTAACTGACACATGTCCAAAATCATAGGATTATACATCAAATTCATTTAAGATGATAGAGATCACTGCTATATTTTCTCATATGAACAGAAACCCTAAAGAAAAAATTTTGTTCATTGGAAACTCCAAACAAACCCACTATGATTCCTTTTATCCTATCTATATCCCATGATATAAATACCATATGGTATTTAGGTGTGGTAATCCCATATCTGAACCCCCTAAATCAATTCCTCAAAATCCAAACCAATTAAAATTTGTTCATTCTAGGTGTTACATTCAACAACTATATCCCTTTATTCATCAACTGCAAAACAACAATCCTCCTCTTTCTTCTCCTAGCTTCCACTATCCTACTAAGCCTTCAAAACTCAAAAAATACTATTTATTTCCAAATAACTAAAATAATGGAAATAACAATGTAATACATTCCTATTATTCTAATAAAACATGGTAATGTTCGATGGAAGATAATTCATTCTTCCCCCATTTAATCCTCAAAACATTGAAAAACAAATTGGTCAACTTGCGTCGCACCTATGTCCACAAAAAAAATAAAATTATTACCAAATACCATATCAAACATTTCCCAATGTAAAGGGCAAAATAAGTTTAGTTTCAATTTGAACTAGAAAGAATTTTTTTATCAATAATGATGAATCCAAAAAATACACTTTAAAAGTTAATCTTGAAAGAAATGAACAAAAATCTAGAAATATAACTTGATACCACATCTTCACCTCCTTTAATTCCTATAAGAAATACAATTAATTTTCCTCCATCCATATCTAAGACTATGATTACTTTTGAACATAATTCTTATAATCTTTATATGTTTATTGATATTTAAGTCATCAATCCCCTTTTTGATTTCATGAAACACATTTCTATATATGAAAATCTTCTCTAGGAATTGTGCACTTGTCAGTGAAAAATTAGGACCATTTTAAATGTTTCAACACAATTTTCCATTCAAATTTTTTGAAAATATCCATTTACCTTTATGGTTCTATTCTGATTAGGGAGTTCTATCTTTGATTATGCACTCATAAACCTAGGATAGTCAATAAAAGTAATTCCCAAATCCATATTATCAAAACATAACCTATGCAACTTGAAACCAAATAGGGTCATCATCTAGTTATCTAATAAATGAACAACTGGTCCTAAGAGAATAATCAAGTATTTCCTTTTACAAGTTAATGTTCTTATATTTCCACCTAATTTCTGTGACCTTATCATAAAATGTAAGAAATATCCTTCTTGAATTCCCATGATTATAGGAATACCAATCCTCTTAATATATAGAAACAAATTTATGTCCATAAGAGAATCTTATCCATGTAATTTTGTTACCAAGTAGTCAAGTTCAATATTTTAAAGCCATGGGATACCCATGAAAATATAACTCTCCATTATAAATCAATACCTATGAGTATACTTCTTTGAGTTTATTTAATTTGGTTCCATCATGTTATTCATGTTCTAAAGAAATAATTGTTTTTAAATTTTTTTTCCATTATTGACCATGTTAAAAAATGGATATGTTGATGTTGAATTTTCATTTGAAAACTCCCTAAATATAATGGATCTTGAAAAATATTTGTAATCTCATATCACCGCTAATCTATTCTATTCCCACTTGGGAAGTAATGATGAAAATAAATAAAAAACAATAGGAATTTCATCCACTATTCCCAAGTGGTCAGTCCCACAAATTGAGGATGAAAAAACTATAAAACCTTTTCAAGTACACCTAATGTATGTATTCATTTTCTATTATCACTCTTATCCTTTCATTGTTTCCACTTTACATAGTGAAATTTAGGATTCCCAAAAATTTTCAGGTTTTATAGAAAAAACAGGCCATAAATTGGACCCTATATGAAATATGAGGTATCAATGCTACCCTTTTGATATATCACATCCATGTAAGTTGAATCCTCCAAACCAATTAGACAAACTAAAAGAATAATCAATCCGCTCATACATGAGGTAGTTATGAAATAAATTTCCATGATTTTTCACGATGGTATCATATACCCAATTTATGAAAGTGAATTGTTTAGTATTATTCAGGATGCGCCTGAAAAGGGTGGGATAACTATTATCAAAGATGAACATGGAGAAGTGGTCATAACTCTAGTTAAAATAATGATGTGTGTTCATCGATTATCAAAAAATGAATTATGAAACATTGAAAAAACATAATTCACTTCCCTTCCTTGATCAAATATTAGATATATTATCTGGAAAGACCCATTATTTCTTTCATGATGGCAAGAAAAACTACATACAAATCCCAATCGATCCTCATGAGAATGAAAATACAAGATTCACATTCACATATGTAACATATGCATATAAGAGAATGCCTTTAGGAAATTTCAATGCTCCAGCAAAATTATAGAGTATTATGATGGGTATGTTTTTTTAATTCATTGATAATTTTCTGGTGGTCATCCTGGTCGACTTTTCTATTAACGGTGATTCATTTAAATCCTTATTTCATTTAGTTTCTCAGGACCAATAAAAGTGCTTCAAATGTAACCTTGTGCTAAATTTTGAAAATTTTCAAATCATAATTACTGAAGGGATTTCTCAAATACATATAATTTTTTAAGGGGGTATTCATGTGGATATGGATAAGATATATGTGCTACAATCACTTCATGGGCACACATCAATTCATGAAATTCATTAATTTCTTGTTCAAGCTAGATTCTAGTGACAATTCATCGATAACATCAGTAGTATTTTACACCCACTCACTCAGATACTCTGTAATAATGTTACATTCAATTTTTATGAGCCTTACATGATATACATTATTGAACTCAATGAAATTATTACATATTCTCTAATAATGCAACCCCTATATTGGTTCTTACCCTTTGAATTAATGTGTGATAATTCTAATGAGGACATCAGTCCTTTTTTTCTCAAATAAGAGAAAAAATACCTCATTTTATCAATTAAACCTCCATAATGATGCATAAAACTCAATCTCATTACATATTAATTAAAATGTTACTTTTATCTTTGGTTTTTTCACTAGACAAATTTACACCCAATCTCTATGGATCCAAAATCATCATATTTATAGACGATTCTTCTTAATGTTTATACTAATGAAAAGTGATTCTAATCTAAGTATAATAAGAAAAATAATAAATTTATAATATTTTTAACTTGATAATGGTTATAGATCCAAAATCAAAAAAACCTATGGCTAATCACATAAGTGTACTTTTGAATTTTTATCAATCTAAAATAATTAATCCTGAATTTCCAACTGAAAACCCTCTCATCTCTTACTCCATAGTCACCATGGTATTACCCAATTGTATATTTCATGTTTTTTGGTGTTTTAAAAATAATTATTCAAAAAAAAGAAACGATGAAAATTGATTCAAAATAATATTGTCCAGAAGATAATAAACATTAGAAAACTTGGGCTAGCATGGTGATTTAGAAATGTTTGGATATAGATGAAAATTACTCCATCATGGAATTTAACAACTTAGTTCTTATTGGTGGAAACTTTGTATTAAAAAGGACATTATAAAAGGCCATTGACCTTGGATTATTATAGACTTTACTCTTCATGTAATCACATGATTTTTTTCAACCGTGTCATTATTGAAAAAAAGTTCGGCACAATTTACAAAATAAATTACGTTCCCCAAATGACTTTAATATTAAATGAGATAATAGATGTTTGTGGAACTTCTTTCATGGAACCATTCCCCACTTCCAATGGATTATTCTATTTTATTATTGTATTATACTATGTTTCTACATGGGTTGAGGAAAAACCCACTAGATATAATGATGCACATACTATTAGTGAGTTTCTCAAAACCCACATCTTCCATCAATTTAAAACACTATGGGAATTGGTATGTGACTTAAGACCCATTTTATTAAATATACCATGGAATATATTTTGAATAATAATTGGTTTTTACATAGAACAAAAAATTCATATAACTTCCAAACAAATGGAATCGATGAACTTTATAATAGATAATTGAAAGGAGAACTATATAGAATTGTTAATCTATTAAGAAATGAATATCATAAAATACATACATATGTGATTTGAAATTATTTAACTACCTATAAGACACCCATTGGGAGGTATTCTTTTATGCTAGTTTTTATTAAAGAGTTACATTTTTAGTTAAAATCTAATAGAAGTCATTTTGGGATGTGATGAGTTATAATTTTCACGGTGGAAAATCTAGTAAATAGGGACTATTACTATTGAATGAATCATGGGATATTATAATTGAATATTAAAATAATTTCCAATTTTATAAAGAAAAATATATGTTAATACATAAAAAACACATAATAGGAAAAGTATTCATTAAAGGTGAAAAGGTAATTCTCTTTAATTCATGATTTCATCATCAAATAGGTAAGATTATTTCTTATTAGGAATTTCATTTTATTATTACCAATGTTTACGCATTTGTTGTAGAGAAATTCCCAGAACCTTCTTTAAAAAGTAAATTCATGGTTAAAGGTAATTGTTTAAGGAATCATCATGAGTGGACACACAACTTTAGAACCACATCGACTTCCATCGACCCACCAATGATGGAGATGATGAACCACCAAATCCAAAAAAGGGGAACTGATATTGATTTAACTCCCTATTACTCTCTTCTTATATATACTACATCTATCATTATAACTATCTCTCTTACCTCACATTATTCAAAATCATATTTTATTATCACCTTCTTAATGAATTATTTTACCACTATTTTATCTAAGATTTTATTTTTTTATGCAGTGTTTTTTTTCAAAAAGAAATAAACAAAAAAATAAATAATAAATATTTTTTTAAAAATAAAAAAAAGATACATAATTTATCACTATAAAATTTTGATATTTTTTCCATCCATTTTGGGGAGTCAAAATATTTGTTTCATCACAAAATATTTATTCTTTTCATCATAATATTGGATGATATTGTTTTTTTCATGACCAATAAATTTCAAATGCTCAATTTTTTATTTGAAAATTTATTCTTCCCCAAACATGTGAAACAATGTTAGATTTCATGACATGGTAACCTATGACCATTTTCAATATTTTGAGTTTTTACCATGATTGTGATCCTTGAGTTGGTGCTCCTTTGAGATGAATTTTCTATTTTAGTGTGCATTAATATTATAGTCATTTTATGAACCCCATGAGAATAATACAACCAAACAGCCTACCATTACCCTTACATTGATACTCATTTTTAAAGACCTTTCAATATTATTAAATTTTTTTAAAGCCATATTTCTAGAAAAAAAACTTTTTCCAAACCAACATCTAGATGGATTTTCATTGCATGATTTTTTTAAAAAGTTTATTTTTTGGGAATGGATTTCAATTTGGTTATCTATTCCATAATTTTCAATGTGTAATAATATTCTTGATGTAAGGACACCATTTAAGTGTGGTTCACATGTTTTTATTTAGTGAGGTTTGGTACTCTATATATTTGAAATAATTTTTTACAAAAAGTTTTTGAAAAATATTCAAAAAATAATAAAAAATTAAAAAAATGAAAAAATTGGTTTTTATTTGGGTAGGTCAATAATAACTCTTCCTAAACCTTTGATATTATTATAATTATTAAAACTAGTTTCATGATAGGATAAAAAATAGCTTAGGATATAAATTTTAGATTTCACATAAAAAATTATTGAATAATTTGGAGATGTTTTATGTTTTATATATATTATATAATTTAATTCTATTACATATTTATATAAATATTTTACTTAATTCCACAATAATTACCTTGTAATTATATGTTTCCATTTAATTTTATATCTCATTTAAAAAATTATGAATTTCTTTTTCCATATTGCTATTATCCCCTCTTTTCACAACTTTTGGACATTATATTACTACCATCCAATAGACACTGAAAACACATAAATAATAATAATATATTTTTATGAATGTTAGAATAGGGAATAGAATCCAAGGATACCTACAAACTCCATGGTTTTCAATTTTTCTTGTTGAAAAAGTGAACCTCCTCAAAAACATGGCATCATTGTGATGGGTGTAAGATTTTTGTGAACACATTTTCCAATTTTAATTTTTAACATGAAAAATAATTTTTTTGACCAATTATTATTGTAATGATTTTTTAGAACTCATTTTATTTGATTTAAATATTATAGACCTCCTGATTTTTGTAAATAAAGTTTTAATAATTGTTGTTGAGTGATTTTGTTTTTTATTTTTTCTTATGTTTGATGTACATGAGAAATTTATCAATACATAGTGTGATGATGTTAATTTCATTTAAATATTAAAAAACAATATATAAATAACTTATTTATTTTAATGGAATAGTTAAAAATTTGTATGAAATTAAAATTAATTAATATTAAATATAATTTTACATAATTTTTTGAATTTGTCCAGATTCAAGTTAGTTCAGTATTTTAGTCATAAATAACACCCTAATTATCTAAATTATATTATTATTGTTTAGTATGGTTCCTTATTCATATTAATATATATAATTAAATTGGATAATTGTATAATTAAAAAAAAATTAATATCTATATAGACCACACAATAAGGCACACCAAATATGTTAATAAAACCCAACCATCCATGATGAATGAATTTATTTGATCAATCCAGAATCCAAAATTTGATGAAAATACTGAAAATGTTCTTGAATAAAAATTTAAATTAATAGTGTGACTAGTAAGCGGCCCAATCTATGCATAAAATTCAAGCCCAAAATTTTATCATAGATTTTAAAACATCCCACAAGTCATGACTTTTAGAGAAATCAAGATGCCCAATTGAGTTGTAATTTTGAGGGGATAAATTATTTAATTAGGATCTCAACATTTTAGAATAATTTTTTTAGATATGAGAGCATATGTTTTGGCTTAAAACCCATTCACTTTTTTTCCTTTGAATAAATAATTAATAAACTTGTCATTGGTGAAAAATTTAGGAAAATAACTATTAGTTTTGATATAAGTCCGATTGTTTAAATATTTTTAGGGTGAAATTTAAATATCCATATATTTTTTTAAATGAAATGAGTTATAGTTATTTTTATTTCTATAAGGTCAAATGTTAAATCCAAAAAGAATGGAAATTTTAGAAGGAAAACATTTCACCACCTTGGGAAATAAATTTATTACCCACTTCTCTATAAAAGAGGTAGGCAATTTAGAACTTAGGAGGATATATTTGCTCAACCATAGACATTCCAAATGATTATGAGCACCTTCAAAACTCATGTTTCCACTTGAGATACAATTCAACCTTTCTATGTTTTCTTGTACTTCAGTGGTTTTAAATTCTAATCAGGTAAGTTTGGTTGTAGTTTTTTTAATTTTAACTGATGTCTCATCATAATAAAATAATATTTTCATCAATATTATATTTTCAAATATTAACGGTCATAAATTTTTTTATAAATAATCCATAGGAAAACTTAACCTATTATACGTTTTCATTTATTCTAATGTGCTTTTTTAACTTTCTTCACCACTGTGTCTATTTTCAGATCAAAAATCTTTTCTTGTATTGTTTATTTTATCATTATTTTAACTCATCAATGTAAACATATAAAAACAAATTAATATACAACTCAATGGATGATTAAATAATTATTAGGGTGAGTCATAATTTGGTAATTTAATGTGATTGGGAGATTTTGAATGTTAAATATTCATTAGATTAATATAGTGCATGTTAGAACATACAAATTTCACGGATTAATCACATCATCAGTGTAACATGTGAATTATGTTGATTATTTGAACAAAAAATAGACTTCAATAAACATGTATTTATTGATATTATAACCCTATTCAATTATTGGATTAGATATAAATCAATTTTTAATTCCAATTAAAGCCTTCTTTTGACGTGGCTATTACTTTTATGCAATATATCAAAAAGAGAAACAATATCACAAGCCTTCATAATTAATAATAAAATGACCCACATAATTTTTAAATTGTTAAATTAAATTCATATATATATCATTTCACCTAATATCTACAATCAACCCAACCTCACTACCCCATTTTAAAAATAAAAAACCAAAAAAGTAAGTCCAAAATATAGTACAATTATAGAGGATTTAATCCGAGTGCCGCTATACACATTGTAACAGAGCACCAGACCTTTATATTTTCAATAGCTTACAATCAAACATGATTAACTATGTAATTAATTATATTATATCTCATTATAGAGTATTTTTGTTACTTTAGTATCAAATTCGAAATGTAATATTATTTATACATGAAAATAAATGATATTTTCTCAATAGATGACATTTTTCACTATCCAATGATAATTTACACTTTTCTAAAAAATCCCAAAATTAAACAATAAGTTAATTCTGATATGATTATTTAATAAAATTAAATCTTTTCTATAAAATAAAATTTCTAATTTTTTTGGATATTAATTACAATATCCGTACAGAAAATAAAATATACCATTAAAAAAAACATATTTTCAAAGAATAATGATATTTGACTAAAATTTTAGTACTTAATTATTATTCATTAATACAAGAAATTTAATTATTTAAAAAAATTATATATAAAATTAATAATGTGGTAAATATTATTTATACCCACAAACTTAATGTATAGTTTATAAATGTATACTATATTTTTGTTTATTTATTCATAGGATTATGTATAAATAAATCTATCTAATAATTGGAGTTTATTTAAAAAGAAATAAAAAAAATATCAAAATGGTGTAATTCGACCACCTTATATGATATTTTCCCTCAAAATTAATCGTTTTGATATAAAGAATTAGGATATCTCTATTTCATAAAATCCTTGGTTTCTTAAGTAGCTTCCTCGAATTTAGGATTCATTTATAGAACTTTAACCTTATGAGTACTTTGGTTCGATAGAAAATTATCTCTATGATCCAATATTTCTATTTATTATTCTTTATTGAAGATATTATGAAATAGTGGTAAAACATATGGGATCAGTGTATGTGAAGGATTATGTACATACTTACTCTATATAGATACATGAAACATATATTGAACTTGAGAGAGTTTTTATTGAAGTACAAAATGATAGTCTATTATAGCCTTGATCAAGAATCTCAAATAAAAAAAATATAATTATTTCATAGATTTAACATCTTTTTGAACTTCATTACCTTTTTCCATGTATTAATTCACTGGAATAACTTTTCACGAATATTTAATTCCTAAACTCACTAATGATTCTCAACATAACATTTCTATCGACTCTGAGCTTCCTTAATGTACTGCTGAATGGATATGAATTTCTCTCCAATTTAATTATATATATCATATCCCAATATATTTATTTATCCAACATCACAACATTACATTATATTACTTAACATCCCTCAAGAGAAGGATTCATAATGATTTACTTGAATTCTCAAGTGAATATTTATGTTTTAGAGGAATTCAAAAAGTTGAAAGTATTGTTCCCCATCACATTTAAAGTCTAGAGAACACGATCTCAAAATATAATCAATGGTTTTAATCATTCTACCAGAGTATCTATGTCTATAATGGTGGTAATAAGTACTGAAACACAAATCTATATACATAACATGCTGATGAATTTTCCATTACATTAAGGTAAACCACATACCTCGACCAGATACAATTGAGAGTGGTATTCGATGAAATTGCCCAATAATAATGTATATAATAACAAGATAGTCAAGGTAGAAATATTATCTGATATAAATTAAGTATTTTTACTATGAAAGTTGATAAACTATAAAAAAATATCATGAAATCCTTTAATGTTTTTGGAGAGTTAAAAGATAAAATCCATCGTGATGTTTTCCCACTTCCATTCTGGAATGGGTAATGGTGTCACATCCCATTATATTTTTTTCTCTATTACTCATCATTATGAAATATAAAACACTGAAATAAATTCTTAAAAATATATCTCTTTATTTTTTCTCCCCATAAATACTCTTTTAGATAATTATATATCTTTTTAGATCTATGATGAATAGAGAATAATGAACTACGAGCTTCATATTATAGCTCATTCTTCAAATTTTTTATGGATGAGGCACATATAAGTTTTATAAAACATATAATTCCATAATGATCATGGATGAAAAAAAAGAATAATTATTTTCTTATTTTTGTATTTCTTCATCTTCCTTCCATATATCTTTCATCTTCACATTGATAGATGGTTGAAAAATCATTTGAGAAAGATAAGATTTGTCCCCTTCTTTTAGGATTTCAAGGCCTATAATTTGAAAATATATAAATAATGAATCCTTTTAAATCCTAATCATAGATAAAAAATATTTATTCATTCGAATTGGATAATATTCACCCTATTCAATTTCAATGTGTGGTAATGTATTGAGATGTCCAAATCACTAATAAACTAAAACCATATTCTCTAGGGAATATTCATCTCTTTCCAAGTGAATATATACATTAAAATTTTATGATCATATATATGTCACACCTTTCTCTATAAATATAATACCTTCATATCATTACTGATAAAAATCACCAAAGTTAACTCCAAATAATGTGCAGTGTAATTTCTCACGTGAACTTTAAATTAGCGATAAGACCAAGATTTTACCATTTCAGTCCACATGAAAAAGTATCTAAATACCTTCTTTGATGCATCAATATATAACACAAAACCTTTTCTATTGAATGAAAGTGTAAGAATATTTTCACTAACTAAACTTATCTCGAGTTCATAGAAACAATTTCACTTTTATTTATCCAAAAGAACAAGACTCTCCTCATTTTTAACATTGTGAGTGGATTATATATTCAGGATAAATTATCCACAAAGAATTGATAATATCCACCCAAACCATGAAAAATAAGGATATCATTCAAAATGGTTGGATTGGTCAAATCTTCAATAACATCCTTCATTGATAGATCCATCGATATACCTCTCTATGAGATTATATGACCTAATGGAGAAACATTATGTCACCAAAATTCAAATGCGGTAAATTTTTCGTATATATTATCCTTCCTTTTGTTATTCGTATAAATCCTCCAATGATCTTCATGTTATTACATGATCGCAGAATATATAATAATATAATATACAACAACTACCTAAAAATGTTGAAGGTAATATCTTAAGACATTTTTCATTTAATACATGAAGATATCAAGATCAATGTTAAGACAAAATAGGATCACTATAAATTCAATGTTTCCATATAACATAATAATTTTTTTTTTAATTTATTTAATGTTGAACCACAATTTATCATATATATATCGAAGAAAAATATTGAAATAATATTTATCTCATTTTGATTGATTAAAAAATTATCAACATTGGGTATATGATACTTATTCTTGATTTTTATACTGGTTAGTTCTTGATAATCAATAAAGAGTCGCATTGATCTTTCTAGCTTGTTAAAAAAAGAATAGGTTCACACCACAGAGACTCAATTGGGAGGATGAATCCAGTATCATTATTCTCCTAGAAGTGCTTCTAAAATTTCAATAACTCAATATGGTTCATTCTATAATGATTATTTGAAATATTTGTATCATCGAGTAGAAAATATATTGAAAACACAGCTTCCAAATTTGGTGGAAGACTTGAAAAATCTACTAGATAGTCATCAATAAACTCTTACACAATCACCTTATTTCAATTTTGAGTTTGTACCCATACATTTGAGATATATAATCCTTTTAAATAGGATTTTATACCCATATAGGGGATGTAATTCCCAATGGAAGCTCATATTTATCCTCTCACCGATATAAAATCCTTAGTTGGTTCAAAATATCATATGAGACTTCCATTACTTGGAAACTAATATGGGATTTATATAAAAAACTAATCCAATCCCAAAATAAAATTAAATCCAACTAGAGAGATAATATAAGAATTTAAAATAATTATATTCCCACAAACTTCAATAGGATACGATTTTTATACATGATATATGATCTCCATACTATTAAGTGTCTTTATTTCTAATTCAACATCTATCTTTTTAGGGGGTATGATGATACCCTAATCAAATTATTTATATATAATATTGTGTCTATATTTGTAATCAACATTAATCCTTATTAGTTCTATGATGTATGGTATGTTCACTTCTCACCACTTCATTATCATTTCCCACATAAAAAATATTGATTGTGTTATATTTACCTATATCTCTAGGATTAAGAGTTTATTGAAATTTATAATCTTCATAAACCATCATATTTGAGAACTGGTTATGATAATCTACAAACTCCTTACATTTCAAACCCTAGAGTGCAGGTTGTGAATTATATTTCACTTTTCCTTCATTTCTTTCATTGAATAACGACTTCATATAACTTTGAAATTATTTTTCTTAATGGATTTATTTTTCAAAATTACAATATCCACTAATACCTAGAGGGATATTTCAGTCACGATTCCATCCAAACATCAAGAATAAGTAAAATATCATCTTATTCTATCTTTGAATTTTATTTTTAGAATTTTAGGGAATTTTTATCTATATTTTGTTATCAGAACCTTGATATTGATGGGTACCTATAATCATCATTTTTACCTTAATAGAACATTTAATAATTTATACATATCTACCAAAGAACATTATTGATAAATACATTTTTAAATTAGTTTTTAAGACAATGAATAATCAATCAATATTACATTCTTGTTAGATGATAATACCAGAAGCATACCTCGCAATTCATGCAAAAGTTTACTCGTATGTACTTACTAATTCATTATCCTTCTTCTTGATCTCATGAAATTCATTATCAATTTTCATATATTGAATATGAGGAATGTAATTTTTAAAAAATAACTATTGAAGCTAATCCCACTCTATAGAGTCTATTTATCCACATTCCCTTAAGATCTGGATAGGACACCACCATTGATATACTTCTCCTTCAAAATGATAAACTACTAAAATAACTTTTTCATAATCCAAATACTTTAAATTAATAAAAAAAATTTATTTATACTAATCCAATTCATAGAAATTAGGGGATCTGTAGACCCACCAATTGAAAGTTGATGTTGTCTCATTAAATAATAAACTGAGATTTGTTCCATACTTTTCTAATTTGGTAGCTCAATAATATTCATGGATTGATAAAGTTATGTTATCATATCAATTATATTTTTCATTATGAATCACATAAAATTTTTATTCTTAGAAGGGTATTCATTGAATTATATATCATATTATGTGTTAAAATTGTTTTTAGGTTCTGAACATTTACTAAAATCAGATTTCATAGTATGAGAAATAATAGTCAAAATGTGAAATCATATAATCATGAAAAATCATTCCTATGATTTTAAAATCATGAAACCTTATCATAAATCAATGAAACCATTAGTTTAACAATTTCTATCCATGATCATCACTTATTAAACTCATATACAATTGTTAATAAATAAAATTTGAATTAACCCATATCCACTAGAAAAGTCTCACAAGTTGTCAATCCATAAGCCCACCCACTATACACTGGTGGAGATTTATTTAATACTCAATACAATCCATTTAGAGTTTTTATCCATAGGTGAATTTATTAAACCACATTTGCATACATTATCCATTCAATGATTTAACTATTAGTAAAACCACACAATACCAACTTTACCAAATCCTTACAATGCTATCATATATGTAGAAATCTCCACAATTATTCTCAAAAATCTTCTATCCATAATATTCACATATAAACTAATACTTTTTATAATTCCAAATATAACAACCCATGATTTTCATATATATATATATTAAAACATATTAGATGAATACTTATAACCTAGAATTATGATCCATGACATATCCATAAATGTTCAGTGTATTTGGAAATTTGGTTTATTAGAAAATGGGTAAATAAAAGATATACGTTATCTCCCGCTATGTTCATCACAACTAGATCCATTTTTAGAAATATCATACATAATACATTTCTTCAGATTCTGTTGTAGATGAAATGTAATAAAGGGTGCTCTATGATTCATAGTATGGGTAATCAAGTGTGATATCAATGATTATTTAATGGTAACATAAGAATATGGTTATGAGAACATGAGATTAGCATTTTAAAACCAATCCCTTTATATCATAGTACATATTCATGAGTCATAATGTAAATATTATAATTTCATAATAAATTGATCATAATGGAAGAAAAAAATATCATCCATTCCATCATGATATTGGAATAATATGTAATATTGCGGCATACACAAAAGCATTCAAAATCTTAGAATTAATCCAGGATCACTACCAATACAATCATAGTGGATTGTGATCACTCCCCATTCAATATTTTTCTTAGTAAATGCACAATACCAAGAATATAATATTTTATATAATCAATTAATTAACTGGGATTAATCCAAATTCCATCTTATTATTTGTCAAGGTTAACTCAAAAGACTATCATGGTGGATGAATTCCAAAACTCAAATGGGTTCACCCACATTCTAGTTCTTATTATCTCATGACATATCAATATTTACTAAATCCATTAGAGGGATATATAATTACTTTCCAACCATTCACACAATAAAAATAATATATATCTTCTCCTCAAGATCCTAAAAAATCATCGTATTAACATATTAATACCTGTGGAATGAAAATAGGTTTCATAAACATTTCATCAAAGAATATCCTATGTAAAATAAATGGGCATCTTAAGAATATCATCACTGTAATACTAAAACATCATTATAAAGAATATGTACAATATAATTGAATTTTTTACAATGTAAATAACTATTAAAAAAGTATATGGTAATAGTTGAAAAAATCCAAAAATTATTGAAAGATTTCTTGAGGAAAATACACTATTCATTTTGAAATCACATATTTAAAATCAAAATATTTATATTTATTATAGGAAAAATGTCTATATAAATTAACCATGGAAAATTGTCAAGTAAGATTCAAATAATTGGGAGGCCATAACAATGATAAATTCCAGTCATACTGAGTTTTTTAAATAAATGATTCCATTAGCACTTTTGGTCAAAAGTAAATAGTACCTAGTTTGGGAAATGACATGATTATTTTATTGATTCATTTTCATATAATATTAATCATGGAAAAATTTATTTAAATAATAATAAGATAATGATAAAAAATTTCTTGAATAAAATTAAGGAATACATGGACATTGAAGGAAAATATTCCCAAATATATACAGAATAAATCCTCATTCACTTAAAAACATGTTCCCGGTCATTTTAAGTACCAAAGAGAGGAAAATGGTACAAATAAATGTAAAATACATTAATTAATATATGATAATAAAATTATAGTGATTTTTTAAATAAGTAAAATTTAATTTCCCTCAATTAAAATTCATGCATAAACAATCCTGATTAAAATTTGATCGAAACATAAATCCCTTTCCTAATGTTTGAAATTATTTGTAAGCAGTCTAACCTACAATATATTAAATTTATATTGATTATAATTCTGTAAATGAATAATTTATAGAAATAAAATATAATATATGATCCACTTATAAAATTTTTATAACCATTTATTGATATCTCTTTGATAAAAATATAGTTTTAGGGTGCTATTAGTTTCCTTTTTCATAGAAATTTTGATTTGCTAGTTTCGGTCCTTTTACATTTTTCTTGGTTACATATTCTTAATAATGTTAATAATGATATAAATTTCATATATATTCATTATTTAAATATTTATAATCATATGTAAAAGTTATATAAAAAAATGACTCACACCATTCACAGAGATGTTAGATCTTACGTACTCAAGAATGTTGTTTTCAGTTGCTAATGAAAAGAAGAAAAAAGATAAATAATATTTTATCCTTAAAAAACAATAATTATATAACAAATATTATATATAAACATTAACTACAGAATAATAATCGATCATGAATGATGGAGATGGAAAATGAATTATATAATTACAGAAGTGGTTGTCCACACTTATGCAAGAGTCATACAATTATTTAAAATTTAATGAAAAGATGTTTGATAATGGTGGTAACATAATCATAATAAAATATTAATTTATAATGGTTAATTAATATATTATTTTATGATAAATACCAAAGACTTGGTGTATATATAATAATAAATATATTGAATGTGTTCAGGTAGAACGACTACGTATTCCTTAATAGACCTGCTTTATATCTCTTCTTAAAGGAACTTGTAATGTTTCTTCAAAAAAATCCCCCTAATTAACATATATAAAAGTTAATAAGATAATTATTTAGAGTTTAGTCAAGATAATGGGATCAAAATGGTGTAAATAAGAGAGTGGAGTGGTGCCCGTTTATAAGTTGATGAGGGGACAGACATGGAATTTCCTAAAATAATATAATATAATAATGTCATGCATAATTAAATTTTTTTAAATTAAATAGGGATTTGAATTAAGGATAATATATTGCATAAATATTTTTGAATAATTGGATTTATGAAATGTTAATTATTAATCATACCTTTATCTCTTGGTTTAACTTACTCATCATTGGTGGTTGGATGGTAAGTTTTTGGGGGTGGATTGGAATGTCATTGGATCAATTCCTTGGGCACGCGTGTTTACTGAAATATATTAAATTAGAGCTTTTTTTACATTTTGGAGTAGGTAATAAACCCAATATCTCTTAGTTAAACCCCATGGTAAACCCATTTAAACCTTATCCATGGAAACAAATATTTATTGTTTTTCTCAATCATTAGGGAAAACAATTAAGTTGAAATTATAAAATTATATTAATTATATTTAATAAAAATATTTAATTGTTTTTTAAAAATTTAATTTCTCTATTTTAGTAAATCATTTAATAGTTTTTTTCCCAAAACTCAATAAAAACCATTTTAATAATAATGCTTTTTAAGAATAAAATTGAGTTTACCTTCATTACATTCCCTATAAAAATATAATATGAAAATTAAATATTTTATTTAATAAATACTTGATATATTTCATTAAAGACATTCATAAATAGTGATTATTATAATTTTTTTTTATAAAAACGCATTGTGGGCATAAAAAAAATATTTAGAAAGAAAATTATGCCAAAAAAATGAACTTATAAAAAAATCAAGTTAAATGATGATTTATTTTTTTATTAATTATATAATTTATAATTAAATAAGTATTATGTTAAATTATGATCAAATTAATTACATAGTGAGTCTTATTATTTAATATAAATGACAGTTTTAGAAAAAATTGTATTTTTCAATAGTCGCTGAAAATTTATTATATTACGAAAAATCCAAAACATTCACCCAATGTTAATGTTGATATGACGATTTAAAAATTGGTAAATGTTTTTATAAAAAAATTATAAAAGTGTTATAAATTTACTATAATATTCATGAAAATGATAAAATATAAACAATTACTAAATACAAAATTGGACAGATAAATAGACTTTATAGAAAATTGAGAAACTTTTTATTATGAATTAATAAATAAAATTTTCATATATAAAACCTTTGTAAATATTTTTAATAATTTAGTGAACCATATATATAATCTCCAACCAAATCACTTTTTTATAAATATATAATATATTATTTTTCATTTAGACAAAGGATTGTATATAATGAAATATATCAAATAGATTAAGTTTATTTCAAGGGAAATATATATAAAATCATGTTGTGTTAACGGGACTCACTCTCTTCAAAGCACCCTTTACGATTTTCTATCATTAATTCATGAATGAACACTAGTTTCTAATCCAAAATATCACTTTCACCAAAACATGACATTACGGTCACTATAACTCAGCATCTTGATAAACCGTAGCATCCTTGACCAAATAATATTGAATCATCAATGTGCATCACACCGGTAAAATTATCACCAAGACCAATATTATGATAGTATAATGACACACCAGGTGTGTTTCAATTACATAACACACAATCCACACAAGAAAAAATTAAAAATTTGATACTAAAACCTTATTTACTATTCCAAGTCGAACCAATTGGCCACCAAAAACCAACACAACCAAAAAAAGATGATGATTCTAGAAAGGTACCTATTGATTATAAATACCTCAATCGTACTTGATATGATGATATTAATACTATTACAACCCACTGTATTCATGTTTATGTTGAACAAAAATTGTTTCTCTTCCAACGAATTATATTCCAATGTACACCACGTAAACACATGACACCCCAAAAATCCACCAATCACAATACCTTATGACATATAGGAATCAATAAATATTTTTAACATTCAAAAAAAAATATGAACTGAATTAAAATAATTATTATGTGGTTTGTTCACTAGCATCCTACACTGGATATCAAACTCTCAACCATGAATTAAATCACTAATAACCAGAATCCATGTTAGATATCACGATTTTTTCTCCTGATTTTAAGCCCAAAATATATTCCCCACCCAACTTTATCTATCAAACAAACATCCTAAATTCAGTTCAGAATAAAAAATATTAGGTCCAACTCATATTGGTCTTTTGGAGTCACCATTTTCATTCAAACGAATTAACCTCTGATTCTGCACAGAAGAGATCACTTCACACATGACAAAGTCCATTCTCCCTACTATAAGGAGTATCATTATAGAAATATATCAATTCTTATAGTTATCTACCAAACCACTAACAAGACCATTTACAAACATAACGACTAAATGATACCTTCTGATCAACCAATTTAGAGGAGAACCACCAATTTCTTAATACACTAATACTACTTATAACACCATATACTACATTAAATTATCCATTATCAATGTGCATAATGTTCTCTAGAATCCCAGTAAAGGGTTATAACTTCCTACCAATATAATTCTCTTCGCATCAAACACGTTGTTATAGAGAACCATGACTTCACCAATAAAAAACCTGAGTTAACTGCACAATGGTATCGTGGTCCATTTTTTATATCTTCCACAACCATTGAGACACTCCAAAATAACTAACCACTAGACAACCAAAACCTATGATCTTTACACAAAATGTTCCAATTACTAACATCAAGGGCTATCCTAAACTAAATTCATCAGCAACTAACAATTATTATCTCCTCTCGGTTTATCCACATAACTATAAATATTCTTAAAATTAATCTCACAATTCAATTCCACTAATTAAATGACCCCATGTTTGTCCACTTGCATAAAATATCACATACCAAGGCATTCCAACCAGGGCATCAAAAGACCACTCTAACTCAAAAAGAGTTTTTCTTCATGAGTCATGAATCTCTATGTCTAGAATGGAATTCCATTTCAACTACTCATGAACAATGACTGTCCATTATCACCACTTAATAATTTCAATGATTTCCCCAAATGAAAAGGGTGAAACCTGAATAATATAAAAATAAGTATTAAAAAATATTACATGAAATGTGATCACATAAACCATAAACCACGAATGGTATGAAAATAGTACATTTACAGTCAAACTGATCATAAACCCTTTAATAAAATATGGTATATGGGATCATTGATTAACCAAAATCATGAATAAGATACAAAAAAGGATTTTTACATAGATTAAAATAAACAAATAAAATAGTTAATTTTTTTTAAAGAAATGTGCCTTTTTTACATTGAAATAAAATAATTAAAAGGCTACAAAATGTTAAAAGAAAAAATTTAATTTAAAATAATCTTTTCAATTTGTAAAGTAACATTCAAGACATTAAGGTTTCATTATGGAGGAAAATTCCTCTCATGTCGTATATGTTAAAAAATTAATTTCTTCTATATTTTGTCGAAAAGTCATAAATTACCTTTTTTGGAAATTGAAAAAAATATATTCCTTTCATACAATTTTATAAAAATTATAAAATGGGTAATATGGCCATAAAAATTTGTAGAATAATATTAATAATATTTTGGAAAACAATTTTATGAATCATGGACATGGATGATAAATATTCCCAACCAGATACTTACGTACAAAAGACCCCGAACAACATTGAGATTGTGAAATTAAACATTTCCATGTACTTTCAATTAGTTGAATGTTATTTAAACTCTTGTATAATGGTATGAATTATATTATTAATTTATACTAGTAATATGACAATATATATATTTATTATATCAAACATGATCTTATATCATTCTATTACCATTGTTTTGGGTGTTAACTACTTCATTTTCATATGTATGTTTTGTTCCATAAGTGAAATTTATTATGTATAGGATATATATATATTTAATATATATAAATATATTAAGTTCATAGATATTATATTTACTCATTATATATATATTTATAATCATTTATTATTGGTTAACGGGGAAAATGAATCTCCTCACTTCGTGGAGATGGTGGGTCGTACGTTCACACGAGCGACAATATCATTCCATTAATGGTGAAAGGGTAAGTAATTAGAAAGAATATTAATTATAAATAATCTATATCATGTTTTATTTATTATCTATCTCCATTATATCAATCATTATACCCATCCAAATAAAGTGGTGGTGAAAAATAAATTAAACCACGATATGGAGATGGTATGCCAAACGTACGAATATTCAGTTCATTTTTTCATTGGATGGATAGAAGGTGGAATAAAGTTATTCCATAATAATAATAATAACATATCTTCTAATATATGATATTTTATTTGTTATTTTATAATGGAAACACCACATTAATATGATGTATATGAAGAAATTATGTTCAATGAGTTGGAAAAATAATTACCTCTTTTACGGTGGAATTCCTTTTGATTTCTTCTCAGTGGATCCAGAGATGGAATTTGTAGAAGATTAATACATAAATAACATGTATGATGATATTTATAGGAGAAATTGGTAAGTTTTGATAGGTATATATGGCTCAAAGTGGTGTGAGGAAGTGAGGAAGGAGGTTCCCTTTTATAATTGAAGTAAGGGTCACTCTTGGAAACTCTAAGAATATTAAATTAATAAAAATTAATTTTAATTTAGAAATGAACAAAAATATATTTATTTATAAGCTTTGATGATGATGGGTCAAACTCCTCTCAACAAATAAATTTTTGACATATTTAGGTCACATTCTTATCCTTGTCTTTTTTCTTTAACACTTATTTAATCTCTTTAACTCTTTCCATGACTACATGTGATTTTACTACATAAGGGATAATATAGTAACTAGAAAATGTAAAATTAACCTGAAATGTGTCATGTATGATAGTTTTTATATTATCCAAATTATTTGGTTGAATTTCAATTTTTTATGATTTTTATATCATTTAATATTTTTTTTAATATTACATTAATGATAATTTTGATACTATTAATTACTTTGACTTTTAAAAAAATAAATAAAAATGATATCTTTTAACTAACACTTCTAATATATCCATAAAATTTCAAAGTTATATGTAATATTCATAGATGAAATTAATTATGTAAAATTATATATTTTTTAATATTTTTAATATATTTTATTTTATATTTTGATTAATTAAATAATTATTGTATCATTGTTGAATAAGACATTAAGGTACTTATTTATTTCATAAAATAAAAAAAATCATGATAAATATATTCATGTTATCTTTCAATTGATAATTTTTAGTCAAATTTCTCTTCTTTACAAACCAATCTGAAAAATGATATAGTTATTAACAAATTTTTGTATTACATGTTTATCTTTTCTTTAAATAAAATAAAATAAATATTAAACTCTCAACCTAGTGGTTAAAAAGGTCATAATCTCAGCTCAAGAATGGTTTCATTATATAACCCCTTGTCCAATGATATTTGGACTAGTTTTAGAGTAATTATATAATAATTATATTATTATTTTTACCGTTAATCACTTGATTTACCTTTAACCATGTAGATAAAAAATTACTAATATTACTATTCATAATGCCCAAAAATTAAATAAACATATTTACATAATTTGGGACTATTGATTCCAAATTTGGATCCCATTTTTCAAAATTGAAAGCAAATAAGTTTTATTAATTTGTTTAAAGATAATCTTGTCGACAGAACGAGAAAATGTGTTTTTAAAGTGATACATTAAAAATATTGAATTGTTTTTATATCCAACCTCAATGTGAACAAGATTATGATGACATAAATAAGATTAAATGATAAAATTTTAATATAAATATAATTTAAAACCAATTAAAAATAATAATTTATCACTATAAATTATTTAGATGCTTTTTTTAAATTAAACTCCAAAATTTTATCACTATTGATCAAAACATGAAATTTATTAAAAAAATACCCAAAATAAAACCAATGTAAATTTTTATATTCCTATTTCAATGAAGATGCATTTTTTTCAAATAGAATTTATATAAGTGTCAAAAACTATATTTAAAATAAGTGTTTCATCAAAAGGCTATAATTTTTTTTTACAAAAATATAGTATTTTAATGCGTAAAAGTTGATTCATTCCTTTCTTATTCCTAAGAAATATTTTGGATGAATATTAAATATATAAATTCATAATATGGTTAGTATTATTCACTCTCACTATTTTAATGGTTGTGTTATAATATTCAATTATTAATAGATTATGGTGCATTCAAACTCTGTGTTTCATGGAACACAAGCTAATAAATTTATTTAAAAAGAAAACATATTGTAAAATCATGTGGAGTTTCACTATTCATTGAATAAACCAAAAAATATAACCAATATTAAACCCCAACCTTTTATTTTGTGTTACATAACTTAAATGTATCTATACTCTTGGTATTTAAGACACCTTACAAGACCATCCTAGACTACATTAAAGGATACTAATATGCATGTTTCATTTCATCAATGAAAACCTCCCTTAAAGAAATAGCCTTAATTATCCCTTCACAATGAATTATTATAATCAGCTTACTACCCAGTATCATAGGACCCCACCTTATTTTATCTAAAGTCACCTTTCTAAGGAAAAATGTTCTTAAAAACTAAAATAAGGTTTTACTATGGTCATTTCCCATAGAATATCATCTAGAAAATATCTCTGGATAGGTCATGTACATATCAAAATTAGAACAAATGCATTGATAATCGATATATTCCTAGTTTATATAAGAATAATTTTATTGGGTGATACATGTATAACTTTGCAAAGACAGAATTTTAAACCTTAATTAACTGGGTCTATCAATTGGCTTCTTTCATAGGGTTTTATACTAAGGAAATTAATGACTATAAAATATTCAGTTGGGTTCACTACATCACTCGTGCACATAAGTACCACATTGTCACTATCCTCAGCATCACCGTCATCATTGCTCAGGAGCACCCCAATATAGTCACACAAGACCTACTATTATATGTATACAGACATAAGAGATCAGAAAAAATAAAATCACCAAGAAATCATTTGTGTAATAAAAGTAAAATTTATTAACACTAAATAGTTGAGTCCTCTATAATTAGTACAATCACACACATGCATCATATGAGTCATGCATAACCTATATGCTGAATATGATGCATTTGAATCCTCTTACCAAAATGGAAAAGGGGAAAATCCATATGAAATCAAAACTTCGCAATCCATGTATATCACATGATGTTAAAACATATAATCATAACAGTGCAAACCAAGAAAATTAATTCAATTCCCATGTATCCTTGACTTCCCCCAAAATTGGTGCTCGTGGTGAGCCAGTATGAATTTGATCACATGTTTTGATACATCCCCATTTCAATTATCTACCAAATACCAAAAATAAGAAAATAAAATATAGATTCATCCCCAATACAATTTCACAACACCCCAACCAAAATCATCAGTTTTGAGACTGTATTCCACATAACCCCGTGTGTGCCTCCCTATTTGGTAGGGCCTTCCAACTAGTATTAAGAATATAAGGTGAAATAATGGGAAGAATATAACCACAATAAGAGTAAACTACAAAAAATAAACAACCAAACACACAACAATATAAAATTATAATAAAAAAATAACATATCATCAATATAGTATCAAATAGGAATCTAAAGGCTCAACAGTTACAACTAGAAAAAAGTCTATGATCTCTCACTAGGGTGCCCATATACAGGATGTGAAATCATAAAAGAACATAAAATATTCTCCCACTACATGGAACATCTCATCCCATACTTGAGACTCCTAGAAAGATATCCTACAAGATGATCAAACTCAGTCCATAACCTTACAAGTACGTGAAAGAAAATATGGATTCTAAGATAATCAATTTGTTAAGGATGCATTAGTTGGGTTTGAGTATATCTCAGTATGATAGCACCCATAGTGTTATGTAAGTAAAATTTAAATGTAGTTCATGTGCATGTGATAATCTTAACAAAAATAAAAAAATCATTACATAATGATTCAAGTATAACATTTCATGACCAATGCACAAGAAAAAACAATCAACAACATACTGAATGGTTATTCCCTCACCGAGACACTATAAAGCTTGACCATACCTACATTGGATCCATGCAAGAAATATCATATTCCCATATCTTCACCCATCCACATCGATGGGATATTTCAAAAAATTAGATTATACACCCCCCCTTAATAGTATAGTCCAATGAATGTCGACCACTCATATGAAACATCCCTCTTAGGGTATAGTCCAATAGGATCTACACACATTCTCAATAGAAGAAGATAGAAAAAAAATGAACATAAGATTTAGGAAATAAATTTCATATCAAACATCACATCATAAAAAAATTAGGATGATAGGTCAAATATCAAATCAAATCAAATAGTGTTATAGTCATCATAACCCAAATAATAGTGACAAAAACATAGGTCCATAAGGATACCCAAACACACCTCATGTCATAAAATGTCATCATAGGTCTCGGGTTCTATAAATGCACACCATGTGGTCAAACATCAACATAGGTCTAATGGGATAAAAAAACACCATGTGATCAAACATAAATTATAGGTATTATAGGCTACACACATACACTATATGATCAAGATTTAACACAAGTGTCACAAGATTCAAATATATTCAAAGTGATCAAACCATATGATTTTCGATGTAGTAATGTGGATTGGAAATACATAACTAGTCACACCTCAACCATTGGTGGCCTATAAATAGGGGAAAAAACAAGGTCCAATGTGGCCCTTATCACCCCGTATATTTACTATGCATATTCATTTATTTATTTAAAAAAGGATGATAATTAAATAATAAAACATGGGACTATATCTCCCATATTAATTGATTTGGTAAATCAATTGAAGTGTATTCTATATTAATCATCTCACCATAATTAATTATGTATCATTCACCTAAGGTGGTGACCTTCATATCACATGCTAACAAACAATATATATTATCTTATGGTAGAGTACACAGGCCCACCAACCACAAATTAAGCCATCCCCTTCAGTGAAAAGCTCAATATATTTTTACAAGATGGAAAAGTCCTTTTGGCCTCCAAAAATGACGTAATGTTAAAATATTACCACATATTAATAACCATAAAAAATCTCCCATGTATGGTCCAAAACATTCATCCAACATTGTTAATATAAGAATACATTTCATAAAACAACAAAAAATTATTATTTTAATTTAATTAAATTATAATCCATTGAATAAAGCTATCTAATAACACAAATTTGCTACAAAATTTTCCAAATAAATTAAAGAAACTCATGGAACACTCCATATTCTAATACAAGTAAAATAACAAAATCAATTCTCGGTTTCTATTGTTGATTCACCAAAAATTGTCCAAAACCGAAGAAAGTATTATAAATAGATGTTTTAGAATAAAAGATCACATTAAATACATATGTTCATAATCTTGATACATCCTCTAGCTATTTATGTCAAATTCAACATAATTCTCGGTAAATTCCCCCAAGATATGATGGAATTTTCATCCAATGCTATATCTAAAATCTTGATATATACAAATCAATTACACATATAATAAAGGATAAGTGAAAATTGAAGAGGAAAAGAATATCAAAGGATTTAAAGTGTTAGAACAAACCATGAGAATTATCCATGATGAAGGACACAATGATCATCCACCATAGGAGGAGAAATGAGGATGATATTGATGATGAAATAAGGTTCTTACCCATTCATCTCAAAAACATTATACATGGTAACTTAAAGCATAAGTGATATGGCAGTGAAAATATAAATAAATCACTGAATAAATACCTACCCAACACGCCCCACTTGTTTGCCAAAGTAGGTTCACCTGTTTACTAGTGAGAATTGTAGGGTAGAAGTGGTTATTCCCACCTCACCATCTAACTATTATAGTATCTATGACTAACTAGTTAGTCTTTCAAATTAGTTAGGTTACTTTTGACCCCATTGGAATGTCTGTGGCTACTATAGTAGTCCTGACCACATTGATTTGCCTCCAATGAATTCTTAAGCCACTTTTCCAACTAAAATATACTTTATAATTATAACATAACCTCTTTATGATGAAAAAAATTGAAGAATCTAATTCTTACACTTAGTTATCCAAAAAATACATCTATAATTTAGAAAACCCAAATTTACTCCAAACATTTGAAAATCATAATTATGTGGGTTGTTACATAGAACATTGACATCAATTTAATACAAATACATAATATAAAACACATATATAATACATAATTCGACATTAATTTAAGTAAAACCATAAATATTTTATTTTTACAAGACTTCAGCAAATCAAAATGAAACTGTGTGCAGACAATGTTATAGGGAACATTATTGTTAAGATGCATGAAGGCCCCATTATCTTTGAATGATTATATCTTATATTAGTTTAATCATTCATGAACCATAACATGGGATAAATTAATTTCAGTGAGGGGAGAGGAAATTATAAAAAGAATTTTTAATCTGTGAAAACATAACAATACACAATAAATTATGGATCCAAAACCACCCAAAATCAAAGGTTATTTAAGGGAAGAAAACACCTGGCTATATGGGGTTTATTAACACTAAGGAGAGGGGGGAGGGCATTTGACCCTTCAAATAACCCAAGGGGGGAAATGATATTTTTACCAACTAAAATACCTACAGGATAGGTGATACACACTTTTAGAATAAAAGTTCCCCTATATAGACACTTTTTATCCCATTGATTCCTAGTATTTATATGCTAAAATTGAGAAGCATGACCACCCTACCCTACTTCGGTGTTTCTCTCACTACCCCAGCTACTGCCAAGACATTAAATGTGACCAAAATACACAACCAAAGTAGTTTGATAACTCAAAATCATTTTCGAAACTCTAGTTAAAAATTTATCCAATCCATTAACTGAATGTTTAAAAGTCCTTTTGAAATATTCACACCAGAAAAAATATTGTGTGCTACAATAGTGGCTTAAAAAATAAAGAAAAATTAAATATTGGATACTAAATATTCTTATTAATATTACATATGGATTCTAAAGGCACCTTATACATTCTCTTTTCATACCCGTATATAACTAGATTGGATGATGATACATCTACCTCTTTATACCCCATCTTATAGAATGTTCGGGTAGGTAAATGATTGAACCTAGAGCCATTATTCACCCATAAATAGTGAAAATTGACATAATAGATCTCTTATAAGGGATATAGGTGGTGTATGTGGCCCCATTCGATAGATCCCTCATCTAAACTGGAAATAGAGATGATGTTCATGATATCATTGGGATGGAATTCTTCCACATAGTAGGATTTAGTGGAATCCACCTCAGTATCATTTTTAGAAAGTATTTTTAGGGCCTCTATGAGAGTCTCAAGATGTGACTTTGACAAGAAGAGAACATATATAATAGATATATAGTGTTTAATTTTTATTAGATTCCTTTTCACTTCACAATTCTATGCTAGGGTCATTTTTTCCTCTCTTGGGTTTGTTCTATGAAACAAGTCATGGAAGTCCCATATGGCTAGGCCAAAGATACACAATCGATATTAAATGAATTCTAATTATGGTTGGGTGGGTGTGGATAAACCAAATTTTATAAAAAATAAAGGGTATATAGATCCATACTGTAATGTTTTATGTATTTTTGTTCTTATTTTTTTGAAGAAGTGATTTATTTATTATTTTAGTAGTATAGATATAATTTTTAAAGATAGTACACATTTCATTGTTCTTAACTGAGGGTAGTTTTCCCTTTTCTTGATTCAGTCACCGAATGGTTCCAATATAATTCAAAAAATGTTATTCATTCCTACGATCAATGCATTAATATTATAATCTAATGGAATTAATGGAGAAATATTGTAGTTTCTTATCATTGGCATTTTACTATTGTTGATGGACCTTGGAAAATTCATCCAATGTTGTAGGAATAATGTCTACGAGATTGTAAAATATATTAGTAACCTATAGGGGATCATTACTATCATTAAATATCAATTTACACTCCATTTTATCTTATGAGGTTTGTAAGAGAGTTGGAATCAATAGATATGATGAGCCGGTTGGAGGGTAACTTGTTGATTCATTCATGAAAGAATACTCTGATGGGAATTAACATTTGAATTTTAAGATAACTAATCATCAAAATTTTATGCTTCTCAAGTCAATAATTTTTTATAGTATTTGAAATCATAATTATCATTAGGTATGGTGGAAATTCATGTAAAATGTACTCAACAATTTCCAATCCCGAGTATCCATTTATTAACCATTTTTCAATGTTGTCCTTAAATATAAAGAGGTATTATATGGTGGGTTAAATCAACCTATCACACGTGATATAATTGGAATAGTTATTCAATTCAGGTTTATATGGTATCCATATTTTTGAATTCAAAAGGATTTTATTTTCCACATAACATATGAATATGTTATGGACTTACTCATTATTAAAGGAGTAGATATTGGTTTTCAAATTAGTAAATGGATTGTCATCATGTCCTGACTAGGGAACTAGGCCAATATTAATAGCATGATCTAATGGATAGAAGATATTGTTATATGGGTAAACCTATTTCTAAATAAGAAAATGGGATAGTGATTGTATCCCAAAAACTATCTCTACACTGGCTAAAATTCACACAAGTCTAGGAGGTGGAAGATGTGATATTTTATTCGTTTATAGCATGGAATATATAATAATTTTCCCTTATTAGTAAATTATCATAATTTTCTTGGGTATTATAGGGAGATGAGATTCAATAAAATCTTATCACATATGATCTCCATTTACATTCCCTACAGCTGCTCTTTTGGGAGATATATTTTGGTGGAATACATTAGACCATTCTACCAAGTTATGTTGTCATTTTCACACTCATTGTAATATTTTATCTCTTTGAGAGATTGGATACAATCATCCAATGCACTGTGTAGCTTAATTGGTAGAGAAATTTCTAAATACAAACTTCCAAGATAGTAATGAATATTGATGTGAGGTTAATATGATTTAAAAAGGAAGGCCCATAAAATATATGAATTAAGTAGTGGAGCATGGATGCCTTCTACTACTATGGGGTCCCCAAATTTGGGCCACACAATTAGGTTATTTTTTAGAGGTGTTTCTTTTTTTCACATGAACCATTGAATGAATAAAATATCATGTGTCTGAAATTTTGGTAGGGGAAATATTTCACCCACTCTAGGTATAACTTCTTTTTTGGTTATACTAAATAACATTTCATCTCAATGGATTACATGTGATTTGTAGGGGAAATGAACATATAATCACGGAATGATTCCTTAAATTTTTATCTCTTTTTAGCTGACACAGATGTGAAATTAAGTGGTAATGGTTTGGATGTTTGAATTCATGTATATCCCCCCAAAGCGAGTGATATGAGCAATTCAAGTTTCTGTATCGAGTATGTAAATGTAACTCCATGAGATTTTGTGAAAAGTGTTTTTGAATGAATTTAAAAATTTAATATTTTTTGTTACATGTAACACTAATTTTAGTTTCCATTACATGAAACGTAGATTGTATCATATGTTTTAAAAAATGCTAAGTTTAAAAGAAACGTGGCATACTCTTAAAATATAATTATTTTAATAATAGTTATCACATAACCATTTAAATTTAAGTTAATAATAATATTGAATAAATTATGAATATTTATTCATTACAAACAAATATGGAATAAATTATATGGTGACCAATTAATTTGGAATAAAAATAAAAACAATTTTAAAATAATGAAAACCTTTTAAAGAAAATAAATTTATATGTGCACAAATATGTTTTGCCTCACAAAAATTAATAAATCCTCCATTGGTGAATTATTTTAGTTGAAGTTATATAATATATATTGAATAAAATGTTTCAAATTTATGTTATGTGTCTTTTGGACAATATATAATAATAAATTTAATTTTACACTTAAAATGTACTTAAAAAATAGTTGTATCTTCTTTTGCACACTTATTTTAAATCTTATTTTTGAGACTTTTATAAAATTTATATTTATTAATAAATTTAATTTTTTAAATCATTATATCAATATTATCTTTTGGGAAATTTTTTATAGTTTCCTAAAATGATATTTTTTTAATGAATAGTGAAAATACATAATTTTAATTAAAGAATTCCATTTTAACGGTATTTATTAAATTAAGATACAAATAAAAATGTTATTAAAGTAATATTAGTTTAATTGAATATATATTAATAAAATTTAGGTCATATTAATAATTTTCATATTTAATTTAAATATAAATCCTTTGTAAACTTTTGAAAATTTTCACATAGAAAACTTGCTTTCTTATTAGGTCTGAAAGGTAAATTTTAAATTAAAATTTTATACTTCTATGAATTGAAATTTAAATAATGGATTCCATATTTGGAATAAGGGTAATTTATATTATCTAATAAGTTCAACATAATTTTATACTAAAATCATGTTTTGTTAGGTTAATGGAATGATATACAACCATCTCCTCTTCCATCAAATGGGGTAAAAAACCATCATTAATGTATATGACGAAATACCACCTCACAAACTAATGTGCTTCATTTTTCCATTAACGTATATCACAATTGGTTATGATGATAGATATAAAATATATATATTTTATTTATAATATAAATATACGTCTTCTGTCATTATATCATCTATACATTTTTTACATTTCATTCTATATAGGAAATGATTATGTAGTTCTTGTTTATGGTGGAATACATCCTCACGAAATTATGTGATTTTTTCCCTAACACATTAAATTGAGGATAATAAGGACAAATTTAATAAAAATATGTGATATACATGAAATTATAAGGACATTAATAACTTATTTATCATTATTAAACGTTAGTATATAAATTTATTTTTTATGTTTTTACTCACAGATACATGATAATGTTGTTGGTCATTTTGTGGACTACAACATTTACAAAGGGATGCGACACTCTTTTCCTTAACAAACCACATGGATGATATGTATACATATATTAAAATTTATAATATGGTATTTATTATATTATGATCATTCTATAGATATAAGATATTACATACCTTCTTTCCATAATGGTCATTGAAAATGGAAACGTTACTCATGAGTACATACGACCAACCATCTCCATGATCATAACATACATAATTTATGAAAATGATCTTTAATGACTTGTCATAAAATTATAATTGAAGTATAATTATGATAATTATTTCATGATTATTATTTTGGATATTATTGAATCATAAGAAATGTAATAGAACTGATAATAACAAATCAAAACATACATGAAAAACAATGCAGTTATTACCTAAAATGTGAGTTTGATATGGAATTGCTAATAACTGGGTTATAATGTTACATAAGTAAAAAATATATGGTATGATATACGTAATTTTGTTATTTTATAAATTTATAATACACTTTTAACTATTATAAAAAATTCTTGAATAAGTACAAAGGACGTCGAGACTTACGGTAAGGGATTTCAAGTCTCTCTTTCTTTCTGAGAGACATATAAAAATTCCCTAATCATTTATTTTATATGGTTTATATACTTTACATTAATTTATTATATTATTATTATCCAGAAAAGTATTGGGATTTACATATCAATTTTAATAACTCCCTTTCACAGGTTTTATAAAAAAATGTTAACAAATTGGTAAGGTATTTTTTGGCTCAATTTTCATTCATTGGTAAATATTTTATGCTATAAACCTATATTCATCAATAATATTTATATACTAAACCTTTTAAATGTTATATAATGAATATAATTATTTTAGTCATATTATAAGTTTAATTTATAATTATTATATCATATGTATTAGGATTCAAATTTACCAAATTAGTAAGTATTTTATGTTACAATCTCATTACTTATTGGGATCATTTATAATTATACTTAAAATGAAAAAACATAACATCTATCACTCAATAAACTCATGAATTTGATTATTATCTTTTTATGTAATGATAATACATTTTCCCCTTTATTTTTCTCTCATTATGAATAAAAGAGTTCAAAAATAATGATTTTAATAAAAAATAATCTTTTCAATCGAAATCCCAAATTCTTCCGAAAACATGTTTTCTAAAATCATTTTTGTTTTTTTAACATTAAAAAAATGATGTATTAATGAAATTTTTATCAATTAATTTTTTTACAAAATATTTTTAATGTATTTTTAATGTCATTTTATAAAAAATTCATATTTTAATTTTATGTAAAATTTGAAAGGACCATTTTCTTTTATTATGAATGGAATGAACAATATTTCCTACTATTATTATATCTCAATGATCTCAAGATTCCCTTCCAAGTTTTCAGATTTATTTTCAATGAAAATTAATCCCTTAAAATTTGGAAAATATTAAGATTTTCAAAAAATGATTTTAAAGAATAAAAGGACTTGGAAAATGATTTAAATTTTCTTCCATGTTGGAAGACTATTTTCATAAGTTAATGTTTTCAATGTTTTTATAAAGATTTTTTATATGATTATAAATTTTATTTTAAAATAATAGAAATCCAAAAATATTTTATGAATTTTTAGTTTAAAAACATATTTTGAAATAATAGTTTTCTTCCTTAAGAAAAGTTCCATGTGATATATCATTCAAAATAAGTTTCTAAATAAATTTGTGTCCTTTCATTTAACATATTATTTTATGCGGATGTGAAAAATGGATACAATTTTTAATATTTAAAAATAGTTTTATGATGAAAATATGTTTATGAAACCCATTTCTCTTCCTTGGGTTATACCATGATAAAATTATTATTAAACTTTATTATTTTTATGTGTTATGCTATAATTAAATGATGAAATGATAATGAAATATATATATTTTACAAAAGTTATGATATGATGTTTTTTTGAAACCCATGATATTTCATGATTTATGATAAGATAAATGATTTTTGATCTTGTGGCCCACATACTTATGATTTTCATTATGTAATGGGTGTGGTATATATATCCCTCTAATGCATTGGGTAAATATTTATATCTAATGAGATAGATATGACTCAAATAGGGAGTGAAATAGGTTCAGTAAGGGACTTTTTCCATTATGATAGTCTTAGAAATGAACCTTGACTACTATAATAGTTTGGGGAGTAAACCCATTCCACTCTAATATATATGGATGTTATACTCAACTATATTGAAATAATTTTATATGCTTATGTGTATGAAAAAATACTATGTATTTTGTCAATTTTATGCTCTTAGGGATCATGTTCTTCGATTCCCATACTGTTAAAGTCTTTTGAACTATCAATATATAATCCATGACTCATGATTCTAATCTATGATATGAAGGGTCTAGTTTTCAAATTTTATTCTCATTTTCTAAAACACTTTCTCATGGAAATATAATGTATCTCCATCTTTTACCCTTAATGAGCATATGATCTCACCATTTTTTCCATTCCCTGGGTTATAAAAAATGTTATTTAAGTTGAATTACTAACAAGGGAATATCTTTATTGGAGATGTTGAATATCTTTCACTAAATTATAAGATTGTGTACTTGGTATCCAAATACAATAAAATATTTTGTTCCTCATGCATGTTTTTTATTAATGTATTGAATATTCATCTAAAGATATATAATTTCCATGAAAGAGAATCTTGCATTTCAATATTTGGTATCATAAGAAAGTTTCAGTTAACCTCCATAAATAAGGATGAGAGAAAAGTTATTGATATACCTAGGTTTATTTCTAAGGATATTTTAAGGGATGTCTATAAGGATATATTTAAGTATGATTGAATGTATATACAAAATATCCAAGTATTTTGGTAAAGGATGGATTAGCTTATATCTATGAAATTAAATCCATGTCTGGATACTACAAGTCAATGTGACTCTATCACATAGGTACATAAGGGTAATAACTACAAAATAGTCACTTGGGGGTAGACTATATCGTCACCTGGTGCATGATAATGAGCGTTTTTCACAACTGGTTTAACAATCTTGGGGGATATGATTTGTAAATTCACAAACTCATTATGAACCATCATAAATGATTTGTATAGATGATGATCATGGATAACCTAGGTAATAATTAAGGTGTCCTATATTTAAAATAATGATTATTGATTTAGAAAAAAAATTATTTTTCAGAAAATGTGTTATTCCATTATGATTAGCATTACTCACTCGAATATTTTTGGTTTTAGTTAATAGCGGGAACTATAAGAAGCAAGGTCAACATCAAATGTGAAATAATTTTTTTTTGATGAAAAACCAAATGGGATGCTCATTGGAGTGAAGGTATTCTGATTATACCTCACAATTAATCATATGACATGATTAATAATGTGAACTTCAACCAATAGTCGGACTCACCAAAAAAGATAACTATATAGTTATTTGAGATTTCAGGTAGTGGATATCATGGAGGAATAAAGATTTAGTTTTCTATAAGTTGAGAATGTGGGAAGAATCACTTAAAGGAATGTCTCTGAGGGGTGAGAGTATTCTTTGGGTTTGGAAAATAAGGACACAAAACAAGTAAATACAAAGGGAAAAATGAAATGTTCAGTAAACACAATTGATAAAAAATAGTGTTCTCCCTAAGGTATCAATGATAGTTTAATATTTCAAATATGGATTGTATGTAAATTATGATAATCGATGTCCTATGTGGAAATATTAGGAAGATAATTTGCAAGGTTATATGAGTATTGGATTTTATATTGATGATGAAGAGTCTATGATTAAAAAATTAATGGAAATTGGTATTAAGGAATACAATGGTGAAGCCTATTTATGTGTTTGAGAAGGAACTAGGAAATTTTATGTATTTAGTTATTTTTATTCAAGGATTTTGTTATATGAATCATGAAATATATAATAATTTTTTTATAGATGTTTTTATTTAAGTATTTTAAATAATTTATTGAATGGTACAGATTACCTACAAAATTAATTTAATGGAAATGATATATTTTATTTAAATCACATGATTATGTGAAGTTAACACTTAATATGTTCCTAATGTTTAGAAAATTGTTTTTATCTAGAAAAAATAGATGATTGATATGGATAATGAAAATTTTTATAGTTTTAATTATCTTGGAACTAAGTAATGATTTGTTTTATAAGTAGTTTTTGATATTATTGATGGAGTCAACATAATTTTTTGGATTTAGGGAATAAATCCAACAATCTATGTTTTATGTAATTAATGATGAACCATGTATGTTTTCAATAAGGTATTATGGTAATTTAGGTTATTTCCATATTTTAAAATAATTCCTGAATAAGGTATTCACATGTTAGGTAAGTGAAAAGGAAGATATACTTTATGCTATATGGAGGGTTAATATTAAGTTAATTTTGATTAATTTAGTTACTTTATTTATAACTTATAAACTTTTTTTGGGTTATAAGATCAACCATTTATGGAATGGTTTATGTTAAACATTCAGTGAGGTTTTAGAGATTTCCTTATTACTTAATTATATAAATATTTCACTATATTGGAAACCATTGATAATCTGTTTTTAACTGGAGATAAAAGGAATGACTTATCATTCTATTTTAGATCTTATTTTGTGCTTCCGACATGAAAAATTCAACTCTTAGAGTAAAATATGAAATGTAAATTGTTCAAGGAACAACCAAGGGTGAGTTTGTGCTTATGAAATAGATTAATAATAATAATAATAATAATAATAATATATTCTTATGAAAATTATTCAACTCTAGGAAAGAGATATTGACATAAAATACTAACCTACTATCATTATTTATTATGATATCAACAACCTTTTTCATGATTTTTTGGTTTATTTTATTATGGTATTCAAATTTCTCCTAAAAAAGTTCTCTATCACTCTCCATCAATATTTGGGTGTTAGTTCTCTATGTTATGACAATGTTTTCACTTTCTACATATGATCTTATTTTTGAAAAAATAGTATATATTATTCTTGATGACTTTCGCACATCCCATTTTCTTTTTCATGTGGATGTTAAATTAACCCTTCTTAAGATTTATGTTTATGTGAAGGAATTTTTAAATGTTAAACTATTAATTATTGAGATAAATCTGAGAGATAAATTAATTTGAAGGGGTAGTATGTAACACCATGAGATTGTGTGAACTATTATTTAAAAAAATTAATTTATTTTTTTGTTATTTTGTGTAACATGAAATAATGATTTTATATTTCCTTACATGAAACACTAAGTGTAGCTTCTGTTACATCTAATGTTGAGTTTAAATAAAATGTGACATCCTATTAAAATAAAAGAATTTAATTTTTTATTTATCTCATCGTAATTTAAATGGTAGGTATGAACAAAATTAACTAAAATTTGATAATAAATTCTTTACACACATATATATATTTAATTCTTCAATGACCAATTAATTTGGAATTAAAATAAAAACTATTTGTAAATAGATGAATCCTTCTAAAAAACTATTTCTATGTGCGTAATTTTTTACATAAATAAGCTAAACAAACCAATTTTGGTTAATTATTTTAATGAAATAAATATACTATAAAATTTTAATTAAAAATTTAACATTCATATTATGTATTTTCTATACAATAAATAAGAATAAATCTAATTTCATTCTTAAAATGTACTTCTCTAAAAAAACAGTCATATCTTATTTCGAAAGCAAATTTTAAAATATATTTTTTACACTTTTAGATTTTTTTTGGAAAAATAAAAATAATTCTTAAGAATATTATATTAAAATTATATTGGTGTGATTTTTTGATAATTTGTTGAAAAATAATAATTTTTCATGAATAATGAAATATATTAAATTTTAATTGAGAGGTGTCTTTTTATTTAAATTATTTATAATGATAAATTATCTTTTAAATATCTTTTAAAATAAATTTTTTTAGATTATATATATATATTAAATATATTTTGTTTGAATCATTTTTATATTTATTTTTCAAATAAAAAATTGAAAAAATTATGAATATCTTCTCTTTGAAAACCTGATTTCTCATCGGGTCCACGAGATTAATATTAAATTATATTTTTCCCTTTATTTGATTTTAATTTGAAAAAAGGATTCCATATTTTTAATAATAATAATTTATATTATCTAATAAGGTCAAATTAATATTTTAGAAAAATTAATAGTCTAAACAGTAAAAAATAGACACCACAGATAAAGTAAAAATGAGATTACCTAGGGGTTAAAATAAAATTATAAGTGTTAAAATGACTTATAATTGGTCTAAAATTTTATTTATTATTATATGGACTATATGAGGTATATGTTTTGTTAATAATTCATTTTTACCCTTATTTTATTTTAAAAATGTGGATACACCGTTTCCTTTTCAACTATTACAAGTGTTCGTCTCACCTCACATATAAAAGGACACTCCATATCCTCTCTTATTTAAACCTTAAAATTATTTTAAATTAGAAAATAGCGAAATAAATAACATGAAAAAATCATCATCTCAACATATAATCTAGATTTTATGCATAAATCCAAACTTTGGAAGCTTTTGGTAAATACTGAAGGAGGTTACCTGAAGAAGGGGAAACATTATTCAATGAGCATTTATATATTATTTCATCATTCACCCCCTTAAAATATTATTAAATCATTATGGTATAATAACCCCAATATCAAACATATACTTATATTTTTTAATTTTAATTAAATTACCCAAAACCATATGCACATCCACCAATTTGGTTATGAAATCATCATTCATGTGTACAGTTGACTATCACCTCATGAACTGATGTCCTTCATTTTTCCATTACCACCACTCATGTTTGGGTATTATAAAGTTAATATATTATATATATGATATTAATAAAATAATTTTACCTATTTAGTCATTATATAATACATAACTTTTTAATTTTTTTTATGTAATACGGTAATGTAATTTATGTGTAAGGAGGACTTTCGTCACACAAGGATTTGTGATTCGTTTTCCCTAACATTTAATATAGAAGATAATAAGTAAAATTTGGAATAATATATGTAATTTAAATGAGATAATTATGATATTAATGATATTTTTATCATTATTTAAGTATAATATATTATTTTCTTTCTTATATTTTTCCTCACCGAAAGATGATAATCTTGTTCGTGTGTGTGTAGACTACTACCTTTATGACACGATGTGGTTCTATTTTCATCACCACACCTCATGGATGAAACTTATAACTATAATTAAATAAATAATATATTATTTATTATATAATTTTAAATATATATATATAGTATATTACATAACTCATTTCCATAATGATCATTGAGAAATGAAAACATTACTCACGTGTACGTACGACCGACCATCTTTATGATCATAATGCACTTCATTTATAAAACCCATATTTAATGATTTGTATTAAAATTATAATTAATGTATTAATATCATTATTATTTCATGATTATTATTATATATATTATTTAACCATGATTAATAAGATACGATAAAAACAAAAAATCAAAACAAATAAAAAACAAAGCATTTATTTCCTGAAACATGACATTAACATGGAATTGAAAAAAAGGTAATAAAATTACATAAGTAAATAATATATGGTATGATATGTGTAATTTTGTATCATAAATATATTTATAATAAACATATATTTTTTATAAATGAGTTTATAACTTGTATGAATGAAGTCGAGACCTACGATAAGGGATATCTAGCCTCTCTTTTATTTATAGAAGACACATGAAAATTCTCCACTCATTTATTTTATGTGATGTATATAATACACATGAATTTATATTACTATTATTTTCCTAAAAATTATTAGGATTTATATATTCATTTTAGTATCTGTATTTCATTGGGTATACAGTTCAATATTTTGAAAATTATAAGGGGGATTTGTCTTAATTTTCCATCTTTGGGACATTAGTTGAATTATAAAAATATATTCTTAAATAACATGTATATAGTGTCCCTTTGATATGTTATATCATGAATATAATTATTTTATTTATATTATATGTTTCCTTTAGTATGATTATTTCATGTTTATTATTATTAAAAGTTAACAATAATTAAGTGTTTTATATTACAATCTCATCATTTATTATTATTTATTATCATGCTTCCAATGATGAAATATTAAGATATATCTCTCAGTAGAATAATAATTTTTCTTATTATATGGTTATGTAATGTTAATACATGTTTCGTCTTCATTTTCCACTCTTTATGTACTCAATATTTCTAAAAGAATATTTTTATGAAAAAACATCATTTCGGTCGAAACCAATTTTTTTCAAAACAATGTTTTCTAAAATTGTTTTCAAAAATATTTTTAAAAATATTTAAATAAATTATTAATGAAATATTTCACCATTATTTTGTTTTTACAATTTTTTTTGAAAAAAATATTTTTGATTTTTGAAAACAATTACAATTTTTATTTTATAAAAAAATTGAAAAAAAAATCATTTTTTTGTTAACATTCATGACATGAAAAATATTTACCACTATTATAAAAACTGAAAAATTTAAATATTTTCTTAGATGTTTTTAATGGTATGTTGAAATAAACTATTTCTCATAGTATTTAGGAATTTTTTTATTTTAAATAAATTATTTCTATGTAAAAATTATTTTGAAAATGTTTAAATAAATTTAAGTGGAAATGGTAATTTTTTACGAAATGTTTTAAATGTTTTTTTAAAATATTCCATTTATGATTTTTTATGGTTATTTTCAAGGAAAAGGATTTCAATAATATTTTATGAATTTTTAATTTTAAAATGTTAATTTCAAAGAAAAATTATCTTCTTCATGAAATGTTCCAAATGATTTATCATTCAAAATCATTTCTATCTAAGATGAAATCGTTGGATGTAACAAAGAATTATTTAAGGATATGAAACACGGATTCCATTATTATTATTCACTTAATGGTTTTTTATTATAATATTTTTTTGAAACACATTTCTCTTCCATAGATTATACCATGATAAAATTCTTATAAAACCCACTTATTTTTCCACATGTTATGCTATGATGAAATGATGAAATGATTACGAGACACATCACCTTTTTAAAGGTTATGATATGATAAAGTTCCTATCAAACCCATTTCATTGTATAAATTATTATGTTAGGATTTTCATGATCATGAAGAACACATTTCTATTATTTTAATTATGTGATTATTATGACCTATATCTCCCTTCAATTGATTGGGGAAGGATTTCTATCTTAGGAGATAGACATGAGTAAGGTGGAGAGTGAAACTGATTCAGTAAGGGACCTTTTCTTCTATGATGGTCTTGGGAGTGAACCTTGACAACTATGATAGTTTGGGGAGTGAACATGTTCCACTATTATAGCCTTAGAAGTGAGTATTGAATAATATGTAAAGGGTTTTCTATAATTATATATATTCCACTATTCTGTGTCTTACATCAATGTTATTCTCACATAGATCATATTATTTTATTCCCTTATGATTCATGTCTTTTGAATTACCAATCATGAATCCAGGACTCCAGATTATTATATAAGATATTTAGGGTATGGTTATCAAATGTTACCCTATATTCCTATAGCCTTATTCTGGTTTTAATCTTTTTCAGATCCCTTTTCTTTACCCTTTCTAGGAATCTAAGATCACCCTTTCTTATGTTTCCTTTCCCCATGTTATGAAGAAATATTTTTAAGAAGGATTACTGAAGGGGGAACATATTTATTGTAGATGTTGAAAATATGTAACCAAATTAAAATATTGTGTACCTAGTATCCAAATACAATAAACTATTTTCGTATTTACCTATGTGTTTGTGAAATGTATAGAATATTCATTTAATAAGGTGTAATATTTATGTATTACAAGAATAAGTCCCTTTAGCATAGTCCATGACATAATTCTTGGTAACTAGAAAATGGATATTATTTATCTAGGACCCATGGGATGTGAGCTGGATTTGTTTCAAACGTCCTCTCAATCAAGATGGTATATTTAAAGGAGATAGACATTGATTTGATGGATGCCCTAGAGATCCTAGAGTAAAGTGGTGATCATGGAATATAGAGAGATAGTCTTATTAGTTTCTAGAAAACCTGAAGTTTCAACCATTCCTTTTCAGTTTTTTTTGGGTTTTGGTGGGTGTTTAGGAGAGTAATATTAGGTTTTATCCAAAAACCCATAGTATTCTTTTGTTGATGGGGTTTGACTCCTCTAGGGGGATTCATAAATCATTTTTTTCATATTATAGGATATCATATTATCCTAATTCTTCACTGATTTTATTCTCTTTGTTAATAGGGGTACCTTTCTAGATTCCATTCACTATGGTGGAGGTTGGTAGAAAATAAAAAATTTCATTATTAGGATTACTAGATTCAAGCACTTTATATCATCGTCTATGAGAATAAATATTTATGTTAGCATACTACTCAAAAAATGTGATAGACACATGGAGATATTCTTTATTAATGATATTATGTAGTACAACAAGACCTTCAGTAATGATCTACCAAAATTTATGATGACATATACTATAGTTATAATACTGATCCATCATAAGAACAATGAGTTTAACCATTCAGAACTACTACTATATTGTTTAAAGTTGATTATAACTTCATTTATACATTAGTTTTTAGAGAAGAATGTGGTTCAATGTATCACCTTGGTAATGTTAAAGATATTAAATATTAATTTTGGTAAAAATATCCAAGATAGAGAAGTTTATGGTAACATGTGGCTAGAACATGATTAGAATCTATTTAGATAAAAGATATTCTAATAGGTTATCATCATCATTATATCCTTATTCAAATGGAAAATCTTGATCTCGATCACTTTGGAATCTTATATGATGTCGGAAAAAATATAGTATAGAATGTGACACAAATCAAATTCACAAAAGATATTTTAATGGATTTTATATCCTCATATACATCTATCCCTTTGATGTAATGTGGTCCTATTGATCTAGATAACTCTTTGGGAAAATTTTCTTCCACTTTATAGACCCAAAATCCTCATCATATGGATTCTCATTTGATTCATGTGGTTTGATCAATGGTTTTTTTTCATTTTGGAATTCATGATCAGATCATGATACCTCCCAACCCAAACTCCATAGGTCATAATAAGGGATAGAAATGGTAGGGGATACAACAAAATGATAAGTACTTAGGAAGATGAAAATACACCATCCATATAAAAGTATTTGTGGGGGGTCTTCATGACCTTTTATAAATTATCCTCAATAATAAAAATCCTAAATTGATGAATTCCTACCCCAAATAGGTGATTTTGGTAGAGGAATGGACTCATCCTTTATATAGGAATTTATGGTAGAGGAATTTATTTTTCATATATTGGACCTTTTTGATAACTGGTTGTAGTGATAATGGTTTCAAGTGTAGTCCAAACATGCATGGTTAGTAGCTATGATGTGGATCCTATTATAATGCGATGATTTATCTCCCAACTAATCATGGTAGTGGGGAGTAATTAGGAATCCATATGATATATGGGAATGCAAACATGTTAATTAAAGGTAGTTACCCACTAAAATAATTGTAATTATATGGGTTGTACCAAGGTGGCTTGATTTGGAGTAATTTCAACCTATTCATTAATTATCTAGGTGACTGTGTGTTAATGGATACTCTAGTTGATGGGATCATTCCGTAGAGAACATTGGAGGATTTTGGGGATAAAAAACCAAGAACCCCACTGCCTCCACATCATTATGGATGGTTAAATCAGTGTTATATATGGGTATAATCCCAAAATGGATGGTAGTATTGATGGGTGATAGTTTTACATTATTTTATCTCGCATGATATAAGATAAAACATGGATGTTTTTCTTCTACAAAGTCTTAAGGTATTTTCTCGACAAGTATTTTGACCTCCTATATTCATTGTAAAATAATGGAATTAATCAACCTCTATTATATGTTTTCTATTTGAGGAATGAGGCTAGGGTTCCCAATATCCATGTGATATGTTATGATAACTACATGGGAATTGGGTTAAAGGACACTATATATGGGAGCCTAACATTTTCAGTAGCATTGCAGGTACTTATTCTACCCCCACACCCATTTGTAGTAGTTGGGGAACCTTTCCAATATATTTTTTCGATAATTCTACATGATAATTTGTTATCAATAGTGATTATATTATTTTTGGTGGTAATTACTAATGGACCTAATGTTACCCATCCTCCCACAACAATATGATAATTAAGACATGTCGGACCACTATTTGTTTTTCAAATTATTTACTCTAGGTTAAATACATCGCACTATTCCTAAATGGTAAATATGTGGGTCTTTCATTCCAACAATGTAATTTTATAGATCCAGACACCACTAAGGTTATGATAAAAAAACCCTTATCATAATGGGATAATTAATTTTCAGTACATACCAATGATGAGTTTGTAGGATAGTCCACAACTCACTTATATATTTAATACATTATTTTTAATATTAATCCCATTTACATGACCATGTTGACACTGGTTAATTAAATCACATGATTCGTTTTCAAGGTGACAACCTTATGGTCGATGTTTATTAGCATGTTGGGTACATTGGGTATCTGGATGCTGATTTATTTATCCTTCTTGTGTTAGGACATGAGGGCCTATTATGATCATCAAATAAAGAAACCTAGGATCAATACCTAAGGCATCCCAGGCTCCTGACCTAAGTAATCCTCATCTCATCACCGCTGGTATCCTATTATTGTCAAATAAGGAATCTTAGGATCATCACCTAATAAATATTTTTTCGATCACCTAAGAAGGATAGGTTTCTAATACAACATGAAAGTTTTCCTATCATATTTTCTTCACAAATGGAATTATATGCTCGTCACATAAACAAATAATATGGTTTTATTACTCTCTTAAAAAAGTTAATATGTTGTTTAATATCCTTTTTGGACCAATACTATTAATCAAATTACATAATGGTATTCATGAAATAATTTCTAATGGGGACTAATCCTCTTCTACTCAACACATAGGGGTGTTTAGGGTCAAATTTCATTTTGATGTCAGCCCTATTATGCTTATCATATAGGCTTTCTCATGACTTATATTCCTGTTAAGATTTTTCCTCTTAATATTTCTACATATTGGTAGTTATGGTTTCAGTTATAGTAGAGATTGATCCTCTTATACTAATCATATAAGTAATATCATGGATTAATGTCTAGTATGGATTGATTCTCTTATGTATGGTCAAATATTAAATTCCAATGGGAATGTATAAACTTCTGAATGTCATATAGTATCATTCATGATTTAAAATCTAGTGGGGAATTGTGGAAAGATTGTTTTACTCCATGAATATTATTGTGTTATTGAGATACTACCTTACAATATTAAGGTGGACGGTGGTGACATTATGATGTTGGAATTAAAACTCAAGGGGAAATCCTATGTATCCTATTAAAGTATGACTCAAAAACTATACAGTTTTAATCACACAATATATGTTTATATGAAATGATTGTATTATAACATTTAATTTAATGTGATATGAGCACTTGTGTCATTAAGTAAGTGACAAAAACTGATCGATACAGGGTTAGACATTGGTGCTGAAAGGTTTGATTAAAAATCTAATATTGATTAGGTGAATAAAGGTTATGCGGATTACACCAAATAGGAGGACCTCATGGGGGAGTGTATCACTGAGTGGACTTGGTTTATGGACACTAATGAGGACATGGATATGTCTTACAACTTGGATAAGGCTCGAACCATTCTTGGGAATATAAAGGATCTATGTGGAGTTAACACATTGAGCCACCTGAATCTTTTCTGTTACAAAGGGCTTAGACATGGGGTAATGAGATTATGACAATTAATATATAGTTATCATGACAATAATTTTATTACAATAATATTATTCCCATTCTCCTTCGACTCTCATGATAATTGATCTCATTTAGTAGGAATTTTATGCTTTTCTACGGTATTGGTTTCGAATATGGTATTGTTCATTACAAATGGATTTGGAATTTTGAATGAAGGGTGTTCTTCATAAAATGGATATGTATGAAATATTCTAGAGTTACTTCCAATACATTAAAGAAAATACATTTGGAAATTCAGATAATATTTTCACATTTAAGACTCCATGGTTGTTACATGGAATGTGGAAAGAGTGAATGTTGATGTTTCATGATGTGATTTTTTTGGTTTTCAAAAAATCCAAAATCCAAAATCCAAACCATTCAATTTGAGATATTAGAGGTATTTTGAGGCCTCTATCTCATAGAATCTCTCATCTGATGGAAGGTTTTATCTATCAAAAATACTAACTTTTTTGGTGCTTTGGGATACATTTCATGAAAACCATCCACCTGCAGCAAAATCTAGGTTTACACAACACCTTATATTCTAGACTCACATGATAAGCATTTATTTATTATCTTACCTTATGCTCAAATATCACATCATCCATCAATTTTTTTATTTGATCCCTCTTGGATTATTTTTAATAAATAAAATTCTTATTTGTTAAAAAGACTACACAAATGTTTATCAACACTAACAAATACCAATAAAGAGATCACTTTTATCAACACTAAATGAAGGAACTGATAATGGTAACCTTTATGAGTCATAAAAATGTATTGTAAAACGGGAAACCTTTTTCAGTGTTTTTTAAAAAGATAAATTTATCCCTTTATATGTTCTAAAATTGCACTCATAAAGGGTTCCTTGTATAATATTATGTACATATATATTATTAAATTTTATTTATTTTCCAATAGATATATTTATAAAAATGATATATATATATATATAATTATTTATACTTTTGTTTATTCATTTATAAAAATTATAAATATATATGATTATATATATATATATTAAAAAATAGTCACATGAAATATATAAATAAATATATAAATATATCAAATATAGTTCAAATTTAAATTTATATATTTACGTTCATATTATATAATTTATAATATAACTATATATTTAAAAACAAATATATAATTATACCTAAAAGTGTGTGAGTTTAAATATATTTAAATATATTATTATATTATAAAGCATATAATTTAATTAATAAATCTATTTAAATATTTATATATTGATGGAATAGAGAATTGTGTACCATACCCTTTTCCATTATGGTCAAGATATCGTTTTCCCTCATATGACACAAGTTATGTTTAGGAGAGAAGTATCTTCAATTCCAATGAAGAAGAAAAACAGGGTTAACATGTTCCACATGATTCAACACACAAGAAGAGGTGGAAATTCCTCATAAAAATTTCACATTATATAAATGTGGTGGGGAGAACATACCATTAGGTCTAGTCCATGTATTTTACTCATTATTGATGAAAAATGGTATCTGAATCATAAAATACATTTTAAAGGTTTGATGGGAACTTTTTTTCTATAAAAACACTTATTATAAGGGATCCTCATTATTATAGGTGTAGAATATTTTGTATGATTTTATTTAATAACTCATGGAGCTGAAATGGAGTTACCAGAAAAAATTTATAATCATTTGAAGTTTGTATTTAATCATGTATGAGGTCCAAGCCACATGCCCAGATCAATGTGCATAGCATTTTTTCAACTCTTTATGTTTGACACATGATCAATTCTACCCAAGTAGCCTCATACCCATATCTTAGAACCTATATTATCTCCCACATATTTGAGAACCTAGTTCCTGGCACTCTTGTGCCATGCAAACAAGTCCCTTGCATGAAGTGTCACACCCTGGTCCTTCAAGGCCTATATATAACCCCTTCATCTATTTATAAAAACACTATAGAATATAAGATGAACCTAAATAACTTTTCACACAGTCCCTCCCTTCTCACTTCATGCGAGTTATTATGTTTAAAGTGAGGGAAATAACCCAAATTTTGGGGTAACTGATTTACTCAAATGATTAACAAACTAAAATATTCATAAAAGACTCCTTTTCTCTTAGTCTGATAAAACAAGGGTGATGGAACCCTATTGGGTGAGACATACCAATACACTTTTCACCCTTCTCACCTTTGGTGTATAACACAAGGAAGTCAATTTCTTACAATTATCCACTTGGAAAACTACTTCACCTAGCCTTCATCTAGGGCGATCACCTTTCCTTAGTCCAACAATAAAGTGATTATTCTCCCAAGAATCTCACTAGGGTTAAGTGTTTCCCTATTCATCCTTTAAGGAACTCCACAGTTCTAGTCCTCAATAAGGGTGATCACTCACCCTAGTCATCCATCATGTTTTGTATTTTTCCATAGTCTTCTAGTAGGGAGACCTATTCACCCTAGTCTTCCACAAGCTTGAAAAATCTCTTAGGTTTCCCTATTGAAGTTCATTTCACTATGTCTTCTATAGAAATATCATATGAAACTATCTATAAAACATATTACCCATATTTATCTCACATAGACTAACATAGTTGTCTAAACGACTTAATAGAATCTAATTTGGAAATATTAACTCCCTAGTAGGTGGATTTCTCTAAGGCCTCATACATATCCTCTTGAGATACCTAATCAGACCATAAAAATAAACATCCACCCTTTTAATAATTTATTCCCTTGATAAAGTTTCTATATAGTGTCCCCATTAGTGACTAATAAAATCCTAAGGATATTCATGATCGTCTACTCCCTTAATAATGAGTTTCTCTTTAAAGAGGACATTGACCAATATTCTGCTAAATAATGGTGGTCATATTGTCTACTAAGTGCCGAGTTGGATGACCTTATACACTCAAAATCTCTACATGAATGAGAATCATCATGTTAATTCCCTAATATTTTTACCACTAATTATTTTTTCACTATGATTCATCACATATCAAGGGAGAAAGTTCTGTGTATTTGTTATAGTGTAATTCCAAACTATATCCACCAAACAATATTTTCTATGATCGCATACATCACTCTCTTACTAGTTACCAATAGGATATTATTATGAATGACTATATAAATATTATATGTGTAATTAAAACGTATATATTGGTTTTTTCCAAGAATAACACTAGCATCATATAATTTGTAATCACTGACCATTCTTTATTTGGCCATATTCCCCATGAGTCCACCAATCCTTTCCTCTATGGTTACTGGTATGAATTGAATGTACACATATAGATAACCTACATATATATACCCCACTCAATCCTCTATTTTCTCCCCTTTCATGATGAATATGTCAATTTTACGTGATGTAAAACCAAAGGACAATGTATAAACATACCATTATATTTAACATTATATTACGATCCTATCACAAGACATTAAACTATAAAACTCGAACTACATGGGATTTTATTTTTATTAAACAGAATATATAGAACACCCTTTGAGGTTAAAACCCAACAACCACCACCATATTTCCCTATGTACATATCCCCAATAGATCCATATCTTCTCCAATATATATTCATCATGAGACACATTACTTTTTCTTAATGGTCTATATTTTATATGAGTCCAATTATATTAATTCATGGCTAGTTACAAAATGGTAGGATAAGAAAAAAAGGGAAACTAATATTTTAAGCCACATACCAACTATTACCGATAATCTTTCTCATAGTAGATTATTATCCCTAGGAACATTAGTTTAAAAGTAAATTCACTTGGTTTAGGATGTATGACCATAAAATAAACCACATTGGTTCTTTTCACATGACCACAAAAATTAACATGTGTCCCACTAGGGGTAATGAAACTATATGGGTCTTGATTACTTTGATAGGGATATATAGGAATCCCCTATAATGGGTTTGTTCACAACTCTATAATACATTTCAACTCCGTAGATAATAATAAACATCAGAGTTCCCAATAATGTAGATTTAAAGAAAAGCATAAAAACTTAAATAAGGTAACAAATAGAGAAAATATAATACATATAGATATTCACATTAAAAAATGATGATGAAATACTGAATTATAGTATTAACCAATCCCAAGCTTGTATTTTGGAAGGATTCATGAACACGACTTAAATCTATAAGAGATTATTCATATAGGAAATCCTCCTCTTAAAAAGGTTGTTGTTGAACACAATATCTCAACCTCTTAACTAATGTGAATTATAATGTGTAACCTGTGAAGTAACATAAATTTATACCCTTTTGAACAAAAATTTACATTAACTTAAAACATCATGCTTGTTAAATCATTATAAATAAAATTTTGAACCTAACATGATTATTTTACCCATGAGTGTGATCGATCGACCATGCTCTACTTATGATGTCATATTAAAAAGTTCATTTTTTTGTTTTTTATTCACATTAGGTCCTTTTGGAATTCTATAACCATTATGGTAACTCTATTAAATCCTCTATTTAAGAGATTTTGAACATTCATAACCATTTTGAGTTATCTCTTCAATATAAAATGTTTTTACATCTAGCTTATCATATTCTCTAACTAATCTATTAGAATATACCAGTATCTATTTTGGTTAATCATGGGATACTTCTCCATAACTGATGTTCCACATGCCTTATTCAACCACTATACAAGTTATTGAACCACAATCATGGATGTTATTGTCCGAGACTCAACATCGGTGGTAGTAAGTGATGAACTCTTTGGATAAAGTGTAACACCTCAATTGTACATTCCCATCTAGATAATAAAATTTATGAATCTTTTAGGAAATCAAGATCTGGGGATTAACCTATTAATAGAGTCCTATAGTAATGTTAGAGACACCTTTTACAGACTCAATCCATTTTAAGAGCATATCCCCAGAACAAACGAAACCAACCTTACTTTACATAGGGGTATGGTGATTGAGGAAGGGAGTGGTCATGTAATTACTATCACCCAGGAGCCACCAATGAGTGATCTATCCAATATTCTCCATCATTAACACTGAATATACCAAACTCCTTTGAAATCCTCTATGGAGGTCACCTATAAGGACTTGGACACTATCACCAATATTTAGGATCCCTAAAGGTCTCATTGAGGATTGAAAATAAAAAAAGGTGGGAAACTAGCTCATATTTCCTTTCTTTATAAAAACATTTCTTATATATATTGGAGATAGATGAAGAGCATTTTTATATTCTTTCTCCCACTCAAAAATCGTGTTTTAATATATTGTAAATGATAATAAGAACTTTTTTACATATTTTGGTAACAAAAAGGGAGTAATTATATATTCTTTTTTCTATATATGATGCCCATCATCATACCCCAATGAAAATTAGAGGGCATGAATGGGGCCATATTCCACTTCCAATTGAAGTGAGGACTTATAATATAATTATAATTATAGAGGTTCATTGTTAAATATTTGTTGAAATGGAAGGGAAGTCTTATATCCCCATCGACATCTTATAAAATTGAATGTATATTCTAGAATCAACCGAATATGATCATTAATATATTTTGGTGGCCACTCGAAAAATGTTTGTATTCCTTCTCCCTCCAATTTTAAGGTGCATTTTCAGAACATCTTAGTGGCTCAACTTGAGTGGTACCATATTCCTACTCACATTCTATAGAATCATTGGCATATAACAGAAAATAATCAAGATCATGATTAAAATCATATTTACATTACTATTGGAGTTTTTTCTCATATCCTAGAATCCACTTCTATACAATATCATACCCATTCTAATATAATAAGTTCTCACATGCATATTCTAGATGTTTTATAGAATATTCATACTCCAAAAAATGATATCAATAAAAAGTTTCGATGAAAACATTGTGTCAGCCACATCTTCCTACCCATGTGTATAAATCTTTCCATTTTATTTATATAGAACCCATTGAAGAGAGGGGTCATGTTCTCATCCTCACCAAGGAGGACTATCAGCATATTTAAATAGTAAGCTAAAATCAATAATATTCAAATGTATTTTTTTCTCATTATTCTGAATCACACCAATATATTCCAGTATTTACCTAATAATTCCATCGACATATCCTGACTGTTTGCACACATACCATAGGAGGGTTCCTATATAAGATGCTCATTTTCCAAACCATGTAACTCTAACAATTGAGGTTATAACCCCAGTTTCAGAATCACAGTGATAGAGATGGGACCACTAAATGGAAATATGTATTTTAGGAGTAGGATAACATTCATATCGTAATCAATGTTAATATTATTGTGGAATTTTAATTCCTCTAAATTGCACCCTAATAATCTTCTTACTTCTCATCAATAGTTAGATGTAGTCATGGTCATGAAGGTCATCTCAATGTTATAGATATCAGTGTCCCTAGAGGTCCCCCATAAAATACTAAACACAATAGGGAATATCTATAGAGGTCAAATCATCCACCCTTGAGGTCTTTCCTAGGGAATTTATTATAGATATCCTCCCTATATTCATTCATAGAGAAAGCATAGATTAACTCACCATAATGGTGAATATGAAGATAATTTTGGAGGTCCTCCCCATGGGATTCATTATATATTTCCTCCCCATAGTGACATATCTAATCATCATGAAGATCCTACCATTATTGAATATACTTTGAGACTACCCTCATATCAATATGAATACAAGGTTTTAAGAATGACTACATAATGTGCCTTATAATTGACCATGGAGTCCACATACTAGGAAAAGGGAAATCTGGGTACATTCCCAAAGTAAGAGAGAAACAACCTTTATAGTCAAAATATGTCATGGAATATGTCTTTGTTTATTAGGAAAATATTATGGTCATGCAGAATGAATTTTTCTAGTTAATTACACTACATACTTTTTTTCATATAGTCACTCCATAGTATGAAATTTGAGAATCAGTAATATAAGAATGCATTCTTTATCTATGAAATAAATTCTAGGAGAATATCTACTATCTCGTAGATATATATATATATATTATATGGATTATGAAAACAATATAAAGACAATATGTGATATCTATTGCTAAATAAAATTGGTCTCCCTCTCATCTGTATGACATCCAAAGTCAAGAAGACAATAGGGAAACCCTGAAAAATACCACTTCATAATCAGGAAGGAACTGTCTTGGAGGGTCATAGATTATCTACTAGATGTTCATGTCTAATGATGGAGAGAATATAGATCCTTACACATTACCCTAATTTTTAGTAACTCTAGTTAACTAAAAAGAGTAACGTATAACATCATATACTCTAGAGAAATTTAAATCATGGGATCTTTATACACTATTTGGTATGTCATTTTAATCCCTTCAGTTTCTAAGGCCCTAAATTAGTATAAATCATTGGAGTGATCCAATAATATAATCTTACATCAAGTATACATGAACGTTAAATCATAATCTAGTCTGTAGTAATTAAATACCAAAAACATATATTTGTCCTTAAAATAATATATTTGTAAAAATGTAAAGGTATTTTACCTAGACATTCTTGATTAAAGGCCTATAAAATCACAAAGTATGCAAGGCAAACTACTTATTCATCCTTATAGGAGAAACCCAAACCCATAGTGGTGTTTTAATTTTAACCACCTGCACTAATCCTTGGGTCATCAAAGATGTAGTCACTCCAAAACATGATGATAGTAGAACCATTTCATCCCCAAGAAAAAAATATGTGAAAATTTATATTACCAACTCCTCATCATCTATGGAAATTTGTTTTTTTCTATATTAGGGTTTTATTCACATAACGTTTCATCATAATTTCTCCCACATCATGATATATATTTTTCAATAAGATCGTGTATTGTGAAATTAATTGGAGTAACTCTCAATGTCACCATTACCGAAGGAGGAAGGATAAAGACTCATTTAGGTCACAAGCCCAAATGGTCATCCAAGAAGGAAAATATCAGGGAAGATTATAATTCATCCCTTAGAGATTGATATGATGAAGATAAATCAATGAATGACTATGGTGATGAGAAGATCCCAACTATTTGTAACACATAAATTGATATTATTGGAGTTAGACTCAAATAAAATGTAAAACATTATACCATAATAGATATTCACATTGGGGAAGACTCTTTCTATGATGCAACCCATACTGAAATACTTAATGAAGTTGTGTGTACTTGGTGTGAGAGGAAAAGTAATAACATAGGTGTTAACTAAAATATTCATATACCTCTCACATGGTGGGTATTATTTAAAAAAATGAATGGTGTGTTAAATTTTTCATCCCACCATCCATCTAAAGATGTGTGACAATTTTATATTGAGAAACAATTCTCTCAGTATGAAGTTGAGTTAGAGTAGATAAATAAACTCAACAACGGACTTCGGAGAATAAATATTACTAATTTGTACAATTACGAAGTGGATGATAAATCTTCCTAACTAGTACATGTGCTACAAGGAAAATATAATGAATATGATCTTACCATAAAATTGGGACAGAATCCAGAGAACTGGTCTATATAGATAGGTTACTTACATAATATGAGGATCTTCCTCTATTGGGACCCCAGATGCAGAAATTTATATAAAGTTACACTAGAAATCCCAAAATTATATATTTATAGTCATCACTGGTGACATAATCATTCCATGTTATATCCACTTCCACTACTAGGGCATCAACCTTGGTGGAACTTCTTCCAAAACACCTAGATTCCATCAAGTCCCTTACTACTCGATTAGGGTCTATGGAAGGATGACATGCACTTGTGTCACCAGATAGGAAACCATATATCTATTAGGTTAATGGAACTCTTACTCCTACTAATTTATAGATTCAGACAATCATTATTTTCAATGGAATCGGAAATCCAAAAATCCCCTAACACATTTTATTCATAGTGGTCACTTATAACGGGAATGTTAGAACACCAAGAGGTAGAAAAACAGAGGTTAATTGTCCAGATACGAGAAGAACAATAATTTTTTTTGTATGGGAATATACCAGAAGTGATCAACATAAATTGGGTGGATCTTCATCGATATTTCATTTATTATTACATCTTAATGCTAAAAAATACAACCATTCTTGAACAATCAAACTAAAAAAAACTAAAAAATGAGAGGGTAATGGATTTCATCAACAGGTTTAAGGGATTGAATTATTGACTAAACGAATATCATCATTAAGAAATGTTGTTATAGATATTTATTGAAACTATTTGAGTCATGATATTGATTATATTGATTCATTTAAAATGTATTAGTGGATTATAATAGTTTTTAGTAGCCCCATTATTATTGGAGGTTTCTATACGATGTTCTATGCATTTGTCTCAGAAGATGTTGTAAATATAAGATAAAAACCCCAGTTGAGTAGTGACTATAAATATTAAACATAATTTATCACCCATACTAGATCAATAAATTTATATTGCATAGTACCACATGGAGGATACTTTTGAATTTAATCATTAATAACACTATCCTCTCAAGGTGGAAGGAACTAGCCAAATAATCAAAAGTTTATGGATCGATAGATTAAAACCTATTTTTTTCTAAGAGAAAATCTTATTGGGTACTTCATCAAGACCATATAAAATAAACCCCTCAAAATATAGAAGGTCAAGAAACTAAATTAGGCTAAAAAAAGATGTCCATGATTACTTCCCCTTCTATTGAATGATTTGGTGTATTATACAAGATTATATAATTCAAAAATGATAGTCTATGTGCATATGAAATAAGGAAAACCCTTAGTATAAGTGAATAATACTTATATCCATCCATCAACAGAAGAATGGGAATGTATAGACATTATAAACATACTAGAGTAGATATTAAAAAACTGGATTACTATAAAACTAGAAGCTGGGAACACACCATACTCTGGTCTCGACTAAACATGTTAGTTGTGACGCTAACTCCCTCAACCATATATGAGGTGACATCCTCTTCATGTTGATCCTCCAAGAGATAATGAAACCACCTGCAATGATAAAAACATAGGGTTAATGGTCTTACCAGTACCTAATATAGTCTAAACACTTTCATTCTTCTTACTATCAATTCTCAAAAATTGGAATGACATAACCAGACAAATCCTTCATTAGAAGATGAGTTGTAATACAACTCATCAATGTTATCAATTAGGTGGACCATTAATTGAAAATAGGTGATATTTTAAAATAATGATATCCCCACCCATAATTAAGTAAGTGGTCATAAAATTGGGATGGTTTCGGAAGGAGATGTTGGTATAGGACACAAAACGTAGGTACCATTGATGTTGGGGCTATAAAAACTATAGAAACCTAAATTAAAACACTTAAATGAGACCAATAGGTGCATCAGTTTGATCTTGAGTTATACAAGTCTAACTATAATACAATCATATTGTAATACTAGTTATAAAATATTTTTTATATTGATAATATTTAAATAAAAGAAGGATATCTCATCCTAGCTCACCTACCATAATAATTCTCCTAAATATTAATGAGGGATTGGAACTTCTAGTATAGGCAACCTTATCCTTCAAGATTTAGACCTTGGAGTAACCTCATTATATTAAACACAAGATCCTAGTCAAAACATGTAATATACTAAAATCATTGTATTTTTGAGACCCCATCCATCCAAGACACCCCTAATGGGATGAAAATTAATAAAGGGGGATAAGAACCCCTAAGTCTCACCTTTAGTATGACCTAGTTTGGCGATAAGAATTGAGGGTATAAAAATATTTCATATGGGAGGTATTACCATATAATATGAACACATGATCAACATATAAGATAAAAAACCCAAAACACCTCCAATATAAAATATAAATGTTAACCAAAAACCATTATGTGACATATGAACAAATGAATAACACAATGCAATAACAATATCCAAATATACTAAAATGAAAATCTACTATAGTAACTAAAAATTAACTCCTAATTAAAGATATAAATGTCCCTCTTGGTCAAAAAAGTACTCCTAGAAACCAGCAATAATTTTTTTTAAACATAGGTAGAGAATACACTAATACTAAGTAGAAATATACCAATGTGTCAAGTGAAAATGTCAAAAAACATATAAATTAACCGATTAAAAAATAGTAAAATAAAAAGAACCTAGATAGGTCAACTAAATAATCCCATCCTCACCATGGATTTCCCACCAAATCATGCATCCAATGTGGTATTATAGTAATCAAAAGAATAACAAATCAATCCCCCCTACAACCACTCCCCGAATTTTTTTAACTCTCACACCCCAAAGTAGAATGTCAAATAGACCCATCCCTTACATATATATCAAATCCCATACCATACACATTTTATGTGGGTCTGGACACATCCTTATCTACCCTACACTAATGAGGTATGGCATCTGGTTCTATCATCCGGAATCACAACATATCATCATAATTGAAGACACATGGTCTAATATCATGTATCTCACCTGAAATCACTTGGTCTTTTACACCACATGTATTCACATAATCCAGAGAATTAGGGAATCGTGATCATTAAGTACATCAACCACATTCCAAAATACAACCATGGGTGATCCCCACCACATATCATAGCTCGTCACATCCTACTAAATGACACTTGGTCTATCACATCACATCATCACTTCAACATCTAATCTTTCCCGAATAAACATGGTCCATCACACCGCATCTTTTCTGAATACACCAAGTCCATAAGTACTAAAGTAAGAGTATGTGAGAGGTTTTAACTAGCCATCCATATCACCACCATTCTTACTATTGGAGAAAACACCTATAATCAAGACCCATTGATGATTAGAAATATTGTCCAACTCAAGTGGGGTGTATATAGAAATTACTAACAATAAAAGATATCTAGATAGAACAAAATAATGAAGATATGATTTTACAAATACTAAACTATAAAGAATTACCACCACCACCACCACTAGATTTCCTTTAATCCATCTAAACCACTTCCACAATTATATGAAACACACCACACAACCCCCACAGAAGAAACATATTCTATTTCCATTTACTATTACACTTGATTCACATTTACACCACCCATTAATTTAATGTTCAATTAATTTAATCCATTTTTTAAACATCTATTTTCAAGTTCTCATTTATTTACTATCCTATTTCATTTAATTTTATCATTGTAAATTTATTATGTAACGCCCCGACCCCAGCTACCTAGAGCCGGTGCGTTACTTCGTAACATTGGCATGATCACAAAAGATCAAGTCTCGAATGACCGATTAGTTTAGTAGCCTTGGTAACCCTAGATACATTCATAAGTCTTACATTACATCATAAAGTGAAAAACTAATAACAATGTCTTCATAGTCCACACTCATATCCTCTTCTGACTATCCCTGCAGGTCATTCATAAAATACTTCTTCACATCCTGGAAAATATTAAAACATTGAAAGGGGTGAGATCAGATGCTCAGTAAGGATGACAATATAGTGGAAGCTTTCATCAATAACCATAAACATTTAAGGCAATGTATAACTAAAACAAAAGCCTTTTGAACTTGAACTTCAACATAATATGGAAAAAGTAAAATGAGATAATTCCATTCACTTCTTCACATGGATATTCTACTGGTCGAATAATCACATGCAATATCAATAACCATTTTCATAATGATGGAATGCATAATGCCAGACTATCATAACCACGTAGCCAAGTCCTCGTGCCAAGACCACAAATAAGATTTTGTCAAGGCCTCGTTCCAAGACACTAGTTTGTCTCATGAGACCTGCCGATGCATCGAGGAGTTATAGAGGGCTCTACCCGTCACTTATTAAGTCCAATGAATTCCTCATATGAATAGTTTTAAACATATCATAAACCATAACATAATCGTATCACATAAAACATGCATAAAGGAAACATAACATTTCCACATTTAAATAACAAGATATCAATATAACACATTGATATAATAAAAACTCTTTAAAAACAATTTTCAAAAACAAAATAAAATAAAGTTAAAACTTTGTATTTTTTTTCATTAAAACAAATGATGTCTTGTAGAGGAAGCCGAAACTCAAATAATGGTCACGGCGGTATAGAAGTCGTTGTCGCCGCATATGTATGGAAAGAAAAACATTCCCTTTTTTTCGTTTAGTAAAACGCATCGTATAAAAAGATTCCTTTTGAATAAATGTAAAAGTCAAAGGGTTTTATACACCGTATAAAAGAAAGTTGTGTATAAAACCAAATATGCCTCAATGAAAGGAGATTGAGACGAAGTCCTTAAAAGATAATTTTTAAAATAAAATAGATCTATTATGTGTATTCACTATAGGTACACATAAAGAAAGTAAAAATACAAAATAATACATAATAATATCATGACATAATTTGAAAGTAGGAGATTAACCCAAAGAATGGAAGTTAGGTTAAGAAGTTCCCTTACCTCGTGTCTGACTTGAATCAACCGTTCTTTAACCTCCTGAATAATAAAATAGAGTTAATATATACCTTATTAAGAACCATTTTTAATTTCATTATCCTTTTTATATCAGTTATTACAATGATGTGAACATTATGTAATTATTTAAGTTAATAACGGTCGTTTTGTCGATCTTTGGTACTTTAGTCAACAATAAACTTCTTATAATTACAAGTTGTTCATGTGGTAGAATATCCATTATCTCCAGAATTATATTCATGATTTATATGTCATATATATCTTATATATCCAGTATATACATTCATTTATAATATTACGTAACATTTAGAGGTAAGAAATGAAATGCACCGTTCATGGAGACGGTAAGCCGTACGTACGCATGAATGCTACTTTCATTTCAATTTAATATTTAATGGAATGAAATCATAATGATATAAATGTATAATTTAATTCCAGAATAACATAATGTATAATACCATTTACTCCATCCTTTACACATCCCACATATGGCATTAACGATTCAAATCACTTTGAGGGGGCGGTAGTCCGCACTTCCTAAAATGAAATTATCGCATTTTACCCATAATGGAAATCATAAAGTATGCCATAAATGAGAAATACAGAAGCTTATGTAAAACATAAACATATTATATATCATATATAAAAATAGTGACATCTTAATGGCCACCTTTGAAGGTGTTATATGAGTGTTGAACAATCATCGTTTCGTGAGGCAGAAATTCGCCATCCACAGAAACCGTATGTTCTTTAACCATTAAATGTAGGTGTGTGTAAGTGTAGCTCGAATCCTTATTATAACAACATCCTAGTATATTTAGGATACTGGTGTTGTTACAAAATAAATGAATAAAAAGTGTTTAGGGGGTTGGAGAAGAAAAATAAAACAAAACGACATTAGAGAAGACATTACCTCAAAATCGGGTAACTCTTTTTGATTTGAGACAAACGCTTCCTTGGGAAGTGTTATTCACAAATGGAGGCTTCTAGGAGTAAGAGGGGGAAGTTGGGAGAGTATTTGAGCAGAGGTTGGACGAGCAAAATGGCTTGAAAGTGTAAATGAGGTGGGAGAGGTGGGGGCCTTTTATAAGTGGAGAGGAGGGGCACTTTTGGAAAGTAATCAAATGTTATTCTATTATACAATGCTTTTCAGATTATAAAGGTCCCACACTTGTATAATTAGAGGCTAATGTGATAAGGGTTAGAAATATCTTCATCCAATAGGCTTTGGACAAGTTTAAGCCTTAGAGTTTTCATTATCTTCTCATTTTATTTAAATCGTTAAATAATTAGGTCATCGCTGCATCATCATGATGTCATAAATAATTTAATTTATTTAATGTCTAAAAATTATAAAATAAATACAATGATGTAGGAAATATTTTTATCTTTCTAATGAATATTTATAATCAAAATTTTGACTTGTGTAACCCCACTTAAAAACTGTTTTAGTAAAACAATTCATGTTTGTGTGAATTTAATTTTAACATTAAATAAATATATATTGATGTCATTTTCCAACCAAAGTGGCTCCATGGGGTCCCCCAGTTGACCCATGGGTTTTCATGGTCGGCCATGACTCATCCATTAGGAGTAGGACAAGTGTCAATCTCATATCATATTATTAAAACATTGTTTTTACCTTAAACTACACTAATTACCTCTAATCGCGATTAAGAACTTAAAAGTTACTATTCACCAAAAAATTATATTAATCTCATTGAACCACATTTTACTTCTTAATGAAAACCATGTCTGTCGGATTTTTGAAAATAAAATCACAGAAGTGGTAATATTTCATTTAAACGAAAAATCAGTTATTTAACTACCACTTAGTGGTTTCACTATTCATCAAAAATTGAAGTTTTTCAGAACAATGCCAAAATTTCACCCTAATCTATAATTGATATTCTGAATTCAAAAATGATGTGTATTTTAAAAAATTCCAAACATATAAGTTGAATTAATTAATTTTATAATTAATTCTTGCTGTCACAACAAATAGCGTGTTTTTAAGAAACTATTTAATTCAAAAGATTGGCAATTGTTTATGTCCAATTTCAATGTTTAATTAATTCTAATGACCACCATTGGATAAAATTGTAAAAATATATTATAATTATACTTTAAAACAACTAAATAGTATAATTTATCACAATAAATTATTTTGATTAAAAAAGTTGTTTTAAGTATTTTTCACTATTCATAAAAAAATTGGAAGTTCTCAGAAAGTTACAAAAAATTCAACTTAGGATAATTTTGATATTACGAATACAAAAATGAAGTCCATTTTGAAATATATAATTTCTATAATTTTAAAAAGTGGTTATTACTATTCATAACGGCTACTTTGATTAGTCACGGTGTTTTAGAACTCGAAGTTGCGTACAATGCAAGCTATTGCATTATTGAATGAGAAGCGTATCGTGGAAGCTCAGGGTGTTACATTCTCCCCTCCTTCAATAAATTGTGTCCTCGCAATTTGAAATTTTTATTTGTAAATAAAAGGTTGCAAATAGAAAATACCTTTGTGGAAAACCCACATCGGAAATAAGGTTAATAAATATATAACATTTAAAGAAAGCAAGATAAGTACAAAGGTCACCCGATATAGCCCATTCTAGGATTCTATGAAAATATGGATATGGAGGAGAAACAAACCATCAATGTCTGATGGAGCGTTATATAAAACAGGATTAGGAGAAAGTTTAACTACAAGAAAATCACAAACTTGTGATTGGTTAAACGGTTATTGAATCCCCAGTTGGAAAAGTTAACCGACAACATTTTTGTTTTAAGTTACCTTTTATAATGTTGAGGAATTTATTTAGGAGATTTACTAAGAACGTAACGGAATATACGTACTTTTTATGTATACTTTCATTCGTTAATAAATTTTTACCACAAACCCAACTTTTACTCCAAATGGTAACGGAACTCAAAAATATTCTATTTATCCTAATTGTATAAGGTTCCAAATGTTAACACATACCATTTAGATTAGTAAAACTATTTTGTAATAACCAGGGACTTCCTGTAGGCTAGTGGTAGGAAATAAAGTCTTGTCGCACTATGGTTGTGGGTTCGATTCCTGCAGCTTTGTACGATGCGACTGGTTATTCCCCACCCTGCAGGTTGTCCTTTTCCTAAAACTATAGTATTATAATATTCCAAAAATAAACTTCACAAATGCTTTAACCTTAAACAATACTATCCATGGTTCAACATAATCCATTCCAACCTTAATAGTTATCCAAAATACCTCCGTCCAGACTTTCTCTAAAAGGTCTCTAAATTCCAAAATCAATTGTAACATCAGATTCCCCAAACAAATAAAAGTTTCTCTTATTGTCACATACTAAAAATATGATTACCTTAATCATATTAAAACCTTACTGAAATCAAAAAGTACTGCAGTACAATATTTATATATATCACATTATTCTTATAACCAGAATATAATCCTTGAGTCCAAAAGCACTAATACATTAATTATTCTGCTTCAACTGTAGTCACAGCATAAGATTGGCCTTGATCCCTTGGACTTTTCTGAGGTAAGTTTCCTTGACGCTTAGGACATTCATTTGCATAATGCCCCATTTCCCTATAATTGTAGCATTCAACTTTGACAGCCTCTTTCTTTCCCTTGCAATCACGAGCCTGGTGACCCTTTTCTCCACATATATAACAAACTCCCATTCCTTTTAGGCAAGTACGAGGGTGATTCTTCCTACAATTATCACATAATGGAAAATCCTTCTTTCCCTTTTTCCCTTTATCTGTCTCTTGTTCCACCGTTCTCTTCTTCTATTGCTTTACTTTTTTGTCATAAGACTTAGAGAATTCCTTTTCTGTCTTGATAGCACACGAGACAATATCTTCGTATGATGAGAAGGATTGTGATACTAAAGATCGATGGAGAAATGGTTTTAACCCATCAAAGAAATGATCAATATTACTCATTGGGTTACATATATAATCGGCAGCATGCCTCGCTAACCTTGTAAAGTTAGCCACATACTTTGCGACATTCTCATCCTCCTTCTTCCTCAGACTCAGAAATTGCCTTTCCATATCTGCTCTATGGTCACGAGGAAAGTATTTTTCTAAGAAAAGATCTTTGAACTCCCTCCATTACATATTCGATACTTCATCATCTTCCTTTGTGTTTTGAATCAGCGACCACCACTGATCGGCATCTCCAGTGAGGCGGTAAACTGACATGACAACCTTCTCCCTTTCGCTACTCCCCCAGGCATTGAATATTTTCTCTAAGGAGTTTATCCATTTCTCAGCTACTAATGGATTTGTACCCCCATTAAATTTTGGTGGTTTTTGCCTCATGAAGCGGTCTAACATTGATCCTCCATGTTGCGGATCAGGGTGCTCCATACGAGTAAGTTTATTATTCATAACCCGAGTGAGTTGTCCCAGTATGGTAATAAGTTGATCAGCACCAGTTGTATCTCCAGATCCACAATAATTATCTTGAGTAGGAGGTAAATCCCTACAAGGAGTTCGTGCATTGATACGGTTTCCATTCCTTCCACTAGGCGCCATTTCTAAACAATGGCATAAACTAGATTAGTTTATGAATCAAAATACATAATTCCATACTTGTAAAACAGTTTACATAAATTGAACTATTTATGGATATAATCCATAATCATAAAAAGAAATGTTTTATTTGAGGAAGTATATACTCATAACCGTTCATAGTGGTTTGTAAAGAAAATGAGAATTATCCTAAACATATCCCCCGGGAGTGTCGTAACCAAGAGTGCAGCAAGGCCCGTTGTCGTGCACTAGTTCCCATTCGAGTCTAGCTCAAAGCGGTGTTTTCAGGTTTTACCCCTAGTTAAATCTGTGCCAGAGCCGCCTCTACCTGCTCATATCCAGACAGGGATGTATTTCTCGGAAAACTCACAAAATCTCTACAATAACAAAATTCTAGGAAGTTCTTCTATACTAATCATCAAAGTCTATCTTTGGGCTATGTGATCTAATCAGAGTTTATCTAAATCTAGCATCCAAGGTTAGTACTAAACTACCTCTTATACCAACTGTAACGCCCTGACCCCAGCTACCCAGAGCCGGTGCGTTACTTCGTAACATTGGCATGATCACAAAAGATCAAGTCTCGAAAGACCGATTAATTTAGTAGCCTTGGAAACACTAGATACATTCTTAAGTCTTACATTACATAATAAAGTGAAAAACTAATAACAATGTATTCATAGTCCACACTCATATCCTCTTCTGACTATCCCTGCTGGTCATTCATAAAATACTTCTTCACATCCTGGAAAATATTAAAACATTGAAAGGGGTGAGCTCAGATGCTCAGTAAGGATGACAATATAACGGAATCTTTCATCAATAAACATAAACATTTAAGGCAATGTATATCTAAAACAAAATCCTTTTGAACTTGAACTTAAACATAATATGGCAAAAGTAAAATGAGATAATTCCATTCACTTCTTCACATGGATATTCTACTGGTCGAATAATCACATGCAATATCAATAACCATTTTCATAATGATGGAATGCATAATGCCAGACTATCATAACCACGTAGCCAAGGCCTCGTGCCAAGACCACAAATAAGATTTTGTCAAGGCCTCGTGCCAAGACACTAGTTTGTCTCATGAGACCTGCCGATGCATCGAGGAGCTATAGCGGGCTCCACCCGTCACTTATTAAGTCCAATGCATTCCTCATATGAATAGTTTTAAACATATCATAAACCATAACATAATCGTATCACATAAAACATGCATAAAGGAAACATAACATTTCCACATTTCAATCACAAGATATCAATACAACACATTGATATAATAAAAACTCTTTAAAAACCATTTTCAATACCAAAATAAAATAAAGTTAAAACTTTGTATTTATTTTTCATTAAAAAAATGATGGCTTGTAGAGGAAGTCGAAACTCAAATAATGTTCACGGCGGCATAGAAGTCATTGTCGCTGCATATTTACGGAAATAAAAACATTCCCTTTTTGTCATTTAGTAAAACGCTTCGTATAAAAAGATTCCTTTTGAATAAACGTAAAAGTCAAAGGGGTTTATACACCGTATAAAAGAAAGTTGTGTATAAAACCAAATATGCCTCAATGAAAAGAGATTGAGACGAAGTCCTTAAAAAGATAATTTTTAAAATAAAATAGATCTATTATGTGTATTCACTATAGGTACACATAAATAAAGTAAAAATACAAAATAATACATAATAATATCATGACATAATTTGAAAGTAGGAGATTAACCCAAAGAATGGAAGTTAGGTTAAGAAGTTCCCTTACCTCATGTCTGACTTGACTCAACCATTCTTTAACCTCCTGAATAATAAACTAGAGTTAATATATACCTTATTAAGAACCTTTTTTAATTTCATTATCCTTTTTATATCACTTATTACAATGATATGAACATTATGTAATTATTTAAGTTAATAATGGTCGTTTTGTCGATCTTTGGTACTTGAGTCAACAATAAACTTCTTATAATTACAAGTTGTTTATGTGGTAGAATATCCATTATCTACAGAATTATATTCATGATTTATATGTCATATATATCTTATATATCCAGTATATACATTCATTTATAATATTACGTAACATTTAGAGGTAAGAAATGAAATGCACCGTTCATGGAGACGGTAAGCCGTACGTACGCATGAACGCTACATTCATTTCAATTTCATATTTAATGGAATGAAATCATAATGATATAAATGTATAATATAATTCCAGTATAATATAGTGTATAATACCATTTACTCCATCCTTTATACATCCCACATATGGCATTAACGATTCAAATCACTTTGAGGGGGCGGTAGTCCGCACTTCCTAAAATGAAATTATCGCATTTTACCCATAATGGAAATCATAAAGTATGACATAAATGAGAAATACAGAAGCTTAAGTAAAACATAAACATATTATATATCATATATAAAAATAGTGACATCTTAATGGCCACCTTTGACGGTGTTATATGAGTGTTGAACAATCATCGTTTCGTGAGGCAGAAATTCGCCATCCACAGAAACCGTATGTTCTTTAAACATTAGATGTAGGTGTGTGTAAGTGTAGCTCGAATACATCTTATAAAAAAATCCTAGTATATTGAGGATACTGTTTTTGTTACAAAATAAATTAATAAAAAGAGTTTAGGGGGTTGGAGAAGAAAAATAAAACAAAACAACATTAGAGAAGACATTACCTCAAAATCGGGTAACTATTTTTGATTTGAGACAAAGGCTTCCTTGGGAAGAGTTCTGCACAAAGGGAGGCTTCTAGGAGTAAGAGGGTGACGTTGGGAGAGTATTTGGGCAGAGGTTGGCCGAGACAAATGGCTTTAAAGTGTAAATGAGGTGGGAGAGGTGGGGGCCTTTTATAAGTGGAGAGGAGGGGCACTTTTGGAAAGTAATGAAATGTTATTCTATTTTACAATGATTTTCAGATTCTAAAGGTCCAACACTTGTATAATTAGAGGCTAAGGTGATAAAGGTTCGAAATATCTTCATCCAACAAGCATTGGACAAGTGTATGCCTTGGATTTTACATTATCTTCTCATTTTATTTAAATCGTTAAATAATTAGGTCATCGCTGCATCATCATGATGTCATAAATAATTTAATTTATTTAATGTCTAAATATTATAAAAAAATACTATGATGTAGGAAATCTTTTTAGATTTCTAATGGATATTTATAATCAAAATTTGGACTTGTGTAACCCCACTTAAAAACTGTTTTAGTAAAACAACTCATGTTTGTGTCAATTTAATTTTAACATTAAATAAATATATATTGATGTCATTTTCCAACCAAAGTGGCTCCATGGGGTCCCCAAGTTGACCCATGGGTTGTCTTGGCCGGCCATGACTCATCCAATAGGATTAGGACAAGTGTCAAGCTCATATCATATTATTAAAACATTGTTTTCACCTTAAACTACACTAATTACCTCTAATCGCGATTAAAAACTTAAAAGTTACTATTCACCAAAAAATTATTTTAATCTCATTGAACAACATTTTACATCTTAATTACAACCATGTATGTCGGATTTTTGAAAATCAAATCACAGAAGTGGTAATATTTCATTTAAACGAAATATCAGTTATTTAACTACCACTTAGTAGTTTCACTATTCATCAAAAATTGAAGTTTTTCAGAACAATGTCAAAATTTCACCCTAAGCTGTAATTGATATTCCAAATTCAAAAATGATGTCTATTTTAAAAAATTCCAAACATATAAGTTTCATTAATTAATTTTATAATTAATTCCTGCTGTCACAACAAATAGCGTGTTTTTAAGAAACAATTTATATCAAAAGATTGGCAATTGTTTATGTCCAATTTCAATGTTAAATTAATTCTAATGACCACCATTGGATAAAATGGTAAAAATATATTCAAATTATACTTTAAAACCACTAAATTGTATAATTTATCACAATAAATTATTTTTATTAAAAAAGTTGTTTTAAGTATTTTTCACTATTCATAAAAAAATTGGAAGTTCTCAGAAAGTTACAAAAAATTCAACTTAGGATAATTTCGATATTACAAATACAAAAATGAAGTCCATTTTGAAATATAAAATTTCTATAATTTTAAAAAGTGGTTATTACAATTCATAACAGCTACTTTGATTAGTCGCGGTGTTTTAGAACTCGAAGTTGCATACAATGCAAGCTATTGCATTATTGAATGAGAAGCGTATCGTGGAAGCTCAAGGTGTTACATATTCCATGGCTAAATAGGAAACTGACATAACCTCCAAAAAATAACTCACCCATTTCACATCAACCATTATTGATGTTCCACACCAACCAAACCATCTCTCACAATAATAGTCACATGTATCATCCACCAAAAATAACAACCATAACACACCACAATATTTATGTTCTATGACTATTGTGTATCACAACCAAATCACACAAAACCACAACACAATAAAAAACCATCACACATAAACACCACTTTGGACAAAACCAGCACACCTCACGACACCACCACATATAATTTCCACCGCACATCACACCACATCACACCAAAACTACATCAAAACATACCAAATCTTATTCATGTCATAAAATTATCACATCACTGGACCATGGATCAAACAACACACCTGATCACCTCCATCCCCACACAACAACCAAAACCACATAGAGCATCACCACAAGAACAACCACACACAACATCACACATCTCATCTTTCACATTTATAAAGGGGTTTTCATCAAAATAATTCATCACTTACCAAGTTTATTTTCATGAAATTATGGTTTCCATGGAAAAATAATTTAATTTCCTTATAGAAGTTGTTCAAACATCTACTCATTGTGTGATCAGAAAATAACATAGGAAGGGTCTCACAACATATCATTTATAATGAAAAAAGGCTCCAAATAGCTTTTATTTTCATTATTATGAAAAACCATACAAAATATCATTAAAAACATATATTAAATTATTAAATTATGTGATATCTACCCAATTTCCACCAGTTTTCATTATTAAAACTAATTATTTTATTGGATATATCCTTAATATACACCAAAAGGAAAGAAAAAGCATGAAATCCCCACAAATATAATATAAACATGTGATGAAAAGGATCACATTTCTTAAAGAATATTTTACAATTCATTTCACACCACAGGGTGATGAAAAAATTCCTAGAAAATGATAACCGCACATAGAAACCCTAGAAAAACATAAAATTTACAAAGGGTAATAAAAAACACAAACCAAACTCACCCCAAACAAAAGAAAAATCACTATAGTGGATCTCCAAGTGAAAATAGAACGGAAACATTTGGAATGAAATATATCATTACCACTAAATTCTAAAAACCAACATCGAAACCACTAATCAAAGTAAGGGATTACGTATTGACGATCTCTTAGAGATGGGAGGGTTCCCCAGAAAACATAAAGGGAACAAATGATTAATGATAATCGAATCATCGAAACAAGAAATCTAAACACTTTTTAACTCACCTAATTATGGTGTAAATTTCTTGTTTACATAAAAAATAACATGGGACTATATAAAATATTCCTTAAAACAATGTTTTAGGACATAAATAGCATTTTTTTATGAAATACATGGAACCTCATTCGTAAAATATTTTATGATATAAACATTTATTTTACAGCATAAACCCATTTGCCAACAAATCCTTCAATGCACACAATCCAAAAACCATCATTTTCTCATGACATAAAACACATAATTATATAGTAAACTATATTTTTATTGATTCAAAGGTCTATTATAGTTATTTTGAAGATCCAAATTCCACTGAAACTCTTTTGGATTACTTAGAAGACATTCGAATACCCAAACTAGTAATAGGTTAAGATGGGGCATATTATTGAAGTAGATAAATCTCAAATAATTCTATCCCGTAAAAATAAAAACCAAACATCAAGAAATGAAAACATTCAAAATAACTGCCCCATGAGATACCTTTAAAGGTTCCCATTACACGTCAACACTACCACTGGCTAAACACACCCAACCAAACATCCACAAAACACCACACACAACCACATCACAACTTCTGACTTGACACAACACCACATAATTATCCACCATCCACAGACTACTAAATTTCCAAAAAAACCAACACATACAAGAAAACCACCACAAATACAAAGGCAACTACCATAGAAAATGACTTAAATAAGTTCCCTAAATTCATTAATCTATGAGTTTGATCTTCTATGTCAAGATACAATTTTCTCTAGGAGGTATTGGATCGCTCAAATGGTTTTAATCACATCATAACATAACAAAAATTGATTAGGAATCATGTAATGTCATCTATATATGTGGTATTATTTATGACATATCACATCAACACGGAAGAAAAACATCACATTATATAGAATGATATAAGCACAACATGAGAAGAAAAATAGATTTGAGAAAAGTAAAACTTAAAACATACTTTGGTACTAGGAATGAACTTGTGTCTTTCATTCCCTAGTACTATAATCCAGGCCATCATTCCTCTACAACATAAATACCAACAAATTGTTTTATCCATTCCACAACTTTTTATGATGATTTTTGATATCATTATGTTTCTACATGAATGCTAAATCATCCTCAATATCTAAATCCCCATATTCAAAAACATGGAAGTAATTGTAGAGATATATAAAAATCATGGAAATTTGTGAGAATTCTTGGATCCTATCCATCCATGGTGGAAGAAAAAACCAATACGACACTATGAAAACTCACCCTAGAACCTAGAAGAGCCCAAAATACTAGGGGGAAATCTTACTCCCCTTGCTAAAACATTATTTCCAAAAATTAGTTGAGACTCCCAAGAACCCATGGTCTCTAACATGAAACTCTACATGCCTCCACCTATAATCAACATATTTGTTTTGACAGTCTTATTCTACCCTAATTATATATATTGCTAATTGGATCATCTTGGCCATTCTCTTCACCACATCTAGACTAAAAGATCATAACTCCCAACTTCCTTCCAACATAATAGAGAACAAAACTATTTACCACACAATTCCTCAAACAAAGCCATGATAATGGATGATTTAATGTATTTTTGTATGAAATATTTACTAGAGACATGTTCCTTATGCATGATATACCAATGTTGAAGACACAAGATCACAAAATTCCCTATAGTATTTGGATGATATGCTCCATCTTCTCATCTATCCATGGGTGGATATTAGTGATAAGGAAAAACTGGGAGACAAAATAATGTTGTAATACACTCTGGGATTACAATTTAAAATGAGGATCATGATAAAAAATTTTGTTCCTCTATACCCCAGGATTACTAACCACATTATCCACATATTTATTCACCATGAAATCCATAACACTCAGCTCATGGATTTTCAAAAAATGAGGTAAATTTGATAGTTTTTAAACTATAAATAAAAAGTCACCACAAAGTCCCAAATACTAGGGTAACCCCAGGATAAAATCCATAGATATGTCTTACCATCCCCATTTGAGAACATCAAATCATTGATATAGACCCCAAAGAACATGGTGTTATACTTTCAGTTGCTGAAAAAACAAGAATCTTTTCCACTAAATCTACAACATACCACTTCATCCCCGACCACCAAAGTTGTCTCCTAAATCCATGATATATATTTTTTTACACTAGGACGTACAAATAAAGGTGGGTAGTAAAAAACATGAAAAACTCTCATGAATATCTTGTGAAACAAACTACCTCCCTTAGAAGAACTCCTAGTTCCGACCATCCTCTGACCATCCCTCCATATTATCACCATGTTCAAAATTATTATGAATCAATTAAACCTATAAGTCTCCCTATTGAGAATCCCCCACCTACTACATCAGTTAGTGCTCCACAATCATTTAACCACCGCTCTCTCAATAATATTGGTGCATTTCTACAAGCTCATATATCCCTTTCAATATATCTGCTGACTCATGAACAATATCTCCTCGAGACTTCTGACTCAATACATCAACAACCATATTCTTATTTCTTTAGGAATAAGATATATCATAATCATAATTCTATGAAACTTCCATCCACACTCACTGGTGTATATTCTGATCTTTCTATGTGAAAAAAATATTTTATCTCCTTTGGTCCAGGAGAACCACAAAGTGCTCGGTAATGAGGTAATTCTTCCACAACATTAGTGAAAAAATAAACATTTCCAAGCCCATATCATGGGTGGAATAGTTATACTCATTGAGATATAAAATATTATTCCCATAATATATCACTTCTATCTACTGCATAAAAACACATCCCATACCCAAATAAAATGTATCACAGAAAATATCAAACATCACACCCACCTAAGGAAACTGAAGCACTATATCACTAACCATCATCTCATTCAAATAACCAACTATTGTCTAGAATTGATCTTCCCACACCAAAACCTGGTCATTCATGGTAAACATGGTTAACAAGGTTACAACAAGATATTTGTTAAAAATAAAACTTCAACAATATCATATGAGACCAAATAAACTACAAACCTTCACCATATTATTGGGTGATAGCAAAAAAAATAGAATCTCCCATTTATAGGTATACTTCCAAACATTATTGATACACCACATTCCCCAGAAAAGATACCTACCATTTACAAAATTACACTTGAACAACATCAATTAGAGTTGATGGAGTTAGAGGTCTTTCATAACAACATGGAGATTCTCTTTATCCTCCTCATATAACTTCATGTAAATAAAGATTTATTTTAAGAATATATTAAAAGGGTAAATTAATTCATTGAAAATGTAGTTTAGGATCCCCATGAACTTGGTTTTTTCATTCATAACATTGAATGACATTACCATGAACTTGACGTACTCATTACTTCACCTGAAGTATGTCCTTGGGATATCCCCATATTTCAAACTCAACTAGTGTTATCTATAATGTGGATCGATCATTAAACCCTACTAGAAACTTTCAACTGGTTGAAATAACCATCTATCCTTGGAATATGAAAAAATTTGTTGACTGTTTCCTAATTCAACCTATGGTAGTCTATAGATAACTTCATTCCACCATCTACCTTCTTGATGAATATCATTAGAGCACCACAAGGAGACACACAAGGTCAAATAAAACACCCATGATCAGGTTATCCACCTATAACCTCACTTCGCATAACACTATAGGCTCTATTCTATAGGTAACCATTGAAATTAGAGATGTTCCTGGTTGCAACATTATCCCATACTTAATGTTGAATCATGAAGGTAGCCCCATAACATCATCTAAGAAAACATATTTTAAATTCCCTATAACTATAGGAATATCCTCCTCTTAATTGTCAACTGATATCTTCACCAACCGAGAAAAAGGCTCTAATTTCCTACCACCCATCCCATAACCTCACTCAAAAAAAAATTCCACTTGATAAACCTAGACATCCCAAAATTATACTCTCATATAGAAAATATTTGATGAATTTATATAGATATAATTTTTAGTATATTCCATGGATAACAATATAATTTTTTTCTTCAATAATTATAAATCTCACATTCACTGTTCGAACTATGTCCCTAGTCTAAACCCCCATCACATAATAAATAAAGTAGCATGACCACCAACCTGTGTAGATAACTTCAGGGGAACTTGATGTATTTCCACATACATTCCCAAACAATGGACCAAAGTATGAGAAAAAATGGAGAGTTAGGATCTAAAATAAAATAAATCAAACAAAATAATAGATAATAAACTGATTATACTACAAACCACTCTTGGATCTAATATCACAAACACATCTAGTAGGTGTAGATAACTATTACCAACTCCTCTACCTATCTGATACTGAACTCCATGAAAGTGAATTTCAATGGTTACCTAGTAATGGGGACTATCCGGAGTATATTCTATACCAACGCCATATTACCATAACTACTGCACAAGAATCATTGGTCTCATATTATACAACAACCTCAAAATAAAACTACTACTATAGGCATAAAGGACCCTAAATACAAACATTATATTGGCCTCCCTGAGTTGCTGGACACTAATCATGGAAGTGAAAATGTCTCTCCGAGACATAGTATGAAAATTAATTGATTCAGGTAGGTTCATGAGATCCACCTTCCCCTAAAGGATGGAAGGAGATTTCCCATGGTTAGTCCCCCAATAGCTGGAATCCAAACTGCCTGAAAAATGACATACAAATAGCTAAAGTCTTGGTCCTCATGATTTTGTGATGAACATACTCTTAAATCTCAACTCCCAATGAAATAATACACCTATAAAATTTTCATTATTTAATTCCACCAAATACATAGTGAGTGTAAACGGAGTGACCACATGCCTGATAACTAAGTGAAAAGACTCCTCTAGACATTGTACTTTAGAGTCATTATCTAGAAAAAATATAGGGAAAATAGAAAATGGTACATGAACCTAATGCCAAAATCTCATAAAGTCAAGATTACCTACTATATAGAGAGACAATCATATAGATTCTATACCTTTGTTGGAGATAAATGGAAATCTAAATGTAACTCCATGTGATTGTCTGGCCACAACACATCTAACTCCATTTAGTCATCAAGATAGAGTCTCCATCAATTATGGGTAGCTACGCAAAACTAACTAAATGATAATGGAACCTATAACTTAGAATGTTCTTGGATCCATCCAAAATCAATCTCATTATCCTCAAATCAATTCTTTATCTTCATATCTATATATATCCCCTCATACTTTAATAAACAATATCATTGAAAGGAATAAAAATCCCTCTACCAAACCTTATCATCCATTATTGGATTTACCCATCCTCAATCAACCAGATCATCTTGTTGAACCTAAACAACCTGATCTACTCATGGATGAGGGACATGACCCATTCTTGAAAATTGAGGATATCATCCTACTAACATTAGTATATAATTTTATCACATGTTTATTTAGATAACTATTTAATTTAGTAAACCTTCCAAATTTACCCAAATAAATCATGAATATACTTAATTGTTATTCATGTACCTATCTTAGGCCTCTACCCTCTAAATAGGTCTACCTCAATTGGCCTTTCAATAAGATCAGTTTCTATGCATTGGACCACATGGGGTCGACTAAAATATGATGCCATAGCCAGTCCCCCTGCCTATTTCATGCACCAAGGTCAACTACAACCTTTTCCCTTCCAACCCATAAAATCATCACTATTCCTAACTCTAAACTCCATCCTATATCTCAAAAAAAAATTTATTCCAATCTATCCTGACTACCCCCTCCAGAAATACTCCATATGATAGAAATGAATAAATGGAGATAATTAAACCCGAGTCCTGCCTCTAAAATCTCTCAGGTTGGTGATTATAACTGAGGGTAACAAAATATCACATATGGGAGAAATTTACTTCTATTATAAAAAATAAAATCGGGTGATAGGATAATAAACCACCAAATATCTCCAAAAAAATTTATATGTTAACCTGAAACCATTTCACAATGCACGAACCAAAAAAAACAATACAATAAACATCTCAAAAAAACCAAAAATCCTGTCTACAATGGAAAATCAACATCAACTCCAAATTCAAGATAGTAATATCTAGCTCAGTCCCCAATGTCCTCTTGGAAAATAGAAAAAAAGATTATATATGTATGCTGATCATACAGGTATACTCATTTGGGATTTACCAAGGTCTGAAATGCACATGTGAAAATGGAAATCTAATTTTCTAGTGAGCAAATACCACAACCAACAACAATGTAACTAGTTAAATAACCATTCTCACCCTCACTATGGCTCACTCACCAAATAAATCATTAAATATATTAATAGAGTAATTAAAATCAAAGCAAATAAATGTTCTATTTAACCACTTACCCACTAATTTTTCAATCTCATGCCCCAATTTCAAACATCTTATTATCACATCCATTTTATACATATCAATCCACATACCATTTGTATGTCATGTGGTTTGGGATGAATCTATAGCTTCCAAACCCTTGGAAGTTATATCATCTTGTGATATCATCAGGAATCACCAATTCTCATCTTTCTTTAAAACACATAGGTTATCATAACACATGTCACTCAAAGACACCTGGGCCATCACATGATCCCTCATCACATTGCCAAAGTAGTAGGGTATCATGAACGTTAATTAAGTCAACCTCACTACCCCCTCCAACCATAAATAACACCCAACACATATATCAAATCATTACATCCTTCGTGAATAATCCTAGTCCATCACATCACATCACCACCTTAATACTTAATCTCACTCAATTACCCCAGAGGCAGCACAAATCTCTAAATTAAATATACAAGGGAAAACATGGCTATAGGAAAAGTATGGAAGAGGGGTTTTAAACCATCCATATCTTCACCATCATGGATGTTAGGGAAACACCTAGAACCCAAAACTATTGATCCCTAGAAAGGTTATGAAACTATGGTGGGGATTAGATAGAAAAAGTAAATTACATGATATATAGATAGATCACAATTCCAATCCAATGGGTTGAAAAAAACAGCACTAGAACACACTACCACCACCACAACACCACAAGTCAATCATCTCCACCACTTCCACTATTATATGAAACATAACAAAAAACCACCACACATTCCACACATTCTACATCAATTTACTAATCTACTTAATTCAAATTTACACAGATCATTCTTTTATTGTTCAATACATTTAATCCATTTTCTACACATAGATTTCCACCACATCTCATTAATTTACTAGACTATTTCATTTGGATTTATCATAAAAAATTTATTACATTGATAAATTGAAAACTGAAACAAATACAACAAAACACCTCACAAATATCATATTATATATTTTCATTGAACCACACTAACCTAACCGTTTCTTCCATCAACCACATGTATCATCAACCAAACCTTACAACCACCACGTAGCACAACCTCTATCAACCACAACCATCACACATTACAACCAAATTTCAAAACAAAAATAAATAGTACATCACTAATACACGTCAATACCACATTGCAGAACACCACCACAAAGCACAACACCACTACACATCCCCACCGCCACTCATCACACCACTGCCCACTACAATGAAAGAAAAAAAATCTCATATATCATCCATTTCAACCAACCAATGCATATTATCCCCCACACATCACATTGTACATTCAATCGATTCCATCACCATACTACAACCAAAACTACACAAGAAACAAAATAAGAATAATCATGCACATCAGTAGAAATCCCAACTTCAACATTTTTTTTGGCCATTCATCATATTAAAATTTTACGTTTCATGGGAATTATCACACAAACTAGGTTTCCATGGGAATACAACTATTATATATATATATATATGTCATTTATCCATTTATTCATAATGAGATCAAACAAAAACATAGCAAGGGTCATAGTACATATCATTTATATTGAGTACAATGATCCCAACAACACATATTTTTGATATTGACAACAAGAAAACATCATTTCATCAACAAAATATATCCAAGTAGTAAATCATGTGATATCTCACACATACCCATTAATATCAGTTATAAAAAGTCATTATATTATTACGGTGATTCTTAATCTCCACCCAAATGAAGGTAAAATCAGGTAATACCCACAAATTGCATATAAATAGGTGAGAACAGGGATCCCGTCCCTCAGAGAATATTATTCAATCAACTGCGCACCACAGAGCCAAGAAGAAACAAACCATAAAAAATTACCACACAGAAAAAGTTGATCAACTTAAAATCCAAAAAAAATTTCATAAAACAATCTACAACTAAAAATAAACCAAATCAACAAAACTATAGTGTATCTCTATGATAAAATGGATGAAATATTGGGAAATAAAAAAAGGCTTCACACCAACTGCTAAAAAACCAACACCTAAAACCATGGGTCCAAGAAAGGGATGATGAGATGTAATACCTCCAAGAGCCACTCGGCTCCACCAAAAACCAAGATGGAATGAATTCTAAATGAGAATAAATTTTTAAAAACAATATATATATATATATATATATATATATATATGTTGTAACTCACCTGATTTATGGTTTAAATTATAAGTTTACAACATAAATTCAATGATCTCTTATAAATTTGTTGTAAAACCAATTATATGTCAATAAACAACTTTTATTTTAAAATATATGGTTTTTCATACTTATAATATTTTATATATTAAACTTTTGTTTTACATCATAAACCCATTTCAGAGTTACTCCTCCTAAGAACACATGATTTAAACCATAAGCTTGTCAAGCCATATAACACAAAATTATGTTGAAAACTCATATATTATGGTGTAAAAGTTATTTTTCAATTCAAAATTCCATGAAAACTACTCAAGTCTCCAATTAACACCTCTTACTACCCATACAGGCAAAGTAATGGGTCAGGAATGGATGGATTGTTACGTGGATAGTGTCCCAACCAGGATCTCACTCTAGAATTCACTTAATGACTCCAAATAACATAGATAATCACTCATTGAGACCCATTTAATACATTATGATATTAATTATACTATTTCTACAAAACTGGTGTATTGTGAAGAGATTATATCATATAATTTATACAAATCATGTCATTTGTTGAACACGATCATAAAGTCGTCATTACATGGAACATCTTGTCGTTTTACATATTTGGATAGTTGGATGATATCAATATCAGAGGGGATATAATTAATAATGGTTCTAGTATTAATCATATACAAATTTTAACCCTCAACCTCCTAATATATTGTGAGGTAGACATATGTCCCTCTAATATGATGATTAAAATTTATTCTAAGAGTGAGAAAAATACATTACAGAGGATAAAATTTAGATCATAGTTTAGTGTTATTATTTCCAATCTAAATATATGATGGTTTTTTAGGAACCAACCATTATCATCTTTCTAGGGAGGTCTTGGATCTTTAATCATGAGGTGGTATCCTCATCATACCACCAGTGCCTCAAATACTCTATCAATAGACAAGTTAGGGTACTATAGAGTGATAATTATCTCTTTGAATCCAATTACTCCCAAAACATAGATGAATGGTTCTATAAGAGGTATAGAAAGTATTTGGTCTTATATAATGTCATTTAAGTCACTATTCTATATTTTTTTTATGTTTTTCTTATCAGCCTATGAATAAAACTAAATGAAAACTATGTGTTTCATATCAATCACATAGAGGCAATAATTACCAATCATGGAAATCATTAGTTCATGAGAGTAATATTTGATAGATTAAGGAATTTTATGACACTTTTATCATATGATGATGAAGTGGGTGACACCATATAGAATACACTACTAATAGTTGAAAATAACACTGCACCATTCATTAGGATGAATCTTTCTCTATATTGTGTTTACATGTGGGATGTTTTGACTAATATATAGACCACACAACCAAGACTGTTTGACTAAATAGACCTCATCCCAATAAAAGTAGGATGGAACTAGTCCTGATCATATTTTCTGATGTCCTCACAATATAATTTTTGTGATATGAAACTCTACATTTGGTACTGTGATGAATATCACAGTTTCCTTAAAAAACATTCCCCCTATCTTATTTAAGATGTAATGATTCCCGGGTAGAATCATCCCCCGGATATAAAGATGCCTATTTATATTGTAAAGGAAATAAAAATTATCTATCATTTTCTCTTGTAATATAATATATTAGAGAATATTTTCATCCAATTATAGTAAGGAGTAAAGAGAAAAATATCTAAGATGCACCTGGTAAAGATACCCCTGTAAATAATGTCTTCTGTATCTAGAGTTACCTTTGTATTGTGTCCCAGGCCCCAAAATTACCCTTTATTATCTCTAAGGTTTAAGGATGATAATATATAACTTATTTTTATAGTGTATAAGTAGAATGAAAGAATCTCATTGATACCTATCCAACATTAGAGTAATGAATTTCAACCACCATTAATGAGTTTAGGAATGTGAATATGGGTTCAGATGAATATTTTTGACCAAAATTTGTTAATGAATCAAAATCCTTTAAAGAATATGAGATATGGATATCTTTTATAAAATGAAACATGTATTTAATTCATTGGAATTATACAATAATTCTTCTCTTGGATCCCAATGTGGACACCCATAAATTTATTCTACCAGACAACCCTTGTGGCTATAAATTGTGGCCATGGGAATAGACCCAACGTGTACTTCCATGGTATAAGTCAATGTTTATAAACAAGTAAATTCAAACATCAAAAATATGTTCAGTTCATAAAATAACTCACCAATACTTTCCCTATAAAAATTAGAACATGACTGTTTAATTTTTCATCGACTTTGTAAATAAAAACATTCACTACTTAAATGATGATTTCCCATTCCTTATCATGGATCTATTGATCAATGTAAATGATAAATTTCCGGCCAAATACTTTGTGAATTTTTATTTTCATAATAACATTGTTTTTACAACACCCATGATGAATAGGCCACTTCCTTATGGGGATTCCAAGGAATATACTACTATTAGGTGATTCCCATTATCATGAAAAACTCTAGCATTACATATCAACATTACATGGATCACATCATCAATCCCATTCTTGGGATGATCATGTAATCCAATATTTATTAATTTGTGGTTAGGACCTCAAATTTTTTTGATCACTTTGATGATCTTGTGAATGTTCATAAAAATATATGATAACATAACTTTAAAATGAATCACCGCTATAAAAAATTAATTTATCTATGAATTTATTTCCACATCTTTCTAATCTATGGCTGTAGCATTCTAAATCAATTTTTTTCTAAAAATGTGGTTCATTTCAAATATATTTTCATTTTTTTAATTCCATGGAAATAGGTCTAGGTTAAATCCGAGTATCTTTATATTAAGATAACAATGATAGTATAATATATATATCCAAAAAATAGAAAACCATGTATAGAGGTGTCAGGATTTATTTTTTAAAAAATATATCATAATAAAAAATATTTTGAAAAAATAAAATTTCATATATAGATAAATTTATAGTTATATGTTATATATTCTTGCATAGTGGTATATTTATGGAACATTTTATACTATCAGGGGGCTATAGGTTCACATCTTGTTGATATTTGTTTTATTTAACCAACATCCATTTTCATAAAACTATAGATTTAGGGTCAAAAATAATATTCTATAGTAATTTTTCTGAAAAACCTATTAATATTGAACTATAATAATTTATTTTCTATCCATTTTTCAAAACACCATGACTATAGTTTATCTTCACATGTTTTTTATCTATAATCATTGTTTTTATCTATGATAGTAACCATTAAATAACATAGTGAACCCCCTTGAAATTTTCAATAAGGGTAACATTAGGGAAATACCTTAGCTTCTTACTACACCAATGAGGAATAAAAGTTGACCTTGAGAAGAATATAGTGATACTCGATGTGTCCCTATATGAAATATTAACTGGTTAAGGATACTTTAGGGATACCTCTCTTAAATACTATGGTCATACATGAGGATACCCCTTTATGAAATCTATAAAAATTTAATCAATAATATGTTCACCTTTTAGTGGGATAAATATTTTCAGTGTACCATTAATGATATTAAGATATATCTCATGATTCCACCAATATTTACATAAAGATTAGGAGTAAAACCTATCATTATCTATGTGTTATCCCTAGGGATATCACTCAATTATCTCATTACCCAATTAAATGGTGAAGTTATATAGAATAACCTCTATTATCTTAGTAGGAAAATGGTACATGTCGAGAAAAGATACTCTGATATTGGGAAGAAATACTTGCAATTGATCAGAAATGCCATATATATGAGGCACTACTTACAACACCACAAGGTACATTTGGTATTTTATATTGACCGGCTCATATATATCCCCAGTCGCCAGATGATAATTGGGAATGTAGAATTATGTGTTTTTATTCTATAGTATTTTGAAATGTAGTTCATTTAAAAAAATATTAAAAATGGAAAAGTGATTTTATACTTTCTTATAGTACACCTTATCCTAACGAATTTAGTAATATAACATAGAGCTCTTGGATGAAGAGTTTTCCTATATCAAAGAAACTACCACAGATTTGGATATATACTTTGATAGTTCCTCAATGATCCCTACATAAACAAGTATGGAAAACTAAAATAATAACCTGGTTAGATAAGGGGTTGTAATCATATCTTTAATAAAAGGATTTCAAGCTTAATCCCTCCAGATATGAGAAGAAGTAACTAATAATAAAGAAGAATATCAAGATATAATTATTTCCTTTCATTTATCCATACTAGTATTAGTTTCCCACATAAACCTCAAGGGTGATACAAAATCATAAATAGTGTAGATTAATGATTAACATTCCATTATAAATAAGGAATTAATCAATTTTTTTATTTTTATTAGAGTTTATCGTTGAATTTTACATTGATAAAATGAACTCTCATATCTGGGATTAAAATAATTCACTAGAAAATGAATTGAATAATGCATCCATAACCCTATAAGATCAAGATCAGGATGAGATAATTAGTTGTATCATACATCACAGGATAGCCTCTCCACTCATCAATAATTATCTAGAAATCATCAGTGAGATTAACACCACCTTGGAATAGGGTGATCCGATATCCATGTCGTCTGATATCAAAAAATGGTTGGATTTTTCATATAGTGTACTACCATAAAAGTGGAATTATAAAATAAAATTGAGCTAATAAATAATAAATATGATGCCAGGTAGTGAACTTCAATCTATATTATGACCTGAATTCCCAAAAATTTCACTATTTGTGAAGCTATATTGGAGTCCTCCTTAGATGCATCAAAGGAGGAAATACCATCATCATTATGCAATAAGTATATACAAGCACCTGAAATTCCCATCAATCAAGATCCAAACAGATTTATAAAATCATGATTCTTAGATACTAATGGACATTAATTATCCAAGGATATTAGGAGTTCACTATGAAGTACCATTTTCAAAAGATACATGCCAATTTTATCTATTAAACCTCAAAGTTGTTATATATTTTTAAAAAATATTTTCCATTTAATCTATGAGGAATAAAGGTTTTGAGTTAATATCCACTAGCTATAGATAATTATTTTAAGTACATCCATATTTTCATTGACTTATTATCTTAATGGTATGAGGATATACCACTAAAAGTGGTTGGAAGAATATTACTATGAACTTCATAAAGTCAAAAATGATAACTAGATTTGGTGCCTCTCGCACAATAATGAGGGACAATTGAACCAATTAGTATTATTTTGAGTTGAAAATATTTTACCATAAATATAATATTCATTAAAATCAATAATTCTATTATCATAATATTGTGAATGATAAAATAGAGGCATAAAATAAAATTATATCTATCATAAATCATAAAATTGTATAAAAAATACCAGAAGTATAGATCTAATAAAATCATTCAGTATTTATGGGCTTACCACCCAAAAATCATACCATTGTGTAGGTGACCCCATAATCACTAGTATGAAAGACAGAGCATATCCTTCCTTTCACGGTTTACCTACCTACACTCTATATTTCCATATATCGTCAGGTTTTTGATGATGAGTTATACACATGATTATTGGATGAGTTGGTGGGGAATGATGAGAGAAGGTTTTTCATGATTCAAAACCTAGAAATATATCAAATCTAGGTCTCATAATTATTCAACAAGAATATTCATTTCTACTAGTTTATCCCTAGAGAATTTTTGTTGGCCCTAAGAACCCCCAAGATACCCATGAAGAAGCCCAAAAATCACGAACTGAAATAGGAAGGACCATATGTAATATATAATACATAATATAATGGAATCTACACCCAAATAAAACCTAATATAGAGAAAATAATGATGGTTATAATTGAACTGATTATCAAGATGTAAATTTCAATGTTTTTTGAAAAGTTAATTAATTTCCCAGATATATGACTTTAAACTACTTAGCATTTCATTCCAATAATATGTCGTTAAACTAAGTGGTATACCATCCTCTCATTATGACTTTATACTAATTGTAGTAGGTCCTCATTTCATGAAATTAAGCAAAATTATATATTCTCTCCATGTAATGAAATATTTCAGGCTTAGTACTCACTACTTTCATGTTCACTCATGCAATATGGTTGATCCACAAATTTCCACTTAGTTATCGCAATAAGAGTGATTCATGTGAGCTTAGTGGTTCTATTTCATTCCTCAATACAAGATGTTGATCTACATGGAAAAGGTTCTCAAAGTATGAAAAAAACTATAGAATTTTGACATTATCATTTCATTCCATTAAATTTCTGGACATGAAATTCCACATTACACAACTTATCTCCCTTTTGGGATTATTTTGTGAGAAATTTTTATTTTAAAAGAGATCTATATCCAGGTAAAACTCAATAGTTCTTGTTTTGTGGAACCATTTATTAATATGAACTAATAGATAATACCCTTGTATATATATTTGAAATTTTTGTCACTTGATTCATGTTACAACTATATATATAGTGACACCCAACAAACTTATCTAGGTCCCAACCATAAGTCTCAATAATATCTCTAATTTGAATCAATTTTGGGTCACATTAATTCATATTGGATTTCCCTCAATGGGTCCAATGTTGAAGATAATCCAACATATTTGGTGTGTGTGCCAGTTTAGTACACAACTCCCTACATATAAGTACTTTTTGTATTATTATAATCTATATGAAATTTGATGCATCCTACAAGAGCTTAAACAACATAGAGTGTCTGAACCTTCTAGGATTAATTTCCATTAATGAGATCTATATTAGTATAAGATCCACACCCACATGTGGATACTTATCTATAATCCCACGATGGGATACAAATACTTTTTTTAAATAGAATCTGAATGTTTGGACCATTTAGGTTTGTGTTACGTATCTCTCCCTTATGGATCTATATTAAGATATAGTTTGTTTAATCCCTGCTACATACAATCTAGATATGTGTAGGATATCTTTAGTATTGGATTATTTAACCAAAAACCAATTATAGGAAATAATTTCCTTATTTTCAAGATCATTACACAATTTTAGTGCTCTCATTCCCCGGATACACTATAATTATGGTTATACATATAATTCCTGATGTCATGGAAAACCTAAAAATGAAAAGAAAAATTTCCTTACCTCATAATGACTATGCGTGTCATGATTCCCATTTTCATGGGATATTATACTCAGGGCCTCGCCATAAATCTCTATCAACTAAAACCCTATTCCTATCCAAGTTTCCAAAGCCCAATAAAAAATTCATTTTTTAACCTAGTTCACATACTTTTTTCAATTCATATGGTGTTCATTAATTCAATTACAAATGAATTTAAAATTCATGGTATAGGTCTATATCTTGTGACCGTAAATGGAAAAATAATTTTTAAATGTACCATGACATTAAACTAATGTGATATGTTGTATTCCAATCATGAAATATCAAAATGCTTAGGATAGTCAGTTCTAAGATTTCTTCTATTAACATGAGTTCCATGTTCATTTATGTGTCATCATTTCATGTTTTGAACTATCCATTAATTTTTACTAAGGAATATAAATTTATCTGTTTCTGAAGAACTATGTTTGGTTTGACTCCAATGCATTTTGGTATATAGGGATTACCAAGTCATTAATCTAGAGCCTATAAAAAATTCCAGAAATATATATCCACATATAAGTGTATACTATCCACATTCATGTTAAGTCATTATATACTAGTCCATACAGTGAGATGATATATAAATTTTAACTAAGAAGTATGTTTGTTTCAATAATTATTCCTACAGGAAATGTTGTTATTATTGGATTCTCTATCATATGGCAAGAAACAAGTCTCATTCAAACATCACAATATCTGAGTGGCTTAACATTCATTTTTTGGATTTTCTCCCCTAACATGGATCTAAATAAGTGTTATCTTGTTTCTAAATTCATTAATATTTTTTCAATGATTTCTATGATTCCATGTTGTATGAAAGTAAATTACATGACATATGTTTTTTCTTGTAATCCCTTAAACTACATAAAGTGACTTGCCTTGAAAGGATAATTTCTATACTTGATATCTAGATTATTGTAAGGTTGAATGATGCATGTGACCCAACAGTAGGTTAAAATAACACTTTTCCCTATGAATACTTGTGTTTTTTCACCACATATTCATTTATACCTATTTACTAGAAATTTTGAAGGATAAAAACATGGTGAATATTTTAGTTTTATACCATTATAATATGAAATTTCAATATTCTTTAGTTATCCCATTCCTCTTATTCTAGGAAAAAACATCAATTTTTATTTGATTTATAATATCAATCCAGGATATATAAATTGCTCTCCCCTCTACCTGGTGTAGATATATTCTAGGTTTAACCATTATATGAACCATGTGTAACATTATCCCTTTTACCATGGGTTTCATTTTGACATAAAAACCACATATTTTGGTTCCAATAGTAATTCAAAATCCATTTCCACTCCTTTTAAAAGGATCATTATATAACAATGCAGTTCATAACTTAGATAACTCCAACACTTTTTGAATATTCATTTTCCACTGATCTCACTTCCTAACATAAGTATTTGAATCATCTCAAACCAATATCACATATTGATAATGATAACTTTCTACTCAAAATTAATCCTCTTATTGGAAATTATTTTTCGTGTCATTATATTCCATGATATAGACCTATGTAATTTTTTGTCGTAAATAGACTATTTTCTAATCCCCATATTCCACCACAATATTATAGTGGAACATTTCATTTTTATATTGTCAAAATACATCCTAAAAATATATTTTTAACATATTTTCCTAATTCAAATTCATCATATATTTTGGAACCATGGTCGTTCTATGCTGGAAGTGGAGTATAGTTTGTGTTTTTTGTCAATACTCATTTGAATATTATGATGTTTTCTAGGAAAGGGATTATATAGTTCTGTATGGAAATAGTAATGAAGGTGGAATTGTTTCCCAGTTTTTTTTTCAAATTTTTTGGGCCAAAAAATGGGAAAATGGATAAAAATGTTTTTGGAAAATGGAGTTTCACTCATGATTGAAGGGTTTTTAGATACTTTCATGCATGAATTAATTTTGGATCAGTGTATCAAAATATGAAAAAGAAATAAGAACGTGCAAGACTTGAATGTGAACAAAATATGAGGTTTCACAGAATAATATTACGTGCCCAATTTGACATCAAAAGGGGTTTTGCGTGATTAAGAAGAATATTCCGTGCACTGGAAAAGATGCATCACAAACTTGCACGTAGGTTCATCGAGGTATATAAATAGGAGGCTAACCGATGAAAGACATATGAATTTTCCAATGAAAATATGGTTTCTCTGATATATGAAATATTTTAATACGAAAAAATTACAAAGAGTTTGTTTTACAAAAAAGGTGTTCCTTTAGTCTGAAAAGACAAAGTGAACCCTTTGGTGTAGTTGCAATAAAATAAGAGTTTCATGAACGTAATATTTTTTCATAATCCTAACATCTTATGTGCATGTTGAGGCATTGTGCACAAGTGTGATGTTATGCTTATGATAAGATTTTGAATATTTTATGATCGTTATTAGTTCCCTCAAGTGATTCAATTCCGGACTTCGATTCAAGAAGTGTCTCATGTTGAACAAAGGCAAAGACTTCAATGAAAATCTATTGAATCGACCTTCACGTCGAGAAACTGAGTTAGAAATATCTCAAGCAAGTGATATAGGGAGTCTATGTAAGTGATCTGAGAGACGTAGTGAGATATCCCAAAACCATTTTAATGGTAGTGTTCCTGAAATAGAGTCTCTCTGGCCGAACCTTGTAATCCATAATCCATTTAAGACTAGTGTATTTAGGTACAACCGACACATTTTTGGCATATAATCCTTGGAAGTATCACATTTTAGTGAACCATGTAAAAGTGTTTTTCCATCTCCTTACTTAAGTTTGACTAAAAGATATAACAATTTTCTACAAATGTGGGAACAAGATCCACAAATTTAAAAAGAAAAAGTTGACACCTGGATTCACCCCTCCCTTTTATGGGTGTTCTTGGGTCCTTAAAGTGGTATCAGAGGGAGGTTGCAGGTGTTTGATCTATTTTATACTATCATGGAGAATTTAGCCAATGTTAGTGGAGTACCCCTCTTTGATGGAAGTAATTTTCAGATATGGAAGAACAAAATCTGATCTCATCTCTGATATCCTAGAATGAAAGTCCTTTTTTATAATGTGTAAGCAATTCATGTCACTGATCCAACAGTTCTGGCTGTGAATGATGAAAACATGAAAATTCATGATGTAGATGCTAAAGTGTAGAATACTCTCACCAAATACCTTTTTGATCAGATCTATCTAAAGGTAATGAGTTTCACCTCAGAAAATTCCATGTTGGATAAAAGTGAAAATATTTATGAAGGAGATAAAAAAGTAAAGGGTGTGAAATTAAAAGTCTTTCATAGTAGGTTTGAAAATCTTAAGAATAATCTTGTTGAGAATGTAGACTCCTTCTTGAATCGCATTAATTAAGTGGTTGGAGGAATTAGAGGTCAAAGATAAGAAATAAATTATGATTCTATTGTTTAGAAAATATGGAGAAGACTTCCACCCCGGTACAGTGTAAATATCTAATACCTTGAGGAAGAATATATTTCCAAACATTATTTGGATTGTCTGATGAGCATCCTGGTTACATATGAAATGAGAGTCAATCCAGAAGATGGAATGACTCGAGTTAACATGTAAATGGAATTCAAATCCATAGACAAAAAGAAAATATTAAAATATAGTAGTGGTGAAGATGATGAAGAAAAATTAATTATTTCTATCATTTCAAAGATGTTTTAGAAGGGAAAAGATAAATTAAACAATAAATTACCTCTAGATTGCTTTTGTTGTGGTAAATTTAGGCACATTTCCACCCAGTGCTCAAGGAATATTGAAGATGAAGAAAGAGAAGGTGAACACAATGATAATCCTTATAAATGTTTTTTAAAAATAGGAGATTAAAATATATAAATAAAGTAAAAAAGAAGTGTTATTTTGTGAATATGAAGATGATTATAATGAATTATATGAATAAGATAAACTAGAATATGAAACTGGAAACCATGCCTCCATGATGGCAACCATTGAAAAGTTAGAACCATTAGCAGATAAAGGTAGAGATAAATAGTTGAAAACTAATGCTGATCCCAATTTGAAACTTAAGGAAGCTTTTGGAAAGCATTAGAATAAGTGTAAGATATGCAATAAGTAGAAAGAAATGGTGGAAGAATCTTTAGAATATGTTGATCTGCTTGAAGATGAAATTGAACAACTAGACGAACTGGTAAAAGTATAGTCATCAATCCTTGAAAGGAAATATGATGTAGTAGAACTAAAGATGAGAATCTAAGAATATGAAAATTTCATCAATGAACATACCTCGAGACTAGAAGAGAAGTACAAAACTATTGGGGGACACTAAGAAAAAAAATTTACTCTTAAGAGTAAGCTCAAAAGTGAATCAAGATCAAAATAAAAAAAGAAAATAAAATTTGGTAGGTTATCAAATGATGAGATTCTACAGAGATAAAAATGGGGGTATGATGGAGTTGAAAATATATTGAGTGATCTGAGACCCACACGCATGGGAAACAGTGGAATAATTTGAGATACTGAAACATAAAATACTAATAAAAGTTTGACCAGAATAAATGCAAGATGAAAGTTGATCATATTGTAAGATTACCAGAAGTGATGAAAAGGAGACCCTTAAATCAAACAAAAATGAGGACAAAATAATATCCTCGAATTTACAGTAATAATAGGAAGTCAAAAAAGTTTCCCGAGGAAGAAAACTTGAATAAAAATACAAGTGATAAGACATTTACTCTAATTAAGTTTCATTTCTATGGATATCTAGGTCATACATTGTCATATTTCAAAGAGGAAAGGTGATATATAAATGGGGGAGATCTAGGAGTTCAACAGAAGAGAAAAATTCATATCCTAATTCTTACAGAAGAAAAATTTTCAATGGATATTATTTTTGATGTTCCAAATTTGGTCATACAACCATTTATTATAGGCAGAATATTGACATGGACACCTCATACCGAAGTTCAAGACATGTCAAAGCTCATCAACAAGAAAGTGTTGCTCTTTAAAATATGTTTTCTCCTCTAGAATGAGATTTTGACTATAAAAACCCCATATACATGTAAGAGAGCATCTAAAGTTCATCAGAGCCCAACACTCAATCGAATATCTCATGGAATGAAAAGATAAAAATTGAGAAATCCATAATTGAAATGGTATCCCTTAAAGATAAAAAATCAATAGCACTTGGATTCTTGATATACGTTGTTCATATCATATGAAATGTAATGCAAACTTGTCAACAAATTTCAGGAGGAGAGTCGATGTAACTATATGATTTGGTAATTATGGAGCTCTGAAAATAATAAGAAGTGGAAGTATTGAACCATCTAAGGGAGAGCTAAAAAACTGAAGTCCTTTATGTGGATGGCCTATGTTATAATATCCTCAGTGTGAGTCAGCACTGGGACTTAGGACTTATAGTTACATTCAATCAGAAATATAACACTATAATGGAAAATACAAGAAATTAACGTATGAAAGGATGTAGAATAAAAGACAACCTGTATCAGGATGATATTAAAGACCAAATTTTCAATATGATTGTTAAAGAAGAAAATAACATGGGACATCAGAGACTAGGGTACATTAATCAACAAGATAAGGAGAAGATATAAAAATGAAATATTGTCATAGATATTCCCACAGTGAAGTGTAAATGTGAAATGTTTTGTGATGCATGCATTCAGGCGATGTTGGACTATAGTTTATACTGTTTAAGGAAGAAAAGGGCATCTCAACTTCTTGATCTCATTCATATAAACGTATGGGGACCAATAAATGTCAGCAAAACTTATGGAGAAATGTACTTCATCATTTTCATAGATGATTAAAGTATAATGGAATGTGTAATGGTTATACACGGGAAATAAAATGTGTGTAAATACATGAAAACATATCTTCAAATCGTAGAAAATGATACTAGAGGAAAAATAAATGTGTTAAGATCTGGAAATGGAGGGGACTGCACATCCATTGAATTTGAAAATTAATTGGAGAATCATGGGATATAACATGAGGTAGCTGTTGTGAGAACTCCATATAAAAATGGATTTTTTGAGAGTAGGAATTCATAGGTGAACAACATGGAAAGAACTATGCTGATTGAGAGTCGTATTCCTTGACATTACGGGAAAGAGTCTTTTAAAGCCGAAGTTTATATTCAAAATCATACAAGGATTTATATGGGTAAATGAAGACACCATCTAAATTTTGGCATAGAATAAATCCATCATTAAAATACATTCATGTTTTTGGAAGTAAATGTTTTATCAGAAACAAAGAAAAAAATAAAGGGAAGTATGGTGAAAATTCAAATGAAGGAATTTTCCTTGGATACTCAATGAACAAAAAAATCCTACAAGAGTTTCAATAAGTGCCTAAGAATTATTGAGGAAAGGAACGATGTCAAGATCATTGAAGAGAAAACTGAAAATGTTCAAGGATTTCAAATGCAGATGTGATAGAAGATGAGGAAGAAAGTGAACATGGAGGAAATGAAAAGAAATAAAGAGTAACAACCATACAAAATTATTTGGATCATAATAATTATGTTGAATCAAAACAAGAAAATTAATAAAAATGCACAATATAAATTTATATCTGTTGTGGAACCATCCTCATTTTAAGAAGTTTCAAAGAATGACTCTTTGTTGAAAGCAATGAATGAAAAGTTAGAACATATTGACAAAAATCAGACATGGGATCTTTTCAAGAGACCCGAAGGTTACAATGTGATTGGTATGAAGTGTATTTTAAAGAACAAATTTGATTAGAATTGGAATGTGATCATAAATAATGAATGCTTGGTCTGTATAGGATATTCCCAAATTTAAGGCGTTGATGTTGAGGAGACATTTTCTCTAGTAGGAATATTGGAGCCAATCAGGTTATTTCTTGCCATGGAAATCTGAGGAGAATATAAAGTGTATCAAATATATGTCAAGGGAGCATTCTTAAATTGAATCTTGGAAGAATAAGTATACATTAAATACCCATAGGTTTCTTTCTTGGTAATGATTAAATAAAGGTTCACAAACTAAATAAGTCCCCTTATAGTTGAATGGAGGCACCACAATCATGGTATTCTCGTCTAGATTATTATCTCAAGAAGTTGGAATTCAAAAGAGGAGTCGATCACAATCACTATGTGAATAATTCTCAGAAATATTAGTTTGTGGTTCTAGTTTATGTTGATGATATTATATTTGGCATTATCAGGTATGGATTAGTAAAATAATTTGATAATCATGTGAAGTATGAATTTGAAATGTCTATGATTGATGAACTCACATACTTTGTAGGGATGGAAGTGATTTACAATAAGGATTAAACTTTTGATTCTAAAGAAATTAATGAAAAAATCTATTGAAGACATTTAATATGAATTATTACAAACCAATAGGGAATTCAATTTCAGTCAGAAAAAAACTTTGAAAGCATGAGGATGGGATGTCTGTGAATCCCACAATGTATAGAAGAATCATTGGAAGCTTAATGTACATATCTATGACACAGACTTATATTGTCTTGGAAACATTTTTAGCATACCAATTTCAAAGTAACCCAAAGGAAAAACATATGGATGCAGTTAAAATAATCATGAGGTACATTCAAGGAACCCAAAATTATGGCTTATTATTTGATGATGGAAAAGATAATTAATTATCTAATTTTGAGGATACTGACTAGGCTAGGAATGTAGTAGAAATAAAATCCACATGTGGTGGAGTATTCTATATTGGAAGTAAATGTGTGGGATGGTTGAACAAGAAACAGGTTAAGAATTCTCTTAGTGCTGCTGAAGCTGAAAATACATCTACTACAAAGGCATGCAGTCAGTTACTATGTATGAAGAAGAAATTAACTGACATAGTTGCTGCGGTAAAATAACCAATGGGGATTTTCTATGATAATAAGAGAACAATTGAACTTACGAAGAATACTGATCATCATTCTCATATGAAACAAATAAAAATTAGACATCACTTCATCATGTAGAATGTTGAACAAGGAGGGATCAACATAGAACATGTGGGAATAGATAATCAAGTGGTCGAAATCACGATGATGTCTTTGTCAACAACTATGTTTTAGAAACATTTTTTGAACCTCGGTGTTTATCAACCTACTATTTCATGAAGAGGATACATTTTTTTCACTCTACCCATTTTTTATTTAACTGTTTTTTAATCTATTTGTGGATGTGATACACGTTTATGGGGGATATACTATATAGCGGTTGTGTGTTTTGAGATGTTCAATGAACAAAAACTGGTTTTTGGTTTTATTTCCAATGGAGGAGAGGGAAAAAATTCTAGACATGTAATTCCTCTCTAACATAGTAATATACTAGTTTGGACGTCATTAATAATTCAAGACATGTAATGCTTTTCTAACATAGTAGAAGACTATATTGGACATCGTTAAGAATTCCAAAACACAATAACCAAATTCAAGCTTCCCCTATTATATACTACACTGATTATTTCTCACATTTACTTATAGTGTTTTCTTTGTTGATTCTTATGTATCGGGTTTTGACGGTGACTGGTGATCTATTGAATTTATCTGGAGATTTCCAACAAACTCAAAGGGGGAGGTTATTGGAACCATGGTTGTTATATGCTAGAAATGGAGTATGGTGTGTGTTGGTTGTCAATCCTCATTATAAGTTTAGGATTTGTTTCCAAGAAATAAATCATACAGTTTAGGTGGGAAAAAATATTGAAGGTGGGGTCATTTCTTAGTGTTTGCGAATTTTTTGGGTCAAAAAATTGAAATATGAAGAAAAGTGTTTTTGGAAAAGGGAGTTGCGTGCAATATTGAAGTTTTTTTAGAAACATGCAGTTGAGGATTAATTTGGGATCAATGCATCAAAATATGGAAAAGGAAAAAAGTGCGCACAAGTCACAAATGTGCAGGAAACAGGAGGTTGCGTGGAATAATCGTACGCTCCCAATGCGACATCAAAGGGGGTGTTGTGTTCTCATAAAGAAACTTGCACTAACCAACAAAGACATTTTGGAAGCTTCTGTTCATGGTCATCGAGGAATACAAATAGGTTTCAACCCCATAAATAACTTAATAATTTTCCAATTAATATTTGGTTGCTATAATGTGTGAAATATTTGCACACGAAAGAATAACAAAGAGTTAATATTGTGCATTAGGTGTTCTTGTAGTCTGAAATGACCAAGTGAACCCTTTGGTGTAGTTGTGCGAAAGATGAGGGCAGTGAATAATGTAGGGGTTTCACGATAGTCATCTTTCATGGAAATTACCAAATCATGCACACAAGATGAGGTATTTCATGCATGTGTGATGTTATGCTTCCGATAAGCTTTTGAATATCCAGTTTGTGTGATCAGTGCCTTCAAGTGAATCAATACAGGACATCGATGAATGTAGTGTCTCATTTTTAATAGATACAAAGAATTAAATTCAAATCTATCAAAGCTGCTTCCAATCGAGAAATTATGTTAGACATCTCTCATGTCAATGAGCTAAGGGGAGTCTACAGAAGTGGTCTGAGGGACACATTTAGCTATCCTTAAACCATTTTAAAGGTAGTGTGCTTTGAACAGAGTGACTATGACCAAACCTTGTAATATATTAACTAATGAAGGATATTGTATTTTGGTATGACTGACACACTGTTGGTCTATGCTCCTTGGATGTATCCCTTTTTGTTGAACCATGTAAAAGTGTTGTGTCATCTCCTTTCTTTCTTTTTACTGATAGATTTGACAAGTTTCTACCAATGTGGTAATAATATTCACAACATTAAAAAGAAAACGGTGACACCCTAATTCACCCCTCCCCTCTCAGCGTGTTGTGGGGTCCCTCAAGATGATTTATATCACCACAAATCCCCATTTAATGGTGTTGAGATACACTTTAATATGAGTTATAATTATATTTTCATATTAAATTATCACACATTGTTCAAGGAACCATGATCTTATAGTATTTTTACTACCTAAAATATAGTCTATGATATCATTGAGTTTCTCATTCATGATGGGTTTCACTTTTCCCTTGTTATAAATATTATCTCCCCTTTTTTCCATTCACCATGACATTAAAATCTAAGAACTTTTTCTAGAGGATGTTTTCATTAATGGTTGATGATTTTATTCACATCAGGTAAATGTTTTCTTTGTCACTAAAAAATATAAATCATATTATGGTCAAAACAATATGAACAAAAAATCTATCTCTTAGTTATTCGAATTAAAAGAAGTTAAACTACAAGTAAGAGAGACACAAATCATGTTACATAAAAAAAATTAATGGATGACCTATGAAAAAGTAATTTACTGATTATCTATGTAATTTTATTTCATGACATAGTCAATAGTTTTAATATGAGATTAAAAGGTCACAAAGATTTTTGATCCCAAAATATATCCACAATGATAACCGACCTATGATTTTTAGACCCATAGAAATATGAAAAATTATGAAAAAGTTCATGTTATATATTTTTTCCATGAATATTTTTTAAAAATATATAGTCATATCATTTAGGGTGATTAAAGAATATTAACAATACCTTCCTTCCTTACTCCTACATGATTCATCAAGTGTTTTGAAATTTACAAACCTTTTAAGGATATTGGTACCAAGTGCATTAAGTTCCACATGATTTATTTTCGTGGTCATGATATTGGTGACACAATATTCTCCCCTAATAACTAGATGTATATTTCATCTTAAGGATAGTATCTTCAAATCTATTGGTACCTATATCCCATCTTAGTGGAACCCTTCATTCAAATTTGGTCAATGGTAATCCCTTGTGTACCAATTCCATATCATTATAACCCAATTTAAATGTCATAAGAAATGATTTTCACTTCCCATAACTCAACTATTCAAGTGGATTCAATACGCTTTATGTTGCACACTCATGTATCACCCCATTTTCAATTCTAAAATATAATATCTTATTTTTAACCATTATTGGTCATTCATGCACAACCCTTAAACTACTAAGTGAAGTCTATATTATGTTACCTCATCATCTTACATAATAGTTAGATATTTTTTTGAGTTAAATAGTTCATGGACCCTTATCCACAGTCTAACATTAATTTAAAAAGTGATTATCAGTGAGAAAAATCACATCCAGATGTTTAGACTCCCTTCATTCATGTTCAGCCGCTATGGTTCATTCATTTTACTTCTCTCATGTGTTTGAATGTAATTTTCATGGTCCCATTATTTAATAACATTGTCTAGGTTGATTCTTATTCTTATAGGATATGTAGTGACATCCAAATATCATATCTTAGATCTAAAAAAATTAATTTAATTATATTCCATCTACCATCCTGGTATTTGGACGCACCAATTCAAGAAGGGGTTTGCTAAATCATCCATATTCTAGTATTTCCAAATGCTATAAGTTGATTATTCCTCTTGGAGAATCAAACACCTTGCATTGAGATCTTACTATTGGTGTCAATGATGATTGATTTTATATTATTATCTTAGTGAACAGTCTTTGTATTATTTACCTCCATAAACTGAATTGATATCCATGTAATTTTTAAAAGTTAAATATATTACCTTATAATATGATTATTTTTATTCTGTATGAATCTGATTATAAGGGGGAATGTTCTTTTGAAACTAGTAAATGTGTTCCACGATTTTTGTGTGTTAAATAAATGATATGGTGCTCTATCATATGAAACATGTTGAGTTTATGATATAAGTATATTAAATCTTAAATAAGAAAAAATTATGGTTCCAATGTGTCACATGATTGATAATACACAGAGACATAGAGATTTATAAAAAGAATTACCCAGATTAATGATGTGGTGGGGAGAAACTTCCACTGGGATTATGATATGTATTCACCTAGTGATGATGAAATGGGGTTTTGAGATCCTAAACCACATTTTTAGGGGTGTTTTGGGAACTTTTTTTCATTATAAAACAAATTATATAGGGGAACCCCATAACTAAGTGTGTATATTACTTCACAAGATTCAATTTTTAGATCCCAAGGTTATAAAAGGGACATATAGATCAAAAGTTAATGTTTTTTGATGTTCAAATTTTATCGTGGATGATTTTGAAGACTCATTATCGGCTCTGCATGCTCAACCATACACTGATATCCACATGATCAATATCCTGCTAAAGTTTTATCACCTACATCCATGAACCTAATTCTGAGCTCTTAATTCATAGTGTACCTATGTCACATTCCCAGGTACCCTCTATGAAGTATTGTTTTGTTATCCCTATAGGTCTATAAATTGACCCCAAATATTTCATTTATATAATATTTAGACAAAATTATGATACACTATAATCTATCCATGATCAAGTCCTCCCTTTCCCCTTAATGTGTTTAATTAGGAAAAAACATATAGAAATAACCATGATTTTTTGGTTATTAAATTACGAAAAGAATTAAACACTAAAGGCTTTTTGGAAGACCACATCACCTATATTCCTTAAAATATAGGATGAAATAACCCTAATTGGAAATCTAGATTAAGTTACCACACACCCATCTCACCTTAGTAGTGAAAATATTTTGAGACCTCACCACCCAACTATCTAGTAGCGTGGCCACTTCACCCAACTCTCTATTATGGGGACCACTTTATCATAGCAAACAATGTGGGAGAAAATTATCCCAAGACTCTCATTACTATATAATGGTGTCCATTCAACCTGGTCCTCTACTAGGGTCAGTAATTTACCATATTCCTCCACTAGAGTAAACCATTCACTCTATTCTTTTATTGGGGATCCCCATTCCCCATAGTTATCCATTATATTGGGAATTTAATTAAGTATCCAGTCTAAAGTTCCATTCATTGATATTTCTGTACCAAATCGATATGACACACTGTCAAGAAACAAGTTTGGTTAGGCCTCTCAAAAAGACTAATATAGTTTCCCAAAAGGCCTTAAAAACCCATTATCCAATATCCAATCAATACATTATCAAATTATCTCAAACCATCTCTATGGCCTCCAATGATACCTTATTAGACCATATATATTAGCATAAACCCTATTAATCATATAGTCATTTGATAAAAGAACTCTATCTAATCTTTATCCCATATCGATAGGTACATATGGGTAGTCATGACAATGAACTCTCATTATAATTTTGGATCCAATAACGAGGATACTGTTTAAGATTTCTATATCTTAATATTCTCATCTTATCCTCCAAAGTGATAAGTTAACCGACCTAGTTCACTCAATGAGCCATGAATGAATGGGCCCTATCCTCGATTGTGATCCCTAATCTTATTCTCAATGATGATTCCATCACCATGATTTATCAATAATCTAGGGAGACAAGAAAATTCCTCTTATTATGTGAAATACCTAACTCTTTTCCACTAAGCCATATTCCCCATGGGTCCAGTCATCAGTCTCTGCCTTACTATCAATAGTTGACAGATAGACATGCCCATATGAGGTCTATGCTTCCAAAATATATCGCATTTTATTCCATGAATCACATGGTACTATTATCTAGTGTAATCCCTCATGTTTCTTTATTGGTCCATATTTTCCTTGAGTTCACTGATCCTTCCCTATTTATATACTAGTAAGAAGGTAGTAAACATAAACATATGGGAAGACCTAATGAATAAGACCCACTAAATCCTATATTTTCCCCCTTAAATGATGAAAATTTTATAATCATATAATGTAAAACTGAATATTGATTTTTTTATATCATGACATTAAAATTCAGGGTATCTTCATATAACAAGACATTAAACTACATAAGTCGAACTATACGAGCATTAATTCTTACTAAATGAGATACATAAGATGATTCTCTAAGTTTCAACCACAAATAACACCAAATTATTTCCACTAATCCATATCCACTACAAAATCATATCCCCACCAATCCATAACCCTCATGAGTCATGTAACTTTTCTCAATTGTCCATATTCTCCATTAGCTAAACCATATTTTATCATTTCCAATAACCAATAGAAATGAAATAACAAAATGTGCTACATAGGAATAATTCATGCACCAACCATTGATATGATTGATTCACTTAGTAGTCTATTATCCCAAGGCACATAAAGTTAAATGTAACCTCACTTTTTCATGCTTATATAATCATAAAATACAACAAGTTAGACCTTGCCACATGGAATTAAAAGGTAATTTTTTTCCCAATAAGTGGAATAAAACAATGTAAGTTTTGATTAATTTCATAGAGATACACATGATGTGATGTTTTTGAGAACATAAGATGTCTCTATTGTGTCATAGAAAATATGTATTTTTTACTTTTATTTGATGAATGATTTGATATGAATATGATAACAAATCATAATGGTCAATAAATTAATCTGATGATTAATTGACAAAAATTATAGAACCAAGAAGAGATGATATTTTTTATTTAAATTTATAGTTAATTTATATAAACTAATTAACTCAGGGTAGGGAATTAAATCTTCAAAGAATATTTTGATCATTTAAACATAAATTAAGTTATACCATAATTTTATTAAGATGATCCATGTATAATTCATTTACTAGTGATTCACAAATGAACCAATGATCTTAGAGAATTGCTAATGGTAATATGGGTACTAGTATGGTGGTACCAATTGTATTGAATTTTCCACATTTATCAATACTGATTCTTTTGAGGATGATGTATTTATTACTATTCAATCATTCCTTAGAGGAACATGAAGGTGAAATAACCATACACCCATATTCAATGAAATATTATTTCAATACACATTGGCTTTGATATCAAATAATATGACCCAATTTTAACCACCCATAATTAAAATATCAGTAGACAACATTGATTCACTTACACTCAAAATATATTTTAGTAATTAAGATTTAGATTATTATTAAAACTCCCATTACATAAATTACCCATGTATTTCTGATCAAATTGTCATTTGTATAAAATACCCAAATTATCTTGTCGCACAATGAGACTTATATATTTTACATAAATTTTACATTCAAAATACCCTTATAAAAAAATCTAATATAATAAAATTCATTATAATCTAGTGAAAATGAAATATAATAAAGACTGATATTAGATGCTTAGTAAGGGTAAACATGGTAGATATTAATTGGTAATAATATGTGATCATAAACTATAATAATTGTATGGTAAAATATTCATAACTTATGAAATTTGTACACAATAAGTAAAACATCATTATTCATGATTCATGGAGTAAAGATTTTCGTAAACAAAAGACACAGTCCATAATAGTATGAAATGATTATTAATTAATAATGATCCATGAGAATATTTCATAATCATATGAAATGATTTTTTGGTATACATGTAATAATATAAAATAATTTTTTATGTCAAGGATCACTTCCAATGCTATCATAGTTGATAGGGTCTCACAGTCGATTGGGTTCACTCCCAATATTCCCACACACATAGTTAAGGGTCACTACTAAAACTATTATAGTGGAATGATTCCCTTTCTAAACTTGTTTCACACCCTATTCTTGTTCATATTATCTCATGAAATATCACTCATTTACCAATGAATTAGAGGGATGAATAATTTTTTTCACAACCATTATATAATGAAAACCAAACATAAGTGTGCGATAAAAAAATAAATGCATTCATAATTTCATCACATAATATATTATGGAAAATAAAGAGATTTCATAAATATTTCATCATCACAAAATCATAAGTTATCCAGATAAAGGAAGTGGATCGTATCACAAAAATATTCATTATTTCATCAAAGCATAATTAACAAATATAAAAGAATCAGGTTTTATAGAAATATACTTATAACTTTCCCATAATAAGACATCCATATAAATAATTCTTTTGTATCATATGATCATATCCAAATTGATGTGTAAAAATCCTCAAAATATGTTTACAATGATGAGATATACCTTTATAAGAAAAAAAAATTTCTTTGAAAATAAGGGAAATTATTACTTCCCTACAGTATATTTAAAAAATATAAAATTATAGAATAATGAGAAAAATATTTTCTTTAAAACTAACCAAGGAAATATGAAAATGAATCTTCAAATAAAAAATTGGATTTGACATTGAGAAATGTCGTTCATGCTGTATAAGTCAAAAGAGAATATTCTTTTAATAATTTTTTACAATTGTAAAAGTTATTCACATGTAAAACATTTGAAGAATTACCTTTAAATAAATTTTAAATAAAAAAATGGGATTAAAAATAATCATTTTCAAACATTTAATTGTAGATAAAAGCATTTAAAAAATATTGTAAGAAGAATTCATAGCGAGGAGAAAAATTTTGTTCCCAAAAAGAAAGAATATGGTTGAATTTTCTTAAACATATTTTCATCATTATTTAATTTAATAGAGAATAAAAAATTTAAGGAAAATATAAAATACCCAAAAAATAACCACATGATAATAAAATATATGGGTCTTAAAATAAAGGGATCATTTAATTTCCTTCATTATAAATTTAACAAAAAATATCCTAAAAAGAAATGAGGATGTAAACTAATCCCTTGACACTGGGGTAACATTTGAATCATAAATCCCTGAAATAAATATTTTCAATGAAACTTTAAATTCCATTAATATATATATTTTTTAATGATATAACATATTTAAGGGACAACATATACGTCATATAAAAACAAATAGGTTTATAACATGAAACATATCTCCGTGAGATAATGTTGAGAAAAAGAAACCTTATAAAATTAGTAATATATGAATCAAGAACTCATAAAAGATATAACCTTACATGGATTTTTAAAAACCCATAGTATTATATAAAATAATAATTAAATACATTAATGGGAATTATAAATCCCATAAAAAACAAATAAGTAGTGAATATGGCATATGTATTATAGAAATAATTGGGAGATAAAAAAACCTTACCTCGAGTGCGGAATTTATTCATATGAACTATTAACCACATGAATAATAAGTTTATAACACAATAATATTCACACTTATCATACAATATATGTTTAACTTATAATTCATAAATAATGTTTTATTAATAATTCTTCCTTAAAATCAGTATATCAGGACCTCACTGCTCTATTTTTTCATACATGTTTTAGTTCATTAGGGTTGGTCCATGTACCATTGGGATGATTTCAATATCTATATAATATTAATCATTTGATTTTTATTAAATTTATAAATTATACAAAATTTTATGACCATTCATATAATTTGGTGGTGAAAAATGAATCACATGGCTTCATGGATGCGTTACTTTACACAAACATATGATTTATGTTTACAATTTTTGATAGATAAAAAATGTTACTAGTACCCTTTGAAATAATAATTATATAATAAATATAATATTTATTAACGAAATATTTCCTTATGATCATTTATATAAAGTCTAAATGGAAAAAAATCACAACGCTTCATAGAAGTCAAAGTCAACACATATGAACATGAGATGTTATCATATTACAATAGATGGAAGGGTAAAAATTTTAGATAATATTTTACCCTTAGAAAATAATAAAAAATTTAAAAAATTTAAATATAATCAATAAATACTTCTTCATAAACAATCATGTGGGTAATTTATTGAAAATAAAATATGTTGCTCATGAAAACCGTAGTCCATACATATAGATGTTAAAATATTTATTTTTCATTTGGAAGGGTGATAAATTGATAATAGTTTTTATATTAACATAATAAAATTTATGTTATGTATTTTTACTTATTTAACAATGTTAATATAGTTAAATATTATTTATAAGTGGTATAAGAATAATTAAACTAATAATTATTCAATGATGATTATTTCCATTTCTTTGAGAAACGTCCTTGGGATATCTTCTTAAGGACTAATGGGTTGGCCTTTAAAAATTTAGAAACATCTATAATGTGTCTAGATATGTTAATAAGACATTTGTTCAGAGTTTGGATGAGAAAAGTGGCCAAATAATATATTAATAATTGAGGACAGGAAGTTCACATTTATGAGCAAGGGTAGTGGTACCCTATTAATTTTTCAAATAATTAAAATAATATACCATTACCGTTTTTATAAATTTGGATCATAATTTCATAAATATTTAATTTTTTAATATATATGGGTTTAATAAATTTAAAAAACATTATTACGAAAAGTTTTTTGGTTTTTTAAACCAAATCTCTAAGATTAACCCCTCTTTTAACCCTTTTAACCCCATACCGTGAAAACAAGATACATTTTATTTCCGGGTAACGAATGTCTTTATTAAATGGAAATTTTATCATAAATGTAAAATAGTTGATATAATCCAACATTTATCATTCACATTACAAAATAATATATTTTCATTTGTTTTGATCAATTAATTAAATATTGTTTTACATAAAATATCATTAAATTTATTTTTGATACTATTCATATAATTTGATTTTATAAATAACAAGATTACCATGAAGTTATAATTATAATGTTTGAAAAATTAATTTCCTTTCATTTTTATCCATAAAAATACTTAATGTCATTAAATTTTGTTAACCATGTCATTTTTCATGTTTTAAATAAATTTACATTGATTTTAACTCGATGAAACAAGTGTTGCATCATTGATCTGTAATAATTTTAGGTAATTTTACTAATTAAAAATAAAAAATAAACTTGTAATATAAAAAAATTACACATATTCAAATTTATATTTTATTACCATTCATAGCATGTTTTTTTTCTTATGAAACCATATTAGAGATATGAAAATAAATATAGTGACATTTTTTACTTATTATTTACTTATAATAATATAATTTCCATTATCAAAAGAAAGTGGAACCAAATATACTTAATTTTTAATATTAGATTATTTTTTTCTAAATTAACAAATAAAATAAAATATGTGAAACTGGTTGAGATATTTTGAGACATTAACCAATCGTTTTAACCTACATTACTTCATTTAATCCTTTATTGAGGTGGAAATATTTTACCATTTTCCCAATTCATTATGAATAAAAATGAAATGGTATCCATTAATAAATTAGAACATGTTGGTCCAAAATATGGAATCCATTTTATGATATTATGTTTCCTTAAGTTGTAAATATTAATTTTAATATAATTTCACATAATGCAATGGAATCCCAATTTAAAAAAAATGAAATTTTAATAATTAAAATGATTTTATACCAAAATCATGTAAATTTTTAATTCCCATAGAATAAATTGGTTTATTTTTAGTCAAATGAGACTTCTTTATCTCTAAAAAAATCAAAACTATAATAAATATTATGATTTCTTTAATAAAATAGAAGTACCAATAATAGTTTGTATTTGAATAAAATAATTACTTAAATTACAAAAATGTAAAACATAGAATTAAAGTTAAAAATTATTTATTTAAATGAACGAAATTAATTTTTAAATATATTGTTTTTAAAATTTTCCTTAATAATTATGACATTCTTATATCAAGATAATTTTATAAAAGTTACATTGTTCGTAAAATCGATATTTCTCACAATTCACCTAAAAATAATCTATTTATGAAAAATCCGAGAAAGATAACTATAAGATAATTATGATATGATAAATCATAAAATTATTTTTATTTAAAAAAATGAAAATTATCAAATTCATAAAGTAAATTTTTAAATGATAAATATAAGATATAAGGAAAACTCAATTTTTCAAAAAATTCATTTTTAACTTTAACAGTTCATAACATTATATTATTTAATTACTATCATTAAAAATTGAGTATTGATTTACTAGGAACTAATAAAAAATTTAAATAAGGAAAAATTTTCATCATATATTTTATAATGTGGTTACTCCACATTAAAACTATTAAACCAATGTATAGTCCATAAAATTAAAATTTAATTGATAAACGTTCCATAGTATATCATGGTTTGTTAGAGATTAGATTTTTTGTGGAAGCTATTGTGAAACATAATATTTTTTTAAACAAAATATATCATAAAATCTTGGTGTCTTATAATCTATCCCCCCTTATCCTTATGAAGAAATTTTTTCCTCGTAATTATATATCACACCCAATAAAAAAGGTTTAAAACATTTTCAAAATAAATTTTGAGTGGATGATAAATATACCTAACTGTAATGAAGTAATTTTTAATCCATTTTGATTATATTTATTTGAAAATGAATTTAATGTCGATGTTAATAATAGAAAACCAATCATTTCATAAATATTTCATAAACTATGAATTTACCACTATGATATAAGCTTATTTTTAAATGAGATTCCTAAAGAAATAGTTATCGTGGAGTAATATTTTCCATATGTGTATTCATAGATTTATCTTACACTTTATTAATTTTGAATAGTTCTTTTTCGATCGATATAGAGAATGATAGAAAAATTAATTACTTGATTTATTCTAACAATTTCATCATTTGGTAGTGTTTCAAAATGTTTTCCACCAATTCTTCATCTCATATAAATAACCATGATGATTTTTTTCTAGCTGAAGCACAAAATTTATCTTTTAATGGATCAAATTATCCAAAAAAGGATCAAAAAAATATTCTTCTTGTTTCTACCTGTTAACAAAAACCATAATTGAATGCACAGGTAATTATAATATTCAATATAAATAGATATTTATTCATCAATATAGAAAAAATAAATAATAACACCCAAGATTCCTCTAAAAATATTTCATAGATAATTAACCTTATAAATCTTCCAAAATATACTAGACCAAATTCAAAACCCAAAATAATAAATATTTGATCGCATATTCTTTCAATATCAAAGTAACACTTATCCTAAAATAACATTTAACACTCATATATTCCAATATGAAAAAATTATATTCCCTAATCATTTTCTCTAAAATATAATAATCTTTTCCCCAAATTAGAGGAAATGAGATAAAATCATAACACAAACATATATTCGTTTACAAGTTAAATCAATTCATTATTACTCATTTAAAACATAAGACTAGAAAAAATATTCTATTTACCATAAATATATAATGTTCTAAATTAAGTGAGATTCTTTAAAAAATTACATTAATCACTTCGTCACCAAATCAAATTTCAATCTTATTGCTATCTAAACATTTGTCCCCAAAAAATGATAACCACTTTTTTCCATAATCAATAAATACATATTAATCAAATAATGTATTAACCTTAAAGGCTATATTTTTCTTTAAACTTATAACCCGGAAACATTTTTCTAAAATAACATCACACTAAATCTCTTATTAATCTTATGGGTTACATACATCTCAATTATATATTAAAATTCAAACAAAAATCACAGAAAAAATTATTAGTCACCTCAACATCCAATACCATAAAACCTAAAATTGGTATATATGACTTTTAACATATTAACCACCATTAAATTATCAACCCATAATGGATTCATTATGATATAAATTATCATGATCCGATTACTTCCTAACCACTATTGTTATCTAAACCCTACTCTAATACCATTTAAGACTACCTGAGACCCATACACCTAGATCGAGTGCTAAAAATACATTTCATACTTACTGGATTTGATACCAATTAAAAAATACAAAATGTTAACCAGAAGTAATTACAATATTTATATACAACATTGAGTCACTTAATATAAGGCCCCAGCCTTAAACCTTACTTAATATTGAATTAAATGAATAATTCACATCGAGGATCTTTTCAGGTATAGAGTTTTAGAGAATTAGGAAATAACTATTACATCTCAAAAGATTACAAAGTAGAAACTTCTACTAAGTTTCCATAAAATAAAAACTCATAAAAAGAAACATGTCTACTTCCATGTTTTATATAGAATGACTTTCCCTTGATCCCATCCTTGACCATATTCCACATTAGGTCTTGTGAAAAACATTTCAAAAAAACTTGGGGTGAGCATAAAGAGCTCAGTAAGGGATACACAAAGAATGAAAACTGTTTGTTTATCAAACAAACAAGTAAACCATGTATACTTTATCAAAGTAATACTTTTCACCTTTATGAAGTAGTAAAAACTCTTCACTGAATAAAAGATCATTACTTACCCTTTTGTAACCAAAAGATTACCATAAAACCCATAAAAAGATCACATAACATATAAAGGTAACTTGGGACATAAACATACTTAAGTGAAATAACCATAGGGTCGACTTCCACACATACTTAATGGAATATCCATACGGCCCTCTTCCACACATACTTAATGGAATAGCCATATGGCCGACTTCCATAACCAATGCATTGGAGGTTATAACGTAACCACCCGTCCTGGTATTCACGGCACCACCCTTCATATGGTTTATCACGTAACCACCCGTAAAATGTCCAAGTAAAATCATTACACATAAAATATAGAAAATATAAACATTTCAATAACAACATTTCATTTTCAATCACAATAAGTAATTCCTAGATATTTAATTAATCAATCCATTTTCAAAAACCACTGAATCAAAGTGTCCCATACCACTTTGAAGCTTTTAATGGAATTATGATTTTAAAACATTAATTTCCATATAAATAAATACTGAAAACCATTTTTAAAACATGGACATTAAAGATAAAGATTTATAATAATAAATCTTTAAAACATCAAAAACTATATTTTTGTTAAATAGTTTTTAACAAAATGAGAGACTCTTGAATAAAAATAATAGTGAAATAACATTTAATCCGAACTTTATTATATCATGAGAATAAAGGGAATAATTACATAATATGTCAAAGGACAGTATACACAACATATAAGAGTTAACTGGTGCATAACAACAATGAAGTCTCAAAAGAAATGTAAAATGAGATGAAATCCATTATAATAAAGGTATCCTTAAATTAAAGAGAAATCAATCTCAGAATTATGTGTGACAAATATAAATACACCCAATATAAGAGGATATTAAGTGTAAAACAATAAAAGTTCATTCACACATATTCAAAGGATGATATATTCAATAACTACATGTTGAACCAAAAGAAATCGAAATTGGGTTAAAAAGTTCCCCTAGTAAAATTCGACAGCCTAACGGCGTCACTTCAAAATTCAGAAAATGAGTTGATGAGGGATAAAAAGGGTATCTCATCACTTGGACATAAAATTTATATCAATAAGGATATAGAAGAACATATACCAGCATAATAGTTTGTTAATTAAAAGACATAACAAAAGAAGTCTTTTAAAAAGAGGAGGGTGAAATGTTTCCTTACCGACTTGGGTAACTTTTGAAACATACACCCCAAGAAAGAAGGACAATGAAACATTGATTTAAATACTCATAAATGGAAGTATTGTACACAATGACTAAATTAATGGGAAGTACATACACCACTCAAAGGAAATTGTGTCAAATGTAGCATAAATCTCACGGGAATAAGAGTGAGATGAAAAATCCCTTACGAAAACTCGGCAGCCTAACGGTGCCACAAAAATGGATTGATGAGATAAAATAGGGTCTCTAATAATATTAACATAAATTTTACAGAAATAGGAATATAAAATAACATCCCCCAACATAACAAATAGGAGCTTAAAAGAAGTGACATAAAGGAGAGTACTTAAAAAGAAAGAGAGAGGTTAGATCTCTTACGAAAATTCAGCAGCCTAACGGCACCACTCAAAACTTCCAAAATGGATTCATGAGAGAGAATAGGTTCTATCATTATATGAAAATAAAAATTACTGTAAGAGTAATATAAAATAACATCCCAATCACAAGAAAGATGAGATTAAAAGGAATGTCATAAAAGAGTGTACTTAAAAAGAAAGAGAGGAGTAAGATCCCTTACCTCAGGTGCGAATTGACTCGATCATTCTTTAACGTCCTGAATAATAAAATTGAGTTAATTTATACATTATTAAGAACATTTTTCAAGTTCATTATTCCTTTTATATCAATTATTGAAATGTTATAAACATTATGTAATCATTTAAATTAATAATGTTTGTTCTGTCGATATTTGGTTCTTAAGTCAAAAGTAGACTTCATACAATTACATGTTGTTCATGTGGTCAAAGGTTATTCATATCTAGAATGACATTAATGATTTGGATATCATATATATCATATATATCTAGCATATAAATTTATTTATAATATCACAAAATCATTTAGAGGTAAGAAATGAAATGCACCGTTCATGGAGACGGTAAGCCTTACGTACGCATGAACGCTACTTTCATTTCTATGTCATATTAATGGAATTAAAAATGAATGATATATATATATATATATTATAATTCCAGTATAATATATATGTTATAAAGGTCACATATGATCATTAATTTCATTCTTGATACGTTCTATGTATTGCATGTACAAGTCACATCACTTGAGGGGGCGGTAGTCCACACTTCCTCATATGAAATTATCGCATTTACACAACTTGAAAATAATAAAAGTATGGTTTAAATATAAAATAAAGAAGCATATAGTAAACATAAATACCATATATATCATACATAAAATACATTTACATCATAATGACCCCCTTTAAAGGTGTTAAAAGAATATTGAATAATCATTGTTTCGTGAGGCATAAAATCGCCAACCACAGAAACAGTATGTTCTTTAACCATTAGATGAAGGTGTGTGTAAGTGTAGCTCGAATAATTCTTATAACAATATCATATTATATTGAAGATACTGGATTGTTTACAAAATAAATGAATAAAAAGAGTACAGGTGGTTGGAGAAGCAAAATAAAACAAAAGGACACAAGTGAAGACATTACCTTAAAATCGGGTAACTCCCTTTGGTTTGAGCTCAATGGATTCCTTGGGAAGACTTCGTCCCAAAGTGACGCTTCAAGGAGTTAGATAGGGATTTGGAGAGACAAAATGGGCAGGGTTTGGCCGAGCCAAAGGCTTTGTAAGTGTGGGTAAAGAGGTAGAGGTGGGGGCCTTTTATAAGAGGAGAGGAGGGGCATTCTTGGAAAGTAAAGAAATGTTACTTTATTTGAAAATGAGTTTCGGATATAAAAGGTCCCATATTAATATAATTCGAGGCTAAGTTGACAAGGGCTCGAAATCCACCCATAAAATAGGTTTTGGACATGTGTAGGTCTTAGATTTTACATTATCTTTCCATTTTATTTAAATCGTTAAATAATGAGGTCATCGCTGCATCATCATGATGTCATAAATAATTTAATTTATTTAATGTCTAAAAATTATAAAAAAAATTTGATGATGTATGAAATCATTTTAGATTTCCATTGATAATTTATAGTAAAAAATCTGACTTGTATAACCCCATGTAAAAATTGTTTTAGTAGAACATCTCACGTTTGTGTCATCTTTAATTTAACATTAAATAAAAAGATATTTATGTCATTTTCCAACCAATGTGGATCCATGGGGTCCCAAAGTTGACCCATGTATTGTTTTGGTCGTCCGTGACACATCCAATGAGGGTAGGACATGTGTCTAGGTCATTTAATTTTATTAAAACATTATTCTTACCTTAAACTACACTAATTACCTCTAATCGCGATTAAAAACATAATAAGTTACTATTCACCAAAAAAATTATTTTAATCCCATTGAACCACATTTTACGTCTTAATGACAACCATGTATGTAGTATTTTTGAAATTAAAAACACAATGATGGAAAAATTTCATTTAAATGGAAAATCAGTTTTTATAAGTACCACTTAGTTGTTTCACTATTCATAAAAAATTGAAGTTTTTCAGAAAATTACCAAAAGTTCACCCTAAGATATATTTGATATTCCGAATTCAAAAATGATATCTATTTTAAAAAATTCAGAACATATAAGTTGCATTACTTAATTTAATAAATAATTCCTACTATCAAAACAAATAGCGTGTTTTTATGAAACAAAATGTATCAAACTATTGACACTAGTTTAAGTCCGATTTCAAAGTGAAATTAATTCCAACGACCAATATTGGATTAAATGGTAAAAATATATTCTAATTTCACTTTAAAAACAATTTAAAAGATAATATAATCATATAAATAAATTATATTAAAAGTGGTTTTGAATTAAAATACAACATTTTTCACTATTCATTAAAAATTGAACTTTTTTGGAAAAATACCAAAAATTTTCACAAAGTAAAATTTGATGTCCAGATTCTAAAACAGAATTTAATTTTGTCAAAGATAACACATAATATTGTCAAAAAGTGTATTTAAAAGAGGTTCGCCATCAAAAGGCGGTTAATCGACCTTTTAAATAATTTTAGAATGTTTACACTTAAAATTGGATTCATTTGGATTTTTTATCCTCTAACATTTATTGTAAAAAGTAAAAATATTTGAAAAACATATATAATAATTTTTTAGTTAGTTCTTTTCATTCCCACCATTACAACGGCTAGGCTTTAACTACTATTTAAAATAATACTATTTTATTATTAGAGTGCAACGTAAGATTCCCCAGAAACTCGTTGTTGCGTGTTGGGTACGCCATCGAGCATAGAATCCCCTTTAAAGTCATATTAATATTTTATTCACAAATATGGATAAATGTGAAAATGTCATAATATTTATTTACCTGGGGTGTTACATCCTTCCCCCCTTTTGGGAATTGCCTCCTCGCAATTTTAAAATTGGGCTCAGAAACATCCTTGAAAGTCCCACATCAGAACAAGAGTCGGTAAAACAATCACTTTAAAATAAAGGGAGAGAAGTATAGAGGTCACCTGAGTTAACCCATACTATGATTCCAAGTTGGAAAATATGGATATGGAAGAAAAAACAAAGGGTCATGTTCTGATGGAGAGTGATAGTAAACATGTCTAGGAGAAAGTTAACCATAAGAAAATCACAAACTTGTGATGGGTTATACGGTCTTCGATTCCCCAATAGGAAAAGTTAATAGAAAAAATTTTTGTTTTAAGTTAATTTTTATTGAGGAATTTATTCAAAAGGAAACATAATCACTTATCATGTTGACTTTCAACTTTTACTAGATTCCTTAATCAAACTCATATTTTCTCCAAAAGATGAGTATTTAAGAAGACTTTTTCGCATTAAGAGTACTATAATCAATTTCTAGAGAATCACCTATTCCACAATAGAGAACTATACACTTCCCATGTCTTTAGACTCTAACCAAAACCAAAACCAAAAAGGTTAGTACAAGATCAGATAATCCAAAAAAGGATAACCCTTTATAAAAAGAAAATATATTCTTAATCTCCAAAATTTGTCCAAACAAACCCAAAGTTCAACAAGGACTATTACATAAAATACTTCAAAGTAAACCAAAGTAATATTGAAACCCAAATATTTGAAGGATTTAGTCACATAGTCTTCCATGTTAAAACGTAACATTTCTCTCCAAACAACATCAGTTGCTCTTAATGTCTCGTATTGAAAAGTAATTAACCTAATCACATATCCTCCATGATAGGTTAATAAATTTCCATAGATAACCCAAAATCAACTTACTCTTCATTAATAAAATCATCTAACTAAAAATAATCAGTCAAACTAACCAGGGACTTGACGTAGTCTAGTGGTAGGCGATAAATATCAGTCGCACTTTGGTTGGGGGTTCGATTCCCGCAGCTTTGTCCGACACAATGGGTTGTCACACGGTCTGCGTGTTGTCCTTTTTCCAAAACTATATAATTCTAAAATTATTCCCAAAAAGAGATAAAATCATCAAAAATAACCATAACATAATTTAACCTCAATTTAATCTCATGCGTTTCACTTCCATCATAACATATAGTAACCCATAATTATCTCCAAAGTAAGGATCATATAAACCCAAATGGTTCTTTATAACTATGTCCACAAAAGAACAGATAACTATTCCTAGAATAAAATTTTCATATATTAAACATCAGGGTTACACATACTATAAAAAGTCTTCTAATGTAACCCCATCATCAAAAGAGACTTAATACTCTTAAGAATTTCACCCTAACCCTTGAAGCCCTTATATATTGACATCTTACTCATTCAACATTCTTCATGATCCATTAACCATTACTTTAAAACTTATCCTGAAATACTTCTTTCCTACAAACAAAATCATGAATCATATCCTAATATTCCAAAATCGAAAACAAAAGTTAAGAAATAATCCATACATTTGATTGGTTATTGTCAGTTTCTTCATCCTTAATCGGAATGACATTAATTATTGGTAAACGAGTATTTGTATGATCTTGTTAATCCCATTCACAAAACTTCTTCGTAGGACATGTGTTTGAATAATGACCATACACACCACATTTAAAACATTCAATTGATCCCTCAAAAAGAACTTCTTTCCCTTTCCTCGAGTCAACTGGATGCTTCCTTTTTCCATGGCAGGTTCTTTCTTTATGACCTTCATTTCCACATATATAGCCTATTTCTGTCCCTTTGAAACATTTTCCTATGTGTCTCTTTCCACATCTATGACACATAGGTTTTTGAACACACTTACCTTTATGATTATTACTTGTAGTTCTGTAGGTATTTGTTTCTCGCATATATGATGCCTTATAGAAATCACCAAGGTTTAGGTGGTTAATCATGACTCCCGATAGTTGGTTGAGGATAAACACAAGAGTTCTCATTGCAACTTCCATATCATTCAGTTGCTCGCTCAGAAAACTGTCACAGTTTCCTTCACATCCACTGTTACCTTGGTGCCTGCTAGATCCATCCATTTACTAAAACCAAAAAGGTCAGTGTGAGTATATAAACAAAACCATCATGTAATAAATAGGAAGATAAACACTAAATTATACTTACTCATTCACTTTATCTAAAACTAGGACTGTTTATGAAATCCTAACCATTATGGTCATGTCACTTATGCTTAAAGAATACCCTAACCTCTAAAGTTATCTAAATCGACCTTTGATACCAACTATAAGGCCCCAACCTTATACCTTACTTAATATTGAATTAAATGAATAATTCACATCGAGGATCTTTTCAAGTTTAGATCTTTATAGAATTAGGAAATAACTATTAAATCTCAAAAGATTACAAAGTATAAACTTCTACTATGTTTCCATAAAATAAAAACTCCTAAAAATAAAACATTTCTAGTTCCATGTTTTATATAGCATGACTTTCCCTTGATCCCATCCTTGACCCTATTCCACATTTGGTCCTATGAAAAACATTTCAAAAAAACTTGGGGTGAGCATAAAGAGCTTAGTAAGGGATACACAAAGAATGAAAACTGTTAGTTTATCAAAAAAAAGTAAACCATGTATACTTTATCAAAGTAATAATTTTCATCTTTATGAAGTATTAAAAACTCTTCGCTGAATAAAAGATCATTACTTACCCTTTTGTAACCAAAAGATTAACATAAAACACCTAAAAAGATCAGATAACATATAAAGGTAACTCGGGACATAAACATACTTAAGTGGAATAACCATACGGTAGACATCCACACATACTTAATAGAATATCCATATGACCGACTTCAACACATACATAATGGAATAACCATACGGCCGACTTCCATACCCTATGCATTAGAGGTTATAACGTAACCACCCGTCCTGGTATTCATGGCACCACCCGTTATATGGTTTTTTACGTATCCACCTATAAAATTTCCATGTTCCATCATTATACATAAAATATTGAAAATATAAACATTTCAATAACAACATTTCACTTTCAATCACAATATTTAATTCCCAGATATTTAATTAATCAATCCATTTTCAAAAACCATTGAATCAAAGTGTCCCATACCACTATGAAGGTTTTAATGGAATTATGATTTTAAAACATTAATGTCCATATAAATAAAAACTGAAAACCATTTTTAAAACATGGTAGTTAAAGATAATTATTTAGAATAATAAATCTTTAAAACATCTAAAACGATATTTTTGTTAAATAGTTTTTAACAAAATGAGAGACTCTTGAATACAAATAATAGAGGAATAACATTTAATCCGAACATTATTATATCATGAGAATAAAGGTATTCATGATTTAATATGTCAAAGGACAGTATACACATCATATAAGAGTGAATTGGTTCATAACAACAATGAAGTCTCAAAAGAAATGTAAAATGAGATGAAATCCATTATAAAGAAGGTATCCTGAAATTAAAGAGAAATCAATCTCAGAATTATGTGTAACAAATATAAATACACCCAATATAAGTGGATATTAAGTGTATAACAATAAAAGGTCATTAAAACATATTCGAAGGATGACATTTTCAATAACTACATGTTGAACCCAAAGAAATCGAAAATGGGTTAAAAAGTTCCCTTGGTAAAATTCGACAGCCTAACGACGTCACATCAAAATTCAAAAAATGAGTTGATGAGAGATAAAAAGGGTATCTAATCACTTGGACATAATATTTACATCAATAAGGATATAGAATAACATATCCCAACATAATAGTATGTGAATTAAAAGACATAACAAAATAAGTCTTTTAAAAAGAGGAGGGTGAAAGGTTCCCTTACCGACTTGGGTAACTTTCGAAACATACACCCCATGAAAGAAGGACAATACAACATTGATGTAAATACTCATAAATGGATGTATTGTACACAATGAGTAATGTAATGGGCAGTACATAAACCACTCAATGGAAATTGTGGCAAATGAAGCATAAATCTCACAGGAATAAGAGTGAGATGAAAAATCCCTTACGAAAACTCGGCAGCCTAACGTTGCCACAAAAATGGATTGATGAGATCAAATAGGGTCTCTCATCATATAAACATAAATTTTACAGAACGAGGAATATAAAATAACATTCCCCAACATAACAAATAGGATATTAAAAGAAGTGACATAAAGGAGAGTACTTAAAATGAAAGAGAGAGGTTAGATCTCTTACGAAAATTCAGCAGCCTAACGGCGCCACTCAAAAATTCCAAAATGGGTTGATGAGAGAGAATAGGGTCTCTCATAATATGAACATAAAAATTATAGTAATATTAATATAAACTAACATCCCAATCACAAGAAAACTGAGCTTAAAAGGAATGGCATAAAATAGTGTACTTAAAAAGAAAGAGAGGAGTAGGATCCCTTACCTCGGGTCCGACTTGACTTGATCGTTCTTTAACGTCCTGAATAATAAACTTGAGTTAATTTCTACTTTCTTAAGAACCTTTTTCAAGTTCATTATTCGTTATATATCAATTATTGAAATTTTATAAACATTATGTAATCATTTAAGTTAATAATGTATGTTTTGACGATATTTGGTTCTTAAGTCAAAAGTGGACTTCTTACAATTACATGTTGTCCGTGTGGTCAAAGGTAATTTATATCTAGAATGACATTCATGATTTGGATATCATATATATCATATATATCTAGCATATAAATGTATTTATAATATCACATAATCATTTAGAGGTAAGAAATGAAATGCACCGTTCATGGGGACAGTAAGCCGTACGTACGCATTAACGCTACTTTCATTTCTATGTCATATTAATGGAATTAAAAATGAATGATATATATATATATATATATATATTATAATTCCAGTATAATATATATGTTATATAGGTCACATATGATCATTAATTTCATTCTTGATATGTTCCATGTATTGCATTTACGAGTCACATCACTTGAGGGGGCGGTAGTCCACACTTCCTCATATGGAATTATCGCATTTACACAACATGAAAATAATAAAAGTATGGTTTAAATATAAAATAAATAAGAATATAGTAAACATAAATACCATATATATCATATATAAAATATAGTTACATCATAATGGCCACCTTTAAAGGTGTTAAAAGAATATTGAACAATCATCATTTCATGAGGCAGAAAATCGCCAACCACATAAACAGTATGTTCATTAACCATTAGACGAAGGTGTGTGTAAGTGTTGATCGAATCATTCTTATAACAACATCATATTATATTGAATATACTGGAGTTGTTACAAAAGAAATGAATAAAAAGAGTTTAGGGGGTTGGGGAATCAAAATAAAACAAAAGGACACAAGTGAAGACATTACCTTAAAATCGGGTAACTCCCTTTGGTTTGAGCTCAAAGGCTTCTTTGGGAAGACTTATTCCCAGTATGAGGCTTCAAGGAGTTAGATAGGGATGTGTAGAGACAAAATGGGCAGGGTTTGTCCGAGCCAAAGGCTTTGTAAGTGTGGGTAAGGAGGTAGAGGTGGGGGGCCTTTTAAAAGAGGAGAGGAGGGGCACTCTTGGAAAGTAAAGAAATGTTACTTTATTTGAAAATGCGTTTCGGATATAAAAGGCCCCACATTGATATAATTCAAGTATATGGTGATAAGGGTTCGAAATCCACCCATCCAATAGGTTTTGGACATGTGTAGGTCTTATATTTTACCTTATCTTTCCATTTTATTTAAATCGTTAAATAATGAGGTCATCACTACATCATCATGATTTCATAAATAATTTAATTTATTTAACATCTAAAAATTATAAAAAAAACTTCTATGATGTTGGAAATCTTTTTATATTTTCATTGATTATTTATAGTAAAAAATTTGACTTGTATAACCCAATGTAAAAATTGTTTTAGTAAAACATCTCATGTTTGTGTCATTTTTACTTTAACATTAAATAAAAAGATATTTATGTCATTTTCCAACCAAAGTGGCTCCATGGGGTCCCCAAGTTGACCCATGGATTGTCTTGGTCGGCCATGACACATAAAATGAGGTTAGAACATGTGTATTGGTCATTTCATTTTATTAAAACATTATTCGTACCTTAAACTACACTAATTACCTCTAATCACGATTAAAAACTTAATAAGTTACTATTCACCAAAAAATTATTTTAATCCCATTGAAACACATTTTACGTCTTAATGAAAACCATGTATGTTGGATTTTTGAAATTAAAAACATAATGATGGCAAAAGTTCATTTAAACGGAAAATCAGTTTTTAGAATTACCACTTAGTGGTTTCACTATTCATAAAAAATTGAAGTTTTTCAGAAAATTACCAAAAGTTCACCCTATGCTATATTTGTAATTCCGAATTCAAAAATGATGTCTATTTTAAAAAATTCAGAACATATAAGTTGCATTATTTAATTTAATAATTAATTCCCGCTGTCAAAACAAATAGCGTGTTTTTATGAAACAAAATGTATCAAAATATTGACACTAGTTTAAGTCTGATTTCAAAGTGAAATTAATTCCAACGACCACTATTGGATTAAATGGTAAAAATATATTATAATTTCACTTTGAAACCAATTAAAAAGATAATCTAATCATAAAAATAAATTAGATTAAAAGAGGTTTTGAATTAAAATACAACATTTTTCACTATTCATTAAAAATTGAACTTTTTTGGAAAAATACCAAAAATTTACACAAAGTAAATTTTGATGTCCCGATTCTAAAGAAGAATTTAATTTTGTCAAAGATAACACATAATATTGTCAAAAAGTGGATTTAAAAGAGGTTCTCCATCAAAAGGCGGTTAATCAACCTTTTAAATAATATTAGAATGATTACGCTTAAAATTGGATAAATTTGCATTTTTAATCCACTAACATTTATTGTAAAAATTAAAAATATTTGACAAACATATATAATCATTTTGTAGTTAGTTCTGTTCATTCCCGCCATTACAAAGTCTAAGCATTAACTACTATTAAAAATAACACTATTTTATTATTAGAGTGCAACGTAAGATTCCCAAGAAACTCGTTGTTGCGTGTTGGGTACGCCATCGAGCATAACATCCCCTTTAAAGTCATATTAATATTTTATTCACAAATATGGATAAATGTGAAAATGTCATACTCTTTATTTACCTGGGGTGTTACATCCTTCCCCCCTTTTGGGAATAGCATCCTTGCAATTTTAAAATTGGGCTTAGAAACATCCTTGATAGTCCCACATCGGAACAAGAGTCAGTAAAACAATCACTTTAAAATAAAGGGAGAGAAGTACAGAGCTCACCTGAGTTAACCCATACTATGATTCCAAGTAGGAAAATATGGATATGGAAGAAAAAACAAAGGGTCATGTTCTGATGGAGAGTGATAGTATACATGTCTATGAGAAAGTTAACCATAAGAAAATCACAAACTTGTGATGGGTTATACGGTATTCGATTCCCCAGTTGGAAATGTTAATAGACAACATTTCTGTTTTAAGTTACTTTTTATTGAGGAATTTATTCATAAGGAAACATAATCACTTATCATGTTGACTTTCAACTTTTACTAGATTCATTAATCAAACTCATATTTTCTCCAAAAGACGAGTATTTAAGAAGATTTTTTCGCACTAAGAGTACTATAATCAATTTCTAGAGAATCACCTAATCCACAATAGATAACTATATACTTCCCATGTCTTTAGACTCTAACAAAAACCAAAACCAAAAAGGTTAGTACAAGATCAGATAATCCAAAAAAGGATAACCCTTTATAAAAATAAAATATATTCTTAATCTCCAAAATTTTTCCAACAAAACCCAAAGTTCAACAAGGACTATTCCATAAAATAATTCAAATTAAACCAAACTTATATTGAAACCCAAACATTGGAAGGATTTATTCACATATTCTTCCATGTTAAATCGTGACATTTCTCTCCAAACAACATCAGTTGCTCTTAATGTCTCGTATTGAAAAGTAGTTAACCTAATCACATATCCTCCATGATAGGTTAATAAATTTCCATAGATAACCCAAAATCAACTTACTCTTAATTAATAAAATCATATAACTAAAAATAATCAGTCAAACTAACTAGGGACTTCACGTAGTCTAGTGGTAGGCGATAAATACCAGTCGCACTTTAGTTGTGGGTTCGATTCCCGTAGCTTTGTCCGACGCAACGGGATGTCACAAGGTCTGCGTGTTGTCCTTTTTCCAAAACTATATAATTCTAAAATTATTCCCAAAAAGAGATAAAATCATCAAAAATAACCATAACATAATTTAACCTCAATTTAATCTCATGCGTTTCACTTCCATCATAACATATAGTAACCCATAATTACCTCAAAATTAAGGATCATATAAACCCAAATGGTTCTTTATAACTATGTCCACAAAAGAACAGATAACTATTCCTTGAATAAAATTTTCATATATAAAACATTAGGGTTACACATACTATAAAAAGTCTTCTAATGTAACCCCATCATCAAAAGAGACTTAATACTCTTAAGAATTTCACCATAACCCTTGAAGACCTTATATATTGACATCTTACTCATTCAACATTCTTCATGATCCATTAACCATTACTTTAAAACTTATCCTGAAATACTTATTTCCTACAAAAAAATCATGAATCATATCCTAAGATTCCAAAATAGAAAACAAAAGTTAAGAAATAATCCATACCTTTGATTGGTCATTGTCAGTTTCTTCATCCACAATCGGAATGGCATTAGGTATTGGTAAATGAGTATTTGTATGATCATGGTGATCCAATTCACAATTCTTCTTCATAGGACATGTGTTTGCATAATGACCATGCACACCAAATTTAAAACATTCAATTGATCCCTCAGAAAGAACTTCTTTCCCTTTCCTCGAGTCAACTGGATGCTTCCTTTTTCCATTACAGGTTCTTGCTTTATGACCTTCATTTCCACATCTATAGCATATTTCTGTCCCTTTGAAACATTTTCCTAGGTGTTTCTTTCCACATCTATGACACATAGGTTTTTGAACACACATACCTTTATGATTATTACCTATAGTTCCGTAGGGATTTGTTTCTTGCATATATCATGCCTTATAGAAATCACCAAGGTTTAGGTGGTCAATCATGACTCCCGATAGTTGGTTGAGGATAAACACAAGAGTTCTCATTGCAGCATCCATATCATTCAGTTGCTCGCATAGAAAACTATCACAGTTTCCTTCACATCCACCGTTACCTTGGTGCCTGCTAGATCCAGCCATTTACTAAAACCAAAAAGGTCAGTGTGAGTATATCTACAAAACCAACATGTACTAAAGAGGAAGATAAACACTAAATTATACTTACTCATTCACTTTATCTATAACTAGGAATGTTTATAAAATCCTAACCATTATGGTCGTGTCACTTATGCTTAAAGAATAACCTAACCTCTAAAGTTATCTAAACCGACCTTTGATACCAACTATAAGGCCCCAGCCTTAAACCTTACTTAATATTGAATAAAATGAATAATTCACATCGGGGATCTTTTCAGGTGTAGAGTTTTAGAGAATTAGGAAATAACTATTACATCCCAAAAGATTACAATGTAGAAACTTCTACTAAGTTTCCATAAAATAAAAACTCACAAAAAGAAACATGTCTAGTTCCAAGCTTTATACAGCATGACTTTCCCTTATTCCCATCCTTGACCCTATTCCACATTAGGTCCTGTGAAAAACATTTCAAAAAAACTTGGGGTGAGCATAAAGATCCCAGTAACGGATACACAAAGAATGAAAACTGTTAGATTATCAAAACAAAAAGTAAACCCTGTATACTTTATCAAAGTAATACTTTTCACCTTTATGAAGTAGTACACACTCTTCACTGAATAAAAGATCATTGCTTACCCTTTTGTAACCAAAATATTAACATAAAACCCATAAAAAGATCACATAACATATAAAGATAACATGGGACATAAACATACTTAAGTGGAATAACCATACGGTCGACTTCCACACATACTTAATGGAATAGCCATACGACCTACTTCCACACATACTTAATGGAATAACCATACGGCCGACTTCGATACCCAATGTATTCGAGGTTTTAACGTAACCACCCGTCCTGGTATTCACGACACCACATGTCATATGGTTTATCACATAACCACTCGTAAAATGTCCATGTACCATCATTACACATAAAATATTGAAAATATAAACATTTCAATAACAAAATTTCATTTTCAATCACAATAAGTAATTCTCAGATATTGAATTAATCAATCCATTTTCAAAAACCATTGAATCAAAGTGTCCCATACCACTTTGAAGCTTTTAATGCAATTATGATTTTAAAACATTAATGTACATGTACATAAATACTAAAAACCATTTTTAAAACATGGACTTTAAAGATAAATATTTAGAATAATAAATCATTAAAACATCTAAAACGATATTTTTGTTAAATAGTTTTTAACAAAATGAGAGACTCTTGAATACAAATAATAGCGGAATAACATTTAATCCGAACTTTATTATATCATGAGAATAAAGGGATTCATGATATAATTTGTCAAAGGATAGTATACACACCATATAAGAGTGAATTGGTTCATAATAACAATGAAGTCTCAAAAGAAATGTAAAATGAGATGAAATCCATTATAAAGAAGGTATCCTTAAATTAAAGAGAAATCAACCTCAGAATTATGTGTGACAAATATAAATACACCCAATATAAGTGGATATTATGTTTAAAACAATAAAATTTCATTAAAACATATTCAATGGATGACATATTCAATAACTACATGTTGAACCCAAAGAAATCAAAATTAGGTTAAAAAGTTCCCTTGGTAAAATTCGACAGCCTAACGACGTCACATCAAAATTCAGAAAATGAGTTGATGAGAGATAAAAACGGTGTCTCATCACATGGACATAAAATTTACATCAATAAGGATATAGAAGAACATATCCCAACATAATAGTATGTGAATTAAAAGACATAAAAAAAGAAGTCTTTTAAAAAGAGGAGGGGGAAAGGTTCCCTTACCGACTTGGGTAAATTTCGAAACATACACCCCGTGAAAGAAGGACAATACAACATTGATGTAAATATTCATAAATGGAAGTATTGTACACAATGATTAAAGTAATTAGAAGTACATACACCACTAAAAGGAAATTGTGGCAAATGTAGCATAAATCTCACGGGAATAAGAGTTAGGTGAAAAATCCCTTACGAAAACTTGGCAGCCTAACGGTGCCACAAAAATGGATTGATGAGATCAAATAGGGTATCTCATCATATTAAAATAAAGTTTACGGATAGAGTAATATAAAATAACATCCCCCAACATAAAAAAGAGGAGCTTAAAAGAAGTGACATAAAGGAGAGTACTTAAAAAGAAAGAGAGAGGTTAGATCGCTTACGAAAATTCAGCAGCCTAACAGCGCCACTCAAAACTTCCAAAATGGATTGATGAGAGAGAATAGGGTCTCTCATCATATGAACATAAAAATTACAGTAAGAGTAATATAAAAGAACATCCCAATCACAAGAAATATGAGCTTAAAAGAATGGCATAAAAGAGTGTACTTGAAAAGAAAGAGAGGAGTAGGATCCCTTACCTCAGGTCCGACTTGACTCGATCTTTCTTTAACGTCCTGAATAATAATCTTGATTTAATTTCTACTTGCATAGGAACCTTTTTCAACTTAATTATTAATTTTATATCAATTATTTAAATTTTATAAACATTATGTAATCATTTAAATTAATAATGTTTGTTTTGTCGATATTTGGTTCTTAAGTCAAAAGTAGACTTCTTACAATTACATGTTGTTCGTGTGGTCAAAGGTTCTTTATATCCAGAATGAAATTACTGATTTTGATATCATATATATCATATATATCTAGAATATACATGTATTTATAATATCACATAATCATTTAGAGGTAAGAAATTAAATGCACCGTTCATGGAGACGGTAAGCCGTACGTACGCATGTACGCTACTTTTATTTCTATGTCATATTAATGGATTTAAAAATGAATGATATATATATATATATATATATTATAATTACAGTATAATATATATGTTATATAGGTCACATATGATCATTAATTTCATTCTTTATACGTTCCATGTATTGCATGTACGAGTCACATCACTTGAGGGGGCTGTAGTCCACACTTCCTCATATGAAATTATCGCATTTACACAACATGAAAATAATAAAATTATGGTTTAAATATAAAATACAGAAGCATATAGTAAACATAAATACCATATATATCATATATAAAATACAGTGACATCATAATGTCCACCTTTAAAGGTCTTAAAAGAATATTGAACAATCATCGTTTCGTGAGGCAGAAAATCGCCAACCATAGAAACCGTAGGTTCTTTAACCATTAGATGAAGGAGTGTGTAAGTGTAGATACAATACTTTATTATAAAAACATCCTAGTATATTTAAGATACTAGAGTTGTTACAAAATAAATTAATAAAAAGAGTTTAGGGGGTTGGAGAAGCAAAATAAAACTAAAGGACACAAGTGAAGACATTACATTAAAATCGTGTAAGTCCCTTTGGTTTGAGCTCAAAGGCTTCCTTGGAAAGACTTATGCCCAATGTGAGGCTTCAAGGAGTTAGATAGGGATGTGGAGAGACAAAATGGGCAGGGTTTGGCCGAGCCAAAGGCTTTGGAAGTGTGGGTGGAGGTAGAGGTGGGGGCCTTTTATAAGTGGAGAGGAGGGGCACTCTTAGAAAGTAAAGCAATGTTACTTTATTTGAAAATGATTTTCGGATTTAAAAGGTCCCACATTGAAATAATTCGATTATAAGGTGATAAGGGTTCTAAATACACCCATCCAATAGGTTTTGGACATGTGTAGGTCATAGATTTTACATTATCATTCCATTTTATTTAAATCGTTAAATAATGAGGTCATCGCTGAATCATCATGATGTCATAAATAATTTAATTTATTTAATGTCTATAAATTATAAAAAAACTTCTATGTTGTATGAAATCTTTTTATCTTTCTATTTATTATTTATAGTAAAAACTATGACTTGTATAACCCCATGTAAAAATTGTTTTAGTAAAACATCTCATGTTTGTGTCATTTTTACTTTAACATTAAATAAAAAGATATTTATGTCATTTTCCCACCAAAGTGGCTCCATGGGGTCCCCAAGTTGACCCATGGTTTTTCTTGGTCGGCCGTGACACATCCAATGAGGGTAGGACATGTGTCTAGGTCATTTCATTTTATTAAAACATTATTCTTGCCTTAAACTACACTAATGACCTCCATTCACAATTAAAAACTTAATAAGTTACTATTCACCAAAAAAATTATCTTAATCCCATTGAACCACTTTTTAAGTCTTAATGACAACCATGTATGTTGGATTTTTTGAATTCAAAACACAATGATGGAAAAATTTCATTTAAACGGAAAATCAGTTTTTAAAATTACCACTTAGTGGTTTCACTATTTATAAAAAATTGATGTTTTTCAGAAAATTACCAAAAGTTCACCCTAAGATATATTTGATATTCCGAATTCAAAAATGATGTCTATTTTAAAAAATTCAGAACATATAAGTTTTATTATTTAATTTAATAATTAATTCCCGCTGTCAAAACAAATAGCGTGTTTTTATGAAACAAAATGTATCAAAATATTGACACTAGTTTAAGTCTGATTTCAAAGTGAAATTAATTCCAACGACCACTATTGGATTAAATGGTAAAAATATATTCTAATTTCACTTTTAAACCAATTAAAAAGATAATCAAATCATATAAATAAATTAGATTAAAAGAGTTTTTGAATTAAAATACAACATTTTTCACTATTCATTAAAAATTGAACTTTTTTGGAAAAATACCAAAAATTTACACAAAGTAAATTTTGATGTCCCGATTCTAAAGAAGAATTTAATTTTGTCAAAGATAACACATAATATTTTCAAAAATTGGATTTATAAGAGGTTCTCCATCAAAAGGAGGTTAATCAACCTTTTAAATAATAATAGAATGTTTACGCTTAAAATTGGATTCATTTTCATTTTTAATCCTCTAACATTTATTGTAAAAAATAAAAATATTTGACAAACATATATAATCATTTTGTAGTTAGTTCTGTTCATTCCCACCATTACAACGACTAGGCATTAACTACTTTTAAAAATAATACTATTTTATTATTAGAGTGCAACGTAAGATTCCCAAAAACTCATTGTTGCGTGTTGGGTACGCCATCGAGCATAGCATCCCCTTTAAAGTCATATTAATATTTTATTCACAAATATGGATAAATGTGAAAATTTCATACTCTTTATTTACCTGGGGTATTACATCCTTCCCCCCTTTTGGGAATTGCGTCCTCGCAATTTTAAAATTGGGCTTAGAAACATCCTTGAAAGTCCCACATCGGAACAAGAGTCGGTAAAAAAATCACTTTAAAATAAAGGGAGAGAAGTACAGAGGTCACCTAAGTTAACCCATACTATGATTCCAAGTAGGAAAATATGGATATGGAAGAAAAAACAAAGGGTCATGTTCTGATGGAGAGTGATAGTATACATGTCTATGAGAACGTTAACCATAAGAAAATCACAAACTTGTGATGGGTTATACGGTATTCGATTCCCCAGTAGGAAAAGTTAATAGACAACATTTTTGTTTTAAGTTACTTTTTATTGAGGAATTTATCCATAAGGAAACATAATCACTTATCATGTTGACTTTCAACTTTTACTAGATTCTTTAATCAAACTCATATTTTCTCCAAAAGACGAGTATTGAAGAAGACTTTTTCGCATTAAGAGTACTATAATCAATTTCTAGAGAATCACCTAATCCAAAATAGAGAACTATATTCTTCCCATGTCTTTAGACTCTAACCAAAACCAAAACCAAAAAGGTTAGTGCAAGATCAGACAATCCAAAAAAGGATAACCCTTTATAAAAAGAAAATATATTCTTATTCTGCAAAATTTGTCCAACAAAACCCAAAGTTCAACAAGGACTACTTCATAAAATACTTCAAATTAAACCAAACTTATATTGAAACCCAAATATTTGAAGGATTTATTCACATAGTCTTCCAAGTTAAATCGTAACATTTCTCTCCAAACAACATCAGTTTCTCTTAATGTCTCGTATTGAAAAGTAATTAACCTAATCACATATCCTCCATGACAGGTTAATAAATATCCATAGATAACCCAAAATCAACTTACTCTTAATTCATAAAATCATCTAACTAAAAATAATCAGTCAAACTAACCAGGGACTTCACGTAGTCTAGTGGTAGGCGATAAATACCAGTCGCACTTTGGTTATGGGTTCGATTCCCATAGCTTTGTCCGATGCAACGGGTTGTCACACGATCTGTGTGTTTTCCTTTTTCCAAAACTATAAAATTCTCAAATTATTCCCAAAAATAGATAAAATCATCAAAAATAACCATAACATAATTTAACCTCAATTTAATCTCATGCCTTTCACTTCCATCATAACATATAGTAACCCCTAATTACCTCAAAAGTAAGGATCATATAAACCCAAATGGTTCTTTATAACTATGTCCACAAAAGAACATATAACTATTCATTGAATAAAATTTTCATATATTAAACATCAGGGTTACACATTCTATAAAAAGTCTTCTAATGTAACCCCATCATCAAAAGAGACTTAATACTCTTAAGAATTTCACCATAACCCTTGAAGCCCTTATATATTGACATCTTACTCATTCAACATTCTTCATGATCCTTTTACCATTACTTTAAAACTTATCCTGAAATACTTATTTCCTACAAATAAAATCTTGAATCATATCCTAAGATTCCTAAATAGAAAACAAAAGTTAAGAAATAATCCATACCTTTGATTGGTCATTTTCAGTTTCTTCATCCACAATCGGAATGGCATTAGGTATTTGTAAACGAGTATTTGTATGATCTTGGTGATCCCATTCACGAAAATTCTTCATAGGACATGTGTTTGCATAATGACCATGCACACCACATTTAAAACATTCTATTTATCCCTCAGAAAGAACTTCTTTCCCTTTCCTCGAGTCAACTGGATGCTTCCTTTTTCCATTGAAGGTTCTTGCTTTATGACCTTCATTTCCACATCTATAGCATATTTCTGTCCCTTTGAAACATTTTCCTAGGTGTTTCTTTCCCCATCTATGACACATAGGTTTTTGAACACACATACCTTTATGATTATTACCTGTAGTTCTGTAGAGATTTTTTTCTTGCATATATGATGCCTTATAGAAATCACCAAGGTTTAGATGGTCAATCATGACTCCCGATAGTTGGTTGAGGATAAACACAAGAGTTCTCATTGCAGCTTCCATATCATTCAGTTGATCGCTCAGAAAACTGTCACAGTTTCTTTCACATCCACCGTTACCTTAGTGCCTGCTAGATCCATCCATTTACTAAAACCAAAAAGGTCAGTGTGAGTATATCAACAAAACCATCTTGTACTAAGGAGGAAGATAAACACTAAATTATACTTACTCATTCACTTTATCTAAAACTAGGACTGTTTATGAAATCCTAACCATTATGGTCGTGTCACTTATGCTTAAAGAATAACCCAACCACTAAAGATATCTAAACAGACCTTTTATACCAACTATAAGGCCCCAGCCTTAAACCTTACGTAATATTGAATTAAATGAATAATTCACATCGGGGATCTTTTCAGGTTTAAAGTTTTAGAGAATTAGGAAATAACTATTACATCTCAAAAGATTACAAAGTAGAAACTTCTACTAAGTTTACATAAAATAAAAAATCATAAAAAGAAACATGTCTAGTTCCAAGTTTTATATAGCATGACTTTCCCTTGATCCCATCCCTGACCCTATTCCACATTAGGTCATGTGAAAAACATTTCAAAAAAACATGGGGTGAGCATAAAGAGCTCAGTAAGGGATACACAAAGAATGAAAACTGTTAGTTTATCAAAACAAAAAGTAAACCATGTATACTTTATCAAAGTAATACTTTTCACCTTTATGAAGTAGTAAAAACTATTCACTGAATAAAAGATCAATTCTTACCCTTTTGTAACCAAAATATTAACATAAAACCCATAAAAAGATCACATAACATATAAAGATAACTTGGGACATAAACATACTTAAGTGGAATAACCATACAGTCGACTTCCACACATACTTAATGGAATAGCCATACGACCGACTTCCACACATACTTAATGGAATATCCATACGGCTGACTTCCATACCCAATGTATTCGAGGTTTTAACGTAACCACCCGTCCTGGTATTCACGACACCACTCGTCATATGGTTTATCACGTAACCACCCGTAAAATGTCCAAGTACAATCATTACACATAAAATATTGAAAATATAAACATTTCAATAACAAAATTTCATTTTCAATCACAATAAGTAATTCTCAGATATTGAATTAATCAATCCATTTTCAAAAACCATTGAATCAAAGTGTCCCATACCACTTTGAAGCTTTTAATGGAATTATGATTTTAAAACATTAATGTACATATACATAAATACTGAAAACCATTTTTAAAACATGGACATTAAAGATAAAGATTTAGAATAATAAATCTTTAAAACATCTAAAATGATATTTTTGTTAAATAGTTTTTAACAAAATGAGAGACTCTTGAATACAAATAATATCAGAATAACATTTAATCCGAATATACATGGTTGTCATTAATCCAACAGTTCACCATAAGCTATATTTGATATTCCGAATTCAAAAATGATGTCTGTTTTAAAATATTCAGAACATATAAGTTTCATTAATTAATTTAATAATTAATTTCCGCTGTCAAAACAAATAGCGTGTTTTTATGAAACAAAATGTATCAAAATATTGGCACTAGTTTAAGTCTGATTTCAAAGTGAAATTAATTCCAATGACCACTATTGGCTTAAATGGTAAAAATATATTCTAATTTCACTTTAAAACCAATTCAAAAGATAATCTAATCATATAAATAAATTAGTTTAAAATTGGTTTTGAATTATAATACAACATTTTCACTATTCATTAAAAATTGAACTTTTTTGGAAAATTACCAAAAATTTACACAAAGTAAATTTTGATGTCCCGATTCTAAAGAAGAATTTAATTTTGTCAAAGATAACACATAATATTGTCAAGAAGTGGTTTTAAAAGAGGTTCGCCATCAAAAGGTGGTTAATCGACCTTTTAAATAATATTAGAATGTTTACGCTTAAAATTGGATTCATTTTCATTTTTAATCCTCTTACATTTATTGAAAAAAGTAAAAATATTTGACAAACATATATAATCATTTTGTAGTTAGTTCTATTTATTCCCTCCATTACAACGGCTAGGCGTTAACTACTATTTAAAATAATGTTATTTTATTATTAGAGTGCAACGTAAGATTCCCAAGAAACTCGTTGTTGTGTGTTGGGTACGCCATCGAGCATAGCGTCCCCTTTAAAGTCATATTAATATTTTATTCACAAATATGGATAAATGTGAAAATGTCATACTCTTTTTTTACCTGGGGTGTTACAATTAAATACCCAATACCTTTTCGGATTAGAGTTTAACTGAATTAAGAAAAACTATATACGTAACAAAACCTTTTTCTTTCTTTTCAAAAGGGAATTTCTTCCATTATAATCAATGTTTATTATTCTGTAATAAGACCACAATATCATCTACAAAATTCCCCCAACATGATAACCTTTGAGATAAATCTTATATAATATCATTTTTTATATCCTCATGAAAAGGAAACATAATAAAGTGTGATATCATGTGCTTATTATGGGTAAATGTGGGATATATCAATAAAAGTGATCATAAAATATTCATAAATGTATGATAACATGATCAATACTTATTAAACTCATACATAATATGAAAATTATCATTAATCATGATACATGGAATATGGATTTTCTATAATAAAAGTCAACATTCATAAGAGTGCAGATTCATAAATAATAAACCATGATCCACAATAACATATCATAATCAAGAGACATAATTAATAAATATATACATAAACATAGAAAATAATTTATTTATAAATAATCTCTTATAAAACTATCATAGTGGAAACATTCTCATAGTTGATTGGTTTTACTAACCATTTCACCATTTTCATAGTGAAGGTTCCTTGCTAAGACAATCATAGTTGACCACGCATCTTACTGAATTGGATTAAATACCGATTTTGTTTTATATTATCATATGATATATGAAAATATTTACCGAATGCATTCTAGGTAAATATAACTATTGCATATCCATCACACAATTAAAACCATACATTAGTGTGCCCAATATCATTATAACATTTATTATTTCATCATATCATAACTTGGGTAAATGAAACGAGTTTCATAAATATTTAATCATCACATAAGCATAATCCATCCAAAGTAATGAAATTTATGGTATCCTAAATATATTCTTTATTTCATCATTATTTAATTAACCAAAGGGAATATAATGTTTTTCATTTATCAATTTTTAAGTCATATATTTCATAATACTTCACACCTAATTCATGATTTTTATAAATCTAATTTGTAGGGTAATGTGATAACCTACACATAGATCCACTAAAACAAGATGGAAAACTAACAAAAACAAAAAACCAAACAATATAGTTCAAATTAATAATTCAAATGAATGGAAAAACCTAAAAAACCACACCAACTGAAATTCTCTCGATCCCAACATAATCACCAAACCTAGACTCTTTATTGTCAGACCATGTTTTGTAGATGTTCACCATCTAGATGGGTTACAAATGATGATAACTACTTTTTTCATCATTTCCACACATCCATAACCATAAAAAACAACATGAAAGATCACTTAATTTAAAGTAAATGTTAGGAAGAAAACATTGTGGAACCCCATTATCGAGAACATGATACATTTAAATGCATCTCCAAAACCATATATAAGAAAAATAAAAACTATAGAAATGACATATGACATCAGATTTTCTAATAACATAATACCATTTATAGTGAATATAACCTCAAAATAACAACCATAGTTCCTAAAAGCAAATCAATATATAACAAATCCATATGAGTTTGAGGTGACGTAGAAATTATACCCACAAATGAATAAAAATGAGACCACAACCTCATTTATTAGATTTAGAAATGTAATGATCCAAAAATCAAATGGATCTAAATTCAATTTGATTCATGTCACAACATGATGACCTAAAAAACAAATTAGGAGTCATTGTGAAAATTAAGGACCCAAGTTGATTAGAGCTAGAAATGATGCATTGGGATTAGATATAGACCTACTGATACCTAGGAAAATCTAACATAAAAGAAAGAAATAGAGATAAAATATAGAAGACATAAAGGGTCAATGAAATGATGGAGAAGAAAACTGATAGATGTATGGGGAATAATGAGGCTCACTGGAAGGGTTTGATGTGGAACATAAACCCCTCTTATGTTGGAGGATGAAATGGGAAAAATGATCCTCAAAGAAATAGGAGACAATTTAGTCTCAAAGTAAAATTGGTTCCCACTAAGCACAGGGAAGGAAAAATAGAGCTAACACATAAGAGATAAATCTTATATCCTTTGTGGTGGAATCCAATGAGATTTAAAGAATCGTCTATGATATAATGGAGCCATAATTATTAATGATTCCCATATTCAATCTAGAGAATGAAACTGGATGGAATCTTAATATTGAATCTCTAGTGAATCACAATAATCCTTAAAATATTTTAACAATGATGAAAATATATTTTCAAGATGATTTGAACATAATGAAAATGTAATGATCTGACCCACCATGGCCTACTTGGTCAGTGGAAGGCTGTTTCATAGTAGCCCCAAGCCTACCTTCAATAGGATATGGGTTGTAAAAAAGTAATGACAATTCATTGATGAAATTGGAGGTCATTACGTAATGTACTAATGTTTATAAACCAAACATTATCCAATGAAACATGCAGAGTAATACAAAAGAAAATAAAATCTAGAGTAAACCATGTATGCAATATCCTATAGAAAATATAACTGAGTATGATAGAGTAATGAAAAAGTGAAAAAGAAATGGATAAAATACATTCTTGGCCATAAATTAAGTCCCAACTAGACTATAACTGTAATAAATGAAAACTGATAGATCTTGGATCCTAATCTTCATGCCTCAGACACCACACAGTCACTGAAACCAAGTCCATATTCTCCACTAATGTTACTACTGATCTCTCTGTCTTCAGTGTAAGTCATGACTCCTGTGGGAAAATTCCATGCAGGGGTGAGTATATACATACCCGATAAAAAACCCTCAAAACCACTAATGGATCGACATATAGATATTTAAAATTTCAAGTCAACCTAAATCAAGAGGGAAGAAAAACCAAACACATATATATAATAAAAATGAAAACCACATGATAGAGAAAGGGGATCTTCATATCACAACCTAACCATAGTATATTATTCAAGATATAGATGTAAAATTACATCACTGATGCACAACATCAAATGAAAAATAACCAAAATCTATATAGAGGGACATCGCTATGAAATTATTCTCTATAGTTGAGGGAGCCCAAACTCTTATGGAGGAACAACATTCCCCAAGAGTTAAATTAGGAGGGACTAAAACTCCATGGATTGAGAACCAATAACTAGTGTATAATATTATATTCTCTATCAGTATAAATAGTATATGAATCAATGCGCTGGTGTGATAGGGCAATAACAACCTCAATGCCACCATGATGATCCTTCCCTGATCACTTATTTTTTCTATCATCGCCTAATGAAGCATCATGATCAAAACAAACTACAATGTATCTCACATAACATAGTAACGACCACCAACATTCTCTATATAGATAAAAACTCAGGATAGGCTACTCTTGGGAAAAATATGATTCCCGACAAATGAGATATAATAAGAAGATGTTTCTAGAGGAAATAGATCATATGTATGGGGGTCTATATGGCATGTGACCCAACCTCATCATTTTTATTTTTTTATCCTTTGGGAATGTCTAGGGAATCCATGCCATACTAAATGGTGTTTATGTGTCATACATGTAATGTCATAGCCACTCAGGGTCTTCCCTAGTACTTCAGGTCATGATTGTGTACTCTAGGTCGTTCCCAAGTACCTAGTCATGTACCTAGGCATGCACAAGTGTCAACATGTTCACGTGTACTCCTTGAGTTCATAGGGAATCTTCCAGTATGGAGTCTTATTTGTGTACCATATATCATGTTTTTTGGATGCCCAAGCAGGATAACATGAAGTTTGGGCCAGAACCCATGGCATGTGATCCTTATCTCTACCTGAAACCCAGTCAATCGTGGAAAAGGAAGTACACAGTGAGTCCTTTTTTGAACTACATGGTTTGTACATTAATATTTTTACATAAATTCTAGAACAATAAAATTTTTCATAGATTCATTCTAATACTTGTGAATCGTAATATTTGAGTCCCAATGATTGAAGAAAAATTCCCCCATTGGTTATTTCCTATCCTCCAATGGCTATAAAAGAAAATCTGTTCATCTGATCGAATACATCACACTTCCTTTTCATTTCACATTTACCATCATCTCTCATGGATATTACAACCATGAAGTTTTACATTTAATTAGTTTCATTCCATATAAAAAACAAAAAAAAATTTAATCATTCACATAATTACCAATAATTTAGGGGTTTGATTGCACTTGAACCCGTCTCAGCAATGATGAATATTAACCTCATGGACCAATGATGAATAATTCACATAATGTGTTAGTTAAATGTTTAAGAACAAATGTGTAACCATTATTGGACAAGAAATATTGAACATCAATCACATAAATTTGATATATAGGATAATAAATAGTCATAATAATAATAAATAGAATGAAACAATTTCATTCAGACATTGGGATCATGTGAAGAACGTGTGATCACCAATCAATAATAGAGATAAAATCTATTCATTATCAATTTAATAACAAGGGTGGTGGAAAAAATAAATGATTTATGCCTCAATTTGGATTGATATTAGGTGATGTATGTGTTATTCAGTGAATGATAAGTCTCTCTACATTTTCTTCCACTCGATCCACCTCGATCTAATCACCCATCACCCATTATTGTAATATGTTAATGAATAATGGTCTGAGATCCCCTCAATCCTAATAGGTTTTATAATGATAACCATGGAGAACTATTATAATTGGGTACTTAGTGGTTTTAAATGTTAGGTCATTTATTAAAAAAAATCAATAAGTTAATTATTTTAATTAAATACACCCATCAATGGCTGCCTCAACCAGACATCTAACACCAATCATCCATAGGCCATTCCTAGGGTAAAACCTGCATTCCGAAATCAATTGTGGCCTATGATTTAAAATCCAACACTCCATTTGGTAGTTATTATACTATTTCAATAACACTGCATTCATGTGATGTTAATATATTTAATTTTATTATAATATCAATACAAAGCTCTTTGAACCTCATAGTCTCAAGCTGACTCATGAATGGATCTAAAAGTATTTCTTAACATATTCCAAATTCTTATAATAAAAAAATAGACCAACTATATCCTCCCCTCCGTGAATATTTTTCCCTAATAGTATTTTCTAAAAAAATGGTGAGGATACTAAACCTACATTTGGCCCCACATTCTCAAAATCACTCCTGCAAGATCCCATGCTTCCACAACACATGAACTCAGGGGTTGTCCCATCCACGTAGGATCCTCTCATACCAATCCTCAATCTACACTGAGTACTCTATGAAGGTGGACCTATCCTTGATAACTTGGTCGCCCCTGTCAATAATGTGTGTAACAAGATGCACATACCTCTTTTTCTATGAAACATGGAAGAAATCACAAAACTGGTCAAACTATGGGGGAAAATCTAGGCAATAAGAGAACATTCCAACTCTACAAAGGATATCGAACGACCTAATAAGCACCATAAATAGCTTGAATCCCCATGCAAATATCTACAGTCATCATCATGGGTAGATTATTTGGAGAACATTGTATCCTTTCTCGAATTCCAACGGCTATTGACATTGAACTTTGTAATTTTTTTATCATATTTGGGTTGTCCTCATATACCCATGGATCAATTGAACCTTCTCCATTATCATCTGCACCATCACTATCCCAAAAGTGAAGTCTCACCACTCTGAGTCTACTATAAGGGTGACCTGTAGGGGCTCCCATTTAGGGCCTCAAATGGTTCCATTTTGATAGTAGAGAGGTAATTATTATTTTAATAAAACTATAATAACATAAAGTGATTATCCCAACTCTAGATGACGTCCAACACACATTCCCTCAGTATATCCTCCAAAACCCAGATAGTTTTCTCAATATGACATCCATATGGGGACAAAACATTATACTCATCCTCAATATGGTCTTGAGAGCCTTCAGCAAGCCTCTCCAAAATCATTACACTCACTCCACATCTAGTTAAAAAAAATCATCATGGGTACCCCCATGGATTAAGAAGATCTCCCATAGGTACAACCACACCAAACTCTCCACTAAACTCTACTCTATAATAGCGATGAATTGCACCATCTGGGTAATTCGGTAAAATATAACCTATATTGAATCATGTCCTCTCTATATCCATAAAATCCTAGTAATAATTTCCATTGAAATTTCATCCCATTTCCACTTAGGGGTCTCGAGAGGCTATATTAAACCTACAGGAACATGGTACCCAACCTTTACCTACTAATATGTGAGACAACAAGACACAAAGTCAGTTATGATCCTCCTCATGCAATACAACCAAAACCACCACTAATGGTCCTTATACATCTTCTCCAATATGATATATATATCCAATGTAGAATTATGAAACTCCCTTATACCCTCCTATCACATCGTAACTAGAAACACCATACATCACTGAAAAAGGATGTCGTGATACACACCTTAACAAAATCTATTTAGTGAAACCCATATAGATATCTGGTCACATATAACCACACAGTAAATGTCTCCCAATTTATCCTCCCTAATTCACTGAATAAGGGGATGTGTCACCATAATTGAATGAAGAAAAACAACACCCCTCTCCTCCAGCTTGGTTAGATTTAAAGAATCCGTCTGTACAGACACATCCTCCACCAAGAAAGCCGAAGAATTCTTACTTAGGGAACATACAAAAACATTTCTCTTCCCATGAGTATAGCCTATCATTGAGTTATAGTCTTTTAGGAACTCCAACCAACTCCTCCACCTTAGGTTAAGAAATCTCCTCTGATGTTATACCTGAGACTCTGATGGTATCCGTATATAATAAAGAGCTCTTGGAAAATATAATGCCTCCACATATTTAGTGTAAAGACTACAACTACCATCTTTGGGTTGTGAGTCACATAGTTCTTCTCATGGGGGCTCCACTACCTTGGCCCCTATATGATCACTGACTATATCTATATCAACATGAACCTGATCCTCACTCCAGGGGCATCGAAAAACATTACAGACTCTACTCCATCCTTTGGTAGTCAAAACACAAGAGATTTGGTCAATCTAAGCCTCAACTACTTAAAGTCTCACTATCAATTCTATTTATAGAATAATGGACTGACTTATTTATGTCAGGGTAATCAATTGTCCCACTAATTTGGAAAATTTATGCACAAACCTGTTATTGTACCCCATAAATCCAAGAAAACATGATACCTATAACATGCACTTCATTGGACCCCATGAAAGCACTACATCAATCATCACTGATTACATAGGTTAACCACAATTATAAATTAAATTCCCCAAAATGTAAACCTCATAGATCCAAAACTGTCACATATAGAGATACCCATAATGTTGGTTCTCCCAGAGTATGTCTAGGACCATACTTAGATTCTCTACATGATCCTCCTCTGAAGTGGAGTAAAGGACAATGTTTTTAATGAATATAACCAGTAATATATCTCAGTATAGCTTATATATATAGTTTATAAATTCCATAAACACTTAGTAATCATTCATCACAACTAAAGTCAACACTTCGAACTCATAGTTTCAATCACAACATCCAAATTTCTTCTATGGAATATCATCCTTAAATCCCTCAACTAGTGGTAGAAAGACCTAAGATCGATATTTGAGAACCAAGTAATTCCTATCAACTTGAAAAATTGGATGTCAATACTTCAAAATAGGTACTTTTTATTGATCATAACCTTTTTCAGGTTCTGATAATCAAAAAATTGCCTCAATCTCACATCCATCATTTTCACACAAAAAATTGGAGATGCCTAGGGGGACACACTAGTTTTAATAAATTCCTTATCTCAAAAGTCATCCCATGACACCCTCATCTCTCAGAGATCTTTAGAATCCATATCATATTTCCACTAAATATATCAGGGTGGTCCTTGGGTACATGTCAATGTATAAGTCTATCTCCCACTATAGTGGTAGTCCTGAAACATCCTCTGGGAAAACATCCATAAATTCATTCACTACCAAAGAATATAGATTCCGGAATATCACGATGATACAATGGATAAAATCTCCAAATAATTGGTTGTGGGTTATAAATTTATACTCACCAAAAACATAGAATTAACCATAAGACCATTCTCACCCATAAAGAATAATCTCATTCCATTTTTGTATTCGCATCTTACTTGTTAAAAATAACAATTAATCTCAGATTGAATCACAGAAAACCAATCCATTCCCACGATATTTTAATAAGGTATAATCTTGATGACCATAATTTATAATAATAATATATCTCCACCAATATATAGCCTATATTTAATATTATTTTCAATATTTAAGATCACACCATATAGGAGCCTTTAGTTGTGGCAACTGGGATAACGCCTCAACTGGATTATCTTTCTAAAACACTAATAATAAAGAGTTGTGTAAATTAATAAAACATGTATATACTATTACTTGTTCAAAAGAATAATTAAAATAGAAAATACCTTAAATCATCCCATGTGTTTCCTGGTCATAGCCCTCCATGGCCTCAACTAGCCATGACCTCGATCGCCAGCTATCTGAGCCCGACATGGGACACCATGTGTTAGTGATAGAAGTATATAATAGTGTTTCCCTCCAATAAAATCACATATTTCAAGTGAATATATTACTCCTCTACCAGTACCTCATCCCTAACAGTCTCCTTGGACTTGTCTAGGAGATCCCTGATCACAACATTGCCTCTTCCATGGAGGACGATCTATTATATATCTATCCTTCTCAGCAGAATGGGTAGGAAAATACTAAGAAAATTTACATCTCCCATAATAAGAATAAAATCACCCATATCTAGGATGACTAGATATTCATTGAAATATTTTATCCACAAATATAGCCATCTAATTCTAAGAATGGTAATGCCTCCATTTTTAAGATCTCAATGAGTAAAAACTACTACCAGTTGTAGATGACTCACCGACATGACTCACATAGCCGGCTCCAGCTATCAGGCATGCCTATTATTATAAACTCTTAGTCACTATATTCATCTATAGTACTGCATAGAAGTGGGATTGCATAAGAAGGCCATAGTGTCTCAAATTTCACTGCAGATACTTTACTTGAACTTCCTCAGCCAAAATGTTTTTCATCATACCATAATAAAGGAATACCAGATAATGTTGGCGAACATTGTTGCATACTCAAAAACCATAATAATATCCTATAACAACTCAAAAAACTCCTGGATCTGAACTAAGTGTAATAATGTGGGGTAATACTTCTCAAGAAATAGATACTAGAATTCTGACCATGAGAGGGTATTTTCATCCTGGGCTAGTGTCAATAGACTCTACCAGTGCCATGTTGCTCTATGGATAAGAAACAGTGCAATATTCACCAACTAAATAGTTATGGTCTCAACCATTCTATATACTTAGATCACTAACTCAATATAATCCTCAATTTCTTGAGGTTATAGATCATTGTAGAAACTCTTTGGTCTCTGGTGCAAGAACTCAAGGGGTGATCTAAACCTGCACACATCATCATCCAGGACTATTGGTACTATCTACTACTCGATGGGTGAGGGTTCTTCTCCTAGATCAATAGGAGGAAGAACCTCTTGAGATGGACCCTAAACCGAGGCATTTTCACTCATTGTATCTTCTTCATTATCTAGAATTTGTATCCTCAACACCTACCTTCATGGAGGAATCTTGAAATTTATCAAGATATACAACAGTTAGTTGATCATATATACATGGGGAGCTGACTAATGAATAAAATTAAATGAACAAATACTATATAGTGCATATACAATTTTCACTACAAAGATTGTCTCAATATAATGAGTTAAAATTAAAGGAAGTTAGATTCTTGGTGAATGGATACATCGACCACCGCACCAAAACTAGGTTCCATATCATGAAAGCCACACTCGAGACACTTTGTCTTGGTTTCCATATGTTCTAATCAATTCCTCGTAAGGGAATAAGTATGAACACCATACCATGGAATGCAATTCTCTATTTCCACTATATAATGAGCCAACCCACTGACACCATCCTGGGTAGAGAAAGGTCGAACTGTGATAACCCCCAACCTCCCAATGATATGCTAGCGATTGATGAGAAACATAGAGAAGGAATAAATCAAATGGTTGGTATTTTTCTAATGATCCTATATTCACATACCTGACCATATTTATGCATTTATGTATAAGAATATAAAATATAGTAACCAATAGAGTAAACAATGAAAGAAATAACTTATAGGGAATACAATTGGGGACTACATAGTAAAAAAGTGTAAAAGACAGGTGAAAAATGAATGCCTAGCTAGAAATGAACCCCAAACTAAATACAACTATAATAAATGAAAACTGATGGATCCCAGGTCCGAATCTCCATGTCTCAACCACCGTATGTGGTCAATGCACCCAAGTATTACTAGGATCAAAATCCATCATTGATATATCTATTTTATTCAGAAGACATGACACATGCAGGTAATGTCCATTCACGTGTGAGTATATACATACCAAGTAGGACACTGAGAAAACTAAAAAAGTAGTGATTGGGAGATATATAAATGGTAATAACCTACTAAATAAAGAGATAAATGAAACCCAACACACACAAAAACATATATATATATATAATCATAAAAAAATGGTAATTGTGATAAATGGGATCTTCATATCATATTTTAGCCAAGCTCGTCGAGTCTTCTTACATCTCAAAGAATCCATCATTTATGGACATTATCAAATGAAACCTAACCCAAAAATAATCAAAAGTTACCCCTCCCCACAACTACCCTCCATAGTAATGGGATCCAAAACTTTCATGGAGGACCCACACACCACAAGATAATGAGGATGATGGACTATCACCACGTAGATATAGGACCCATTCCCAATAAAAGGGAGTACTCTATATGTTTAAATAAAAAGTTTGGCGGGGGGGGGGAACCTTGTTGTGATGGGGGTGTTCCAACCCAGGGATCAATCTGATGATCATTATATGTTCAAATACATTTACAGGAATCATCTAATATATATTCATGATCAAGACACCCCACAATGTATCTTATATTCCACAACAAAGGCCACCATCATGTTCTTCATCAACAAAAAACTCAATATAGGATACTCATTAGTGAAAATCAATGTTCCAACAAAGGAGATATGTGAGGAAAATATTTTTTGAGGGAATAAATGGTGTGTATGGGGGGCCATATGGTGGGTGACCAGACCTTTATAACTAAGGCCCTTAATAGTGATAAACTATGCCTTTGTCAGCTTAAAAAACATTTTACAATCAAAACATGTTTAAAATACCTAAACTATTATTAGCTATAGAAAATATAAAATAAGGGGACAATTTTTTAGCCCTTTTATTTAGTGCTCCTAAATGTTAATGATGTTGTAGTGTGCTGTTAAAATTACATCATGTTGTAACATCAAAAACAAAAAATACAGGAACAAATATTTGAGAAAATATAACAAAAATCCATTATTTATTTGAAATAATAATTATGCCACAAAAAACAATATATTATAGAAATTTCGAACATTGGTTTGTAAAATTACATATGGTCAAATTATCATAGACATTCAATACATTAATGTTCCTTAGTTTTTGGAATGACCCCTGATCATGCTCTTAGATTCCAAACAAACCACACAAACTTGAACAAAATAATTCACCTGTTTGGGAAAAAAATTCTTATGTATGTAATAATATAAGGAAATAAATTAAACAAAAAATGTCAATTTTAAACTAAAACATATACTTTGAGTCATATTATTATTACACTATATCAAATTGATTTGTGGTTCATTCTTAGATGTCACACAATTTCTTGTTTTTTATCAAATTTATGCCCTCATAAATTATATCTCAGTTATGGTGATAATGATCACACTATGGATGGGATGCAATACAAGAAGAGTTTTTTAGAATAACACTTAAAAAATAACACCATTTATTGTTCATATTCAAGTATCATCTATTTTAAAAGTAACTATATAAGTATAAGATGAAAATGATAAGGAAATTAATTATGTAATAGCATATAAAATTTTGAGAAGGTAATCTGACGTCATTTTCTCAGTTTTGGCAATGCGATGCCCATTTTTAAATAAAATGATTGAAATATATATTAAAAATATACACATTGAGTCATATAAACCACATAATTTTTCATATTGACATATATTATACATCTATATTTCGAAAATAAATTATGAATTATTTTCCAAAATTTTGAAAATAGTTTGATCTCCTCTAATCAGCTTTGGCTATTGAAGTGTGTTTTAAACTAAAATAAGACCATTATATTAAAAACACACACTGTAAGTCCTATAGGTCACATCAGGTGTCAGATTGATGTGTGATCAAATATTACACATCAAAAATAAATTATGAATTTTTTTCCTAAATTTTGAAAATAATCTGAGCTCTTTTTTATTTTTTTCCTATTTGATGCATTTTCTTAACTAAAATGAATCTTTTTATTAAAAAACATTCAATTTGAGGAATATCGATCACATATTATCTTGGATTTATGTGTGGTCAATTCATAAATGTAAAAAATGGATTATGGATTCTTTTATTAATATTTGAAGATAATTATATCTCATTTTATTAGTTTTTTCTATTTGATGTTTGTTTTAAACTATAATGCCTCTTTTTTATTAACAATGTTCACTTCGAGTTGTACTAACAACATCCTGTTTCATAATTTTGTGTGGTTAATTCCTAAATGTGAAAAATGAATTATCAATTTTTCCCTAATGTTTAAAAATAATCTAATCTCATTTGATTAGTTTTAAATTTTTTATGTATGTTATAAACAAAAATGGACCTTTTGTATTGAAAACAAACACATCAAGTTCTGGAAACAACATCATGTGTCATATTTCTGTGAGGTCAATTCCTGCAAATGAAAATGAATTATTGACCTTTTTCCAAAAATTTGAAAGCGAACGTAGATATTTTTCTCAGATTTTTCTATTTGATGTGTGTTTAAAACAAAAAACGTACTTTTTAATTTAAAACATTCACTTAGAGCTGTATCGACCACATCTTGGGTCAAATTGTTGTTCAGTTAATTCCAACACATGAAAAAATAAATTATGAATGATTTTACTAAAGTTATAAGACAATAAGAGTTCATTTTCATAGATTTGGATATTTGATGTCTTTTTAAACTAAAATGGCACATTTTAATTGAAAATTGACACTTTAAGTCATATTTTCAACATGTTGTATCACATTGACATAAGGTAAATTAGTACACATGAAAAATAAAGTATCAATCATTTTCATAAAGTTTGAAAATAATCTATGATAATTTTCATAGTTTGATAAATTTTATGTTTGTTATAATGTAAAATGACCCTTTTGTATTGAAAACAAACATATCGATTCATATAAACCACATCATGTGTTAGATTGATATGAGGATAATTCCTATATGTTAAAAATGAATTTTGTATCATGTAGTAATTTTTGAAAACTATAAAAACTCATTTTCTCATTTTTGGATATTTGATGTATGTTTCAAACAAAAATGAAACTTCTATTTTGAAAACAAACACTTGGATTCATATCAAACACATCATATGTCATATTAATATATGAATAATTATGACACTTGAAAAATAAATTATGGATTATGTTTCAATAGTTTGAAAACAATCGAAGCTTGTTTTCTCAATTTTGGCAATTTGATGTTTGTTTCAAAATGAAATGGAACTTTTAAATTGAAAAAATGCACTTTTAGTAATATCAACCACATATTGTGTCATACTGATATGAGTTTAATTACTACTTGTGAAAAATAAACTATGAATCATTTTCCTAAATTTTGAAAACAATATGATCTTGTTTTCTTATTTTTGGTAATTTTATGTTCATTTTAAACTAAAATGACACTTTTATTTTGTAAAAAATGCACTTTGAGTCATATAAAGCACCTCGTGGGTCATATTGACGTGGGTATAATTTCTATATGTATAAAATGAAGTATTACTCATTTTTTAAAAACATAGAAACAATATGAGTTTTTTTCTTTGTCTTGTCTATTTTATGTGTGTTTTAAACTAAAATAGAACATTTTAATAGAAAATGTAGACATTGAGTCATATCGACCGCATCATTTGTAGGATTAATGTAAAATAGATTTAGAAATGGTAAAATGAAATATGGATTTTTTTCTAAATTTTTCAAAAAATATGATATCAAATTAACTGTTTTGGGTATTTGTTTTGTGTTTTAAGTTAAAATAGAACTTTTTTATTGACAACATGCACATCGAGTCATGTCACTCACATTGTGTACTAGTTTTTTGCAAAATCAATTCTTACAAATAAAAAATGAATTATAAATCATTTACGTAATCATGGAAAATGATCTAATCTTGTTTTATGGATTTTGGCTCTTTGATGTGTGTTTTAAACTAAAATGGAAATTTTATATTGAAAAAAATAGTCATATAGACCAAATCATTTTTCTGATTGATGTGAGGTCGATTCTTATATGTGAAAATAAGTTATGGGTCTATTTCCAAAAGATGGAAAACAATACGAGATGGTTTTCTCATTTTGGGCTCTTTGATGTTTTTTTTTGAAACTGAAATGGTACTTTTTTATTGAAAATATGATCTTCGAGTTATATCAACTGTATATTGTGTTATATTTATGTGTGGTCAATTACTACATATGAAAAAAGTAATTATGGATATTTTTTCAAAAAAAATTGAAAGCAATCCAATCATGTTTTCTCAAGATTGGCTATCTGATTTATATTTTAAACTAAAATAGTACTTTTATATTGAAAACTTTCACTTTTAGTAATATTGACCACATAATGTGTCTAATTTATGTGCGGATAATTCCAAAATGTAAATAAAGAATTACCGATCATTTTTATATTGTTTGAAAACAATGTGAGCTAGTTTTCTCAATTTTGGCTATTTTATTTGTGTTTTAAACTAAAATGGAACTTTTGTATTAAAAACATGCACTTATAATCAAATTGACCACAATGTATATTAGATTGATGTGTATTCAATACCTACACATGGAAATATAATTATAGATATATTTCTTAAATTTTGAAAATAATATGAGGTCATTTTCTAAATTTTGGCTATTTGATGTATTTTTAAAAGTAAAATGGATGTTTTTTTGAAAATGCGCACTTTGAGTCATATTAATAACATAATGTGTAGAATTTATGTGAGTTCAATTATTAAACATTAAAAATAAATTAGGGATATATTTCCTAAATTTTTAAAACAATTTGACCTTTTTTACTTAGTTATGGCTATTTGATCTCGGTTTTTAACTAAAACTGCACTTTGTTATAGAAAACATACACTTTGAGACATACTGATCATATAATGTGTCATTTTTATGTGAGATAAATAACTACACAAGAAAAATAAATTATCGATAATTTTCCTAATTTTTAAGAAAACAAGAGGTCATTTTCTCAGTTTTGGATATTTGATGTCTGTTTTATACTAAATTGGCACTTTGTTATTGAAAAAAGCACTTATAGTCATATCGACTACACTATGTGTCAGATTAATATGATGTCAATTACTATATAGGGAACATTAATTATGGATATTTTTCCCAATTTTTTAAACAAATACTGTCTCGTTTTCTTTTTTATCTCTATTGAAAGTGTGTTTTAAACTAAATTGAATCTTTTGTATTGAAATTAGGCATTTCATGTCATATTGACTGCATCTTATGTCAGATTAATGTTCGGTCAATTCCTAAATGTCAATAATGAATTATGCGTCATTTTAGAAATGTTTGAAATCAATCTAATCATTTTTTATAAGATTTGGATATCTGGTTTCTGTTTTAAACAAAAATGGATCTTTTGTATTCAAAACATGCACTTCAAATCATATCGAAAAAATTGAGTGTTGGATTGATGTGAGATCAATTACTACACATGAAGAATGAATAATTCAACATTTTACTAATTTTTTAAAACAATTTAATATTTTTTTATCTTTTTTGGTTATTTGATGTGTGTTTTAAATAAAAATGGCACTTTTGTATTGAAAACAAGCACTTCAAGTCATATTGATCACATATTGTGTCATATTTATGTGTGTCCATTATTACATTTGAATGTGTATTATTGGTAATTATCATAATATTTTAAAACAATCAAATATAATTTTCTTATTTTTCACAATATCAATTGTGTTTTAAAGTAAAATGCCACTTTTTATTGAAAACATACACAATGAGACATATAGACCACATCGTTTGTCCAATAGATGTTGTGTAAATTCCTATATATGAGAAATAAATTTAATATCATTTTCCTCTGTTTGAAAAAAAATTATCATGTTTTCTCAGTCTGGGATATTGGATGTTTGTTTTAAATAAAAATGGATCTTTTGAAAAGAAAACACACACTTCAATTCATATTAACAACATCGTATCTCAGATTGATGTGAGGTTTATTAATATATGTGAGAAGATAATTATGGATCATTTTCCTAATGGTTGAAAATAATCTATTCTCATTTTCTTGGTATTTTTTATTTGATTCCTATTTTAAACTAAAATGGAAATTTTGTTTATAAAACGTGCACTTCAAGTCATATCGAACACAACATGTGACCGATTTATGTGAGTTCAATTTATATATGTGAAAATCTAATTATAGATTACTTTGATAAACATTGAAAGTAACCTGAATTAATTTGATTAGTTTTGGAAATTTTATGTGTGTTTTAATCTGAAATGATATTTTTCTATTGAAAATATTCACTTTGAGTTGTTTTGATCGTATAACATGTTATATTGTTGTGTGTTAAATCCGTACATATGAAAAATGAATTATGTATTATTTTAATAAATTTGAAAAATAATCCACGGAAGTTTTTTCAATCTTTTCTATTTTATGTGTGGTTTAAAATAAAATGGTTCTTTTGTATTAATAGCAGTCACATTGAGTAATATCATCCACGTCATGTGTTATATTGATGTTAGGCTAATTCCTACATGTGAAAAATGAATTGTGAATTTTTTCCTGAAATATTGGAAACAATATAAGAACACTTTCTTAGTTTTGGTTATTTTTTGTGCATCATAAATTAAAATAGAACTTTTTTATTGGAAACCGACACTTTGAGTCATATCGACAACATGATGTGTCAAATTGATGTGTGGTCAATACATACCATTGAAAAATAAATTATGGATCAATTTCCTATTGTTTAAAAATAATCTAAGATTTTTCTTTTAGTTTGGGATATTTTATGTGTGTTTTAGAAAAATTGCTCTTTTCTATTAAAATCATTCAGTTTGATTCATAAAAACATCATCATGTATCATAATGATTTGAGGTAAATTCATACACATGAAAAAATAATTATGGATCAATTTATTAATGTTCAAAAAAATAAAAACTAATTTTATTGGGTTTAGATTGTTCAAAACATCTTTAAAATTAAAATCACACTTTATTATTGAAAACACTAACTTTTATTCATACCGACCACATCAAGTTTCAGATTGACATGAGGTCAATTCTAATATCTCAAAAATGACTTATGAATCCCTTCTGAAAAGAATAAAAACAATATATGTTTTTTGTTTGGTTTTGAATGTGTGACATGTTTTTATAACTAATGTGTAAATTTTAATAAATAAGTACCATTTAAAAATTATAAAGATATTAAATAAACATATATATAAAATATTTAGAAAAATAACTAAATAACCAGTTGATAGTGGCCTCTTCATGATTTATGTATACATTATCTCACCATATATTCTTCCCATTTATTTCTAAATAAAATGAATTAATACATTCTACTTCTCTTTAGAATACAGATAAATAATAATATCTAATCATTCTGATACTAACTCTTTACTCCCAAAATATATTTCTAGGTTTATAGATCGTACAACATTAGAACCCTTGTAAGTAACCACCACAACATTATTTAAAAAAACTTTTGACACAATTTATCTTTCCAATTCACCTCTAAACAAAATTTCCTCATCTATTATGTATGTATATTTTTTGTATGTCTTGGTAGTAATGAGAAAATATAGACAACCAAATGATTAAGAAAAACTTTTTTTATGAAATTATAATCACCTTAACAATTTACATATTCAGGGATTCTTATCTTTTGAAGGTATATAATAAATTTCATAATTTTTCCAACAAGATATCCACAATAATTATTTATTTCTTGCTTCACACACTAAATAATCATGAATCAAAATATGTAATTTTTTTGAAAATATGTTTTGATTGTTAAATAGTTTTATATATACCTAAATATTTTTTCATTTTGAGGTTATCTATAGGATTTTCATTTTCATTAACCAACCTCATACAATTATTTAGCCAAAATTAAATGATCTCCCTATCATTACAAAATTATTATTAAAACATACACTGAAATAAATAATTCAAAGTATGTAAATGTAAATTTTGATTATGGTTCATTAAAAATTCAAAATACCCATCATTTTAAGTCAATTTGAGGGAAATCCATGCATTACATCCAAAAAAATAAATATTTGGGGTCTCTAGATTGATTGTGACCATAATCAAGTGCTTCAAAAAATAAAAAATAGATACAAAATGAAAAAATAAAAAAATATTTTATATTATTATATTTAATTATTTTATCCCTTACTTATAGAAATAAAAAGTGTCTATCATCTGTTATTTTTACCTCAAACACCCTATTTAGATCATATTTTTCATTTCAATGTTTGTTCAAATGCAATACAATTTCATCTATAAATACAATACAAGGATTAATGAATCCAAATTGCGATTCACATTATTTTCCCTTTATATAGTAGTAAAATATATTCCAAAAGAAAATATGAATATTTTTTAACATTAACGAATATATTAAACTATTTTTGGAGTAGACATGTCATGAATATATACCTTATGTATGTATTCACAACTGAGATTCCAAACCATTCAAACTGGATAATATCTTTTATACTCTTAAGACCAACCATGTCTGTAATGACAGTTCCGAATATTTTCTCTTCATGTGGAATGTAGGACAAATCATCAACATTGAATGTGGTGTCTGCATGAATTTATAATGATAGTAAATGTTATAGTGGAATTGGTGGGGAGATGGTACCTTAGAATGATATTTTTATTTTCTTGGTCAATTCACCATATTTCCTTGATCTGACTTTATATTTCCCATTAATTTTATATACCTATAATAAAATACCTCACTTTATACCATTTATCATAAAATGTATTTGATTTTTAATTTCAATTTATTTGGACATTCCTCATGTGTCATTATGAGATTAGATAGACATTCAATGAATTTTTCAATAGAATCATTGATCATTGTAATATCCAACTTATCTAGTGGAATAGTAAACTCATCACTAGGCTCTTGAGAAACAGAAAACCCCCTATCATGTGATCTTTTGGGAGTTTTTTATTGTGTATCATATATCCCAGGATATTATATTTCACACCACTTATAAAATTGAGGTGTACGAGTGTTGATAGATAAAAATAAAATAAAAATTTTCTAGGCATAATTTTATCAATATACAATTGTCTATTTTTTTGATTCACATTTATTGGAAAGAGTAATGAAAAATTTTATTACCTTAGGTAAGGTATGTGGTTGAGGGTAGTAAACATCCTAAATTATATTTGGGTAATTTAGTTGTTCATGTGCTGATCTTTGTTACAAATCCACTTTATTTTTGATGTTTTTCATATATTAGTATGCTAAACCAGACTCAGCAATGATTTCTTTCAAAGTATCTATTTGTGCAAGTAATACTTTCATCATCTGATATTTATTCATTTGCTGTTTTTTCTTGTCTAAATATGTTTCAAGTGACACTACAAAACCTACACCTCTAACATGGACCTATTTTTCATCCACTTTAAACATACTAAATTTAGTTTTTATATTGATTAATGTTTCTAGACTATATTAAAAACATATAAACATAGATAGATATTTTTATGTAATATAGATATAACTCATAATGAATTACTTTCATGTCCTACTCATAGATTTTTTTCCATACTTATTTTGTGTATTCATCAACTATTTTACCCTCCTTGTTTACCCAGTCCTCCTTCCATTGAACATTCCATTAGAGTGAATTGTATTCTAATTTGGATTCATAAATCCTCATATAAACAATGGAATATAAATTGTTTCACATCACATTAATGTATTATTGTTGATTTAAAATCCCTACAATTTTCTTATCTATTAGAGTGTACCCCATTATATCTTGAATATATGGGTGAATTGTTTTTTATAAACTTTGTTTATTTTCATAAATTCAATAATGTTTCTGAAATTAATAATTTTGAATAAAATTTTATGAATTAAGAAATTTAAAATAATTTGTTATCGACTACAATTCACATGAAATGATTTTTTATTGTGGAAAATGATGACATAATTCATTGTTTCATGCTTTATAAAGTGTTCATAAGTAACATGTACGTGGGTATTTAGTTTTCATTCAGCCTAACTATGATAAAACTTGTTAAAAATTGTTTTTAAGCCTATATGGGCATTTCTAGTGTCCATTAAGACATATTTCTTATAATATTTGTAAAAAATAAAGTAACATTCTAAAGGATAATTAAAATAAAGGAAAAAATATAATTATATAATTTTTTTGATAAAATAGAGAAAGTATATTTAAACATTACCTTAATATCTACCAAAGGGATTTCTTTATTACAGTTTGGACATAGAACCATGAATCTATATCAATCAGCACATCCATCCTAATTATGGCCCCAACATAAATAATGAACACTAACTTGATGGGATTAATTGGTTTTCCACATTGATTCTATCAATTATAAAATTTTATACCCTCAGTTCATACCATAATAATTGTAATCAACAATATTATGTTGCATAATTATTATTTTTTCATCAACATGTTGTTGATCCCCAAATAATTCTATAGTTTTAACAATAACAGCACGTTCTTCCTTGGTATTGGTAACATCATCGTGTACATAATTCATTATCAGTATAATTAGTCAAATATTTAATATAGATTATGAAAATAAAACAGATAATGCATAATATTTTGAGAAAAAACATATATTATTTAAAAAAACATTAACGTGATCATTAAAATATATTTCTTTTCTTCAAATTTTGAATGGATTTGGATCCTAGTTTAGAATCCAAATACCATTTTTATGGTACCCGCTAAAGTAAAATAAATTGTCTACTTTTGTTCTTCTATTAAATTATATTTATCTCTCAAAGAAAAGGTCATCCTCAAAGAAATTTTCATCAAAACCTATATTTGTTTTAATCAACAGCATTAAAATTGACTAATTATTGTTTTCTAGACCTGAGATATAAAATACATGCACTTATTATGATTCCATTATGAACATCTCATCTTTTTCCCCTTCCACACTAAAATTCTGCTTCATAAATCCCATTTCATTAACATTCCCATTAATTCTATTATAAGCACATTTCAAATAGAAAACCAGAAACTAAAATTTTGTATAATACAACTTGTATATCTATTGGATGATACCAAAATATGACTTATTTTATAAAATTGGATCTATAAACTAGGAATGAGATCTGATAATCACTTCCTCCATGAGTGTAACTCATATTTTTTGCATCACACTATTGTAATAATGTTATTTTATATAGAAAGTATAAAAATTAATTAAAAACCCAATGTAAGATAGAGCATTTCCATTTGGTCCCATGGTTATCCAGCAAATTTGTTTAGTAATTGAAGTCATACTTTTAGATGACATCTTATAAATGTTATCTTGGAACCATGCAATCAAAAATTAATTATGTATATTTGAAATCCATATTTATTCTCATTATAATTTCAAATATCTAATAATTTTTTGAGGTATTAAATGTATAGATAAACGTATTCATTATTATGTTAAATGTAAAGGTGATAATTCTACCACTCTATGGCAGTAATTGTAGGAATATCTCTTCAGAAAGTCCCATCACCCATAAGGAATCTAAAATGAAGAGACTATGGGTTACTTCTACTGTTAACAACTTTTGGATAGTCGGTATGGAATTCAATATCATCTTCAATAATATATTGTGAAGAAATAAAAACTTGTATCCAACTTTGATTAATGATATGACCTATAAAAATATTTATATACTGTTCAATGGGGAATATCCATCTATAATGGATAGGACTACTTAGTTTAAATTTCTTTAACAAAGTAATATATTAGGTGGACCAATATATAAAAGTATTATTGAAAAAAGAACATCTATAATTCATATAATATAAAAGAAAACTCTATATTTATAATTAGAATATTTATAGGATAAACAACTTTACAACATATTGATTTGAAAAAAAAGCAGTGTCTAGTTAATTTATATCAATTACTTTATGAAAATTGAAATATAAAGTGATGGGCATCATATCTTACATCAAAACATGGAAATATTGTGATTCTTGTCCCTATAACATAAAATTAGTCATTGAGATGATACTTTTTATATTTCCTGAATTCCTCTAGAGATATTTTAAACGATTAATGAAAATGAAATTTGTTAATTTTTCTTATATGGATAGTGTGTAAACTACTTGGGGAGGAAACATCCTATATTTATCCTTTACCATTGAAATGTATTTACTTATCCCCATGTCAATCATGGACACTCTATCCTTGATTCCATATATTTTTTTAGGAATTTATAGTAACGTTCTAATAACATTATCAAATACATTTTTTTCCTACATGCATGACATCATAAAAATGATAGACATATAATCAAATACAATACAATAATTCAATGAAAATTGTACTCCTTTTCCAACCTATTTTCATAATGTTTTTCTATAAATTTTTTCCAAAAAATAGTGTCAATAATTTTTAATTTATCGAATAGTTTATCACCTATTAGTGGGGGGGATTATACCATTTTTTAGACATCCCTTCTGAAATTTTTCTCGGGGATTAGTATTTATACCATTGAGGTAAAAATTTAATGTTTCCTAAAACCACAGTCTTCATTGAATGTTTCTACTAAACTAAGTGTGGGAATTCTTTGAAGAAAAGACAACCCACCATTCTATTGATATTATGACTTGAAAATTTTATGTAAGTAGGAAAGTCATTTATCATCCCATATAATATGGACCTCAATTTGAACTCTTCACTCCTATAAGCGTCATACATTATAACACATGTATACCTCACCAATTTTAGATTTTTGAACAATGGATCCAAATAGACATCAATATCAATACAAGATTTTTTTATCCAGATATAAGTCGAGAAAATATAATATTTATTGACTTCATGAATAACCATGCCACCAAGTTATAATTTAACAGAATAACTATCAATGTCTTTTGAGTACTGCATTTTACTCAAAAAAGAACTTATTCTATCTTTAGGTAATGTAAAATGGATATTTCTCATCTCATTTCGAAATTTTGGATTCTCATAATCAATTTTATTCCATTAGGGAGAGCCTTCTAAATAACATAGTTTCTAATTTTAATTCTTGTATCTTAATTCCATATCAACTTTCTTATGGTTTCATGACATCCATATAGTCTTCTAAATAATATAATGAGAGTAAATTACCATAAAACATTTGATGTACTTGTTATATATTTCTTCTATCGATTCAAACAAAACTTTGATAATTTTATGAACAATTCACGGTCCTTGTGAAACAATATGCTATAATTTGAAAAAGAATGTATTTTTTAGAGATCATTCTAATTTAATATATAATTATATTAGAATCATACATTTAACATTTAATTTCATTTTATTCATGTCACATATTATTCACAAGACCAAATAGTTTTGTAATTCTAGTGTCACTCCATCTGCTGTCATCTTTAAAATTATAAAACATCAATACGGGTGACAATGTTGTGTATTTAGTTCTACTGGATTATAATGGTCTCTTATCATAGATATTTAACCTCTCAAAAAAATTTGGATAATAACAATGTTCATCTAAAATTTTAATTTTAATTTCTTCTATATGATCACCCTCATCATTTAAACTGATATCCATTTAAAATTATTTATAAACCCCCACATCATTCCAATAAGTGTGCATATTTAGTTTATACCGATTTTTAGTCCAGAATTTAGAGCTCTGATCCATTCTATGACAATTGACATATTCTTCTAACTCTTATTAACAGTTTTTTATTTAATAAAAATAACCTAAACATGGAAAAAATATTTGATAAGAGTTGTGTGCAACCTCTATCAAAAATGTGATGAACTCTTTTGCTCCATCATTGTACTCATTTTTTGTATATGATTAGTGTACATCCATTTTTTATTCATATTCATCCAATTATGTTCATAAAATATTCATTAATAAAAAATTCCACAAGTGATATCCATAATCATAGGATTAATCTATAAATATTTATAATAATTGGAAAAAATAAATTTAATGTTATTAGTTTTGATTTTTGAAAAGTTATCATTTTACACAAGGGTGACATGAATGGAAATAACACAAGGTAAACATGCGGTTATTGGTATAGTATCATTATTTGATGTTTTGTGTGAATCAATTTTTATAATAGATATGTTGGTTAAATTTTTTTATCATTGGATTGAAAGCTTCCTTGGGAAATTATTTTCTTTTCATTTAATTGTGACACATATTTCTATATTTTCCAGAAAATATTATTCGCTGGAGTATAAGGGTCATGTAATCAATAAATTTTGATAGAGGTTCATGATTCTTGGAATTTCATGGAATGAATATATGAAACAATTATTGATGATAAAAGTGAATTTTGATTCCATGTTACTCTATTTTTCTATTTATTATTATTAACCATGTAGTATAGGACTACCAACAAGTATATTTTTTCTATAACACAATATTTAACCCATATTTAAAAAATTATAGAGTTATCAATATTATGTATATTTCACTTAACCAACAATATCCAAAAAACACAATTCAATTTTCTTAAAAACACAAAAAATACTTTCTATTAATATATATTAAAAATGGTTCTATTACCATGTATTTCATGTCATTATGATCTAAAAAATTCTGTTTCCACCTCTAAAAATGACACATTTCACTATAATATACTTCCAAAATATACTAGTCAATTACATCATAAGTATAAAAAAAGTGTATACCAATTCATAATAAAATCCATAGCACATGTAAGGTTAGTGGATATTTTAATAAACTTCATAAAATTAGTCCACTATCTTCTTATCCAGTATGTGTCCAAGATAAATGTGTTTTAAATTATAACTTTTTATGAGTGACATTCAAAAAATTCCTATACATAAACAACATATCCAAATAATATTATTATTATGCATATTTATTATTCAAAATAAATAAGAATAACTCCTTTATTAATTAATATTAAAATATACATTTCACCAATATCAAAAAAAATTGAGCCCGTAATGAAACCATATTTCATTATATTTTGTTTTCCTAAAAAACAATTTTGGATGATTATAATTAAATTATAACTATGAAAAATACATAGGGTAATAAGGTTTTTTAGAATTAAATTTTTTGTTTTAATCCATGGGAGAATGAATGATACTTGTAAATTAGATATTATTACTATACGTGAACAACAAAAACTCTATATACTTTTCATTTGTAGTCACCACCCTACATGATAAGTTGGAAGGGTTGTGTGATGCAAAATTAGGAGCTCCATGCATTAAAATTAAGAAAGATGATGAATGATTTAAATGAATGTGAAGTTGAGGGGGAGGGTGAATGAATAATGGCTTGAGACATGAAATATTTAATTGATCATCATTTTGGTACATCAGGGATAAATAAGATCACTAGAACACACTATTCAGTCCTTTAGAAAAAATAGAAAAAAAATGTTCGTTGGGGGAGTAATGGATCACAAGTGATCACATACCTTGATTTTAATATATCATTAGACTTTTATGAAAACATAATTAGATAAACTTAGAAAAACTAGATGCATTGAAACTCATTTATTTCTATGAAAAACTTTGAAACCAATGAAACTAAGAAATTTTCATCTTCACAATACATAAAAACATTTTATTTCAAATAATTCTTCCCAAATTATGAATAAATAAATAAATTTAATTTGAAAATACTTCAATACTCATTCAAATATCCAATTATATAAAAATTTATTGATATATAAAAATAATGATCAATTTTATATACAAAAATAATACTCTATTCATTGATAATTACTTTTCCTCACTTTAAAAACCCAATTTATAATTTAACTTAAGAAATAACATAATTCAAATATACCTTTAAAACATTTAATTGCCTAATAAGAATAATTTAGTATAGAATATAAGTATGTTTAATAATAAAAATTAATGATTTCTAAAATCACCATACTTGGAAATCATAAAATTTATATATATACAAGAAAACTGTAAGTATACATTAACGAAACACTTATAAACATTTAAAAAAACATGATAATCACTTAATGCTTTTTGATTCCATTTCAACATAGAATATTCTATGCACAAAATCTACTGCAAGTGAGTTATATATTAAATCTATTAATAAAAAAATCACATGAAATGATAACATAATATATTATTCACCATTACGCATAAAATGATAAGATTTATACCTCTGAAACACAATTTGTTAATTAGAATATCACTAAAATAAGATCCCCCTATAGGAGGGTTTGTTAAATTTATAATGAGAATTTTGAAAACATTTTTCACTTAAATTGAATAAATATTTTAAAATCACAAAATTATATAAATAAAATTTTAATTTTGAAGTTTTATGACAACAAATATATTATTATTTCTTACACAAGGTTGCAAAAAAATATTTGTTTTCAATTTATGAACACCCACTTAAGGGTAGACTCCCATGAAATTCAATTTCATACTGACTCTCTCGATGACCGAAAAACATGTATTACACTAGAGAAGAGACAAAGTATTTATCTTATTCGTAAAAACCAAATTTTATAAGTTGGATACCATAGGATCCCCCAACACCATCCCAAACCATCCTTCAAGATGAGGATCATGAAAAAATTGTGGACATGTGTGATGGGAATTTGATAATCGGGACAAGGAGGTTCAGGATAAACCAAAATGAAAAACTAGGGGAACCAACAAACCTACACACAACTCCCTGAACTAGATTTCATCGAAGTAGGACCTACGTATATCGTATTTGGGTAAAATTAATAATTTAGAGACCCAAAAACATGTAATAATTAGAGGGGGATGAATAATGGTGGAGATATCCATGGAATATCACTTAAATGTGAAAGAAAAAGACCACTAATCCAAGATAATACCATAATATCACACACCACTGAACCTAAACAAATACAAATGAGAGGGGAGGAAGAAATAGCATACATTAGATTCGAGAGTTGATTATTCCAATAGAATATTGAGGGGGGCAGTGGCAGAAATCATCTTCCATGAGAGTTTGAATGGAATGACGGAAATCAGTTCAATTATGGTTCTTTTACAAATATTAGTGAGGGTTTTATTAGCGCTTCAAAAAAATTGATAATAAAGATGAGTTTTATCAATGCTAAAATAAAAAGAGTTGATAAATTACCTCTTTATGAGTTCATTTTCATCACTAATAAAAGTCATATTGTTCGCCTCTAATGCTTTAGCACTAAAAAAGATCTCTTTTACCCATGAAAAATCATTAGTGCTGATAATGATATAAATTATAATTATAAATAAATATATTTGTAAATATATTTATAAATATTTGTATATAATTATAAATATATTTATATATGTATATATATTTATATAATTATATATATATATATTTATATCATAAATAAATAAAAATATATTAATCATATTCATTATATATATATCTAAAATCTTTATAATTATAAATACATTTATATCATTATATATATTTATAGCATTATATATATTTACATAATATATATGTATATAATAAATTAATATAAATATAGTAATTATAATAATTATTTAAATATATTTATTATAATAATATAATTATAAATATATTTTTAACAATATATATTTTTATATTACTATATATATACATATAATAAATAAATATAAATATAAATATGAATATAGTAAATATATTTATTATTTAAAGATATTTATTATAATTATAAAATTATTTTAATTTGTAATTAATTATTTATAATTAAGTAAAAACATATTTTAAAAACATATTTTTATTTAGTTATAATTATACAAATATTCTATTATAAATATAGTTAATATTCATTCATAAATATATTTATTTAGAAATATTTTTTACATATATATTTTTACAATTTTTAGTGAATATATAATATGAAATTAAGGAATATTTGAAGTTAGTGAAATTGAATAATTAAATATGGATAGACATTAAAAATATCAAAAAAATGGATAATTTCTTTTAATCAAAGAAATTATATAAAAATATAAAATCTGTATTTATATTGAAGTGGATATGAATATGTATTGAAAACATTAAAACATATAAAATAATTTTTTATAAATAAATATTATAAAATGATTAAAATCCAATAAAAATAGAAAAAAAATCATTAAAAATGAATAAATAATACTAACTGTAAAAAAATTAAAAATAAATAAATAAAATTTCGTGATTAAAAACATAATATATTAAATATATTATATTAATAAATGAAATTCTAAAATGAATAGTAAAATTTGAATAAACTACATAAATATTAGGTGTATGTGTTTCTATATAATATTTTATTAATTAAGTAAATACTTATTTTTGACATTGTTGTGCATATTATAAAAGAATGAAAATCCCCTTGTAAAAATGGATGAATGGTAACCCTTACAGGACCAGGAGAACCAAAAGACCAAAGACCCAAAGAAACATGACATGAAGTCCCATCAACTAGTAAGCTAAGACATATCCATAATGCCCAGTGTGAGTAGCCTACAACATATCCAATCACCAATCAAACAAAACGCTGAACCACCTTCTTGAAGACATCACAACATGAATTTTTTTTCATATATTCATTGACCCTTTTGAAAGACATTGTATTGTGATGGGATGAAATAAGGATAGGTACCCCTCCTTCTATACTTTGTGATAGTTGTCGGATGTTGGGTTCTTGCACACTCATCTCTATTGATAGCCTCCTAACTGATGATTCCTATGAGAATGCTAGTGTCACCTTCCAAATTCATTGAATATTCATATTGGATCCAAGTGAGAAATTCCAATGCCAATAAACCCTCTATTAAGGAATGGAAAAAAGGTTTGGATGATTATCATCAACTCTCCCATACCCGAAAAAGAGGCCACCCACCAAAACGTTCCACAATATTATCAACCTGATGGGCAGAAACCTTCATACAATTTTATTCATGCTTCCTACAACCCATAAATCCATAGAAAAAAGGCCCAAGAAAACACACATAGCGAATACGTAACCCAAATACCCATGCCCCGAAGGCCTAAAATTATAAAAGAGGCATATTATTCCAAAGGTTTGAGAAAAACCTAATAAAAATACCACTAGTATGAAAAGGAATCCAATGTCATCATTATCATCATTGCAACAACCCTATCAATCCAGCACCATCTAAATCTACCACAAATATGCATGTGGTAGACCACAAAACACCCATTACCAACTTGTGTTGAATTCGCTCTTACACATGTCGCCTCCACAAACCAAGATGCTCAAGAAGCACCACCAAATATGCCTCCATTAATGTCATTCAAAGAAAATGCCAGGGACACCATCATCGATCTCCAAGAACACTCTAATTTCACTGTGAGGAACCTAGTTTTGGAACACTCTTGAATTGAAATGATGATGAAAAATAAAACACATATCTAGACTAGTATGGGACAAAACTTTCTAGAGATACAACAAAAATGGTATTAGGGAAAAGAAAAAGAAGAAATAATAGGGAACATATGTGAGGAATTTGAGAACGCCAACCCCCTCTCTATTGTTTTTCAAAGAATCCACCACCAACTGTCCATAGTTGAATGTTGTAAAAGATTTTACTCTTCTATCTAATGAAACGACAATAATAAATGGCACTATCACCAATAAAAAAGGGACAAACACTAGATAAGGAACTCCTATGGGAGACAGAGCTCCCGAGAGAACCCATGTAAATGTGTGTTTGTATATATACACTAGTTTGATATATGTTAAATTTAATAATGACATTATATAATAGGTACCATTCATCTCTTCATTCACTAGTGGAACATAATAATTATAGGTCTTAATGGACCACATCATGTTCATCTACATTACCCTTATTTGATAGGGAATCTGCCACATGATTTTCTTCCCTATATGCATGTGAGGTAATATGGTTGAGTTGAGTGATATTCCTAATTCATTCAACCCAATGATGAAGGATTTTCCATGACACATTCTTTATTCATATATATAGATTTTTGAAAACAATTTTTGACTATGTCTCAACCCATAAATAACTCCAATTATATTGGATGGAATACCAAATTGAATGAAAAATATCATATAGCTCTGCTACATAGGTCAATCCAATTCTAATGTAATGGTAGAAACACCCCTGGAAAAAACCACAATGTGTTCAAAACACCCTTCTAGGGCCTTTCGGTCTTGGAATGCTTGAAAATGCACAATAAACATTGACTTTTGTCCATGAATTGGTTAGTGGGATCCATCATATTTATTTGATAAATTTGAGTTTCTTCCACCTGGGATTCACATCCAAGATCCAATAAATTTTCATACCATCATAAAAATTCTGAATACATCTTGTCTCCACCACCAAGGAACCATACACCCCCTTGTGTAGTGATATAATTCTTAATTGAGTGGATGGATCATAATAATTGAAATATTTCCATTTATTAAGTTCCAAAAATAATATAAGATTGATTCCACTACTTCTAATAGGATGTTCTGCACCTGTTCACTTTGGCCAATAATGGTTATCCTCAACAAGAGCTCACGAACCTATATGTGAGTATCAAAATCCATCTCAAACAAGTACCTAGCGTATTAAAATAGTTTATAAGAAAAATAACATGTCAAAAATAGTTTTTAAACACACCATTCATATTTTAGATAGATATATCACAAAAACATAATGATTTATCGTATTTTTTTAAATTTAATCATGTGTGGGAAGCCCATTTTTCAAGATCCTCCATAGGAAAATAAATCTGGAGGGTTGGATGAAAGGTTCTAGGAAATTCATAAGTCATGTTGGTTTTATATTGGAAATATATCATTCCATCAAATAATATTCCTTGGTATAGAATTTTTCATTTGATATTTTCTTCTATATGAGATAATCATAGCCCATAAAATCATAGGTCTCAATATACAAAATATTTTATTTAGGAACCAAATTTCTATGAATATGATATTGTGAAGTTAAATCAGCAATATTAATATATAATAAGTCTAAATTTATGATAATTTTATTATATAATGGGTTGACTAGCTAATCAGAGGTCCAACAATTGATACTATAGTCTCTACTTACTAGTCACTTTGTGTATTACATGATGCTATTAAATTATTACTTAAGAGATTACCAAATAGAAGATTCCAGATTGAATTTATATCAATTTATAAGTCTTCCTTTGAATCATCTAGATAGAAAATCATTTTAGACATCACTATAGATCAGGTTCTATGTGAATTTTTCAATGAGACCATAATTATAATTCTTGATTTCTTTGATCCGAAGGCCTCCCATATCAATAGGTTTAACACAATCCATCCATGTAGTGGTGATTAATTTATTTTCATAAATTGAACTAGTCCATACAATGTTTTTGATCATGCCCTGATGTTACTTGATAATACCACAAGGCCATCTATATATAAGGAAGGATTAGAATAACTTCGATGTGATCATGAAGTTTAGAAGTTAATCCCTTCTGGCCATGTTAAAGGATTTACCTTTAAACCTATAAATTTTATCCACAATTATAGATCATATACACTAAAAATATTTTTTCTTGACCTTGACCCAGAATAAAGGAATACCAAGATAAATTAATGTAAGAGATTCCTAATTGACTCCAAGGTTGGTCAGAATTTTGATTATTTTTCCAACCAGAATACCACAAACAGAGATAATAAATCTTTCCCAAACAAGAAGATTCCATCAATGTATAGAATATGTGAGGGGGTATATTCATTAATACCAACCTTGATTGGTTTCAAAAGCCTAATTTGAATGAGATAATTTATAAATTGAATAAAATAGTCATTAGAAGTAGGGAAGACAATCTCTAATAATGAATCACCTTATCTCACTCACACTGTTCATTGAAAAACACATCCAGGGGTTCCATTAATGAGTATGTATAACCTCACAGAGCTGAGGATGGAAATCATAAGTTTGATGAATTTATTTGAGAACCCATATCATCTTAGAACTTAAAATAGAAATCTCCATTTTAACATATAAAAGTAATTATATATGTCAATTATAAGATCAAAGTTTCATTTTTCATATTCCTTTTAAAAATATTAACTTATTCTGAGCTTATAAATTTTTTTATGAATGCTCTTCTCCAGAAAAAAACCAAACTGATTTGGAGTAATAATGTTCTTGAAAATTTCACCCATTATATTCATGATTATATTTTTAATGATCTTGGTAAGAGTTTTTTCAGGGGAAATGGATTGAAATCCTTAATATCAATCACATTGTTCTTGTTGGAAATTATGTTAATGAAGCTTTTATAAACCCAATACGACATTGAGGAGTGAGTGAAAATTCCTTTATAGCATGAGTTATACAATCCTTTAAAATTTTCCAATAGAACATAATGAATTTTTTAGTAAATCCATTAGGGCCAAGGGAACTCTTCATTTTGAGAGAGAAAATAATTGCTTTGATTTCCTATTTGGATGGAGTTGTAATAATTATTCCATTTTGGTTCTCATTAATGCATGGATCGATGTTGTCAACAATTTAACATGTGTTTATCTACCCATTATTAGTGTAATTTCCACTAAAGTAATCCACAATTTTATAAGAGATCAAATTTTTAGTCATGTAAAGAAAACCATTTTTGCTAATGTCCTTTTTTTCCATATTTTCTCTCATTTCTTTACGCAATTAGTGAAATAAATTTCACTTCCTATCACCATCATTTTTCTAATTAATAATAATTTGATTATAATAAAGACTTTCCATTAGCACAAGGAGGTAATCATGCATGTGGTGAGCCTGTATTTTATCTCCATAATGAGTACATTTTTTTTGTTTAATGGTTTGACAATAAGCTAGTTGATCCTAATCAAACATAATTTCTAGGAAAAGTTTGGATAAATATTTTATGCCCTAATCTGGAATTAAATCCTTGGTATTTTTTAATTTCAAAGCTAACTTATAAAAAGGACAACCAATTAGATCAATTTTCCAGGCCCCTAACAATGTTATTCTACAACCAAGAGTAAACAACAATCCATTATTAAATTTGAATGGGATGGTATTTGACCTTGTAAAATGTGTATATACTACCATAAGAATGTGATTGTTATATGAGTGGTGCTCAGGTAGAGTAAATCATGAGACCCCTCTTTTAGCACACCTATCATTCATTTGAAAAACTCATATATAAAGTTTTATTTCTATCCTTCCATTCAATGTGTATCTACTCTATGTGTTTTTATCTCCTCCAATTTTGATCTCAACAAGGTTTCATTGGTCAATGCAATAGGATAATTCCATGTGGCAATTTGATTGATGATGTGACCTGTTTTCTCATTAAACTAAAGAAAAATCTTAAAGACTACAAGAATCACCTATTTATGATCTATGAATTTTTAGTGTCCCAATTTTATTCCATATGTCTATCTTTCTGATATAGGATAAAGATTCATACACAAACGAAATTGAAATATCACAACTAGATGTATAACATGAGATTATGATACTCTAATATTTCTTGCAAGATGTAGTAACATATATTAATTCATTTTTCGAAACCCATAGGTGACCCATGCTATAGTTTTCTAAATTACATGAAATAATATTGTACCCAAGAAAGTCTCATTTGAAATATTTCTAGTTTTAAAATAAAATTCTTGGTTTAAAAAAATGAATTAGCATGGGTTTTTGGTCCATGATGAAGTTCCTAGGGGCGTTTTCCATTAGTTAATTACCTATTTCTTGGATGTTTCAATAAAATATATTCATTTCCTGATATTATTCCCCTTCTCTAAGGCCCTCATTTTTGTTTCATTTTAGTCTGGCATTTCCCTTTCCTTTATTTTTTTTCTTCTTTCTTGCTTGTTTTCTTCTATTTCAAGCTATGTCCCTTATGGATTCATTGGAGAGAAATTTTTCATTTATTATTCAATTTGGATAAGCCTAGTTTTATTAAAGAGTTGTGTATCTTCAGCCTCATAAAACCAAAAAACACCATTTATAGGGGTAAATTTATTCAAAATTTGTATAGGTTCATCATGTTTTTCAATGGATATATTATTATTAGCAGCCTTGGAAGAAGGGGATTGTGAGAATTCTCCCACAAAATAATTATTTTCATCATGTCAGTTATGTTGATCTCTTTATTTTATAGTATGAACAACATTCCAGCATGTATTGGAGTCATGACCACCTCTGATGTCAGATCTTAATGTGGAAGTAGATGTATATCCATAAATGACCCCAGGGATTATCTTGAGGGCATTTGTGGCTCTCCTACTCATTACGCATCCTCACATTATCTACAGATGAGTTCGGAGTGACAGTATATATCTAACATTCATTTTTCTAGGTTTTTGACTCAATTGGAATTTTTTTATGTAAATATGAGGTCATGTTTCTATCATGACCTCATCCAATTGACTTTAAAGTTGGGCAGTCATGAGATCCTGAGAGGTCACCTATGTATAGGCAGTCCATGTCACTTTATTTGTTTAATTATTTCAAGTTATTCATTTTATATATCAATATTAAATATATAATATTTATTAGTATTTATAATAAATATATATACATATATATTCTATTGATAAATAATTACTTAGTTAATAATTGTTTAAAAATTTATTCATTTTTAATTTGTATTTTTTTAATTATATTTTAATATTATTTATAATTTTATTTTCATTGGTTTATTTTATAGGTATATATAACAAATATGGACCATGGATTTCATGTAATGGTGGGTTGGCTCATTTAAAGCCTCAGATGGGGAGGTAGGTGGGTTGGGTCATGTAGGACTAGGCTGATGAGTATTTGAGTGGGACATGGCACTCACATGCCTATGCGAGTAGGAATGAACCCATATAGGTTTTTGTGGACGGGATATGTGGGATTCCATCCCCGAAGTAGGCTTCTTATGTTGGGAAGTAGTATAATTTTTGATTAAAAAGTGATTTAACATATGTTATTTTGATGTTGGACTCTCAAATGTGATTATGAACCTTATTAGTGCTTGAAAATACAATGATTTAAGTTAATCTCTATCCACTCTACGAATAAAGTGATGATAAAGGTGTCATTTAAATATTCAAAAACAAAATCATTGATAATGGGTTCCTTTTTTCAGTGCTAAAATACTATTGATAAAGGGTAACTTTTATTAGTTTTTTTAGAACTCATAAAATGCAACATTTTTATTGCTAAAAAAATTTTGTACTAATTGAACCCAAAAATGTTGTACTGTCTGTCATCTTTGTTTATTTTGTTTCTCCTTTTTAAATGGATTGAGAATTTATTTCATACTACATGGCATGTAAGGGTCATACATGGTGCGTCACAACCAATCAGGTCCTACACATATTCTTCGGGTCAGGCTTGTGTACTTCAGGTCATGCCTGTGTATCTGGCCCTGTAACTGGTCATGCTTGGGTATCAGCCTATGCCCGTGTACTACCAATGTACATGAAATGTCATACCATATGAGTTCATGGGTGTGTTATAGTTATAACATGGCTTTGATACTCATGTAGGATCATAGAGATTGTGGTCTCGACCACATGGCATGTGATATATAACTATGTCTAAATCACGAGATACTATGGAAAATGAAGTACAAAATGTGTGTTCTTCCAAACTAGATGTTGTGTAATTTTGTTTTTTGTAGAATGAATATAACCTTCATGAAATATTCATATCAACACTAATTGTCACAAATCTCTCTATTTAACCACCCATTATTGAAGGAATACACCCCGGACTATCGTTTCTTCACCTTCAGTGACAAAAAAAAATTAAATTTGATCATCTGATTGAAGCCATCACATGTCATGTTAAATTCATGTCACCCACCACTTATTATGAATTATAGGTCTATAAAGTTTCCTAAAAAATTCATTACAATCCATTTACAATACACTAATTAGTTAATTGTTCACACAACCACTATGAGTCTGAGGGTTTGATCATAGTTGAACCCAACCTGGAAATATCAAATCGTACCCCTTTGTTAAATAATGAAGAACACAGAGAATGGGAGGGAAAAAAATAGATATTATTTTACCATCGTTGGAAAATAAATCTCCACCCATGATCCTAAAATGGTATATCCTAGTTGATAACCAATCATAACAAGAATAAATAGAGCTAAAAAATTTAATTCCTATACCAGGCTCATGAGAAAGACTTGCGATCTCCAATCAAAAATAAAGAAAACAAAATCCATTCTAGAACAACTTTATAAAAATGGTGGAAACCACAAATGATGAGTAATACCTTGATTTTTAATGATCATTGGTGAAGAATGCATTCTCTATCAAAGGATAAGTCCTGATGTGTTTGGTTCCACTAGATCTACCTTGATTATAACATTCATCATCCTTCAATGTGATCCACCAATGAAGAATTTTCAAATACCATCTCAATACTCTTAGGTTTTATGTGGATAAACTACGAGAATTTTATAAGGGGGTACTTATTGATGATTTTATAGGTTAGGTCATTTAAAAAAATGTATAAAATATATATTTTATTTAATTAAAGGCATCTTCCAATGGTTTCCCCAACTGGACATCCATCATCGACAAACCTTACTTTATTCCTAGGGTAAACCCCATGTTCTAAAATCAACTGTGGCCTTAGATGTATGATATGAGGATCTGTGTCTAATTTATTCCACTATTTCAATAAATCAAAGTATGTTTAATTTTAATACATATAATATTTTCCTAATATCATTATCAGGATCCCCGAGCATCGTAATGTCATGTTGAATCAGCACCTGTCTTTGAAAATATATCCTAATATATTTCAATGACTTACAATGTAATAAAATATTCTCTATATAAAACAGGCTAAAATATTTTATTTCTTCTATATTTTTAGAAACTAAAAATTTATCAAATATTGAGAAAAATATTTTCATCAAAAAAAAAACATATGAACTTATAATGAATGATTATAAGTAATTAATATTAAGGACATTGGTAAGGTCTATTCAAGACATGTACATTAAAATGAACATTCTTTTCACACATTTTTGAAAATTTAAAAAATGAGTTATAAATAAACCAAAGAAAAAAGATTAATTTAAATAAATTATAAATAAATAAAAAGGTATAAAAATAATCATTCTCTAATATTTTATAGTATAGATAATAACATAAATAAATAATTTTTAAGAACATGGTCATACAGGAGAATGGTTTATGATTGAGAAATAAGAAAATTTTTTGATATTTCATAAAAACATTTTCCTAGTTATTTTTTGTAAAAAGAAGAATAAAATGTAATGAAAATATGAAAACCCAATAAATAAACCTAATAGAATAAAATATTTGTAGTTTATAAGTTAAGAACCATATAATTTCTCTCATTGGAAATTCTAATGTAGTCTATCTGAAATAGAAAATATTGTGTAACATAAACCATTACAACTTTAGTAACATTTGAATAAAAATACCCTTGAAATAAATATCTTGAAATGAAAATTTAAATACCCTCAATATTAATAGATTCATTATATAAAATTTAAAATGGTTAGTTTTTATTTCCTATAAAAAAATGTGTTCATATCATGTAACATGTCTGAAGGAAAAAATATTGATATTAAGAACCATTAGAGATTTATTATTATTTTAATAAAAACCTCATGAAAGAGATAAACATATATATATGTTTGTATTTCCCCAACATATTATATAAAATAGTCCGAAAATATATTCTTGTGTAGTATGTACACTATATAAAATAAATAATTGTTGAATGTGTCATATATCTCAGAAAAATAAAAGTTGCATGGTAAACCTTTACCTCAGGCCTTGATGTTATTCATACATGATTTTAAAATCCTTTATAATAAGTTAACCCTTTATTAAGAATTCATCCTTAAAACAACTATTCACGGTGATCACTATTTCAATTTTCATACAAGTTTCAGTTGGGGAATTTTGGTCCATGAACATTGATCATAGAGTTATAAAATCTAAAAATTTAATCATTGGATAATTATTATGTTTATACATTATATAATCTTTTATAATCATTCATATAATTTGGTGGTGAATAATTAATTACAACACTTCATAGAGTTGGTAGTATCATGTACATACCTCTTTTTCTATGAAACATATATGACATCACACAACTGAAGAAACTGTGGGGAAAAATCTAGGAAATAAGAAACCATTCTATCTCTCTTGAGGATCTCAAATGGCCTAATGAGTCCCAGAAATAGCTTGAATCCCCATGAAAATCTCCACAATCATCATCGTGGGTACATTCTTTAAAAAAAATTGTCTCCCTTCTCAAAATACAATGGATATTGGAATTGACCTTTGTATTATTTTTATCATATTTGGGATGTCATCATATTCCCATGGATCAAATGAACCTTCTCCATCACCATCTGTACCATCTCTATCCCAACAAGAGATGTCTCACAAATCTGAGTCTAGTTTAAGGGTGACTTATAGGGACTCCCATATAGGGACTCAAATGGTACCATTTTGATATTAGTGTGATAATTATTACTTTAATAAAACAATAATAACATAAAGTGATCTTCTCAGCTCTTGATGAAGTCCAACACACATGCCCTCGTTATATCCCCCAACACCAAGATATTCATTTCAATATGACATCTATATGGGGATGAAAAATTATACTCATCCTTAATATGGTCATGATGGCCATCAACAAACCTCTCTACAATCATTACACACCCTCCACATCGCATTCAGAAAAAATCATCATGGGTACCCCCATGGATTCATAAGATCTCCCACACGTACAACCACACCAAACTCTCCATTGAACTCTACTCTCTAATAGTGATGAATTGCACTATCTTGGTATGTAGTTAACCTATAAACTAGATTGAATCATGTCCTATATATATCTATAAAATCTTTGTAATAATTTCCATATCTATTTCATCCCATTTCCACTGAGGGGTCTCAAGTGGAAACATCAAACCTGCTGGAACCTGGTGCCCAACCTTTACCTACTGATATGTGAGACAACAAGACACAAACTCAACTAGGATCCACCTCACGCTATACCAAAAAAACAACCCCTAATGTTCCTTATACATATTATCTAATATTCTATCTATATCCAAAGTAGAAGATTGAAACTCACTTATACCCTCCTATCACATCGTAACTAGAATCACCATTCATCACCAAAAAAGGATGGTGTGATACACTCCTTAAGATAATCCATTTAGTGATGCCCATATAGATATCATGTCACATATAACCACAAAATAAATCTCTCCCAATTTATCCTCCCTTATTAACTAAATAAGGGGAGGTTTCACCCCATCTAATAAAGAAAAACAACACCCCTCTCCCCAGTTTGGTCAGGTGTAAAGAATCAATTTCCATAGACACATCCTCTACCAAGAAATAAGGAGTCCTCTTTCTAAGTGAATAGACCCCAAAATTTCCCTTACCATGAGTATAACCAATCATTGAGTCACAATCTTGTAGTAAATCCAACCAATTCTTCCACCATAGCGTAATATATCTCCTCTAATGTTATACCCATGACTCTGATGGTCACAATATACAATAAACAGCTTCCAGAAAAGGTAATTCCTCCACCACTTTTCGTTTTAAGACTACCACTACCAACTATGGGTTGTGAGTCACATAGTTTTTCTCATGGGGTCTCAACTACCATGACCCCTATATGATCACTAATTGGATCTGTTTTAACATGAACCTGATCCTTGCTCTAGTGGCATAAAAAAATGTGATAGACTCCACTCCCTCCTCTGGTAGTCACAACCCAAGAAAACTGCTCATTCTAAGCCTCAACTACATAGAGGCTCACCAGCACTTCTATATATAGATAAATGGATTGACATTTTTATATAAGGGTAATAAAAGGTTCCACTAATTTGGAGAGTTTATACATAAACTACGTGTCATGCCCCATAAATCTAAGAAAACTTGACAACTCTAGTATGGACTTTGGTGGATCCCATGAAATAACTACATAAATTATCACTGATTAAATATGTAAACCAAGATTATAAATTAAATTCCCCAAAAATTGAACCTCACAGATCAAAAAATGTCACTTATAGAGTTTCCCATAAATATGGTTCTCCAGGAGTATGTCTAGGACTATCCTTAGATTCTCTGCATGCTCCTCCTCTGAATTAGACTAAATGAGTATTTTTTAATGAATATAACCACAAATATGTCTGATTATAGCTAATATATCCAATTTATTAATGCCATAAATACATAGGATGTATTCATCACAATTAAAGGCATCACTTTGAACTCCTAGTTTCTATCACAACATCAGAATGTCATCTTTATAATATCATCATTGAAAACCCTCATGTAGTGGTAGAAATATCTGAGATCGATATTTGAGAAGAAATTTATTCCTATCAACTAGTAAAATTGGATTTCAATACTTAGAAATAGGTACTTTTTCTTGATTGTTACCTTGTTTAGGTTATGATAATCAGAAAAATACCTCAATATCTCATCCACCATTTTCAGTGAAAAATTGGATTTGGCCAAGGGACACACTAGTTTTAATAAATCCATTCTCTCTAAATTCATCCCATAGCTCCCTCATCTCTTGAAGTTATTTAGAATCCATATGATATTTCAACTAAATATGTTAGGTTGGTCCTTGGGTGCATTTCAATGCATAAGTTTATCTCCCACCATGGTGGTAGTACTGGAACATCCTTAAGGAAAACATCCATAAAGTCCTCCATTGCCAAAGGAATCGAAATGCCAGAATATCCCGATGCTATAATGGATAAACTATCTGACTAATTAGTTATGGGTTATAAATTCATACTCACAAAACACATAGACATAACTGTGAGATCATTCTCACCCATTAAGATTAATCACATCCCATTTTTCTATACAGATCTTACTAGTTTATAATTACAATTAATCTAGGATTGAACCACGAAAAACCAATCCATACCCAAGATATTTTTATAAGCTATCATCTTGATGACAAGAATTTACAATAAGACTATAAATCCAGTAATTTATATCCTGTATTTCATATAATTTTCAATATTTAAGATCACTCTTTATAGGAGCTTTCAGCTGTAACAACTAGGATAAAGCCTCAACTAGAATCTCTAGCTACAGCACCCTGAAGAAATAGGTGAGTAAATGAATCACACTTGTATATACTATTCTTGGTGCAAGAGAATAATTTACACTTATAATACCTCATATCATCCCATGTGCAACCTGGTCATAGTCCTGTATGGCCTGCAACTAGCCATAACCTCGACCGCCAGCTCTCTAAGCCTGACAAGGGACACCTTATGTTAGTGGTATAAGTATATCATAGTGTTTCCATAAACTACAATCACCTTCCCCTAGTTCATATCTTACTCCTCTACTAGTACCTCCTCCCTACCAGTCTCCTTGGCCATGCTTGGGAGATCCCTGATCACAACATTACATCTTCCATGGAGGTCGATCTATTATTTATCTATCCTTATTAGCACAATTGGTAGGTAAATCATCATCCAAGTGATATCTCCTATCATTAGAATAACATCACCCATCTCTAGGATGACTAGATCCCCATTGAAATATTTTATCCATAGATCAATGCATCTTATTCAAATAATGGGAATGCCTCCTTTATTAAGAGCTCAATGAGTAAATACTAAAACCTGTTGTAGATGACTCAGCCACATGACTCTCATAGCCAGCTCCAACTATCTGGCATGCCTCTTCAAGTAAAATCCTAGTTACAAGATCCATCTATAGTACTCTATAGAATTAGGTATGCGTAAGGATACCATAATGGCTCAAATGTCGCTGAAGATACCCTACTTGACCACCCTCTCCCAAAAGATTTTTCCTCAATCCATAATAAGAGAATACTAGATAATGTTCTTGACCCTTGAAACATACTCAAAAACCATCATAATACCCTACAAAAACTCAAAAAACTCAGGGATCTAAACTAAGTGTAAGAATGTGGGCTAATACTCCACAAAAAATGGATACTAGAATTCAAACAATTAGAGTATATTTTTATCATGGGTCAGTGTCACTAGACACTACCAGTGCACTGTTGCTCCATGGTGAAGAAAAAAATGCAACAATAACAATCTGACTAGTTATGGTCTAAACCATTCTATAGACTTAGATCCCTAACTCAATCTAATCCTCCATTTCTTTAAGATCAAGATCATCATATAAACTCAGTGTTCTCTGGTGAAAGAACTCAAGGAGTGATCTAAACATGCACACATAATCATCCAGGACTATTGGTACTATCTACAACTCGAAGGGTGAAGGTGCTTCTCCTAGCTCACTTGGAGGAAACACCTCTTATGATGACCCCTAAACTGAGGCTTGGTAACTCATTGAATCTTCTTCATGATCTTGAATTGGTAACCTCGATACCTATCTTCATGGAGGAATCCTGCATGTGACCAATATATAACATATTTAGATGATCATATATACATGGGGAGTTGACTCATAAAGTACAATTAAACTAAAAAAATACTATATAATGTATGTACAATTTTCACTAAAACAAATGTCTTAGTATACAGAGTCAAAATGAAATGAAGTTATGATCCTGACATCAAGAGATGGGCCCATAAGGGGTGCTCCCTCCCTAGGTTTTCTCCTCATCGCTGCCTCCTTCCTCCTCATGTTGGGTCGGCTCATCCTCCACTTTCTCGGAGAGATTGCAGTGGTGGTTCCCCTGTTATGGTGGCGTGCTTCATGGGCTCAGCCATCTAGGCATTTCAAATTTCTGTCGACCTATTTATCACTCAACTCCCAAATGCTGGATAGGGCTTTGTGGTGGCACAGTGCTGGCCCAGCTGCCGAGTTCCCGGATTTCGTGGTTTATAGAATTTATACTTGCCCTCTTCTTTCTATGTGGGAGGGTAATCATTTCATCTTGAGAGATCGGGTTGGAAATGATGGGAATTTGGTTCTGGTTTGATGACATGTTGCAGGTCTAGTGATGTGTTTTACGATTCTGTTGTATGACCAAGGTTTCAAGGTGATGCGTGGATGGAGTCCATGGATCCAAGGATGCGGATGGATTCTGCAATTTATTTTTACAGTGTTTATTTCACTGCTTTGGGTTTTGGATCTACTTATTTTGATTCTATCTGGAATGGTTTTTGGATGGTTTCATTTGTGTTTGTGGTTTATTTCATTTTTTTGGCCTCTTTGGATAGGGATGATGACGATCTAGTTTTTGGAAGTTGGGATGAGTGATATTAACATCTATTTCCACTGTGATAGTGACGATGAATGATGGTGAAGCTTGTCGGTGATTCAGTCTATAGATTCTCTAGTCGTCTCGGGTGTGTTTCGAGGCTGACCATGGTTCAAGGCATTGTAGTATTCGAGGGATCCGGTGCTTCAAGGCCTCCGCATGGGTTTGTGGATCGTGGCGGTGAGTGGTTGATTTTTGAATGGTGAATTTTTAATTTGAAATTGTGATGTCATGGCTGTTTGGACTGTGTGCGGTTTGGATTCATGTATTTTGGTACAAGAAACCCTTAAACCAACTTTTAGAAAATGAAAACAAATGGTTTTCCAAAAATAAAATGAATTTAGGGTCTTGGTGAATAGATACAACAAACCCCACACACACACTAGGTTTCCTATCATGAAAGAATCACTTGAGACACTTTAACAGAGTTTCTATAAGTTTTAATCAATTATTTATAAGGGGATAAGTCTGAACACCATACTATGGAATGAAATTATCTTTAGCCACTCTATAATGATCCAAACCACTAACACCATCCCGGGTGAAGAAAGGTCGAATCGTGATAACCCCCAACCTCCATCCAATAGGCAAGTAGTTGATGAAAAACATCGAGAATGAATAAATTAAATTTGTGGTCTTTTTATAATGTTTCTATATTCACATAACTGACCATATTTTTGAATTTATGTATAAGAATATAAAATATAGTAACAAATAAAGTAAAAAATGTATGAAATAACTTCTTGGGAATACAATTGAGGACTATATAGTAAAAAAAGTGTAAATGAATGGTGAAAAATACATGCCTATCCAAAAATAAATCCCCAAACTAAATAAAAATGGAATAAATGAAAACTGAGAGATCCCAGCTCTTGATCTCCAAGTCACAACCACCATTTGCAGTCAATGCACCCAAGTATTCGTAGGCTCCAAATCCATAATTGATATATCTATTTTCTTCATTTTACATGACATGTTTAGGTAAAGTGCATGCAAGTGTGAGTATATACATACCAAGTAGGACACCAAGAAAACTAAAAAAGTAGTGATTAGGAGATATATAAATGGTAATAACATACTAAATCAAGAGATAAATGAAACCCACCACACACACACACACATATATATGATCATAAATAAATTGATAATATAGATAAATGAGATCTTATCTCACAGTTTAGACAACTCAATGAGTCTTTATACAGCTCCAAAATTCCATCATTGATGCCCATAATGAAATGAAACCATGGCAAAAAAAATTAGAAGTTTCCACTCCCCACTACTTCCCTACATTTTAGTGGGATCCAAAACATCCTTGGAGGACCCACACACCACTTGATAATAAAGATGAGGGATTATCACCCAATAGATACATGACCCATTCCCAGTGTAGGGAAGTACTCTATCTGTCTATATAAAGAGTATAGGGGACCACCACCCTGGTGTGATGAAGGAGTTCCATCCTAGGGATCAATATGATGATAATTATATGTTCACGTCCATTTACAATAATCAGCTAATAAATCATCATGATAAAAAAATTTCACAAATTCTCTCGTATTCAACAAAGAAGGCCACCATCATGTTATACATCAATGAAAAAATCAGGATATGATTCTCAATGGTGAAAATCAATGTTCAAATGAAGAAGAAATATGAGGAAAAGATTTTTTGAGGGAATAAACAGTGTGTCTGGGGGACATATACTGGGTGATCACACCTCTATAACTAAGGCCTTTAATAGTTAAAAAATAGGCATTTTTCAGCTTAAAAAATATCTTACAATCAGATCATGTTTAAATTACCTAAAATTTTATCAGCTATAGAAAAGAAACAATAACGGGAAAAATTATTATTGCTTTTATTTAGTGATCATAAAAACCCATGATGTTGCAGTGTGTTGTTAATATTATAGCATGTTGTGACATCAAAAACAAAAAATACAGGAACAAATATTTTAGTAAATATAAGATTAAATACATTATTTATTTTAAAGAATATTTATAATACAAAAAACTATATATTATAAAAATTTCAATAATCGATTATTAAATTTACTTATATAAAAATTATCATAGACTTTCAATATATCAATATTCCTTTGTTTTTGGGCCAACCCATGATCATGCTATTTGTTTCCAAACAAACCACCCCAACTTGATCAAAAAAATCACCTTTATAGGAAAAATATTTCTTATGTATGTAATCATTAAAGAAATTAATTAAACACAAAATGTAAATTTTAAACTAAAACATATACTTTCAGTTATATTATGATTTCCCTGTATCGAATTGAGTTTCAGTTCATTCATAGAAATCACACAATTTTTTGTTTTTTCTCAAAAGTTGGCCCTCATAAATCAGATCTCATATATAGTGATAAATAACTTACTATGTATGGGATTGAATACAAGAGAATTTTTTTTGAGAATAGAAATTCAACAATCACACCATTTCTTGTTCATATTCATGCATTATCTCTTTGAAAAGAATATATATATGTATAATATGAAAATGATAAGGTAATTAATTATGTAATAGCATATAAAATTATGAGAAGGTAATATGAGGTCATTTTATCAGTTTTGGCAATGTGATGCTCATTTTAAAATAAAATAAAAGAAATATATATTAAAAATGTACACATCGAGTCATATAAACAATATCATTTTTTGGATTGACATATGGTAGATATCTATATTTCAAAAAATGAAGTATGAATTATTTTCCAAAATTTTGAATATAGTTTTATCTCCTCCACTCGGTTTTGGCTATTGATGTGTGTTTTAAACTAAAATAACACCTTTATATAAAAAACACACACTTTGAGTCATTTAGGTCACATCATGAGTTATATTGATGTGTGGTAAAATATTACACATCATAAAAAAAGTTTGGACAATTTTCATAAATTTTGAATATAATCTAAGCTAGTTTTCATTGTTATCCCTATTTGATGCATTTTTTAACTAAAATGTAACTTTTTATTAAAAACATTCAACTTGAGGCATATTGATCAAATATTTTCTTGAATTTATGTGTGATCAATTAATACATGTAAAAATATAAATTATGGATTCTTTTATTAATATTTGAAGATAATTCTAGCTCATTTTCTCAGTTTTGTCAATTTAATGTGTTCTTTAAACTAAAATGACACTTTAAAATTGAAAATATGCACTTAAAATCAAACTAACAACATCATGTTTCATATTTATGTGTTTTTAATTCCTACCTATCAAAATTGAATTATGTATTTTTTTCCTAATGTTTAAAAATAATCTAATCTCATTGGATTAGTTTTGAATTATTGATGTATGTTTTAAACTAAAGTGGAACTTTTGTATTGAAAATACACATATCAAGTCCTAGCAACCACATCATGTGTTGTATTTTGGTGAGGTCAATTCCTGCACATGAAAATATATTATAGACCATTTTCTTAAAATTTGAAAACAATCATAGAATTTTTTCTCAATTTTCTCTACTTGATGTGTGTTTAAAACAAAAAATGTACTTCTGAATTTCAAACATGGACTTAGAGCCATATCATCCACATCATGTGTCAAATTTTGGTTTAGTTAATTCCATCACAGGAGAAAATAAATTATGTTTGATTTTACTAATGTTATATGACAATATGAGTTTATTTTCTTTTATTTTCATATTTGATGTCTTTTAAAACTAAACTGAAACATTTTTGACTGAAAATAGACACTTTAAGTCACATTGTCAACATAGTGTATTTCATTTATATGAGGTCAAATATTACACGTGAAAAAAAAAATTATTAATCATTTTCATAATGTTTGAAAATAATCTATGATAATTTTCATAGTTTTAGCTATTTGATGTTTGTTATTAAGTAAAATGACACTTTGGAATTGAAAACAAACATAGAGATTCATATCTACCACATCATGTGTTAGATTGATGTGATGAAAGTTCCAATATGTTAAAAATGAATTTTTTATCATGTAGTAATTTTTGAAAACAATCAAAAATCATTTTATCAGTTTTGGATATTTGATGTATGTTTTAAACTAAAATGACACTTTTTTATTAAAAACACACACTTTGAGTCATATAAAATGCATCACATGTCATATTAATTTATGATAAATTAATACACTTGAAAAATTAATTATGGATCATCTTCATAATGTTTGAAAACAATCAAATCTTGTTTTCTAATTTTTTTACTATTTGATGTGTGTTTCAAAATAAAATGGAACTTTTATATTGGAAACACACACATTGAGTAATATCAACCCTATATTGTGTCATATTGATGTGATTTTAAGTCCTACATGTGAAAAATGAACTATGGACCAATTTCCTAAATTTTGAAAATAATATGAGCTAGTTTGTTCATTTTTACAAATTTATATTCATTATAAACTAAAATGATACTTTTATATTGAAAACATGAACTTCGAGTCAAATCAACTACCTCATGTGTTAGATTGATGTGGGTTTAATTTAAACATCTATAAAATAAATTATTGATCATTTTGAAAAAACATAAATACTATATGATATTTTTTCATGGTTATGTCTATTTTATGTGTGTTTTAAACTAAAATAAAACATTTGTACTGAAAGTATAGACATTAAGTCATATAGACCACATCATTTGTAGGAATTATGTGTGATCAATTTATACATGTGAATATTATTTATGGATTGTTTTCCTAATGATTTCATACAATCCGATATCAGTTTCTTTATTTTTGATTTTTATTGTGTGTTTTAAATTAAAATAAAACTTTTGTATTGGAAACATGCACATCAAGTCATATCAACCACATTGTGTACTTGATTAATGTGAAATCAATTTTTACAATTGAAAAATGAATTATAGATCATTTAATTAATCATTGAGAATAATATAATATTTTTTTATTGGTTTTGGCTATTTGATGTGTGTTTTAAACTAAAATGGAAATTTTTTATTAAAAAGGAAAACATAGAGTTGTATAGACCACATAATGTTTCTGATTTATTTAAGGTCAATTCCAATATTTGAAAAATCAATTATGGGTCTTTTTACAAATGTTGGAAAACAATATGAGCGGGTTTTCTCATTTTGGGATATTTGATGTGTTTTTAAAACTAAAATGGTAATTTTGTATTAAAAACATGGAATTAGAGTTATATCAACCATATAATTCTTTGGATTGATGTGAGGTCAATTACTACAAGTGAAAATGTAATTATGGATATTTAAAAAAATTGAAAGAAATACGAATATGGTTTCTTAGATTTGGCTATCAGATCTATGTTTTAAACTAAAATAGAACTTTTATATTGAAAACATGAACATTAAGTAATATTGACCCCATAATGTGTCTAATTGATGTGCGGATAAATATTATGTGAATAAATAATTATGGATCATTGTAAAATTTTTAAAAATAATGTGATATAGTTTTATCATTTTGGGCTATTTGATTTGTGTTTTAAACTAAAATGTGACATTTGTATTGAAAACATGCAATTAGAGTCATATTGACCACAATATGTATCATATTGATGTGTGTTCAATACCTACACAAGGAAAAATAATTATAGATCATTTTCCAAAATTTGGAAAAGATTATGAGCCCATTTTCTCAATTTTGTCTATTTGATGTGTTGTTTAAATTTAAATGGAACTTTTTGATTAAAATATACACATTGTGTAATATCAATAATGTCATGTGTCAAATTGATGTGTGTTCAATTATTAAAAATTAAAAATAAATTAGGGATATCTTTCCTAATTTTTTAAAACAGTTTGATCCTTTTTACATAGTTCTAGCTATTTGATGTTCGTTTTTAACTAAAACTACACTTTTATATCAAAAACTCACACTTTGAGACATATTGACAATATCTTATTTCATATTTATGTGAGCTAGAGTCCTAAACATGAAAAATAAATTATTGATAATTTTTATAAATTTTTAAGAAAATATGAGGTCATTTTTTCAGTCTTGGATATTTAATGTGTGTTTTAAACTAATTTGGCACTTTGTTATTGAAAAAAGAATTTCTGGTCATATTGACTACAAAATTTTTCAAATTAACATGAGCTCAATTAAAATATGGGGAAAATTAAATATGGATAGTATCCATCATTTTTGAAAAAAATACAATCTCGTTTTCTTAGTTATTTCTATTTGATGTGTGTTTTAAACTAAAATAGAACCTTTTCTTGAAATTAGGCATTTAAAGTCATATTGACTGCATCGTATGTCAGATTAATGTTTGGTAAATTACTACATGTGAAAAGTGAATTATGTATCATTTTAACAATATTTGAAGACATTGTGATCTTTTTTTATAATTTTTTTCTATTTGGATTTTGTTTTAAACTAAAATGGTGCTTTTGTATTCAAAACATGCACATTAAATCATATTAGAAAAATAGTGTGTTGGATTGATGTGAGATCAATTAATACACATGAAAAATGATTAATGCACCATTTTCTTAATTTTTGAAAACAGTTGAATCTTTTTTTCTCAGCTTTGGCTATTTGATGTGTATTGTAAACTAAAATGACACTTTTGTATTGAAAACATGCATTTCAAGTCATATTAATCACATATTATGTCATATTATGTGTGTATAATTTTTACATGTGAAAGTGTATTGTGGATAATTTTTATAATGTATTAAAAAAATCAAAGTTCATTTTCTTTGTTTTTGTAATTTCAATTATGTTTTTTACTAAAATTTCACTTTTTATTGAAAACATGCATTTTGAGTCATATCGACGACATCATTTTTCCTCTGGATGTTGTGTAAATTCTTATATGTGAAAAATGAATTTCGTATATTTTTTCTAATGTTTGAAAAAAATCATATCATGTTTTCTCTGTCTCGGATATTTGATGTTTGTTTTAAACTAAAATGGCACTTTTGAATGTGAAACACACACTTAGAGTTGTATCAACCACATCGTGTGTCAGATTGATGTGACGTTAATTACTGTATATGAGAAGATAATTATGGATCAGTTTATTAACGTTTGAAAATAATCTATGCTTTTTTTCTTGATATTTTCTATTTGATGCATGTTTTAAACTAAAATAGAACTATTGTATTGATAACACGCACTTCGAGTCATATTGATCACATCATGGGGTGGATTTATGTGAGTTTAATTTATATATGTGGAAAATGAATTATAGATCATTTTCCTAAACATTGAAAATATTCTGAACTCCTTTGATTAGATTTGGAAATTTGATGTGTGGTTTAAACTGAAATGACAAAATTTTATAGAAAATATGTACTTCGAGTTGTTTTAACCATTTCACATGCTAGATTATTGTGCATTAAACCCGTAGATATGAAAAAAGAAATATGGATCGTTTTTATAAATTTGAAAAAACAATCCAATCTAGTTTTATCAATTTGGGTTATTTTATGTGTGGTTAAAAACAAAATGGTACTTTTGTATTAAAAATAACAACTTCGAGTCATATCAACTACATCATGTGTTATATTGATGTGAGGTTAATTCCTGCATTTGAAAAATGAATTGTGATTTTTTTTCAAAATATTTAAAACAATCTAAGAAATATTTTTTGATTTTGGTTAATTTTTTTTGTTAGAAATTAAAATAGAACGTTAGTGTTGAGAACAGACACTTTGAGTCATATCGACAGGATCTTGTGTAAAATCAATTTTTGTTCAATCCGTACAATTGAAAAATTAACAATGGATCAATTTCTTATTGTCTAAAAAGAATTTTAGATTTTTCATTTAGTTTTGGATATTTTAAGTGTGTTTTATAAAAATGGACCTTTTCTTTTGAAAACATTTAGTTTTGAGTAATAATGACATGATCGTGTTTCATAATGATTTGAGGCAAATTCCTACACATGAAAAATGAATTATGTATCAATTTATTAACATTTGAAAAAAAAATCAGATCTCATTTTATGGGGATTATATTTTTTGGAACATATTTAAAATTAAAATGACTCTTTTTTATTGAAAACACCCAATTCAATTCATACCAACCACATTCAGTGTCAAATTGATGTGGGGTCAATTACCACATCTCCAAAATGACTTATGAATCCCTTCTGAAAAGAATAAAAACAATATATAATTTTTATTGGTTTTGAATGTTTGAAATGTGTTTATAACTAATGTGGAGATTTAAAAAAATAATTACCATCAATAAATTATAAGAAAATAAATTAAAATGTATATAAAATGACTAGAAAAATAACTAATTAACCAGTTAGTAGTTTCCTCTTCATGATTTATGTATAAATTATAATGCCTTGTATTCATCCCATTAATTTCTAAATAAATTTAATTCTTACATTATACTTCTCTTTAAAATATATATAAATAATAATATCTAATCATTATGACTCTTACGATTTTTACCCAGTTGGTAATTTCCTATATTTGATTTGTGTTTTAAACAAAAATAAAACTTTTGTACTGAAAACATGTACTTTAAGTCATATCTATTACATATTATTTCATATTTATGTGTGTCTAATTATTAAATTGGAAGGGTTATTATGTGTAATTTTCAAAAAAATTTAAAACAATCTAAGATTATTATCTTAGTTTTCACAATTTCAACTGTGTTTTAAACTAAAATGTCACTTTTCATTGAAAACATGCACATTGAGTCATATCAACCACATCGTTTTTCCTAGGGATGTTTTGTATATTCTTATATATGAAAAATTTATTTAATATTATTTTTCTAATGTTTGAAAAAATGTTATCATTTTTCTCAGTTTGGGATATTTGATGTTTGTTTTAAATTAAAATGGCATTTTGAGTGGAAAACATGCACTTCAAGTCATATCAAACACATCATGTCTTAGATTGATCTGAGTTTTATTAATATATGTGAGACTATAATTATGGATCATTTTCATTATGATTGAATATAAACTTTTCTCATTATCTTTGTATTTTCTATTTGATGAATGTTTTAAACTAAACTGGAAATTTTGTATTGAAAAAAATGCACTTCGAGTCTTATCGAACACATCATGGGAAGGATTTATGTGAGTTCAATTTATATGTGTGAAAAATTAATTATTTATCATTTTAGTTAACATGGAAAATAACCTGAACTCATTTGATTAGTTTTGGAAATTTGATGTGTATTTTAAACTAAAATGACAATTTTCTATTGAAAATATTCACTTTGAGTTGTTTCGACCATATCACGTGTTAGATTGTTGTTCATTAAATCTGTAAATATGAAAAATGAATTATGGATCATTTTTCTAAATTTTAAAAATAATCCAAGCTAGTTTTATCAATTTTTTATATTTTATGTGTGCTTTAAACTAAATGGAAACATTGTATTAAAAACAATCACATTGAGTCATATCAACCACATCATGTGTTAAATTGATGTAATGTTAATTACTACATGTGAAAAATGAATTTTGATTTTTTTCCAAAATATTGAAGACAAGCTCAAAATTATTTCTTGTTTTTTCCAATTTTTTTTGTGTCTTAAATTAAAATGGAAATTTTGTAATGGAAACAAACATATTGAGTCATATCGACAACATCACGTGTCAAATTGATGTGTGGTCAATACGTAGCATTGAAAAATTAATTATGGATCAATTTCCAATTGTTTAAATACAATATGATATTTTTCATTTAGTTTTGGATATTTTATGTGTTTTTTAAAATAAAATTTCAAATTTCTATTGAAAACATTTAGTTTGAGTCATAATGACCTCATTGTGTATAATAATGATTTGAGGTAAATTGATACATGTGAAAAATGAATTATGGATCAATTTATTAATGTTTGAAATAAATAAGAGCTCATTTTATTGGGTTTATATTGTTTGAATCATCTATCAAATTAAAATCATTGTTTTGTATTAAAAACACCCACTTTGATTCATACTGACCACATCAAGTATCAGATCGATGTGAGGTCAATTCCAATATCTCAAAAATGACTTATACGTCACTTATAAAAATAATTAAAACCATATATATTTATTGTTTTGGTTTTTAATGTGTGACATGTGTTTATAACTAATGTGTAAATTTAAGAAAATAAGCACCATATAAAAATACTAAGGAAATAAAATAAAAATGTATATAAAATGATTAGAAAAATAACTAAATAATTATTGGGTAGTTTCCTCTTCATGATTTATTTATACATTATGATGTTGTGTATTATTCTCATTCATTTCTAAATAAATTTAATTCCTCCATTATAATTTTCATCAAAATAAAGATAAATAATAATATCCAATCATTCTGATAATAATTCTTCACAACCAAAATATATTTTTAGGTTTATAAATCTTATGACATTAGAAACCGAGTAGGTAATCACAATATTTTTTTGGGAAATTTTTCTGACACGATGTATGCTACCAATACACCACTAAACAAAGTTACCTCTTCTTTTATGTTTGTATATTATTGTAAATCTTGGTAGTACTGAGTAAATATAGACAAACAAATGATTAAGTAATATTTTCATTGAAATTATAATTACCTAAACAACTTACTTATTTCAGGATTCTTTCCTTTTGAGGGTATTAAATACATTTCAAAAATTTTCAAACAAGATATCCACAATAATTATTGTTTTCATGCTTCAGACACTAAATAAGCATTAATCAAAATAAGTAATTATTTTGGAAATATTTTTTCATTTCTAAACATTTTCATATATACCTCCATATTTTTTCATTTTGAGGTAATCTGTAGGTTTTTTATTTTCATTAACCAATGTCACACCATTAATTTTCCTAAATTGAACGTTCTTCATATCATTACACACTTATTATTAAAAAAGATAATGAAACAAATAATTATATGTTTATATATAAAAATGTTGATTATGGTTCATTAAAAATTAAAAATACAAATCATTTGAGGTCAGTTTGAGGGAAATGCATGCATTATATCCAAAGTAATAAATATTTGGGGTCTCTAGATTGATTGTGATCATCATCCACTTCTTCAAAAAAATAATAAATATATAAGAATTGAAAAAAGGAAAATATATTTTATATTATTATATTTCATTGTTTTATCCCTTCATTGTAGAAATAAAAAAGTGTCAATCTTCTATTATTTCTCCTCAAACACGTCATTTCGATCATCTTTTTTATTTCAATCTCTTTTTCAAATGCAATAAATTTTCATCTATAAAAATGACATAAAGATTAATGAATCCAAATTGTGATTCACTTTATTTTCCTTTTATATTATAGTAATATAAATTCCAAAAGAAAATATTAATAGTTACTAACATTAACGAACATATTAGAATATTTTTGGGACATACATGTTATGAATATGTAACTTATGTATATATTCATAATTGTGAATCTCAACCATTTAAACATGATAATCTCATTTATAATCTCAAGACCAATTGTGTCTTTAATGATAGTTCCAAATAGTTTCACTTCATGGGGAATGTAGGATAAATCTCCAACTTTTAATGGTGTGTCTTCATGAATTTATAATGATAGCATATGTTATAGTAGAATTGGTGGGGAGAAGGTACCTCATGAAGATATTTTTATTTTCATGGTTAATTCACTAGATTTCCTTGATCTGACTTTATATTTCCCATTCATTTTATGTTTATATAATAATATACCTCACTCCATTCCATTTATCTAAAACTGTTATAGGTTTTTAATATGAAAAAAATTGAGGACATTCCACACGTGTCTTTATAAGATTAGATATCCATTATATTAATTTTTCAATTGCATAATTGATAATTGAAATATCCAAATCATAAAGTGGAATGGGAAACTCATCACTAGGCTCTTGAGAATCATCAATCCCCCTCTCATGTGATCTATTGGGAGTTTTTTGTTATGTAGCATGTATCCTAGGATATTATATATCATGCCACTTTCAAAATTGTAGTGTAAGAGTGTTGATAGATATAAATAAAATAAAACGTTTATGTGAGGAATTTTATCAATATAATATTCTCAAGAAAATTTGATTCACATTCAGTAGAAAGAGTATCAAATAATTTTATTTCCTTAGGTACAAAATGCGGTTGAGGGCAATTAATAGCCTCAGTGTTAGTTGGTAGATTTAGTTGTTCATATGATAATCTTTGTTACAAATCTGGTTTTCTTTGATGTTTTTTCATATATTGGTATGAAAAACTACACTGAACAATGATTTATTTCAAAGTATATATTTTGGCATGTAATTCTTTCAACATCTGATATGTCTTTTTTTTGCAGTTTCTTCTTCTCTGAATATGTTTCATAAGACACTCTAAAACCTATACCTATAACGTGGCTAGATTTATTCATCCACTTTAATGCTACTGAAAGTAGTTTTTATAAAGATTAATGTTTCTAGACCAATTTAAAAACATATAAACAAAAATAGATATTTTTATGTAATATAGATATAAATCATATTGAATAATAATATCTCCTACTCACACATTTTTTTTATATTTTTTTGTTTTTTCATCAAGTATTTAACCCTCTTTGTTTACATGAGCTTTCTTCCATTTCACATTACACTGTAGTAAAGTGTCTTGTAATTGGGATTCATAAATATTGATATAAACAAGGGAACATAATTTGTTTCATATATCATAAAAGTTTTATTGTTGACTTAAAATCTATACAATTTTCTTCTCTATTGAAGTGTACCCGATTATTTCTTTGAAATATGGGTCCATTTTTTTTATAAACATTTTTTATTTTCATAAATTAAATTATTTTTCATAAATTAACAATTTTGAATCAAATTGTAAGAATGAAAAAATTTAAAATAATATTTTATTGACTAAAATTCACATGACATGATTTTGCATTCTGGAAACTAATGAAATAATTCCTTGTTTCATGCTTTATAATGTGTGAATAATTAACCAGTGTGTGGGTATTTAGTTTTACTTCATCATACCTAATATGAAACTTGTTATGAAGTGTTTGTGATCATATATGGGTATTTATAGTGTAAATTAAGTAATATTTCATACAATATTTGTAAAAAATAAAAGAAATTTCTAATGGATAATTAAAATTAAAAAAAAAAAATTTATATAATTTTTTTGATAAAGTAGAGAAATTATATCATAAATTTACCTTAATATATACCAAAGGGATTCCTTTATTACAAGTTTTACATGGAACCAATAATGTATATCAATAAACACATCCATCATCATTATGGCTCCAACATAACTAATGAACACTAACTAACTAGGATCAATAGGTTTTCCACATAGATTCTATCCAATGTAAAATTTTATACCCTCACATCTTAGCATTATAATTTTATTAAACAATATTGTGTTGCATAATTATTATTTTTTCATCAACATGTTGTCGATCCACAAATAATTCTATAGTTTCAACATCAATCACATCTTCTTCCCTGATATTGGTAACATCATTGGGTACATAATTCATTTTTAGTATGAGTAGTCATATAGTTTATATATATTGTATTAATTAAGTAGAGAATTGATAACATTATGAGGAATATCAATGTTTATTAAAAAAAATTAACGAGCTCATTGAAATCTATTTCTTTTCCTTAAAATTTGAATGGATTTGGATCCTCTATTGAGAACCCAAATACCCTCTTTATGGTACCCTCTAATGTATAATAAATTACCTAATTTTGGTCTTCCATTAAAATATATTTATCTCTAATGGAAGGGTTATCCTCAAATAAATAATCATCAAAACATATATTTTTTTAACCACCAGCAGGAAAATTAACTAATTTTGGTTTTCTGGACCTATGACATAAAATACATATACTTATTGTGATTCCATTATGAACATCTCATCCTATTCCCCTACCACACTAAAAATCTGCTTCATGAATCCCATTTTATTAACATTACCATCAATTCTAAGGTTAGCACATCTCAAGTGGAAAATCAACATTTAAAATTTTGTATAATCCAACTTGTATATTTATTCGATGATGCCAAAATATGAATTATTTTAATAATTTGTATCTATATACTTGGAATGAGATATGATAATCAATTCCTCCATCAGTGTGACTCATTTTTTATCATCATACTGTTTTCATAAATTTATTCTACATAGAACATATAACCATTAATTAAAAAACCAATGTAAGATATAACATTTTCATTTGGTCCCATGGTTATCCATAGAAAGTTTTTAGTAATTGAAGTCATATTTTCAGGTAACTCCATATAAATATTATCTTGGAACCATGAAATCAACAATTAATTATATGTATTTGAAATCCATCCTTTTTCCCATGATAGATTGAAATATATAATATTTTTTTGTAGTATTAAATGTATAGATAAACATATTGATTATTTTGTAAAAGGTAAAGTTGATAATTCTACCAATCTATGGTGGTAATTTTAGCTACATATCTTCAAAAAATCCTATCACCCATAAGGCATCTAATATAAAGAGTCATTGGGAGACTTATGATTTCAAAAACTTCTAGATAATCGGTATGGAATTAAATATCATCAACAAGTAATAGTGGTACATCCATCTATTATGTATAGAACATCCATCTATTATGTATAGAACAACTTAGTTTATCCTCTATAACCAAGTAAAATATTTGGTGGACCACAATATAAAAGTATAATGGGGGAAAGAACATCTTTAATTAATATAATATGAATGGAAAATCCTCATTTATGATTGGAATATTCATCAGATCAACAACATTACTACATATGGATTTAAAAAAAAAGAATATTATAGTTAATTTATTTCAATTACTTTAAAAAAATTGCAATATAAAGTCGTCGGAACCATATCTTACATCAAAACATAGAAATATTTTGATTCTAGTCCCCGTAACATAAAATTAGTCATTGAAATGACATTATTTATATTTTATGAATTCCACTAGAGAAATTTTAAACCATTAATGAAAATTAAAAATGGTAATTTTTATTATATTGATAGTGTGTAAACTACTAGAGAAGAAAACTTCCTACATTTACCCTTCATCGGGGAAGAATATTTCATTATCCCCATGTCAATCATGGCTAGTCTATCCTTGATTCCATATTTTGTTTTTCTAGGAATGTTTAGTAATGTTCCAATTAAATTATCAAATACATTATTTCCTACAAGCATGAAATCAATAAAATGATAGACATACAATCAACTCCAATATAGTAATTCAATAAAAATTTAACACGTTTTCCAACATGTTTTCAAAATGTTTTTCTAAAATAGTTTTCTAAAAACAGTTTCAATATATTTTGATTTGTTGAATAGTTTATCACCTATATGTGGGGAGGGTATTATACCATTTTTTAGACATACCATCAGAAATTGTTTTCTGTGATTAGAATTTATACCATTGAGGTAAAAAAAATTTCCTAAAAACATACTCTTCATTTAATGTTTCAACTAAAATACGTGTGTGCATTCTTTACAAATGGGACACCCCACCATTCTTTTAATTTTATACCCTAAAAATTTTCAATAAGTAGGAAAGTAATTTTTCATGCCATAAAATATGGGCATCAATTTGAATTCTTAACTCTTATAAGCATCATAAATTATAACACATGTATTCCTCATCAATTTTATATCATCGATCAATGGATCCAAATAGACACAATTATCATTATAATATTCTATTGATCTAGATATATGCTGAGAAAATATAATGTTTATTTACTTCATGAATAACCATTTCACCAAGTTATAATTTACTAACATAACTATCAATGTCTTTTGAGTAATAAATTGTACACAAAAGGACCTATTCCATCTTTAGATAATGTAAGATATAAGTTTTTCAGCTCATTTCCAAATTTAGTATTCTCATAATCAAATTTATTCCACTAGGGAGAGTCTGCTGGATAATGTAGTCTCTAATTTTGATTCTTGTATCTTCATTCCATATCAACTTTTTAATGGTTTCCTGACATCCATATAGTCTTCTAAATCATATAATAAGAGGAAATTACCATAAAACTTTCAAATTAATAGATATATATTTATTCTATAGATTCAAACCAAACATAGGGAATTTTATGATTAATTCATGGACATTGTGAAAAAATAAGATATAATTTGAAAAAGTATGTATTTTTTAGAGATCATTATCATTGAAAGTAGAATTATATTTGCATCATATGTTTGACATGTAATTTTATTTTATTCTTGTCGTATGTTATTCCGAAGACCAAATAGTTCTATAATTCCAGTGTCGCTCAATCTGTTGTCAGCTTTCAAATTTTATAACATAAATACATGTGACCATGCTGGGTATTTACTGAAATTGGCATATAATGGTCTCTTATCAAAACCATTTAACCTCTTTAAAAACAATGGATGATATCAATGTTCATCTTCAATTTTCATTTTTATTCATTCCATTTTATCTCTATAATAATTTACACTAATATCCATTTAATGTGGTTCATAAACCACCACATCATTCCAATTGTTGTGCACATTCAGTTTATACTGATGTTTAGTCCATCATTTATAGCTCTAATCAATTATGTGACAATTTAAATATTCTTCCAACTCTTCTTACCAATTTTTTGTTAAATAAAAATAACATAAAGATGGAAAAAATATTTGAGAAGAGTTGTGTGTATGCTTTATTAAAAATGTGATAAACTCTTTAGCTCCATATTTATACTCTTTTTTTGCATATGATTAGTGTGCATCCATTTTTTATTCATATTCATCCAATTATGTTCATGAAATATTCATTTTTAAATATATTCACAAATTATATCCATAATTAGAGGATTAATTTATAAATGATTATATTAATAAGATAAAATCATTTTAATGTTATCAGTTATGATTTCTGAAAAGTTATCATTTTACACAAGGATGACATGAAAAGAAATAACACAGGGTAAACATGTGGTTATTGGTATAGGTACACTATTTTATGTTTTGTGGGACACAATTTTGGTAATAGATATGTTTGTTAAAAAATTATTTATCATTGGATGGAAAGCTTGGAAATTATTTTCTTATAATTAAATTGTGACATGGATTTATAAATTTGGGTCAAAATATCATTCCATAGATTATAAAAGGTCATATAATCACTGAATTTTTATAGAGGTTCAAGGAGCTTGAAATTTCATAGAATTAATATATGAAACAATTATTGATCAAAGAACTGAATTTATATTCCATATTACTCTATTTTTATATAGATTATTATAAACCATGTATTATAGAACTACCAACAAATATATTTTTACTATAACACACTAATTAGCCCCTATTTTAAAAATTGTAGTGTTATTAATATTGTGTATATTTAACTTATCATACAATATCCAAAAAACACTATTCGATTTCCTTAAAACACCAAAAATACTACTCATTAATAAATATTACTAAATATTCTATTAGCAGGTATTTCATATCATTGAGATCCAAAACATTTTGTTTCCACCACTAAAAATGACACATTTCACTATAATATATCTCTAAAATCTACTAGTCAATATCATCATAAGTTTATAAAAAATTGAATACTAATATTATAATTAAATACATACCACATGTATGGTTACTGTAGATTATAATAAACTTCATTAAATTTGTCCACTATCTTTTAATCCAGTATGTGTCTAAGATAATTGTGTTTTAAAATATAACTTTTTATGGGTGACAGTCCAAAAATTCCTATACATAAACAAAATATCCAAATAATATTAATATTATGCACATTTATTAGTCAAAATAAATAAGAATAATCCCATTATTAATGAAACTTAAAATAAACATTTCACAAATATCATAAGGAAATTGAGTCTATAATGAAACCATATTGTAGTATATTTTGGTTTCTTAAAAACAATTTTAAAAGATGATAATATAATTATAACTAAATACATACACAAGGTAATGTTGTGTTTTAAAAATAAATTTTGGTTTTAATCCATGTGATAATGATGGATACTAAGAAATTGCAGATTATTACTATATGTGAACAACAATAACTCTACATACTTATCATTTTTAGTCCCCACATTACATGATAAGTTGGAAGGGTTGTGTGATGCATAATTTAGAGATCAATGCATTCAAATTTAGAAATGATGATGAATGATTTAAATTAATGTGAAGTCAAGGGATATGGTTAATGAACTATGGATTGAGACATGAGAGATTAAATGTGTAATCATTTTGGTAGATGAAGGATAAATAGGAACGCTAGTGAAGACTATTCAACCGTTAGTGAAAAATATAAAACAAATGTTCGTGGGGGGAGTAATGGAACACAAGTGATCCCAAACCTTGATGTTAAAATATCATTAAACTTCACAAAAACAAAATTAGATAAACTTTAAACAAAATTAGATATAAAAACTCACGTTTTTTCTAAGAAAACCATTGAAACCAATGAAACCATGGAATTTTCATCTTCACAATCCTTAAAATCATTTTTTACTAAATAATTCTTCATAAATAATCAAGGAATCAGAAAATTTAATTTGAAAACACTTCACGACTCATTCAAATATTCCATTATATAAAACATAATTGATATAAAAAAATAATGATCAATTTAATATAAACAAAGGAGACTTTATTCAATAATAATTACTTTTCTACACTTTAAAAAACCAATTTAAAATTTAACTCAAGAAACAACCAAATTAAAATATTTATTTAAAACATTAAATTGCCTAATAATATACATTTAGTTTAGAATTTAAGTATTCTTTATACTAAAATTTAATTATATATGAAATTACCAAACATTGGAATCATAAAATTTATTTATATACATGAATACTATATATATACATTAATCAAAAACATCTAAACATTTAAAAAGGAAAAAATGATAATCACTTAATGTTTTTTGATGCCCTTTCAAGATAGTATATTATAATCACAAAATCAACTAAAAGGGAGTTATATATTGAATATATTTTTTGAAAAAATCACATTAAATGATATCATGATATATTATTCACTATTACAATAAAATGATATGATTTAAAAATATAAAACTCAATTGGGAAATCATAATATCATTAAAATAATATACCATTACAAGAGGGTTTGGTAAATTTAGAATGAAAATTTTGAAAACATTTTCCCCTTACATTAAATAAATATTTTAAATTCACAAAATTATATAAATAAAATTTTAATGATGAAATGTGATCCTAATAAAAATAGATTTATTTCCTATCCATTGTTTCTAACAAAGTATTCTTTTCAATTTTTTAACACCCACTTAAGGGTAGTCTCCCATGATATTCACTTTCTTAATAACTCTCTCTATGACAGAAAAACATGTATTACACTAAAGAGGAGAAAAATTATTTTTCTTATTCATAAACACCATTTTTTATAATTCGACTACCATAAGATCCCCCAAAACCATCCCAAATCATTCCTCATAATTAGGATCATGGCCAAATTGTAGAAAAGTGTGATGGGTATTGGATAATAGGGACAAGTAGGTTCAAGAGAATCCAAAATGAAAAACTAGGGCAACAAACAAACTAAAACACAACTCCATGAACCAGATTTCATCGGAGTAGGACCTATGCGTATCATAGTAGGGTAAAATCAGGAAGTTAGAGACCCAAAAACAAGTAACCATTAGAGGAGGACTAATGATTTTAGAGACTTCATCGGTGTAGCACTTAAATGTGAAAAAACAAGACCACCAAGCCAAGATAATACCACACTATCGCACACCACAAAACCTAAACTAGTGGGAATGAGAGGGGAGGAAAACAATAACACACATTATATTTGGGAGATGATTATTCCAATAGAATATTGAGTGTGGAAGTGGTAGAAATGAAATTCCATGAGAGTTTGAATGGCATGATAGAAATCAGTTTAATTATGGTTCTTTTTAAAAGATTTGTGAGGGGTTTATGGGTGCTTCAAAAAAGTGATGATGAAGATGAGTTTTTTCAATGATAAAATAAAAATAATTGATAAATCACATCTTTATCAATGATTTTTTATCAATGATAAAATTCATCTTTGTCAGCTCTAATGTTTTAGAACTGATAAAGATCTATTCTACTAGTGGTAAAACATTTGGACGGATAAAGATTTAAATATATTTGTAAATATATTTATAAATTTTTTTATATAATTATAAATATATTTATATCTGTATATATATACAAATATATATTTCATAAATATATAAATATATATTATATATATTCATTATATATATATATAATAATTTTACAATTATTTAAATATAGAATTATTATTTCTAATTTTATAAATACTTTATCAAAAAATAATTTAGTTTTTTATAATTATAAATATATTTATATGATTATATATATTTATAACATTATATATATTTACATAATATATATATATAATAAATTAATATAAATATAGTAATTATATTCATTATTTAAATATATTTATTATAATTATATAATTATAAATATATTTGTATCCTTATATATTTTTAAATAATTATATATATAATAAATTATATTAATATAAAAATAAATATATGAAATATATTTATTATTTATAGAAATTTATTATAATATTAATATATTTTAAATTTATAATTAATTATTTAAAATTAAGTAAGTATATATTTTAAAAATCTATTTTTATTTATTTATAATTATACAAATATTGTTTTATAAATATAGTAAATATATATTCATAGATATATTTATTTATAAATATTTATTTACATATATATTTTTAATATTATTAGGGAATATATAATCTGAAATGAAAGAATATTTGAAGTCAGTGAAGTTGAATAATTAAAAATGTGTAGACTTTAAAAATACCCAAAAAATGGGTAATTTTTTTAGTTAAAGAAATTATATAAAAATATAAAATATGGATATATATTGAAATTAATATGAATACATATTGATTATATCAAAAAATTGTAAATAAATTTGTATAAATTAATATTATAAAATGATTAAAATCCAATAAAAATATAAATAAATTATTAAAACAAATAAATAATACTAACTAAAAAATATTAAAAATTAATAAATAAAATTTACTGATTAAAAACATAATATATTAAATATATTATGTTACTAAATTAAATTCTAAAATGATTATTAAAATTTGAATAAATTACATAAATATTAGGTCTATGTGTTTCTATATAAGATTTCACTAATTAAGTAAATATTTATGTATGTAATTATTAAGCATGTTGTGAACGAAAGAAATTCCTCTTTTAAAAATGGCTGAAAGGTAACCCTTATATGACCTGGAGAACTAGAGGACAAAAGACCCAAAGAAAAATGACCTGAAGTCACATCAAATAGTATGCTAAAACATATACATAATGCCCAGTGTGAGTTGCCAACAACATATCCTATCAGTAATCAAACAACATGCCGACCCTCCTTCTTGAAGGCATCACAACATGAAATAATTTCAAAAAATTCATTGACAGTTTAAAATAAACATTGTATTGTGATGGAATGAAATAAGGATAGGTACCCCTACTTCAATAGTGTGAGATGATTGTTGGATGATGGGTGTCTGCACTCCCATCTCTCTTGAAAGCCGCCTAACTGATGATTCCTACAAGAATTCTACTGTAACCTACCAAATTAATTGTATCTTCATGTTGGATCTAACTGACAGATTCAAATACCAATAAATCCTTCCAATTATGAATGGGAACATAAGGTTGTATAATTAAAATCAACACTCCCATACCTGAAAATGAGTCCCCTTACCAAACAATGCCACAACACCATCAATCTGATGTGCTGAAGCGTTCTTCCAATTTTATTCATTCATCCTACAACCTAAAAATCCTTAGCACCAAGGCCCAATAATACACATGTTTTACATATGTGACCCAAATAACCATGTCCTAAAGACATAAAATTGTCCAAGAGACACAATATTCTAAAGGTTCGAGAAAACCCTAATCAAAATACCATCACTACAAAAAAGGAATCAAATGTCATTGTCATCATCGTTACAACCACCCTACCAATCTAGAACTATCTAAATCTACCATAAACATGCATGATAAAGACTATAAAAAACCCATTACCACCTTGTGTCTAAGTCACTCTTATACATGTCACCTCCACACACCACGATGCCCACTAAGAACCCCCAAATATGCCTCCATTGATGTCATTCATAGAAAATGATTATGTCACCATCCTAAATCTCCAAGAACACTCCATTATCATTGTGAGAAACCTAGTTTTGGAACACTCTTGCATTGACATGATGATCAAAATCCCAACACATATCAAGACCGCGTAGAGTTAGAATGATCTAGAGATAAGGTAAAAATGGTATTAGGGAGAAGGAGAAGTCATAGTAGAAAAAAATGTGTGGAAAATGAGAATGCACAAACCTCTCAATAGTTTTTTGAAGAATCCATCACCAACAATTCATATTTGACATTCGTACAAGATGAACCTCCTCAATCACGTGACACAATAACAAAAATTGGCACCGCTGCTAATAAGAAATAGAAAAACACTAGATGGGGAACTATTGAGAGAGACATAACTCCCAAGAGAACCCAAATTAATGTGTGTGTGTGTGTGTGTATACATATCATTTTGATATATGTTAAAATTAATAATGAAATTATATAATAGGTACCATATATTAATGAAATAAATAATAACATGAATAAATAAATGAAGAAAATTAATTATTATTAGTTATATATATAAATTTTTTTTAAAACAATTAATATTTATATATGTAAAAATAGAAATGAATTAATATTACTTATATAAAATAAAACCATAATTAATACATTAAATGTTAATTAATAAACATGTATAACTAAATATTGAAAATAGATAAAATTACAAAAATATTGAACAATGAAAAATTGAAATTAATAAATTACAAAAATATTAAAATAATTATGATTATTAATGAGTGACCAAAAGTTTAGGATCGAGTTGATTCTACTCCTAAGAAAATATATTAAAAAGGAGGAAAAAAATAAGTTACTAGGGAATACTATAAAGACGGGTGTCTGTTAGACCATACATATCTTCATTCACTGGTGTAACATAATAATTAATATTCTTAATGGATGACATCATTTTCATCTCCGTGCCCCCTTATATGATAGGGAATATACCACATGATTTTTCTCCCTATATGCATGTGAGGTAATCTGGTTGATTTGAGTGATATTCCTAATTCATTCAACCCAATGATGAAATATTTTCCACGACACATCCCTTCTTCATAATCGTAGTTTTTTTAAAACAATTTTTGAGTCAATCTCAACCCAAAAATAACTAAATTTATTTTGGATGAAATTCCAGATTGTATGAAAAATATCTTATAGCTCTGGTTGACAGGTCAATCAAATTCCAATGTAATTTTTGAAACACGCCTTTAAAAAACCACAATGTTTTCAGAACACACCTCCATGACTAGAGTGCCCTCAAATTCTAGAATATACACAATCAACATTGACATTGATCCATGATTTTATTGGTGGGATCCATCATATGTATTTGAGAAATTTGAGTTTCTTCCAACTAAACTTCACATCCACGATCCAATGAATTCTCAAAACACCATAACAATTTGGAATACATCATGTCTCCACAATTAAGGCACCATATGCCTCCTTTTGTAGTGAAAAATTCTTAATTGAGTTGATGGATCCTAATAATTGAAAATATTTCCATTTATTAGGGTCCAAATACTACATAAGATTGATTAAACTTATTCTAATAGGATGTTCTTCACATATTCACTATGGCCAATAGTGGTTATCCTCAACAAGATATAGGGAACCTACATGTGAGTATCATAATCCACACCAAACAAGCACCCAGTATATGCCCACTGTTTCTATGAAAAATCACGTGTCAAAAATAAATTTTGGACACCATATTAATCTTTTAGATAGAGATAGAATGCTAACATAATGTGTTGTCCTATTTTTTAAAATTTAATATTGTGTCAGAAGCACATTTTTCATATCCTCTATAAGGGCATAAATCTAGAGGGATGGATGAAAGTTTCAAAGAAATTCATAAGTCATGTTGGTTTTATATTGGATACTCAACATTCCGTCCAATAGTATTCTTTGGTGATGAATTTTTCATATGAGTTTTTGTTCAATTTGAGATTATCATAGTCCATAAAATCATAGTTTCCAATATCCAAACTAGTCTATGTAGGAACCAGATTCCCATAAATTTGATGTTGTGAAGTTTAATCATTGATATTAATATGTATTAAGTCTAAATTTATGGTTATTGTATTATTCAATGGGTTTCCTAGAAAATCAAAGGTAAACAAATTGAGACTTGAGTCTTTTCTTACCAGCCATTGTGTGTCATACATGATACTATTAAATTATTACTTAAGAGATTACTAAATAGAGGATTCCAAATAGAATTTATATATATTCATAATTCTCACTTTGAATCAGTTGTAGAGAAAATAATTTGGTACATCACTATAGATCAGGTTCCATTTGAATTTCTCAATGATACCATCATTGAAAATATTGAGTTTTTTTATCCCAAGGCCTCCCATATCAATAGGTTTAATACACTCCATCCATGTAGAAGTGATTATTTTATTTTCATAAATTTATCTAGTCTATATAATGTTTCTGATCATGCCCTGAAGCTTCTTGATAAAACCCCAAGTACATCTATATATAGAGAAGGAGTAAAAAAAACATTGATGTGACCATACAGTTGAGAAGTCAAAACCTTCCATCCATGTTAATGGATTTACTTTTAAACCTTTACATTTGATTCAAAATTATAGTTCATATACCCCCAAAATATTAACTCTTGAACTTGGCCCATAATAAAGGAACACCAAGTCAAATTAATATAAGAGATCCCTACTTGACTCCATGTTTGGTCAAAATAAAGATTAGTTTATCAACTATAATACCACAACTAGAGATAATGAATGATTTTTCCCAACTTATGGTTTGTACAACCACCTCTGCATAATAAGATAAAATGGATTTAATTGAGGATTTCGTTTTCATTGAATCGTTCCCAAAAAAGAGGATTCTGTTAATGTATAGAAGATGTGAGAGGGTATATTCATTCTTACCAACCTTAATTGGTCTCTAAAGGCCAATTTTAGTGAGATCATTTATAAATCGTCTCAAGTAGTGATTAGAAATAGTAAAGAGAATCCATAATAATGAATCACCTTATCTCACTACCCTTTCTCATTTAAAAATACATCTACGTGTTCCATTAATGGGAATGTATAGCCTCACAGAGATGAGAATGGAAATAATAAGTTTCATGAATTCATTTAAGAACCTGTATCATCTAAAAAATTTAATTTGGAATCTCCATTTTTACATATCAAAGTAATTATAGATGTCAATTATAAGATCCAAGTTTCCTTCTTTCATCTTATTTTTCATAAGATTCACACTTTCTAAGCCTGTAAATTTTTTTATGAATGATCATCTCTAGAACAAAACCAAACTGATTTGTAGTAATAAAGTACTTGACAATTTCACCCACTATATTCATGATGATCTTTCTAATGATACAAGTAATAGTTTTCAAGGGAAATGGCTTGAAATACTCAATATCAATCACATACTCCTTGTTGGTAATTATGGTGATGAATATTGAATAAAACCAATTTGAATTGGGGATTGGGTGAAAATTCATTTTTAGCATGAGTTATATCATCCTTCAAAATTTTCAAAAAAAATATAATGGATTTTTTAGTTAATCCATTAGGTCCATGGTCACTCTCCATGTAAACAGAGAAAATAGTTGTATTGTTTTCCTATGTTGATGGAGTTGTAGAAATCAATCGATTTTGGTGCTCATCAATGCAGAGATCAATGTTGTCAAAAATTTATCTTTTTTTTCTACTCGTTATTAGTGTAAAGTACCCTAAAATAATTCTAAATTTCCTAAGAGATCAAATTTTTAGTCATGTGAAGACAACCATTTAGGCTAATGGCCTTATTTCCATCTTTTTCTCTCCTCCCTTTATGTAATCAGTGAAATAAATTTCACTTCCTAGAACCATCCTTTACCTATTTAATAATAAATTGATTTTTATCAAGCCTTTACTTTAGAAGGAGGTGGACAACAACCCTATGCTAAGCCTTTATTTTTATCTATAGAATGAGTACATTTATATTGATTACTAGATTGACAGCAAGCTAAATGATCCTAATCGAACATAATTTCCAGGTCAAGCATGGAAAAATATTTTATGCTGCTATCTGGAATTAAATCCTTAGTATGTTTTAATTTTACAGGTATCTTATAAAAAGAAAAAGCAACTAGATCATTTTTCCAGGCACCTAATAATGTTTTTATACACCAATGAGTAACCAAAGATCAATTATTAAATATTAATTGGATGGTATTTGACCTAGTCAAATGTGTAGAGACTACCACAAGTATGTGATTATTATCTGAGTCGTGATCAGGTAGAGTAAAGTATGAGACCCCAATTTCAGCACAACTATCATCCATCTAAAAAAATCTATCAAGTTTTCTTTTTATCATTCCATTCAAATTGAATCTACTACATGTGAAGTCAGATCCTGCAATTGGGATCTGAATAAGTTTTCATTGGTCAATGCAATAAGAGAATTTCATGTAGTGATTTGATTGATGTTATGACCTATTTTCTCCACAGACTACAGAAAAATAATTAAACCGACAAGAATCAACTATTTATGATCTATTAATTTAGAGAGTTTCCCAATTTAATTCCATAGTTTTCTATTTATGATATAGGATAAATAGGCATATACAAATAAAATTGAAATATCACAACAAGATATATTACATGATATTTTGATAATCTAATATTTCATACAACATGTAGTAACATGGATTATTTCATTTTTTGGAACCCATTCATGATCCATGTTATAATTTTATAAATTCCATGAATGAGAGTCCCATTGGAAAGATTACCTGTTTTAAAATAAAATTCTTGGTTTATCAATATGAACATACATGGGTTTGTGGGCCATGATGATGTGCGTAAGGGTGTTTTCCATTATGGAATTACCTTGACCTTTGAAATTTCAATAAAATATATTCATTTTTGAGGGTATTTTCCTTTTTCTAAGGTCTTCTTTTCTGTTTCATTTTAGTTTTTCCTTTCCCTTTCCTTTATTTTTTTCTTCTTTTCTGCTACTATGCTCCTCTTTGAAGATGAGTCCCTTATGGATTCCTTTGAGAGACATTTTTTATTTATTCCTAAATTGGGTTAGTCCATGTTTTCTTAAAGAGTTGTGTATCTTCAGCCTCCTCAAACCGAAAGACACCATTCATAGATGTAAACTTATTCAAAAGTTGTATAGGTACATCATGTTTTCCAATGGATATTTTTCTCTTAACATCCTTGGAGAAAAGGACTTGTGAGAAATATCCCAGCAAATAATTAATTTCATCATGTCATTTATGTTGATCTCTTTATTTTATATTATTACCAAATTCCATCATGTATTGGATTCATGACAACCTATATTGTAATTTCGTCATATGAAAGTAGATGGGCATCAATAAAACACCTCAGCTGTTATCTAGAGGGCATTTGTGGCTCTCCTACTCATTACACATCCTCACATTATCTACTAATGAGTTGGGTGTGAGAGTATGTATTGAACCATCCTTCTTCTAGGTTGGTGACTCAATTGAAATATTCTCTATATAAATATGAGGTCATGTTTTCATCATAGTCTCATCCAACTGACTATCAATTTTAGCAGTCATGGGATCCTTAGAGGGTACCTATTTATAGGCATCCCATATCACATTGTTTGTTTAATTAATTCATGTTATTCATTATATATATATATATATATTTAATATATACTATTTATTAATATTTATAATAAATATATATAAATATATATTCAATTTCTTAAAAATTATTTAATTAATAATGTTTTTAAATTATATTCATTTTTCATTGGTATTTTTTAATTAATTTTTAATAGTATTAATACTTTTATTTTTAATGGTTTATTTTTTTTGATATATATAAAAACTATAGACCATGGATTTAATGGAGAGGTGTGTTGGCTTGTTCAAAGCCCCAGATGGGGAGGTAGGTGGGCTGGGTTATGTAGTACTTGGACCATGAGTATTTGAGTGGGATAAGGCCCTCACGCACCCATGCAAGTAGAAATAATCCCATATAGGTGTGCATGGAGGGTATATGTGGGAGACCATCCCCACAATTGGATTCTTGTGTTGGGAATCAGTAGAATTATTGATTAAAAAGTGATCGATCATCTGTTATTTTGATGTAGGACTCTCATATGTGATCTAGAACCTTATCAGTGCTAGAAAATTCATTGATTAAGGATAATCACTATCCACTCTACAAATAAAGTGTTGATAAAGGAGTAACATAAAATTTATAAAACAAAAGCATTGATAATGGGTACCTTTTTTAGTTGTAAGAAACTGGTGATTAAGGGTACACTTTATCAGTTCTTTTTTTTAGAACTCATAAAATGCAGCCTTTATCAGTTACTTTTTGTCTCTAAAAAAATCTAGTACTAAATTAACCCAAAACTATAGTATTATCTTTTATCGTTTTCTAGTTGTTTTTTCCTCTGTACATGGATTGGAAATTCATGTCATACTACATGGCTTGTATGGGTCATACATGGTGTGTTACAACCAACCAGGTCCTGCACATATTCTTTTTGTCGTTCTTGTGTACTTCAAGTCATGCCCGTGTACCTAGACATGTAACTGGTCAGGACTGGGTATCAGCATGTGCCCTTAGAATACCAATGTACGTGATATGTCATCTCTTATGGGTTTATGGGTGTGTTTTAGTTAGCACATGGCTTTGATACTCGGTTAGGTTCACATGGAATGTGGTCTCGACCAAATGGCATGTGATCTATAACTATGCCTGAAACCCTAGATACTATGGAAAATGAAGTACAAAATGTATATTCTTCCAAACTACATGGTGTGTACTTTATTTTTTTGTAGAATATATATAACCTTCACGTGGATTTCATATCAACACTAATTTCCACAAATATCTCTATTTAACCAGCCATGATCGAAGGAAAACAATCCTAACTATCATTTCTTTGCCTTTAGTAACTGAAAAATAGAATATGATCATCTAATCGAAGCCATAAGATGTTGGGTTTACTTCATGACACCCACCACTACTTGATAATTTTAGATCTATGACGAATCATAATAAATTTATTCCAATCCATCTGCAATACACTAATTAATTAATAGTTCACATAACCACTATGAGACTGGGGGTTTGATCAATGCTGAACCCAATATAGAAATATCAAATCATACCCCTTGGTTAAATAATGAGGAACATATATAATGAGAGGTGAAAAAGAATAATAACAGTGATTTAACCACCATTGGACAAGAAATCTCATCCAATGATCCTGAAAATGGGATATCCAGGGTGATAACATAGCATCACAAGAATAAATAGAACTAAAAATTAAATCAAATGCCAGGCTCATGGGAATAACATGCGATCGCCAACCAAAAATGAAGAAGATAAAATTAATTCTATAACAATTTAATAAAAAAGGAGGAAACCTAAAATGGTGAGTAATGACTTTTTTTATTGATCATTATTGAAGAATACATTATCTATCTAAGGAGAAGTCTCTATGTGTTCTCTTCCACTTGATCTACCTTGTTTTTATCATCTATCATCCTTTATTATGATCCACTAATGAAGAACAGTCAAAGACCCTCTCAATCCTCTTAGGTTTTACATGGAAAACCTAGAAGAATTTTTATATGTGGGTTCTAATTGAGGATTTTATAGGTTAGGTTATTTACTAAAATAAATAAATTATATATTTTATTTAATTAAAGACATCTACGAATGATTTCCTCAACTAGACATCCACCATTTTCAAATGTTTGGTCATTCCTAGGGTAAACCCCATATTCTAAAATCAACCGGGGTTTTAGATTTATGATATGTGTATCTATTTAGAATTTATTCCACTATTTCAAGAAATAAATATATGTGTTATATTAACACATATAATATTTTTTTAATATTAGTATCAAGCTCACTGAGCATCGTAATTCCATACTGACTCAGTACGTGTCTTCAAAAATACCTCTTAATAAATTCCAATGACATACAATGAAAAAAAATATTGTCAATATAAAATAGGGTAAAATATTATATTCCTTCCATATCATCAGAAACTAAAATTTTATCAAATATTGAGAATAATATTTTCTTCAGAAATAACCTTGGGAACTTGTAATGAAAGATTCTAAGTAATTAATATTAATGACATTGGTAAAATATATTCAGGTAATATACATTAAAAGGGAACATGCTTTTCACACTTTGGTAAAAAGAAAAAAGTGAGTCATACATAATAGAAAATAAATAGATTACTTTTAATAATTTATAAATAAATAAAAAGGTATAAAAATAATCTCTCTCAGATATTTTATAGTATAGATAAAAACTTACATAATGAATTTTTAATAACATGGTCATTGTGGCGATTGGTTTCCGATCAAAAAATAGGAAATAAGTTTTAATTTTCATAAAAATATTGTCTTAATTATTTTATTTAAAAAGAAGAAGAAAATGTAATGAAAACATGAAAACCCAAGATATAAGCATAAGAGAAAAAAATATATGAAGTTTAAAAGATAAATATCAAATTATTTCTCTTATTGTAAATTTAATGAGGTCTATCTGGAATAGAAAAAAGAGTGTAACATAAAACATTACAACTTTGGTAACTTTGGAACCAACATCCACTTGAAATAAATATAATGAAATGAATATTTAAATACCCTAAATATTAATAGATTCATTATATAAAAGTTAAATGGGTATTTTTTATATCCTAAAAAAATATGTTCATATCATGAAACATGTATGAAAAATTCAATATTGAGATTAAGAACCCTTAGAGATTTAGTAATATATAAAAAAACTTATGAAAGTGATAACCCTATATATATATTTGTATTTTCACATGATATTTTATAAATTAGTTCAAAAATATATACATGGGTAGTATGTACACTATATAAAATTAAAAAGTGATGAAGGTGTCATAGGTGTTATAGAAATTAAAGTTGCATGAGAAAGCATTACCTCATGCCTTAACATTATTCATACATGCTTTTGAATTCCTTTGTAATAAATTTAGATTTATTAAAAATTTATAAAATAACTATATTCATACATATGTTACCAGATATGAGTCACATAGAATTTTTAATTTATCTTTTCTTAATAATTCCTCCTTAAAATTATTATTCTTGGTGCTCACTGTTTCAATTTTCATACATGTTTCAGTAGGGAACTTTTGTTCGATAAACATTGGTTATGGATTTATCATATCCCAAATATTAATCCTTTCATAAGTATTATTTTTATTCCTTATATACTCATTTATAACCATTCTTATAATTTTGTGATGAATAATTAGATTTAGTAGTATCTATGTACGCACATGTGATGTTTTCACTTTTAAATAGATGAGGAAAATGAAAGGTTAATAGTAATTCACCTTTCCATAATCCTTATTATAACATATATATAAAATTTATTTAGTAAATATATCTTTATGACCATTTAGAAAATGTGAAAATGAAAAAAAATACATTGCTTTGTGATGGTTGTAGCCCACACATACAGAGAAGGGACGTTATCACCATAAAATACTTAGGTAAGTCATATTGTAGATAATTGTTTATCTTCAAAGAATAAAAATGATATTAAAAACAACACATGTAATCATAAAATCATTCTATATAACCAATCATCATAGTTAGTGATGAAAAATAAAATATTTCAGTCATAGAGACAGTTGTATTTTGTATGCATGATGAAGCATTCATTTTGCGTTAGGATGGATGGAAAATAGATAATGGTTATTATTTAAAAATAATAAAATTTAACTACTAAAATCCAATTATATAATAATATACCTACACCAATTTTAATTGAAAACTACTGGTATAGTGTTAGCATATAAAAATTCTTTTTTCAAAATTGTCGGCATCAGGTACCCCCCCCCCCTAATTTTTAGTTTTGTGGGCCACCCATACCCCTATTTCCCCGTACCAATGACTTTCAAGACCATTTTTATAGGGTCCCCCCAATTACTAGTTTAGTGATACCCCATAAACTTCACATTATGTTTGGATACCTTTAACGATGCACTCCACCCCTCTTATTCTTTTGAGTATTTTCTTTTTCCTCTTAATTTTTGTAATGATTTATAACTAGAATCAAGGTATGTCTTTTAATGACCCCTTATATATTTTTCTATTGTCTTATTTATCCACTTTAATTCACTATATTTTAATTTATCATAGGTTTCTATGTTGGGTAATGTTTTTTGAGGGGTTTTATATTTTAATTTTATAAATATAAAAAAGGAACAATATATGTTTTTTTAGAGGAATAATTGAAGCATACATTTTATACCCCTTCATTTCAATAATGTTGACTGATTGAATTAATCTATTTATTTTTATATTTTTGATTAAATGATCATTTTATTTTTGTTAGTATTTATGAATTATAATTTTATATTTAACTATTTTGGTTTTGTATATTAAATACATATGTGTTTTTATTTATTATTTTGGAATTGTAAATATATATTTGTGTTTTATGAAAATGTTTTGTGAATTTAAGTTAAATCATCAATGTGTGTTTCTTTTTTTCACCCTTACTCTTATTTTATCCCCATCGTTCTTCATTTACATGTCCTAGATTGAAAATAACATAAAATAAAATGTAATTAACATGTTTTTGGTTATTAATCTACATAAATATTTGAAATATTATATTATATATGGGAGTTTTGTGAAAGTGGTGTAATTTTATCCATTTTAAGTTTTTATATATTACTTTTATATATAATTTTCATTAAAATACTACCTATAGGGAATTTAAAGTCCCATTTGGATAATATCGAATTTTTTACATTACATGACATGATTGAAAACCCATTATGCGATTTTTTGTGAAGAAATAATATTATATGATATTAAATTATCATTATTGGACAATAACTATGTTTTTTGGTGTATTTTTTTTGTAATCTATGTAGTTATTAGTCATTGATGTAAAGTATTTCAACATTATGGTTTTATATATATGTTATTGTGTCATCTCATTGGGTAAAAATATGTAATTATGAATTTGGGTGATAAATATCATGCTTTAATTATTTTAGAAAAGAAACTTCCAATTTTCAAATTATTGTTTTTTATGATAAACTATGTTGTTTTTATTATAATGATGTATTCATGTATATTAAATTTTTTTATTATTCAAAGAAATTTAGGTGATAAAAAATGTATTTTACCTCAATCTTATTTCAATTATTTTTTATGTGATTAAAATGAACTGAACATATCTCATTTAATTATATAAATTATTGATTTTTAGTGAAATTTGGGTTGTAAACTAAAGCATAGTTGGTTAAATTATGAATTAAAAAAAAAAATTTCATAAGTATGATAAGGTATTATACATTGAGGTTTAAGAATTTAGGATTTATATTAGAATTATTGAATGACTAATAATATTACTTATATTTTAATTGATTTTAATTTCAATGTTTCAATAAATGTGTTGTGTTATGGTGGTTGTTTTCACAATATAAGATGATTTTTTTGGTTGATGTTTTTTTGTATAGTCTATATTTTTTAACCTCTTAATCATTTAGTTTTATTATCTATTATATTGATACCTCATGAATATGATAGGTTTTATTTCTTGTTAATGGCCTCATCCTTCATTACTTTCATTCTTGAGATTGAAAATAACCTAACCTAGAAATATACTTTTCATTTTTATATATGATTTTTTAATACAATGTATTAATACCATATATACATAGTTTTAATGGGATGTTTAAATCAATAAACTACACTGTTTGTTTAGTGGAGATGGCTCAAGACATGTTCATTAATCATTGAATTCATGGTTACTATTAGTGAAAAACATATAGATTCTTATCTACTATCATAAACGTTTTAGTTGTAGTATACTATGTTGATATTAATATGAAGTTTTATTTACTAGATTGGATAAACATTGTATGTATGATATTGATCGAATCTAAACTGATTGTTAAAAAACGTTGTTTTATTTATTATATTTTGTATTCAACAATTATTCTAATATAGGTCTTATACACTAACCATGTTATAATTTTAATAAAAGGCCTTGGTTAAGTCAAGAATAAGTTAGCTACCATATAAAAAAAGTAGGTTTTCACAAATAAATCTGAGTATAATAATGGAGAGAAAAGACAATATAATATTATTCATGATTGAAATGAATGGATTGATATAGAGAAATTGATTTTTGATATGTTATTTTTATTCATCATAATGAGAAATAATGTATGACAATAAAATAAAATATTTATATGAGAACACAAAACGAAACTAATGAAAATGGTAATGTTTATTGAGTAAAAAAAATTATATATATCGTCAGGACTCATGAATATCAACAAGGCTATAGAATGATAAAGATAGAATTTTTAATGTGGTTATATCACTAAAAAACCATGTATGGAGTTTCTAAAAATTCAATTTCTTATATTAAAACATTTTTTATGGAATTAATTTATAATTATGTAGATATTTCTTCAAAAGATTATATGAAATGAAAGTTAATTGACCAACATTGATTTTATACCCAAATAAACTATATCTTTACTAAACGATTATGTATTATTCTGGGAGGAAACTATAGGACTAGAAAATTGTAAAGAATGTGGTACATAATAGTAGAAGGAAAATATAGATAAAAGACTATATCTTGTTACACATAATGTAATATCGCTATTTACATAAATTCATAGGCTCCAAACTCATTTAATATCTGATGAAATATCAAAAAAATATGTGATGGACAGATTCTAAGTGAATTAAGGATAATGATGAGTTGGTTCACCTAGAATATGGATTATAATGAATTTTATTTTATGTAAAATATCATGATTATGAAACTATGTTTCATAATGTGAGTTTGGGCCTATCATGTAATATTTGTAGTCAATTTGGTCAGAATCCTTCTTCATAAATCTCATAGGCAATTTTAATTAGAATTTACAACTGTACTCCATAGATGTGTATCAAACCACTAACTTACTTAAGAATTATCATATATGGATGTTATGATCCCATAAATGACATATATTTTCACATTAATACTTTAATAAAATATTTTAATGTGAACTGAAATGTGTGTGGGTATAAAATTCTACTTTGAAAGACATATTTTAGATGTGTGGCATTATTATATAGATGATAAATTATTTTATTCCTTATGTAATAACATCTAACTAGTGAATAATTGGAAAAAAATATTTCCCTTTTTTTTATAAAGGAAAAATAGTTTAAATGACATAAATACCTTTTTTGTTTTATTTTCATGTGACGTCACTGATTCATTCCATTTCATCATCCATATAGGAATGATTTTAAAATGTTTTATAATTCTTTTGGGAATAAGAGGCTAGAACAACCAATAAATAGTACTAATGTGCTTAAATAATTTAAATATTTTGATTTCTCAATTGTGCATGGTTATACGATATTTAAAAAGAGTAATAATGTTTCCACTAAATCCAAGAATAATTACAAAATATATATACAATTTTATTGTCCTTATTAGTCACCCAATTTGTTATGTCATTTTTTAGACGTAATTAAATTTTAGGAAAACATATGTGAAATGTTTATTTTAATTCTTTTAAATGTTAATGCAAAAATAAAAGATGATATACAACCTCGACTTGACTTGGTGGTTTGGGTATCAAAACAAAATTACATCTAGTGCTAATGAGTGAAAATTAAAATAATCTTTAATATTATTCTTATTTCATGGAACATTCCAAGAAAAATCAATTTATTTATGTTATATAGATATATAGGGTTCTTAATGTCTATTCATACAATATATTAATGTTTGTGAACATAATATTTTAGAAACTAAAATCTCTAAATAACTCATGTCAACCACATTGTTTTAGATGAATTGATTACAATTGAAACACACTATTTACTATCAAATAATTTATGGGTAATTGTGATTCTATTCGGAAATTTGAATAGATATCAATATTTTAATATTTTACCACTGTATTTAATAAAAAATTACTAAGAGTCACTGTTAATTCTATGAGTTTTAGAGAAACAATTTCATCCATATTTTTTCACTTTAATGCTTCATCTAAATCTCTATCTTCCAGAGAAAATTATTTTTTGGGGAATTGTTATTTTTTATTGGATGTATCCAACCTAATGGAATATGTTCATATTGAATAATTATTCTCATAAAAATAGTAATCCTAGAGGTTCTGTTGTGGAAGTTTATATGACTTATGAATGTTTTTATTTCTTTTCAATATATTTTGGTGATATGAGCACAAGATGTAACTGAAAAATGATAAATGAAGAAGAATAGGATAAAAAAGTGAACAAATTTTTCGATCACTTCCCCAAACATGAAGATTTATGTAATCATATACATTATCTATATTGAGCCTTAAATATAAATATATGTCACATCACACGTGTTTTTTAACAATTATTTTTTCAATGACTACATCATGTTATTTATTTGAACATATAAATGTTATCTTATACCAAGTATTCTCATAAATATCACAAACATTTATTTTCTTCATATATAGGGAATATAAAAAATAGGTAGAATTTATTATACATTTCATTTGAGAAGGAGATATTATTTTTATAAAAAAGAGTTCCCTCATTTATTGAAATTGAAGGTACACGATTTAATTTAATAAAATAGAAACAATAAGTATTCATAATTTTAATATTAATTTTTGTTTCATGTATTCAGTTTAAATGTTGACTTTTTCTCTTGTGAAATAATAGTTGTATAATTGTGTCCAAATTCTTTTGTTCGTGAATGAAAAACATCGATCATTAATGGGTAAAATTGTTTATTACTAGTTGAGTAGTGAACATGAGAACAATAAAAGATAGAGTAATGTTAACTATAGTGATAGAATATTTTTCTACTGCATTGGAATTTTTCCCGTGATATGAAATTTTTTCTTATCATGGAGTTTATTTATAAAATACTAACATTAGATTATTACTCTCCTAATCGAGTCACTCTGATGAAATTAAAGTGGTTTGATTCAATGATGTGACCTTAAAAGTTTGTTGATTACTGTGGATTTAGAGTTATTAATGTGACTTTATCCCTCACTATCGATGGGAATTATATTTTGGAAATAATGAAGAATCATGTATCTTATATGAAACATGAAATGAGACTATAATTCATTATCATTATTGAAAAATCCCATGAAATATATTTTATGATAGTGGGAATGAAGTTGAAATAGTTTATATCCCTATTGGTCTTGATCAATATATTACATATGATGGATCAAATAGTATTATAGTGATAGTTTATTTTGTACCCAAATTATTAGATGGTAATATATAGAAGAACCCATATGTTCTCTCTATTTATTCATTTTAGCTCTAATTTAGACGTTCATGTTCTTTCTATTAAAATTTAATTATTTTTGTTCCATTTTGTAAAATATAAACTGAATTTAATAAAAAATTTTCAGGGAAAATATATAAGAATCATACATGTAATTTAATATAGTCCATTACAATTATCCAACCCTAAATTTAATAGAATAAAACCAGCCTAATGGTTTCATTTCATTTAATTTAACCCAAAATAACCTAACCCAAAAGGGAACCAATTTAATTAATCCCAAAAGAATCAAATATGGTTTCCCAAAATGAACCAAATAATATAACCGAATTTAAAAAAACAAGACAACCCATAATGAAACAATTTACCTAATAAAAAATTGAATAATTAATCAAATAAATAAATTTACAATGACCGAAATGAACCAAATGTCCTAATAGAAAAATGAAACACCTAAAAATGGACCAAAGAGCCTAACACCGATTGAAAAAATAGCATATCCCAAAATGAACCAAATAACTTAACCAAAGTTAACCAATTAAATAAACTAAAAAAATAAACAAATGACTAATATGATAAATCCAAAAATAATATATCCCAAAAAACGAACCAAATTACTTAAACCGAAATAATATAAATAAACATACTCAAAAATTAATAACCCAAAAAATGAACCAAATTAACTAAACCATAATGAAAAAAACAAAAATAACCTAGTCCAAATTTAATAAAAAAAATCCCATAATAAACCAAATAATGTATTAAAAATTAAATAATATAATGATGAAAAAAATACCTAAACATTCATGACCTAAACCAAAATGACCTAATCCAAAATGAAATAATTTAAATTGAACCAAATAACTTAACCCATAATGCACCAAATAATATAACTAATAAATGAATTAACTCAAAAATGAAGTCAATGGGAAAGTATAAATCAACCAAAATGATCTAACCCAGTATAAAAAACCCTATAACCCAGGAAAAAAAATTACAGTAACTAAAAAATGAACAATTTATCAATTAAACAAAACAAAAATGGTCAAATGGCAAAATTATTGAGATGAAATAAATAAACTAACCAAAAAATTCCTAAAATGAAAAAAATTTCCTAAAAATTTAAAACAACTAAGTTAACCCCATTTTAACCAACTAATCTAACCAAAAAAAGAAAAAAATGACCAAATGATATAATCAAAAATTGAAATAACCAAAAAATAAACCTAATGAATTTACCCAAAATAATCCAAATGACCTAAATAAAAAATAAAATATCACAAAAATGAACCAAAGGACCTAAATATGAATAACCTTAACCAAAATGTGCCAAATAACTAATCCATGAATGATCCAAATTATAAAACTCAAAAATAACTTCACCAAAAAAAGAAGAAAATTTCATAACCAAAATAAAAAAATAAATTAACTCAAAATGAACCATATGATCTTATTGAATCACTATATGAACAAATATTACATAATACCTAATATAAATATGAACCAAATGAAACACCTTATTAATCGAAGAAATTTCCTCACCCAAAATTATGCAAATGAACTAAGAAAATAATGAACCATATGAATTAACTAATTGACTAAAAGACTAAATACATAACAAAAAAAGAATAAAATGACAAAAAAATAATAAATTACCATATAACCAAAAAATGTGACACAAAATTAATTATACTTAATTGAACAATAAAGACGAAAAACATATAATATCATTATTAAGTATTCAATTTAATATAAATTGAGTGTGTTATAGAATTAGTGTTTAATTTATATTTAAATGTATATTTATTTTCTAATACAAGAATTGTAATGTATTAAAGAGACATAAAGGAATATAATTTTTGAAAATGGTCACCAAATGTTATAGATATTAATTTATCCTTGAGTTCCCTACGTGAGTTTATTACTTCCAATATATATATATATATCAATTATTAAATATTTGATGTCATTTCCTTAATCATTTTTATAATTTAATTAAGTTACACCATTTAGGAGACAACTTTTATCCAGGAAAACAAGTAAAATTAGTGACAAGCCAACCAATTCGATTGGGGGGTACTATAGATATTCACAACACTCATCATACTCGATCAAAACAAAACTCTATCTCTAGATATATCTTATTCCATTGATTCATATCCCATTATTTAGAGGAATCAAGGATTTTCATACTACCTATAATTTCACCATAATTTTTATCTGATTGTACTTCTCATCCACCATTTCTATATATAATCAATTCTACAAAAACACATATATATTTTCATTTTATACAAACATAATTGGAACAACCACTGTCACTTACTTCTCTAATCACTTTGGTATTTTATTTTTGTTCTCCTTAGATTTCTTCTAATTTGACTTAAAATCATCTCAAGTATACATTAGACCCCCCAACCATACTACATTGGTTATCTGTCATTCATATATTGGATATAAATTATATCCTAATAATCAATGTGACTTGTGTATACATATAAAACCATATAAATTATTTATCCATAATTTTCATTTTAACATGTATTAAGTTAATATTTTTCTATTATTAATAGTTATATATGGAAGTATTAGCTAGAATTTAAATTCTCACATGAATGATTCATGTAACTTCCAAAAAAACTATTTTTGGGAAAAATGAAGACTATCAAATGACTTGAAAAACTATTAGAGAATAAAGGAGTTCTAGGGAAATGATTTCCAAATAAAATGAGATCATTCCCATGAATCCAATTAACTTGATATACATTAGGAAGGAAATAAAGTATACTAAATGGGATCAAATATAGATAAGTAATTTTATTTTATTAAATTATATATTATTATTGTGTTTATATGAATTAATATTTTAGTAGCAAATTCTCTATAATATGTAGATTGGTGAAGCTGTGAGTGTTGTACAACAGATGGAATTTGGTGAGATATTGAGAGTATATAATCACGATATATATTTAAAAACCTGGAATATTTATATCATATTTTGTAGGTATACCAACATTAAATGAGTCTCTATTAACATAGTACGAGGATATTATTTTTTATTGGATGTGTGGAAATGTTTTAGGTATAATTCAAATTTAATTATGTTATCAAAACTGGTTATTTTGGGTGTTAATTATTATTTTCTTATCATTGAATTTTATTTTATATAATTTGTATATAGAAAAAAACATGGATTCTATGAAGTATGTCATAACTTTGGGTGAACTACTATTTTAGAGAATTATAGACCACATGGGTATTTTTCATGTAAAACTATGTTTAATTAAGCACCAACACAAATGAACCAAACCAAATAAATCCTATAAAAAGTAAACTATTCTTTGAATTATGGAATGAATTATCATTCAAATAAAATAAATTAAATAGATATAAACTCATGGGAACTTAATATAATAAAAAACAAACAAGATTCAAGATAATTCATAAAAATTTAAAAAGCCACATGTAAACACTAAAAATAATACTATTTTAAACATTTCAGATTTTTAAAAATTAAATACTTGTGAAAAAACTTTTTCAAATTTTTAATATATATGTAAAAACAATTAGTTTTAATCATGAAACCATTAAATAAAGGATATTTTAAATATTTAAAACTAAAAACGTCAACATCCCTTAGAATTAAAATAAAACATGACAACCATAATATAAAAAACCACAATTATCATTTTGAGGCTAGGGAATAATATCCAAATAATCCATTCAATATCACATACTCATGTTTCCATCAAATATTACTATAACTCAATCAATTTGATCATCAAACTAGCCATATTACAAAGAATATACTTTACATTTCTATTTATAAACATACCATCCACCAGAATGGGATATAATCAAAAGTAACCAGCCAAAATAAAATAGCACAACCTAATTCCAAAAAAACAAAAACATATAAAATTATTTCATAAAAAATAAAAAATTCTCAATTCCATATTACACATAAGACCCAAAATTTATAACATTATTTCACATAACATTAAATTTCTTAAATATCATATTAAAACCAAATGCAAACTAAAAATTCAATCACTCATCAAATAAAGAAATAAAAGAGTAAAATAAAGTATATAAACACAAAATAAATTAATTCAAATGACCCCTTTAGATAATTATAGAAACAATGGTTCCATCTATAGAAACTGGAGAATCTTCTATAATCCTTATTAATTGAATTAAATAAGTCATAAGTAATAAGATTAAATAAGTATTAAAATATAAATTAGGTGAACACATTTATTTTCAATTTAAATAATTATTTTTAAGTTACACATTCATTTAAAATAACATATTTCATAATTTCACAACTTTTTAATTAAAAATAAAATAATTCAATGATCAAATAAATAAACATTTTCAAAATATTTTTTATCACCTAATACCAAAACATTTAAACTGTTTTAAATAGGCATTTTACAAGTACATTTAATCATAAATACACGATTATTGAAAAAAATCCTTCATTTTATATCATTTTCATTGGGAATTATTGAACATATAGGGGCATGATCCTAGGGAAATTTATTTTCTATAAACATAAATAAGAAATATGGGAGTGTTCAAAATAAACACAGGTAAATTTTTTTTGAGACTTTATATTGATTCCTTCACATTTTAAAGAATATATTTTTACTAAATATTTCATTTATATTTTTGGCAATGAGATTTAGAGGCACATGGTGAGAAACAACATGAAAAAATTAGGCAATATGATCATTTGTGAAATTTATTAGGTGATGATCACCATGGAGTATTCCATTGTAGACCTAAGAAGAGTATCATCGAAACTAGGTATTATCCAACCTTATATAACTTTAAAGACTTTGGTAGCATTGAGTTGAAATCATTGCATGAAGAGCCCATAATGGCCCACACAATGGAAGTAGAGGGAAAAACATTATCCAAGAAGTAGAATGAAAGAATTAAAACGTCCAATGAGAAGTTTTTTAGGGTAATGGATGTTTTTTTCAATCACTACAACCTGATACCACTATTATTTTAATACATTCATATCTTCATTTTATTCATTATATAATTCACCTGGAGATGGAGATAACTGTCCTAATGGTTGGAAGTAAAACTATTTTCTTGTTGGTAATGACGATAAATATTTTAAAGAAAAAATTGATACTAATTATTTTCAAGATGATGGTGATGGCCATGATGGTAGTGACAGTCCAAAGGGTGATTTTTCTTGATTTCATTTCTAAATTTATATTTATAAAAAATAGTATGAATGTTGATTGATAATTTTTTTAAATTTTTACCAGATTTTTATACATATCATCTGATTAAATGTGAAATCCAAATATTTGAAGGCATAACTATTTTTATGTCATTAATATATTATTTGAATGGTATTTTGGGTTTCCAAAATGGATATTATCTATAATAATGACCAATATCAATTGTTTTAAAACTATTTGCATATCATCTTTACCGAAATTTTAATTAAATCATTGGTATACCAAAAATTAGGACCCTATATACAGATGGTTATCAAACAACTATTGGTATAAGGGTATTCTCATAGCCTACTTACCAATGGTTTTTGGAACCATTAGTTTTGGCTATAACAATGGTTCCCAGACCTATACCAATGATCTAAAATCATTGGTATATGGTCCTTTTACACTACTATTTTCGTAATCTAATGTGATTTATGTTACTAATGAAATATGGTTATATTAAATTCAGAGGAGGTAGAATAATAAATAGAATTTAATGGATTTAGTGAAGATTATTTCCTCTTCTTTGAGAAACACCATTTAGGACTCTTATTAAGGACCCATGGGATGGTATTTGAAGAAAAAACACCTCTATATCATGGAGAGGGATGTTTAAATTATGTTTGGGTATCGTTACACAGATCTATGATATACAAGAATGTGTAAATATTTGAGGCGATTAAGACCCCTTTAATTAGAGAGTGGAATGGAACACTTTTAATTATTATAATCATTAAAATAATATAATATCACTTTTTTGGATAAGTGGATAAAAATGCCTCATTTTAATATTATGGATTATATAGTGTAACAATATATTTATCCAATAATATTTAGACAATTTTGTTTATTATTTCTAATTCTATCTCTTATGTTATCCTCTCTTTTAATCCCTTTAACCCCATACTATGGTAACAATATACATAGTAATTATTGGACAATAATTTAAATCATAAGTGGATAATGGATCATATGAGGAAAATGGTTGATACTATTGTCCATTTTCCATTCACTTGAAGGAATGATTTTTTTGTGGTTATTATGAAAATTAAATAAAAAAATTTAACATAACATATACTTAATGTCTTTTTCAATAATATTCATATAATTTGAAATTAAAAACATCAATATTATTACTGTTTTAGAATTTTGATATTTAATGTAATAAATATCATTGATTTGGATCCATAAAAATCATGAAATATATTAACATTACCAAATAAAAACACTTTTAGTATTTTAAAACTATATAAATTGATTTTTCACCTACTTGAACACGTGTTTCATCAACTATGTGTAAACATTTTAGGTAATTATAATGTTACCAAAATATTAAAAATATTTATTTTCATAAGAATATTTTATTTATATCATGAAAAAAATTAGGTAATTGTTCATAATAACTTTTCATTCTTTTTAAAACATATTAGAGAAATTAAATGTTGTAGAGTGACATTTAGTACATATTCATTTCCTCAAATAATGAAAAATTTATTATCAATGGAAAATGAAACCAAGAAATATTTTGAATTACAGATTTCTTTAAATACACTCATTTTGGGAAATAAATACATATTATTGAGAGATTTTGAAACCTTATCAAATAGTTTTAACACCGATTGACCCATTTTACTATTTTCTGAGTTGATAATCTTATACCATGGTTACTATTTAATATGACTAAAATGAGATTTTCCTCATTAAAAAATAATAAAATTTTGATCCCAAATATAGTATATATTTTATATTAGTATGTTTCTAAAATTGTTAAAATTAATTTTAAAATAAGTTCACGAAAATCAATGGAAAAATGTTTTTAGAAAAATGCATGCATTATTTAAAAAATGATCTTTTAAAAAATATATTTTAAATTTTGGATTCCCATGAAATTTTCTGGTTTAGTTTTTAAAAAATCGAATTATTTGAATTGGAACCCATTTTAAAAAAACCTTATGAAAACATAATTAAAATAGAATCATCAAAAATAATTTTTGTTTAAATAAAAGCTTTACTTAAATTTCCAAAATGTCATACATGGATTTATAAGATCAAATTTTTATTTAAAAATTGATTATATGAATTTATAAATATATATTTGTTCTATAAAAAATGCTTTATAAGGTATAAATTCATTATTTTATACTAAAAATTTCATAATGGATACACAATTTCTAAAATGGAATTTTTCATTATTAAACTAAAAATCAACTATTTTTTTAAATAAAAAAAAGACACTAAATAATTTTTATATGATGTATATATAAATGAATTTAAGTTCATTAAATTAATGTTATATAATTTAAAAATTCATATTTTAAATTTAAAATACAAAATATGTGGAAAACCCAAATTTATAGAAAGATGATCCATTAATAGATTAATTATTTTTATCATTATATGATTTAATTATTATTATTAAAAATTGAATACCTATTTACTATGTGAAAATAAATAAATCTAAATAAATAAAACATTTAAAAATTTATTTCATTGTGTTTTTTCTCCTATTTAAACACATTAAACTAGTAGCCAAGCTTCACAAATCATATTTAAATAACAATATTTCCATAGTATATCATGGTTCATTTAAGCTCAGTGTTTCATGTGGTACATTCTATAAAACATAGGATTTATTTAATGTTAATTATTTTCTAACATCCTTGGTTATTTCATCATATTTAAACAATATTAATATTATTATTTACTTGATATTTTAAAATATTATTAATAAAAATAACAATATTTATCAAAATAAATATATTGTAATTTATTTAAATTATATTTTATATATAATTCTCCTCGCAACCATTAGTAGGATCTATATTTCACCTTTGGAATTTTCCAAACCCTGAATAATAAATATAATTCATTCAATAAATAAAAATAATATCTATAATATTTATAGTCTTGTGAATAAATATATACATTAATATTCAACTCATATATAAATATAGTAACTAAATTTATGGGATTAGTAAATCCCAAATAAATTCAATTCCTTAAACGGGAGAATAATATTTTTCCAATATTTAAATTTAGATTAAATTTAGTTAAGATCAATAGAAACACTAAGTGTGAGACACTCTAGGATTATTCCACAGATGAATTTTATGGGTTCAACTAAAGCCTAATATCAATGTCTAAAAACATGTACAAACAACCTAGAGGAAGAATTTAGTGCCATAATGTCAATAACCACATACATATACTAATTGTTTAATACAATCATTTTTATCTTTATATCTCTTCAAGCATGTTGCAAACCCATGTAATCAAGCTATATTCTTGATTTCTCTTTCGTTGATTATCTTAAATGAAACCATTAATAAAATGAAAAATATTAATTTCATTCAATAGTTTAATTCTAATAAAATGGTCGATATATCAACTTCCATAATGAGGGAAATGAAAAATCCTACCTTAACATATTCAATAATAACATATCACTCCAAATGCAACCAATGTACCCAAATTCTCCATGAATATATATCATTACTATAATTGAAATGATTTTAGGAACATGACTCATTATATGCATTAATAGTGTTCTTCATGTTTATTTATCATTACACATACTCGCATATAGGAATAAACAATGAAAAAAATGTATGTGGATTTCCTACTAGTGCCTCTATCCCAATGATCTATCTTCTTAGAGGTTAACATTAGTGAAATTCATGAGATGTTGTTTGATATTATTTTGAGTACATATAGTTGACAATATGAATTATTTTTGTATTATCAGATGATGTCATATGACCATATGATTTATAGTTTAAGAACATCGTCATAGTATATCAATGTTCTCCTCGTATTTGGGATCTTCTATTGTAATTTCAATATGAATGGAATTATAGGACATTATCACATAAATGTAACACAATAGAATAGTAAATATGTGATCAAGAATATTTTAATATTGAAATCTATGAATTTACATGAAATATAAACTACTAAGTAGCTAGTTCTAATGAACCAAATCTGACAGATTCACACTATTAGTAGATAAAATGGATAATTGAATGGTTATTTCTCACTTGTAAAACATTCTTCTATTATAAATGGTGATAATAGATGGGCCTATCATCTATTCATTCCTTTGGAATGTATAACCAAATGTATGTTTAGAAAATATTCTAATTTCAATATCACATCCATGATAAAATCCCTCAATTAGCAATATCCCCATGTATGCACTTCTGTTCCCCGGTCATAAAACTGATATTTTAGATTTTTAAATGTTTATAGCTTATCATAATAATGATAATTATCTTTCATTTTTTTATAACCTAAAATTGAAAAAATTATTGATAAACTGATTAATAAGCTAAATCAAAACAGACAACATACTTGTTTATTATAAATATTATGATCATATGTTGTAATATGTTTTTCTTTTATATTACCTTATCCATAATATGCTCATATATAAAAATGAACTAAAGAAAACCCAGTGCTATATCCCCCAAAACAATACTACTCTCATTTCTCCTTTGACCAATAATGCATCCAGTTGTACTTTCTCAAGTACAATCTGTTAGTCATAGCTAAAATATTATATTGTTCTATTAGTATTTATTCATATTTTCACTTCATGAAACATAAATAATTAATATCAGAAACCATTACATATTATAAAATATTTATTAGATTACTATAACATAATGTTGTGGAATTATATTCATAATCTCTTCATATTCCTACACACATTATTGTGGACTAAATATATGGCATGTGACATGGACAATAATTTGGTATAGATTTATAATAATTATTCAAGGTATGAATGATAAATTTATTTAATAAACCTCAAAATATTTATCTAGTTATAATGAACTGCGTTTCACTATTAATTAATTCTTGGATAAATTTATTTCTTTAGTATAGGAAATCTAGTAGGTATAATTATTTATTTTTCATATGTTATTGACATCTATATATTTAAAACAATATAACTCCCACTAATTTCTTTCAGAAACATTAAACTTGTTCATTACAAATTAATATTAAATGATCACTATTTTTACTTCTATTTGTAAATGGATAAGATTAATTTTAATATATTTTTAGAATTTATTGGTTTCAGCAACCTTTTTGGTTACGTCATACAGACATATTCCATAGTGTCTCTATTAAAAAAACTATCCTTAACAGCCAACCAGAAAATAAAATAATCATATAACTTTTCTATGAAAAATATAATTCAAATACATCTTTTCATTATGATTGAAGTAATTTTTTTCCTAGAATTTATAATATAAAACTCAATTATGAATTATTGTATTGAATTTTACCATGAATATATATATTCTCTTAAATAATTACCATTTGTATCATGTCTAAAAACATTCAAAATACGTATCCCCTGAATTTTGGAATATGGACTCCATTACTAAATTTATACATACATGTCAATCTTATTATATTAATATTTACTACTTTACTTAGGAGTATTTATTTTTATTGAATAATATGTTACTTGTATTGGTGAATATAAAACTTCTTTGGGTTGTAACGTCAAACACAATATGAATCTCTCATAAAAAATTCTCCCACTATACATATTATGGTGTGTATTCCTATAGAAACCAGTATGCATCCAAAGGCTAAAATTCATTAAGTTATAGCCTTCTCTATCTATCTCAAAAGTGACGTTCTTTCTTATATAAAAACCATATTCAGTCTACACTACAAGGGGTGTTCATATCTTTATTCGATATGGGATAATTAATAGATATGCACTAAGGGTTTTATTTATGTTATTATTTTTAAATAATTTTTTTGTAAAAATGATTTCTATTGAACACTATAATTAGTAAATAATAGATTTATAATCCTATATTAGTTAATGTGATATCCATTAGTTAATGTATATTTCATGAATTTAGTGATGTTTATACTATAATTGAGGCATGTATAATAAAAAACATTGATTGATATAAAATAGAAATAAGAAATTTCATCAATCTCATTTTACTACTTACAAAATTTGATGTATAACATTATATAAGTATAGGATAACTATTACACCACATATTAATGATTGATGAAAACTTTGTTATGACATACTATGAGAAGCCTTCCCATGTGATCTGGTATCCTTTACCATGTTTATTCATTTCATCACTGAGCATTCCTAATATATATTAAAGGAATATCATGAAATAAATAAACATACCTCTTAGATAACCCATTGGAATATTTCACATTTTTTGGATGAACTAATTCATGTAGCTTTGTTAAAACCCATTATTACTAAAGGTTTATTTATCTAAAACAAAATAATAAACTAATCAATATACGTAGTGTATTAAATTAAAATTAATATAGAACACTCTTCAGGAAATAAACATATTAACTAAAATTAGTTTTATTTAATAATGTATTACATTTCTATAATGAGGTATTTTAAGCCTATTATTTATATTCATAAATAATTTCAAATCTATGATACATAATATTCAATATATAGTGAACTATTAGTAGATCACGAAAATTCAATAATGATTTCTATTCCAAATAAAAAAAAATATTGTTTGTGTCTCATTAGACATTGAGATAAGTTTTAGTAATAATAAATACGTAATATTATTTTATCATGAATATATTGGGTAATTAAGGTGTTGTGTGCTTATTTATATTGATCAATTAACCACCCTTCTTCATATCCATTTAAGATAAACCTAACTTTTAATAAATGCTTTAAAATATTTTATTATTAAGTTTAAATAAATATATCTAAACATATTTTTAAAAACAATACGTAATCTATTTGTATTAATTATAATAATGATTATACCTGAAGTAGAATTAACATATTACTTTTTCATCAATTCACTATAATTATTATTCCATTTCCTTTCTTACCAAATGAGATAAAAATATCCTCTTATTTCATTACTTTTCCATTGACCCAGCTTTTCTTGGTGAGTCATTTCAAAGAATCCTTAGTCTTAGAGTCAGCCTTGAGGATTTATTCATTTGCCTTACACTTTTCAATCATAACGGAAAAAGGATTTTCACACTTTTTGCCCCTATAATCTTTATAAATCAATGTAAGAAGATGTTATAGTTAACTCTCAATTTTTTTCATATTTATTAGCATAACAATGATGGATAATATCTGAGGGAGTTTGGAAATAAAGATATTTGTGCACAACTCATCGATCAATTTAAAAAATAGATCTTGTAGATGCACAATATTGAAAAATATTTTGACTATATAAGTATCATTTGGTGCCCCATATCCAAGATTCCTTTTAAATAGTTCCTTCGAGATCTCAAAGAATTCTAGTCTACATCTCTCCTAATAAATATTGAGATGATTATTAAGCATGGTGTATGAATCTATGATTGCATGAGATTTAATGAGTTCATTAGACATACATGAAAGCCTTAAAAACTGAACATTCATCACATCATTTAAATATATTTCATAGATAATGAAATATTCATCACTAACCTCTTCATGGAGAAATTTTGTAATCATGGATTATATCATACAAAACATATGTTTATGGTGTAATAGAATTGGAAAGATCTGATACCATTCCTTGATGTTACTTACAGAAAAGAGATTATATTTCTGGAGTTTTGATAATGGGGATAACATGTTTGGTGAGATTTCTATTTTACTATAATATTATAAAAGTATATAGAAGTAATTTATATGATTATAAAATTATATTATATGTGATGATATTTACTTTTTATTCTCCTGCCACTATTTTATCAAGTCATAATAGTAGTCATTATTTAACATAGTCTGTACTTCCACATGGAAATTATAATTTCCTAGATCCATATTTTTTATTATTATAACCCATTTGACTTAGAGGTAAATTATTTTATGTTATCATAGTAGGTGGACTTTATAACTATTGACTTTCAATTCCTAGACCCATTTAGTGAACTACCAAATCCTTACACTTTGACTCAAATTTCCTCAACACAAACCTCCAAGATACATCCAGTATTGTGAGGGATATTTATGTTGGTGTTATCTTGGTTAAGTCAAAATAATACCCACATACGAACTCTGTGTAGAATTATGTGTCCTGGAGAGTGTAAATCCAATACATAGTTCTATGGTTTTATCCTTTATCAAGTTATGGATGGCTTATTAAGGAATAATATTTTAATAATGTATTTTTATTATTTTCATAATTTTATTTTATTTTATCTATTTATATGTCTTTTTAATACTATGTGGATTTTTGTTATGTGATTAACCATTTTTGTTAAAATATTTATACACAATCCTCATAATTATTAATTAAATCTAAGCATGATTTTTATTTAATTCGTTAATTTTTGTGTCTTTGAATGAGAACCTATAAAATAAATAACCATTTATAATAAAGAATAAATATGAGGAAGGGTCATTATTTTTATCTCTTAGTTTTTTTATCAATCAAACAATTAAAAAACCATTTACCATAGGGGAAAACTCTATGATCTGGTTTTGGATTGAGTTGCATCATTCCTCCACTCACATGTGAATCACCTTGGTTGATTCACCTTAGATCTATCTGAGACCGCCTCAAATCACCTGATAGACCCGTCATTAAATATTATTTACTCACATATAGATTAAGGGAATCAATAGAATGGTTTAATGGGTTTTATCTAGGAGAAACTGGAGAAAAGTGGGTCTTTGCATAATAAGTAGATAAAAAGACATGTGGGGAATAATTTTAATTTAAAAATAAAAATTTCAAAAACACCGATGAATAAAATAAAATTAAAATAAATCCAATACATACATAGTTCATTCAATATCATGATCATCCACACATTAAACGAATACACGTCTAATAAAATATCATTCAATTCAATCATTTTTAAGAAAGATAAAAAATGATAAAATTAAATAAGTAATTCTTTTATCCTAATAACCGTCCCAGGAGTCCTTGTGAATAGCATCTAGGATCATTTAAATCATATTAAATAAATAATTATTATTTTAAATAAATTTTCAACACGACACGTATAAATAGGAAACATGGCACATGACTGTCTGAACTAAATGGTATTGTCACCATTTGGTACTATGTACTCACATTAAAAATATCATACACAACATGTCACATAATTAAATAGTGTTTACAAAAAATTAATGACATAAGAACACATGAAAATTATGTAGTTTTTAATTTTATCAATACAAGTGAAATACAGGGTGTTTTAAAAACATACATTGATATTAGTTATAAATATATTGAAGAAATTAATTTATCTTTTAAAGTTAATAATAACCTCTCTCATGGAATGTATTTTCAGTTAATTACACACATACACATATGGAGTAGGATTACTGGTATAATTAATTTCAGTTCAATACCAAATAAATTACAAACTGCATAATTTTTTTAGAATGTAATCTTTGTAGATAGGTTTGTGTTGCAAAATTTGTATCAGGGTTACAAGACATTTAAAATATTAAATTAATATCTATGAAACATGATTAGAGACTAGTCATAGATTTAATTCACAAAAATTTATGAGGTACATAGTGTGTACACCTGCTACACGTCATGTGATAGTATTGTTACAAGATTGTCAAACACATGGGTACTGTAATAAATACATGATTCATCTATGAATATTAATTTACCCTCTCCCCTAAAAATGAATGTACTATATGATGTGAAGTCTAGTTAAACTTCGTGTTTCACTACGAATCATGTACAAACATGTTCTAGTCAACACCGACAATGATAATGAAACCACATATTCATCCACACAACCAAAACTGTTTTACATGAGTTGGTCCTCGTATAATGAATATCGGTACACGGTGTGTAACATTGTGATACAAGACATCCAGTCTCATGTTATCATGTTAGAAATATCATTATCCCTGTATGGTTACTTTATGTTTTTTCATGTGTGTTTAACCTATTTATGGTTATATGATGGTGACCTTGGAGAGAGATTAATAGATCTATACATTTATAATTAATAATTATTTCTTAAAATAATATAAAATAACAATAAAAACTTATAACCATCAATAATTATTAAATAATTGTGAATTTTAATGTGACCACTTTAATGTTCTGGACACAACTAAAGTGCCTTTTGTGTTGTAACGAACTTTGTTTTTTGTTGTAATTAATTAATAATTTGAGATGTACATGACGGTGAATCATCATGACCAATGTATTAATATAATTTTTAATTTACATAAATACTCTAAACAATAAAAGAGTATCTCCTTCACATTAAATTTATAATTAATTTAAATAAAATAATATTCTTCATGATTAATAATTCGTTATTCATTGATGATATTGATCATTTGAACTTTTATTTGGTTGTTTAAAAATTGTGTTTATAGGATCCAATGTAAAATCCATCTATTCATCATACACATGTTATTTTAAGATCTGGAAGAATCTTCGAAGGCAGTCAGAATGTGAACATAATGGTACCAATAATCTTGTGTGAATCTTGTTGATCAACGCATAATCCTTTAAGGTTCAAGGATTCATAATTATTCTCTAGTTTTTTAGTGGAGGAAGATTTATCTTCATTCATTGGATAATTTTAGAGAATTACCTCTTTATTTTTAAGAGAATATTTATAAAGGATGTTTTTTGCACACAATAAGATAACCCTAGGAGATGGTATAACATAGTATTTAAAGATCGAGGTTTTTTGATAATTAATTTCCTATTTTCCATTAATTACTATATTAATCAATAGTTAACCCTATGTCCAAAAAAGATAACAAAACTAGTATTTAATTAGCACAATATAAAATCATGGATAAAATAAATATCAATTCATTATATATATATATATCTATATGAAATTTAATATATTACTCCCATCAAACCCTTTAACACACGCTGTAGGCACAAAAAATTTATTGATCCTAAATTTATAAATATTATTCAAAATATAAATAAATAAATATTTTTAATATTAATAGTATTTTTTTTAAATATATATTTTATTATTCCAGTAACATATAAATATAATGGCCCAATATTTATAATTATAAAATTTGAAATAATATTTGTTACACAGATTAAAGAATAATTTTTATTCCAAAATTTATATTTTCATATATTTTACTTAAGATCTATAAAAACACTATGTTTGTGACCCTAAAGGATTATTTCTTAGTTTAATTAGAAGATTTAAAATATTGTCCAATATCATTATCTAGAAACACATAAAGGACCCATGAAAAATAATTTAATGTTGAAGCATCAAAAATACCATTTGAGAACTCACTATGTAATGTAATCTCATTATCTGATTATCTAATTAAGCCTATTTCATACTCATGTAACTAATATATATAGTTGATATGTGATTGTTAGACTATCAAAATTGAACCTATCAATACACCCTGGATTTGGATTTTTCATTAAAAGTTGTGTTCCCATAAGAGGGACAAGATATCAACTTCCAAAATGATGGAATGGAAAAATACTTCCTTATATTATTCATTAATAACATATCACCCAAGAGTCACTGAATGTATTTAACTTCTCAATGAACATATAACATAATGTTTTATGTAAAGACATCTATGAATCATGAATTTAATTAATGATTATCTTAAAATTTAAGGATCATTATATATGATACACATACATATTGATTTCCTACAGGAAGATCTATCCTCATAATATAACATCTTGGAGGTTACATAGTGTGATCTTAATGAGAATAAGTCTAATATATTTATGAGGGGTCACACCAGAAAATATGGATCATCAGTTTCCTATAATAAGTTTTCATAAAACTATGGGAAAAATAGATTATGAACATCATCATATAATATCAGGGTTCTCGTCATAACAAGGAACTACTATGACCTTTTGAATGTGACATATATTCTAGGGAATTATCACATTAAATTTACATATAAGAACAATCAGTTGTTATAAAAAAATTTATTATTATTCATGTATATGTATACAGTAGTATCTAATTTTTTAATTAGTTGGTTATAAGGAACCAAATCTAGTAGGATTCCCATATCATATAACCAATCCAAACTCCACAGAACCAACCACCTCCTAGGGTTAAAATTCACCCATGAGAACCTAACTACATTACTTTAAACCAAATTATTATTGAATAAATGAATAGAAAAAATTAATAAACTTTGATACATATAAATTTTCATATTGTTTCATGTAAACGACAGGCCATTAGTGCACTCCTAATAAATTCCACAGTAGGATTACAGAAGGTTTCACAAACATGACATAAATTTATAAAAATATTCCAATGATGGAAATAATTTCCCCACCTAAAAGAGTTGGGATGATCCTGAACTCCCATCCTCTAAGACAATGTCCATTCAAAGGTGTCATTGGTGAAGTCCCAGAAATATATGACCATTGGAATGTGCGAATGCACTGACTCAAAAACTCCATGATTGGGAATCCATTAGAATCATAATAATAAAATATATATTAAATAATATAGTTCATATTAAAATAGAATTTTATTATCTTTGATGAATTCCTAATTCATGTAACAAAAAATTACGAAGCTTATATTAATTTATAATATGATTTAATAATGTTTATAAATACATTAAAATATTTCTATATAAATATAATACTGTAAATTTATACATAAATAATAATATAAATTTAGAAATGAGAATAAATGTTTTTGAGTATATTTATATCTCGATATGTAAATATATAGATATTGCCTAAAAATATCATGATGCAATAAAAGAAAGAATACTCATAATGAATTGGGTTAGTATATGTATGTATATAATATATATATATATATATATGTTTTTTTGTATGTATGCATATATGCATATATGTATGTATGAATGTATGTATGTATATGTATAAATACAGATGTATTGTATGTATACGTTTGTATGTATGTATATATAGCTATGTATATTTTTATATATGAATTTTTTTATGTATTTGTACATGTATGTATGAATGTATGTGTATGTATTGAAATATATATGTACATATATATGTGTACTTATATGTATGTTTATTTGTATATTTATGTATGTGTAAATATATGTATGACTATATATGTGTATATATGTAGAAGTTTATATTTGTATGTGTATGTGTATGTGTTTGTGTGTGTGTGTGTTCATTCATGTATGTTTATGTGATTTTATGTTTGTCTAGGTATATGTATGTGTTTGTATGTGTCTGAATGTGTATGTATGTGTGTGTGTGTGTACAATTGCATGTGAATATGTGTTTAAGTATGTGTGTGTTTGTATGTGTAAGTGTATACGTGTATGTGTATGTGTATGTATATATGTATGATTATACGTATGTATGTGTATATTCATGTGTATGTGTATATAAGTGTCTTTAGGTGTATATATGTTTATGTAATTGTCGGTATGTTTATTCATGTGCATGTGTGTGTGTGGGTGTGTGATTGTGTGGATGTTTTTGTATGTATATATGTTTGTGTAATTATGGGTATAAATGTGCTTGTGTATGTATGTCTGTGTTTGTTTGTGTGTGTGTATGTGTGTGTCTATGCATGTAAGTATGTGTATGTGCTTGTATATATATATATCTATGTGTGGGTGTCGGTATGTGTATTTTTATAGCCTTAGATATTTTGTACATGTGTTATGAGTTAATTTTACACTTTATTAATGTTTTGAAAACTACAAATTGTTTGGGTTTCATTTTAGGGGGTTCAGGTTGGTTTTGGCGAGTTTTATAGGCCTTTATGGATTCACTATAGAAACACCATATCTCGTCACCCATAGTTGGTGTCTACTTTATTGAATTTTCATAATATACAATAGATGATGTCCCCAAGGATCGATCAGTTTAGTATTCATGAAGAACCAGATACATACGTGATTCCCTAATTATATTGTAAATATAAAATACTAGCATAGGAAATGGTCTTGAATCCTTGATATTATTTATATTATCTCACTTCAAATCCTAAAGAAAGGAATATAAATAAAGGGTGATCTTAGATACTCATTAAGGGTTACATACTATAGATGTTGTCATGAACAAATAAGGCATAATTAATATAGAATGTTAGATAACTAAAACATATGTCACTTAATCAATAACTTAAGCATGAAATTAATCCATGGATAAAATTGATGTAGTGATATCTTGGATAATAAAAAAATATTATAAATGAAGTAAATTATTAAATTTGGATGTCATGATCTCAGACATCATGATATCTTTACCACCAAAGAATTTTCTAAAGGCCGTTTAATTCATGGGTAGGTAAAAAACCCATAACCCATTTAATAAGGCCAGCCAAATGGTTTGTCTCATTTTACCTATCGATGCATGGAGGTGATATCTATAACCAATCCCCACTCATCACTTCATTTCCAATGCATTATGAATATATTGAATAATTAATTTTATCCATAAATAAAAAACCTTATCAACAAATGTATGTATTGAATAAAGAATAACGAATATCAATATTTCCCAACTTAATCAAATTATGTTCAAAGAAAAACAAATTATGTAGAAATGGTCTATAGTTTGGTATGTATAAATATACACAATATCTATATTTTGGATATTTATGTTTAATTTAATGTCTAATGATCACAACTAAATGTATCAAGAGAAATCTAATGACCAATAAATTAACAAGACATAAATGATGACCATAAGTTCATTTGAAATATAGGTTTTGAAATAAAATTATGTCATCAAGTGAAATAAATAAAATGGAACAAAAATGTTAAAAAAAAATTTAAAATTATTTTTATTTTTAAAACAATTAAAAACTTATTGAAGAAGTTAAATATAATAAAATGGTTATTGTGGTGGAGAAATCTATTAAAGTTGTATATATTAAAAAGAAATATTCATTTTGACTTTTTTTAAAAGAAATCCAAAAATGAACCTTTTAGAAAACAATAAAAAAATATACAATAAAACCATATAAAAAGATATGGATAACATAAAATATTTTTAATAAATTATGCGAGTAAAAAAATGGACTTTTTTAAAATTATTTAAAAATATATAGACAAAGAAGAAAATTTTCCCGATCAAAAAGAGAAAGAATAACATATTTTTTACCAAATTTTCATTTACATAATTTAAGTTTCAAATAGTTGAATATTTTGAATAAAATAATGAAACTCCTTAAATATTTAGAATATAATAAAATATAAATAGTTTTTTATGGGTGTATTATAATATTTGTTTAATGAAAATTTGAGTAATCATAAAAAATAATATTGTAAAATAAATTCTTACCTCATTGGTAACTTTTAAAATATACCCCCTTGAATTATTAAACATTAATTTAAACATTTATAATCATTAATATATATATATATATATTTATGTTAAATACACAAAATTTCATTATATAGACCATATTAATTTAAAAATGTGAAAAATACAAATATTTCTCGATGTTCTATAAACTGAGATGAAATCCTTTACGTAAAGTTTATCATTATAATCAAGTAATCTAACCTCATGTATAATAAATTAAAATTTCTTATACCTCTAAAATAGAGTCATTTAAATACTTAAAATACCGTATATGATATTCTTATATCATTTCAACACCTACTAATTAGTAATCCCTTACTGAAACTGGCATTTACGGGTGTTAACTATTTGATTTTTCATGAGAATGTTTCTTACAGTAGTCCCATTACTTAAAATTTGATTATGTTTTAGTCTTATAAAAAATATTAATCATTATATAAATATAATATATATTAATTATACCTATTTAAATTCAATTATAAAAATGAATATATTAAAATTAATTACATAATTCATGGAGAAGATAGGTCATACAAACGCATAAACATAATTTTAAATTTTCAAATAATAGAATGAAAAAAGGTTAAATAAGAATTAACTATTCAAAATAATTATTATATCATATTAATTCATTAAATATACACTTATTACTATCTATTTATAGATAAAAGGAAAAACTAATCACATCACTTCATGGAGTTGGTAGTACAAATAAATGCAATGGAGACATTATCATTTTCCAAAGGTTTGGAATATGAGAAGGTCGATATTATATTATAATTATAGAAGCATAATTATTTAATAAATATCATACATATTAACTATTTATATCTATATAACCATCCAAATAATATAGTCATGAAATAATAATTACACCGCTACATAGAGATGGTAATTGGTACGTCCACATGAGCGATGTTTTATCTTTTAGTAGGATTCAAAAGACATGGAAATGGTTTTACCAAAATAATAATAACATATCAGTATATTTATGATACTATATTTATTATTTTTTTATGATTATAACAGTTATAGAGGAATTTTACGTGGAAATATATTTGGAAGGGTTGGTAAAGATGATTAATTCTTTACTGGAAAAAATCTTTTAGATCTATTCTTAAGGAACCTTGAAATAGTCTGTTAATAATAAAATTACAGTAATATAATGGATTGATAATGATATAATATTATTTTTTGAGTTTTTTAAATATTTATTTCTCAATATTGTAAAGAATATAGAGAAGGGGTTTCCACTTATAAGTGTGGGGGCACTATTGTAATTTCTTAAAGTATTAAATTAATATAAATTAATTTTCAATGAAAAATAGATTAAATATATTTTAATATTAATATAATATTAGTATAATTATAAATAATCTCATAAAATAAAATTGGGACATGTTTTCATTATGTTTTTACCCTTATCTCATAAATTTAACCCATTTTGACAATTTTGACAATTACTGTGATACCAATTATTTTACTATTTTGGAGTCAAGAAGGATTAAATAAAAGGAAAAGTGACAAATAAATTGAAAATGGTTGATATTTGAAACCATATAAAATATAATCTCTTTGAATATAAAATTTTTATGAATTTTAGGAATTTAATAAATTATTTTTAATAATATATTACAATTATTTACTTTTTAGAAATACATGTAATATTATAATATAATATGTTTCTAACTGATGTAAAATGGTTAAATAACGACATTTATTCAAATATAACAATTATATGGTTTTATTAAAATCACAGAAACAAATTTATATAGGTTTATAAATCATTTTAAACTTTATATTTATTATTATCCCATTCATTAACCATTTTTTCCTTAAAAACAATAACAAATATTTCAATATTAAAGGGCTATAATTTTACTTATAATGTAAAAATTGGATCATAAAATTACACGTGATGATATTTTATACTATATATTATCATACCATTCCATGTTAAATATTATCAAAATTTTCAATAATTTAACAAAATAGTATTTTCATAAAATAACATTAATGTCAATTTTGATACTATTCATTTAATCTGAATATAAAGACATCGAGACAAATATGGATTTAAAAGATAATAATTTAACAAATTATAATATTTTATATTTATTTGTAAAATATTTGGGACATGATTAACCACCAAAAAATATAACTTTTAGAGTTTCTATAATAAATTTTATGATTTTTATACTTCCTTCACAATAATTGTTGCACCGTTGCATAAGAATCTACCAAACTATTTTATTTTATAAAATTTAAAAATAAACTAATATGATAAAAAAATTATTCATCAAAATAAAAATTTATAACAAGACCTAATTTATTTGTTTCTCAATCATAAAATATTTTAGATACTAAAAGAAAGTAAACTTTTTTTACTTTTAATTTTACTTAAATATTATAAATGTAATAATAAAAGTTAAACGAAAAAATGTAATATTCTCTTATCTTGGATTATTATGGAAGAAATGTACACATACTATTAATTTAAGTAAAGTTTATTAAATAATTTTAATCATTATTAAATTAGTTTATAACATTAATTGCCAAATTTACCCTTTACCGAGGTGACTAAAATTTCAAATGTCACTATTCCTAATGTATAAAAATAAAAGGGACATATTTTACAAATTTAAAACAAATAAATAAAAAAATGGAATTAATTTTAAGAAATTAATATATGAAAAGTTTCATATATTAATTTTGAATTAAACTTGCAAAGTGCGATGAAAATGTATTTTCTAAAAATATGATTTGAAGTCTTAATATTGACTTATAAAAAATAATCATTAATACTCATCCAAATTGAATTAATAAAATTATTTTAAATAAAATTTATCTTATATCATTTTAAATCATAAATATAATGGTAATTTTAAATTACTTTATTTAAGGAAAAAAACAAATGTTTTACAAAAAAACTGTATTTTCACTATTAAATAAAAAATAAATATTTTTAAAAAAATACAAAAATACAACCTAAGATAATAATAACTTTATTAATAAATGATATAATGATAACATAGTAATATTTTAATCGTTATTTCCATTCATTTAAAAAAAGTGTTTTTAAAGGTAATTATAAATGAAATTAGATTCATTTAAAGAGAATGATATCATACAATATGAAGGTGTTTCATTCTACACCCCTAATAATAATTTCCCTACATTTTTTTCAACTAAATATAAAAACTATGAATATTATTACTTAATAACATTTATATTTTTCCATGTATGTTCCTTGTAAACACCCCGACTCCCGTGGCCATAATATAGTGTTTTTGTTATCATATTAGCATAAGATACAAGTGAGCGCATTCCAAAGGGCACAATAGTTTTGTAATAATTGTAAAATAGATATATGGTTTCTTCCCGTGTACTATATAAATAAAATAGAATACATAGTGAAATAAATTATTATATATCCTTGAACTCATTCAATAATTTCTTCTTCTAATCATGGAGAAAGGAAGCCTATGAAAGGGGATGTGTGAAACACTTATTAAGGGTTATAAAAAGTAGAATCTAACTTGATTAAATAAGAAAATATCAATATATAAAGGTAAATAACTAAAAACACATGAAATTAAAATAATATTTTTATCATGAATAATAAAATGTAATCAATAAATAATGGTCAAATAGATTCATATAACGAATTATATAATATTGAAACAAATATATGGATATCCTACAAATTAAAATAATCATATGGAAATCAATAACTAATAAAATTATTAAGGAATACATAATGTTAGACGTCATAAAATTACTATCAATGATGTGTGTCATGACTACATACATAAATTGGTAAGGCGTTCACCAAATACCCAAACTAGTTTGCCTCATGATACCTACCGATGCATTGAGGGGATATAACATGACTTTCTTATCACTTAATAATTCTAATGAATTCATAATATGAAATTGGTGAAGAAATATTTAAATCATAATTATTTATATTTAAAAGATGGATATGCAATTTTAAAATTTTCCCCAATTGATATGATTATAAACTATCCAATGAAAGAATAAGTATGATATCATTATAATATTTCAACAATGGTGTATAAGTATAATAAGGGGATATTTTTTTATGAACATAAAAACTGTATATTGTTTATGAAAAACATTCTTGAGGAAAATACCATTCTCTCATTAAAATTACATCTACATACTAAAAATTTATAAAATATTAGGAAAAAAATTTCATTGAAAATAAAAAGAAGAACATTTAATGGATTCTTAAAAACATTGAGTAGTCATTAAGGTATGAAATTTTGTTCATGGAAAGTTTGTTAAAAACATGTTTTCTTTAACATTTTGTGTAAAAAATAAAAGAGTTCCCTTTTAAAAAAATTTAAAATGTTATAAATTTTTAATCATTTTATAAAAATTAAAATATGGGTAAAGTTTACTTCAAATAATCACAGTATAACAGTAAAACCATTCTTGAAAAAAAAATTAGAATAAATGGAAGTGGATGAAAAAGATTACCAGATGAATAGATAACAATGTTTCTTTTCCTTGATAAAACCATTTCACTGTCATGAGTAATTAATATGAAAATGAGAAGAAAACATATAATTTTTATAATTAACTAGAGGATAAAAAATATGTTATGTTTACGAAAATAGGATCCTATAATTCCCCCAATTAAAACTTAAAAATAAAAAAACCATGAATAATGATGATATTGTGAAAAATAAACCCTTACCAATATGGTAACTTTTGAAAAATAAACACCATGAAATGAATAAAATAAAAAAACATTTAAATACATGAAAATATAATGATATTTATGATATAATATATCAAAGGTTCAGTGTATACACCACAAAAAATAAACAAGTGGTTAATACGAAACATTTCTCCAAGAAGAAAAAGTGATATGAGAAACCCTTACAAAGATTGTATCATTAATGTGAGAATTAATCAATAAAATGATTGTATATAAACAATTTAAATAAAAAAAATCAAGTGTAATAAAATGAAAATAAAATCTGATTCCATTTAACACATTATAACGGCATTAAATCCCCAATTAATTAAGATTATAACGTAATTAATGTAAATTGTGTTAAGAAATCCAATACCACTTTGTAACTATCAATTCATATCCCCTTGGATGAAATGATTTTAATTGATAATTAAAATTACATGAAGTATGAAGGATTCATGATATAACTTGTAAAATTATAATTAGATACACATATATAAATAAATTGGTACAAAAACAATATAAACTTCTTCAATGAAGGATAATTTAGACAAAATCCCTTACCATAGGTATGAATCAGATCATAAGTGATTTGAACCTCCTATATAATAAGTTTAAATTTATTATAATTTTCCAATGGAATAATTTTTATAAAGAAAATGTCATATATATTCCAAATATAATATTTTAATATGCATTTATTAATAATTCCTAATTAATTTTATTATTTCTATGTGTTAACTATTTTTTTCAATGATGTTTTAGTTATGCAGTTCCATTACTTGTACTTTTATCATGGTTCTATTACCTGTATAATTTTATCTGTGATATAAATATAATATATATATATATTCATTATATAAATACTTTTTGGCCTAATCTAGTTTTAATGCTCACAAATCGCATTTTATTAAGTTTTATCAGGTTTAAAAATGTTTATCTATGTTTAATTATGTTTACATATAAGATTAATCTATTCTATTAGTGTTTTAATACATAAGATGTGTTAGAAATATTTGCCTAAGTATAAATCACCATTGAGAATAACCCACAATTGATAATAATTCACCATTGAGGCTGAGTCACCTTTTTATGAACTCACTGTTGGACCAACCGATGAGATTTCTCTCTATTAGTTATCTCACCATCAGCATGAATACTAAAATCTGGAAAAGGACAAGACATATATATGAAGCATTGATTCCTAACCCACTGATAGCTAAGTCACTATCACAATAAGCTACTGATATCTTTATAGATTTTTTTCATAGGGAAAGTCATCGTTCAAGGTGAGTTATACATGGAATGAGTAACCATCAGCTAGTTCTACCGACAAAATGACTCATCTATGTTCATAATAATCACTAATTATGAGCTACTGATATTTGAACTAATGTAAAGAAGACCTATCATCAGAATGACCTACCAATAGCTTATTCATCTTCAATTCAACATACCGACAAAGCAACCTACCGATCACGAATCATCGTTCCTGAGAAACCATTCCTGAGACACCATCACACCATACTCTATCATTTAAATTCAAAATTATTTCTAATGGACATATTTATGAAACATAGTACCTATATTTATTTTAATGACTTTTTATATATCTTGAAGAAAAATTTAAATAATTTCAGAATGCAACATGAGATACAAGGTACCTGATCCTTGAAAACTGTAGTGTATAAAGCTATGAATATATCAGAAGAAAAGTATGGCTAGAGAAGTATACCAAGCTACTCATGTTCCTGAGAAACAAAAATAAACTAAAAACTATAGATACAGAATCAAAAGATTCTGGGAACTCAAAATGAATAACTTCTTAATGATACATACTAATAAATAATAAGAGATCACCTTACAAATAATAAACCTCACTAGATACAGAAAATGGAAGCCCTCACGACAGTCTGTTTTTCAATCTGTTTCTAGAAGTCAACTCATGTTTCATTTCAAAACATCATCCATGAGTCTCAAATTTCATGACCGAACACATAGATCCTTTTAAACTCTTATATCAATATTTTTCTATGTTTGGTTTATCATTTAAAATTTTATGATCAGTGTTTTTATCTCTATTTTATAAACACACACTAAATTCTATAGAAAATCGAAAGATATATAAATATCTTCAAAAATCATCTATTTCACATCACACTATCCATGGATATTATTGTGAGAGGTCCTGTTGTAATTTTCGATCCCATGAAAACTGTGGAAGAGATCTTATGAAATGTTATAGCATCCCTCTGGCTTCTCGGTGTTCCTGCTGTATAGTTTTCAGGGAAGAAAGTGTTGATCACCTTTTTTGGGGAGGTAGGGTATGGGATGTGTGTCATGCCTTTGTGGAGTTCACAGGGTTGCAGGACTCTAACCTGATAGAGCTTCCGTTCTTGGATAGGTGGTTCCATGGTTCAGGTGATAAAACACCGGAGAAGATGGTGTGCGTAATGATTCTTCTGGAAGGGTGTTGGTCTATCTGGAAATCCATAAATATATTCATACAGGAATGGATTTAACCCATCAGAAAGTCTATCATCTTTAGGACCAAGACCACCCTCTTTCATTTTGATTGTCTTTTTGGACACTAGAGGGATGCCTCCTTCTTATGGTGGTTGGTCCCTAATTTATACTTTTCACAGGCTCTTGACAGCAGCTCCCATGGCCTCTAGGTGCAATGGAATCCTCCCTCTAGGGGCCTTAAACTCAACAACGATGGTTCATGCAAGACAGAAATCTTGAGAAGGGGTGGGGATGTCCGAGACTTCAGGGGTTCAGTTCTCTAGGAATTCTCCTCCCACTTGTGATATGGTTCCTCTCTCTAGGCTGAACACAAAGCAATGCTCGTGGGTATCAATATTTGTCACCAACATGGTATTATCTTATGTGGAGTGGAAACATATTCAATGATTCTCCATGATGCCCTGAATGATTTTCCCTCCTCCATGGTTGATCATCTATATCATCAGAATGTGTAAAAGCATGATCAACAACTATATAAAAGGGATTCATTCTTGGCATGAAGGTAAAAATGTGGTAGATTACCTTGCATATTTGGAATTATTTGGCCATGAACCTATCTATCTCCTTGATATTTACTCTATGAAACCCGATGGGGTCATTTTTATTAGAGGGGATTCCCTCGGCCTTCACCATTTCAGACCCCCCTAGACTTCATGGTTTTTGTGGTTTCTCATTTTTTTTCCTTATTTTGGATGTTATGTATCGCTATAATAAAAAATTAATGACTATAAAAAGTTCGACTTTTTCATTTTCTTTTGTTGTGTACCAATAATGTGTGTGTAAAAGCTTAAAGTCAATGCCTTCCCTTTTTTTGGGATATGTCTTTCTGCTGCTAGCCTCCAACCCCTGGCCTATGGAATGCGAGCTTGAGATATTTATGACATTGTCCATAGGGGTAAGGTCATGAAAATAAATATTATTAGGGTTCTATTACAAGTTAATATTATGTATAAAACCACCATACATGATTTTGGGACATATACAGTAGAAATAAAACCTATGGTAAGGGATAATTTTGAAATCTCATTTTTATCAGATAATGTTTATACACAAGTTATTACTGGGGTATATTTATCATCCACATTCATGTTTATTAATTATATAATATTATTTATATTCTTATATTGTTGTTTAAAGTTAATATTACCCTTTTTTTAAATTTTTATAAATGGTATGAATGTAATATTTTGCCGTTATTCGATTTGAGTAATTTTTTATTCTTCGGAAAAAAGTACGATGAGAATTTTTTTTAACTTAAATGAAATGAAATGATATTTACAGTTTCAGGACTCCTTATTTCGATGAATCTTCCTCTATTTTATTTCAAGTTTATTTTCAATTAAATTTTTTTACTCTAAAATTGTGAGGCATTTTGTTAAAAGATTTTTTTTTTGAAAAAGAAAGGTTGTTTTACCCAAGCATTCAGTTCAAATATTTTGTCAAATTTATTTTCTATATAATATGACATGGGGTTATTTTTCTATCCCTACTATTACATTAATTCTATTTATTATATTAAGGAATTATTTTTATGAAATCAATTTATTTTATATGGATTATGATGGAATGGTGTTTAAGAAACAAATATTATTTCAGGGTTTATGCTGTGGTGAATGATATATGTTTTTGTGGAACATGTAAGAATGATTTCACTATGAGATGGGTGGGACCTATATCTCCCTACAATTAATTTTATAAATATTTATATCTCATGAGACTAACATGACTAGAAATGTATATAAATCTTGTTCAGTAATACGGGGCTAGAACCACAAGTAAATATGGATCAGTAATAATGGCTAGAACTGCAAGTAAATCTGGTTCAATAATACATGGATAGACAGAAAGGTAAACCCAGTTTAGTAATGGTATTTTTCCACTATTATAATCATTTTAGAAATTCCTTGGCTAATATAGAAATAATATTATGTGCTTATTTGTTTTCCACAAGTCGATGTTTCATGAAAATGTTATTTTATCATAGTTCATGTACCTTTAGGATCCATGCCTTACATACTTTGATGATTTATTTCATGATTCAAGATTTTGATATTTAAACTTTATTTTCATGTTTTTACATTATTTTGTTTATGGTTTTTTTATGTTCTCCGTTTTACCCTTAGTGAGCAATTTAGATCACCCTTTTTATGTTTTCTTTTACCTAGGATATAAAGAAAGGTTTTAGGTAGGAAAACAAAAGAAAAACATATTTTTTCGAGATATTGAAGATATTTTACCAATATAGAATAATGAGTTCCATTTTTTCAAAAACACTATACTAATATGGTATTTGGGTATCTATTTCAGTAATGTCTAATTTATTCAATAAAAAAATTGTAATTTCTATGTACGTCAAACTTGGGCTGTTATATTTGGTATCAGATCAATGGTTTAGATAAATATTGGAAACTAGGATGTGAAAACTTTAGTGAGATCCCTAGAGATTCATCTAATGTTTGTCTAGGGATATCACTAAGGGTAAGTCTAACTATAGGTTATAGTACTATAATTATGGTAACAATCATGAATAACCAAGGATTAAACCTAAAATGTTAGAGATTGAAATTACTCCACCCGGATTATGTTGTTTTCCTAGTTTTATTTCTTCCTCTAATACTATTCTTTTGGGGTTTTAGACAATAGTTGGAACCCAGAGGAACCACGTTAATGCTGGATGTGATGGGAAATGCAATTATTGTCCTCCTAAACAAAAAAATGTTATGAGATCCTGATAAAATAATATTGTTTATGTGGTCGCAAATCTTGATATTATTCTAAACGACCAAATGTGGGATCAACACTCTCTTGAGTCATTATTAAGGAAACTTCAACCTTTTTTAGTGGAATGGCATATCCACTAGGAGCTGAGAAATGTATTTGTACCATTGAAAAGATATTTTTCATTATCCATTATTCAGAATGGGGAAAGGGTATGTTGGGAAATTATTTCTACAATGGTAAAGAGAAAATTTTGTAAATATTTATCAAGAATATGAGGCAAGAAGGTAAAATTGACTCTAGGGATTGGGATGAGTTCACGAACTTGTTTTTCAGTATGTACCATCCTCATATTATTTTTACAAAAAAATATTTTTGTTGCATCTATCTCATGGTTATGATAAGAAAAGAAGGATAAAATTCAAAAGATACTATAAAAATTACGGAAAAAAGAATATTATATTTTATTTATGCTCAAATTGTAGAAGGCCACATGGAGGAAATTATATTAAGGGGACTGATAGATTTTTTATGTGTGGGAAATAAGGTCCTCAGTCATTTTTCTATTAATGTAATCAGAATAAATAGAAATATCCAAAGATTGCACCTCCCAAAAATCAGAGTTACATGTGTAGGGAAATGGGGTATTGTGCAAACCAATTCCATATTCCTAGGGTTATGGATAATTATTGACATCAAAAACCTCTTAAGGATAAATAAAAATGAAAATCACTTGAGATCACTATTGGAGATATTGAGTATGACAATGACGTGGTGGAATGACTAAGTGTATAAATAATGGGATTCCAAAATAGTGTTGTATAATATCTTTTATAGAATTTTTGAATATTGGAATATCTATGTATTGGTCCATTGTGGTTTTCCATAAGTATATGGTACCAGTAACCATGAAAGGTGATCGTAATATTTTGGGAAAGCACAAGATATGCACATAATGAAGAGATAAGGAGATAAGGAGTTGTTTAATAGTATTAATTACATCATGAATTATATGAGAACAAACTGATATCATGGTTTGAGTATATAAAATTTTTGGTATTTTTTGTGTGTGTAAAGAGTTAATATTGATGGAATGAATTTTTTCAATATGGTTCTATGGTAATTCATGTTATTATCATGTTTCAAGAGAATATATGATTAAGGTATTAACATGTTTGGAATGTGAAAACCAAGATCTAACTTATGATATGTTGAAGATAAATCTTAAGTTGATTTAGTTCACCTATTTATAATGTTTTATAATTTCAGTTTTTTGAAAGATTGTAATGTTATTAATTTAGGTATAGTATTAGTTATTTTTTGATTGAAGTTTGTAAGATTAATATATTACCTCATTATTGGGGGACTAATGCATATTTTATTTCTTATCATAATATTTGTTTTGAGAAATATGGCATGAACTATGAGTATATCACCTGATTTGTTTACACTTCAAGAATGACATATTCAAAATCATTTAAATGGATAAAAGATAAAGTAGAAATTGTTCAATTCATGACCAATGTTGGGATTATACTGAAATCAAGTAATTATTTCTTCTCATGTTCATAAACATTAGAAAAATGATCTGGAAAGAAAACAAATTATCCTAATACGTTCTGATCCAATGAATCATATGGTACCTTAAATAACTGCAAATTTATGATTTTTTTATTATTTAATTTCTTTTAACTTTGTTCTCTTTCACTATCCATCAAAACTAGATGGCTTGATTTTTCTTCCATAACCAGGTTCTCACTTCCCAACGATGTTCTCCTATGTGGAAACCATGTGATGGGTTACTTTAGGTAACTGTTATGTTTTTATCATTCCTTTTTAAAATGACGTTTTAGTATTCCTTTCTACAATTTGGGATTCTATGAAAAAAACTTTCATGTATTAAACTTTTTATATCCGAGACGAATTAAGAGAGTGAAATTTATTTTAAGGGGGGTATAATGTAACACCCCCAATATTTTGTGAGATAGATTATTTTTAATTTATTTGATTCCTTGTGTTTTACACTAAACCAATATTATTTTTTTCTATACACAACACTATATCAGCATCCAGTATACGCAATAATATACTTGGATTGTGTTGCAAGAAATTTCAGGTTCTTATGATAGAATTCATTTCATGCAACACTGGGTATATATTTTTTTAATGTATAAAAGAACTATGTTGGGATTATGTTATACACAACACCAAAGGAAGTTTTCACAAAACTCAACACTAAATTGGCTTGAATTACAGGCCATAGTGGCCTTCCTTGATAGCTATTGTTATATGCAATACCGAGTTTCACTAAAAATGATATATTATTTTATTATTTAATGGGATATAAACTAGAAATTATGAATATTATTAACCCATTTTTGAATTTTTTATAACAATAATATTGATCTTATGTATTTTCTATAATATTATAGAAGAAAAAATTCATTTTTTAGATGAAAGAAGTTTTTTTCAAAAAATATTGTTTTACTGCCTTTTGTTGGAGAACCGTTTTTAAATTATGTTTTAGGAAATTATATATGTTTAACTTTAAATAAAAAACTTTTTTAGAAGAAAGACGTCAAAATTTACTTTGGTTGAAATTGTTTTATTTTTTTTAAAATTCATATATTAATGAATAGTGAAAAATATTGTATATTAATTCAAAACTACCTTTTAAAATAATTTATTTATATAGTTATACTATATTTTTAATTAGTTTTAAATTTTAATTTGATAATTTTTTTTAAAATTTATTTTATTTTTTTCATTGGATATAATTTTACATATAAATTAGACATAAACACATGTCAATATTTCGATAGTTTTTACATCTCAAAAACCCTCTTTCAAGTTTTGACAATTGAAATTAATTTTAAATGAATTTCTGAAAATTATGAGTTTTGAATTTTTAAAAATGGATTCCATAATTTTAATCATCAGGTCCAAATTATGTTAATAGAATACATTAATTTTTATGGATATTATAGATTGTATCTACGATAATTTTTATTTACTAGAGCTAAAGATAAATCAGGTAAATTAGTGTAACAATCAATACGATAAAGATAATAAAATTATCCTAACACCTTAAAAAATCTTGTTGGATGAATTAAATTATACCTATATCACCTATAGGATGGAATTTATTCATTTAACTGAATGTTTTTCATGAAAGTGAAGTAATTATAATTAAAAAAGGAAGTGACAACATGTCACTCTCATATATCTTATAAATATAATAATTTTAATGTAGTGGTAAACATGATAAAACATTAAATATATATATTCTACAAAAATCTAATGAAATTATATACATCGTGTGAATTTATTTATAATTATAATATATTAAATAATTACCATTAATGATGACACGATATGGATGTATAAATTATTTTTTTAATAGAAATATAAAATCAATAGCTTTAAAACTATTAAACAAAATATAATATGAAATAATTAATTTCCTTTATTAATTTTTGATGTGAATAAGAAATTATAGGAGTGTATTAAATAATTTGGTTCTAATTTTTCTTTTGTGGGAATTTTATTTAAAGTCAGATAAATGAATAGTGTCAAAATAGAAATTATTGATATTTTACAAAAATATTGTATTATTAAATTATTTAAAAATCACAATAATATGTAAAAATTAAAATTTGAAAATTAAAATGTCTAAAATTTCATAAATTATATAATTATAGACAACCTAAAAAAATAATCATATATTTATAACCATTTAATATTAAGAATACTATTACCACAATGAAAATTAAATAGAATAAATAAGGATAAATCAAAATGATAGGGTTAAAAATAAAATAAAAAAACATTTAAATTTTATTGGTTGAGAGGATTATAACCCATACTCATTTTATAATAAAAATAATACACATTGGATGCATTTTAATTTAACAATTAATTAATATTAATTTAATAGTTTTTGTATTTTTAAAGGTGCCCCTCCACTCTCTTATAAGAGGGAACATCTCCTTCTCTTTAAATCACACCATTAAAGCCTTCTTTCTCAGTGAACCATAGCCCATTTCTTATCCAAACTTACATAACATCATCCCATATCCAAAACGTTTTTCATAAAGCCATCCTAAAGATATCTTTTGTGAAAATCAATAGGATATACTCGAAAAAGAAGAAAGTATTTTATTATGTCTTTCAAAATTCATTTTTTATTCTAATTCTTGTTATTATGTTTTTTACACACTAAAGGAATAAATATAAAATATTATACATTATGGGATGTTATTTTAATTACCATAAAACTTTATATCTCCTTTTATCCATCATATGAAAAACAATATCACCATGTGTGCGTACGTACGGATTACCGTCTCCACACTATGGTGTAATTTTTTATTCCACATTACTTAATTTGGATGGATATAATGATGAATATAATGGATTTAAATAATTAAAAATAGGATAATTGTTCATTATTATTAATATACCATCCAATTATATTCCATTTAACCATGAAGTGAATGATATATTAGCTTGTGCGTACGTACAACCTACCATCTCTACGACGCGATGCAATTCAATCTCTACATTTACCATTCAAGAATGATTATAAAGTACATATATTAAATAATAATGAAATATATTACATAATAATTCTATTTTATTTATGAATATATATATATATATATCAATTAATTTCTTCCATTCAATTCAAAAAATATACAGAAATAGCGTTCATGCGTACGTACGACTTACCGTCTCAATGAAAATTGTTTTCCATTTAATTTATTTGTCTATTATATATATTAATATATTTAATATTTATGATATATAAATAATTTTTACATTATGAAAGTAATTATATCATGATATAATTAATATTATCTATAATAACAAGTCAATACTTGTATGATAAGTAAACCAATTATTACCAAAAGCATTCCCTTAACATGGAATTGAAATATAAACATGTAATATAAAGTCATAACTGAATTATATATGATATAACAAACATTATTATGGTTTTGTTACAAGTTAATAATATTTTTAAACCCACCATATATGAGTTTTGGATATATATAGAAGAAATTGGACCTAAGGTAAGGGATAATTTTGCAATCTCAATTTTATCCATTATTTTTTATGTGTAAGTATTTACTGAGGTATATTTGTCATCCAAATTAATATTTCATAATTATGTACTATTATTTCAATTCCTCTATAATTTTTAAATTTTAAATTTTCAATTTAGTTAAATTTTATTAAACTTTATTAAAGGAATCTTCTATCGTTATTTTATTTGAGGTAAATTTTTACTCTTTCGAAAAAAGTATGAGGAGAGTGTTTTTTAGCTCATAAGGTGTGGAAGGATTTTTATAGTATCATGAAACCTAATTTATATTTATCATCCCCTATGAAAATTCAATTTTATTTTATAAAAAATTATTTTCCTTTAAATTTTCATGGAATTTTAAGAAAAAACGTTTTTGAAAAAGAAATGATATTTTCCTCAAGCATATAGTTCAAATGTTTTATCAAAATGATTTTCTATCAAAGATGACATAGGGTTATGTTTTAATCACTATTATTAAATTTTCATAATTGTTCATATGGTGGAATTATTTTTATAAAATCTATTTATTTTATATGAAATATGATGGAATGATATTTAAGAAACCCATTTAATTTCATGGGTTATGCTACGATGAATGATTTCTGTTTTTGGGGAACATGTAAGAATGATTTCAATATGAGATGAGGGTAACCTATATCTCCCTACAAAGAATTGGGTAATGATTTATATCTCATGTTATAGAAATTATTGGAATGTCTTGTAAATTCAATTTAGTAATATAGGGCTGAAATGGAAAGTAAATTTGGTTCATTAAAACATTGTTTGAACGACAAGTAAATTTGTTTCAAAAATACATGGCTGGAACGACAAGTAAACTCAATTCAATAATGAACGTTTTACACTATGATTTTAATTTATGAAATACCTTGGATACTATGGAAATAATTTTATATGATTATTTTTTTTCAATAATTCCATGTTTTATGCCATTGAAAATTCATCATGGTTTATGTTCCTTTATGATTTATGCCTTATGTGTTGTCATGATTTATTTCATGACTCATAATTTTTTTATTTAAACATTGTGTTCATGTTTTTACATTCTTATTTTTATTTTTTGTTTAGTGTTATCCATGATTAAATTTATTTATCATTTTATCTCACACATTTCATTTTTTATTTTCCCTAGGATATAAAGAAAGGTTTTAGGTAGGAAAAGAAAAGGGTAAGATCTTTATTGGAGATTTTGAAGACCTTTTACCAAGTTAGAAGAATGTGTTCCATGTTACCAAAGACACTAATCTAATATAGGCTTTGGGAGATAACTTCTCTAATGTATTATATATTCCTCAAATGAAATGTAATGTCAATGTACGTCATGTTTGGGTCGTTAGAGTTGGTATCACAGTGAATGTTTATTTAACCTTTGGAAACTAGGATGTGAATAATTTAGTGATATCCCTAGAGATATTTCTATGCTATGTTTAGGTATACCCTACGGGTAAGTTTAGCTAAAATTTAGAGTCCTATAATTATTGTAACGATCATGAATAACCTAGGATTAAACCTATGAAGTTTGATATTAAAGGTACCCCCCTTGATTAATGTTTTTTCCTTATATGATTTTTGCCTCTCAGGCAATGTTTTTAGTTTTAGAAAATGTATGAAACCAAAAGGAACCATTTTAGTTCTAGATTAGATGGGAAATTAAATGATTTTCCTCTTAATCAATCAAATTTTATAAGATCCCAAATATAGAATATTGTTTCTATGATCAAAAATCCTTCTAGTCTTACAAATGAACAAATGTGGGAACAATATTCTCTTGAATCATTCTTAAGGAAACATCCACCTTGTTTAAGTAGAATGACAGATCCACTAGTTACTGAGAATTCTATTTTTACCATTGAAAATATATTTTTCGTTAAGTGTTGTTCATAATGTGAAATGGTTAAGATGAGAACTTATTACATGGAAGGTAAAGTGAATTTGTGGGGGAACATTATCAAGAATAATAGGCAACAAGATAAAATTGACCCCATGGATTGAGATGAGTTTAATAACTTATTTTTTATTATGTACCTTCATCATATTCATCTTTCTAAAAGAGTGACTGAAATATTTTTTCTATCTCATGGTTATGATAAGAAAAGAAATATATAATTAAAATGAAACTATAAAAAATACAGAGAAAACAATATTATATTTTATTTACACTAAATGTGTGGAAGGACACATGGAGAAAATTGTATCAAAGAGACTTATAGATGTTTTAATTGAGGGAAAGAAGTTCATCGAGCATTTTATTTCAGATTTAATTGGAATAAAAAAACCTCCAAAGAGTGAACCTTGCACAAATTTGGGTTACAAGTGTATGGAAATGGAGTATTATACAATCCAATGCGCTAATGCTATAGTTATTAATGATTATCAATGTCAATATCCACTTAAGTCCCAAGAAAAAGGAAAATCACATGAAATAAGTATTGGAGATGCTGTGTATGACAACAAAATGCTGGAATTATTTAGTGTTTATGCAATGGAATTCCAAAATAGTGTTATAGAATATCATTTATAGTATTATGGAATATGGGAATATCTATGTATTGGTTCATTGTGGTTTTCAATATGTATATGGTATTGGTGAGCATGAAAAGTGATTGAAATATTTTTGGAAATCACATGATATGTGCATAATGAAGAGATAAGGTAATAATATAATGGTTGATAGTATTAATGACCACATGACTGGTATGGGGACAATGTGATATCATGGTTTTTAGTATCTTGAAATTTTGGTAATATCAAAGTTTGGAAAGAGTTAATTTTTATACAATTCATATTTTCTCTATGGTTCTATGGTAATTCATGTTATTATCATGTTTCAAGTGAATATATGATTATATAAATCACATGTTTTGAATGTGACACGCAATAACTACCTTATGTGATATGCGAGGTAAATGTCAAGTCTATTTAGTTCACCTATTTCTAAAGTTTTATATTTCTAGTTTTTGGAAGGATTGTAATGTTATCCATTTATGGATATCCTATGTTATTATCAAGATGATGTTTGTTAGATCAATATATTACCTCACTATACGTAGAATAATGCATATTTTATTATTTATGGTAACAGATTTGTTGAGAATGATAGAATAACCTATTATTTTATCACATGATCTCTTAACACATCAAGAATAAAAAATTCAACTTCATTTCATTGAATAAGAGATGAAGTGTAAATTTTCAAGGCATGGCCAATGATGATATTGTACTGAAATCAGTATATTATTTATTCCCATGTTATTCAACTTTATGAAAATAATATAGAAAAAAATTATCCTTGTACTTTCTTTTCTGATGAATCAGATGGTCCCTTAAATCATCTCATATTTATGGCTTTCTGATTTTTTAACTTTCTACAAACCTTGTTCTCTATCACTATTTAACAAAACATTATGATTATATTTTTCTTCCATATCTATGTTTTGACATCCCACCCATGTTCCCCTATGTGGAAACTGAGTGATGATTTACTTTAGAAAACTATTAAGTTTATAAGTTTCCTTTTTAAAATGAATCTTTATTATTTCTTTTTATGATGTGGGATTCAATGAAAGAAAATTTCAAGTTGTAAACCTTTTATAACCCCAAAAAAGATTTAGGTAGAAATTAATTTTAAGGGGGTATAACGTAAATCCACAATAATTGACGAGATAGATTCATTTTAATTTCTTTGATGTCTTGTGTTGTATGATAATCCATGATTAGTTTGCACTCTATGTAACACTGTATTAGCTTTCAGTATAAGAAACACTATACTTGTCTTGTGTCACACATAGTATCAAGTTCTTATGAAAGAATTAATTTCATGAAAAATGAGTATATATTTTTTTCAATGTCTAAAATAACAATTTTTTGATTATGTTATACACAACACCAAAGTATGGTTGAATTAAACACAGCACTTACTTTACATAAATTACATGCAAAGCTTGCGTTGTACGTAATATCATGTTTCACTAAACAATGATATATTATTTTATTATTTTAGAAGATATAAACTATATTTTATGGATATTATTAACCATATTTTTAATTTTATATAACATTAAATTTAATATTATGTATTTCCTAGAAAAATATATAAGAACAAATTCATTTTTTTCAGATAAAAGAAGTATTTTAAAAATAGTTTCACCTCCTCTTGATGGTGAAGCCTTTTTTAAATCATGTTTTTGAAAATTTTATAATTAATTTTTGACATAATAAACTTATTATTTGAAATAGGGACATCAGAATTTACATTGGATTAATTTTTGGTATTTTTCTAATAAGATTCATAGATTAATAAATATTGAAAAATACTGTATTTTAATTCAAAATTCGCTTTTCATCTAATTTATTTATCTAGTCAGATTATATTTATAATTGTTTTTAAAGTGTAATTGGATTATTTTTTATCATTTAATACAATTTTTTTATTTTTATGTACTTTTACTTTTAAATTGGACGTAAAAACATGTTAATATTTTGATACTTTTTACATCATAAAAAACCCACTTCCTAGTTTTGAGAACGAGAATTAATATTAAATTAATTACTAAAAATTTTGTGGTTTGAATTTTGAAAAATGTATTCCATATTTGGAATAAGTGGGTGTAAATTATTTTAAAAGGATACTTCAATTTTTGGGATATTATGAATAATTACTACAATAATTTTTATTTACCAGTGTTAAAGTTAACTCAGGTAAATTTGGGTAAACAATAAAATAAAGATAATATAATTATTTTGACACCTGAAAAAATCATATTGGCTGAATTAAATTATACCAATATCAACTAAGGGTCATAATATATTAATTTAATTAAATTTTGTCCATGAAATTGATTTAATTAAATTAAAACAAAATAAAGTGACAATAAGTCACTCTCATATATCTTATAAGTATAATAATTTTATTGGAGTGATAAACATGATTAAACATTGAAAATAAATAGTCTAAATAAAGATAATGAAATTATATATATCATTTTAATTTATTTAGAATTATTATATATTAAATAATTACCATTAATTTTGACACAATAGTATTGTACAAATTTTTTGTTCTAATAGAAATATCAAATAAATAGATTTAAAAATATTAATTGAAATGTAATATGAACTAATTAATGTGGTCCACGAAATTTTTAAATTCCTATAACATCTTAGGAGTGTATTAAATATTTTATTTCGAATATATATTCTGTGTGGACACTATTTAAATTCAAATAATTGAATAGTGACCAAATTGACATTATTGATATTTTATGAAAATAACATATTATTAAATAATTTAAAAATAACAAAAATATGTAAAAATTAAAAAGTGAATATTATAATGTCTAAAATATCCAAAACTATCCAATTATATACAATTTACAAGGCATTAGTATATTTTTAGTACAATTTACTATTTAGAACATTATTACAAAAATTACAATTAAATAGATTAAATAAGGATTAATCAAAATGATAAGGTTTGAAATTTAATAAAAACATGTATAAATTTTATTGATTAAGATAATTTAGACCCATACACATACTATATTCTAAATAATACACTTTGCAAATCAAAAGGTGATATAAGAAAATGAGGTAATTATTTTATCACCTCTTTCAAAATTATTTTCTTCTTATACTTCCAATTCTTATGTTGTTTCCATACTATAGTAATAAATCCAATATATTATATATTTTTATATGAAAGTTTAATTATGGAACAATTTTAAACATCCTTTTATAAATCCTAGGAAAAACAATATCACCAAGTGTGTGTATGTAAAGCTTACCGTCTCCAAGCCATTTTGTAATTTTTTATTCAACAATACCTAATTCGGATAGTTATAATAATGAATATGATGGATTAAATTATTTAATATAACATGATATTTATTTTTTATAAAAAAATATACCATTAAATTCAATATCATTTAACCATTTAGTGAATGATATCGTCCATCATGTGTCTGTACGGCCTAATTTCTCAACGACGCGATGAGATTCATTTTCCCCATTAACCATTCAAGAATGATTATAAGGAATATATAATAAATAACAATTAAATATATGAAATAATAATTCTACTGGATATATATATATATATATATCATTTAATTTACTCCATCTAATTCAATAAGTAAACGAAAACAATGTTCAGGGGTACGTACGGCCTACCGTCTCCATGAATGGTGTATTCCATTATATATATATATATCTATTATATATATTTATATTATAAATATATAGGTTATATAAATATTTTTTTAAATTATTTAAGTAACTAGATCATGATCTATGTAACAATATCAATAATAAAAAGTCAAAACATGTATGATACATTAAATGATATTTACCCAAAACACCACTTTAACCTAGAATTGATAAATAAACGAGAAATATAAAGTAATAGGTGAATCATATATGAAATAATAAATATTATTATGGTTCATTTACAAGTTAATAATATTTTAAAACCCACCATGTAGGAGTTCCGGACACATATAGAATAAATCAGACCTAGGTAAGGGATAATTTTTCAATCTCATTTTTATGAGAGATTGTTTATATGTAAGTATTTACTTGGTTATATTTATCATTCAAATTAATGTTTCTTAATTATTTAATATTATTTATATTGTTATATAATATTTTAAAGTTAATTTTAAACTTTTTTTATGTTTTTTTAAACATTATGAAAGGAAACTTTTTTCATTATTCGATTTAAGGTAATGTTTTACTCTTCCGAAAAAGTATAAGGAGAAATTTTTTTAACTTATATGACATGAATGAATTTTTATGATTTCATTAACCCTTATTTCCATGAATTATACTTAACATTATTTCATGATTATTTTCAAATAATTTTTTTTTAAAATTTCTTGGAATTTTGATAAAAGATAACGTTTTTGAAAAAGAAAGGATATTTTCCTCAAGAATTATGATCAAATGTTTTATTAAGATTATTTTACATCTAATATGACTTAGGGTTATGTTTCACTCCCCATTCTTAATATGAATTTCTTTTTATTAATATGTTATTAATTTTATTAAATCAATTTCTTTTATATGTATTATCATTGAATGATGTTTAAGAAACCCATTTTATTTCCTGGGTTGTGTTACGATAAATTATTTATGTATTTGTGACATATGTAAGAATGATTTCACAATGAGAGGGGTGGGACCTATATCTCCCTCCAATGCATTGGGTAAATATTTATATCTCTTGAGATACACATGTATATAATGTTAATTAATTATAGTTCAGTAATAGATGGTTGGAACAAAAAGTTAATACAGTTCAGAAATACATGGCTTGAATGGCTAGTAAATATAGTTTAGTAATACATGGTTGGAATAGAAAGTTAACCTAGTTTAGTAATGGACTTTTCCACTATGATGGTCTTGGAATAAATTCCTTGGCTACTATAGAAATAATATTATGTGTTTATTTTCGTACCACAAATCCATGTTTTATAAAAATGCTATTTTATCATGGTTAATGTTCCTTAATGACCTATGACTTAGTTGATTTCAATATTTATTTAATGTATCAATATTTTGATATCTAAACATTATGTTAATGTTTTTACATTATTATTTTTATTGTTTGTTTTATGTTATCATTGTTTACCCTTACTGATCATTTAAGTTCATCCTTTTTATGTTTTCTTTTACCCATGATATAAATTTAGGTTTTAGGTAGGGAAACAAAAGGGGGTGATCTTCATGGAATATTTTGAATATCTCTTACCAAGATAGAATAATATGTTCCATGTTTTGAAAGAAACTAAACTAATAGGGTATTTGGGAGTCGATTTGTGTAATTTAATATGTATTCCACAAAATAAATGTAATGTCCACGTATGTCAATCTTGGGTCATTAGAGTTGGTATCAAATTGAATGTTTAGTTTGAATTTGGAAACTAGGATGCAAAACCATTAGTGATATCCTTAGAGATATTTCTAAGGTATGTCTAAACATGTCTCTAAAGGTAATTCTAACTATAGGTCACAATCCTAGAATTATCATAAAGATCATGAATATTCTAGTATTAAAGCTAAGATGTTAGAGATTTAATGTACTCCACCTTGATTATATTGATTAAAAAGTATTATTTTTTCCTCTCACACTATCCCTTTTCAGTTTTATAAAATGTATGAAACCAAAAGGAACCAATTTAATTCTGAATATAATGGGAAATGCAAGGTTTTCCTTTCAAAACAACTAAATGTTATGAGATCCTCATTAAAAAATATTGTTTCTATAATGGAAAATCCAACTGGGCTTCCAAAAGACCAAATAAGGGAACAACACTCTCTTGAATCTTTCTTAAGGAAACATCCACCATATTTTAGTGGAATGACCGATCCAATAGTTTTTGGGAAATTTATTTGTACCGTTGAAAATATATTTTTTATTCTCAAATGTTTAGAATGTGAAATGATTAAGTTGGGTACTTATTTCAAGGAAGGTAAAGCGAATATATAGTGGAAATTTATCAAGAATATTAGGCAATAAGACAAAAATGACTCTATGGATTGGGATGAGTTCAAGAACTAATTTTTCAGTATGTTCCTTCCTCATATTATTGTTAAAAAAATAGAGATTATTGACTCTCATCTATCTCTTGATTGTGATAAGAAAAGAGGTGTTGAATTCAAAGGAAACTATAAAAATTAGAGAGAATAGAATATGAGATTTTCTTTATGATTAAAGTGTGGAAGGGTGCATAGTGTAAATTGTATTAAGGGGTTTGATAGATGTTTTTATGTGTGGGAAGATGGTCATAGAGCATTTTACTACAGATGTAATGGGAATAAATATAAATCCCCAAAGAGTGCACCTCGTAAAAACCCGAGTTAAAAGTGCAAGGAAATGGGGAATTATGATAACCAATGCCCTAATCCAAGGTTTATGGATGATTATATAAGTCAAAAAACTCTTAAGGCCAATGAAAAAAGAAAATCACCTGTGATCACTATCGTAGATATTGAGTATGATAAAAATGTGGTAGAATAATTAAGTGTTTATGTAATGGGATTCCAAAACAATGTTGTTTAATATCATTTATAGTATTATTGAATATGGTAATATCTATGTATTGGTCCATTGTGGCTTTCCTAAAGTATATGGTATCGGTAACCATGAAAAGTTATTGATATATTTTTGGAAAGAACATGGTATGTTAATAATGATGGGATAAGGAAATCGTGAGATTTTTAAGAGTATTAATGACCTTATTACTGATATGGGGAAAAAGTGATATGATGGTTTGAGTATATATAATTTTTGGTATTTTTGTTGTGTGAAACGAGTTAATTTTGAAAAAATGCATGTTTTCCCTAAGGTTCTAGGGTAATTCATGATACTATCATATTTAAAAATAATACACGATTAAGGTATTCACATATTTGGAATGTGACAACCAAGAACTACCTTATGAGATATGGAAGATAAATGTTAAGTCGGTTTATTTCACCTATTTCTAACGTTTTATAATTTCAGTTTTTGGAAGGATTGTAATTTTATCCATTTATGGATTGTATAATTTATATTCCAGTTTATGTTTTTTAGATTAATATATTACCTCACTATAGGAGGACTGATGCATATTATATTTCTTATACAAAGTTTTTTGTTGAGACATATGGAATTACATATAATTCTATCACATGATCTATTAACACTTTAAGAATGAAAAATTCCACTTCATTTCATTGAATAATAGATTAAGTGGAAATTGTTCAAGGTAGGGCTAATGATGATATTATACTAAAATCTAGTAAGTATTTCTTTTAATGTCATTCAACATTCTGAAAATTATCTTAAAAACCATAAATGTTATCATTCTAACTTATTATCCGATTAATCAGATGGACCCTTAAATCATTTCAAATTTATGTATTTATGATTGTTAACATTATCCTAACATTGTTCTCTATCTCTATCCATTAGAACCTAATGGCTATATTTTTCTTCTATATCCATGTTTTCTATTCCCTCTAATGTTCTCCGTTGTGGAAACCAAGTGATGAGTTACTTTATGTAACCATTATGTTTATAACTCATCGTTTTAAACATAAGTTTTAGTATTCTTTTTAACGATGTGGGATACTATGAAAGAAACTTTCAAGTAGCAAACCTTTAAAACCCTGATGAATTTTGAGGGAAAAATTCATTTTAAAAGGGTATAATATAAAACCTTTATATTTTATGAGATAGATTCTTTTAAATTTATTTTATGTCATGGGTTATATGCTACAACAAGATTATCATGCTCTATATGCAAAATTGTATTATCTTGCAGTGTACGCATCACTATACTTTGCTTGTGTTACACACAATTACGAGTTCTTATGATAAAATTCAGGTCACACAACACTGAGTGTAGTTTCATTCAATTCATAATATAAATATTCTTGGATAATGTTATATACATCACCAAATAAATCTTTAACTAAATGAAACATTGAATTGGTCTGAATTGCACGCAAGAGAGACCTTCCTCGATAGCTTGCACTGTATGCAATACCGATTTTCACTAAGCAATGATATATTATATTATTATATAATGGGATGTAAAATAGCCTTTACAGATATTATTAACAACATTTTCAATTATATATAACATTTAAATCCATCTTATTTTTTTTCTAAAACATTATATAAGAACAAATTCACTTTTTTGGAAAAAATAAGTATTTTTCAAAAAATAAAATTTTACTGCCTTTAAATGGATAACCCTTTATAAAATATATTTTTTTAAGATTTTATAAGTTCTATTTTATGTAATATTGTCATTAAATGGAATAAGGACATAATAATTTACTTTGGTTGATTTTTTCGTATTTTTCTGATAAAATTCTTTTTTTAACGAATAGTAAAAAATACTTAATTTTTATTCAAAACATCATTTTCAACTATTATATTTATATAGTTAGATTAATGTTTTAATTTGTTTCAATGTGTAATTGGATTATTTTTTTATCATTTTATCCAATTTTGGTCATTGTAAGTAATTTTACATTTTAATTAGATATAAACACATATCAATCTTTTGAAATATTTTAATTCTAAAAAATCCCCCCTTCTGGTTTTAACAATGAAAACTAATTTTAAACTAATTAATGCAACTTTTTTGTATTTTATTTTGAATAATTGATTCCATATTTTGAATCAATGGAACCAAATTATGTTAAAATGTTAATATTAATTATTTTTTGATATTATGAATAGTAACAACGATAATTTTAATTTACCAGATTTAAAGGTAAATCAGATAACTTAGGGTAACAAAAAATATGATAAAGATAAAAAAAATAGACTAAAATCTGAAAAATATTTTTGGGATGAATTAAATTCTAAAAATATTACTTGAGGGTTTTAATTGATTCATTTAATTGACTTTCCTCTATGAAAGTGATGTAATTATAATTTAAACAAAATAAAGTGACAACATGTCACTCTCATATATCTTATATGTATAATAATTTTAATGTAGTAATAACCTAGATAAAACATCAAAAATAAATAGTCTCTAGAAATATAATGAAATTATACACATCATGTGAATTTATTTATAATTTTTATAGATTAAATAATAAAAATTAATGATGAAACAATAATGATTTAGAAATTATTTTTTTAAAAGAAATATCAATGAAATGGTTCTGAAAATATTAAAACAAATAAAATATGAAATGATTATTGCTATCCATAAATATTCCATCCAACATTGAAATTTTATGAGTATATTAAATATTTTGGTTTGAATTTTTCTTTTTTGTAGATTTTAATTAAATATAGTTAAATGAATAGTGTAAAAATTGACACTATTGGTATTTTACACAAATAACAAATTATTAAATTAATTAAAAATCAAAAAAAAATTGAAAATTGAAAATTTAAAATTATAAGATTTACCATGTCATAAATTATTCAATTATGAAAAATTGAAAACACATATGTAAATATTTCTAACCATTTAATATTTTGAATATTATTACCATAATAAATATTATATAGATTAAATAAGGATAAATCGAAATTGTAATTTTATATATAAAATTAAAACACGTCTAAACATTACTGTATGAGAGGATATCAACACATTATCATCTTATATTTTAAATAATCCCCTTTGGATTCATTCTAATTTAATAAATAATTAATATTGATTTAAAAAATTTGGTATTTCTAATGGTGTCACTCCCCTCTCTTATAAAAGAGCACATATCCTTCTCTTTTAATCACATTTTTAATGCCATTTTCCTTGAAAAAATACAACCCATTTCCAATCCCATCCTCCATAAATTCATCATAGAGGCCACACTTCGGGCCTAAATCCATCCTAAGGATACATTTTGTGCAAATAAAAAGTAGACACTCATAAATGAGGTAATTGTTTTATCACCTCTTAAAAACATATTTTCTTATTCTAATTCCTATTCTAGGGTTGTTTCCATAATAAATTAATAATTAATATATCTTATACATAATGAGATTTTACTATAATTATTTTATAACTTTATACATTCTTTTATGCATCCTCTGAAAAAAAAATATCGCCATGCGTGAGTACGTACTGCTTACCGTATCCATGTCGTGGTGTAATTTGTGGATAAAAAATACCTAATTTGGATGGGTATAATTATATTTATAATGTATGTAAACAATAAATATAATATTTATTTTTTTGTAATTAATATACCATCCAATTCCATATCATTTAACCATTATGTGAATTATATCGTCACTCGGGCATACGTACGACCTATCGTATCCACGACGCGATTAAATTAATTCTCCATGTTAACTATTCAAAAATTATTATAAAGTATATATAATAATTAATCATGAATCAAATTACAAAATAATTATAATTGATTTATTTATATATATATATATATATATAATTTAATTTTTTCTTTTCAATTCTATAAGGAAATTGAAACAGTGTTCCAGCATTCATACGACCTACCATCTCCATGAATGGTGTATTCCATTTCATTTTTCTATATGTTAAATATATTTATATACTAAATATTCATGATATAAAACATTTTTTACAAGATATAAGTATTTAATTCCTTATATAAGTTATAAGATCAAGAATAACAATTCAAAACACCTATGATAAATAAAACAATTGTTACCCAAGACATTTTATTATCACATAATTGATAAATAAATGGGTAATATAGAGTCATAAGTGAATCATATATGATATAATAAATATTATTATGGTTATGTTGCAGGTTAATAATATATTTAATCCAACTATACATACTTTTAAGACAAAATTGAAGAAATCAGACCTAAGTTAGAAGGCAATTTTGAAATATCATGTTCATTCGAGATTGTTCATAAGTAAGTATTTACTATGGACGATTTATCATCCAAATTATTGTTTCCTAATTATGTAATATTATTTCCATTATTCTAAAAAAATTTAAAGTTAATTTTTCCATTTGGTGAAATTTTATTAAACGGTATGAAAGCAATCTTTTGTTGTTATTCTATCTGAGGTAATTTTTGAATCTTTTTAAAAAAGTCCAAGGATAATGTTTTTTAACTTATATGTAATGAAAGGATTTTTATGGTTTCATGACATAGTATTTCCATGAAGAATCCTATATGTGGTTTCATGTTTATTTTCAACTAAATTCTTTTCTTTTAAAATTTCATTGAATTTGTAGAAATGAAAAATGTTCCTGAAAAAGAAAGGATATTTTCCTTAAGAATTTAGTTTGAATATTTCATCAAAATTATTTTTGATCTAATATAAAATAGGGTTATGTTTCTATCCTTACAAATAAATTGATTTTATTGTGTTTATGAAATAATTATTTTTATGAAATCAATTTATTATATATGTATTATGAGGGAATGGTGTTTAAGACACCCATTTTATTTCATGGGTGATGATATGATGAATGATTTATGTTTTTGTGTCACATGTAAGAATTATTTCACTACGACAATGCTATGAACATTTTATCCCCCAAATGCATTGGGAAAAAATTTATATCTCATGAGATAAAAATGGATGGAATGAAAAGTAAATTTGATTCAGCAATAGAGGTCTGGAACAAAAAATAAATCTGGTTCAGTAATACATTGCTTGATCGACAAGTAAATATGGTTTCGTAATACATGGCTGGAATGGAAGGTAAACCCAGTTCAGTAATGGAATTTTTCCACTATGATGTTCATGGTAGAAATTCCTTTGATACTATGGAAATCATATTATTTGTTTATTTGTTTTCCAAAATTCCATGTTTTATACCAGTGCTATTTTATCACTGTTAATGTTCCTTTATGATCTAATCAAAACACAATGTTAAGATTTATTTCATGACTCAAGATCATGATATTTAAAATATATATTCATGTTTTTATATTGTTATGTTTATTGTTTGTTTTATTTTCCACATGTTTACCCTTACTGAGAATTTTGGCTCACCCCTTTTATGTTTTCCTTTCCCCAGGATATAAAGAAAGGTTTTTGGTTGGAAAAAGAAGAATAAGATATTTATGGGATATGATGAAGATCATTAACCAAGTTATAATAATGTCTTCTATGATTACAAAGATACTAAACTAATACGGTATTTGGGAATCTATTTTTATAATGTATTAATTATTCTGAAAAATAAATGTAATGTCTATAGACCTCAAGTTTCGGTCATTAGATTTGGTATTAGATCAAAGGTTTCGTCAACCATTTGAAACTAGTATAGGAAATGTTTAGTGAGATCCCTATAAATATTTCTAAGGTATGTCTTGGGATTTACCTAAGGGTATGTCTAACTATAAGTTATAGTCTATGAATTATGGTAACAATCATGAATATCCTGGGATGAAACCTAAGATATAAGAGATTGAATGTACCCCCCCTTGATTATGTTGTTTTCCTATTATGATTTTTTCCTCTCACACAATTCTTTTTGGGGTTTAGACAATCGATAGAACCCAAAAGAATCATGTTAATGATGGATGTGATGGGTAGTGCCATGATTGTCCTCTTAAACATTAAAATTTTATGGGTTCCAAAATATTGAATCTTGTTTTTATGACTTCAAATATTACTAGGCTTACAAATGAAGAAATTTGGAAACAATGTTATCTTGAATCTTTCTTAGGGAAACATGAACACTATTTTAGTTGAATGACTGATAAACTAGTTTCTGAGAAGTGTATTTGTACCATTTAAAATATATTTTTTATTCTCTATTGTTCAGAATGTGAAAAGGTTAAGTTGGTCACTTATTTCTTAGAAGGTAAAGCCAATCTGTGGTGCAACATTATCAAGAATATGAGGCAAAAATATTAAATTGACTATATGGATTGTGATGAGTTAAAGAACTCATTTTTCAGTATGTACCTTCCTTATATTTTTCTTAACCAAAGGAATATTATAGTTTATAATCTATCTCATGGTTATGATAATAATAGAAGGATATAATTCAAAGGAAATAAAAAAATTATGGAGAAAATAATATTATATTTTCTTTATGCTCAATGTGTGGAAGGACAAGTGGAGGAAATTGTATTAAGAGAAGTGATATATATTCTAAGTGTTGGAAAGAAGGTTATAGAGATTTTTAATACTGATGTAATGGGAATAAACAAAAAACTCAAAAGAGTGAACCTACCACAAATCAGGGTACCACTTTTAAGGAAATGGGGAATTATGCTAACCAATGCTCTGATCTATGGGCTACGGATGATTATCGATGTCAATAACCTCTTAAGTCCAAAGACAAAATGAAATCACTTGCGATCACTACTGAAGATGTTGATTATGACACTAAAGTGGTTGAATGATTGAGTGTTTATATCATAGGATTCCAAATAGTGTTATAGAATATCTTTTATATTATTACGGAATATGGGAATATCTATGTATTGGTCCATTGTGGTTTTCTATAAGTATACATTATTGGAAACCGCGAAAAGTGATGGAAATGTTTTGGGAAAGAACATAATATGTGAATAATGAAGGGATAATGAGATAATGATATGTTTAATAGTATTAACTGCCACATGACTGATATGAGGACTAAGTTATATCATGGTTTGAGTGTATATATTTTTTGGTGTTTTGGGTGTGTGTAGAGAGTAAATTTTGACATAATTTATGTTTTCACTATGGTTCTATAGTAATTCATGTTATTATAATGTTCCAATAGAATACATGATTAAGATATTCACGTTTCTGGAATGAGACAACCAAGAACTAACTTATGAAATATGGGTGATAAATGTAATGGAAATTTAGTCCACCTCTTTTGGAAGTTTTATATTTTCATTTTTTTGATGTAATGTAATGTTATCCATTAAGGATAGTATATGTTTTATTCTTGTTGAAGACTGTTAGATTTATATATTACCTCACTATAGGTTGACTAATGCATATTTGATTTCATATGCTATAAGTTTTCTTGAGACAAATAGAAAGAAATATCGTTCTATAACATGATCTATTTATAATTCAAGATTAAGTAATTCAACATAATTTCCTTGAATTAGAGATGAAATGGATATTTTTCAAGGCATGACCAATAATGAGATTGTACTGAAATCAAGTGAATATTTCTCCTCATGTTCTTCAACATTAGGAAAATGATTATGAAATCCAAAAATGTTTTCCAAGTACCTTGTAATCTGACGAATAAGACTATCCCATAAATCATCATTGATTTATGGCATTCTGATTGTTAACTTTCTCTTAATGTTGTTCTCTATCACTATCTATCAGAACATGATAGGTATATTTTTCTACCATATCCATGTTTTCGTATCCCAGCAATGTTCTCCTATGTGGAAACCATGTGATGAGTTACTTCAAGAAAGTGTTATGTTTATAACATTCCTTTTTAAAATGATGTTTTAGTATTCCTTTTTACGATTTAGATTTCTATGAAAGAAACATTCAAGTATTAAACCTTTTATAACCTCGACATATTTAAAGGGTCAAATAAATTTTAAGGGGGGTATAATGTAACACCCTAGGATTTTATGAGATGGATGATTTTAATTTCATTGATTTCATTTGTTGAATTCTAAACCACGATTTGTTTTCATTATACGCACCAACATATTAGCTTGCAGTATACGCAACAGTATTCTTGGCTTGTTTTATACACAAATTTAAGTTCTTATAATATAATTCATTTCATGAAACACTTAATATATATTTTTTCAATTTATAAAATAACTATGTTTGGTTTATGTTATACACAACACCAAAGGAATCTTTCACTAAATGAACTTGTGACTTTTCTTTCATTACACACAAGAGAGATCTTCCTCGAAATCTTATGTTGTACGTAATACTGAGTTTCACTATAAAATGATATATTGTATTATTATTTAGGAGGATATAAATTATATGGTATGAAAAGTATTAACCCCTTTTTTAAATTCATATTACATTAATATTAATCTTATGTATTTTTTAGAAAATGATATAAGAACAAATTCTATTTTTCAGATAAAAGAAGTATTTTTCAAAAAATACAGTTTTACCACATTTTGATGGAATCCCCTTTATTAAATCATGTTTTTGAAAATTTTATAATTCATATTGGACATAATAAACATCTTCATTGGAATAGGGATATCAAAATTTTCATTGGTGTTTTTTAGTATTTTCTTGATAAAATTCATATAATAATGAATAGTGAAAAATACTGCATTTTAATTCAAAACTATCTTTTCATTTAATTTATTTATATAGATAGATTTTAGTTTTAATTGGTTTTAAAATGTAATTTTATTATATTTTCATCATATAATTCAATGTTTGTAAATGGATGTAATTTAAATTTTAAATTGCACATAAACACATGTCAATATTTTGATAGTTTTTACTTAATAAAAAACCCGCTTTCTGGTTTTGAAAAATGGGAATTAAATTTAAATTATTTATAGCAACTTCTGTGTTTGGAATTTTAAAAAATGTATTATATATTTGGAATTAGTGGGTCCATATTATTTTAATAGGTTAATTATATTTTTTTGGATATTATGAATAGTATATAAAGAATTTTTTTTTCATCATTAAAGGTAAATAAAGTTAATTATGGTAAAAAAGAATATATTAAAGATTATAAAATTTCCCAAACTACTGAAAAAATCCAATTGGATGAATTAAATACTGAATATAACATTAAAAAATTTTATTCAACAATATTTAATTTTTATGAGTATAATGATGAGTATAATGGATTTAAATACATATATAACAAGATAATTATTCAGAATAATTATTATACCATCCAATTCCATATCATTTAACCATTAAGTGAATGATATCGTCACTCATGCGTAGGTATGGCCTATTGTCTCCATGACGCGATAAGATACATTCTCCACATTATTAATTAAAAATTGATTATAAAGATTATATAATAAGTAATAATTGAATGTATAATATAATAACTCTAATGGATATATATATATATATATATATATATATATCATTTATTTACATCAATTAAATTAAATAAGGAATCTAAAACATCGTTCATGTGTTAGTACGGCCTACCGTCTCCATGAACAGTGTATTCCATTTCATTTATCTATCTATTATATATATTTATCTACTTAATATTTATGATATATAAATTATGTTTTACATTCTAAAAGTAAGTAAATCATTATCTATGTAATAAGATCAAGAATAAAAAGTCAAAACATGTATGATAAATAAAACAGTTATTACCCAAAATGTTCCTTTAACGTGTAATTGATAAATAAACGGGTAATATAAAGTCAAAAGTGAATCATATATCATATAATAATTATTAATGTTATTCCATTACATGTTAATAATTTGTTAAAACCCACCATATACGATTTTTGGATATATATAGAAGAAATATGACCTAAGGTAAGGGAAAAGTTTAAAATCTCATTTTTATCCGAGATTGTTTATACGTAAGTATTTGTTGGGGTGCATTTATCATCCACATTCATGCTTCCTAATAATGTAATATTATTTCTATTCTTTTATAATTTTTTAATGTTAAATTTTTCCTTGGGGGAAATATTATTAAATTGTATGAAATGAATCTTTTATCGTTATTCGATTTGAGTTAATTTTTGACTCTTCTAGAAAAAGTACAAGGATAATGTTTTTATAACTTATACAACATGAAAGGATTTTTACGGTTTCATAACACCTTTTTTCTATAAAGATTACTCTTTTTGATTTCATGTTTATTTTCATCTAAATTCATTTCTTTTAAAATTGTGTGGCATTTTGAGAAATGGAAATGTTTTTAACAAAGAAAGTTAATTATTCTCAAGAATTCAGTTCAAATGTTTTATCAAAATTATTTTCCATCTTAGATGAAAAAGGGTTATGTTTTTTCCTTATCATTAATTTGATTTGATTATGTTCATGATGGAATTATTTTTATGAAATCCATTAATTTTATATGGATTATGATAGAATTATGTTCAAGAAACCTATATTATTTCATGGGTTATGCTATGATGAATGATTTAGGTTTTTGTTGAATATGTGAGAATTATTTCATTATGAGATGGGTGGGACCTATATCTTCCTCTAATATATTTGGTAAATATTTATATCTCATGAGATTTAAATGAATCAAATGACAAGTAAATCCAGTTGCATAATAAAGGGATGGAACATCATGTAAATAAAATTCAACAATACATGGTTGGAACGACCAGTAAATCTGATTCAGTAATACATGGTTAGAACGAAAATTAATCCCAGTTAAGTAATTGACTTTATCCACTATGATGGTCTTGGAAAAAATGTTTGGGATACTATGGAAATCATATTATGTGCTTATTTGTTTCATAATTCCATGTTTTTTTTCCAATGACATTTTATCATGGCTAGTGTTCCTTTATGATCTATGCCTTAAATACTATCATGATTTATCTCATGACTCAAGATTTCAATATTTAAACATTATGTTCAGGTTTTATTATTCTTATGTTTATGGTTTCTTTTAAGTTAACTAAGGTTACCCTTATTGATAATTTGAGCTCACCCTTTTTATATTTTCTTTTTCCCAAGATATAAAGAATGGTTTTTTGTAGGATAATAAAAGGAGAAGATCTTTATGAGAGGTTTTGAAGATATTTCACCAAGTTATAAGAATTTGTTCCAATTTTAAAAAGACACAAAACTATTGTAGTAATTTGGTGTCTATTTATGTAATTTATTAATTATTCTGCCAAATAAATGTACTTTCCATATACACCATGCTTGGGTCATTATATAGAAGAGATTACTTGGGAATAGTAAACCCATATGCATGTCCAGTACCGATAGTTGTTTTGAGTTTTCCCTTGTTTTTCCGTACCTTGTGATGTAATTTTTGAACTTTGTTTTATGAAATAAGTTGGTTCTCTTGGGTTGAATTGTGTGTAGTGTAATGTGTGACGATGTCCTGGCATGTTAAATGGGTAGGACCATATTCATAATTAAGTTTCAATATTTGCGATGTGATTAAACCCATGTGGGAGAGTCAGGGTCTCCCAGATCGAATAGTATATTGACATGGAAAATAAAATCCCCTCATTCATATGTATTGGAGGGAATAGTTTTTGTGCTTGTGTGGGAATATTTCTGTCGGTTGGGATAAAATATATCATAGGGGGTGTTCTTAGATACTGATTTTTTACTCTATATTTCGAACAACACAATGTGGTTTATCATTGAACATTTATGTTAGTAGTAGTGTTCCAACCATGAGTCATGAAAAGCATTTCTATATTCCTATACTTTATCCCCTTTAAAATTTTCATTGATATAAAATGAGTTTAATACTATATTTAATGGTTTTTGTAGCCGTTTCAAATTATATCTATCTTCGAAAACCCTGAATCTTCCTTTGACTTTAAATTATCATTATCTCCATCAATATCTTCCTTTAATGGATTTTGAAAACTTTTCCTCCCATTTATTTATGATTTGGTCCTTTGAAATCTGAAATATTTTCTTCCTTGTGTTCTTCCCTTTTTCTTGGTGCAAGACACCCCAAACCATTCTCCCCCCCTAAGGATTCATTCAATTATACTATAGCCTTTGGATCTTGTTTTCCCTAGAGGCTCTTCCTACTACATGTGCACCCCCTACTTTAGTGCAACTAAGAAGTGTCAATCATATCCTTACTTGTAGGTTTCCTTCATCCCTCTCAATTATGTATCATGTGGGGTGGCTATATAAATATATCCCATGTGAAGTTATTTTAATACAAATTAAATAAATATAATTGAATCGGTTTAATATCAATATGCACAAGGTGGGGTAAAGAGATTTATTGAAATTGTTTTCTGTTTTTGTTGTGAACTATACAGGAAAAACACCCTGTGGAAAATCATTTCCATTGGTTGTCCTTGTTTGTTCACCGACTAATGATTATGGAATGCAAGATATTTGGTTTTTTGTCAAAAAATTGTTATAAAATTAGTTACCATATACACGCACCAGATAAATGGATTCCCCATGATCAAATTGTTTCTATAATAAAACCTAAATTAACAAGTTGAAATTGGGTGAGTAATGCCTTATTAAATCTGAATATGTCATTCCTTAGTTCATGCGGTGTTGTGTGGTGTGTCATTTTTTTAACTTGTGCAGTATTAGGGTTGTGGGATTAGATGTGTGATGTGGTGTTTTTTGAAAGGTGTAATTGAATATCGAGTTGAGATATTGATTGATTGTGGAATTTATGGGAATTTTCATATGATAGGGCTATGATCAGGTTTTTCAGTGACATATTGATGTGTAAAGATGTATGTTGGGGGGTTTGTTTTGTTGAGAGGAAGGTTTTGGAGGAATGACATTGAAGAATGATAACAGCTTCCCAGATAGTAACTTTTACTGTATGGATTGTTGTATGATGTGTCTAGTAGATTCCCATGTAATGATGGAATTAATTATTTTTTTAATAAATAATGATATTTAGTTAAACTAGTTGTTTGGGGATGTGAATTGATATTTGATTAGTTATGTGGTTACACATTTAGAGGTAGCAACATAGTTTTCTGTATTGTGATCTGGTTGATTATTTGAGAAACCATTGGTTGGTCAGGAGTGTTTTCTATTATATCAATATATACACTTATTTACTTTGTGATTTCTATACACACCCCACCCTTGTTGATAACTATGTTCCAAACACCCCCATCATCACAAGGGAGGGTGTCTTTCCCAAACATCTAAGTGGGATCATAGATGGATGGCCACCTTCTCCTCCTAGCTTCTTCTTATAGGTGGCGGTATCCCCAGATTTCACATGACTATTGTGGTTTGTGGTGCCTAGGTGTATATGGGTGAGTTCTTCTTTCCCAACTATCTTTATGATGAGATGAGTTTTCCTTTCCCATGTGTCTTTGGGATGAGATGAGTTTTTCTTTTCCAGGTTGTTTTGGGATGATACGTGGATTGAGTCCCAAGTGACTGTGGTCAGGATGTGGTTTGGTTTTTGAGGTCCCAAGTGTGTGTGGGTTGGACGTGATGTGTCTTGGGGCCCGATTTATGGAATAATATTTGATTTTTGTGGCCTTGTTATGTGTAGCTAGATTGTGACATGGATCTTTCAGAAGAGGTGGGAGCATGCACTCATTTTTTTAGGAATGATTTTCTAAAACAGTGGGAAGTGTTGTGGGGTTACCCAAATAATCAATATTTTTACTATATTACATTACTTGACCTGTGTTCCTTGGTGATTGTATATTATTAAGGTTACGATGGCTAGTATACCATGATAGGTGTTGTTGGGTTCTGTTGTTTTCTCATGGTAGCATTAGTATAATTTTTTCACATGTGTACAGGATACCTTGGTTTTCCTACAGATTATACATTTATTCTCACCCTATGTATAATAAACTACATTCATGTTTCCATGAGGATTACACGGACTGTGCTGGAACATACTAGCTCAAACATTAGGAAAATTTATGTGTTGCTTCTTAGATTTATTTTGGTATTTACATTTGATTTTTCATTGTATTTGTAATCGTTTTGATTTAAACATGCATGTGGGATGGATTTGGATTTCTTATGTGTTTGTGTGTGTGTCTTGGTGTTGTTTTCGGATGAACTATCTTATGTCATGATCTTATTTCATTAAAAGGTAAATGTCTCCCATTTTGTGACATTTGTATAACCATGGTGATAGTCCCCACCCCGAGGCCTACTAGAGGTGGGACTCAGGGGGTCATTATTTATCTTCCTTCATTTCCATCTAAGGAGGGGGATATATTGAGGGAGGGATCATGGAAATGTTCTAGTTATTTATGGATATTAGAACAAGATACCTTTAATAAAAAACCTATATATTATTATTTCCCCATAGTTAACCTAGATTAACACAAAGGGAATCACATGTTTGGATATACTTTTTATACACAAGATTGTCCTTTTATGTTCAAAGTTTCATTTTTTACATGATTATCATCAAAGTATTAAAGAACCCTAATTATAATTTCTTTTTATTGGTAAAACGATGGAAATAGGTGAACCCATTATACCAATCTATATCATAGTAAATGTAATTAATTCCCAAATGAAATACCAAATCTAATTGATAAGGGGGGTCAAAACATTATGATAGTATGTTCTCAACTGGATCAATTTTTTGAATAATTACATGAATCATGTGGAACTCCTCCTTATCCTAAGAAATATCCAGTTTCAGTTGAATCCTTTATGCGAATATGGCCTACCATGTTTAGCGGATATTATGTTATCTTCCTCAGATAATAGTGAATTAACTCAATTGAGAATATATTCCATATCCTCTATTTCTTAGAAAATGAGAATTGTATCCTAGCAGTCTATAATTTTGATGGGGATTTTGAACACTGGTGGGAATTGATCAAGAAAAAGAAGTACAAAGAAAAAATTAATTACATGGATTAAAAGCAATTCAAGAAAATATTTTGAAATAAATATTTTATCTGAAACCTTCACCTCATGATGAAATGAATGTTACTCTTACTAAAGAAAAAGCATATGATCTTATTAATGTGTTTGAAGTAAAATTTCCAAGAATAGCTTGATATTCCCCTGACTATATCATGAACACAAAAATCAAGTTTCATCACTTGTTTAGTTGGATAAATTCAAGCCTATGAAAATCATTGGTGATTTGAGACTTTGATAGCTATGAGGAGATTTCTTCTTTTTTCCTTAAGGTCTAAATGGGTATTTGAGACTCGCAGTTGTCCCGTGGGATTGATGGAAAAAAGTAGAAAATGAATTTTAATACATTAGGATCAATAGATAAATACCCTGATGGAACGAAAGACCAAAAAAAGATGTGTCAAAATTGTGTGAAGAGGAATCAAGGAAACTATATAGATGGAACTAGGAAATGAATCAAATGTGTAATAATGAGTTATCTGGATAATATCTATCAAACAGATATAAATAATCCCACTAATGTGGAAGTATAATGGAAGGTTCATATCAACACTTAGACTGTATTGTAGTTTTTCAACTGCAAGGAACATGGGAATTATGCAAACCATTTCCCTAAGCTAAGTGTTGATGTAGAAAATCAACGACAACAACATCCAAGAAAGAAAATAATGGAATATGCTATCACTATTGCTGATTTAGATCTTGAAAATTATGTCTAGATAGGTATACTAGTTATTCATTCACGGATAGTGAATTTACTATTTGATTCTAGTTCTACACATGCATTCATGTCTTTCAAGTTTAGTAGAACTATTAAAACACCACCTCAAAATATGGATGTTGAGTTTTCTGTGAAAATAAAAAATAGAGAAATTATTGTATCCAAAGAATATAACTCCTACATAGTTAATTTTTATGGATTGAACCTCCCCTAAAATTTTTTTTTACTTTATTTGATGAATTTTGATGCTATGTTGGGAATGGATTGGTTGTCATTTTACAAAGAAAACATCAACTGTCTGGAAAGGGAGACCACCCTTCACATCCCATGGTATACTCTAATTTCGTATAAGTGTATGGGGGAGGATGAATCTCAATCATAATCATTGTATCAATTGTGGGTATTATTTCCTTATGATAAAGAATACCTAGCTCAAATGATTGAGACAAAAGAGAGGATCATGATCGAAGAAATGTTTATTGTGAAGGAATACACTGATGAGATCCCCCAATGATTTATTTTGGTCTTCTTCTGGACTGAGAAGATTATTTCTCAATTAAACTTATTCATGGATAGTTTCCCATTTCATATACACCTTATAAAATTTCTACAATTAAGTTACAAGAACTGAAGAACCAGTTATAGGATAATCTGGACAAGGGTTTTATATTCATGAGTGCTTTAGCATAGGGTGATCTAGTCCTATTCAACAAAAAAATGATAGATCAATGTGTCTTTTAATTGATTATGTTGAGATCAAAAAAATAATGATAAAGAGCAATTCTCATCATATATAGGTAGATAACTTGTTTGATAAAATATTTGGGACCAATTACTTCTCAAATGTGGTCCTTCGGTTAGGATATATATAATTAAAGGTAAGGAAGTAAGATATTCCAAAGATAACCTTTCGAATGTGGTATGGACACTATGAGTTCAGTGTGATGTCCTTTGGACTCAGTAATTATCCATAAATTTACCTGGATTTAATGAATATATTTTTTATATATTACCTCAACAAATTTTTGGTAGTCTTTATTGATGATATTCTGATACACTCTAAGAGTAAGGAGGAACATGATTATCCTTTGAATAATGTGCTGATGAATTTTCAAAGGGATAAGATTTTTGAAAATTAAAGTAAATGTGTGTTGTATATAGAGGATGTATCATTATTGTTGAATGTAATCACCAATAATGGGATATTTATAGACCCTTCCAAGATAAAGGTAGTTGAGGAGTGGACCGAGACAACATTTATAATGGAGATCCATAGTTTCCTTGTTCTAGAAGGGTATTACTGAATTTTTGTAAAGAACATATGAAAACATTCAGACCTAATAACCAATATGAATCAAAAGGGAGTGAATTTATCTATTCCATTTAATGTGAAGAATTCATTAGAGAGTAAAAAAATATGTTTACCACTATACCAAATCTCACACTATTAAAACTTGGTGAACTCTTTATGGTGTACTGTGATTCTTATATGAATTTATTAGTCTACATAATGATGAAAAATGATAATTTGATATCCTATAAATCATGGTAGTTTAAAATTAATGAGAAAAAATATCCCTCACAAAATATGTAGTTGGCCATTATGATATTTTTGTTAAAAATCGGGTTGCCTTATCTCTATGGAGAGAAGTATGAGACACATACTCATCATAAGAGAATAAAATATATATTCACGTAGAAGGAACTTATTATAGGCCAATGAATATTTTTACAGCCCATAAATGATTATGTCTACTGAATCCACTACTATCATAATAAATAAAATAAAGCAGTAAATGCTCTAAGTAGAAAAAATTGTTCATATTTATCAATGATGATAATTAAAAAGGATTCAATTTTCTTAGACCTATAATAGATAGACATGGGAATCATTAAGTTAAGAGCATCATAAATCCTTTCTCAACGGATTTCTCATCCATAACTCTTGGAGAAAATAATGGATGCTCAATGAAATGATATAAAAATATTTCAAAATTTGGAAGATATTAGAAATGTGAAATTCTTATAGCTCAAATATGATGAGGAAAGAGTCATGGGATTTGGGTCCCGACTATATTTACTATCAAATCTTGAGATAAAAAAGAGATTTTGAATTTAACCCAAAGATCAACCTTTTCTATTCATACAGAGAGCATAAAGATATATTGATAACTCTGAGAGATCTCTTTTTGGGGTTAATATGAAGAAATAGATTGATAAATATATATCAAAGTGATTGGTATGTCAACAAGTGATTGCAGAAAGTAAAAAATTCTAAGGGAATGATGAAAAATTTACCCATAAAAAATGGAAAGGGGAAAATATCTCCATGGACTTCATCATTGGTCTTCCAAAAACTTCTTGAGGAAACAAATTTATATGGGATAGTGTTGATCATCTTACAAAGAAAGCTCACTTTATCGTAATTAGAGAGGACTTATCACTAGATCCACTTGCATGGATATATATCTGAGAAGACGTATGGTTGCATGGAGTACCACAATCGATTGTACCTGATCTAGATCCATGATTTACCTCTATGTTCTAGAAAAGTATAAAATTTTCTCTAAACACTTTGGTGAACTTTAGTATGTCATATCATACTCAAATTGATGGCCAGTCTGAGTGGAGTATTTTTACATTGGGAGATAGACTGAGAGCTTGTTCTAAAGGATTCAAGGGACGATGGGACCAACATCTACCTAGAGTTGAGATTTTTAGAAAAAAAATTCAACTTGAGAATTAAAAAATAAACATATTAAAAAATTTATGGGAAAATATGTAGAACACCAGCATGTTCTGATTAATTTGGTGAAAATAAGCCTCTAATACCTAAATGGTCAATGAAATGGTGGAAACTGTGAAACCCTTTCTTCATAATATCAAGGCATTTCAATGTTAATAGAATATCTATGTGCATAATTATTAATGAGACCGTGAGTTTAAGGTTGGATAAATGGAATTCCTTTGAATATATCCATGGATGATTATCATGTGATTTGGGAATAAAATACATATGATCCTCAGGTACATCGGGACCTTAGAGATTCATGAACATGTCAAAATTGTGGACTGTCGAATAACACTTCCACCATCACTTTCTCAAGTACACAATTTATTTCAAGTATCCCTCTTGAGAAAGTACATACTAGATCCCTCACAGATAATGAATTTAGAGGGGGTACAGTTGGAAAATGATCTCTCTTATGAGGAACAGCCCGTAAAGATCCAAGATCGTAGAGATAATATTCTATGAAACAAGACTACTCACCTTGTCAAAGTACTACGGATGAACCATAAGTATGAATAAGAAACATGAGAATGATAGGAAGAAATGAAGGATAAGTACCCTAACTTATTTTCCCCTTAGTTTGTAAAATGAAATTGTATGCGGGAAATTTCTTAAGTGGGGAAGAATGCAATAAACCAGAAGTCTATCATTGAAATTTACATTCTTATAATTATTTCATATAATATAAATCAAATAAAATCACTTATATACCATGATAATAACATCATAAATGATTACTGAATGAAATTAAGGAAATTTATAGAAATTAAAGAACCTAAACCAATAGAATTGTCACCTAACCTTCGAAATAGTAATGTGACCATTATAAATAGTAAAATGGACAATAGTTTTGAAACCACACCTATGAAAGTTTAAATGAAATTTCATTATCTTAAAAAACATGATATATTTATATCATGGAATAAGTAAATAAATGTTTAAAAAATGATTAATTTAGTATTGGTATTTTTATGAAACATAATTTTTTTTACAATGTTATCATTAAGATAATGACTTTATAATAAAATTTATAATCATAATATAGATTCATTAATTAATATTTATCAATATTATGATTTTTAGATAATTTTATGTGACATTTATTGATTTTTCATAGTGTTAAAAAACATTTTAAATTTCAAAATTGATATTTTTCGAATAAATGATGGTTTTAATTAGAAATTAAATTTCTCATATTTAGTAAATTATTTTAATAGAATGGATTAAATTTTTTAATTAAACGCATCTAAAATTATTAGTGTTACTTTTTGGTATTTTTCTAAAATAGTTAACTTTTTGTTGAATAGTGAAATACGGTAACTTATTGTATAAGCTAAATACATTAATTATTGAGTCACGGTTTATATATGGATGATGTAAGAACCATTAGTTTTAACTCACATGATTTATTTACTGTATTTAGTCACATGAATTAACACTATTCATAGTAATGAGCCAAAATAATAAACAAATGAATAAAATAATAATAAAACACCCCACTCCTCCACTATAAATACCACCCCTCACCACCTCTTTTCCAAATACCTAAAAACCCCTCAAATTATATAAAAATTATAACCAATAATCCTAGAAATTATATCCCTCACATATAGGATCCATCGCTCTCAATAAAATTCCAAACTCAAGTTCCTCAAGGCGGTTCTTAGGGACAATAATTCAAGAGGTAAAAACCTCTTTCTTTTTCTTTTAATTTATTTTTAATTTATTTTATTTTATTTTTAATTCCTTAAAAACCCTTATCCAAGTGCCAATATAAATATAATATCATTTATATATTTTTTTATTTTTTTAATGGAACAACCCATCTTAATTTTTTTCCCACAGCTTTTGTTCTAAAAATGAAAGCATCATCTATGTTGTGTTGATTTTTCACATTCAAGGAAAGAGAGTTTTAAATTTCAATTACCACCTTCAAGGCTAGTCATAAAATAATTTTTATGTCTAAAAAAATTATATTATATATATTAAATCATATTTAATGTTCTATAACTATTATATATACATTATATTAATAAATAAAATAAAACTAGTTCATGATGATAAAAAACTACCAAAATAATATAAACAATAGTCACTAACATTTTATCTAACAAATAATCCTCACTTATAGAAAAAAATTATATATATATATATATAATACCATTTAATATTATGTAATTTTATTAATAACACAGAATTTCAATTATGGGCAGCTATTCTAATTTTGCATGATCTTGCATTCACGAATACAAGTAGACTGATCATGAAAACCAAGGAAATGAACAGTCCCTAAATGATAAAATTGTATCTTATAACTCCTAGATTATACCATTAATGAAGTTAATAAAATTATAATAAAAAAATAAATGTATAAATGGTTAATAGTTAATTATATAATGTATTTAATTTGATTACCCAATACATTACGATCAAGTATGGAACAGTTTCAAACATAAGGAAATATATTCTTCCTGAACCTCCATTTTTCATTCGGGTTATGCTTACTCTTTTTTTAGACCAATTTAATTCAAAATTATTCTTATGTAATCCTCATATGTTCTATATGTATGTTACAAAAATATGTTTATATCCCAATTCTTCTTTCTTTTAAGGGAAAATATATGTTTTATAGGGTTCCCTTCTCAATTTTTCCCAATAAGAAATCCCAACTGAAGGGAACCTCTGAAATTAATACCCATTTTATTGTAACATCCATAGTTTTTTTTAAGAAAAAAAATTTTCTACAAAATACATTCATTTTTTCATCAAAATATCTATTTTTAATTTTTTAATTTTTGAAAACTAATATGTCTCTTTCTCTTTAAACGGTCTTTAACAATTTACATGAACTCCACTAAAATGTTTAATTTCTAAAGCTTCTTAAACACTCATTTAATATATTTTCAGTTTATTTTTACATCAATTATCATAATCAATTCCAATTTTTCCTTTTTAATATCCATTTATTTCCATTCTCACATGGACACTTTTTTATATTCCCATTTGTTATGCTTTTTTACATGATTATTATAATCATATCTTTCCTTGGATAAACCTTATATTTTTGTTTGATTATTCATATAGAACACATATTCAAGAAAAATATATGACCGGTGTTCCCAAATAGTGTTCCGACATATTGAGTAATTTATATTTTCATGAAATTTCATGTTGAATGGTCTCGGTGGTTAACATTGACTCGTGCTCCTCCATGTACAATGGTCTTGGTGGTTATCCTTGACTCATTATCCTCATTGAGAAATGGTCTTGGTGGTTATCCATGACCAACTCTTATATCATGTTTTATGTTGTTTCTAAATTTCTATTATTCCATCATAACAAGTTCCATTGTTCTATATGTTTTGTTTATTCAGGTTCCATGCCGTTTTAATGTCATCATGTTATTCCATCTAAATGATGTGAAATTATTTATTCGTATAATTATTCATGTATTAGGATTTTTAGATCTTCCCACTATTCATGATTTCCGTAGGTAAATAATTCTAATTTAAGGGCTCAAATGTAGTTAAGAGGTCATTAATATTTTTAAATAAAATATATTTTTATTTTAGTCTTCAGTTTTTTAATTAGGTTCATAATCTTATAATGACACTAATATTTAAAAAATGTGGTCTTAATTGAAATTTTTTTATGATTAAAATCATGTAATAATATGTGGAATTTCTAGGGCCCTTAAAATCTATAACACAAAAAATAAACAATTAGTGAATATGGAATATTTCGCATAAAAGTAAAAGTGAGAAGATAAAACCAAAAAAATATAATATCATTGATGTGGGGATTAAAAAATAAATAGATTAATGTTAAAAAATTAAATCACAAAAATTAATTACAAATAAAATATAAATCAATAATATATTATTTCACACTAAATAATGGTATAAAATAACTAATGAAGTAGAATTATAACCTAATGAGTAAAGTTGGGTTACAAAACCCAGTAGCACTAGTTAACATTCATGTCAAATCCTTATGGACAAAATAGTTTTAATTTCAACATAAAATACCATAAATTGTTAATGATTCATTATATTAATTTTAAAATAGTAATTGTGTACACTATATAAAATAAATTTGGTGAATAACATTAAAACTTTCCTCGAGGAAGGGAAATATAGAAAAAATCCATTAGCTCAAGCCTAACTTGATTTACAAGTGCTTATAACCTCATATGTAATAATTTTATATTTATTATAATTAAATAAAAAAAGTATAGTACTTATAATAAAATATATTATCCACTTTTAATATTATAATACCAATTTATTAATAATATCTTATTTAAATCATTGTTTCTAGGTGTTAATTGTTTCATTTTTCATGAGAGTTTTGGTTCTACATTTCTAGTACTTGAAATTTGATCATTGATCCATCATATCTAGAATTTGTAAATGATGTAGATATATTATATAATCACTATATATAGTCACCTATAAATGTATGATAAAAAATGAATCACAATGCTTCCTCGAGGTGGTAGTCCACACACACGCACGAGAATCGTCAAAATTTTTTAAATTGTGGAAGGTTAAGTAGGTAAATGATATATTATATTTCCAAAATCATAATTATATCATAAATATAATTTATATTCCTTAGTTCTATCTTTATATTCATTTATGAAAAGTGGTGATGAAAGAAAAATTACACTGCTATATAGATATGGTAAGTTGTACGTATGTATGAGCGATGTTTTCACTTTATATTGGATGGAAAGAGAAGGAAAAATGGTTTTCACATAGTTCTAAAAAATATAAGAATATTAATTATTATTTAGTTATTATTTAATAAGGTTATAAATTTTTTTACCAAGTATAAGAAAAATAAATTTGAATGTGTTGGTAAAGATGATTACATCTACTTCGGTAGAATTCATTTATATTCATTCTTAAGTACCCCTTGAATGGTATATTATGAATACCATAACATATAATTATCATTTGAGTAATTTTAGAATAGAAATTTTATGGTTTGGGTCGATATATATTTTACAGATTGATGTGTATAAATGAGTAGATGGGGTGTCCTTTTAAAAGGGATGGAAAGGCACGCCTGGAATTTCTAAAAATAGAAAAATGTAATTAATTCAATAACAATAAAAATTATTTCAAATGAATATATATTATAATAAATATATTATAAGATCAAAATATCATCATATTAACAAATTTAGATAATTTGTTTTGTCATTTTGATCTTAATATTTTGGTTTAACACATTGGACGATAATTTTTAATCATAACTACAGTAATAGATTTTTCAATCCTAAATAGTAATAATATTACTTATAAAGTAAAAATTATATAATAATGTAAATGGGATAAAATTTATACTATTTATCATCATAATTTTCTCACATTAATATATATATGTTTTTTATGTATTTAAAAAAATATTTTTATCATAAAAAACTATTAATGTCATTTTAAGAACTATTCACATAATATGACTTTTATCATAACATGAAATAAATTGAAATAGAGTATAAAACATTTCAAATTTTATATTTTTATCTAAAAAGATTCATGGAACATAATAATTCACCTAAATGTTTTATCTTTAAATACTTTTAAAAGAATTTATTTTTTCCAATTAATTCAATAAATATTATATTGATATCACATAAGAAATAAAGGTAATTTTTTAATCACAAAAAAATTATAAATAATTTCCATTGATAAAAGAATAAATATATATTTTATATAAAAATTAATAACCAAACTTATACTCTTTTTATACTTATTTCAAAATTTTAAAGATATTACATTCAATAGGGTGTCATTTTTCATTTATTCTTCTATTAAATCATTATAAAAGTTGTAATCAAACTAAAATGGAACCATGTGGCCATATATTTGAGGCTTGTATGGGAATTTCCAAACTCAACCCAAAGAATAATATAAAAGATTTTTTTGGGTTTATTTGGTGACCTTATCTCATGGTTTTAACCCTATTTTACTTATTTTACCCTTACTAAGGTGACACATATTTTCCAGGTTTATTATCCATTATAAAAAAAAGATAAAGGGAAAATTTTACCAAATTTAGAATTTGTAATTCAAAATTTGAAATTCATTTTTCAAGAATAAATATCTATACATGTATAAAATTAATATAAGATTAAAATTCAATACTCAATGAAGATTTTATTTCCTAAAAATGAATTTTAAGTATAAAAAATTTGTACAAATTTCAACCATAAAAGTTGTTAAAATTTACATAATTTTATTATTAATTATATAATAGTACTAATTTTTACATTAATGTCATTTTAAAACAAAATGAAAATTTATAAATACATGAAATAAAAATCAATTTTTCTTTAAAGATCGATATTTTTATTATTCACTTGAAAAACAATATTGTAAAAAAACCCTAAAAAATTATATATACTATTATATAGTTCTGAATTAAAAATTAATATCATTTTTATAAACTAAAATTTCTTAAATATCGTTAAAATTATTATATTATTTTCTCACAAAAAAGAAATAAAACCCAATTTTAAATAAAACGTATATTGAAGAATACAATATCTTTACTAAATATTGAGTGATTATTTCTTAATAATTAATCATGAAATTTTTATTTAGTAGGTCTTTGGTTCATATTTAATTATGTGTTTAATCATATTAACAACTACCAGTTCAAGGACTTGATTATAACTATCAGATTTAAATAATAATGTTTCGTTATTTATTTAAGCACTGTGTTTGCATGTTGTATAGGATATTATACATTGTGTTCTTTTAAAATATAATTTTTCCCTATTCTCCCACCTATTTTAGAAATTCAACTCTCTCAAGTTTTACTTGTGATCAATATTTAGTGGTTTTATACTTTCAAATACCTTTATTAAAAACACACATCATAAAAATAGTTAATAAAACTCCCTCTTAAAACATGGAAATGGAAAGGTCATTTGGAATAACACAAAACCATTTTTATAAATATGATGAAATTACTGAGAAGTGAATATGTGGACATGGATGGAAAATTACCAAATAATTATAGAGTGTCATATATAACATTGATCATAAGAAATATAACAATCATAAGAAACATAACAACCAAAAACCTTAAATCAATAAAGATTAAAAAAGACCATAGATTCATTTGGAATAACTATAATAGGACACATTATTCCTAGTTTTGACGAATTCATTTACCTTATATAATGAAAATATAAGGAAATATACTTACATGATATGTATAACTACATCCTTTAAATAGTTTCAAATAAAATCTCATCTTCTTCTCTAGATGATTAGTATTCGAGATGAATTTTTCATGATCAAAGCACTAAAATATACTTATAAAGACCCATATAGTCATAAAAGGATAAAAATCTAATCCTCATTCCTATAAATATTAACCAAAGATTAAATATTTACCACAAGGTAATATAATATTCAAAATTTAAAAACATTTATATTAAAAAATAACATATTTACTTCAAATTTCCACAATAATAACATACAATAATATTAGATTATTCGAAAAAACAACCCTACATCCCAATTACATTGAATAACCTCACCACTAATAAACGTTTTGACCTCAAAGGTGATCACATAACTTTAAACGTATATTTCTAAAAATTTAATTCCATTCTTCCAAAATAACATTTCAAATTAAAACACATGTTAAACCTAAGGGTTTTATATACCTTAACCAAATTAAGCATCCACAATAATATCATTAATCAATATGAAAAATTACGATATTAAATTATAATCTAGTAAATTTCCCACCAAAATATCTTCAATAAAATTTTTATACTACCCTTAAAGGTAATACTTATCTGGACTATAATCATCTCTGAAAATATCACCTTATCAATGAAGCACTTTTTAACCATCAACATTATTTATATCCCACTTTAAAATTGACTGTAATTAACCTAACATTACATAATTTACTAACCATAAGTATTTTATTATTCCAAAACCATATAAAAAGATTCAAATCACCTCAAAAATTTCGTAACTAAAAACCTCAATAGGGGTACCTATTGTTTTAAATACATAATAAAACTTAAATTTATTAACCCAATAAACTTTAGTTTTATCCCATATCAATATAGAGTAACATAGGTTTAGCTAAGTTATATTCTATCATTTATAATAATGGTTTATAAAGAAAATGAGAATTAACCCAAGCATATCCCTCGAAAGTGTAAAGACATGTGTTCATTAAGGAAACATTCATCATCCATCAGAATAATGTCCGATATATATATATACACAAATAACCATTTCCGTGGATATTACACCTAGATGCGTCTGTTCCAACACTATTTCCACTTGTAGTCTCCAAATTCGAATATTTTTCTATGAAAACCACATAATATTTACCTTAACAAAAACATATATCTAGTATCAAATAATTTTACATATCCCCATGGTTATTTATATAGTTATCTTATCAAATTAATTTTCCAAAAATCATGTTTTGAAGGGTTCTGTTAAACATCCACTGATAACAACTATAAAGACCTTGAATCTAGTATCACAGAACCTGTGGTTTCTTTATTACATTGGAATAAGATACATGTGATCGCATCTTGAAAAACAAAATATTTTAGAATTATTAGTAAAATGGATATATATATATATATGCTTCGTATATTATATTAGGAATAGAATATATAATGTATTGAGAGTAATTATTATACATCCTTAAAGTCATTCAATGATTCCTTCTTCATATCTTAGGGAAATGAAAAGTAAGAAAGCGGTGATATAAAATGCTCAGTAAGGGTTCCATATAGTGAATGTTTTCTTTTGTGAATAATGAATAATAAATGTAGGATGTAAGATAACAGAACACACATTTCATTTAATAAATATATTGACAATGTGGAAAAAATTAATATGAATAAACAATGATAAAATAATTCCATATAACTAAACAATTTTTTTGAAATCTATCCTTGGGTATCAAAACTATTATAATAATACCTATTAAATTAATAACTAAGCTCAAAATTATGGAATGCATATTGTCATACATCATTAACTAAACATCAAGGCCATGCTTTAATACATCATACATAAATAGGTAAAAAATCTTCCAAATACCCAAACTATTTTTTCCCGTGCTACCTACTATTTCATTGAGGGGCTATAATGGGATCTTCCCATTAGTTGTCTAATTTATTCACCATATTAAAGGGGTGAATAATAATTCAATACATAATATAAAAAAAATATTTATTGAAAAATAGCTAAGGAAATGTTAATATTTTCCCCAACTAAAATGATCATAAACCATCCCTGCGAATAATAAGGATGATATCATTATAAGATATCCCTGTTGGGGTATACATAAAATAAAAGGTTATTTTCATTGATGAATAAAAATAATATAAAAAGTTTGATAAAAATATTCTTTTTAATTATAAAATAACATTAAAAAAATAAAAACATCAAACACAGATGGAAAAATATTTACTTTATAAAATAATCATATAAATTTGTAATGGATGCTTCAAAACACTAAGCGGTCATGAAAATAGAAAAAAAATCCATGTAAAGTATGTTAAAATAATAATTCCTTTCACATTTTCAGTTAAAAGTAAAAAATTACCTCATTCGGAAAATGACAAGAAGACTAATTTTTAAAAAATAATTATAAAGACAAAAATGGGTAAAAATGAATTTAAAAAATCATAAGATTATGGTAAAAATTAAATTCATGAAAACATTTTTAGAAATGAAATTCATAGAGGAAAAAGTTTCTAGATAAAATTGAAAATAAAGATGATTTACCATTAAAAGTTTATTTTGGAATCTTGAGTACTTAAAAGGGGAAAATGAAAGACAAAATTATAACGTTATGAAATTACCATAGGTATATAAAATATAAAGTGTTCAATAAAAAAATATTAAAATATTCCATAAATGTGTACATAAACATAAAAAATCATAAAAAATGATAATAATATGATGTAAACCCTTAATGTTATGGTAAATGTCAAATCATAACACCCAAGAATTAAATAACATCAAATGAAACTTTTAAAGAACATGAATATAATGATATTAATGAAATAATATATCAAATTATTGGTTTATATACTGTATAGAAGAAACATGTGTTGAATATAGAATATGTCTTATATAAGTAATAGTGATATGAGAGACCCTTAAAAAGTATATATCATTGAAGTAAGAATTAATCAATGAATTTAATTTTTAACAAATTTAAATTAACATAAAACAATTGGAAATAAAATATGATACAATAAGATATCATTTCAAACATAATAATGGAAAAAAATAACCAATTAAGTATAAGTATAACCCATTGAATGTAAATTTAGTTAAGAAACCCCTTACCACATGGTAACTTTCAAGGAAATTTCCCTCAGATGAAATAAGTTGAATTGAAAAATAAAATTATGGGTGAATAATTCATTATATAACATGTAAAATTGGAATCATATATACAATATAAGAAAATTAGGTGGATAATATTATAACATGCCTCAATGAAGGTAAATTGAGACAAAATCATTTGCCACAGGTCGAAAATTCTTTATAATTTCATTTAACCTCTTACATAATAAATTTAAATTTATGATAATTTAATAACAGAATCATTTTTATACTTTAAATAACATATTTTATGATCTTATAATATTTTAATACATATTTAGAAATAATTTTTTATTAAAATTCTCATTTATATGTGTTAACTATTTCATTTTTAATGAGAGTTTTAGTTTTTTAGTTTTATTACTTACACATTTATCATGGTTTTATTGTCTCCATACTTATGAACATTATAGAAATATCATATATATATATATACATTATACTTATATTTAGATTAATCTATAAAATGGAGTACTGAAAAATAAATCGTATCGCTTCGTGGAGGTAGTTCTCCTCACGTATGAATGACAAACAATATCTATTATTAATTAGAATAATGGTTAGAAGTAAAATGATATATTATATATCAATAATAATTATTATTATATAACCAATATCATTTATATACATAAGCTCTATCTTCTAAATCATCCATTAAAAGTGGGGATCAATGACAAGTTACATCCTTACGATGAGAGGGTGTGTCATATGTGTGCGTTAGTGATTGTTCCCCCTCTTAAAGGATGGTGTTGGTAGGAAGTAATTCCCTTCACTTAATGAACAGATTATACCTTTCAATTATATGGGTTTGTAGGGACCTTCCTAGTCGTGGATTCAAACTCAATATTGACAACTCTTGTCATCATGATCTTATACAGGGTAAAAAAGCTATATTTGACTACAATGGCTCGATTGTTTTCACTTTTAACAGCTTCTAAAATTATAGTAATTCTATTCTTTTGGTGTATAGTGAATTTATTACTAGGCTTTAGATTTTTATTAATTATAATATAACTCTGACCATAGTGGATATTGACTCTTCGATTATCCTCAATTTAAAATGAGATTAATACCTCATAGTCAATCATTAATCATGTTAAATGGTGAAATAGCTTCATCAATGAAGTAAATGTTATGAATACATGGTGTTAAGGTAAAAATATATTTAGATATCTTTGATAAAAAGGGTTAATAAGATAACCATTGTATGGTTTCTTCAAGCATGGGATCCCTTCCCCTGGAGTTTGCTGACTAAGAATGAGTGGATACCCATGACATGCATTATATTAATCTCCCTTGATATTATTGGTCCGTTTAGGTCATCTAAAAAATACTTATTATTAATTGAAATTTATATTATTTAATTTATTATTTTAATATGGGTACAAAAAATATAATGTACAAGGATAAAGAAATATGAAAGAGTTAGTGAAGAAGATTACAACTTATTTAGTATACTTTATTTAAATTCTATCTTAATGACCCCTGTATTGGTATTTAAAAATATATAAACTATAATTAATGTATAGGTAATTTTAAAAGATAATTTTTTAGGATTTGGTTGAGATAAATTGAAAAATCTTTTCTGATGAATTAAGAGAAATGGGTGTCCTTTTGAGGGAAGGAAAGGACTTACATGGAATTTTAAAAAATATTAAAATATAATTAATTAATTATCTTTAAAAATGACTAAACATTGACATGTATATGATGAAGAGGGTTATATGTCTAAATATAATCTTAAAATGAATTTAAACTAGTTTTTGTGTCATTTTAAACCTTATCATTTGGTTTAATCCCTTAGTTAACTAATTTTAATCTTAGCCATGGTGGAAACGTTTTCAATCATAAAGGGTTATAATTTTACATATAAGGTAACAATTGTTTCATCAATAAAGAAGATATTAAATACTATACCATTTCACATCCTTTTTTCCTTTATCAATATTTTTAAAAAAAATTTAAAAAAATTAAAAAATATGTTCATCAAAAAATACTATTAATGTCAATTGAAGAACTATTCACATAATTTGATTTTGAAAACTACAAAAAAGAAAATTAATTTTAATAAAAACCATTAAAAAATATATAACATGTTATTTTTATCTATATATTTATTTACCACAACAATTCACCCATATTTTTTACCTTTTAATATTTTTAAAATCATTTATTTTATTTTCTAAAAATTGAATAAATCTATATAATTGTGTCTTTGAATTTATGATAATTATTTAATCATTGAAAATTTTACATAAATTTCCAGGATAAGAAGCATAAATCTATTTTGGAAATATTCATTTTTAATAGAACTTATATTATTTTTATCCATATGTAAAAAAGTTTACATATATTAAATTCACGACAGTGAGATTTTATAATTATTCCTTCCTTAAATTAATATAATTTTCATATCAAATAACAATGGAATAAAGTGGAAATATATTGGATTAATATATGTACGTGTCAATCCTCCATCAATCTAATAGCATAAATGTAATTCTTGGGGAGATTTTGAGACATTAGCACATCACTTTAGCCATGTTTTTCCCATTTAACCTTTTCTAGGGTGACAAATATATATTTAATGTAATTATACATAATAACCAAAAATAAAACGGAAAAATTTTCTAAATTTTTTACTTATGATCCTCAATATGGAATCCAATTTTCATTATTCAATTTCTAGAGGTGGAAAAAATTAATTTAAGAAAATAAAAAAAGAACAATGACAAACTATTTTTTATAAAAATTCCATTTTAAGAATAAAAACCTTTTTATAACAATTGAAACAATAAAATTCAATCCAATATACTTAATTTTATTACTAATAATACAAGAGACCGAATTTTTCTTTTAAAACAATTTTAAATAAAATGAATCTTTTTAAATTCTTGAAATAATAATACAATATTAAATAAAAATTTGTTTTTTCACTATTCACAAGAAAATCAATATTTTCAAAAAAAATCCAAAATTTTACTATTAAAGAATGTTGGAATTATAATTAAAAATATTAAATTATTTTTTTCAAGTAATATTTATAAAATATTTAATCATTATTTACAATATTCACTCAAAAAATCACATTTTTGAGGAAAATGTATCTTTTAGAATAAAATGTATTTACTAAAAATTGAGTATTTATTTTTCAATATTTAATCGAAATGTTGGAATTAAGTAGGCCATTTATATATATTTATATCATAATGTTATTAATCATATTCATTACTATCAATTAAATATTTATTTTATAACATTAATATTTAAATAATATTATTTCATTGTTCAAATATGATTTTTATTGCATGTTTTATATCTAATTGTACATAGTGTTATTTTAAAATCACACAATATCAAATTCATCCAATTTATGGTTTCACAACTAAATGTTTACTAGATTAGGGGTCCTATCTCGTATCACCTTTTCTTTGTGATCTAGAATTTCTACTAGTTGTTCCTCATAAAATAGATCTTTCTCAATAGGTATGGCCTCTGGTATCATTACATGTGATTGGTCAGGTATATACATCCTTGGGATATATACATGGAACACATTGTAAAATTGATAGAGATTTAGTGGAAGTCCCAAGAGATAATAACCTATCCTGATACAATCAATAATTTTGAATGGATTGATATATTGAGGGGTCACATTACCTTCTTTCAAAATCTCATAACCTCCATCCAAGGATATATTCATAGGAATACATTTTCTACAAATTTATACTCTAGATATTACCGATGATTGTTATTATAACTTTTTTATGTCTTTGTGCTACCCTTATGTGCTATTGACTGGACAAAACCACTCTACCAATTACTCAGCAAGATCAGGATTTAATATCTTTTTTAATTCAACTTCTCTGCAAAACATTGTATTTTTGTACTTCTCTCCATAGATGGCTTAATAAGGATCCATTTGAATGATTAGAAGAAAATTATTATTGTATGAAAATTCATACAAAGTAGTATGTAGATCCAAACAACCTTAAATACACATAAAAATATCTCTACATTTATTCTATAGTATGATTGGTGCACTAAAACTGACTATCTATCTAAGGATGATATGTTGTAATGAAACTAAAAATTGTATCTAGAGCCTGCTAAAGGATTCTCCAAAACATCATATTGCACCTTAGTTCCCAATTAGATATGACTGATAGTGGTACTCAATGAAGTCTCACAACTTACTTAATGTATAACTGACTAAGTTGGTCAAGAATAAAATATTATCTAATAGTGACAATATGTGCTAATTTCAAAAAGAGATCAACTATAACGCGAATACAATTATTACAACTTATATTTTTTGGGGGTTTCTGATGATTAATTTCATGGTAATGTTTTCCCATTTCCATCCTAGTGTGTGTAATGGTTATATAATCCCTGTATACTTTTTTCAAACATCCTTAACTTTCTAACTCTCCATGAATCAAGTTAAATACTTGATAATATCTCTTTTAATGGTATCCCACACTAAATATTCTTCCAAGTCACTATATACACTTTTTACTTCAAGGATAAATAGAGAGTGATGATCCATGAGTTTTATACAATATATCCTTCCTCAACTCTTGTATTAGGGGGACACATAATCAATTCCTAAACAAAATCATTCCAACATGATCCTAGTTGAACTCAGGAACATTCTTAACCTTATGTAATTTGATATCTTCCTTTTATTCCTTCTTAATCATCTCATGAATGGATTGTTTAACACTCATATGAGAAAGATAAAAGTTTTACCCTTTTATTATGATTTCAATATCATTATTATACAAATCAATAAATATCAGATCTATTTAGATCCTCTTCATGGAAAAACTAACATGGTATTTCCAACTTAGAGCATCAATCACATTATTCTCCTTCATATGGTGGTAATATATTGATAAGTCATAATATTTTATCAATTACAACCTTTTTCACTATAAATTATTCAATTATTTCTGTTAAAATATATACTCTAAGATTTTATGATTGGTATATATATCACTCCTTCAACCATTTAGGTAATTCCTCCACATATTCAAAGAAAAAATTACTGCTTTTAGTTTCGAATCATGAGTCAGGTAATTCTACACCTTAATTTTTAATCGGATGGAGGCATTAACTATCACCATAATGTGATATATTAGAATATATCCTAGTATCATTATTTATACATTACTATATGTTAAAAATCAATATGCATTTATGGTTATTTTAATAATAACATCACAAACTAACCTTCTCTTTAGTTCCTTAAATTATCCTCACATTCATCTATCCAAAAAAACATGACCCCGTTGTATGTCACTATGGTGAGTTGGTTATATATTCTCCATAAATATCTCATAAAGCATCAGTAGTATCTAGTTAACCCAATAAAAGTACCGATCTTAGTTACTATGGTTCGTGTAGGCTATTTCTCAATAACATCCATATTTCAAGGGTCCACTAATATACCCTCTCTTGAAATTATATAACCCAATAATGATTCTTTTTTTATCTAAAATTTACACTTTGAAAATTTGGAATATATCTTCTCCTTTCGCAGATTAATTAGAACAATTATCAAATGTACTTCATTCTCTCCCTTGTACTTCAATTATATAATAATTTCATTTATAAATACTACCAGAAACTAATTAATGTAATCAATAAAGACTCTATTAAATAAAAAAAATGAAGATATAATTATAACTGGTAATTTAAAATGGTATTATTATAAATTCATAATGACCAAACCTCATATAGAAGGATAACTTGGGTGTATCATCTATCTTAACCCTTAGATGATAATTTCAATATCGAATATAAATCTTTTAAAAATTTATATGTCCTCATAATTGATCAAAAAGATTTTCATATAGTGAATACTCTTTATTTGCTATGATTTTGTTAAGTTCTTGATAATTAATGTAAAGATTCATTAACTCAAATTTATTCATAAAAAAGAACATGTACACCCATTTTTGAAGCACTAGGCCAAATGAATTCCTTATTTATATTATCCTAGAGTTACTTCTTAAATTCTTGAAACTCAATCTATTCTATTCTATATTTTGTAAATTAATTAGTTATTGCACAATACATGTGTTATATTGAAAAATAAACTTAATTATTCGGGGGAATACTTATAAAAACATTTAAAAAGGAATCAATAAACTCCCATAAAATATGCATATCCTCAATGAGGATTTTATGTCCAACAATTTTAGATAAATAACTCATACATATGGGATAAAACCCAAATAATTTTCATTAGGAGCTTAGGTTCATCCTCACACTGATATACAATCATAGATGGATTTAAAAAATCTAATGTAACTTCGCAAAATATTATATCTTATCAATAAACTTTATAAATTTCTTTTCTACCCATATTTTATTTTTTAAATAAAAAAAATGAGAATTTTTTTCATATAAAGAAATCCAAATATGTGAATCAAGTTGTGGAAGAATAGGTTTCTCCATATGTTTAAGCTTATTGGTCATACCCTTAATATTATTCCTTAACATACCCATGATCTCCTCAATTGCAACACCAGTTGTATTGTATTTCTTAGCAGATAAATCTTTATATTTCCAATGTTAATTAATTCCCATTATTTTGTTAGGTTCTATCATTAAATAATAGTATACACTATGTATCTTATAATCATCAGGGATATTGAACCAAAAAAATAAAAAAAAACCAAATGGGGAATGTTTTCAAATATTATAAAGGATTTTCCTTAATATCATGTTAGATATTTTCATTTAAAATAATGTTCTCAATGTTTCTTCTTAACATTTTTAGATGTCAATTATAGAAAATCTACTATAGTAACCCAAATATTATGCAAACATTATTACAGTGGAATATGACATTAGGGATAAAATCACCATAGATGAGTTGGTTTATTAGTCTTAAAGAACCAAATACTTATATGTCTGTAAAATTACATTTTAAATATAGATTAAATTGTTTAATAAATATTATCAAATATTTTTGTTATTAAAAATATCCCTATTCACACCTTGGGAAAATTAAAACAAATTAACGGCGAGGTCAAATACTCAGTAAAGGTTACATTTAGTAGAATATATCTTGAATAAATATGGAATGTTCAATATGATAGGGTAAATTACTACAAACACATTCCATTTAATTGATAACTTGACAATAAAATGAATTCATGGATAAAATCAATTTAGTGACCGCATAGAAAATAATAACCTAATTATCATTGAAATAAATGTTTATTATTTGTGGTCGTGATATCAGGAATTTTGATATCTTTACTATCAAGAAATTTTACCAAGAACATTTAGTCAAGGGGTAGGTATACCCAAAAAAATCATTTAGTAAGGATATCCAACTAATTTTTCTGATGAGAATAGTTGATTCGTCGTGGGGGTATCTATAACTAGGAATTTCTCATCCCTACATGTCCAATTCAATACTCATATATTGAATAACCAATTTAATTCATAAAAAATCACTATGACCAAATATCTATATTGAGTAAATATTACTGAATATCAATATTTAACTAATTAATCAAATAACATTCTAAGTAAAACACATTATATAGAACATTTATACAATTTAAGAAAGAATAATATCAATGATAGAAAGAATATTAATATTTAGGGGAAATTTAATGTTCAGTTATCACAAAGATTTTAATGTTTCAAAATAATGTTAATGAATATTAAATTTCTAAGAGATGAAATATGATCATTCGTTCATCAGAAATATAGGTTTCGTAATAAAACCATTCCCTTTGGATAAATAAATAAAATAGAACATAAATATTAAAATAAAATTTTATTAAATATTTTTCATTGAAAATCTTTTTAAAACATATATAATAAGAAAAAAAATTGTTATGGTGCCAGTAGAATTTTTTTATTTCATGTGTGTTAAAAAATATTTCATTTGACTTTTGGTAATGAAATTAAAAAATAACCCTTTTAGAAATAATTATAAATATTCCCATCAAGCCATTTAAAAATTAAATTATAACATAAAATTTACTTAATAAATCATTTTTTAAAATCAAAATAACTTTTTTAGGAAAATTTTTAAAAATATTTTCAAATTAGAAAAACTTTCCTGACCAAGAAGATAAATAAGATTTGATTTTCTTCAATATTTATTTACATGATAATAGATATAAAGAGATAAAAAGTATAAATAAAATATGTAAACTCATTAAAATAAATTTTTTAAGAAAATATATGTAATTTATGAACTTTTGGCCATTTTATTCTTTAATTAGATAAAATAAAACCAAAAATTGTGATTTTAATGTAAATTATTACACTTTTGGTAACTTTTCAATTATGTCCCCTTGAAATATTAAACATGGATTAAAAATTAATCATTATGAATAAATATATATTATTTTTAAATTCTAAAATGTTTTAACATATAAACCACATAAAATTAAAGAGGTTCATAATAGCAAATATTTCCCAATTGATTGTAAATTGAGATGAATTCCATTACCATAAATTTTTCTTACTTCAAAAGTGATATAACCTCCGGTATATTAAATTAGAATTAATTATATTCCAATAAAAGATTCATATAAAAACTTATAACCTCAGATATGATTCACTTATAACATTTCAACACCTATTTAATAATCAACCCTCGATAAAATAGTTGTTTTCAGGTGTCAACCGTTTTATTTTTCATGAGAATTTAGGTTTGGTTATTTTGATACTTGAACATTGATTATAGTTAAATAACATATAGAATGTTAATAATGATATAAATTTCATCTATATTCATTATATATATTTATATTCATTCATAAAATGTTTAGATATAAATCTAATTTACATCGTTCATAGTGACTGTAGTTCATACGTACCCTTGAACGATCACTTCACTTTTCAACAGATGGACCGAAGGAAGGGGAATAGTAATTCACATTTTAAGAATAATTATTATATAATGTATAATATATATATATATATATATATATATTAATTAAATATAACTTTGTTAAAAATAATTAAATCATAAATGAAAAATATATTGCATCGGTTCATGGAGGTGGTAGTCCAAATGTACACAGAAGCGACATTATGGTTTTACAATAGATTAAAAAGTAATAATGTAGATATTATATTATAATTTAAAAAGAATATTTATTTCTTAAATATCATATATATTCATTAGTTACATCTTTATAACCATCCAAAAAATGTGGTGATGTAAAATTAATTATATCGCTACATATAGATAGTAATTCATACGTACAGATGAGCAATGTATTCACTTTTTTAGGATGGAATATATATAGTAAATGGCTTCTCCATAATCATAATAAAATATCTTTATATTTAGGATACTGTATTTATTATTTTATGATGTATATTGTGTATTTATAGGATGTAGAAGAAGAAATAAATCTGAATGGGTCGGTAAAGATGATTACCTATTCTTCAGAGGACTTCATTTAGATCCCTTCTTACAAACACTTTGAATAGTATTTTAAGAAAACCATGTCCTATAATTTGTGTGTATAAAATTTTATAAGATAATTTTAAAGGGTTTTTTCAACCAGTTCTACGCATGAATGTGTGAATAAAATAGATAAGGGGATTCATCTTATAAGTGATGGTAGGAGAACTCTTTTAATTTCCTAAAATATTACATAAATATAAATTAATTTTCAAGTATAAATTGATAAAAATTAATATAATTAGAATATAATAAGGATATTAGTGTAAAACCTCTCATGAAATAAAATTTGGCTAAGGTTTTGTTATTTTGTTTCATTATATAATAGTTTTAACACCTCATTATCTATTTTCATAATTACCATGATATCATTATTTTTTACACTTTTATGGTCAAGAAAGTTACAATAATAGAACAAGTGACCCATAAATTTACTATGTTTGATATTTTAAACCATATCCCATTAATGTTTCTAAATATAGTTTTTTATTAGTTTTAAATCATCTAATAAACTATTTTTTATTATAAAATACCATTAACATCGTTTTTATAAATAAATGAAATATTAAAATATACTCTGTGTATAACATATGTAAAATGGTTAGAAAATAGAATTTATTTAATGTTCTAGACTATATGGTATTATAAAAATAAATAAGTAAAATTTATATAGGTTTAGATATCATTTTAAAACATTTTTATTTTGTTGACCCGTTCATTATTCTTTTTATCCTTAACCATGGTAATAAATATTTTTATATTAAAGTATTATAATTATACATATAAATTTTAAAATTAGCTCATAAATGGAAAAATGATTAAATTTTCAACAATATATTTTCCCAATTAACCTATTTTATGATTTTTTTAATTATTTAATAAAATATTATTTATATAAAATATCATTATTATAATTTTTATCACTATTCATTTATTTTGGAATTTAAATAAAAATAAAAATAATATGTAATTATAATATAAACATTTAAAACATATTTAATATGGTATATGTATCTATAAAAAATTACACTATAAGGCAACCACATAATAATACTTTATATTTTTTTATATTATTTAATCGATTTTTCTATATCTTGAACAAGTACTATGTCAGAGTTGTGTAAGAATTTAAGGTAATTTTTTTATTAAAAAAATTAGAAACAACATCCACAATAAAAAATAATTCATATAAAAAATAACCCTTTATAAGCGAATATTATAATTTTTTAACTATTTCACAAAATATTATAAATATTAAAGTCCAGAAAGTGACCTTTTTTACTTTATCTTTTAGTTAAATATTATAGTGGTAAAATAAAAATTAAATGACAATAAAAAACATATTTTTAAACTTATAATGATTATGGATTAAGTAGAGTCATCCTATGAAATAAATAAATTGTTTTAATGATTTTGTAACCCTATCAAATTAGTTTTTTACCTTAATTTCCAATTTTGATCCATAAAATAGGTGATAAAATTTATGACTATTGCTATTAAAAAATTTTAAAAACAAAAGAGAAATATTTAACAAGTTTTAACATTCTTATTCCTAATAAATAATCTATTAATTAAATTTAGATCCTTTATATAAAATAAATTAATTTAAAAATAATCCATCAAAATGTGATGAAAAGACATTTTCTAGAAAAAAATGTTTTTTAAGCACATGAATTGACTTTTATCAAAATCATGTTAAAAATTGATCAAATAAAATTAATTGAAAATTTTTGAATCAAATAGGACTTATATCACTTTAAAAATAAAATATTGTGAGATTTTAAATTACATTATTTAATCAAAAAAATTCTAGTTTTACAAAAAAATAGTAAAATTCCCTAATCATAAAAAAAGTTCTTCTTCTAAAAATCTGAAAAATTCATCTTAAGATAATAATGAAATGAAGAAAAAATTACATAATTTTTACATGATAATATTTTAATAGTTTTTATTGTATTTTCTTAACTCAATGTTGAGTATAAAGAAAGCTATCATTGAAATTAGATTTAATGGAAGAGAAATGTATTATAATATATTAGGGTCTTATATGCATGGTTTTAGAACAAATAGGAGAAACTATGAAGCTATGACATGGAAATCATGAATCTTGTTTGGAGAAGTATAGTGGGTAGTGCATGGTTGGTCCATGATTTGATCTAATTGTATGATATTCCCCATAAATTAAGTCACTTGTGAAAAAGGTAAAAACACAGTTTGCACATAGTTATGGAAAACTATGTGAAATTCCCTAAAAATAAAGTTACATGGGACATATAAGAAAATAAAAGTTGGTAAATTGTTTATTGAACTATGAAACCAATTTTTGTGGGATCATGGGGGAGGTATAAGGCCTTTCAAGTTTATTGCATGGTTTGTAAAACATTTCTACCAATTCATGTTATTGTGAATTAATGATCTAAAAATACTTCTAAATGATCTTAAAAAATCAATTTTACACATTCTATATCACATATCAATCCCCTTAAACTTATAGAATCCATAGGCTCGCCTTTTATATTTTTATCCCATCCCATCATTATTCTGGTTTATCTAATCTTGTTGGTGATCCGAGAATTAAGGTATATAATCCAAAAATCCCTATTCTTTAGGTTTATTCAAGATCAACCCTTATTCTATTAATATGAATCATCGAAATGAAATTTGATGACTAGATATATGGATTCTGATACTGTCTAATAATAAATTCATAGATTATTAATAGATCAGTGATGGATAAATTTCATCGATGGACCTCCTATGATCAATCAAAAAATTTAGGAATGTTTGCGGAAAAGATGAGGTATATTGGTGTATAAATAGTCCGCTGGAGTTAGATTATTCGGTAATATTATTCTTAAACCATGGATGTTATTTGATTGGGATCAATTTTAAGGGTCCATTGCATGTGTGGTTGATCTAGTTGGTGCATGGGTGTGACTCAAGTATCGCCTATCGAAGAGCCTTATAGATTATAATCATCAAGATTATGGTAGGATTTAATTTCTATATAGGCCGTTGATATTTAGTTGGATTCCATATTCTATTATATTTGTGTGCATAGATATATGTTCCTTTTATGACATCATATGTTGTCTCATGGGAAGACGTAGTATAAAGAACCATTCTGTGATATATTATTCATGTGTATGCATGTATAGCCAGTGAGACCCATTGTTATTTTGTTATACCTCTAGATATTTTTTACTAATATTATGACACTGTTTCCAAGTGATTTATTTGGTAAATTATTTTTTTATTCTATGAATGATTTTAAAGTGATAAGTGGCCATCATGGATCAGTTTCTATGGAGGGGGAGTTTGTTTAGGTGATGTATGTGATATAATGAGAGGACTGAGTTAGATGATAGTACATGATGGCTTTATATGGATGAACTAGGGGAATGATGATCTTTGGTGACCTAACATGAGAGTCAACGGTGGAGATTTTGGTTGATTACCTTAATTGGATTTACATATGGTGTTGGGAATGTACTTCTATTGAGTATCCTTATGCCTAGATCCTCCACTTATGTTGTTCAAATGACCATTCAGATATTCTTATTGTTTGTAGTGGATGTGAGTATGACCGGGGTTCATGGTGGATTGTTTACCAAACAAATTCTCAGTATGGTATTGTTTTCATATGTGTCAATTTACTTTTTTATAATGGTAAACACATCTATATACATGTGAAATAGTGTTAATGGAATATTATAGGAGTCCCACTAGGTTATGATCACACCCAACATAGGCATCTCAATGTGCATGCATATTTTATGACCATGGACACAGTGGAGGGAAAGGGCCCTATAGTGGGTAGCTGGGGTGATGGATATATGGTGTAATTTTATATTCTGGTACATAATCTATATTATTTCTACTACAATTGTTAACTTTCCCATGTCTGAATACTATGTTTGACCCACCATATTTGGGGTTTATGGTACATTAATGTGTATGACATGGGTGAAATTTTTTTATTGCCCTATATTTTCTTTAACATACACTATGATATTCTGGGTTGTTGTACCTTTTTGATATTATAGTGTATGGATATGATTACCTAGGGTATAGTCTCCCCACTGCACCCTTATACCATCATCCCTAGTCAGTATCCTATTGTGTAAAGGGAGGTGTGCATGAGATCTTGTGGAATCATCACTAGGGTTTTGTTTATAGAATATATAATATGGTGTTACAAAAAAAGTATAAAAGTCTTGAGGTTTCCATTCCTATATTTTGGGATTTAGTTTGTAAGAATATATTTTTTGTAGAACATAGTTAGATCAGTTTTCATATGCCTGAATATCCCATGTGTAAAAGACCACCGAGATACTACTGATGTGATTTTTTTTATAGTTTTATTGGATTTCGGTGTATTCATGCATATTGAGTATGTATATAGGATCAAATTCTATATATAAACTTATTGTTTACTTATGGTAGTTATATAATTAAATTCATATATTTTTTATAACCATTGAGTGATATTACTATATTCTATATTGTTGTGACAGATTCTTCGATATTAGCTAGTTAAACTTGATCATGTTGTGATGTGATATATATGGTTGTGAATAATGAGATGGAATGGAGGAGAAGGATTGATCATTGATTAAAACTAGGAGGGTTACTTAACAACCAAAATGAGTCAAAAAGACAAGCAACTAGAGTCATCTCATCACGGTGGTGAGGTTCAGTAGGATAATGGAAAATAATTCTTGTATAGAGAAAAATCAGCCCAACAACCAGATTAAAACAAAAAAATAAAATATTTAAATCAAGATCCATACAAACCAAACCCAATAGGTTAAACCAAAATAGTATGAATCATATAATACCAAGAAGTCTCTATGTGACTAATTGTCACCTCCAAACAATCTTGAGCTGATGACTGTGAAAACAAAATAATCTAACATGCTATAAGATTCCATTTCCATTACCTATATCCTTGAATAGAACATCAATATCCACCCGAAATAAAAAGTTGGGTGTGATCAAAAATCCAATTATTATGCCAACATAGATTCTATACAATGTCTAATAATAGGAATACAAAATGTACAACTTTAAAATAAAAGTATTCTTACAAATAATTTTCATAAATCTGCACCCATTTGTAAATAATTTCATTTGGTTATCATAAAATCTATTCATATTCACCAATATATTAATATTAAAATAGAAGTTATAAAATAGGATTGAAACTATATACACCCAGAGGTAATAAATTAAACACATATCCATGAAATAATTCACCATGGGAATCTATGTGATACAACCTTATATGAAAACTTGTGACTAACAATACATGACATAATAGATCATGGGAGAAATAAACCATAAATGAAAACTAAATAAATATTGTTCCCTATACTAAGGGAGTTAATAATTAAAATAAAGTATCTCAAACTATGAATACATTTGTATCAAAAAATATTTAGTTCTTCCACAATCCATTGAAATCCTAAAAGTACCCCCTAGTGGTGCCACACAAACTAGGGCCACTGATACCGCTTTCTCTGTACACCCAAGGTTCCAAATCCTCTATGATTTTAAAAATAAATTTCAAACCTATTATAATAATTTATAAAACATAATAATATCGAATCCAATCCATTTAAGTTTTTGAAAACATGTTTTCCAAATAAATTCCAAAATTTAATCATTTAATCGAACATTAGGTGTGGAAAACCTTATTTTTAAAGATAATTCCTTTAAAAGAAATTATATTTCAAAAAACAATACTTTTAAATATAAAATAACATCAATTAAATGAACAAAAAATAATAATTTTACTACAAATATAATAAGTTAATAGAATTATCCCACTATTTTTATAGACCTAACAAAAAACTGAGGTATGAAAAATCACCTTCAAAAACAGACAACAAGGAATAGTATATAGGGTCCTCACAATCCTAGACCCATAAGAAACAACGTCAATAATCTATCCAAACCAATAGATCTGACCTCACAACCAAATTGGTGTACAATAATGTGAGAGGAGAATATATCTAACATATATATATAAAGAAGAGGGAAATCCCGATGAAAATCGCAACATACCTCAATGTGATCCTCCAATAAAGAAGGAAAAACACCTATAATGTAAAGGGAGAGATATAAATAAAACTAATAAAGGGTTATAAATACCCAAAATTAGATTATTGGGTGATTGGTCTTTAAAATTACCAAGATAAAAAGGGTAAAATCCAACATTTTAAAAGTTTGAAAGGGGGTTACACATATTCACGTGGCATATTGTATGGTAAAACTAACTGTATGTGGCCTTAAACTTAAATATTACATAATCATGTAATTTATTCAAAATTTTACCTTCATTAACTTTGAATATATTTTTAGGTTTATATTTTTAAATAAATAGGCCAAAATTCATACATTACAAAACTATATATTACAAATTTGACACTTCTAATTAATATCTGTTTTACTATAATATAAATCATTTAATATAAATAATTATTTATTTCATAGAAACCACCCATAAAATTAAAATTTAATTCTTCCATTCCATCACAATTCCTTGACTACTTGTAAAAACATCTAAAATGTTGGTTAAACACAAAAATCTCATTAAGGGATACACAAAGGTGGAAAACTAGTATTCATTTGAAAACATAAAAACTCATATAATTTTTACATTTATCTTTAATGTTATTTGATAATATAAAATAAAACATTTTCACATGGAAAATACAAATGCCATTTTTCTCAAATAAAATCACTAAAACCCATATAAATCAATTAAACCCCCCATTTAAGTGACTTATAACATCATATACAGAAAACCCTTTCAAACCTATTTTAATTGAAATAATCATACAATCGACTTCCATCCTTTTCATTAACCATTGAATTGGAATTCCATCAAGGTGCACCCATTATTTAAGCTATTACATGTTTACCTGATGCTATCAGGTCCACCCCAAGTCAAGTTGTAACGTTCTTACACAATGATCTCTGGACCACCTTAAGTTGAGTTTTAATGTGTTTACCAGATGTGATTCACTCCATCCCATGTTATATTGAAATGGGATTCCCTAGCATTATAGGGGCGCACCCATTTCTCATGTATAAATAAGAAGTACCATAAAATTAATAAAACATTTTTATTCTTTTGATTTTAACAATAAATAATATCAAAAACTCTTTTAAACACATAAGGAAATTACTTTCTTGATAAAAAAATTCTTTTTCTTTTAAAAGACCATTTTCAATAACATAATAACCATTTATTTTGAAAACCCATTTTCAATACCAAAATACACAAAATTTGGAAAGGATGTTTCTCAGAAGAAAACATGAAATCCAAAAGAGGAATCTAGAAATCAAATAATGTTTATGGCATTAAAAAAAGTCATTTCTTCATATATTTTAACAATATTACATCCCTTTTTTGTCAAAACATGACCTATAAAACACATAAAAATAATAATTTTCAAAAAAATTTAAAATATATTGAAAATTTTAAATAAATTATTAATTTTAAATATTTTATATTCATTTATAATAATAATAAATTGATTTAAAAAACATGTATACAGAAAAAAGATGATTTGTGTAACACCCCGACCCCAGAATCCAAAAGTCGGTGCATTATTACGTATCATTGGAATGATCACAAAATATCATGTCTAGAAAGAACAGTTAGTTTAGTAGCCTTGGAAGTACTAGATACATTCATAGGATTTACAATACATCATAAAATGAAAAACAACAACAACATTATTTCCAGAAACAACACTGAGATCCAATAGACTATCCCTACAGTTTAGTCATAATATATTTTTTCGCATCCTAGGAATAATAAAACATTGAAAGGGGTGAGCTCAGATTCTTAGTATGGATAAAAATATAGTTTAAACTTTCATAAATAAGTATAAACATTTAAGGAAATATATAAACCTAAAACAAAAACCTTTTCAACATTAAAATTATCCTAATATGGAAAATATAAATCAAAATATTGCCATTTACTTTCTCAAACGGATATTCTACAAGTCAAATAATAAATGTAATATCAATATCCACTTTCAAAATTATGGAATACATAATTCTATACTTCATATCCACATATTCAAGGCCTTGTACCAAGACTACAACTAAGATTTTTTCAAGGCATTGTTCCAAGAAACTAGATTGTGTCATGAGACCTACTGATTCATCCAAGAGCTATAACGAGCTCCACCAAGCACTTTCTAAGTCCAACGCATTCCTCATATGAAATGTTTTAAACATAACATAAATATTCGTATTAAAACTAGCCTAAAAAATGTCAGTACTTTATCCATAATCCATGAATTGTAGAAAAATAACACATCCACAGTAAAACATATCACAACACATTCAATAAAAAATGGGTGATTTTTATCATAATAAATCAACTTTGAACAAGATTAAAATATACTAAAAAATGTTGACATAGATGAAGTCAAAACTGTTTGAGAGAAATATATAATTCTTTTTTTTTAAATAATTTAATGTTACATAATTATAAAATAAAACATTTATTTTGAAAAAATTCTTATAATATTGTAAGGGAAGCTTCGATGATGTTATAATAGTGGAATATAGCCACCCCCTCCGTATAAGATCAAAAAACATTATTACCTTAATTTTGTCGAAATGGTTATAAAGTAACGTGTTTGTAAAATGAAGGAAAGATTCTTTTCAAAATGTGTAAGTTCAAATAATGGTATAAATGAATTTAAACCATAGTCTAGTAAGTAGTAAAAATGTTTTGGAATATATTTTTAGGAAAACATGGATGTGGATGATAAAGAGGACCCAGTAGATAACTACATATAAACAACCTTGAATAATGAAGAGGTTGTAAAATTAACCCTTACCTTGTACTTTTCATTTGTCAAGGGCATATTAACCTCCTGTATAATGGTTAAAATTTTTTTATTAAAGTATATATGAATCATATACATTAATATGATATCATAAATGATCTTTTAATATTACATTGTTAATAATATTTTAGTATTATCATCATTTTCAGTGTAAACTGATTCGTTTTCCTTTATATGAATTGTTACATAAGTAATGTTTTTTATGGAAAGGATTTATTTTATTCATATTCATAATGAGTTTACATCTTTAAAAATTATTTTTAATAATATAATTTAAATTATTCTTGAATGGATACGATGGGGAATGAATCTCATCGTGTTCGTGGAGATGGTAATCAGTGCGTACGCACGAGAGACAATATCTTTCTTTTGACATTAAAATCATATATAATTGGATGTTATATCATATATACAGAATCATTATCATTTTATATTTGTTATTTACATCATTTATACATCATTATTGTACTCATCCAAAAAATAATGTATTGAATAACAACTACACCACGACGTGAAGACGGTAAGCCGTACGTACGCATGTATAGTGACATGTCATTCAAAGGATGGATAGAATAATTAATATGGTTGTACCATATTTATAATAACATCACAGTATATATAATATACTAGAGTTATTATTTTTTAATGGAAACAACAAGGAACAAAGAATTGGATGACGAAAAAACATGAAAGAGGTGGTGAGATATTTACCTCTTCTTCGGGTTCTTCCTTTTGATTTGATCAAAATGGATATTTAGGTTGGATTTATGACTAAAGGAAGACCTATATGATTAAGGTAGGATAGTTTAGAGTGTATGTGGGTAGGGGTTGTTTGGGAAACATGGATTTGAATGTGTGAATTAGAGAGATGTGGAAGTGCCCTTTTATAAGAGGGGTGAGGGGCACCTTTGGAAAAGCAAGAAATATTATTTTATAATAAAACATATTCGGTTTATAATGGATTAAAAATGAATTATGTAAAGTATAAGGTGGGTATGGGACAAAAACCACTCATCCAATAGGTTTTGGACAGGTTTGGTTCACTATATTAACCTTATCTTTTATATATTACTATTAGTTAAATAGTTTGACATTTACGATGCCTCTTTGTATTTTTATATAATATGGTTAATAAACTTACTATAAACATTCTTGTGAACCCCAAGTGGTTCATTATTAATATATATAACATTATATAATTCATTTGGCCAATCCTTATATTTTTAGGAATATTTTATCAATTAATAATATAATATTTGTTTTAAAAAGACTCTTTAATATCAATTTTGACACAATTTGGTATTTTGATTTTCCAAATTTATAACATCATTATTAATTCGAAAAAAAATAATTTAATAAACCATAACATGTCATATTAACCTATAAAATTATTGGAATTCATAAAAAGTCTCAAATTACATTTATTTGGGTATTTATAATATTAATTATTTTAATATTTCATTAATAAGGTAATTACTATATCATAATTGTGTCATAAATAAACATTATTATTTAATGTCTAAAAATTATAAATAAAATAAAATTATGTAAGAAATATTCTAATATTTCTAATTAATATTTATAGTTTAATTTATATTATGTATAACCCTATATTAAAAATGGTTTAGTTATTAAACTTTGATTTTAACACTTTTAACTCTTCTTTGAATTAAATAATAATAAATGGCCTAATATAATCCATGTGAACCTAATGGATCATATTTTATTCCTATGGTTATTTTTGGTCGAATTACACTTATCCAATAGAATTAGTACATGTGTTAGGGTATGAATAATATCATTTTTACGCTTAATTACCCAATTTACTTTTAACCGTGGTAAATAAAAGTCCAAAGTTACTAATCACCAAAAATTATTTTCATCTCACTGAACCAAATTTTACTTACTAATATCAATCATGTCTCTTGGATTTTTTAAATTCAACTAACAGAAGTGGTAAAATTAATTTTATGTAAATTTGTAAATGCTTATAGGAGGTGTGTAAAAGACGGTAAAACGTTTACCAGAATTTTTATGTATCTAAAATTATTATAAACTGAATCTAATTAATTACATTGAACTTATATAGTTATTATCTATCTATTTTTACCTAATATATATTTAAATAAAATAAATAATTATTTAAATAAAAATTCTGTTTTAAACTATAACTCGGTGTTTTTCTCTATTCATCAAAAATTAAATGTGTTCAGAAAAATACCAAAAATTCACTCTAAGATAAATTTGATATTCGAAATCCATAAATGAAGTCAATTTTGAAAGATAAAATTTATAAAATTTAAGAAATTTGTTATTACTATTCATATCAACTTGTTTGATTGGCTGTGGTGTGTTAGAACTCGAAGTTGCGTACAACACATGATATTGTATTTTTTAAAGAGATGCATAATGTGGAAGCTTGGGGTGTTACATTACCCATCCTTCAAATAATTGTTTCCCCAAAATTTCTATAATATTACTGCATAAAAATACCCTGGTGGTTTTTTATCATAAGTTCCTTGGGTTCCCACGTTTCCTCTTCCATCTTACGGTTCCTCTAAAGAAGTTTTACCAGGAGAGTCATCCGGTTTCTTAGCACTTGTTCTCTTGTATCAAGAACCTTGATAGGATCTTCACAAAAAGACAGATCGGGTTCAAGTTCTAATTCCCCATAGGTGAGTAAATGCGTTGGGTCAGGCATGTATTTTCTCAACTGTGATACGTGGAACAAATCATGAACTTTGTAGATACTTGGCAGAATATCCAAATGGTAAGATACAACCCCAATTCGTTCTAGAATTTCAAAAGTTCAGATGTACATCATACTTAATTTCCCCTTCTTAACGAAATTTATAACACTCATCCATGGAGATACCTTCAAGAAAACATGATCTCCTACCTGAAATTCCAAATCCTTATTTCGGTTATCAGAATAGTTCTTGTGCCTACTTTGATCTTCTTTGATGTGGGTTTGTATTACCTTCAACTTTTCCATTGTTTCCTCCACATGTTCTGGGCCTACAAGTTTTCTTTCACTAATATCATCCCAACCAGTTGGTATGCGACATCTCTTTCCATATAATGCTTTTTATTGTGTCATCTGAATACTTGAATTGAATCTATTGTTATAGTAAAATTCTACCAGAGGTAAATATTGATCCCAAATACAATGAAATTCAAGTGACCATGATCTCAACATGTCTTCTAAGGTTTTAATAGTTTATTCTGATTGTCCATCAGTTTTGGGGTGGTAGGAAATGCTCAAACAAATTTTAGTATCTAGTGATTTCTGAAGGATTTTCCAGAATCTAGATGTAAAACATGGATCACAATAAAAAACAATCGATAGGTGTACTCCATGCAGTCTCATAACTTCATTAATATGTAATCTTGCTAGATGTTCATGTGGTAAATTTTCTCTTATAGCCAGAAAATGTGCTGACTTGGTAAGACGATCAACAATGAACCGTATTGCATCATTCCTCCTATGAGCCTTTGGTAGTACCATGAAAAAGTCCATCATAATATTGTCCCATTTCCACTCAGTTATGGGAAGAGGTTGCATGACTTTTCTAGGTTGTTGCCTTCCAGCTTTCACTTGTTGAAAAATCATACATCTTGATAGAAAATCAGCAATTTCCCTCTTCATATTGTCCCACCAAAAATGTTCCATCAAATCTCTATATATCTTAGTGCTACCATGGTGTATAGAGAAATTGTAACTTTGAGAATTATCCAAAAATTCCCTTTTTAGATCACGTATATCGGGAACACAATGTCTCTTCACAAATTTCAAAATTCCATCTTCATACACGAAGTCACCCAATCTCCCATAATTCATAGCTTTAATCTTATTTTGAAACTCTTCATCATCGGTCTGAGAACACTTAAACCTTTCTAGAAAAGATGTTTTGGAAAAAAAATTAAAAAGTTTTGATGCTTCACCTTCCATACATATCCCCATGTCCATCTTTACTAAATCCTTGTATATTGGATATTTTTCAACTCTCATCATGTTCATAACTCCATGATCCTTTCTACTCAAAGCATTTTCCACCTTATTTTCCTTCCATGGGTGGTAGTTTATAGGGAAATCATAATCTTTGGGTAATTCAATACATCGAATTTTCCTCATGTTGAGTTCTTTCTGTGAGAAAATATACTTCAAACTCTTATGATTGGTATATATCTCACATTTCTCACCATATAGATAGTGTCTCCAAATCTTCAAATCAACGATTACAACTGCTAACTCAATATCATGAGTTGGATAGTTTTGATCATGAATTTTTAGATGTTGTGTTACATAGGCAATAACCCTATCATTCCTCATAAGGACACAACCAAGTCCTTTCTTTGATGCATCACTATAAATAACAAAACCATCATTACTCGATGGTAGAGTGAATATAGGATAATTGTCTGATATTATCTTCAATTCTTCAGAACATTCTTCACACTCTTTTGTCGAAACAAATATAACCCCTTTAAGTGTGAGCTTCCTTAATGGGTAATCTCATCGGACAATATTCTGGAAAAAACGCTGATAATAACCTACTAAACCAATAAAACTGTGTACCTTAGTTATACTCATTAGGGCTGGCCATTCTTGGATTTATGTTGTCTTTGAAAGATCAACATAGATTCCATCCTTAGAGACAATATGGTCCAGAAAAGAAATCACTTGAAGACAAAATTCACACTTTCTAAACTTCCTGTATAATTCATTCCTTCTGAGGGTCTTTAGAATAATGTTCATGTGGTTTTGATGATACTCATAGCTTTTGGTGTATACCAAGATATCATCAATAAATACCACTACAAAGTCATCAATATATTCCCTGAAAACTCTATTCAATAGATCCATGAAGGCCGAGGGTGCATTAGTCAATCCAAAAGGCATTAATGTAAACTCGTAATGCTCGTACCTGGTTCGAAATGCTGTTTTCGGAATATCTTCCTTCATCACACACAACTGATGATATCCATATCAAAGGTTAATCTTTGAAAAGTATTGAGCTCCATAAATTTGGTCGAATAAATCATCAATGCATGGTAAGAGATACTTGTTCTTTATTATTATAGCATTGATCTCCCTTTAGTCAATTCACAACCTCATAGACCCATCTTTCTTCTTAACAAAAAAAGGGGGTCCCCATGGAGAAACACTAGGCTGAATAAATCCTTTATTACTCAATTCCACTAGTTGTTTCTTTAGTTACACTAATTCCATAGTGTCCATTCTATAAGGGGTCTTTGATATGGGCCTTGAACTAGGAATTAAGTCAATGTAAAACTCAATTTCTTATTCTCGAGGATGTCAAGGTAAATCTTCTGGAAACACATCAACATATTCTTGTACAATAGGTACATTGTCTATTTAAACATTCTTTTCCTCACCGAATGTTATTTCATTCTCTTCAACCCCAATAATTGAATTTAGTAGAGCTGCTGGAGGTGGATCTAGATAAGAATTATGTGGTGATGTTTTTACTCAAAAGATAAGGTACACTTTATCATCATAAAAAATTGTAACCTCATTCTTATTACAATAAATTTCTTCATCATGGTCCAAAAACCAATCCATACCAAGGGTTATATAAAATTAAATCATGGGTATGTTGATGAGATCAGCAGATAAATAATGATTATACGACTTAATGGGAATTGATTCACAAAACTTTGTTGCAATGATACTTCCCTTTGAAGTTCTGACTAAAAAATCCCTTGTTAAATAAAATTGGAAATATCTAATTTTCATAAAAACTAGGAAGATATAAAACAGTGTCATGATATAGAATCAAATAAAGCATTGGATAATCTTGAGGAAACTATTAAATTACCTGACACTAAGTCTTTCGTAGCATCATCCTCACCAGTAATGATAGCATAATCTTGGCCTTGATCCCTTGGGATTTTCTAAGGAAAGTTCCCCTGACGCATAGTACATTCTTTTGCTTAATTTTACCTTTCTCAATAATTGTAGCATTCAAAAATAACAACCTCTTTCATCCCCTTGCAATCACGAGCATGGTGGACTTTTTCACCACACATGTAACAAACTCTCATTCCCTTCAGACAAGTACTAGGGTATTTCATCCCACATTTAATGGAGGATGGATATTAAAATTTTCCATTCTTCCCCTTATTTCCATTTCCATAGTGTTCAACTGATCTCTTCTTCACTTTCTTTTCATTGAAGACATAAGACTTAATGAATTCTTTTTCTATCTTCACAGCATATGAGACAATATATTCGTACGAAGAGAAGGATTGTGAGACTAATTCTCGATGGAGAAATGGTTTTAACCCATCAAAGATTTGATAAATCTTACTTCTTCTGTTATGTATATAATCAGTAGCATGCCTCTATAACCTTGTAATGTTATGTTCATACTTTGCAACATTCTCATACTCTTTTTTCCTCAGGCTCAGAAATAGTCTTTCTACGTCTGCTCGATAGTCATGAAGAATGTATTTTTATAATAAAACGTCATTAAACTCCCTCCATTCCATATTTGATATTTCATCATCTTCCTTTGTGTTGTGAAACAATGACCACCATTGATCAGCTTCTCCATTGAGGTGGTAAGCTTCCATGATTACTTTTTCCCTTTCGCTACTCCCCAAGGAATGGAATATTTTCTCTGAGGAATTTATCCACTGCTCATCTAGTAATGGATTTGTACCCCCATTGAATTTTTGTGGTTGTTTCCTCATAAAGTGATCTATCATTGATCCTCCACATTGTGGATCAGGGTTTTTTAAATGGGTAATGTTATTATTCATAAACTAAGTGAGTTGTCTCAGTATAGTGATAAGCTGATCCGCACCAGCTGTATTACCATCTCCACTATAATTATCTTGAGGAGGATGGAAATCCCTACATGGAGTGCATGCATTGATAAGGTTTTCATTCCTTCCACTACGCGCTATTTATAAACAATAGTATACAATAGATTAGTTTATGAATGTCAATACATAATTCCAAACTTATAACAAACTTAACATAAATTAAACAGTTCATGTATATAAACCATAATCATAAAAAATGTTTTCTTTGAGGAGGTATATAATAATAAATCCTTCATAATGGTTTGTATAGAATATGTGTATTATACTAAGCATATCCCCTGGGAGTTTCATAACTAAGAGTGCAACAAGGACAGTTGTCTTGCAGCAGATCCCGTTCGAGTTTAGATCAAAGAGGTGTTTTTATGTTTTACCCCTAGTTACATCAAGGAAAGAGCCACCTCTACCTGCACATATCTAGATAAGGATTAATTTCTTGGAAAAATCACAAAATCTCTACAATACTAAAATTCTAGGAAGATCTCATGTACTAATCCTCAAAGTCTATCTTAGGTAATGTTCTCTAATCAGAGTTTTTCTAAATCTAGCATCCAAGATTTATACTAAACTTCCTCTAATACGAACTGTAACACCCCAACCCTAGAATCCCATATTTTGTGCATTATTTAAAATCATTGGCATGATAAACAAAATCAATTATCGAAAGACCAATTAGTTTAGTTCCCTTGGAAGTACTAGATACATTTATAAGGATTACAATACATCATAAAATGGAGAACTACAATAAAATTTTTTACATATACAACACAAGGATCCCATAGACTATCCTAGAAAGTCAGTCATAATATAATTCTTCACATCTTGGGAAAAATAAAACATATAAAGGGGTGAGATCAGATGCTCATTAAGGATAATAATATTGCCGAAACATTCATAAATAAGTATAAACTTTTAAGGCAATATATAAAACTAAAACAAAAGCCTTTTCAACATAAACTTAATCATAATATGGAAAATATAAATCAAAATAATTCCATTTAATTACTCACATGGATATTCTACTAGTCTAATAATTACATGCAAATTCAACAGCCACTTTCATAATGATGGAATTCATAATTCCAGACTTCATAACTACATATTCAAGGATGTGTGCCAAGACTACAAAAAAGATTTTCTCATGCCCTTGTTTCAAGACACTTTTTTGTCTCATGAGACCTACCAATGCATCATGGAGCTATAGTGGGATCCACCCGTTACTTACTAAGTCCAATGCATTCCTCATATAAAAAGTTTTAAACATAACATAAACATTCACAAGCATATGAAATGTCAAGATTTTATCCATAAACCATGAATTGTAGAAAAATAACACATCTGTTGTCAAACATATCACAAAACCTTCAATATAGAATAAAATATTTGTATCATAACAAATTAACTTCAAACAAGATTAAAATCCATTAAAGGATGTTGATATAGATGAAATCAAAACTGTTTGAGAGAAATATCTCATTCTTTTTTTGAAATCATTTAAAGTAACATAATTATAAAAGAAAACATTTATTTTGAAATTATTCTTATAATCTTGTAATGGAAGCTTCGATGATGTTATAATAGAAAAATATAGCTGCACCCGACGTATAAGTTTAAAAAACATTCTTACCTTAATTTTGTCGAAAATTTCATAAAGTGACTTGTTTTGAAAATGACGGAAAGATTCCATTCAAAACGTGTGAGGTCAAATAAGGGTATAAATGAATTTAACTCATAGTCTTGTAAGTAGTAAAAAAAATTGGGAATACATTTTTATGAAAACACGAATGTGGATGATAAAGAGGTCTTAGTAGATAATTACATATAAACAACCTTGAATAATGAAGAGGTTTTAGAATTAACCCTTACCGTGTAATTTTCCTTGGTCGAGGGTAAGTTAACCTCCAGTATAATGGTGAAATAATTGTTATTAAATTATACAGGAATCATATACATTCATATGATATCATATATGATCTTTTAATATTGATTGGTTAATAATATTTTCGTATTATCGTCATTTCGGGTGTTAACTGATTCGTTTTCCTTTATATGATTTGTTACATAAGTAATGTTTGTTATCGATAGGATGTATCATATTAATATTTAGAATTATATTATATAATTAAACCTTATTTTTAATCATATAATAAAAATTAGTCTTGAATGGATACGATGGGGAATAAATCTCATTGTGTTCGTGGAGATGGTAATCCTTACATACGGACGAGCAACAATATCATTCTTTTGATATTAATATCTTATATAATTGGATGTTATATCATATATAAATAATCATTATCATGTTATAATTATTATTTACATAATTTATAAATCATTATTATACTCATCCAAATAATAATGTATTGAATAACAACTACACCAAGACGTGGAGGTGGTAAGCCGTACGTATGCACGTATAGTGACATGTCATTCAAAGGATGGATAGAATAATGAATATAGTTGTAACATATTTATAATAACATCAATTTATATAAAAGATAGTGGAGTTATTATATAATAATGGAAACAACAAAGAAATAAGAAGTGAAGAAGAAACAAATGAAAGGGGGGTGAGATATTTACCTCTACTTCAAGTTCTTCTTTTTAATTTGATGAAAAGGGCTCCGTAGATTGGATTTATGACTAAAGGAAGGCCTATAGGATAAAGTTTGGACAGTTTTTAGTTTATTTAAGTAGGGTTTGGCCGAGAAAAATGGATTTTAAAGTGTTAATTAGAGTGAAGGGTAAGTTCCCTTTTATAAGAGTGGTGAGGGGCACCTTTGGAATGGCTAGAAATATTATTTTATAATAAAATCATTTTCGGATTCTAAAATCTCAAAAATGAATTATTTAAAGGCTATGGTGGGTATGGGTCTCAAAACACTCAACCAATATGTTTTATATAAGTTTGGGTCACTATATTAACATTATATTTTAGATGTAACTCTTTGTAAAATAGTTTGACATTTACTATGCCTCTTTGTATTTTTATGTTATATGGTTAATAAACATACTATAAACTTCCAAAAGAACACCAAGTGGTTTATTATTAATATATATAACCTTATCTAAGTCATTTGGCTTAACCATATATTTTTATGAATATTATATCAATTAATAATATAATATTTGTTTTTGAAAACTCATTTATGTCAATTTTGACACTATTTGGTATTTAGTGTTTTCTAAATTCATAACAGCATTATTACATCGAAAAAATATATTTAATCAACTCTAACATGTCATATTAACTGATAAAATTAGTTTAATTTATAATAAGTCTCAAATTACATTTATTTGGGTATTGATGATATTAATTATTTTAATATTTCACTAATATGGTAATTACTACATCATCATTGTGTCATAAATAAATTAAATTATTTAATGTCTAAATATTATAAATAAAATACCATTATATATGAAATATTTTTAGATTTATAATTAATATTTATAGTAAAATTTTTATTTTTTATAACCCTATATTAAAAATAGTTTAGTTATTAAATTTGATTTTAACAGTTTTAACTCTTCTTTGAATTAAATAATAATAATTGTCCTAATCTAATCCATGTGGACCTAAAGGATCATATTTTATTACTAAGGTTGTTTCTGGTCGAATTACACTTATCCAATAAAATTATTACATGTTTTAGGGTAATAATAATATCATTTTACCCTTAATTACCCTATTTAATTTTAACTGTGGTAAATAAAAGTCAAAAGTTACTATTCACTGAAAATTATTTTCATCTCATTGAACCACATATTACTTACCAGTATCAACTTTTTCTATTGGATTTTTAAAATTAAACTCAATGAAACAGTATAATTATGTTTTATCTAAATTTTCAAATTCTCCTAAGAGGTCGGTAAAAGATGGTAAAAAGTTCAATAGAATTTTTATATGTTTAAAATTATTATAAACTGACTCTATAGAATTACATTGAACTTATATAATTATTATGTATCTATTTGGACCTAAAATAAATTTATATAAAATAAATATTTATTTAAATAAAAATTCAGTTTTAAACTATATCTTACTGTTTTTCACTATTCATCCAAAATTTACTGTGTTCAGAAAAATACCAAAAACTCACCCTATTCTAATTTCGATATTCCTAATCAATAAATGAAGTCCATTTGAATGATAAAATTTATTAAATTTCAAAAAATGGGTATTACTATTCATAACAACTTGTTTGATTGGTTGTGGTGTGTTAGAACTCAGAATTACGTATAACACACGCTATTGTGTTATTCAAAGAGAAGCGTACCATGGAAGTTTGGGGTATTACAATTTGGAAGGAAAAAAATTAAAAGAGAAAAGTTATTTAGAGAAATGACTGTTATCATATTGAAAATATTTAAATCATAAGAAACTTGAAAGAATAACATTGAAAAAACATTAAATGTAATAAGAATAGATAAATTCATGACATAACATGTAGACGGTTCTGTATATACACCTTATAAAAGAATATTTGTTCATAACATCATAAAAATTCCTCAATTAATGAAAATTGAGATGAATTGCCTTACATTGATTCAAATTTTTCATTTGTGTCTTTATTTTCCTGAATAATAAACTTATGTCAATTATTTACTTTTTTGGAAAAAATTTTATTTTCTATTACTAATTTTATTTCACTTATTAACAAGTAATATAGAATTGCTTAATCAATTAAGTTTAAGTCATATGTTTTGAACAAATTCATATTTTTTTCCCAAATTTACTTTGGTAGGTCAACTAAGGTCAATGAGGTAATTATTTAAACATTTAAAGAATAATCATCATTAACTAATTATCATTTTTGTACATTATTTATACTCATAAAATCAATCATGAATATGGTGATGAAAAATGAACCAATTTTATGATCATGGAGATGGAAGGTAATACATACACATCAGTAACATTCCCATTTTTAATGGCCATTATAAAAATAAGGTAATTAACGTTTATCTTTATCAAATTGTAATTATATAATAAATTCTGTATTATTTAATTATATTTACTTATATATTTATTTATTTTTATTTGGTGATGAAAAAATAATAAGTGCATCCCTTTTAGGAGGTGGTAGTCTACATGTCCACGGTCGACATTATCACTTTTTTAGTGTGTGAAAGGATGAGATGAAAATAATATATAATATTTAAAAAAAGATAATTATGTCATGAATATCATAATTATGACAATAATATCATAATTATGTCATGTATATCATAATAATTTCTTGTATATCATTCATATTAATTATCGTTACCCATCTTACCTTTCATGTACCATGTTAGTGAAAACCACATCACATTTCTTCACAAGGTAGTAGCCCTCCATACACACGAGAAATGTTATTGTATCCCCTATGGTATGAAATGTGAAAAGGGTTTCAATTATATAATGACTCCAGAGGTATATTGATGTTATAAATGTCATTAAAACCATATAAAATCATTATTCCCATCATTATTCTCAATAATGAGATGTGGTAATGGAAAAAATAATGACATTATTTCGCAAGGTGGTTGTCTCCCATTCACACGAATGATGATTTCATAACTCATTAGATGTTAGTGTGTTTTTTCAGTTATAACCTTAACTTAAAAACATATAAGTATATTTAGGATACTTAGATTATTATATAAGGAAGGTATTTTAATAATTGAAGGGGGTGGATAAAAAATCACAAATGAACATTGATGAATGTTACCTCTTCTTCAGGTAACTTCTTTTGGTTTGCATAAAAAAAAATTATTGGATGCAGTTATTCAAAAATTATGGGTTCTATGAGTGTATAGGTGATTTTTCAGGTCTTTTAAAATCTAAATTGATTGATATGTGTTAATAGATCTAGATAAGGGGTGCCTTTTATAAGTTGTGTGTGTGTAAAACATGTAAATTTTTGAAATATGGAATTCCATCATGTTTTTTCCTTGTCAACCGGCACCAATAATGAAAAAAATCCAATAATAGAATAGATGAATTTAAAAAAACTATATAATGGTTTCTTGACTAGTTTATAGGTCATTTGGATCCTAATGTTTTAATGTTTCATGTGGTGTCCCAGACCGGGATTCCACTTACAGGGTCCCACGCCCGGTGGTCCACATGGCTGCAAGCGCATATCCCCAAACACCAGAGGCTTCTGACTAGTAGTGAGGGTCTAGGGTGTTTTCATGTGGTGACTATTCCCTCATTAACATACTGTATTAGAGTGTAAATTATATAATTAAATAGTAAACAAAGAAAGCAATATAAATAAATATAGGAAGAAAACTGATGCACTAGATAAATGAGAATAATAACAAGTGTATGAACTAAAAAAATTTGATGTATTGTCACGTCGCTAGAAATATGGAGATCATGGATACAAGATAATTGGAATAACCAGTTCCACTAAGTAAAACAAAAAAATGGTACTCCAAGTATCCCGATATACAAATCGGTCATCTTCTATCAAGATCCATCATAAACAGCAAGAAATCAAGTGTTTGATGCAATATGATACCTTTTTTTATACCTGTAACCATGTAATCTACTCCACGTACCAAACAGTGCCCGGAGATGGTTTGAGATAAATCTAATTGGGCCATCACCAATGGTGTATATAACATCCAGCCCGTGTAATGGAATATGGTAGTGTGCAAGCATGCATATATAAATTAAATCAAGAAACACAATATAACTAAATGTCCAAGTACCAACTTCATCCCAGAGTTGATGTATGAACATGTAACCAGTTTATTAATTAAGTAATTACCATTTAATGTTAATAGGTCATGTGAGTCATAGTCAGGACTAACACCACCCTTTGATAGTATAAGTACTAAAGGTCCCAAGACATAAAAAGGAAACCTAAAAATGATATCTAGTGAGGGATTTATAGTTTAATGACCACGGTAACATAGAGATCACAAGTTAATAACTCACTAGTATCTAAGTCTAGATATGGGGTAAGAGTGTAATCCAAGGAGCGTAATCCAAGGAATTCCACAATAAGGTACCTATCGAGTCAAGGGTGATCTCCCAATGTACAATGGGGATATTATAGGATAGGTCCTTATAGGCTTGCACCATGGAAACTACGAGTCAATTTTTGATCAAAGGAGTGTATTTTATGTATCATTAAATATTGTAAAGGACCCAACGGTAGTATACCAGGAACATAAGGAATATACAAGTACCAGAGATTAGGTGGGTGTCAACCTTAGTGAAACGCATCCTTGAATCATAATGGGGTTCACGAGCCCCACAATATTCTCCTCTCAGAATCCAAAGTTATCTTGAGTCATTCCATTCCTATTTGATATTGTAATAATGTAATAATTTATTAGGTTCAAGCCTTGTCTTCCATTAGTCTCGATAGGCCAAGTAGCATTGAAACTTTTTAATCAATTCTTAATTAACCATTAAGTCATATTCAATTGTTGAGGTTCTCTCCACTACCTTCCATCGATATGGAATGGGGTTCTATGGACATGTAACCTTTATTCAATATTATTTTATAAGACCAAATTATATAGTTAGTATACTTTCAATTTCACATTTCACATTTCATAATCAATTTTAAGCACTTACCTTAGGCATGTCAAGTGGTGAGAATAAATGGTACATCCCATTATGAAATTATCATTAATAAAAATCCATTTATTATAGGAATGATCACCTTTAGGAAGTTGAAGAAATGCAACACCCAAATGGTTTCTCAAATGTGCCGAAACACTAAAACTGAAATATGGAATAACCTTTTGACATGGGATGAATTGATTTGTGGGTGTTACCGCTAACAAAAAATCAAATATTTGGAAATAGAATAACCATATGATTCTAAAATGTATAATCATGGAATGTAAATTTATGAAATGGATTCTAATGAAATTCTTAGGCCCCACCCAAATATTCCCAAATCAACATACTTTAGGGAAGAGTTATAGACCACCCACCATAGGGTTGTACGACACTCCTCCTCCAGTATCAGCCATTGATTTTCCTCGAATATGAGTATATCTAAGAAAAGGTGAAAAATTCTCACATGATGATATATAGGCTGAGAGAAAAAAAGATAAGAAGAACATCTCAAGATAACTCGAGTACTTACCGTTGCGCATCCAACGTGAAAAACGAAAGCTCAATCAGATGTCAGATGAAGGAGATCTCTTGATGCCTAGCTTTGTCCAACAAAAAGCAACAATATGAGAGGAAAATGGATTAATAACACTAGATCGTAGATTAGGGAGTAAGAGGGGGTAGATAAATCATTAAGGTAATTTTGTACATTTTACCCTAAATGTTAGCCTCTCCATTGTTTTTCCACATGGTTTTTCAAACTGTGTGAGACGGATCATCCTAAAAAACCTCCTATACATGGTTTTGATCAAACTATGCGCAAGACATGAATGATTACCTAGGAGAAATGTTTGTTCACATGGTTAGGCCACACGATCTTCACAAACCATGCGAGTTAGATCTTTCCCGAAAAACACAATCCGCACAGTTTACCTTAAACAGTGTGCCAAGCTTGTTTTCTCCAAGAAGATGGGTTTCAGGATCCGAACAAGCCCCAAACACCCTCATAACCTTTACTAACTCATTAGGAATCCATATTAGGATAAATATAAATATATATAACAATAATTAAAGGATCTATACTTGAGTTAATAACCAGGTTCTTACATATAGTTACTTAGAAATTCTCATTTTTACCTCAACTACTGTGATTAATTTCAATTCTTTTCCCTAATAAAATTGCTCAAAAAATGTGTTAACTCAATTATAATTTATTTACTATTATTATTCCAAATATAGAATCCATTTCTTCTAATTAAATTCATAAAATTTGAAAAACTAATTTTAATATTTACTTCAGAGTCCCTGCAAGACAACGGGTTTTTAAGAATTGAATTTTTTAAAGATTATTGAATATTAACTATATTACTCATAATAATAATTTTATGAAACTAAATTAATATTTAATGATATATATTTAATCTATTTCATTTAAAAACTTCCCCATTAGGGATTATTTTCATTAATTAAAAAGGTGAAACATTATGAATTCTCAAAAAATTTATTGAAAAACATGTCTTTAAACCAAAAATATTATATTAAAAACAAATATAAAGTGGATTAAATATTAATTTAGTGGATTGAATATAAATAAATATTATTTACTATATTTTAAATCATATTAAAAACATATTGTGAATATTAAATTACATAATTTAGTAAAATAAATGACTTTTTGACAAGAAATCATTATTTTCACTATTCAGTGAAAAATCAATATTTTCTAAAAAATCGTCAAATTTCACACAAAGTGAATTTTGATTTTATTATTTAAAAATGATTTTATGTTTATCAAATTAAAATTTATAAATTTACAAATTAAACTTCTAAACAAAACCTTAAAAAATGTATTTAATTAAAATAATATCATTTCGTATTAAAAAATTACATAATATGTTTATAACTAATATAACTATATAATTAAAATTAATAAATATAAAAATGATTTATCCAATCATTACATGGGTTATTACATCCTTTAAAACTTTTATAAATTGTTCCCTTTCAATTATATTACGTTATTCAAAAAGTGAAGATATCTTTCTCTTATAGAATTCTCAAATTCTTATGTTATCTTTTCAACTATATAGTTTTATCATAAAATTATAACCTGATGAATCACCATATTATTAAACACTTTATCTCTATGGTCAAGAACATTAATTAATTGTTCTAAATAATAAATATTCTCTTCCAACAGAACTAGTTTAGGGCTCAAAACATGAGATTAATCCAACACATATTTCCATATCATTGAAACATGGAATAAAATGTGTAATAGAGATAACCAGAGATGTAAGAACACTCAGTAATAAATTGATCCAACTTTATATAGAAACTCATATAGTACAATGATCTATGGACACATATTCCCCTTCTAACCAAAATGTAACAAACTTTCCCTTGGAGAAACATTAAGAAAAACATGATCACTTGTCCAGAAAGAAATATTATTCCTCTAATTATCTGTATATCTTTTCTACCAGCTCTAGGATGTCCTCATGTATTTCCAAATAAACTAAACATTCTTATTCATCTCATGTACCATCTATAGTCCCATAAACATCATTACCCATATATTATCCCATAATACAAGCATCCAACACCACATTCCATATAATTCCCCAAGTGGTTCTATCTATATACTAGAATGAAAACTATTATTATTAGAAAAATAAAACAAAAAAAGACGTTGATCCCAAATTCCATGGTAATCCATTATGAAATAATGAAGCATATCTTCCAAAGTTTGAATCATCCAAACAGATAATCAATCTGATTGAAGATGAAAATATGTATGGCAATTTAACTCATTACCCATTGAATTTTTATGTCCTTTCGAAAAATTAGATGTCAACTTAAGATCACGCTCTAATACAATGTGGATAGTCACTCCATGTAACCTTAATAACTCGTTTACATATATTTGAGTAATATGATCAAAATAAATTTTATAATAAAGGTAAGTGAAATTTATATATTTATTTAAATGAAAAAAAATAATTCAAATCACATTATTACCATTTAAAGTATTTAGTAATACTCCTAAAGGTCTTTGTACATATTTGTGCTTCTTTAATAAATAGAAAGTGCATAACTATGAGGTTCAATCAACATCTATTTCTTCAACTAGTAATAACAAGGAACACTTAATACTTTTACAAAATCATAAAAAATATTTTTCATCAATATTAAAATAAAAAACATACCCTTTTTAATAGATTCTACCATTTCCTTCAAATATTGTTTCGATTTTTTAGCATTCTTAACTCATTATTACAAAGTTATTTGTACTAAAACCTGAAACAAAAGAGGGGATGTCCCTACATTTATACCTTTGTGGAAAATTTCATCAAATCATTTACTAAAGGGTCATGTTCTAAATGTATCATGGTTAATATAGTAATACATTTTCAAATCAAAGAGGCATCCACTTTGTTTTTTCAATATTGTAATGAATCGTCCAATCATAATCATGGATAAGATCTGTACATATTCATTTCATCATCTTCAATTATTTTTGGGGAATATATACTTAATACATTTATGATCAATATATTTTTCACACATTACTCCATAAAAATGATGTCTCTAATATTTTAATGAAAAAAACCACAATAACAAATTCAAAATCATGTGAAGGGTAATTTAACACATGAGGTTTTGACTCTAGTTTAGAATAAGAAATTACATAATCATTTAGAATAGTCGCTTAATAAATTCGTTTCATGGAAGAATTATTTTAGATGAAAAATTCACCACTTTTGAAAGGTAGGGTAAACAATAGTATTTAAAAATATATTTTTTATTTCCTAAAAACAATCATCTCATTATTTTATCTAGATGAACATAACTCATTTTTGCGTTAGATTAGTCAGTTGTCTAGAAAACCAAAAAATGTTTCCAAAAACCCACATTTATTAACCCACTAATTAAAGAAATCTATAGATATCTATAATAGTTTTTTCCGTTTTCCATTCTTTAACAACTTTATATTTAACATGTTTAATAGGAATTCCATATTTTAAAAAATATATCCAATGAAAGAAAAAAATTCAACCATGATTCGCATTTTCTAAATTTCCCATACAGTTTCATTTCTTTTAGGGTTTAAAAACAACCCTTATTTTCCTCTCATTCACATTTTAAATTTCAGAATATACAAAAATTTCATCAATAAACACAACAATAAACATATATAATAAATCATGAAATATTCTATTTATAAGGTCTGTAAATATAAAATGTACACTAGACAACACAAATATCATAAAAACAAATTCATAGTTCTCATATATTGTACAAAATTATATCTTCAGAATATATTATTTCATTACATTCAACTGATAGCACCCCAACCTATAGTCAACCTTCAATGAATAAAATTATCCTTGGATATTATCTAACAAAACATAGATGTGAGGAAATAGATACTTTTTCATAATATTTATGTTATTCAAAGATATATATTCAATGAAAATACATATTGAACCATAATTATTTTTAACAAATAGGAGATGATCACTCTATTGTGAATTGATTGGTTGAATGAAACATTTATCTAATAACCCTTTCATTTTATTTTTCAAATATAGATGTTTTACTTGATCCATTTGATAATATGGTTTATATATATGCTTTGAATCTTGATCTAAGTTAAAATTAAACTCAGCCTATAAATTGAATATAACACCAAAATATATTTCATAAAAACATCTAGGTATTTATTTACTACTATCTCATAACTTATTGGAACATTTTATTTTTAACAATTCGATCTAAGTGATATTCATTACCATATATAAAAAATATTTTATCTTCTTCGCAAGTTATGAAAGGCAGGAAATCATTGAACACAACTTTATTATTTCTCAAATCAATCAAATCATGATAAATTGAAATCCAATCCATACCAAGAATGATATCAGACACTACTATGGCCAACTCAAAAATATTTTTAAGGAAGACCATATTACTGATAACAACAACAAGATTCTTATAATTCTTTGATGCTTTTAATGATTCTACTCAATGTCTTAACCAAGTGTTCTTATTTCGTGAGGTGATATTACCGATTTACATGAAAATTTAATAAAAATGAAATAATGTAATCGTCTAGAGTCAAATTGGGTATTAACATAATTTTAATACACAAGTAACATACACGTCACCACTTTATCTGATGGCCCAACCTAAACTGTAGTGATAGAAAATGACTTTGCAATATCATTATTTTTAATCATGATGATTTTCATTTTGTGAAGATATCTTCATTCCAAAATTAGCATAATGACCCATCTTTAAAAATAAAACAACTCACTATTGGATGGATATTATTTACCCCAATCATTGGGTTTTTAGGGATACGTTTTTTATATTCATGAATCCTATGTCCAAACTGACCACACTGAAACCACATCCAATATCATATTAAACATTCTGTTAAATGTCATTCCCCACACTTGGAAAAATTTTGGGGCTTACCTATAGACTTCTTATCAAGTTGTTTCTATGTCACCTACCTCCTTGATCATTTTTTACTATTTTCATCTCAAGGAACATGATTTCTAGAAAATAAATCTCAATATTCCCCGCACAACCGACCACTTTTTCATAATTTTTAAATTATCTTTCATGTAATTATCTATGTAATCATGGATTCAACCTTTTTAAAAACCAGTTAATCTGGATATTAGTGTACCGAATAAAATTTGACACATACCTAGCCAATATTGTGATGTTTTGTTCAATTGATGAAACAAAATATTTATCTTTGTAATAGAATTCTAGGAAATATTTTTCTATATAATGTTAAACAACCTTCAGAAAATATTTTTCAAGTGAAATACCCTTTATTTTTTTATTTCATTTCATCAATATCATCTATCACTCTGTTATTATTTAGAAAAGACAAGAATTGATCTATTTCTCCATCAAAAAATAAATTGAAAGTGATAAATTTTGATGTTATGATGATATAATAAAATAAAATATCTTTTCCATATCATTGTTCTATCTTTCAGCTACTATAGGGTTAGATGATCTATAGAATTATTGGTGTTTTTTCCTCTAGAAATTCTACACAACTCACATGTTCATTCATTGTATATCAGGTTCCGCTCTACCATGGATACCACAAACATTTATCACTTTTTTCAACAGATCCATCACTATGAAACACTATTCTGTTCATATTCCAACCACCACTAAATATTAATTAAAAAGGATATTCTCTCATTGGTTCCATCAGACTACAGATTCCATGTTTCTTCTTTGGAAACCACTCTAAATAAAAATAGTTTAGTTGAAGAGACATGGTAATCTTCAAATTATATAACATTTTGGCATTACCATAAGGTAAAAAAAATTAATGTAATTATATTAACATTATTCTAACCTATAATATGATCTAAAAAAGACTTTTTTACTAACCATAAGTCCCTGAACATAAAAGTTAAATAATCTTCATTTTTAGTCAAGAATTTATATTCTTTCACTTTGTGAATATTTTTACATTTAATGATTTATAGAATTAGTTAATAACTCATTCTTTAAAAAATAAAATAATATAAATTGGACACTAATTATTAGTACCAATTTTTCAAAAAATAAAAAACATTTAAAATAAATCATGATTTCATTCATAGAAAATCTTTACAACATAAAACATGAATTATTTGATTCCCATACCCACTGTTAAATCATCTAATAAGTATTGAAATTTTTTGTATAAGCAGAAAAATATATTAGTAATGGATTCACAAAGATGTAAAAGTTTTAGTCTTATGAAAACATGAAAACTCATATAAAAATTACCTTTATATTCAATATTCGTTATCAATAAGAAATAAAACATTTTCACATGGAAAGAAACAAAATTTTCCTCAAATAAAATCACTAAAACCCATAGATAAAAATTAAAAACCATTTTCTAAGACGTGGATTTGAATATAAAAAAAAGATTTCAAATAACTTTTAATTTGAGTAACCATATGTTCAACTTCCAACATTATCAGTACCCAGTGCATTGATGTTCTATCTATGTGCACCATAATTAAAAATTTTATAGGATTACCCAGAATTTTCTATTCCACTGCAAGTTAATCTATAGTGGACATACCTTGTGTTATCTAAGCCACCCCAATTAAAGATATAACATTGTTTCTAGTGATATTTGGGATACCCCATGTTAAGTTTTAACAAGCTTACATGACACTATCTTGGAGCATGAATTGCTTAAGTATAATGATATTGTACTATATAATGGATAAAAAAATTTATTCCTAAAATATTTAATTATAAATCATTTCAAAAAATATTTTAAACTCATAAAGAAATCACTATTGTACATAAAAATACATGTTTCTTTTAAAACCCCATTTTCATCGCCATAATACCCATTTCTTTTGAAACCCCATTTTCAGTACCAAAATAAAAAAGGAAACAGTTTTTCATTTATTAAAACATGGAATATTTGAAATGAATTTGTAAATAAAATAATGTTCATTGTGGTTGAAAATTAATTTTCATTATGTATGTTAATAATATTATGTCATTATTCATTTGTCAAAATGTTCCATATAAAACACATAAAAATATTTCTTTTGAGAAACATTTAAAATAGAGTTAAAAGATACATAAAAGTTAAATTATAAATCCTTTATGTTCATTTAAAACATTAATAAATTAAATTTAAAATCATGTTCAAATAAAAATATCATTTGCGATGAAAATATTAAAGAAGAAATTTTCATTAGAGAAATGTACCTTATCATATTAAAAATACTTATATCATAAGACCCATGAAAAGATTACTTTATATAAAACATTAAACACCACTATAATAAATAAATTCATTATATAAAATGTCAAATTGGTGGTATATAAACCATATAAAATAATATAGGTACATAACATGAAAAAAAAAATACCACAGTGAAAGGAAATTGAGATGGAGTCCCTTACCTTGAGCTTGACATGTTATGTGTATGGTTATCATCTAGAATAAAAACAATATGTTAATTATTTATTTACCTTCGAAACATTTTCTTGTTTATAATTACTTTTATTTCACATTCTAAAAATTTATATAAAAATAATTAAGCAATTATGTTTATGTCGGGTATTTTGACCATATTCAGCTGATGTTTCAAAACTAACTTTGGTAGCTTGACTAAGGTCAACAAAGTAATTATTTAAGAATATAAATAATAATAATCATGAAATAAATATCATATTTATAGATTAATTATACTCTAAAAATCAATCATGAAATATGGTTATGAAAAATGACCCAACATTACAATCATTGAGATGGTAGGTCGTACATACACATTAGTAAGTTATCCATTTTCCAATGATCATTATGGAAAGAAGTTAAGTAACAATTTGCTTTTTAAAATAATAATTATATTTTAATTACCATATTATTTATTTATATATACTTATATATATCATTATTTTGAGGTAATGATTAAAATAGAAGAATCACATCACTTCAAGGAGGCATTAGTCCACATATCCATGAACAACGTTATCAATTTTTTTGTGTTAGAAAATGGTAAAAAGAAAAATATATATTATTTTTTTAGAAATTAATTTCTATCATTAATATCATAATGATTTTATTTATATTATAAATATTCATTATATTTACCCTTATTACCATTCATGTAACATGTTAGTGAAAAACACTTTGCATCGCTTTGGGAGGTTGTAGTCCTCTATACAAATGAGCGATGTTATTGTATCCCCTATGGTATGAAATGTAAAAGGGTTGTATATGAAATGATTAATGAAAAAGTATAATTATATTTTATATATCGTAAATATCATATATAAAAATTATTTCCATTATTATTCCCATCAATGAGAGGTTGTAAGGGAAAACGAACAACATCGTTTGGTGAGGCGGAAGTCCATCGTATACACAAATGATGATTTCATAACACATTTTATGTAATTTGGTGTTTTTAGTTTATAATATTAACATAAAAACATCTATACATACTAATTATTGTTTGTCGGAGTGGACACTCAAGAGGGGGGTGAATTGAGTTCCAATTAAAATTTCTGTTAAAATATTTCTCTTAAAATCCCCCAATTAAAAACTAAGTTAAACTATAGTGAATTTGTAAAACTGTAAGGGTTCGAATAGGTCCTCTCAAACAATTTATATAAATTTGATCTACACCCTGGATCGGGGTAAACAACAGTACAGAGACTGTCCAGGTATTAAGACTTATAAAACAGTTCTACGTGGGAAAATAAAACCACTGCACACTGGTTGTCCAGGTCTTACATGACCTCTACCACTATCCACAGTTGGATACAAAAGAGTTATAGAAGGTTTGTGCGAGGATTTAGAAATCATCTATCTTAGCACAAGAGACAGTGTGTGTATAAAATATAAAGAGCACACATACTGCTCAAAATGTAAATAAAAGAATCACTAAGAGAGTATATATGAGTTTTAGAATACATTCGTGGTTTGAAGTGCAGCTCTGGAGTCCTTTTGATTTGTCAAAAAAAAAATTTGAGTCTTTTTCTAGTTCTTGTTTGACAAACAGAGGGTCGTTTTCTTCATGTTTAGTTTGATCAACTTGAGTGAATGAAGATATCGGTGTAGTTCTTCAATCCTTGACTGAAGTTCATATTGTGTTCTCTTCTTGAATGAATGGCTTCGTGTATGTCAAGTTTTCAACGTTCTTTTTCCCTTTTTTTCACCTTCTTTATGTCTGGCCTTTTTCCTTCCTTATATAGATTTCAGCTAGGGAAATGAGAATGATTACCTTTATACAGGTACGAGGTACGATTCCCTGACATGCCAACAACTATCATTAAATAATATTAATTGAATTAAAATCATCAAATATGACTGTTTCTTTATAAATAAATAATTTTTACAAAAGTAGAGTTTAGTAATCAGTGACTGGTAAGTCTTTCATCAGTAGCTTTCTATTGGTAGCTATTTTTCCTTGTACCGATAGCTCCTTGTATTGGTAGTACTTTCTCTGTGTATTAGTAGCTCTATGTACCGGTGACTCCTTCTATCTGTAGATCTTGTTCTATCGATAGCTCGCTTGTATCGGTGGCTCTATTATATCGATGGCTCCTTTTGTATTCGTGACTTTGTATCGGTAGATTTTTCATATCGGTAGCTTCGTTCGGTACCAGTGATTAAGTGTATATCAGTAGACTTGTTCTATCGGTAGCTCTTCTTCTATCGGTAGCTGTATGTATCAGTTGACTTGACCTATCTATTACATGTGCTTACTGGTGGACTTATATATATCGGTAGCTCTGTGTATCAGTGAACAATGCTTATTGGTGACTATGTCTATCCGGAGAATATGTACCTGTAGATCTATGTTTGTCTGTATCCGTAGATATGTGCATACCAGCGACTTAACACTTATCTGTTTTATGCAACACATATGTCGATTGAGTTAGAATTATTTCAAAGTTCATATAAACATAGATAAATATTGATTAACATATTTAAAAGATTATTTTAATATTATTATCAACTTGATAATAGAATGTCATAGATTGAACGAATGAATATATAGATAAACATTTTTTGCGATTATCAAAGTAAGTGAAAGCATAATTGGGATTATCGAAACAGGTGAGGTCAAAAATCTCCCCCTTTTTGATAATCACAACTTATGATATTATAATACCAGAATGATTAGAAATGTATCAGAGGATATTTCAGTAAATCCAAATGTATTATAGAAAACAATATATTAGAAAAACATATGTATCAAAGTTAAAATAAGAAACAAATATACCAGAGGGAAATGATTTAATCACAACAATGATAGTATTTCTCCCCATTTGACAAAAAATAGTATTTCTCCCCCAGAAATGATTCCATTAGATAGTATTTCTCCCCCTTTGTGATTAGATAAAAGTGGGACAAAATGGAAATATAGGAGAAGATAAGTAACAAAGGGTAAAAGAATGTATGATCATATATATTCCTTAGAGAAAACAGATAAAAATAAATACATAAATGAAACAAAATGAAATACAAGTGATTCCTATAAAAAATCCTAGCCCATGATCAATCCACATCCTCAGAATGAGATTTCCCTTTGGGATGAGAAGAAGATTTAGGTGAGTTGGATGCAGGTGGAGGCTTCGGAACACCAGAAATGATCAGAGGAGGCTGAGCTACTGAAACTGTTCCTAGCCTGTAATGTGTAGCTCTGTGAGTGATCATAGGAGTAAGGCTTCATATTGCTTGGGGTGGAGCCATCTGAGTAGTAGAAGTAGCAGAGGTAGAGGCAGGTAAATATGGAGGTATAATCATTGTCCGAGCATCAACATACAAGAAAGGTAATAAAAGATTTCTCAAATCAAAAATGATTCATCCTCCTCTTTCCATGGAAGAAATGAAATCATCCTTGTTTTCTATGAATTTTTCCAGTGCAGGTGTCAACTCTTTGAGCTTTCTGACCTGTTCATTGAAGTCTTAATTGACTGGTGGTAGCTTCATGTTTTCTGACAGAAGATTGAAATGGTTGTTGAGCTGATTCTTGGTGTAAACCCCTTAAAAATAGTTATCTACCTTGTCTTTCACTTCTTTCTGAGAAGCGGAAGCTTCTCTCTTTTATTCTTGAACAATCTTCATAATATATCTAGAAGTATCTATAGTAGAAGTCACCATTTTGGTCAGATCAGATGAGTCCACAGAGCCACTGATTGATACTGAACCAAGCTCCTCCTTCATAAAAGCTCTAATCTGATCCAAATCCACTGAAGGTTTGGAAGCAAGACAACCAAGAGAGAAGGTTACAGTTTCCTTGAAACTCTTAGTTAGACCACTAATAAGATTTTTCACTACAGAATCTTGAGCACCGATATGATTCACCACAGTATGTTTAAAGCCTTCAAAAATTGAAACCATTTTCCTCACCACACTCTTCACATAGGCCATGTCCTTGTCTTCTTGAGATTTGGAACTCATATAGGATTACAAAGAGACAACTGATTTATTTAGAACTTTAAAATCCTCTGATAGTCTAGATACTTGAGTCTAGAAAGCTATAGCTTCTTCCCTTATCTCTGCCACAAATGTTGACACATTACAACCAAGAGAGAGTTCGAAGGACTTTTACAAATTACTCATCTCTTCAACAATGAAACTCATTAACTCAGCAACAAAGCACTCAAAAGATCTTTCATATCATCTTTTAAGGATTCTAAGTCATACTAGGTGATCATATCAGCAGGTTCAACCACAAAAGGTACTCTTTCAGACACTATACTGTCCACAGATTCATTCATAATCGATTGAATAGATGAGACTAGTGATGCTTCCATTTTCCTTATTTCTTCCACAAAACTGATTTTATGATCTGACGTTAAGTTATTCAGATCATGTATTCTGACCAAATCTTCAGGTAATATCTCAGAATGAATATCATAATTGATTTTTGGTCTCCAAAGGGGTGTCTCATTATAAGAATCTGGGTAATCCAATCCACAATCTACAAACCCTATGTCTTCTTCCCAGTCTTCAAACTCAACATCCACTGAAGCACTACCAAACCTGGTTGGATGCTCCACCTCAACGGGTGCATTCTCTTGTACAACAATGACATCCTCAGCAACCCTTTCTTCCTCAGAAGAATATTTCACAAACATCTATATTTCTACAACTGTAGGAGGTTCCTCAGGAATAGGTAAAGGTCTATCAAATTCATCAAATTCATCAACAGGAATTTAGGAATGGCCAATCAGTGGACAAAGGATGAAGCTGACAGAAACAGATGATTCACTTGCATTAACTTCTTCTTTATCTTGTTGAGGATCCTCTTCCTGATCCTCTTTCTAATGGTCTTCCTCATCCATAGATTCCACTTTATTTCTTACACAGAAAATGGTTTCGTTACTAGGTAGGTTCAAAGAAGCACTTTCCATTTCTTGTGACACAACTTCAAGAGCTGCGCTAGGAGGAAAGTCAATATATCATCCATTTGCTACAAATGAATCTTCCTCTTCTAAAACATCACTATACTTTTGCTCTTCTTCATCAGTTCCCAGACCTGGATCCCACACATCCTTATGTTTTTAAAGATGATTCATAGGATTGAACTCATCGTATAACTTTTTATCATCATTAACCCACTCTCCTATCCATGGATTCCGGTTTATCTTCATGTATTTGAAAACTATGATTGTGATACAAATATTATTCCTTAATACCATTGTCTTATCTTGAGACTCAGCTACCGCATTCACTTTAATCATAATAGAAATCAACTTGGAAAAGAATAAATCACTGGGCTTTGATTTGAGTCTGGTCAAGTCCTATATTTTAATCATTAACAACCTACACAAATTCACATTCAAACCATGTCTCAAAAGTTGTTACAGATAGATATCATGATACCATAAATTCTCAAAGTCCCCTATTCTTGGGCTTAGCACATGTTGCACAAACTTGAACAGTAGTTTGATCTCTCCATTAATTCGAGCAACCACCACCTTTCTTTTCTTTCCACTACCAGTGAGCTCCTATAACGCAGTCTCATAATCAAAAATATCACTGGTAGGTGGTACTATCATCAATGAATAACCACAAACTCCTTTATGTGGTACTCTCAGGTACTCATCCCACTCAACAGATGAAAAAAGATATTTCCTTTCCATTCACTAATGAAATCATTCGGTTCTCGTATTCTGATTTCTCAAAACTCACAAAATCATAGAACAATTTTACTAGCATCGGATACTATGGACCCTTGTTATTTGAGAATCATTATACCCACTTCTGATCTTCCATAACCTCGAGAACTAATGATCTACTAGAAATCAGCCATTCCGCGCATTGCTCTTTCTCGATTACAATAGCTCTATTTTGTAAATGTGGGTTCACTGGTTGCCTCCCCGACCTTGTTCTACTGACACCGCTACTTGCTTCTGGCTCTGTATTCTTATTCTTCACATTCAGCTCATCAATTTCATCTCTAATAGTAGAAAATTTGGTTTTTTCCATCTATGGTTCAAGGAACTTAGGGTTTTCAATAGATTCGGGAGCTAAGGCTTGAGGGTAAAGGAAAGGTTCAATTGATTCAGAAGTAACTAGAACATCATTTTATCATTTATGAATCAAAAAATAAATAATTAAAATAAAATAAGTAAAGTATAAATGATACAGATTTTGGTGGCAAACATACGTTTAAAACAACACATAATTAATGGTAGGGTATACCAATGAGAATTCTTAATAGTGAGGTTTATCAATCAGTGAGGTCCACTAACGGTGAGGTCCATACAGGTGAGGTGTAATAGCGAGGTTTCATACCGGTGAGGTATAACAGTGAGGTTTCTATACCAGTTAGGTCTAACAGTGAGATTTCTATACCCGTGAGGTCTAACAGTGTGGTTTCTATACCAGTGAGGTCTAAGAGTGAGGTTTCTACCGGTCAAGGTTAATAATTTCTAACTCATGTCTAATATAACTTAACCTATTCGAACATAAATGTTTGGTGAAAATGTCAGCTAATTGATGTTCTGTACCTATAAATTCAAGAGTAATATCACCTTTTTGGTAATGATCTTTCAAAAAGTGCTTCCTTACATCAATGTGATTGGTCCTAGAGTGAGATGCAGGGTTCTTTGAAATATTAATTGATCTAGTGTTATCACAGTTAATAGATACATGTCTAAATTAATATCCTTAGTCCAAAAGAGTGTGTTTCATCCATAGAATTTGTGCACAACAACTACCAGAAGCTATATACTCTGCTTCAGCAGTGGACAAAGCAAATGAATTCTATTTCTTACTACACCATGATACTATGGATTTTCCCTATAAATGACATGTACCAAATGTGCTTTTTCTATCCAACTTGCAACCAGAAAAGTCAGAATTTGAATAACTCATTAATTCAAAAGATTTTCCTTTTGGATAAAACAATCCAAAATTTACAGTATGTTTATGATTTTTGAAAATTCGTTTTAATAGCAAGTAAATGAGATTATTTACGATTAGCTTGAAATCATGCACACATACACACACTAAACATAATATCTGGTCAACTAGTAGTAAGTTAAAGTAATCTTCCAATCATACCTCTATAATTTGTTTGATCCCCTGGTTTCCCAGTTTCATCAATGTCCAATTTACAGACAGTACTCATAGGAGTATCATTTTCCTTAATATTATCCAAACCAAAACGTTTCAAAAGATCCTTTGTATATTTACTTTGATTCAAAATAATACCATTTTTATTTTCAAAAACTTTAAATCCAAGGAAATATTCGAGTTCTCCCATTAAACTCATTTCAAATTCATTTTTCATACTCTTTGAAAAATTAGTACATATAGAATGTTTAGAAGTTCAATAAATAATATCATCAACATAGATTTGTACTATCAAAACAAATTTAGAAATTATTTTAAAAAAAAGTGTTGGATCATCAATCCCTTTAGTAAAACCTTTTGAAATAAGAAAATTACCAAGTCTATCATAACAAGATCATGGAGCTTGTTTCAGACCATATAAAGCTTTTGAATGATTTAAAATTTGATTTGGAAAATGAGGATTAGTAAATCTTGGTGGTTGTTCAACAAAAACATCTTCAATTATAAAACCATTTAGAAACGAACTTTTAACATCCATTTGATATAACTTGAAATTAATATGAGTAACATAGGAAAGTAAAATCCTAATTACTTCTAATCTAGCTACAGGGGAAAGAGTTTCCTCATAGTGTATACCTTCCTTTTACTATAACGTTGGTCAACTATTCTTTCTTTGTTTCTAACTATGTTTCCAGTCTTATCAACTTTTTTACTAAAAACACATTTAGTGCCAACTGTAAAAGTGTCCTTAGGTCTCACTACTAATTCCCTGACTTTGTTTCTTTCAAATTGATTTAATTCTTCTTGCATAGACATTACCCAAAATTCATCATTGATTACATCACTAACATTTTTCGGTTCTAGCTGTGAATGAAATGCATGATGTTCAACCTGGTTTCTTATAGAATCTCTAGTCTGTGTCCCTCTATAAAGATTACCTACAATAGCATCTAAAGTATGATTCTTTAGGATCCTAGTTGATCTAGTAATGGAAGGACTATAAATTTCAGGTTCATCTATAGGTTTGGGTTTAACAGAAGTAGATTCTGGAATATTTCCAGAACTGGTTGTCTTTACAATAGGTTCTTTGGTTTTATCATTTAGGTCCAGAATAGACATATTTTATTCAAGATTTTCAAGAGATGACTTATGTTCATGTGGATTAGTTTTATCAAACTTGATGTGAATAAATTCTTCCACACATTTGGTTTTTTGTTGAAAACTCAATAGGATTTTCTAGATAAAGAATAACCAAGAAAAATTCCTTCATCACTTTTGGAAGAAAACTTGTCAAGATTATACTTAGTATTCAGAATAAAAACATTGGATCCAAAAACTCTTATGTAATAAACTTTAGGTTTCCTATTATTCAAAAGCTCATAAGGGGTTTTCTTAAGAACAGTTCTGTTCAAAACTATATTGATAATATAACAAGCTATATTTACAACATCAGTAGAAATGTAAATTGGCATGTCATACACATTAAGCATGGTCCTTGAAATTTCTTGAAGGGTTATATTTCTTCTTTCTACTACACCATTCTGTTGTGGTGTTCTACGGACAAAAAAGTTGTGATTATAGCCATTGTTTGAGCAATAAGATTCAAAATCATGATTTTAAAACTCACGACCATGATCACTTCTCATGGTCTTAATATTAAGTCCACTAAGGTTCTCTAAAGACTTGGAGTATTTAATAATGTAGGAAAAAGCTTCACTTTTGTGAGCTAAGATGTATACCCAAGTATATCTAGAAAAGTCATCTACTAAGACATAGACATAGTGCTTCCCATTTAAACTAGAAACTCTAGAAGGTCCAAACAAATCCATGTGAACCAACTCGAGAGGTTGAGATGTTGAACCTTATTTCTTTGATTTGAAAGAAACATTATGTTTCTTTCCCTTTTACTGGGATTGCAAACTATTTCTGTTGGGAACTCATGTTTAGGAAGGTCTCTACCTAATTTCTTCCTAGTATATTTTCTTAGTGAATGAATGTTTCGGTGTCCTAGTCTTTTGTGCCATAGCCAAGCCTCTTTATGAAAAGCATTTAAGCAAGTAATATTTTGTTTACCTAAAGTATTCAAATCAACTGCTTAAACATTTTCATTTATTAATGTAGAAAATACTAAATCATTTTTAGAGTTAAAAAAAATTACAAGAATCATTTTAAAATTTAACATTGAAACCATCATTACACAAATGATAAATAATTAACAAATTATATTTAAGTCCATAAATATATATAACACTGGAAATTAAAACTGAATCAATGTTACCAATCTGGACTAGGCTGATGATCTTTCCTTTAGATTTATCAACAAAGGTGACATGGCCTCCATCAACATTGATTAAACTCTTGAATAATGAGTAATCTGCAGTCATATTCCTTGAACATCCACTGTCCAAGTAGCATACCATCTTATGAGAACTCTTCAAGAAGGTTTCCTACAAAACAGGTTTAAATAGAAAATGATATTGTTACCCAGATTTTCTTGGGTCCAGACAGGTTATAAATCAAAGCTTTAGGTACACAGATTTGTCTTATCGGTCTCAAATAATTTACAGAATCAATGGATTTTGAAAGATAAACTATATTTGATCTATAAGTATGTGAGTAACTAGTTGAAGCATATGAATTCCCAAAACTATAACTAACAGCATTATGTCCAGATTTAGGAACAAATTTAGTTTTAGCAATCTGCCTTTTTCCAGGCTGATAGCCTATACCAGTGGTATATTTTGGTGCCACTTTTTTTATTAACATTTTTGTAAGTGTATCTTTTCCATTTGTGAATTTCTATAAGTCTTTCCTTAATTACTCATTAGACAATTTTAGTGCAGTATTTTTCTTCATCAACTGAGCATTCTTTTCCTTTTCTACACAAAGTGCAGATTTTACAAAGCTGGTTAGAGCATGCAATTTCTTCAAGGTCTTATACTTATCCTTAAATTCATTACATGTTTCTTCTAGCATAATAAAATATTCAAATAACTCTACAGTAGACATATTTTTACATTAAGAATCAGAATCAACTCCAGAATAATATGAATTTAAATCAGAAGTGTCCAGTGTTACCTCAGATGTGTTTTTCATGAAACACATGTTGGATTTTTGATATTTTTCATCTAGAGTAGAATCAGAATCATTTGAACTATCTTCTAAATCACTCCAAGTATCTTTCATAGCTTTCATATACTTATCGCCCTTGTAGACATGTTTCTTCTTAAACATTACCTTTAGACAGTCTGCTTTCACATTTCCGTTCCATTTGCATTCATGACAGACAATATCATCACTTTTATCAGGCTTCTTCCAATCCGTCTTCCAATGACCGTTTCTCTCATATTTTACTTTGTAATTTGATTTTATGAAGAATTTATTCTTCCTATAGAACTTCTTTATTCTTCTAGCTATCTGAGACATCCCAGCATCACTTTCAGATGCACTCTCATCACTACTTGAACTATCACTTTTAGTTTTAATTTTTACTTTTTCTTTACTCTTTGAAGCATATGTATTGAAGGATACTAACTTCTTCCTTGGTTCATCATCTTATTTTTTGTTGACCTTCAGCTCTTCCTCATACATCATTAGCTTACCAATTATTTATTTAATAGGAAGCTTGCTAATTTTGCATGATTATCTAATGGAAACAGATGTGCATATCCATCTTTCTGGTAAACATCATAATATTCTCATGATATGTTCTTTTTCAGGAACAACTTTACCAAGAGAGCTCATAGTGTTGAAAATCTCATTGAACCTGAGATACATATTAGAAATGGGTTCATCAGGCTTCATTTTAAAATTATCATATTTAATAGTATAGGTATTTAGCCTCATTTTTTTAACATTGGTTATTCCCTCATGGGAGATAGCCAAAGTGTCCCAAATTTCACAAGAAGTTTTACAAGAAGAGATTCTGTTAAATTCCTCATAATCTAAAGCATAGTACAAAGCATTCATTGATTTAAAGTAATTAATATAGGAAGTCTTAGTAGCTTAATCCTATGTAGTTCTCTCAGTTTATGGAATCTTATATTGAGTTTCTATAGCAGTCCAGATATCAAATCCCATACTCTCAAAATGAATTTTCATTTTAGGCTTCCACTAAGCATAATTTTCACCATTAATGAAAGGTGTCATGTTGGTATCAGCACCTTCTAATCTATTATCCATTATTCTATTTTAGAAAATATATTTAAAGCGATAAATGTTAGAACTAATAGAAATTTAATAACATTAACATAAAACTAAAATCACACTTAAAAAACATAGTATTTTGAAAACCTTGATTAACAAAACAATCCTTTGATACCAAATGTTAGTTGGAGTGGACACTCAATAGGGGGTGAATTGAGTTACAATTAAAATTTCTGTCAAAATATTTCCCTTAAAATCCCCCAATTAAAAACTAAGTTAAACTGTATTGATTTTGTAAAACTATAAGGGTTCGATTAGGTTCTCAAAATATTTATTTGCTCTCAGTTAATTTAATCGGAAGATTAAATTATCTTTTGAAACTAACCAGCTGATTTACAATAGATACAAATACTTGCTAGATTAACTATCAAAGTAACTTTAAATCAAATTGAATTTCATAGTAATTAGAAGTGTAAAATAAAGTATGTAATATACTTTAGGCTTAATCTAATATGAACACCATATATAACCAAGAGGTTCAGTCTCAAGCTGAGACTTAGTCCTCTCAAACAATTTAAATAAATTTGATCCAAACCCTGGATCATGGTAAAAAATAGTACAGAGATTGTCCAGGTACTAAGACCTCTACCACTGTTCTACGTGGGAAAAAAACAACAACACACCGGTTGTTCAGGTCTTACATGACCTCTACCACTATCCACAGTGGGATACAGACGTGTTATAGAAGGTCTGTGTGAGGATTTAGAAATCCTCAATCTTAACACAGGAGACAGTGTGTGTATAAAATATACAGAGCACACACACTGCTCAAAATGTAAATAAATGAATCACTAGGAGAGTAGATATGAGTTTTAGAACGCTCTAGCGGTTTGATGTGTAGCTCTGGAGTCCTTTTGATTTGTCTTAAGTGCTTCTGATTCTGTCTCTGTTTTTTTTTTTTGAAAAACAGAGGGTTGTTTTCATCAAGTTCAGTTTGATCATCATAAGTGCATGATGAGATCATTGTAGTTTATCATTCCTTGACTGAAGTTCATCTTGTGTTCTCTTCTTGAATGAATGGATTCGTGTATTTCCAGTGTTACAACATAATTTTTTCCTTTTTGTCCACCTTCTTTATGTCCGACCTTTTTCCTTCCTTATATAGCTTTTAGCTCAGGAAATGGGAAGGATTACCTTATTACAGGTACGAGGTACGGTTCCCTAACATGCCAAAAACTATCTTTAAATAAAATTAATTGCATTAAGATCATCCAATATGACCATTTCTTAATAAATAAATAATGTTAACAAAAGTAGAGTTCAGGAATTAGTTACTGGTAAGTGTTTCATCAGTAGCATTCTGTCGGTAGCACTTTTTCCATGTATCGGTAGATCCTTGAATCGGTAACTGTTACTCTGTGTATTAGTAGCTCTATGTCCCAATGACTCCTTCTATTGGTATGTCTTGGCCTATCAGTTGCTCACTTGTATCAATGGATCATTCGTATCGGTGGATCGTTTTGTATTCAGGACTCTATATCGGTAAACATTGTATCGCTAGCTTGTGCATATCGGTAGCTTCATTCTGTACTAGTGATTAAGTGTATATCGGTGGACTTGTTCTATCGGTAGCTCTACTTCTATCAGTAGTTGTCTATATCGGTGGACTTGATCTATCAGTGATGTGTTCTTACCGGTGGACTTATACATACTGGTATCTCTACGTATTGATGAACTTTGCTTATCGTTGACTATGTCTATCGGTAGACTAAGTACCAGTAGATCTCTGTTTGTCTGTATCAGTAGATATGTGCATTCCAGTGACTTAACACTTATCTGTTCTATTCATAACATATTCCAATTGAGTTAGAATTATTTCAAAGTTCATATAAACATAGATTATCATTGATTAACATATTTCAAATATTATTTTAATATTATTATCAACAAGATAATAGAATGTCATAGATTAAAAGAATGAATATATAGATAAACATTATTTGGGATTATCAAAGTAAGTGAGAGCATAATAGGGATTATCAAAATAGGTGTGGTCAATAATTAGGTTTATTTTATTATATATTAATTTTATAATAATAATTTAATGGGGTGGATAAAAAAATAAAAAAATATACATTGATGAACATTACCTCTTCTTTAGGTAACTCTTTTTTGGTTTGTACCATCGGGCCAAACAGACGATCAGCTCATGCCCCCGTGTTAGAACCCAAAGATGCCACCATCAAATCATCACGGAAAATCCTACAACAAGATAGGGTTATAAAAGGGACCTCTTCATGCCCCTATAATTCCTGAGGTCACTCATTGGGACCTCATTGTGACTCGATATGAAGTTAATGAACCTGGGGGCCATAACATAAGAGAGGGGAGACAATGGAGAAATTGGTGGAGATCATCATGGGAGAGGGAGTGGAGACCGGCAAACAAGATCATTAGAGGAGGTTGAACAAATTTAGATAGAGATTCGGTTCCACAAAACCATGGGGATATCGACACCCTCAATCCATCACTATGTGTCCCAAGCCTTGATTTTTTGCCAAGTGGCGGAATAGAAGGGGAGGGGGAAGACAATGGTAGAAAAACCCTAATCCACCGAAGGATATCTTGCATGACGTCTCCGATTATGGAACAATTTATTCCTACACCTAAATCTTAGATCATCTCTTTATCTGTTGTGTAGAACTAATCAACAATCGTTGTGACACAATGGGTTTTTAAGAAGTGTATTTTTTAGAAAAAGATGATTCTATATTAACACTATGAAAAAAATAACAATTTTTTGAAACACAATTAATATTGAATGATATATAATCTTTATGTTTCGTTTAATAAATTCCTTATTAGGTATTATTTTAATTAATTAAAAAGTTCAAACATTATGCATTTTAAAACAGTTTTTAGAAAAACTCTTCTTTAAACCGAAAAACAAACAAATACTGAAAACCAATATAAAGTTATTTCAATCAGTAATTGTAGTTAATATTAAAAAATAATAATTAGGTAATAAGAAATTATCTTCAATACATATTTTTACTCTTGTATCACTTAATTTATTAAAATAAATGGTTTTTTACTAAAATCTGTATTTATCACTTTTCAATGAAAAATCAATATTTTCTAAAAAATCCCCAAATTTCACCCAAAGTGAATTTATATATGATGGTTTAAAATATGATATTAATTTTATTAATTTAAAAAAACAAAATTTATAAATTAATATTTTAAATAAATCCTTATAATAAAAGTCTTTAATTAAAAAAATTCATTTCATTAATATTTAATTAGTATTTTTAAAAATTGCATAACATTATAATTCATATTAATAAATATGAAGATGATTTATTCAATAATTAACTAGTTTATTACCACAAAATCCACCTTAAATGTTACCCTGTTGTGTATTCTATTTTGGGTTTTTTGATTCGCCTCATGGTTTTTTTAATCGAGCATCAACCATGTGATCCCTTATATCTAAGGGTGCATATTTTCTTTAACTGTACATAAACCCTGAAACAATCTTTTATCCAAAAATAGAACCATACAACATGTTCTTCACAATGTTATACATACTTTTCACTAACCATGTAAATGTTTTTCCTCTTCCAAAAAATTCCATTTTCAACCTTAATTTATATGAAACTTATAGAACAACTTTAAAGTCAATCTATGAATAAATTATTGATTCCTTATTTGTTCTAAAATTATACACAATAAAAAAAATATCATGGGAGAGTCCTCAGTATCATGATCCCACAAAAAGAAAGGGCTAGCATAACCTCATCAATAATTCCTGATCCCATGTCTTAAGGATATCCCATATCCACTTCCATAGTACCTGGACCAAGGGAATTGTTTTACCAAGTAGTATCTAACCCTAGTTATCCATTAACTGAACTGGTAGCTCAAAAATGGTAGTATTGGTATCAAGATAATTATCCACCCACTGAATAACAAGGTAAGGATCCAAGTGACACCTCCTCAGCATTGAAATGTGAAACATGTCATCAATCAATGTCAAGAAAGATGGTATGTCCAACTGAAATACAAACATTCTAAGATGCTCTAGGATCTCAAAGGGGCCAAAAAGCCTCGGTTCCAACATACACTAATTACCAAAACTAAAATTTCCCAAGCGAGATGAAACTCTATGAAAAACCTAATCACCAAACTCAAAATGTAGTGGCCAAAGATGATTTTCCACATTAGATTTATGATAATTCTATTTTGTGACCAGCATCTTTCAAATCAATTTCAAATTTTCTACAATCTTCGGAATGAGACCCATCACCAAAATGGACTAATCTCCCAAGTCCTTCTAGAATAAGGGAGATATACTTGGATACCCATATAATTCTTCAAAGGGTTCCATATTAATTAAATCCTAATAACTATTGTTATAGGAAAATTTGACCAGAATAAAATACTTTTCCCAAGATCCTCCAAAACCAGGCACAAAATACCATATCATATTCTCAAGATCCTAGATATCTCTCTCTATCATTCTATCAGTATACAAAATATAATTCAAGCTCAATTTCAACTGGGAACCCATCTCCTCTTGTAATCCATTCCAAACCCTAGATGTTAACCTCAAGTCCCTATCATAAATAATGATAGTGGGAACCCAATAAAGTCTCACAATCTCTCAGACGTAATAGTCTTTCAACTATTCCACCTTTATCATCTCCTTCATCGGTAAGAAAGGATATGATTTCATAAGTTGATCAATGATCACCAAAATTTCATCCTTCTCATTAGGTGTCCATCTAAAATAAATGACAGGGCCCATGTAAATATCTTCCCATTTCTATACTAGAATGGGTAAAGGTTGAAACGAACCAGTAGGTCTCTGGTGTTCCACCTTAATTTTCTAACAAGTGATACATTGTGAAAAAAATATGCAATTGACCAACTCATCCCTATACACCTATACTAAATCATCACATTATGATACATCTTATTATACCTATGGAGAATAGAATGAAATGATTGGTGTCCATTTTCTATAAACTCCTTCCTCAGGGAAATCAGAACAACCAAGATACTATATAAGAACAAGGATCTATTGGGTGATTAAGACCACTCACATGAGGTATCTCCTCCATAATGGTGTTTTCTAACTAGTTGTATATAGTTTTATATGAAAAAATCAATCCAAACACACTCATAAAAATATGAATAATATTTTATCAAAGCAAATAACACTTTTAAAAAAACCTATTCTACTCCAAATATCTTATTATAAGACAAAATCATCCGATACATCTCTTCAATTGATTCATTCATGGATTGTTTTGGTAGTTTTATCCTCAATTAATCATTAAAAAATTTCCATTTCCTATGAGTGTATTAAATTTCTGAATCAAAATTCTAACGATACTCCACCCAACATCTCTATCTCGAGTTTAGATTCCTCTATGTAAAAATATATTTTATTATCTTATCATTATAATGCAACATAAATTTATTTCCCATTTCATATTATCAATGTGTTTTGAGTACATTCATAAGTGATTAAAACTCAAGATCATGGGTGTCATATATATACCCATGATAGAGTAACTAGATAGGTACATAGGCTACTGCTTTTTCCCATGTATTAAGACACATCCCAAACCCATACCATAAGTATCATTATATACATCAAAATATAAATTAGATTCCATTATAATTAAAATTGGTGTTGATTTGAACCTCACATTCATATCCTAAAAATATCTCTTAAATTTTTCATTCCACTCATAATTCACACCATGATGGGTTAAAGTTGTCATTGAATATGTGAGATTAGTTAAATAATGAACAACCCATATATAGTAAATAGATAAACTGAAGATTATTTGGATATCAAACCCATTTATGGGATTCTACGAGAACATAACAACATTTATTTTCTTAGTATCCACTATGAAAACTCTCTCAAGTGTCACTTTCTGTAAAAACTTCACTTCCTAGGTCCAAAACACATATTTGGAAAGCATACCATATCGACAATGGTCTTTCAATGTTTGAATAATGATAAAATGGTTCATATGCTCCTCCTCTATCTTAGAGTAAAAATAATAATAATCCACCAACACAATGAAAAAGAGTCTAAGAATAAATGAAGTATTAAATTCCTCAAATCCTTAAATACGGCAATAAAATTAGTGAGACAGAATGGCATAACCCAAAATTCGAATTTATCATATCAGCTTCTCAATATTGTCTAAGTTATATCCCCATCTTGAACACTCAACTCTTGGTATCTTGACCAAAGGTAAATCCATAAAAACAATCTTTCCCACTATAAGTTGGTCCAAAATATCCTCAATACTAGGAAAATGATATTTTTTAAAGCACTCACTGAATTGAACTCTTTATATTCCACACAAATACTAAGACTCATGTTTACCTTCTCATAAAAAATTTAATTAGAATCCCCCTAAGAAATTATAGGATGAATAAATCAATGAACCACTATATCCTCAAGTTGGGCCTTATGTTCCACCAACTCAGTGGGTTCTATTTTATATGATGGAAAAAAATGGGAATCTTAATGAGAATCATGTCAATAGTAAACTCAACCTCTCTTTATGGTAGAAAAACAAAATATTCAACCATAAATACATTAGGGTATGAACACACTACTATGAGAAGAAGTTTTTCCAAATAAGGGTCAATAGTAATAAGAAACTTCTCAGACAATTAGTCTAAAATTACCCCATCATAAGGAACTATAGGACCTTTCCTTCCTGGTCTAGAGTATAACTCACATAGAAAAGCATGAGTAACCGAAAATGGTAGATAAGAACTGATCTTGGAGGTCATAATTGTCTATTTGGGCCTTAAAACCAATCATCGAATACATCCAAATTACCAATTTGATGATTTCAATATATAGAAATAGAATGTCCCATATTGACTCTCAGTCGGCTATCATCACCTGACACATGAGACAATTGAAAAAAAGTTCATTCCTCTTTCCCAAAGTCATGGAATGATCAAAAAAATATAGTGTAATTTATAAACATGATACCAATATTAAAAAAACATTGATGATAAAAATGAATGAGTAAAACTTGTATTAAAAAAATATATCATCATAGGAGATTAAATAAACATTTTACATCTAACAATAGTTAGACCAACTTCAAATTTCTCTAGTGTGTACTAAGAATCCTTAATACATCTAGAATTATCAACATAAACATCCCCCTTGTCCAAAGGTTAAGACCAACCACCTTTGTAATAATTGGTATGATCCTTCAAACCCTTGGTGAGAGTGGATCCATCCTTTCTTCCTTATGATATCCTTTCACAGAACACTTTATAGGGCATAATAATCTACAACTATGAATATTTCTATGAGCCTATATATAGTTAGTCTTAGTATGACAATTCCATCTACACTGATATGAGACAAACTAATATTACCCATAAAATGCCCCTAAAACTAGTGCTGAAGAAAACTGACACTATGGAACTTCCTTTTCAAGCCACAAGACACACCCTAGGTAACAACTACACCAACTGAATCTACACACAAAACTATCGTTCGGGCTATGTCTATATCATCCAAAAAATTATATTTCAAATACCACCATAATGGTGAAAATACACATTATAATTTACATTGTCTGAATATCTGGACTCAATCCCAATTCAATACCTTGAAAGTTATTAAATCATCAGTGACAAGCTCTAGTGATATATGCATCGAATTAGTAAAATGGGTGGAATACTTCAGAATTGTATACAATTATTTCTTCAAGGTTAGAAACTCTTGGTTCATTGCCCCACATAACTAATCAGGGTAAAACTACTGATTGAACATATTCTTGAAAGAAATATAGAAACGGTCCTAAAGCAACATTACATGCACAATAGAGTTCCACTATCTCCTTCATAGTCTATTTATCATGTATATTGAGAAACCCAGCTTAATGTCCTCCGTATTATTGAAGAATATGAAGATCTTCTCAATCCTTGCAAACCACTCCTTAGATTCATGGGGTATGTTATCAACATAGAGGACAGGTGTATGTTTTTTATTAAATTTAAGGCCATGATCCACGATACATATTGGTTTCTAAACACCCACTTGACCAATAGTAATAATTATATGGATTACAGATTCAACCAAAGAATGGTTCACTGAAAGATTCTCTTACAGATCATATCTTATTGATTCCCCAATTTTATTTGAATAATATATTCTTATATTCATTTTCTATTAATAACAATAAAATTACCAATAAGAATTAGATAATATTCCAAAATCAAAGGACCAACTTCATGAATACATGTATATTCTTTAAAACATCAATAATTTAATGAAATCATGAATTATATGATTGAAAGATACTAGTTTTGAAATAGACATGTGAAGGTTCTGGGTGCAGTGGAAGCACATTGGTGGGTTTTCCCAACTTTAATTTTAGCGTTAAATAATGTTCAATCTGAGATCCGTCACAATATAAAATGCCGGATCTTCAGAATAGAACGAAGAACGAAAAAGAAAATAAGAGTCATGGAACCCTTGAGATAGGATATTTATATATTGGTTATATTTAATTTAATTAATTCATAAGAATTACCTCGATGGAAGTCTTTCTTCGTTCATGTCTTCGGTCATGATCCTATGATCCGTCGTTGTGTCAGATAATCCAAGTGTAGGATTCCTCTAACGGTGATCCACACATGTGCCACATATGTCTGGACGTCACTGAAGGGAACTCCGGGTGCTAGTGCGAAAGATCCTTCTCTTGCGAGGTTCGTCTTCATTCACCTTGATCCGGTGGAGCATCTTCCTTTCGTAACTTGGAAGAGTTCTTGGTGGAAAGGGAATTCTCTCTTGGCTTGAGAGTATTTCCAATCCGTTTTGCACAACCAAAATGGCTCTCCTCTATGAGAATAATGTAATTTGGATTATAATACTTAGAATAATAAAATGAATTAATTGCCCGAAAGCATTTAATCATTTCATTTAATTATTAGTAATACCCCATGTCTTAATAATGACAGTTGACCATCATTATTACTTGACATGCGCCCAACATATTATATTTAATATCATTTAATTAAATAAACAATATTTTCTCATGAATCCCAAAAAAAACAAACCACATGGCGTGAATATAAATATACATGGCGTGTACTTTTATTTTTCCATTTTATTTATTTCCACCACCATATTTATTAGACCTTGAATAATGGATATTTATTTCTCAAATAAATGTAACTGCATTACTCGCTAATAAATATATATTATTTCACCCACAATATATTCTCTCGAATAACTAGTGTCAAAATAAATGTGATCAGGCATCCTTAAATAATTATTAAACCACAATTGGGAATAATATTTATTTAACTTGTTAAATTAATATTTAACTGAGATACATGTACACACTAATTGTGTGACCCTCTAGGCCTCTTTCTCAGTGGAATTAGGAAGAGCCTGCCTAAAGTCCAAGGTTAGCGTCTAGCAACACACACAGGCACCCATAGAGAAAGAAGTTAATTCCGCAATGACGTGTCACCTCTTACAAACGCTTACCGTGTAATATAATCCCTTTGTCTCGATATCTCCAATCAACCGGGTTGCATTCTAGTGCCATCAACCCATGTTCTTGATAATTATTTCTTTGACTTCCCAAAATTGAACTTGCCCATACCTTACCATGGACATGGATTTATTTAGGCTATATCAATTCCATCAAAGGGCCTGAGATATCTACTTCTGTTATGGAACGGAAGGCACAAATCCTTTCTCGCATTATATATTAATGCGGTATTACTCGTGACGCACCCAACGTATCCTACCTCTCTATGAATAGTGTTTCATCACAGTTTTCATCAATATATCTAAATACGCGAGTTTCAATATCCATTAATAATAATCATAAATTATATGGACCAATACACACGTCCGCATATAGGACCATCCAATGACACTATGAAATGTGGATTTCCTACTGGCAGGTCTCGTTTTCATAATATCCTCCTGGATATTACCAAGGGCGCACACCATGAGAAGGTTCCTCAAAGTTTTATGAGTCATCACCCCTAATGACCTGTATTATTTGTGTTCCTCAAATAACATCATCCGGCCATAGAACATACATTCAAGAACAGTGTTATGGAACTTCTGGGTTCTCATCATAGCAAGGATCCGCTACGACCATTTAATGCAACAGTTTTCCTTAGGACATTCTCACATGACATGTCATGTAGAAGAACAATCAAGATGTGATAAGGCTTTTATTTAAATGAATAATGTACAAAGTAGTTGGTTCTAGACCACCAACTCCAACAGACTCCCACTTCGACTAGAGCCAACTGCTAACCGCCTTTAACTCGGTAGCTCTCACACGATATTCATGCTTCTGTTGAGATAGGCCTTTAGTCATGGGGTCCACCACGTTCTCTTTCGTAGACACTCTTCTAACTACAACTTCACCCCTTTTATAGAAATCCCTCAAGAGGTGATATTTCCGGAGTATGTGCTTTGTCCGTTGATGTGAACTTGGTTCTTTTGCAAGAGCCACCACTGTAGTATTATCACAATAAAATGTAATGGGATCATTACTGCTAGGTACCACATAAAGATCCTGGACAATGTTCCGAATCCATATAGATTCCTTGGCTGCATCAGAAGCCTCTATATACTCAGACTCCACTGTATAATTGGCGACAACTAGCTGCTTTGAACTCTTCCAGCTCACAACTCCTCCATTGATATAGAAAACATATCCAGATTGCGACTTCAGATCATTCTGATCTGTTTGATAACCAGCATCAGCATACCCTCTGATGAGAAGCTCCTCGTCTCCTCCATACACCAGGAACATATCCTTAGTTCTTCTCAGATACTTAAGGATAGTCTTAATAGCAGTCCAATGTTGTTCTCCTAGATCTTCTTGATATATGCCTGCCATGCTCAGTGCATAGGCAACATCAATCCTGGTACATAACATGGCATACATGATGGATCCTATAGCTGAAACATATGGGATCTTACTCATCCTATCTTTCTCCTGTTGTGTCTGGGGACACATTTTCTTAGAAAGATGTAAGCCATGTGACACTGGAACCAATCCCATTTTGGATTTTTCCATACTAAATCTCTTTAATATCTGGTCAATGTATGTACCCTGACTTAGTCCAAGCAGCCTCTTGGATCTATCACGAATGATCTTGATCCCTAGAATGTAGGCTGCTTCTCCTAATTCCTTCATGGAGAAACACTTGTTCAACCGGTCCTTAAATGACTGTAAGGTTGGTACGTCGTTTCCAATAAGCAATATGTCATCAACATATACCACTAGGATGACGACCACATTCCCATTAAATCGCTTATAAACACATGGCTCACATTTTTTCTTAATGAAACCAAATTCCTTTATGGCTTCATCAAATCGAATTTTCCATGACTCGGATGCTTGCTTCAATCCATAAATGGATTTATGCAACTTGCAAACCCTTTTGGCTTCACCTGGTGTCACAAACCCTTCTGGTTGTGTCATATAGACATCTTCCTGAAGGTTCCCGTTAAGGAATGCTGTTTTGACATCCATCTGCAAAATCATGTAGTCATGGTAAGCTGCTATGCCAAGTATAATTCTTATGGATTTAAACATGGAAACTGGTGAGAAGGTTTCATCATAGTCAATTCCTTGATGTTGTCTGAATCCTTTATCCACTAGCCTTGCTTTATAGGTTATAACTTGACCTTCCATGTCCATATTTCTTTTGAATACCCATTTGCATCCAATAGGCTTTACATCAACTGGCTCATCGACCAGAACCCAAACATGGTACTGATACATGGAATCCATCTCAGAATTCATAGCATCTAGACATCTTGCATCTTCTAAGATTTCTACTGCTTCCTTGTAGGAGATAGGTTCATCATTGTCCAACAATAATGATTCACCATCCTCGGTGACTAAGAATCCAAATCTCCCTTGTTCCCTTACCTCTCTTGAGCTCCAACGTAGTACTTGTGTTTCTGGAACCTCTTCCACGGGGACCTGTGGAACTTTTTCCTGTACCAACGCTTGTGTATCTTAAGTATCAACCTCGTCTAAGTCAATCATTCTCCCACTATCCTTATTGAGGATGTGCTCCCTCTCAAGAAATACGGCTTGTCTGGCGACAGTCACATTCTTGTCTTGAGGGTTATATAGGTAATATCCTTTATTTTTCTTGGGATATCCTATAAAGATACACTTTGTGCCCCGGGGTGCTAGTTTGTTTCCTGAGAAGTTCTTAAAAAATGCCTCGCATCCCCATACACGTGTGTCCGACAAAGTGGGTTTCTGTCCATTCCATAACTCGGATGGAATTCCATTTGCCGCCTTAGTTGGTACTCGGTTTAATGTGTATGCTGAAGTTTGTAATGCATATCCCCAAAAGGATAATGGAAGATCCGCATGACTCATCATCGACCTCACCATGTCCAACAAGGTGTGGTTCCTCCTTTCACTAACACCATTCCACTGTGGTGTATAAGGAGGAGTGAGCTGATATAAAATCCCAGACTCCCGTAGAAGATTGATGAACAATTTTTTCAGATATTCTCCACCTCGATCCGATCGAAGCTTCTTTATCTTCTTACCAAGCTGATTCTCTACTTCATTCTTGAATTCTTTAAATTTCTCTAAGGACTCTAACTTATACCTCATTAAGTAGACAAATCCATATCTACTCAAATCCTGAGTAAAAGAAATGAAGTAAGAATATCCACCTCTATATTCTACTGGAAATGGTCCACATACATCTATGTGGACCAATCCTAGAATCTATATGGCCCTTTCATATAGTCCACCATAAGGCGGCTTGGTCATTTTACCTTCTAAACAAGTGTGACATTTATCAAGTGGTTTTAGCTCAGCAGAGTCTAAATAGCCATCTTAATAGAGATTTGTCAAGTGCTTCTCGTTTACATGACCAAGGTGGTGATGCCACAACTGGGTGATGTATGAGTCATGTGAGTTTGTTTCGTTATCGATTGCCAACACTTGGTTTTCGTAATTTAATACATACTAACCATTATTCAAACGTGCCATACCATAACATACATTGTTATTATAAAAGAGACAACCCTTATTTCCGAATGTGAAAACAAATCCATCCATATCCCAACAAGATATAGAAATTATGTTCTTGGTAACACTAGGAACAAAATAATAGTTATGTAAAACCAAAATCATCTCAGTCGGCAATGAGAGGTGGTAGTCGCCAATAGCCAACACAGCCAGCCTTGTTCCATTGGCAGCTCGAAGATCCACCTCTCCTCTGGAGATCTTTCTAAATCTACTTGGTTCGTGCATTTGAATACAGATGTGATCCCCACAAGCTGTATCTAATACCCAATGCGTAGAAATAGAAAGAATTAACTCGATAACGAATGCACCTTTAGCGTCCCCACGCTTCTAGGTGCAGTTCCTCTTCCAGTGGCCCTTCTTTCCACATGAAAAACACACTGCCTCCCATTCCTTGCCCTGCCTATAGATCTTCCACTTCTTGGAGGGACAGTGCTCGGGGGCTTCAAACCATTTATAAGCCTTTTTCCCTTTTTCCCTGTCCTTCCTTTTCTTGGTGACCATAAGGACCGCCGGTTTGTCATTCCTCATGTCCTTATCTACCTGGAGAATCAAGGTCAGAAGCTCCGATAGAATCTTCTCATTACCGCTCATGTTATAGTTGACAATGAAGCTAGAGAAGGTCTTGGGTATTTATGATTGGATGAGATCTGTATGCAACTCATCCAGGAATTTAATCCATAAGATGTCCATGCGTTCAATGTAGCCAATAATCTTGATTGTATGAGGCCCAGCTGGCGCAGACTCTCCAAGCTTCGTGGTGTAAAAAGCATTGGAGATCTCATACCTCTCATATATTGCCTTCTCTTGGTAGAGATCTTTTAGGTGAGACATCATGCTATACGCGTCCATGTTTTCATGTTGCTTCAAGAGATCATTAGACATGGCCGATAGCAAGAAACACTGTACATATGTGGCATCATCCATGTGTTTCATGTAGAGAGATAATTCCTCATCAGTAGCCTATTTCCCAGGCGCAACTGGAAGAGGCTCTTCAAGCACATATAATTTCCTTTCTTGGCGAATAACGACGTGTAAACACCACTGCCACTCTTTGAAACTGGTGCAAGTGAGAAGGTTTTCTTTTTCGAGTATGGTGTGAAATGATTTGTTTGAAGTCATTTTCTTGTCGTTTCTACAAATTAAGATGAGCAATGGTTTAGTACATTATTAAAAAAAATTGAGACAAATAAATATATTAATACGTATTAGTCTCCCACTTTTTTATCGAAATCCAATAGCCCTCACCATTAACTTCAGAATATTCTATTGCATGAATATTTTAGTGGAAAGGATCCATATTGCCCTTTTCATTACCCCAACTAGGGTTGGTCAAGAAACTTGAAGGGTTTTAGGTAGGCATTCCAAATGCCAACTGCATTAACTCGCAAATCCTTGATCCGCTGATTGGACTCCCCAATCCTGAAATCCTTTTTGTATTTCCTCAACCATTGCATCTTGGTAACACCAAGTCCTGCTGTGGTAGTTAACCCTTGATGCGAAACAAGTCAAGTCAACTGAAAACCTTGAATTAGAATTCCCCGATAATTGAAAGCACCCCAACTAGGGTTGGTCAAGCACTTTGAACTATGGTTCGATTCTAACCAAGATTATGGAAGGCTATGCCGACTCAATATTTATTTTGAGGGATTTTATCCTTATACGTAAATTGCCATTTTATTATCTTTTATTACATGCTTGTTAATTTTAAGTGGGATATACTTAAGTGATTAACCATGTCTAAGATAATATTTATGTAAAAGCCGGTTTTATTTTAGTTCCATCTTGCCAGCTTGTTTAATTCATTAATTGTGTGATCGTGAAAACACACCCACAATAAATAAACCATGCACATGACATAAATAAAATAAATGGAATGATCATGAGCTTTTCTATTGGTTAGTTTATCTAGAGGTTGATAAACTAACCGAAGACCTTGGGGAGAAACACCTTGAACATTTCGGGTTCGTGATTACAGCTTTCCACCTGTCAACCTTTGTATCTCCTTGGATTGGTTTCACCATGGCTCCTGACAGGAGCCGCCTCCACTAGCTTGGGTGATCCATCCATTACATATGCATTTATCTCACACGCAGGTGAGGGGTAAAAGGGGGTTTTAAATAAAGGAATCCTTGGGCGCGCAGGCCCTACATATTAATGAGGAGATGGCTCGCAGGCCAACAAATTTAATTTAAATAAATAAATTAAAAGAAACCATTCACATACAAAGGTCTCGGTCTAGCTCATGATCATCCATACATGCAACAATATTTATGCATAAATAAAAACTAGCATTCAATTCTTTAATCGTTCTTGTTTAAGATAAATTATGCTCGAATCAATTAATTATCTTTAATTAATCAATCCTTTTATCTTAAATTCCTTTTCTGAACTTCCTTGAGATTATCATCCATCATAATTTTAAACAAATGAATTCATTTAAAATTATCCTTGTATGTAACATGTAACTTGGAGGCAACCCAGTGAATTACCATTTATTACGCAGATGTTAAATTAAACACATATATATATAAAACACCTATCACCTGTTGTGACTCTACTTTACGCCTCTACCATGGTACACGTCTCAATGGTTTGTATAATATAATAATAAATTTTAATAAATCTGCGTAATTTGGGTGAGTACATGACGTGTGGTTCCAACTACACGACGTGTACTTTTCTTCACCGTCCATCTGAAGTACACGCCCAGAGATAGGGCGTGTTAATGTACTTCGGAAATCTTCGGAGTACACGGCGTGTACAGTGGGACACACGCTTTGTAGTTTCCGCGTTGCACGGTTTCCAGCAGGGCATGCTGTGTACGGGGTATACGACCCAATCCTAACTCAAAGGGACTACATGCCGTGTTCATTATACTACAAGGCATGTATTCCAGAATCCGTGTGCCACCTATTTATGGTCAACACATGGTGTCTTAAATTCATAGAAAAAATCTTATACACGGCCTGATTTGGAGGATCAGTTAATGCATTGAACCCAGACTACACGGAGTGTTCTTCCGAATACATGCTGTGTATTCTGGTGTTATACAGCCAGAAACGTTTGGCTCCTCTGGATGAGTTCCTCTATTTTATTTTAATCAAAATTAAAAGAAAAATCTGTTCTTGTGAGGTGAACGAGATATGAGGGAGGAGGAACAAATCTCGAGATTCAGACTTCCAGAACGATTAAACATGAATTGAAATAACTAAATTATTAAATGCGTAAATCACCAATGAAAAACTAAATAATTATAACCAATGATATGATCCCTCTGATACCACTTGAAGGTTCCGGGCGTAGCGGAAGCGTGTTGGTGGGTTTTCCCAACTTTAATTTTAGCGTTAAATGATTTTCAATCTGAGATCCGTCACGATATAAAATGCCGGATCCTCGGAATAGAACTAAGAACGAAAAATAAAAGAAGAGTCTCGGAACCCATGAGATATGATCTTTATATGTTTGTTATAATTAATTTAATTAATTTATAAGAATTACCTCGATGGAACTCTTTCCTCATTCGTGTATCCAGTCATGATCCTGTGATCCGTCATTGCGTCGGAGAATACAAGTGTAGGATTCCTCTAGAGGTGATCCAAACATGTGCCACGTATCTCTAGACGTCACCGAAGGGAACTCCGGGTGCTAGCGAGGAAGATCCTTCGCTTGCGATGTCCTTCTTTGATCGCCTTGATCCAGGGGAGGATCATGCTTTTGTAACCCGAAAGCGTTCTTGGTGGAAAAGGAATTCTCTCTTGGCTTGAGAGTATTTCCAATCCATTGTGCACAACCAAAATGGCTCTCCTCTATGAGAATAATGTAATTGGGATAATAATACTTAGAATAATAAAATGATATAATTTCCTGAAAGCATTTAATCATTTCATTTAATTCTTAGTAATACCCCATGTCTTAATAATGACAGTTGACCATCATTATTACTTGACATGCACCCAACATATTACATTTAATATAATTTAATTAAATAAACAATATTTTCTCACTAATCCCGAAAAAAAAAACCACACGGTGTGTATATAAATATACATGGCATGTAATTTTATTTTTCCATTTTATTTATTTCCTCCTCCATATTTATTAGACCATGAGTAATGGCTATTTATTTCTCAAATAAATGTAACTGCATTACTCTCTAATAAATATATATTATTTCACCCACAATAAATTCTCTCGAATAAAAAGTGTCGAAATAAATGCGATCAGGCATCCTTATATAATTATTAAACCACTGTCGGGAATAATATTTATTTAACTTGTTAAATTAATATTTAACTGAGATACATGGACACACTTAGTGTGTGACCCTCTAAGCCACTTTCTCAGTGGCATTAGGGGTTTCCTGCCTAAAGTCCAAGGTTAGCATCTAGCAACACGCCAAGGCACCCATAGAGAAAGAAGTTAATGCCGCAATGATGTGTCACCTCCTACGAACGCTTACCATGTAATATAATCCCTTTGTCTCGATATCTCCAATCAAGCGGGTTGCATGCTAGTGCCATTAACCCATGTGCTCGATTATTCTTTCATTGACATCCCAGAATTGAACTTTCCCATACCTTACCATGGCCATGTATTTATTTAAGCTATATCAATTCCATCAAAGGTCCTGATATATCTACTTCAGTTATGGAACAGAAGGCACAAATCCTTTCTCGCATTATCTATTAATACAGTATTACTCATGACGCACCGAACGTATCCTACCTCGCTGCGAACAGTGTTTCGTCACAGTTTTCGTCAATACATTTATGTGCATGAGTTTTAATACCCATTAATAATAATCTTAAAGTATATGGACCAATACACACGTCCAAATATAGGAACATTTAATGACACTATGAAATGTGGATTTCCTACTGGCGGGTCTCGGTCTCATAATATCCTCCTGGATATTACCAAGGGCGCACACCATGAGAAGGTGCCTCAATGTTTAATGAGTCCTCACCCCTAATGACCTGTAATAGTTGTGTCCCTCAAATAATGTCATCCAGATATAGAACATACATTCAAGAACAGTGTTATGGCACTTCTGGGTTCTCATCATAGTAGGGATCCGCTACGACCCTTTAATGCAACAGTTGTACTTAGGACATTATCACATGACATGTCACACAGAAGAACAATCAATATGTCATAAGGCTTTTATTTAAATTAATAAAGTAGAAAGTATTTGGTTCTAGACCACCAACTCCAACAACATATCTATTTAAATAAACTTCCCATCCTGTTAATTCAATTAACCTCAAACTCCAAGTATAAAACATTGTAAAAAAATCCAACCACCCATGGTACCTCGAATTAAAACATAGATGTGAGTTGTCAAATAATGGTCCTACACTTACTACCCAAATTATGATGGTCCTACTTCTTATCTACCTAAGATATAAAACCAAACTCTGGAAGAGTTAATACACTTCCGGATAATAATCCCTCTAATTAATATTTTTTACAAACCAACCAATGTCAATTAGAAATGCCAACCGAGTCATCATATCATGGTAGAGGAGATCAATAGGATATCATAAAACAAGTCTTGTCTAAATAAAAACAAAAAAATAACAAGTGTACATTGTGGAAGATAAAAGACACATAAATTTCTATACAAATAGAACCAAACAAGATAAACCAGGAAATTATGAATCGAACAAGATCAAAAAGTTTCCATGTGACTAAATTTCACATTCAAACCATCCTGAACTGAACACTGTGATAACAAGAAAATCCATCATGCTATATTATTTTCTTAATTTTACCTAGATCTTGAAATACAAAATCTATAGCCACCCAATGGAAAAATTAGGGCATGGAAAAAATCACATTAGGATACCACTTTAGATTCTATACAAGGTCTAATAACAACAATTTAATAGTTATATATTTTAAAATTAAACATTTTACAAATTATTTTCATATATATAAAACTTTTTGTAAATCATTTCACTTGGTTATCAAAATATCATTTCATATTAATAAATCTATAACATGATAAGTATAAGTGATCAAATAGAAATTAAAATCTATCATCTAGAGTTAAAAAAGTAAATACATATCCATGAAATAATCCATCATGGGAATCCATGTGATATGACCTCATATGACAACATGTGAGAAACAATCCATGACATAATCTATAATAAAATAAATAAACAATAAATTAGAATCACTCTTTATTGGGCCCTAGTCTATAGGAATATGAATTGGACATAAAATATCATAAACTATGAGAAAATGGTACCAACTAATATCGTTTCCTTCCATAGTTCATAGATTTTCCAAAATTAACCCTTATTGGTGCCACAAAAACTAGGGCCACCAATGTCTCTTTCTTGAGGCACCCAAGGGTCCCAATGTTTTATGATTTACAAAATACATTTCAAAACCATGTTCACAATTTATAAAACATTTCTAATTCAATGAAAATTTTATTCAGTGTCTTAAAATTTATTTTCCTAGTACAGGACACATTTCAAGCATTAAATCAAACACTTGGTGTGAAAAAACATATTTTTAATATAAACCCATTTAAAAACATTTATTTTTTCAATTAATATATTTAAACCACATATTAATTCAATTAAATTAAAAAACAAAAGTAATTTTCAATTAACTCTAAAAAATTCAAATAATTAACCCATTTTATAGAAATACCAAACTAAAAAAGGAGGTTGAACAAATTCCCTTTTAAAATGAAGACCATGGAAGAGTAGATTAGGTCCTTACAATCCTAGATCCCTAAAAAATTTTCATTCCTCTATCAAACCCATTAGATATAGAATAATATCCCAATATGATTCAAAAAAGGTCATATGGGAAGAAATCTAGAATAGATCTAAAAGAATATGGGAAACTGAAACAAAACCACAACATACCATGATGTGATCCAAAAATAATTACGGAAACATACGTAGAAATTGGGGAGATACCTATGAAACACTCTGGAAAAGGATAGATGATCTAAAATAATAATAGGTATAATTTTTATTTAAATGACCAAGGGAAACATGTATCATCCTAATTTTTAATAGTTTGTAATGTAATATTATGGTTTCTTGGGGAATGTCACATAGATAACCTAATATTTCACCCCTAATATCAATTCAATTTGGGGTTCACGATTTGGTTTCATGGTTTGTTTAATTATGAACTAATAATGTGAAATCCTATTTTCAATGGTTCACAACATGAACTGTGTGCCCCCAACCATGTGTAAATAGTGTAACACCCCTCTTTACAAACATGGAGTCAGACTTCATAGTTTTCATGTGGATATAATAATTGTGTGCCAACTGTGTGCATGTTTTTTCTCCTAAACAAGTCTTTATATTATGACCCTCATTCCCCCCTCTGAACCTCTCTAATGAATTTTAATGACAACCCAAGTTTAAATTAAATCATACATGATTCCCAATGGGTGTTACAGGTTATATCATATGTTTTAGGGTATATCCTATGTAACCTGCCTCCCTTAGTAAAATTTATGATAAGTGGAAAATGTGCATCTATCCATTGGTGACATCCTCAAGACACCAAGACCTGAATACAACCAAAGGAAATAATCCCATGAAAACCCTAAGGAGGATCCAATCTTAAAGTAATCCTATTATGCCCATGGAATTAAGAAATATCATTGGAGAAATAAGATACCTTCTCCTTAAATTTTTTCTGATAGATGAAATTTACAAATAGAATGATATACCCAAGAAGGGGGTGATTATAAACGTAGTAATATTTCTCTACTGACATCCCAACTCGTTCGACTTGGAAAAAACACATTATCATGATTTATATAAATAAATTTTAAATAAATTTAATAAATTTAATTTAAATCCATAATTAATATCCAAGGGAAGAACAATTATTATGTTTTAAAACCATTTCATGTTATTTTGCATACTCATTATTGTGTTTCCACACACACATAAATGCTATGTGATAGTTTCAAAAACATTAGTGGTCCCTCATCCATCCAATAATTCGTCACTAGGTATTTAATCTCCTTGTTTCCCCCTGAATCATGCCCTATATCATTGGTCACGTCCTTATACCCCAATGGTACATTCCCTTTATTCCTGGTAATTTTGTAAGCATGAAATCACACTAACCATTATATTCCAAATCGAATGACATACCAGTTCACATAAAATAAATTATTTCTTGTAAACATTTAATCAATCCAATTGTGTGTATCATAATATTTAAATAATTTTAAAACATATATTTTATGATTATTAACAAAGAGGGTTTCCCTGAAATCCATTCTATTTCAAAATTTCCAACCCATAACCAAAATTGGATTTCCAACAAGAATCACATAATTGTTTCACAAAACTTTCAAGAGAAACTTTTAATAAAAATCTAAGAATTCATGTTCTATGTCATGTAGCAATGATAAAGAATCCACCAACCTTTTAGTTGTTTGAGAAAAAAAATAACAGCACTAAAATATTATAGATCTGATCTTGGTTATTCTTCCCTTTCAATATATTTAATCATATCTAATCAATATTCCCATTAAGTAGCATAGATTGATCCATAAAAAAATACATCTATTATTTTATAATAGAGGATAAGAATATATCTATGATAAATGGGGAAGAATGGGTACTTATCGATGTTTCTGGATCTATAAAGCACTTAGATTCACCTAAATTACCCTTGAAGATCAAATTTAAATATCTCTCAAGTCTTATAAGGAAGAATATTTAGAGACACTAGATAATTACAAAAATAAATATGCTTAAAATATTTAATTAACATTAGATCAATGATTTTTGGATAGACTACTATATGCTATATGGTTAGGCCATGGGGTTTGGAAAACCATATGAAAACTGTGTGCTTTTACTATCTCAGTACCACACCTTAGATGCTTGGATCACACAATTAGGGAAACTATGGCCCAACCATCATTTTCCCTATATTTCATGTTTCTTAGTTTCCCCTTGGCACTCACGTGGTCTTTCAAAACCATGCACCAACTGAGTACGTTCTTGGTTACTTCCAAAACATGTTTCACGGTTTCTTGGATGTGGATTATGGTTTATACAAACTGTGAACCTCTTGAAACACCTCTAAAGAATGTCTAAATATTATAAAACTCCCCAAACATAACCCAAGTTTTTTATATACTCAAAGTACATAAATAAAGGGTTATTTACATAAAATTTAGGGTGAAAAGTCTTCCCAACATTGGTATTTCCATTTATATTAATAATAAAATGGTGTTTTTCTAAAATCATTTCAACCATTGCTCCAGAATTTCATTTTCATGCTCCCATTTTTTTCCTGAATCTAACCATGTTTTCATTAAATCCACACTAAAAAATGTATTTACCATGAAATAAATTATTTTACCTATATAAATTGTTTCCGACACATTAACCAACATAGCATCATGTTCAATGCTAGTATGGTCTCATCAAATCACAAAATCACGATCATGTCAGTAATTCTTCAATTAAGAACCATGAAATATATTATTCATGGAACTAGACTTTAGTGGTAGTGATAACGGATAATCCACCTCACCCACATGCCCAATTATTTCTAAATGGCCAAGGTGAAATGGATTAAAAAATTTCTTACATACCAAAATGATGATTTTCATGCATTTGATAGATTCTAATGAAAGCGTGGGAACCCAAATCAAATGATAATGGTTGATAGTGGTGATTTGGAAATTATTTCTAATGACTCTGATCCATTACCATTCAATTTATGTTCATTTTTATTTTCTTTGATATATCTTTCACAAGGATAAGTCAAATAAGTGAATTATAACCTATTTACACCATAAAAAGTAGAGAACAAAAAGGTCATCCATACAATTCTTAAAAAGGATCCATATATATCGAGTCATGACAATTTTTAATGAATGAGAACTCTACTGATGGTATGTTCTCATCCAATGAGCCTCCAAAATCCATCAAACAAGCTCGAGTCATGTATTACAACATTTGGATCATCCTCTTATATTTTCATCGATTTGAGGATGATAGGATATAAACATAGTTAATTGAGTTCCATGGTATTACTAAAATGATTTTAAAAAATGATACAGAAACCCAGGCACTCAATATGATATAATCAAGACTTGAATTCCATGAATATTTATAATTTTTTGAATGTATATTTTGGAAAATACTTTCATCATATTACTTACATCAATAGGGATGAAGTAAACCAAGTTTGAGATGATCCTCTATCACTCATATGGAATCATTTTTTCTATCCATTCTTGGTATAACTGTTAAAAAATATACGTCTATATTCCCCCATTTCCACTTAGGAATCGATAAAGACTACAACATACCAGTTGGTCATTTATATTATTCCTCTACCTACTTACAGGTGATGCATCTCAAGAAATAATTCACTAAATCTATTTTTTGACAACCCCCCAAAAATTATCTTTCAACAACGTATACATTTTCTAAATCATAGGATGAACAATCCATCTTGAATAGTGGTAGAAACAAATATGTCATTCTTGATAATCCATAGGAAAAATGATCTGATATCTAAACCTTAATTCTAAACTTCAATCCAGATTCTATACCTTAATGGCTTCTCCATCATTTAGTTTTATCTTCATGGTAAATTTTTTAGTATAGGAGGTTTGATCATTTCTAACATTATCAAAAAAATCAGAAATAAGATAAACTAATAAGAAAAAAAATCATTACCTTGTTCTTTATAATCTAGATGCATATATGTTATGATTGATAAAATAATCCGTTGATATTAGAAATATTTAGAAAACTAATCATATGAATTTATTCTCAAGTAATATACTAAAAGCATTCGTTTCCTTAGTGTATAAAACATGTTGATATCAAATATTTGAAGATATTAGATCCATCATTTCTCCATAAATAAAAATCCCATTGTGAGAAAATTTTCTTTTAGATATTATTATCTATATACACCATAAATTTCTCACCAAAAAATAAAATGATGCCAATTCATTGAGTCAAGAACTATACCATCCAACTCAAAATCATATGTTGTGATGTTCAAATCAGGGATCTTAAACTATAGTGATCCATATGAAACAACCTCATCTCCCTACCTAAGAATACATCCCTACCCATATCTTGATGCCTCTCAATTGACTGTATTAACCTATTTAGACTCTAAAAAATAAATATATTCTTCGATTTATGTCTAACATTATTCTCCTAAAAGGATTTTTGGAATTTATAATTCTCCTGGAAATGATATCTTTCTCTCAACAATGCTATCATTGGTGATGATAAACAAGATAAATCATATAAAATAATATCTATAGTATCATTCTAAACCAATGAAATGTCATATCTAAAAAAATTATACAATGGTTTCTAGGGGATAATAGATTATTTATTTTTATGATAAAAATATATCATTTTTCAGAAATGATATTTCCATATAAATGTACTTGTTATATCTATAAATCACACATAGATAATAGAGAATAATGTAAATGATCATTCTTGATTCCCATAACTATATCTAAGGGTTCTTTATGATCAGATTTTTCCTATAATACACTAGAATAAAATCAACAAACAATGCCATAATGAAATATAAATACATCTGAAAGACTCAATTCCATAATACCATAAAATTGATAGATAATTCCTAATAGCAAAATGTATAATGAATAATTCATATTTTTCTTGTATTCTCTTGAAATATATCTACAGAATATCCTCTTTCAAAACTCATAGTTTGGGTTTTACCAAACATTAATCAATTTTAGAGAACCACTGGTATTATCTATATTAGTCAAGAAAATCATTAATTCATGGAAGAGACTAATGATTCCTTATCATAACATAGTTCTTATTTCAATCATACACACTCAAAATATATTTTCTTCAATATTATTCAAAAAAAGAACCAGTGTTGTCCATGGAGACGTTCATTGTAGAATGAAACCTTTACATTCCAAATCATCAAATGGAACATTCAATTCCCTCAATCCCATCAATTCCATCCTATAAGACAAAAGTGAAGTTGTAAAAGTCCTCAGTATTAGATCAATGATAAACACCACTTATCTATGGTATGAGAACCCTAAGAAACTATTAGGAAAAACAATAGTAAATTGATCAACTATAGTAAGAATATATCTATTTCTAATATTTTTGAAAAATGTTATAGTAATTTCTTCCAACTGATAATATATTCTTCTAACTAATGATTCCAATAACTCTCATCTACCTTCCTTTACATCCCAATATCTTCTAAATATATACTTGATGCTATTAAGATATGTGAAAATAACCTTTCATTCCTAAAATTTTATATGGGACATGAAAGATGTTAACCAATCCATACCCAAAATAAATTCATTGATATCTAACTAAGAAATAGATAAATCCCAAATCAAATCATGCCCATCTATTATTATACAATTGTCTTTATATATAATGGACTCACACTATATTTTATTCATAGGATTTTGATGTTTTAAAATTGAAGTAATAATTTACTCATGTATAACCATATGATCGAAAACACGATAGTAAATAAACACATGGGATTTTCCCAGATCAAAAAAAGCTTTTATAAGGGTAGAATTCAAAATATTCAAACCAATCACCATTTAAGTGTATGATTGATCATCTGTGATCACATTTTCAAATCCATAAAATTGATCAATCATGATGATTTTCTATCAGTCCCCCTATTGAAACTTCATAGATTGAAGAGTCATTGGGTTCCATGAATCACCTTATCTCACTTATTTCTAGTTAAGAGTGTTATTTTATTGAGTTAATTATTTCGAAGCTTATGATGACTGAGAAACATTGTATGTGTCTATAGCACCATATCTTGGAGCATTGGACAATAACAATTAACATGTACCTTAAAATTTTAATTATTACAAGCTCTAGGTGGTTGCATAAAATATATCTTTATATGAAAGAAATAAAAACATTGAAAACATCATTTCTTACTTTTCATTTGAGGAAGAATGTTTACTGCTCCCATGGTCTGATTTTTTTGTGTCCCACCTCTCTGGATGTTGGTTTTCATCTCCCTATTATTCCCAAAATTACAGTTACCACCTATTACTATAGGAATAAAAATAATCTCTCTTACCATATTTCCTGAGATACCCTTTCTTCCACCGTCATTTAATTAACTATTCTATATAATCAGTAATAAAACTAATGGAAATCCTTGAGAAAATTTCTAATCTTAACCACAACCAAAAAATGTTTCCTTATATGATTAAGTTGTATTAAATTTTATGGAAAAATAGACTAAATTCCTAAATTTATACACATAATCTATTATTGGGAGATTATATTACATAAAATAAAGAATCTCATTTTTATAGAAATTTTGATGGAGTTAGTATATAATTTTATGTTGAATTTTTTTTAAAATAATCCCATGGAATGACTCGGTCACTTTTTTATAAAAAATTAAATCCCACCATTGGAATTCAAGATCCTATAGTATATATGTTTTGACTTTACTTTTAAATTTTTTGGTGTCCTAAGAAAATAAAAAATTTAATTTATCATATTCCACAAAACTTCTGATCTTTATGGTTCAGAATCCACCTGGAAGGTGAATGAGTTATGAATTTGGAACTGAACTTAATATTACAATTGACTAGTCTCATCACTATAATTAAATCTATCCATGGACTTAATATCTAATAAAATACTTTGGACCATATATTTATTCACCAATGGCTCATGTGAAATCCCATTTTCATAATCTTCTTTTGAACGATTCCTATGACATCTACCTGATTCTATTTTTTCTACAAAAAAATGTCATTTCATATCTCTCCCTATAATCTTATGGTTTAGTAATTAAAATTTAATAAAACCAATCACAAGACAATCATACATTTCCAAAAAAATCCAACCAATGTAAACATTTGTAATCATGTTTCAAAATACTATATCCATTCTCTAAAAACTAAAACTATTTTAACTATTTTCAAAATTCAACAATTTATTCACCATTTAATAAGTCACTAAATCATAATAAACAATGTGATCCTTATGGTAAGTATGAATTATAATGAATTCTATGAAACTCTCACCTGCTAAAAACATGAAAATGAGGTGAAAATACACCTTGAAGTGTCTCCAAACACTTTTATACCCAAACTTACCAAGAAACATGATTTTCATAATTATAAGGTTGTTTTCATATTTTTTATCTATATTTTAGTTTTTTTAATTTCTTTATCTTTTCTAATAACCCAAATCATGTACTGATGAAGAATGATACCATTTTCAAGTCAATGACTAAAACATTTTTATACCATTAGTAGCATTATAAACCTCCTTTTTTCTTGAGATATGAAAGAGGTTCTCTTGGACTTAGGATACATTCTAAGGACACTAAAGGATGGAAATAAATTCCAAGGGATTCAGTGAACATTGGTGTATGATTATCCCTTCAAATAAAACATTCAGACAAATATAAACAATAAAAATATGATCTGCTAAATAATGAATGAATGACAATGAAACCAAATGTTTTCCCAATAGTAAAAACTGATATCATATTACCAATGAAAAAAATACAATAATTAAAAAATAATAAGAGATTATAAGACCCTAATATGGAAAAATGACATAATCCCAATAAAAAGGAGAAAAAATATCAAATCTCCAACTCCTCCTTTTATTCCCATGGAATCAAGATGCATCATTATAGAAATTAGATATCTTCTGTTTACATGTGTCTTGATAGATAAAATTTGAAAACAGAATCAGGTTCCCAAGACAGGGGTTAATATAAACTCATTATGATTTTAAAAATGTCTTCCCTACTCATGAAATATTGAGACAACTTATTAGAGAAATTTAAATAAAATATTTTAAAATCATTTTAAATAGTTTATATCGAAACCCAAAAAAATTACATGGAGAAAATTTATTAATTTCTCAAAACCATTTTATATTATTTGGAATACCCATTCCCATGTATTCACACACACACCCATTCATGATAAGTAATATTTCCAGACTCATGAGTTGTCTCTCACCCATCCATCAAGTGATTCATAGGTAACCAATATGATTGTGCCCCAATGAAACATGCCACATGACCTAGGTTAGGCCCATTTACCCCAATGGTATAAAACTCTTACGTAGGGTCGTGTTGAAATAATGAACTCACACCAACCATGTATTCTAAAATCCATTCAATATTATTTCACATAATACCAATTCTTTCTTGGAAACATTTCATCAAACCACTTTTGGGCATCAAAACATTTCCATTATTTAAAAACTAACATTTTAAAAGTATTAACAAAGAGGGTTTCCCTATAATCCATTAAATTTCCTAATTTCTAATCTAGAACCAAAATGGGATTTCTATAATGTATAAAATAAGGGTTTAAAGACAATTTCAAGATAATTTTTTTTTGAAAACCACACCTTTAGGTTCTGTGTTATGAAGAGATGAGAGAGAATCCACTTACCTATCAACTATTGGTTAAAATGAAAAAAACACTAAATAACTTTATATTTGGGCTTGGATATTCTCCCCTTCAATAGATTCAATCATATCTCATCAGGATTCCCATCATCGAACATAGATCTATCCATAACAGACTCAATCTATGGTTCCGGGATGGAGGAGAATAATATATCTAAGAAGAATAAGAAAGAAAAACTACCTACAAATGATTCCAAATCTTCACCATTCTTTGATTTTCCTAAAAGTCACTTTCTGATAGAAGGTAAAGGTCTCTCGAACTTTTGGAGGGAGATGAATTTGATATCCTATAGAATTATGAAATTAAAGAGGGTTATATTGTTTAATTATGATTATATTCATGATTTTCAGAGTTCCAACAGTATATAAAATAGTTAGGCTACAATGTATTTAAAATTTTGAACCAACCAGGTGATGTTCCTATCTCAGGACCACACATTACACTGTTGGATCACAATGTTTGATAAACCACGCAATAAACATGTTTTTTCCTTTATTTAAAATTTAACAGTTTCCCCAAGACACTCACATGGTTTTTCCAAACCATACACCAAATGTAGAACTACCTAGTTTATCCGAGAACATGTTTCATGGTTTCTTGTAGGTGGTACATGGATTTTACTAACCATTCACAAACCGTGAACCTCCATAAAAACCTCCAAAACAAGTATAAACCTCCCAAAACACCCTAAACATAACCCTACTATTTTATAAGATCAAATAAGACAAATAATGGTTTTTTACATAAAAATATGTGTGTTACAACCATAGATATGTATTTTTATAGTAATCCATTATTTTTCTAATTAAAGATGCATAAGAGGTTATCGTAAGTATCCATCTATATGTGTTCCATAATTTTTTTTTGAATTTTGTACAATGCTTCCTTAGAGATGTATTATGGGACCACCTGAAGTGGTGTAGTAGAATTATCCCACATGGCAAGAACACTCTTTCCCTCCAAAAAATGTATAGAATGTTATATTTGATCATATTCCCACAACTTATCTAATGATTTAGGATGAGAAGATGATTCAGTTATGAGTTTTTAAATTTATGCATGTTCATGGTGGGAGCACAAAGAGGACATGTTTGACTATTCCCCGAAATTCCATCTTCAGAATCCACCAATCATTTAGAAAACTATAGGACCAAAGGATATCGAGGGATGTATTAAATTATTTAAGGGAGTATTAAATATGATGTAAACTCCTTATGATTGTAGGTTAATATGGAATCCATAATATTTCTAGAATCATTTAGGAGATGGTGGAGTTCCATGAACCATACTGATATATGTGATGGTATAACATGGACATCCTTTAAGGATTTATTCATTGAACAGTTCATTCCTGAATCAACAAATCTTGAATGAGTGTAAGAGTTTATCGACTTGTATCAAGTGGTGATGTATATGTATACCCATTCATCTAGTTTTATAGAGTTGATCTATTTTTCACCTCTCTTTGTTTGGAATGAGGTATAAAAGTTATGGAAGTTTGATATAGGTATTCATCCTAAGATCAGGCACTAGTTCAAGAACATTCATATAATGACTTACAAAAAGGTATTTTTCAAGCCTCTCATTATCAGGAAGTGGTTATACGAGGAATCTATAGCAATTATTCATCATGTTTATAAAAGGTAAATAGGTGGAAACCCTAATTATTCTATGATTACTTCTTATGGTAGTATGAAAACGTGGTCTAGGAATGTACAATATGATAGTGATGGGAAAATGGTATGTGGTAGGTCTTCCTCAATTCCCTTTAGGGGAGGTGATGTTTCCCAATGTTATAATTTTGTACATAGTGAAAATTACTAAAATTATTTCCCATATAACTAGATTAAGTTCTACTAATGAATCAAAAAATGGAATATGTACCATTTAAGATCGAAGGAAGCATAAATAAGGTCTCATAGGGGTTCAAGTTAGATATGGGAATAAAGACATGAGACTGGATGGGGTACTTATTAGCATATTCACACCCATTAGATAATGATGACTTAGGGGATTCATGTATATTAGGGATATGGTCATGGAGATAAGGTAGGTTGGGAGTATGCATTAGACTAGATTCTAGATGATAATTCAGAGATACCATCACCCTCTCAAGTTATGTTATTGATTACCACTACTATTTCAACAAGTATTTTTGATAATTTTTATTTTTATTCATTCATATATTCTCAAGTAATTACTATCATTTCCTTACCGATGATGTTCTATTCTATTTTTCTTTCTCTCAATATACCTTTTGGAAACAATGTTAATCATCTCTAAAGGTACACAGAGTTTCCAGTTGTTGTTTTTAGATATGTAAATCCATGGGATTTCATAATACCTGAGATTAATAGATTTGATGTGCTATTTCAAATAGACTAGATTTCAATCTGTCCTGCTCACATAAACTATTATAGAATATGGGTGTCCTTATCATATGAGAGAGAATTTAGTGTTGATCAGTGAGTGGGATGTTGAATCTAGTAATGTTGGACCATATTCAAGCCATGTTAGAGATATAATGGTGCATGTTTTAGGATTAATTCTTATAGAATAGTCAGCAGTATTTGTCTCTGTCTTTACTCTAGTGATTCATCATCATCAAAATGTTTTCCCATATAACTTCTGAGCTATTCCACCTAATATAGGAATCAATATTTTATTGATCTTGGCCATTGGACACAACTATTATTGATTCCTCCACTTCACATGGAATCAACTAAGTTGACACATTTAAAGGTGAAGATAGATGATTTGGAGGTGAAGGGATTTATTATAAAAATAACATGTCCTTGGGGTACTCGCATGTTGTTTTCTAAGAAGGAAGGTGATAGGCAACAACATTGTGTAAAAAAAATTAAGCTAAATCAGGTAATAATGAATTATAGGTATATTTTACCCAAGATTGATGATATGTTTGATCTGTTATGGGGATCTTGATGGTTTTTTAAGATATATCTTCATTCAATCTACCATCATCTATAGTTCATAGAATAGGATATTCTCAAGATAAGGTTTGCGAGTAGGTATGTACTATATGAGTATATTTTCTTACCTTTTGGGTTGTAAAATTCTTCAATGGTGTTCATGGAACTCATAAATAGGGTTTTCCATCACTATCTTGAATATTTTGTCATTTCTTCCATGAAAATATACTAACATACTCCATGAATTCTTACATGCATGAAAAGAACCATGAAATTATATTGAATAAAATTTAATCAAAATATAATTATTCATAAATATCAAAGTTTCACTTCTATATCCCGGAGGATCAGTTCCTTAGGAATAAGATTTCTAAGAAAGGAATCATAGTAGACAGATAAAATTTGATGGTTATGCTTTCTTAGTCTTGTCCCAAAAATGTGTTTGAGATTATAAGTTTTCTTGGGTATGTATTGTACTATTAATGTTGCATCCAATACTTCTTTTGTTTTTCTGTAATATTTATTGAGCTAAATAAATAGGGGATAAAGATTGAATGGTCTGGTCAGTTCGAATAATTCCTCATATATCTGAAAATGATATTGAAAAAATACTTAGTTTTTACTCTTAAAAATAATTTGATAATATATGAAAAGTATTCGGATTCCTTTAGAGTTGTTTTGGGATATTTGTTTATGTAGGGGGGTCAAGTAGTCATTTATGGGTCAAATTATCTACTACCGCAAGAGTGGAACTACACAACATATGACATAGAGTTGTGAGTTATGTTTTATGATTTGAAGTATTGGAGACACTCTCTCTTCGATGAAGGTTTTATCATATATGGTAACCTTAAGATATTTCAATACATATTATCTCATAAATATCTCAATATAAGGTAGATATATTGGGTGGGTTATTTGAAAATATTTTACTTTGAGATGACTTATGCTCCAGGTAAATGTAATTTCATTGTAGATGTTCTTTAAAGGAAAATGAGGGAGATATAAGAAGTTTCATAGTGGATTTCATAGGGGGGATGGAATATGATTAGTTTAATGGTGAGGTTTCTAGTTGACGCGTATTATAATCTTGGTGTTATAACATGTCCACCTTTACTTATTAAGAATTCTTGGGTGTACCACGTGAAAGAGAGCAAAGATCCATACCCCAAGTGTTTGGTGGTGTGAGAACTCTTGGTAAGGGACGATTATATTCCAAGGTTGTTCATAAATGATGATGATGAGATCTATATCCTTGGGAGAGTGGTTGTGATGGATTTGTTTTTGGAGGTGTTAATGAGAGACTCTTATGGTTTGAAATGGGTAGTGAATATAGGGTAGATGAATATTTACCAAGATATCTGAAATCATTTTCAGTGTCCATTTATGAAGAGAGATGTCACTAGTTTGGTCTGGTGACTCCATATCATCCATATGATAAAGTATGATCATTAAAATATGAGTTTTGGCTTCAAAACAATATGGTACCTATGTGTATATGGAATGATATGAAGATCGACTTTAGGATGGGGTAAACTAGGACACTGAGGAGTCGTGATATTTTTTGGGTGATAGTTGATCGATTGATGAAATTTTCTCATTTATTATTGATTTAAGTGATCCTTTATATATATGATTTGGGTTATATATATGTATTGGGGGATTTTATACCTATATAGATATCGTTTTTATTTCTTTATAATGAGATGAACCTTTCATATCATGGATTTATTAAGGATTGCAGAAGAATTTGGGTACTCAACTGAAAAGGAGTACAACCTATCATCTATAAATTAAAGGAAAGTTAGATAGAAATATATAAATATTCTAGGATATTATATGGGAATGCATTGGGTACATCATTAAATATTTGTTTGATCATATATCCTTAGTTGAGTACATTTAAAAAATACTAGGATTGAATTCATATGGCACCTTTGGAGTCGCTCTGTTGTCATCCATGTCATTCATCGCTATGTAGGAATGAGGACAGTGAGGTAGCAATTTCTTATCTAAACATGGTGAATGATACATTTTTGAAATTATAGTTAATTCAAAAAAATTAGTCACCACTTAGAGAAGAAAGTGATTGTACACCGATAGAGGCAGGCGACCCTTGGATCTCACTATGGGTGGATGAGTTTTATTTTTAAATATTCTTAGACTAGGGAATTGATTTTTATAATAACTATCAAAAATAGTTCCAAATTTTTATTTTCAATTTGATTTCACATTTCAGGTTGGGATAGTGTACCACTATTTGGATTTCCCTTCATTTAACTAATGTTTGGATAATGTGTTCCATGTTTTTGAGATTTGGAGGTACATGCCTGATTTTATACAGGTTATCGATAGTGAGGATTTTGAGCTAGATCATAATGAATAGTTTGCAGAGAGACCTATGTAGATCTTAAGAAATTGTCCAAAATATTTTCAGGGGAATATAGTACCACTTGTTCATATATTTTGTTAGTATGGAAGAATATAGTAGGAATCATAGGAGTGGGAATATAGGAACCTAAGAATTCTATAAATTGATATCACATATTAATAGATGAATATTCATTATGTAACATAGTGATCCATTCCAAAATTGTATAGGTCAAGTGACTTTAAAAATATTGACAAAAAATGGTTCATAAAAGATATACATTTTCACCCAGTAATTTCTTCATAACTAGACCACATCTTAGATATTCCATACTTAGTACCTTTCTTCATATCTTGGAAAAATGAGACTTAGTAAAATGTGAACTCAGATTCATAGTAAGGGTAAACAAGGGAGATATCAATAATTACTTGAGAAAAACATGAACATAGGAAAATGAAACCATGAGCATAACATTTTAAAATAAAATTATGTATATCATGAATCATAATCATTATCCATGGAATACAAGTTGGCAGTTCATAAGACATCAATCACAAAGGAATCAAATGACATGAGTTTTGGAAGCATAACATTGGAATAAGGTCTAGAATTTTTTAATACCCATGAATATATAAAATCACTCCCTTTGTAGTCATGTCCTACTTCCATGACTTTCATAGTGTATTGGGTTAGCTCATTAAACCATTTAAGTAGTCAAGGATCACTCTAGTATTATCATAGTGGATTGGTTTCACTCCCTAAACCATCATAGTAGCTATGGTTTACTCATATGACGATCATAGTGGACAAAGTAACTTACTGAACTGGGTTTTCCCCCCATTCTAGCCCAATTTATCTCATGATATATCAATCTTTACCAAATTCATTTGAGGGAGATATAGGTACCACAAATACTTGGTTATAATGAGGCCTCCATCCTTGATTATAACATAACCATAATCACATATTGAAAACCATGAATATGTTCTCCACGAGATAATAAAACATTCATCACATCAAAACCCATGAAATGAAATTTGTTTCATAAACATTTCAACATAGCACAACCAATGGATAATAAATGGTATTCATAAAAATTCCATCCTTTTATTATAGTGTAACATATTGAAAAGGAATAGGTTTCATATAAATTTTATCATCATAAACATAAACCATCATGGGATAGAATAAGGATGGTGTCCTTAGATCATATACCCTGTAAATCAAAAGTGAATTAAACAGTTGTTGTATTTGATAAATATATATACCATTAAAATATCACTAGATACATTCTTCTCAGGAATAACCATTCCATTTTAAAATAATATCTCTAAGAAATAAAATTTTATAAAATATTATGCAAAACATTTTCATTGAAAATAACTTTGGATAAATGTAATTTAAACTTTAAATCATTGATCAATCGTGATGGTAAGAAATTCCATTCATATCATATATATATATATATATAAAGAAACACATTCCTTTTACACTTTTATAAAAGTACCTCATTTGGAAAAATACAATATGATTCCATTTAAAACATTTTGAAAAAAAACATAAGAAACAATGAATTTAAACATTCATATGATAATTGTTAAACAATATTTAAAAATATATAAAACATGGATATGAAAGAAAATTATTTTCGAACAAAGAGTAAAATAAAGATTATTTTTCCTAAAAATGTATTTTTGGTCTCTTAAGTACTTCTGGGAGGTAAAAGAAAAGGAAAACTTTGTTTTTCATCAATTGAAAATATTATAATAAATTTCATGAGTTTCTTGAGATATATATCATAAGACTCCATCCTCATAACATAAACATAAACAATCCACCTAAATAATGCTATTATATCATGAAACCTTTATCGCTTTGCAAAAATTTGTATCCTAATTCCTATTGAATAAATTACCATATAAATAAATTTAAATTCCCTTCAAATTTATAATATATATCATCAAATATATTCACGTGAATTATATAAAACACATAAAAGAATAAGTGGTGTATAAAGAATGTGCCCCATCAAAATAAAATTAGGACTTAAACAACTTATCTTATGTACAATTTACATCATATGCATTGAACCCTCTTTAATAATAAATATGTAATCATTATGATTATATTATAGGACCATAATTATATAAATAATACCGTATAGTATTTCATTATATCCTTGTATCACCCGTTTTTTTTGTGTTAATAGTTTTGGTACTTATACATTGATCATGGTTCTATAATATCAAAAATACTGAAAAATATATTAATATAATGTATATTCATTATATATATTTGTATATACATTTATAAAAGATATATATTGATAAATGAATTGCATTTTTCATTGAGATGGTTGGTCGTATATACACATGAATGTTGTTTTAATTTTTTGATTGATGAAAAAAAGAGGGGTAACTAATAAATATCCTTTAAAAATAATTATTATATCATATATATAATATATATTAATTAAATCCATTTATATTAACATATAATTAAATCATAAGTGAAAAATGAATCAAATTGCATTGTATAGGTGGTAGTCCACACATATGCATGATTGATGTTAATTTTTTCCAATGTTTTGTAAGGTAAGAAGATAGATTTGATATTATCATTAAAAAGTAAAATTATTTCATATATATAACATATAACAATTATACCCATCATAATACTAGTGCATAAAATATTTTTAATGTGAAAGTAATTGTACCGTTATGTGGAAACGGTAATCTTTTTGTACGCTCGAGTGATATTTTCACTTCCCATTTAATGGAAAAAGGGTGAATAAGGTGGTTTAAAATCATAAGTAAATTTAATTATATTAAGTATACGTATGTTATTATTATATTAATAATAAAACATATTTATATGTGGTAAAATAATAATTAAATACAAAATGACCAGTTTAAGAGATTACGTCTTCCTTGAAAGAACTCCATTAAATCTCCTCTTAAGGGCTCTAAGTTTGGTATTTAGGGAAGAAAAGAAACTATATAATTTTCATATGGAACTTTATTAGAGAAATTGGTATTTTTTCAATATAGAGGGCTCAAAGTGGTGTTATGAATAGAAAGTATGTGTTCCCTTTTATAATTGAAGGGAGGGGCACCCATGGAATGTTTTAAAAGAAGAAAATATATTAATTACATTATAAATATAAATCCCTAAAATTGGCCCATAAATGTGAAATATATGACATGGTAGACAATATATTATTCCCATTTTCGTATTTTTATATTTTTATCAAGTGTATGTAATTTAATAAATTATTACTTTGACAAAATATCATTATTGTCAATTTAGACACTTTCCCTTTAATTTGACATAGAAGACATGAACACAAATTTTAAATTATAATATAATTATTTAAAATAAAACTAATATCACATATTCATATAAAAATCATTTCACACTATATCTCACTAAGATTATATTGTTTTTAATATTTTTAACATTATTTATTACATATTTTTGTTAATTGAAGAAATATTGCATCAGAGTTTCCTAAGTAGTTAAGGTCCTTATAAAATTGATAAAAATGAAAAATAACTTTATATACTGAATATAATTTAATTAATATCAAAATATACCTTTATAATAATTATTAACTTTATTTTGTCCCTATTTGGACATATAAGGGACATCTAAACCTAAGATAGTGAAACTTTTTAACTTTCTCCGATTTAAATATTATATAGGTCATTTTCTAGGAAAATTGTAAGGACCCGACCACAATTGGCAAGATTTGGTGCCTCATTTGATTACATTGGAATATAAACAAGGAACATGAATCTTGAAGGATGTATTAGTTTAGTATTATTGGAAACAATATATATACATAAGCTCAACTTTACCTATTGAAAGGAAAAACACTAAATTATTCCATTATAAATATCAATGCCTCCTAGATAATGCTTGCAAGTCATTTATAATTTACACCTTCATATCCTGGGAAAATCAAACATAAGAAAGGGGTGAGCTCAAACGCACAATAAAGGTAATAAATACAACAGAAGATATCATAAACATAATATGTGGTTAATAATTGAAAACACATGACTTTAATAATAATAAACTTGAACACATTATGGCAGAAATATGAGCTGAGTAAATAATACCATAATAAAACAAAATCACAGGTATTCTACTAGTTTAATAACCACATAAAATTTCAATTACTAGCTTCATAATGAGGTAAGTGCATAATCGAGACATTCTGAAACATTTTTTCAAGGCCTCGTCCAAGATGTCTAAAAATGATTATGGTCTCAGCCCAAACTATATATCACATTGGGAAAACCCTCGACATATTCCACGTATATTTGTCTCATTATACCTATTAATGCATTGAGGGGCTATAGCGGGCTTCATCCATCACATAGTAATTCCAATGCATTCCTAATATGAGGGGGGATAAACTTAAAGAACATATACATTCATATTGAAACTATTATATGAAATGTAACTATCTTTCCTCAATCATTAAACATAAAACACAAACCATTACGAGTAATATGGTGAATGGTTTTAGGATAGTTCATCCAAAATAGAGTTATTAATAATCCATTAACTCAAATATGGTATATGACTTCATAAATTATTAAACCCAATAATACATAAGAATCATCAAAGAGTTTTTAATTAGACGAAAATCCTATTATAAAATTATTATGTAATTTTTGAGATAAATACTCTTTTATTTTGAAAAGAAGAGTGATTTTGGAAAAATCATTGTATAAAACCACAAGTGAATTAAGATATTATTTTCAAAATAAAATGAGAGGTTTTATAAAGATAACAGTTTTCAAAAAGTTATTACTGAGTTCCCTTGAAAATAGGTAAGAATTTGAGAAATTCCCTTGAATCACGCTTGTATTTTAGACACAATTTTGAAACTTCCTTTTAAAACGTTTAACTATCCCTAAAATAAGTAAGGTTTTTGTCTGGGAAACCTATATATAATACTCAAACATAATTTATGATGATTACATAAGAATACATAATAATTTCATTGAGGTAATTATAAAATGAAATTAACCCGAATGAAAATGGAATTTCAGGTGAAAAAAACATTACCTTAATTCTAGATGTGTTCTGATCTTGAACATAAGGTCCAAAAATATGAAATTATACTAATTAAAAACATAATTAAGAACCTATTAGACATTAATTTAGTTTTTAATAATTATTTTTAGTTCATTTATTTCCTTATTGATAATTTATTGAATTGAATTCAGTCATTCTGCAGTGTTGGTTTTCTTTATTTCCATATTTGGTTCAATTGTTTTTATGTAATGAAGTTCATGTGGAATGGTTGTAAATCTCTAGAATTAAAATTAAATATTATATATGAAAATATAAAAGTGTTAATGGTCATTTATATCATTTGTTTATATGGAAATAGGATTAATAATTAGATGAAATATTTATGACGTTCACTAAGATTATTTAACAATGTTTTGATTATTTGGGAATAGTTTGATCATACGATTTAACAACATGTATGTATACTAGTTAATGAATCTTAATTAAGTTATAATATATATATTGAAGTCTATTTAAATAATCAAAATGTTTTCATTACCCGTAATGAAGGATAAATTGAAGAACAAAACATTGTCATCCACAGAGGTTACAAATTGGAACCTTGTGGACATTGATTTGGTTTATAAAATAAAAGGGAGAGAGTAAGAATACTGATGATGGTCCTACCATTCTCATGATATAATTCTATTATATATATTTTAGTATATTTATCGTGGTCATTTTGATAGAAGATGTGGGGAGAGGATTATAAAATAAAATAACATGAAATGAAACAAAACGAAATAGAAAGGTGTTTTACCTCATCATATATTCTCCTTGGGATCCTCCTTATGGTATGGGTTTTTTGTCTTTTGGAAATAACAATAGCTTCTTGGACGTGGGGAGTGACTAGGTAAGGGTATTTGGTCAGAAGGTTTAGGAGATTCAAGGCATATAGGAGTAAATATAAGAGGGAGTGGTGGAGGTTTTTTATAGTGGATGAGAGGTGTGAATTTTGAATATTTAATTCCTTATTTTTTATTTCCCTCAAGACAACCAACAATGATGTTTCATGTGACCCATAATAGTAATATGTGCATGTGAGTTCAAACCAAGTGGCCTTACATCACTTATGATGTTCTAAATAGTGTATATAAATGATAATTTGTATATATGGTATTTTACCATATTTCACTATTCATCAAAAATTCAAGAATTTCCGAAAACTCCAAAAAATTCACCCCTACCATTTTTGATGTGTAGAATTCAAAAGTTGACTCTGTTTTTGAAAAATAATTTTAGAAATATTATTAATTTAAAATTTAATTAAATTCATAGTTAACTCTAAAAATAACACTCTTAATGGTATAATTAGTTTTATATGACATTGAAAAATTAATTAAGATTTCAATATCTTATTAACTTAATAAATTAAAATAATATCATTATTTACTATTCATAAGGGTCATATTACTATTCATAAGGGTATGTTACTATTCACCAAAAATCAAGTTTGTTCTATTAGAATCCATATGACTTACTGATCACAACTCCAGATGACCATGTTTTTAAATTCAAAACATAGAAGAGGCAAATTTGTGTTTAATGGAAAGATAATAAAATGTTTTGTCTTGTAGGACTCAGTGTTTCATGCATTCACATTTATTTTCAAAACATTGGGGTGTTACATTCTCCCCTCCTTATAAAAATCTCATCCACGAAATTCACAAAATATTACATAAAAATGATTCGGGTATTTCTTTAACATAAGCTCCTTAGGATCCCATATTGATTCCTATATCTTATGGTTCCTCCAAAAAACTTTTAATAGATGATTTGTCCTATTTTTCAATACTCGTTCTCTAGTATTAAGAATCTTGATAGGCTCTTTACAATACGACAGATCAGGATCAAGTTCTATTCTTTCATAGGTGAGTACATTTGTTGGGTGAGGCATGTATTTTTTTAACATTGATACATGGACCACGTTGTGAAATTTGGAGAGACTTGGTGGCATTTCCAAATGATATGATATGACTCCAATTCGATCCAGAATTTAGTATGGTCTGATATATCAGGGACTTAATTTCCCCTTCTTACAAAATTTTATAATATCCTTCCATAAGGAAACCTTAAAGAAAACGTGATCACTTTCTTTAAATTACAAACCCTCCCTTCGGTTATCAGTATATCTATTTTTGAAAATTTGATCTGTTTTGATATGGTTTTGGAAAATCATTACCTTTCCCATGTTTCTTCAACATGTTCTGGGCCTAGAAGATTTCATTCACCAACAACATCCCAGTAAGTTGGAGTAAGGCATCTCTTTCTATATAATGATTCATAGGGTGCAATCTGAATACTTGAATGGAAGCTGTTGTTGTATTAAAATTCTACAAGAGGTAAATATTGATCCTACATACCTTGAAATTCAAGTGAACAAGACCTCCACATGTCTTCCAAAGTTTGAATTGTTCATTCTAATTTTCCATCCGTTTTTGGTTGGTATGTAGTACTCAAACGAATATCCGTATATAGGTACTTATGAAGACTTTTCCAAAATTGGGATGTAAAATGGGGATCCTGAGCAGAAAAAATTTATAAGGGAACACCATGAAGTCTTAAAACATCACTAATATATAGTCTTGCAAAGATTTAGAGAGGTAAATCTTCTCTTATAGTTAGAAAATATAATTATTTTGTAAGATGACCAACAATGAACCATATCACATCATTCTTTATTGGAGTCTTTAGTAGCCCCATGAAAAATTCCATTTTAATACCATCCCTTTTAAACATATTAATATGAAGGGGTTGGATGACTCCTCCAGGATTTTGTCTTCCAGCATTCTCCTGTTAACAAGCCAAACATCTCGAAACATAATCAGAAATCTCCCTCTTCATGTTTTCCCAAAAAAATGTTCATTTAAATCTATATAAATATTTGTGGTACTATGGTTTATTGAGAAATTAGAGCTATGAGAATAATCCAATAGTTCCCTCTTTAGCTCATGAAAATAGGGAACACAAATCCTCTTTCTGAATTTCAAAATTACACCTTCATATGAGAAGTCAGTCTACATATTATCATCTATGGATTTAATTTTATTTTGAAACTCCTCATCAATAGCCTGATAACTTTTTATCCTTTCTATTAAATAAGGTTTGGAATAGATTTGATAAATTAGTGATGTATTACCTTCCTTGATAATTCCCATGTCCATCATTAATAGATCTATGAACATAGGTTCCCTTTAAACTCTCATCATGTTCATAATTCTATGGTCCTTTCTACTCAAATAATCTACTACCTTATTTTCCTTCTCTGGTGGTAGTGTATTGTGAAATTATAGTCTTTGAGTAGATCAATCAATCCCCTATGTCCCATGTTAGGTTTTTTCTATGAAAATATATATATTTCAAACTCTTATGATCCATATATATCTGACATTTTTTCCATAAAGGTAATGCCTCCAAATCTTCAGAAAAAATATTGACACTTCTAATTCAAGATAATGATTTGGATAGTTTTGTTAATGATTTTTTTTTCTACCTATATGCATAGGAAATCACATGATCATTCTACATAAGGACGCATCCTTTCTTTGATGCATCTATATAGATAACAAACCCATCATTCCCCAATGGTAGGGTTAGGATTGGATCATTCACTAACCTCCTCTTCAATTCATCAAAACATTCTTCACGTTACTTTTTCCATACGAACTGAATCCTTTTTCATGTGAGCTTGGTCATTGGGTTGGCTAAATGGGTGAAGTTCTGAACCAAATGTCGATAATAACCCACTAAACCAATAAAATCGTGTACCTTTGTTATATTCGTTGGAGTATGACATTCTTGAACAGCCTTTTTCTTCGTAGGATCTACAGTTATTCCATCCATAGAGACAATGTTGCCTAGAAATTAAATTGATTGGAGCCAAAAATCACACTTGCTATGTTTCCCATATAATTCATTTATTCTAAGATTCTTCAGAATTGTGCGCATGTTTTTTCCATGATCTCCATAGATTTTAGGGTATACCAGTATATCATTAATAAATACCACCAAAAAGTCATCAAGATACTCCTTGAAAAATCTATTCATTAGATCCATGAAAACTGATGGTGTATTAGTTAGTCCAAAAGGAATTATTGTAAACTCTTAATGGCCATGCCTGGTTCGAAATGCTATTATTGAAATGTTTTCCTTCCTCACAAGCAATTGATGATGTCCAGATTGAAGATCAATCTTCAAAAAATATTGATCTCTATGAAGTTGATAAAATAAATCATCAATTCTTTGAATAGGATACTTATTCATTATAGTAATAACATTGATTTCTAGGTAATAAATGCATAGCATCATGCGTCCATCTTTCTTCTTGACAAAGAGGATAGGGGCTCCACATGGAGAAACACTAGGACAAATAAATCCTTTATCACTAAATTTCTATAGTTTTTTCTTTAGTTCCACTAACTCTACACTGGATATTCTATAAGGGGTCTTTGATATGGGCATTGAACCAGGAATTAAGTCAATGGAAAACTCAATTTCACATTCTGTAGGATGTCTAGGTAAATCTTCTAGAAAGATGTCAACATATTCTTGCACAATAGGTACAAACTCTATCTATAAATTATTTTCCTTACCCATATTTATTCCATTCCCTTATTCCCCAATAATTGAATTCAGTAGATTTGTTGGTGGTGGATCTACATAAGAATCAAATCATGAGGTTTCGGCACTAAAAATTAGGGATTCCACACTATTCTAAAAAATTCTAACTTCCATCTTCTTTCAACAGATGTTTAAATCATAATTTGATATCCAATTCATTACAAGACTTATATCATAGTCAGCCATTATTGTAATGATAATTTTATAAAATAATGTATGTTTATGCATTATGAGGGTTACTAATTGACACACCTGTGTCGCAATGATACATCCACTAGGACTTTTGACTGATAATTCCTTTATTAAATCAAATTGGACATATCTACATTTTTTGGAAAACAAGGAAGATATAAATGAATGTGATGATCCAAAATCAAATAAATAATTGGATATGTTTGATGAAATGATTAAAGTACATGCCACCACATCATTGGGAAATTCAATATAAGTAGTTGTGATCGCATAAGCCTATCCATGATGCCTTGTCCTTTGATATGGAATTTTTCCTTGATGCTTTGGAAAATAATTATCATAGTGTCCGATATCTCGATAATTATATCATTGTTCATTAACAGCTTCTTCATTTCCCTTGCAATCGTCAGCAAAATGGACTTTCTGTCAACATTTTTAGCATACTCCTTTTCCTTTTAAGCCCGCACCAGGGTGTTTCCTTCTACAATTATCACAGGGTGGAAATTAAAATCTTATATTCTTCCCTGTTTTCTTATTTCCTTTCCCAGAGTTTTAAGCATCCCTTTTCTTCTCCTTAAACCCCTTAAAGTATTAAGATATAGAGAATTAATTTTCTGTCTTGATAGAACATGTGACTATATATTCATATAAAGAGAAAATTTGGGAGACTAGAGCCCTTCAATGGAACTGTTTTTGTCCATCAAAGAATTTATCAATCTTGATCCACAAATTTTTTATGTAGTAAACATTATGACCTAATAAACTTGTGAAATGAGCTTCATATTTTTCAATATTATCTTCTTTCTTTTGCCTCAGATTCATGAAATTCCTCTCCATATCCGGTCATTGTTCCGAAGGAAAGTATTTTTCTATGAATATTTCCTTAAATTCCCTCCATTAAAACTCTTCCAACTCTTCCTCATCCTTTTGTTTTGGATTAATGACCACCACGGATCTGCATCACCTGATAGACAGTAATCTTCTAGGAAAACCTTCTCTGTTTCATTACATCCCAAAGTGAGAAATATATTCTGTAGGGAACGTATCCACATATCAACTACAAATGGGGTTTTATTACCATTGAACGATGTAGGCTGTTGACATATAAAGAGATCTAACATGGCTCCTCCACATGGTGGATCCGGATTCTCCATACGGGTAAGGTTATTATTCATAAACTGAGTAAGTTTTCCCAATATATTTATGAGTTCCTCAACACCAGTCACAAAACCAGAGCCAACATCATTATCTTGCATCATAGGGAAATCCCAACAGGGGACATGTGTGTTCATGTGGTTTCCATTCCTTCCACTAGTCTCCATTTCTGAATAATTTCATACAGTAGATTAGGGTATGAATCATAATATATAATATTTTCTTAACAAATAACTAAGCATAAATTGAGATCATACTCATGGCCAAACCCATAATCACAAAAAAATGGATTCTTTGATGAATAATTTACATTTCAATCCTTCATAATGGATTATAACGAAAATATGAATTATTCTAAGCATATCCCCTGAGAGTGTCATAACAAAGAGTTCTGTGAGGACCGTTGTCGTGTACCAGGATACCTTGATTTAATCCCGAAACTCCTTGTTATAGCTTCAAATCCTAGGTACATTTGTGCCAGATCCACCTCTACATAATCATATCTAGACAATGATATATTGTTTGAAAGATCCACATAATCTTTTCCTTACCAAATACCAGGACATTATTGTATTTTTATCCTAAAAGACTATATTAGGGACTATTCCCTAATCTATATCTTCATAATCTATATTCCATGTTTTTTATTAAACTTACTTTGATACCAACTATTAGGAACCGATCCCAGTTTCCTGAAGTCGGTGACTTATTTGATTACATTGTCATATAAACAAGGAACAAGCATACCAAAGGACTGAGTAGTTCTGTATTATTTGAAACAAGATACATACATAAGTTCAACATTACATATTGAATGGAAAACAACACTAAATTATCCCATTATAAATATATATGCCTCCTAGATAATGCATTCAATTCATTTATAAGTAACTTCTTCATATCCAGAGAAAATGAAACATAAAAAGGGGGTGATCTCGAACACTCAGTAAGGTTATGAAATATAGTGTAAGATAGTATAAACATAAAACATGTTGAATAATTGATAACAAATGCCTTTAAAAATTATAAACTTGAACACATTATGGTTGTAATATGAGATAAGTAAATAATTCTATAATAAGACATAATCATGGGTATTCTACTAGTCGAATAACAATATAAACTGTCAATTACTAGCTTCATAATGACGGACGTGCATATGCTGGAAATTTGGAAACAGTTTGTCAAGGCCTCGTCCAAGATGTCTAAAATGATTAAGGCCTCATCCAAAACAATATATCACATTGGGAAAGGCCTCAGCCAATTCTACGTCTATTTGTCTCATTTTGCCTACCGATGTATAGAGGGGATATAAAGGGCCCCACCCATCACATAATAAGTCCAATAAATTATTCATATGAGAGAGGATAGACATAAATAACATATACATTCATACTAAAACTATTATATGAAATGTAACAAACTTTCCCCAATCATTAAACATAAAACACCAACAATTACGAGTAATATGGTAAATGGTTTAAGGACAGTTCATCCACAATATAGTTAGTCATAAAACATTTACTCAAATATGTTAGATGAATTCATAAATGATTAAACCCAATATTACATAACAATCATCATGATTTCTGAATTAGATGAAAAAACTCTTATAAAATTATTGATCAATTCTTGAGATAAATTCTATTTTATTTTGAAAATAAGTGTTCTCTTGGGGAAATCATTGTATAAAACCAGTAGTGAATTATAATATTATTTTTCATAATAAAATGAGTTATTTTAAAAATATAATGTATTCTAAAAATAGATTATAGAGTCCCCTTGAAAATGGGTATGAATTTGAGAAATTCCCTTGAATTAGGCATGTATTTTGGAAATAATTTTTAAAGTTCATTTTAAAATGTGTAACTATCCATAAAATAACAAATTGATATGGTTGGAAAACATATAAATAATACTCACACAAATTTTATGATTAGTACATAAAAATACATAATAATTTCATTGAGGTAAATAGACAATGAATGTAACCCAAATGAAAATGGATGTTCGGTTGAAAAAAAACCTTACCTTAAGTCTGGATGTGTTCCGCTCTAGAACTTAAGGTCCTGTAATATGAAATTATACTCATAATAACATAATTTAGAACCGATTAGAAATCTATTTATTTTATCATAATTCTGGTTAGTTCATTTATTTTCATATTGATTAGTTATTGTATTGAATTTCGTCATTTCGGAGTGTTCATTTTCATTATTTTCAAATTTGGTTCAGTTGTTTTTTAGTAATGGAATTCATGTGGAATGGTTGTAAATCTCCAGAATTAAAATTACATATTATATATTAAAATCCAGAAGTGTTAATGGTAATTTCAATCACTTTATTATATGGAAAGAGGATGAATCATTAGATGAAATATTTATGACATTCACTTATATTATTTAGCGATATTTTGATTATTAGGAACTAGTTTGGTCATATGATTTTATAATTTGTACGTATACTGGTTCCTAAATATTAATTATGTTATAATAGATATATTAATGTATAAATCAACCATAAAAATGGTTTCATTACCTGTAATGGAGGATAAATTGAAGAACGAGACTTCTTCGTCCATGAAGGTTATAAATTGGAAACTCATGGACGTTGATTTCGTTTATAAAATAAAAGAGAGAGAGACAGAATATTGATGATGGTCCTTCCATTCACACGATATAATGACATTATATTTATGATACTAGATTTATCATAGTCATTGGGATAGTGGATGTGGGGATATTATTACAAAATAAAGGAACATGAAATGAAACTAAACTAAAAAGAAAGGTGTTTTACCTCTTGAAATAACCTCCTTGGGAACCGCCTTAAGGGAAGGGTTTTTTTTTCTATTGTTAAGAACAAGATCTTCCTGGACCTAGGGAGTGACTAGGTAAGGGTATTTGGGAAGAGATGTTAGGATCTTCAAGGCTTAGAGGAGTGAAGAGAAGAGGGAGTGGGGGGTTATAGTGGAGGAGAGGAGCAGATTTTGAATATTTAATTCATTTTATTATTATTTCCCTCAAGAAAACCAATAGTGATGTTTTTTGTGACTCTTAAGAGTAATATGTGCATGTGAGTTCAAACCAAGTGGCCTTACATCATTTATTATGTCATAAATAGTGTATTTACTTAATAATTTGTATATATGATATTTTACCGTATTTCACTATTCATCCAAAATTCAAGAATTTTAGAAACATGCCAAAAACTCACTCATACCATTTTTCAACTTCTAGAATTCAAAAGTGAACTGCATTTTTCAAAAACAATTTTATAAATATTATTAATTTTATTTTTAAATAACATCATAGTTATTTCAAAAAATAACAATCTTAAAGGTACAATTAGTTTTATATGACATTGAAAAATTAATTAATATCTCATTATCTTATTACCATAAGAAAATAAAATAATATCATTATTTACTATTCATAATGGTCATATTACTATTCATAAATGTATGTTACTATTCAAAAAAATCAATTTGTTTGTATCAGAATCCAAATGACTTACTAATCACAACTCTAGATGACCATTTTTCAAAACTCAAAACATAAAAGAGGCAAAGTTATGTTTCATGGAAATATTATAAAATGTGTTTTTTTTGTAGGGACTTAGTGTTTCATGCATTCAATATGTATTTTTAGAACCTTGGGGTGTTATAATAAGTGTCCATTAAACAACTCTTTTTAGAGCCTAAGGTGATAATGATTTAATTAAATTCATATAATTAGAATTATTTTGATAAATTTTGGCCTTGTCACTTATTTTTAACCCAAATTAACATGTTTTACCGTTTATGGATATGATAAATTTTCCCTTGATTCCTATTCCTATTAACCAAAATGTAAAGGGGATTATTTAAACATTTGGATATCCGGATTAAAAATATGGAATATATTTTATCAAATTTAATACCTATAAGAGTAAATAATAATAATTAGATAAGAATACACCACACATAAAACAATTTTTTAGAAAAATACACTTTTAAGCATAAAAATGGTTTATTATTATCCCATGCACAAAAAATATTAAATGAATATTAAAAAACATTACTGACTATATAATATATATATATTTCATTAAAATTACACACCATTAATTAATAAATCAATTTATTAATATTAAATTACATTATATTCATAAAAATAGTTTTTTCTAAATATCTTTTTTACATTCAAATTATTTATATTTTCATATCTAATAAATGAATAACCACTTAATTAATTTTTGTTATACATAAAAAATTTGTTTTTAATAATTTAGATATATATATATATATATTAATACCCATTATTCCAATTCCTTGATGAAAACTATAATTTAATTTTATATCACAGTTCATTTAAACTCGATGTTGCGTGTAACACATGATATCCATGAAATAAATTTATTTCAAACAAATATTTAAAATTATAATTTTTTGATGCATTCTACGCCGTAAATTGAATTTAAATATCAAAATTTTTGACTCAGAATCGAAAAAAATTATGATATATTTGTTTTATAACATCTTCAGGTTCCCATATAACTTATTTGAATATATGATTTCTCTAAGTTACATTCTCCAGGTGAGTGGTCTTGTTCTGTAGAACTTTACCGCAACAATCCTAGATTTATAGAGGTTTTTCCCCTAATAAAGATCGTTTTCTAATGGTATTACAATCGAGTTTAGTAAATGTGATGGAAAATGAAGTGCCCAGATCAGTGTGAATCACTGAGCGGAGGAGGGGGTGAATCAGTGATCCCTTAAAAAAATTTACTAATTGATTCCTTATCAATTAAACCTCTATGGATGGTTAAAGCCTCGATCCACTCTTCTTGAATCTCTCACCTTTCCTCGAATGATGCAGTAAATGTAAAGGCACTGGACACAAGGATTTACAAGGTTCGGCACCAAAGGCCTACGTCCTTGCCATGTTGGTTATACGCCCCAACATGGTTTCTCCATTATAACTTGATAGAATTACAATGGTCGATACAGAGTCCCACTGTATCTCTCCTGAGTCCCACAGGAGGGTCTTTATACTGCATCCCACAGTGTTACCAGAGTCCCACTGGCCTGCTCCATAATCCCACTAAAGACTTCTTCCACCCTGAGTCTCACAGGGGGCTTCTCCTGGCTCCTCGAGTCACACGAGTATCTCTTCTTCACTTTAAGCTTCTTCAAGTATCTTCAACAGTCTGGGATAAAGATTGCTGGCCTTTCTCTTCACTTCTGATCACTTGATCAGGTCTTCTTGTCTTGCTCAGGATTTATCTCCTTCTTCTCAGGATGACCTGGCCTCTCTCTTCAAGAGTCTACAACAGCCTCTGATAAGGTCTGTTGGTCTTGCTCAAAACTTCTGATCACTTATTTTGATCAGGGTCTTCTCAATTACTGAAAACTCAGACAACTGATATCTCTAACTTCAGTCTGGCTTTAGTCTAACTTCACATCAACTTCATTCTCTAAGTGCATGGCATCTCTGCATCCTCATGGACTGATTGCATGGCTTCTCAAAACTCTTCAAGAACTCTTGGTCTTCGACAAATCAAATGCACACCACTGATTTAAGCTTTATTCACATGTGCACGTGCATGCATTCATGTATGCACTCCCCTTCTTCTACTCTTGGTGCAATAAACCCACAAAGGGTGTAAACTGTTTTAGCACACACGTTTCTTCCTCCTTCACATTCTTTGTTCTTTTTTTTTACACACTTTAAAGTGTTTTCTACTTTAGTGTTGGTTTTCTTCTTCTTCTAAGTGTGCACAACCACTTTGCACAAACTTAGGCTTCGGCCTACTTGTTTTGTTTGCACACACACTTCTTTTGTTTCATTAGCAAACACAAGGCTTGGCCTTCCTCTTCCTCTTGCACACACAACTTGGATTTAGTTGTGGTCTTCCTCTCCTCATTGCACACACACGGCTAGGGTGTAGTCTCTATTAAGCACACACACACAAGGTGTGTCATTCATACTACCCAAACCTCCTGCCAATGTGAAGGGCGCGCAAGGGGTGCAGCCACTTCCACTTCTTCTTCAATGAGGGCAAGGTATGAGCCGCGTAAGGGTTCGAACACTTATGTGGCACACGCTCCAAGGGTGAAAGGAGTCTTCTTCTGCGCAAGACTCAAAGAACACGAGGTGCTGCAATGGGTAGCCGCGAGCACGCAGGGTATAACACCGCGGGTGCGCAAGTGTGTCAAGGACACCTTGGCCACGCTAGTGCAAACCCCGCAAGAGGAACGGTTCACAGAGGGGGCGCGCAACTTTGTGCTGCCCAACCTTCACTTTTTGTCGCGCAAAGGGGTTGCACGCAAGGGACTCCAGCGACGCAAGGTACTTGCGTGGGGCATCTACTTTGTGAGGAAGAGGCACACGCGGGACTCCAAGTTTTCAATAAAAACTTTAGCAAGCATCACAATCTCCTTGGGCTCTCCTTTTATAGGCAAGGAAATCTTCTGTCCATCTGCGTGGAGATAACTCGAATCCCCGTGATTTTTGGATCTTTCAAAATCTTTCCAAATCTCTTTTTCCTTCACTATTTCATGCGGGATTCATCTCTTTTCTCCTCCTTCACGTTCATGCTCGGCCGAACGTGTGCATGGCCTTATTTTAAGACAATCCATGAAAAACATGAACATCATGGCATCGCAACTTTGTTTTCCTTCGACCTTCATAGAATTTTATCATTCGTTGCATGCATGCCCATATTTATACATGGATATGTTAAGTAGGTCCAGACGAACTCCATTGATGCTTCAGTTTGTTCAGAGGTTCCCTAGAGCTCGACTTCAGTTCTTGGGAAGCCACTGGAGCACAGCGAGGACGTGGGTGGCACGGGGTGTCCTCGGCTCAAGCTCGAGGAAGGAGATGATCTCCGAGATGTTGGATCACCTCTCAAATGATCAGTGACGGCTGAGATTAGATCACGATTGGCGCGATGAGATGAGTGGCGCAGATCAGCCGCGCGATCAGTCGGATGACTAAGATTAGATCTTGGGTATTTTTCGCCATCCCACATCGAAACGCTGCCCATTTTTCTCGCTCTTTAACAAACAATCGCTCCCCGCTTCACCGCAATTGAACTTCTTCCCTCTCGGTGCCGCCCCACACCGTTTTCTCTTAGCAGGCACGCTCTTGCGCCCACCCCTGCCACTCGGGCGCACCACTGGAACCCACTATGCACACATGGGCGCGCTCCTCGCGATCACGCTGCGCGGGCTTCATCACCGTGTGGCCTCGGGGCTTATGCACGGCCCTGGCCTCTCGGGCTGGCCCCATGGGATCCCCCTAGGGCGTTGCGACCTCGAGTCCCACAAGTGCATTGGGGTTAAACCCTTAAGGATGGCCCTTTGGTGGATTCCTTTTTTCTAAAGTATGTACAAGGTACTTTGTATAAAAACAATGTAACCAAATACAACATGCCAAATTCCAATCACCTCTTCTCTTCTAACACACATTCTCCATATTCTTCATCATAATTCCTCATCTCCTTATTAATTTTTATTCTTCACTTAGGAGGGACTTCCTCTTCAACCAATCTCCTTAATCAAACACGTCTTCAATGTTCTCTATTGATCCAATCAGAGATCAAGTTGGATCGTCTTCTAATTCACATGCACTAAGTGATAGTGCACGGACTTCATTAACACCACTTCATCCACATAGAAGTTGTGGATGGATCTCCTCAACTCCTCATGCATTGTGAAGTGACAATGTTTCCTCTTGATAAAAGTTCTTTGAACTTTAAGATCAGCTCAACAATCGTCAGATATAATGATGCTCCATCATCATTCTTCAAGTGTTGTCACTTAGTATCACCTTGATACAAGTATTGAAACATTAAGATCAGTTCTACAATCGTCTGATATTCATGGAGAATGTTTCAACCATAATCTCCTATGCCACTTAGTGAATCTCCTAAGTGACATGCCTCTAAGTACCATGGCCATTCTCCTTCATCACCATCACCATCACATCCTTTTTCATTCACATCTTGACATTCCTTGACTTCTATTCATTCTATGACAACATCATGCCTCATTGACAACAAATGCAACACAGTGCATTTCAATCTCCCCCTTTGTATTTGTTTTCAATACACTTCTTCAGCACATATGAATGGGTCAATATGTGTGTCAATCTTTTCTCCCCCTTATTGGCAATCAAATGCAAAGATGTGGTGTGGCTCTTATCCAAAAATCACTTCCTCACTTTGAAAATTATTTTCATGAAAAACACTGAGAGAGGGATGATGTCACATGTTCTATTTAGAAAAGAACCTTTAGTAAATCAACTCTAAGTCTACTTGGGCTAACAGAGTGTAGAAAACAAGAGTGATGTAACCAATGTACTCAATTCTGTCCAACATTCACTATACATGTGAGATCATGCTTCAAGGGGTTTGAAATTTTTCATATATAACAATGAATTGCTAAATCCTGCACATACTTCACAAAAATAATTATAAAGTTCAGTGCAAAGATAAAGCTCCCCCTTTCATCCATTTGTCTTCAATCAATACTCCCCCTCAATTGTCATGATGAATACAATTTAGAAACAAGGGTTGAAAGTATGATTGGAATACCTTCATTTTTCTCAAGATGGTATTAATCTCAGAATCCCATCTTCTTCAGATTGGCTCCCCCTCAAGGGGTGCACTCCATTCTGTCCAAACCATCCTCCAGTTGAGAATGATCATCATCTTCAATTCCCTACAATGTTATCACATGTAAATACTAGTGGTTAGGGAATAAAATGGAACCTCCTTGGTTCATCAATGTGAACAACAAGGTTGAGAAGATTCTCTCAACCGAGATGTCCCATTTTCACCATTCTTCACACATGCACATTTGATCTTTAATGATGTTTGTGCTGGTGTGGATCTCAACACATCTTCATGTGAAATCTTCGTCTTTTCTTTTGCCTTAGCAATTGGAAGAACTTCATCTTCAGCTCTTTGCAGATCTTTGGTAAGTTGCAACTAATTTGGCCATATGACTAGTAAGTCACTTGGAAGTGTAGCCTCAGTTCTGGAAATTCCACATGGTTCCTTCGATGCTTTCAAGCTACCTTTCTTAGGTAACTTGTTTTCAATCAATCCCTTCTACTTCTACTGGATTGATTGTATATTTGATTTCAGTCTGCTTCTATTGATTTCCATGGATTGTTTACAATGATCTATGGTATGCCCTTTCTTTCCACAGTAGAAGCATTTCTTCTTGGTGGTCCTTCTAGATGCATCACCCTTCTTGGATTTAGACTCCAAGGTCTTCTCTTCCTTTTTCATAATCTTATTGGGATCATCTTCCACTTTCTTATGATTGCTTCCCAAGGATTCATTCTGAGCCAGCTTCTGTGATCTTTTCTTCTTTTTAGCTCTGGATACAGTTGGAGATTGACATGTATCTTTTTTACCACTTTTGCAATCATCCTAGATGTTGTCAAGTAATCCAAATCTATTTGTAGTAAACAAATGTCTCTGGACCTGTGGATGCTGCTTCTTTTCTTCTGGCTTGCTCCCCCTTGGCATGGGCTTCCTTTGTGCTTTGACATTTAGTGGATTGTACCAACAATCCTTTGCACAGTGCCCATACTTATTAAAACACCAACACTGACCGACAAATCTTGACCTCTTGAGTCCTTCTGATTGTTGGGTACTTTTCTTGACTTGCTGTGTTGTTTCAGGAGAGCTCTCTTTCTTCATTGCCTTCATCCATTATTGTTTGGAATTATTCTTCCATCCTGCACTTTTAGTAGAAACACTTTTAGAAGCATGAGTACAAGATGGTATGGATGGTACCTTCTTTTTAAAAGATGTTTCCCTTTCATTAGAGGATGTCTTTATTTTAGAATCATCCTTCTCAAAGCACACTTGTGTAGCAACATTTCTACTTTCAGCAGACTGGGAGGATTCAGCTTTGGGTGATTGCATATTTTTCAATATCACCTCTAGTTCTAAGAATTTCAAGTTAAGGGAGTTCTTTTCATCCTCAACAGTGTTTAGCCTTCCTTCCCAATTTTCTTTCAGCTGTTCTAACTGGTCTTCATGCACCTTCTTCATTTCTTGTAATGAATTGTCAAGCTATTTCACACTGTTTATATTGTCTTCAAGTTTAGCATCTCTGACATTCATTGAAACTCTGTGCCTCTTTTCCAGTGCATGGAAAACATCTTTGATTATTACTTTGAAGAATTATTTCTCAGAAAAGATTCTTTTCAATTCTTCAGCAGTGTCTTCATATCTTTCATTGCAAAGAGAAACGGTTTCATCTTTAGCCTTCACCAGCTTTCTGAGAGTGTTGGTTATGCCAACCCTTTTTTCCAATTTATCTTCCATTGCATTGGCTTCTTCTTCTAACTGTGATTTTTCTTCTTGAAGATCAAGGATGCATGTATCTATACACATTGCCACTTCCTTGGGGACTGTCTTCTGAAGATATTCGATTGCATTTTGAAGATCATTCATTTTTTCAACTTCATCACATCTACGACAAACTTTCTTCATTTTCTTGGCCTGTTTCTTCTCCTTATTTTTCGGAGTCTTGGAAGATATCTCCATTTGAGGCTGGTTTCTCATTTCCTCAAATCTTCACTACATAAAGACTCTCTTGGATCGTTTAGAGGCAACCTTCCCTCTGATAACAATTGAAGTGCCCAGATCAGTGGGAATCACTGAGAGGGGGAGGGGGTGAATCAATGATCCCTTAAAAAAATTTACTAATTGATTCCTTATCAATTAAACCTCTATGGATGGTTAAAGCCTTGATCCACTCTTCTTGTATCTCTCACCTTTCCACGAATGATGTAGTAAATGTAAAGGCACTGGACACAAGGATTTACAAGGTTCGGCACCAAAGGCCTACTTCCTTGCCATGTTGGTTATACGCCCCAACATGGTTTCTCCATCATAACTTGTTAGAATTACAATGGTCGATACAGAGTCCCACTGTATCTCTCATGAGTCCCACAGGAGGGTCTTTATACTATGTCTCGAAGTGTTACCAGAGTCCCACTGGCCTGCTCCAGTATCCCACTGAAGACTTCTTCCACCCTAAGTCTCACAGGGGGCTTCTCCTGGCTCCTCGAGTCACACGAGTAGCTCTTCTTCACTTTAAGATTCTTCAAGTATCTTCAGCAGTCTGGGATAAAGACTGCGGGCCTTGCTCTTCACTTCTGATCACTTGATCAGGTCTTCTCGTCTTGCTCAGGATTTATCTCCTTCTTCTAAGGATGACCTGGACTCTCTCTTCATGAGTCTTCAATAGCCTCTGATAAGGTCTGTTGGACTTGCTCAAAACTTCTGATCACTTCTGTTGATCAGGGTCTTCTCAATTACTGAAAACTCAAACAACTGATATCTCTAACTTCAGTCTGGCTTCAATCTGACTTCACATCAACTTCATGCACTAAGTGCATGGCATCTCTGCATCCTCATGCACTGATTGCATGGCTTCTCAAAACTCTTCAAGAACTCCTGGTCTTGGACAACTCAAATGCACACCACTGATTTAAGCTTTATTCACATGTGCACGTGCATGCATTCATGCATGCACTACCCTTCTTTTACTCTTGGTGCAATAAACCCACAAAGGGTGTAAACTGTTTTAGCACACACCTTTCTTCCTCCTTCACATTCTTTTTTCTTTTTGTTTACACACTTTAAAGTGTGTTCTACTTTAGTGTGGGTCTTATTCTTCTTCTAAGTGTGAACAAACACTTTGCACAAACTTAGGCTTCAGCCTACTTGTTTTGTTTGCACACACACTTCCTTTGTTTAATTAGAAAACACAAGGCTTGGCCTTCCTCTTCCTCTTGCCCACACAACTTGGATTTAGTTGTGGTCTTCCTCTCTTCCTTGCACACACACGGCTAGGGTGTATTCTCTATTAAGCACACACACACAAGGTGTGTAATTCATACTACCCGAACCTCCTTCCAATGTGAAGGGCGTGCAAGGGGTGCAGCCACTTCCAATTCTTCTTCAAAGAGCGCAAGGTATGAGCCGCGCAAGGGTGCAGACACTTCTGTCACGCAATCTCCAAGGGTGCAAGGAGTCTTCTTCCGCGCAAGCCTCAAAGAACACAAGTTGATGCAATGGGTAGCCGCGGGCGCGCAGGGTATAACACCGCGGGTGCGCAAGTGTGTCAAGGACACCTTGCCCGCGCTAGTGCAAACCGCGCAGGAGGCACGGTGCACAGAGGGGGAGCGCAACTTTGTGCAGCCCAACCTTCACTTCTTGTCGTGCAAAGGGGTTGCGCGCAATGGACTCTAGCCGCGCAAGGTACTTGCGTGGGGCTTATACTTCGCGAGACAGAGGCACACGCGGGACTCCATGTTTTCAATAAAAACTTTAGAAAGCATCACAAACTCCTCGGGCTCTCCTTTTATAGGCAAGGAAAGCTTCTGTCCATCCTCGTGGAGATAACTCGAATCCCCGTGATTTTTAGATCTTTAAAAATCTTTCCAAATCTCGTTTTCCTTCACTGTTTCATGTGGGATTCATCTCTTTTCTCCTCCTTCACGTTCATGCTCGGCCGAACGTGTGCATGGCCTTATTTTAAGCCAATCCATGCAAAACACGAACATCATGGCCTCGACACTTCGTCTGCCTTCGGCCTTCATCGAATTTTATCATTCGTTGCATGCATGCCCATATTTATACAAGGATATGTTCAGTAGGGCCAGACAAACTCCATGGATGCTTCAGTTTGTTTGGAGGTGTCCTGCAGCTCGACTTCAGTGCTTGGGAAGCCACTGGAGTACAACGAGGACGCGGGTGGCACGGGGTGTCCTCGGCTCAAGCTCGAGGAAGGAGATGATCTCCGAGCCGTTGGATCACCTCTCAAATGATCAGGGACGGCTGAGATTAGATCACAAGCGGTGCGATGAGATGAGCGGCGCAGATTAGCTGCGCGATCAGTCGGACGACTCAGATTAGATCCTGGGTATTTTTCGCCATCCAACATCGAAATGCAGCCCATTTTTCGTGCTCTTTAACAAAAAATCTCTCCCCTCTTCACCGCAATTCAACTTCTTCCCTCTCCTTGCCTCCAAACACTGTGTTCTCTTAGCGGGCGCGCTCTTGCACCCAACCCTACCACTCGGGCGCACCACTGGCACCCACTATGCACACATGGGCGCGCTCCTCGCGCTCACGCTGTGCGGGCTTCGTCACCGCGTGTCCTCGGGGCTTATGCACGGCCCTGGCTTCTCGGGATGGCCCCATGGGATCCCCCTTGGGCGTGGCGAGCTCGAGTCCCACAAGTGAATTTGGGTTGAACCCTTAAGGTTGGCCCTTGGGTGGCTTCCTTTTTGCTAAAGTATGTACAAGGTACTTTGTATATAAACAAAGTAACCAAATACAACATGCCAAATGCCAATAACCTCTTCTCTTCTAACACACATTCTCCATATTATTCATCATAATTCCTCATCTCCTTATCAATTTTTATTCTTCACTTAGGAGGCACTTCTTCTTCAACTGATCTCCTTAATCAAACATGTCTTCAATGTTCTTCATTGATCCAATCAGAGATCAAGTTGTATCTTCTTCTAATTCACATGCACTAAGTGATAGTACACGGACTTCATTAACACCACTTCATCCACATAGAAGTTGTGCATGGATCTCCTCAACTCCTCATGCATTGTGAAGTGACATTGTATCCTCTTGATACAAGTTCTTTGAACTTTAAGATCAGCTCAACAATCGTCAGATATAATGATGCTCCATCATCATTATTCATGTGTTGTCACTTGGTATCACCTTGATACAAGTATTGAAAAATTAAGATCATTTCTACAATCGTCTGATATTCATGGAGAATGTTTCAACCATAATCTCCTATGCCACTTAGTGAATCTCCTAAGTGACATGCCTCTAAGTACCATGTACATTCTCCTTCATCACCATCACCATCACATCCTTTGTCATTCACATCTTGACATTCCTTGACATCCATTCATTCCATGAAAACATCATGCCTCATTGACAACAAATGAAACATAGTGCATTTAAGATAAGGTATGTATTTCATTAGGAGAGATATATAGAACATATCCTGAACATGATAGAGGTTTGGTGGAAGCACCAAGTTATAAGATACCATCCATACTTGATCAATAGTAACGAAAGGGAAAATAATCATATGGATTAGAGATTCCTAAATTAAGAATCTCATAACCATATTCTAAGAATAAATTCATAGAAAACCCTTCTCACCAACATCAAATTATTGGTCATGAAAACGATTTTCATCATAACTTTCCGATCGATTATAAACTACTTTTATGTGTTTCAAAATGGCACTACCTTTATCTACCATTTCCTAAGCTAGATCAGGTCTTAATAGATTTATTTCTCTTATCAAATACTAGAATTTAGGATTTCTACACTTCCTTCCTTAGAGATATTCATAAATATTCATATGAAAACCCAAAATAAAACTATTATCGTAAGAAAACTCGATAAGAGGAAGTTATTGATCCAAACCACCGTTGAAATCCGTAGAACAAGATCTCATCATATCCTCAAGGGTATGAATTTTTCTCTCACACTGGTCATTAATAAATGGGTTATAATTTATACTAAAACTCAGAATATGTATCCAAATCCAATTGAAAACATGATCAAAACATCAAGGTAAACCTCATATCCCATTCAGATACAATAGAATACGCTAGTCCATGAAACCATACCACTTTATTAATATAAATTTTGGAAATATGATCAAGAGATAAATATTCTCTAATGATAGTGAAATATGATGATTTTGTAAGGTGATAAACTAGGACCCATATATCATTGTCCCCTTTCAATATTTTGGGGATTCCAATGACCAAATACGTGGTGATATTTTCCCATTTCCACTCAGGTATGGGTAATGTTTGTAACATCCACGTATACTTTTTTCTCTTCGACATAAATTGATGATATAAAAATAACTAATATATATTATTAGAAATATATCTCTATATATTGTCCCACAATAAATAATCTTTTAGGTCCCTATACATATTTATTCTTTTGGATGAATAGAGAATGGTGAAGAGTGATCTTTGTCCAATATATCTTTCTATAAATCTATTATGGTTGGAACACATGAATGCTTCATGAACATTATCATTACATCACAGTCAATTTTCAACTTATGAATGTGTCTAACCATCTTATTTAGTTTTGTATATTTCTTATTTTTCTATCTAATTATCACTTGGATAGATATTTGAACACACATTTGATAAAGATAATATTTCTCCCATTCCATAAATATTTATAGATCCATCATTTAAAAATCCAAAAATATTAGATCATTTATGATACTCATTATTGATAAACTAACATGATCCTTTCAACTCGGAGCATCTACAACCATGTTTTCTTTCCAAAGGTTTTAATGTATTGAGAAGTCATAATATTTAATTAGATATAACTATCTTCTCTGACATATATTTAGATACTTTTAATAGAATATAAAATTTATACTTTTTGGATCAGTATATATATCACACCATCCTCTTTAAAGATAATGTATCCATATCTTTAATGAAAAAATTACCATATCTAACTCTAAATCATAAGTTGCGAAATGTTTTACATAAACCATCAATTGGTGTGAGTCATAAGCTATCACTATATCATTATATAGGAGAATAAATGCCAATCCCTTCATTAATATATCACTATAGATTATAAAACCATCTCCACTAAAGGGTAAAGTAATCATAGTTTCATTGACTGAACATCTCTCCAGTTACATGAAATATTCCTCACAATCATTTATCCAAACGAACATAGAACCCCTCTTACTTTACTTGGTGAGTGGATTAGACCATAAAAATAATTTATACAAAAATCATCAATAATATCTAGTAAACCCAAGAAAACTATGTATATAAATCATAATAATTGGCATGGGCCACCATTCAAAAACTTCTATCTTTGAAGGATCAACTGATATACACTCACATTGGATTATATGACCCAGTAATGAAACTTTTTTAATCCAAAAATTACACATGGTAATTTTTTCATAAATCTTCCCTTCATGATGATTTTTTATACAATTCTGACATGATATTCTTTCTCTTATTTAATCATTAAATGTATAATAATAACATATATAAAGACTACCGTAATTTTATATAGGTGAATTCTTAAATACTATATTCATTAAATCCATGAGAATAAAGGGGGAATTAATAAGACATAATAGAAACACTACAAATTCATAGTGTCCATACCTTGTACAAACTTCATTCTTCCGTATATCTTCATTCTTAACCATCAATTGATAATATCTAGAATTATCTTCAATAATAATGAAGTATTTATCTCCACATATTTCATCAAACAAGTCATCAATACGTGGTATAGGAAATATGTTTTTGATAGTGATCTTGTTCAATTGTAAATAATTAATATAGTGTCACATTGATCCATATTTATTCATAAAAAAAAGAATATGTGAAACCCAAGGTGAATCACTTGTCTAGTTTAATCCCTCATAAGGATTCTATTATAGTTTTTTCTTTATTTCCTGAAACCTAATCAAGGCCATTCGATATGGATTCTTTGAAATTGGTGTAGAACCAAGTATGATTTTATCATGAAATCGACTTCATGAATTAGTTTATGACTAGGATACTCTTCTAGAAATAGATATAAAACCCTACACAGTAGGCATATCATTGATGTTGAGTATCCCCCTAACCATCTATGATAAACACACATTTTGAAGAGGAATCAGAACCCATAAAATGGATATAATTTCAATTGGATTTTAATATTTATTATTTCACTAATATATGATCATAGGTTGATTTAGAATATAAAACATAGGTTTACCTCCTCATAAATTTATGTAGTATTTATGTAAAGAAAGAAAATCCACGCCTAATATAACATAAAACTCAACCAGATGAAGAATTAAAGGACTTGTAGGTAGCATATTTCCATAAAATAAGAATCATATATTTGGGATTATATCATCATAGAATTAGGGTTTTTCACTAATAATTCAACTTATAATCATTGGAGAAAGTAACTATAATTCCTAAATACAATTTAGGATATAAGAGGATTTATATAACTAATATAAAATAAGATACTTAAATATTTGAGCATACCTATCACTACCCTAACCTCATTGTTATACCTTCATTCCCTTATTAAATCCCAAATGGTCAGCAAAACCATTAGAAATATTTTTATAAGAGATTTTAATCATTCATAGGATGTCAAAATAATGACACCTTTTTTTTTAAATCTATGACACCTTAGGTTTAACATGGGTCATCCATAATCATTACCAACACATTAGGATGTTATCGTGTACATAGACTTATCCCCAGGGTCCAAACCAAATTTTTTCATCCTAGTTTCCAAAGGATGAATAAACCTTTCTCTAATGTCAAATATATCAACCTAGATTTTACAATCATAGATATCTAATCTTTATAGATGAATATTCATTACATTACATAACAATTCATGTTGTAATCATATAAGTCTACTTAATTTAGAAACTTGGACACAAAAACAACTAGTTTATAAAATATATACCTCATATCCCACAATGTTCTTCATAACTACAACTCTTCTTATACATATCATACTTAGTAATTTTCTTCATAACCTATAAAAAAAGGAAACATAATAAAGGGTGACCTAATATTCTCAATAGTGGTAAACAAAGGAGATTTCAATTATCTCTTGAGCATAACCTGAACATTAGTTTATGATAACATAAGCGTAGAAAATTAAAATAATGCCATTCATATCATAAATCATAATCATGGGTCATAGAATAAATATTGGTTGTTCATATGAAATGAATCATAAAGGAATCAACTAACACAAGTCATGGAATCACGACATATTCATAAGACATGGAATTGTGGCATACACATAAGTATAGAAAATCATTTTTTTAGTAGGGAAGGATCATTTTCAATATTGTAATAGTGGATTAGGTTCACTCCCAAAAAGATCATAGTAATAAAGGTTCACTCCCAAGACTATCATAGTGGATTGGGTTCACTCCCAAATCCATCACAGTATTCATGGTTAAATACCATTACTATCACAGTGAAAAAATTAAATTACGTAACTAGTTTCACTCTATATTCAATTCTAATTTACCTCATGATATATAAATAATTACCTAATGAATTGGAAGTAGATATAGGTCCCAACTTTCCATGGTTATTACGTGGCCACTGTCCTTCATTCTAATGTAACCACTATCCTTGGTTGAAACATAACCATCATCCATAGTTAAAACCTAACCAAACACAAATAATTAAAACCATATATATGTATCCCACAATATCATAAAACATTCATCACATTAAAAAACAAGTAAAGAAATTATTTTCTTAATAATATCATCATAGCACAAACCATGAAAAAGAAATAGGTATAATAAACATTTTATTTTTCATTAATGTATAGAGCATGAAAAAAGAATGAGTTCCATAAAAATAATGTCATAATATACATAAAACAACCTAATAATAAATATTTATGGTAACCTTATTTCATATCCCAAGTAAATAATAAGTAAAATCAAAGTTTTTTTCCTTTGATGACTATAAATAACATTAAATGATCATTGAAAACATTATTGAGGAGAATAAAATCTCTATACTAAAATAAATTCATTAAAATTTGAAAATTAAAAAATAATATAGAAAAAAATTTCATTCTAATTAACCATGGAATATTTAAAATTAATCTTCAAATCATTGAGTGGTCAGGACGTTAGAAAATTCAATTCATGCCCTATACGTTAAAATAAATACTATCATTTTAAAATTTTGTAAAAATACCTTATTCAAAATATGATACGGTGATTCCATTTAAACCATATTGTAAAAAGTAGAAAATGTGTAGAATTACATTAAATGATCATACTATAATAGAAAAAACACTCTTTAAATCATTTTTAAAATATATTGATGTGGAAGAAAATTGTTTTTAACCGAAAATAGAAATAATGTTTATTTTCCTTTAAAATTTATTTTCAGTATCTTGAGTAATTGAGGTGAGGTGAAAAAGAGAAAAAAAAAGGAAATAATGGATGTAAAATAAATATCATTATATTCATGAGTGGTATATCATAATATTTCATCATCAGAACATAATCATAAACATTCCCATCAAATAATGAGACTGTAACATAAACCTCTTACCACCTTGGTGACATTTAAATCATAATTTTCATGAAGAGAAGACCATATATTTAAATTTAAATCCACATAACATTAGTAAAAATAATCATATAATAAAAAACATGGAAACTATATAGACCACATAAAATAAAAGTTGGGTAGGCATGTGTCTCAAAGAAATAAAAGTGAGACGGAACTCTCTTACTATAGGTTCAACTTCCCTCACACACATTGGAAAATAATGTTTAATAAATATTTATTTATTATAAATATATTCAAGAACAATAATAATATATATCATACCATATATGATTTATATATAACCTTTTATCACCCGTCTTTACACTACTTTATTAAAAACTCTATTTTGGGTGATGTATGCTTCATTTTTCATGTATTTATTTGGTTTGGTTGTTTTGGTCCTTATACATTGATCATATTTCAATAATATAAATAATATTAGTCAGGATATTAATATCATATATATTCATTATATAATGTTTTATATGCATTAATAAAATATAGATTTAGAAAAAATAATTATATCGTTCTTGGAGATAGTAGGTTATAGGTATACAAGATTTGTGTTTTCTTTTTTTGCGGATGGAAAACAAGAGAGGTAAATAATTAATAAAATTTCCAGAATAATTATTATATGCTAAATATAAAATATATTCATTAAATAATTCATCAATATCATCCATGTAAAATAGAAATTATATATGAATCACATCACTTCATGGATGTCGTAGTCCATGCATACGCACGATCAACATTATTGTTTTCTAATAGTTTAGAAGATAAGAAGGTGATCATGGTATTATAATTCTAGATGTATAATTATTTAATTATTATCAAATATAACCATTAAATTAATTATAATAATAATCCTTAATATATGATGATGATAAATGAATTATATCGCTACCTAAAGATGGTATGCAATATGCATGCATGAGTGATATTTTGCCTTATCATTTGATGGAATGTATGTGAATAAATTTGGTTTAGAAATAATAATAACATTTAATTATATCTTTTTTATGGAATTTATTAATTTAATAATAATATAATATATTTTTAAGAGTTAAAAATTAATTAAAAAAATTTATCAGTTATGGCGTTTACCAATTCTTGGAAATAAATCCTTTAAGTATCCTAAAAAGGGATCTAGGTATGGTCTTTTAGGAGGACCAGATCCTTCATAATTTGTATATTGAAGTTAATATGAAAACGTTTTTGAATTTCATCGATATATAATGATCAAAGGGTTTTGAAGAAGATAAATGATAGGTTCCATTTTATATTTGTGGGGAGGGGTACCCTTCGAAACTCGAAAATATTAAAATTTATTAAAGTCATTCTAAATTCAAATGGTTAAAAATGAATTTAAATGGGAATGTAATTATATTATAGACCTCATATTATCCCATTTTTATATTTTTAATATTTTTATGATTTTTATGTAATTTAATAAAATATTGTTTTCATAAAATATCATTATTTCCAATCTAGACACTATTCATTCAATTAGATATAAATGACATAAATAAAATGTTATAATTTGAGAATAATTATTTAAAATAACAATAATATGTCATATTAAACTATAAATTTCATTTAACACCTGAAAATCACTAAAATTATATTAATTTTATTATTTTTTAAATAAATTATTTTTTTATTAATTGGAGAAATACTATATTGGTGTTTCTTAAACAGTTAGGGTCATTATATAATTATTATAAAAGTTATATAAAATTATATCACATAGATAATTTACATATTCTCAATATAGACACTTATATTCATTCATAACATGTTATTTTCCTTATGTGGACATAGAACTGATATTAAAAACTAGGAAAGTTACATTTTGTAAATTTCATTAATTTAAATATTATATAGGTAAATTTCTTGGAATTTTGTCACATAAATAACTTCTTTTATATCCTGATGTGATAATGATATAATTAAATTTTATTAATAATTAGGATAAGTATATGTTCTTATCACTTATTTTTAAACTACATTTACCAGATTTACGCTTTACTAAGGTGATAAATTTCACCACGGTTAGTATTCATAAAGACCAAAAATAAAAGAGGCTTATATAGTAAATATGGAACTCCCGATTCCAAATATATAATCCATTTTATCAAATTAAATAACTATATGTAGAAAAAATAATTTTATATTACTCACAAAACAGGTCACCAAAATCAATTTTAAGAAAAATACACTTTTAAGCATTAGACTTGGTTTATTCTTATCCCATGCATAGAAAATTAATTAAATGAATGTAAAAACATTTTATTAACTTTATTTCATATATATTCCATTAAAATATTTCACTAATAATTAATAATTTAATTTATTAATTTAAAAGTACATTATGTTCTTAAAACGGTTTTTCAAAAAATACCAATTTTACTTTAAAATTACTTTTATTTTCATTTCTCAATAAGTGATAAAAAATGAATTAATTTTAGACATATTTAAACCATATTTTTTTCATAATTTTTTTATTCTTATTCATACCCACTAATCACATGGCTAGAAAATAAATATTAATTAATAGTATATCGTTATTCATTTAAACTCAGTGTTGTGTGTAACAATATATATAAAATAAATTAAATTTATTTAAAAATAAAAAATATTTCCTAAATTATAGGGTTTATGTAGACAATAATAAATTTTTTCTTAAAGGCTTGGGTTGTTCAAGAAATATTTCTATAAATTCCTCTTGATGATGGGAATCCTTTTAGTCTGAGAATGTGACACCCTTATTTGTTTCTGTGTATTATGAGTTTAGTTTACCTTCTATTCATGTGTTTTTAACTATAAATTCTATGTGATGAGTACTAGGGATTTATATTTGTTTTTAAAGAGTTTTATAGAAATTTAAGTGGTTCATGGTTTGATAATTATTTGGGTAAACTGTTTATTTCTTCTTAAAAAATCATGAATCTTGTTTGGAGAAGGATAGTGGGTAGTGCCTAGTTGGTGAAAATTTTGATATTACCATGTGACAATCCCCACAAACCATGTGACTCAGGATAGAGGGAAATGAATGATTAGATCATTGTTAAATTTTATCATGAGTCATACTCAGAAAATAGTACATCTTTGTAATTGGGATAAAATCACTATTGGAACATGGTTTACCAAATCATGATATTAAACCATGTTAGTGCCTAGGAGTATTAGATCAATCCTCTCTCAGTTATCACAACGTTAAGAAAACTGTGAAACAAAACATTTTTTTGTAAATTAATGGTATGATAATCCTTATTACTGAACATAAGTGGCCCTATTTAAACAATTATCCTTTCTAATTATATACCCTTAAAACCTAAAGACTATATATGCCCTCCCTATCTATTTTTTTTATTCAGAGCTCAATTATATTGGATATAATCATGTTGGTGATCGAGAAATCAAGGTATGTGATCTAAGAACCTCCATTATCTGTGTTTTTTCTATATATAATCTTATTCCCTATATACAAATAATATATCCACCATGTATAGTTCATATTTTTGGATTTTGATTCCATATAATGATAAATTCTTAGAAACTAGATAAATTAGTGATGAATCTAGTGCATTGGTGGCCTTCCTATACTCAATCCTATGAGATGAGATGTTGGAGGATACTTGTATATTTTTTTTTATAATCCAATCCATTGGGCTTAAAATATTACTAAATGTTATTTTCTAACCCTATATGTGATTGGATTAGGATCGGTTCTTGGGGTCCTTGGCATGAGGGCTGATCCAGTTGGTGCATTAACTTGACTTGAGTATCATCTCTTGATAGAACATAGATATTTTCATCAATAATCTGATGTTATGAATGAATTACCATATAGGGCCTTGATCTTGAGTTGGTTTCAATGTACTTTTGTGTGTGTGTTCATAGAAAATGGTGCCTTTTATGACATAAGATATTGGCATGTTGGTAGACATAACACAAAGAACCACTGTGTGAAATAGCATCCCTATGTTTGACTGTGTATATTTTGAGACCCACACTTGTTTTCTTGTCCCTATCTATATATGTGACTAATTTGATGACATAATTTCTATGTAATTTATTTAGAATATGCTATATTTTTGTTGTTATGTTCATAGTACCAAAGTAACAGGTGGACCTATGGTCGTTCATGTAGAGACCCGTATCCTGACGTACATGGACATTACATTACATTTGCGGAATACTTAGTACATAACAAAAACACACACACAAGGATCGTAATAGTTTAGTGTCTTTGGAAACTCGGAACGTAATCTTCTAATCGTGGTGAAAGTTCTTCAATATCTCCCATAAAGGTCATCCCTTTTTTTTATACCTAAAACCTTTCATTATATCCTGGGGAAAAGAAAACATAAAAGGGTGAGCTCAAATTCTCAGTAAGGGTATACAAAAGAAATAAAAATCATATCATATCTTTTTGAAAATCATAACCTGCAAAAGAGATCATAATATCTTAACATGGAACAAATCATAGAAGTGAAAATGAGATCACCATAATCATAACATGAAACTTGAAACTTTGTGGCATGCACACATAATCATGGAAAATCATTTCTTGTTAGTCATGACTCATTGCCAAGACTATCTTAGTGGACAAAGTCCCTTTCTGAATCGAGTAACCCTCGTTTCAGTCCTGTTTCACTGAACCGGTATAACCTACCATTCCAGCCATGTCTATCTCATGAGATATAAATCTTTACCCAATTCATTGGAGGGAGATATAGGTCCCACCCATCTTATAATGAATCCTTTCTTATGTGTGCCACATAATCATAAAACATACATCATCACATAACACATGTAACAAATATGGGATTCTTGAAACATCATGACATCATAAATCAATTCATATAAGATAAAGGAATTCATAAAAATAATTCCATCACAACATGATCAAATCAATGTAATAATAGGGATAAAAACAGAACCCTTTATTATCTTAGATGGAAAATAATTTTGATAAAACACTTGAACTCCATTCTTGAGGAAAATATCCTTTCTTCTTCAAAAACATTTTTTCCTTTCATAACATGTCATATAACTTTAAAATAAAAGAAGTTGATTAAAAATAAACTTGAAAACTTGTAAAGGAAGCTTCTTGGAAATAAATTTTTTAAAATCCATTCATGCCGTATAAGTTAAAAAAAACATTCTTCGTACTTTTGTCGGAAAAGTCAAAAAGTACCTCGTACGAAAAACGACAAAATATTCCTTTTATTTCGTTTACTAAAAACTCACCGAAGGGTAAAAATGGATTTAAAAAATTGTAGGTGGATGAAAATAATATTACATATTGATGAAACATGGATGTGGATGATAAAATACACCCCAGTAAATACTTACGAATAAACAATCTCGAATAAAAATTAGATTGTGATATTTCCCTTACCTTAGGTCCAATTTGCTTCGTATGTGTCCGAACCTCCTGTATAATGATTTAAATAATGTCATTGACTTATTAAAGAATCATATTCATTGTTATGATATCATATATGGTTCACTTATGACATTATATTACCTGTTCTTTTGTAAATTCCATGTTAAAGAAGCGTTTTGGGTAAAATCGTTTCATTTATCGTAGGTGTTTTGACTTGTTGTTCTTGACATCATTATTACTTATATCATGATTTACTTACTTCCAAAATATAAAATATGATTTATATATAATATATATTCAGTATATATATATATAATAGATAGATAAATAAAATGAAAAACACCGTTCATGGAGACGGTAGTCCGTACGTACGCATGAACGCTGTTTTTCTTTCCTTATTGTCTTGAAATGGAAGTAAGTAGATGACATACATATGTATATATATACATAAATCCAGTAGCTTTATAATGTCATATATTTCATTATTATTTCTTATATATACATTGTAATCATTCTTAATTGGTTAACATGGAGAATGAATCTCATCGCGTCGTGGAGATGGTAGTCCGTACGTACGCACGAGCGATGATATCATTTCTATAAATATTGAATTGAATTGGAGTGGATTATACAATATATCAGAATCAATATGATTTTGTAATAACTATGTATAGTTATTCTTTACACCATTATACCCATCCATGTAAGGTGGTGGTGGAAAATAGATTACACCACAGCGTGGAGACGGTATTCCGTACGTACGCACGCGCGGTGATTTTTTTTTCCGTAGGATGGATAGATGGTGAAATAGGGTTGTTTCATACATATAATAACATATCAGTATATGAGTGATACTGATGTTATTACTTCATAATGAAACAACCTAAGAAGAAGAAGTGGAAGAAGAAATAAAGATGAAAGAATTGGTAACGGTAATTACCTCTTCTTTGAAGTGCCTCTTTGAGACCTCCTCTTAGGGCACTAGAATTGGTCTTTGAGGAAGACCAGAACCTCTAGGATGTTGCTAGGGAAGTGGAGAAGAGATTTTGGCAGGGGTTGGCCGAGCTTGAGTGCTCAAATTGGTGTGAGGTGGAGGGGGAGGAGGTGTCCTTTTATAGGGGAGGAGAGGGGCACCTTAGGAATATCTCAAAATATTATTTTATATTAAAGTCAAAATCGGTTTATAATGGTTCAAAAGGGTCTTATTTCGAAGATAAAGTGGGTAGGGGTCGAAATCCTATCAACCAATAGAATTTAGACAAGTTTAGGATATTATTTTAACCTTATCAATTAGATTTAACTCTAAGTTAAATAATTTAACTTTTACCATGTCTTTTTGTTTTCTTTCACTATATGGTTAATACACTTACTATAACATGTCAAACGAACCCCAAATTGTTTATTATTAATATATATATCCTTATCTAAGTCATTTGGCCGAACCTTAGATTTTTAGGAATAAAATAACAATTAGTAATATAATATTTGATTTAAAAACTATTTTGTGTCAATTTTGACACTATTTGATATATGATTTTTGTGAAAGTCATAACAGAATTATATGTTCGAAACAAGTTGATTAAATCAACACTAATATATCATAGTAACCTAGAAAATTAGTGGAATTCATAAAAAGTCTCAAATTACATTTATTTTTGTGTTTATAACATCAATTATGTCAATATTTCATTAATAAGATAATTACTGCATCATCTTTGTGTCATAAATAAATTAAATTATTTGATGTCTAAAAATTACAAATAAAATATCATCATGTAGGAAATATTTTTAGCTTTCTAATGAATATTTACAATTGAATTTATCTTATGTATAACCCCATATTAAAAATGATTTACTTATTAAACTTTGATTTTAACTATTTTAACATTTCATTAAATAAATTAATAATAAATGTCCTAATCTAATCCAAGTGGGCCTAAATGGTCATATTTTATTCCTAAGTTTGTTTTTGGTCGAATTACACTTGTCCAATAGAATTAGGACATGTGTTAGGGTAATATTAATATCATATTTACCCTTAGTTACCATATTTACTATTAACCGCGGTAAAAAAAGTAAAAAGTTACTATTCACCAAAAATTTATTTTCATCTCATTGAACCACATTTTAGTCCTTGATATTAACCGTGTCTCTCGGATTTTCAAAATTCCATTCACAGAAGCGTTAAAATTAAGTTTTATGCAAAATTCAGTTTTTAACCTACCACTTAGTGGTTTCACTACTCATCAAAAATTGAAAGTTTTCAGAAAAATACCAAAATTTCACCCTAGGCTAATTTCGATATTCTGAGTCCAAAAATGAAGTCCATTTTGAAAAATAAAATTTATAAAATTTTAAAAAGTGGTTATTACTATTCATAACGACTAGTTTTAATAATATTTTAATAGAATATCGTTGTTTATTGAAACTCAGTATTGCGTACTACACACGCTATCGAGGAAGGTTGTGATTGCGTGTAATGCAAGGAAAGTCAAGGATGCGTGTTGTGCAAGCTCCTTTTAGTGTAGCGTACAACACAAGACATTAGTGAAATAAAAAGAATATTTTTCATAAAATCTCGGGCTGTTACATTCTACCCCCCTTAAAATGAATTTCGCCCTCGAAATTCGTCGGGGTTATAAATGGTTTACTATTCGAAAGTTTCTTTAATAGAAACCCACATCGTAAAAAGGAATACCAAAACTTGGCTTTAAAAACTAAAGTATGAAATGTAACGATTACCCAAATAAACTAATCGCTGGGTTTCCACATAGGTAAAAATATGGATATGGAAGAAAAATCTAACCATCATGTTCCGATGGAGAGTGGTAGAGAACATGGATATGGAAAAGCCAACAATCACAAATCCATAAATTTGTGACGATCTAAGGTACCATCCGATTCATCAGGTATAAGATCACTAGGACAACATTTTTGGTTTTCAAGATCATTTCCCTAAAGTTGAAAATTTGAATTAGAATAAATACTTAATTTATTTTGGTACAATCTCACTGTTGTTCGTGTCTTGAAAAATTTCCACTTCATCTCATAAATAAATGAAGTTGAATTTGTTATTCGTGAAGTGTTAGCAGATTATGTGATAGAATGACGGGTCATTCCATCTGTCTCAAACAAAAGGTTAGAAAAAGTTATTAAATATACATAAGTCATTCTATAGTGAGATTAATCATATATGGTTCCTAAAATGGACTTATACTTCATATATCATACTACTTAATATAATAAAACTAGTTTCTACTAAACAGGGACTTCCTGTAGGCCAGTGGTAGGCGATAAAGGCCAGTCGCACTTCGGTTGTGGGTTCGATTCCCATAGCCTTGTCTGACGCGATGGGCTGTCACCCGTCCTGCAGGTTGTCCTTTTTCTAAAACTACATTACTATAACATCCTATCAATAATATCAAAAAAGAACTTCTTTAGGCTTATCCATAATACTGCAGTCCACTCTCATAATATAGTGAAAACAATTACAAGAGATTTAATACCATCGTTGATCCCCATAGGATATGTCTTGTTGGTCACATTCTAAACATTCAAAGTCCTTAATCATGTATTCTCTTGAATACCTTAGAGAAAACATGAATTCAGTTTAAAGTTAACACTTTCCACATACCAAACTCCTCAAAATTCTATATACTCAAACCATGATATCACTTAGTCCTTATATCAATCATGAGCTCATGAATACAATCAAACATCTCATTATCTTCTTATCCTTTCATTGTGCACTTATCATCTACTTTCCGAAAGTATCTGAATAACCTTTCATGGTTACTGGTACCATTCATCATACACTTTCAAAACATAAGGAAAGACAACAGTGTAACAATCCTTAGATGTCTCCTTATTCCATGAGATTACTTATACAACATTACACATGATAAACATGTAATCATTCCACTACATTCTTAGACCATTGATCGAGCTTCAACATTTCTTTCATCTCACATATCATTTGTAGTTTCTTCATCATCATCAACATAAATACTTCCCATACGACCATACTGATTCTCTTCATGAGACTTTCCCTTAGGGCATTGGTTTTCATAATGCCCGTACATTCCACATTTAAAACATTTAACCATTGTTGATGTCATAGCAACACCATTATCCTCATCCATGTTATTAAATGAACCTTTTCCTTTGCATTTACTTGCTTTGTGTCCTTCTTTTCCACACCCAAAGCATCTTCCAGTTCCTTTGAAACATTCTCCTTGATGCCTCTTCCCACATGATTTACATAGGGGAAATTGAACTTTCTTTCCTCTATGATCATCATGAAACTCCATCTTTCTCTTATTAGCCGAGTCAGGAAACATACCAAATTTTACTTTATTGATCATATTATGAGATTGTTGATTCGGCATAATAATGATGTTTGGACTTCCAAATCCCATTTCATTATGAAGAATATCATTCCATTGTCTATCATATCCTCCATTATCGTGAATAATCTTGTTTCAATCCATTTTCTAAAACCCAAAAAAAATAGTGTGAGAGGCAAAAATAATGCTAGGGAAAACAACATAATAAAGGGGGAGTACCTTCAATATCTAACATCTTAGGTTTAATTATATGATCGTTAGCGTAGTTCTAGTACTATAACCTATACGTATACTTATCCTTAGGGACATCCCTAGACATACCTTAAAAATATCTCTAGGGATCTCACGAAAAGTTCTCGCATCCTAGTTTCCAAAGGTTGACTAAACCTTTCCTCTGATACCAACTGTAGAGACCCGTATCCTGACGTACATGGACATTACATTACATTTGCGGAATACTTAGTACATAACAAAAACACACACACAAGGATCGTAATAGTTTAGTGTCTTTGGAAACTCGGAACGTAATCTTCTAATCGTGGTGAAAGTTCTTCAATATCTCCCATAAAGGTCATCCCTTTTTTTTACCTAAAACCTTTCATTATATCCTAGGGAAAAGAAAACATAAAAGGGTGAGCTCAAATGCTCAGTAAGGGTATACAAAAGAAATAAAAATCATATCATATCTTTTTGAAAATCATAACCTGCAAAAGAGATCATAATATCTTAACATGGAACAAATCATAGAAGTGAAAATGAGATCACCATAATCATAACATGAAACTTGAAACTTTGTGGCATGCACACATAATCATGGAAAATCATTTCTTGTTAGTCATGACTCATTGCCAAGACTATCTTAGTGGACAAAGTCCCTTTCTGAATCGAGTAACCCTCGTTTCAGTCCTGTTTCACTGAACCGGTATAACCTACCATTCCAGCCATGTCTATCTCATGAGATATAAATATTTACCCAATGCATTGTAGGGAGATATAGGTCCCACCCATCTTATAATGAATCCTTTCTTATGTGTGCCACATAATCATAAAACATACATCATCGCATAACACATGTAACAAATATGGGATTCTTGAAACATCATGACATCATAAATCAATTCATATAAGATAAAGGAATTCATAAAAATAATTCCATCACAACATGATCAAATCAATGTAATAATAGGGATAAAAACAGAACCCTTTATTATCTTAGATGGAAAATAATTTTGATAAAACACTTGAACTCCATTCTTGAGGAAAATATCCTTTCTTCTTCAAAAACATTTTTTCCTTTCATAACATGTCATATAACTTTAAAATAAAAGAAGTTGATTAAAAATAAACTTGAAAACTTGTAAAGGAAGCTTCTTGTAAATAATGTTTTAAAAATCCATTCATGCCGTATAAGTTAAAAAAAACATTCTTCGTACTTTTGTCGGAAAAGTCAAAAAGTACCTCGTACGAAAAACGACAAAAGATTCCTTTTATTTCTTTTACTAAAAACTCACCGAAGGGTAAAAATGGATTTAAACAATTGTAGGTGGATGAATATAATATTACATATTGATGAAACATGGATGTGGATGATAAAATACACCCCAGTAAATACTTACGAATAAACAATCTCGAATAAAAATGAGATTGTGATATTTCCCTTACCTTAGGTCCAATTTGCTTCGTATGTGTCCGAACCTCTTGTATAATGATTTAAATAATTTCATTGACTTATTACAGAATCATATTCATTGTTATGATATCATATATGGTTCACTTATGACATTATATTACCCATTCTTTTGTAAATTCCATGTTAAAGAAGCGTTTTGGGTAAAATCGTTTCATTTATTGTAGGTGTTTTGACTTGTTGTTCTTGACATAATTATTACTTATATCATGATTTACTTACTTCCAGAATATAAAATATGATTTATATATCATATATATTCAGTATATATATATATAATAGATAGATAAATAAAATGAAAAACACCGTTCATGGAGACGGTAGTCCGTACGTACGCATGAACACTGTTTTTCTTTCCTTATTGTCTTGAAATGGAAGTAAGTAGATGACATACATATGTATATATATACATAAATCCAGTAGCTTTATAATGTCATATATTTCATTATTATTTCTTATATATACATTATAATCATTCTTAAATGGTTAACATGGAGAATGAATCTCATCGCGTCGTGGAGACGGTAGTCCGTACGTACGCACGAGCGATGATATCATTTCTATAAATATTGAATTGAATTGGAGTGGATTATACAATATATCAGAATCAATATGATGTTGTAATAACTATGTATAGTTATTCTTTACACCATTATACCCATCCATGTAAGGTGGTGGTGGAAAATAGATTACACCACGGCGTGGAGACGGTATTCCGTACGTACGCACGCGCGGTGATTTTTTTTTCCGTAGGATGGATAGATGGTGAAATAGGGTTGTATCATAATTATAATAACATATCAGTATATGAGTGATACTGATGTTATTACTTCATAATGAAACAACCTAAGAAGAAGATGTGGAAGAAGAAATAAAGATGAAAGAATTGGTAACGGTAATTACCTCTTCTTTGAAGTGCCTCTTTGAGACCTCCTCTTAGGGCACTAGAATTGGTCTTTGAGGAAGACCAGAACCTCTAGGATGTTGCTAGGGAAGTGGAGAAGAGATTTTGGCAGGGGTTGGCCGAGATTGAGTGCTCAAATTGGTGTGAGGAGGAGGGGGAGGAGGTGTCCTTTTATAGGGGAGGAGAGGGGCACCTTAGGAATATCTCAAAATATTATTTTATATTAAAGTCAAAATCGGTTTATAATGGTTCCAAAGGGTCTTATTTAGAAGCTAAAGTGGGGAGGGGTCGAAATCCTATCAACCAATAGAATTTAGACAAGTTTAGGATATTATTTTAACCTTATCAATTAGATTTAACTCTAAGTTAAATAATTTAACTTTTACCATGTCTTTTTGTTTTCTTTTACTATATGGTTAATACACTTACTATAACATGCCAAACGAACCCCAAATTGTTTATTATTAATATATATATCCTTAGCTAAGTCATTTGGCCGAACCTAAGATTTTTAGGAATAAAATAACAATTAGTAATATAATATTTGATTTAAAAACTATTTTGTGTCAATTTTGACACTATTTGATATATGATTTTTGTGAAAGTCATAACAGAATTATATGTTCGAACCAAGTTGATTAAATCAACACTAATATATCATAATAACCTAGAAAATTAGTGGAATGCATAAAAAGTCTCAAATTACATTTATTTTGGTGTTTATAACATCAATTATGTCAATATTTCATTAATAAGATAATTACTGCATCATCTTTGTGTCATAAATAAATTAAATTATTTGATGTCTAAAAATTACAAATAAAATATCATCATGTAGGAAATCGTTTTAGCTTTCTAATGAATATTTACAATTGAATTTATATTATGTATAACCCCATATTAAAAATGATTTACTTATTAAACTTTGATTTTAACTATTTTAACCTTTCTTTAAATAAATTAATAATAAATGTCCTAATCTACTCCAAGTGGGCCTAAATGGTCATATTTTATTCCTAAGTTTGTTTTTGGTCGAATTACCCTTGTCCAATAGAATTAGGACATGTGTTAGGGTAATATTAATATCATATTTACCCTTAGTTACCCTATTTACTATTAACCGCGGTAAAAAAAAGTAAAAAGTTACTATTCACCAAAAATTTATTTTCATCTCATTGAACCACATTTTAGTCCTTGATATTAACTGTGTCTCTCGGATTTTCAAAATTCCATTCACAGAAGCGGTAAAATTAAGTTTTATGCAAAATTCAGTTTTTAACCTACCACTTAGTGGTTTCACTATTCATCAAAAATTGAAAGTTTTCAGAAAAATACCAAAATTTCACCGTAGGCTAATTTCGATATTCTGAGTCCAAAAATGAAGTCCATTTTGAAAAATAAAATTTATAAAATTTCAAAAAGTGGTTATTACTATTCATAACGACTAGTTTTAATAATATTTTAATAAAATATCGTTGTTTATTGAAACTCAGTATTGCGTACTACACACGCTATCGAGGAAGGTTGTGATTGCGTGTAATGCAAGGCAAGTCAAGGATGCGTGTTGTGCAAGATCCTTTTGGTGTAGCGTACAACACAAGACATTAGTGAAATAAAAAGAATATTTTTCATAAAATCTCGGGCTGTTACAGTTCAGTGGCCCTAGAGGAGAAACATGTTCAATGATTTCATGTGACATGATGATAGAAATGAGTTTAGGTATGGATCATGATGGACTTGTGTGGAAAGTCCTAAGGGAATGATGGTCTTCATTGAACTGTCTTGAGAGGCAGAAGTGGATATGGGGCATGATAGCCTAATGTGGATTAACATGTCTTCTTGGTCCTAGAGATGGTGTATAAGAACCTTGTATGGATTGACGTCTGGCCTTGGGCATGTACGATTACTGACAATCATTTTCATTGCCTCCTACACTTATGGAATTCCCACAAACAATCAGATATACATTAGGCAACATGTCGAAGAATGTACAGTCAATGTTCATGGAATCATGGTTTTCACACAAAAACATAGTTTGGTATTGTTTTATAATGTGTAAATTTACTTTATTATAATTTAATACACCTTTATATACTTGTGAACATCTATTAATGGCTCATTGGGGATGTCCTATTGGGTTATACTCACCACGCATTGGAAAATCGATTCACATGTATATTTTATAACCAAGGACATATTGAAGGGAAATGGCCCTATTATAGGGAGCTGAGGAGATAGATACATAGAGTCTAAGGATATGTTAGGACACAATCTAAGCTATATATACTATATTTATTTACTTTTTTTATACTTGGTTTGACATGCCACATTAGGGGTCTATGGTACGCAACAATGTATGACATGGGTGACACTTGTTACTACACTATATTTTTAATATCATCCATTTTGATATTTTGGTTTTCTATATTTTTTTATATCTATATTTTATGGATATGTTTACCAACAGAATATTCTCCCTATTACACCCATAAACCCTCATCAATAATCATATACCACTTGTGTATGGGGTAAAATGAAGGAGATCTTGTAGTGTCTCCACTCAGGTGTTGTTAAAAAAACTGGGATCATGTGTCCCATGTATGTTCATGTATGATTATGTGCATGTGTGTGTGGGTGTGTGCATTTGGATGTTTGTGTATGTGTATTTGTATTTACATATTTTTTGTGTATATATTTATTTTTGTGATTGTGTATATATGTATGTATGTATATGTATGTATACATGTTTTTATGTGTATGTATGTGTTTGTATGTGAATTTTTGTGTATGTATGTGAATGTATGTTTATGTATGTGTATATATGTGTATGTCTATGTGTATGTATTTTTACATTTCTTTATGTGTTTGTATATATGTGAGAGTGTGTGAATTAATGATTAAGTGTGTATGTATGTGCATATATCTTCTTTTATGTGTATGTATGTGTATGTATGTGTATGTATTTGAATGTATGTGTATGTACAGTATATAAATACACAGATACACACTTTTTGATTTTTTCTTTCATATATCTCATTGTAGTATATATATTTTTATATACATATACATGCACATAATCACATGAATTAAATTTTAGATTAAAATATATATTTCTATTATATTATATATATATATATATAGTAGACACCCACTATATTAGTATTAGAAAATTGCCAATGGAAAAAAACTTGAATATGGGTATTATGTTTTTCGCAAATGCAATTGAAGAAGAAGGTGGCCAAGACCTACTGATCACATGATACTCCAAGTGATACACAATCATGAGACCATCAGGAGGTCACATGAAGTCACCATATGCAGAGAATAGCCTACAGATGGTTAATATAAGCCCCTTCAATAATGTCCTTCTACTCTCGTGAAGCCACCCTAGAAATTTAGTGGTTGGGCGATTGAAGATAGATAACCTCCACTAATTCATGCAACTTGTCAACCGACCGAATACCAATAAAAGATCCAAAATTCCTTCAAAATAGGGGAAAATTTTGAGAAGGGAGGGAGCCTCTTGCAATAATGAAGCTCATGAAACACATCATATATGGGGATATTTATTGTCCTTGACAACATTCAAACCAACTTTTGAAATCCCAAAATTTTTTAAAATAAACAATTTAAATAAATAGGGATGATGTAGGAGACTCTCACAATCAAAAAAGACACATGATATGCCACGGGCGGTCCGTAGGACACTGAAATCCCCAAGAAACATGTATGCCTGATCTCTCAAATATCCATTGGATTTTCATTCTAGTCATGCGGTGGGCCCTAGTTATGTCTAGGAAACTACATGCTACCCATTTCTCTTCTTAAGTACAATAACATGTAATTTTCTTTGACACTTTCATGTGCTTTACATGAACCACCCAGGACACGAGACAGCTCCAAGACATGTCGCCTAGATATCACAATAATCCTTTGGTATACTACTTATATAACAACCCAGGTACTTATAAAATAAATTCATTTCACTCTTGAATTAGGTAGTAAAATTTATTATAAATGTATAATGAAATAAGTTGTATTTATAGAAACTAAAGAATTTAAATTGATGGAATAGTAGCTTGACCATAGGAATAATAACATGAACATGTGGAATAGTAATCCGGCCAATAGAATAGTTACCTCACATAAGAAATTATAAATAAAATTTATTCATCTTATAAATGAAAATATGTTATATTTATATCATTAACCAAGTTATTATTGTTTATGAAAATTATTAAGTGTTGGTATTTTTGTTAGTCATAAATATTTTATTGAAATTTTATATTTTATTTTATAAATTAAATGAAATTTACTTTCATAAAATTTAATCAAAAAATATTATTTTATTGTATTATGGTTATAATATAATTATATTATACCTTAAATAATCTTTCAAGGTGTTATAAAATCAGTTATTGTTTTAAAATTTGTTATTTTTCGAATAAAGGATGATTTTACATAAAAATTAAATTAATCACATATAGAAAATTATTTTTCAAAAAATTGAGTTCATTTTTTCATTCTTCACATATAAAATTTTATGATTAATTTTTGTTATTTTTCTGAAATACTTGATTTTTTTTGAATAGTGAAATACGGTAATTTACTGTATATATACATTATATGTTAAATACACTATTCCTAACATCATGGATTATTTAAGAACCATTAGTTCAAACATACATATTCTACTATCTATTTTTAGTCACGAGAACCAACACTATTCCTTGACTTTATAAAAATAATAAAATAATTCTTAAAATAATGTAAAACCCCCCTCTCCTCCACTATAAATATCGCCCCTCACCCCACCCCCCAACACCACTTCACCTCACACCTCTTAAGCTTTTATAATTGTCCAATTTATATTGAATCCTCTTCCCCAACCTATTCCCTATGACCAAGACCTGAGGGTATAACCGAAAGGCCAAAATCCAAGGCCTTAAGGAGCATCTCAAGGAGGATAATTCAAGAGGTAAAAATCCTATTTCATTTTCTTTTACATTCATTTCAATTATTTTTCTTTTCTTATACTCTCTTAATCTAACCTTATAAATGAGTAATGATATATATATTTTCTCATAAATAATATAATATTATCATGTAAATGGAAAAATTATTCATCATACTTTCTCTCCTCACCCTCTTATTATAAAAATAAAAAACATCATTTGTGATGTGTTGAATTACCGGCATCATGGATGATGTATTTTCAATTTCCATTAATTCCTTCAAATATGGTCATAAAATGATTTTAATGGTTGAAATATATTTTAATTTGTAATATATAACCACTTTTATTTTTATAATTAACATATATATATAATATTAAATTATATAATTAAACTAGTTTGGGATTAATGAAAAACCAATAAAAATATCTAAAAAATATCATTAATGTTTTATCTAATGATTCATCATAATATCTAAAAAAACAATTATTTATGGTATCATTTAATATTTTTTAAACATATTAATACCATTTAATTATATTTCTAGTGTTTCTCTTCCATTCAACAAGAAAGTCATTTCCGAACCGACCATTGAAATCATGTAAAGAACGCAACCAAAACAATAGAAATAACAAAATATTATTAATAAATGGGAAGAATGATGTTTTAAAATGATTATATAATGTTTCATAGGAATTAATAGGTTTTTAAATATTAATAACCCTCTTTTAACCAATATACATGAGGTTTAAACATGTTTTACGTAATAATAACCCAAAGTAAGGGAATTCTTAACCCTATTTCCATCCATTGGGTTAACCTTATACTTAATTGATTATGTTGTAATAAGATTATTTGTGTAATGAATTTTATTTATATTATGTTTCATTATGTTTATTTACAGTTTATATACATATTCATTTCATTCTATTAATTCTCATATCAATTATATGATATTTGTAAAGGGATTTTCTTCTAAATTCCTCTTTTAAACTTCTATTTTTAAAAATTAAAAATTGGTTATTTAATGAAAATATTATTGTTTTATGATTATTTTATAGTTATTGGGAATTTATAATAATGAATTATATGACCTATATATACCTCCAATTCATTGGATATGTTAATGTCAGAGGTTAGCCGTATGATTACTCCAAGTGTAACTATGATGGTTACCCCATAAGATAGTGTGAGAGATAATTTAAAGGTAGTCGTGAGGGTTAAAAATGACAAGATAGTCATGAGGGTTACAATATTAAGTAATTAATTTCTCAAGATACCTTTATGGTTTTATTTATTAATTCTATGTTTTATGTAAATATCAAGTTTTAATGAAGTAAGTATGTGGTACCTTATGGGTGAGAAGTATATCTTTTTGAAAATGATTTCATAAGTTTATAAGTATTCATGTGCTAACAATTTCTCTCCTTTTTATGAACCTTATTATGATTTTATGATCATACCAAGTTTTAAAATGTTTTTCATAGGGTTTGAGGATGGGTAAAATAAAATGATAATCGAAGATTAATTTTTTCAATACGTTTCATTAAAATATTTAATGTTTTTATTAAAAATATTTGTATTATAAAAAATTTGAAATTATTTTAGTAGTATCCACTTTTTATGATTATGGGTTGATATGTATGAATTATATACTAATTTTAAAAATATCTAAACATGAAAATATCATCAATTTAAAAGAAATTTTATTTTTAACTAAAACTAAATATTAAGTAATGTTTAAGTTTGGGTCATTATAGATGGTATCATATGATGGTTTAGATAACAGTTGGGGTTAGGATGATATTAATAGACTACCATAAATTATTTTTACCTAATTTTTATATTAAAATTATTAGAAATTTAAGATTACCATTTTGATTCATCTATGATATTTCTGTTCAAAATGGGTTTTCCAAAGAAAAAACAGGGATGCTAAAGTAGGAAGGTGCTGAACAGATGATATCCTTCCAAATACGCAAACTAGAGTGGTAATTATTAGAACATAATAGTTTTTTATAGTAATGGATTAGGTGAATCATAAAATAAACAATGATTTAATCTATGCATGATAATAATTAGAGCTACCATAAAAAACATAACAATATTGTTACATTTTATGAGGCAACACCCTCCTTCATTCAGTGGATCTTTTGACCATGTGGTAGGTGAATGATGGAATAAATCCCTTGAAAATATATTTGATGTCATGGGGTGTTTATATAATCAAATTTTTTATCATTATATTTATCTTTTTCAAGTTTAAGCTGACCAATAGTGGTCAATGTTCAAGAATATCAGGGATGGTGATGAGATTGATTCCTTAGAATTTGATGAATTTAAAAATATTCTACATAAAAATTATTTTCCTAAGGGTTTTCAACTTAGGATAGAAAATAAATTCCATGAATTGAATATAAATTAAGAGGATTCAGGGGTTGTGTATAAAGAAAAACTCCAAATATTTTCAATGAACACTCCAAATCTTATTTGAAATCTTGATCACAAAATCAATAGTTTTTAGTTAGGATTGAAGCCAAGATACTGAAGGGAATTAGACTCTCTATAATTCAAAAGTTATACAAAACTCATATAATGTGTTGAGAGGGAAGAATTAAATTTTTCTAATGATCACAAGAACTTTTAAAATAAGTAGAAGAAAAAATATATATTGCATGAAATGGGTAATAATCAACCAAATAAATCTGAAGGTAAGAATGTCCAGTTTTCAGTTTGTGGGAGGTGTGGAAAAAAACCCTAGGGGAATGCTTTATCAAATATGAGAAATGTTTTTTCATATAATATTTCTGGAAATATTCCCCAATATTTTAATGAATATTAACTTAAGATGAATTCTAATGAGTGATCTATAATGTGTTTTAAATGTGGTGAGATGGGTTATTCTGAAAATATATTCCCAAAGAAAGATCAGAATGATGGAAAGTGGATAGATTGAAATTAAAAAATGTGAAGTATGTTCTTTTGAGACAATGTCAGCAGATGTTGGCCCATCCAATGAAGTGGTATCAGGTGTTTTTTTGTTTGCCCAAATTTTTCTAATGCCTTGTTTGATACGGGGTCTACACATATGATTATTTCTGAGAAATTTCTAATGAATTGAAAATTTCACCTCCAGAAATGAGACTGGAACTTCAGTTTTAAACAACATGAGAAAATATTACAGTAAAAAGGAATTATAAGAATATTCATATTATTTTTACCGGAAAATATTTACCTGAAAACCTTATTCTTTTACCCTTATACGAGTTTTATGTTATTATAGGTATGGATTAGATTTTTGTTTATCATGTTATGATTTATTATAGAGATAAAGAATATCTTCTTTAGAAATATTTTATGTTAGTATACAATAATGAACTCATAAAATTGATAAAATATCAGGAAGCTCAGAATCTATTGGAGTATAGAAATGGAACTTGTCTTGCTCATATTGTTGAAAACAAGGGAATTTTTCAGACTAATGATGTACTAGTGGTAAATCAATACCTTGATGATTTTTCTGATGAGTTACCTGGTGTTATACCTAATCGATATGTTGAATTTAATATTGAATTAGTTCCAAATTCTAATAAAATTTTAAAACCCCATTATATAATGGCTCAAGTGTAACTTCTTGAATCGAAAAATAAGTTACATGAGTTTCTTTATAATTGGTTAATTCATCCTAGTACTACACCATAGGATACCCCTATTTTGATTGTTGAAAATTAATATTGTTCCATGAGATTATTCATTGAATATAGAGCTTTGAATAATATTACTATTAAGAATATGTATCATTTTACCCATATTTATGAATTATTTTATATACTCTTGGGAGCTTAGTATTTTTTTCAAGATTGGATTGAGATACGGGTACCATCAGCTGAAGGTGAAAGAGGACAATGTCCTAATAATATATTTTCATACTAGATATGGTCATTATGATTTTTATGCCCTTTATTTTGAAAAATTCCCATATTGTATTCATGGATCTTATAAATAGAATATTTCTTCAATATTTGGAAAACTTTATTGTTTTTTTTGTTTATGATATTTTTGTCTTTCTAAAATTTTATGAGGATCACAAAAAATATTTAAGTTTTTTCTTGAAAACTCTCAAATAAAAGAAGTTATATAGAAAATTTTGCAAATTTAATTTTTGGTTGCAGTAGTTTTTTTTCTAGGACACATTGTATATAAGTATATAACAATAGTTGATCCTACAAAAAAATGGATGATGAATATCAAAGACCTACAAATGTTATAGAGATTATTATTTGTCTTGGATTAGTTGGTTATTGTATATGGGTTGTTAAACACATTTCACTATCATCTAGAGTGCTATCTAAGTTAAAATGAAAATGGGTTAAATTTATTTGGATGGAAGAATGTGCTTTTTTCAGAACTAAAGAAAATATTAGTGAATGATATAGTTTTGGTCCTAACCTCTAGAAAGGATGTGTTTGTCATCTCCAAAGATGCTTTATTGAAGGGATATGGTTGTGTTCTGATTAATAATGGTCATGTAATTGCTTATGCTTCTAGAAAACTATAACCTCATGAGTTAAATTCTCCCACACATTATTTTGATGTAGCAGTTGCGGTTTTTTATTTGAGAATTTGGAGTCATCACTTATACGGTTCCAAATGTGAAATATATACTGACCATAAAAGTCTGACGTATATATTAATTCAAAAGGAGTTAAACATGAGGTAGATAAGATATATTTAATAGATAAAGGATTATGATTGCAGGAACAACTACCATCCTAAAAAAATATTGTGTCAGAAGCCTTGAAAAAAATACCTCATACTACATTAACAGTGTAACATTTTAATAATAACCCCTTTATTAATGATTTGATTAATTTTGGATAAGATGTTCCGGGTGTAGTAAATTCCTCTATTTTGTTTCAGGTTTCAGTGTAGTTATCTTTGTCAAATAGAATTACGCAGGTGCAGAAGGATGACCATGAGTTGCAGAAAAAGGTAAAATTGGTTAGAGATGGTAAGTTTCCTTAATTTTATGTTTATAAGTATTGTGTATTGATATTTTTAAAGAGATTATGTGTTCCTTGTTATCCCCAGATGAAGAACTAATTATTTTATGAAGCTCATAGTTCTCAATTTTTAGTTCATCCTGGAAACACTAATATTTATAGGGAACATCGAGAGCATTACTAGTGGGATGGAATGAAAAGTGATATTGAATATTTTAATATGAAATTTTTGATATCTCAATAGGTTAAAGGTGAGAGATGACTACCAAAGGGGATGCTTCATACTTTCCTATTACCACAGTGAAAATGGGAAAATTTATCCAAGGACTGCATGGTGGGACTACCTAAGACTTCTCGAGGTAACAAGGCAATTTGGTTAATTGTTGACTGAAAGAATAAATCAACACATTTCCTTAATATTAAATATACTATGTATTTGGATCTGTTTTTTTTGTAATACCTTTGTATTTCATAATACGTTATCTCTTTAAAGTAATTTAACAGCTTGTGCTACACGCAACACCGAGTTCGAGGGCACCACGACTTATCAAACTAGCCGTTCAAAAAGAAGTTATGAATAGTATTAACTGAATTTTGAATTTTAAATACTCCATATAATTTTAACATCCATATTATGTGTTTCGTGTACATAATATAAAAACAAATTCAATTTTTCAGATAAAAGATGTATTTTTCAAAAAATGCAATTTTACAGCATTTTTTTGGAGAACCCTTTAATATTTAACATTTTTATATATTCAATTCAATGAAATTAAATTCTTTTATAGAATCTGGACATAAAAATTTAGTTCGTATAATTTTTTGGTACTTTTTTGATAACTTTCATATTTTGATGAATATTAAACAATGCTAAATTTTAATTGAAAACAACTTTTTCAATCGAAATAATTTAAAGTCTTAAATTATTCATTTGAGTGGTTTTAAAGTATAATTATATTATATTTTTTTACATTTAAAATAATTTAGGTCATTTTAGATAATTTCACATTTAAATTGGACATAAACACATGTCAGTCTTTTGATAGTTTTTACTTCTTAAAACCCCTCTTTCTGGTTTTGACAACAATAATTATTTTAAAATTAATTAATGAAACTTATATGTTTTTAATTTGTTAAGATAGGCATCATTTTTCAATATATAATATCAAAATTATCATTTTCTGAATTTTTTGGATTTTTCTGAAAACATTCAATTTTTGATGAACTGTGAAAAACACTGCATTATAGATAAAAACCGACATTTTCATTTAAATAATTATTTTTAATTAAAAATTTAAATTAAATTCATAATAGATAAATAATAACTATATTAGTATAATTTAATTCATTGAGGTCATTTTATAATAAGATTAGACATATAAAAGTGTATTGATCTTTCTTAACGTCTTTTACCCACCTTCTTGGAATATTTGAAAAATAGAATAAAATATAATTTTACTGCTTCTGTGAATTGAATTTAAAAATTCCAATAGACATGGTTTACATTTTTATGTATAATTTGGTTCAATTGGATAAAAATAATTTTTGGTCAATCATAAATTTTGAATTTATTTACCACGGTTAAAAGTAAATAATGTAATTAAAGGTAAAAATAATATTAAAATCACCCCAACACAAGTCTTAATTCTATTATATAAGTGTATTTGGAACAAAATAAACCTTATTAAAAAACAATATATTTGGATCAATTTGGTTCAGGTTAGGACATTTATTATATTTTTTTAAATAAGAGTTAAAAGTGTTAAATTCAATGTTTAATAACTAAACCATTTTTAATATAGGGTTACACATAAGATAAATACTACTATAAATATTCATTAGAAAGATACAATTATTTCATACTTCATGGTATTTTATTTATAATTTTTAGACGTTAAATAATGAAATTTATATATAACACAATGATGATGTAGTAATTACATTATTAATGAAATATGAAAAAAATTGACATTATAAATATCAAAATAATTGTAAATTGTGACTTTTTATGCCATAAAAGAATTTTATAGGTGAATATAAAATTTTATTGTCTATTTAATGTATTTTTTCATGTAATCAACTTGTTATAATTTTCAAAAAAACCAAATACTAATTAGTGTCAAAATAGACATAAATGAGTTTTTAAAACAAATATTATATTATAAAATGTTATAATATTCCTAAAAACTAGGTTCTGGTCAAATGACATAGATAAGGTTAGATATATCATTAATTAACCACTTTAGGTTCTCTTGGATTTTTATAGTAAGTTTATTATCCATATAATAAAAAAATACATGGAGACCTGGTAAATGATAAACTATTTCACCACGGGTTAAATCTAAATGATAAGGATCACATCTAGAACTAAACTTGTCAAAAACATATTTTTTGAGAATATTTAGATCCATACCCACCTTATCCTTGAAATGAATCCATTTGGAGCCATTAAAAACCGAAAATGAGTTTATAATAAAATAATATATCATGCTTTCCCAAAAGTGACCCTAATATCTCTTAAAAAGGGTACTTCCCCTTCTCTTAATTTCACACCTCCAATGTCATTTGGATTAGCCAAACCCTGCTCAAATATTCTCCCAAATATAATCACTTAAACTTATAGGCTTTAATTGTATCATAAAGACAACCTATGGAGACGTTTTGTTCAAATCAAAAGGAAACACCCAAAGAAGATGTAATTATTTCATCACCACTTTTGAGGTTCTTTTCTTCTTCCACTTCTTATTTATTTATTTTTTACATACCAAAACATTAAATAAAGTTCCCTACACATAATATGATGTTATTATAAATATTGTAAAACCATATTCATTATTCTTTCAATCCTATGAATGAAAAATTCACCATACGTGCGTACGTACGACTTACTGTCTGCACGACACTATGAGATTCATCGTAAATGATCACCCCTAAAAAAAGTTTATAAAAATAAATACAATGACTAATTATGAGTTATATGAAATAATATATCTACTGGAATAATATATATTTATGTAGATAAATATATGTTGTTTACTTACTTCTATACTATACGATAAGAAAACGGAAACAACGTTCATGCGTACTTACAGAGTACCGTCTCCATGACCAATGTTAACATTTCATATATCTATCTATTATACATATTTATATTCTGAATATATATGATATATAAATAATGTTTTATATTATGGAAGAATTTAAATCATTATATAAGTGATACAATCAAGAATAACAAGCTAAAACTAGTACAATAATGAAAGAGATTATTACCCAAAATGTTACTTTAACATGAAGATTATTATTATATGGGTAGTATAAATGAATAAATGAATCATATATGATATAATGAATATTAATATTGTTCCAGTGTAATTTAATAACATACTATGGTCATTATACAGGAGGTTAAATATACCCTCGACTAATGGAAAGTACAAGGTAAGGGATAATTCCTCAATCTCATTATTTTTCAAGATTGTTTATGTGAAAGTTTTTACTGGGACATATTTATTATCCATGACCATTTTTCATAAAATATATTTCATAAGGATTTTTTAAGGGTCTATTTAACTAGAACATCAATTTAAATGGTTTTAATATTTATTCTTCTTAATCATTCTCATTAATGTTTGTGTTATGAAAATGGTTTTAAGGATTTATTTATATGGACATGAATGTTTTAAACTATTAATTCCATTCAAAAGTTTCAAAGTCTTATGGTACACTATGATTAAACAATGTCTTTTAAATGTCTTCCTTTCTAAATTGTGTGACTTTTAAATGATTTTAGAAAAGTTATATTTCTCTCAAATAGTTTTACTGATCATTTAAACTATGTCAACAACATTTACTAGATATTATTATTTATTGAGGTTGATTTATTATAATAAAATATTCAATATTGTATTTAATGAGTTATGATATGTTTGACTGTGTATGTGCTATTTTTATACCATTCTTGGTTTATGGTTAACGTATTAACATATCATATTCTAGTTTTAATACAAATGTTTATGATATGTTTCAACATTTTCATATGAGGAATGAATTGGACCAAGTATGTGATAGGTAGAGCCTATTATATCTCCTTGATGCATTAGTAGGTATCATTAGAAAAATTAGTTTCATGGCATAAGGCCTTGAAAAAAAATTTATTTGAAGTCTTTGTACAAGGCCTTGACTATGTGGTTATGATGACCGGAATTATGCATTCCATCATTTTGAAATTTTCTATTGATATTACATGTGATTATTTGACTACTAGAATATCATTGTGAATACGTAAATGGAATTATATGATTTATGATTTCTATATTATTATTGTTATTAAGTTTAAAAGGATTGTTTTTTTGTATTATACATTGCCTTAAATTTTTATGCATATTTATGATAGTTTCTAGTATATTTTTCTCCATACACAACATCTGAGCTCAACCCTTTCTTATGTTTTATTTATTCCAGGATGGGAAGAGGTGAATTATGATTGATACGCATGGTTAATTTTGGAGAATAATATCATTCTCAAAGGATTAATTTTTGTGTGTTTTATTTTAAAAATTGTAATGTAAAGTTCATATATGTAATATCTTTTCCAATTCTTCTAAACTGATCAGTCCTTCAGGAATTGATTCCTTTTAATCATGAAAATGTATTAAAATAATGAATCGACTTAGGTTAAATGGGGCCAGGGTGTTACATTTTGACAGTTCCTCAAAGAGATTTTGAGGTTACATGGAGTTCCTCTTTCAGTTGTATATTACTCTGATCACAGGTTGACTTCTAACTATTAAAAAGGCCTTCATAATCCATTGGGAGTAGAATTAAATTTCTTCACTACCTTTCACCCTCAATGTGATAGACAAATAGAGAGAAAAATTCATAAATTGGAGGATATTTTTTGAGCTTATTCATTTGACTACTAGGGAAGTTGGTATTATTAACTTTCCTTAGTTGATTTTTCTTATAATAATAGTTTTTATTCTAGTATATATGTGGAACCTTTTGAGTCAATGTATGGGAAGAAGTGTCTAACTCCATCATTTGGGATGAATTTCGGGAAACAATGTTGATGGGACAAGAATTAGTAGAGGAAGTGGATGAGAAAGTGAAGATGATCTAGAAACACATGAGGATAGCTCATAGCAGGTAGAAAAGTTATGCAAATAATAGGAGGAAAGACATATCTTTCGAGGTAGATGATCATGGTTTTTATGGAATATCACCATGGAAAATTGTTATACATTTTGGTAATAAAGGAAAGATAAGTACATGGTTCATTGGACCTTATTAAATCCTTGTGAAAGGTGAAAAAAATTTCTATCTAGTAGCAATGCTTCCGAGATTATTATAGGTACACAATGTTTTTCATGTTTCAATGTTGAGAATGTATGTTCCATATTCATCTCATGTTTTTATCCCAAAAGTATTTTAACTGAAAGAGAAACTCTCTTATGAAGAGAAACCTATTGTGATTCTTGATTATAGAGAGCATGTATTGCAGAATAATGTAATTCATCAGGTTAAGGTTTTTTTGAGAAACCACATGGATGAAGAAGAAACACGGGAATATGAAATTACTATGAGGGAAAGGTAACCTCACTTGATTAATATGTAAACAAAAATTGTGAGGATGCACTTTCTAGAAGGTGGGGAGAATATAACAACCTAGGTACTTATAAAATAATTTATTTTCATTATGGAATTATGTAGGCAAATTAACTATAAATATATAATTAAATAAGAGCTATTTATATAAATAAAGGTATATAAATTTATGGGATAGTAACTTGACTTTATGAATAGTAACATGACTATGTGGAATAATAATCTTAACAATAGAATACTATCCTCACCTAATAAATTATAAATAAAATTTATCCTTCATATAAATTAAAATATGATTTATTTATAATATTGATCAAGTAAATATTTTATTTAAAAAAATATTAATTAAGTGTTTCTATTTTTGTAAGTCATAAATACTTAATTGCAATTTTATGATTCAGTTAATAATTTAAATGAAAATTTTATTTTCAAAAAATTTAGCCATCAATTATTATTTTATTTTCTTATGGTTAAAATGTAATTATATGATATCTTCATTAATTTTTGAAGGTGTTATAAAATCAGTTATAGTTTTAAAATTTTATTTTTTAATAAATTGGGATTTAATTTAAAAAATAAATTAATCACATATAAAAAATTATTTTCAAAAAATGGATTTTATTTTTTAATTATAAATGTCAAAAAATGGTTTGGTTAAATTTTTTGTATTTTTATGAAAGACATAAATTTTTATGAATAGTTAAATATGTTGATTTACTATATATATATACATTATGTGTAAAATAAAAAATTCCTAACATCTAGACTGATGTAATCACCCTTGTTTCAAAATCACATTCTCTATTATATTTTTTCATTCATAATAACCAACACTATTTATTTTCATGAGAAAAATAATAAAATAATGATTAAAATAATGGAAAACCCCTCTCTCCTCCACTATAAATAACACCCTTCACGCCCTCTTCACCTCACACCCCTAAAGCATTGAGAACTTTTCAATTTATACCCAATCCTCTTCCCAAGAATATTCCTCAATTCCAATACCTTCTGGTCTTACCAAAATTTCCACACCAAAGGCCTTAAGAATTCTATCAATGAAAATAACTCAGGAGGTAAAAAACCAATATCATTTTATTTTATTTTCATTTTAATTATTTTTCTTTTCTTATAATATCTTTAACTCACCTTATACAAGAGGAATGAATACTCTATTATCTGATATATACTATAATTTTATCTTGTTTATGTAAAAATTTATCCTTATACTTATTCTTGTCTCCCTCTTATTCTAAAAATAAAAACATCATCCATGATGTGTCGAATTACCGATATCATAGAATATGTGTTCTCAATTTCCTTTAATTCCTTAAAATCTTGTCATAAAACAATTTTAATGGTTGAAACATATTTTATTTTTTATTATATAACCTATTTTATGTTTTGGAATTAACATACATATATAATATTAAATTACATAAGGAAACTACTATGTGATTATCAAAGAACCGCCAAAATGATCTAAACATATATCAATAATGCATTATCAATTTATTCATCAACATATCTAAAAATAATAATTTATGGTATCATTTAATATTCTAGAAACATATTAATACCATTTTATTCCACTTCTATTGTTTCTCTTCATTTTAAGAAGAAAATCTATTACAAACTGACCATGGAAATCATGTAAAGAACGAACCCAAAACAATGGAAATAAAAAAATTATATTAATAAATTAGTGGAATATTATTATAAAATTACTATATATGGTGTAATATAAATGAATATATTTCATTAAAATATTAATAACACTCTTTTAACCATTTAAAATGACGTTTAAACATGTTTTATGTAATACAAACCTAAGGTAAGGGAATTATTAACCCAATTTCCATTATTTGGGTCAACCTTTTAGTTGATTGATTATGTTTCACGAAGATTATTTTTGTAATGAATTTTGTTTATATTATTTTTTATTATGTTTATTTATATTTTATACACATATTCATTTCATTATATTAATTATTCTATCAATTTTATGATATTTTTAAGAGACCATTATTCTAAAATCATCTTTTAAACTTCTATTTTTACTAATTTCAAAAGGGATGATTTTTTTAAAATATTATTCTATTAAGATTATGTTATAGTTATTGGTAATTTTTTGTATTGAAGGTCGTAAAATATATCTTCATCCAATTAATTGGTTATGTTTATGTTTTAGGTTGGCCTTATGGTTACTCCAGGTGTAACTATTATGGTAACACCATAAGGTATCTATGAGGCTTACATTGTAAGGTAACCATGAGGGTTATAAATAATATGGTAGAATAAAGGGTTAAAATATTAAGTAAGTAATTCCCAAAGACACCTTTATGTTTTTTTATTTTCTCAATGTTTTTTTAAATATTTTTTTTAACGAAGTTTATGATACCTTATGGGTGATAAGAATGTCTTTGTGAAAATGATTTCAGAATTTTATATGTATTCATAAGATACAGTTTCTATCCTTATTTTTATGACCCCTACTAAAATTTTTACATGCATCCCAAGTTTTAAATTTTTTTCACAGGGTTTTAGAATGGCTAATAGAAAAGGAGAATCCAACATGAATGTCTTGAAGACTTTTCATTAAGATATTTCATGTTTTTATTAATAACTTTTATGTGGTGAAAATTTGATATTGTTTTAGTAGTATATGATTTGTATGTTTATGGGTTGATATGAATGAATTTTGTCCTATTTTTCTAAAGATCTAAACCTAAAAATATCCTCAATGTAAATGAATGTATATTATTGACTAAAAATGATGATTATTTAATGTTTTAGGTTAGGTCATTAATATTTATGTCATTGGAAGTCCTCTATACATGTTAAATCAAGTCACATGGTGCCCCTCGAGCATTCCCCTAAAGTATCAAAAAACCCTCCAGGTTCACCATTCAAGCCTCACGATGTCCTTCAAACATGTTTTCTGAATCATATAACAGCACCAAAACATGTTATCTCGGTCTCGTGATAGAAACCAAACATGTGGAATGGATCGTGTGATGTTGTTCGGACATGCTAGCCATGTCTCATGATTCCATCTAGACATATCAGCTAGGACATGAAACACCATCCAAGACATGTCACCCTAACTCTCATGATGCCATTCATGTGTGTCATCTATCTCTTGTAATGACACCATGTAATGTCATTCAGATCATGTGATGACCTCTAATCATGTCATTCAACATAATACGATGGAATTCGAGATCAACCAGCCAGGTCTTGTAATGTTTTTTGGACAAGTAAACCTTGATCATTTGATGAACCTCAAACACTCCATCTAGGTTATGTGATATCCCTTAGACTAGGAATTTGGATCAATTTATTGTCTTTTTACATGTCTTAAACATAACTAGAAATTGACAAACATCCTTCTACATGTCCAAATAGAAAATTAAGGCATGTCAAGAAGGCCGTCAAAAATTTCTGGCAAGAAATCATGTCAGACCAATAAGGCATCCTCGGGATTGATAACTTCTTCCATCCTTGATGTGTAAGCTCCACCAAAAGAGAAACATCCATGTGTAAGAACTAATATATGAAACTATGTGGAATATTATTCCTTTCATAACTAGGATATGTTGGATGCCTCTCTAAGGTCTGAGATCTATATAAACTATCAAAAGGGTTGTCTCGACACATATGTCTTATACCAATAAGAAATAAGACTGATCATTTTCCATCCCATGTTTCTCAAACCAAGAATAGCTCATGGGAGCTTAGGTAGAAACACTTGTCATTTCATTTTCATCATAACACTCTACCAAGGTATGGGCTACCTCAGAGTGTAATCTCTAATTAGTTGCATATTATGAAATGTCATGTATATAGGAAAATCTTAGCATGTAATCCCTAGTCAACTGAACTATGAGAAATCTGATTTTTTATTAAATTACCATTATACATAGGTTTACATTCTAAAGAGTGATCTCAAATAAGTATCCATTTCTATATAATCCATGTGTCTTTGATAATTCAACCATTGGAAGTGAATCATTCCCATGGGTTGGTCACTCTAACACATCCCTTAGAGGACTTAGAAATCAACTGAACAACAAGAAATATGATTCCTACAAAAACAAAAAAATATAGGATGCCTTCCTAATGTATGAGATCAAATAATCATCCATTTCGATGTAATCCCCCTATCTCTGATATGTTTACCATCAGGGCACAATGATTCTCGTGGGATGATCACTCAACCTAATAACTCACCGAATTGATAAATCAACATAACTATGAATAATCTAATTTTTTCTATAATCAGGATAAGTAATACACCTCTTAACAGCCTAGTCATTATATCGACATTTAAGGGATGTCCCAGTACACAAGTTCTGCATCCATATGCATTGAGTTTCATCACTTGTTATCCCTTGTTTCTCATCTAGATCATATCTACCATGGGATTAGGGAGTCACCATGGACACATCATTGACATCATAAATATCAAATATCAAGTGAATTATCAGTATGTATTCCCTGATTAGTGGCATGATATGAATATCTTCCATACAAGAGAATCTACCTTGGGACGAGTCTTGAGGGAATGATCAAACTATGATAACTATGATTCCTTCTATGACTAGGATATTTAGGAAATCTCTTTGAGACTCGATCACAATTATCCAGTTCTAAAGTGCTCGCACATATGTCCTTTCTATATGACGTTAAACTGCATGAGTTTAACAAACTATGTGTGTTTTGGTTCCTGTGATAACTAGGATACATATGATGCCTTATAATGGCTCAATATGCTTCTTGAAATATTAACTACCTCCCAACATGGAAGAAAATTCTAAAGTACCTAGTTATAATGCTTCATCACATAAGAAGATACCCATCACTATGGAAATATATGAAGAACCTCGAATACATATAGATAAATTCACTTATGAGATCACTATCTTCTAAACATAAAAGAAATATAATTTATAAATTATTTTGTTTGGTTAAATGATCCTATATTGGTATTAAGAATAAATTCAAGAACATATCTTTGATCTATAAGAGATTCTATGAGTATGAAAAAATTCGACAAAAATGGTACAATGAGCCTAACCACTGGTCCTCTCGACCAATTCATGTCCCCCGGAATCATTAGGTCTGAAACCCTAATTGAGCACTATCATTTGGAAAGTAGTTCTATACCCAGTTATAGATTATGGACCCATTGGGATATTTGGTTGCAAAAAAAATGGTGATCCTATGCTATTAATTGTTCAAGAACTAAACCCATCAAAACCCATCAACATGTGAAACTAAATTCACCTCGAGGGGGGTTCCAGGTGTTCACACTCCTGATGAAACAAAAATGGTGAACCTAAAATGAATCTATAAAATCAATAATGATAATATTATTATATATATTTTCCTTTTTTCACACTATAAAAAACAAAAATGGTGAACCTGATGTTAAACTCTCAAATAATAGAATAATTGGTTAATCATACATGAGGTCACTTTGTTTTCCTTATCCTATACAAAAAAAGATGAAAATACTATAATTAATCTTAAAAAATATCCTATATAACTGGGGTACTCATAAATAATTCCATCTTCACTTAGAAAATTCCAATGAAGAAGAATGTTTGGATCAGGAATAAAAAGACAATTATGTTCACCATAGATTTATTATTGAGAATGCATATTGCCTACGATATTTTATTAATCAGTAATTTTGTTCCATTTTTATTAATGACTTAAGATATTGATCTCATCAATAGAATCCTGATCCAATATAATGTATTCATCATCTGGATATTTTTCTAGAAAATATCATATGGGTGAGACCCCCAAGGTCGTAAAATGATCTCACCTTCCCATAAAGTTCAACTACAGGTGGAAAACATAGTGACCCTTGAATAACTCTAACATGGTATAATCTCAACCCTAGAAACTACCCACAAGGATCTCCATAAATGAAAAATGATAAGATTGCATTGCCCAGGGAAAGTTGCAGCTAATCTAATTTCCCTTATAGCCACAACCAACCAACTTGTGAGATTATCCTTGAAAGAGAACAACTACCAACTCATTTCTATGATTAAGGTGGACTAGGGATTAAAATATGGATCCCTTATGGTTCAGGTTCTACTTAGGAGGGAGGTTATTAAGCATTGTCACTATCATCATACCACTAGTGGACCTTAGTCTCCTTCCAAAGGGACCACCCGACACACTGCCACCTCAGACACCCCTGAACGGGTTGCAAGGAAGACACATCAGGTGAATAAGATGTTATATATCTAGTAGAGGGCTCATATCCCCACTCCCACTAACGGTGTCTACTAGTATATTACAACAATGTATAGCCAACATGATCATATCCCAACTCACTCCGAACAAGTCTTTGGCCATATTCCAACACCATGCATGGGAGAGATTCATATTCATACCCTTGTGTAAGAATCCCATCATTATATTCTGATGCTGCAAGGAGGACAAAATTGTGCTCATTTCCTCGCTTCAGTCGAAGACGTCAACCAATACATAGCGGGTATATAAACATTGTAGGCTTATATCATTACAGAAACTTTTCTAAAATGTAAATATATATTATAAACAATATAAAAACTCTTCCAAAAATTTTCATTACTGGTTCAGATATACGGAAAAGAATATTTTCCTATCCCTATAGCAAGGACAGCTCAACACCTTGATCATTGTGAACAAGTGGCTACTCTAGAGAAAACACAAATTTTTTCTCCTGTCTATGATGATTATTGGGATTTTCAATAATGGACAAGGAATATGATCATGCTCATACTCCTATTCTAATTGGGGAACCCCAGTTGAGAGAAGTGCATGCCTTGGGATAGGAGAAGGTTTCTGCCAACATCTGCCGAAATACTTTGGCACTTGTTCAAATATAGGGACACGCACATTTTCCTTTCCCAATATCAATAATAGATCAATACTCTTATCTTCACCAATAAGTGTCTACTTATAGAACACACATATTCTTTCTCTTATCCATGAGGGTTATCGGAAAACTCATATAAAGTACATCACATATGATCAGGATGATACTCTCATTCCAATCAAGGATCACAAGGTGAAAGAGGAACATTCCACAAGATAGGGGAACATTTCAACCAATAATTTCTGGTGGTGTATTCTAGAGGCCTAGAATCATGATCATATACTCATTATTGTCAGGGCTCACCAAGTGAGAGAGGAACAATCCTCGGGACAGGCTCATCATCCCATCTGATAAGTCTAGTGACATACTTCGAAGGCCCAATATCAGTCATATATCCCTATTCTAGAAAATTTAACCCTAATGGGAGTGGAACATGCCTTGGGATATACTCAAATTTTTATCAATGAATCTCCCAAGAATATTCCAGAAGATCATGGAATATAATCACATATTCCTACATTTACTAATGATGACAACACCATCATCACTCTGAGGAAATACAAGATGATGATCATATCCCTCTTCCCATTATAGAGGTCTATCATCCTATTTTTATAGGGAATTCAAATACATACTAGACTCATATTCCTATTTCAACTGGGTCTCACCAAGTGAGAGTGAAACACACCTTGGGGAAGTTCAATACTTCTACCAAGAAAGACAGGTGGAATATTACAATAGATCGATATTAGGATCACACTACCATCCTAACCATGACTCACTATGTGATAATGGAATGTTCCTTGAGATAGTCCCACATTCCTATCATTAATGAGACAACTCATTAGAATATTCTAGAAGCATCTCAACAGTGGGATCATACTCCCATAGTACTAGAGGATGATAATAAATTTCTAGAAACCGTTATACAATAAGCTCATATCCATACACAATTCCAAAAGCTATGTCAATATATTCTATGTACGATGCAGTACATGACCAATATTTCTAATATCCTCCTTTTAACTTTCCTTGAGGTCAGTTGAGACACAATTACAAGAGCACAAGGGTCCATTAACTCTTACACCGAACGAGAATACGACCATTACGACAACAGTATTTCTCATGGTAGTGTATATATGAATCATAGGGACTCTAATATTGACTTCAACCATGGTCAACCTCTCCACAGTGATGTATCTATCAGACAAGGAAATCATCCACTTTCTCAGTCACCTTACTATAGAGAGGTGTTAATATAATTGATACCTTCATACAGAGAGGTTCTTGAAACATTGAGGTCAACCATATGTAGTTCCAAATCAACTTCTAGCAGCACTCCACTACAGTCAGCAAGAGACCCTCTAAATAATCATTTATGGTCTGGATGGATGGTGGTATGTGATTCTGATGATGAGTAGGTTGACAATTACATATGAAGAGAGTTTGCTGGAAACAACCTCTCCATCTTGTTCTAGAACCTCTCCACTTCTGATTATGAGATCACATCTGATCTAGAAAAGTAATTCATGCCTTCTTTTTAAAAAAATATTTTTTTTATTCATCAAATATCGAAGGAAAGACATATCCATTATCTATCATATGAATTTCACCTTCATACCATCAAAATACGATGTTTTCTTCTATACCTAGCTACTATCTTCCAGGCACTTTATACGAAATCAAAAAAGCACAGTGTAAATCTACAACACGCTTTTTTATATTGAATAAATAAACTTTAGAATATGATTTCTTATACCACATCATGCGTTTGTATTTTTGGGTTCTTAAATTATGGAGTGTTACAATTTTCTACACACCTAGAGTTGAAGAACCCCTTAGATATAGGGTCCTGTAATGTCAAATCCTCCGAATAAATCAAAGGAACAGGTATTTCTCGGGCCAGTTGGTCACTAAAATATAATTCCCCTACTTAAATGGTTCCCAAAAATCATGAATAAAGGGATAAGATTGCCAAAAATTTATTGAATTGGTCCCCTTGAAGAAATGAGAATTAATTTTAGACATGGAGACTGATGGTTTGATAACACAAACATGTTCGCAAAAATAATGGGTTTCAACATGGGTTGTGATCACACCCAACTATTATGTGATCACAAAAAATCTGAATCAAATGGTCCAAAGAAACACCAGACTTATCATCCATCTATAAGAAGACCCATCTCACCATGTTGGAGGAATACCTACCACTACTTCCATCTCTCAGATCGTCAATTACCAATATTATTTAGGATATACCGACAAAAGAAGCAATGATACCCCTCCCGACTCAGCTGGGGAAATCTAACTATCAATCATCCTCATCATCAGGGTCATCATCCCCTAAGAGAGTCCTAGGAAAAAATGGTTATTCCAAATCAACCCCACCCTATTGGGCTAGGGGAATTTATATCTAACTATACATCCCTAGAGTCATCAAATACCTGATTGGATTCATTGGATCCTCAACAATTGGATCAGTCAATTCTAATTTTGTCAACCCCCACCCCATAGGGCTTGTGGAATTTTCATCATCATCATCATCACTACAAAGGGAGTGTATCTTTTATAGGATTAGAGGAAAAAAGAAATGCCATGATACCCACCTTTTCCTTCCACCACAAAACATACCTATGCTGGTAAGGGGCCACTCAAAAATCATGACCAGAAACATCCTCAAGTTCACAACTCATATACCTTGTTAGGATGATCTTATAGAGATGGTAATCAGATTCCACCGGGGTTGTAAGCTAAAATACCCCAATATGACCAAGGGTCCAAATAATGACCTTATTGAAGGTAGTTCAGGATTATCTTGTTATGCTGAAAGTAATGGGACAACCAACATTTCTCGATATGCCTATGTGAATGTAATCACTATTAACGTGAAAGATGTTGTGGATCAAGATGAAAATTCAAAGATCCACAACATGGAAACTATAGCCTGAGAGGAGGAGGATTACAATGTAGGAACTGAGGTTGCAGGCACCCAAAACCAGCAAAGGATCCAAAATATGGAACCTCAAAATAACGAGTTTCCACATCTTATATGAAACACTACCAAAGAAAAATAGAAAGGTGTGTCTACATCCTAATCACCACCCACAAGAGTAAAGGATCCTTGTATGGAGTAATAGTTTTCAAAATATGAGAGATAGAAACAAAAACTCAAACAAATGAATGAGGATATACTTAGGATAAATATTCCAATTGGGTATCATCTTCAAAAAAATATTAATATTCTCCCTCATATAACTGATTCTCCAGTAGGAGTGGTATTAGAGCATCGAACTAGTTCCGAAACAAGATAGCCAGTCTACATATATGAGAAATTAAATATGATCCTAACATCCATTTGATTTGGAAACATCCCATCCCTCATTAGAGAAATAATTCAATATTAAGATTAACTGAGGTTTAGTAGGAGGTAATCCCAGGTCCAACTCATCAAGACCCACCTGGTCCTTATATATTGGAGGTAGCTCAGACAACAGTTCCCTAGAGTTTCGTAACATCATCTAGTCCCTGGATACTTTAATGGAAGACATGGAAGGTCAATGCACACCTATAAAGCCTTAAGGGAAGCCATATCCTGAGTGGGGATGACACTTTTCTTGCACTCAATTTAAAAAATTCTTCCTTATCTACCTTTTATGGTGTAAGTGAACCTGAACAGCATATCACACACTTTTCATCCTGATCCGGGCCAATGATTGGCCCTCGATATCAACAGGAGGAGAAAAAGCTGAGGTTCTTTGTACAGACTCTAAGAGGGAAAACTTTTTTATGGTACAATAGCCTACCAGAATGATCCGTTGTAGGATGGGAAGACCTTCATCATCAGTTACTTTATCATTTCATCTCCACACCGAGGAAAAATATAATTATATACCTAATATATTGAAATCAAAAAAATGAGAGGGTTTATGACTTCATATATATCTGGAATGGTTTAACCTATTCACTGAGCATCTTTCACTCATAGGGGAAATTGCTACAACTTTGTGCTGAAAATATCCAAGATGAGTTATAGATACCTCTGATCTCATTGAATTATGAAGGAGGGTATTTGAATTTAAATAAATTGAATAACATCTTGAAGAACACATTTATCTAACTTGATCCAATACTAAACTCATGCTCACAGCATAGGGCAAAAGTTCAGGAAAAGAAGAATCTTCATCTATTAATATCAACCCTGGAACGGTGCCCATCCAAGCACATAGGCCAGTCCTGAGCCTCCCAACAACTCCTGTAAAGTGGAATTGACCCTAGAAACATACAATTCCATTATAACATATAATCTTAGGTCTCCCAATATTTGTAGAAAAGGTGAATAAAGTATACTACTTATGAAATGAAAAATTCCCTATTTATTTATTAGCATCCTTGGAAAACAACTTTCTCATGATACCACAGACCAGGAATCCATATGAGGTTAAATTCATATATAGTCCCAATTACTCACCTTTCAATTAAAGTATGGGTTATAATATCCATTAAATATTCATCTAAAATGATGTCCTTCAAGTAATCGTAAATTTCAAAAAGGTGGAGTTAGATAACTCCTTAGAGTATGTGGTTTGAATAACCATAACTTTGTTAGAATAAGATGATGATTCCTTGAATGTTTTGTCTAGGAGTGAGAGGATTTTCATAAACTGGATGACTCAAATAATAGTGGACCAAGCTCATGCCACCCTACGAACATAGTTTCACAAACCCACAATAACTCCAACACCTAGTAATGAGTCATTAGATATACCTCCCAATGGTTAGCATGACTATCATAATTAGGATGAAATAAAAGGATATCAGTCATATTATGCTCTAATGTAAGCTCTATCACTTATAGATTTCATCCCTATAATATCTATAACAAGGGAACCTCCACACAAAATGGAAACCTCGTCACATGAAGATAACTTTTTTTTTCAATGTGATACACTTGGAGGAACCCTACTCTGATGTTTAATATGATCATAATATGAGTTTCCACAAATAACTTGGGAAAGAGAGGTCTCATGTGCCAGAACCAAAGATGCAGGTTATAGTGGGTACATGATCAAACCTAATATTTTGGTCATGTCACTTTAGAGAACATAAATATAGATGAGATCCTTGGTAAATCACTCCAACGTGCCTAGAAAAGACATGGAGGTGTCCCAGAACCCTAAAATAGTCACCCATGCCCAATTTTGTTTACACAACCCCCTTGCATGGGTTCGATTATCTGATCATCCCAAGTAATTGGGATTTCCGGAATGACTTGTACCATTGGAAAAATATTATACCTTTACTTCTACACAAACCTTGGTCTTATTCACCTCAAATGACTTGGCTCATAAATCACATGTCCTAGAGAAACCCCACATGAGGAAGCTCCAACCTCTGGCACACAAGTATGACATTCTGAAAGAGCTAGAAATTGATCCATCCAATCTATCTATCCCCAATGCATTCCATATTTCAAATAACATAAGGATTCACTTATTATAACCCTCTACGTCCCATAGGATTTTTGATTCAAAGGTTGTTGCAGTCGTTATTTATCAAGTGGTGACCATGTTAGTAGAATACCATGTCTCTATATTGTTCACTAACCTAGACCAGGAAGAAGATAAATTGGTAAACATTAGGACCTTGTATGTTTCTATTAGACTCAATAATATCAATTTCTTGAGGTTATTAATTGATAATGGCTTCAGCATCAACCTCATCCCAGTTATAACCCCCTGATTTTTATTAAATATTAAAGGGTACTTGTCTCCCACAAAGTTGATCATTAAACGGTATGATAAGAATGATAAAATACATATCAGGAAGATAGAAATAAAATATCATTTTGGGGATCTCACATATGATGTTTAGTTTATATTTATCTAGAAATAATCCACATATAATGTATTTCTTGGAAGGCCTTGGATCCGAAGTCACCTGTTAGTGCCATCAATATTACAACAATGTCTGAAATACCCCATCAATGAAATTTTCCTTATACTAAATGGTGACAACACCGCCTTTGAGACTTTTGTAGCATCATATACTAAAGAATATTTCTATAAAAGGGGAGTAAAACAACTAAAGGTGGATGATGGTATACAGGTTACAACCCCCAGTGCATTGGGGACCGCCCCTGAAAATCCATAGAGTATGATTGATAATGACTATGTGCTCCCTATAAATCTAGTCGAGGTATTAAACCTTGTCCTATAGATTTGAGTTCCTCCAATCCCTAGATACAATGTAAAACAAAATTAGTTCTAGAATCTCTCTATAATGAATTTAGTATTAGGGGATGATAATGTATGTTCTCATGGACACTCTCACTCTAATAGTGACAGAGTTTCCACCATATTATCATCTTCGTCTAGAAAGTCTACATGGACTCAAATGTTGAGGAATATGAGTATAACCTTAGGAACTCCACTCCTGTATTTGAAGAAGTTGTCTCCACTACCATTGATAAGCCTCGACATATAAACATAGGAGTATAAGAAGATCCATGGCCTACATGGATTAGTGTTTCTATTCTCATCGATGAGAAAGAGATATAAATCACATTTATAAAGAAACATTGACATGTGTTCACATGGAACTATATAAATATTCCAATTATGAATCAAGATGTGACTATGCATCATATTGGTTTACCCAATGAGCATTAAGGCTTTCATCTTGTAGTTGAGAGGATACACCCCTCTCATGCCACTATTATATAAGTAGAAGCTAAAAAGTTGATCAAATCTAACATTGTATAAGAAATGAAAAAGCCAATATGGATTTCAAACATTTTACCTATTAAGAAAATTAATGGGTACATTAGGATCTTCATAGATTATAAAGTCTTTTATCGGCATTTCCCAAAAGAAAATTTCCCATTTCCAATCTTGGATCTCTTGATTGATGTGACTTATAGATTCCAGGCCTTTTCCTTCATGATTGGGTATTTAGGGTAAAATCAAAAAAATATGGTCATTGATTTCATACTACCCCATGGGGTATTTCTTTTCAAGGATAGGCACTTTGGCCTGAAGAACATTGGCTCCACATTTCAACATGTCATGCATCATATCTTTAATCCATTCTTGGGATGGATAACTGAATATTACCACAACAACCTAGTTGTTAAATAATAAAAGATAATTTATCACTTCATGGATCTTTAAAAATTCTCAAACAGGATGTCATATCACATTCAGAAGCTGAATCAGCTGATATGTTCTCTCAAGGTAACATCAGGTAAGTTTCATAGATTTGTGGTATATCACTGTGGCATCAAGGTTTACCCAGATAAGACTAGTGATATTTTAGCAGTGTCACCCCCCATAAATCTAAAAAAACTGAGGGGATCTATGGAAAAGAACCAACGTTTAGTGTTTCATAGCCAATATGATTTAAAAATCTCTCCCCTTCACTAGGATAATGAAGAATTTAATCATCTATCAATTGGACAATTACTACAAATAATCCATTGAAAGTCTCAAAAATTACATACTGCACCCACCCATCCTAATGCATTAGATTTAAGGGGGGTGAAACATCTTGTACATGGATTCCATGGAAAACTTATTTAGTTCCCTCTCCACATAAAAAACAATGTGGGGATCAAAAAAAATCTCTACTAATTCAACCATAAAATTCTAGAAACTGAGACCCAATACTCTGATGTTGATAAGAACTTCCTTTCACACGACTTCATAGTTCAAAAGATTATGTATTACTTTTAGCACCACGATGTTCATTTTGTCTCTCATATTGATCTTCACAAGTAAAATTTTGTCCATCCAATGTTTGCCGGGCTCTCGGCTCAGTGGTTGTTCATTCTTCTAAAATATGACATTCAGTTTGTATCATAGAAATTGGCGAAAGGGATATCCTAGGTTAATTTCCTCACAACACATCTTACTCCAAAGAATACACTGGTGGACATTGAGATTCTGGATAAGGAGGTATTCTTTTCCAATGAAACTCACTGGACATTGGTGGTGTATTTATATAGAACCTCCCATATTCCTATTAGTAGAATTATGGAAAAACTGAAGCATAAATAGGTTGGAATATGGATTGTATTTGTCTATCCAGACAAGTTAGTTTTTTCGTACTCTTTTTCACTATCTGAAGGATGCGTGAATAATGTAGAAAAATAACAATCCATCCTTACTATCTTATAAATATCCCTATAGCTACAAATATCCTTCTTGAATATCAAATAGGGTTTGTAACTTTTGATAAAGTAGATAAATGGTTAATATGACACAAAAAAGGAATAACTTCCCCTCCCACTAGATATATTAGGGGAATAATTGTAGAAATCCTTTTTGATCCCATATTGTGTCACATTCCCCGATCACAAAATGCTCATGCCGAAACGTTGGATAATGCAGCCACCTAGTAGACCTTGATCAGGAGGAAGAAACATTCCATACCAATCATCAAAAAATTGTCACTTCGATCATCATAAGTGATATGAGGGAAATAAATCTAGTTAGTGCTTCCCCAAAGACTAATAAACTGGTGTCTATCCCTAGATGGATGGATCCCATATTCAGTTATCTATAAAATGGGTCTCCCCCAAAATACCGAGCCACAAGGGAAGAGGTTTGACACCATGTAATGAACATTTTTCTATCAGACCATCCAAATGAAAAACAATATATCTACATGAGAGACTTTGATGGAATCCTCCTCAGATTCCTAGAGGAAAGATATATTATCTCTTTCATGGATGAAGTACATGTAGGCTCCTATAGTTTTCATTAGTCTAGGACTGGGCTCTCCCACCAAATTAAGAGGATTACTTCCTACTAGAAAACCATGATACAAGACTATGTGGAGTTAGCCAAGAAATAGAATGCATATAAGATCCAGGAAAACATCATCTATAAACACCCAGAATTGCTACATATAGCTAAATATTCATGTTTGTTTACTACTTGGGGAATGGATTATGTGGGTGAATATCCCTAGCCACAACTAAAAAATTCAACTACATCCTAACTACCACTAACATAATTTTTATGTGGGATGAGGAATTTCCCCTCAAAGAACTTGGGATAAATAATATGATCACAAAGTTCTTAGTTACTCACACAGTATTGATGGACAACAGTACCAAATTCTATTCTACAGAGATAAAAATTATGATATGTGTACAATATCGAGTCCAAACTCCCATATCTCTATCATGTAGTGGGAAATGGATAGATAGAGGAGTTAAACAAAACTCTATCAAATATATTCTAGAAGATGGTTAAAAAATAAATTATGTCCAAGTAGGACAATCTTATCCATGTTTTATGGGCCTACCATACCACCACAGGTACTACTGCACAAGAAACACCACACTCATTAGTATACAGAACCAAGGTAGTGTTTCACATAGAATTCCAACTGCCTTCACTCCGAATAGAAATTTAAAAACAGCTCTTAGATTTTGAGTAAACAAAAAAAAATGGATGAATTGAAGCAACTTCGTGAGAATAGGTTGTGTACATTGCATAACCTTGAGGTCCATCATAATCATGTCTCATAATCCTTTAATAAGAAGTATCTTCTCCCTTTATTACTCTAATGATAACTAGTATTCTCTCTCAAAACCTCAATGATACTAGGTATGAATCCTCCAAATAAGGAACCTAAATAGGAAGGGCCTTACATCATACATAAGGTATATCAAAATAGATCTTAATCATTATACACTATGTATTGGGAGCGTGTTACCCCACCCAAAAATGTAAGATTTCTCATGAAATACTTTTAATAACTATCATCAAATGGGAATCCACATTGGTGTAAATCTCAAAACTCGTTTGGGTTACATGATGTTAAACTATATGGGGAAGTCCTAACAATGGGACTTTAAAATTCATGGTGTCTCACATCCTGACCAAAATATTTTAAACTATACTGAAATGTCATGGATACATGACACTAATCTATGTAGAACACGTCCTAACCAGATGTAGTTATACTGAATGGCTGAATTCCTCACTGCATGATATTAAACATCAGGGAAAATAACATGTCACTAACTACTCACCATACATGATCTAGATCTATGCGAAGGAAGGATGAAATTCCCTCATCCTCGTATGAGAGCTAGATCCACCTAGGGAATCCATTTTAACTATGAACTATGTGCGACTTGATTCCTATCATCAAGGGATATGTAGTGATTCCCAAACTGCAACTCTTGAGCCCAACCACAACATTCCTTTTTCTTTCACATTGAGTTATTAATTTCTTGTCTCCATGAAATTAAAGTGAACGGGTTTCCAAAACTACTTATGAATTAATTTTTATTTTTGATGTGATGCATAGGGACTCCTTGATCCAATATCTTTTTCCATCCACCACATGATATAAAATATACATATCCTATTCTTAATTATCTAAACATAGTGAGATGAATTTTACCCATTCTTTATTTCTCACATAGATAATAACTCACGTGAGGTTTGGAATTTTAGTAAGGGATTCCCAACATAAACAAGGCATAGAAGCACGTGACAAGCTCATCATGGTCCTGAATGAAATAACATAAAATTCATACCATGAGTCCTCACTGCATGATGTTAAATTTTAGGGTTTATGTCCTTTGCATGACATAAAACTGTTCATCCCTGTGAACCTCTTTTGAGATGACCACTATTGTTGGTGTTGGTCTCCTCCCACACCTCCATTATAGAACTATGTATGGATTTATTCTCATTTTTAATGTGATACGTAAGGATTCCTTGATTCTAATATAGTTCCATCCACCACATGATAAAAATATTCCACCTCTCTTCATATAATCTAAACTTATACAAGAAATTATTTCCTCGAGAACTACATTTGGCTCAATTCCTATTACAACAGGAAATTTAGTGACACGCAAATTTCCATCCTTAGGACTAGGAATAATTTCCCTTTTCAGGTCTAGGATCCAACTTACTTTCTACAAAGATGTAAAACTACACATTTCCTCAATAATTATGTGTGTCTTGATTCCTATCATCATAGTATGCATAGTGAAACCTAGATCTCCAATATCGGGCCCATCTACAACAATCAATAGAAAAAATGCCCACATATGTATATAGCTCGTACTTGCATAGAGAGTTTCTCATCCAAGAACTATGTGTAGATTGATTCCATTCGTCACTAGATATGTAGTAATTCCTAGTTCTCCAATATGGGGCCTGACTGTAACAACCGATAAATAAATACATCTCAACTCCACATGGATTGATTCAAACAAGTTTATTTTTGTAACAAAGGCGCCAGATCTTTGTATGTATTTATTTTCCATGCAATATATCATGTAATAATTTTTTACATTGGTTCCCATATCATTATAGCATGATGTTAAACTAAAATCCAAACATCAAGGCTGCATGATATTGAAACTACACTAAGAACATCCTTACCACAAAATGATAAACTACATGGAGAATTTATTTACTTTATGACATAAACTATAGAGAAAATGTCCCCACAACACAATAATAAAATGTGTAGTCCATCACCCCCTTTTTATCCCCTATCAAGAAACAAAAATATCCTCAAACCAGTTATATAGATTAAGGGATGATTACGTGATATTTTAAAATTACCTAAATATATAAATCATACTTCATGTATTGAGTGCTTCAAGTATTTGAAAACATCCATGGACCTTGGGAAAGATACACAAATTTAAGTGACATTTTTTGACTATCAATGTATGAAAATGGCTCCTACATATGTGCCTATGGTCTTCACCCAAATGTTTCACTCTAGAAAAAGGTTTTTCTAAAACTTTTGGGGCTTGAAATCATTTTGGGAGAACTCAAAAACTCGGTAGGATCTAAAAAACTCTAGGTATTATTGTTCCATATCATTAGTCATGATCTGATATCTTCAGTCCATGATATACAACATTTTCATCCCCCAGTCAGAAGGATGTTAGGGTACTCTTTACTCTGTGTATCCTAAAATAGGATCTTTTTTATCATTCCCATATTAGGTCATTGTTCTTAATGACCCTAAACTTCCTTAAATATTAATAATATCTTTATGACCATAAAATATAGCCTATATTGGTCTAAATTGCAAGAACATAAACTTATAGTTGAAGAGACACAGAACTTCTTAGGTTGAAAACACTAAAAGGGTGGCCTAAGAAAAATTCATGTATTCACTTGCTAAACTCATTGTCTCTATTGTTTATGAAAAAATTGGGGCACAAATAAATAAGGAACAAATCTCATAGGTTCAACACTATATCTTTAGTAAATGATATTTTGTGATCAATGGACCCCCTAGTTTAGGAAAAAGTTGGAGTAATGATTTTTCACATCTTCTCACCTTGATAATAGGATTTCTTAGTGGTGGAAAAATTTTATAGTGCTAAAATCCTTCTTGGATATTAAACTTTTTGGAAGTAAAACTTCATGATTTTGGTGCCTTTAATTACCATAAACCTTCCATGGCCCATGGAATGTATAGTCATCTTCAAGGGGCCCTTTTCTTGACTATGCATTTATGCCTATAGATCCTCCATATGAGCTTATGGCCATCAGCTAAGTTCATCACTCAACATAAATGGATTTTCAATCCTTGTGATCTAGGACATCACTGAGGAGGAACTAAAAACCTCATTTTGATCTAAACTACTCTAGGTATTATTGTCCTATATCATCCACCTTACCTGATCATTTTGGACCATGACTTAAATTCTCCATACCTAACTGTCTAAGTGGATTTTACATCCTCAAGATTATGTCACCATGTTTTGTACAGTTTATAGAGTCCAGAATGTGACATTTCATTCTTGAACCTTTGATCACCCATGCCTCGTGATTAGGAACCATTGGGATTAAAAAACGAGCTTCAAAATTCAAGAGTTGAACTACCCTATAGTTCCTGGACCATTTAAGGATATCTTTCCCCTCATACCTAACCACGTCATCTGGATGTTTGAGTATTCAGAAATATTTCATGTCCCTCATAAATGAGGTAAAACTATCTTTTCCTGACCATAATACTGACATATAAGTGTCTTGACCCACAAACTAAATCAATATCCTTTTTTCTAGAAAAGATTTTAAATCCTTTTGAGCCCTAGAAACACCATGATAAAACCCAACACCTCAGATTATTATGGGTCATCCCTCATATGTCTACCCCATCCCATATTCATAGACTGAAACTTTTGGGTTATGAATTAAATCACCCATATTCCCACTATCCAGATGAATGTAGCATCCCTAGAATTTCTCCCCCAACTAATATTACTGTAATAAAACCTTCCATTGCCCCTGGAAAAGAGTAGAGACACCTCTATGTGGAAATTATACCAATTCATAAGGGCTCTGACCCACTAACAAGAGGTATCTCCTACATGAAATAAAATATATTTTATCCTCATGGGACTCAGAAGAACCATGGTAGAAATAGACACCCCAAAGTGTTTTCGGTCGTTCATTGAAATAATGCACCATATTCCATGATCATCAATTAGGTCTGAGCTAAAATCCCCTAGAATAAATCAATAGAAGTTTCAAGATAAAGACCATAAACTATAATTATAGATTATCTGAGATAAAAGGCCCTAAGATACAAAAATAAAAGGACTTAGTAGGAATACCCAAAAAAATCAATATATGGTCCTAGTTAAAAGTCCCTAAACCACAATGATAAAAGTTCTAAGCTAAAAGACCCTAAATTATTGTAATAGAACATCTGAGCTAAAAGGAACTAAACTGAATTTATAGAAGGTCTGATCTAAAATACCCTAAAATAATTATATAGAAGTTCCATGCTAAAAACCCTAATCTACAGTGATAGAAGGATAAATATAAAAGAACCTAAAATATAGTGATAGAAGGTCCAAAATAGAAGACCTTGAACTAAATTGATTGAAGGTCTGATCTGAAAGACCCTAAAACTACATCATTGTAGAAATATAACCTGTATAAGTTTTAAGGCCCACTATGTGGTGTTAGAAAAATTATAGTTGTGATCTCTAGGATTATCATATTTGTAAAAAGATATTGTTCTCTACATATGTGAAATATATTCTACCTATTTATCCTTATGAAAATTAAGAGATATTAAGATAACATTGATAGATACATCATTAAGGAATCTCGTGTTGGTGGTAATTCATGAGTACTAATTAATGGATAATTTGTTAGGATTTAAAATTTTAAATCCATAAATTTAGGTCAACATGATATTAATTAAAGGATGGCTATCATTGAAAATTATCATAATATTGGATCAATGAAAAATTCATGCACATCATGAATAAAAAAATTAGAGAATGAATATAATGTTTAAAAAATTATTCATTGATAAAGTGTGAAATATGAGGATTATCCACATTTCATATTTTCTCTGAGAGTATCCAAATAAATAGGGTACACAGAATTATAATAAGATCTGATATTCAAAGTTTTCCAGTTTGAAAATAGTCTAAATAGAAGATTCAATTTAATGATAATGTGACACTCACCCCACCAATTCTACTTTATCCCCAGGGAAGAGAGCCTAAATTAATGTATTTATTTCCTCAACTCACTTGTGAGTAGTTTCCAATGAGAAAGAAGTTGTTGAAACGTCATAAATAAAGATATCTATGATTTCCTCCCACCTCTATATTTTTTTAGTCCTTGAATCTATTTGGGATTGTAGTTTAGATATTAGCCTGTGACTCTAATCGAATGCCTCTGATTACTCATTCATGTACTCAGTAAGGGGTGCCTCATCTAAAAAATCATATAAGTACATCTCATTAGAGGCGAAATCACATTAGTTATGGAAAATTTGTTTTAGGATTTCATATAATATCTTATGATCAAATCAATCTGACCCCATGTCATTGAACAGCTGATGAAGGTGTTCCCTTGGTCATGAAATGGTTCCAAAGTTGTCACAGTGATAATGGAGTGAATGTAATTCCAGATTGTCCTATGTTTTGTACGAACCTCTGTGACTGTAGGACAAGCATTATAGAAGGAGGGATATATAACTAAGTTGTCATGGAAGTTGGATAGTAGGCTTCACATATCACCACTTGAGTAGAGGGGTCACTCATTACTTGTGTTTTTCATTTTATTTCCTCAACAGATTCACTCCCACTATTGGGAGAGTCAATGATTGGAATAGGTATCTTCCTTGAAGTCTCTCCCAAGTCTTGAATCAAATCCATTGTTTCCATAGATAGAGGGGTTGGTAAGGAAAAAGGAAAATCCACATGATGAATCATCCAGTTTAACATACCATATGGGTAAACTGGTACCCAGGCCTAGGCATAATCTTATGTAAGGAACGAGGGAGAACCGTCAAGTGGAATAATGATCACCTCATCAGTATCTTCACAAGCCCACATCATCCAAAACCAGTGTATGATATAATAGTGTCTCTCTCCTTACACACTATCCAAAGGAAGAGGGGAGACCCTTTAGGTACAACTAAACCTAAGGGAGAACCGATAAGCGGTATATATATAATAGATTATATACTCTTCTATCATAGCTATAAGAACCCCATTCACAAGAGAGATCATATATGACAATTCATCAAGGGAAAAAATATTTTTATGAATAATAGAGCCTGTTGATGAATGGAAAGGGTTGAAATAAAATCTTTCAGATTGGATCAATGCATCTATAACCTCATCATGGATTATCGACATAGCCCCAAACCCATATATGTTCAATTGTCTGGGATGAGATAAAGAATCAGGGATCATAGTGGAATTTTAATATTCATAACAATGAAAATGATCACCTATCCAACAAAAACAATTAATGTATGATAGATCCTATATGGTGTGTTTCCATATTTAATGAGGCATAAGATTTGGTAAAGGCAAGAAAGGACGAACACTACCAAATTGAGGTGTTTCCCTTCTGCTAGTCACTCCGCCATCACCAACATACAGACATGGATCCCTGAATCCACATCCTCAATTGGGAAAAGCATTCTATTAAAAAACATGGCCATAAATCCCACCAGTATAAGGCTGAGAGAGATACTTAAAGTCACTTTATATCCCCACAAATTAAACACTCAAGCATCTAAAATGGCCCAACATGAGCCAACACAATTGCATACCTATTGGGAAGGTAACCATTGTGGGAGTATGGAAGTTGTTCTGAACCTATTGTGATAAAGGAATATAGTGATCCAATCCATGAATGAAATGAGTGGGCACATCACCAACTCCTTCTATGGATTCACCCTCAAAATGATGAGTATTTCTTTTGAAAAAAATTTAATCCTACATAGGATCATCCCAAAAATATACATTAGAGAGTAACTCATCATATATCTCATCGATGGGGGGAATCCCATACAGTAGGTAGATGTCTCATAGATTGATCCCATTTCACCATGTGAAAATGGAATGTTTCAGTGCCAGGGCATCAATGGTTGAACAGTTCACAAAAAATGTTAGGATGGCGAAAGATGAAACATTAAGAAATCCACCTAGATTCATAAATATTAACCTTGTATGACTTGTTATCAAACTCTAAACTGCTTTTATAGACCCATAAGGGTCATTCCCATTCATCATAAAAATTATCGAAGGGACAAAGATCACATTTTGATATCTATCCACTACATGGGTTGTTCCGAGAAGAAAAAAGTATAGTCAAGTAATTCTGAGCAATAGGATGCTGAGGGAAATCATATCCATCTGGACCTAATTGAGATTTTTCCAACATATATGCCAAACCCAATGATTAAGATTTGATGATCCAATCTTCTTTCTTAATTTTCATATTAATATGGTTAGAAGAAGATGAAACCCAGTGGGATGGAATATTGATGTATGAATGAGGGATGACAATATCATCCATAAACCTGAACTCAAATAGAGGAAGCTTGTGAGATATTGGATAATATTGAATCTTAGATAAGATGAACCTCTAGAATATCTCATTATCATAATTCAAAAGTAATAGGGTTCATAATTAAAGTTTCTAGAAATCATGGCCCTCTGATTAGCCACAGCGGAAGAAGATCATTGAAAACTAGAAGTCATGTAAACAGAAGTAAGTGGCATATATAAAATAGATAAAATAAAATCATGTAAAATCAATGGAATAAACCTTCATCATCATGCACATCACATGAATCAACATAGAAATTTGAGAATCACCTAAGGGGTTCAACAATAACCTATCCCACAAAGATCTTACAAGGCACATAAACCCGTAAGGCATTGAAAATTTTTGTCTCCACAAAGACTCATGATCCCATGAACTTGTCATGGTTAAATGAAGTGAAAAAAATATTCAAAGGATCATGAAATAAATCCAACCAATCTGACAGAACCCCAAATAAAATCATGCTTCTCCATGTCAAAATTTTAAGTAATTATTAAAGGGAAAGTGAACATTTGGTTCAAAGAGGCACCTCAGCAAAAGTGGTCTTACAGAATAGTTCTATAAAAAAAGTATCACAGAAGGTTCACATGGTAAGTTCTTACAAAATGTTCTTACAAAAATGGTATGTGATGGGATCAGGGCATAATATCTATGAATATTGAGTAGCCGATGAATGGTTTTGATCTCTACTCACCTATATATGGGGCATTCCACAGAATACCAAGTGTCACCTAATATACCAAACATCACCCAATTCAACAGTTTGTCATAATTCCAAAGGATTATGTGGTAATTTAATTTCCTCATAACCTTTTCCATGTCCTCATAGATGTCTCTCATGAGGGGGGGGGGTATTTGTTGATGCCCTCCAAATGAACATCATCAAATTAACAAAGGAAGAAATACATGAATATGGGTACTATGTTCCCTTCAAAATAAATGGAAGAATAATGTGGCTAAGATTTGAATATCTCATGAACCTTTAAGGTAAATTTGATCCCTTGACAATAATCAGGTCAGGAAAAGGCACTATGCATATGTAATAGCCTACAAATGGCCCCAGGAAGTCCCTTTGAAAAATTATTTCTGCTCTCGTGAAGGTTCCCGAGAAAATAAATGGTTGTGAAAAGGTAGACAGATAAGATTACCCAAGTCATTCATCTTTCCAACTGGTGGATTCCCAACAAACCATCCTGAATTATTTTTAAAATAAGAGGAAAATATCCAGAATTGGGGAGTCTCTTATAGTCATGAATCTCATGTGAAACATCACTATTTAGGATAATGATTTTCCTAGACACCATTAAAACAAACTCCCATACTCCCCAACCATTAAAATATACAAAGAAAATAAATAAGAGGAATTTGGGAGCCTCTCAATGTCATAAAATTCAAGTGATGTTCCTCGGGCGGTCTCCAATACTTTTCATTTGACAGCTGGGTCCCAGTGATAGTACAAACATCACACCCTAACAAGGTCGTCAGGTCCTGGCCTGCCAGGTACCACCAGTTTCCCCGTAGACATGTGGTCCCCACCCAAGGGTCCACCCATATGCCTGAACTGGTCATCTGACTAATGACAGTCCCCACATACCAAAACATGTCCTTTCCAGTGTTCTTTTTTCCTCACGTAAACACACCCTGGGAAACTTCCCATAAGGTCACCCATCCTGATCACTACTCCATGCCAAGCACGCTTAACGATGGAGTTTTAGTCAGACTGGATCCTAAAAAGGAAGGTACACCTTGTTGAAATGAGTCATATCATTTAGTCATTTAACACTTCAACCAGTGGATTCCCAACAAACCATCCCAATTTCATTTTAAAATAAGAGGAAATTATCCGGAATGGGGGAGTCTCTTACAGTCATGAAGCTCATGTGACACATCACTATTTAGGATAATGATTTTTTGGGACACCATTCAATCAAACTCACACACTCCAAAACCATTAAAATATACAATGGAATTAAATTAGAGGAATTAGGGAGCTTCTCATAGTCATAAAATTCTTGTGATGTGCCCCAGGCAGCCTGCAATACTTTTCATGTGACAACTGGGTCTCGGTGACAGCACAAACACCCCACCTTAACAAGGTCGTCGAGTCCTAGCCTACCAGGTAAAACCAGTTTCCCCGCAAACATGTGGCCCCCACCCAAGGGTAAACCAACATTTATGAATGGGTCATCTGACTAATGACAGTTCCCACAATCCAACACATGTCCTTTCCAGTGTTCTTTTTTCCTCACTCACACACACCATGGGAAACTTCCCATAAGGTCACCCATTCAGATCACTACTCTATGCCAAGCACGTTTAACTATGGAGTTTTAATCTGATTGGATCTCGAAAAGGAAGGTGCACCTTGTTGACGTGAGTCATATCATTTAGTCATTTAACACTTCAACTGGTGCATTCCCAACAATCCATCCCAAATTCATTATAAAATAAGAGGAAAATATCCAAAATGGGGGAGTCTCTTATAGTGATGAAGCTCATGTGACACATCACTATTTTGGATAATGATTTTCCTAGACACCATTCAAACAAAATCACATACTCACCAACCATTAAAATATACAAAGGAATTAAATAAGAGGAATTTTGGAGCCTCTCATAGTCATAAAATTCATGTGATGTTCCCCAGGCGGTCTGCAATACATTTCATGTGACAACTGGGTCCCAGTAACAGCACAGACACCCTGGCTTAACATGGTTGTTGGGTCCTGGCCCGACAGGTACCACCAGTTTCCCCACAGACACGTTGTACCCACCCAAGGGTCCACCCACATTCCTTAATGGGTATTCTGACTAATGACTGTCCCTATATGCCAACTGATTCCCTTTCTAGTGTGCTTTTTTCCTCACCCACACACACCCTGGGAAACTTCCTAGAAGGTCACCCATCCTGATGCCAAGCATGCTTAACTATGGAGTTTTAATCAGACCTGATCTCTAAATGTAAGGTTCACCTTGTTGACATGAGTCATATCATTTAATCATTTAACACTTAAACCAGTGGATTCCCAAAAAACCATCCCAAATTCATTTTAAAATAAGAGGAAAATATCCAGAATGCTGGAGTCTCTTACAGTCATGAAGCTCATGTGACACAACACTATTTAGGATAATGATTTTCCTAGACACCATTAAAACAATCTCACACAATCCCCAACCATTAAAATATATAAAGGAATTAAATAAGAGGAATTTGGGAGCCTCTCAGAGTCATAAAAATCATGTGATGTTCCCCAGGCGTTCTGCAATACTTTTCATGTGACAACTAGGTCACGGTGACAGCACAGACACCCCGCCTTAACATGACCGCCAGGTCCTGGCCCACCAGGTACCACCAATTTCCCCGCAGACACATGGTCCCCACCCAAGGGTCCACCCACATGCCGGAACGGGTCATTTGACTAATTACAGTTCCCACAGGACAACACATGTCCTTTCTAGTGTGTTTTTGTCCTCACTCACACGCACCCTGGGAAACTTCCAAAAAGGTCACCAATCCTGATCACTACTCCATACCAAGCACACTTAACTATAGAGTTTTAATCAGACTGGATCCCGAAAAGTATGGTGCACCTTGTTGACATGAGTCATATCATTTAGTCATTTAACCCTTTATCATTAATGGGTTTTACAATCACCCCCCCCCCCCCAGAGCACAACGTCCTCGTTGTGGGCCCTACATATCAACCCAGGCAGTGCACCGCACTTAAGGCTGGGTACCACCACTGATACCAAATGTGAGAGCTGGGTCCCAGTGACAACACTGACACCCCGCCTTAATATGGTTGTCGCATCCTGGCCCGCCATGTACCACTAGTTGTCATGCTGACAAAGGGTCCCCACCCAAGGGTGGGTGACTGTCCCCAAGGACAACACATGTGCTTTTCAATGTGCTTTGTCCTCACTCACACACACCTTGAGAGTCTTCTCAGAAGGTCACTCATCCTGATCACTACTCCAAGCCAAGAACGCTTAACTATTGAGTTCTAATCAGGTAGGCTCCCAAAAAGGAAGGAGCACCTTCTTGACATGAGTCATATTATTTAGTCATTTAATCCTTTATCATTCAGGAGTGTTACATTTCAAGACCAAAGAGACATGTTTACCTCATCTCATGAAAGCCCTATGGCTTTTCATCCATCTTGTGGAAGGGCCTAGGTAATATCTACTAAACCATATGACACCGCTTTTTCACCATAAGAATAAGTGGATTTATTTTTCTATGAAATGATCACACATCTCCAAAGAACCCTTTTTTGGCCATGTGATGCATCATCGAGAGGTAGTTTGATTATCCTCGATAACACCCAAACAATCTCACGAAATCCCCAAAATTTCTAACATAAATTAATGAAATCAAAAGGGGGTGGAGTTGGAATCCTTACAAAATCGTAAAAGTATCATGAAATTCTTAGACTATCCATAGCATGGTCTCGCAAGAACCCTTGACAATTCAGCCTAGTCCCATGAAGGCCCATTGAAAGCCATCCATGTCTCAGAGAAATTCCTAGAAAACTCACCCGATATCACATCAAGAACTTCTAGAGGTTCCCTTTTCTCTCAAAGGCCCATTAACATGTCAACATGGAAACATGAAATTACCTTTACATGTATTGTTGATTCAACAAATCTGCATTAATTGGAAATAATCCTACAAAAGAGTCATTGACCGAATGATCATGTAGTTGTTGAAAATAGGGTAATGCCATAGAGAAACCTACATGAGGACCTCATGAAGAAGAATGATGCAGAGGCCCTCCACCGACTTCATCTTGGATTCATGTGATATGTTCCGTGGAAATTATTGAAAACCTACTGTGGTAAGGTCTATAAATCCCCCACCCTTGTAGGAAAAATTCACCACTACTCACTGGACAAAGGGTTTCCCTTTTTACATACATATAGACCAGTATACATAAGAACTAGAGTAGATTTATTAGATCTATTGATCTCAGAACCAGAACGATTCTCATTAGGTAATACTCTATGAAAAAATAAAGAACCCATGAAGCATGCATAAGAACATCGCATGATCTCTCATAGATCATGGAAAAGACCTCTAAAAGGACATCTAAAAAACATACCCCATATCTCTTATATCAAATTAGACTTAAAATAAACTAAGACAGAACAAATCTATGGAATTTACAATATAAAGGCTTGAACAAATAATAAAGGTGGGATACTTAAGAAAAAAAACATACACATTAACCCACATGTGCTTCACATGAACCACCTAGGACATGCGACAACACCAAGACATGTCTCCCAAACCTCATGATTCTCATTTGTTATACTATTTTGGTCATTCAATGTCCTACAAACATGTTAAAGAAAGTCACATTGTACCCCTTAGGAATTCCACTGAAGTCTTGATAACCCCTTCAGGCTCACTATTAATGCCTCACAATATCCTTAAAACATGTTTCATGATTCATATAACCACACCATCACATGTTATATGGGTCTCATGTTAGCACCCATGCATGTCGACTATCTATTGCGACACCCTCTCAGAACGCCATCTAGGTATTAGGATGCCCTCTAAACATATCTTCTAGGACATGATACGCCCTCCATGTCATGTCACACAAATACTCACGATGCCCTCCAATCATTTCATCTAGCTCTTGCGATGACACCCAGGCATGTCAGCCAGATTATGTGATTCCCTCTCGGAATCTCGGCTAAGATCATGTGATGGATGTTAGGATCAACCATCCATTTCTTGCGATGTCAAAACAGACAATCGAGGAATGTCAAGAAGTTAGTCAAGAATGCCAGGAAATCTTTCAGGATAGATAATCATGGAATATTATTTCTTAATAACTTTCCCCACCCTTAGTGTGAAATTCCCAACTAATGGGAAATGTCTGTTTGTAATCCCCAATATAGGGAACTATGATGACTCAGATTCCTTCAATAACCAAGATACATTGGACGCCTCTTTAAGGCTTGAGCTCTATATTAACCATCCAAAGGGTTGCATTAGTACATCATTCCTGAATCAATAAGTAGTGAGACTGATCATTTTCAATCCCTTGTTTCTCACACCAATCGTAACTTATTTGGGCTTAGGGAGCTGAAATGATCATATCATTTGCATCATAAGCTGCTACCAAAGCAAAGAAAACATTAGAGTGTAAGCTCCAATCAGCAGTATAATATGATATGTTCTACATATAGTGAAATATCATAATGTAATTCCCAATAAACTAAACTATTATAACTTTGATTCATGCAATAATCGGGATATGTAGGACACCTTCCTAAGCCTTGAGATCAAATAAGAATCCATTTTGATGCAAGCCCCATCTCTTTGACATTTCGACCATCACGACATAATCATTCCCATGGGCTATTCACTCTACCCATCCTTCAGTGCACTAAAAAATCAACTAAACTATGATAACTCTAATTCAAGCAATAACTAAGATACTTAGGACACCTTCCTAATTCCTGATATAAGATAAGAATCTATTTCTATATAATTCCCTTGTCTCCAACATATCGACCATAAGGACCCAATAATTTCCATGGTAATATAATTATACCTCATTCCTCCGTGGACAAAAAAATCAACCAAACTATAGTGAATCTGAATCCTACCAAAATATGGATATGTAGGATTCCTATTCGAGTGACATGATCTATATTGACATCCCCAAGATGTCTTAGTACACATGTTATTTATTAATATGCCGTAAGATTGGTCATTTTTTATTCCTTGTTTCTCTCACCAATTATAGTTCATGTGGTCTTTAGGAGTCACAAGGGACTCATAATTGACATCGTGAATCTCCACCAACCATGTTAGTCTTAGTATGTAAGCCTTAATGAGTGGCACGGTATAAATATACCTCATACAAGGGAATATACATTAGGGTGAGTCCTGAGGGCATGATTGAACTATAATAACTCTTATTCACACCATAACTTGGATATGTTGGACGTCTCCTCAAGCATCGATATCAAGTATATAGTGCATATGTTCCCTCACATATGTCTTTTCTATATGATGTTCATGTTCACAATTTTAATGAACAGTATGGGTTTTGATTCATGTAATAACCAATATACATAGTATCTCTCATAATGGATCAATCTCCTCCATAGAAAATTAACCACCTCCCTTCATTGTAAAAAATTCCAAAGTACCTATTTATAAGGCTTCAGTACATAAGAAGCTACCCATTACTAGGGAAACTAATAAAGAACCTTGGATACTTGTATATGGATTCACTAAGGAGATCCTTTTATTTTTCATATAGCATAGACCTAACCTATATATCGTTTTGTTAGGGTAATCAGCCTCATATTGTGATTAAGAATACATTCACTATCATATCATAGATCGATAGTAGATTCACAAAGTAGGAAACAATTCCACACAAAAAGGGTGTGATGAGCCCGACCTCCCATCATATTGACCAATGTGAGACTCCAAGTGTCGTCAGGTCTGAAACCCAATTGACCACCATCCTTTGGAAATCAGGTCTATACCCCATTATGGATGAAATAACCCTTGAGAATTTCTTTTAAGAACAAAAAATATGACCGGGTGTTATTATTTTTGCATGATCTGAGCCCCTCACAACCCACCATCGGTCCGAACCAAAGCAACCTCATTGGGGTTTTTAGATTGTCTCTTTCCTGATAAAACATATATATAGTTAGAATAGATAGAATATCCATTATAAATTTTATTACAATAAATATAATATATTTAATTTTATTAAACTACTTAACAAATTAAATTTAAATTATAAAACTCTAATTTTATAGAAACCTTTCACATAGCCATGTTTATAATATTTTTATTATATTTGTGTCATTACATATATTATCAATAAATAATTTTATTCAAATGTAATTAATATAATTATGTGGGTATATATTCCCATTTTAATAATACATATATTTATGTAATTTTTATTTTAAAAAATTAAATATAAAAAATTATGAATTGAATTTTTTAACTAGAAATGATAGTAAATATAATATTACTTTTTATTTTTTAAAAGTAATGAAATTATTTTTTATTTAAATAGATTTAGTTATAATATTTGTAAGTATAAATCTATGTTTTTATTTCGTGTATAATAATTATAAATTTATATAATTAACTCTATTTTTTAAGGTATAACTAGTATTTTTTAAATATAATTAATTGTTATTAATATTTTTATGTATAAAGTTTCTAGTATTATATGAAATTTGAATAATTTTTAATTATTAATATGTATATAATAGTAATTAATATTATGTATGAGTTCCAAAAAAATGTATGTGTATAGAATACATATATATATATACACATGGATAGACTCGCACATGAAATTTGTTATATAATGATATATTATATAAATAGTAAGAATATAATTTCAATATATTATATATTATGTTCCTCTTATTCTTAGAGAATTATATTGCCAAGAAAATATTTTTCATTAAGATTAGAGGTCCACCCACATATAATGAAATTTTGGTTGTAAATCGTTTAGTTTTTCAAATATTCAGACAAATGTGTTACTCTCCATGATGTCTTACCAATGATGTTGAGTTCATTGAAGATATAAATGAGTCTTTTTTGGGGGATAAAATAAATTCATTATGAATTTTATTTTCTCACATACATTTCGAAAACATAATTTTTAGAACTCATCATGTAAGGAGTGGAACCTCGAAACTACTTTCCCATGATATCATATATATTCAATTATGTTGATTGGAATTTAAAATTATATATATACATTAACTCCTTTTATTACTGTAATATTTGATATTAGTAACTATGTTTTCACGGAACACTCCCTTCATTATAAAATCATGGAATGAATCATTATTATTAATTGAAAGTATCAATAAATATTACTATATCAATTCATTTTAAAAAATGTTTCACATGTATCACTTTGAAATAAAAAATCTATGTACATTAAATATTTGATATCTATCTTTCAAATTAAAGATTAAAATTTCAAAATCCATTCCTTTACAGCTGCTTTAATATTTTTCATTTTCATATCTTCAAAACTAAAAATTTCAAATATAATATGAGATACCAAATTAATGATATTTCAATTAACTAATGACTTACTATAGCCAACATAGACTATTTTTTATAGAACGTTTAATAATTCTATCATGTGCATGTGAAATTTATGCATTTTCAATTTTATAATTTATCATGTACTAATATTACGTGTTTCAAACAAATTGATGGTTATATTTATATTTTTTACATCACATATTTGTTTTTATAGTTCCAATAATATTTTAAAAAAAAATTAAATTTCTACGTTGTTATTATGTATTGACTTCAACCATTTATATAGAATATTTTTTAAAACATATAATTTTTAATTCATGTTAACTAATTCAATAACATTTTTATGCTAACCCCAGTTTTTCATATTCCCAGGAAACATATAAGAGTAAAAAAATTACTATTTCTAATATTGTTATACAATTTATTTAGTAATGAAATAAAATATTTGAAATACTTCCATAACTATAATTTTTAGGCACCATTTGAGGTGTCTAAATTTTTTAGTAAATAAGTAAGATGTTCTATTTTTTTCTAATAAAATTAACTGATACATTTTATATGTACTGTGATAATATGTTTGAATTTTATTAAATATAGATATATCATTTCTATAATTAACTTACTGGTATTTACATAGAAAATATATGTATTCTTCATTTTACTTTTTAACAAAACTATTACATTGTAATTTTTTTATGTATCAATCATTTAGTTTTACTAAAGTAATTGAAATCTGTGTTATAATATGTTAAATTGGGATAAGTGTTAGTGAAAACCTTTTTTATATATTCACCAATAATATTTATAAATTATACATTATTAGTATGATCATTACCACTACATAATTTCTTCTATAATAAAATTAAATAGTTGAATTACTTCCATAGTTTTATTTTTTTAGTATTATTTTTTATATGCCTTTTTTGAGTAATTAAACAATATATTACCATAATATTTGTATTAATGATTCTACTGATTGTTAAAAACTACTGAATTACTATTTGATTTTTTTGTCTAAACACCTAATTATTAAAAATTGTTTTCTTATATTTACTTACACCAAATTATAAGATTTATTATAAAGTAAGAAGAATGGCTAGTTATGATATTATACAGAATTAAAACCCATATTAAAACAACTTATAATGTTTTAATTCATTACTATGATTTCAATAATTTTGATAATTTAGTTTATAAATTATTTTTATTTTATTCATTCACCTTTCTCATAGTTCCATTTTTTTGCTTTCAATTTTTAACATTATAAATTATATAGTGTCATTATTAAAATATCATTTAATATTTTATTCAAATTATTTTATGTATAATAGTTAAAAAAATATTTCATTTTCTTTATTATTCTATCTTCATTATAATATTTTATATAAAATATTTAGTAACTTCCCTTTAATTTTGTATATATATATATATAAACGTAATTAGCTTCATCTTTTATTTTAAAAACCACATTATTTTCAGAATAATGTTCTTTTTTCCAAATAATCAATGCTTACAATAATCTATTTAATCCCAATATCTGAACATGTGTGACATTTTGAAAGTGGTTCTGTATCTTTAAACATCATCTATATTTTTATTTTTCCATTTCATATATCCTATACTTAATTTTATAGTTATATCAATGTTTAATCACATTAAGTTTTAGTTGTATGGAATAATTATAACATTATATATCTTATGTTTATTAAAAATATATAAAATAAAGAACATTTGTTGAAGCTAATGGTTTATCTCTAAATTGAAATGAATATATCTAAAAGCCTTCAAATATTATAAATTTTGATAGGGTACCTCATAGAGTACAACATTAATGAAACATAATGTTATGTATCAAATGATTTGATACTCTCAATGATTCCATAAGACATTCATCCATCTAAACACTAAGGGGTTAACATTTTAATTATTTTACACATTTTCTATTTTTAACTAACTATTTCATGGGATTTAATTGATTTTATAGTTATATCTACAATTGTTATGCTTTGTAAGACATTAAAATGATATATATGAATCATAGGATTAATTTCATTGTGTGGATAAATTTATTTGGGAGAATCCCTATAACCTATATAAAGGATTCTAAGCCCTTAGGTAGTGTGTGTCCAATCCTCTTGAAAATAATTTACTCAAATATTTTCCCTCTTGAATTTCATCATTCATCATTTTTCACTTTCAGATACTAGAATATCATGAAGGTTTAAAGAACCCCATCCAAAGATTTTGGGTGATTCGTTATATACTTTTTATACATTTTTTATGGAGGAACCATTTCTTTACTCCATAGTGATAATCATAAAACATAGAAGGAATGCATTAATAATGGAAATTTGATGGTGAAAGTATATATGTTTTCATTTAAATTTTATTTGATTACCATTTTATATGAATGGTGATCATGGTTGAAGGTTTATCTTTCACTTTAACTACATGTATTAATAGTTAATCTATATCAAAATCCTTTTAGTTGTATCAGATCCTTTCCATGAATTTTGAATTGTGAAATCAATTAAGAAATGAAGTTTTTCATTATCATAATAAATATAGTTTTGTAAAATGTAAAATAAGATCTAGTAAAAAACTATTAGTTTTGCAAATTGTTTATAATATTATAATAGGAAATCATATTAAATGGTATGAATTTTAAGAAGTTACAAAAAAATAGTATTGTATCACCTATAAAATATCTATTCATATCATAGAATACCACTACCTATCATATTTAATGATAATATTATCGATCACATAGTAAAATTGATAATAAAAGCATTTATGCACCACAGTATGTCAATGAAATTTTTGATTGATCCGGAATCATAAAATATGATTCATTGTGAAATAAAATTTTTCCTTATTTTTAATTATGTGCTGGATTGTTATTTTTATAAATAATATACTTTAAGAATTTTTTTATGAAACCCTTAAAGATAAATATTCCATAATATTAAATGTTAATATTAATATTCCTTTTCAAAATTATATGGCGTGACTTATAATTTGTATATTTTTTATATATTAATAGATTTTTCTAATTTTTTAAAGTCTTACAAATTACAAAAAAGAAAAAATACAAAGTGATTATAATTAAAATTATTAATTGATAAAAAATTTAATTTTAAATGTTCAAGTTATAAGAATCATGTTAAGAAATTATTTAAATCCTATTTAAAGATTTTTCATAATTTATATGATAAAAGGTTTAAATAATATTAATGTGTGATTTATAGATTATGTAAAATGTTTACATATCAGAAATTGAAATATAAAATGTTTATTTTTTGTAAAATATTATTTATTAAAGTAAAATTACCGATAATGAATAATATGAAAAAGTACATCTTGAGAATAAATATAAATTATTTATATTTATTTATTTATTTAATGTCCATAATTAATTATATAATGTTTATAACTGTTTATTTATTAATTGTACATAAATATATATCTCATGTTTGGGAAATTAATAAAATGTTTATTTTTACAATTTATTTTGAATATTCATTCTTATAAACTATTTATGAAAACTGAATATTATGTATGATTTAATTTTAATGATTATAATATTCTTTCAAATTTTCAATCTATCACACCCTGAACATTGATTTTATTTTATTTTATGATTTCATTGGTTTTAAATTATTTTTCTCTATTTCGCGTTCAGTCTCGGATGAGATTTTTGAGTCTTCGATAAAAAGCGAACTTTTGGGTTCAACAACATTGGATGCGCGGGCAGAGTGCGACATCTCATGGCTTTTCCCATGCAACTGCATGGCCTTTTTCAGTTTTAAAGAATTAAAATAAATAGATATCATTTTAGTGTGGCTATAAATTTATTTTTTGGTTATTAGGAATTTAAATATTTTTATGAAAACTGAAATTTTTAATTTTATTATTATCAAAATAAAGTAAATACTTTTATTATTTTTAATAGTGTTTTAATAAATACTGCAATTAAAATTAATGCTTCATTTTATTTAATTTATTTGTTTTTGTTTTATTTTTATTTTTATTTTTATTTTTACTTTTGTTTATTTATTTATATTCCCTATCCTTTTGGCCTAGGGTTTTATCCCATAGCCCACTTGAGCACCGCACCCCCATCTCTCTCCCATGTCTCTCTTCTTCTCCCCTTACACCCTCCTAACCCTAGCCGCCTCCCCTCCTTCCCCTCTCTCTCTCTCACGTGACTCCCCTCCACCAGTCATTTCTGTGTTGCACTCTGCCTGTAAAGCTGCCCCACTCCACCTCCTCTCCCCTTCTCCATTGCAGCACTTAGCCGCAGCAGCACCAACCGGCACCCCAGCCAGCCGGCACCCTAAAAACTCGGCTCCCTCCTCCCCTTGCAGTGCACAACCCCGGTTTTCCCTGTTGCAGCGCCGCGCTCCGGTGCCTCGGCATCCTCCCTTCCTTTCCCATCGCTAACCCTAGCACCCTGTTCCAGCGACCCTGAACTCCCCCTCCTTCCCTTTGCAGAACCCTTCATGCCCCCACCCTCTTCCAGCCGGCACTGTCCCAGCAGCCTCTTCTCGCATGGCCGTCAGCCTTTGGGCCAGCCCCATAGACCTCCTTCTTCTCACACACCAGCCAGCCTGCGTACAACCTCCTTTCCTTGAGCTGAAAACCTCCAGAGGTGCTCTCCCTAGGTTTCTTTTATTTTTACTTTTACTTTCATTATTATTATTATTGTAATTATTATTGTTATTATTATTATTGTTATTGTTATTATTATTATTATTGTCATTATTTTTATTATTATTATTTTTGTATTCTTATTATTATTGTGATTATTATTATTATTATTATTATTATTATTGTGATTATTATTATTATTACTACTACTACTACTATTATTATTATTACTGTTAATAATAATAATAATAATAATATTATTATTATTAATCTTATTATTATTATTATTATTATCATTATTAATATTCTTTTTCTTATTATTATTTTCATTATTATTATTATCATCTTACTCTTGTTGGGTTATGTGTTTTAGTTGACGGTTGTTTTTTTATTGGTTGGTTTAGGATTTTTAGGAACCGTGGAGGGCGTTTTCGAGTGAGCCTGGTCTTCATGCCTTGCCTCTGAAGATTCCTTGTCGTCGCACCCCGATTCAGAGCGAGCGTTGTTTTCGTGTCATGTATCTGAGGTAGGTTCCCTTTACACTGCTTTTAAAATTTGAGTTACACTATTTCCTGCTATTTTCACACACTAACTGTTCAAAATAAATATTTTATTAATTCTAAATAAAGTGAGATAGTAGACGATAATTAATTTTTAATATAAGATAGTTAATCTTTAAATGAATATTTAGTGTCAAAAGAGATGTTTATTTTATACAGGATGCCTGAAATATTTTTTTGATGAGCAGACACCCAATAATGAAAGAATGCCCGTTTTTATTTTAAACATAATTCACGAAATGTAAAACATAGTTCTGGTTTAATGAGAAATTAATTCATTTGAAACATGAACAAGTACTTTGGTTCTTTTGAGAAGTTTCATGGTTGGCTCTTAGAGTTTATTTGGAAAAATAAAATGTTTTGGTTTGGTTTGGTTTATAAAAATATTTTCAGCCTGTGAAGTAGTGTTTTGGGGGTTCTTTAAATGGTTTTAAACTGTGGTTGGACTTATAAATAGGTTGTACTTTTTTAGAGTAGTTATTGTGATATGTATTGAATACCCGTTTGGCACTTTGTGGAAATTGATGAAAATGATTTGATAAAAACCTTCTTAGGATGACTCTCATGCCTTGGTTGCAATTGATTGTTTGGGATGTCTCGCTTAGAGGCTCCTGGGTACTTGAGTTGTTAAAGGAAAGAGGTTGTCTCATGGAGTGGCTTGGGGTGATGCTTTTTGTTCTTTATATATACATATATCTGATTGGATGCTCGGTTGGTATTGGTTGGATCACCCCCTTTTTAAACACTTGAAACATGGGAATCTGGAGCATTGAGAGAATATTCTAATAATGATTGCTGCACTGGTAGGTTATGGTTCTGACCAGTGGCTCATAGTAGGTGGATATATTGGGTTTATTACTATGGGATTTTCCCTCTACCTTCCTGAGAGAGGATGGTCGAGCGTATTGTGCATTTTGATTTCATCGTGACATATCGATAAGGATGATTTCTCATGTATTAGTGTCTTCTGGTTTATTCTCGATCTCTTAGGTTCACCCATGTGTATTCATCTTTTGTTGCTTGAAGTATTGATTATGATGCTCACATGTATACCTACATTTCCCTTGCTGTCTGTTTTACTTTTTTCATTTTTGGTGTATTTTTTTCCTTGGAAAGTGGTAAATTTCTTTTGATTAGGTTTCTAAAAATGGTTTTCAAATGAAAGTGTTTGATCCTCTCTGTACAAATTTGAAAATACAAACATCACTTTCCTTTTTCCTAAAATGTCATTGACACTAATGAATTGAACCCAAATTAAGAAATGGTTAAGGGAAATGGTTTGTACTGAATTTTTAAGTAGAATATTTAGAAAAACATAATTTTATAAATTATAGTTCAAACATGAAATGATGATTATTTTATTTTAAAGGCAGTGCATTGGGAATAGATATCGAGCTACCCTACTGAGTTTTAATACTCACAACTATAGTTATTTTTTGTTTTTAGTGTTTGTGCAGGCTATATCTTGAGTGCACTCTCCTAGGGTGACGCTTGATTGTTGAGTCAGAGAGCGACCCACGAGGTCGCACGGAGTTTGTTTGGACTTCATGTTTGGTCAGTTTTATTTTTCTTCTATTCCTGTTTAGTCACTTTATTTGGTTTATCCTTTATGGGTTTCTATATATTATTTTTGCAGTCTTATTTATTTATATTGGGAGAAATCATTCCCACAGCCTCTATTGATTCCCTGGCGCTTGTCGCCAGCCCAGGAGGATCGGGAACGCCTCTCGGGCCATGTCGTGGACCAGCTCGGGTCGACCCGGTTTGGTTCATTACAAAATGGTATCAGAGAAGGTTATCTCTTAGAGGAGCTCGCTTTTCAGATCATCCTTTGTTATATGGGATATCAAGGTAGATGGTGTAAGATTGATAGGACTCGTGGGGTAGGTGTGGGAAGAGCGTCGCAGACTCTTGCTCATTCTAATTCTCGGGTTTCCTTGTGAAGTCTGATTTAATTTGTTTATTTGGGTTTTTATGGAAATGTTTTCTAATTGGGACACGACAAAGGGAGTTTGGGCCACTAGTCCTTTTAACCCGCATGGCCTGGAAAGCCATGCAGAGCTAGGGGCATGGTCCAATAAGGCTCTTTGTGTCAGTGACGTGTTTGGCATATGGCCTCCAACCATATGGTCAAGTCACTCACTCACACTAGTTCCCTGGTTGAGATGTTTTGGGTTTCCTTTGATTTCTAAAAGTGGTTTGAATCAAAACATTTGGTTTTGAAAAAAAATGGTTGTTTGAAATGACATGTTTAATTTGTAGATTGTTTTAAAATAACTGGTATGAATGAATTTTTTTTGGAAAATGAAGTTCCTTTGTTTTGGCCTTGGGGTTCTGATGAGTGCTCACATACATTGTGGAATGTTGGAAATGTGGATGGATTTCTGGTATGGTGGATGGATCCTGGGGGCACAAATACATGCATGTGAGTGAGACTCTAAGGGATGCCAATGGAGAGGGTTTAACCCACTAAGATTGTTTTAAATTAAAGAAGTTTTCAAAGAGAAAAGTTTTGATGTTATGATAACTTGTTTTCTCGGGATTCGAGCTTGTCACCTATGCAGTGTTTGATTTTGAGGATTTTCTTCACTAATTGAGTTGTCCTTGATTGGGTTTTTGACTTTTCCTTGTCCAGCGGTTATCCCTTTGAAACTTCGATGGGTGATCGTAGTGCAGTTGATCAACCTAAGGATTTTATGCTTGAGTTTCAGAAGCTAGATCCACCTCTCTTTTATGGTCAAGAAGAATCATCTGTAGCGGAGGAGTGGATGCAGAAGATTGAAAGGGACTTTGACCTTGTTGAGTTTCCCGAGTCATTGAAGGCCACGTTTTCGACCTTCATGCTTGAAGGTTCACCTTGGATGTGTTGGAATTTAGTGTCTCGGAACAATCCCTGTCAAGAGCTTACCTGGGAGTTTTTCAAGGCTTTGTTCATTCATCAGTATTTCTCTGGGGAAGAAAGGGTGAGAAAGGGGATGGAGATGTGTTGTTTGCAGAAGGGCGACAGACCTGTGTTGGAATATTTCCAGCGCTTTCTGGAGCTAGTACCTTATGATTTAGGGTATTCCACGAATGACCCCATGAGGGCTCGATGCATCGAGGCAGGTCTCCTTCCTGATCTACAGTCGAAGGTGTTAGAGTCCAACCTAACTTCTTTTTTCAATGTGGCAAGACAAGATATTCATGTCGAATCCGTGATGGCAGGAGTGCTTGAAGTAGTTCTCCCTCCTTCGATCCCTATAAGAAGTGGTGAAGATTCTGGAAAGGAGATGAGTAAGAGAATGGAAGTGGATTGAGCATGTCATGGAATCAAGAGGCCTCGGTATCTTTCATCAACCTCTTCGTAGCGAGAGATTATTGTGTGTTATCAGTGTGGCAAGCAGGGTCATAAGAAGTCACCATGCCCAAGCGCTCCGAAGCCCTGCCAGGCATGTGGACGCCTGGGTCACTTGCGACGATTTTTTCGGGGCGTTGTAAGAAATCATCGCAGAGGAAGTTCTTAGAAGTTGTGTGTTGGTGGGTCTTTGTTCAAAGTTTCTTGTTTATGTTTCCATTTAGTTTAAGGGATCTTTTATCGTTGTAGTTGTACTGATGGTGTTTTGGGTTTGAAATGTATGAGAATGTCATGGGTCTTTTTGACGAACTACATCTTTCAATATTGATATGTTTTTAAATTTTAAAATGTTGTCCATTCTTTTGTAAAATAATGAGATGTATATTTCTCATTGGGATTATTAGAACCTAAATACGAGACAGAAGATGCTTCATCCATCAGATCTCTAGCCAAAAGGTCTCGTAGTGAATCTTGCACGTAGTCAGGAACCACTGGGGAATTTTATGGAGTCTGGTTAATGTTGTGCTTCTACCGTGTGGTGAGATAGTTTTGTGGTTTATGCTCTGGTTTCTCTATCATTGTTGTTTTCCTCATGTTGCAAAGTGTGCGACAGACTTATCCCTCACATAATGTCGGGAATTGTGCCTTTTGGATGCAGGTTGCTGATAAGTGACCTCTCGTGGGCAACTGATGTGAATCGATTACGGCTTTGGTTTGTGTCTATCCCTAAGTGGTGGGACGTGAGTAGTTTTCCATCCACGTTTCAATGATCCAATCCTTGGGCCCTCCCTCCCCACCCATGGGGTAAGGGTTTTTGGTTTTCGCAAACATTTCAGATCAACTCTGATCCCTTTTGGATGGGATTAAGTGGTTTAAAGGTCCTTGCTGTGCTTTTTCTAGCTTGAGTAAGGCCTTGTGCACGTCTAAGCTATTTTTTCTATTTGGTCGCTAGTAGTTCGGTCCCATATGGTGGGGAGACCCACTATGAGTCTCTTTGAGTTTTCTATTAATTCATTATCAGGTGCTAGTTTAGGTCTTATGGTGGGGAGCCGTTCAGGCCTCCCCTCTACTGGTGATTTATTTCGGGAAATGAGGTTGAGTCTCGTAGATGGTTGATGAAATGTCCTTTGGTTAAGAGGTTGGATCTTGTTAATGTAGAATCCTTAGGCGCCGATTGATCAGCTGGAGATTGTTGTGGATTTCCAGGGGTGGAAAGCGTTATAGTGGGGAGGATTGTCACACCCCAAACCATGCTTTTATTTTATTTTATGATTTCTTTGGTTTTAAATTATTTTTCTCTGGTTCGCGTTCAGTCTCAGATGAGATTTTTGAGCCTTCGATAAAAAGTGAACTTTTGGGTTCGACAATGTTGGACACGCTGGCAGAGCGCGACGCCGCATGGCTACGCCCATGCAACTGCGTGGACTTTTTCATTTTTGAAGAATTAAAATAAATAGATATCATTTTAGTATGTCATGTAATTTTTTTATGGTTATTTGGAATTTTAATATTTTATGAAAACTGAAATTGTTATTTTTATTATTATCAAAATAAAGTAAATAATTTTATTATTTTTATTAGTGTTATTATAAATAATGCAATTAAAATTAATGCTTCATTTTATTTTATTTATTTATTTATTTTAATATTTATTGTTATTGTTAATTTTACTTTTATTAATCTATTTGTTTTTTTCCCTATCCTTTTGGCCTCGGGTTTTATCCCGTAGCCCCCTTGAGTGCCACCCCTATCTCTCTCCCATGTCTCTCTTCTTCTCCCCGCACCCCATCCTAACCCTAGCCAGCTCCCCTCCTTCCCCTCTCTCTCTCACACGACTCCCCTCCGCTTGCTATTTCTACGTTGCACTCTACCTGTGAAGCCGCCCCACTCTACCTCCTCTCCCCTTCTCCCTTGCAGCGCTCGGCCGTAGCAGCACCAACTGGCACCCCAGCCAGCCGGCACCCTAACGCCTCGGCTCCTTCCTCCCCTTGCAGCGCACAGCCCTAGTTTTCCCTATTACATTGCCCCGCTCCGGTGCCTCGTCCACCCCGCTTCCTTGCCCATCGTGCACCCCAGTACCCTATTCCAGAAACCCTGAACTCCCCCTCCTTCCCATTGTAGTACCCTCTGTGCCCCCACCCCCTTCCAGCCAGTGCTGTCCCAGATGCCTCTTCTCACACGGCCGTCAGCCTTCCGGCCAGCCCCATAGACCTCCTTCTGCTTACACACCAGCCATCCTGCGTACAACCTCCTTTCCTTAAGCTGCAAACCTCCAGAGCTACTCTCCCCAGGTTTCTTTTATTTTTTACTTTTACTTTCATTATTATTATTATTGTAATTATTATTGTAATTATTATTATTATTGTAATTATTATTATTATTATTGTGATTATTATTATTATTATTATTATTATTATTATTTTAATTATTGTGATTATTATAATTATTATTATTATTATTTTGATTATTATTATTATTATTGTTGTTGTTGTTGTTGTTGTTGTTTTTGTTATTGTTGATGTTGTTATTATTATTATTATTAATCTTGTTATTATTATTATTATTAATCTTATTATTATTATTATTATCATTATCATTATTCATATTCTTATTACTATTCTTAATTTCATTATTATTATTATCATCTTACTCTTATTGGGTTACAGTTTTTAGTTGATGGTTTTTTTATGAGTTGGTTTAGGATTTTTAGGAACCATGGAGGGCGTTCTTGAGCGAGCGTTGTCATCGCACCTTGCCTCTGAAGTTTCCTTGTCGTCACGCCCCGATTCTGAGGAAGCATTGTTGTCGCATCGTGTATCCGAGGTAGGATCCCTTTACACTGCTTTTAAAATTTATGTTACATTATTTCCTGCTATTTGTGCACACTAATTGTTCAAAATAAATATTTTATTATTTATAAATAATGTGAGATAATATACGATAATTAATTGTTAATATAAGATAATTAAACTTTAAATGATTATTTAGTGTAAAAAAGAGTTGTTTATTTTATACAGAATGTTGGAAATATTTTTTTGACAAGAGGACACCCAATAATGAAAGAATGCACATTTGGATTTTAAACCTAATTAACAGAATGTAAAACAGAGTTCTAGTTTAATGAGAAATGATTTATTTTGAAGTGTGAAAAAGTACTTTGGTTCTTTCGAGAAGTCACCTGGTTGGCTCTTTAAGTTTATTTGAAAAAATAAAATGGTTTGGATTGGTTTGGTTTATAAAAATATCTTCATTCTGTGAAGTAGTGTTTTGGGCATTCTTTAAATGGTTTTAAACTGGTTTTGGTCTTATAAAAAGTTATACTTTTTTGACAGTAGTGATTGTGAAATGTATTTAATACCCTTTTGGAACTTTATGGAATGTGATGAAAATGTTTTGATAAAAAACCCTCTTAGGATGACTCTCATGCCTTGGTTGCAATTGATTGTTTGAGAGGCCGCGCTTAGAGTCTCTTGGGTACTTGAGTAGTTAAAAGCAAGAGGTTTTCCCATGGAGTGGCTCGGGGTGATGCATGTTGTGCTTTATATATAGATATATCAGATTGGATGCTCGGTTAGCATCAGTTGTCTCACCATCTTTTTAAACACTTGAGACATGGGAATCTGGCACATTGAGAGAATATTCTAAGAATGATTGCTGCACTGGTAGGTTATGGTTCTAACCAGTGGCCCATAGTAGGTGGATATATTGGGTTTATTACTAGGGGATTTTCCCTCAACCTGCCTGAGAGAGGATGGTTGAGTGTATTGTGCATTTTGATTTCATCGTGACATGTCGATAATGAATATTTCTCATGTATTAGTGTCTTCTGGTTTATTCTCGATCTCCTAGGTTCACCCATGTCTATTCGGCTTTTGTTGCATGCAATAGTGATTATGATGCTCACATGTATACCTACATTTCCCTTGCTGTGTGTTTTACTTTGTGAATTTTTGGTGTATTGTTTTCCTTGGAAAGTGGTAAATTTCTTTTTATTAGGTTTCTAAAAATGGTTTTCAAATGAAAGTGTTTAATCCTCTTTGTACAAATTTTAAAATACAAACATTACTTTCCCTTTTCCTAAAATGTCATTGACACTAATGAATTGAACCCAAATTTGGAAATGGTTAAGGGAAATAGTTCGTACATTATTTTTAAGTAGAATATTTTGAAAAACATACTTTTATAAATTGTAGTTCAAACTTGAAATGATGTTTCTTTTATTTTAAAAGTAGTGCATCGGGAATAGATATCGGGCTAGCCTACTGAGTTTTAATACTCACTCCTATAGTTATTTTCTGTTTTTAGTGTTTGTGCAGGTTATAGGTTGAGTGCGCTCGCCTAGGGAGATTCTTGATGTGGAGTCAGAGAGCTACCCGCGAGGTCGCATGGAGTTTTTTCGGACTTCGTGTTTGGTCAGTTTTATTTTTCTTCTATTCCTGTTTAGTCACTTTATTTGGTTTATCATTTATGCACTGCTCTGTATTATTTTTGAAGTCTTATTTATTTATATTGGGCAAAATCGTTCCCACAGCCTCTATTGATGCCCTGGCACTTGTCGCCAGCCCGGGAGGATCGGGAACGCCCCTCGGGCCATGTTGCGGACCAGCTCGGGTCGACCTGGGTTGGTTCGTGACACAATCCTTCTATGATACTATAGGTTTAAAAAATTAATATTTACTTTCCATCAACCGTGACCTCATTTTATAATTAATGTTAGTAGCTGGAATTTAGTTATTGAATATAGTTTATAAATATTATTTTTTGAAATAATCATGAATTAGATTCTATATTTTGTAAAGTATAACTATGTAGAGGGACTTTGGGATAGATTTTACAACATCTTAGAGGCTTCTATTTTATTTTAGAAAGGTGGGGTTGACTATCTGGGGTCCAATCTCGCTCATGGGAATATATCAAATCTCATATATTTCTAAACAATTGCATAAATAGTTAATATAACTTATTTATATGGTTTAGTTTGATATATGTGTGTGTGTGTGTGTGTGTCTGGATTCTATTTTTAGGAGGTTAACACATATTCTAGGTTTTGTAAATAACTTGAAATTAATATAGTGTGAACATATGGATTTAGTGGATGGAATAAGGATTCCAAAACTAAATCATTAGAATCATGCATAAATAATGGAATAAAACATGATATAATTAACATTTCACATGATGAAATAGTTTTAAATTTAATATACATATTATATTTATTTATTTATTTATTTTGTGATGTTTTAAAATAAAAATCCCTCAAATAATAAGTGTCGAAATATTTCCAATGTAAGAACATCCCAGACATTGATCATTCAACTGGGTAGGATCATTCATTTTAGGGTAACCATGGATTATATTATATATGTAATGGATATGAAACCCATTGGAAGGATAGTGAATGACTGATGTTGATTTTATCCATATAATGGATTGGATAAACAGTTATCTGCTCAACCATCCAATAGTCATATATGATATTATTGAGATTATTCCATACATGAATAACTATGTGTTGAGAGGAACACCATAACTGACTCATTTCTTTATGAAATGTGGATCTTGACTCATAAAATGGATATAACTAATGATGAAACCATTTGTAATGGGATTAATTTTAATAAATATTCTTGTCAAATGAATATACAATTTGAAACTCCTCTGATAAAATATTCCATTTGAAATAATGTCATCATCATTATCATAAATATTGACATTAAAATTAATTTTCTAAAAAAGAAAAAATAAATTTTAGTAACACCCTTAGTTGGTAAAAGAACATGAGAATACTACTTAATCAAGATGGAAAGTTCAAATCATTGGATGAACCACTTTCAAAGTAACCAACTCATGAATTCATTCAAAAAAACATGGGTAATTATGATAAGCATCTAAAGGATTCATCATAAGTATCTAAAATTATTCTGATGAAAATTTAATCTTTGTTTAAAAAGTAATATGAGGCCATGGATGTCTATAAATTGATAGAAAAAAAAGAAATTTATCTATTCGTAACAAGTTTGGTATGAAGGAGATGAAGTTTCAAAGGATCTTTTTTTGTGTAAAATAGTGAAAGGTACTTAAGTTTCAACTCATGCACTCAATATGACTAAGAAATATAATTACTTAAAAATGATAAATTCACCTTTAAAGATCAATCTTGACACAAACTTCATCCTACATTAAATTTTGGGGTGCTTTTCGATATTTTGTGGTCAATTATAATATGCATGTGTTAAATAAAATTTTATCGGATCTCCTTAACATGTTAATGATAACTGATTATGAAATGGGTGGTCTAGGATAAACTTCCATGATAATTTTATAAAAGTATAAGGCTAAAAAAATCCAATGACAGAAGAAAATATGTCATGGAGAGTCCACATTATCGGCTAAGATGATGAAAAAGGCGTGAAAATTCTTTCATTATGTAAAGGAATTCCATTGGAGAAGGAATGTTCTAGAATACCTAAAAGATTTTGAGAAGTCACTTGGAGGTTCCATATTACATATTGATGTTATATAATTAAATTATTTTATTTTGGAAGGCTTATTATACACACTGTATGTTCCAAAAGATTAATAAATATACATGAAATTAGAAGTAAAGAAATGATTGTTGAATGTATCTTGAATATTTTTATTTCATGTAATGGAGAAAAGTATTTTTATTCAAAGAAATCTTGGAAAAAATAATTTCAATATTCTAGGATGATTTTTTCAAAAAAAAATGCATTGTTTATCTAATTTTTTCTTAATATGAGCATTTAATAAATCATTTTTTAATAAACGAGATGAATTTTTCTAGTACACATGGTTTATGATTAATTCAAATTGAAAAAATTCTTGAAAATTGATAAGGATAGAATGTTTTTTCTTAGAATAAATAATTTATCCAAGAATATGATGGAATATGATTCTACTATAGAAAATATCATTTTTGGTAAATCCTTTTTTTAGTTAAATTTCAAAACACATAAAATAACATATATTATATAGAAACAATAGTATTAGTTATGTGTTCCCATTAAATTGAAATAAGTATATTTACTAAACACATGGTATTTTTGTTACTAGGGATGTTATATTGGATGGAATATTTTAAATAATGTTGGTAAATGTTTTCTTGGACATAAGAAGTTCAATGTTAATAAATAAAATATGATTCCACTAAAATTTTAAAGTAAATATTCACTTGATATCCTAAAAATATAAGGATATGATAGTAACAAGAACATATAAAATTTATATTGACCATAGAAAAGTGGACTTCACTTTATATCCTAAAATATCTGGGATAAGATTAAAAACTTACATTAATTACAATATTATTTCAAGGGATAATATTTATAAAAAATAATGATGATTTACTTGTAAAGGTTCTATGTAGAAATTTTTTTTTATCAATATCATAGAATTTGTATGTTTTGAGATAAAGGAATTTTATTATATTAAAAAGTTTAAAATGTTTAATTTGAACCCTAATTGTCAACATTATTCAGAAAAATTACATAAAAAATGTGAAAAAATACAGAGTTTCGTGGGAGTAATTTATTAGATGGCCTCATAGAGATATTGTAAGAATTATATATAAATGTATTATGTTAACAAAACCCTATAAAGTGTAGCAAACATATGGATGATTAGGTAGTCTATTATATATGATATTATAGAGTGGAACTTATGTTCGGTTTTAATAAATATTCTATAAATGTTTTAGAATATGAAATTTACCATTAAAAAGGTAATATCCACCTAATTTTAAAATCATGTTAGCCTTGTATATGAATATAATGATATAAATTTAATGAAATTTAATGGTAATTGGAATATCAAAGTATAACTTTGAGTTATCCCTAATTCCTTTTTACGTGGAGTGCTATTGGTTATGATTAAATGTTAAAGATATCATGAGTATTATTCTTATATTAGGATACAAAATATTCCCATGAGACATAAAAATGTTTTGTTTAAAGGATGACCCATGAAGTATATCACATGGATTGTCATATACTATGAATTTGGTATACTAGATGTAATGGAAATAGCCAAGAAACCTAGATATAGTTCCTTAATTTATTACATTGGATTGATTACAAGGAATAAAATCTTTAAGGACCAATCAATTTAGCAGTTTTGCTAAACCAGATTACGTACATGATACCCATATCACTTTGGGAATTAAAAAATTAAAAAAAACATAATGAAATGAAATGAACACCATACTTGAAAGCACATTAAATGATTTATTTTTCATATCATGGGAAATTAAAAAATATAAGGTTGATCTCAAATTCTCAGTAAGGCTAAGTACAATAGAATTAGTAATAAATCAATCAATGTGATGCCCCAAAATTATAACATAAGACAATTATATTTAATTGCTTGAATGATACAAAAAACCAAGAATAAAGAGGATGATAACAACCCAAGACATTAATTTATATCTCATATTTTAAATAAATCTATTCTATATCTTTTAATTCACAAAATACTTCATCGTCTTGCGTTTCACATAAGAATGACTATGTTTGGAAGCTTACATTACACAGAAGATCGAGTTTTACTAAACAATAATATATTATTAAGATATTATTATAAAATTACATAGCTATTAAATTGGTAGTTACGAATTTTATTAACTATATTATGAAAATATATTGTTGAATTAATTGGTTAAAAATTAATTATCAATGAATATACTAACCAATTTGAATATAAAGGGAATGTTTTTATAAAAATTATTTTTTCCAGAAATTTGATTTATCTGAATAAATTAAATTAATTTAATTAGGGAGTAAAATTAATTTAATGTATATAATATATATTAAATCAAATATTTTTGGCATTCATCCAATATAATTTATATTAATTTCTTAATATTAAACCTAATTTAATACACAAAAACCTATATTTTTATAAAGGCATTTTTGTCGCAATTAAATGGTGCACCTATTTTAAATATAAATTTAGGAACATTTATAACTTTAATATTAAAAAATAAAATTCCTTTTTGAAATAAAAATGTAAAAATTATTTTAGGTTGAATATGTTTCATTTTTCTGTGAAGTTCTATTTTTTGATGAATAGTAAAAAATACTGAATTTTAATTGAAAACTGATTTTTCCTCTAGTTTATTTATATGATAGAATTACATTTTTGTTTGGTAAAAAATATTAATTAGATAAATTGTACATATATTAATCCATTTTATTTCATTGGAAAAAGTTTAATTTTAAAATTGGATATAAAAACATAGAAAACATTTGAACATTTTTACCTTAAAAACTTGCATTATCGTCCCATATACAGGATTAATTTTAAACTAATTTCTACCACTTCAGATATTAGAATTTGGAAAAATGGATTCCATATTTAGAATCATAATAATATATAATTTATTATAATATCAAACTATTTTTTGACCAAAAACATTAATGGAAGTGATTAAAATTATTTATTGTGATTAGGAGAAAAATTATATTGACAGGGGACTGGACCTTAAACATAAATCCCAAAATGACCTATAAGCTTGTCCAAAATCCACATTATTTCTATATTTCAACCCTATCATCCCTTTTCTAGAATTTGGACCATTATTTGTGGCACTTGGCATGGGAAATACGTTTTCGGAATTACCTTTTAAAAAATTTACAAGAGTGTTACACCTCCTCCAATTTAAAAAGGCACTCACCCCTCCCAATTATTCAAACCTTGAAAGCCCTTTATATGGAATCCTACATTTTATTACAAAATATTTTCACTTATATGGTAGAAAAAAAGATACTTAATTTTTATTTTCTTGGAAAAAAGTTACATAATACATGAAAACTTAAAACATTCTTCTAATCCACTTGAAATGCTTCATCAAAGGTTCATCATACATACAGTTACAATATCTCATAACATGGGGAAATAAATCAATGAAAGGGTGATCATAAGGCCTACTAAAGGAAATCAAGGGAAATAGTTTACATGTGATCTTAAGGAATGTTAATAAGAACTTGAGTCAAAATGAGATGGCATGAGAAAGAAAAAGATACTAATAATAATAACATGAATCATAACAAGGAAATGTGGAAAAAACATTTAAATGTTATATTCACAAAAATATCACCAAGGTTTTTCAATGAGGTTTCATAAAAATTACCAAGTTTGTTCACCAATGTATCATAAAACATGTTATATCTATAGATTACATTGCTCACTCAATGCATTGGAGTGTTATCAGGGAGCACCCTCCATATGTATTAGTTTTAATATTATCCATATAGATCATAATATATAATTTCATAAGTAAATCATCCATAATAAACTAAAATGAGATTCATATCAAATACTTGTTGTTTCAATAGTGCTTAAAAATGATCATTATGTCATTTTAAACACATGGAGAGGGAATGTATGTTTTATGTATATTTATACCAAAATACAATAAATATTTTTTATATATTTCTCTATTCCACTAGAAAATAAATGGTTTTGTTATTCACAAATATAAAATAAAAGGGAATTTCTTGAGCAGGAGAGAGGGATTTTGTGAAGTAAATTCAACATCATAACAGATATAAAACATTGTTATAGAAAAGGGTACAAAAAAAGGGTAAAGGATTACACCATTAATAAAACATAATTTTTTAGTAATATAATGAATAAAAATTATATAAAATATAGTAACCATAAAATTTAGAATACATATACAAAATTAGGTTCTTGAAATGAAGAGAAAAGAAGGATATTTCCCTTACCTTGAAGAGTTTTTCCTAAAACTTGAGGATTGGGACCTTGGGGGCTTGAGGAAACCTTGGTAAGACTCTTAGGGAGGTAAAACTTCAAGATATTTCTATAGGATTGATTGGAAGTGAATTTAAACTGATAAATGGGTTTATTTTTATAGAAAAAGTGGAGGATTACTTTATTTATTTCCAAATATAGGCCTTGGAAACCTAGGATGTGGAAATTGGAAACCCAGGGTAATTACCATGGTATTTTCTTATGTTTTTGGAAACTTGTTTCATATTTTATGTTATTTTAATCCAAAGGATTCAACCATAATTTTATATTAATCTTTTCCTTCATAAAGTCATGTTTCCCCAAAAATAATGTTTTTAATGTTAATGTTTCCATTTTATAATTTAGAAAGTAATTTATTAGTGTGGAAATTGATTAAAATATATTAAAATAATTTATTTTTGTAAAATAAAATATTTTAATTCATGTATTTATTTATTATTATTATATAATTATGACATAATTATGAATTCAATAAACATATCTAAAAACTGAAACTGTATTTTTACTATTCAGGAAAAAATAATGTATTTTAGGAAATTATCATAAAAATAACCTAACCTAAATTTGAAATGATTATTTAAAAATTGATATTTAGTTTATCAAAAATAATTCTCTAAATATTATAATTATAACAATTAAATATAAAAATACTAATTTACCAAAAATAATATCATATTGAAAATGAATAGAATAATTTCTAACATGTGAAAAACAATATTGTCATTTATATTTCAATAAGATTATTTTTATAATATTATTTCATTAAAATAATAATTATTCATAATATATTAGTATATTATAAATTTTTTTAACTTTTTTGAATATACAATTTCTGTCTACAAATCAATTTATCAAATTCCATCTTAATTTTATTAAGAAAAACTATTCTCAAAATGGATTTGATGGAATAAATTTTTTTATTTATACAATGGAATTAAACTTTATGAAACGAGGGCATTAACACAAAACACCTTATAACACCCTCATACGATCTAAGGGTAAGGTCTGTTATGGTGATATATTTATGGTTCGTCTTGGCTAAAATCGGTCGAGTGGTAATTTCCACTAACTTGAACTCTCCCATATGAGATTTCATTATAGCTTCATTAATTAGAGATCTAATAAGGATTGGTCAATAGGTTACTATAGTGATTCTACCTCCCTCCTAATATCTAAAAAAGGTCTTCATATGGTAAAACTATATTAGTTGAGGCCATCAAATCTTATTTATATATCAATTATCCTTTATCAAAAGTTTACTTATAAACACTAATTAGAACCTTAAAATTATTATCAATAGTGTAGTTCCCAGTGTTCATATTGACTAAAGGTCATAATTGACCGACATACATTTAACAGTGAAATCTAGATAGTCACATTTCCATTTATGTTTACATCATTATTGTTACTCTATAACACTTTAATGAGGTGGGTAGTCTTGTTGTGTTGAACCTTTTCTCTATGGTCCATGATATCCATCCACTTCTCCTCATAACAGAGGTTAGTTACAAGTTATACCACCTCAAGATTCATTATATGTGTGGGATCAGGTATGTACTTTCTCCAAAGATATACATGGAATACATCATGAACTTGAGATAGATTTTTTTTGAAGTGAAAGACGATTGGAAAATTATCCTATGAGATCAAGGAATTAATATGCGCCAATATACAAGGGGATATGCTTCCCTTTACAACCAAACCACATGACTCTCTTCCATAGTGAGGTTTGAAGTAACACTTTTACACCAAAATCAAACTCCAATTTCATTAAATGGTTGGAGCTTATATCTTCTACCAACTCTGATAAGCCTTTATGTTGTGTTTGATAGAATGAACATTTCCCATCATATCTTGCAGAATATCAATCCCAAACATCTTTCTATCAGTAAATTCATCCCAACAAGTAGGATTTTTACATTGATTCCCATATTGAGCTTAGTAGGGGCCATTTGAATACTTGAATAAAATATATTGTTGTATAATAACTCAACTAATGGTAGATGTTGATCTGGTACACCTTTATCTTCCATTTACCATGTTCTCATCATGTACTCAAGTGTCTGGATAGTCCTTTAAGATTGGACATCAGTTTGGGGGTGACATGTCTAAATAGAATTCAAATCAATATTTTTAGAATGATGAAGACTTCTCTATAATTTATATGTGAACCTTGGATCATGATCATAAATGATATAAATTAGAACCCCATGAAACTTCACTACTTAATTTATGTAAATTGTGGTACGTTATTCAAGTGAGAAATTTTATTGATTAAAGGTAAAATAGGCAGTCATTGTGAGACAATCCACTATAACCCGTATAAAATTGTTTCCTTTGGATGTTCTCATGATACCAGTGAAAGAGTCTTTAGTTATAGTTTCCCACTTAAATGTTGGTATTGGTAGTGTTTTCAATACCCCTTTTGTAAATTATTTCATTACATTCACTTATTGACACACCAAGAACATTTTAGTGTAGTCAGCAATCTATATTTTTAGGTTATTCAACCAATAATGACCACTAAGGTCCCTATAAATTTTAATTCCTTCATTATATATAGATAATCTATAGTTATGGGCTATATCCAATAACTCTTTCATTATTCCAAGAATATAAGGAACCTGTATCCTTATGCAAAATTTCAGTACACCTGTGTGATCAATATTGAACTTATGATACGTACTATTCCTTAAATCCTATATCTTATTTTGTAAAAAAGGATCTTCTATTTGATATTTCTTGATATTATCTAGTAATAATGTATGAGAAATAATTTGGTATAGGGTTGAAGATTTCCCTTTCCTTACAATTCCTATGCCTAGTTTTACAAGGTCTTTGATCAAAGGATCTCCTTGAATCCTCATCATTTCTAGAAAAAAATTTACTTTCCAACTTAATCCATTTGTGACTTTCTTTTCTCTTCCGTGGTGATAATTAATCGAACAATCATGGTCTTTAATAAGTTCTAACCATCTCATATGTCTCATGTTTAATTTATTTTTCATGAAAATATACTTAAAAATTTAGTGGACTGTATATATAATACTTTTCCCCCTATAAAGATACCGCCACCATATATTTTGAGGATAAATAACCATAGCTATCTCCAGTTCATGATTATTATAATTCTACTTATGGGGCTTTAACATTCAAGATTCATAATAAATCACCTTATAATTTTGCATGAGGATACACCTAGTCCCTTTCAAAGACGAATAACTAGAAATAAAGAATAATTATCCAATATAGGATAGAGTTAACACATGTGTAGTAACCAATCTATTCTTCTCTTATTTTTAATTTAATTTTGTTTGTGGGTGAGAAATTCATGAAATTGTTTTCATAATCCTCCTATAATATTCTACAAAACCAAGGAAACTATGATTCTTGGTAAATATTGTAGGATGTGTCCACTCTTCCACAAACATTATCTTTGTAAGATCAATAGAGATTATTTTACTAGAAATAATGTTCTACAAGAAATAAACATTTTGTAACCAAAATTAACATTTTTTTCATTTTACAAATAGCCTCTACTTCCTTAGTGTTTATGATATAACCCTTATATTATCCTCATGCTACTCACAACATTTAGAATATATTATAATATCATCAATTAAAACTACCAAAATGTTATCATGTCCTTAAAGAGTATATTAATAAAATTCATAAAAATAGTATGATAATTAGTCAACATTAAGGGAATAACAAAAAACTCATAATTCCCATATCTTGATCAGAATTAAGTCTTTGTAATATCGTCTTTCTTTACCCTCAATTGATGATAACTATATCGATGATCAATATTGGACACAATTTGATCCCCAAAGAGTTGGTAAAATAAATCATCAATCCTTGGAAGAGGGTACATGTTCTTCATTGTGATCATGTTATGTTTTCTATAGTAAATGAATAGTCTCATTGATCCATTATTCTACTTTATAAAGAGAGCAGGTTCTCCCCAAGGAGACACACTTGATAAGAAAAACCCATTCCCCAAAAGATCTTGTATTTTTTTGTTGAATTACTATATTTCCACACATTAAATACTATATGGGGTCTTAGATATAGGATTGGATCCAGGTATGAGTTCAATAAATAACTCTATCTCTCTTTCTGCGGGAGGTCCAGGAAACTACTCTAGAAATACAGCAATGTATTCCAGCATAATGGGGAAATTGTTTTTCATATACTTTTATTTCCTTCTTCATCTTCACTGATAATTTCCGTAAAGAAGGCCGTGGGATGTCCTTCTAGTCAAATCTCAGGTAAATATATCTCTCCTTTAAAAGCAATGGTAGTTTTTTGCTTCAATACTACTTAGATTTTCATGCTTCTTCAATTGATCTTAGTATTATACTTTGATAGACATTCCATCCCTAGTATAGTGTCAAATTCCAACATTGGAATGACTAAGAGATTTGTGATGATATTGTGCTCGCTAAAGTAAATACTAGAGTTTCAATATACTATTGATTCTTGTATAATCCCTCCAATAGTATGGACTGATTACGCTACTTTTATATGTTCATAGATTTATTCTATATACTATTAAAACATAAAGTAAATAAAGGAATTTGTAGAACCCAAATCAAATTACATTCTATATTTGAGAGAACAATGAGAGTACTTACTTCTAAATCTATTGGAGCGTGAACTTTATCCATCATGATATAATAATATATGACTTTATCACTTGGAATATGTCGATGTTTATGGTGATTTCCCTCTATTATCTTCATATTTTTATAATGATTGGAAATGTGCAAATGCTATTGACATTTGATGTATGGGACATTCAGCTGGTCCTACACTATCTTACATTTGTTTGTAGTGTTGATAAGTTTAGTATTCACCTCAATATGATAGTTCTATGCAATATGGACATCAATTCTACACTTGTAACATTTACCACTCTCAAGAAAGTAGCTCCCTGAATTCTTCTTCCCACATTTGTTTTCTTATGGGAGATTGCATTTTATTTCCTCAACTTCTATGCTTAATGTTCTTACCAAATATTTGATCCATTGATCTCTTCTTTTGATTTGATCTATGGGACCACTACTTCTATCTAAACTTGATTTCATCCTTCATAACACTTCACACTATATTCTCATAGCTTTTATAGTTTCAATTAGATATATTCTTTCATATATGGGGTATTAGTCCACCAAAAAAATCAATCAACCTTCCCACTAGTATCAATGTTTTATCGAGAAGTGTAGTGATAAATTATTGTAAATTTCATCTCATTGCTTCCCACATATTCATTTTCCTTCTACTTCACCTCTTGGAATTCCATCTCTATTTTCATTCACATCAAACGGTGGAAATGGTTTTTGAAAAAGGTTCCCCTAAATTATTCCCACCCTATAGAATCAATCTATTTTAATGGATCAATTTTCTTAATCAATTTTTACCATTGATCAACTTCTCCGTATAAGTGTTACATATATAGGGTGACTTTCTCATATTCTAAACAACTAAGTAAAAAAATGTTTTATAGGGTATATACATTGTTTATAAATTAATGGGTTTGTAGATCAACTAAAATATGGTGGATGTTGAATCATAAAGGACTACACAAAAATTTGTTCCATTCAAAGTGAATCTGGTCTCTCAGATTGATTCAAGTTATTTCTCATAACTCGAGTTAGCTGATTCATTACTCTCATGTTTTTTTCATTTAAGCTTCCATCATATGTTCATCACTACATGGTCTGTTGTACTCACTATTTATGTGGTTTTTATTATTTCCCACTATTTTTAAATGTATAAAACCTTAATGAAAAATGTGTTTTTTTGATAATGTTAAAATTTTAAATGAATTTTTATTTCATAAAACATCTTTCTTAAATATGTTATTATTTACCAATAATTATATTTTCTATATATCCTTTATATTAGTTCATAAAAATATTGATATTAACCAAATATATCCCCCTAAGAGTTTCAAACCATGAGTGAATAAAGGCTCATCTGCATGCACCAGTTCCCACTCAAGTATATCTAAATGTGGTATTTTTGGGTGTTACCCCTAGATACATCTATTATAGATCCATGTCCACTTCTTTGTATCAATTTTGGGATTTATTTGTCCATAAATAACTTACTTAATACTTAACCCAAATACAAAGATGTTTTCCTATATTTAAACATTTATCTGTGGTTCATAATAAAGTTTTTAAATCCTAATTTCCACAAATAACTAATATATCCTTTCATACAGACTATGGAATCCCACTTTTTATCACAAAAACAATTCATTTACATGGTACAAACAGATGTTCTTTTAAAGTTTAGTTTCTTGGAAAAAAGGTACATAATACATGAAAACATAAAACATTCTTCAAATCCACTTGAAATAATCCAGGACAGGTCCATCCTAATTATATTTTCTATATCTCAGAACATGGTTACATATATTAAAGGAAAGGGTGAGCATAAGGCCTTGTGGTGGAATGTAAGGGAAATAGTTTGCACATGATCTTGAGGAATATCAATAAGAAAATGAGTCATAACGATAACGAATGAGATATAGGGATATGATAATAATAATAACATGAATCATAACATGGAAATGTGGCTAAAATTTTTAAACGATACATTCATAAGCATATCACCAGGGTTTTTTACCAAGCTAACGTAAAAACAACCATGATTATTCACAAAGATATAATAAAACATGTAATCTCTAGAGATTAAATTATTTACCCAATGCATTGGAGTTATATCAGGGTTTCAACCTTTATATGCATTAATTTTTATTTTTTTCATATATATAATAATGAACGATTTCATAAATAACCTATGGAGAATAAAATAAAATTTGTTTTATATAAAAATCATGGCGTTTCAAATGTTTTTAAAAATAATAATTATGTCATTTTTAACCCACATAAAGGGAATACAGGTTGTATATATGTCAATAATAGAATATAATAAATAATCTCTACATAATTGGGAATACCACTAGAAAATATATAGTTCTGGGTATTCACAAAAATAAAATAAATCAAAATTTCATTATGAGAAGTTATAAATTTTGAGAAGAAAATTCGGCAGCATAACTGGTGTAAGACATGGTTTTAGAAAAGGGTTAAAAGATAGGTTACTGGGTTATCCCATTGCTAAAACATAATTTTTCAGTAAGGGAATTAATATAAGGGATATAATATAGATTAACTATATCATTCAGAAGATATATACCAAAAGAGGTTCTTAAAATGAAGAGAAAAGAAGGATATTTTTTTACCTTGAAGAGTTGTTCTTAAAACATGAGGATTTGGACCATGTGGGATTAAAGAAACCTTTTTAGGAATCCTTGGGAGGTAAAAAGACCATATATATATGGATTATTGATTTTAACTAAAATTAAATTGAGAAATGGGTGGTTATTTATAGAAAACATGGTGTATTTGTTTATTAATTTAGAAATATAGGCCTTAAAAACCTAGGTTGTGGAAAATGAAAAAACATGAGTATTTCCATGTTATTTTCCCATGGTTTTGAAAAAATGGGTCATATTGTATTTTATTTTAATACAAAAGTGTCTACCATCATTTTATATTACATATTTTGGCATTTAAATGTAAGGTTTCCCCAAAAATAACAATTTTAATGTTAATGTTTCCATTTATGAATATGGAATGTAAATTATTGGTTTTGAAATTTATATAAATATATTAAAAAACTTAATATTAATAAAATAACATATTTTATGTCTTTTATTTCAGTTAATTATTTATTAAATCATTATGAAATAATTATAAAGTAATTAAACAAATCTAAAAACACTAATGTATTTCTAATATTCATGAAAAATTATTTTTTTTTAAAATAATCATAAATTAACCCTTATTTATATTTAATGTGATGATTTCAAAAATGATATATATTTTATCAGAAAATTTTAAAAATATTATAATTTTTAATTTTAAATACAAAAATACATATTTATTAAAAAAATAGTTGATTGAAAATGTACAGTAAAATTTCTCACACTTGAAAAAAAAAATCATTTATATTTAATTCAAAGTGACATTATCATAATGTTGAGTTAAAATAAGTATTATTCATAATATATTAGTTTATCATAAATTTTTATAACTTTTTTGGAAGGTAATATTTTCGTCTGATAATTCAATTTATCAAAATCTATCTCAATTGTATTAAGAAAATCTATTCTTAAAATGAATTTATGGAAGAAGAATTTTTATTTATAAAATGTAATTACACATTAAGTAACAAGGTACTCAAAACAAAACCCATTATAATACCCACATACTAACTAAGGGTAATGTGTGTGATGGTGAAAGATTCATGGGGTTTCTTGGATAACATCATCTGAGTCGTAATTTCCACGAACTTGATCTTCTTTTTTATGTGATTGCATTATAGCTTCACTTGTTGAAGATTGACTTGGATTATTCAAGAGAGAAAATATATGATGCTACCTCCCTCCCACGCTTAGAAAAATGGGATTCATATGGCACAATTCTACTGGTTGAGTCCATAGACTCTTCTTTCTATATCAATTTTCCTTGGCCAAAATTTTAGTTATAAACAATAATTATAACATAAAAATTATTATCAAGAGTGTAGTTCCCAATGTTCATATTTAAAAATGGTAAAAATTTATTTGAGTACTAATAATGGTTGGATATTGATAGTCACATTTCCATTTATGACTATTTCAATATTAAAGAGATATGGTTTTGTTGTGTATAAAATAATATAACACACATCTTCTCAAGAAACAGTTATCATTCAAAAATTATAGGTCTTTACACATTGGATCTCCCAAACTCTATTCAAATAATATCCAAACAGCCCTACCTCATCCTAGATGTATCAACTTGGTCATAAATCAAAACAAGGAAATATTTGGGTATAAACCAAAAAGATTTTATCGATTAAGAGGTAACGTTTTCCAACGATCACTTTTCTTTGATTAACTTCTCCACCCTTCCTAAACAATTATTATTCCATTATTATATAATAACCTCGGTATCCTAAATATACTAATATGGTTTTATTCTATGGTTTCTATATATAAATACACACACTTCTCTCTAATGGGTAACGAACTTATCATACGTGTGTACGATGGATTACAGCCTCGTGAAATGATGATTGTTTATTCTTCCTTTACCGCCTCACATGTTAGGAATTATAATGAAAATACTATTTTTATAAGTAATATATGATATTTATAATGTATTTATACTTATTTTATTATATTATAACACAAAAATTCATGCATTCCATTTTGTGGGGATATGATAACTTCATTTTTGGATGTGTGGACTACTGTCTCATCAATGAAATGTGATCATTTACGCTATACGTGGAATGTATTAGGTATGGTTTTAAATACATATATGTGACATATATGAGATAAATTATATATTTTAATTATAATTTACATATATATATATATCATTAAATTTTCATTCTTTTAATATGATAAAGAGACGAAGAAGTGTTCATGTGTACGTACGACCATCCATCTCCATGAACGATGCATTTCATTTCCTATCTCTGATTATTATGGATTATTAAAAAATATATAAAATTGATATATATTATATATAAATCATTTTTTAAATTATTTAGATGTTTAAACCATGATCTAATTAAAAAACAATAAGTAATAAGTCAAAACATACTAAAAAACTAGGCAATTAACCCCAAAAATAGTGAAAATAATGATAGATTTTAAACAAATGGTCAATATGATCTTATAAGAAGATAATATAAGATATTATAAATATAATTATTATTTTTTATAAGTTAAAAAATCTTAAAATCATTATACATAAGTTTAAATTATTTACACCCAAAAGGAAATGCATTGTAAAAGATTTCGTCTCCATTTACATTCAATTGAGACTTATTTTCCATTATGATCCAATACACATTAATGTGGTGTATATAGTACCCATTTTTCTTTTAATATCATTATTAAATAATGATTCATGCTAATTTATGTTTCAATTTCAATTATCTCACCCAAGGGGTTTAGTTGGAAAATTACCAAGTGGTAAAAATAATCTTTCGAGTTTCACTCTATTTAATGATTTTTAACTTTATCTTGAAATGATCCCTTTATTGAAGTAATTTAAATATCCACATTATTGGGGGATGGTTATTATTATTTCATAATATATATACCAATTTTACATATGTTTTTCATTTGGAAGGTTATTTGATTATCTGGGGAAATATTGATAAAGCTATATTATTTATTCAATACAGATATTTGATGAGGAATATTGTTTATTAATTAAATGGATTATTCAATATGATGAATAATTTGAATAGTAAATTAATTGTGGGTGTTGGAATTTATATAGTATGTCAATGCATAAACAAGTTCTCGTGATATAAATTAGTTGACCAAATTAAATGGGTTTCTACACATAGTTTCAAATCATCTTGTGAAAGGTCTTGAAGGTATAGGGTTTCATGTGCCTCTGACATGAATTCTAATAATTAAGCATTTTCTTCATAGATATTCATGTTATAATTGTTATTATCCATGAAATTATCAATTTATTGACGATATGGAATGTTTTTTAGTTATTTATATTAGAATATTGATTATTCCTTATCCAATTATTTAAATGGAATGTGTTTTCAGTTATTTACTATTTAATGATGATTTAATCTTATTAATGCATTATTTTTTCCACTTTATTTACCCTTAATAATCATTTGATCTCACCTTTATTAGTTTTCCCTTCTCCATGTTATTAATATGAATCCTTTTAAAGAGTTTCAAGGATGATGAAATTTAGTTTTGTTATTCTTAATATCTTTTCCAAATTTAATATTGGTATCATGTATGTAATGTTATTTTCCAAAACTACTAAACTATTTTGTCCCCCATCATTTGAAGTTTGTATCTATGATAATGTATTAAAATAATGCATCAGTTCCAAGATTATAGGTACAATGTGTTACAATGATCATAATCATGGAAGGTTAAATAACAGATCACATGTTCTATTTATATAAATGGATAAGGAAAAATCAAAATATCACTGTATGTAATCAAAACATATGAAATTTAATCAATAAAATGAGAATAAAATACCTCTATATATAATGTAATAATGAAAATATTATGTATAAATAATAATTGAATATTAATGAAAAAATATTTAATTATTGGACACCATTTTTCCTAGGTACATGTTACCTTTATTTTCAAGACCTTTCACAAGACGATTTAAATCATACAGAGTAAAAACCAATCTGATTGGCTAAATGATTTACCTCATGATACTACTAAGGCATCAAGTGGATATCTATAACCAATACCCAACCTTATCAAAGATTTATAAATAATTCTCCATATATTGGATTATCAACGTAATATGTCAACAATGTGCCTTATCAAATATCTATATTGAGTTAAGGATACAGATTTTTCAATATTTCCTCACTTAATCAGATAGTGATCATGCACACACCGTTTATAAATATGATATGTGTTTAATGAAATAATTATAACCATTACATAATAGTATGGATATCTAAAATAAATTTTATTTCTAATGTAAAATGGTCAAAATTATGTGATTTTTCAAGGGAAACTTACAAAAGAAAGTGAGATTGCAAAGAAAACTTTTACCACTTGGTACTTTTCATGTTAAACCCCCATTATATGGGATAACATAAATTGGAACATATAATACAATGTAATATGAGTGAATCGTGATATTTAATTAATAATTATAATTATATGAACCACATTAAAGTGAATTGGTTCATAATAACAAATAAATTGCAATGAGATATTAATTGAGATGAAATCTCTTTCCTTACACTCTATTTTGGTTGAACTCATTGTAAACAATTTTATAATGTTTTTAAGAATTTTATTAACTTATAAAATAACCATAATAAAATTTATAATATCATATATTATCATTTTATAATATCTTATTAGCCGTTTGTTAACAAACCTTCATCATTATCATCATTTCGAATGTTAACTGTCTTGTTTTTCAAGCATATTTTGACTTGTTATTTATGTTATTCTTGTGTCAATAAAGATTTAACAATCTAAAATTTTTAAATAATTATTTAAATATAATATATATTATGAATATATGTATTTATAACAATCCATAAAATTTAAAGATAGAAATGAAATGACTATTCATAGAGACGGTGGTTCATACGTACGCATGACCATTACTTCTATTTTCTTGTTGTATTTAAATTTTAAGGAATATTTATATATATGTATATTATCATTATAGTATAATATTTATTTTATATATGTAATATATTTTTATTAACAACATCTTTAATACATTCCATGTAATGTGGGAACTAATCACATCACTTTGAGGAGGCGGTAGTCCACACGTCCAAAATCAATGATATTATATTCCCAAAAAATGGAATGAATGAAGTTGTGAGTTAGATAATAATTAAAAATGAATAAATATATTATAAATAATATATATATCATAAATAAAATATAAATCCATCAATATTTTTTATCTTGAAATGTGGTAATCTAACAACGAACTACATCGGCTCATGAGGCGGCAGTCCTCCATAAACGCGAATGATGATTCTGTATCCCATTTGAGGGAAGTGTGTGTTGGTGTAGATCATAACCATAATATTAAAAAATTAAGTATATTTATTATACTTATGTTATTATATAATCTATATATATAAATAATTTAAGAGGTGGAGAAATAAATAAACAAAATTGATCATTGATGAATTTCATCACTTACTCTGGAAACTCCTTTTTGTTTATACGAAAATCAATCCATTGTTTTATTTATAAAAAAATTAAGTATTATAATATTATAAGAGTCATTTTTATCTTATTTTGGTAGGTATTTTATGAGAAACATTTCTTCATATGTGTGAATAAGTGGGAAGGGTGAGTGCCTTTTTTATTGTGGAGGAGGCATGTTATTCTTGTAAATATAAAACAATAAACACTATAGGGAGGTATCCCTAATATAATATTACTCCAATAATGGACCCAATTAGATAAAAGGGATTATATGGTCAATATATGGCCATAAAAGTTTATTTGGACTAGTTTTTATGTCATTTTTCCCCTTATGTTTAATGTTTACTCACTTATTAAGATAGTTTTTCTCTTAATTACTGTAATTAATTTTAATTATATTCAATAATATTTTTAGAAAAAAAAATGAGTTTACATTACTAAAAATTATAAATATTTCTGATTAAAAATATTGAATTTATTTTTCCAAATTCTAGTCACATAATTAGAAGAATGTAATTTAAATTTCACACCACAGATGGGACGAGAACGAAGGTTTTTTAAAGTGAAAATATTTAAAGGATTTAAATGTTTTTATATCCAAATTAAGTATAAAATTGATCCAAATTACATAAATTTGATTAATATATTAAAAATGGATTTAATTAAATTTTAAAACCATTTAAAAATATAATTTATCACCATATATTATTTAGATGAAAAAAACATTTCAATTAAAATTCAGTATTTTTCACTATTCATCCCGCATGAAATATCTCAACAAAATACCAAAAATTCAACATAAGATAATTTTTATGTTCCAATTTCCGAAATAAGGGTTATTTTTTCATATATAATTTATAAAGGTTTCAAAATTCATTTTTAAAATAGGTACATCATTAAAAGGCAGCAAAACCGCATTTAGGAAAATATAGCATTTTATGCATAAAATAGGGTATGTTCCTATCTTATGCTTATCAAATATATTATATGAATATAAAAAATATTTTTTGAATATTTTATATGTATATTTCATTAATATCATCCCAAAATAGTGATTTATTTAATATATTATTAAAAATACCGTTGGTACATACAAATAGTTTTTTTATTAAAAAATATCATTTATATTAAATTTAGTTTTTATATAATTTATAATCAATTCAAACCCAAAGAATTAGACTATATATTATCGTAAGTTACTTGATAAAATTCATTATCGTTAGTTTAATTCCTATGAGATAATTTTCATTTTGAAAAATAAAATTAATAGTACATGGTTAAACACGGTCTTGTGTGCAACGTAAACTATTTAAGAATCTCGTTATTGTGTGTGACACAAACTAACTAAAAATTTCATGCATTGAACAATATATAAAGGATTTAAATTATTTGAAATATTAAATATATTATAAATTCTTGAGTTTTTATATTCTTTTTTACTCTTGATATTATGTGTCATACATGATATCGAATAAAAGTTTCATTTGATTATTTTAAGGGTGTTACATTCCCCCCCCCCCCCACATTAATAAGTTGTTTTCTCACAATTCAAACTTGTTCTTCTTAAAAAATGTTCTATATTTTAAAACAATATCATTTAAAAATCCACAACACAAAAATATCCTCAAAATAGTAGATAACAGTATGTACAATTTCTATATGGAATGATGCATAACTGGGTTTATATAGTGGATAACATTAGAATAAATTGAATATATTAATGTGGAGTAAAATCCAAAATAGTTATAGGGAGTGATTGAGATCATTGGTCACAAACAAGTTAATGATAAAATTAATGTTCAGGGACCCAAGTCCATAAATCTATGATGATTTAAATAAGATCTGATTAATCAAATATTAATGTAATATGATAACATTTTTGTTCATGTTCCTTCTCCTATAGTTGAGGAATTATTTTTCTATTTATTAATTTAATGAAATATTCTTACATGATATGTTTATATTTCATAATAAAATTTCATCATTTGGTTGTGCTTCTATCAATTTCAAATTTATTCCCTTTAATCCATGAAATGAATACCCAAAAATGATTTTTTTTAATTTCTAAAGCACTAAAATTAACTTTTTAAGAGATCTAAAGACACCAAAAAGGGTGAAAATTATTTATTATTTTTATAAATCTATTACAACACCAATATAGTAAATAAATTAATATTTAAACAAAAAAATATTCCTATCTGTTCATCAGTAATATTTATTCATAATTCTTTTTAACTAAAAACAATGAAATATTAACCAGGAAATCATGTAGTCCAGTGGTAGGAACAAGATCTTTATCATCATTTGGTCATGGGTTCCAGCCCCACCGATATTCTGGATGCGATGGATTTTACCCAAAATTTGGGATGTCCTTTTTCGAAACAAAATTTATATAATTCCTATAATATTTCCAAAAAATTGAATATCCTTTGAATTTAATCATTAAATAACTTTTTGTTATGGTTTTCAATACAACCTTGTTTTTTATAAGTTCTAAAAATCTTATTTGTATACCAACTATAATGTTTTTCAACACCTTTAAACTTATGTATATAAAATTTAAAGGTATTATTTATCAAATAAATATTCCACTAAAACATGTACTAAAAAATGTGTTGTATTTACATAAATTTCATCCAATATATCCTAAATCTTAGTAGACTCTCATTACATAAATCCTAAAAAGAGTTGTTTAAGATCAAGATCTTATGATCAACCGTAATCTCATAATCGCATGATGGTATCAATAACTCTTAATTTAATGAAGAAATATGTACATCTATTCTAATCCTTAATGTATATCATACAGTTCCATTAAATAATATATGGTTTTCTAAATCTAGTTCTCAAGGTTACTACAAAAATTCCTATGATATCAACTATGATGTCCCAAACTAAGAACCTTGGATTCGGTGCATTAATTTTTTACATTAGCGTGATTATAAGGGACCTAATCCCAAAGTAATGATTAGTTTAGAATTTCTAGAAAACCATAATATATACCTGATTAAAATATTACATTGGGATGTATAAAATAAAACATGATACATAATAAAATGAAATGAACAACATCCTTGAAAGGTCATTCAAATATTTCTTATTCCTATCTTGGGGAAAGGAAACAAATATGGGTGAGATAAAATGATCAGTAAGGGTAATTACAAAATAATTATTAATGAATCAATAAGAATAATCACAAAATATAGAAAATTAAGCACACATTCCATTTATATAACTGGATAATGAAAAATATTTATGGAATGTTAAGTAACTAAAATACATGCCATTTAATTAATAAATTTAAAACGAACTACATCCATATATAATGTCAAATAAAAAATTACATGGATAAATAAGAACTAAATATGAATAAATGTAATGCTTAATTATTGGATTCCATTTTTTCTAGATACATGGTACCTTTACCATCAAGTCCTTTTTCAAGTTGTTTTATAGCATATTTGGTAAAATCACATTCGATTGCCTGAATGATTCATCCCATGTGACAACAAATACATCAAGGGGGTATCTATAACTAGGATACAACCATGTCATTAATATACAAATAATTACATATATATTGAATATTCGATTTAATTCATGAACAGTGTGCCTTATCATATATCTGTATTGAGTAAAAGATATACATTTACCAATATTTCTCCAGTTAATCAAATAATTATAAGTACGCACCTTATGTAAAAATTATATATAATTTAAGAAATAATTATACTCATAATATAAGAGTTTTTATATCTAAATTAAATACAATTTATAATGGAATATTTTTATAAGTATGTGATTGTTTAAAGATAAATTTAACAATCACAAGAGAAAGTGAGATTTCAAAGATAATTCTTATCACTTGGTGATTTTCATGTCAATCCCCATTGGATGAGATAATTCAAATTGAAACATATAATAAAAGGAAATATGAGTGAATAATGATATTATATTACAAATGGTATTAATATACACAACATTAAACTTAATTGGTGCATAATAACAAATAAGTTTCAATGGAATGTAAATTTAGATGAAATCTCTTACCTTACACCCCCTTTTAGTTAAATTCCTATTAGACTCCTTTATAATGGCTTTAAGAATTTAATTAAATTATAATATAACCATAATCATATTTATAATATCATATATTATCTTCATATAATATCTTATTACCCATTTTTTAACAATCATTCATCATTTTCATCATTTTGGGTGTTAATTGTCTTGTTTTCCAGTATGTTGTGATTTGTTATTTTTGTTCTTCTTAAATATATGAAGATTTCATAATATGAAAGATTTAAACCATGATATAAATATAATATATATTAAGTATATATGTATTTATAACAATCCATAAAATTTCGAGACAGGAAATAAAGAACATCGTTCATGGGGACGATAGGTCGTACGTACGCATGAATGCTGCTTCCATTTCATTGTCATATTTAAAAAGTAAGTGATATATATATATATATATATATGTTTTTATATTATCATTAAATTATCATATTTATGAAATATATAACAAATATTCTTATTTATACCATCCTTAATACATTTCATGTAATGTGTCAATGAATCACATCGCTTTGAGGAGGTAGTAGTCAAAACATCTACAAACGATGTCATTATATTCCCACAAAATGGAAAGCATAAATTTATGTGTTATATAAAAATTAAATAATAATAAATATATTATATAAATTATATATATCATATATAATTTATAAATCCATAATTATTTCCAACGATGAAATGTGGTAATGGAAAAATGAACGACATCGATTCACGAGGCGGTAGTCTGTTGTACACACTAAAAATGATTTTGTATATCATTTGATAGAAGTGTGTGTATTTTTAGGTAATAAACATAATATAACAAAATATTATAATATTTAGGATACTGAAATTATTATATAATCAACATATATAAACAATTTAAGGGGTGGAAAAAGATATAAATCAAAATTGATTGTTGAAGAATGTTACCTCTTATTCGGGTAACTCCTTTTGGTTTATACCAAAAGCCTTATGTGGTTTGATTTATGCCAAAATTGAAGATAATAGGTTTATGGGAGTGATTTTACAATATTATTTAGATTTTATAAGATGATTCAATTGGATTTATATTATTTAAAAAGTGGGAAGGGTGAGCGTCTTTTTATATTGGAATGGCATTCTTGTACATATAAAAAGGTAAACACTATTGGGAAGTATCCCTTAAATCATGTGCCGTAAATAATGAACATAAATATTTAAAAGGGGGTATAGGTTCTAAATATGTCCATAAAAAGTAATTTAGACAAGTGTATGGTCATTTCAGACCTCCTGATTATGATTTAGTTCCTTGTTAAGCTAGTGTTTCTCTTAATCACTGTAATTAATTTTAATTTATTTCACTAATATTATTGAAAAAAATTAAGTTTAACTTACTAGATAATATGAATTATTCTAATTCCAAATATGGAATTTATTTTTCAATATTCTATTCATATAAGTGGTGGAAAATAATTTAAATTTAATCTTGTAGACTGGATGAGAAAGCAGGTTTTTTAAAGTGATGATGTTCAAAAGATTCAAATGTTTTTATATCGAAATTCCTTATAAAATTAATCTTAATGACCTAAATTATATTAATATAAGTAAAATAGATATAATTTAAATTAAAAACAAATTAAAAATATAATCTAACCCTATAAATTATTTATATTAAAAAGCAGTTATCAATTAAAATTCGTTATTTTTCATTATTCATCCAAAAATGAAATATCTCAGAAAAATACCAAATATTCACCCTAAGATAATTTTGGCATTATGATTTCAAAAATGAGGTTTAATTATTTTTATAAAATATATTAAATTTCCATAGTTGGGTTTTAAAATTTGTGCGCCATTAAATGGCGGTATAACTACCCTTTAAAAAATATAGCATTTTATGCATAAAACTGGGTTTTTTCTTATCTTATATCTATTTAATATATTGGATGAATGTTAAAAATATTTTATTTAATATAATATATATATATATATATATGTATATATTTCATTAATAGCATTCACTAATATTGATTAATTTAATTTATTAATAGTGAATTCCTTGGGTGCATACATTTTTTTATAAAAACACATCCTTTATATTCAATTGGTTTTTATATTCCTTTGTAATCAATTAACTACAAATGAATCCAACCATATATTTTAATAATATATTTAATACTATTCAAAACCACTAATTTAATGTCTTAGAGATAATTTTCATTTTAAATAATTATATTAAAAGTATTTTGTAAAACATGGTCCTTTGTGTAATGTAAGATATCGAAGAAACTTGATGTTGTGTGTGACACAAGATAACTTAGTATTTCATGAATTTCAAGATGTAGAATAAATTAAATTTATTTGAAATTTTAAATATATAATAAAGTCACAAGAGTTTATATTTATTTATACGGTTGGTGTTGTGTTTCATACATGCTATCGAAAAAATGTTACTCTTTTAAAAAAATTTGGGTGTTAAACTAGAGGTGAATTGTTCATATTTAGAGTCCCAACTATGTAATGTTGGATAGATACCAATCATGTGAACCTTCATACATTTATTCCTTTATTATGTAATCTTTGAGACTTTGATAATCAGAGATGGTTGGGTATGATGTTGATCATATTTTCAGTTCGATCTCAACAAATATGAGATTTTTCATGCCGTATGATGGGTCAAAACAACAACAAAAAACTTTTAGATGTGTTTCAAAACATCAGTATTTTCTAAATTTTATGGATTTTGAAATGCAAATAAATTAAATATATATATATATATAATTTTAAATATATTTATAACAATTCATACATATTTGTATATATATAAATATATTAATATATATATTTATACATATATATACATGTATATATGTGTGTGTGTGTTTGTCAACACATATGCCCACATACACACATATATATAATAATGTTATGTAATATTAAAAATAGCATATGTGAATAATACATATATATTTATATAATTTTGTGTGTGTATTATTCATATATGTAATTTTTAATCTTATATAATACTTTTATATTATATTATTTACTCACAAACACATATTCATACATATATATATATATATATATATAAATACACACACACTTACACAGATATATATATATATAGGGAGGTAGATAAATAGACATTTAGATAACACACATATAATAATGTTACATTACAATAAAAAAATGTATATAGATATATAATAAAATAAACTATTATTTATTATAATTTTAAAATAATTATAATTATTCTGATAATAAATAATAAATAAATCGTTGTTAATAATAAATAATGAACAATAAAAAATAAATATTTAACAATAAATAATAAATATATAAATTCATATATATTAGTAATTAATTCACGAATTATAAATTTTAATATCATTTTATGTGTATCAGCTTATATATTAATATATATATATATATAATTATATATGTTTATGTTTACATATTTATACACACACATGCACACACATACATACATATAAAAATTCAAATAAAAAAGTTAAAACATAATTATAATAAATTAATAATAATTGAATAGATGATTATAAATATATATATATATAAGTACACATATATTAAGTCACATTTGTCTATGTTAATTTATTTATTAGTATATATAACAAAAAATATTAATTTATATATTAACATATAACCTATATATTAATAGATATCATATGATAGCACCCACACACACCCACACACAAACACACACACGCATATATATATATTTAACATATAATAACTTATATATATATATATATATATTAATTTATATATAAGTATATAATAACATAAATATTTACACACACAGATACATATATATATATAACACATAATAACATATATTTTAATTAATATGTATATATATATATTTATATTAATTTAAACACACACATATTAATATATTTATATATATACACATAAATTAATATAAATATACTTGTAAATGTATATATGTGTGTGTGTGATAACATATTAAAAAAATAAAAATTTAAATGTATAATTTTATTAGAACTCACATATTTATATTATACCCAACTAGCATAAACCATGGGAAATACCATGGTCCTAGAAAATTTATTAAAAAATAAAGAATGTGCATAGAGAAAAGAATGATAGAGTGGGAAATTATGGAAAAAAGGACCACAAAAATTAATGAATAAAAGATCATTCTCTTTTTTTCCTACCACTCATTCCTCAAGATCTCAGATGTCTTCCTCTTTTCTATTTCTTTGGAGCCTACCAACTTCCATCTTGGTGAACCATGTCTGATGATTCAACCTCTATAGAATTAACCTCGATATCCTTCTCCCCAGTCAGTTCCTTTGTTAGAATCAATTCTGAATTTTCATGAGCATTAAAAAACTCATCTTGAAACACCTATCAAATTTGGTATATCCTTAATATATCATTTAAATTGACTTTGTCCTTATCAGGTATGGGGCCCAACGACACTCTAGTCACCATTGCTCCATTCCTTATTAATAGAGAGTCAGGTGAGACTTCATTGATCTCCATTACATGTACCCCATGAATTAGTGAAGAAGGATCATTGGGATCCAAATTAACTTTATCATTCACATTAGTCATCATAGTTAGGGCCTTAACCAAAGGTGGGGAAGTCATGGTTTTCCTAGGAAGAACCAATTGAAAATGATCTGCATCCATTGCTTTTGTCTTGCCATTTCTTTTAGGAGTTAAAATTGCCTCTTACCTCAGTTCATAGTCCACCTCCCTTTAAACCATATCCTGATGATCAGATTGTCTATAAGGGACCTCATTTTCAGTGTTCTAAATGTTTTTACCTTTTCCCACCCTATCAGCTACATCAACCCATGAGATCCTTCAGTTCGTTGTCTTATTCCCACATTTAGTTTTTTCCATGCCAACTGCCAAACCGTATACATGAGTCTGCGTACTAGAATTCAATCCCTTGGTAGAAGAGGTAGATTCTACCATAATAAATCCTTCCACTTTTGAATAGGATACCTCAGATTCCAACCATAATTCTTAATAGCATCAGTATAGGTTCCTAACTTACTAGTACCCAGATCACCAGCAAGTGCATTTCCGGATGTTGAGGTCCTTGTAGCTATGATTTCATGCGTGTATCTACATATATCTTATGTGTGTCCAACTTTATTAAAATTTGAATAGACTGAGTTTCTCAAGAATTTATCAAATAGATTCCCAATATCTTTTCAAGAAACACAAAATCTTGGTTTCCTCTCGTAATTCCCTAAGTGTTCAAAATAAAGACCTATAGCAACCAAAATTATGAATTCAATTAGAGTGAGGGAGAATTATATCTTGACCATCAATCATGAAAAACTCATATATTTGGTATTCTCAATCCCACATTGATACTTCATCAAAATGCCTTTATAAAATTCTATATTCCAGGGTATCTTGGGCTTCCATAAGAATTAACAAAGCCCAATGATTCAAAACTAATTTGGGGAAATAGTGTTTTTTATATTCTCAGGGTTGAAAAACAGATCCCAATCATGGATCCTCAGAAATCATGGTTTAAGTAAAACTAAATCATGACCCTAATATCTAATCTTAAGATCATGTGAGGGGAAAAAAATATGGTAGTATTCTCTTCCAATCAAGACAATACTCCAAAAATTAAAATCCCAATAAATCAAGAATGTGTTTCAACAACTCATCAAGACACGATGGGTTTTCCTCCTATGATATAATCATTCGCATAGTTATTTAAAAGTTACATTCTTTATTATTTCTTCCAAGATATTGGAGCTAAATCCAACCATAGACAACAACCCATTGCGGGTGATACAATTCACACTAGAGTCTTCATTAACATCGAAAAAGAACATTTGATGCTCAATAAATTTCATCATAGAGACCATAAAAACCTCTACATCTCTCAATAAGGGGCCCTTGATAGACATATCACTGAGAAGATTCCATACAAAAAATAGATCAGCATCTAAGTCTCACACTAAATAGATCGTGTCAATAAAACCCTAGAAAACGTGGTGGTTGCAATGCTTTATCGACGTCTCCACTCCCATCCCCCAATTCATCATAAATATAAATGTATATATATATGTGTAATAATACTATGATTATATATTTATATTTCAATATTTTTTGTGTGAATATACGGGTAATAATTTAACAAATTACTATTTTTTTATATATACTTACACACACATATACAAATATAAACATATTATTATATATTTGATTAAAAATATATAAATATTTATATTGGTTCATATATATCTGAATATGTTAAGTCTTATATAAAAAAAAATTATATATAGATATATAAATTTATAAATTTCTATTTATTATTTTATTTATATATATAAAAAAGTACTTTTTTAGTAAAAAGAACCACCAAGCCAAGTGTTCTAGTGGGTGGGAACATAGAAATTCCATCCCACCATTTCAAAAAAATTATAGTAAATTGTTTGAGCATGGGAAGTGATCCTAAACAGTCCTAGAAGTTGGGTTTGGGTTCGATCAGCCATAATTAAGGGGTTCTTGTATAATCCAGATTGTGCAGTACTGGGGCTACAACGACGGCAGTGGAGAGGTGGTGCGTCAATCACCCACAATGGTTGGTATAGAAGTATGTATTAAAAATAAATTTAAAAATAAAAAATCTAACATTTAAAATTTTTGAAAATTATTACATATTAAAAAATCTAAAAAAAATCAATTACCCACATTTCAAGAAAACAAAGGTAACTGATAATCCATTTACCAACAATTCACAAAAACACTGGTAAATTAAGAGTTAGTAAATTCCCAATGTTTAAAATTAAGTTAATTAATAAACATTTTTAAACACGACTAAATTAGGTACATAGAATTTACCTACATATTTCCAAAAGAAAATCAAATGGTTTAGTTTCATTTTTAAATGTTCCTAAATTGAAAATAAAAGTGTTCCTAAATGCATATTTTTCGAAGTATTGAATCTAGTCACTCAATTGATAGAGACTAATGAAATGTATGACCATACATAGAGAGTTATATAATATGTGATTTTCTTCTTAGATGAGGGGAATGTGATGTACTTCCCTACTAGATTAATTACATGTGATGCATTCATCTAAGTGGTCAAACAATAATCAATGATACAAGAAAATTTGAGGATGCTAAATGGGATTTACATACACAATGTTCAATAGTAACCCAATGACTTGTACAATGGGAATGTATATAAATTTTTTCTAGCATGTGATGCAGTTGGTGGACACATGTATAGAGATATGTTTGTTTGATAGAGATCACAAAAAATCACTTTATTGCCAAAGTATCATTGATTTTTTGATATATACATCTATTTTCATGAATTTATGGATATAATAATTAATATTTTTGACATTTCTAAAAAAGACCATGGGGTTACACTATATGGCTGATAAAATGGTGATTGATTTTGAATATGATAGAAACTCTAAATGTGTTTTATATTTTCATTCAAAATATATTTTGATGATATTTTTATAAGGTATTATATATGATATAATACAAGGCTAGACTAATTATATCATTCCAAAAGTGTTTTAGAAGATATCCAAATGAATTTTTCATACGATATCACAAATAATAATTTTTGATATGATACACTGTAAAATGAAATGAATATTTATATGGCTTTGGTTCTAGTGGAAGATTGAATGAAATACACCCTAAATCCTTGGAATATTGTAATTTACAAATAGGTGTTCCATAGAGTATGTAAAACATTTTAAAAATGATTTTAAGTGATTTTATTGGAATATTACATTTAAATATATAAGGATATCATAAAATAGTTATTTTTTTATATTATATTATATGATATAAATGAATCACACTATTAAGTATCAAATTATTTGATACTCTCGATGATACCATGATTAATTGAACCATATAAACATTAGGGGGTTAATATTCAAAGTCTCATACATATTGGTTTTCAATTACTAATCACTTTAATGGATGAAATGTTTGGGGAACTTTTTTCATGTGATATTGGTGATGTAATAGAATCTATTCCTCGTAAATTTTTTAAATGTTTGAGTAATTTCATAGATTTTATGTATGGCTCATGGGTCATCACCATATAATATGAAAGGAGTCCAAGCCATTGGTTAGTGTGTGAAATCCTCACAAAAATATTCTTCCTAGAGACTATACCACCCCCAATCTATTTCATCATCCTTTATCACTTTTGTGATACTTTCATATCATGAAGGTTTGAATAATCTCATCCAATTTTTTTGGCTGATTTATAACTTCTTGTGGATACACCTCAATGTAATAAACCATTTGGTTGTTTTTTTAGTAAACATTGTCAATCATTTAATGAATGAATTGATAGTATCATTTCATTGGTTAAACTCACTCACATTTTTATTTTATGTTTTATATGATTTTAATTTCATAAATAAGATGATCTTGGTTTTATTTTTTCATTTTCTCTTAAACTGCTTTGATTAATGGTTAATTTATATTGGGATAAGTTTCACAGAAAAATCATAAAATTTTTCATATCACTCAATATTTCACTTCACAAATACTCTTACTAACCTATTTGATTAACTACTGACAGTCAAATAATATTATCATTCCTTGTACTAATATTATTTTTTATAAAATAATTAAACATATCTCTTTAAAAATATCTTTTTAAATTTATTAGATGATTTATAAAAAAAATTATTGATTTATATAATAAAAAAATAGATCTCTAGTATATCATAAATTCTAGATCATGATATTTTTTTTGGACCCACTAGGGACATAGATTTGAAGGTACCTGGCACGTAGAAGAAGCCTCAAATATGGGAGTTTAAAATTTTTCTACCAATGATCGACATTAACTCATCGTCATGAGGGAATCAATGCTTAGTTAAAGCTGAGGATATTTTATGAAGAGTTTAAAAAACAAAAATAAAAACCATAAATACATAGTTAGATCTGAAACCATTTTCAACATTTTCTCATCATTGGAGATCACTTCTTAAATAATCTGACAATTAATTCTTCAAGATCATCCACACGAACATAAAAAATATACAGGAGCACTGATCATAGATTTCTTGGTGTGACCATAGAGATACAAAAATGTTGTGAAAGCTCCAAAAATCACTGCATCACCTTGATTGCAAGGCATAAGGGAAAGCTCAATCTAAACTCTTGGATCCAGGGACTCTTTCTCTCTCTCTCTAGATTATGTGAGAGAGAAGAGAAAATATTGTGGTTGTGACTAGTCTTTGTAATATACCTCCACTATATTTATGTGGTGTTATAAAATTATTTGGTATTTCCTCCCTGTTCCTGAATAATTAACACTATATAATAAATATATTATTACTACTGTATTGAGAAATAAATATTATTATCAATTACTGGTAATATAATAAATATATTATTTTATAATAACTAAGCCATTGAATATATTTGTCATTCTCATAAATATTTAATGAACCTTGAATATTTAAACTAATATTCATTCAAATAATATTTTCATATATTTACTGTAAAAATTTTATTTGAATTTAGTAAAATAAATTCAATACCAATTATTCTTATATTAAATAATATGAATTTATTTATTCACTTGGTGAATGTATTTCCATGGAAAAAACTCAGACCTTATTGGTGGGGCTCACCATGTATTATATATCTATTTGACTAAATAGAGCAGGTTCATGAATATGATACTATGTGTTACCCTCTAGACTGTTATCTCAATAGTTTCTAATATCATTCAAAGACCAAGAGTGGGATTTAGAAACCCATCATGGCCCTTAAATATATTAGGATAGTTATAGAAACAACTACCAACCAATGAACACATACTGTGTAATATAATCTCTTTGCCTTTAAAATCTTAAAGAGAATGATTCAGACCCATGTCATCTCCCTTTTATTTCATTATTATTTTTTATCTAACTATATATATTTACCCTTGACATCCATGTCCATTGTCTTATGAAGGTACTGCCATACTGATAAACATGGTCTGAGATATATAACTACCTTAACGTGGAAGCAACAAATCCTTTCTTGAACATTCAACCAACTCCATCCCACCAATGATGCACCTAATACAATCTACCTTGCTAAAATTTCATTATCATGGTTTTTTCTTTTCATCAAAGTACGTGATAAAATTGCATGCATTGATAATGATCTCAAGTTAGGATACCATTACACATGATCATATATAGAAACAACCAAATAATCCTAAAACATGTAGTGTTTCTATTAGCGTCTATGTCCTCATGATCTCACAAATATAGATCACAAAGTGTGATCTTCCTGAGAATAAGTCTCAAAGATTATAAGTCCCCCTACACCTGATGGTCATACATCTAGTCTTCTCGGTCAGTAAGATATATCCATACCATATGACATATGTTTATGATTAATGTCATAGTATCCCATGGTTCTCATTATATACAAGGATCTTATATAACCTTTTGATTCAACAATTAATCAATGGACCTTACAATTTATATAGTAGATACAAAAAAGTATACACAATAATGGTTAGGGTACATCATGGATTTGTTACTGTATATATTATATGGTAATAAAAATTACTGTATAGTTGGGTCTAGGAAACCGACTATTGCAACACTCCCACTTTCACTAGAGCATACTTTCTAACCAACCTTTTTTCCAATCACATGATTAAGACCATGCTTCTAATGAGTCATGGATTTAGTTAATGGTTTTTCCACGATTCCTCTGTATGGAACTTCTTCTAAATTCAACCTCACCTCCTTCAGTACAACTTCTCAAGAGATTTTATCCCAAATAATGTCCCTTTTTCCACTATCATGACTTGACATCATGGATGTTAATAATATTATAATTTACATTTTGATAATTATTTACATACTAGGTATGATTCCATGAATTGGAACATATCGATGTGTATAACTGCTTCTTAGAGGCAACAGAAGCTACAATATAATCGGTATTTTTAGGTCTGGCTTCTACTATCTTATATGAGTTTGTCTCGCTCATCACCACATAATTGATATGATATTAAATATTATGGATTCAAGGAATACTATTTTTTCCCCTAAAAATTAGTTTCTATTCTTATCCACTTACCAGGTATATATCTTTGGTGCTTAATGAAGTATAATCAATTAGTTATAACTGCTTCACTTGTAGTTCTCCTAGAGATAACAGATATCTCCCTTCTAGTATCATTATCTTAGAAATATCAGTATTTGTACATATCATGGAATACATGATTGATCCATCACTGAATTGTATATATTTCAATTCACCACTTCAATATCCTCTTATGTCCCAAACATGTCAACCTGGAGAGATTATGACATGAAAAGTTGGTATAAATTCTTTATTCAATTGTTCCAGCTTTTACTATTCAATACCTTATCACTATATATACAATTGAATAGGTCTATGAAATAGTTATATCTACCTCATTAGATCTTTTTCCATATAACATAGGTTTATACTTTAAGTCAATAACTGTAGAATTACTTTCATCATGATCTTAACTAAATGTTTAACCAATATCTATTTTCCATATTTTTCCAAACATATTTTACTTGAAAATAAAATGTTGTTCCCAATATCATGTGGTAGACACATGGAAAACATTGAATCCAAATGAATATTCAACAATTAGGTTTCTCAGTTAAATCCTTAATTTGATTTGAGTAACTTGTAACATTTATTAGTATTATGTGATGTGATCATCCCAATATAGTTGTGTCGTATAGACATCTTCCACAATTGGTGGTCATGAAATCCAATGCTGGACAAAATTATCATAAAATAATCAATGACAAGTAAAATTATAATGCATTCAGGCATACTAACTTGGTAGAACCAATCAAGCCTTATTAGTACCACACTTATACCATTCATTTATTATCTATCTTGAATACACACTATAACGACCCATAAATTACATACATGGTTAACGCTAAAAAATTTAAGCATACTTATTGCAACATATAACAAAATCATGAAAGGACCGCATAGGTATATTGTTTTTAAAAACTGGGAAACATAAACTTCTGGTTCATAAAGCATCTACATTGTCTCCTATTTATTTCATCATATATATAGTCCCTTTTGGCATATCCTACTTAATATCCTTCTTCCTGACCTAAGGAAAGAAAAAATACAAAAGGGTGAGCTCAAATTCTCAGTAAGGGTAAACAAAAGAAATATCAATGACATCATATTCATAAGAATATAACAATTTGGAAATCTTAAACTGCAAAAGAGATCATAATTTCATAACATGGGATAAATAATAGTAGTGAAATGTAATCCCAATAATCATAACATAAAACATTAAACTTTGTGTCATACACACATAATCATAGAGAATCATTTATTAGTAGTCAATACTCATAGCCATGACTATCTTAGCAGACAAAGTCTATTTCTGAACCGAGTTCACTCCTCGTTTCAGTTTTGTTTCACTAAACCAGTTTAACCTACCGTTCCAGCCATGTCTATCTCATGAGAAATAAATCATTACCCAATTAATTATAGGGATATATAGTTCACACCCATCTCATAATGATACCATTCTTATGTGTGCCACAAAATCCAAAAATCATACATCATTGCATAACCCATGTAATAAAATGGGATTCTTAAACATCATGACATCATAAAACAATTCATATAAGATAAAGGAATTCATAAAACTAATTACATCATAACATATTCAAATAAATGTAATAATAGGGATAGAAACAGAACCCTATATTCTCTTAGATGGAAAATAATTTTGATAAAACACTTGAACTCCATTCTTGAGGAAAATATCCTTTCCACTTCAAAAACATTTTTTCCTTTCTTAACATGTCATAATATTTTAAACTAAAAGAAGTTGATTAAAAATAAACATGAAAACTTGTAAAGTAATCTTCTTGGAAATAATGTTTTAAAAATCTATTCATTTCGTATATGTTAAAAAAACATTCTTCTCGTACTTTTGTCATAAAAGTCAAAAAGTACCTCGTACAAAAAACGACAAAAGACTCCTTTCATATATTTTACTAAAAACTCATAGAAGGGTAAAATTGGATTTAAAAAATTGTATTTGTCTATAAATAACATTACATATTGAAGAAACATGGATGTTGATTATAAAATACATCCTTGTAAATACCAAAGTATAAACAATCTCGGATAAAAATGAGATTGTGATATTTTCCCTTACCTTAGGTCTGATTTTCTTCGTAACTGTCCATACCTCCTGTATAATGATTTAAATAGTGTCATTGACTTATTCTAGAATCATAATAATTTTTATTATATCATATATGGTCATATGCTTAGCTTCTTATTAGTAATATTTCATTGTTAGTTGTCATTCGGGTGTTTATTACTTTTTGTTCTTATGCGTGTTTTGTCGAATAAATTCTCATTCTTATTTTTAGGTTATAGATACCTCATTTACAGAATCTTATTAGTGTAATATATATCATATTTATTCATTCTATTCATTTATATAATCATTATGTGATGAAGATCTTGTAGAATGAGTCACATCACATCGTGGAGACGATATTCCGTACATACGTACGAGTGATGATATCGTTCCCATGATCGTGTAATTGTATTGGAGTGTATGTATACAATTTCAGAATCAATAACACTATAAAATAATCATATATAGTTATTTATTTGCACCATTATACCCATTCAAATAAGGTGGTGGTGGGAAACAGACTACACCACGGCGTGGAGACGGTATTCCATACGTACGCATGTGCGGTGATTTCATTTTCCATAGGATGGATAGATGCTGAAATTGGGTTGTTTCATACATATAATAACATATTATTATATGATTGATACTGATGTTATTACTTCATAATGAAACAACTAAATAATAAGAAGTGTAAGAAAAAATAAAGTTGAAAGAATCGGTAACGGACATTACCTCTTCTTTGAAGCGCCTCTTTGAGACCTCCTTTTAGGGTACTGAAATTGGTCTTTGAAGAAGACCAGGACTTCTAGGATGTTTCTAGGGAAGTGTAGAGCACAATTTGTTCGGGGTTGGCTGAGATTGAAGGCTCAAAGTGGAGTGAGAAATAGAGGGAGGAGGTGCCCTTTTATAAGGGAGGAGAGGGGCACCTTTTGAAAAACTAAACATATTATTTTATTATAAAGTCATATTCAGTTTTAAATAGCTCCAAATTCATTTATTCAGAAGATAATGTTGGTATGGGTCTAAATCACCACATCCAATATGATTTGGAAAATTTTATGTTACTATTTTAACCTTATCATTTAGATTTAACTTTAAGTTAGATATTTTTACTTTTACCGTGTCTTTTTGTTTTATTTCACTATAAGGTTAATAAACATACTATAACAAGAAAAAAGATCCCCAAGTTGTTAATTATTAACATATATAACCTTATCTGAGTCATTTGGCTGAACCTTAGATTTTTAGGAATAAAATAACAATTAATAATATAATATTGTTTTAAAAAACTATTTTATGTCAATTTTGACACTATTTTGTAATTGATTTTTGTGAAACTCATAAAAGAAATATTAGTTCGAAAATAGTTACTTAAATCAATAATAACATGTCATATTAACCTAGAAAAGTATTTGAATTCATTAAAAGTCTCAAATTACATTTATTTGGGTATTTATAAGATCAATTATGTCAATATTTCATTAATAAGATAATTACCTTATCATCATTGTCTCTTATATAAATTCAATTATCTAACGTATAAAAATTATAAATAAAATACAATTATTTAGGAAATCGTTTTAGATTTCTAATGAGTATTTATAGTCGAAGTTATCTTATGTATAACCCTATATTAAAAATGATTTACTTCTTAAACATTGATTTTAACTATTTTAACCCTTCTTTAAATAAATTAATATTAAATGTCCTAGTCTAATCCAAGTGGGCCTAAATGGTAATATTTTATACCTAAGGATGTTTTTGGTCGAATTAAACTTATCCAATATAATTAGAACATGTGACAGATTAATAATAATATCATTTTTACCCGTAATTACCCTATTTACTTTTAACCATGGTAAAAAAGTAAAAAGTTACTATTCACCAAAAATTATTTTCATCTAATTGAACAACATTTTACTTACTGAAATCAACCGTGTCTCACGGATTTTTGAAATTCCACTCACAGAAGTGGTAAAATTAAGTTTTATGTAAATTTGCATATTCTCCTAGGAGGTGGGTAAAAGACGGTCAAAAGTTCAATAAATATTTTATATATCTAAAATTATTATAAAATGACTCCAATGAATTGAATTGAACTTATATAGGTATTATTTATCAATTTTGACCTAAAATAAATTTAAATAAAATAAATAATTATTTAAATAGAAAGACGGTTTTTAAATAGTAACCCAGTGTTTTCACTATTCATCAAAAATGAATGTTTTCAGAAAAATACCAAAACTTCACCCTAGGATAATTTCGATATTCCCAATCCAAAAAATGAGGTCAATTTTTAAAAATAATATTTAAAAAATTTCAAAAAGTTGGTATTACTCTTCATAATAGCTATTTTTAAAAATATTTTAATAGCATATCGTTGTTTAGTGAAAATCGGTATTGCGTTCAACGCAAGCTATCGAAGAAGGTCGCGATTGTGTGTAATTTAAGCCAAGCTAGTGTTGTTTGTAGTGAAAGATTTCATTGATGATTTATATAACATAAAAACAAAATATTTCTCATAAAAGTCTTGGGTGTTACATTCTACCCCCCTTAAAATGAATTCCGCCCTCCAAATTCATCACTTTGTAACAAATAGATGAGGATACCTCTCCCTCATCATATCCTCAAGCTCCCATGTAGCATATTCTAATTGTTGGTTCCTCCATAAAACTTTCACCAATCTAGTGTTCTTTTTCAATAGGACTTTTTCACTACGATCTTGAATCTCTATCGGCTATTCTTCATAAGAAATATCGTGTTCCAATGCTACAACTTTTGAGCTGGGTACATGTGAAGGATCATGTATGTACTTTCTCAGGAGAGATACATGGAACACATCGTGAACTTGAGAGAGATTCGGTGGAAGCGCCAATCGGTAAGCTACCTTCCCAACACAATCCAGTATTTTGAAAGGACCAATATATCTGGGATCAACTTTCCCTTCTTTCCAAATCTCTTGACTCTCTTCCAGGGAGATATTCGTAAGAACACTTTATCACCCACTTCAAACTCTATGTTTTTTCTTTGGTTGCCGGCATAACTTTTTTGTCGACTCTGAGCTGCTCTTATGTGTTGTTGAATAGATCGGATCTTTTCTGCCATCTCATCAACAAGATCAGGTCCTAAAAGATTTCTTTCCCCAACTTCATCCCAGAAAGATGGAGTTCTGCATTTCATTCCATAGAGAGCTTCATAAGGAGCCATCTGAATACTGGAGTGAAAGCTATTATTATAAGAAAATTACACCATAGGTAGGTGTTGATCCCAGCCACCTTTGAAATCCATAGAGTAAGCTCTCAACATATCTTCTAGAGTTTGAATTGTCCTCTCAGACTGAGTGTCTGTCTGAGGATGATAAGCAGTGATAAAACTCAACTCTGTATCCAGAGTATGCTGAAGACTTCGCTAGAACATCGAGGTAAACCTCGGATCCCGATCAGATATAATGGAAAGTGGTACTCCATGCAATCTTACCACTTCCTTTACATATATCCTAGCAAGCTGATCTAGATAGAAATCCTCTCTAATAGCAATGAAGTGTGCCGAATTTTTAAGACGATCAACTATAACCCAGATAGAATTATTTCCTTCAAATGTTTTAGGAAGTCCGGTGACAAAGTCCATCGTGATGTTTTCCCATTTCCATTCAGGAATGGGTAATTGTTGTAACATCCCCTTAGATTTCTGTCTATCAGCTTTAACTTGCTGTCAAACCAAGCATTGAGAGACATATTCAGCAACATCTCTTTTCATTCCATCCCACCAGAAGTACTCTTTCAGGTCCCTATACACCTTTGTGCTTCCAGCATGAATAGAGAATGAAGAACTATGAGCCTTATCCCGCAGCTCCTTCTTTATTTCGGGGATGGGAAGAATACAAACCCGATTCCTAAACATTATTATCCCATCACAATCAAGGTTGAATTCAGGAACATTTCTCACCTTCTTTTGTAACTCTACATCTTCTTTCTGTGCCTCTTTATCCTTTACATGTATAGATGGTTGAACACTCATTTGAGAAAGATAAGATTTTTCCCTTCCATTATAATTCAAAGATCCATCCTTTGTAAATTGATAAATATTGGATCTTTTTTTATCCTCATCATAGATAAGCTAGCATGGCCTTGTCGACTAAATCCATATTCCACCTTGTTTGCTTTCTCAGGGTGGTAATGAATTCAGCAGTAGTAATCCTTAATCAGCTCAAACCATCTTCTTTGTCGGATATTTAGCTCATTTTGTGTGAAAATATACATTAAACTTTTATGATCAGTATAAATGTCACAGCTTTCTCCATAAAGATAATGCCTCCAAATCTTTAATGAAAATATTACCATAGCTAACTCCAAATCATGAGTTGGGTAATTTTGCTCATGGATTTTCAACTTTCATGAGGCATAAGTTATCACAGTATCGTTTTTCATGAGAACACACCCCAATCCCTTCTTGGATGCATAACATTATATCACAAAACTTTCCCCACTACAAGGAAGTGTGAGCACAGGTGTACTGGATAACATTCTTATCAACTCCTTGAAATTCTCTTCACATTCCTCCGTCCACACAAACTTAACTCCTTTTCGAGTCAACCTAGTGAGTGGATTAGATAATCGTGAAAAATCTTTCACAAAACGTCGATAATATCCAGCCAAACCAAGAAAACTTCGGATCTCAGTTACTGTTGTTGGTCTCGACCATCTTTAGATAACCTCTGTTTTTGCTGGATCCACATATATCCCCTCTTTTGAGATTATGTGACCCAAAAAGGAAAATTTTTTAAATCAAAATTCACACTTGGTAAATTTGTCATAAAGCTTCTCCTTTCTCAGGGTCTTCAAAAAAATTATCATGTGATCTTCATGTTCTTCCTTTCTCTTTGAATAGACATGAATATCATCTATAAAGACTACCAAAAACTGATCAATATAGTCTCTAAAGACTATATTCATTAGATCCATGAAGATAGCATGGGAATTAGTAAGACCAAATTGCATCACTATAAATTCATAGTGTCCATACCTTGTACGGAATGTCGTATTTCATATATCCTCCCTTTTGAACCTTAATTGATGATGCCCTGAATGAAGATAAATCTTGGAAAAGTATTGATCTCCACGTAGTTGGTCAAATAATTCATCAATGCGCAAGAGAGGATATTTGTTCTTGATAGTGATCTTGTTAAGTTCTCGATAATCAATGCAGAGTCTCATTGATCCATCTTTCTTCTTAACAAACAGAACTGGTGCTCCCCAAGGTGATGCACTAGGGCGTATGAATCCCTTATCAATATTCTCATGGAGTTACTTCTTCAATTCCTGTAACTCTATTGGGTCCATTCTATAAGGTGTCTTTGAAATATGCAAAGCACCTGGTACGAGTTCTATTGAAAACTCTACTTCACGATTTGGTGGAAGACCCATCAATTCCTCCAGAAAGACATCATCAAACTCCTGTACAATGGGAATATTCTTAATCATGAGTTTCACTCCAACCATTTGAGATAAATAACCTTTATTTAGTGGAATCAAGACCCATAAGATGGAAGAAATTTCCACTGGAAGGTTATGTTCATCCTTACATCGATAGATGATCATAGATTGATCTGGAATATGAAATGTGACTTCCCTTCTTTGGAAATTGATATGAGCTCCATATAGAGAAAGCCAATCCATGCCAAGAATAACATCAAATTCCACTATAGGAAGGATCACAATATTTTCAGGAAGCAATTCCCCACAAACATCAATCGGAGAAGAATTATAAACTTTTGATGCGACTGTTGTGCCATTGGGGGTTGGCACAGCTAACTCAACATCTAATTGTTGAGGTAATATGGCGATACCATTAGGAAATTCTTTATAAATGAAATAGTGGGTGGATATAGAACCAAATAAAACATTTTCTACTTTATAGTGGATGGTAAGTGTACCTTTCACCACATTGTTATCGTACTACACATCACCGATAGAAATTGCATGTGACATTCCATTGTCTTTATCCTTAAAAGTTTTTTGACGTCGATCATCATAAAAAACCCTTGGATCAGGGCATTGCTTGGCATAATTCCCCATTTCCTTGAACTTGTAACATTGAAGTGTAGGAGGTGCACTCTGTGTAGCCTTTTTATTGTTTGCATCACTAGACATATTCTTCCCATCATTGAGGCATTCAAATGCCCGATGACCTTCCTTTCCACATTTGAAACATTTACGTGTCCCTTTAATACAAATCCCTCCATTTTTCTTTACACACATTGAGAATAAGGGAAAACTCATCTTCTTTTCAGTGTTCTATTTAGATTCTCCTTTGAATTCAATTTTCCTCTTCTTATCAAACCCATATGACTAATGGGTTACTCCAATCTCCATCTCAACTTTGAGATCACATCGAACGATTTCCTCTTAGCTATAGAATTCCCTTATGGATAATGCCCTTCGAAGACTTGGTTTTAAGCCACTAAAGAATCGATCGATCTTACTCTCTAGTTGAATAATAATACCAGAAGCGTACCTTGAATGTCTTGTAAAATTTTCTTCATAGGTACCAAAAGATTCATCATCATTTTTCTTCAGTTCAAGAAACACCTTCTCCATCTTTGTTCAAAGAATACGAGGGAAGTACTTATTGAAAAATAAGTTCTTGAACTCATCCCATTCCATGGACTCAATTTCATCCCTTTTCCTCATATTCTTAATAAGATTCCACCATTGATCAGCATCACCTTCCAAATGATATACTGCTAAGATGACTTTATCATGTTCAGAACATTGAAGAACTGAAAATATCTTTTCAGTTGTACTGATCCATTGTTCATCCACCAATGGATCAGTAGACCCACCGAATGAAGGTGGACGCTACCTCATGAAGGATTAAACATAATGTTTCTCCTTCCATTTCTTGTTTGGAAGTCCTTCATGATTCATAGCTTAAGAAGGTTATGTGATCATGGCTACAATATTTTTCATTCCAGCTCCCATAACATTTGGTTGCTCAGGGGGAAAAATCATTGCATTGCCTTTCGCATTCCGCATTAACACAGTTCCTTCGAGTTCTAGCCATTGACTAAAACCAAGAAGAATAGTGTGAGAAACACTAATTATAATAGGAAAACCACACTATCAAGAATAAAATTTCACACTTAAGGTCTTATCATAGGTTGTTCATGGCCAATTCTAAAACACTAATATTGTGTTCTATGCTTAAAAATATCCTTCGGTTTCTTACTTTGGCTTTCATATCCTAGTTTCCAAAGGTTGACTATACCATTTCTCTGATACCAACTATAACGACCCATAAATTACATAAATGGCTAATAATTCATAATCGAATCATACTTATTACAACATGTAACAAAAACATGAAAGGACCGTATAGGTATAGTGTCTTTAGAAACTGGGAAACATAAACAACTAGTTCATAAAGCATCAACACTATCTCCCATTTATTTCATCATATCTATAGTCCCTTTTGTAATATATTACTTAATATCCTTCTTCCTGACCTGGGGAATGAAAACATACAAAATGGTGAGCTCAAATTCTCAGTAAGGGTAAACAAAAGAAATATCAATCACATCATATTCATAAGAGCATAACATTTTGGAAATCTTAACCTGCAAAAGAGATCATAATTTCATAACATGGGATAAATCATAGTAGTGAAATGTAATCCCAATAATCATAACATAAAACATGAAACTTTGTGGCATAAAAACATAATCATATAGAATCATTTCTTAGTAGTCAAGACTTGTATCCAAGATTATCTTAGCTGACAAAGTCAATTTCTGAACCGAGTTCACTCCTCATTTCAGTCCTGTTTCAATGAACCGGTTTAACCTGCCATTCCATCCATGTCTATCTCATGAGATATAAATCTTTACCCAACACATTGGAGGGAGATATAGGACCCAACCATCTCATAATGATACCCTTATTATGTGTTCCACAAAATAAAAAAATCATACATCATTGCATAACCCATGTAATAAAATGGGATTCTTAAACATTGTGACATCATAAAACGATTCATATATGATAAAGGAATTCATAAAAATAATTCCATCACAACATAATCAAATACATGTAATTATATGGATAGAAACAGAACCCTATATTCTCTTATATGTATAAAAATTTTGATAAAACACTTGAACTCCATTCTTGAGGAAAATATCCTTTCTACTTTAAAAACATTTTTTCCTTTCTTAACATGTCATAATATTTTAAACAAACATAAGTTGATTAAAAATATACATGAAAACTTGTAAATGAAGCTTCTTGGAAATAATATTTTAAAAATTCATTCATGCCGTATAAGTTAAAAAAACATTCATCTCGTACTTTTGTCGGAAAAGTCAAAAGGTACCTCGAATGAAAAACAAAAAAAGACTGCATTCATATCTTTTACTAAAAACTCACTGAAGGGTAAAATTGGATATAAACAATTGTAGGTGGCTGGAAATAATATTACATATTTAGGAAAGATGGATTTGGATGATAAAATACACTATAGTAAATACCAATGTATAAACAATCTCGGGTAAAAATGAGATTGTGATATTTTCCCTTACCTTAGGTCTGATTTGCTTCGTAAGTGTCTGTACCTTCTATATAATGATTTAAATAATGTCATTGACTTATTATATAATAATAACTATTTTTATGATATCATATATGGTCATATTCGTAGCTTCTTATTAGGAATATTTCATTGTTACTTGTTATTCTGTTGTTTATTACTTTTTGTTCTTATGCGTGTTTTGTTGAATAAATTCTCATTATTATTTTTAGGTTATAGATAACTCATTTACAGAATGGTATTAGTGTAATATATATCATATTTATTCATTCAATTCATTTATATAATCATTATTCAATGAAGATCATTTAGAACGAGTCACATCACATCGTGGAGATGGTATTCCGTACGTACGCACGAGTGATGATATCATTCCTATGATCGTGGAATTGTATTGGAGTGTATGTATACTATTTAAGAATCAGTATCACTTTATAATAGTCATATATTGTCATTATTTACACCATTATACCCATCCATATAAGGTGGTGGTGGAAAATAGATTACACCACGGCGTGGAGAGGGTATTCCGTACGTACGCACGCGCGGTGATTTCTTTTTCCATAGGATGGATATATAGTGAAATAGGGTTGTTTCATACTTATAATAACATATCAGTATATGAGTTATACTGATGTTATTACTTCATAATGAAACAACTAAAGAAGGAGAAGTGGAAGAAGAAATAATGTTGAAAGAATCGGTAACGGACATTACCTCTTCTTTGAAGCGCCTTTTTAAGACATCCTTTTAGGGAACTGAAATTGGTCTTTGAAGAAGACCAGGACCTCTAGGATGTTTCTAGAGAAGTTTAGAGGATAAATTTTCAGGGTTTGTCTGAGCAAGAAGGCTCAATGTTGTGTGAGGAAGAGAGGGAAGAGGTGCCCTTTTATAAGGGAGGAGAGGGGCACCTTTGAAAAAACGAAACATATTATTTTATTATAAAGTCATATTCAGTTTTAAATAGCTCCAAATTGATTTATTTAGAAGCTAATGTAGGTATGGGTCAAAATACTCTCATCAAATTGAATTTGGACAAGTTTAGGTTACTATTTAAACCTTATCATTTAGATTTAACTTTAAGTTAGATAATTTTACTTTTACCGTGTCTTTTTTTCTTTCACTATAAGGTTAATAAACTTACTATAACAAGTCAAACGAACCCCAAGTTGTTTATTATTAATATATATAACCTTATATGAGTCATTTGGCTGAACCTTAGATTTTTAGGAATAAAATAACAATTAATAATATAATATTTGTTTTAAAAACAATTTTATGTCAATTTTGACGCTATTTGGTAATTGATTCTTGTGAAAATCATAATAGAAATATTAGTTCAATAAAAGTTACGTAAATCAATAACCACATGTCATGTTAACCTAGAAAATTATTTTAATTCATAAAAAGTCTCAAATTACATTTATTTGGGTATTTATAACATCAGTCATGTCAATATTTCATTAATAAGTTAATTACTACATCATCTTTGTGTCATTAATAAATTAAATAATGTAATGTCTAAAAATTATAAATAAAATACCATTATGTAGGAAATCGTTTTATCTTTCTAATGAATATATATAGTGGAATTTATCTTATGTACAACCCTATATTAAAAATGATTAACTTATTAAACATTGATTTTAACTATTTTAACCCTTCTTTAAATAAATTAATATTAAATGTCCAAATCTAATCCAAGTGGGCCTAAATGGTCATATTTTATTTTTAAAGCTGTTTTTGGTCAAATTACACTTATCCTATAAAATCATAACATGTGTTAGGGTAATAATAATATCATTTTTACCCATAATTACCCTATTTACTTTTAACCGTGGTAAAAAAGTAAAAAGTTACTATTCAACAAAAATTATTTTCATCTCATTGAACCAAATTTTACTTACTGACATCAAATGTGACTCTTAGATTTTTTAAATTCCACTCACAGAAGTGGTAAAATTAAGTTTTATATAAATTTTCAAATTCTCCTAGGAGGTGGGTAAAAGACGGTCAAAAGTTCAATAAAAATTTTATATATCTAAAATTATTATAAAATGACTCCAATGAATTACATTTAACTTATATAGGTATTATGTATCAATTTTTACATAAAATAAATTTAAATAAAATAAATAATTATTTAAATAAAAAGTCAGTTTTCAAATTGTAACCTAGTGTTTTCACTATTCATCAAAAAATGATAGTTTTCAGAAAAATACCAAAATGTCACCCTAGGCTAATTTCGATTTTCAGAATCCAAAAATGAAGTCCATTTTGAAAAATAAAATTTACAAAATTTCAAAAAGTGGGTATTACTATTCATAACGGCTAGTTTTAAAAATATTTTAATAGCATATTGTTGTTTAGTGAAACTCGGTATTGCATTCAATGCAAGCTATCGAGGAAGTTCGTGATTGCGTGTAAAGAAAGCCAAGCTAGTGTTGTGTGTAGTTAAATATTCCATTAATGATTTATATAACATAAAAACAAAATATTTCCAATAAAAGTCTCGGGTGTTACACCCACCATAGTATTCAAAATTATAAGCCCCTTTTCACTTTAATACACAGAATCTATTATCTAATTTTAAATGATCTTGTTAATCATAGGTTATTATCACATATTGCATACCTGTAGGAATTATTATTCTCAATGAACAATGTATCACTGACCAAAGTGGAACAAAAAACCATCACCATTGTTTTTCCTTCCTATGTAGTATGTTTCTCTCGAACATTCTTTGTCTACATGACAAGTGGAACTCATTCCTATGATAACTACTTGTGCATCTCTGGAATAGACTAAACCCAAGTCAATATAGATTCCACTATTTAAAAATATATGTGCAGACTTATATAGAAATATAGTCTATAACTTGAGTATACATTTTCTATATTATGGATTTATGTAATATCATAATCATCCATTAGGATAATTATACTAGATGCACTATGTATTTAGCTTGATGCATGTTTTTTATATCATAAAAAACTATTTGCATCTAAACATATGTCCTTATGATATAATGGATTTACATCATACTTTTAATCATACAATATTCATTTTTTATTATTTTTGGCATATGGTAATGTGATATATCTATTATTTGCATATCAAGTCATAAAATATAATGGAAGTTTTTTCAAGTTATGACATTAATATTCCTTAAGTCATAACTCTAACGTATAAAATGTGTGATTAGTATTTTCTCCATGATACATTTTAATGATCAATGTTTACACCTAAAACTTCAACATCCATACTCATCATTAACATCAATTTCATTATGTAGATAAGGTAATGTGCATTTAGGAATTACTCCATGCTAAATTGCACTGATTGCTGATTTCATGTTCAATATATTCTTTGCCATGATATCCCCAAGAAACTTATATCTTTTGAAAATGAGAATATCATACTTCACATTAAGGAATCCAAATAAGTATGTTTACCACTAGCTTACCCATGGAATAGTTCACACTACCTTGTTGAACTAATTCTAAAAGCTCTATGGCTTACCCTTATTTCTAATGAATTTTTTTTTTCAAAACTAAATACATCAAAAATACCAAATTTTTTTAGATTTAATAAGATTGAATATAAAACTGGGTATATTCTTAAAATCCACTTTATTTTTTTCCTTATAATAATTTTTTTTCCATAACTGATTAAATATGTATTAAATTTATATTCATCAAGTATTTCCTCTAGTTTATGTATCACTGAACTATTAGTTGAGTATAAAACACCCCAAAAACATTAATTATCTGACCTAGAATAATTTATCCTTGTTTTTAAATTACACATAAGATAAATAGTTTTTGTTATTCTAAAAAATAGTATTACAAGAATTAAACACCTTGAAATATATAAGTCGTGTACTTCTCACCACTAACCTAGGAATCACCCTTTATCAACCACTAGAAGAATACACCTGATGACTAGTACCATTTTAATACTCTCTTTGTTGTTGTATTTCTATACACATATGGGATAGGAATATTTTATTTAATACCCAAGAGGTAGAATTGAAACATTATATTTTATATTGATGAATATACTTGAAAAATAATCGATAACTTTCTTCTTTAATTAAAATTATTGCGACTAAACGTCCATAAATTTATATCATGATATTCAATGAAAATAAACTTATATTTATATCTTTTTCATTGAAGGACATAATGAATATTCTTCTATAGTTACTTTACATTGACCATTATGCCTTTACTTTCAATTTTTTCCAGAAAATTGATGATTAAATTGTATTTTGTAATCTTATTCACTTGGAAATATTTACTTAAATAGGTAATGAAGAATTTTAGTCAATATTGTTAGTTTTGTAAGATAAAATGATACTACAGTAAATGGGAGAAAATAGAATTATAATAATATGTATTGAAGGATCATAATCATCCTTTCAATTTACACAAATCCAGTGTAATCATTACTTATTCATATGTGTGCTTCACTTTCTCCTTGAATATTTCTCAGAGATGAGACTTCATGTTATATCACCTATGTCCTGATATGGTGGCAACAACATTCATTGTACATTGATGATACAATTTTATAATAAAAATTATACACTAAATAAAAAGAGTCACTTGTAAGCATATTTCTCGCCATTTCTTCAAGAGGTGGCTTAACATGTATAGGGACACTAGCACCTTGAATTTTTCGAATATCATAGTATTTTTTGTAGGCATTTGTAGTACTATTTGATACATGTACTACATTGGACATTTACTTTATACATTAATTATTTCAATATTTCTTGTGATATTACATTCAAATTCCTATAAAAATAAATTTTATAAGAGTATTCATTTTTATCTGGATTACCGATTTAGAAATTTGGATTAATTAATTACAGAATTAAATGAATTCCATTATTTTATCAAATTCTAGGAACTATCTTCACTATAATCTAAATAATTTTCTGCTTGAATATTCTAGTGGAATGGATCCCTAAACCTCCCTTCATAGTCTATAAGTTATGGATATGCCACTACTCGGAGGGTTCAAGATAGGATTTTGGCTATATAACTACATTACCTCATGATTCCTTGATCTATTGATTGAAGTCTTAGCTTCTAAAATCATAACGAGATTTACTCACCACTTTCCTCTAAAATTATAGGATGTTAGATATGGTTAATAATTACTAACACTATAGTTTTTTTAACCCGCCACACTGATAAGAACTCCGTAGTAGTAAGAGTTACCCTCAACTATGTCATGATGAGCACCCCAAACTTCTAGTTTTATTCATAGTCAAATGATGGAAGGCAATTACAACTTAGTATTTCATTGATTTTTTTATTATATTTAAGTGATGGAGGAAATATTTTTCTATTTCATAATCATGAATTGTGTGATCACAGTCACAACTAAACATGCAATAGAAAATATTCATGGTGTCATATGTTCATCTTATCTGTTCATTTATTATTCTATGTGATCATGTGTAAAATAAATATTCACAAAATTATAAAACCTGAAAAATATTATGACGATATGACCATGACACAATACTAACAGTTTATCCATTGAGTGAATAATGGATAAACCTAGACCATATGGGTAATACCTTAAGTCATGTCTCTTATGTCTCATGTTGTAGTACATGCCCATCCAGTGCATCAATATCTTGTCTAATGCATCGCCATAACTTGGAGTGAAGTGAGTCACTTCACATATTCTTCATTATACAACAATACTTGTTCGCAGGTGTGGGGAACTAGGGAGTATAGAATAAAACTCTAATATAGACACACATTCCCTTATACTGATAATGATGCTTAAATTACATATAAGTCTCCTTTTAAAAAAATACTTATTACAATCCATTTCAATAATTAATTAAATAAATAAAACAAACACCTTATATGCATCGTTCATTCTTAGGCTCAAGATCAGTTTAGTACGCATTAAACTCGCGTATTTAAATTAAATGTAGAACAAAAATTTATCTTGCATTTAAAAAAATCAAAGAGGATTTTATTGAATTAAAATTAACTCTTTTTTTGATTCAATAATTTTTATCATTTGGTCCCATTTATTAATTTAATTTATAAAAATAAATTAATTAATTAATTTAATTTATCATCAAAATCAAATTAACTTAACTCGAATTTTTTTAAAAAAAATTAATATTTAATAAATTAAATTTACAATTAAAATTAAATTAATTAAATTAATTAATTAAATTAATTAATTATTATATTATAATTAAATGTGTTGTGAAAACAATGAGCTAGGATTGTTCAGGTCGGGCCAAACTCGTGTAGTCCTGTTCTGGGTTATGCTGACCCCATTCAAAGAAATCCTGGGCCAGGTGGGTCTACCCATGCTCATTCCAGGTTGGAGAGACCCACAGAGGCCCATTATGAGGAAATTCAAGTCTTTCTAGACCCATTATAGGATGTTGTCAGAGCTAGGATTGTTGAGCCAGAGGAGTCACCGATAAGATGCGGGTGTTGTGAGACTCTACCTAGGATGGTGATATCCATTCTATGGCGGTCTAACTAAACTACTGATGCCAGTTGGGTGAGCTCGGCCTCATGATGGCCTAAAGGGGTGCGAACTGAAGCTCACAGCCAGACCTTGAGGGAGGAGAGCCCACCGGATGGGGCGGAGAATCCTGGCCCATGCCTCATGGAGAAGGAGATTTCAGAACTAGTCGAGGGTGACAAGATATGGTCAGTTTCATCTGATCAATATGAGGTGTTCCACAAGTAACCGAAAAAAAGGGGACCGATATGAAGAGGTGTCGCATTGAGCCGATAATAAAGGAAGTCAGTCGTGGATGGTATTTTGAATGATGGATGTGGCCAATGGTGGTCTAACATGGTGTGTGTTAGTCCTATGGGTGAGGCTAGCTATAGGAGATGGGTGGTTAACCGCCTGGTTGAACAGTGGGCTGGAGGATAGGGTAGAGTTTGGATCTGTGTGGCACGGTTAATAGTTTAGGCATGGATTGGGAAGCCAATGGTGGTAGGCTTTGGACCGGTATCCACCTGAGGAAGAAGGTCGACTTTGGAGGAGATGAACTACATGAAAACACCTATGTATGAGGTTTCTAGGGAGTTTGGGTGGCATCATGTGATGGAGGAGACAAGTTTGGTCCCACACTCATTTCTTTATATTTTTCTTTTTGTTGGTCAATCCCTCCAAACAAACTTATTTCATTTGTTTTTGTCTTTGTATTTTTATTCACCCCCAAAATCATGACCCATTCCCCAAAATATATATTTTTATACTAATTTTTCAAAATCCTAAAACCTTTAGTCTTATGAAAAATAATAATAATATGAAAATATTAATTTTATTATAATAAAATATGGGTTCCGAAAAAACAGTTCTGAAAATAAGATCTTCAATCGGTGACGGAGTTTATTGAGATAATACGTTCCAAAAAATCATTCCAAATTTAAACTTTATACAGTCACAGGTTGACCATCTATAGTCGAATTTACTCATAGCCAGCAGCTTTGGGACCCTATCAATCCCCCCTTTCATATTTTAAGAAAAATTAATTGTTGTTTGGAGTAAACTCGTCATGCATCGATCAGATACCAATTGAAGGGATGCATCATATAGTAGAAGCCCCAAATATGGTATTTGATAATTTTTCCACTAATGATCGACATGAACTCATCAATGTCGGTGAATCACTATTTGGTTTAAGTTAAGGACCTCATATGAAGAGTTTTAATCACAAAAATAAAAACCATAGATACCTAGATGGACCTGAAACTGTGTTCAACATCTAATCATTGTTAGATATATTTCCTCAAATAATACAAAACATAATTCTTCTAGATAATCTATATGCACATAAAAAATATGTGGGAGATATGATAATCTAATCCTAGGTTCCATCACAGAGTTCATACGATGCCTTCGACACTCCGATGATCCCTGCTTCACCTTACTTGTGATGTTTGAGAGGAAGATGGATTTGAACTCCTGGATCTAGTGCCTCTATCTCTCTCTCTCTCTAAAGTGTAGGTGATAGAAGAGAAAAGATAGATACTATGACTAGTCTCTTAAAAATCCCTCTCCTCCTCTATTTAAAAGGTTTTTTAGAAATTATTTTGTATTTCTTACTAGCCATAACTAATTAACACTCTTTGAATGAAATATTTTGACTCATTTACTGAGTCATAAATATTGTTATCACATAATTTTAATATTATGAATACATTATTTGATAATAAGTAATCAATTAACTCGGCCTGTTTTTCCCTCAAATATTAAATGAGCCTTCAATATTTAAACTAATATTTGTTCAAATAATATTTTCATCTATTTACTATAAAACTTGTAAATAAATTTAATACCTAAATTCAATACCAATTATTCTTAACATAAATAATATGAATTTCTTTATTCCTTTTGTTAGAATATTTTCTTGGAAAAAACCCGGACCCTAGTTGTGGGTCCCACCATGTCCTATATTCTTATTCGGCTGAATATGACAGATTTTTGAATATGCTATTATGTGTGACCCTTTAGGACCTTATCTTGATAATACTGAATACCATTCATAGACTAAGAGTGGGATCTAGAAACTCATCATGGGCCCTAAAGGGATAAGTAATATCATAGCAATGAATACTAACCCATGAACATGCACTATGTAATATAATATCTTTGTATTTAATATCTCATAAAGTATGATGCACACCCATGACAACACTGTTTTCTTACATTCTTATTTGCTGATATATCTAGATGGATTCACCCTTGACTACCATGGCCATGGAATTATAATTGTACTACCATACTGATCTACATGGCTCATGATATATAACTTCATTAACATGGAAGTGAAAAATACTTTCGTTACCATTCAGTCGATGTCATACCACCAGTGACACACCCAACACAATTTAACACATCGTGATTTCATTATCATGGTTTTTGACATTCATCAAAGTACGTGATAAATTGGAACTCATTAGAAATGATCTCAAGTCAAGAGACCATTACACATGTCCACAGATAGAAACAACCAATGACACCCAAAACATGTGGTGTTCCTATTGGCAGGTCTGTCTTCATGATCTCACTACTAGATTTCACAAAGTGCGAACATCATTAGAGGATGTCTCAATACATTTGAAGCCCCAGCACCTGATGATCATAAATCTATTGTGTTTAGTCAAAATGATGTATCTATACCATAGGAAAAAAATTATGATTAATGTCATAGTATCTCGAGGTTCTCATTATATCTTGGTATATGCTATAACCTTTTGATACAACATTTAACCTATGTACATTTCCATTTCTATAGTGGATGTAGAAAAGTCTACACTATAATGTTACGGGTAAATTATGTATAACTAACTGTATATGTGATATGGTAATCCAAATTATTATATATTTTGGTCTAGAAAACTCACTATTAAAACAAGATGAGTGGTTCCCTGAGAGTGGGGATGAATCGGGGTATAAAATCTTCTTCCAATTTTGACACTCTTACATAATCTCTCACCACCCTATGATATCTTTACCTCTTATGGTTACTTTTCCTACACTTATTATAAATTTGGATTCCGTTTTTACTAAAAAAATTGTCTGATATTAATAATTTTACTTAGCCCACATCATATTAAAAAATCATGCATGCACACTGGCACAAGTATATTACTCGATTCACCCACACTTGTCTAATCTAACTATAATGACATGAATATGTTTCATGCACAATAATCCAAAAATATAACCACTTTTAGTGGATTTTGGTTATTCTTGGGGTCACTTCTCTTACAACATTTTCAGGAAAATACACTTCATCCTAGAGACCAATTCCCTCATAACCTCTCTATTGCACACTAGTCTGATAAAGGATTAACAAGATGGCTCGTATGTTAATGAAAAAAATAACCTATTATTTATAGATGTAACATGTAATAAATATTTTTTCCAACTAATATTTTTTAGTATTTTAAAACATATTTTTAGAGTTAATAATAGACTTAGTTTGGGCTTTTGAGGCTCGTGGAGCCTCGATGTTGATATAAAAAATATTAAATATTATCTATCATTCACATATTATTTTTTTGAAGTAATTTAATATCTTATAAATGGTTTTTTATATTAAAATTTTGATACCTCCATAAAATCTATAATGTCTTTTTTATCTAATGTGTGAGTTAATTTTTTATGAGTTGGGTTTATTGTTTAAGAGTAGTTATAGGAGTAATAATAGAAAAATTAAATAATTAAACAATTAAATTTTTATTAATCGGTCATGACCTAATACTATCCTATTTAAACACAACTATGGCTAACTCTTAGGTTTTTACACATAACCCTTTAGATTGGATGGGATCTTGGAGGAGATATTTGGTGGAATACAATGTGATCTTGGATTGACGATCACATTAATAAAAATTTTATTCATCAATGGAGTTCTTGGATCTCAGGAAAGATATACATGTAGAATCATTCTTCATCATTTATTGATCTAATCTCAATGTAAGAATTTTTTTGTGGGATTAATACCCATTTGTATTCTCCCATTTCAAACGTTAATTAGTTCATTTAGATAAAATAATTCATGAATCAAAACTATTTAATTTCCATTGATTATTTATCTTGCAATAATAAATAACATGCTATTTAATTTATAAATTATATGATTGAAAATATTCCTTTATTTTATGATTTCCATCAATGATGGTCAAATTAAAAATGACAAGAAAAATATCAATTTTTTTTGTTTCATCCCTCTATTGTTTGTCCATCATCAGTATTTTCATTTGGTTGGTGATTCAAATTAATTAGGGAACTTGATTTGATGTGTGATTCTCATGATCAAGGAATTTTTGTTGTATTATCAATAATACTGACTTTGGCAGTATAGGATTGTATTTAACAATGATGAAAGACCAATTTAAATCAATATTCTCTAGCAATGTGGTTTTTGATGTGTGGTACATTGGAGGAATAGGAAGGAGGTATTTTACAAGAAAGGTGTGGTTGGAATATATCTACCGACGTCATTGTAGGATCTATCAAAAATGATATGGGATTTTGGGTGATGATCATAGTGGAACTGAATTTGGTGAGGGGTGGGAAAAACACATAAAACATATTATACATTCAATGAAAACATGATATACATGGTGTGTAGTTCCGAATAACACACATCATGTGGACCCCCTTTACAATGTTTCTAGTGTCACACAAATATATAAATATCACATGTAATGTGACCCACGATCAATGACCTAAAATGAACCCCAGGTGTAAATGATCACATACATGGAAAGTGTGCATGATCATAACCTGAGTACACAGACACATGTAGTATACACAGGGGCAACTAGAGTACACTTGCATGGGCCAGAGGACATGGTCATGGGAAAGGACCCAAGGAGGAATGGGATTAGTGGGATGTGTCGTTTGTTATTTATACACATTTTTTACACCTTCCATGTAGGTTTGAGCCCACTTTGTCTTTAGTCAATTTGAGTATCAATAGAGTACATTCTCTTAGTCCATCCCTACAAGGGTAAGTATGGAATATTATCATAAGCATAGGATGAGTGATCCCCTCTATGGGTTAGTTTGGGATAGATTTAGGTATCCCTTCATCTTTTTAGGGGTGCGATCCACTATCATTTCTACCCAATGTTGGGCCAAGTATCTCATTATCAACTTTTAGGGCATGTGATCCCCATCCTAGTGGGTTATTCTAGGTAGGGTTTGGTATCCACTATAATCCTTGAGTATGATCCCCTGTATATGTATTAATGTCTTCTAAGTTCCATTTTTTACCTCTTCTCTCATGAGTTCAATAGGAATGACCACTTAGATTATCATTTTTGTGTTAACAATGCATAAGGTGTGAGTTCTCTTAGATGAGTATTAACATGGTGACCCATGATAAATCATAGTCTTTTAGTGTAGAGGTTACCTTTCCTTTAAGATTTGTGTCTATCTTAGGTAATATCTTGGTTTTTATCATCATTTAATTTGATTTAACTCTCTTTGATTCTTTATATATGGTGATTTATGGTCAACCTACGGGGTATGTTTGTACTCACCCTTGTATGGGCACTTCCTACATGTGTCTTGTCCAATGAATATGAAATACCTTTCAATAAAGACCTATGAGGAACAAGAGAAGGTGGATATTAGTTTAACTAGAAAAAGCATATATTGTTTTAGGATTTTTTTCCCTTGACATCATTCCCCTTTTATATCATGTTTGATTATCTTTTAGTTTTTTTAAGACTGTATTTGGTCATTTTTCTTTCATGTACTTCTGTTTTACTCTGATGTGGCATTTAGTTATATGTATACATATTTTTTATTAGTTTTTTCTTTATTTTGCACATCATAATAGTGTTTGGAGATATGTTTTTGTGTACATGTTCCTTAAGATATGACCTCTCATGTGTTTGATATGCCTACTTGGTGTTAGTATACATATCTTATCCTATTGGAAGAAGTCCTAGGGTGTCACACACAGCTTTTCACTTGCCAAGAAGGCCTCAACAGGTTGAGTTGTGAAAGATTAGAATCTAAGATTAATTTGTCTTAAGAAAAGTGTTTTTAGATTGTCTATCTATGAGGATTATCTTGGTAAATAGGTTGTCAGTGTAAATGTGTCTTGAATCCACCATCGGATGGTTCTCTGCTCCTTTAGCTCTCCCCCTCCTGCTCTTGGCCTCTTTTAGGGTTTCTCTTGAAACCCTTCTCTCTTAGGGATGGCATCACATCGGAGTGCAGTTTCCCCTCCTTCTCATTTTTCGCTTCCTTAATTTATTTCCTCCCATCACATCCTCCATCCTTTTCTTGATTGCCTTATTTGTGTGCTAATTCTCTCAGGAGGTGTGGTTTTTTTGTTCTTCTTTCACTGGTGGGTAGTTGATCCCAATGGTGGTGGTTGATGCACCTCAGTCCTTTGTGTCCCTTCTATGGCCTCGTGTTCCATCGCTCTTATCCAGGACGAATCTAGAGAGATGTTTACTTAGTGGTTTTGGGATAAGTGGAATGGTGGTTGAGGGATTTCTAGTTTCTCGTGTGTTGACATGATCTTGGTTTTGACTTCTTATTTTAGATCAAGTGAGATGTAGTCTCTTGGAGGCACTAGAGACTCATATTCATTCCCTGACCCTAATGCCCTCTTCTCTACTCCAAGTTGGAGCTGGGATGGTGGTTCCTCAAAGGTTTGTGAGGTGGGATCTTTTGGCGATTTTTTCAGCTTGTTTCCCTTATTTTTGATGAGTATTTTTGTGTTCCTTCTACAGCGGTGGATTTTAATGAGGTTTGTACGATGATATATTTAACTTATGCATCTAGTAAGGTTTTGTTCTGACATGGTCATTCCACGATGATGGTGTGGTTTTTGGATGAGGAAGATGATGGTGGTGTAGATGTTGGAATGATATTTTTTGATTCTAGTATGGTGGAGATGATGAATCATTTATCAATGGAGATGGTGATGGTGGATGTCGGTGGAGCTCACTGGTGATCTAATTTGATGTGAAATAGGCGGTTTTCACATTCGGTGTGTGACTCAAGGTAGGGTGTAAGCCTCGATGCATGATGAGATGACATGTTTATCATGATTGATGGTGATGCCTGAGTTTTTTGAATTTTAATTTTTTTCGATTTTTGGATGGCAGCAGTGGTGGTAGGGTTTTCTTGTATTGGATTTTGACTTTTGAATTTTGTATGCTATTTTTGATCGTCTAAGTGGGGGTATGTGTGGGTGATATGTGGAGGTTTTTTTATAGATACCACTTTTCCCAAAAAGTGGATTATTAAAAGTAAAAAAATTGGATTGTGTGTTAAAGTGTTGCAAGTTTAGTTCTTAGACCAGTGAACACAATGATAGTACAATGGCCAACATATCAATTAACAAGAACTCTAATAACCTAATTTTGGAAACATTACATGTAAAAACTGATTTTAGGGAAAACATCAGTTTATGCATCATATAGGAATGTGTTTAGTCTACCTATACTTCTTGAGTTATTACCCTAGATATTATCTTTTAGCATAGTAATTCTTAAATTTTTTAGGATTTCTCGATTATGTAATTCATCTTAGATTCCATGAAAGTATCATGATGATGATTTGATTGGTGATGATGCTTCATTTTAGGGGAATGTATAGGATGTGGAACCACTAGGGGGTTTTCAAATATTACCCCCACCCATTGACTAGCTGGTTTTCCCAATTGTACCTTCAGATGACATGTATAGTCTGATAGTCCTTTATGAGTCCAAAGTCAAAGACCCCTTGAGTTTTTGGTTGACCCAAAACCCCAAAAGTAGAGAACTAGCTTGAGGCATTTTTGGGATTTTTCATCATTGTTAGGACCCATCTAGATTAGATGTTGGTCCAAGTTGTAAGTCTTTTCCATGGATTCACTGGATAATGGTGTCAGTTAGTGACATAAGCATATGATGAGATGACTCTCACTTGTATATAGTTTGGAAAACTCTTTATAGATGAGATTTACACAAATATGTTGCAAATTGTAAGTGTTCATGAGATTTTGGATCTCCAATAGGGAAGCATGTGAGTCACGGAATATGAATTGTGGTTTACTAACCTCTAACGGGACTCTGTGGACATGGTTTGTGGTTCATACATTCGATCGTGAACCTTTGAGCATGTCCTTAATGTAGAGAACCAGGATTTACAAACATGGACTTTACATTTCTTTTATATAATACTAAATACATGACAAAAACATAATCCAAAATACCATATTATTTTATCATCACTGGAAACATAGAACATAATGTTATAACATTTTGAAAGATCTTCAACATCTGTCATAAATATATTCCCCTTTTTCTCCTACCTAAAACCTTTCTTTATATCCAAGGAAAAAGAAAACAGAAAATAAAGTGATTTAAAATGCTCATTAAGGGTAAACATGAAGAACATAAAACAAACCATAAACATTTGAATGTAAAAACAAGAACATAAATCTAAAAAATCAAAATCCTGAGTCATGTTATAAGTCTTGGTAGTTCGTAAGGCATAGTTCATAAAGGAACATTAACCATAATAGAATAGAACTGGAATAAAACATTCAATTGTGGAAAACTAATAATCATGGAATATGATTTCCATAGTATCCAGGGCAATATTTCCAACACTGTCATAGTGTACAAAGTTTATTACTGAACTAGGTTTACAAGTCCTTCCATCCATGTATTACTGATTCAGATTTACTTGTTGTTCCAACCTTGTATTGTTGAACAAGATTTACTTACCTTTCTAGTCATGTATTTCTCATGTGATATAAATATATACCAAATTCATTATAGGTATATATATTTCCAGCCAATATCATAATTAAATCTTTCTTACATGTTCCACAAAACATAAAAACATTCACCATAGCATACATATGAAATAAAATGGGTTTCTTAAACATCATTCCATCAAATATATACATAAAATAAATAGATTTTATAAAATTAAATCTATCATAAAAATAATAAAATAATAGTAATAATTGGAATATAAACATAACCCCATTTCATCTTATATGGAAATTAATTTTGATAAAACACTTGAACTTACATCTTGAGGAAAATATCCTTTCTTTTCCTAAAACGTTTTTCTTTCTCAAAATATCGTGCAATTTTAAAATAAAATAATTTATTTGAAAATAACCTTGTAAAAATGTAGAAAAAGTTTAATTTAAATAAGGCATTATAAAGATGTATAAACTTGTTCATTCCATATAAGTTAAAAAAACATTCTCCTCATACTTTTTCTGGAAAATTGAAAAAGTACCTTGTACGGAAAAAGAAGGATATCATCCATACCACATAGTAAAATTTAAAAAGGGGTAAAAATGAATTTAAATATACATATAATAGTATTAAACATTTTAGGAAAAAAGAAATTATAAAACATGGACATGGATAATAAATATATCCTCAGTAAATACTTATGAATAAAAAATCTCGGATAAAAATGAGATTTCAAAATTATCCCTTACCTTAGGTATGATTTCTTCTGTATGTGTCTGAAACTCCTATATAGTGGTTTAAACATATTATTCACTTCTAAAATAACTATAATAATATTGATTGTATCATATATTATTCACTTATGAATTTTTTATTACCTGTTCATTTGTCAATTCAATATTAAATCAATGTTTTGTGTAATAATCATTTTATTTATCATACATGTTTTGAATTTCTATTCTTGTTATTATTACATATATCATGATTTGCATAATTCAAAAATTTAAAACATATATCATATATATTCATTATATATATAATATATATATATATAAATGAAATGGAATACATCGTTCAGAGAGACGGTAGGTCGTATGTACGCATCAAGGTTGTTTTTAATTCCTTATTAAATTGAATGGAAGTAAGTAAATGAAACATATATATATATCCAGTAGAATTATTATCTTATATATTTATGGTTATTTATTATATATACTTTATAATCATTATTGAATGGTTAACGTGGAGAATGAATCTCATCGTGTTGTGGAGATGGTAGGTCATATGTACGCACAACTGACGATATCATTCCCATAATTATTTGATGGTATTGAAGTGGAAGGTGTATAATATCTCAAAATTAGTATCATGTTATAATAATCATATATAGTTATTATTTCCATTGTTATACCCATCTATGTGTGGTGGTGGTGAAAAACATATTACACCACGGCATGGAGACGATAAGTCGTACGTAAGAACGCGTGGTTATTTCAGTTTTCATAGGATAGATAGAAGTTGAAATAGTTTTTTTAAAAATTTATAATAACATATAATCATTTGAGTGATACTTATGTTATTACTTTTTAATTAAACAACTAATGAAGAGAAGTATAAGAAGAATGAAATTTGAAATAATTAGTAGAAGAGATTACCTCCTCCTCGATGGGTCTTCTTTAAATTTCCTCTTAGAGAACTAGATTTGCTCTTTTGAGAAGACCAGAACCTCTAAAATGTTACTACGGACGTTTATAATAGAAATTGTTAGGGTTTGGCCAAGAATGAATGCTACTAATGGCATGAATTTGAGATGTACAAGATTCCCTTTTTTAAGAGAGGATGGGGCACTTAGGAATCTCTCAAAATGTTAATTTATTATAAATTAAATTTCAATAAAAAATGGCCCAAAACATAATTAATTAAAATATAAGATGTTTTTGGTTTGAATACCAGTAATAAAATAATTTTTACACAAGTTTTTAATATTTTTGAATCCTTATATTTTTGGTTTAACACTTATTTTACCCTTTTTAATCTTATCATGATATCATTTTATTTACACATTATGGGTTAATGTAATTACCATATCCTATAAAATGACCCAAAAAAGTTATTTATGACATATTTGGACTTATATTAACCATTTGGTAAATTATTTTTTTAAAAAAAATTACTATCATTTAATAAACTATTTTATGTTTTAAGTTATGAATTATGTCAATTTTTGACACTATTCATACTTTACTTCCTTTCAAATTTATAACAACCTTATTACATAGAAAAAAAGGAAATAAATCATCACTAATATGTCAATATATTCCAAAAGAATTATTTATTGCATACAAATGTTCAAATTAAATATATTTTAATATTTATAAATTTATTTATGTGAATTTTTCATTAATGATATAATCATTACATCATAATAGTGTCATAAATAAATATATTTATCAAATGTCTAAAAATTATAAATAAAGTACCATAATTTTGGAAATATTTCTATATATATAATGAATATTTATATACATTGATATCAGTTATATAACCTTATATTAAAATCAATTTAGTAAAATATATATGTTTAGTTTATAATTATCTTTACTTTAAATTAATTCTTCTAAAATGTCATTTTCACATCCAAGAAAAACCATAAGGTCCCCAAATCGACCAAAGGATGACCTTGGATGGAAATATATCATCCAATAGGATTAGGACATGTGTTTGGGTAGTTTAATATTTTTATAATATTATTTTCTATGCTTATTTACCAGATTTATCCTATTAACCATGGTAAATAAAATAATTACTGATGTTACTATTCATAATGTATAAAAATAAAAGGTACCTATTTAAACAATTTAAACGTTATGATTCCAAATAATGATTCCATTTTTTTTCAAATTAAAACATAGAAGTTTTATTAATTAATTTAAAATTAATTCCTGTTGTCAAAATCAAAAAGAGTGTTTTTTAGAAGTAATAACTCTCAAAATATTGAGATGTGTTAATGTCCAATTTAGAAGTAAAATTACATAAAATTACCAAAATTGGATTAAATAATAATCATATTATATAATTACCCTTTAAAAATAACAAAAAAATATAATCTAACTATATAAATATTTTAGATAAAAAGGCAGTTTTGAGTTAAAATGCAGTATTTTTCACTATTCATTAAAATTTTAATTTTATTATAAAAATACAAACTTTTTAAAAAAAGTAAATTTTTATGTCCTTATTCCAAAGAAGAAGTTTATTTTTTCAAATATAACTTATAAATGTGTCAAAAACTATATTTAAAATGGTTGCGCCATCAGAAGGCAGCAAAACTGCATTTTTTGGAAAATACTTCTTTTATCCGAAAAAATTGATTTTGTTCTCATATCATGTTCTATAAAAAAATTTAGAATAATTATAAATTTATATAAAATTAAAAATTTGGTTAATACTATTAATAATATCTATTTATATAATATTTTAATAATATAACATTATTTAGTGAAACTCGGTATTGCGTACAATGCAAGCTATATAGGAAGGTCTGTCTTTCGTGTAATGCCAGAAAATTCAGTGTAGAGTGTAGTGAAATATTCCTTTGTTGTTGCATATAACATAATCCAAACATAGTTTATTTATACATTGAAAGAAATCTATACTCAGTGTTTCATGAAATGAATTCTATCGAAGGAACTTGAAATTGTGTGTCACAAAAGACTAGAATAGTGTTTTGTATAATGCAAGATAATATGGTGTTATGTATAAAGAAAACTAATATTGGTGTAGCATACAAAAAAAGGCGTCAAAGAAAACAAAAAATAATCATTCCCATAAAATCATGGGTTGTTTCATTCTACCACCCTGAAAATTAATTTCACCCTTAAAATATGTTGGGGTTATAAATGGTTTACTACTTGAAAATTTATTTCATGGAAACCTGAATCGTAAAATGGTATACTAAAACTTCCTTTTAAAATGGAATGTTAGATATGTAATGGTTTACCAAAGTAACTCATCATTGAGGTTCCATATAAAAGAACATATGTGGTAAGTGAAAACATGGATATGGAAGAGAAATCTAACCATCATGTTCTCATTGATAGTGATAGAGAATAAGGTTTGAGGAAATTTAACTAACAGAAAGCCATAAATATGTAATGATTTAAGGGACCATTTGATTCATCAGATAAGAAGGTACTAGGTTAACATTTTTGGTTTCAAGATCCTTTTCCTAAAGTTGATGATTTTTTGCAAGAGGATAAAAACGTACTTGATTTTAGTAAAATATCACCATGCGTCATTCCCTAAAAAATTACCACTTTATCTCTTATTTAATAAAATGAAGTTCAATTTTTCATTCATGAATTGTTAGAACATCATGCGATAGATTGATAGGCCGTTCCATCTATCTCAAAAAATTGTTTTTACAAGTAATCCAATATACATAAGTCTATCTATGGTGATATTAATCATATATAGTTCCAAAAATGGACTTATACTTCATATATCATAACAATTAAATAAAATAAGACTAATTTATACTAACCTGGGACTTCCCATAGGCCAGTGGTAGGTGATAAAGGCATGTTGCGCTTTATTTGTGGGTTCGATTCCCACATCCTTATCTGACGCAATGGGATGTTGCCCGCCCTATGGGTAATCCTTTTTCTAAAAATATACTGTTATAATATAGTAAAAATAATATTAAGAACTGTTTTATCCTTAAACAATACTATATAATTGTCAAATTAATCCATTCCAACCAATAGTCTTATCCAAAATACTTCTATCCAATCTCACAGTACAAAAAAATATTATAAGAAAGTTCATATAACAAGCATTTTAATACCATCATTTATCCCTCGAAGATATATCCTGTTGGTCACGTACCAAAAATTTAAATGAATTCATCACACATTCTCTTTAGTCATGGTAATAACCTAAATTACCATATATCCTTATTGAAAACATGAAATTTTTATTATTCCAAAACTTATTGGATATATTCCGTATGTCCCAAAAATTTGTATACTTCATCCACGATAGAATTACCCTATTGTCAACAACTCTATAGTTAGATTTCAATAAACTATAATCATCTAATTTACTTATTCAAATACAACATACCTTTGTCCAAACCTCATTATCTTAACATAAGGGAGATATTAAGGGTCATATTTTCCTTTATCACGTGTTCTAAAATTATATCACCATACCCTTAAATCACCTTTCTATCTCCTTAGAACTACTCATTATATCATTTCCAATTCTTATACTGAAAACACTTATATATTTTATGATTTATCTTACATAATCTTTGAATTATGAAACATATACACCTCAATCATATATCATTATTCTAAAACCATTACTCGTTATCCAAAATATTTATTTTTCCTAAAATATGAATCATGTATTAATGTTTCCCAAACTCTTGATTCATAGGTTTAAAGTAAATAATACTAGAATAACATCACATACATTTTATATATTGTTTGTAATCACTTTGTCCTCCGCAGTATTACCCATAATCTTACCCTTATCAGGATTCTCTTCATGATATTTCCAATTAGAAAGTTGATCTTTATAATTTCCATTATTTCCACGTATGAAACATTCACTATTTTACAATTATCAATATAATTCTGGCTATTGGATATGATCATAATTAAAATTGTGTGAAATGCATATCAGAGATTAGAAGCACAAAAGTAAGGTAAATTACTTATAATATTTCAATTTATGATATCTTTGTTTTATCTATAGTTTATTAATGATTATAACAAAACCCTAGGTTTGTAACCTATAATTTACTTATCCCTAGGACATCCCTAGATATATCCTTGAAATATCTCTAGGGGTCTCACAAAAGTTTTTTCATCCTAGTTTTCAAAGGATGACTAAAACTTCATTCTAATACCAACTGTAGATACCCAACATTTACATACATGTACATTAAATTTCATTTTAGGAATACTTAATTCATGACACAAACATATTCCCAAATATCGTATTATTGTAGTGTCTTTGGAAACTTTGAACATAATATTCTAGCATTGTGAAAGATCTTCAAAATCTCCAATAAAGATTTTCCCCTTTTGTTTTCCTACAAAAAAACCTTTATTTATATCTATGGGAAAAGGAAACATAAAAAGGGTGAGATTAAATGCTCATTAAGGGTAAACATGGAGAACATAAAACAAACAATAAACATTTGAACATAAAAACATGAACATAAAGATTAAACATAAAAATCGTGATTCAAGATATAAATCATGGAAATTCATAAGCCATAGATCATAAAAGAACTTTAACCATGATCGAATATCATTAGCACAAAATATGTAATTTTGGAAACTAATAATCACAAATTATTATTTCTTTATTATCTAAGGCATTGTTTCCAAAACCATCATAGTGTACATATTTCATTATTGAACCGGGTTTACATGTTGTTCCAGCCATGTATTACTGAACTGAATTTACATGTCATTCAAGCCCTATATTACCGAACTGGATTTACATGATATTTTAGTCATGTATATTTCATGAGATATAAATCTTTAACTAATTAATTTTAGGTAGATATAGGTCCCACCAATTTTATAATGAAATCATTCTTACATGTTCCACAAAACATAAAAACATTCACCATACAATAACCCATAAAATAAAATGGGTTTCTTAAACATCATTCCATGAAAATTAGTATAAAATAAATATATCATAAACAAAATAAAATCAGTTTAATAATAGTGGTAGAAACATAACCCTATGTCATCTTAGATATAAAATAATTTTGATAAAACACTTGAACGTACTTCTTGAGGAAAATATCCATTCTTTTTTAAAAATGTTTTCTTTTCTCAAAATGTCATCCAATATTAAAAGAAAAGAATTTAGTTGAAAATACACTTGTAAACATGTTGAGTAATCTTCTTGTAAATAATCAGTTATGAATATGTATATGCGTTTTCATGCTGTATATGTTAAAAAACATTCTCTATATACTTTTTCCGGAAAAGTCAAAAAATACCTCATACGGTAAACAAAAGAAAGATATCTTCCATACCATGTAGTAAAAGTAAGAAATGGGTAAAAATAACTTTAAATATACATAGAATAATATAAAAAAACTTATGAAAACTTTTTTATAAAACATGAACATGGATGATAAATATATCGTTAGTAAATACTTTGGAGTAAACAATCTTGGATAAAAATGAGATTACAAAATTATCTCTTTCCTTAGGTCCAATTTCATCCATATCTATCTGAATCTCATATATAGTGGGTGTAAACATATTATTAACTTGAAAAAAACTATAATAATATTTATGACATCATATATGATTCACTTACGACGTTTTATTACCTGTTCATTTGTCAATTCCGTGTTAAAGCAACGTTTTGGGAAATGATCGTTTTATTTATTGTACGTGGTTTGAATTGTCAATATTGATATTATTACTTATATAATGATTTAATTACTTATATAATTTATATAATATATCATATATATTCATTATATAAAAATATATATAATAGATTGATAAATATAATGGAGTACACCGTCCATGGAGACGGTAGGTTGTACGTATGCATGAACGTTGTTTTTGTTTCATTTTTAAATTGAAAGGAAGTAAGTAAATGACACAAACACACACATTAATATATATCTAGTTGAATTATTATCTTATATATTTCATTATTATTTATTATATATAATTTATAATCATTCTTTAATGGCTAACATGGTTAATGAATTGCATCGCGTCATGGAGACGGTAAGCCATACGTACGCACAAGCAACGATATCATTCCCATAATTATTGAATGGTATTTAAGTGTATGGTGTATATTATCTTAGAATTAGTATCATGTTATAATAATCACATATACTAATTATTTACACCATTATACCCATTCGTGTAAGGTGGTGGTGAAAAACAGATTACACCACAACGTGGAGACGGTAAGTAGTACGTACGCAGGTGCGGTTATTTAGTTTTTCATAGGATGGATAGAAGGTGAAATAGTGTTGTTTCATATTTATAATAATTTAACATCATATGAGTGATACTTATGTTATTACTTTATAATGAAACAACTAATGGGGAGGAATTAGAAGAAGAAATAAATTTTAAAGAATCGGTAGAAGAGAAAACCAATTCATCGACGCGTCTTCTTTAAATTTCCCCTTAGGGAACTAGAGTTTGTATTTTGAGAAGTAATGAACCTCTAGAATGTAACTAGGGAAGTTAAGAACACAAATTTTCAGGGTTTGTCCAGTATTGAAGGCTCAAAATGGAGTGAAGATGAGAGGTAGGAGGTGTCCTTTTATAAGAGAGGAGGGGGTAACTTTAGGAAACTCTCAAAATATTAATTTATTATAAATTAAATTTTGATTAAAAATGGTCTAAAAATTATTTAATTCAATTATAAGATGGTTTTTTTCGAATACCTATCGTAAAATAATTTTTCGATAAGTTTTAAATATTTTTTTCCTTGTCTTTTTGGTTTAACCCTTATTTTACCCTTTTTAATATTACTGTGATATCATGTTATTTACACATTTTGGGTTAATGTAATTACCATATCATGTCAAACAACCCAAAAAAAATTTATATATGACATATTTGGACATATATTAACAATTTTTATGAATAATATATTTTTATAAATTTAACATCATTTAAGAAACTATTTTATATTTTAAGTTATGGATTATGCAAAATTTTGGACATTATTCATACTTGAATTTTTTAAACAATTCATAACCACCTGATTCCTTCGATCCAAAAGAATTAAATAATCCCTAATATTTCAATTTCTTTCATAAAATTAGTGTATGGAATCATATTATTAAATTAAATTTATTTTAATTTTCAAAAATTCATTTCATTGAAACATTCATTAATGAGGTAATCATTACATCATAATTGTGTCGTAAATAAATATATTTATCTAATGTCTAAAAATTATAAATAATCTACCATGATGTGAGAAATATTTTTATATTCATAATAAAAATTTATAGACATAGATATCAACTATATAATATTATATTAAAGTCAATTTATTAAAATATATATGTTTAGCTTATAATTATATTTACTTGAAATTAATTCTTATAAAATGTCATTTTCACATCCAAGTGAATCCATGGGGTCCCAAAATAGACCCAAGAATTTTTGTGGTTGGAAATATCTCATAACATAGTATTATTAAATGTGTTAGGATAGTTTAATATTATTATTATATTATTTTTTACCCTTATTTACCTCATTTATCCTTTTAACTATGGTAAATAAAATAATTACTGAAATTAATATTCATAAAGTATAAAAACTAAAGGTCTATATTTACATAATTTGAACCTTATGATTCCAAATATGGTATCAATTTTTCATAATTCAAAACACATAAGTTTCAGTAGTTAATTTAAAATTAATTCCTGTTGTCAAAACCAAAAGGTGAGTTTTTAAGAAATAATAACTATCAAAAGATTGAGATGTGATTATGCCTAATTTAAATGTAAATTACTTCAAATGAACAAAAAAATTATATAATAAAAATATAATCCAATTACGCTTTAAAACCAATTAAAAAGATAATCTAACTACATAAATAAATTAGATAAAAAGGCAGTTTCGAGTTAAAATGCAGTATTTTTCCCTATTCATTAAAATTTTTGTTTTACTAAAAAAATACCACAAATTCAACAAAAGTTATTTTTTATTTCCCTCTTCTAAGGAAGAAGTTAATTTTGTCAAATTTACCTTATAAGCATGTCAAAAAATATAATTAAAATTGGTGTGCCATCAAAAGCCGGTAAAAATGTATTTTTTTGAAAAATACTTCTTTTATCCAAAAAAATTGATTTTGTTCTCATATCATGCTCAATAAAATGTATGAAATGAATGCTAATGTTACATAAAATAAAAAATTTAGTTATTACTATTCATAATGTCTTGTTATATAATATTTTAATTACATGTCGTTGTTTAGTGAAACTCGGTATTATGTACAATACAAGCTATCAAGGAAGGTCGCTCTTGCGCGTAACACAAGCCAAGTTAGTGTTGAATGTAGTGAAATATTTCTTTGGTGTTTCTTATAAAATAATCAAAACATATTTCATTTATACATTGAATTAAATCTATACTCAGTGTTGCGTGAAATGAATTATATCAAAGTAACTTGAAATTGTGCATAACACAAGCCGATAATAGTGTTGCGTATAATGCAAGATAATACGGTGTTGCATATAGCACAAGATAATCTTGGTGTAGCGTAAAACACATTACATAAAACAAAATAAAAAATAATATTTTCCATAAAATCTCTAGTTGTTACACTTCACCATGATATCTGGGATGTTTTGGTGTCTCTTTGTATCCATTCCTAAATTGGGGTGTTGGAGCATTCCTTGGTGGTGCAGAAATTTCTACCTAAGCAGTCACTGATAGTTGGTTTTGGAAGTTGGAACCCGAGAGATCAAATTTAAATAGTTTTAAATGATGATAGACTCAAAGAACCATCCACATGAGGAATTTCTGGAGACAATACTAAGATAGAGGTTTATCTATCCATGGATCTCAAGATGGTTCCAATCAGTTAAGGGAGAGATAATACTACTCCTATGATGGGTGGATTTATATCATGCGATATTGTTGAACCCTCTATTCTACAGATTGGGATATGTTCAATGGACCTCCTAGTTATAATAAACAACATTATTAGGGGATTCCTCATGGTGGATTATGTGGTATAAGAGTTTGGAGAGCAGTTGAAGGTTGTTGAAATTCTGATCTATTACCACCACCACCCCAGGTGGTCTATACAAGGCTCAGGGATCTTGTGGTTGGGGATGTGGTTAGCTGCAGGAAGTGGAGCCTTATAACCAAGAGCCTTTAAGGATTATTTTATGTACAATAAATGTATTATCTACTTACAAAGAATATTGATAGACATAAGTGTGAGATACTCTTTCATTTCCACATCCCTTGTTCAATATCATGAGATTCTAGTGGATAATTTGACTCATACCTTGCATTCATAGGCTCCTACATAAAATATTCTGTGATCAGACACCTCTATCAATAGTGTGACCTAGCACTTGGAGGACATAACTTATTTTGGTATCATTTCATATCCATAATGAGGTATTTTTACATCTTTCATGTTATGGACCGGTTATCCATAGTCAATTCATAGATCAAATGTTTTAAGAGGATAATGCAGTGAATCTGAGCTGAAGATTTTCAATTTTTATTTTTTGGTGAGAAGTAAGTCCAAAAAAGAAATATGAGAACATATGTAGAAGGATGTATCTAATTACTCATCATTTAGATGGTATTACACTTGGAGTAGTGGATGTTATGAGCTTTCAATTTCCTCCAGTAGTGATGGAGTATGATGAAATATTCCTAGAGGATGTTTTGGGATTACCTCCCCATTGTGGTATCAAATTATACATAGACCAATATTTAGGGACATTATAATTATATATTCCAAAATATTAGATATCCCCTATATATCTATGAGATATAAAGGTGTAGTTGGAGGATTTGTAGGGGATGGACTTTATCAGACCCAATATATCCTCCTTGGAAGCCCTAATATTATTTACCAAGATGGTAGGTTAGAAATTTAGGATATGTGTGGAATAAAATAACATAAATTAAGTGCCCATAAATATAATGTATCCACTTATGAGTATTAATGATATTCTCAACTAGTTGAAAGGGGAGAGGCAGTTCTAAAAGATTAACCTCAGATCAGGCTATCACCAGCTCGATGTTTGAGAAGAGGATATACCGAAGCTGGAATTATGGTGTCACTATAGTCACTATGAGTATTTTGTAATTATCTTTGGTGTAAAAACTCCCCAACAATGTTTATGGGAATTATGATCAGGATATATCAACACTTCTAGGATCAGTTCTCGGTAGTCTTCATCAATGAAATCCGTTTGTGTTTTTGCGTCATAGGAGGGGAACACAAGACATTTTTTGATGTTCATAGACATAATTTGAGAGAAATAGATTTACTGGAATCTCTCAAAGTGTTATTTATTTGATAGGTCCACTTCCTCGGACATGTCATCTCATAAGAGGGATTAGCATTTGACCCAACAAATGTTGAGGTAGTGCTATCTTGGGAACCAACCAACGGTGTATTAGAGGTTCATATATTCCTTTGTTTAGTAGGATATTTTCAAGTATTCATGCCGAATTTATCTAGAATCGTGGAACCTCTGACTACATTGACCTAAAAGGGTATCATTTCTTGTGGATAAAGTAATTCTAGTATGATTATCAGATGTTATGGTAAAGGTTAATGAGTTCCCCCCATCAAGAGACTGTGAGAGGAAGGTGTAGAGTATGCAATGTTCTATGATGCCTCTAGAACAATGCTTGGATTCATTCTAATTTAGAGGAAGGTAATGATTTTCTACAGCAATCAATAGCTAATACACCATGATAAGATCTATATAACACCTCATTGGGATATTTAGGTGGTGTTGGTTTCCATTAAGATTTGGTATCACTACCATATGGGAGAGAAATTTAACATTTATTAATTCTATCCACAAGATCATAGAGTATCTTTTTCTATAGAAATATATTAAATTGAGGTAGAGGTTATGGATAGTTTCCAAATAGTTTTATGTCTTCGAGATATTTTATACTCCTAGAAAGAGTAACATTGTAGTATATGCTAACAGAAAAAGATATTATTCATTGTCATTGAGGGAGTTGTCAGAGCAGTTGGCCTTATTGTAGTTATCCTTAATGTATGAAAATTGTGCAGCTTGCCTGTAGTCTATGGCTATTAAACCCCCCACCCCTACCCCAATTATTTAGTGTATTATGGAGGTTTACTTTATAGATATTTATTGTGAGACTTCTCATGTTTATATATCCACTATCTGTGCTTTTGATTGACTTTTTGAGGTTAGGTATCAAATCATACTTTTATTAGGATAGATTATGGTTACCTATCATAATGTGAGAAGTGGTACTGAAGGATTTTCATCCATCCCCCTTACTCATACATAAAGGAGTTGAAAAGATATATCAGTTCCTTGACAATCATTTTTTGTTTCTAGGGATGAATGGGTGTGTATATGATTTTATCACTCAATGTCTTACTTGTTTTAGGTGAAGGTCAATCACTAGGTTTCGGTGGGTTTCGATCAACCCCATAAGGTGACGGAGTGGAAGTGGGATTTTATCTCTATAGAATTTATGAATGTAATTTTTTGATTAGCTAGAGGTAATGAATCTATTTGGGTGATTACATACTTACTCACTTTTTTAGACCAGTTCTTATCCATTCGAGAGAAGAGCCTAGTAGAGATCTTGGGGTGCATGTATGTGAACAAGACACTCTAACTTCAGAGAGTACCCTTGAATATCTTCAATAAATATTATTATCACTTAACATAATTATTATAAAGAGGAATATATGTGGCCTATGGGACTTAGTTGTGTCTGTTCATATAATTTCACCACTAGACAGATGGCCAGACAGAGTAGACTATTCAGGTTCAGTGGGACATGCTTTGAGCTTTTATGTTGTACTTTGGTCATTTTTGGGAGTATTATCTATATTTGTTTGGTTTTTTTATAAAAAAATAGTTACCACACAACCATAGGTATGGAACCATTCTAGTTATTGTACAAGAGACCCTTCATGTCACTACCGTGCTAGATAGAGATATGGGAGACAACTCTTATGGGCCATGAGTTTGTGTGAGCGATGACAGGGAATGTACAGATCAACTAGGAATGGATGATGACTACCTAGATCCATTAGAGATCTTAAATGGACTGATGATGGACATCATTGGAGTTTGTATAGGGAGACCATGTGTTCTTAAAGGCCTCACCGTGGTGTGGATTGTGGTGGCTTCTATGGGTGAAACGTTATCACTAATATTCATTGGAACTTTCTATATACTATGAAATGTTGGTTAGGTGGAATATTTCATAGCCTTAACACTATATTTAGATCAATTGAATAATGTTTCCATGTGTTTCAAATAAAATGGTATATGAATGACCCATCAAATGTTATCAACTGGGGAATTTTGGACATCGAGGAAGTACATACCATCCCATAGTACCTAGTAGAGCTCGAATATTGGAAGGAGAAGATCCATCACAGGAATATAATTCCATGTGTACATGTCTGAAGGTAGCATAATAATCTTTAAGAGAGTACATTGGAGTAGGAAAACCATATCTGAGCATAGTACCATCTTCCTTTTGGGTAGGATTTTTTCCTTTTTGGGATGAAAATACCTAAGGAGAAAAGATTGTAACAAGTCTTTTTTCATTATAACACTTTGGAATATTTTAAAGAATTTTTTCTGATTTAGGCATAGTGTCAATATGGGGTTTTTAGGACCATGGAGCCTCAATGTTGATATAATAAAAATATTAAATATAATATATCACACATGCATGGTTTTCTTGTGAAATAATGAAATGTTTCATAAATTTTGATTTATATAGAAATTTGAGACCACCATTAAATATGAAATGAGTATTTTTCCCTATCGATGACATGATCAATCTATGTGTCTAGTGATTTGTTTAAGATGATTTACAAGAGAAATAAAAAAAAATCAATTAATTAAATTACCATTTATCAATTCCACATGAATTTATCTTATCCTATTCAAACATGGATATGGCCAAATACTAGGGTTATCTACATAACCCTAGAGATTGTAGAGGACCCTGGTGGATATCTTTGGTAGAGGACAACAGGATCATGGATCAACGATTAGTTTTCCAAATATGTTTTCTATCACTGTAGTTCATAGATCTCCCCAATGACATCAACATGAAACCATTATTCATTAATTATTGATCTAATTTTTAGTTTAGAATTTTATTTTGTTGGATTATTCCAAAAATTTTATCCTCTGATCTCAAACTTGAATTATTTCCTTTATAAAATCAATTCCCTAATTGAGACTTTTGAATTGTTGTTAACTATTTATCTTCTTAAAATATTTAATTTGAGATTAATTTCAAAATTTAATATTTAATAATCATCATTTGTTCTATATTTTTTATCTTATATGGTCGAATGAATAATGACAAATTTTTGTTATCACCTTTCTATTTTGTGGTTTCCACCCTTCATTCTTCATTAATCGTCTAAATTTTCACTTTTTTGGTGATTAAATTTTTTTAGGAACCTAATAAAATGCATGATACTTGAGATATTCATAATTTTGTGACATAAATAACTTAGAGTTTAGATTTGGTTTAATTTCGATGATGATAATGGGAGCCCAAGAAAGATCTGTGTTTTTCGTCTATGCAGGTTTTGACATGTGGGACATTGGAGGACTAGAAATGAGGAATTTTTCCAGTAATATTTTGGCTATAATATATACATCAACATCATTCTAGGTTTGGTCAACCAAAATCCAAAATTTTTGGTGATGTTCATGGTGTAAATGAACGTTTTTGGCCCACACTTCCTCAAAATATAGGGTTACTCATTGGTAAAAATATCAAATATTATTGACTTTTTCAAACACCTTGTTACCCTTAATTTTTATTTCATGTTTCCCAAGGGTACATGGGATCAGACATGAATGGTGAGTAATGGCATAGTTAGAGTACATGGACACAACCAGTGTACATAGGCACAACAAAAGTACATGTGCACATAATGGATGCCACATGCATGGCATGGGATCAAGCTTGTCTCATATTATTGTGGAATGCCATGTATTCATTATACATGTCATGTACCAATTCTAGGATAGGTTAGAGCCCTCATTATCTTCAGTATAATTGAGTATCAATATTGTACATTCTCTTAGTCCATCCATATGAGGGTACATTAAGGCACATAATCTTGAGCATAGGATGAGTGATCACCTATACGCGTTAGGTATATATAGAATCTGGTATCCCTCTATGTGTCTTAGAGTATTATCCTATATTATTTTATCCCTAAGTTGGTTTAGGTATCCTAATACTATATTTCAAGACATGTGATTCCAATCCTAGTGGATTATTACAAATTAGGATAGGTTTTCCCCCATAGGCCTTGGGTGTGATCCCCTACCTATGTATCAACATCTTCTAAGTTACATCATATATATATTCATTGGTGAGGATGATGACCACCACATCTCAGAAAAGAATTTTAGTGATATCAAGGGCCGATGAGTGAGTTCTATCATATGAGTGTTACTATAGAGACTCCAAAAGTATCTTAGGATAGTAGTGTAGATATGAATATACCTTTAGACATGGTGTCTATTTTCGAGGATATATGTGTTGTTATAAAACATTATTTTGATCTGAATCACTTTCAAGATTTATGCTTTTTGTATTTTGGGGTGTGTTACTATGTGTGTTTATATTCAACCCCACGTGGGATCTTCCTTGATGTGTCATGTCTTATAAAAATGATAGACTATTCGATGAAGTCCTTAGAGGTCCATAATCAGGTGGACCTTAGTTTCTAAGAAAACTGATAAATGGTTTTACGAGTTTTATCTTGACAATAGTCCCATTTTTCTGGCATTTTGGATTCTCTTTCAGATTTAGTGGGTTTGTATTTGTAACTTCTCATTTCTCATACATGTTTCATACTCTTATTTTTTATTTATTTGTATACATTCATATTTTTTACTTACATGATTCTTTATTTTTTGACATATATAAGTGTTTATAGATGTGTTTGGGTGTCTGTGTACAAGCCCCTTATGATAATTACTCCCATGTGTGTGATATTTCTACTCAGAGCTAGCCTCCATCCTCTAGCCTATTCGAGGTATGAATGGGGTGTCATAATCATCTTGCTGTTGGCCAGGTGGCCCTGATGGGCCATGTTGTGACACATAAAATATAGATATGAGTGAATTTTATCTCCAATTTATCCTTAATAAGCCTACTATGAAAATCACAATGAAATAATACATATTCTTATGTGGTGTCAAGGAAACACCATCTTCCAGAATAAGTATGGAACACCTTTCCAGTTAAGTAACCTCGAATTACTTCCTCTTCTTTACTTTTCTAAACTTGAAAATGTTCCCTTTTTCTACTTCTTCTTATTATTCATATATGATTTGAAAATTTAATCTATATCTTCTATTCTAATATATTTCATTTATCCCAATATATTTATCATTCTTTAGGTATTTCTATATGGGGCATAAATATATTTTTTTAATTTACAAAGGTTTTCAATGAATAATAGAATTGATTCCCCTTACATTTATTTTCTTATAATTTTTCTAAAGTACATAAACCCATACAATATTATTTTCATTTTAAATATTAAACATAACCATGATATCCATGATCTATGTAGCATTAAAATGAAGTATTTTTCTGAAAAATTATATCTATGTTTCTTCTCATTTTTATATGAATAAATGTTTTTTATCTTGGGTAACAATTTTCTAATTTGATTTTACTATATAATTATTATGATTATATTCCTTTGATTTGGCTTAGTATCATGGATCCCATTTTAAGCACCATGATTTTTGAGACAAGTTGAAATGCTTTAAGCATATTATGATATAAAAGGATGCCTCAATTTTTTGACCCACCGCCACTATGGAATCTCCTCAATAATTATGGAATTTTCAATGTTTCTCTAAAGTAATCCACTTTAAAATTCCTTACTTCAAGAAACCACGTATTGGTGTATTCAATCTCTTAGAATAACACCTTTAGAAAGGTCTATAACCATGATCACTTTTTTCTTTCCTTCTAACAATGAAATATCAGTTCTCATTATGAATAAGTCCCCTACAACATCCAACATTCATCTAGAGGAATTCACAATCTTCATAAGTTATTTGGAAATACACCTTATGGACCCCCATAGAGTAGTCTAATCCAGCACCCCATTTTTTCAACCAAAATAATTCGTGCTAAAATTCCTCAAATACCTATGGTTTCTATGCCCAAGTATGGCCTCCTTATTTTTCAAAAGAATTATCTTCGTAAAAATTCCTTATACCATGGAGTGGTGCACACATGCTTGTGAAATAATCATTACAATGATCAAAACACAAGGTCAAATTGCTTACATGATGTTTACATACTTCTAGGACTTCTAACATATTTACTGGACTATAATAAGACTTTAGTCTTAAACATCACTGAAATAAAAATCACCACAATATGTACCTTATTTCCATTTTCTACAGGTGGAATCTATAATTGAAACACTAACCAAAACACCCATTGCATTTTCATTATAGATATTCAAAAATTCAAAATGGATTAACCAGTATCCCCATTATAATATCCAAGATATGGGGACAATTTCTTTATCCAAACCTCTTTCATTCATCTTAGGATAATTCCTCAATAATTTCTTGTCAAACATATGGAAAAATCGTGGCAAAGATTCCATTTTCTATACTAAAATTCTATTATAAGAACAAAATTTGATCATATTAAATAAGTGTAACTTCTAGACCACATATAGACTTATTGTCTTCAGATTAAATTTCTAAAAACCCCAAAAACATTGAGTGTGGACAAGAAATCTAACACAAAATCATTAAAAACATGTTGAAAATAAATCTAATTCTATCAAATTAATAATGTCCATTTTTCCAAAAATTCTCAAATAATTCCCAAGAAACACAACATTATTTAACAACTACCTTATCATTCATGTGATCCATTAACATCCATTTGGATAACTATCATACTATATTGTCAAAAATATATCATTTATTTTCAATAAATCAAACATAAACCAATAGGGTTCTAAAAAATATCACCTTTGGATTTTTTTGACAATATAACATCTTCTTCCATCCCTTTTAAAAATACAATCCAAAATTTAACCTCTATTAAACTTCAATTTTTCCTCTTCAGGGTTTGAGTTCCATGGGAAGAACTCCCACTTCAAGAAAGTGAACACTCTCCATTTTTTTAAGAAAATACAAAAAGGCATTCATATTATCTTCGACTCCCCCATTGGTAAAAATTTCCTTACACATAATTTGTATCCCCTATTTGTAAATATAATTGGCATTACTTTTGATTTTTTCACTCATAGATCTGAAAATAAATTTTCTTACCAATCTTTGGTTAGATATAAATATTATAGAACTTTATTTTCTAATTATTTTTAGGAAATATTTATTTTGGAAACATTATGTCAAGTAAAATGGTGGTTATGAATCATAAATACCATTTTGGGAATAAAAAATCATCTGGGACTACTAATAATGGGATAATTATAGAATAAAATATTTTATATGATCCTCTACAATGTTTTCTATGTCACTGATTAATACCAATTAATACATAGTATATTTAATTATTCCTTCTTCCAATGATACAAGGGATCTCAACCATTCTCAGAAAAATCTGTAAGAAAATAAATAGTAGGGAACACGTGTGTGAGTAATTATACATGAATAATCAATTCATACCAAGTGTAAAAAATGAACTAGTTATGGCACTTGAACTTCAAAAACTACACAATAATATTCATTCATAGATGAGGCTTAGAATCCTTTTAAAATCATCATAAACTCCCCTTGAGTCTTTATTTATTGACACTAATAATGTTTTCTCAATTTATTGATACTAATTTTTTATAAAAACATTTCTATTTATTTTAAAATATAGGTCGTTTTCAATATATATTTCAATATGTAAATTTTACTCTCAGATAATATTTCTTATTTGGTATTAACAATGTCATAACACCACCAGTTGTATATATTACTATATCGAAAGAAATATCGTCTTTCAACCCAACCATGTGTTCTTTTTCTATCTCAATTACCCCATGGATCATATCCCCTTGTTAATACCCCACTCCTATAAAAATATATAAAAAATATTAAATAATATAAGGAGAGGCATAAGTTCTATTTTTCACCAGTTGAGGAGAATGATGAGTCACTATAGATCACATTTTTCCATTTTTATATCATCTTAGAGTCTATTTTCCAATATAAATCATATTTAATAGAATCCAGTAACTTATCCATTTTTTCTAGTTTTATTTATTTTTTTTTCAAACTACCTTACTTCTTAGACTATACAAAGGTGAAAATTTTTATTTTTCAGCATATACCTTTCCTTGGGAGATCCCTTTCACATGATATTTTTCTTATTTTAGGATCATCTGGATTATTATCATGTTTCCAAGTTCTTTGTATTTCTTTCCAAGAGGTTTGTAATTTAGATCCAATATTAGAGATCATATTCACATTATATACAACATTGTAGTGTTATTTCGATAACCCTTTAAATTTATTTTTACTAGGTGAATATTTTCTATTGAATGCGGGGTGATTTATTTCTAGCTAAAAATCATCAAAAATTTCCACTTGAGGAATGGTTAGTAAGGTATAAATAATTTAAACGATAACCATACCCTATATGTTTTGTTTTATTACCTAGACTTTTAAACATTTCACTAGAATCAAAATAATTAATATATTCCAATGCTTATAACCATAAAACAATTTTTCCGTTCTTCCCTAGAAAATAGAATAGGTTTTTATACCTTATTTATTTGTAAAATTGATTGTCGTTACCATTTGTGTGGAATTTCTTAGTTCTGTTTATGGTACTTGAAATACATTACTTGTTCATAAAAAACACCATGGAATAATTATTATCATTCCTCTTATGGGTTTTATCATATAAAAAACTATCTTTTCCTTTGACTTAAGGTTTTTGTTACATAAAAATATTTTCATTCTCTTATTTTAATGAGACATATTTATTCTTTATTTTACCATCAACTACAAAGGTAAATTAAACATTAAATGTTAATCATCTTTGAGTTTATGATTACGATTTGAATTATATTGTTATATTTACTTTTTTGATGATTTTAATTCATCATATAATGTTCTAATCATTTTACATTGATTTTAAATTTAAGAATCCATTTCTTTATAAAGTGATTTCCAACTGGACATATCATCCTTAAATTCCTAGGAGAGTCTATCCAACATATCACTCTTCTTCTTTATATTTGAAATCATTTGAGCAATAGAATATTTGAGGTATACCTTTTCCTATTTTATGTTTCAGTTCTCTTAAACTGGTTATAATAGATGTATATCAAGTTTATTATTCTTTTATTTTAAATTATGAACTTTTTTGTGTTTAGACTTTTCCCCCTAGAATCATATTTTTTCCACTCTTTTAGACATCTCCTTGAACTCATTAATTTGGGAATCATTTTTATCCATTAGGTCGGTTTACATTTCAAAAAAAACCTTTTGTATAAATCTATTAACATGTCAACCATTATTCCCAACACTTGGATATGGATTTAATGAGACTTATTCTCCTCTTTAATTTCATGATGTTCTTCTCATAACCATTTATCCACAACCTATAATAAGTGGAAAGCTTCCAATTTTGGCCTACATTGGATCTCTTTATCATAAGTGGATCCAATTTTGTATACATATATTTTATATCCAGTATATTTATATTACATATTCATCTTTGAAAATATCTACCTTCTAACTATTACTAATATCATAATTAAAACTCAATGCTATCTATTAAATTTTATTTATTTAAAATGAATTCTAACATTCATTCCTCTTTCTCTATTGTATTTACCTATTTATTTTATAAACAACGGTTATTTTTATTTTTATTTATAATCTAATGTACCTAAAGAAAATTCACTAGTGGGAATACTTGTTATTATATATGTCATTTTTTATAATATCAATAACTAATTTTTATCAAATATAGTTAATGAACTTATATATATATATATATATTAATAATAAATATATATGTATATATATAATTATAGTTTTTTTAAATTAATTTAAATATTTAAAATAATGAATAGAATTTCATTAAATATAAATGCTAGTAATTTAATATTTTTTTATTAGTAAAATAAACTAACAAGATTTTTTATTTAAATAAAATAAAGTTATAATATTTATAAATATAACTATATGTTTTATTTACTATAAAATATCTATTTATTTATATAATTAATAACATTTTTAAGATATAATAAGAAATATTTCAATAAAACTAATGATAGTAATTATTTTTTATGGATAATATTACAAATAATACATATCTTTTATATAATTCGTAATTATTAGTATTTATATAATAATATTAATTAATATTACGTATAAATTCAAAAAAAATGCATGTGGATAGTATATATATGTATACACACATTTACATAGTGTCACATGCTTTTCTTTATATATGTATATGTGAATATATATATATATATATATAGTCTGAATATAATATTAATATATTATACTTCCATGGAATTATAACTCTAGTTAAATTAAGTTGAGTTTAACAAATTTATATAATGATATTTATATTTTATATTTATTATTATTATTATATATGTGTCTTTATTGATAATATTAATAATTAATGTAATTAAATTGAAATTAATTCAATAAAGAAATATATATATATATAATCAATCATTAACATTAATAATAAAAAACATCAATTATAATATATATATATATATAACACTTATGGTTTTCACATTAACATATCTCATTATAGTATATATACTTATATATGAATTTTTGTACACACAATAACACATAAAAGCATAGATAATACTATATATGTATATTTTTTATATTAAATATATTTTGTTAAATGCATATAACCATTAATATAAAAAAACTTTTAATGATCATAATTTATTTAATTTTATTAAATAAATTAAAAAAACAGAACTGTAATTATAAAAAATAATTTTATGGAAATTTTTTAAATTTAAATATTTTTAAAAATGTTATTATATTATTAATTAACAATTAGTAGTTAGTTCTTATAAATTATATATTTTATTAATAATTATTAATTATATATAATTATATAATTATTAATGAATAAAAATATATATTACAGATTGCATAATTTGGAATTAGTAATCTATATAATTAATTCTTTATATATATAATTACTAAATAGTAATTTATATATTTATTAACTTATAAATATAATTAATATTATATTAAATTATAGTTAGTATTTTATACATTTATTATTAATTTTGTATAAATTTATATAATTATTATCATGTATATTTAAAATATATATTATATATTCTTATAATAAATATTATAATTAGTAATTATAATTTATAATCCTCTATACAAGATTCATTATATAATATTATATGGACTTATAATTTTTAATTTTTAATTAAAATTAGTAATCAGTAATTATATTTCTCTCTATAATATTTATTATATAACATTTATTAGTAATTATTAATTAGTAATTATTAATTATATAATTAGTAATTATATAATTGGTAGTTATATAATTATTAATTTTTAATTATATATAATTATTTTTAAATATATAATTACTAATTAATAATTTTTATACTTTCTTAATTGATGATTTTTAAGGGAAAAATATTAGGTATCATAATTATCTTATGTAATGATTAAATTTCTTACGTATTAGGTTTTTATCTTTACTAACATTAGTACTGATAAATAAACTTATATCAATATTAAAGTAGGATTAAATACATTTGTAAAAATATTACCTACTAGAATTATCTTATATATTTGTAAAATTTCATAGGTCTCAGGTGTTTATGAATGTTAACATTAGTACTGATAAATACATCTATATTAGTGATAAATGTAGCGCGGATAAAGTATTAAATCATAAATTCTTACTATATTAGTGCTGAAAAATCCACTTTTATCATCCCTTTTTAGTGAACACTAATAAATACATACCTTCTTTATAAAATAACTCTAATTGTACCACCATTTAGACTTCTCTTTTAAGATATTATAGAATTTATACTCTACTGGACAAGATAGCATCATTTTGTGAATGACTTCATTTCTGAAATTGATGGTATTCAATCTCCAAAGATCATGATGTCTTTTTTGGGTGGATTTTTTCATTTTTCTTTATGTAAAATGATTTAAACTCTAATACACCCCCATGTGATAGTCATTTATTCATTTTAAATTTTTAGATATTTTTGTTTCATGTTTTTCGTGAAATGAGTCATAGGGTTTTACAGATATGAATGTATAAGTGAAATGCCAGGTTATTTGGTGTTTTGGTATTGATTATTTTGAATGAAAATATTTTTAAAAGTTTTTGTTATAGAAAAACACATAGTTTCTTTAGGAAGGATTAAAAATACAACTTGGTTTAGTGTTTATTATGTGTAAGTATTTTAAGGGGATTGGTTTTTAAATAATAAGTCCATGTTGGGTTTTGATGTATTTTCAAAAAGTAATCTATTTTTAGAATGCATAGTTTTGTAAAAGAATTTTTTTATGTTAAATTATTTGTCATGAGAGGAAACGTTTTTTGGGGTTTATGGTTTTTTATTTCCATTTTAATTCAAAATTTATTCATTTTCACAATAAATTTCTTTAGATGTGTAATAAAGGTTTTGAGGTGAATTTTGGTTTGATTTAATTTATTTAGACCTATTTTGGTTATTGAGTATGTGTTTTCCTTTTACGATTTTCATGGAAATGTTTATTTTAAAATAATTTCATATTTTTTTATTATTATACATTGGTTTGAGTTTCATAAGAATCCAAAACATGTAATTCAAATTTGAACAATATGTGATATTCCCAAATATACATATTGGGAATTTTTTTATGATGTTTTCATACTAATAATAAATTGTATTAGTGTCTCATTGATCATAAGAAATAAAACACCTAACTATATAAATAAATGATAAGACATAGCCTAAACACAATTTATAACATATATGTATAAAATTAAAGGTTGCATATCTATGTTTTTTCCAACATTTGAAACTTAATTTGCAAAATAAAAAAATTTCTACTAGATAAATGTTTCTATATCAAGTTACGGTTTACCGAGGATTCCCATTTTTAAAGATAAGAACTTTGTACACATTATATATTTAATAAAAAAATGAAATCCAGTTATTTCATTCTGTAAAATATTTTTTAAATAAAACATTTTAAAGAAATAAAATTCCTAGGGTTATGGATTTATTTAGAATAATAATATATTAATATTTATTTATTTAAAACCAATCCCATACTAAACTATTTTTGATAAAAAAACACCATTATTATTTATAAATATTTATATTAATCTTAGGTAAACAACCTAGTTAATGAAATATAATATCTTTAATAATCATATTATTCAATTAACATGGTATAAATCAGTCATTATCTCATCGCTAATGAAGTCCTTAACATAGGTTATGTATTGTTTATTGACTTATATTTCAATCATGTTTTTTTAGAATAAAATGACCTACTTTTTAATTCATAATAATGTAAAAAGGTAATGATTAATTAAGTTATATCCACATCATTAAAAATATATCTTTACTGATTAAACATAGTTTTATTAAAAGGAATCAAAATAACACAAAATAAAAATGAGTTAAATATTAATTTCCATTCTTGACCCAAGGACTAATACTTGTAATCATTTGTCTTACTTAATAAAAATTAAGTACAGGGACATAACTTTAACATGTTCAAAATCATTCCTATATGTATCAAAAAACCACTTAATTCTTTATAAAATTTATATAAATGAAAATCTACACATGGAATCCTATAAAAAATTAAAGAATACTAGATCGCATGTACGAAACATATAATTAAAAAACAATAAAATATGATTAATTTTCTAAAAAAAAGAATCCTGGAATAAAAACATAATATAAATATGTTATTTAAATTAAATATTAACATGAACAAAAAAACATAACCAAAAACAAAATTTTCACAAGTCGATAAATCATATTTTTAAATAAATCAAGTCTAAATAAAAAACACAATCATATGTTCATAAAAAAATCCATTTAAAACCACTAGCATGAAGTATCAAAATATTATTTCCAAACAACCAATTAAAGTTATATTATTTTTTTAATAGAGTGGGATATACTAAATATCTCCCATGTGTAAATATTATAATTTATATTTATAATTTTAAAATTTATACTTTATATAAATTATTCATGTAAAAAATTAAACTTTATATGAAAAAACTAATGTGTATTTTTTATGGATTGTAAAATATGTATATTGTTAAACCAAAAAGGATTAGTATAAATAAATAATGGATTTATTCCAATCATATGACAAAAGAGTATGAGGATGGGTTTAATTTTGTCTGTAAAAGATATTAATAAGGTTGAATGGTCAAGAGGGGGGTTTGACAGTATGATTTAGAAATTTTTAAGATTATATCAAAGTGAAATTATTTTTTAAAAAAAAATATAGGGATGTGAGTTTTTTTATAGTAATTTGGATCAATTTGATCCCATATATACCCTTCACACTCTCAATGTGAAAGTATGAAATCCACTATAAAGTGAATAAACATTGGAAGGGGATTCATAACTTCTTACAACTTCATTTTCTATACCCAGAGTCACAAACCAAAAACAACTATATTTTCTTATCTAGAGGAACAACTTGAACAATCCTACTATTTTCTACCTAGAGGAACACTGCAAGACCTATCTTTTTTTACCTGGATCCATAACCCAATAACCTACCTTTTTCTACCAAGATACACAATAGACTACATAAATTTCTAAGCATTGTATAACCCCAAATTAAGGTCATGGTTAAAAATGAAAATTAATAAACCAAAAATAAACTCACATAGAAAAATATAGGGAGATACAACACCATATAAACTAGAAATAGAAAATGAGAGATTAAGAAGCCAAGGAAACCTTAGATAACTTGAGTAGTAATTTTTAGTACCTTCAAGTCCTTTGTAACGATCACTATAGTAGCGATCAAAAGCATGCGTAGAACCATGATTGGTAGCATGAATCAGTTGTCACATTGCATAGTGAGACTGATCTTGTCAAGTTCATGTATAATCTACTTCAACACAATGAGTTTTTCTTTTCAAACTCTATTGATATATTTTCATTATGTACAATATCTACTAAAATATTTAGTATATTCATAACTACATTAAATCATTTATCCATTTTGCTCCTATTTTTTGGAGTAGTAGTAGTGCATATGAAAGTAATCCACAACATCATATTTCTTCAATTATTTAAGCTAATTTACTATAAAAATGTTCATGTGTATTTCAACATAAATTCATAGAAATAATATGCATTTGGATTCTCTTTTATTGTCCTAGATAATCTATAAATTCAAAACAGATAATACAATAAAACTCAATAACATGATAAATGAATAAAAAATGGATATAATAATTAATACTCTATAGAATCAAGATTTAATCACATTTAAATTCCCAAATAATTCTTGTGACACAAACATTAATCTTATTTGTTATTTTTTAGTTTATAAATATATAATATATGACATATGAGATGTGATTGAAATAATTAAATAGAGTAAAATTTAAAATTATTTTGAGTAAAACATTTCTAAGTTATATGTTTTTATCGGTCATTCTCTAAGTGTATGAGTCATTTTAGGTTCTTCATATTATACATTAAAGTATTCATGAAGAGGTAAAATTACATACGAGTTAAATCTAGTAGGAGTGAATTTTCAAATAATATTCATTATAAAAATCCATTTATGAGTCATTCTAAAAATATATGTATAATTGAACCAAATAAGAGTAAAGTCTCATATCAGTATCTTTCACATATGATTAATATCTATATATGAAAAATCCTTCCCATGAGTAATCATGTATAGAAAATTTCATGTATGATTAATCAAATTAGTAAACTTCGGTGTATGTGTAATCACGTTAGTAAAATTCTATGTAAACATATTTTATGTAATGATATAAATCACATAATCATATAGTTCTCATAATGATATTCATATAATCATATACGCCACATAATTATAATCACATAATAATATGACATCATGTAAGGATCCATGTATGGTTCTATATTGGTAACTACATTAGAGTCATCCTACACATAGAAATATTCCAAGAAAAAATATCAGTATACTATTCATTATTAACTCGTAATAATTTGGATTTTTCTAAAAACCTAATTCATAAAAAACATAATGGAAATGAAGAATTTTAGGAATCCAAAATATAAAAGAAAAATATTGATCATATTTATCCAAATATAATTCTATTTCAAGCAGTGAAAGATTCAAATAATAAAGGCATATTATTTAAAATGTCCTATTATAGGGAATCAAAATAAGATTTTTATTTAATCAAAAAATAAAAAATTAAATTCAAAAGGATCCAATAAAAATTACCCATTTTTTATAATTATAAAATATAATATAATCTCAAAAAAATCCACCCCCCCCCAATTTTGAAATTATCAAAAAGATATCAAAATCTTTAAAGCGAACCTTCGTTTTGGTAAACATGTTGTTAATAAAAATGACAGATTTCTCCAACTTTTGAAATAATTTCCCAATAGTTTTTTCTACTTGTAATATCAAATATAACTTTATATAAGACAAACAATACGAAAACTAGGACTGATAAATAAATTTTTAGAATTCTTAGAGATATAAACAAAAACTGATTTCAATAACTATATTAACAAATTTTAATATTACCCCCTAAATTTAGGGATTATAAAAATAGTTATTAAATAAATATTTATTTAAAAGTAATAAAGAAATATATAATAAAAATATAAATTATCCACCTTAATTTTAGTTTCACTTCCTTATTTAAAAAGTAAATTCTTTAAATATCTGTTTGAAAATTTTTGAACTGTTGTATGCATATTTCAAAATCTATTTGTAAAAAACAATAATAAATCCTTCGGAAAAATACTATAAATGGTACAAGAAGCCACAAAAATCAATTTAAGATTTTTATTGAATCATATAACTATCGAGTAGTGATAAACCATTCCAATAAATTATAAAATAAAAATCACATTCTCATAATCCAAAAATAGATAAAAATATAAATGTCACAAAAATTATGAATTATAAACTAATAGAGCTAATATGAATTTGTATTTTAAAGGGGAAATTATTTTATAATTAAATAAAGTCCATAAAAGTTTTATGGAAGCATGATACCCATAAACAAATTCACTAAAAATCAGGAAAAAAGATAAAAATTGTGTCCCCCCCCCATACAAAAATAATATTATATTTCCATCCTTCCATGTTCAAACTTGATTTTCTCAAAATTAGTTAATTAAAAATGTTTAATTAATATTTTAACCAATTTCTTATTAATAGGGGAATATTTTAAACATATTTCCCTTTTTTTAATAAAATCCCAAATAAAATGTCATTTAACTTTGATATTTTTTATTTCTTCAATTTCTTAAATGGTTCTTAGAAATAGAAAAAGTAGATGGGTTATAATATTAAGTAGGTATCTTACAAAAATAAACATATAAATTAGTTAGTTTTTTCTAAATTTGAAATGATTGATCACAATAACATGTATAAGCTCTACTATCAAATTCTTTGTAGATAAACCAATAAAAAGTTATTTGATCTCCATGAATCATATTATTTCCTAAAAAGTGATTCATTCTATTAGTTATTTTTCTATCTATTTTATATACACTAAAATTAGAATCAGAAGAAATTTGTACTCAAAACAATTTTATACAATGATAACCCAAACTAGGGTTTATATAACCATTAACATATTTAATGTTTCTTTTAAAATATTTTAAGTGGAATATCATAGATTATCCTTGATATCTATAAAATAAGAATACCCTTAACACTAAATCATTATAAGAATATGGTGAATATATTAAACAACCAATCATTCCTCTGAAAAGTGTATTATCTTATAATTTTCATGATTTTCTATAATATTTATTACAATAAGTACATATATGAATATTTTAACTATTCCTAGAGTCAATAATAAAATATTTAACAAACTCTTTAGAATACAAATATTTATTTAGAAAAATTCCATCATATATATTAAAAAATTGATGTCCAAGAAATAATTTTAATTCTCTTATGAAATTCACATCAAATTCACTTATCATTAATTCTGAAAATCAGTTACATAAAGTATCATTTGAATATAAAAAACTATCATTAATATATATTTAGAAAATCAAAATACCTTTATAACTTTTCATAAAAAAATTGGATATTATTTTTCTTTTTCGAAACCTGTTTTTTAAAATAAATTGATATAATATTTTATATGAATATCTTCAATCTTTTTTAAGTCCATAATGAACATTAAAATGAATAAAACATGATTAATATTCTTCTAATTATCAAAACTAAGAGGTATTATATATATAAAAATATTTATATATATATCTTCTTAAATTAAATCATTTAAAAAATAAATTTAAACATCAATTTAGAAAGTTAAAAATTTTGATGATTTGTATAATCTAAAAAAATTATAATATCTTCTATTAAAGAATAATATGGAAAATCCTTATCATAATCTATAAATTTATTCTAACCAATAATATCAATAAATAATTTGGACATATTTATAAAAATATTTCTAGATTAGTCTAGTTATTTTTTTTAAAATACATTTAATATTAACAAACATGTTGATCAGTAAGGGATTCAAAGAAATTTGATATAATATTCATTCAAAACTGATTTAATTATTCTTCCGTAAGAAATTCATATTTTTTACTTTAGAATCAAAATTTCCTATAATATTACTTATAGGGTGATCATTATGTTTTTTTCAAGATTTTTCCTGAGGGTGAATCTCCCCCCCAACTTCTTTATTTTCATATTGTGGATAATATTCTAAAAAATTAAAATATCTAAAATTCTTCTTCAATATTTTCTAAATCATTACTCTTTATCTTTTAACAAATTATTATAAAACATTAAATGAATATAATCTCCAATAACCATGTACCATTTGTTATAAACTCTACATGATTTACTAACATGTGAATAACCAAAAAAATACCTTCATCATAGATTTCATAAAATTTATCTGAATAATATTTTGTATTAAGAATAAATAATTTACATCCATATACTCTAAAATAAAAAAATAGGTTTCCTACAATTCCATTATTCGTATGGGGTTTTCTTTAGAATAGTTCTTAAAATAATTCTAATGGAAACATTGAAATACGTATTCAAGTCTTATGCTAGAAAATATTTAGCTATTTTTAATTTATATAACATTTTTTCATGTATAAAAAATTTATATTTTTTCTTTGAACTATTTAATTTCTTTATGGTGTTTTTAGACTTGAAAACTTATGAAAATAACAAATTTTTTCATTAAAAATTAAAAAACCTAATTTAATAACTCATTGAATCTATCAATTATATTAGATAAAATCAAATAAATATTTTGATTTTGGACAAGCATACAATAAGAAGGAAACATTAAAATAGTTTAGGATTTATGTTCAGTAAAAGTAATCCAACTAAATATATTATAATCATCTATAAAAAACAAACATTACTTCCCCCCAAAGAAAATTATTTTTTATAGGTACTGATAATTTAGAATTAATAATTTTCAGTGTTCTTATAGTTTTAAATTCCTTAATAGATCTGAAAATATCTCTATGATTTTTAACTTATATACCTCGATCAAAAAAATATTTGTTACCCACATTAAAATCAGGTAGCTATAGAATTTTTGAGTATTTTTATAGCTTGTACAATAACCTAATGTTTTAATATATGATCCACCAATGCCATAAAATTTTTAACTAAAAACATTTAAACACATGACATTTTCCTCTATTACTTAAACAAAATTGAAAGAATATATGTTGTATTTTTTGTCAGTTTAAGATAAGGAATGTTCATTTTTATAAATCTAACACAATGACCTCAAAAACTTTTTAACAACAAAACCAACTACATCCAATTAATAATCTCTATTTATCAACAACACTCCAAGAATCACTAATAAGAATTAATTTTGTTAAGATCTTCCAAATCAATAATGACATCCATTAACATTAATTCACCCGCTATCAACCCCTTTTTCCAATAATAAATACTATATTGTCAGAAAAATCCAATATGAACCCGTAGGATCCATTGTTTTTTACATTTCTCTTTTTTTGGCAATTGGTCAGATTCAGAATTATAGTCCACTATTTGTATTCATGTAATATTTTAAATTTTAATTGTTTATATTTTTTAAAAACTATGATTTACCTTGATTATGACTTAAATATATATTCATTGGGCGTGCTATATGGTTGGGTATTCTATCTCCTGTGAAACATAAAGCTTAACTAATTAAAAGTTACTACAATAGTAATTTTCTGGATATAGATGCACATCTTTTACTTCTTATATTATACTGGTATTTAATTTTCTATTTTATAAAACCATTATATGTATATTCCTAATACATAGAGTATATTTTGGTAATCCATATTTTTTATAGTATGTATATTCACAATTAATATATTGTATATGCATATTTTATATATAGTACATTCTTATTACATATACATATTTGAAAATATCAACATTTTAACTTTTACAAATATCATAATTCAAGATCAATGCAATCTATTACATTTTATTTATTTAATATGAATTATTACATTCATTACTCTTTTTGTATTGTATCTCCCTACTTTTTTATAAACAAAGGTTATTTTTATTTGTTTTATAAGATACTCTATCTCAAGATAATACACTCTTGGGGATACTAGTTATTATATATATGTTGTTATTTATAATATCAATAACTACATTTAATCAAATGTAGTTAATGTGATCATATATATGTATTGATAATAAATATACATGTTTGTATAGAATTTATATTTTTTAAAATTGATTTTAATATATAAAATAATGAATATAATTTCATTAAATATAAATTCTAGTAAATTTAATATTGTTTTTTATTTGTAATATTAACTGAAAAGAATTTTTATTTAAATAAAATAATAAAATAATATTTATAAATATAATTATATGTTTTATTGACTATACAATATCTATTAATTTTTATAATTAATATTTTTTTAAGATATAATTAGAAATATTTAAATATAATTAATAATTATTATTAATTTTTATGAATAATATTATTAAAAACACATATATTTTATATAAATCTTAATTAGTAATATTTATTTTATAATATTAATGAATATTACGTATAAATTCCAAAAAAATGTATGTGGATATTATATATATGCATACACACATTTCAATGTTGTCATGTGCATTTAGTTATATATGTATTTATATATATAGTCTGAATATAATATCAATACATTATAATTCCATAAAATTATAATTCTAGTTAAATTAAGTTTAGTTTAATAAATTTATATAATGATATTCATATTTAATAATAATAATTATTATTAGTATTATATATGTGTCTTTATTTTTAAAATTAATAATTATTGTAATTAAAGTGTAATTGATGTAATAGATATATATATATATATTCCAGTATTAACATTAATAATAATCAACATCAATTACAATATATATATTTACAAACACTTATGTTTTTTCATTAACATATCTCATTATAGTATATATACTTATATATGTGTTTCTGTACACAAAATAACACATATAAGCATAGATAATAATATATATGTATATTTTTTCCCTTGAAAATATATTGTTAGAATATATATAACAATCAATATAATTTTTTTAATGAATATAATTTATTTCATTTTATTATATAAATTACAATTTTAAACTCTAATTATAAAACAAAATTATGGAAATTTTTCACATTTAAATATTATTAATAATATTATTATATAAATAATTATAAATTAGTAGTTATAACTTTTAAATTATATTTTTTTAGTAATTATTAATTATATAATTTAAATATAGTTAATAATTAATAAAACTATAAAATTATGATTATATAACTTGGAATTAGAAGTTTATATAATTAGTTATGTATATATATAATTACTAAATAGTAATTTATGTAATTATTAATTTATAAATATAATTAATATTATAAATATAATTAATATTATATAAAATTATTATTAGTATTACATAAATTTATAATTAATATTGTATAAATTTATAATATTATTATCAAATATATTTAAATTATATATTATATATACATATAATTAATATTATAATTCCTAATTATAATTTACAATCCTCTATATAACATTCATTATATAATATTATATAAATTTTAAATTTTAAATTTGTAATTATAATTAGTAATCCATAATTATTTTCCTCTCTATAATATTTATTATAAAATATAAATTAGTTATTATTTAATTTAGAAATTAGTGATTATTAATTATATAATTTGAAGTTATATTATTTTTAATTGTTAGTTATATATATTAATTATTAAATATACAATTACTAATTAATAAATTTTATACTTTATTACTTATGTATTTATTAAGGGAAAAATATTACATATCGTAATTATCTTATGTAGTGATTAAATTTCAAACGTATTGGGTTTTTATCATTGCTAACTTTATCACTAATAAATAAATTTATATCAGTGTTAAAGTAGGCTTTAATAAGGTGGAAAAAATCTTACATATTGGAATTATCATATATATTTGTTAAATTTCATAGGTATCAGGTGTTTATAAATGTTAACATTATCACTAATAAATATCTCTTTATAAGTGATATATGTAGAAATGATAAAGTATAAAATCATAAATTCCTAATATTTCAGTTCTGATGAAATCTTCTTTTATCGGCCCTTTTTTTTAACACTAATAAAGATATTCTATATTTATAAAATAAATCTAACCGCACCTCCAGTCAGACTTCTCTTTTATGATATTATAGAATTTATACTCTACATCACCCCTTAGGAGAATTTTGGGAATGATTTCATTCCTAAAATTGATGGTATCCAATTTCCATATATCATGATGTCTTTTGGGGTTTTTTTAAATTATTTTTTACGCATAATGATTTTACACACTTCTACACCCCTGCATAATAATCATTTATTTATTTTGAATTTTTAGAGATTTGTGTTTCATGTTTTTTATGAAATGAGTCATAGGGTTTTGCATATATGCATTTATAAGTGAAACAACATTTTAGTTGGTGTTTGGGTAGTGTTTATTTTGAATGAAAATATTTTTAAAAGGTTTTTTTTATAGAAAAACACATTGTTTTTTTGGGAATGTTTTAAAATGTAATTTAAGTTCTTGTTTTTTATATGTAATTATTCTAAGGGGATTATTTTTTAAATAAAAAGGCCATGTTTGGTTTTGATGTATTTTCGAAAAATATTATTTTTTTAGAATGAATTGTTTTGTACCATAATTTTTATTGATGGTAAATTAGTTTTCATGTGAGGAAATTTATTTTTGGGGTTTAAGGATTTTTTTTATTTCCATTTTAATTAAAAATTTAGCCATTTTCAAAATGAATTTCTGTATATGTGTAATAATGGGTTTGATATTAATTTTGTTTTGATTTAATTGATTTAGACATATTTTGGTTATTGAGGATGTGTTTTCCTAATATGCTTTTTTTGGAAATGACTATTCTAATATAATTTCAAAATTTTTGATGATTATACGTTTGTTTGATTTTCATATGGATAAAAAACTTTTAATTCAAATTTTAACCATTTTTTATATTCCCAAATATACATATTATGATTTCTTAATGATATTTTCATACTAATAGTGAACCGTATTAGTGTGGCATTGATCATAAGAAATTAAACTATTAACTATATAAATAAATTATAATACATGGCATAATCTCAATTTATAACATATATGTAGAAAATTAAAGGTTATTTATCTAATTTTTTTCTAACATTTGGAGCATAATTTGCAAAAGAAAAAAATGTCAATCGGATAAACTTTTTTATATAGAGTTATGTTTTACCAAGGATTCCAATTTTTATAGATAGAAACTCTATACACATTATACATTTAATATAAAAATTAAATCCTTTCATTTCATTCTATAAAATATTTTTTAAATAAAACATTTAAAATAAATAAATTTCCCAGGGTTATGGATTTATTTAGAATAATAATATTTTTTATTTAATTATTTAAAACCAATTCCATACTCAACTCTTTTTATGATAAACACTGTTAGTATTTATATAGTTTTATATTTATCTTATGAAAATAACCTAGTTAAAGAAATATAATAGCTTTAGGAAAAAAAATCATTACTTTCACTTGGTAAACCACAACTATTATCTAATCGCTAATTCATTCTTTAAACAATGTTATGTATTTTTCATTGACTTATATTTCATTCAGGTTTTAGTGTAATAAAATTAATTAATTTTTAACTCATAACAATGTACAAAATGGAATGATTAATTAAGTTATATTTGTATCATTCAAATTCTATATTTACCAATTAAACTCATGTTTATTAAAATGAATCCAAATAAAAAACAAGAATTAATTAAATATTAATTTCCTTTCTTGACCCAAGGACTAATACATGTAATCATTTGTCTTCATTAATCAAAATTAAGTATAGGGACATAACATGAACATGTAAAAAATCATTCTTATATGGATCATAAAACCATTTTATTTTTTTTATAATATATAAATATAAAAATATACACAAGGTAGTATATAAAAATTTAAAGAATACCATATAACATGTATGAAACATATAATTCAAAAACAATAAAACATGATTAATTTTCTAAAAAAATCCAAAAATAAACACATAATATAAATAAGTTATTTAAATTAAACATTAACTTGAACAAAAAAACATTACCAAAACCCAAATTTTCACAAGTTGATAAATAAATGTTTTAAATAAATCAAGTATAAATCAAAAAAATCAAGAATACATTCAGAAAAAATCCATTTAAACCCTTTAGCTTAAAGTATAAAAATATTATTCCAAAACAACCAACTAAAATTACATTAATTTTTTAATCGAGTTGGATAAACTAAATATCTCCCATGTGTATATTTTATAATTTTTAATAAAAAATTTTAAAGAAATACTTTATATAAATTATGCATGTAAAAAATAAAACTTTATATGCAAAACTTATGTGTTTTTTGTGGATTGTAAACTATATATATTGTTTATCCAAATATGATGAATATAAATCAATAATGGATTAATGATAATAATATAAAAAAAGAGTATTAGGATGGGTTTAAATATTTATATACCAGACATTAATACGGTTGAATGGTCAAGAGGGGGTTTAACAGTACAATTTCTAATTTTTTTAGATTATATCAATGTTACTTTAATTTAGAGACAAAAAAATAAATATATGGACAAAATTATTTTTATAGTAGTTCATATAAAATTGATCATATGTATGCCCTTCACACTCTCAATGTGAATGTATAACACTCTCTATAAAGACACTAAACTTTAGAAGGGGATTTATAACCTATTACAACTGACTTTTCCACACTTAGATTCCCAAACCAAAAAACACTATATTTTCTTATATAGCGGAAAATCTTGAACAGTGCTACCATTTTCACCTGGAGGCACGCCCTAAGACCAATATTTTCTTACCTAGATTCATAACACAATAAAATCCTTTCTCTACCTATTTGAACAATAAAATACCTATATTTTTATGGGTAGTATAACCCCAAATTAAGGGCATGGTTTCTAATAAAAAATCATAAACCAAAAATAAACTCGAATAGAAAAATGTAGGAAGATAAAACACCAAAGAAGCTACAAATAGGAAATGACATATTAAGAACTCAAGGAAAACTTATATAACTTCAGTAGTTATTTTTAGTACAATGAAGTCCTTAGTAAAGACCACAGTAGTAGTGATCATAAACATGTGTAGCTACAGCCTCTCCCTTCCTCCCTCCCTCCGTCTCTTCTCACCTTCTCCCTTATTACCTCCTCGTGCAGTCGGCATGAGCGGTGCTCATTTCATGGAGCGGTGTTCTTTGAATTCCTCATGGTATCATGGATTTCCAGAGATCTGAAGACAACCAATTTCATTCACCCGCCTCCGACGAAACCAACATGTTGGTCTCTGCGCCTTCCCCCGCTATGGCATCGCTCATTTTTGGTCCGGCTCTGTTGGTGCCTCTAATTTATGATTGGTCTTCTCATCCTGGAACAACACAAGGCTTTTGTCTTCTTCTTTAGTTATTACAAGGTCGCAGAGGGTGTGCTCAGGAACACTTGGGCCCAGCGGCGTACCCTTGCATGTTCTTCCCTCCTTCGAAAGCTCATTTGTAGGTATCGCTTCCCCTTTTGGGTCCCGTTTCTAGTTGTCTTCTGGTTCCTTATTTATTCCTCTGGCTCAGGTCTACCATTATCTATTCACCTCTACCATTTCTCCTAGATCTATCATGTGAGACTCTATTTTGGTCTGCTTTGATGGCTTCCAAGATGATTTGGGTGGTGTTGGTGTCTTCTGGTATGGCAGCGCGACTGGGGGATCTGTTGGTGGTTGGTTTTGTGTAGCGGTTTCTGTCTCGCATTCTTTTTCTGGTGGTAAGGGTGAGATTTGGTATTTTTTAATGGTGATGATGGATTCTAGTCGACGTTTCTTGCTAACATTCTGGTGTCGATTAAGGGTTTCTGTCTCGCAGCTATTCGGTTTGTTCGAGTGAGGACTCTATTTTATTCTGATGGTCTTGATGGGTTGTAGTGATAGTGGTGATGGATTTTAGGCTATTGGATCGAGATATTTTGGGTAACGGCGATTCTTTTGGATTTTAATTTTGAATTTTGAATGTTTAAATTTTTAAATTGGGATGATGGGGTCTCTTCATGTAATCGGTTTTTGGGGGTTTTTTCTGTTTGAAAGGCACGTGGGTTACCACTTTCCCCCTTAAAAGTGGTTTATTTTGAAAATACAAAAAAATCAGTTTGGAGGAGGGTATCATGCCTCTATTGTCACACTACAAAGTGGGAGTGATCTTGTCAAGTTCATGTATCATCTGCTTCAATACAATGCGTTGGTTTTTTCAAACTCTATTTGTATATTTTCTTTATATACAATATCTATTAAAATATTTAGTACATGAAAAAAAACATTAAATCATCAAGCCTTTATTGCTCCTCTTTTTTAAAGTAGTATTAGTTCATGTTAAAGTAATTCAAAACATAATTTTTGTTCAATTATTTATACTAATTTATTATAAAAAGGTCAACATGTATTTTTATATAAACATGTTTCAATAATAATCATTTGGATTCTCTTTTATTGTCTTCGATAATCTATAAATTTAGAATAGACATTACAATAAAACTCATTTGAATAATAAATTAATAAATAATGGATAAAATAATTAATACTCTAGAGAACCAAGATTTAATCAGATTTCAATTTCCAAATAATTAATGTGAGATAACCTTTAATATTTTGTGTTATTTTTGAATTTATAAATATAGAATACATGATATATGAGCTGTGATAGAAATAATTAAATAAAATAACATTGAAAAACCATGTTAGTAAAAAATTTTGAAGTTAAAATTTTGTATGGGTCAGTTTTTTTAAGTGTCTGAGTCATTTTAGGTTCTTCATATGGGACATTAAATTATTCATGCACAGGTGAAATTACATATGAGTTAAATCATAAATGAGTGAATTTTCATATAAGATTCATTCTGAAAATCAATTTATGATTCATTATGAAAATATATGTATGGTTGAACCACATAACAGTAAATTTTTGTATAATTATTTTTCAAATATGAGTAATATATACATATGAAACATTCGTCGTATGAGTAATCATTTATGGAAAATTTCATGTATGATTAATCGCATAAGTAAAATTTCATGTATGTGTAATCACGTAAGTAAAATTTTATGTAAACATATTTCATGTAATGATATAAATCTCATAAGAATATAGTTCTTATAATGATACTCATCTAATCATATACTCTACATAAATATAATCACATAATGATATAGAATCACATAAGAATAAGACATCATGTAAGGATCTATTTATGGATCTACATTAGGATCTATGTAAGAATCATCCAACACATAGAAATATTTTATCCAATAATATCAGTATATAATTCCTTACTTAACTCATTCTTATTTTTATTTTTCTAAAAAAATTAATTCATAAGAGTGAAAGATTCAAATAAGAGAGGAATTACTATTTCAAATCTCATTTTAGAGAGAATCAAAATAGGGGTTTTATTTTACCAAAAAATAAAAAATTAAAGTGGAAATGATCCCATAAACATTACCTAATTTTTTATAATAACAAAATAAAATATAATCTCAAATCCCCCCTCTATTTTGAAAAAATCAAAAAGATATGAAAATGTTAAAAAAGAACCTCCCTAATTATAAACATGTTATTAATAAAAATATTGTTTTTCTTTCACTTTTAAGATAATTACCCAATAGTTTATTATACATGGAATTTCAAATATATATCCATATTAAATAAACAATATAAAACTGGGAGTGAGAGCTAAATTTTTAGAATTCTTTAAGATTAGAAAAAAATTAATTTCAATAAATATAATAACATATTTTGATATTTCCCCCAAACATTAGGAATTATAAAAATATATATTAAATAAATAATGATTCAAAATTAGTAATGAGATAGATAATAAAAATAGAAATTATTCCTCTTAATTTTAGTTTTATTTCCTTATTTAAAGAGTAACTTCTTCAAATATCTTTATGAAAATATTTGAACTATTCTATGAATTTTTCAAAATTTATTTGTATATAAAATGAGAAATCCTTATGAGAAAAACTTTAAAAGGTACAAGGATCCAAAAAATGAGGTTATGATATTTAGTGAATCATATAACTATATAGCGGTGATTAAACTTTCCAATAAATCATATGATAACAAAATTACATGCTCACTGTCCAAAAATAGATAAAAATAGAAATGAAAAAAATGATAAATATTAAACTCATATAGCTAATATAATGTTGGATTTTATGTGAAAATTATTTTAGACATCAAGAAAGATGATGAAATTTTTATGGAATCAGGTTATCCAAAAACAAATTCCATGAACCTTACAAAAGTGAAAAAATATTTCCATCCTACCAATTTCAAAATTGATTATCTCAAACTTAGATAATTACAATGTTTTAATAAATATATTAAACTATTTATTATCAATGGAGAAATATTTTAAAAATATTTCACTTTTTTTAACATAGTTTCTAATAAATTAACTTTTAACTTCAATATTTTTAGTTCTTAAATTATTTATAGGGTTATTATAAATATAAATAGTAAATGAGTTATCATAGTAAGTTGGTAACTTATCAAAATAATGATAAAATTAGTTAAATTATTCAAAATTCATGAATATTATGCATAATAACATGTAGAAGCTCTATAATAAACATCCTTTACAGATAAACTAATAAAAATTTGTTTCATTGGTCTCCATGAAACTTATTTTTTCCTAGAAAGTGATGCATTCTATTAGTTTTTTTCCTATTAATTTTAAATCTACTAAAATTAAAATCAGATGATATTTTTAATTAAAATAATTTTATACCAAGAAAACCTAGAAAAAGGATTGTATAACCATTAACATATTTAATGTTTATTTTGATAGATTTAAAGTGAATTTTATTACAATATTTTTAAAATATAGCGCATAAGAATACAATAAACCTTAAATCTCGATAAGAAGAAAGAGAATATATTAAACAACTAATCATCCCTCTAAAAAGTTTATTATCTTCTAATTTTCATGATTTTCTATAATACCTATTTCAAGAAGTACTTCTTAAAATATTTTAACTTTTAATAGAGTCAAGAATAAATCATTTGACAATCTATTTAGAATACATAGACTGATTTAGAAAAATTTCATCATATATTTTAACAAATTGATGACCAAGAATGATTTTGAATTCTCTCATATAGATCATATCAAATTCACTTATCATTAATTTTGGAAATTTGATACATAAAGTATCATTTTAATATCAAAAAATAACATCATAAATATATATTTTAACAATTAAAATATCTTTAGAATTATTCTTAATGAAATATGGATATAGTTTTCCTTTTTTAAAACCATTTTTTGAAATAAATTGATAAAATATTTTATATAAAGCTCTTGTATATTTTTTAATCCCATAATGAACATTAGAATGTTTAAAACATGATTAATATTTATCTTAATATAAAAACTAGTGGCTATTATATATATATTTCATAATAAATTAAATTATTTAGAAAACCAATTTTACTATCGATTTAGATAATTTAAAAAATATGATGATATGTATAATTTAAAAAAATACTAATAGATTCTAACAAATAATCCTTTGGAAAATCATCATCATAATCTATAATTTTTTTCTCATCGATAATATAAATAAATAATATAACCATATTTCTAAAAAAATTGATTCATCAAGTTATATTTTAAAAACACATTTAGTATCAATAACATGTTTATCATTAAGGGATTAAAAGAAATTTGATAAATTATTTATTGAAAACTTATTTAATTATTCTTCCATAATTAATTCCTTTTCTGTACTCCATAATCAACATTTCAAATAATCTTATTTATAGGGTGATCATTTTGTGTTTTTCATGATTTATCATGAGGTTGAATCTCCCATGAAACTTGTGCATTTTCATTTTGAAGTTAATATTCTCCAAAAGTAAAATATCTAAAATTCTTCTTCAAGATGGTCTAAATCATTACTCTTTATATTTTAACAAATTCTCATTAAAAGTATATGAATATAATCTCTAACAACCACGGTCCATTTTTTGAAACTCTATATGAGTTACTAACATGTGAATAACCGAAATATATATTTCATCATATATTTTATAAAATTTATCTAAAGAATATTCTATATGAAGAATAAATACTTTATATCCAAACACTGAAAAATGTTTCCAACATTTCCATAATTCATATGGTATTTTTTTAGACTATGTCTTAAAATAATTCTATTGGAAACATTGAAATATGTATTCTCATATTATACTAAAAAATATTTAGTTATTTTTAATTCATCTAAAAAAAATTCCATATACTAAAAAGATATATTTTTTATTTCATCAATTAAATTTTCCTATGGTGTTTTTAGACATGAAAATTTATGAAAATAAAAAATGTCTTAATTAAAATTTTAAAATATTAATTTTCAAAATCAAATCCTCTATCAATTCTAATAGATAAAATCAAATGATCATTTTGATTCTGGACTGAAATAAAATAAGAAGGAAACATTGAAATAGTTTAATATTTATGTATAAGAAAATTAATCCATGTAAATATATTATAATCATCTATAGGAAAAGTTTATTCCATTTCCGCCAATAAAGTTTTTTTATGGGTCTGAATAATTCAATTTGAATAATTTTTAGAGTTTATATAGTTTTAACTTCCTTGGTAGAACGAAAAATCAATCTAATATTTTTACCTTTTATACATGGTTTATAGAAATAGTTATTTACCACTATAAAATAATGTAGTTTTCGAATTTTTCAATATTTTTATATATTTTAAAATAGCCTAATGTTTTTAAAGAAGAGCCTCTTATGCCATAATATTTTGTTTAAATACAAAACATTTAAACATGTGTAATTTTCCACAATTAGTTCAACAAAACTGATTGAATATATGTTTTCTTTTTTGTTATTTTAAGATAGGGAATGTTTATTTTCATAAACAGTGATCTTATTATTTTTCAATTTAACGTTCATTATTTTATCACATAATTTTGATATACTGATTGAATTATATTTTAATCATTCAATATATTATACTTTAGAAATTATAAACAGATATATATATATATATATATATATACTAACTTATCTAAATCTTTTTACTTTACTTTATGAATTATCTCAAAAAGTTACATTACTCCATCACATTTATTGAATGATATAAAATTTTATATATTAGATATCATTTTCTAAGAAAATCCACTATACATTTATCATGTTTTATTTTTCAAAATCCAAAGGCAATTATACTACAGAGTCATTTTCAAGAAAATTTTGGTACCTATGAATATTTTGGTCCAATATGTTTACAAAAATGATTTTTGGGAATCCAAAAATATTTCAAACATTTTTCAACATTGTTTTTTAGAATAAGGACTTAAAAACAAAATATTTGGTATATCTATGAGATTTTAGAAATCTCATAGAATGCTTGATTTTAAAATATCCTTTCATCATATATCTAAAACAAGTTGTTTTAAATACACTTCCTTTCAAGATTTTGACAAATAAATTCTCCTAAAAATTGTATAATTTATTATTATATCCATGATAGTTATTATTTTTATATTTTTTTATGTTCTTAATTTTATCATAATGTTATTTTCGATGAAAATATTTGGTTGGGTTCAATTTTAAACTTTAAACTTCATTTATAAGAATGTTATTTTCTTTAAACTATGATTTAAACATTCTTTCTTAAGACTTATTATTTTTAAAAATATAATCTTTTAGGCTACAGTTTTTCTTTTAAATAATTTAAATATATATATATATATTATCATTATATATAGAATAAATATTCATTAGCTATTTTAAGAATATTTCTGTTTTCATTAACAAGTTTTTATTATTTTTCTTTAGTTCCATATTTATATATGAAATTTTAATAACCTTATTTTATAACCTAACAATTTGATCATATATTTGATCAATAGTTTTTATTTAAAATTTGATTCACTACATTCAAAGTATGGATCACAAACTTGATTCTAAGAATCCATTAATCATGGATATTCAAATTCATCTTTGAAATAGATTCACCACTAAAAATTGATTCCTCGGTATAGCCCTATCTATCTTCTAGTACACTATTCTCTTTTTTTTAGATTTTTCTTTCTTTTTCTTCCATTAACATTTTAATTCATGTTTGATTTATCCTTTTATAATTTATTTATAACATATTACTTTTATAAATTCATTAAAAGAAACATTACCTTTATAAAATCCATTGTGGTATTCCTAAAGAAAAGCCAATATATTCTATCTTGAATATCCTTTATTTATTTTTTGTATTCCATTAAAAACATGAGGTTATCAATCACTATCATTTTTCTATTACTTATAATTTGATAATTAAGAATTAATATTCGATGATTTAAATGAAATTCGTTTTTTACATCGTATTCTATTCATCATCAATATTATTCTAATCTATATCATATTTTAATAATAAAACCATGAGTTTTTCAAGAGAATATTCCTTAAAGTTCTTAATTTCATATATAACAAAAACATTTAGCATGAAACCTCTTAGGTAAGTATCAAAAAATTGTTTCAACAAGAATAATGTCATCTGGTGTTTCACTTAAAGTATCAATACTTTTTAGAATACTAGTAAATTAATGAAACATCTAATTGTATATACATCCAATAACCATTTTAAAATATTTATATTCATCTCTAGGAATCCAAATTATAGTTTTTAATCAATTCCATAATAAGTTACTTGTATAAAAAATCATATATAAATCATTTTTTTCATGAAGATATTAGAATAAAAAAATTCTTACAATTTAAAAATATTAAATATTAATCACTTAATATTTTAAGGCATAATTAATAGAATTATTACCAATCATCATTTCCAACTCGATGTCAAGTAATTTATATGGATTTATTGTAATGTTCTAGTGAAAGTCACTAATTTTCTTTAAATAGTATTCCCTCCTAGCCCGCCAATATGAATAGTCATTTCCACAAAAATATAGAGTTCAATTAAGAATGTATCCATAATTATATCTTATTTTAGTCATCTTAATAATGTATCCCAGTAAGTATTTCAATTATAGAGCTATAATTAAATTAAAAAGAATATAAATAATAAATTTAGTGATAAATTGAAATGATTATGAGCATCAAAGGCTTAATCATTGACATAATTTTTTTTCATATATATTAATATGGTATCATGGTCAAGAGGGTGATAATTAACTAATTTATAAAATTTTAATATTTTATCAAAGTCAAATTAATTAAGCTATAGAAAACATATATATAAACACCACTATTATAAGAGTAGTTTAGATCAAAGTGGTCTTATATCAATTCTTTGTACTGTCAATGTGAGAGGGTAAAACCCTATATAAAGTGACCAGACTTTTGAGGGGGTTTTATAACCTATTAAAACTTAATTCTGAATTCCAAGAGTCATAATTTAAATAACATCCCTTTTTTATACTTGGAGGCACAAACAGATCAATCCTGCATTTTTCTACCCAGAGGCATAACCCAAGACCTTCCCTTTTCTACCTAAAATCACCACCCAAAAACCTACCTTTATCTAACTATAGGAAAAAAACAAGAATATGTTTTAATGGGTTGTATAATAAAACCTCATGGTCCTACTTTTTAATTTAAAATCATAAAGGAAAAAAATAAACACCCAAAAAAAATATAAATATACAACCCCACAAAATCAGTAAATAGAAAATTAATGCTCAAGAAGTCGAGGATGCCTTATATCACTTAAAAAATAATGTTTAGTATGTTTAAGTCTGTTATAATTATCAAAATAGTATTTATCACAAATTTATGTATCACTATATTGGGTAGTATTCTTCTATTTTCACTCAGTACACTGAGTGTTATATTTCTATGTCTGTGTGTCTTTTACATCAAAACCTTGAACTAGTTCTATAAAAAATATATTATTAGAGTGTCTTCATGTGAATAAAATAAATATATATTTATCTTATTCATAGTGAAATAAAATCTTATATCCATTTTTGTTCCTAATTTTTTGAAATACTAGTCTCACATGTGAATGTAACGAACCACTTTAGAGTTACTTGATGTTTGATGCTAATTTCCATGAAAATAGTTCACTCTATTTCTCCATAAATGAGTATAATTAATATATACATGGATTATATTTAATTTTATTTGAGAATTTATATATGCAATTTATACTATACAAAATAACATTATCATGATAAATTAATAAGAAATATAAATAGTAATTAATAATCAATATAAATAGGATTTAATCACTTTTAAATTCCCAAAAAAATCCAGTGAGAGAAAAATTAATATTCCAAATGATTTTTAAATTTGTAAATATATAATATATAATATATTATTTATATAAAAAAAAATTTGAAAATATTTTCGAGTAAAAAAATTCTAATTCATATATACATATAAGTCATTTTTCCAAGTGTTTGAGCCATATTAGTTCAACATATGTGATATTTTAGGTTATGGATAAGATTTATTCATGTATTAATATAAGAGTAAAATTATTTAAGAGATAAATCTCATATGAGTGAATTTTTAAATAATATTCATTCTAAAATCAATGTCTAGGTAATTATAAATCAATGTATAAGTGAACTATGTAAGATTGAATTCGTGTATGAGCATTTCAAAGGTTCTAGACATAGGAAGAAACTACTGGGTTATGTATATTAATTATTATTGGATTAAATGAATAATATGTAATGTCTATGATGGAAAATTTCATGACTAATAAATTTATCAAAGGAAATTTGTCGAGAATCAACAGAAACAAGAGAGAAGATCTTTAACATTAAATTTATAATTAATTTAACAGAAAGAATTGCCTCGGTCATAAGAAATTTATTTAAATAAGATATTGATAATTGGAATATAATTTGTGTTATAATGTCATTTTTATATGGATAGAATCATTCTAGTAGTTATATGAGCATGTTATTATGATCTCAAAGTGTCAAAAATAGTACTTTGGTAGCAAGCATGATGATGTCGATTATCTTACATCACTCTCCTTTGATAAAAAAAATATTTCAGGATTAAAGTGTTGATTCTTATTCTATAATTCTTGAGAGGTAGGTTAGAGGTGGAATAGATTCTCTAAAGCATCAAAGAAACCCTTATAGATTTTCTTCATGTATAAAATTTCTAGAGAAGAAACCTATTTACACAACATTCATCTGACCCAGGGAAATGAAATATTTGAGTATTTATAAGGATAGATTAAATAATAAATACTTTAAAATATGACATTAACATTTTCTTTATTTTTTTCAAACATCACTTCTAGTAATAATAATATTGTTATTATTATTTTATTGACTTTTTCCTAACTCGTGGATAAAAAATATTTAATTCCTTTAAATAAATTGATAATTATTTAATTGATATTTAATATATCAATTCCCCCAGACTCAATAACACGGTCATCATTTACTCCTCCATTTTTTTTAATAAAAAATAATTAATATTATTTATTTTATAAATAAATAAATATAATATTCATGGTCTACCAAGTAATGATTTATTTTATTATTCAAATCACCTAAAATAGTGACTAAATATATACGATCAATAAATCTTGAATAAATTTTATACCTCAATTTTATAAATAATATTAATTAAAATTTTTAAATTCAGATATAATTTAATTGAGATCAATGGGAGCACTATGTTTTCCACCCTCTATGATTTATACATAATGGAATCAACAGGTCTTCCTAAAGTCCAATATTAGTTTTTAGCAACACATAAATTCACCCATATAAGAATAAGTTAATGTTGTAATAATGAAAACCACATAAAAATTCCCACTATATAATATAATCCCTTTGTCACAAAATCTTATCAATAAGAATTTGTACACATTTCATTAACCAATAAGTTTTATATGTCTTTCGTTTAATTCGTAAAATGTACTCATTAAAACACCATGACTGTGGTATTTAGTAATATATTTATATTATAATCAATGTATTGAGATATCAACGTCCATATATATAGAAGAGATAAACCCTTTTCAACTTATTCATTAGTAACATGCATTCATGATTCACCCAGCAAACCATATTTTCCAGAAATATATATTATTATAGTTTTATTTAGTATATAAAAGTGTGTGATTCATGATATGTGTTAACAATAATATCAAAATTTATGTATCATTATGCATGTTTTCATATAGGAATATCTAAAGTCACTAAACATTTGGAATTCTTATTGGTTGTTATATCATCATAATATATCATCTATGAGATTATGAAGTGTAAAATTAATGATACAAAATTTCATTTACTTATGTGTACTCTCACCTGAGAGTATACATTAACTATGCCCTATATGATGATTTTATATAATCATATTAGACCATATTTAAGAATTACATCATAACACTTCAAGGATATCTTCCTATCATTAAACTACTATAACCTTTTCACTATGATAGATTCTCTAGGACATTATATAATTAAAGTCACATAGAATATTATTCTGTATGTGATAATATATTAATTACTATTCAGGTCTAAAAATATAGAAGAATCCTAAAGTACATATTATTTAGTTATATGAAAAAAAATCCAATAAACTCTAAATTGTACTAGATCCCACTAATAATTGAATGGTAAGCACTCATAAGTAAAACAAGATTCTATTAAGAATTCCTATAGCCATTAGGTCTACCCTGTTTTAGTGGTTATGGTTGGTCTCTCACTATTTATTTATTGCAATGCTATATACTATGAACTTACTCACTTGAGAAAATTTTCCATGTTATAAAATCCCTGAGTATCTACCTATTTTTTTCATTCTGAAAAACCTAATGTCATGGCTTATATAATAATTAAATATAATCCTATTAATGATAATACTATTACTATAAGTATAACTCAAAATGTAGAACCATTCATTTCTATACTACATTATAAGTAGCATCATATTCCATATATTACTCAATTATTGTAGATAGGGAAATCATAGGATGTATTGAGTTTTTATTTAATATTTCCTTGTCACTAATGGGATAAAAATTAATCTCAAGTGAGGCTGATGTTACATTCACATACACATTAGTACTCATATTTTGTCATTAACCAATAACTCATGTAGTTATGCATTTCAAGTATTATCAAATAGTTATGAAATAAATTCTATGAAATTAATCTAGTTCTATTTTATATTTTCCCATTTTTATTTTCACTAATGAAATATCAACCATACATACATATAATAGTGTATAATATATATTCATAACCTTTAATATTGATATATATTATTTATAATCTCCTCCCATGCCTTTTCACATAATCATTAATAAATTTCATAACATGTGATTTAGGAAACAATTTTTTTTCAAATTTTCCCATTCTATATTTTAAATAGATGGTCAAAATAAGTATAGCATCTCAAGACAAAATAACTCATAATTATCCAAACCTAGTTTTTGAGATGGCCTCAAGCATGCCTCCCCATATTCAATAGGCTGCTAACTAGTAGTGATGGTCTATGATGGTATGGTGGGCATACTATACCCTCATTTATCAGAGTAGCAACATAATGGTAAAATAAATGAATGAATAGAGGAAACATATTAAATGAGGAATAGTGGAAGGTAAATAATCTAGATATAATGAACATAAATTCATAAACCATAAGTATAACCACATCTAGTAACATATAAAAAATGGTGTCATTTTATCATTATATACAATAAATAGGGAATATAAGTAAATAGTGAAGCTGGTATACAAGGCATGCTATAAGAAAATGAAAAATAATCAAAATATATCTTCAATAGAATGATGATCTTAAGCTCAGTCCTCCACTACCATACTCTATACATTTATAGAGAATTTTGCATCCATATTCAGAAATTTTCTCTTTTACCAACTCGCATGCTTGAATTCTATCTGCATACTAATCAGGGACTTGAATAGAGTGTGAGATAAACTCGATATTCCACCATTGATAGTGTTTATTATTATCTAGTATGTGAATATATAATGAGAAGTGTAAATGAATCATAAATAAGGGTGATAAATAAGTAAACTATGTTAGTCCAGGATTCTCAAGGAACACTCTTCTCATACTACCTTCTCCAGCCTTTGAAGAAATGCATGTGAACATTTATTAAATGATAAAAAATATTATGAATCATGAATATTAATTATACATGGTCAATATAGAACATCATGTCCTTTAACCACAAATAAAAAAATAGTAACATCGTGTCTCTAAGTTAGGCATGTTCATTATAGACATCAATTCCATTAATTATAAATAAACATGAAGGAATGTCATGTCCAATTAATAAAAATAAATAATATGAAATTTCTTGTCCATTATTACCATTAACAATAAACAATATCATGTCTATAAGATCTATGGGAATAATAAGGAATGTTGTGTTTATAATCACAAATAAAAATAATGAATGTATTATCCAATACATAATATACGCATGATATAATCACATCTATACCAAATTATATTCACGGATAAAGAGAATCACTATTTCCATTATTAAATATATTTTATATTTTAAGACATATAAATGATAAGTAATAATAAGGTTGCTAAGGAATATAATCCATATATATAAATTATTATTTAAACTCACTTTATAACATTTCACTGGACAAATTCAAGGAAAATAAACCACATTGGTGGTTTTGTCACAAGGGAAACATAAGTAATAAAGGAATATAATATAAATCACCTAAGGGGTTTTTTTGGTAGAGGTTTTCAATCTATAATTGGATATTAGGTTCTATTAACATGTCTAGAATTGTGATTCAATAAATAATTTATGTGTTTATCAATTTTTTAAGAAATTATAGGAAATTCTATAGGGTGTAACATTGAAAAAATAATATAAAAACTCAAAAATTTAGAGAAAATTATGACAAAACCTACCTTATCTTGGTAGTAGACTCCTTGTCTTATATAAGATTTTTTTTTCAAGGCAGAACAAGGTAAAATTAAGGAATAGAAAAATACCATGCAAATAGGGAATACTAGAACACTTGAATTTAGTATCCCATATCATAAATGAAATGAAGTGAGTAAGAAAAAAGAAAATATTACTCATAGATTTCCAATATGCTGAATAGTGAGTGATTCTGACATCTTATGAGGGAGATAGATCAAATCCTAGAGGAGAACCCTGGGAGAGATCAAACTTAAAGGTCTATGTATGTGGAGAGGAAAATAAATGAGGGTTTAAACAATAAATAAGATAGGGGAAATGTTAATTTCACTCATTTATAAAGGGTTTCATGGTATGGTTGCACGGTTGGCCAAACCATGTGCTAATCATGCACCACCATTTTCCATATCGCAAACCCCCTCTCACAGATAGGTGTATAGATACAAAATCCATGTGATAACTATGAATTTAAACTCTAAAATAGGTCTACAACATTTATCTGGATCGTCCAGCCGCATTTGTACTGTTTTTCAAACCATTCTTCTTCATTATAAGGCCAAATTATTGAACTACATATTTACTAATAATCTTTCACCTCTTCATATTTCTTCCAAATCTAGAGCTCTGTATTTCAAAAAAAATCCCAGATGCTTTGAAACCTTACTTTTACTCTTACGTAAGTTCTTATAGTTAAAAAGAAAGTATTAAACTAAAATATAATGTGTTTCCACAATCATGAAAAATAGGTAAACTAAAATTGTCCCTTTTTAAAACAACTCATCCTTGATTTTTCCCTTCTACAGGTTATGGAACAACATATGAGAATAGTTCCAACCATTGAGAATATAAGTAATCCTCTATCTTTCATGGACCTTCCCAATGGGGCTCATTCAATGACTCCCTAAGCCCACCCCCAATAGGCTAGGGGCAGGAAACTAGAGCTAAGTACATATATCACTTACATGGGAGGCCTTAGCCTAAGTACCTATACACATGCACACATATACCAGACAATACAATTCTAAAATGTAAAAAAACTGAACAACCATGCATGGATGAATCTAAATCCCATAACCATAGTACGACAAGAAGTAAAGGAAAGTAAAAAAAGGGGAAAATAGAATCCCACCACAAGGAGTATGAAGATATGTCCAACCTATAAAGAAGGATATAGAATATTTTCAAAATGTCATAATAACACACCTCGGTTCGTTTGGTCTCACTATGAACTATCTAGTCCTAGTCCATCTAGGAATCTTTAAAAAGGTTGGGCATCTACAGAAGACATGACATGTGTGGGAAAGCCCATGTAGAGGTGATTATAACAATACCCATTAGGACACCCTGAAACCACAAAGAATACAAGAAAATAATACAATTAGCTCTACATAGGTGTATATCTATAACACATATAACAAGAATATCTAGATATACTCTACAAAGACACATAGTCTATAGGTAATTCAAAACCATAATATGTCGGCCTAGGATTCTAGCTCAAAGTATCCACAAAGCATTCATCTAGGAGAACACACTCTTTATTCTAAAAACACTAATGTGATGTGATACATAGATGATGATCACTCCCAATTCCATGGGTTATACCAACAACTCAATTTGGACTAACCTTCTATGTAGAGGATCGACACACACATAGTGTTGGTCACAAAAATATCTAGAACTCTACCTAGGGAATGAATATGAATAGAGGATCTCACTTTGTGCCTCATGGAAGGATTCAAAAACTCTATCTAAGAAGTCCTGATGATGGGATCAATATCCTCTGTGTGGGAGGAGATTCTGTACTAACCCTTAGTGAATAGATAATGGGAACACACCCTAACTAAACATGTCCAAGATTTAGAGTAAAAGGGATCTAAACCATGTTACATAGATTACATGACATATAGAAGTGTTACACCTTGTTTCCCTTCACCCTAGGCCTTTCCCATGTAAATAGAAAATGTCTCATCCTGTATTTGTGTTCGTACAAAAGTACACAACATGTCGGCTACCCATGTGCTCTACCAATGTCCAATACATGGATTAGTCGGTGTACATTCCCAAGGCATATCTGTGTAAAGGATTACACGATGTTATCTAACATGTTTTTGTGTACCTTACGAGGTTCATACTGAGTTTCTCAAGAGAGGTCACATGCCATACTTATCTTGCCCTGTAATCCCTAGCTACCACGGGAAGGGTCTTACACAACACGTGGCTCCAGGTTACATGACATGTAGTGAGAACTTTTCCTGAATTATAGATCTGGAATCTGCAACCATTTACACACCTTCTCCCTTCAATGTTACTATACGCATTACCAGAAAACCAAGGAAACATCTAGTCTGAGCTTCATCATTGATCGAAAACCACATTCTAGAATCAGGTTTGTTCAGAATATATATATATATATATATATATATATATCATTCTTTATTGTGCGTTGAATAACTCCTAAGAACACAAAATTGAATATCCAAAACTATCTGACTTGTTTCTAGTTCCATATTTTCACCACCATAATGTCGCTTCGATCCCGAATCTACAAAACCAGATCGTTGCACCATGAAATGGGTGCAAAACGATTGATTCATTTGGATATGGAAAACCACAGTCCAAATGAAGAACACATATGATGAATTAATAAAAGGGAGATAAAAGCATAAGAATAATAAAGAGTAATAAACCTAGTTCTATGTTTCTGTTAGCCTCAATTAATTTACATGAGAATAATAATAAGTAATCAACAATCATAATGTAATTCTCCCAAAACCTTGATTAATCTAACCCATCCTGAAATATGACCTATCCGTGAATCAATCGGTTGGTTGATGGATTCACATTCATCATAGAAATTAATAATGGGGAAAGAATCCAAAATCAAAAAAAACACCATACCTCAATTTAGATCAATCATTGATAAATAATTTAGTGGCACTGTAATAATTGAAGAGGTCCTTTGAGTCTTTGTGTGTCGATCATCGATCAACGATCCGGTCATCATTCATTAATGAGAAATCTTCTGATTCTCTCTCCAACAGCTAACCAACAGGACTAGGGTTATGCAACTAACCCTAGGATTTTACCATAGTAGTCTATTTAAATATACATCAATCATTGTGTCAGGAAATAGAAATAAAATAATTTATTTAATTATTTATCCATTTCCATGCCCACAATGACTTTTCCACAAATTTCTGGCATTGAACAAGGTGAAGTCATGCTAAGGGTAAACCCCACATTATAAATACAACGGTGCCCTTAAATTTTTGATATAAGCCAATGTTTATAATTTATTTTACTTTTTTGGAAAACTATGTGCGCGTGAAATTTAATATATTCAATTTATGTCAACCATTTATTCTAGGCACACCAGGTCTCAGAATTTCACGTTGTCTCAGTGACTATTTATAAATATAATCTATACAGTTTTTTAAAATAATACAAATAAAATCCAATTAATTACATTATACCTACCTTAGGAATTTACATCCCCAAAAATCCAAAACAGGGGCTACACAAAAATATGTGGGTATTGAGCATGAATTATAGCCTCCCTCTCCTAAGTGATCTCCTGAATATTCTTATGTTGTCTTTGGATACACACTAAAGGAATTGATCTCCCATGAAGGATCCTCTATTGCAAAAACATGATATCTACTGAGTGATTAGCAAAGGTAGATCCATCCTTGATATCCAACTCACCTTAGTCAATAACGTGTGATCATTCATGCATGTACCTCCTAGGACGTGACTTGTGGAAGATATCGTGTACCCTGTATAACTACTAAGGTAGAGATAAGTGGTACACCACCTCGTAAACTCTATGAAGTATCTATAAAGGGTCAATGAACCGCAGAGATAGCTTTCCACCCCATCCAAATCACAATAATCTAAATTGAGGTGAAACCCATAGGAACACATCGTATCCCTCCTTGAGCTCCAAATTCCTTTTTCATCTATCCTCATAATACTACTAAGGGATATGGGAAGTTTTTATCCACTCCAAGATGATTTACCCATTCTCAGTAATTTCTCACACCATCTATGGGCCCATGAGTGCTGAATATTTTGGGACAATCTATCAAAGTGGTGACCTATAGGGTCTCCTGTACAAAGCCTCAAATGGTTTCATACCAATGGTGGAATGGTAGCTATTTTTTTTAATCAAAATAAACCAGTGATAGGTGACCTTCCAACTATGGAAAAACTCCAACATGAAATCTCACAGCAAGTCTACTAAAAATTGAATTGTTTGCTCAATTTGAATATCATTTTGGGGTTGGAACATTGTTCTCAAGTGTAACTGAGTCATCAATTCCTCCTTAAATCCCTACCACAACTTGGATGTGAAGTAATCATCATGATCAGAAATGATTTTCAATGTAACTCCATGTATTGAAACTATCTCAGGTATATTAATGAATCCTGATATATCTATTGAACTCTTCTCTCGAATAGCAAACACATGTGTTGACTTGGTGATTTAGTATATAATCTCCTAGATTACATAGTTTTCCCTAGATTTATGTGGTAAGACTTTTATGAATTCCATGGATATCTCATACCACTTCCAATTTGTCACCTCTAGGGGTTGAGCTAAACCTACTAGAACCTGGTACTCAGCCTTCACTTGTAGACACATAAGGCATCGAGATACAGACTTTACAACTCCATTCTTTATCTGTGGACACCAAAACTAATGTTAGAGGAATTAGTACATATTTTCCACACATATATGTGCCTCCAATTAACATTTATGAAACCCTCACAGAACCTCCTCCCACAACATCACTAGTACCATGGTGCATCCTTTGAAAATAACAACATGCTCACCACCTTTAGAAAACTCATTGAGAGCATGTCCAGTGGATATTTAAATATATAGTATCTCACAGTCGATATCCCCAAGATGTGACTCCCTGAATCGTTGTCAGAATACAGGGGTAATAACCATCAACTAGAGGTAAACTACTCCATCTCTATACAAAAAGGAAAAATTCAATGATTCCAGCTACTCTGACTCCTCATTCATTTACTGCGAACAAAATCTTTTGTTGATAGAAGCTACAAATATGTTCCACTTCCCAGGAGTATAGTAAATCTATAAGTCATAATCTTGAAGAAACTAAATCCATACCTCTTAATATCCCTTAGATATAAGATATACTTGAGACTCTTGTGATCATAATAAATGATAAATTTCTCTCCCATAAGGTAGTTTCGCCACATATTTAGTGTGAAGACTAACACTAATAACACAAGATTATGGGTTGTGTATTTATACTCATGTGGACTCAATTGATATGAACCATGGTCAATCAATTCTAACTTATGCATCAAAACACAACCCATCTTAGTTATTAATTCATCATAAAACACTATATACTCAACCCCCACCACTAGAAATATCAAGATTGAATATCTCATCAAACTCTGCCTCAACTGATGAAAAGCATTTGGGAACCTTTTTGTCTACACGAAAGGCTTCTCCTTTTGGGTCAAAGATTTTATAGGTGATAATATCCTATAAAAATATTTTATAAATCTCTAATAATATTCTTCCAACCCAGATAATTAATTCACCTCAATCATGCTCTTGGGAAGTTCCCTGGGTAATGATATCTAAGAGAAATCGGGTGTGTATATTCAGAAATATCCTTTAATCCCAAGAAATATTTGCACCTCTGTCATGCTCTTGGTTGGATCCCAAGATATCACTACCTTAACCGTGGTTGGGTCCATTTCCAATCCTTATTCTGAGATAGTATTTCCCAAAAATTTGACCACTTGAATCCAGAACTATCACATTGATATCTTTCCATAAAGATGGTAAACTTAGAGTATGTACAGAACTATCCTCAAGTGTCTCGCATTCTCCTCATCAGAGTTTGAGTACATAAGTATAGCATAGACTAAGACTACAATGAATTGGACTAGTAAATTCTATAAGATCTATTTCATGAGTACTATGAACACTGATGGGGCATTAGTCATGCCAAAGGGCTTCTCCAAGTACTCAAAGTGATCGTAGCGGCATCTAAATGTTGTCTTCGGTATGTCCTCATCTCTTACTCACAAATGGTGATAGAATGACCTAATTTCAAACTTTTATAACCAACCTTCCCCTCTCAACTGATCAAAGAAGTAATATATATTCATTAGTGGATACTTTTTTATTACGGCCACCTAGTTCAAGAATCGGTATTGCATACATAACCTCAAGATCTTTTTTTCCTTCTTGGTGAAAAAAACTAGGGCTAACTTGGGTGAAACATTGGTTCTAAAAAATAATTTCCTCTAAAAGTCCCCCAACTACAATTTCATCTTACGAAACTCTACAGGAGTCATCTGATATTTCAGTGCAGATATTGATATCCTCCTTGGGTGTAGATCAATGAACAATTTTATCTCTCAGTAGGGAGATAAACCTGGAACATCCTCAGATAATACATCCTCATAGTATAACATCATTTCACATAACTAGGGACTTATAACATCCACTACACCAAGGGTTATGTTATCCAATTGATGAGTAATTGGCTACACCCTCTTATGGATGAGTCCATCCTGCACTATCTGGGTTTATTTTTCACCGAAAAAGGTGAAACTAGTTCTGTCACTATAGACACACCATATCCCCCACCTAAAATATTAAATATGTTCATTAATTGTGGATAACCTATCCAAAACTAATATTAAATCATAATGCCTCATTGTTGCAACAAGTATATCCCAATATAAACACTCACCTCTATGTGTCTGGTTACACTGTTGGAACAGGTGTTTGATCATTGAGGCATATCCAGTAGGAGTCTTAAATCATAAAGTTTGATCCAAAGGATCTAATAGAATCTCTAAGTCCTAATAAATATATGCAGAAATAAGGGAATGGCTAGAAAAAATTTCTATCAGTACTATTAGAAAGTTAGAAAGAACATAGATCATATCTCGTGTCATTCTTGAAGCCTTGAGGTCATAAGCTTCGACTACCTACAATTATCTCCTCCCTTGTCCTCTAGATCCCTGATCCTAATGTGGACCACTTTAGGGTGGTGGTGGTAACATGTCAAAGCATCTACCACCTATTTATGCTCTTCCATATCCTCTATCACATCTACTTCCCTATATACCTTCCTTCTCCTGTTGTTTTCACTACCTCGGTGGCCCATCCACAGTCTCTCTGTTAGCTATATGGTAGGTCAGAAAATATCAAACAAGATGTCCCCTACCATAACATGAGTAGTACCACATTTCCTTGGGTTGACTGGACCCATCCTGTGATCCCTAAAACATATATTCTCTATCTTGGTACCTCCTTCTGAAATGTCTCGCATGTCCAAGTCCCAATGAATGATGTTGGCTCCTTGTGTCCGAGGTCTTTACTCCTTTCCCACTATTGAAAACCACTAGCTATATCTACCCATCCAAAAAATATCAACCTCCAAATCTCTATCTAACACCCAAGCATAAGTTGAAATTCATAGAGGGATGAAAATGGATTAGATGTCTCTACATAAACCTCACTTGAGGATCTGAGCCCTAGAGAACTGGTAATGAACCATATTCATCAAGTACCTATAGAGGTTGGTAAACCTTGATGAATACTCAACTACTATTTCACTACCCTTATAGATCTACAAAAGCCCCTATATACAAATAAATCTCATCTTGGCTAGAGAGAACTCCTCTTTGAGAAGAATCTCAAAATATGACCATGGTTGAGTTGCCTCTTAGTAATACTGGGTCACCAAACACCATCATTTACGTATTAATCCTAGAAGAAGTCCCATAACCAAGACAACCAATTTCTATGGTGGTGTCTTGAAAAACAACACAGGTCACCCCCGCAATCTAGTCCTTAGTTGCCTATGGATCAGGATCACTACAGAACCTGAGGGGTATCGATCACTAAAATTCATGATGTGATCTTATCTTGTATATCTCATCCGCTGGTACTATGGGTACCATGTACTTCTCTACAGGTGGTGGTCTATATGGTCCACCACCAAGAGGTAATATCTCTAGAACTAGTCCATATATCGATGCCTTGTCACTTCAGGGATTATCTATATGATCCTGATGATGAATCCTAGTTTTCATACATCACAGATTCATCCTGAAAGTAAACAAGATGTACCAGAATCAATGAGTATATCTATAGAGATGAATCAAGAAGGATATGGAAAAAACACATTTCTATATGATTCATGTACCATTTTTTTCCTAGAACCTATTTTCTCATATACTAATTCAAAAGGTCGGTTATTATATTCCAAGTGTATGAATAAATTTTATTCCACACCAACACTATATTTTATGGCCAAAAAATTGAACACAAAACACTTAACATTGTTTCCCCAATCCAATCTCACAAACTCTCATTTCTCAGGTAGAACCGACAACTATGATACTACTCTATCATGACCCATTCCTTTGGGTCCCATGATGTGACTCCCAAACCTCGCCTCCAATAGGCCAGGGGATGGATACTAGAACTTGGTAGGCATATCACTAATATGGTAGGCCTTATCCTAAGTACTTGTACACACACACACACACCTCCCATCCTATACAATGTTGAAATGTAAAAACAACTACACAAACATTCATGAATACATCTAAATTGTATAACCATATTACAAAAGGAAGTAAAGGAAATTAAACAGGGCCAAATACAATCCCCCCACAAAGAGTTTGAAAAAAAAGTCTATCCTTTAAAGAAAGATAGGGACTATTTTCAAGATGTTGCAAGAACAGACCTCTCTATGTCTGGTATCACTAAGCACCATATGTTCCTCTTCCATCTAGGAATTTCTCAAATGGTTGGTAATATATACAAGACATGACAAGTGTGGTAAAATCCAGTATAGGGGTGAGTATAACAATACCTAGTAGGATAACCTAAAACCACAAAGAGAACAAAAAAATAATATAGTTAGATATACACATGTATATGCCTAAAACACATACAACAAGACTATTTAGATATACTCAACAAAGACACACAGTATAGAGGTATGTCACAACCGTAATATTATAGCCTAGTTTTCTTTCTCAAAATATCCCCAAAGAACTCATCTAGGAGAACACACTCCTGAGTCTAAAAACACTGAATAGAAATGATACATAGATGAGGATCACACCCAAGGACATGGGGTATACCAAAAACTCAATCTATATTACCCTTCTATGTAAAGAATTTATTTCCACATAGTGTTGGTCACGATGACATCCAGAACTCCAAATAGGTCATGAATATGAATATAAGAGCTCACTCAATGCCTAATGGAAGAATTCCAACAACTCTATCCAAGAATTCCAACTGAAGGGATCGTTGTCTTCCATGTGGGTGGAGATTCCATACATACCCTTAGGGAATGGATAAGGGGAACAGACCTTGAAAAAAAAATTCCATAATATAGACGAAAAGGGATGAAATCCATGTTTAAAGGAGTACACGTCATGCATAAGGGTTATACACCATGTCCCTTGACCCTGGGTCCTACCCCTGTAAATGGACCTTCTCTCATCCCATGTTCATGTTCATATACATGTATATGGCATGTCAACCTCTCTTGTGGTCAACCCATGTTCCAGTACACTTCTCAGATCATGTACTTGTCTAGGTCATGTCTATGTAGGGGAGTATACATTTTTCTCCAAATTGTATACTCCAACCCATGTTCATGTAATCTCTTAGGAACACACCATGATTTTGGGGAGAGGTCACATGTTGTGTGATAAGGATAACTTTACACGGGATACTTATCTTATTCTGAAACCCTATCCACCACTAGAAGAGGCCCATATGGCATTTGTATCTATGTTTCATGTCATGTAGTGTATATTTTTCTAAAATTAAAGATCTCAAATTTGGATTTTTTTTTTCACCTTAATCCATTGATTCAGACACACTCCTTACCAGAAAACTAAGGAAACATCTTGTATGAGACTCTCTGTTAATTGGAAAACACATTCCATCATCAAATAATTTTTTTAAAATGGATCTACACATCATTCTTTGTTTCACACCAATGTTTTCCAAAGAAAAAGAAATAAAATATCCAAAACCATTTGATTCATCATCGTTTCTATCATTACACCATTATCATGTTGTTCTGATCCTATATCTACAATATCATATCATTGATCCATGAAACGGGTGTGCAATTATCAATTCATCGGGATATTTCAAATCATAGGACAAACGAATAATGCTCACAATGAATGAAGAATAACGGGAGAAAATCACAATAACAATAAAGAGGAATGAACCTTGATCGATTTTTGTGTCAACCTTGATTCATTATTTTGATAATAAAAACAAATAATAAACAATCACAAAGTAATTCTCTAAAAAACCTGATTAATCTAATCTGTCCCACAAGAGAACTGATCTGTAATTCATTCCATTTATTTATTGATTCACATTAATTGTAGAAATTAATAATGGGGAAAGAATACAAATCAAACAAATCCTACCCAAATTCAGATCAATATCTGTTAAATAATGGAGATACGACGTAACTGTTGGCTAGACCTTCGATTCTATTGCACATTGATTATCGATCCATGATCTATTCAAAAATTTTCAATGATAGAACCAACAATTATCTCTTTAACAGATCTCCAACAGCTATAGAGTTATGTGTATAACCATGGTATTTCCCTATAGTAGCATATTAAAAGTCATATCAATCATTTCATTAATAAATATAAATAAAATAATTTATTTAATTATTTTATCCATTTTTGTTCCTCTAATACATTTTCAAAAAATGTCATGTACTGACAAAGGTTATGTTGCGCCTAGGGTAAAACCCACATTTTCAATTCAATGGTTCCCTCATATTTATGATTTGATCCTATGTTTAGAAGTTATTCCACATTATCAAGAAAAATATGTGTGCTTGTTGTTTAATATATTAATTATATTCCAGCCATTTATTTCAGGAACATCGTGCCTCAGAATCACACATTGTATTTTCACCAAGTCTTTAATATGATCCATACAATATCCAAAGATAATATATTGGAAATATGAGTCATTTAATTGTCTTCCAAGTCACATCATATACGTGGTTTTGTTTCGATGGCACATAAACTAGAGGATATAGAATTATAATAATAAATATAATATATTAAGAATAAATCATTCACGAATCAGTATTTAAGAGGAAGTACTAACTGATAAGGCAGAGGTCAGACCCTCTCAAAGATCATGAAAGGTCTGAGGAATCATGGAGATAGATTTCCATGACATATAATATGTCTATTACCCAATCTAGGTGAAACTCATAAGTATACCAAATGTCCCACCTCGAACTCTAGAGGTTGATGATAAATATTTTGATGAGAATAATTACTAAAATGAGCTATATATGCACTCTTCTTGATAAGATATACTTGATCTGATGTATCTTGAATGGGAAGAGGTCCCAGTAGAAATGCCTCACTTGCTTATAACTAGCACAGGGGTGAACAGAACAACCTACCATATAAATTTACATATGTATACATATGTAGTGTCACTTGAAAGCTATTATTATAATAGAACTAAGTAATATGTATATGTTTCTCCAAATAACCTCTAAAATCAAGGATTTATGGTTGAAGCATGTCCTCTATCATCCATAGTGTATTCTCAGACTCACCATCAGTCTGAGGGTGATATGTTGTACTCAAAATCACCAATAAACACAATTCCTTCTATAATTCCTTTCAGAACCATGACAATAATTGAGTTTCCCTATATGATGTTATGGTATGTAAAAATCCATGATGTTGTATGATATCTTTAACATATATCATCCTAATATGGTCCACTTAAAAGGTATCCCTAATATGAAATAAGTTGGTGACCATTTTCAGTCTATCAAAAATTACCCATATATCATCATGCCTCATGGGGATCCTGGTAAGACAATCACAAAATCTATAATGATGTCATATCATTTATAATCGGGAATGGGAAATGTTTTTAATATCCTTACTAGTCTCTTGTGTTCCTCCACCATCTCTTTATAGGTGTAACACCAAGTAAAAAATTCATTTATCTCCATATTCATACAAGACTGCCAGTACTGGTAGCATAAATCACATTACATATTTGTGTGACTAGGATGTACTACCCATGAAGAGGCATGTTACTCTCACATCAACTCCCCTTGAATATATGTGTATACCCTAACATAGTAATTAATACATAATATCTCATCTCTTTTAATGACCCAACAAGATGGTAGGTCCTCATCTAAAACCCTCTCCCTCAAGACTAAGCCCTCAGGATCCAAAATCTATCTCATAGTCACTCTACCAGTAATTATAGATATCTCTAATAAAAAATATAGTAGGAGTTTCCCAACATAGTCTCACACCTCCAAGTGTATCTTAAAAAATAAGGCCATAAACTACCATTCACTATTGTCCTCCTATATAGATTGTGTTTGAGTCTTTATGCTTATAGAATCTACCACTCCATTTCCCTTCCAAATAATATAAAAAAGTTCAAAATCTAGAGATTGTAGGTATCCAACCCATAATTTATGTCTGAGATTCAAATAATGCTATGTGGAGATGTATTTGCTGATTTTGTGGTCTGTCTATACAATTAATCTTTCTCCAAAAAAATTATTCCACCAAAAAAGAATAGCATGAACTAATATTGGTAGATCAATATCATGCATCAGGTAATTCTGATCATAAGGTCTCGACTGAAGAGACTCATATTCCACGACTTGATCTCTCACATGAGAACTTCTCCTATCCCAATTCCTGATGAAACACAATATAATTATTATAATTTTTTTAGTTTTAGTAGAATTTTAATTAGCACTTAATTTAGTATTCCTTTCAACTCTTAAAATTCATTCTGACATACTTCAAATGATAATCATTTATCACCCTTCTTGGTCAAGCCTATATGTAGTGTTGAAAGGGATGATAATTCCTTAATAAAACTCATGTAGTAGCCATTTATCCCTAAGAAACTCTATATGTCAAATATTTTCTTCAGTTTCTCTCATGAAACCACTTCTCTTACCTTCTCCAGGTCAATTGATACTCTTTCCTCTGAGGTAATGTGTCCCAATAAGTGTACATTATTGATCCATAAATGAATTTTTTTTTTTTTTTGATTTTTTAATACAACCAATGATCTAGCTATGTACTCAATATGATGTCAATGTGTTTGGCATTATCATGTCTAGTATATGAATACACCAATATATATTTAATGAAATAATGAAAAAATAATCTAGATATAGGTGGAAAACTCGATTCATGAGGGCCATAAAAACTATTAGCACATTCATGAGATAGAATGGAATTTCCAAATACTCATTCCATACATATCTACAATGAAATACTGTACATGGTATATCTAAAGTAATTAATCGTACCTAATGGTAGACCAACTTAAAATAAATCTTCAAGAAGACCTGAGCTCCATCTAATCAAAAAGGTTATCTATATGAGGTAGTGGATATCTATTATTAATAGAAAGATGGTACAATTTCTAGTAATACCAAAAATGAATGAGGGTCTCATCCACCTTCTTAGAAAAAAGTACGGGTGAATCTCGTGGTGAAGTACTGGTTCATATAATACCATTGGATTCCAAATACTCTAACTTACTCTTGAGCTCCTAAAACATAGTAGTATCCATCATGTAAGGATAACTTGATACTATTTTCACTCTTGGAACTGATGGTGTAATTTTGGTCTGGGCCTGGCATCCCAAAAATCAGGCTGCTGGCCACTATTCGGGCCCGGTAGGGCCAGCCCGAACATCCCCATGAGGTGGCCCGAGCCTGACCTTAGGCAAGCCCAAACCATAGGTTCATTTCGGGCATTTTGTTGGTCGGGCCGGGCTTTTTCGAGTCAAACCATGGTGGGCCTTTATTATTTTCAAAATGATTTTTTTAACATATTTTAAACGTTTTAATTTAAACATTTTTTTAACATTTATTTAAAAAATTACATTTATTTTTAAATGGATGTTTTTTATAAAAATGTTTATTTTATCTTTTATTAACATTTTATAGTGGGTGGATATGTTTTTTTCATCTAAATTGATTTATATATTTTGAATCTATATATATTATTTAAAATTGAAAAAAATATTAATGAGGGGTTTTGGGGAGTGTGCAGTAGTGGGTGATTTTAAATCCTTGTTATTTAAATTTATTTTCAACATTTATTTAAAACCTTTTTTTACATTTAATTATTTTAACTTATTTATAATTTTTTAAGCGCTTGTTAAATTTTTTATTTAAACCATTTTTAACATCTTTTTAAAATGTTTTTTACAATTTTTTAATGATTAATTTAAAACTTTTTTAAATTTTTTTAAATTCATTTTGTTTACAAGTTTTTTTTAAACGGTTAACATTTTTTATATTTTAATGTAAAAATTATATTTTAAGTGTTTCTTTAAAAAATTTAATTGAGGTGTTAATTTTAAAAACTTTTTTTAAACATTTTTTTAAAACATTTTTATTTAAACATTTTTTTTAAACTATTTTGTAACACTTGTTATAAATGTTTTACATTTATTTTTACAAGTTTAATTTGAAACATTTTTTGAATGCATGTTTTTACATGTATTTTTTTAAACATTTAACATGTTTTATGTGAAAACATTTTTTTATTAACATTTTACAGTGGGTGGATTTGTAATTTTTTTCAAAATATATTTATATATGTCTATGAATTTATATATATTATGTGTAAATTAAAAAATAATATTAATTAGGGATTCGGGGTGAGCAGTAGTGGGTAGTGGGTTTAAAGCATTGTCATTTAAATGTTTTCTATCATTTTTATAAAACGCTTTTTTACATTTATTTTTTTAAAATTATTTATGAAAATTATTTTTAAGAATTTGTTTAATTTAAAACATTTTTTTAAATGATTTTTAATTTTCTTTCAAGGTAGGCCTGGCTCGGCCCATCCTAATCCTATTCGATTCAGGCCAAAATTACAGCCTTAGGGGGTGCGCAGTAGTGGGTGAGTTAGTTTTTTTCTAAATTGATTTATATATGTATATATAGTATATATAATATATGGAACTTTCATCATATTTAAAAAAATTAATGAGGTTGGGGGTGTACAAAAATCATTGGGTGAGTATTTTTTTTAATATATAATAAGTTATTATATATATATATAATATAATAAAATTGTAAAAAAGTAATTAGGGGTTGGGGGTGCACCGCGGTGGGTGGGTTAATTTATTTTCAAAATAGATTTATATATAATATTTGAATTCGTAACATATTTAAAAAAATTAATGAGGTTGTGGGGATGTGCACGAACATCATTAAGTGAGTTTGTTATTTTTTTGTTAATATAAAATAAGTTATTATATAAATAATATTAAGTCATTGACACACACACACACACACACACAAACATATATATTGTTAATGAATTTTTAAAAGCCGCACTTAATTGATATATATTATTAATATATTTATATATATATTATTATTATTAATGGCTTTGTTTATATATATATATATATATATATATTATCATATCATTGATATATATATTATTAATGGATTTGTTTATATATATATTATATGCAAGTTTCATCATATTTCAAAAAAAATGGGGTTGGGGGGTGTGCGCGAACATCATTGGGTGAGTGTGTTATTTTTATATATATATAATAAGTTATTAAATATATAAATAATGTTAAATTATTGATATATACATATATGTGTAATATGAAAAATTTGTAAAAATAACAATTAGGGGTTGGAGGGTTCACTAGAGTGGGTGGTTAATATTTTTTCTCAATAGATTTATAAATGTATAGTATATATAATATATGCAAGTTGCAACATACCAAAAAAATTAATGAGGTTGCGGGACTTGCACGAACATCATTAGGTGAGTGTGTAATTTTTTTATTAATATACAAAAAGTTATTATATATATATATAATATTAAATCATTGATATATATATATATATATTAATAGCTTTGTTTATATATATTATATTAAATCATATATATATATTATTAATGGATTTTTAAAAGCCACACTTAATTGATATATATTATTAATGGATTTGTTTATATATTTACATTATTATATGTATAATTCTATATCATTGTATATATATATACACACACATTATAATTATATGTATATATATATACACATTATTAAATAAATAATATAATATATATATATATTAATTTTTGTTAATATATAATGATATATATATATATATATTCTAGTGATAAAATAACAGGCGCACCGTCTGGACCAGTTGATCCAGGCGCAACCTCGGAAGCTTCAGGTAGGGGGATCAAATCTCCCGACCAGTAGTTTCCCTTTAAATGTTTTTACAGAAGCTGGACTTCGCACGGGCTAGCGGGCTGGGCTTCGCATGGGCCAGTGGGGTGGCTGTAAAACCCCGAGATTTTAGGAAAAGTATTCTTTTTAATTTCATTGATGTCTTGTGTTGTACGCTACACCAAAAGGATCTTACACTACACGCATCCCTGACTTGGCTTGCATTACACGCAATCACGACCTTCCATGATAGCATGTGTTGTACGCAATATTGAGTCTCACTAAACAACGATATATTATATAAACTATCCATTATGAATAGTAATACCCACTTTTTGAAATTTTATAAATTTTATCTTTCAAAATGGACTTCATTTTTGAATTTGGAATATCGAAATTAGCCTAGGGTGAATTTTTGGTATTTTTCTGAAAACTATCAATTTTTGATGAATAGTGAAAACACTCGGTTACTATTTAAAAACCGACTTTTTATTTAAATAATTATTTATTTTATTTAAATTTATTTTAGGTCAAAATTGATACTTAATACCTATATATTTTCAATGTAATTCATTGGAGTCATTTTATAATAATTTTAGATATATAAAAATTTTATTGAACTTTTCACCATCTTTTACCCACCTCTTAGGAGCATTTGAAATTGTACATAAAACATAATTTTCCCGCTTCTATGAGTTGAATTTCAAAAATCAGAGAGACACGATTAATATCAAGAAGTAAAATGTGGTTCAATAAGATAATAATAATTTTTGGTGAATAGTAACTTTTTACTTTTATTTACCACCATTAAAAGTAAATAGGGTAATTAAGGGTACAAATGATATTATTATTACCCTAAAACATGTCCTAATTCTATTAGATAAGTTTAATTCGACCAAAAACAACCTTGGGAATAAAATATGACTATTTAGGTCTACTTGGATTAGATTAGGACACTTATTATTATTTTATATAAAGAAGAGTTAAAATAGTTATAATAAAAGTTTAATAACTAAATAATTTTTAATATAGGGTTATACATAAGACAAATTCAACTATAATTATTCATTAAAAAGATAAAATTATTTCCTACATAATGGAATTTTATTAATAATTTTTAGACATTAAATAATTTAATTTATTTATGACACAATGATGATGCAGTAATTACATTATTAATGAAATATTAACATATTTGATATTATAAATACCCAAATAAATGTAATTTGAGACTTTTTATGAATTAAAATAATTCTATAGGTTAATATGACATGTTTGTATTGATAAAATTAACTCTTTTTGAACTAATCATGTTGTTATGATTTTCACAAAACTAAATTATCAAATAGTGTCAAAATTGACATAAAATATTTTCTAAAACACATATTATATTATTAATAGTTATTATATTCCTAAAAATTTAAGGTTGGGCCAAATTATAAAATAATATTTTAAGTTTTTCCAAAGGTGCCCCTCTCCTCCCTTATAAAAAGGGCACCCCTTCCCTCTTCTCTTCACACCCTTTTGATCCTTGAAGCTCAGCCACCCCTTGACAATTCCTCTTCTCAACATCCCTATAAAACATTATAGAGGTTCTGGTCTCCTCAAAAGACCAACTCTAGTGCCTTTAGAGGAGATTAAGAAGAGGCGCGTCAAAGAAGAGGTAATATCCTTTACCAATTCTTTCCAATTTATTTCTTCTTATAATTCTTCTTCTTTTTTGTTTCATCATAAATCAATAACACCATTATTACTCATATACGGATATGTTATTATAAATATGAAACAACCATATTTCATATTCTATCCATCCTACGGAAAACAAAATCACCGCGCGTGCATACATACGGAATATCGTCTCCACGTCGTGGTGTAATCTGTTTTCCACCACCACCATACATGGATGGGAATAATGATGTAAATAAATAACTATATATGGTTATTGTAAAGTGATATTGATTCTGAAATATTATACATACACTTCAATACAATTCCACGATCATGGGAATGAGATCATCACTCGTACGTACGTACGGACTACCGTCTCCACGAACGCCCTAAGATTCATTTTCCATTATTAACCATTCAAGAATGATTATAATGTATATATAATGTATAATAATGAAATATATGACATAATTAAGCTACTGGATTATGTATACATACATATATATATATATATATTTCATCTACTTACTTCCAGTCAAGTCAATAAGGAAAAGAAAACAGCGTTCATGCGTACGTACGGCCTACCGTCTCCAAGAACGGTGTATTTCATTTCATTTATCTATATGTTATATATGTATATATATATACTAAATATATATTATATATTAATCATGATTTACATTATCGAAGTAATTAAATAATGATATATGTAGTAATAATATCAAGAACAACAAGTACCAACACGCAGGATAAATAAAACTTTTTACCCAAATACGCTACTTTAACATTAAATTTACAAAAGAACAGGTAATATAAAGTCATAAGTGAACCATATATGATATCATAACAATGAATATGATTCTGTAATAAGTCAATGGCATTATTTAAATCATTATACAGGAGCTTCGGATACGTACGAAGCATATTGGACCTAAGGAAAGGGATAATTTTTCAATCTCATTTTTATCCGAGATTGCTTATAAGTAACTATTTATTGGGGTTATATTTATCATACATTCCCATTAAATGTTTTGAATAAAGTGCTTAATATTCATCCATGTATGTTTAATTTTATTTTTACCCCGCTTTGACTTTTACTTTTTGTTATGGAAGGAATCTTTTTTTACTATACGAGGAACTTTTTTGGATTTTCTGACAAAAGTACGTGAAGAATGTTTTTTTTAATTATATAGACTGAACAGATTTTTATGGTTTAATAATGCCTAATTTCCATGAAGCTTCTTATACATGTTTTCATGGTTATTTTCATCAAAATTCTTTTCTTTTAAAATTGTGTGGAACTTTGTGAAAAGAAAATTATTTTGAAGAAGAAAGGATATTTTCTTCAAGAATTAATTTCAAGTATTTTATCAAAACTATTTTCCATCTAATATGACATTATTTATCATGTTTATGTTTCAATATAATGTCTATATTATTTACATGGTGTGATTCTTCTTATGATGAAATGATATCCATTTGTTTTATATGGATTATGTGATGATGGGATGATGTTTATGAAACCCAATTTATTCATTGGGTTATGATGAATGATTTATGTTTATGTTGTGGCACACATAAGAATGATTTAATTATGAGATGGGTGGGACCTATATCTCCCACCAATTAATTGGGTAAATATTTATATCTCATGAGATAGACATGGCTGGAACGGTAAGTTAATCTGGTTCAGTGTTACAGGACTGGAACGAGGAGTGAACTCGATTCAGAAAGGGACTTTGTCCACTAAGATGGTCTTGGCAGCAAAGCCTTGGATAATTTTGAAATAATATCATGTTCATAATGTTTTTCCACAATTACATGTTTTATTACCATTCTATTTTATCATTAATGATGTTCCTTTATGATATATTCCTTACGTACTTCCAAGATTTATGTCTTTTCTCAAGATTTTGATGTTTTGATTTTATGTTCAAGTTTTTGAATTCATATTTTTACGGATTGTTTTATGTTCTCTATGTTTACCCTTACTGAGAATTTGACCTCACCCTTTTTATGTTTTATTTTCCCTAGGATTTAAAGATAGGTTTTAGGTAAGAAATCAAAAGGGAAAGATCTTTACGGGAGATGTTGAAGATCTTTCACCGTGATTAGAAGATTATATTTCAAGTTTCCAAAGACACTAAACTATTTTGATCCTTGAGTGTTGGTTTTTTTTATATATTAATTATTCTGATAAAGTAATGTAATGTCCATGTTTTTCAAGCCTTGGGTCTCAACAGTTGGTATCAGAGGAAAGGTTTAGCCAACCTTTGGAAACTAGGATGTGAGAACTTTAGTGAGATCCCTAGATATATTTCTAAGGTATTTCTAGGGATGTCCCTAAGGATTAGTATTACTATATGTTAGAGTCCTATAATTATGTTGATGATCATGAATAACCTAGGTTGAACCTAAGGTGGCATGGATTAAAGAATGTTTGATAAGTTAGGAATCCCATAAGTAACGTTTTATGATTATGTGGTTCCTCATTATTTTACCTATTTCTTACACCATGGTTTTTTGTTTTAGTAAATAGAGGGAACCAGAAGGAATTGGGTCAACATTGAATCAAATGTAAAAGTTGGTGTATCTGAGAAAATAAATTGTGTGATGCTTAGAAAGAAAGATTTTGTGATTTTGTCGAATCTGTCATCGCGATATGTGATTAACAAGGTGAACTTTGGTGGTATTCCCAATTCATCAAATAAGAGGAAGACGGACTTTTATGCATTTTCACATGTTGAGGAGCATAGAGAAATGAAGATTTAGATTTCTAAAGAAGGGAATAAGAACCTTGATGAATACATAAAATAGAGGGGATGATTTTATCTGTGTTGAGAGAAGGGTCATAGAGTGACAGACTGTTATGGAGTTCAATGTCTTATCTATGGAGAACATGGGCATTACCCAACTCAATTTCATGACCTAAGAGGTTACTTCTAAATCAAGGAAGGTCTTATTTCATGGAAATAATTGAAGAGTATGGATTAAAGTGTTTATGTATTGGTATTCAAGAATAATTTTGTGGAGGTACTTTTATGTTATATTGGAATATCTATGTATTGGTCCATTGTGGTTTTCCATAAGAATATGGCATCGGTAACCATGAAAAGTGATTGAAGTATTTTTAGAATGTAGATTATATGCACATAATTAAGTGATAAAGATAAAATAATATGTTTTATAGTATTCATGAGCTCATGACTAATATAAGGACAAAGTGATATCATGGTTTCTGTATATAGAAATTTTGGGATTTTGGTATGTGGAAAATGTTAAATTTTGACAGCATTAAGGTTTTCACTAAGGGTCAATGGGTATTTATTTTTCAATAGAATACATGATTAAGGTATTCACATGTTTTTAATTTTACCACCAAGATATATCGTATGATATATGGGGGATAAATGATGGTATTAACTTGCTCAGTAGATGACATTTCTAGTAATTGTTTTCTTTATACAATGAGATTGGATAGAAGTATTTTGGATAAGACTAAAGATTGGAATGGATTATGATGGACATTAGTCAAATTTTTTTAAGGATATAACTTTTTTAGATATTATTTATGGAATGTTATAATAATGTAGTTTTGGAAAAAGGAAAACCTACAGGGCGGGTGACAACCCGTTGCGTCGGACAAGGCTATGGGAATTGAACCCACAACCAAAGTGTGACAGGCCTTTATCACCTACCTCAAGCCGACAGCAATTCCCTGGTTACTATAAATTAGTTTTAATTTATTAAGTTGTATTATATATGAAGTATAAGTCCATTTTAGGAACCATATACGATTAATCTCACTATAGATGGACTTCTGTATATTTGATAACTTTTGTTATCCTTTTGTTTGAGACGGATGGAATGACCCATCATTCTATCACATGATCTACTATCACTTCACGAATGAAAAATTAAACTTCATTTCTTTAAGATATTAAGTGTTGATTGTTCATGGAATGAACAACGGTGAGATTTTACAAAAATCAAGAAAGTATTTATTCTAATTCCAATTTTTTAAACTTTAGTGAAACGATCTTGAACGCCAAAAATGTTGTCTTATTGCCCTCAAATATGATGAATTAGATGGTACCATAGATCATCACAAATTTATGGATTTGTGATTGTTGGATTTTTTATAGCCATGTTCTCTACCACTAACCATCAGAACTTGATGGTTAGATTTCTCTTCCATATCCATATTTTTACCTATGTGCTCCTATTTTGAAACCCAATGATTAGTTAATTTGGGAAACAGTTACATTTCATACTTTAGTTTTTAAAGTTAAGTTTTGGTATTCCTTTTTATGATGTGGGTTTCTATTAAAGAAACTTTCGAGTAGTAAACCATTTATAACCCCGAAGAATTTCAAGGGTGAAATTCATTTTAAGGGGTGAGAATGTAACACCCCGAAATTTTATGAAAAGTATTATTTTTAATTTCATTGATGTCTTCTATTATACGCTACACCAAAAGGATATTTCACAACATGCATCCCTAACTTGTCCTGCATTACACTCAATCGCGACCTTCCACGATAGCATGTGGTGTACGCAATACTGAGTTTCACTAAACAACGATATATTATATAAACTAACCATTATGAATAGTAATTCCCACTTTTTGAAATTTTATAAATTTTATCTTTCAAAATGGACTTCATTTTTGCATTCGGAATATCGAAATTAGCCTATGGTGAATTTTTAGTATTTTTCTGTAAACATTCAATTTTTGATGAATAGTGAAAACACTCGGTTATTATTTAAAAATCGACATTTTATTTAAATAATTATTTATTTTATTTAAATTTATTTTAGGTCAAAATTGATACATAATACCTCTATATGATCAATGTAATTCATTGGAGTCATTTTATAATAATTTTAGATATATAAAAAATTTATTGAACTTCTCACCGTCTTTTACCCACCTCCTAGGAGCATTTGAAATTGTACATAAAACTTAATTTTCTTGCTTATGTGAGTTGAATTTAGAAAATCCAAGAGACACAGTTAATATCAAGGAGTAAAAATTTGGTTCAATAAGATAATAATAATTTTGTGAATAGTAACTTTTTACATTTATTTACCACGGTTAAAAGTAAATAGGGTAATTAAAGGGTAAAAATGATATTATTATTACCCTAACACATGTCCTAATTCTATTGGATAAGTTTAGTTAGATAAAAAACAACCTTTATAATAAAATATGACCATTTAGGTCCACGTGGATTGGATTAGGACACTTATTATTATTTTATATAAAGATGAGTTAAAATAGTTAAAATCAAAGTTTAATAACTAAAATATTTTTAATATAGTGTTTTACATAAGATAAATTAAAATATAAATATTCATTAGAAATATAAAAATATTTCCTACATAATGGTATTTTATTTATAAATTTTAGACATTAAATAATTTAATTTATTTATGACACAATGATGATTCAGTAATTACCTTATTAATGAAATATTAACAAAAATGATATTATAAAAACACAAATAAATGTAATTTGAGACTATTTATGAATTAAAATAATTATCTAGGTTAATATGAAATGTTATTATTGATTAAATTAACTTTTTTGGAACTAATAATGTTTTTATTATTTTCAAAAAAAATCAATTACCAAATTGTGTCAAAATTGACAAAAAATAGTTTTTAAAACAAATATTATATTATTTATTGTTATTAAATTCATAAAATTTTAAGGATCGGAAAAATGACTTATATAAGGTTATATATATAAATAATGAACCACTTGGGGTTCGTTTTTCATGTTATAGTATGTTTATTAACCGTATAGTGTAAGAAAACAAGAAGACACGGTAAAAGTTAAATTATTTAACTTAGAGTTAAATCTAAATAATAAGGTTAAAATAGTAATCTAAACTTGTATAAATCCTATTTTCTAGGAGTATTTAGACCCTTCCCCACTTTAGATTCTAAATAAATCAATTTTGAGCTATTATAAACTGAATATGACTTTATTATAAAATAATATTTTAAGTTTTTCCAAAGGTGCCCCTCTACTCCCATATAAAAAGGGCACCCCTTCCCTCTTCTCTTCACACCCTTTTGAGCCTTGAAGCTCGACAAAACCCTATCAATTCCACTTCTCAACTTCCCTAGAAATATTATAGAGGTTCTGGTCTCCTCAAAAGACCAACTCTAGTGCCTTAAGAGGAGATTAAGAAGAGGGACGTCAAAGAAGAGGTAATATCCTTTACTGATTCTTTCCAATTTATTTCTTCTTTTACTTTTTCTTCTCTATTTGTTTCATCGTAAATTAATATCATCAGTATCACTCATATACTGATATGTTATTATAAATATGAAACAACCCTATTTCATCTTCTATCCATCCTACGGAAAACAAAATCACTGTGCGTGCGTACGTACGGAATACCGTCTCCACGTCATGGTGTAATATTTTTCCCACTACCACCTTACATGGATGGGTATAATGGTTTAAATAACCCATTTTTAACATCTTTTTTAAAAAAAAATTACAATTTTTTAATGATTAATTTAAAACTTTTTTAAATTTTTTTAAATGCATTTTGTTTACAAGTTTTTTTTAAACGGTTAAAAATTTTTATATTTTAATGTAAAAATTATATTTTAAGTGTTTCTTTAAAAAATTTAATTTAAGTGTTAATTTTAAAAACTTTTTTTAAGCATTTTTTTAAAAAAAATTTATTTAAACATTTTTTTAAACTATTTTGTAACACTTGTTAAAAATGTTTTAAATTTATTTTTACAAGTTTAATTTGAAACATTTTTTGAATGCATATTTTTACATGTATTTTTTTAAACATTTAACATGTTTTATGTAAAAACATTTTTTTATTAACATTTTACAGTGGGTGGATTTTTAATTTTTTTCAAAATATATTTATATATGTCTATGAATTTATATATATTATGTGTAAATTGAAAAATAATATAAATTAGTGATTCGGGGTGAGCAGTAGTGGGTAGTGGGTTTAAAGCATTGTTATTTAAATGTTTGTTATCATTTTTATAAAACTCTTTTTTACATTTATTTTTTTTAACTTATTTATGAAAATTATTTTTAAGATTTTTTTTAATTTAAAACATTTTATTAAATGATTTTTAATTTTCTTGCAAGGTAGGCCTGGCTCGGCCCATCCTAATCCTATTCGATTCAGGCCAAAATTACAGCCTTAGGGGGTGCGCAGTAGTGGGTGAGTTAATTTTTTTCTAAATTGATTTATATATGTATATATAGTATATATAATATATGCAAGTTTCATCATATTTAAAAAATTTAATGAGGTTGGGGGTGTACGAAAATCATTGGGTGATTATTTTTTTTAATATATAATAAGTTATTATATATATATATATATATATAATATAATAAAATTTTAAAAAAGTAATTAGGGGTTGGGGGTGCCTCGCGGTGGGTGGGTTAATTTATTTTCAAAATAGATTTATATATAATATATGAAGTTGTAACATATTTTAAAAAATTAATTAGGTTGTGGGGATGTTCACGAACATCATTAAGTGAGTGTGTTATTTATTTGTTAATATAAAATAAGTTATTATATAAATAATATTAAATCGTTGATACACACACACACACACACAAACATATATATTATTAATGAATTTTTAAAAGCCGCACTTAATTGATATATATTATTAATATATTTATATATATATTATTATTATTAATGGATTTGTTTATATATATATATATATTATCATATCATTGATATATATATTATTAATGGATTTGTTTATATATATATTATATGCAAGTTTCATCATATTTCAAAAAAATGAGGTTGGGCGGTGTGCGCGAACATCATTGTGTGAGTGTGTTATTTTTATATATATATAATAAGTTATTAAATATATAAATAATGTTAAATATAAATTAATTTGGAGCAATTATAAACCAAATATGACTTTATTATAAAATAATATTTTAAGTTTTTCCAAAGGTGCCCCTCTCCTCCCTTATAAAAAGGGCACCCCTTCCCTCTTCTCTTCACACCCTTTTGATCCTTGAAGCTCGGCCAACCCTTGACAATTCCTCTTCTCAACTTCCCTATAAAACATTATAGAGGTTCTGGTCTCCTCAAAAGACCAACTCTAGTGCCTTTAGAGGAGATTAAGAAGAGGCGCGTCAAAGAAGAGGTAATATCCTTTACCGATTCTTTCCAATTTATTTCTTCTTATAATTCTTCTTCTTTTTTGTTTCATCATAAATTAATAACACCATTATCACTCATATACAGATATGTTATTATAAATATGAAACAAACCTATTTCATCTTCTATCCATCCTATGGAAAACAAAATCACCGCGCGTGCATACGTACGGAATACCATCTCCACGTCGTGGTGTAATCTGTTTTCCACCACCACCCTACATGGATGGGTATAATGGTGTAAATAAATAACTATATATGGTTATTGTAAAGTGATATTGATTCTGAAATATTATACATACACTTCAATACAATTCCACGATCATGGGAATGATATCATCGCTCGTGCGTACGTACGGACTACCGTCTCCACGAACGCCCTGAGATTCATTTTCCATTATTAACCATTCAAGAATGATTATAATGTATATATAATGAATAATAATGAAATATATGACATAATGAAGCTACTGGATTATGTATACATACATATATATATATATATATATATTTCATCTACTTACTTCCATTCAAGTCAATAAGGAAAAGAAAACAGCTTTCATGCGTACGTACGGCCTACCGTCTCCAAGAACGGTGTATTTCGTTTCATTTATCTATATATTATATATGTATATATATACTAAATATATATTATATATTAATCATGATTTACATTATGGATTTAATTAAATCATGATATATGTAGTAATAATATCAAGAACAACAAGTACAAACACGCACGATAAATAAAACCTTTTACCCAAATACGCTACTTTAACATTAAATTTACAAAAGAACAGGTAATATAAAGTCATAAGTGAACCATATATGATGTCATAACAATGAATATGATTCTTTAATAAGTCAATGACATTATTTAAATAATTATACAGGAGGTTCGGATACGTACGAAGCATATTGGACCTAAGGTAAGGGATAATTTTTCAATCTCATTTTTATCCGAGATTGCTTATAATTAACTATTTACTGGGGTTATATTTATCATAAATTCCCATTAAATGTTTTGAATAAAGTTCTTAATATTCATCCATGTATGTTTATTTTCAATTTTACCCCACTTTGACTTTTACTTTGTGTTATGGAAGGAATATTTTTTTCACCATACGAGGAACTTTTTTGGATTTTCTGACAAAAGTACGTGAAGAATGTTTTTTTAAATTATATGGACTGAACAGATTTTTATGGTTTCATAATGCCTAATTTTCATGAAGATTCTTATACATGTTTTCATGGTTATTTTCATCAAAATCCTTTTCTTTTAAAATTGTGTGGAACTTTGTGAAAATAAAATTATATTGAAGAAGAAAGGATATTTTCTTCAAGAATTAATTTCAAGTGTTTTATCAAAAATATTTTCCATCTAAGATGACATTATTTATCATGTTTAAGTTTCAATTATAATGTCTATATTATTTACATCGTGTGATTTTTCTTATGATGAAATTATATCCATTTGTTTTATATGGATTATGTGATGATGAGATGATGTTTATGAAACCCAATTTATTCATTGGGTTATGATGAATGATTTATGTTTATGTTGTGGCACACATAAGAATGATTTAATTATAAGATGGGTGGGACCTATATCTCCCACCAATTCATTGGGTAAAGATTTATATCTCATGAGATAGACATGGCTCGAATGGTAAGTTAATCTGGTTCAGTGTTACAGGACTGGAACGAGGAGTGAACTCGATTCAGAAAGAGACATTGTCCACTAAGATGGTCTTGGTAGCAATGCCTTGGATAATTTTGAAATCATATCATGTTCATAATGGTTTTCCTCAATTACATGTTTTATTACCATTCTATTTTATCATTAATGATGTTCCTTTATGATATATTCCTTACGTACTTCAAAGATTTATGTCTTTGCTCAAGATTTTGATGTTTTGATATTATGTTCAAGTTTTTGCATTCAAATTTTTACGGATTGTTTTCTGTTCTCTTTGTTTACCCTTACTGAGCATTTGAGCTCACCCTTTTTATGTTTTATTTTCCCCAGGATTTAAAGATAGGTTTTAGGTAAGAAAAAAGAAGGGAAAGATCTTTACGGGAGATGTTGAAGATCTTTCACCGCGATTAGAAGATTATATTTCAAGTATCCAAAGACACTAAACTATTTTGATCCTTGAGTGTTGGTTTTTGTTATATATTAAGTATTCTGATAAAGTAATGTAATGTCCATGTTTTTCAAGCTTTTGGTCTCTACAGTTGGTATCAGAGGAGAGGTTTATCCAACCTTTGGAAACTAGGATGTGAGAACTTTACTGAGATCCCAAGATATATTTCTAAGGTATTTCTAGGGATGTCCCTAAGGTTTAGTATTACTATATGTTATAGTCCTAGAATTACGTTGATGATCATGAATAACCTAGGTTAAACCTAAGGTGGCATGGATTAAAGAATGTTTGATAAGTTAGGCATCCCATAAGTAACTTTTTATGATTATGTGGTTCCTCATTATTTTACCTATTTCTTACACCATGGTTTTTTGTTTTAGTAAATAGAGGGAACCAGAAGGAATTGGGTCAACATTGAATCAAATGTAAAAATTTGTGTCTATGAGAAAATAAATTGTGTAATGCTTAGAAAGAAAGATTTTGTGATTTTGTCGAATCAGTCATCGCGATATGTGATTAACAAGGTGAACTTTAGTGGTATTCCCAATTCATCAAATAAGAGGAAGACAGAATTTTATGCATTTTCACATGTTGAGGAGCATAGAGAAATGAAGATTTAGATTTCTAAAGAAGGTAAGAAGAACATTTATGAATACATAAAATAGAGGGTATGATTTTATCTGTGTTGAGAGAAGGGTCATAGAGTGACATACTGTTATGGAGTTCAATGTCTTATCTATGGAGAACATGGGCATTACCCAACTCAATTTCATGACCTAAGAGGTTACTTCTAAATCAAGGAAGGTCTTATTTCATGGAAATCATTGAAGAGTATGGATTAAAGTTTTTATGTATTGGTATTCAAGAATAATTTTGTGGAGGTACTTTTATGTTATATTGGAATATCTATGTATTGGTCCATTGGGGTTTTCCATAAGAATATGGCATCGGTAACCATGAAAAGTGATTGAAGTATTTTTAGAATGTAGATTATATGCACATAATGAAGTGATAAAGATAAAATAATATGTTTGATAGTATTCATGAGCTCATGACTAATATAAGGACAAAGTGATATCATGGTTTCTGTATATAGAAATTTTGGGATTTTGGTATGTGGAAAATGTTAAATTTTGACAGCATTAAGGTTTCCACTAAGGGTCAATGGGTATTTATTTTTCAATAGAATACATGATTAAGGTATTCGCATGTTTTTAATTTTACCACCATGATATATCGTATGATATATGGGGGATAAATGATGGTATTAACTTGCTCAGCAGATGACATTTCTAGTAATTGTTTTCTTTATACTATGAGATTGGATAGAAGTATTTTGGATAAGCCTAAAGATTGGAATGGATTATGATGGACATAAGTCAATTTTTTTAAGGATATAACTTTTGTAGATATTATTTATGGAATTTTATAATAATGTAGTTTTGGAAAAAGGAAAACCTACAGGGAGGGTGACAACCAGTTGCGTCGGACAAGGCTATGGGAATTGAACCCACAACCAAAGTGTGACGGGCCTTTATCAACTACCTCTAGCCTACAGGAATTCCCTGGTTAGTATAAATTAGTTTTAATTTATTACGTTGTATTATATATGAAGTATAATTCCATTTTAGGAACCATATATGATTAATCTCACTATAGATGGACTTCTGTATATTTGATAACTTTTGTTATCCTTTTGTTTGAGACGGATGGAATGACCCATCATTCTAACAAATGATCTACTATCACTTCACGAATGACAAATTAAACTTCATTTATTTAAGATATTAAGTGTCAATTGTTCATGGAATGACCAACGGTGAGATTTTACAAAAATCAAGAAAGTATTTATTCTAATTCCAATTTTTTTCAACTTTAGTGAAACGATCTTGAACGCCAAAAATGTTGTCCTGTTGCCCTCATATATGATGAATTAGATGGTACCTTAGATCATCACAAATTTATGGATTTGTGATTATTGGATTTTTTATAGCCATGTTCTTGTTGTACCTCTCGAACCCCTCAAGGTTTTATTTTCATGATCACAATCACCCTCTTATGTTTCTAACATTGTTTCAAGTGTTTTTGATTGATAGGAATCAAATCAGGTGGCCAAGGAATTGGGCCAAGCAAGCTTAAGTGGCAAAGGAACTCAAGTGGACTGAAAATCAGTCCACCGGCCAACCGGTGGCTTCACCACCGGTCGGCCGGTGGACCCTGGGAAGGATGCTGAGCCACTGCCATCTCACCGGCCAACCGGTGGCCAAGCACCGGCCAGCCGGTGGCACCCAGAATGAACAGGGTTTGCTACTGCCTCACCACCGGCCAGCCGGTGGCTCTGGCACCGGTCGACCGGTGGTGCCTGGAAAAGAAGACCAGCCACTGTCAAGGCACCGGCCAGCCGGTGGACCTGCACCGGCCAGCCGGTGGACCTGCACCGGCCAGCCGGTAGCACTGGTCAAACTAGCCGTTGGCTTTGACCAGTCAACTCCAAAAGCCTCCCAACGGCTCCGAGGCCTTTTCCAACGGCTCCAAAGCCCTCCAACGGATACTTGAAGGTTCCTAGCCTATAAATAAAGGCCTAGGAAGCCCCGGAACATCACCCAAGCCACCGTACACATTTTTACATCTTTGGCGAAGCTCCGACGGATTGTTCCAAGGGAACCCAAAGTGCTCCAACAACTTCCACATCCAAGAGCACCTCCATAGAAGCTTGGAAGCGGCCCTCAAACATCATCAATCAATCAAAGGCGCCCAAGGCTTCTCCATTACGGGTTTTATTGTTTTATTTATTTTGAGCTTTAAAGTTGGGTTTGTGCCTACAAACCCCAACCCTTTTCTCATCCCCTCTTTCTTTGGGTTCTCACACCACCACTAAGGTGTGAAGAGGTTTTCTCAAGCTTTTCCTTTAAAAGGCTTGTGTCTCGGTGAGCTAGTCTTCACCCGTAAAAAGACTAGTGGGTTCTTGCTTAACCATTAAAAGCAAGTGGGTTCTTGCTAAACCAATAAAAGCAAGCTGTAATAGGTCCTAGTGCTACCTCAAAGCCTAGTGGGTTTCTTTCTAAAACCATTGAAAAGCAAGCGGTAGGAATCTCTCAACGGTTGAGTTGGGAGCGGAGACGTAGGCCGGGTTTTGGCCGAACTCCGTTATCAATTTTGTGTGTCTTGCCTTCTTTATTTCTGCTGCATTTCTTTACTTTGATTTTAATTTGTTAATCTTTTTTTAAAAGGCAATTCACCCCCCTCTTGCCATCATTCCCTCCTTGGGGTGTTTTCTTCCGACCCAACAGTTCTCTACCACTAACCATCAGAACATGATGGTTAGATTTCTCTTCCATATCCATATTTTTACCTATGTTCTCCTATTTTGAAACCCAATGATTAGTCAATTTGGGTAACAGTTACATTTCATACTTTAGTTTCTAAAGTTATGTTTTGGTATTCCTTTTTACGATGTGGGTTTCTATTAAGGAAACTTTCATGTACTAAACCATTTATAACCCCGAATAATTTCCAGGGTGAAATTCATTTTAAGGGGTGAGAATGTAACACCCCGAGATTTTATGAAAAGTATTATTTTTAATTTCATTGATGTCTTCTATTATACGCTACACCAAAAGGATATTTCACAACATGCATCCCTAACTTTTCTTGCATTACACTCAATCGCGACCTTCCACGATAGCGTGTGGTGTACGCAATACTGAGTTTCACTATACAACGATATATTATATAAACTAACCATTATGAATAGTAATACCCACTTTTTGAAATTTTATAAATTTTATCTTTCAAAATGGACTTCATTTTTGGATTCTGAATATCGAAATTAGCCTATGGTGAATTTTTGGTATTTTTCTGTAAACATTCAATTTTTGATGAATAGTGAAAACACTCGGTTATTATTTAAAAAGCGACTTTTTATTTAAATAATTATTTATTTTATTTAAATTTATTTTAGGTCAAAATTGATACATAATACCTCTATATGATCAATGTATTTCATTGGAGTCATTTTATAATAATTTTAGATATATAAAAATTTTATTGAACTTTTCACCGTCTTTTACCCACCTCCTAGGAGCATTTGAAATTGTACATAAAACTTAATTTTCCCGCTTATGTGAGTTGAATTTAGAAAATCCAAGAGACATAGTTAATATCAAGGAGTAAAAATTTGGTTCAATAAGATAATAATAATTTTTTGTGAATAGTAACTTTTTACTTTTATTTACCACGGTTAAAAGTAAATAGGGTAATTAAAGGGTAAAAATGATATTATTATTACCCTAACACATGTCCTAATTATATTGGATAAGTTTAGTTAGATCAAAAACAACCTTTAGTATAAAATATGACCATTTAGGTCCACGTGGATTGGATTAGGACACTTATTATTATTTTATATGAAGATGAGTTAAAATTGTTAAAATCAAAGTTTAATAACTAAAATATTTTTAATATAGTCTTATACATAAGATAAATTCGACTATAAATATTCATTAGAAATATAAAAATATTTCCTATATAATGGTATTTTATTTATAAATTTTAGACATTAAATAATTTAATTTATTTATGACACAATGATGATTCAGTAATTACCTTATTAATGAAATATTAACAAAAATGATATTATAAAAACACAAATAAATGTAATTTGAGACTTTTTATGAATTAAAATAATTATCTAGGTTAATATGACATGTTATTATTGATTAAATTAACTTTTTTGGAACTAATAATGTTGTTATTATTTTCAAAAAAAATCAATTACCAAATTGTGTCAAAATTGACATAAAATAGTTTTTAAAACAAATATTATATTATTTATTGTTATTATATTCATACAATTCTAAGGATTGGAAAACTGACTTAGATAAGGTTATATATATAAATAATGAACCACTTGGGGTTCGTTTGTCATGTTATAGTATGTTTATTAACAATATAGTGTAAGAAAACAAGAAGACACAGTAAAAGTTAAATTATTTAACTTAGAGTTAAATCTAAATAATAAGGTTAAAATAGTAAGATAAACTTGTATAAATCCTATTTTCTAGGAGTATTTAGACCCATCCCCACTTTAGCTTCTAAATAAATCAATTTGGAGCTATTATAAACTGAATATGACTTTATTATAAAATAATATTTTAAGTTTTTTCAAAGGTGCCCCTCTCCTCCCTTATAAAAAGGGCACCCCTTCCCTCTTCTCTTCACACCCTTTTGAGCCTTGAATCTCGACAAAAACCTATCAATTCCACTTCTCAAATTCCCTAGAAATATTATAGAGGTTCTGGTCTCCTCAAAAGGCCAACTCTGGTGCCTTGAGAGGAGATTAAGAAGAGGCGCATCAAAGAAGAGGTAATATCCTTTACTGATTCTTTCCAATTTATTTCTTCTTTTACTTTTTATTCTCTATTTGTTTCATCATAAATTAATATCATCAGTATCAATGATATACTGATATGTTATTATAAATATAAAACAACCCTATTTCATCTTCTATCCATCCTACGGAAAACAAAATCACCGTGCGTGCGTACGTACGGAATACCGTCTCCACGTCATGGTGTAATCTATTTTCCACCACCACCTTACATGGATGGGTATAATGGTGTAAATAAATAACTATATATTTTTATTGTAAATTGATATTCATTCTGAAATATTATACATACACTGAAATACAATTCCACGATCATAAAAATGATATCATCTCTTGTGCGTACGTACGGACTACCATCTCCACGAACGCGATGAGATTCATTTTCCATGATAAACCTTTCAAGAATGATTATAATGTATATATAATGAATAATAATGAAATATATAACATAATGAAGCAACTGGATTATTTATACAGATATATATATGTCATCTACTTACATCCATTCAAGTCAATAAGGAAAATAAAACCATGTTCATGCATACGTACGGCCTACCATGTCCATGAACGGTGTATTTCATTTCATTTATCTATCTGTTATATATATATATATATATATTAAATATATATGATATATAAATCATGATTAACATTTTGTAAGTAATTAAATCATGACATAAGTAGTAATAATATCAAGAACAACAAGTCCAAACACGTACGATAAATAAAACGTTTTACCCAAAATGCTACTTTAACATTAAATTTACAAAAGAACGGGTAATATAAAGTCATAAGTGAACCATATATGATATCATAACAATGAATATGATTATTTAATAAGTCAATGACAATATTTAAATCACTATACAGGAGGTTCATATACGTACGAATCCTATCGGACCTAAGGTAAAGGACAATATAGCAATCTCATTTTTATCCAAGATTTCTTATACGTAAGTATTTGCTGGGGTTTTATTTTTCATCCATTCCCATTAAATATTTTTTATAAAGTGTTTAATATTCTTCCATGTATTTTTTATTTCATTTTTACCCCTATTTGACTTTTACTTTTTGTTATGGAAGGAATCATTCTTTTGTTTACCATAGGAGGAACTTTTTTGACTTTTCTGACCAATGTACATGAAGCTTTTTTTTTTATTTTTATGGACTGAACATATTTTTATGGTTTCATAACGCCTAATTTTCATGAACCTTATTCTACATTTTTTCATGGTTACTTTCAACAAAATAATCTTCTTTTAAAATTGTGTGGCATTTTGTGAAAAGATAATGATTTTGAAGAAGAAAGGATATTTTCCTCAAGAATTCATTTCAAGTGTTTTATCAAAACTATTTTCCATCTAAGATGACATTATTTGTCATGTTTATGTTTCAAGTATAATGTATCTATTATTTACATGGTGTGATTTTTCTTATGATGAAATGATATCCATTTTTTTATATGGATTATCTGATGATGGGATGATGTTTATGAAACCCAATTTATTATTTGGGTTATGATGAAGTATTTATGTTTATGTTGTGGCACACATAAGAATGATTTCATTATTAGATGGGTGGGACCTGTATCTCCCTAGAATTCTTTTGGTAAAGATTTATAACTCATGAGATAGACCTGGCTCGAACGGTATGTTAATCTGATTCAATGTTACAGGACTGGAATGAGGAGTGAACTCGATTCAGAAAGGGACATTGTCTACTAATATGGTCTTGGGATCAATGCCTTGGCTAATATGGAAATCATATCATGTTCTTAATGATTTTCCACAATTACATGTTTTATTCCCATGATATTTTATCATTAATGATGTTCCTTTATTATATATTCCTTACGTACTTCCAAGATTTATGTCTTTGCTCAAGATTTTGATGTCTTGATTTTATGTTCAAGTTTTTGCATTCAAATGTTTATGGATTGTTTTATGTTCTCTATGTTTACCATTACTAAGCATTTGAGCTCACCCTTTTTATGTTTTCTTTTCCCCATGATTTAAATAAAGGTTTTAGGTAAGAAAACAAAAGGGGAAGATCATTACAGGAGATGTTGAAGATCTTTCACCACGATTAGAAGATTATATTCTTAGTCTCCAAAGACACTAAACTATTACGATCCTTAAGTGTTGGTTTTTGTTATGTATTAAGTATTCCGAAAAAGTAATGTAATTTACATGTATTTCAAGCTTTGGGTCTCTACAGTGGGATTCACACGGTCCAATGGTCCGGGTTTCACATGGGCCAGCGGGCTGGGCTTCACATGGGTCGGGTGGGTTAGGTTTTTTCAGGTCGGGTTGGCTGGGCTTTTTTAGGTCAGGCCGGCCTAGCCCGTGGGCCTTCTTGGATAGGCCTAGGCCCAAACCGATGAACCTATGGCCTGATATCGGCCTGGCTTGATGTCGGTTTTGTCGGGTCGGGCCGCTCGGGCTTCCGGGTCGGGCCTGTCAGGCTTTTGGGCCGTAGGGCCAAAATTACACCCTTACCTGGAACTAACTCAATGGTAAACTCTAAATATATCTTTGGGGGTATGCTATAAAATTTACCAGGGAATGCATCCTTAAAAATAATACAGGAATAAAATTTGTATGTCACATTCTATAATAATCCTGATATAAACTAGCAATTTTCCCTATCACTCTACCCATACCACGATACATAGGTCTATCTCAACTCACCTATATATCTAATTCACCCTTGTGAATATAGTTTCAACCTTCGGTGATATAAAGTACACTCATCTATAATAATAGTAGATATGGAAATGATATGGTATTATCCAATCCATTTCAAAAATTATATCACATCTTTTCATATTGAGAATAAAGGTGCTCCACTAGAAATGATAACTGCCAATTTAAAGTGGTATTTCCATACATAAACATACACTCTTTTATTGAATCCCCAATATAGTATCAATATTCATCACTCTATAGAAAAAATTAATATCAAGGCTACAAATTTCTATAATTTACATAGTTATAATGATGTTATAATTTTCTATGTGAAATAAAGAAGACACTAAAGTAGAGGACACTAAAATCATAACTCCAATTTTAGAAGGCCCAAAACTTTTCTCCTTTAGGATCATCTATTTTGAATATATATATCTATATCTATGCCCCTAAGATAAAACTTTACTACCCTATATAGTTATTATCTACATGCACTTCAATTCCCATGTTTGGCTCCCCCAAACCTGACCACTTCCTTGGCTTGAATGGCCGATAGTAATCCATCTACCTTCCTAGTGAGGAACTGTTGATCCCTCTCCCAAGGGAGGAGGTAGTGTAGATCCTCTCCCACTAATCATAGATGGGAATTTTCTACCAAACCACTGAAGTTTACACATCCTTATTTAGGATATACACTCAACATAGTCTATATCACATTTTGGATTCATGTGACCAAGCTTCCCACACTGATGTCATATTACCTAACTACAGGTGCAAATACACTGACCACTACCACTTTGATGAGTAATTTCAAAGCTACACTTCATTTCACTGGTCTAGGTTCTAAACTACCCTATCCCACACCCACATCTACTATCAAATTATGCTTGGTGGTGAGGTTTTTATTACTATTCCTGATAAAATAGTAACCCATAATATGTTCACCTATGATTGGATGTCACACCTGATTTAATCCTCAAACCAACTAGCTCTAGATATCTCACCCCAATAATAATTTGTGTGATGTGGAGATTCTTAGTAAAGTTATCTGAATAATCCATAATGGAAATATCTCTCTTTTATTGGTGAATTAGGTCTCTAGCCTACTCGGATCTCAAGGTATCAAGATATAAGTAATCATATAATACCATAAAGAAATATCTCTATACCATAACCTGATGTTGGTCTACCTATGTGACAACATCCTACCATATCTTGCTGGATACATGGAACATGTATTTTTAAGGCTTCACTCTCCTGTAATGAGGTGTCACTTTCCCCAGATATATATGTTCAAGTATGTAATGACTATTTACAAATGGTTTCCAATGGGTTTGTTTGAGGAACTGGAAAAAATCAATGGTTCTGTATCTATAGTGACCTACTTTACAATGGAAGGTGATCATTGGGGAGTTTTTACAATGATTATTAATAAATCACATTGGTCGAGAGGATGGGAGGTCAGGCTCATCCCACCCTATTGGGGGGAAATTGTTTCCTACTCTGGGAATCTCTTATAGATTTAATATTTCCTCAGGAATCCTTCATTAATTCCCATGTATGATGTGATTCACCCAATAGTTAATAATCAATTATTATATTGTGTAGAGCTTAAAATCATTTGTATCTATTTGAGGTTCTTCATCAATGGAGAAATTTTTTGTATCTGAGGTTCTCCATCAATGGTATCCTCTTATATATTACATAGATATTCTTGGGTTTCTATTAGGATAATGTTGGTTTTCTAGCCACTCAGTGGGGAACTCTAGAGCGTATCATCATCATTGGATATGGGAGTTGTTTTAATATTGCGATCAAACCCATAAATTGGCATCCTACATATCCTTATAAAATTAATATGTACCCATATAGTTTGGTTCAATTTTATGGGGAACATCATACCTTTTATGTTCATGTGATATGTACCAAATTTTACTGTTAAATTTCATGTGTCATGGATGTTTTGGAGGAAGTTTTGTATTCAATGTTTGGTGTGGGAATAATTTCTAAGAAACCCAAAGAACCTAAAAGGAATGTGGATTTCTAGGTTGAATTAGACCCTACTGGGAATGTTGTCTTGAGAGAAAAGGGTTAATTTTGAGTTCTAGGTTTGTACCTCATAGAGGCTTACTTTATATACCATTTGTATGGGAATCAAATCCCACGTAGTTTTGTTGGTCTCACAAGGGAGTATGACCCTTTGAGGGATAAGTTGGTTCTTATTCCTAAAAGGTATTCCCATTAATAAGGGACCATGTGGAATGTAAACTCATTGTAATTTAAAGGATTGTTTCGGGGCTTATTCCTAAGGATGATGTCCGGATTAAGGGTAATATGATTGGAACTTACTCCTGAAGAGGATGTACATTGATCTCAGGCCCTAATTAGGTGTCCTATGTATCCTAATTATAATAAATAATCACAGTTATCATATTTCAATGGATTGAATGGATCTTGTGGATGTTATAATCATGATTAACATCTAATACCAAGTGATTTATTCTTTCTGTGATAAATAATAGTAAATGAACGATATGAGGTACCACACAATTTGCCTTTGTCTGCAAATGGACATGGAAAAAAATTCCAAAAGGTGGAGGGATGGGGTATTGAGTGTGCCCATCTCCTCTAACCCAAGACGATAGTGGAAGAGGTTGGTGGTATGACACTTTCCACTCTTCACTTTAACCATGAATGGGTCTAGGGTATGGATACTGTGGAGGGAAGGTAGGAGGAGATAGGGGAGAGGGCTCATGGGCCAATCCCCATTTATTTAAAAAATGTTTTTAAATGATCCTTGAAGATCATTTTCAAGGAAAGAGGATTTTTAAAAAAATATTTTTTAAAATATTAATTAATATTTTTTAAAAATATATTTTGAAATAAATAGTTTTTTAAAAGGATTAATTTTTTAAAAATCATTTTTCAAATAAGAAAAGATAATTTACTCAATAAATGTTTTTCAAATATCTTTCAAAATTATTTCACATCTAGGATGACATCTGTTGGTGTTACTCGTGCCCTTCTAGGGAAATTATTCAATGTTTCCATTCATATTATTTGTCTGAATGGTTTATGTTTTTAAGGCATGATGTTTATGATACCCATTTCTCTTTCATGGGTTATATGATTTTGAAACCCGCTTCATTTTACGGGTTATTCTTTTGATGAAATTATTATGAAACATAAACATTTGTCACCAAGGTAGGATATGGTTACATGTTTATGATACTCATTTTATATATTTATCCTTCTATAATGACTTTTTAATAAATATCATTATACTTTCCATTTTGTGTAAATACGATAATTTAGTTTAAGTGTAGACTACTGGCCTCTCAAAGCGTAGTGATTGGTTCACACACTATATTGAATGTATTAAGGATGTTTTTAGTAAAATTATATGATATATATGACATAATAATTCTAATTTAATGATATTATATACATATATACATATATTTTATTTTCTTTCTTTCTTTCAATAAAATAATAAAATGGAAACAGTATCCATGCATAGGTATGGTCTACCGTCTCCATGAATGGTGTATTCCATTTAATATATCTATATTAAATAGATTATTATAATACACATATAATGAATATTAATGGTATCTATATCATGTTTTAAATTTTGTAAATCATGATATAAATAAAAGGTCTAAATATATAACAATTTAAGACACATGCGAAAAACAAAGTGGATATTACCCAAAGTGAAAACATAACATAGAATTGTTAACAAGGGGTAATATAATATCATAATAAAACCATATATGGGATTAGATATAATAACATGGTTATTTTAAATATTTTATAATAAAATTATATTTATCATATAGTAATTTTGTACGTGTACGAAGAGAGTCAATACACAAGGTAAGGGAATTTCATCTCAGTTTTTTAAATCCATGAGATACATGCCATGTTCACCACGCTTTTATTTTTCATGGTGTATATACTGCCCATTAATGTATTATATGACTAATAATATTAAATTTATATGTATTTGAATATCTATTCTATGGTCTTTCTTTCATGGGGCTTATGTTTCAAGAGTTACCAAATCGGTAAGACAGTATTGTCTCAATTTTCCTTCTTTGAGACTCAAGTTTTTGTTATGAACCTAAATTATGTTTCTAGGTGTATATACTTCAATTTGACATGTTATATAATGAATATAATAATTTTAATTATATTTTAAGCTTCATTAATTTTCATTTTGTTACATTAATATTATGATTCCAAGTTACCATGTGATAAGAGTTTATTGAAACAATCTCATCGTTTAACGGGATTGTTTATGATTATGATTCCAGAGTGGGAATCATATGATCCATCTCTATAGAAAACCAATGATTTTCCATATCCTCTAATTATTAAATATATATCCATATATTAATACTATTTTTCCATTCTTAGTAACTTATGATAATTAAGAAACTATTTTTAAGAAAAATCTGACTGTATTTCTCTATTTGGTTGGAAATCAGTTTTATTTAAAAAATATTTTCCAATGTTCCTTGAAGATAATTTTCAAGGAAAAAGTATTTTAGAAATGTTTTTTTAATCTTAATTTATATGTTTTCAAATATATTTTGAATGAAAAAGGTTTTTATAAGTTTTAATGTTTTAAAAAACATTTTTCAAAGAATAAAGGATAATTTACTCAATAAATGTATATAAAATATCTTTCAAAATTATTTCCCATCTAATATGACATCCATTAGTGTTACTAATTCCCTTATGGGGAAATTATTCAATTTTTCCATTCAGATTATTTCTCCGAATGGTTTATGTTTTTATGTCATGATTTTTATGATACCCATTTATTTTTCATGGGTTATATGATATTGAAACCAAATTATTTTCATGGGTTATAATTTTGATGAAATTATTATGAAACATGAATATTTTTCCCCAAGTTCAGATATGATTACATGTTTATTATACTAATTTCATTTCATGGGTTATCATATGATTTTTTATGATCTTTTGGTACATGTATGTATAAATTCATTATGATATGGGTGGGACCTATATATCCCTCCAATGAATTAGGTAAATATCTATATCTCATGATATAGACTAATATAGTCTTGGGATTAAACCTTGACTACTAAAATGGCTATGGGAGTGAACCATGACTACCAAGACTTTTAGAGGAGTAAACTCATAATACTAATATGGCCATGGGAGTGAACCATGACTACCAATATGGTATGAGGAGTGAATACATAATTCTATGATAACCTTGGTATCGATGCCTTAACTACTATGGAAATAGTTTTATATGATTATGTGTCTGTCAAAATTATATGTTTTATTCCTATGTTATTTTATCATGGATTATGTTAGTTATTTCATTATGATTCATGTCATATGAACAGAAAATCATTATTCAATGATTCCTATTTATGATATTTGATATCTTGGGTATGATCTTATTTTTTCATGATCACAATCTCATACCCTCATGCTTCTGTTTATGCTTATATGTCTCCCTTATTTATGCTTACTAGGAATCTAATCTCACTGATTTTTATGTTCCCTTCACTGGGTTATGAAGATATATATTATGATTGATGTGTATAATAAAGGTTATAGTTAAGAAGAACCTAGTGGGATCTAATGTATCTCACTTATTTTCCAATTTTTATGTTTCCTATCCCCAAAGGTAGTAGACTAATTTTGTCTTTGGGAATCTATTTGAAAAAAATTTTAAGTATTCTGCAAAAGTTATGTATTGTTAATTTATGAAAAGGGTTTGTCTCTATATTTGGTGTCAAATAAAAGGTTTACTTAACCTTTATAAGATAGGGTGAGAAAACATTAGTGAGAATCCTAAGGAAATGTCTTGGTATTAGTCTAAGGATAAGAAATAGTATAGGAAAATGTCCTGAAATTTTGGTAAAGGATAGAATAAGTAGTTTCCTAGAAATAAATCTATATTTGGATTCTACAAGTGGATTTGGATATAGAAAATATTTACTTAGGAGTAAAAACTCCAAAAAGTTGTTTTGGTCCATACTCAGGGTAATATGGTACATGATAACGGGCCTTATTTCACACCTAGTTTGACACTTATAGGGTATATATTTTGGGGATTCACAAAAACTATATGAAGTATTAGAATTGATTTATATAAATGTTGGATATGAATAACCTAGGATAAACCTAAGTTTCCATATATTTATGTAAGGTGTCATTATTTATACATCCTTTGAGTGAATTTTAATGATTATGTAGTTCCTTGTTATATTAACTATTTATTACCCCATGCTTTTGGTTTTAATCAACAGATAGAACCTAAAGTAACCATGTTAATAGTGATTACACTGGAAAATGAAGCAATTTTCCTCCTAGGAAACCAAATTCTATGTGATAAGGAATGAATAATTTTATTGTTTTGGTCACCCAAATATCTCAATATATGAATCATGGTGGTATTATAAATGAGAGAAGGAGGTAATATCATTATGTTGAGTCCTCCATGAGGAAATGTCTACCTTATTTTAGAGGGTCTTCTGATCCACTTGTTTCTAAACAATGGATCAGTAATACTGAAAATATATTCTCCATTATCTAGTATTAGGCGCATGAGAAAGTCATTCTGGCTATTTATCTATTATAATGAGAAGAATACCAGTGGTGGACACTAATCAAGAATATGAGGTAGCAAGATGAGATTGAATCCATGTATTGGGACAATTTCAAGAACTTTTTTTTAATAAGTACTTTCCTATTATGCTTAACACCAATATGGATAAAGGATTCCTTGAGTTTAAGAAAAGTGATGATGAATCTATTAGTGCATATGAGGCTAATTTTAAAAGACTTTTGAGGTATGCCTCATAATTTTTCATCCAGCATGAAAGTAAATTTCATAGGTTGTTTAGTGTTTTAAAAACATGTCTCATAAGGGAATTGACTATAACAGACTTTATTAGCTATGAATATTGTAATGCCCTAACACCAGTTACCTAGATTTGGTGCATTATTACATAACAATGGAATGATCACAAGAAATATCAAATCTCGAAAGACTACTTGGTTTAGTAGCCTTGGAAACACTAGATATATTCATAGGTCTTACATTACATCATAAAGTGAAAAACTACTACAACAACATATTGTCTCCATATTCCACACTCATATCCCCACATAATATCCCTCCAGGTCATTCATAATTTACTTCTTCACTTCCTAGGAAAAATAAAACATAGAAAAGGGCTGAGCTCAAATGCCCCATAAGGATAACAATATAGCGGAAACTTTCATAAATAAGAATAAACATTTAAGGCAATGTATAACTAAAACAAAAGCCTTTTAAACTTGAACTTCAACATAGTATGGAAAAAGTAAAATGAAATAATTCCATTTACATATTCACATTGATATTCTACTAATCGAATAATCACATGCAATATCAATAACCACTTTCATAATGATGGAATGCATAATGCCAGACAATCATAACCACATAGCCAAGGCCTCGTGCCAAGACTACAAATAAGATTTTTCCAAGGCCTTGTGCCAAGACACTAGTTTGTCTCATGAGACCTACCGATGCATCTAGGAACTATAGTGGGCTCCACCCGTCACATATTAAGTCCAATGCATTCCAATACGAAAAGGATTAAACATAACATAAACATTCGTATTAAAACTAGCATACAAAATGTAAATACTTTCACCATAAACTATGAACGGTATAAAAATAGCACATCCACAGTCAAACATATCACAAAACCTTCAATACAATATAGAAGTTTTGTATCATAATAAATCAACTTCAAATAAGCGTAAAATCTATCAAAGGATGTTGACATAGATGAAATCAAAACTATTTTTAGAGATATATCACTTTATATTTTGAAATCATTTAAGAGTCTTCTATTTATGAAATAAAACATTTTCTTTGAAAATATTCTTATAATCTTGTAAGGGAAGCTTTGACGATTTTATAACAGCGGAAAATAACCGCACCCGACGTATAAGTTAAAAAAAACATTCTTTCCTTAATTTTGTCGAAAAGGATAAAAAGCACCTTGTTTGGAAAACGACGGAAATATTCCTTTATAAAACTCTTATAAAAATTAAAACAAGGGTATAAATGACTTTAACACATATTCTTTTAAATAGTAAAAATGTTTTGAAATACATTTTTAAGAAGCATGGATGTGGATGATAAAGATGTCCCAGTAGATTATTACGTATAAACAACCTCGGATAATGAAGAGATTGTGAAGTAAACCCTTACCTTGTACTTTTCCTTGGTTGAGGGTAGTTTAACCTCCTATATAATAGTGAAATATTTGTTATTAAATTATACAAGAATCATATACATTGATATGATATCATATATTATCTTTTAAAATTGCTTTGTTAATAATATCTTAGTATTATCGTCATTTCGGGTGTTAACTTAATCATTTTCTTGGATATGTTTTGTTACATAAGGCCATGTTTGTTATTGATAGGATGTATATTCTTCATTTCCAGAATGATATCAAGTCCTTAAAAATTATTTTTAAATCATCAAATGATAATTATACTTGAATGGATATGATGGAGAATGAATCTCATCACGTTCGTGGAGACGGTAGTCCGTACGAACGCACGAGCGACAATATCATTCTTTTGATATTAAAATAATATATAATTGGATGGTATAACATATATAATAAATAATTATCATGTTATATTTATTATTTACATGAGTTACACATCATTATTATACCCATACAAATAATAATTTATTGAATAACAATTACACCATGACGTGGAGACGGTAAGCCGTACGTACGCACGTATGGTGACATGTTATTCAAAGGATGGATAGAATACTGAATATGGTTGTAACATATTTATAATAACATCACAGTATATATATATGATACTGGAGTTATTATTTTAGAATGGTAATAACAAATGAAGAAGAAGTGGAAGAAGAAAGGAACATGGAAAAGGGTGGTGAAATCATTAACTCTTCTTCGGGTTCTTCCTTTTGATTTGATAAAAAGGGCTCCTTAGGATGGCTTTCTAATCAAAATAAGGCCTCTAGGTTGTAGTGAGGGAAGTTGGGAGAGTATTTGGTCAGATTTTGGCCGAACCAAAAGGCTTTTAAGGTGTGATGAAATGAGAAGGAGGGGTGCCCTTTTATAAGAGGGGTGAGGGGCACCTTTGGAAAAGCTAGAAATATTAATTTATAATTAATTCATATTCGGTTTTTAATGGATCCAAAGTTAATTATTTAAATTTTAAGGTGGGTATATGTAGAAAACCATTTAACCAATAGAATTTATACAGGTTTGGGTTACTATATTAACCTTATCTTTAAGTATTAACTCTTAGTTAATTAGTTTGACATTTACCATGTCACTTTTTATTTTTATATTATATAGTTAATAAACATACTATATACATCCAAGAGACCCCTAAGTGGTCCATTAATGATACAAATATAATGATATAAGTCTCTTGGCCTAACTTTATATTTTTTGGAATTTAATTTCAATTAATAATATAATATTTGTTTTAAAAACTCTTTTATGTCAATTTTGTCACTATTCAATGGTTGATTTTTGTGAAACTCATAACAGAATTATTACTTCCAAAAAAGTTAATTAAATCAATCTTAATATGTCATATTATCCTAGAAAATTATTTCAATTCATTAAAAGTCTCAAATTATATTTATTTGGGTATTTATAATATGAATTATTTTAATTCTTCACTATTATGCTAATTACTGCATCATCATTGTGTCATAAATAAAATAACTTATTTAATGTCTAAAAATTATAAATAAAGTATAATTATTTAATAACTCTTTTTAGATTTCTAATGAATATTTATAGTTGAAAATACAACATATATAACCCTATGTAAAAATTGTTTTTCTAAAAGATATATGCTTCTGTCATTTTTTGTACTTATTTTAACTTAATTAAAATAAAGTGTCCCTATCACCTACAAGTGGCTCCATGGGGTCCCCAAATAGACCCAATTATTCCTATGGTCGAACATGTATCAACCAATAATTCTAAGACACGTTTTAGAGTAATTTAGTATTATTATAATATTATTTTTTAACCCTTATTTACTGGATTTACCCTTTAACCATTGTGAATAAAATATTTACCACAGTAATTATTCAAAATGTCTAAAAATAAAAGTTATCTATTCACACAATATGAACATCCTGATTCCAAATATGGAATCCATTTTTTCAAATTAAAAAAAAATAAGTGGCAGAAATTAATTTAAAATTAATTCTCGTTGTTAAAACAAAAAGCGTGTTTTTAAGAGATAATAACTATCAAAAGATTGACACTTGTTTATGTCCGGTTTAATTGTAAAATTATGTCCATAGACCAACATTGTATTAAATGGTAAAAATATATTCTAAATATACTTTAAAACCACTCAAATTAATAATTTATCACTATTAATTATTTTGATTAAAAAAATTGTTTTTAATTAAAATTTAGTAATTTTCACTATTCATCAAAATATTAAAGTTATCCGAAAAGTACCAAAATTTCACCTTAGGCTAAATTCGATATTCCAAATCCAAAAATGAAGTCAATTTTATAAAATAAAATATATATAATTTCAAAAAGTAGGAATTACTATTCGTAACGGCTAGTTTGATTGGTTATGGTGTGTTAGCACTCAGTGTTGCGTACAACACACGCTATCACATTATTCAAAGAGAAGCGTACCGTGGAAGCTTGGGGTGTTACATTATCCCCTACTTCAAATAATTTCATCCTCGAAATTTCTAGAATATTATTTCATGAAAAGACTCGGATTGTTCTTCATCATAAGTTCCTCGGGATCCCACATTGTCTCTTCCATCTTATGGTTTCTCCACAAGACTTTTACTAGACGCGTCGTCCAGTTTCTCAGTACTTGTTATCTCATATAAAGAATCTTGACGGGCTCTTCACAATAAGACAGATCGGGTTCTAGTTTCAATTCCTCATAGGTGAGTACATGAGTTGGGTCAGGCATGTATTTCCTCAACAGAGATATGTGGAACACATCGTGAACTTTGGAGAGACTTGGCGGCATTGCCAATCGGTAAGCTACAACCCCAATTCGTTCTAGAATTTCGAAAGGTCCGATGTACCTGGGACTCAATTTACCTTTCTTACCAAAATGTATGACTCCCTTCCATGGAGATACCTTCAGGAAAACATGATCACAGACTTGAAATTACAAATCCTTCCTTCGATTATCGGCATAGATCTTCTTCCTACTTTGAGCTGCTTTGAGGTGATTTTGGATTACCTTTACCTTTTCTATCGTTTCCTCCACCAGTTCTAGACCTACAAGTTTTCTTTCACCAACGTCATACCAACAGGTTGGTGCGAGACATCTCTTTCCATATAACGCTTTATATGGTGTCATCTGAATACTCGAATGGAAGCTATTGTTATAGGAAAATTCGACCAGAGGTAAATATTGATCCCACATACCCCGAAAATCAAGTGAGCAGGATCTCAACATGTCTTCTATGGTTTGAATAGTTCTTTCTGATTGTCCATCTGTCTGAGGGTGGTAAGCAGTGCTCAAATGAAGTTCAGTATCCAGGGATTTCTGAAGACTTTTCCAGAATATTGAAGTAAAACGTGGATCACAATCTGAAACAATCGATAGGGCTACACCATGAAGTCTCACAACTTCATTAATATATAGTCTTGCTAGACGTTCCAGTGGTAGATCTTCTCTTATAGAAAGAAAATGTGATAAATTGGTAAGATGATCAACAATAACCCATATTGCATCGTTCCTTCTATGAGTCTTTGGTAGCCCCATGACAAAGTCCATCGTAATATTGTCCCATTTCTACTCCGGTATGGGAAGATGTTGCATAAATCCTCCAGGTTGTTGCCTTCCAGCTTTCACTTGTTCAAAAACCATACATCTTGACACAAAATCAGCAATCTCCTTCTTCATGTTGTCCCACCAAAAATGTTCCTTCAAATCTCTATACATTTTGGTGCTCCCTTGGTGTATAGAGAAATTGGAACTATGAAAATCATCCAGCAATTCCCTTTTTAGATCAGGTATATCGGGAACACAAATTCTCTTCCCAAATTTGAAAATTCCATCTTCATACACAAATTATCTCAATCTCCCATCATTCATATCTTTAATCTTCTTTTGAAATTCTTCATCATCGGTCTGAGAACTCTTAATCCTTTCTAGTAAAGATGGTTTGGATACCATTTAAAAAAGCATTGATGTTTCACCTTTCCTGGTTATTCCCATGTCCATCTTCACTAGATCCATAAAAATTAGATCACTTTCAATTCTCATCACGTTCAAAACTCCATGGTCTTTTCTGCTCAAAGCATCTTCCACCTTGTTTTCTTTCCCCGGGTGGTAGTGTATCGTAAAATCATAATCATTGAGTAATTCAAGCCATCTCCTTTGCCTCATGTTGAGTTATTTTTTGTGGGAAAATATACTTCAAACTCTTTTGATCATTATAAATCTCACATTTTTCACCATAGAGGTAGTGCCTCCATATCTTCAAAGCAAAGATCACAGCTGCTAACTCGAGATCATGAGTAGGATAGTTTTTTTCATGAATTTTCAACTGTCGTGATGCATAGGCAATAACCCTATCATTATGCATAAGGACACAACCAAGTCCTTTCTTCGATGAATCACTATAAATAACGAACCCATCATTCCCCGATGGTGGAGTCAATATAGGAGCATTGACTAATATTCTCTTCAGTTATTCGAAACATTCTTCACACTATTTTTTTCAAACAAATTTAACCCCTTTACGTGTTAGCTTCGTTAATGGGTTAGTCAATCGGGCAAAATTCTGGATGAAATGTCGATAATAACCTGCTAAACCAATAAAATTACGTACCTCAGTGATACTCGTAGGTGCTGGCCATTCTCAGATTGCCTTGGTCTTAGAAGGATCAACAAATATTCCATTTTTAGAGACAATATGGCCAAGAAAAGAAATCTCTTGAAGCCAGAATTCACACTTGCTAAACTTCCCATATAATTAATGTCTTCTCAGAGTCTTCAGGATAATACGCAAGTGATTTTCATGATCTTCGTAGCTTTTAGAGCATACCAAGATATCATCAATAAATACCACCACAAATTCATCAAGATACTCCTTGAAAACACTATTCATCAGATCCATGAATACAGAGGGTGCATTAGTCAATCCAAAAGGCATTACAGTAAACTCGTAATTCTCGTACCTGGTTTGAAGTGTTGTCTTCAGAATGAATTCCTTCTTCACACAAAACTGATGGTATCCAGATCGAAGGTCAATCTTTGAAAAGTATTGAGCTCCATGGAGTTGGTTAAATAAATCATCAATGCGAGGTAGGGGATACTTTTTCTTTATCGTTATAGCATTGATCTCCCTGTAGTCGATACATAACCTCATAGATCCATCTTTCTTTTTAACAAAAAGAACAGGGGCTCCCCATGGAGAAACACTAGGGAAAATAAATCCCTTATAACTCAATTCCTCTATTTTTTTCTTTAGTTAAAATAATTCGACAGTGGACATTCTATAAGGGGTCTTCGATATAGGCCTTGATCCAGGAATTAAATCAATGGAAAACTCAACTTTTCGTTCTAGAGGATGTCCAGGTAAATATTCCAGAAATACATCTACATATTCTATCACAATAGGTACATCCTCTATTTGAACATTCCTTTCCTCACCCATAGTCATTTCTTTCTCTTCCTCCCCAATAATTGAATTTAGTTGAGCTATTGGGGGTGGATCTAGATAAGAATTAGGTGGTGACGATTCAACTCTAAAGATAAGGTGTTCCTTATCATCATCACCAAAAATTGTAACCTCTTTCTTCTTACAATAAATCTTCGCATCATAGTCTGAAATCCAGTCCATACCGAGGATTATATCAAACTCAATCATAGGAATGACGATGAGATCAGCAGATAAAGAATATTTATGTGCTCTAATGGGGACTGACTCACAAAACATTGTTGCAATGATACTTCCCTTAGGAGTTTTAATTGACAACTCCCTTGTTAAGTCAAATTGGAAATATCTAATTTTCTTAGCGAACTGGGAAGATATGAAACAATGCGATGATCCAGAATCAAATAATGCATTTTCTAAACTTGAGGAAACCATTAAATTACCTGTCACCACATCTTTCGGAGCTTCTACCTCAGCAGTAGTGATATCATAAGCTTGGCCTTGATCCCTTGGCCTTTTCTGAGGTAAGTTCTCCTGATGCTTAGGACATTCATTTTTATAATGTCCCATCTCCCTACAATTGTAGCACTGAACATTGGTAGCTTCCTTATTCCCTTTGCAATCACAACCTTGGTGGCCTTTTTCACCACACTTATAACAGACTCATGTTCCATTCAAGCAAGTACCGGGGTGTTTCTTCCCGCATTTACCACAGGATGGATATTCAAAATTTCCCTTCTTCCCCTTATTTCCATTCCCAGATTGATCAGTAGGTCTCTTCTTATCTTGCTTTGATTTAAAGTCATAAGACTTAGAGAATTCCTTTTCAGTCTTGATAGCACATGAGACAATGTCTTCGTACGACAAGAAGGATTGTAAGACTAATGCTCGATGGAGAAATGGTTTTAACCCATCAAATAAAGGATCAATCTTACTTTTTGGGTTACGTATATAATCTCTATCATACCTCGCTAACCTTGTAAAGTTATCCTCATACTTTGCGACATTCTCATCCTCCTTTTGTCTCAGACTCAGAAATTGCCTTTCCATATCTGCTCGATGGTCGCAAGGAAAGTATTTCTCTAAAAATAGATCATTGAACTCCCTCCATTCCATATTTGATATATCATCATCTTCCTTCATATTTTGAATCAATGACCACCATTTATCAGCATCTCCAGTGAGGCGGTAAACTGCCATGATAACATTTTCCCTTTCACTACTCCCCAAAGCCTGAAATATTTTCTCTAGGGAATTTATCCATTGCTCAGCTACTAAGGGATTTTTATTCCCATTGAACATTGGTGGGTTTTTCCTCATGAATCGATCTAACATTAATCCTCCACACTGCGGATCAGGGTGCTCTATACGGGTATGGTTATTATTCATAACCTGAGTGAGTTGTCCCAGTATGGTGATTAGCTGATCGGCACTAGTTGCATCACCAGCTCCACTATAATTATCTTGATCTGGAGGGAAATCCCTACATGGATTGCGTGCATTGATACAGTTTCCATTTCTTACACTAGGCACTATTTCTAAACAATGGCATAAACTAGATCAGTTTATGAATCAAAATACATAATTCCATACTTATAAAACACTTAACATAAATTGAACTATTTATGGATATAATCCATAATCATAAAAATGTTTTCTTTGAGGAATTATATACTCATAAATCCTTCATACTTATTTGTAAAGAAAATGAGAGTTATCCTAAGCATATCCCCCGGGAGTGTCGTAACCAAGAGTGCAGCAAAGCCCGTTGTCGTGCACCAGTTCTCATTTGAGACTATCTCAAAGCGGTGTTTTCAGGTTTTATCCCTAGGTACATCTATGCCAGAGCCGTCTCTACCTGGTCGTATCGAGAAAGGGATGTATTGCTCGGAAAACTCACAAAACCTCTATAATACCGAAATTCTAGGAAGTTCTTCTATATTAATCCTCAAAATTTATCTTAGGTCTATGTTCTCTAATCAGAGTTTGTCTAAATCTAGCTTCTAAGGTTTGTACTAAACTTTCTCTGATACCAACTGTAACTCCCCGACCCCAGTTACCTAGATTCGGTGCATTATTACATAACATTGGCATGATCACAAGAAAGATCAAATCTCGAAAGACCGATTGGTTTAGTATCCCTGTAAACACTAGATATATTCATAATTCTTATATTACATCATAAATTGAAAAACTACTACAACAACATATTGTCTCCATATTCCACACTCATTTCCCCCACATAATATCCCTGTAGTTCATTCATAATTTACTTCTTCACTTCCTGGGAAAAATAAAACATATAAAAGGGGTGAGCTCAAATGCCCAGTAAGGATAACAATATAGCGGAAACTTTTATAAATAATAATAAACATTTAAGGCAATGTATAACTAAAACAAAATCCTTTTAAACTTGAACTTCAACATAGTATGGAAAAAGTAAAATTAAATAATTCAATTTACTTATTCACATGGATATTCTACTAATCGAATAATCACATGCAATATCAATAACCACTTTCATAATGATAGAATGCATAATGCCAGACTTTCATAACCACATAGCCAAGGCCTCATGGCATGACTACAAATAAGATTTTGCCAAGGCCTTGTTCCAAGACACTAATTTGTCTCATGAGACCTACCGATGTATCGACGAGCTATAGCGGGCTCCACCCGTCACATATTAAGTCCAATGCATTCCCATATGAAAAGGTTTAAACATAACATAAACATTCATATTAAAACTAGCATATGAAATGTCAATACTTTCACCATAAACTATGAACGGTATAAAAATAGCACATCTACAGTCAAACATATCACAAAACCTTCAATACAATATAGAAGTTTTGTATCATAATAAATCAACTTCAAATAAGCATAAAATCCATCAATGGATGTTGACATAGATGAAATCAAAAAAAAATTTAGAGAAATATCTCTTTCTATTTTGAAATCATTTAAGAGTCTTATATTTATGAAATAAAAAATTTTCTTTGAAATTATTCTTATAATCTTGTAAGAAAAGCTTCGATGATTTTATAACAGTGGAAAATAACCGCACCCGCCGTATAAGTTAAAAAAACATTCTTACCTTAATTCTGTCGAAAATGTTAAAAAGAACCTTGTTTGGAAAACGACGGAAAGATTCGTTTATAAAACTCTTATAAAAAGTCAAACAAGGGTATAAATGACTTTAACCCATATTATTTTAAATAGTAAAAATGTTTTGAAATACATTTTTAAGGAAAATGGATGTGGATGATAAAGATGTCTCATTAGATTTTTACGTATAAACAACCTCGGATAATGAAGAGATTGTGAAGTAAACCCTTACCTTGTACATTTTCTTGGTTGGGGGTAGGTTAACCTGCTGTATAATATTGAAATAATTGTTATTATATAATACAAGAATCATATACATTCATATGATATCATATATGATATTTTAACATTGCTTTGTTAATAATATCTTAGTATTATCATCGTTTCGGGTGTTAACGTACTCGTTTTCTTTGATACGTTTTGTTACGTAAGGTAAAGTTTTTTATGGATAGGATGTATCTTATTCATATCCATAATTTTATCAATTCCTTAACCATTATTTTTAAATCATCAAATGATAATTATACTTGAATGGATATGATGGAGAATGAATCTCATCGCGTTCGTGGAGACGGTAGTCCGTACGTACGCATGAGCGACAATATCATTATTTTGATATTAAAATAATATATAATTGGATGGTATAACATATATAAATAATCATTATCATGTTATATTTATTATTTACATGAGTTACACATCATTATTATACCTGTCCAAATAATAATTTATTGAATAACAATTACACCACGACGTGGAGATGGTAAGCCGTACGTACGCACGTATGGTGACATGTTATTCAAAGAATGGATAGAATACTGAATATGGTTGTACCATATTTATAATAACATCACCGTATATATATGATACTGGAGTTATTTTTTTAGAATGGTAATAACAAAGGAAGAAGAAGTGGAAGAAGAAAGGGACTTGGAAAAAGGTGGTGAAATCATTACCTCTTCTTCGGGTTCTTCCTTTTGATTTGATCAATAGGGCTCCATAGGATGGCTTTATGATCAAAATAAGGCCTCTAAGTTGTAGTGAGGGATGTTGGGAGAGTATTTGGGCAGATTTTGGCCGAACCAAAAGGCTATGAAGGTGTGATGAAATGAGAAGGAGGGGTTCCCTTTTATAAGAGGGGTGAGGGGCACCTTTGGAAAAGCTAGAAATATTAATTTATAATTAATCCATATTCGGTTTTTAATGGCTTAAAAGTTGATTATTTATAGGTTAAGGTGGTTATAGGTAGGAAACCATTTAACCAATAGAATTTAGACAGGTTTGGGTTACAATATTAACCATATCATTAAGTATTAACTCTTAGTTAATTAGTTTGACATTTACCATGTCACTTTGTATTTTTTATATTATATAGTTAATAAACATACTATATACATCCAAGAGACCCCCAAGTGGTCGATTAATGATACAAATATCATGATATAAGTCTCTTGGCCGAACCTTATATTTTTAGGAATTTAATATCAATTAATAATATAATATTTGTTTTAAAAACTCTTTTATGTCAATTTTGACACTATTCAATAGTTGATTTTTTTGAAACTCATAACAGAATTATTACTTCGAGAAAAGTTAATTAAATCAATACTAATATTTCATAATATCCTATAAAATTATTTCAATTCATTAAAAGTCTCAAATTATATTTATTTGGGTATTTATAATATGAATTATTTTAATTTTTCACTATTATGCTAATTACTGCATCATCATTGTGTCATAAATAAATTAAATTATTTAATGTCTAAAAATTATAAATAAAATATCCTTATGTAGGAAATATTTTAATCTTTCTAATGAATATTTATAGTAGAAAATTCAACATAGAAAACCCTATGTAAAAATTGTTTTTTTAAAAGATATATTCTTATGTCATTTTTGTACTTATTCTAACTTAATTAAAATAAAGTGTCCCTATCACCTACAAGTGGCTCCACGGGGTCCCAAAATCGACCCAAAGATGACTATGGTAGAACATGTATCAACCAATAAGGCTATTACATGTTTTAAGGTAATTCACTATTATTATAATATTATTTTTTAACCCTTATTTACCGGATTTACCCTTTAACCACGGCGAATAAAATATTTACCGTAGTAATTACTAAAAATGTCTAAAAATAAAATTTACCTATTCACATAATATGAACATCCTGATTCCAAATATGGAATCCATTTTTCCAAATTCAAAACACAGAAGTGGAAAGAATTAATTTAAAATTAATTCCCGTTGTTAAAACAAAAAGCGTTGATAGAGCGCTGTCGTGGGCACCCTCAAATGATTAGTGTAATTTGGGGTACTTAGGTGCAGCAGAGTGGCTGACTAAGGTCGTATTTCAAAGAAGGAAGTGAATTTAACATCTTATTAGAGTTATTCTAAAAATAAAATAAAAGAGAATAAAATAAAAACACTACTTTAAAGGATTGGGGTTTTGTTGTAGTTTATGAATCTAAAAGAAGTTTGCTGGAAGAAGATTGCATTTTTTTGTTTTTAATTTTGAAATGATGTTTCGATTAGAATGACACAACAAGAAGATGTTTTTTTAGAAATCTATTTTAAAAGGAGTAATCGATATAACTCTACCTATTAAATCATTTATTAATCATTATCATTTAAATTAATATTCACTTAATTATGATCCCTTAATTTGTTAAATCCCGAACCCTGCGAGAATTAACTTTACCACGAAGATGAAGTGAATTTAACCTTAGGCTAACTTCAGAACATGAAATCGCAACACCCTGCTTTGATTGATGATCTAAAATTAGATTATGGTCATTGGTAAATTAAGGCACATAACCACTATGTAAATGAGGATTAATTGAGTTTAGGGATTCTATTTGAACTCTACAAATTGATCCAGTGTGGTTTTGAATTACCGGATAAGTTTGCTCTCTCACAGTTCACACAATTCCCGACCTCGCGTGTTTTGTGTTAACTATTCAATTGCTTGCTTAGTTTCATTTAAATTAAAAACTCAATTAATGGATCATGTTTAGTGAATTACAGTAGATCATTGATTCAAAATAAATGAATGAAGAAGGTGAGAGGTAGACCGATTACTAAAAAGAACTACTCTTCCATGGGCGGTGTAGTCATCGTGGAGACGATTTGCATAAGCAAAGGATTGAAAGGGTATAACCCAATATTGTCTCCACTCTTGATTCCAACCCAAAGAGGAAGATTAATAGAAGAAGAAATTTAAACAAAACAGAAGTAAAGAGAAGAAATAAAAGAATAACAATGAAGTTTATTACACAAATGAAAACATTACAAAATGAAGAAGAGAAGGAGGCTTCGATGAGGGGATCCTTGCTTCAAGAGCTACCCCTCTTACAATGGTTGGAGAATTTGGGTGAAACAAATTCTCCTCTTCCTCCAATATCCCATTTCACGTCCCTAAACCCTACAAATGAGAAAAACTCTAATTTATAGAGGGGAGGGGAGGAGAGGTTACAAGTGGATTCAAGTGTGAATGTGGAAATTCGGCCAAATATTTTAATAACCATTTCACCGCCAATTTGACCGCCAAAACGCGTGAATTGGCCGGCCTTCCAGAAGGATAAAAAGTGAGGATATGGGTCCTATACCTCCTCTCCAACTTTAGGCTCAATACAAGCCCATATGTAGGAGTTATGGCCGCAATACAGAAGCTTATCCATTCTGGCGAGTCCAGCCCAGCTTTGACTTTATGGCCCAATTAATCTATTAAAATGCATTCTTTTGATCTAGTGTCCTGAATAAAAGTTGTATATAATTAAGTTAGGAACACGTTTGAAAAATGTCAAATTCAAATAATAAATATAAAAATATTTATCTTCGAAATACTACAGTGAACTATAAAGGGTAAAACTGGAATTTTCATCAAATATTCAAATGAATGATCTAATCCCAAATATTTTATAAATAAACATATTTAACACAATTTGAGGAAATTATATCATATATTATCAATAAAATATTCAATAAAATAGTGTTTTATCAACTCCCCCACACTTACCCTTTTGCACACCTGGGCAAAACCTCATATCAAGTAAACATCAATATCAAATCAAAACCAATTTTAAAACACATATCCTTAAGATCAATCAATTTCACACCAAGAATAAAAATATATAATGACTCATAAAAAACAATATTTCAAGTTATCCATTTATATCATTTAATATATTTCCACTTCATTTATCCGCCCATGCACAAAACACTTACCTCGCTTGAATTTTCTCTCATCACTCAAATATCAATTTTTTTGCAATGTCTTTCTCATCCAAACTCATATAAGGGTCACCATAGGCTTGATATATTCCTACATCGCTACCCGATGTGAGTCAAGGACATATGTTTATCATGAGGACTTTTCAGGGTTGTTTTTTGGCTTTCGGTTGGTAGGATTAAGATGTGAAAAACTCTGAGGCTGAATGAGGAGGGCTTGACTCTTTTGAAGCAAAATTGCATTAATCTAATTTTCACTTAAATATGGTCTTCTCTTAAATCCCCATAGTATCAATTCAACTCCATCATCATGAAAAGTCTTTAAAGGTTTACACCATTCATCATTTTAGCATCAAAAATTTCAGTCATCTCAAACATGATTTTCTTGACATCTCCAGATGGGCACAGCTTTCCACCTCGATTAGAAGCTCCAGAAAAGGCACAGCTTCACTTGTCATGAAAGCTCCAGAAAAGGCACAGCTTTCAATATAATGACTTTCTTAAGAAGCAAACAAATCTCTTCATAATTTAATTTTCCACCCAAAGTATCACAGAATGTGGTGGCAAAACACAAGACAACTCCCGCCACACTTAAGCTCAACTAGATTATGCAATTTCACGTCAAGAGTTTGTTGGATAAGGAAAATTGGCTTGTAATGTGGCTAACCTAACAGGATGTGCATGGCTTCTAAGGGCTACAAGGATTAAATATTCATGGTAGGCCATTATAAAAAAGTATTCTTTGAAATAGGGGCTTTAAAACCAAACAAATTCCTCAATCATTTAAACATAATTACCTCAAACCCTCAAGTTTTGACAGGAATAGATCAAATTCTGGTTAAATCAAGTATGGTTTGGTTATCTCAAGAAGTTAGGTGAATGTAAAGAATATGAAAATAATGGTTTAGAAGCCTCACAGGAAAGTGATTTCAAATATAAAGACATTGAGATTGGCATGGGATTCAAAATTCAGCGTACTTTTCATGAAATTACTAAATATTTAAACTTGAAACAAAGTCATTTCAGCATTCATTTAAGCTTATTTTCAAGAGGTAAATTGTTTCACTTATTGATATGGATTTAAAAATGGTGATGAGAATCATTTCAGCCCAAAAGTTTCAAAAAACACACAGAAAATTGTAAAATAAACATACAAAATTTGAAAAACACACAATGTTTTTTTTGGTTTTTTTTTAACAGAAAAGCAATTGAAATTACTAAACTAAAAGGTTCCCTCCCCCACACTTAAAATTTTTCATTTTCCTCAATGTGAACCTATGAGACGATATATGCACATGAAATGAAGAATTTTTAAATAGGACAAATAATATAAAAGTGAAAGGGTTAGGAACAGCCTGATGTGCTCAAGTGATGATGGGGTCATGCAGTGTGATAAAATCCACTGCATCAGTAGAAAGTCCCTCAATGTATCTCTTCAAACGTTGCCCATTGACTGTAAAGCTCCTTCCAGTGTCCTCTTGTGTGATCTCCACTTCACCATAAGGAAAAACATTAGTCACAACATAAGGACCTAACCATCTGGAACGCAACTTACCAGGCATCAGCTTCAGTCGTGAACTGTAGAGAAGAACTTTCTCTCCAACATGAAACTCCCTTTATTGGATCATTTTGTCCTGAGCTACTTTTGATCTTTCCTTGTAGAGCCTTGAGTTCTCATATGATGATAATCTAATCTCCTCAAGCTCTTGAATTTGCATCTTCCTTTGGATTCCAGCTTGGGCCAAATCCATGTTGCATTTCTTTATAGCCCAATAATCTCGATGCTCGACTTCCACTTGGAGATGAAATGCTTTCCCAAAAACAATCTGAAATGGGGACATACCAATGGGGTCTTGTATGCTGTTCTATAAGCCCACAATGCATCATCCAAGTGCTTGCTCCAATCCTTCCTATTTGGTTGCACGGTTTTCTACAAGATTTGTTTCAACTCACAATTTGAATCCTCATCATGGCCATTTGTTTGGGGGTGGTATGGTGTTGATGTTTTGTGTGTCACCCCATACTTTTGAAGGAGGGAAGAAAAATTCCTATTGCAAAAGTGTGTCCCTTGGTCACTGATGATGGCCTTTGGTACTCCAAACCTGCTGAAAATTTGAGCATTGACAAAATCCACTACAACATGAGAATCATCAGTCCTGGTGGCCTTGGCCTCCACCCATTTACTCACATAATCAACAACAACCAAAATATACAAAAATCTAAATGAACTAGGAAAAGGACCCATAAAATCAATTCCCCATACATCAAAAATCTCACAGAATAGTATGGGTTGTTGGGGAATCTCATGTCTCCTAGAAATGTTCCCAGTGTGTTGGCAATGAGAGCATGACTTACAAAACACATGGGCATCATGGAATAAACTAGGCCAATACAATCTAGAGTCTAAGACTTTCCTAGCTATACATTGAGGTCCAAAGTGTCCACCACAGGCAAGTGTATGACAGAAATGTAGGACAGACTCAAACTCATGATCAGGATCACACCTCCTAATTACTTGGTCACTGCACATTTTCCAGAGTTAAGGATCATCCCAAAGATAAAACCTAGACTCACTTTTCAATTTTTGGACTTGATGTTTCTTTAAATTTGCAGGGATTTTAGAAGCAACGAGGTAGTTAACTAAATCAGAATACCAAGGATGTGTACCTAAGATGGTATAGAGACGCTCATCAGGGAAAGTGTCCCGAAGTGGTACCTGATCCAAGGTGTCATCCTTTAGTGTGTGAGTAAGCCTACTCATGTGGTCCTCCACCATGTTTTCTGACCCCTTTTTGTCCTTTATCTCGATGTCAAACTCTTGAAGAAGGATCATCCAACGGATAAGTCATGGCTTTGCATATGGCTTCTTCAGGAGGTACCTCAAAGCTGCATGGTCAGAAAAAACAACTACTTTAGAGCCCAATAAATATGAACGGAATTTATCTAAAGAAAATTTGACAGCAAGAAACTCCTTTTCCGTCGTTGTGTAGTTTGATTGGGCTGAATCCAGTGTCCTCGATGCATAAGTGATCACATGTGAACGTCCCTCCACCCTCTGAGATAAGACAGCTCCAACCGCGAAGTTGGAGGCGTCACACATAAGCTCAAATGGAAGGTCCCACCATGGGGGCTGTATGATTGGTGGAGTGGTCAGACACTTCTTCAGCTCATCAAATGATACCCTGCATGAATCATCAAAATTGAAGTCAATATCTTTTTGAAGCAATCAAGATAAGGGTAGAGCGATCTTACTAAAATCTCTGATGAAGCGTCGATAAAATCCAGCATGCCCAAGGAATGATCGAACATCGCGAACACATGTAGGATATGGGAGGGATGAAATAATATCTACCTTAGATTTATCAACTTCAATACCATGTTGTGAGACTATATGACCTAAGACAATTCCCTTTTCGACCATGAAATGTCATTTTTCAAAATTTAAGACCAGATTCTTCTCAATACAACGATGCAACACATCACCCAAACTAGAGAGACATTCATCAAATGAGGACCCATAAACTGTAAAATCATCCATTAATACCTCTATGCAGGTCTCAATGAAATCTGATAAAATACCCACCATGCATCTCTGGAAGGTACCTGGGGCATTGCAAAGTCCAAATGGCATCCTTCGGTAAGCAAAGGTACCGAATGGGCAGGTGAATATTGTCTTCTCCTGGTCCTCTGCTGCAATGGGAACCTGAAAATAGCCAGAAAATCCATCCAAGAAATAATAGTGTGTTTCCCAGCTAGTCTCTCAAGCATCTGGTCAATGAATAGAAGTGGGAAATGGTCCTTACGAGTGGATTGATTTAGTTTCCTATAATCGATACACACTCGCCAACTGTTTTGTACTCTCACAGGAACTAAATCATCATTTTCATTTTTTATAACAGTGAAACCAGTTTTCTTTGGTACAACTTGAACAGGGCTAACCCATTGTGAGTCAGAAATAGGGTAAATGATACCCGCCTCAAGTAATTTTTCAACTTCTTTCTTAACAACTTCTAGGATGGTGGGATTAAGTCTCCTTTGTGGCTGTCTCACCGGTTTAGCCCCATCCTCCAAGAGAATCCTATGCATGAAAATGGAGGGGCTAATACCTGATATGTCTGCCAATGTCCAACCAATTTCCCTAATGTTATCTCTCAAAATATTCAAATGTTTTTCTTCATGTTCAAAAGAGATATTGTTAGCAATTATGACAGGTAATCTATCACTACTGAGCAAGTATGCATATTTGAGATTTGGGGGCAATGGCTTGAGTTCCAATGTAGGTGGGTGATGTATGGATGGAGAAATTGATGCAACAGACATATCTGCACAATGAACATCAGTATCAGAATAAAAATCATCACAATCAGAGAATAAAGCACCAAATCCATCAGCATACTCAATAGCCATGTCATAATCCGAGTTCACATGATCAAAATCAGAATATGATTCCATTTCAAAATCAAATCTTAGAGAGTCTTTTTCCTTAAAAATGGGTGTAGAAGTATTCTTAGACATCAAAATAGAACCAATACTCATAATCTCCCTAAGCATAGGAAAATCCAATTCCATGATGTTTTTACTTGGTGGTTCAAAATGGGAGATAACAAAAGCAGAATGGTCCTCTGAGGGGTACTTCATGAAATCCATAACTTTAAATATCAAAACTTCATCTCCGAACTCTATGGAAAGTGTACCCTCATTGACATTTATGATAGTTTTTGCAGTTTTGAGGAAGGGTCTACCTAAGATAATGGGGGCATGAGAACTTACTTGATCATCCTCCATGTTAAGAACATAGAAGTCTGCTGGAAAGATCATGTCTCTTACCCGAACAAGTACATCCTCAAGAACTCCCTCTGGATATACCGTAGCTCTATTCGCCAATTGCACCACTAATCTTGTTGGCTTCAACTCACCAACCTGCAAGGAAGAGAATACAGAGTGATGCATCACATTTATTGAAGCTCCTAAATCACAAAGATCATCAGAGAAGTGCAACTCCCCTATGGTACATGGGATGGTGAATGTCTCGGGATCCTTGCACTTTGTTGTCATTGCTAGAGTTGGTGTAATGAGTTCTGAGACATTCCTTCCAAGTTTGATACTCTCATTTCCCTTGAGCCCTCTTCGATTGGTACAAAGTTCTTTTAAGAATTTTGCATACCTTGGAATTTGATTAATGGCTTCAAGTAGAGGAATGTTGATCTCCACACGCTTGAATGTGTCCAAAACCTCCTTTTGCATTGCTTATTCAGCCATCTTCTTGGTTTGAACAACCCTATTTGGAAAAGTAAGGTGTTTAGGAGGTACATCATCAATCTTTTTCTTACCTTTATCTTTCTCCTTGGATTGCTCATCAGTTGGTATGGAATGCGGCTTCTCTAGAGTAGAGGTGAATCCCGGTGGAATGGTAGGTCCAGATGTATCATTCATTTGATTCCCACTTCTCAATGTGATGGCACTAACATTCCCCTTTGGATTTGGAGTGGGTTGGGAAGGTAGATTTCCAGAATTCTTACTCACAAATTCATGGAGGGTGGTGGCAATCTGACTCATTTGAGTCTTCAACTCTCTCAGCTCCGAACCTTGACTCTTCAGCTCATTCTGTTGATTAAGAACAATTTGTTTCATAAGATCATCAGTGTTAGATTCTACCTTCTATTGGATATTCCCTTGTTGCTGACTCATTGATGTTTGAGCTTCGAATCTCTTTTGGGGTTGTTGGAAACCCTGTTGGTAAGGTGGAGGCTGCTGGAAGTTTGGTTGAAAAGGGGGCCTTTGTTGTTGTCCAGAGCCATACCTCATGTCTGACTGATCCTTCCACCCTTGGTTTTATACTGTATAAAACTTCTTTGGGGCATATGGTTGTTGTTGTTTCTGCTGAAATGGTCTCCCAGGGAACACTGCTGCACAATCTTCTGTCTCTTATAGTTGTGGGAAACATTCAGTTGGGTGGCTTGTCTCAGTGCAAATGCCACATGGCATTGAAGGAGGGGGTTGGGATGTCTTTTGTGCCAATGAAATCTTCCTCACCATAGTTGTCAATTCTTCTAACTTAGTATCTATCAAATGACTTTCAAGAGAAGAAGGGCTTACTTGATGTACTCCTCGAACATGTGGTGTACCTATATCACCGAATTGTTGAGTGTTTTGGGCCATTTTGTCGATCAATGCTCGTGCAGCTACGGGTGTCTTGTCCACCAATGCTCCACCAGCTGCAGCATCCACCATGCTCCTCTCCATGGGTGTGAGTCCTTCATAGAAGTACTGAATGAGGAGTTGCTCGCCGATTTGGTGATGTGGACAGCTTGCACACAGCTTTTTGAATCTCTCCCAATACTCATACATTGACTCCCCTTGTGCCTGCTTGATCCCTGAAATCTCATTTCAAATGGATGTGGTCCTTGATGCCGGAAAAAATCTCTGCAAGAAAAGACGTTTCAAATTGTTCCAACAAGTTACATCTTCGCGTTGTAAATAATACATCCAGTCTTTTGCAGCTCCATCAAGTGAGAATGGGAATGCTCTTAATTTGATTTGATCTTTTGAAACATTTCTTGGTTTAAGGGTTGATAAAACCACATTAAATTCTTTCAAATGTTTATTAGGATCCTCACCAGAGAGTCCATGAAACTTTGGAAGTAAGTGAATTAACCAAGATTTTAGTTCAAATTCTGATTCGAGATTTGGGTATGCAATACAATTTGGTTGATAGTTAACATTAGGTGCAGCCAATTCTCGAATGGTTCTATTAAGTTCATTTCCATTGTTTCTAGCCATTGGTTCCTATTTTATGTTTGAATTTGAATTGCTTCCAATTTCAATGTTTCCAGAAGAGAGGAATTCACCAACTGGTTGAATATTGAAACTTCCCGTAGACTAAGAATTTCTGATTCGATCCCTAAGGCTACGTTCAATCTCAGGGTCAATATCTAAGAGATATTCGGGATTAGTTAATGTCATAGATCAAATAAAATTGAAAAGAAAGAAAGTGGACCATAGTAAAATAAAAATGAGAAGTTTGAGTTGATGGTCCAAAAATAAGTAGAAGAAAATAAAAGAAGAGGAAGAAAAATCAGATTGGGTACAGAAGGAAGAAAGAAGAGAGGAAGAGAATAAAATGTAAAATAAAATAAATACCTATAATTGGATGAAATAATTACTTGCCTACCCATAAACGGCGCCAATTTGATAGAGAAAAACTCTAATTTATAGAGGGGAGGGGAGGAGAGGTTACAAGTGGTTTCAAGTGTGAATGTGGAAATTCGGCCAAATATTTTAATAAACATTTCACCGCCAATTTGACCACCAAAACACGTGAATTGGCAGGCCTTCCAGAAGGATCAAATTTTAGGATATGGGTCCTATATCTCCTCTCCAACTTTGGGCTCAATAAAAGTCCATGTGTAGGAGTTATGGCCGCAATACAAGAGCTTATCCATTCTGGCGAGTCCATCCCATCTTTGACTTGATGGCCCAATTCCTCTATTAAAATGAATTCTTTTGATCTAGTGTCATGAATAAAAGTTGTAGATAATTAAGTTAGGAACACTTTTAAAAACTTTCAAATTCAAATAATATATAAAAAAATATTTCTTATCGAAATACTACAGTGAACTATAAAGGGTAAAACTGGAATTTTCATCAAATATTCAAATGAATGATCTAATCCCAAATATTTTATAAATAAACATATTTAACACAATGTGAGGAAATTATATCATATATTATCAATAAAATATTCAATAAAATAGTGTTTTATCAAGCTTTTTTTTAAGAGATAATAACTATCAAAAGATTGATACTTGTTTATGTCAGGTTTAATTGTAAAATTATTTCCAATGAACAACATTGTATTAAATGGTAGAAATATATTCTAAATATAATTTAAAACCACTCAAATTCATAATTTATCACTATTAATTATTTTTATTAAAAAAGTTGTTTTTAATTAAAATTTAGTAATTTTCACTATTCATCAAAATATTAAAGTTATCCGAAAAGTACCAAAATTTCACCTTAGGCTAAATTTGATATTCCGAATCCAAAAATGAAGTCCATTTTAAAAAATAAAATATATATAATTTCAAAAAGTAGGTATTACTATTCATAATGGCTAGTTTGATTGGTTATGGTGTGTTATCACTCTGTGTTGCGTACAACACACGCTATCACATTATTCAAAGAGAAGCGTATCGTGGAAGCTTGGTGTGTTACAACGATAATATGCATTGTTCAACCATAGTTGAAATGTAGATTCAAGTCATGTATCAATATGATGATTTTGACAAGGAAATCAATATAAAGTTTATAATAAATATCTAAAAACCATGAAGAGAAGAATTTGACCTTTCCTTTATGCTCAAAGTGAGGGAAAAAGCATGGGGTAATTTTCTAAAAGGGTATAATAAATTTTTTAATTGTGGAAAAGAATTCCATCATGAATTTTATTTCCAAAGTAATAGGAAGAAATTAGATAATGGTGAGAATGTAGAAAAAACAGTATAGAATGTACCTCTCATGATTCAGTGATACAAGTATAAGAAGAATAAGGAATTATTCTAACAACCAACAAAACCCAAGGCCTTGTGATTATTAATTATTTCATCAACCTCTTAAGCTATGGTACAAGGAAAATTGTATGAAATAGTTATTTCCTATGAGGGGTTAAATAATTACATGGTAAAAGGTACACTTACTATCTACTCTAGAACTTCTAATGTATTATTTGATTCTGGATCTACCCACTCTTTCATATCTAAATAATTTTCTAAGCATGTTAGGATTCCACAAAAACAATTTTTTGAGGAATTAGTATTGAAAAAACATAATGGTATGATGATTACATCATGATTATACGATTCCCCTCTATTTTATGTATGTGGAAATGTGCTTTTTGAAAATCTTGTCATTCTTCATTTGGTTGAATTTTATGTCATATTATTCCTAGATTGAATTTATCTTCATAAATACAACATCGATTGTCAAGTAAGGGAAGTTAAATTTGATATTTCAAACCCTCATATGATCATCCATCAATTTGTTAATAATCCTGAACCTCCTATGGAAATTACATCCAGTGTATGGGTCTTAATTCACATTCAAAATGGTTTTTTATCTCAAATGGTTATGGAGAAAAGAGACATCGATGATATGACTATTGTTAGATAATTTGTGGATGTATTTCCAAAAGATTTTTCTAGCCTTCCACCAAAAAAATAAGTTGAGTTCTCAATATAACTCATACCTAGTTCCACACTAATTTCAGAGACTCTCTATAGAATAGATCTGATTGGTTTGTAGGAATTAAAGAAGAAACTCTAAGAATACCTTGATAAGGGATTCATTCATCCATTTTTATCACCTTGGGGTGCACCTATACTTTTTCAGAAAAATAATAATAGATCAATGTGACTCTACATTGATTGTCGGTAATTGAACAAGATCATGACCAAGAACAAATACCCTCTCTCTCGTATTGATAACTCCTTTTATCAACTGCACAGAATTCATTACTTTTCCATGATTGACATTCATTTAGGATATTAATAATTGATGGATGATAAGGGGGATTTACACAAGATGGAATTAAATACAACATATGGATAGTGGGAATATATAGTGATGCCTTTTGTTCTTACTTATTCCCCTGTTATATTCATGGATTTGATGAATACTATCATTAGAGATCACCTAAACTCGTTTGTGGTGGTCTTTATAGATTATATTCTTATCTATTAAATGATAAAGGAAGAGCCTGAATATACCTTGAGAATTTTACTAAAGACATAAAAAAGGATAAACTATATGAGAAACTTATAATGGGTGAATTTTGGCTACAAAAGGTTTCATTTTTGGGTCACATAATCTCAAGAGACTGTATATTAGTAGATCCATTAAAGACGGAGGCTATTGAATGCTGGCATAGACCAACCACGGTTACTGAGATATGTATATTTCATGGTTTAACTGTATATTATTGATAGTTTTTTGAGACTTTATCAAGAATATCTAATCCTCTAACCATGTTAACTCAGACGGATTCTAAGTTTCTCTGGACAGATCAATGTGAGGAAATTTTCAAGGAAATGAAGAGAATATTAGTCAGCGAACATGTTCATAGATTACACTATAGTGGAGAAAGATTTTTATTATTTAGTGATGCATCCAAGAAGTTATTGGTATGTGTTCTTATACAGAATAACATATTTATTGTGTATTCTTCGTGATAGTAAAAGATTCATGAGTAAAATTACCCAAATCATGATGTGGATTTAATAGTGGTATTGTTTGCATCAAATATATGGATAAATTGTCTTTATGGGGAAAATATTGATATATATATATATATATATTCATCATAAAAGTTTAAAATATATATTCACACATAAGTAGTTGAACATGTTCCAGAGAATGAGGTCAAATTTGATAAAGGATTATTACTACTCAATACATTGCCACCATGGGAAAGTGAACTAGGTGCCGAATTCTTTGAGTAGAAAGGATCACGCTAGCTTATCCATGATGAGGATCACAAAAGATTCAATATTTTCTGATTCTAAAAGGATGGATCTAGAATTCCTGACAGAAGGGGAAAATATTATCTTTTTCAAAGGAATGTTCAACCCTCTATCTAAGTAATGATTAAGGAGGATTGGAAGGAATATTTAGAGATTCAAAATAAAGTTAGAAATTTTCCTGAGTCTAACCTTGATCAGGATGGAATGATATGGTTTAGGAAATGTAGATGTGTTCCTTCCATACCAGATTTAAAGAAAGATATATTAGAGGATTCTCATAGTTCATCATTATCTAATAATCTATGGAGTATGGATATGTATAGGGACTTGAAAGAATACTTCTAGTGGGATGAAATAAAGAGGGATATCACAGATCTTGTATCTCTATGCTTGGTATGCCAACAAGTTAAGGCTGAAAGACAAAAGTCAAAGGGATTTTTCATCCATTACCCATACCATAATGGAAATGGGAAAATATCACTATGGATTTTTTGTTTGACTACCCAAAACCTCTAGAGGGTTTAATTATATATGGTTCGTAGTAGATCATATTACTATGTCAGTGCACTTCATTATTATTAGAGAATACTTACCTATGGATCATCTTTTTTGGATATACATTAATGAAGTGGTAAGGTTTCATGGGGTACCAGATTCTATTATATCGAATCAGGATATGAGGTTTACCTTTAAATTTTGGTGAAGTATTCAGATGAAACTTGATATTGAATTTATTTTTGGTATTGTTTTTCATCTTTATATAGATGGTTAGTTTGAAAGAAAAATCACAACCCTAGAGGATATGTTGAGATCTTGTTCTTTGGATTTAAAAGGTACTTGGGATCGACACCTTCCTCTAGTTCGGTTTTCGTAAAACCATATCTTTCACTCATGAATTAAAATGGAACCTTATGAAGACCTATATGGAAAGAAATTTAGAGCTCTAACATGTCGGGATGATTTTGGAGAAAGAAATATTTTGGGACCAGATATCGCTGATGAAATGGAAAAGTCAGAACTATTCAGAAGAATATCAAGGCATCTCAAAGTTGGTAGAAAAATTAGGCATATAACCAATGGCGTGATATAGAATATGAATTTGGTGATAAGGTGTTTCTACAAATCACTCATTATAATAAGGTTATGAGGTTCAAAATTAAAGGTAAAACAAGCCAGGGGTATATCAGTCCTTTTGAGATTCATGATCATATCAAGACGGTAGCCTATTGCTTGGAACTTCTTAAAAATATATCTCAAGTCCATGATGCGTTCCATGTATCTCTCTGGAGTAAGTAAATATGTAACACACCACATGTACTGAGCTCATAGGTCATACCACTAGAGGAGGATATTTCTTACAAGGAACAATCAGTTAATATTCTAGATCGATAAAAACAATTCTACAAAACAAAACCACTTACCCAGTCAATTTTTTGTGTAAAAATCGCCAGTTAGAAGAATCTACATTAGAAATTTAGGATATAATAAAGCAATATTATCCTAGTTTTTTACCCAATTGATGAATTTTGTGGGTGAAATTCATTTTAAGGTTGTTAGAATGTAACACCACTAGTTTTAATAGACTATTCTTTCTAAAATAAATTAATTTTCATTTAATTATTTTATTTCACTATTTCAAACATTAATTTCACACTATATCGACTTTTATTATGCTATATGAAACACTTACATGGCATACGTTACACGCTACACCGAGTTTCTATGAAACATTATTTTAATTTGTATAATTATTTAAATGAGATAATTATATCCTAGCCATTAAAATTAGTTATATGAATAGTAATAAATACTATGAAAATATTTTTTATAGTGTTTTTATATAAATAAAATTTATTGATAATTAAATATATAATATTTCCTAAAGTCTTTGTTTGTTTATCAACACTGTTTTTTCAAATGAATTTCTTTTCATGTCCTTCTGTGAAAAATAATAAAATAAATTTTAGAAAAATTTATAAATTTAAGTTCTTAAAATAAACTTCATTTTTGAATTTAGAATTTCTATTTTAGTTAAGAGTTAATTTTTGGGATTTTTCTGAGAAACATCATTTTTGGGTGAATAGTGGAAAATGCTAAATTTTAATTCAAAAAGGATTTTTCATCTAATTTATTTATAATGTATAATTATTTATTTAATTTATTTAAAAGTATAATTAGATAAATATTTTATTAATGACTCCAATGTAGGTCATTAGAATAAATTTCACTATAAAATTTGGTGTAAAAACATATCAATCTTTTATATGTTTTTACTTTAAATACCCACAGTGTTGTCCCATCAATGGGATTAGATTTAAATTAATTTGTACCACTTTTGTGATTAAAATTTAGAAAAAATGATTCTATATTTTTAATAATAATAATTCATACTGTCTAATAATTTCAAATTAGTTATAAACTAAAAATATTTTTGAATGTAGTTAAAATTAATTATAGTGATTAAGGTAAAATTAAGCTTAAGAAGGGAATAAACCTTAATCATAACGGCCGAAATGACCTATCCAATTGTCTGAAACCCATTTTATAACCATATTTCATCCATAAACCATCCATTATTGATTTTATTTTGTTTTTTGTGGCTTTTATAAGGTAAAAACGTGGGTGCACCAAACTTTTTTAAAAAAATGTCATGTGTGTCATTTCCCTTCCTTAAAAAAGGATAACTCCTCTCCCAATTATTAACACCTCTCAAACCACTAGGGTTTGGATAATATAATATTAATAAAATTCTTAAAACTCATAAATTATTCCTTTAATCCTCACTTTTGTTAGAAATCCTTCTAATTAATCCATTTTGTGCAAACCAAAAGGATTTACCCGATTAAGATGTAACACCCACCGTCATGCTCCTTTATTTAATTTTATTTCTCTACAACCTAAAATATCATTATTATATTCTTATAAATAAAATTATCCTAAATATAATTATATTTTTTTATTCTGAGGTTTATACCTACACTTACACACACTTTCATCTAATGGGTAACGAACATACTGATTACATGTACGACGAAATACTGCCTCACGAAATGATGATTGTTCATTTTTAATTTACCATATATCATGGTATAAATTTTGATGGAAAATATATTTATATATTTTATATATTATATTTTTTATGTATTTAAGTACAAAACATATCTTTATACATCATATTAGGTGTAAATAAAATAATTTCATTAGAGCATGTGTGGACTACCACTATCTCAAAGAGATGTGATTCATTGACACACAACATGGAATATATTAAGGATGTTTTTAATAAATTTATATAATGTATATGAAATAAAAATTATCATGAATTATATTATATATATATATATATCATTTTCTTTCTTTATATCAATATGATAATAAAACAGAAATAGTGTTCATGCGTACATACGGCCTACCGTCTCCATGAATTGTCTATTCCATTTCATACTTCTATATTATATATATTATTATAATACACATATGAGAAATATAAATGATATTTTTATCATGTTTTAAATTCTATAAATATTGATATAAGTAGAAGGACCAAAGATATAACATGTTAAGACACATGTGATGAACAAAGCAGATATTACCAGAAGTGAACCCTTAATATAGAATTATAAACAAATGAGTAATATAATTCCTTAATAAAAATATATATTGTATTAAATATAATAATATGATTATTTTATAGATTTATAATAAACATATATTTATTATATAGGAATTTTTTATAACTATAAAGAGATTCAAGACATAATGTAAGGGAATTTCATCTCAATTTTTATATCCATTAGATAAATTTTGCTTTACCACTATGTTATTTTTTGTGGTATTTATACTTACCATTAATATATTATATGAATCATAACCATAAATTTATGGGTATTTACATATCCATTCTATGATCTTCCTTTCATGGCGTTTATAGTTAAAGAGTTACTGAATCGGTAACACAATTTTCTCTCAATTTTCCTTCTTTGAGACTCATGTTTTGTTGTGAACCTAAATTATTTTTTGTGGTGCATATAATTCCATTTTACATGTTATATAATTACTATACTTATATTAATGATATTTTAAAAATTATTTCATTTTATTTTCTTAAATTAATAATATGATCCAGAGTTACCATTTTGTAAGTGTTTGTTGAAAAAATCTCATCATTTATCAAAATTGTTTATCTTTATGCTTCCATTGATGGAATATTATGATCCATATCACAGGAAAACTCATTATGTTCCTTATAATATATTTATTAAATATATATCCATGTATTAGTACCATTTTTTCACTCTTTTTCACTTAAGATAATTAAGAAAAATATATTAAGAAAATCTGACTCTATTTCTCTCTTCATTCAGAAATATGTTTTATTTCAAAAATGTTTTAAAAAATGTTTTCAAATTATTCTTTGAGATAATTTTCAAGGAAAAAGTATTTTATAAAGGTTTTATAATTTAAAATGATTCCATTATATGTTTTCAAATATATTTTTAAAGAAAATGTTTTTCAAAAAAAAGTATGTTTTAAAAATTATTTTCCAAAGAAGAAAGGATATTTCCCCCAAGAAATACTTTTAACAGATATTTAAAAAAATACTTCCCCTATAAGATCATAATGGTAGGTTTTACTCGTTCCCTTACGGAGAAATTATTTAATGTTTCCATTCATATTATTTCTGTAAATTTTTTATGTTTTGATGGTATGATTTCTGTGATACTTTTTCCTCTTTTATAGGTTATATTATTTTGAAACCTGATTATTTTCAAGGTTTAGGATTTTTATGAAATTATTATGATACATTTATCGTATTTCATAGGTAATGATATGATTGCATGTTTATGATACCCATTTCATTCTATGGGTTATGACTTGGTTTTTTATGATCTTCTGTAACATGTGTGAATGATTTTATTATGAGATGGGTGGGACCTATATCTACCATTAGAGCATTAGGTAAAGAATTATATCTTATGAGATAGACTAATATGGTCTTGGGGGGGGAACCTTGACTAATAAGATGGCCATGGTATTAAATCATGACTAAAAAAATTGTATGAGGGGTGATCTCATACTACTAAGATGGAAATGGGTGTGAACGGTCACTATTAAGATAGTATGGGGAGTGAACCCATACTACTAAGATGGCCTTAGTAGTCATGACTTTACTTCAATAGAAAAAAAATATTCCTATTTCTCTGCTAAAATTGTATGTCTTATTCCTATGTTATGCTTTCATAGCTTATGTTCTTTATTTCCTTATGATTCATGGCTTATAAACTTCCAATATTTATTCCATGATTTCTGTTTATGATCCTTGATATGAAGGGTGTGATCTTTTATTTTCATGATCATGATCACATAACCCTTTGATCATGTTAATTCTTACATTTCTCCCTTTCTACCCTAACTGAGCATATTATCTCACCGATATTTATGTTTCCTTTCCCATGGTAAGAATATATTTATTATCTTTGATGTGTCTAATAAGGTTTATAGTCAATAAGAACCAAGTGGTACATAATATAGCTCACTTATATACCAGTGTTTATGTTTCCTTTTCTCCAAAGGCACTAGAATAATACAATCTATGGGAATCTATCTGTATAATGTTTTAAGTATTCAAAAAAGGTTATTAAATGATAATGTATGAAAAGAGAGGGTATCTATAGTGTATGTACAGAGACTTTGGGGGAGATTTCAACTTGATCCTTCTTAGACAAGGGAGCCAAAGGAGTATAGGGCCTACCATGAATGGCTTTGAAGAAGGCCTAATGAGTGGCCTGTATAGGATGAAGGGTCAGGTGAACCAAGGAGGATCGTGTAGGAGGTGCTCTTCATAGGTTGGCCTGGGCGAACTGGTGGAACATTAGGTAAAAGACCACCTGGGAAACTACACTTCAAAGAGATATTTCTCAATCCTTCAAGGGTCTCCACAAGGGTTCCCTATGGTGGATCAGGTAGGTCCCTTGTTAATGAAAGGGACCTCATTCTAGTTTTCATTAATCATGAGTTGAGTGAATTCCTCCCATAGGTATTTATTATTTATAAAACCTTGTTGGAATTTAATATCACTATCCCTCTTTAATCCCATCTTATTATGATTTAAAAATCTACATAGAATGTTTCAGTGGGGTTCAGCGAAGGACTAGGGTGAGCAGAGCTACAGTTGGCCTTCCAGATTTCCTTCGTACAGATGAAGAAACCATGTTCCTATTTATATTAAAATATAGGACCATGGTTAAAAGATTTATCTCACTCAGGTGTGTCTCTTAGATGTCTCACATAGGCTCTCACTCGGTTTAATTGTGCAAGCTACCGTGCAGGTGCCCTGAGAGATTGTGATGCATTAGGGTACTTGGGTGAACATCCTTTGGGGACTTTTCTATAATTTCCCTTCTTCATTTATCCTCTCCTCTTCTCCCTAATATATTTACATTTTTTCCCATTTTCATCCATGTGAAAAAATGGAGGGTCAGTAAAATCTCCCCCTCAGTATTGGGTCTGATCAAAAGAAGAGGGTCTTATCCTAAGGTAAAGGTATAAAAAGGGTGGATGGATCATGAAAGTAAGTTGTGTGTGTTTTCCATATAGATTGTTTGTTATTTTCATCCCTTTAGGCATAGCATATATGCAGTACATGCTGCGAGGCATCCCAATATATAAATAGGTTCCTTATTTTAATGAAATTTATCTCGGAACTGTAAATGTTTAGGACTCTCCATGTTAGTCTCCCGTACAAACCCTCCACTTAAGCTCTATTTAATGAATTCCTTGTTCAAGCTGACACAGTATGTATATGCATGTGTGACGCATATTCCATGGTGAGTGACTTGCACAGGGATCGTGAGTGATGCCCATGTGCAAGGCATTTATGCATGTCACCTGAGGGAGCCGCTTGTGTGAGTTCATGACTTTTCCAAATTTTCTCTATTTCTGCAATATTTCCCATGAAATGAACTTGTTGTTTACCAAAACATAGTAACTCTTTTTAGGTTCAATAGATTCTACAAATACAATAGTTTCTGAGGAACAAGTTTGTAATGTCCTGTAAATTAGGTATAATTTTTTTTAAAAATATGGAATTATTTTGAGACCGCAAAATCTGACGGCTTGCGATTCTGAGGCCCGGAGTGCCCAGAATGATCCGTCAAAGTTTTCTTAAGGTTTAATTAGCGTGCCTAATTAGTTTTCCTAAAAAAGTGTAATAAATCTAAAACATATTCTCAGATAAGAAATCTGAGGGCACCGTTGCGCTCATGATGGTGGGTTAACCCTAGGCGCGACTTAAGTTTAGTCGGTGCGGGCCTCTTGTGAGAAAACCCTAAAATGGCATGACCATAAATAAAATAATTAAACAAAGTTATTTTATTTTTCAAATTCTTATGACTCAAAAATTTTAATATGGATTAAAAATTTGATACCACCGCTGAACTCATAAGGTTATGATTTCTGTAGGCAGATACTAACATTGGCCGACGCGGCCCACCAGTGAAACATGGTTTTTGGACGTAAATAAATTAATTAAGTGAAACTTATTTTATTTTAAAATCCATAACTTTTAAATGGTAACTCAAATTGAAATATGAGTGTACCTTTGGGTTATTTGGGGTGTGTTTCACTTAGGCAAAGCCTAACCTCAATCGGCACAGGTTGAGGGTGACTATTAATATTTTTCCAAAAAAAAATTCGGGTATGTTCAGTAAACGCGTGAGTGGAGTTTTGTAACTTTTGAACCATTTCTCAGAATTAAAATTTGAGGACTCCGTTGAACTAGAAGCACCAATATTCTCTTAAAGATACCTTCACCTAAATGGTAGTAGGCCGAGGGTGGAAATTATTTTTTGGACTTTTTGTGGGTGTGTTAAAAGAATAAAAATAAAATAAAACATCTCTATTTTATTTTTCTTTGTGAAACCTCACATTTGAATTTAGTGGTAGGGACCACCAAACCCCTTGAACTCCCTCTTTAATGTGGAGTTAACCCTTGGTCTCCTCAAAATTATTGTGTCAACTTCAACTTAATTAATGAGCGGATCCTTAATTGTTTAATTAATAAACTTAACACATTATGTTTCCTCCTAATTTCATGTGGGAAAATTTGTGTTAGAAAATAAGATGAGTTTTGGGGAGAGCTTTTGAAGGATCACCTTATTCAATGAAGAAAACTCTCCAACGAATAGAATCCTCTAGTATCAGATAATGAGGACAACTCTTGATCCCAGGTCAGAGACATCTTGTGGGAGCGACGAACGTCGATGTCACCATCTCATCAACTTCATCTTCTTCCTCGCAACATCTATTAGAGGCGAACGAGGTAGGGAATTTATATATGATTGAATTTATTTATTGAATCTTCTAATTCTGGTTTCACAGTGATGATTTCCAAACTAACATGGCCAACGTCCCGCACATATACCTTTCCTCTTATCTTGCGTTCTTCACGGGTTCTTCATGCATTATTCGACGCCACTTATTTAATGATGCTAGAAAGATGAAGTATTGTTGATCACGACATATGGATGTGGATCCCATGACACAAGGATCATGAATTTTTGATTGTTTTATTTTTCATGCTTGGAACGATGATGTAGTCACTCATGGAAGAAGGCGGTGGTCGGCACACGGTCGGTCGTGAGGAAGGAAGGGTGGTGCGCGTCCATGCTTCTAGATGATGATGAGGCTCTGGCTCGTCAGCCGCAATAGGGTAGGGTGGCGGCCAGCATCTGGTCAGCCGCATGGTGGAGCGACGACCTACGTCCGCGCCCCCGGTGGAGTAGGAGGTCGTGACCGCTTCGCTGTGGTGGAGGTCGAAGAACGATTGACCATTCCGGCCACAGTGGAGTAGTGGAACGCAACCAAGCCTCTAGGAGAAGGACCAGCTGAAACACTAGTCATCCATTGCGGTTTTTCAGGACCCACTTGAGTCCCGCATTGACTTGGCAGCTCCTAAAGTTGTTGCCCCTTTGAAGTTCTGAATGGAAGGGGGTCTGCTCCCCCTTCGGCGCCATCTTGGGTGGACCGTGCCACCGGGCCACACCACCGGGTCGTGCCCAGCACGGGCTAGGCCACGTCCAGCGGCTCGAGACCACCACAGCCCAGTCTAACAGAGCCAGACTCGAATCGGTTTAGCCCAGGCCGGGTCGGTCCGACTGGGTCGGACCGAACTTGGGCTAATCCAAACCTAGTTTCGCATATTTTGTCGCAACATGAGAACCAGAAGTCCGTTTTCCAAAATGTCTACAGCACTGAAATCCTTAGATCGAGGTGGTCCTTTGGGTATACTCCACTTGAGTTTGGATAAATTTTGAGTATGTTCAGGTTAGATCAAACCACAAATCCAACCATGCCCTTAGAGCGGGAATACTAATAACTTATAGACAGGGCATCTGATTGATGCGTTGTCTATTGATTTGGATCCCTTATGATGTGACAGGCCTTTGGGATACTTCGTTTTGGGACTTTGGGGTGGTTGAGGTATGACTGATTTCTTAGGGAGCAGTTCTCCCAAGCGCGCTACGTATGGAACCCTGTGATTGGCTGAGACTTGATGACTGATGACCATTTTAACTCTGAGTGACTCAACAGGCTAAGTGGTGAGCGCCTTTATGTAATGCGGAAGCCCCATGGTGGGGAGAGCCTTTGTGTGATACGATAGACCCATGTTACTCCACAGGAGGAGTGCCTTAGAAATCCACGAGGTGGATCACCTATGTGTGACGCAGCAGACCCATAGTGGGGAGAACCTATGTGTGATGCAACAGACCCACCGTACTCGATAGGAAGAGTACCTCAGCAGTCCAAGGTTAGTGGGAAGTTCCTTTGTGTGATGTGGTAGGCCCACTGTACTTGTTAGAGGGGGATTTCTCCAGCAGCTGAGGTGTTCGTCATTGTGACTCGGAATGTTACATGTTATTATCCCTAGAGAATTATGTGGTTGGTTATCAGCATTCAAAGTGATCATATATGGGTCATATCCTCTATGGGTTAGTGCTCAGAGATCATGTATGGTTCAGTGCATGCCGATCATGTGTGGGTCAGATCCTGTGTGTTTCAGCGCTCAACAATCCTATGTGGGTCAGCGCATATCGATCCTATGTGGGCCAGATCCTGTGTGGGTCATTTCGGAGGTTAGTACCTATCGATCATGTGTGGATCAGACTTCGTATAATCAGCAGCAGTGCCTCTTGACGGAATAAGATGATCTAGATTTGTGACTAATCATTTTTACTTCTCTACTTCAATGAAAACCTAGTTTTAGCTGAGACTCCGTTTGAACTAAGACTGTTACCTTCGTGGTACTATCTTCGTGGTGATACATGTGTAGTACTTTTACCTTCGTTGTATTATCTTCATAGTGATAACTATGTGGTAATTTTACCTTTTTGGTACTATCTTCGTGGTGATAACTGTGTGGTAGTTTTACCTTCATGGTATTAACTTCACGGTGATACATGTGTGGTACTTTTACCTTCGTGGTACTATCTTCGTGGTGATACAAGTGTGGTACTTTTACCTTCGTTGTGTAACAATCGTAGTGTTACATGTGTGGTACTTTTACCTTCCTAGTGTTACCTTCATGGTGTTAGCTTTTTGGTATTCATCCCTCATGTATGAGATGTGTATATCTTGATAACTTAGGTGTATGTATGGGCATATAACTAAGTAGAGTTGATGTCTTGCATGGTGGTTTTTCTTTGTGGAACTTTAGGAGACCTACGGGGTCTCGGGGACACTACTGAGTATCATTATACTCACCCTTGCATGATATTCGCACATACCATGTTGTGTCTTGTGTAGATAATATACAACATTGATCGAGGCTAAGGGGGCAAGGACTGGATGGTACTCGGAGGCAGACCATTTGGAGTGACGTGACTCGGGGACTACTGGTCGTGAGGTGTACCTACCAATTAGGTAAGATCTGTGGTGGATGATCCAGGATTTGGATTTCCCTTTTTAGTTGTATTGTTACTTTTTATTTGTACTCGTACTTTTAGTTGGTCTTGTATTCTGGCCCCTTTACTTTCAGCACAATTTTTACTATAGAAGTTTACTTAGTGGTTGTTTCTTGTTGCATTCTACTCTATGTGTATGTATAGGTTTAAATACAATTCCTTCCCATTTTATGGATATGCCGTTACAGTGCTAGTAACCCGCCCATGACCTATGGAAGGCGGGCTTGGGGTTGTCACAACATGGGCCCTGGGGGACGGGTTGTGACAAAGTGGAATTAGAGGTCTTCGGTTCTATTAAAGAACTATAACTTAGATATTTTATGTAAAGAAATAGTGTTATGTGTTATGAGTGTGGTTTTCAGTTTGAGAATTCTAGCGATGGTGCGACGGCCGACGTATCCGTACACCAGGACCCTGAATTCTGATTTCTGACTCAGAAAACGAAAAAACCTATTGCGTGTGTTTTTGGAAAGTTTTTCATTTGATTTCCTTGGAGTCATATCACCGTGTATAATTTAATGACTGTGGTGAACCTATTACTTATCAAGATTCCGTTGCGTATATAGCCAGCTAGGATTTCCAAGAGAGTACACAATGACGGCCCACCGAGCGATGAGGCCTTAGTGCAGGGCCCTCTTACGGCATTAGAACCTTCGTGTGGTGTACCAGCAGCACCACTACCCATTGGACGAGCGTTTCCACCAGCCCCACCAGTAGAGGATTCACAATGACTGAGCTCATTGCATGAGTTCTAGAGGTAGAGACCTCTAAGGTTTTAAGGTGATACATATTCCTAGGAATTTGGGGACAGGCTGAAGGTTATGTCTAGAGTTTTCCGCCTAGTAGAGACATTGGTAGAGCATATGGTGATCTTAGCTTCCAGTCTTTTCGAATGAGTGACAATGAGGATGGTCCTCATAGTTATGAGGTTTCGGTACGTGGATCGTTTCCCGAGATAGTACCCCCAGGTAGTGTGTCAATTATATCATTGCTCGTTGGTCAGTTATTACAACCGTAGGTACCGATAGAGGAAATATTTACGCTCAATGCCTTACATGAGTTTCAGCATCAGATACCCCTTAGGTTCCAAAGTTAGCCTAACTCTCTGGAAGATGAGGACTAGCTTGAGGAGGTGGTTGAGAGTTCTCTAGAACTTTTACAGCTTCCACAGAAAGACATGTCGGTAGTTGGGTATTCATCAAGGCATAACAACAATTCCTGGTACTCGATGAATATGATACAATGAGTTATTTAGGTCTCAGACATCCGATCGAGGAGTCTTTAGGGACATCAGATCCAGTTCTATTTATCTATGCATTTCCACCTATGTTAGGGTGCTAGAGAGAACCTTTGTGGTTGAATGTCATTTGGATGAGTGGATACAACCAGTGAATGTTAGCAGTGGGAAAGAAGGAAACCGGCGCCGGTCTTATTGACATGGGTGTGTAAAAATGTTTCGGGAAGAAGAAATGTTAGGGACAGATGAATCTACAGTGCTATAGACATGGAAGCAGAGCTAGGAGAGCAGCATGAGGTGGTGTACATTTCGACATGTTACAACCACCCCCCTTTGTTGTCACTACGAGGCTCGGGGAGGAGGAGGATAGAGGAATGGAGTAGCTCCATATAGTCAAGGAGTGTGACCCATGGTCTCTAGGAATGATTTGATGAACGGTCTGTGTGTAATACTAGATGTCATATTAATAAACATAGGTACCAATCATTCCTTATTTCCATGAATCTGGTCCATAACCTCGAGTTCTCGGTTAAGTCATTGACTAGACCCTCATGTCTGGAGAGACCTTTGAGAGGATACTCAATAATCACACTTATGTCGATGGTGTGATCTGGCCCTTGCGGTAAGAGTTTCGGTTGGAACCTTTCGGTGGCAGCGTTGAGGCCTTACGATGTTAGTTGGGTATGGACTGGACATCCACAGTTTATACACAAATTCACTATATTAGGATAAAGGGTTGTGGTTTACCTATAATTTTGGAATGGGATTTTCCTTGGTCGGTGAAAAAGGAAACCTAGGAAAAACAGGATAAACTTCTGTATAAGAGGGTGTGGCCGATCACCCGTGAGTCGGCCAGTCTTACCCTCATGGTAGCAGAATTTTTGAGTTTTCAGTTCCCAATAAGAGTGTCTAGAGTTCCTCCAGTACTATGACATTGAGATAGTTTTTACTCCTATGAAGGGTAACGTGGTAGCATATGCACTCAGCAGGAGGTCTGGTCTACAGCTACTGAGTGAGGCATTAGAGTAGCTAATCGTGCTACAACTATCCTTCATAGATAGAGATGAAACTGCTTACCTCTAGTCTATGAATATCACTCTCCCACTCCTTTAACAAGTCAGGTAGGTGTAGATTGGGGGTATTGACTACAAGGATCGATGTGCTCAGATATCCTTAGAGTAGGCACCTGATGGATTTCCTAAGGGTAGGGAGCATGTCGTCCTCTTCAGAAGATGTTCCATGGTACCAGTAGCACTACAAGAGGAGGTATTGAGGTAATTCCATACGTCCCCTCTAGAGGTACATCCGGGTGTGGTGAAGATGTACCAGGACAATCAGCGTCAGTACTGGTGGCCTGGGATGAAGAAAGCAGTGGCAGATTTTGTATCACGATGCCTCACTTGTTAGAATGTGAAAACTGCTCAGATCCGACAGAAGTCTTATGCCGATAGGAGGAGGGAGATCATGTCTACATATGGGTCTCAACTCAATTAGGATTGCAGAGATTTGTCTAGGGAGACAAGTTATCTCTAACGTTTATCAGACCTCTCTATATTCTCAACAGAGTGGGAGAGGTGGCATACCATCTATCTCTTTTCCCACAGATGCACTGGGTGCATGATGTTTTCCATGTGTCATAGCTGAGGAGATGCGTGCATGATTCTTCGCGCCTTATCAACCATGGTGAGATGGACTTAGATGATGCACGAAGTTTACGGACGTTCCAGTAGATATTGAGGATCAACAAGAGTGGGTCCTTCGTGGGTGGTCAATACCTCTGATGCACATTCACTGACAGCACAGGAACCTCCAGGAGAGCACATGGGAGCGAGAGGCTTAGATCCGTGCTCAGTACCCCCATTTGTTTCCTTAGTCAGTGTTATGGATTTTAGGGATGTGAAGCCCTAAGGTGGGGAGAATTTAATGTCCCAAAAATTCTGTATAATTCTTATTCATTATATTAAATTATTTCGAGACCACAAAATATGACAGCGTGTGATTCTAAGCTTTGGAGTTCCCGAAATGATCTGTCAAAGTTTTGTTAAGGTTTAATTAGCATGTGTAAGTAGTTTTCCTAAAAAAGTGGAATAACTATTAAATAGTTACATGGATCAGAAATCCTAGGGCACCGTTGCACTCAAGATGGAAGGTTTACCCTAAGCGTGACTTAAGTTTAGTCGGTGCGGGCCTCCTGTGAGAAAACCTGAAAATTTCATAACCATAAATAAAATAATTAAATAAAGTTATTTTATTTTACAAATAATTATAACACACAAATGGTAACTCAGATTAAAAATTTGAGACCACCAGTAAACTCGTGAGGGTATGCTTTCTTTAGTAAGATACTAACATTGGCCGGCGCGGGCCACTAGTGAAAGTTAGTTTTTGGTTGTAAATAAAAGAATTAAGTGAAAATTATTTTATTATAAAATCTATAAATTTTGAACAGTAACTCATATTGGAAATACGATAGTACCGTTGGGTTCATTGGGTTGTTTTCACTTATTTAGATCCTAACCTCGACCGGCACAGGTCAAGGGTTACTGTTAATATTTTATTGAGATTTTTTTGGTAGATTTAGTAAAAGAGTTTGCAAAATTTTGTAACTTTTGAACCAGTGATCAGAATATAAATTCAAGAACATCGTTGAACTCGCAGCACTGATATTCACTTAAGGAGACCTTCACCTCGACTGAAGTAGGTCTAGGGTGGAAATTAGTTTTTTCCTCTGAAATTGGGGATGACCTCATTGATTTAAGGTTCGAACATTCCAATCGGTTTCTAATGGTTTTGTTTGTAGAACAAGAAACATCCAATGATTCCATATCCATTTGGACTTACATTACAAAGGTAGGTTCTCATTAGTTGTGGACCGATGAGGCTTAGGAATTTGCATTGGTCGAGAGGATGGGAGGTCAGACTCATCACACCTTTTTTAGGGGAATTATTGTCTACTCCAGGACTCTCTTTATATATTTAAGTTTAAGTTCATGAATCCTTATTTCATTACAAAGTATAAAATGAGCTTTCCTTTAGATCTGAAAATCAATGATTAAATGTGTAGGAAATTTAGAGAATCTTTCACATGCATTCGAGGTTCTTAATCGATAGATAATCATCTGTATTTTTTTAGAGATTCTTAGTCAATGGTATCCTTTAATACATAAAAGTATCTTGGTCATTATGATGACCATACTGGTTTTAAAGCCAATCAGTGGGGCACTTGAAGTTTATTTTCATTCAGAAGGACAATAATTATTTCAGAGTTGGGATCGTACCCATAGATGGGCTACCTACGTATCCTTTGTTTTGGAAAAGGAATCAGAAACCACATAGTTTGAGTAAGGGAGTATGATTTTTATGCATGATTGATGGCTCAAAGAAAGATTTCATGATTAATTTTACACTCTAAGATCACGTGTGTCATGCTCGGTGTGAGAAACAAGAGGTATTGGTGAAACCAGAAAATTGTTCCACAAAAGATGAAATGATGTGGGGATTATGTATGTATGATAGCCCAGAATATATGAGGATTAAGATTTACATCAGGGAATAATTTCAAGAACAAGGTCCATAAAGGTATATGTACTTCATGGAGATTTGGGTACTCTAACTTGGGGCTTACTCCTAAGGAAGATGCCGAAATTTGGAGGGGACTCATGATTGGGGTTTACTCATGAGAAGGAAGCCCAGATCAAAAGTACATTAATACCGGTTAAGAGAAATTAAGACTGGGGCTTACTCCTGAGAAGGAGGCCCAGGTTAAGGGACTTGAAAAATTAAAGGACTTGGGGCTTACTCCTAAAGAGGATGCCCATATTTGAAACTGGGGCATACTCTTGAAAAGGAAACCCAGGTTAAGGGAAATTATGACTAGGGCTTACTCCTAAAAAGGAGGCCCATATTTGAAACTGGGTCTTACTCCTAAAAAGGAATACCAGGTTAAGATAATTATGGTTGGGGCTTACTCCTAAGGAGGATTCCCAAATTAGGGGACTTGGGGAATACTCTTGAGGAGGATTCGCATTTAAGAGAACTTGGACTGGGGATTACTCCTGAAAAGGAGGCCTAGGTTAAGGGAAATTATGACTGGGGATTACTCCTTAAAAGAAGGCCCAGGTTAAGGGAATTGTGACTGGGGATTTCTCCTAAAGAGGATGCCCGAATTATTGAGGAATTGGGGATTACTCCTAAGTAACATGTCTATGAATATGGTTCTCTCATATTAAAGGATGAGTTTGAATGAATGAAATCTCTGATTTTAGTGACATAAAGATTTTTAAATCAATAGGTTTTGAAATATATTCCACGGAATTCCATTCGGATAAGTAATTCAATCAAGAAAACCTTCCATAAATGGATTTGAAGAGTGTCTTGAAGACTGAATCTTGAATAGGATAGGTAGAATGGCATAAGAGGGGTTAAATGGGCAGGAAGGGCACCCAAAAATAGAAGGGTGTGTAAGTCCTGGTGGTCGTGCAGGTACTGCGTGGGCGTGCAAGTCCTGGTCGCGCAGGTATACCTGCGCGGCACATGGGTACTTGCGCGATTGTTAACCAGTAGGGTAATACTTGGGTGATCCTTGAACAAAGCCTTTATAATTATCCCTAGGTACTTCCAGAAGATTGGCGCGTAAGATTCAATGAGTAGGTAAGGAGGCGCGCAAGTGTGTCAGTTTCCCATAAGGGTAAAACACATAGGTGCGCAAGTGTTAGTGAATTCTAACAATTAGGCCTTATTCCTCTTGTTTAGACCTTATATTCTAGGTAAAAAATTACCATAGAAGTGTTTAGAAGACTTGAAGAAGAGACTTAGGTGTTAAGAGCTCTGTATCTGAATTCTGGAAAAAAATCCTCCTGAAATGGGGGGCCGATTGGGGGTATTTATAGGCTGGAGAAGACCCTTGACGGTTTTCAAAGATGGCGCGCAAGTCACTTGGGTGACCGTTAGGCGGCGCGCAAGTGTACTTGCGTGACAGTGAGGGAACTTTCGCGACCCAAAGGTATTTGACTCCTTTTTCATTCCTTTGTATATTTTTTATGTTTTGGTCAAAGGATGGATCAATTTGTGCTAATTCATTTCCCTTTCCATTTCTTTATACAATGTGATGAAAAGTAGTGTCAACAAAAGTCCCCCCTCAGAGTTGGATCCGAAAGAATTAGGATGTGACTCTGAGGAAAAGAAGAAAACCAAAGAGAAAGAGGAAAGAAAGTGTTCAGCGTGCAACACTCATCGCGTAGGTGCGAGTCGCGCAGGCTGGAGCGCTCTGGCTGTAGGCGTGCAGGCATCCATCCTGGCCTATATATATGCGCTCATTTGTTGGGCATAGCATCAAAATTTGGATTTTTGAGCTCTCTCCATGCAGTTCACCTTCATCATGCAAGTTTCTATATTTTCCTCTTTTCCTTTGTGGTCGTGCTATTGTCAAGGTACCTGGATTTGCGCGGGGATACTTCCATGCCAAAAACATGCGCGGCATATTATACTTGCACGACACATCCATACTTGCGTGCCAAGATCATAATTGCACGCCTTAATGCCTTTTAAATTTTTTTTTCAATTATTTTACAAATTTTATGAAAAATCAACTTACTTAAGGGTTAATTATTCAACTTTTGTGCATATTCAAATGGCTCCCAAAAGAATCGGAATAGGTGATGAACTGGCAAGAAAACGTCTTGATGATATGATGAACATCATTGGCCATGATTATTATACCATCTGTGATATCACTCTTCCGAATTTGGCCAAGTATCTAAAGAAATATCACTTTGATTTCCCACAAAGCACTTATTTACCTTTGTACGGTTATGGTCATCTGTGAGAAGTCACTATTCCAGAAGCAAAGAACTATCACCCATTTTCATGGTTTCAGAATTAAACCAACATTGATTCAGCAAATATATCATGTGGAGGAGGATTTATAAATGTTGGAACAGTGGAGAAGGCCCACATGATGCATCATAGCCCTTGTACGCCAGATATGAAACCTCATCAGCCTGAGCTGCAACCACATTGTCATCCTTAAATCTTCCTAAATGCTCAGATGGATAAATCCAAAGGCTGGAAGAAAATATGGGACTTCCATCCTAGGGGAGATGTGAATCCCACTTGGATGTGGACATACTGGGTGAGACAAACCTATGCAGAGTTTGTCAAGTATTTGAAAGGAGTGGCGACATACGAAGCTGTCTGGGTTGGGAAAACATATATTTACAGAAATGATAACTTCGTGCCGTAGATACTCATCCACTAGAGCCCAGAAACGAATTATTTCCTTCTGAATCATGGAGAAGTGAGAATCAGTCAGTGGGATGTCCACAGGATCTCATGGGCTCCAATTTTGGGCAAAATTTATGATGAATTCATTCCTCCCAAGGTGACTTGGAATTATTTAGAGAAGACTCCTACTTTGGATTGGGAATTATTTAAAATCTTCCACAGGCTCAAGAGTTCAGATACCTCCTTAACTCATTCTAGAAAATATATTAATCCGGAGGAGTGGATGAATATATTTCTTATTGAGAAGAAAGAGAAGGAGGAAAAAGAGAAGGAGCTGAAGGAGAAAGGATCCATAAAAAAGAAATCCAAGGATAAGAGGCCCACTCGTCCTACCAACTGCCCAAAAACTAAGAAGAGGGGTGCTCCTGGCACATTCTGGCCAACTCTAGAAGCAGGAGAGTTTGAGAAATGGGGATATGAGGTGAATCAATGGATCCCAAAGAATACTCATCTGGAAGGCTTCTTGGCTTTGTGGCTCAGCGTTTATCTCTTTCCAGTCAGGGACACGAAGGGAGACATCAGGCCGGTGACCTTTGTTATTAAGGCAATGTTGGATAAGGAATAAATGGTTGGGTTGGCTTCACCCATTTTAGCAAATATTCACAGGATTTTACTTTATGTCTTCATGGGTAAAACTCCATTGAGAATATTGGGACCATTCCATGTTTTATGGGGATGGATTTCCACTCACTTCAGGGATTATAATGTACAGAATGGAGTACAAATTCCTGGAAGTTCTTTCAGGCCATCAGTGCAAGCATTCTCTGGAATTGCTTCATTAGATCTTAATTCCTTTGACATGAAAGTGAGGCTGAGAATGTTTAAGTGATAAAACTTCTTTCCCCATGGAAATCCACCAAATGGGCAGTTTGTTGATGATGGAATAGCCCACTTGGATTTGAGGGCATACATGATGGCCTGTAGAGATGGTGTTCTGGTCGCCAGTATTGACGGAGAGATTATATGTGAGGCCTATGCTCCATATAGATTTTCATTTCAATTCAAGTTTTTGCAACAGATTTTTGTATCTCCCCCTATACATGTCAGGTTAGAGAAACATCTAACGGTTGCTCGGCAATTGTGGTTTATAACATCTAGGGAGAAGACTGGGGCGGTGTTTGATCTACCAGTTGAAAGAGCGGCACATAACTTGACTACACGGTATGTCGAGCACTGGATAGAATCATACCCTAAAGGGGTGATGAATCACCCAGTTTATCAGTTCTGGAAAAGGAAGAGGACTGTAGAGAAAGAAAACCTTCCTCATGAATGTGATTCTACCTCACCTGAAGCTGATTCGCCAGATTCCTCTTCTAGGACTGATTCATCGGATTCCCATTATGGGGATGATGAGGCACAACAAGTGGAAAAGTAGCCCCGTGCCTGATATAATCCCCCGATCAGAATCAAAAGACCTATTCCATAAACTCATGGTGAGTTACCTCATTGTGTTAATTTAACCACCATCACTTTATAAAGAAATAAGTCTTATTTTCTTATTATCTATCAATAGGTGCAGGAGCTGGGAAGAAATTAAAGTCAAATATTGTAGGACCTTCCTCGTAGCCTTCAGGTACACGCACTGAATAACTATGACCAGAGGATGTCCAGACATGGCAGAGTTTATATTGTGGTATTGAAACTGCCTGGATGGATTTATGTGAGGGGATGCAACTCCCTGGAATAGGGACTCTTCTGGCTACTACCAATATTAATTTCGAAGATAGCCCTGATGAAGTGAGAGCTTATATCATAGAGATGGAAGTGATCATATATGCCACTGAGGATTCAATTCATGTCACCAAGCGGGTGAAGGAAATGATATATCAAGGCGCCGCTGAGGGGACTGATGAGGAGTGGCACGATTACGTGGCCCCTGAAGATATAAGTTTTCTTTCCTTATTTTCTTTGAAACTTGATTTTAGTAGAAGCTTTATTACTCAAGGAAGTTATTTTCTTCATCTTGCAGCTTGAAAAGAAAGGAACTACTAATGTTCCTTCACCACAGTATATCCCTAGTGGTACTACCATTGGGGCTGTTGATGAATATGCTCATGAATCGGGAGAGATATCTCTAGGTTAGCAGTCCATGAATGAATAGTTGGACATGGCCTTCCATTCTCCAATTCAAGTGCCTATAAGGGATACTGATAATACTCCCAAAAAACCAAAGAAGAAAAGGAAATAAAGGAGGAAATCCACATTTAAACGCTTCATTAGTAGTGGTAAGTCCTTCGGATAATCATGAATCTATACCCATGAAAATATTGCTCATATTTCTGGGGATTTTAGGGGAATCTTCAATTTACCCTCTGAGGGAGAGGACTGATCGTCCTCTAAGGACCACAGAGGGTGCTGTGGAACAATGGAAAATTCATGCTGACTTGACTGCTCATGGAAATGTGCCAACATCTGTTCCCAGTATCCCTCATGATTCTGTTGTAAGAAGAGAATATCCCACTTATGGTAAGTTAACAATACTTTATAAAATGTTTAATGAAACATCTACTGACTTCCATTCTATGATACTTCAGTTTCATCCCCTGTATTAGAGATTTTGGAGACTATTGCAACTAATGCTGTGATGTTATCCAAAGATGTTGTCTAGGGTCAGGGACCGCAGGATGAAGGTCGCCAAGAAGACACATCAAATAATCCCACTGGTGAGACTAACCAGGATTCTAAGATGACATTAGATGAAATGATGGAACTTGGAGCATCTTTAGAATGTTTTATAAACCATGTTAAATTACCATGTAATTTAGAAGATTATGGAGGTGATTTTTATCCTTCTTCCTATTAAGAATAACATCTTATTACATGTCTATTCATGATTGGTTCAAATGTTCAGTTTTGTCTGAGAAAGCTGCAGAACTACCCATTCCTAAAGGGGGTACAGAAAACCCTACCATTGCAAAAACATTAGCACAAGTGGAGCTGAACCCAATAGAGCTTCCTCAAACTCATCCTAAAAATCCTGTCGATGCTAGGAAAGATGGGTAGGAGCCTTCTCAGGTTGCTGATCTACCGTTGGGTAAGGAATAATAATATTTGTGATTGTACTTAATTTGCAAGACAACTGATTCTTTTGTTATCATTTGAAACAAACCAAAGCTTTCAATTGATTATGCAGGGCCATCAATTTCAGTGGATAGATCTAGAGGTGAGTCCTCAGCCTCTGCCCCAATGGGAATTGAAAGTGAAGAAGCTCAGGTCAGGGGGGAGGAGCAGAAAATGGATCTTCCTTAAGTACATTAATCCCAGATTATACTCCCCCCTATGACAGTGATGTTGAGTCGGACCCAGAAGTTCAAAAGGCATTCCAATTTTCACGATGCAAGGCATGGCAGAACATATGGAAAAACATATCAAAAGTGCCTCTAGAATAGATGCCATCGAAAATTCCCCAGCTATCATCCATATTTGTCATATTGGGACTTGGTGGTTTTGGATATGAAAAGATCCATGTCGTGGTGAAACAGGTCATTTTCAGGAGGGAGTAGGAGAAAAAGTGTCGTGAATATCTGACCAGGGTGAAACTGTCAGCCAATATTAGTGAATTTGAGGTTGTGGTATCCCGAGCTGAGGCTGACTATGCTACCAAGATGAAGGAGCTGAAGCATAAGATCAAAGATAAAGTCATCCAACAAATGCACCTTCTGAACCAGTTAAAAGCTGTTACTGGGGAACTTGACCAACTCAATAATTCATTGGAAGGAGCTCAAAAGAATGGTATGAAGGCCATCATGGATGCCAAGAAAGCACTCCATCAAGTCGAAAAGACTGAAGTTGTTCGGGTGCATGAGCTTCAAGTAGCTGCTGATGAAGCTCGGGATGTTGTTCATCAAGTGAAGACTTATGTTAACAGCCTCTTGTAATTTCTTCTGAAAAGATAAGATACTCCAATCAATGGAGGTCCTTCTAATTCTTGTGCATCAAATATAAATTATTCTTTCATCTTTAATCACTTGTACAAGTATTTTCCTGCTACATGCTTTAAATTTTATCTAAGACAATGGGCCTAGTAAGCATAGTTTTATTTTTAATAGGATTATTATAAATAACCCTACAAACATTGAATCTTTTAATTTCTCAATATTACCTAAATCATACAAAATGTATGTTTAGTGAGCTAGAACATGACTTTATTCAGAGTTCCCTTGTCTTTTGTGGGCAGTTTAAAGTCATTCACGTCGGACATAAAAAAGGCTAATGTATAAGGTCGAAATAGCTTTGAACGAAATGGATTAAGATTGACTGGATTCCTTGAAAATTTATTTGAAAACATATTACCACACTCAAGTATGATGGAAAATATGTAAACTATGACTTAAGAAAATTTGAATCTGAGGAATTATATGAAAAAGAGCTAAAAATGAATTAGAAGAAGTAGTTCCCAAGAATGAAGTTACCATTATTTAACAAACCCGTTAGGGGGTTAAATTATGTAGGGACACCTAAGGGAATTGGATGCATAGTAAAATAATAGAATCTTTTGGCTGACAGGCCTGTTATGTAGACTACTTATGCAAGGCTTCCTAAGGGCACGTGCTGCATAGTCAGGCAAAAGAACTCTCAAAAATTTACTTTTTTACTACTAAGAAGCTAGTGAATGTTTATGGGGATTAAACTTTTCCAAAGTATAGAGTTTGCTATATGGAAAGAGGTACATGAATATAGAGAAGATATTTTAAATGAAGATTGTCTAAGAATTGGATGAATGTTACTCCTACGAAGGTCTGACCCAAGCATAGGGAAGGTAAATATAAACCATTGACTTGAATACTTTCAGATCATAAAAATGAACATGAAATAAATATGTTTAAGGATGGTTATTTTTTTATGGATCCTTACAAATTTTTTATAAGACCAATAATGAAAAAAGAGGATTTTTTCCCAAGATTGAAGTTACCAGTATCTGACAAACCCGTTAGGGGGTTTAATTATGTAGGGCCACCTAAGGGCATTGGCTGCATAGTTAAATAATAGTATCTTTTGGCTGACAAATCTTTTATGGAATCTATTTATGAAAGGCCACCTAAGGGCACATGCTGCATAGTTAGGAAAAAGAACTCCTAGAAATTTGACATTTTTGTGACTAGAAGTCAAGAAAAGGATTATGAAGATCTGAAAATATTTAAGGTTAGGATTATAACACACAAAGATGGGTGTTGTCCAATGTGTGTAGGGATGCACCGATCAATGCTAACCATAATTATGTTGTGGTTGGGTCCTTAATTGAAATGTTGGAATTCACTATGTATCCCATAAGGATGGGAATTAAGTCATATGTAGTTATTAAATTATAGTTTAATTTCATGCAGGACGAAAGTATAGGAGATCTTAGTTTAGGGTCATAGAGCATGGACCATTATAAGAAATACACAGTTTGTGTTTTCATGGGGACTTTTTAGCCAAGGGACTGAAAGTGGAATTTGGGGTTTGGTCTAAAAGACTTGGGGATGGATTCAAGGGACACTCGAATGTTCCTACATATCCCATAAGGATGGGAATCAAGCCCACATAGTTCTATAAATACCCTCTGAAAAAATTTGGTTCGTACATGTGAAGGGTGAAATGGGACATTAGTGCAATGATGGTTTAACCCAATATAAAAGGTTCGAACATTGTCATGTATGCACAATTTTTTTAATATAACATGATTGAAAATCAATGTAAATAATGATTCCTTCTCAGGTGAGGGTATCAAAGAATATTGTAGTTTATTGTCATACAGTACAAAAGTGTTGTACAGTTTAACGTCGTATAGCAAGGAAGAAGGTGAACCAATGTAATGATATTGATTCTAGGGGTGGTTTCACGAATCAACATCATATGAGATGGAGGTGAACTGTTGTGAAGAGATTGGTTTTGGGATTGAACCTTGGGAGGTTTCCTACGTACCCAGCCTAGAAGTCAAGGATCAAAGTCCGTATAGTTCAATTAAAGAATTAATTAGGGATCAAGTTGTTTTTGGGAACAATGACCTAAAAATGATGTTGGGACTTACGCGTGGTTAGCGGCCCAAAGATGGTGTTATGGTTGAAATTTTCTCTAAGATCACATGATTCATACTCGGTGTTTGAATCAAGAGGAAACAACAACCCTAACGATGCACAGTTTAATGTCATGTAGGACATATGAAGGGACTATGCAGTTTAATGTCATGGAGTTAGGACTATTGGTGCTGCACAGTTTAATGTCATGTAGCAGGGAAAAAGTACAGTTTAATGTCATGTTGGACGTATTAAAGGACTTTTTTATAGTTTAGTGTCATGTAGCTAAGACGATGGAGACAATATAGTTTAACATCATGTTGGACAAAAGGGGGACTATGCAGTTTAATGTCATGCAGTAAGGAAAAAAGTATACACCGTTTAACATCATGTTGGACGTATTGGGGACTTTTTCACAGTTTAACGTCATGTTGGATGAATAAAAAGATGATACAGTTTAGTTAACGTCATGTTGGACGTATTAGGGACTTTTTTACAGTTTAACGTCATGTTGGACGAAAAAAGAAGAAACAGTTTAGCGTCATGTTGGATGAAAGTGTGAATAGTTTAAGGTCATATGCATAGACCATTGGTTATGTTGTTTAATGTCTTGCTGGATGTATGGGACTTCTATACAGTTTAGCATCATGTAGCTAGGATGTTACAGTTTAACTTCATGTTGGATGAAAGAAATGCAAATAGTTTAAAGTCATATGCATGGACTCTTACTGTATAGTTTAACGTCATATAGGACGATGAAGGGGACATAGTTTAATGTCATGTTGGAAGAAAGGGATGAAAATAGTTTAAATTTATATGCATGGACTCTGGGTGGTGCAGTTTAACGTCGTGTTGGACATAAGAGACTTTTGTACAGTTTAGCATCATGTAGTTAGGACGTCACAATTTAACGTCATGTGGGATGAAAGTAATAAAAATAGTTTAAGGTCGTATGCATGGATTGTTGCTGTATGTATTTTGTGTTTATACAAAATACTTCTTCCGAATCTGGAATTGGTTGGAGTCATGATGAGTTCTCCATCCATTGAGATTAAACAATAAGCTCCATTAAAGTAGAACTTCTGTATTGAATAAGGTTCCTCCAATTTTGGTTCAATCTTGGGAGGTTTCATTCCTCGTATCATTGGAGTTCTGAGAACCAATACCAGTTCTCCCTGAATGAATGAACGAAGATGAACTTTTTTGTTGAAAGCTCATTCTTTTCGATTTTGATAGACTTCCAAGTGGTGCAGAGTGCAAAATATTTTCTCATCTAACCATTCCAATTCATTCAATCGCTTTTGAGATTGTTCATCTATATATGATTGGTCACAAATGGATACTCTGAGTGAAGGTAATTGAACTTCAATGGTTAAAACTACTTCTGTTCCATATACCAGTGAATATGGAGTTGACCACGTTGCAGTGCGGGTGGTGGTTCGATAAGCCCATAAAGCATGAAATAGTTTATCCGGCCATGAATTCTTATCTTTATACACCATCTTTTTTAGTATATTTGATAGAGTCTTATTGAAGGCTTCTATCTGGCCATTGGCCGCTGCATGATACTGAGATGAATGATTGGATTTGATGTTGTATTCTTGATACAACTTCTTCACCTCGGATGAACAGAAGTTGGTTCCATTGTCCGTCAATATGGTATGAGGGACACCAAATTTGGTAATGATGTTAGACTTGATGAAGCTAACAATGATTTTAGGACTAACGTCTTTGAGAGGTATTTCCTATGTCCATTTGGAAAAGAAGTTGGTAGCAGTAAGAATATACTTAAACTGCTTGACCGTAGCTAAAGGGTAATGTCCCAACACATCCATTCCCCATGTGGCAAATTGCCATGAGTATTTAGCTGTATGAAGAAAATATGGAGGTTGATGAATGAATTTGGCATGTACTTGGAATGAATGACACTTATTTGTGAAATAAATACAATCTTGTATCATTGAAGTCCAAAAGTATCCAGGCCTTTGAATCTGATCAGACAGTCTATGTCCAGACTAGTGGGCACCACAGACTCCTGCATGCACTTCATTCATGACAGCCATTATCTCTTCACCGTCAATGCATCTGAAGATAAATCCATAAAAACCACGCTTGTAGAGAATTTTCTCTAGGTGATCTGGGCTATCCTAAAGAGTAAAATTGACCACACATCCCCAGATTTGTTCTTTCCTGTCTCTATCAGGTGGAAGTGTACCATTTTTTAGGTATTCCCTGATAGGTGTCATCCATCCTGTAGTATGACCATATGGTTCAGGAATGGGTCTAATTCCATTGATCTCTTCTGTTCTGGTTCGAACATAAGGTGAAATTGTATGACGGTGGGCAATACTGAGGGTTGTTTTGTCCCTATTTGGATCTTCCAGAGCTATGGCTATATTAGCCAGTGCATCATCTTGAGTATTTTGTGATCTTGGGACATAAGAATATATCAGTTCCGAAGGGAATTCTGTAACGTCCTAGTTCCGAGTGCCACCCAATGGGTTCCCCGAACCCAGTTCTCCACGTGACCTCAAGCGCATTTCAACCCAAATTCTAGAGGATGCCGAATAGGAGCGAGGGCCCAGGTCTGATAGTGGGGAAACTATGCCCTCATTTTTCAAAGTGTATCGTAGCGGAATGAAATAAAACATACAAAGAACAGCAGAAGTGGTAAACCATACACAGCTGAAATAAATAAATATAGTGGATACAACCAACAATATATAAATAATGATGCTACATGTCTCATGTTCTAATAAAACATCAAGAACATGTTATACATCAATACAGTACAACAAAATGCAGAGTACATCAAAACAAAGCAAAATAGTTGGCAGCGGCATCATGAGACTAGGCTCGGTCCCATGCCCTCCTACTCCTCAGCAACAGTGAAGTACCTATATAAGGACTCTTGCCCCTATCCACACCTACAAGAAACATAATCTATTTGGGCCGAAAAGCATGACCCAAATAGGGTGTGAGAAATATATCTCAGTAGGCACCCACCAAAGGCATGTGCCCAACTGCGTGAAAGCATGCAACAAGTGTGCAGTAATACAAATGCAATAAACTAAGCAGTACTAAAAGTAATTAACTGTCCAGTTATATTTCCATTTAATTATTCATTTAACCATTAAATTTAGTAACATTTTGTGCTCAACAACACCAAGCACTCAGGCCAAATAGAACCTTGCCCTCAGACCATACAGAATCTCACCCCCAAGAATTGCCCTTAGGAGTATCAGAATCTCGCTCTCAGGAATATGACGTGTCGCCCTCATGAAAATAAGTCAAGCCCTCAATCATGAAAGGTTTCCCTTAGGTGAAGTAGAGCGTTGCCCTCGGGCTAATACAGTCACGCCCTCAGGCTAATACAATACAGTGTCCGCAGGCTAATCACAACAACGCCCTCAGGAAAAATAGGTAATCGGGCCATGGACAACAACAACAAGTAGTAAACAAGAAATTCCTCTCAAGAAAATTCTACAATTACTACCTTAAAGGCATACCCTCGTGTATCCTATCCAAATGGATAAACAGTAGAACACACCCCCAGGGTGGTTTCTGAATCCAAGAAATGATCCCATCCAACATTTTATTATCATAATTAATCACCTATTAAATTTTAGGTGTTTAATATAGCAATGGCCATATCCACACGACACCCCAACATGGGTTTGTGGCACAAAAATGCACAAAACACACGAGATTTGGAAAAATTAACTCCAAGCCACCTACCTTATACGCCAACGAGCGCTATACACGAACATCGATCCAAGAAACTCCCAAGAATGACGTAGATTTGATGAAGAAACAAACTCACTTAAACTCAAATAACTTCCATTAGGAGAATAATTGGTAAGCAACATGCTGGGAGAAGAGAGGGCTTACCCGTGCGGTTCAAACGAGATCGTCCAAAGAGGAATCGGATTCCAGACGAACACACAGCAGATCTTCAAAGGTTCAGTCGTCCCTCCTGATCTCCCTCTTCCGTCCTAAGCCTTCCTTTTGAACAGGGGAGGCTACTGCCCATTTTAAGCGAAAAAATAAACAACACAGCATGTACTCCAAGTACATGGCGTGTAATTACTTCATTAGACTATTCCCTTGGTGGCACTTCCACACTGTTCATCCGTCAACAAGAGTACATGGAATGTACTTTTGAGTACACGGCATGTACTGTCGCCCAGCTGGCGGTTGCTCCACCGCCTTACTATTTTGGCATGCCGACTGACTACATGGCGTGTAGTCGTTTCCTACACCCTTCGTCGCCAACATGGCTACATGCCCTGTGTATTCATCCCTGCACGGCCAAAAAGTACACGGTGTGTGGAAAAGTACACGGTGTGTACTTCCATCATTTAGGATTTTTCCCATTTTCCTTATATTCTCAAAAACACTTAAGGAAAAGATAAAGGAAAAAACATGTACCTCAAATATAAGAACTGGGTTCTTATAAACTTCCCCCCTTATAGAAATTCGTCCCTGAATTCCCCTTCTAAGGGTGGAGAATATATAGTCGTGAACAACTCCAGCCACTGAGGACGTACGTCGGCCTCCCGCTCCCAAGTCTCGTCATGCACTCAGCCATGCTGCCATAACACCCGTACATGAGGAACTGACCGGCCTCAGAGAACCTTCGTGCCCCTATCAACGATATGGATCTGATGCTCCTCAAAAGACGCATCTGCCTCCATCTCAACCTCCTCGGGCTGAAAGATGTGAGACGGGTCTGAATGATAGCGACACAACTAAGATATGTGGAAGACGTCGTGCATGGCTCGGTACCGCTGCGGTAACTGCAACCGATAGGCAACTAGCCCGACTCTCTCCAGAATATCGAATGGCACCACATACCATGGTGAAATTTTACCCTGTCTCTTGATCCACTTGTGTCCCAGCCTTGGTGAAACACGCAAGAAAACCTGATCCCTGACAACAAACTCCAAAGTTCTTCTTCAGTGATCGACATATGACTTTTGATGAGACTGCGCGGTATCCATCCGCTTCTGAATCATCTGGACCTGCTTAGATGTCTCTTTCACGAGCTGTGGCCCCAGTAAAGCTGCCTCAACTGCCTCTATCCAGCACAAGGGTGAACGACATGGCCAACCATATAAAGCCTCGTATGGTTCCATCTCGATAGTCGCCTGAAAGCTATTGTTATAGGAAAACATGGCTAAGGGTATATGCTTCTCCCAAGAGCTCCCAATTTCTAGGACGCATGCTCGCAACATATCCTCAAGCACCTGTATATTACGCTCTGACTGGCCATCTGCATGAGGGTGGTAAGTTGTGCTCAAAAGCACCTGTGTACCCAGTGCCCTCTGAACACTCTGCCAGAAACGAGACGTAAAACGGGTGTCCCTATCTGAAACGATAGAACGAGTGACGCCATGAAGACATATGACCTCTCGGATATACAGCCTTCCTAGATCGTCAACATCGAAGGTCTCCTTGATCGGCAAGAAGTGAGCCACCTTCGTGAGTATGTCCACAACAACCCACACAACATAATTTCCCCTAGGTGACCTTGGAAATCCATTCACGAAATCCACTGTGACATCATCCCATTTCCACTTTGGAATGGGTAACTATTGTAACAGTCCAGCTGGTCTATGATGCTCTTCCTTTACCTGATGACAGGTGGAACACCTCGTAAAAAAACCAGCTACATCTCTCTTCATACCCAGCCACCAGTACTGATGTCTCAGGTCACGGTACATCTTGATAAACCCCGGATGAACTACCCAAGCTGAAGAATGAAACTCTTGCATCAGCTCCGCACGTATATCCCCTGGAACTCACACTCATCCCTGGAAACGCAAAACCTCATCATCACCTATCGTCCATCCAGGAGGAGGGTCCACACTTTCCACCGACTCTTGTAGAACTAGGGCTTCTAAATCAGATAGTTGTCTCATCCTCACTCTGTCTAGGAGGGTAGAAGTCACATCTATAGAGGAAAGATAAGTCTTTCCCTAACCCATGTGCACCTCCAGATGATTCTCATAGAGCAAATCCATGAGTTTCCACTCACCACTAGCCTCTTGCACTTCCTGTATCTGAGTCTTTCTGCTCAGTGCATCAACTACTGCATTACCTTTACCATGTGTATAGGCAAACTCAAAATCGAAGGACTGAAGGTATTCAACCCACCTTCACTGTCTCAGATTCAAGTCACGCTGAGTAAAGATGTACTTAAGACTTTTGTGTTCTGTGAACACCACAAAATGTTCTCCCATTAGATAATGTCCCCAACAACACAACGCATGAAGAACTGCATCCAACTCGATATCATGCGTCAGGTAATTCCTCTCATGTGGCCACAACTGCTGAGACCCGTATGCAACAACTTGGTTTCCCTACATCAACACTACTCCCAACCCAAAACCTAATGCATCACAATAAATTGTATATTTCTTCCCCTGCTCTGGGAGTATCAGCATTGGTGCTGATGTCAACCTTCCCTTCAGGTCCTGAAAGGCTGTCTCACATGCTTTTGACCAAAATAACTTCACACCCTTCTTAGTCAGACTCATAAATGGTGCTTCTAAGTGGGAGAAGTCATGTATGAAGCATCTGTAGTAAACAGCCAGCCCTAAGAAACTTCGTATCTCAAACACGTTCTTACGATGCTCCTAGGAAACTACTATTCTCACCTTCTCTAGGTCTACTTAAACCCTTTCCTCTTATATGACATGACCTAGGAAGTGAATATGGTCCATCCAAAAGTGGAACTTTGAGATCTTATCAAATAGTTGATGCTCCCTCAGTGTACTAAATACGATCTCAAGATGGGTGGCATGGTCGTGTCGAGTGTGGGAGTAAACCAAGATTTCATCCACAAATACTACCACAAAAGAGTCCAGATAAGGATGGAACACACGATTCATCATAGCCATGAAAACTTCTGGCACGTTCGGGAGTCCTAATGGCATAACCGTATACTCATATAGACCATACCTACTCCTAAAAGCTGTGAGAGGTATATCAGATGGTCTAATGCGTAGCTGATGATATCCTGATATCAAGTCAATCTTCAAGAACACTCGTACTCCACAAAGTTGATCAAAAAGATCATCAATCCTCGGCAAGGTATATCGGTTCTTAACCGTCAATTGGTTCAGCTTTCGATGATCCAAATAGAGTCTGAGGGTACCGTCTGCCTTTTTTTCAAAATGGATAGGAGAACCCCCTGGAGAAGTGCTGGGTCGAATGAACTCCTTTCCATGTAACTCCTCTAACTGCCTCTTGAGATCCTGAAACTCAAGCATGGACATCCTATAAGGAGGAATAGACACCGGTGCTGCTCTTGGAATAAGCTCGATAGAGAAATCCACCTCACGCTCCGGAGGAAGACCTGAAAATTCATCGGGAAAGACATCCCTAAAAGGATAAACCACTGGAGGGAAATCCGTCTAACAAGTCACCTGGTCATCCAGATATAAGCTCACAATTTGGGCTGTGACTCCACCTCGCCCATGATGCTCTAGTCCAACTCGACTCGCCTGAACATCCCACTCGCCCTTGTATAGAAACTCTCCGCCCTCTGGTGTAATGAAGCACACCCTGCGACGATAGCAGTATAAAAAGGATCGAAAGGGAACCAACCAGTCTATCCCGAGAATGAAGTCATATCTTGTCATCTCTAAGACATAGAGGTCCCAAAGAAAGTGACACCCACCAACCGCAAGGGGGAACTCTTTGCACAGACGCACACTGACCGTCCTAGTCCCCAACGGAGTGTCTAGAATCATGATATCGGATAAAGTAGAAACACAAACCCCAAGGCTCTCCACAACAGGCACAGATATGAAAATATGTGTAGAACCCATATAAAAAAGTACTGAAGATAAGACAGAAGCTACTAAAATAGTACCTCTGACTGTAGAAGGTCTAGGATCCTGCTCCTGCTGGTTCTATTGCACTGCATATGTCTGCCCAGTGTCATGACCCTACGACAAGGCTTGGATACGCTGAGTTATCCTGCCCTGCTGCCTATGAGATCCTGGTGTCTAGCTACCATGGCCACGACCACCATCTCTGCCTACACGCCCTGAAGTATTCCAGTTCCCCGACTGGTAGGAAGCCACTGGTCCTGCTCTCGCATGCAGATTCTGCACAGAACCCCTCTCACTAGCCGCAGGTAGAAATGCCCTACAAAAGCGGTGCAGATAACCCATCATGCCGCAATCTCGGCACTCCACTGGATCACGTGGACACTGTGGTCTCTTGTTCCCCTCTCTACCACACTGGTAGCACCAAATGGGGCCACCTGAAGAAGCTTCCTGGCTGGTACTGCCACCCTGAGAGAAGTACATCTGTCTCTTCCTCTTGCCAGTAGAAATAGTACCAGTAACTGGTGTTGAACCGCACCGGACCACACCACTAGCTTCCCGTATGTTCCTCTCTGTAATCAGTGCCTGATTTACAATAGCATGTACTGAAGGAAACCTGAAAACATTCACTAGTTCTTAGATTTTATAATGAAGACCATCCTCAAAACGTCTGGCCCTCAACATCTCGTCACCCACCAGCACGAGTGAAAAATGCTGAAGCTCATTGAAACGAGCAGAATAGTCCATCACCGACATGGAACCCTACTACAGGTTCATGAACTCTCAAGCTCTGTCTACCCGCAGAGTCTCGGGAAAGAAGAAGTCATAGAAGACTGTCTGAAAATCCTTCCACTTCATGTCTCTGTGATGCTCTGACTGGGTGGTAACGTCCCACCACCTCTTGGCAGAATCACGTAGCATGTATGTCGTGAGCTTGACCCTCCGCCTTGGAGGCATCTCAAGATGCTCAAAAATAGTCTGCATTGACCCCAACCAAGAATCGGTAGCCTGCAGTGTGCCATCCCCTAAAAACGATGGCGGATACTGCTACGGGAATATACATGTCATCTCATCCATAGATGTGGCAGTCGGCAGTGCTCCCTGAAAGGTCCGCATAAATTGCAATAAGCCTTCACGGAACTACGCCTTCATGCCTGTGTCTGGTATAGCAGCTGGTGCCGCACCTGGCTCTACTGAAGGATCAACTAGTAGCTCGTGGCCCACCATCTCTAAATTATAATTTTCACTGCTCTCCTGGAGAATAATGCGCGGTCGTCTAGGCGGCAGGACACTACAAGGTCAAAAGTATACCTTAGATCAAGATTTATCAAAACTAAAAGCGAAGGAACCATAAAGGGAACAAGAGGAAGAAGGCATTTCAAGATTTTCAAAATAAGACTACATGGCGTGTATACTGACTACAAAGCGTGTACTTGACCTCCCTCCCCTTGCTCGGGTCCTTCAACCCGGCTAAGACAAACAGCTCCCATTGAACAAAAACAACACGGTGTGTATAATATCTACACGGCGTGTATGGTGTTACATTCCAACTGCCTATTTCGTTTTTGACACGGCCGAATACTCGACTTTGATACTACACGGCGTGTTACACCCACACACGGTGTGTACACCACCCTTTTTCCCCGCCACACAGCTAAGTCCACACGGTCTGTCCTCAGACAAGACTACATGGCATGTCCCATAGGTACACAACATATTCAAGGAGAGGTGACATAGACCCGTGTTGTTAGTTACACGGCTGAGTCCCCCAGGTCACACCACACTTTGTGTTCAACATCGACATGGCGTGTTCTATAAGGGAGTTCACCGACTTGTGTTGTTAGTTACACAACCAGACTCCAGGTAAACACTACACGACGTGTAAATTAGGTACATGGCATGGTTTCCCCAAGCCTTTCCCTACCCCGTGTCGTCGCCCACACGGTTTGTGACATAGGAAGAGACTACACGGCGTGTACTTAGAGTACACGACATGTACTTAAAAAGTTCATTTTTCTTCCCAAACAGAAGACCATACACGGCATGTTTAAAGATACCACACGGCATGTATACTGGGTTTCCAGACAGTATGCCTCAGAAACTTCTCCGGAACCCAAAAAATACCGAAAACCAACACCAAAGTGTCAAATTCCAACCCGTGAGGGCCCATACTCCCCACGAATCAATGTTTGACATCTTATCTGTGTTATAACAAAATAATAGTCAATGATCCACTGAATTCTAGTTAATGGGGGCCCATACACCCCAAAAACCAAAGTTTAGTGTCTATTCTATCAACAGGATCAAATAAAATTACTCTATCACGAAGCAGGTATTTATCAAAGCAGTTATCACAACAGCATGCTTTACTAGCACAACTACTATCACAACAACATGTAATTTCTAATGCACCTATATGGCAAGGAACTATGTATGGAATGTGATATCTAGAATGTGCCTATATGACGTAAGAGATGTCATACCCTCATATCATCGGGTTGCAACTAAATAAAACCCACAGATAAATTATAACGGCACAATCTCAAGTGCGTCACCCAATGGTGAAAACGTATCAACAATAAAATTTGCAAAATCAGAAAATTTCAAAATACGAAGTAGACTGGCTTTTCCCTATACGCGGTTTAGCTATGCCTGGGCACAAATTATTACCAACTACCGTTCGTCCTATCCCTGACTACGGCTCCAAATAGTAAGTCAACAAAAAGAACCCCTCTGATACCACATTGTAACGTCTCGGTTCCAAGTGCCACCCAACGGGTGCCCGGAACCCGGTTCGCCACGTGACCTCAAGCGTATTTCCCCCAAATGCCAGAGGCTGCCGACTAGCAGTGAGGGACTAGGTCTCATAGTTGGGAAACTATGCCATCATTTGTCAAAGTGTAGCACATTAGAATGAAATAAAACATACAACGAACAGAAAAAGTGGTAAACCATAAACAACTGAAATAAACTACTGCATTGCATACAACCAACTGTATATAAATAATGATGCTACATGTCTCAAGTAATAAGAAAACATCCATAACATGTTATACATCAATACAGTACAACAATATGCAGAGTACAGAAAAACAACGAAAAACAGATGGAAGTAGCATCACGAGCCTAGGCTCGGTCCAATGCCCTCCTACTCCTCAGCAATAGTCAAGTACCTATATAGGGACTCTTGCCCCTATCCACACCAGTAGAAATGTAATCAGTTTGGGACGAAAATCAAGACCCAAACTGGGTGTGAGAAATATATCTCAGTAGGCACCCACCAAAGGCTCGTGCCCAACTACATGAAATCATGCAAAAAGTGTGAAGTAATAAAAATGCAATAAACTAATCAGTACTAAAAGTAACTAACTTGCCAGTTATAATGAAATTTAATTATTCATTTAACTATTTAATTTAGTAACATTTTGTGCTCAACAGCACCAAGCCCTCAGGCCAACCAGAACCTTTCCCTCAGGCCATACAGAATCTCGCCCTCAGACATTGCCCCCAGGTGTATCAGAATCTCGCCCTCAGGAATACGAAGTGTCACCCTCAGGCACAGAAGTCAAGCCCTCAGGCACAAAAGGTTTCCCTCAGATAAAGTAGAACGTTGCCCTCATGCTAATACAGTCATGCCCTCAGGCTGATACAGTACAGTGTCCATAGGCTAAACAAAACAATGCCCTAAGGCTAACTACGTAATCGAGCCATGCCCAACAACAACAAGTAGTAAACAAGAAATTCCTCTCAAAGAAATTCTACAATTACTATCTTAAAGGAATGCCCTTGGATATCCTGGCCAAATGGCCAAATAGTCGAACACACCCCCAGGGTGGTTCCTGGATCCAAGCAATGATCCCAACCAACATTTTATTATCATAATTAATCACCTATTCAATTCTATGTGTTTAATATAGAAATGTCCACAACCACACGACACCCCAACATGGGTTTGTGGCACAAAAAACGCACAAAACACACAACACTTGGAAACATTTACTCCAAGCCACCTACCTTGTAAGACAACAAGCGCTATACATGAACGCCGATCCAAGAAATGCCCAAGAACAACGTAGATCTGACAAAGAAAGAATCTCTATTAACATCAAATAACTTTCGTCAGGAGATGAATTGGTAAGAAACATGCTAAGAGAAGAGAGATCTTACCCGTGCAGTTCAAATGATATCGTCCGAAGAGGAATCTGATTCGAGACGAACACTCAGCGGATCTTAAAAGGTTCGGTCGTCCCTCCCGAGCTCCATCTTCCGTTCTAAGCCTTCCCTGTGAACAGGGGAGGCTACTTCCCATTTTAAGCGAAAAAACAAAGTACATGGCATGTACTTCCAAGTACACGGCGTGTACTTCCTTCATTTAACTGTTCCCCTGGTAGCACCGCCAGCCTGTTCATCTATCGACATGAGTACACGACATGTAATCCTGAGTACACAGCGTGTACTGTCGCCCAGCTAGCAGTTACTCCATTGCCTTATTGTTTTGGCCTGCCAACTGACTACACAGTGTGTAAAGTACCACTACACTGCGTGTAGTCGGTTCCTACACCATTTGTCACCGACATGCCTAGAAGCCCCGTGTACTCATCCCTTCATGGAAAAAAGTACACAGCGTGTTGAAAAGTACACGGCGTGTACTTCCAAAAGTTAGGATTTTTCCCATTTTCCTTATATTCTCAAAAACACTTAAGGAAAAGAGAAAGGAATAAAACCGTAACTCAAATATAAGAATCAGGTTCTTACAAATTCTGACATTAACTCTCGAACATAATCATACAAAGGGATTAGTTCTTCTTTTCTGATTGAATAATCCTTATTGACTTGTTTGATTACCAGTTCTGAATCACATTTCACCTTTAAGTGATTCACTTGTGCTTGAAGCACCAACTCTAATCCTGCAATAAGCGCTTGGAATTCTGCTTCATTATTTTTACCGCCTCCCAACAATGAGAAGGAATAAGGTAACACTTCCTTTTCTGGAGAAATGAGTATAATTCCTAAGCCAACTTTGTTGAATTTCATATTTTCCATTCTCTTCCTGGTTGGACTTCTGGAAGAACCATAAAAGTACATTTCCCATACCTAAAGACTATTTTGAATAGATAAGACTTACTCATCATGAAGTTCAATATCTGAAGATGTGTCTTCCACTAAAGGGTGTTCAGCTAAGAAATCAGCCAGAGCTTGGCCCTTTATTGCCTTTTGAGACACATACTGAATGTCGAGCTGCTGCAAAATAACTTCCCACCTTGATAGACATCCTGTAAGCATTGGATGACTAAGGATGAATTTGAGCGGGTAATTGCGAGATACCAATTAGACCTCGTGATGTCGCAGGTAGTGTCTCAACTTCTGAACTGCAAAGATTAATGCTAGGCAGCGCGTCTCAATACTTGAATATCGGGTTTCTGCTTCAAGAATAGTCTGACTGAGATAGTAGAGGCTGTTTTCATTCCCAGCACCATTTTTCTGAGTAAGAAAGTCACCCAATGATCTCTCTAGAGATGTTACATAGATGATAAGTGGTCTTCCTTCAATAGGTGGCATTAACACTGGTGGACTCAAGAGATACTTCTTGAGAATATCGAATGCTTCTTGACATTCTTCAGTACATTGGTAAGTGTTTCCCTTCTTCTTTAATTTGGTGAAGGGTAAGCTTTTGTCTGCCAAATTGGCGATGAAACAACAAATATAGGCTAAGTTCCCTTGAAGTCCTCTTAATTCATTCAAATTTTGAGGAGGTGACATACCAAGGATTGACTTGGTCTTCTCAAGATCGACTTCAATACCATGATGGCGTACAACAAAGCCGAGAAATTTTCCTAAGGTTACCCCAAAAGAACATTTTAAGTGGATCATCTTCAAATTATGTTGTCGAAGCTTGTGGAATATGACTTCCAAATCATCCAAGTGATTAGAACGTTGTTTGGATTTGACCACAAAATCATCCACATAACATTCAACAAACTTTCCTAAAAAAGGTTTGAAGATACGATGCCTGGCATGCTAATATGTTGCGTCTGCATTCTTTAAGCCAAAGGGCATTACCCGATAGCAAAACACACCCTGAGGGGCTCTGAAGGCTGTCGATTCCTCATCTTCTGGAGCCATTCGGATTTGATTATACCTATAATATCCATCCATGAAGGAGAGTGCTTCATAGCCAGTTTTTGCGTCAATTAGGAGTTCTATAATCGGAACTGGAAAATCATCCTAAGGACAATGCCGATTGAGATCTCTGAAATCAATGCAAACTCTAATTTTACCATTCTTATTTTTCACTAGGACAATATTAGCCAAACACTTGGGACATTGAAGTTCTTTGAAAAAGTTGTCCTTGATAATCTTATCCACATCAGCCTCAATTTTTGAAGCATTGGTCGGGTGTGTTCTTCTAGCAACCTGTTTGAATCCTCGATGTTCTTCTAGAAAACCCAATCGATGAGTTGTAGTATCAGGATCAAACCATGGAATCGATGTATAGTTCCAAGCAAATATATCTATATTTTTCTTTAGAAAGAAAATATACATCTCTTGCTCTTCAAGAGTCATAGCCGCACTAATTAAAGTGGGGCATGGATCTTATTTTGTACCCAGATTTATTTCTCTGGGTTCATCCACGGTAGTAGAGATAACCTCTTAAAATGATAGAAGAGCATCCCTGAGATCTTCCTCTTCTTCTTCAACATGTTTTATTTCCTCTGTTTCTACTTTCATAGTAGATGATGAAGCATAATTTTCATGATTAGAAGAGACGTCAAAATTTTCACATCATGAAGAAGAAGCTTCCATTTCCAACCCAATTAATGATGAAGGGTCTTCTTTGGGTAATAAAGAGGAGATAACGGATTGAGAATCGACATCATTGTTAACCTATAAAATTGCTATAACTTCTTCTGGACTGGTTGGCGAAGTATAAATTTGCTGGATTTCAGCAGATGAAATGAAGACATTTCTATTTGAGATTTCATCATTGCTTGGTGGATTACCACTTTCTCCCATACTGTCTAGCTTGATTACCGTGATTGACATTATGGAGGTTTCCATAAGAGTATTTTGATTTGGGTCTATCCTGTCAATTTGACTGATAGGTAACACATAATATGTACTCACATATGCTAATGGGTTTGCTAGAATCTTTTCCAAACCATACGGAGCATTAACATTGGTAATCTTCTTTGTTTTTTATTCCTCCTCTCCCTTCATGTGGTAGAATTCAGCCTCAATGTTTTGAGATTCACATGTCTTAAACAGGGCCTTATCACCATATAATGTCCCAACTTTACCATCGAAACAATACTTGAGACATTGATGGTATGATGATGGGATAGCCGCATGTTGATGTAGCCAGGGTCTTCCAAGCAAGATGTTGAAGGCTGAGTCTTGATCAACAACCATGAAATCTGAATTGGATAAAATATCTCCAAACTGAGTTCTGAGTGTAATATCGCACAGTGGATCTTGTTCATTTTTATCATATCCTTGTAACATCATAGTTGATGGAGATAAATCAGATTCCATGAGGCCCAACTAATGAAGTGTACGAATGGGAATGAGGCTGACTCCTGAACCATTATCAATGAAAGATCTTCGGATGTCTACTCCATTAACCTTTCCAGATAAGTACAAAGGTCTAATATTTCCATGCACGACATCATCTTCATCTTCATCAGTAAAAGATATTACTGCATAGAATTATGTAGGATTATTCTCTACATGGTAGACTTCAGCTGCAGTACTTTCAGTTTCAAACTCCAGAGGACTTGACAAAGCCTCGATGAGTGCCTCCCAAAGATCCTTTGATAAATTCAAGGAATCTAGAATTGGTAACTTGGATGGTAGTTGGGCCAGGTGTTTCATTATATCATACTTTTAATCCAAAGGCCTGTGTTTCCCAATAAGAACTTGTGGTTTAGTAGGTGCCTTGGAAGTTGATGCTTTGGAATTTGATGCATCTTGTATCGGGATAGGAGTTGGTAATACTCCTGGCTTTGGAAGATTAGACCAGTTAGGTCTATTTACTCGCTGAGAGGAAGAAGGTGGATCCTTCAACCAATCTTCCAGAATAATTGTTCCAGGACTGAGTCTACCATGTGTTGAAGAACTTGCTTGTTCTTTTTGAGCTCGTTGAAGGGCTCTACCACGAGTTTCTGCAGTATACACAGTTCTAGTAGGGGTAGAATTGGAATAGTGGACTTTGAAAGATCCATGTATTCCCCTGTATCATGAGCCTCTGAAACTTCCTCTGATTCCTCTATTTGATACTGGGAACTCAGGCTCATCAAAATTGAAACTGCGACTAGCATATGGATCTATTAATTGAATCAAATTAACAGAACCGAAAATCAACTCTTCATCTGATGAAGACTCTGCCTGATTAGCCTATTTAGGTTGTGCCGTTTGGGGGGGAAGTGCTCATTGCTTTGAAGTAGATGGCATAAAATCTTCCAAAGTCAAAGAAAACTTAAGATTTGACACATACTCGTCTTCTTCTGATTGTTCCTCTTTCTTGGAATTATGCCACCCTTTTGAGGGGTTCCCCACTTAAGAGTATTTTGTTGTGGAATCCATAGTATAAGACACAATTGGTTTCTCCAATTGTGTTCGAAAAATGGTATGAGTTCGGTTGATCATTTTTATAACCATCCAATCAACATATTTCTGCGCATTTTTTCTTTTGACTTATTTCCATTCTCCTTCTTCCTCTGGAAATATAGAAGTAACACATGCTACATGGGCTGAAGAGCCTTTTAGTTTGACTTGTCCCAAGTCGAACACCTTTTGCAGGAGGTCTTTGAAGACAAAACAATCCTGGATGGGATGCCCCAACATTTGATGAATGTGGCAATAGATGGTACGATTTTCATCTCCTTCTTTATTTAGCCTCTTGGGCCTTGGCAATTGAAGCAAATTTTTTTCCAGAGCCGAAATAAAATAACCAGGTACCTGTTCATTTCGGAAGGAGTAGACTTTTCTCTCCAGATCCTCAAATTGTTTCCATATTTGATCACTTTGATCATCTTGATGAAACCGACTTTGTTGTTCATGCTCAAGAGGTGGAGCCCTTCGGGAAGATGAAGCTTTTGAAGTAGAAGTAGGTACAAGTGCTTGTTTAATCATAACTGTAGCAGTCTCTGCTTTACCCATTCTCCTTCTTGGATCTGATGGAATTATACGAGCCTTATCCTTAGTCATTATAATAGAATCTTCAATATGTTGAGCGATTGAAGTAAGGTCTCAAAACCCTCCTGTGTATTTCACAAGGATCAGCGGTGTGTGCAACGCATCACGTAAATTTACCACACAGATTGGCAACAGTTCTTCTTGAGGGAGTGATAAGATTAGGGAATATGTTAATCCCTTCCAGCGATCAATTAAATTTGAAACCCTTTCATTCTTCCTTTTCTTATAGTTTGTAAGATCAAAAACTATTGTCTTTGGAAAAGTTGAGCTGAACTGAAGGAGAAATTGTTGACGAAGATCCTCCCACTCATTAATTGATAGGGATTTCAAGCTTGTATACCAAACAAAAGCAGGTCCTGCAAGGTTCGCATGAAGCATCTGAGTTTCACTGCTTCTTAATATTTCGTAGTTCCCATCATAGGATCGCAATAAGACACATAATGCGTCAAATGCTATTCAGGATCACCTAATCCATTGAAAATAGGGAATACAACATTCCCAAAACTTGATGGGGGAAGGATTGAATCTACCCATTCAGGGTAAGCTCTCTTTTCTTGTTGAAACTGCAGACGCTTCCCTTATATAGTCTCTAATCGAGATGTCAATGACTCAATGGTAGTTATTAACTTTTGAGAAAAATCTGGTTGAACTTGGACTTGGGATGGTGTAATAATTGGAGTCTGGATAGGTATGGTGGCTAGTACTGCAACGGATGGTAGCACCATCGATTGTTGTTGCACTTGACCCATAGGATTAGACATGTGAGGGTGTACTGATAGAGGAGGGTATTATTTATCCATCTTAGTAACTGCAACAAACTCCTTTGGCTGACTGACTCTAGGATGCTTAAGAGGAAGACTACCTTGAAGTAGTTTTGCGTTCAACCTCCTCAATTCCTTCATTTCTTCCTCTTGTTGTGCAAATCATTGCTCTAGTGAGAGTGATTGGCCTTCTCCATAGGAAGGGTATGTAACCTGGTTCTTTCATTTCCCCTTATTGAACACCTTTCGGAGAGGGCGAAGTGTGTTTCTTGAAAGATTACCTAGGTTCTGAGTAATCCTTTGATTTTGTGTACGCACACCTTCTTCATTTATGTTTGTGCACACAACTTCTTGAGCAGGAACTTCTTCATCTGAGTCCCCTGATTGAGCCTCATGTTCTGGAGGATCAGAAAAAATTGCATTAATGACATTAATTGATGCATAATGCATTGCATCCCTTCTATCATCATTTCTTTGATATTGTCTTCTGCTATGTCCCTGATGAGACATTTCCTTTTGTTGATTTGATCCCTCAGGAACTTCTTGGCGAACAGTAATTTGGAGAGAATCTCCTGATAATTTGGTTCTTCGTTTCTCTTGAGGATTCTTCCCCAATCGAGAGAAGACTAAATTTCTCTGAGGGAGGGATTGAGGATTTGAAAAATTCCCCAGTCCGGTGGATTTGGGTTGTTCCTGCTATCTTTTCTCAACTCCTCGAATCATATTTGTTGATTCTAAGGGTTGTGTTAAAAGAGTCCCCAGTCTGGAAAGCTGGGGTGGTTCTTTATATGCTATGTCTGAGACATTATTAAAATATCTCCTGATCGTGTGGACCTTGGTCTGGAAATTAGCTGGATGCATCAATTGACATCCACTTTTATCAACTGGTTCAAAAGACCATTGGATGATTTCTGACACTTCTGTCACTTGATGATATTCTTGCCCCAAATGAGAGGCCTGTTCAATATTCTCATTTTCTTGATGCATGATTAATTCAACAACTTATTCTCTGTATTATTGATTTTGAGAGGAACTAGTTGAAGCCTGTTCTTGGGAAATATTTTGATTACAAACAAAACCCATTGACTTTTCCCGGCCATGGGCAATAAAATTTCATGAAACCATTTTCATAGGGCTTTGATGACTATAGAGAACAGTGAAATGTAGTGATCCATGAACACTCCATCCTCTGACATGAATACCAGATGTGGCATTGTAAATTAACTGGTGCAATCTTCTTAGTGCACCAAGGCATGAACGTTGAAGAGATCTCTGCTGCTTTTCTGCATTTGGATATCGAGAGACTGATAGAGATGCCAAATCAATATGACGTTCTAACCCTTATATTATCTTAACATGATTTTTATATTCATCATAAGATAATAATTTCTATTTCAACTGACAATGAGTTTTCCATATGTTAAGACGAATATCTTGAATTCCATCTTCTATCAACATCTTTGGAATATCATACTGAGAGTCAGCCAGAGGCCAAAACATGATTGTCACTTCACCCTTCACGAGTTGTTTTCTCATGTTCATCATTTCCTATTTATCATTTAATGAATATTATTCTACTTGTTTAGAACAGAGATGGTTCTTTCTTGTTGCTTCATTAGATTCAACAAGACTGGTATAGAATCCACTGATCAAACTAGAAGATGAATGACCCAAAGGTGGTTCAGAGAATGACCTACACCCCGGGATATCTTCTGATGGAGAAATTTTTTCACCTGCTAGCAATGAAGCATCTGACATGACTGGTTTCACATTTGGAAGTTCCTCAGGATAAGAGGGATTTCTTGTCACTGCATTGTCTTCTGAAGAATTTTCCATACAATGTGAATTACTACTACAGAGAGGGATTTCACAACTAAATTCATCATCATGGGGAGGACCACCATGATTGGATATAGAAAAACAATAAATCTCTTGTTCCTTGATCTTATGGCCACACAGAGGGTTATTGTGGCTCTCATATGAAGAAGAAACTTCCAGATCGATCGAACTATAATGAAGAAAGCCTTTATTAGGAAGTTTCTGATGCAGAATTTGAGAATTAATGTTCCCACTTTTTGGAACTGAGAGAGCAGAATCTTGAGTTGCAACAGATAGTTGTTTGAGTGCATCAAGAACTCCAACATCGAGTAAGGGCTTGTTACAGATTGCCCCTTGATTTCTTGACTGTGTTGGGCAGGTCTTCTTCTTAGACACCTTCTTACTCAATTTGGAAGGTGTATGTGTCTGCTCATGAGAAATGATTCAGTTAATATGATTATCTCCGCTCAAACCAGGTGTATGTGCCTGACTTGGTTGTCCGTATGATATGGGGGTGTACGCCCCACAACCCTCTTGGACTGGAACAGATGTGTGGGTCTGTTCGATATTGAACTGTTGATGTGTCACTCCACTAGTAGGGATAGATTTATGTGTCTTTACCTGAGATGTTATTGAAGCTGTTATAATATCCTGGAAGGCATCCAGAATATGAGCAGGGATTTCCTTCTGCTCTTTCACAATCGAGAGAATTTTCTTGGTGACTTCATCTGCCAAAATAGGGATATATGTCCATTCCGTGCTTGGAGTAGGTGTATGTTCCTGCTCCTATCCTCATTTTCCTGTCATTGAATCCTGAAAGTACTCAAGTGTGGGGGCAGAGAGTTGAGTCTTCCTCCTGTTTGTTTCCGGAGCTTTCCGACTAACTTCTCTAATTGCTACCAAGCGAGACTGTTGGTAGGCTTGATCAATATTTGCAGGTTTATGTGCATGCTGATTGCACTTCTCCAAACGTGGTTGACGAGCTCTATCATATGTAGTCAGACGAGCCTACTGAATAGCTGATGATTAATAAATAGGTGTATGTTCCAGTCTATAGTACTCCGCTAGAATTGCCTGGCGGGATTGGTGTGATGCTTCTAGACGAGTCTGCTGGACAGTGGAATTAAAATGGATGGTTGTGTGTTCCCACTCATTACTTTCCACCATTTTAGGTTGGTGGACTTCTCCAGAAAAGGTAGAGATAAGAACCTTCTCACTATTAACCGGTTGTCGCCTCTGGTGGTTCGTCTTTCCTGCTCAGGTTTGAGGAACCTGAGGCGAACGCCTAGAGTCAATACCCTCATCATGTTGAGGGCGCACTACCTCACGAATTTGGTGGATATTATTGATGGGAGCCCTTGTGAAGGACTCATGTCCCCTTGAATTAAGGCCTTGAGGGACCTGCTCATTCACCTCCTCAAAATATGGGAGTGAATGTTGATTGCGTTCCGGGGATAACGACCCTAAACGGTTGGATACGGTGGTTAGCATCACCTACTTCTTGATCGCTGGTCGTTGCTGTCCAGATGACCCAGTTGAATTATTGACTTGGACAGCTTGTTGAGCAGCCTCAAGAGTCAGAATAGTACCGTTTTGACAGTAATCCTTAACCATTACATTTGATACCCGGTGTTGAAGACGCTGAGTTGGTGATGTTGTTCTCAGAGCGGACAATGATCCAACAGCAGTGGCATTCATAGCAGAGGTTTTCACAGATGTGGACTTAAGAAAATCCATTCTCGTAATGTAGAAGATCTTGGAAAAAAGTTCCTGTTTGAAATAACAGACATAATCAGGATAACTCCAGCCACAACACCTTTTGTATGAGAAAATATGTTATTGATTGTTTTTTTGGCCCTCTAATTGAGTTTTAAATAGGGGCCTAAAAAATAAGCAAAGCTTCGTTTTAACTTGCTTAAGGATTCATTTGGGGTTCACCATTTTTTTGTTTCCTCTAGAATTGGGGATGACCTCATTGATTTTAAGGTTCAAACATTACAATCGGTTTATAACGGGTTTGTTCGAAGAACCGAAAACATCCAATGATTCCATATCCATTTGGATCTACTTTCCAATGGTAGGTGCTAATTAGTTGTGGACCGATGAGGCTTAGGAATTTTCATTAGTCGAGAGGATGGGAGGTCAGACTCATCAAACCTTTTTTAGGGATATTATTGTCTACTATGGTTCTCTCTTTATAGATTTAAGTTTATGTTCGTGAATCCTTGTTACATTACCATGTATAAAATGAGCTTTCCTTTGGATATGACAATCAATGATTAAATATGTAGGAAATTTATAGAATCTTTTATATGTATTCAAGTTTCTTCATTGATAGAGAATCGTCGGTATTTGTTTAGAGATTCTTAGTCAATTTTATCCTTCAATACATAAATTTATCTTGGTCATTATGATGACCATACTGGTTTTAAAGTCACAAAGTGGGGCACTTGATGTTTATTGTCATTCAGAAGGACATGGATTATTTCAGATTTGGGAGCGTACCCGCAGATGGGCTACCTACGTATCCCTTGTTTTGGAAAATGAATCTGAACCCACGTAGTTCGAGTAAGGGATTATGATGTTTATGCATGATTTATGGCTCAAAGAATGATTCCATGATTACTTTTACACTCTAAGCTCACATGAGTCATGCTCGGTGTGAGAAACAAGAGGTATTGGTGAAACCAAAAAATTGTGCCACGAAAGATGCAATGATGTCGAGAATATGTATGTATGACTTCCCAAAATAGAAGAGGATTAAAATTTACTTCAGGGAAGAAATCTAGGAACATGGTCCATAAAGGTATTTGTACTTCATGGAGATTTGGGTACTCTAACTTGGGGCTTACTCCTGAGGAAGATGCCCAAATTAAGAGGGGTCTCCTGATTGGGTTTTACTGCTGAGAAGGAAGCCCAGATAAAAAGTAAATTAAGACTGGTTAAGAGAAATTAAGATTGGGGAATACTCTAGAGAAGGAGTCCCAGGTTAAGGGACTTGAAAAATTAAGGGACTTGGGGCTTACTCCTAAAGAGTATGCCCATATTTGAAATTGGGGATTACTCCGGAAAAGGAATCCCAGGTTAAGGGAAATTATTACTGGGGCTTACTCCTGAAAAGGAGGCCCATATTTGAAACTCGGGATTACTCCTGAAAAGGAAGCCCAGGATAAGAGAATTGTGGTTGGGTCTTACTCCTGAAGAGGATGCCCTAATTAGGGGACATAGGGCTTACTCTTGAGGAGGATGCCCATTTAAGAGAACTTGGACTGGGGCTTACTCCTGAAAAGGAGTCCCATGTTAAGGGAATTATGACTAGGGATTACTCCTAAAGAGGATTCCCAAATTAATGAGGACTTGGGGCTTACTCCTAAGGGGGATGCCCATGATTAGGGTTCTCTCATCTTAAATGATGAGGTAGAATGAATGAAATATCTAATTTCAGTGACATAAAGATGTGTAAATCACTTGTTTTTTAGAGATGTTCCACGGAATTCCATTCGGATAAGTAATTCAATCAAGAAAACATGCCATAAATGGATTTGAAGAGTGTATTAAAGACTGAATCTTGAATAGGAGAGGTGGAATGGCATAAGAGGGGTTAAATGGGCAGGAAGGGTACCCAAAAATAGAAGGGCGCGTAAGTCCTGGTGGGCGTGCAGGTACTGTGTGGGCGCGCATGTCCTGGTTGCACTGGTATAACTGCACGACACATGGGTACTTGCGTGATTGTTAACCATTAGGGTAATACGTGGGAGATCCTTAACCAATGCCTTTAGAATTATCCTGAGATACTTCCAGAAGATTGGCACGCAAGTATTAATGAGTAGGTAAGGAGGCATGCAAGTGTGTCTGTTTCCCTTAAGGGTAAAACACTTAGGAATGCATGTGTTACTAAATTCTAACACTTAGACCTTATTCCACTTGTTTAGACCTTCCATTCAAGGTAAAAAATTACCTTAGAAGTGTACTGAAGACTTGAAGAAGAGACTTGGGAATTCAGAGCTCTGTATCTGAATTCTAGAAAAAATCCTCCTGAAATGGGGGGCCCACCAGGGGTATTTATAGGCTGGAGAAGACCCTAGGCAGTTTTCAAAGAGGGCGCACAAGTCACTTGTGTGACCATTAGGAAGCGTGCAAGTGTACTTGCGCGACAGTGAGGGAACTTGTGCGACCGAAAGATATTTGACTCCTTTTTCATTCCTTTGTTGATTTTTTTTGTTTTCTTCAAAGGATGGATCAATTTGTGCTAATTCATTTCCCTTTCCATTCCTTTAGACAATGTGAGAAAAAGGAGATTCAACATTATTTTTTGGACTTTTTGTGGGTGTGTTAAAAGAATAAAAATAAAATAAAACATATCTATTTTATTTTTCTTTGTGAATCCTCACATTTGAATTTAGTGGTGGGGACCACCCGACCCCTTTAAATCTCTCTTTAATGTGGATTTAACCCTTATACTTCTCTCAATTTCTTGTTCCAACTTTAACTTAATTAATGATCCTACCATTATTTGTTTAATTAATAAAGGTAACATATTAAGTTTCCACCCCATTTCTTGTGGGGAAATTTCTATTGGAAAAGGAGAGGAGTTTTGGAGAGAGCTATTGTAGGATCACCTTCTTCAATGAATAACACTCTCCAATGGAGAGAATCCTTCAGAATTGGAGAATGAGGACAATGCTTGAGCCTGGATCGGGGACATCTTGTGGGAGCGATGGATGCTGAAGTCACCATCTCATCAACTTCGTCTTCTTCCTCGCGACATATCTTATGGGAGAACAAGGTAGGGAATTTATATATGATTGAATTTATTTATAAATTATTCATATTTGATGCCACATATTTATTGATGCTGGAAACATGGTGTTTTGTTGAACGTTACATATGTACACGGAACCCTCGACCCAAGGATCGTTAATATGTGATAATTTTATTTTTCAGGCTTGGAACGAAGCTGCAATGGCTCACGGATGAACGTGGAGACCAACACCCATTCATCCATGAGGAAAGAAGGGTGGCGTGCATCTGCGCCACCGGATGATGATGAGGTCGCGACCCATCAGTCGCTACAGGGCAGGGTGGTGCTTGGCATCCTGTGGGCTACGTCGAGGTGTGGTGGCGCACGACTGCATCGTCAGTGGAGTATGAGGTTGCAGATACTTGGTCGTGGTAGAGGCCAAAGTGCGGCCAGCCATGCCGACTGCGGTGGAGCAGCAGCGTGCAACCGCGCTGCTGGGATGGGGACTGGCCGAAACATTGGATGATTGTTGGGGTTTTGCGGAACCCGCGGTGACTTGGCAATGACTAAAGGTGCTTTTCCTTTGCAGCTCCATATGGAAGGGGGCCCACTACCCCTTTGGTGCCAGCTTGGGTGGACCACACCAGCTGGTCGCGCCCAGTGTGGGCTGGGCCACACCTACCGGGCCGCTCTGGGCCGCTCCCTTCGTGGGCTAGGCCGGACCATGTCCATGTGGGCCGGGTCAACATGTCCGGACCTGAATCTGGCTAGGTCGACCCGAACCAGTTTGGGTCATCCCCAGTCTGGTCAGTATGACTGAGTCTGACCGGACCTGGGCCCATCCAAACCCAGTTTCGCCTTTTTCCTGTAACTTGAGAACTGGGCGTCCATTTGATGAACCTTCTACGACACCAAAATCCTTGGATCAAGGAAGTCCTCTTGGTATAATCCACTTTAGTTTGTATAAAGTTTTAGTATGGATATGTTGGATCGAACCCCGAATACAACCAGGCCCTCAGAGTAGAAATGCTAATGACTTACACACCGGGCGTCTGATTGACACATTTTCTATTTCATTGAGTAATTCATGACTTGAGGGACCTTTGGGATACATTTTCATGGGACTTTGGGGTATTTGAGGTATGATCTATGGCTTGGGGAGCGGTTCTCCCAAGCACGCTACGTACGGAACCCTACGACTGGCTGAGACTTGACAAATTCGGTCCATATCGACTCAGAGTGACTCAACAGACCTAGTGAGGAGCACCTCTATGTGAAATGGTAGACCCATGGTGGGGAGAACCTCTGTGTGATGCGGCAGACCCATGGTACTTGACAGGAGGAGTACCTCAGCAGGCCACGAGGGGAAGCCCCTTTGTGTGACATGACAGACCTATGGTGGGGAGCGCCTCTGTGTGACGTGGCAAACCCACAGAACTCGACCGGAGGAGTACATCAGTAGTCCAAGGTTAGTGGGAAGAACCTCTATGTGACGTGGCACACCCACTGTACTCGTTAGAGGAGGAGTTCTCCAGTAGCTGAGGTGTTTGATGTTGTGATTGGGAATGTTGCTTGTTATTATCTATAAGGAATTTTGTTTCTATATATCATCATTCATAGTGATCCTATCTGGGTAAGATCCTATGTGGGTTAGCGCTCAGCGGTCCTGTGTGGTTCAGTGCATACCGATCTTTTGTGGGTCAGATCCTACGTGGGTCATCACTCGACAATCCTGTGTGGGTCAGCACATACTGATCCTGTGTGGGTCTGCGCATACTGATCCTGTGTGGGTCAAATCCTTTGTGGGTCATTGCGGGGGTTAGTACCTATCTATCATGTGTGTGTTAGACTCCGTATAATTAGCAGCACTACCTCTTGATGGAATAATATGATCTAGATTTGTGACTAATCATATGTACTTCTTTACTTCCCTTAAAACCTAGTTTGATATGAGACTCTGTTTGAACTAAGACTTTTACCTTCGTGGTAATTTCTTCATAGTGATACATGTGTGGTAATTTTACCTTTGTGGTACTATCCACGTGGTGATACCTGTGTGGTACTTTTATCTTCGTGGTACTATCTTCGTGGTGATACATGTGTGGTACTTTTACCTTTGTGGTACTATCTTCGTGGTGATACCTGTGTGTACTTTTATCTTTGTGGTACTATCTTCTTGGTGATACCTGTGTGGTAGTTTTACCTTCATGGTGTAACCTTCATAGTGTTACATATGTGGTACTTTTACCTTCGTGGTGTTACCTTCATGGTGTTACCTTTATGGTATTCTTCTCTCATGTGTGAGATGTGTATATCTTGAAAACTTAGGTTTATTTATTGGAATATACCTAAGTAGAGTTGATGTATTGATTTGTGGTTTTCTATTATGGAACTTTAGGAGTCCTATGGGGTCTCAGAGTCCCTACTGAGTATCTTTATACTCACCCCTACACGGGCTTCGCCCACACCTTATTGTGTCTTGTGCATACGGGGTACAACATTGATTGAGGATGAGGGATCCAGGACTAGACGGTTCTCAGAGGCATACCATTTGGTGTGACATGACATGGGGACTACAAATCATGAGTTTTACCTACCCTTCCTGTAGGATCTGTGGTGGATGATCTAGGAGCTACTTTTCACTTTTCATTTGTATTAATACTTTTTAGTTGTACTCGTACTTTTAGTTGGGCTTATAGTCTTTCCCCTTTACTTTCAGCACTCTTTTTACTACAATAGTTTACTTATTTGTTTATTCTTGTTGATTTCTACTCTATGTGTATCTACAGGTTTAATGGCAATGCCTTCCTATTTTAAGGATACTCCTTTCTGGTGCTAGTTGCCAGCCCAAAGTCTATAGAAGGCGGGCTTGGGGTAGTCTCGGCATGGGCCCTGGGGGACGGGTCGTGACAAAGTTGAAAAGAACCACACGTAGATGATGAAAAATTTAGGTCATGACTACTATGATGCTTGAGACACAACTCTAACTAATTTGGAAAGTCATCTGATGAAAGACCATCATGATTTCCCTAAGAGTAGCTACCTACTGCTTTATGGCCATGATCACCTAAATTATTTCTTGATATCGGCGTTGAACAATTATACTACTCCCTCTATTTTCATGAATACAATATTTTCACTACTGCCAACATCTCTAGCATGGGTTTGTATATCAATATCAGGACATCATCCATAGGATATATTATACATCATATTCATTGGGCACTAGATCTCAAGATACACACACCATAACTAAAGCTACACTGTTATACATCAATCTTCTTTGATTCTAAGACAAATTTGTCAAAGGGTTGGAAGAAAGAATTGGACATTTTCCCAGGAGGGGGTTTTAAGCCTATGTGGATGTGGGAATATTGGGAACACCAAACTTGAGCATAGTTCAAAAAGGATCTAAAAGAAGTTGGAATTTATGAGGCTGTGTGGGCAGGGTGCACTTATGTATACATGAATGATAAATTTATTCCATATTTAATAAGATGGTAGAGCCCATAGACTAAATCTTTCTATATAATTCATAGAGTTGGCAACATCATCTTGTGGGATTTCCAAAAGAGCTCTGGGGTCTCATTTCATGGATACATGTATGAGGAAGTAATTCCTCCAAAGAAATTGTGTGGTGATACTGGAAGGATGTCACCTATGGCACATAAGCTACTGAAAATGGATCATGAATTACATAATAATATCCCCGTCCTAGGGTTGATATACACCCTAAAGTGTAGATGAGAACTTTCCTAAAAATGGAGGGGAAGGTCACACTTAAAAATGTCCAACTTCATTCCCCCTGACAGTGAAGCGAATCTCTCTTGATACATTCTAACGAACTTTGGAATAAGGGGGCTATGATAAATGGGGGTATAAGCTTTGGTCCAGCATTCCTATAAAAAACATGTATCATAGGATTTCTAGACAAGTTTCTTTGATATTACCTAATACCTATCCATGTTTCCAATGGTGGCATAAGTCCATTGATGTTTGTTATGGCATATGATCTAGTGAAGAAGATGTTTGTGGGGTTGGAAATCCTTGTCCTGGTGAAAATTTACCGAATCCTGCTGCATGTTCATGTAGGGAAGGCTCCGTTCAGAATTGAAGGACCATTTCAAGTGTTGTGGGGATGGGTCATGGCCCACATTAGAAATTATACTATGTAGAGTGGGATCTAGGTATTTGGGATCTCATTCAAACCTTACGTTCAGGCTATTTCTGTTATTCTGCATTTTTCCCTAAAGCCCAATGATACCCTGTTGAGGAAGAGCCTATTCAAGATTTTAATCTCTTCATGTATAAGAAACCACCTCTTAGGAGTTTCACCATTGATGAGAAGTCTATCGGTGACCTAAGATCGTATATGATGGATTTCAAGGACAGTGTGTTGACAACTCGTATTGACAGCAATGTTATATGCAAGCCCATGCTCCATAATTGTTTTTAAAGAAATTAAATGTCTACAACAAATAACCACTTCTCCTCCAGTGCATGTATGAGAAAAAAATTATATGATGGTATCCCGATAGCTATGGATTCTAACATCCATGTATTTGACTCAAGCAGTGATTAACATTATTCCAACAGGTGTGACTGGTAGGTTAACCTCTTGGTGTGCTAGGCGTGGATTGCATCATACCCCAAAGGGGTGTTAGTGGAATTTGTTTCTTTATTCGGGGTTGGACCATATGATAAGTTTATAAAATGAGGGGACAAGGCTTTTATTCCTATATATGGAACTTCTTATACAGGGAGGTATGTTTCTTCCTCTTCAAAGTTTGTGTATGATGAGGTCCCAAGTGCGTCCAAACAACCTCGTGCAAGGTTTAGTCCACCAACTATAATAAAAAGGGCCACACCAAGTGAGGCTACACCCAGGCAGTCTGGTCATCATCGCCAAGAAGAGACCAAGGTTCCATTTCATTTCCTTAATCTACGACATAAATGATCAAGAATCCCATGAAATTCAAGTTTGTTGGATCATCTTCGTGGCAGGTTGGGACCACTTTAGAATTCATAAATCTAAAGGAAATACTATTATTTAAGGACATGTCTTTTTATTCTGAAATAACATGGGCACTATTTCATGAAGGGTTTCAAATTATAGGTATAATAAATTCTCGAGCCCCACTCGGTCATCTCTTTGAGTAAAATACCACTAAGGGGAGGACTTATATCCAGGATTTAGAGATGATCATTTATTCCATTGAAAACCATATCATGGCCACAAGGTGGGTGGAGGACATGATGAGGTGGGGCGCTGTAGAAGGGATTAACTACTTATTGTCTGAAGAATGGATTAACTACATTAATCCTGATGATATATGTTCCCCTCCCTTCATCTCTTCTATTTTATATAGAACAAATTGTTTTGTTGAGGGAAAGGTAACTTTTATTTTTAGTAGGAAAAGGAAAATTCAAATGAGGTTCCCTCTCTAAAATATGGCCCAACTAGCACCCTACTTGTGTCTGATGAATCACCTCCCAAATCAGGATAACTATCCCTACGGTAGAAAAAAAAGGAGGCTCAGATGGTGGTGGAAACTCTATTTCCCCTTATGATACATGGCTTTGAGTAGGTTTACCTTATCCCTACTCTATTAAAAATTATGAGAAAGAAGGAATTTCGGAGGGTGAAATATTTTGATAAACACCCCCAATGATAGTCAAAAGTTGGCATGGCTCCATTAATCTATGCTTTATCTAGAACAAGTGTCTAATACTCCTTGTATTTTAGTAACTCCTTCCATTTCTTCTCTCAAGTGAATTACATATGTGCCTCCATGATAGGAGGAAGATGTTTCGAACCAATCATGGATCCTTATTGGTGAATCAAATCCCTCAATAGAAGAGGTTTTGATTGTAAAGGATGAATAATTTTCTCATATCACCACTCATGTCCCTACTGTAGAGAGAGAGGAGAAGTATGGTACTGTTAAAGGTACATCATAATGTTTCTTATATGAATGGATGACTTTCATATTTGTAATTTATCAAGTTCATCCCATGCACCATAAGATATTGCAATGACTAATGATGACTTGTGGTTGTCACTAAGGAAGTTGTTCAGAGTCTCAAGTCAAGAGATGAGGGTGATATGTTGGGTCTGGATCCAAATATTCTAAGTGTCTCCATAGGTGAGATTACCTAAGGGCCTGGGAAATCAATAGATTCCAGAAGAAATCTTGGTGTGGCCTTTGATGAAATACTAGAACAAATTAAACCTCCCACTACTTTATAATAATTTTAAGCACATAATAAGGAATTGAAAGTTCATGAGTCTTTAGTTTGTGAAGATATATATCATGTCCTGATGCTCTGACCATAGCTCTTTAAATCATACAGTTCCATCCATGGAGGATGTTAAAATGGAGGTGCTGCAACAAGACCTCAGAGTCCATCTTAGTCCCACTTTTTAGTAGGGGTCATCCTAGGTGTCCCTTGAGATTATGAGTTTTACTGATCATTCCTAGATAAATCCCAAGTTCAACCAGGTGGTTTCCTCTCATCAAGAACTGCTAACGTAGACTGCTAAAGCCAAAATATCTAGGAAAGAATTCTTCCAGGATGATGAACTGCTATTGGGTAAGGGTCACCAACTATTGTGATTGTGCCCCATTATCACAAATATTTTTAGGATAACAATGATTCTAAATCCTAATTTAGAATTATCAGATTTTATGAATATTTATGAGGGTAGATATTATATACAAAATCATCCAACAATGGAAGGAGAAGAATCCACTATATTGGAGGGATAATATAAGGGAACTTCTTTGAGTGATTTTGGTTCCAAAGTACATTCCTCCCATTGACAGTGGTTCTAATTTAGACTTAGAGATGTTGGCTTCTCACAGAGTCACATGCATAAGGTATTGGAGAGAAATCTAGAAGATAATTTCCTAGATGTATCTGAAGAAAATCTTTAATATATTGGTTAACTTGTAGTTTTGTTTTTCATGTTGGGATTTAGTGGATTTGAATACTGCCCAATCCATGCTGTTGTTAAGGATACTGTTCTTAGACAGGATCAAGAGCATAAGGTTTGAAAAGACATCATTAAGGACAAACTGCTCACCAAAGTTAATGAATTTTGAGTTGCATTATCCCAAATGGAGTACAACCATAACAAAATGTAGGTGGAATTTAAACAGTAGATCAAGGAGAATACCATTCAAGCATAGAGCCTTTAGTAAGAATTAGATTTTATTTGGGGGGAACTCGAACAGCTCCAATGTTGATTGGGAGAAGACCGAATTGAAGGGCCAACATCCATTACAGCTACAACAGAATCACTTCACTAGGATGAGGAGACTGATGTCGGCCGATTGATTGAGATGCAATGAGTGGTTGATGGGGATCAGGAGGTCATTTAACATATGAAGAGTTATGTTGAAGTCCTTTTAAAATATGATAGAGGGAATCCATCTTGGGGATACTCTATTTTTTCTCCATAAATGAATAGAATTTTTTTTCAATCATATACATATTCATTCCTACAATCTTACTATGATCATAACATCATTTCTAATTTTCATAGCACGACATCTTCATACCAGCTAATCATAATCACAATGATAGGTATGGGGGAACTCTAATTTTTATCTAAACCAAGGGGCCTAGTGAGCATAGTTTGACTATTTCTAGGGTCATATGGGAAACCCTACAATCTTTATGTCTTTTTATGTCATCACCCCAATTTTTTCCTAAGTCCATACATGATGAAGACTCATTGGGTGAGACTTATTTATTTATTAAGCTTCCCTTTTTTGGGTTTTTGGCCTAACAAGTTTTATTCATATATCTTTCATTTCTCGATTTTTCCTAAACAACATGGAGTATAGGTCTAGTGAGATGAGACCCAAACTTTTTCCATAGTTTCCTTTTTTATTTTTCAATCTCGTGAGTATTATGTCTCTTTCTTATAGGTAGTTTAATTTCATGAAAACCAAACTAGTGAGACTAGTGTTTTAGGTTGAGTATCATTGTCCATAAATTCTAAGATGATAACCCAAACAAGGCTTGATGTATGGGAATGTTATGAAATTATTTAGATAATCATAATGGAAATTTTGAGACCTGATTTTTATTTTTTGAATCTAAAACATGACATTTTGGAATAGAGGAGGTCTCTCCTGAGGGAGAAATCTCCACTGGTTAACAACCCCATTATGAGGGTTATTTTATGAAATTCCAACTTGGACATTTATTACACAATCGAATAGTACCATACATAGGCTGGAAGACCCATTATGTGGGTGACTTATGTAAGTCCAACTGGAAAACGTACTGCATAGACATGAAAAGGTGTTCTTAGGAATTCTGACATTCTATTACTGATGGATGAAAATATTTTATGACGATTTAGATTTCTCAAGACCAATAAAAGGCAGTATATCCAAGAGAAGATGTATGAGAAGAATGGACCATCTATATTGGAAACTTCTATGAGTGGGAAACCACTCCAAAAAAAATTTTGTGTGTTAAGGAGGGAATATTTTGGTTAAATGACCAATGTTAGGGTTAAGGCCTCTTTCTAACATGGGTTAATGTATCATGCAGTTTTATGTCATGAAACTAAGATATTGACCATGTAGTTTAACATATTATACAAATTACATTATGATATGAATAATAAATTCATATAGTAATGAAATTATGTTATGCAGTTCAAAGTCATACAACAAGGACATTAGGGGATATAATTTATGTTCTTCATCTTTTACCGAAAGGTTGATGATTCTCACATTCTAGGTAATTTTTTTGGAAATGTGATTCCATATTCAAGAGTGAGGGGATAAAATTGTAAATTGTGATTTAGGGATTCTCATATATGAAGATTGGTCTGGGGAAAAGGACTTATGGTGTTAGATGAGGTCTCTATTGAGGAACAATTTACCACTAATTGAAAAACATGTTTTTTGGATACTTTATGTAAGTCCAACTAAGTCATTTACTACATATTCAATATTGGAATACTTTAGGGGACAAGATCTATGATTTGGGAGAAACTTACAAAAATAAAACTATGTAATATTATAGCATTGTCAGGGAAAGAAGTCCTCAATAATTCTAACATTCTATCTCTAAAAGATTATTTAAGTCTTTAGAGATTCATATTTCCCCAAGCATAGAGTTTGGTTTACAAGAGAAAATTACCTGAACATAAAATGGTTATTTCAAGAAAAAATTTCCCAAGAGTTGTGGGAATAGGTTCTCTACGTAGGTATAACCTAAGTGTAATAATTATGGTGTCTTTATTTTGAGGTCATCTGACTAGGACCATGATATTGTGGAAATGATAGATGATATGTGACCTACCAGACCAAGATTGTTCCAAAATGCTTTGGGAATGTGATAGGAAATTATAAACCCTGATCTTGAAGGCTTTAAAATTGGGAGATGTGATAGGGGGAAAATATGCATGGGATGACCACTGACTTTGAATCATGGGCTCCAGAATATTGTCATCAAAGCATACTAGGATAGAAGAGGCTTCTCAAAAGGGATAAGTTAACCTATTTGAAAAACTTGTTTTGTGGTCTATTTTATGAAAATACAATTATGACACATACTGCATATCTAAATAGTGGCATCCTTTAGCTGACTAACCCATTTTGTGGGATGTTTAATTGAAAGTCAACTAGGGTGTGTTACAACATATTCAAACAAAAGAGCTATTAGGTATTATACATTCTTCTATTTGATTTTGAGGAAATATTATAAATAACTTAAAGTGTTAACTATTAGGTGTGTGACATGTGAAAGGGATAGTCTGAGAAAAAATAAAATTCTTGCATTGACATTAACCATGATTTGGAAGTCCCTTGTATAGATATAACTCATATGTTGAGGGGGGAATCTGTATTTACTTGGTGGGGCCTTTGATGAGGGGACCCAGAATAAATTATCTTTCATAGTGAATTTGTTTTCATGGAACGTCAAACTGATTATGAGTTAAATATGATTTTATAGACTAAGGAAGACCCTAGTTCATCTCTCAAGGAGTGTTGATAGGTTTAGAGTATGTGTTTTTAATAGAAATTACTAAAAAGGGGGTGGTTTAGAAATCAATTTTAGGAAAATAACTTAATTTAAGGAGTTTAATAGTTGATAAATGAAGCCGGATCTTTAATAAATATGAGAGAAGTAGTTCATTTCATGTTCACTATACATCTTAGATAGTTCATTGTTCTGAAAATTTTATATTGATTAATGTAATTCTTTGGTTTAGGGTTGTCAAGATCTTGATTTCCCTTTTGCCTCTTAAAACGATGCACAAAGAAATAGCCTTTGAAACAAAAATCGTGATGTCAAGGTTTTATCCTCAATAATAGAAAAAGGGATACCAAAGAATAATGAAATCTCATGACTCTATGTGAGAAAAAATGATTCTTGTGTTGTCTAATCGGAATAACCCAATATCCCCAATTGAAATATCAACCCAATTGGTTTTGTGATAAAAAGTGTTTCACTTAATTATAAGAAAGAAATGTATTCAAATGATAAGAACATAAATATTAAACATAATTAAAATATTTATAATATAAATTACATAAATCTAGTAGAAGAAGAAGTGTAATAACTCCCTCCCAAGTATGTGTAGCTCCCTTGAAATGACAATCCACCATTTAGCTTTCCATCGAGAGTATGAGGAGGCTCGGGTGGAACTCACCTTCATCCTTTAAAGACATATAAATATATGGGCCTCTAAAAATTCTTATATGAGTATAAGAATCCATTGTATCTCCAAAATACTAGATCTTTTCCTCCTGGATGAACTTACAAATGGGATTCCCAAAATTTCATTTTATATGAAAAGTGGAAGGTGTTTTTGGGAACACAGATTTATTAAAATCCATTGGCCAATGATTTTTGACATCTATATAGTCTTATATTGATTTTGAGAAAATTAAAAAGTTATAGACCCACCTCCTAACTATCTCCACAGAAAATTTGGCACCATTTTTACAACTACATCTCGAGATATTGATAGAACACATAACACCACATTTAACTTCGTGTAGATTCGGTGGATTGGACAGATCAACCAATATGGGCCACCATATAACTGAATTGGGATTGGTTTCATTAATAAAAGTTATAGAAGATTGTGTTTTGGACTAGGCCACAAAATATCATCCCATTTAGAATCACTTTTTAGTAGAATTGTGTGGTTGATTCCACTGGTTTGGTTGGATCCTTCATAGTTTGGACCATTTTTCTTGAACTTCATCATGGGCCCTCTAAATCACACCCACCAACAATGAAATTATCAAAACAAGTAAATTTTATTTTTTTAATAGTTATAAACTTAAAATAATTTAATCAATCATGAAGTGAAATTTTGTTATTTTTTTAATAATTTTTAATACAACACTTTTTTAGCACGGTGGTGTAAAGGTGAAAATGAAACAGTGAGTTGTGGTGCGATCACGCCCCAACGCCTAAACATTTTCTCTCCTAGGAAAAGTCACATTTCCAAAAATTATGCATAGAGATATTATAAAACTTGTGATTATTTACAATTCAATGAAAATTAAATTCCAGATATAAATGTTGTCAATGAAAAAATCACACTAAGGAGTTTTTCTCAGTGATCATGGAAAAAGATGTCTCAAAAATTGTATCAAAATGAAATTATAAGAGATGCATGACACCAATCAAGGAAAATAATTAAAAAGTTAATCATGTCACTAATTCTCCTCATGTGTGTCTGTGACCACCATTTTACTCTTTTAATTACACTTTCAATTGAGTAAATATAAGCTATTTTAATGTTTCTCTACTTACAATATCCTTTCCACTGAACCTTACCTATATCCTTTGTAATCAAATTTCTGGACCCACTCTCTAAATCATTCCCAGAAGTCAAACCATACCCATTAGACCTATATATTCACATATTTTTTACCTTTCATCACTCTCCTCAATGTTTTTTTGTTATTTTTTGGTTTTTGTTAGGATGTAAAATAGTCAGATAATAGGTACACACGCATAGGTCAATCTAGTACATTAATGAAATAGATCTGATAAGGAATAATGGTGTGGAAAATTCATTTTTAAGGTAGAAAAAAGTTAACCCCACCTATATTTACCTTTTATTAAGTAATAAATTTTCAAACTTCATGTTTGGGTGCAAAGATGTTCGGAGAAATTAAGTGACACAGTTTTCCCTTAAAATACTCGCACAAAGGGTATTGTTATTCTCAATAGTTTTAAAATGATACAAACATTTATATCATTAAAAAATAACTTAATTTAAAAATAAAGTCACACCATAGTTTTGAATTCTTTCTAAAATGAAAATTTCGTCATAATTTTTCTTTTTGAATGTTAAAAAACCTGAAATACGAAAATTCCTTATACATTTTCAATAACTTCTATGATTATGTGGATATCGTTTTCCATGATAATGTGGAAAAAATCATTCCCACCAAAAATGAGGGAAAAATAGAGGGAAATTGAAAATACTATTCCGAAATCTAAAAAGAGAAAAAGAAGAAAAATGATGAAAATTCCAAATAACCTAGGAATATACCCATCCCCCCCACACATAGAGACTATAGTGTCCTCACTGTAAAAAGAGAATGTTGTAAGGAAGGATAAAACCTGGTGAGTATTATTGGTATAATCCTCCTTTAACATGGATTTCCTCTATAAGGGACTCTAGAAGGGCTTCATTGAAGTGATTAAGTTGATTCCCATTGACAGTAAATGTTTGTTTGGTTTCATCATTTTGAACCTGAACAACAGAAAATGGATAACATTACTAATAGTGTATAGGAAAAACTAGTGGTAATGATTTTTACCTTGATGAAACTTTAGCCTTGCATTGTAAAGGAGGAACTTCTTCCCAATATGTAATTGAAAATGAAGGATGATATATTTGTTAGTAGCATTTGTTCTCTCTTTATAAATCCTGCAATTCTCATATGAATATCTATGCATTTCCTCTGAATCCGGAATCTGCAACTTCCTTTGATAACCAAAACCAGAAAGATTATAATTGCATTGTTTAATGGCTCAGTAGTCCCAATTCTCAATCATAACAGGGAGGTGGCAACTCCTTCCAAACACAAGCCAATTTGGTGACATTCCAATAGGGGTTTTAAAAATAGTACGGTAGGCCCATAATGAATCATTTAGTCTAAGACTCAAATATTTTCTATTGGGATGAACCTTTATTTCCAGAATTATTTTTACCTATATATTATATAATTTATCTTGACCATTGTTTTGTGGGTTAAAAGCAGTAGACACTCGATGCCCGACCCCATACTGATGTAGAAGTGATTGCATTGTTCGGTTGCAGAACGGAGAACCTTACTCATTGATAATAAACCTAGTTAATCCAAACCTATAGAAAATTTAGTTTCTCAAAAATTTAACAATTTTCATGGAATCATTTTTTCTCATTTCTCATGCCTCTACCCATTTTGACACATAATCAACTGATAGAAGAATGTACAAGTTTCTAGAGGAATTGGTAAATGACCCCATAAAGTTAATTCCTCAAACAGCAAAAATGTCATGAAAGATAATGTTTTTTTGTTAAATTTCGTTTCTTTTAGAGACATTCCCCCTTATTTGAAAGTAAATACAACATTTATATAAATCATGGGAATCCCAAAATAATGTTGGCCAAAAGAGACAAGAATTGAGAACCTTGTGATCAGTCTATTGGGGACAAAAGTGGCCCCCACAAGCTAGAGTGTGGAAAACCCTAAGGATAGACTGAAACTATCTATTGGGAACACAATGCCTAAGGACATGATCACTACATGTGCTCCGAATTTATGGTCCATCCCAATTGTACCAATGAGACTCATGTTTTTAAGGCATCTTGGTTTTTGTTGAAATCAGTAGAAATGCAAGATTCTACCAAGTAATTTACAAATTTCAGCATACCAAGGAATAGAATCTTGAACTCGGTATAGTTTCTTATCAGGAAACATGTAATTTATGGGAATATAGGGGGACGAGTTAATGTTAGAGGATAGTAGGATCCTACTAATATGGTTAGCCACCACATTCTCTACTACTTTTTTACCTCTAATTTCTATATTGAATTCCGGAAGGAGGATCATTCAACGATTGAAATGTGGTTTGGATTCTAGTTTCTTAAGGAGATACTGGAGGGTTTTATGGTCTAATAACACAATTAATTTAGAACCAAAAAATATGACTGGAATTTATCCAAGTAAATAAAAATTTTAATGAATTTTTTTTAGTTTTGGTTTAGTATTCTTGGGAAAGTTCCAAGGTACATGATGCATAGGCAATGACATCTGGAACTCGATTAACCTGTTTTGATAAGACAACCCCAAAGTCATATTTAGAGGTGTCACACAAGAGTTAAAATGGTAAATCCCACCGATGTGGTTGGATTAATAGGGGTGATGTGAGACTCCATTTCAATTTAATAAAATAATCCTCATATTCTTTATCAAAAACAAATTCTTATTATTTTTGGAGAAATCAGGATAGGGGGAGTGCAATATTACTGAAGTCACAAATGAAATGATGGTAACATCTAACATGACCTAGGAAAGGCATCACATCCTGTAAATTGTTGGGGAATGGTTGGGAAGAAATGAAATCAACTTTTGATTTATCAACTTGAAAATCATCCCCAGAAATGACATGTCCCAATATTGTACCGTGTCTCACCACGCAATGGAATTTCTCATAATTTGTTACAAGATTATTTTCAATACAGTGAAGTATTATTGAACCTAAACTACTCAAACATTCATCAAAGGAGGATCCATATATAGTGAAATTATCTATGAATACTTTCCGGAAATTCTCTTGGTAATCAAAAAATACTAACCATGCATTGCTGGAAAGTACCCGGAGCATTACATAGACCAAATGGAATCCTTCTATATGAAAATGTGCCAAAGGGGCAAGTAAAGGTTGTCTTTTCCTTATCCTTATAGGAATATTAATCTAAAAGTATCCAAAATACCCATCAAGAAAAAAGTAATGGGACTTCCATACTAGCCTCTCTAGAATTTGGTCAATGAATAGCATTGGAAAATGGTCATTCCTAGTGGATTGGTTTAGTAAACGATTGAATGTACAAACATGCTAGTTGATCTATAAATGAGTTGGAAAAAATTCATTGTTTTCATTTTTAATTATTGTTAGACCAGTTTTTTTAACCACTTGTACTAGATAGGACCATTGTCTATCAGAGTTGGGGTAAATGATTCCAGCGTCAAATAATCTTGTTACCTCAATTTTAATAACATATATACGGTTTGGGTCCATTAAAAATTGTGATTTCCTCTTTTTATTAGCCTCATCATTTAACAATATATTACGTGGGAAATTTATGATAAAATACCAGGAATGTTAGAAAGTTCCCATCCCAAATCTTGTTTACACTCCATCAAAATTTCAAGCAGTCCCAATTCATGCTCAGGAGGGAGTGGACTAGCAATGATGACAGGAAACTTATTTCCATTCTCAAGATATGAATATTTTAATTCTTGAGGAAGTTGTTATAGTTCCAATTCATGTGTATTTTTTATTAATGAGAGTCTGTGTGAATGTGGGAGGCCACTAATATCATATAACTACTCCATGGTTTCATCATCAGATGAGGAATGATATTTTACAAGATTGGTAGTATCATCGATGGTCATGGGGTCCTTAGTGTTCAAGAAATCATCAATTAAAAATCATGCATGAAATTTCTATGGACCAGTACAACATTCTATGAATGGTTCATTTCATAGCATTTCAATCAATAAATAAAACTCAGAAATGGGATCAGGGGAATGAAAATTATTTTATTTTGTGGAAAAGAGTACATCAATTTAATTAATAGAGATATGGAATGTTTTTCTATTGTGTGCTTCATGGAATCAAGGATATTGAAGTAGACAATGTCACCACAAAAATCCATAGATAATGTAACATTATGGAAATTAATTATGTTTTTGGTAGTTTTCATGAAGGTCCTCCCCAATATAATTGGGGTACGTCCATTCATCCTATCGTATTATTTTTTTAGCACATAAAAAACAGTATAAAAATTAAATTTTTCACCCTTAGAATAACATCCTAAAAAACACGAGAAGGGTGTGTTGTACTCTGATTTACTAATTAAACAAAAATTATAGTGTAATTTAGTTCTCTAACATGTAATGTAGAGAAAATAGAGGCATATTTCACACTTATAGAATCACCCAAATAAAGTATAGCATTGAAAAAGGATTACTACCCCATGGTTCATGGAATTGAGAAGGTTCTTGGATCATTTCATTTTGTTGGAATTGATGGCTCTATCAAAGATGATTTGTTCCAACACACACTCGCTTTTTCATCACCTCTGAGTCACCTTTAGTGTATACACATCTCCTTTAGAAACTAGGTGTATCTCGTAATTTTCTTCATGGCATCAATCAAGGGTATGTTAATCTGCAGTTTTTTGAAAGTTTACAATATTTATTTATCGAGTTTAGTTTCTTATTTTTTATTGGTTGGGTGTCCCTTTGGGTAAATGGAAGAGGAATGGTTTGTCTAGGTGAAACATCAATAGACACACTCTTTCCTTTTGAAGGGATTCTCTCAGGATAAGTTTTTTCAACATTTGGACTAATTTTAATGGTTGGGATAGTGTTTTATTCAGTAGTGGATGACTCTAAAGGAGGGTTAATTTGTATTTAAATTTGATTTCAACTCCTAAGGGTGATGTTAGTGACACTTCCCTTACCCCTAGGGTTAACTAGTGGTTGAGGTGGTAGATTACCTGACCCATGACTTCGTATTTCCCCCACCGAGTTGGATAGTTGGCATAAATGGGGTTTTAGGTCTTGAATGGCATCTTGGGTGCTTTTTGGGAATTAAAGATTATTGGAATCCATTTATTCATCATTTATTCTAGTATAGGATTAGGTTTTGTAGGGGGTAGTTGGAGAGGCCTTTGTTGTGGTTGAGGATTTCTAGGTGGTGGTGGATTACTACTTTTCCCGAATTGGTTCCTTAACTATTGAGGTTGGTTTGAATACCCCCTTGCCAATAAGCATGGTTTTCTTTCCACCATGGGTTGGATGGTTAATAATGTTCTTTTATAAAGGCTTCATTATTGGGCCATCCTGGAAATATTTCCCCACAACTCTCATAAGTTTCTCTCAATTGATGACATTAATCAGAGTAGTGGGTGCCATAAAAACATATACCATAATGGATGGGAGGGGTAGATGAGTATTTCCATTGGAAAAGACAGATTTGTCGAAGAAGGGTACTTAACTCGTCAAAATTCATGTCTACCTTCTTGTCAAAATCAGTACTTTGCACCTCATGGACACCTCGAATGGGTACATTATACTTTGAACTAAATTATTGAGTGTTTTTTCCATGTTATCAATCAAGGTCCTTGCATAAATTGGGGTTTTATCAACTAGTTCACCACCTATATCATCATAAATCATATTTCAATCAATAGGAATTAAACCTTCATAAAAATAATGAATTTATATTTGATCTCTTATTTTTTGGTGTGGACAGCTTGAACATAAAGTCTTAAATCATTCCAAATATTCATGATGTGTTTTACTCTGTGATTGTCTTATCCCACAAATTTTATTCCTTATTATTTTGATTAGATATTCTAGAAAAACATTTCAATAAATAGTTTTTTCATGTCTTCTCAACATCTAATTGGTGAATTAAAATAATACAATAAATCTTTTATAGTGTCTTATAATAAAAATGGGAATGCTCTAAGCATTAATTTTTATTCATTCACATTAGAATGTTTTAATATAAAACACAAAGTATGAAATTATTTTATGTTATTATGTGTATCTTCTCCTACGAGTCAATAGAATATTGGTAATAAATGTATTAAACCATATTTAAGTTCAAAATCGGGTGCCTTGCCTTGTAATTGAATATAGGTGGGTTGGATATCAACATCAGGTGAGGTTAGTTATTTTAATTCTCGTTTTTTAGCCATATTATGCAAGTTTAATTTAGTTTTTATGTTGGTTCTAGAAGAATAATAAGGATCAAGAAGAGGTTCAAGATGTGATGTGTCCTCCTTCAAAGGTTTGTCTTGTGTGTCACGGTGTCACTGATGTAGGACCTTCTCTGGTTTCGGTTCAAAAGGAGGTAAATATCTCATAGTAGAACACTTCATGAATAGAACCTACACAAGTAGAAGATTTTAGAAATCAACTAAAAATTTAAGTAAGGGAATAATCAAGGAAATAGTTACAAAATTAACAATGTTTTTTATAAAAAACACACACTAAAAACAAAATATCTCCCCGGAAACTATGCCAAAATTTGAATGTTTTTTCATGAAATTTCAAATTGATTATTATTTAAAGATGATTTTATAGTCTAAGTAAGACCATAAGTCATCTCTTAAGGATCATTGATAGGTTTATAGTATGAGTTTTTAATAAAAAGTACTAAAAATGAGGTGGTTTAGAAAATAGTTTAAAGAAAATAACTTAATTTAAAGAGTTTAATAGCTGATAAATAAAGGTGGTGTTTTAAGAATTATGAGTGAAGGAGGTAATTTAAATTTCACTACAAATCTTTTATATTTCATTTTTATTAAAATTTTATATGGGTTAATTTAATTCTTTTATTTAGGGTTGTCAAGATCTTGATTCCCCACTTGCCTCTTAAAACAATACACAAAGAAGAAACCCTTGACACATCAATCATGATGTGAAGGATTGGTCTTAAAGAATAGAACAAGGGATTCCAAATCTTACTGAAATCTCATGATTGTGTGTGAGAAAAAAGGATTCTTATGTTGTCCAATCGGAACAACCCAAGATCCCCACTTGAATTGTCTACCCAATCAGTGTTGAGATAAAAAGTGTTTCGCTTAATTATATTAAAGGAAATGTATTCAGAGTATAATTTAATCAATATTAAACTAAAGTAAAATATTTAAAAAAATCACATGAAACTAGTAGAATAAATAGCGTCTAAGATCCCTTTCAATTATGTTTACATCCCTTGAAATGATCATTCACCATTTAGATTTCCATTGAGAGGGGGAGGAGGCTTAGGTGGAACTTCACCTTCATCCGTGACACCTGCATGAAGATAGGGACCTCTAGAACATATTATATGAGTGCATGAATTATGTGGGTCTCCAAAATACCAAATATTTTCTTCCTAGCTGAACATACAAATGGGGTGCCCAAGATATCATTTTATATGCAAAGTGGTAATTTTTTTTGGGTATACAAATTTCTTAAAACCACTCGGCCCATGGTTTTTGACATCCAGATAGTATTATCCTAGTTTCATGAAAATTAAAAGGTTTTACCCCCACATCCTAACTATATCCAACTAACATTTGGAACCATTTGTAAAAAATACAGCTCAGGATATCTAAGGAACACAACACACCACTTTTGACTTCATGCAGATTCAGTGGCTTGGACAGATCAATATATATGGGACACTATATGGACAAATTGGGATTAGGTTCCTTCATTAACGTTGTATGAAATTTAATTTTGGACCATACTACGAAATATCATCCCATTTTTATGCATTGTTTAGTAAAAGTGTGTGGTTGATTCCAGTGGTGTGCTTGGATCCTCCGCGGTTTGGCCCATTTTTCCTAAACATCATCATGGGCCCTCCAAATCACCCCCACCTACAATGAAATTAAAAAAACAAGTAATATTTCCCTTCTTAAAAGTGATAAAAACAAAATAATTTAATCAAACATGAAGTGAAATTTGTTATTATTTGTATAATTTTCAATATAAAACTCATTTAGCACAGTAGTGTAAGGGTGAAAATGAAACAGTATGAAACAGTGAATCGTGGTACGATCACATAGATCTTTGTTTGTATATAGGAAAGGGAGAAATTTTTATTTTCACCATGGATTGGAAAATGATATGATGCCTAGGATTCACTACATATCTTATTGGGATAATAGTAACTCCATGCGTAGTTCTAAAGTGAATATCCCCCACATTGATTGAATTATTATGTGGAAGAAATGGGTTTTTAAAATATGATTTCATGCATAGGGTGAGAACCCATATTGGATCCTCTCATGTATATTTGACTCATAAATGGGAGAGTGGGGTATTTCTTATATTATATTGTAGCTGAGTTCAAGATTTATGTTTCATACAACACTACGTTTCTCATTAGAATTTGAATCAATCCACATGTACTTATTGAGGAGATCATGCAGTTTATTATACTACAGTGAGGACATATGGTTTTCCTTTTATAGTCTTGAAACAAAGAACAAAGTAACCCCAATGTGAATTGATATACTTTACTCATTCGGGGAACTCCTTTACCAAATTCCTAAGAGCATGTAAGCAATGCTTGATGTGAGAAACAAGGAGTAGAAAAATGTATCTTCTATAATACAAGGGAAAAATGTGAAGGATAGGGGAATTAAGACTCTATAGTAGCTGGGACCTAATGAATGATCTAGGTATCGCTACATATCTCATAGAGATGATAATAAATCCATATATAGTTCTTGATCTCCCATTCTATTTAACATCATGCGGTAAGGATGAAAATGAATCGACTTGAAAGGGTAGAAATGTTGTGGTTGGGCCATGTTATAGGACTCGGGAATCCCTACACATATTTTTGTGGAAATAATAATTCCACATATAGTTCTTCAAAAGAAAATCCCATGTGTGGGACATAATTTGTATATAGTAATTAAAGGGGATTTTGTGGTTTAATTGATGTTGAACCCTAAATTGGAGATCTGGGCATTGCAACGTATATTGATGAAGCAATAATCAAGCCACACATATTTTTTGAATATTTTCTAGTGCATGTCTGGTCCAAACACATGGATTGTGGGATTTATTGACTATGGTTGGATCCAAGATTGGATATTTGGGCATCACTATGTATCTGGTTAAAGCAACAATCAAGCCACACGTAGTTATCGAATATAATTTCCCAGACCAACTGGGTTTTGATATGGCGAAGGGGGATTTGATATTTCCAGACTAATGGTTGGGCCCAAAACATGAGGTATATATATTACCACACATATCATCATAATGTGATTCAAGCTATATGTTGTGGAAAAAGGTTCCCTATGTAGATTTGGTTCATACATAGGGAAAAGTGGGCTTATATTCTTTTTTTCTTGGATGGGCTTGAGGATAGAAATATGGGTGTCACTATGGATCCCATTGGAAATAAGAATCAATCTACACATAGTTTTGGGTTGATCATATAGTTTACCATCATACAATGATTATGTTGCCTCTGAAATTTATCATCTTATGGTAAGGATTGAAAATCATGGGGTTTATACCAGTAAAAAGGGGCCCAAATGACATTATGAAGTTGTAATGATGTAAGTGGGGATTATGGATGGGAGTTTTCCAAATTTTCTTCCACAAGTCTGGAAAAGATGGTATCTCAACCCACTGAGGGTTGGAGGGATGTTATTGGGACCTATAGGTGAAATGGAGGCCCATTTTTAAGAGACCACGAGGGGTATCTCAACTCATCGTACTTTGGGGTCTCTTGTTGTCAAATTAAAAGGAATTTAACCTTGCAGTTTAATGTAATGCAGTAAGGATAGAGGTTGTATCATATTTTACAGTCATATGACTAGGACCTTATGTCATGTAGTATATTGTTGTTCTATAAGGATGATGATTTCACCTAGTTTAATGTCATTTAGCATGGACATTATGTCATTCCTTTTAAGGTTATGAAACATAGACCCACTAAACCATTTATTGTCATGTAGATTTGATGTATATGGGGTTATGTAGTTTATCATCTTGTAGCTAGGGTGAATGTGGTTTGATTACATGGAATATTTTTTCAAGACCCTTTCATTGGTTGGAGTTTTAATGAGCTCTCCATCGATTCAGATCAATTAATAAGCTCCGTTATAGTGAACCTTATGTATAGAGTAAGGTCCCTCCTAATTTGGATCAATATTTGGAGGCATCTTTACTAGTATTATTGGGGTCCTAAGGACAAGTGCCAATTTTACTAAGAGTAGTGAATGGAGACAAACCTTTTTATTGAAATCTCAATATATCTAATTCTGGTAGATCTCCAAGTGGGGCAAGGTATGTAATCTCTTTTCATCCAATCATTTGTAGGACTACTCATATGTAGACAGATTACAATAGATGGAAACACGAAGTAATGGAAACATAACCTCAATAGATAAGACTACATTGTTCCGATATACCCGCAAATATAGAGTAGTTTGTGTGGTAGTACGAGTCATAGTCTGGTAATCCCATAAGGCATGAAAGAGCTTTTCTGGCCAAGATTTCTTATCTTTATCCACCATCTTTTGTAGTATGTTTCATAGGGTCTTGTTGAATGTCTTTATCTATCCATTATCCACTGCATGATAGCACGATAAATTGTTGGATTTGATATTATACTCCTGATATAGATTTTCCACCTCCGCATAATAGAAATTGGTGCCATTTTTTATTAGTATTGTATAAAGGAAACCAAATCTAGTAATGATGTTGTATTTTACAAAGCTAAAGATGATTTCAGAACCAACTTCTTTGAGAGTTATTTCCTTAACCCATTTGGATATGAAATTGGTAGAAATAAGGATGTACATGGACTGCTTGTCCATGGATGGGAGTATGGCCCCACTATATCCATTCCCCATATGGAAAATGGTCATGAGTATTAGTGTGTATGTATCAACTATGGGGGTTTATGGATGAAGTTGGAATGCACTTGGTAGGAATGACACTTCTTGGTAAATTCTATATAATCCTACGTCATCGAAAGCTAGAAATATTTGCATCTTTGGATTTGATCAGAAATATTGTATCCTAATTGGTATTCACCAAAATATCCTACATGTACTTATAAAATGATAGCTACAATATCTTCTCCATCAGTTCATCTAAGAAATATTCTATCAAATTATTGCTTTTAGAGGACCCTCTAGTGATTTGGGCTATAGTAAAGAGTGAAGTTCACTGCTTGCCACCAAATTGTCTCTCTCCCATCTATGTTTAGTGGGATCCCTCCATATTGAAGATATCCCATGATGGGTTTTGTCCATCCCCTTGTAGAACCATATGGATCAGGGATGGGGATTACTTCATTACTCTCCTTTGTTTTGGATTAAACAAAATTTGAGACCATAAGGTGATGGGAAATGTTGATAAATGTTTCATCCCAGTTTGGATCCACCAGGGATGTGAATAATTTTTCAATGCATCAACCTGGGCATTATATGATCGCATGACTTTATTCAGAGTTGGATCTGAGGGGAATTCTACCATTATCCCTCAGACATAATCACACTAGGGATTTAGCTCCTCTTTTTTGATATCATAATCCCTATTTATATTTTTTTACCAACATTGAGTCACCATTAAATTCTAGGTGGTTCACCGGTATTTTTAGTGAAAATTATAGGCTTGAAATGAGGTCCGGATATTATACCTCATTGTTGGCACAACCTTCTAATAATAGAAAGGAGTATGAAAGCACTATATTCTTTTGGGATATTAGTATTATCCAAATCCCCACATTTTTAGATTAGGTACTTCTATTCTCATCCATATTGTACTTTAGGATGCACCATCAAAACACATTTTCAATGTTTGGTGGATTCCTTGAATAGAGAATATCTCTTCATTGGGTACTTTAGTATTTAAAGACGTCTCTTTTGTAGATGGGTGCTCAGTGAGGAATTGTACCAAGGCATGACCATTAACTGATTTTTGGGGCATGAACTATATATCAAACTGATACATAATAACTACCCACCATTCCAGGTTTCCTGTCATCATAAGATGACAAATGATAAATTTGAGTTGGTTTTTACGATAAACTAAGTGGACCTCATGGTGCTATAGATAGTGCCTCATCTTATGAATCGAAAAGACTATTTCCATACTTCTTTTCTTGATATATGAATAATGATTATTATCCTCTATCATGGTTCGACTGAGATAATAAAGGTTGTTTTCATTCCCATCATCATTCCATTGCAGAAGGTAGGTTCCCAATGATTTTTCCAAGGCCATCACATATATAATGAGTAGATTTCCTTATAAAAGTTTCATTAATATCAGTGGACTAAAGAGATATTTATTGAGTTTATCAAATGCTTATATAAATTCATCAGTAAATTTATATATAACCCCCTTCTTTATTGTTTTGGTGAAGGGTAAACATTTTCCTGCAAGGTTAGCCATAAATAATAGGATGTAGGACAATTTTCCATGAATTCCAATCAATAATTTCATGTTTTTAAGAGGTGACATGCTAAGTATAATTTTAGTTTTCGTAGGATCAACTTCTATGTTTCGATTACATACAAATGAATCCAATAACTTTCCTCGAGGTTACCCCAAAAGCGCATTTCAAGGGGTTCATCTTTAGGTTGTGTTGTTGAATCTTGTTGAAGATGGTTTCTAGGTAGGCCAAGTGGTTAGAACATTGTTAGTGTTGGACCACCAAACCATTAATATATCATTCAACAAACTCCCCCAAAAAGGGTTTGAATATGTGATTAATATCACGCTGGTATATGGCATTGGGATTGTTAAATCCAAAGGGCATTACTTGATAATAGAATACTCCTTGGGTGCCTAAAGGCTATAGATTCCTCATATTCTTGGTCTATTTGAATTTGGTTGTACATGGAGAATCCATCCATGATAGAGAGGGATTTATAACCAGTCATCACATCAATCAAGAGTTCTATAATTAGAACTGGAAATTCATGTTCAAGAAAATTCCAATTGAGATGACTAAAATCAATGAAAACTCTGATTTACCCATTCTTTTTACTTATTGGGACAATGATGGATAAAAATTTTGGACATTGTACTTATCATAAGAAGTTTTCATTGATGATATTTTCCTTTTTATCCTTAATTATGGATGCATGATTTGGGTGTGTCTATCTATCTACTTGTTTTTACCCTCAATAGTCTTCTGGAAAACCTTTGTTATGGGTGGCCACCTAAGAATCGAGACTTGGAATCTTAGTGTAGTTCCATGAAAACACATCATGATGTTTCTTCATAAAAGAAGTTTTTACCTCTTATTCTTTAATATTCATGTCCATAGTAATCAGAGTGGGTCATGGATCTTATTTTGTACCCAGATTTATCTCTAAATGTTTATCCACATTCATGGAGACTCCTTCCTCAAATGCTGGAGGGGAATCTCTAAGGTCTTCCTCTTATTCTTCTTCCTCAGGATTTACTTGTTTCGCCTCTATTTCAGAGGTAGGTGATGAAGTATTGATCGCTAAGTTAGGGAAGGAATCATCATTTGGACGTCCAAAAGATGAATAAATCATTTTTGGCTCCATAAATTGAATAATTCCTTTTCGGGGCTCCGAAGGGGATATGAGAGACTGAGAATGAGCATCCCTGTCTTTTCCCACCGATGTGAAAACTTTTTCCAGAATAACTGGGGAGACATGGATTTGTTGAAGCTTGAGGGATGGAATAAATAATTTTTTATCCATGCATTCATCATTTTGTAGAGGTTTGATGACATTTCATAGACTATCGGGTTTAGTTGTTACGACTGAAAATACGAGAGCCACTAAATGAGTGTTTGAATTTAGTCCCACCCCATCAATTTGATTTATGGGAAGCAGATATTCTATAATTATATGATTTATAGGATTAGTAGGTATCGTCTCCAAAAAATTGGGGGTATTAATCTAAGAAACATAATTAACCACAGACTATTTCTCTCCCTTATTGTGGAGCTATAGATCAATGTGGTGTGACTCATAGTATTTGAATGGGTCTTGCTCACCATTAAATATCCCAATTTTAACATTGATAAAAAATTTGTGAAATTGGTGGTATGATAAAGTAATGGTTTCATTCTTATGTATCTAAGGTCTTCCAAATAGGGTATCAAAATCTATATTCAATTGAACAACCATGAATTATGAGTCAAACACAAGATCTCTAAACTATGTTCTGAGTTTGATCTCTATATGAAGCTCTTGATCATTATTTTCAAAACCTTATAATATCATATTGGAGAGAGACAAGTGGGATTCATTGACACCGAGTCAGAAAAGTGGACATATTGGAATGAGGTTGATTGTGGAGACATTTTTATTAAAAACTCTTTGGATATCAATTTCATTTGTCCTACTATATATGTACAAGGTCCTAACTTGTTCTTGTATGATAGCATCTTTGCCATTTTTTGTGAAAGAGATGATCACATGGAATTCTGTGGGATCATTTTTTGTGCGATATAATTAAGTAGTAGTAGCCTCAACTTCAAACTCTTGAGGGCTTGACAATTCCTCAATGAGTGCTTATCATAGATCTTTTGATATACTCGGGGCATTTAGAATAGAAAACATAGCTGGTACTTGGTCCAGTTACTTCAAAACATCATACTTATGTTCCAAAGGTCAGTGCTTCACAAAATGGGGTTATTTTTTAGAATATTCTTTTAGAGCTAACATTACTGATGTGGATGAACTTCCCGTTGGGGTAGTAGCTGGATGTGTTTCTTCTCATAAAGGATTAGGTTTTCTAGGTCTTTTACACACTGGGGTTGATCATATGATAAAATATCCCTTAACTGATCTTCTAGGATGATTTTTTTAGGTAAGACCCTATCATGTGTGGAGGAAGAAATCCCTTATTCCTTGTCAAATCATTGGGTATATTTCCCATGAGTTTTGGCCACTTGGACAGTTCAAGAAGTGGCATGGTTGAAGTAGTGACTTCTGGCCTGACCATATCCTCCGTTGTACCCTCAGTTCTGACTACCTTTTCCCTCTGTTCTCAAATCAATTATGGTGAATATTGGTTCATAATCAAAATAATCATGTGATAATGGATCCATTAAGTGAATATTGTTAATGGAACCAAAAATAAACTCTTCATCTGATGAGGATTACATTTGATGGGTCAAATCTTATTTTACCATTTAGTAGGGCACGACCTGTGCTTTTTGGGATTATTGGGATGAATTACACTAAAGATAAGGAAAGCATTAGATTCTAAATGATCTAATATTCTTACATTTTCTTCTTAACCATCCGACCATGTTGGTTTTTATAGGATTAGACTTCAGAGGACTAGTCTATCAGTGAAGTTGGATATATTGTATCAAAAGTGGCTGGAGGCATAGTTCGATATTTCAACTGCGTTTATAGAATATTATAAGTTTGGTTTGTTGTTTTCCAAAACATTCAATCACCTAAATTCTATTCACTCTTTCTCTAAACCTCTTTCGAATAATTTTCCTTCTCTGGATTATTAGAAAAAACATATGCAACCTGAGAAGGTGAATTTTTCAACTTCACCTTCCCAAAGTCCACCATCATTTGTAGAAGGTATTTGAAGACAAAAAACATCTTATATGAGGTTCCCTACATTTTTTGGAATGGGAAATATTTTGGGAGATGATTTTCACCTTTTCTACCGATCTTCCCATGAATCAAAAACTTGAATAAGATTTATTCCAATACTCTGATGAAGTAATCGAGGACTTGATCATTTCAAAATGAATTGACCTTGTTTTTCATATCCTCAAATTGTTTCCACCTATGATCTCTCTGATCATATTGAAGAGGAGGGAATTGTTAATTATGTTTGGGAATTTGATTCATATGAAAAGGTGTCAGCATTGAAGTAGGATCAGGTATAGGGGCCTACTTAAGTATAACTATAGTGGCCTATACATTTTTTATTCTTATTCCCAGAGTTGATGAAATTACATAGGAATTATTTGTTATCTGCGGTGGATTTTTTCACCTATAGAGAAATTGAGGCAAGGTCATAAAACCCTCCTATTTATTTCACAAGGATAAATGGTGTTCTCAATTCATCATTAAGATTATCTGCATATATGGGAAACAACTCTTCTTAAAAGAGTGGTATGTTTAAGGAGTATATAAATCCTTTCCACCAAGAAATGAAATCTGAGTCTCATTCATTATCATGTTGTGTGCAATTCGTGAGATCGAAAAATGTTGTCTTATATAGCATTGAGATGAAATATAAAAGGAATTTATGGAGGAGGTCTTCCCATACAATGATTGATCTAGATAGAAAATATGTGTTCAACATGAATACCGGTCATTGTAGTGATTGCATGAATCGCCTAATTTTCGTTGCCTCCTTTTGTTTTGGGGTACCAATCATAGGATCGCAATGAGAGACAAAATGTGTCAAGTACTGCTTCAGATCTCTTAGTCCATTGAAGATGAGAAATTTGGTATTACTAAATTATTTTGGAGGAATATTCAGATCTACTCCTTACATTTAATGATTCCTTTCTTGCTTTATTAGCGAACCTCATTCCTCCATTGCTTCTAATCGATCTGTTAGTGACTCAATGGTGTTCATAGAATTCAAGGAATGTTTGGATGATCTGAATCCTAGAAAGGTGTGGTAGGTAGATCTTCAATAGGTGTGGAAGTTGAATATGGAATGGGTATAATAGCTGGTAGGTCCATCAGTGGAATCATTTCTAAACCCTTATATGGGTAACCAATATGGGAAAGCCTATAAGGATGTGCCTAAACCTATTATAGTTGTGCACTCAATAGAGTGAATTCTCAATATTCTACCATACGATCCAAATATATTGGTTGTTGGTATTCCATGTTGATATGATATTTCATATTTGTTTCAGTTTCTACTAAAATCCCTTGTGTTGAGATGTGCCAGTTGGAAATACGAGATTAGGATCTTCTTGTAGAACATCCCTGGAAGATGGTTTCCTTGGAGTAATTCAGAATTTATTCTCCTCAATTATTTCATCTCTTCATCATACTATGAAAATAATTCCTCCAGTGAAAGGGGATTATCCTCTCTAGGATAGTGGTAAGACATGATTTAACCCTTACATTTTTTCATTTTTAGAGGATGTAAAGGTGTATTGTTCGAGGGAGCGTCCAAACTCAAGGCAAGCCTCTAGTTTCGAGTACACATACCTCCTTCAAATATTTTAGTGTGGATTGTGTTATGAACTAGAACATACTCATTTGAATCCTCTAAATTAGTATCATGTTTATGGAATCTATGAGGGAGGAATAAATGAAGTTAACTGATGTGAACTACATTTGAAACATCATATTAGTGTCTTTGCGAGACCATATTCTTATGCACCCTCCATGAGGTCTTGTCCTCTCTTTCGCTGATTCTCTGGGAACTATTTGTGGGAAATTAACCCAAATGAAATCTACATATAGTCTAGTCAGGTGTGTTCCAATAGAAAATACTAGATCACAATATTGGACGAACTTGGAGGATTCATTTTGTGGTATCTTCCCTAATCTGGAGAATACTGATCCCCACTAAGCAGGTGATTTTGGAGGTGAAAAGGCCCCCATATCTAAGGTCTAGTAATGTTTATATTCTGCTTTCACAACCCTTTGGGCCTAGTTGGATGACCTCAAGGGTTGGGTTAAAAATTCCCCCAGCCCTATGGGATGGTGTTGCTTCTGAAAAATTGTTTCTAATATTAATATGGATTCTCCTCTGATTATATAGAGTTTTTCTCGAATGTGGACAAGGTGCATCATTCAACACCCACTTAAATTACCCATTTTGGAATATCTTCATGTTATTTCTGATATTTGGGCTATAGATGGCTTAAATCATCTAAATAGGAGGCTTTTTATATATTCTGATATAATTTACAAAAAATTATTTCAACAGCCATCTCTATTCTAGACTGACGTCAGGGAGAGTCGGTTAGGGCCTACTATTGTTGATTATTTATTTAGTTGTTAACAAATTTCATTTGTATAATCTAGTTTGAATATTTATAATTTCACATTACAACCTTTTATAGACATTGATGGTTTGGATGTGTAGTGAAATTCAATGCTCCATGTGCACCCCATCCTCTAATAAGAACAACATATGATGTATCATCAATTAGTTTCCATAACCTCATTAATTATCCAAGGCATGTGGGTTGAAGGGATCCTTTAGAGTTCTCGATCTTTGGATATCATTAATATAGGAGATATGAAAAGTCAATTTTTAATTTCAACCCTTAAATTACATTGATGTAATTTTAATACTCATCATATGGTAATAATTTTTCTTTTAAGTGATTAATGTTTTTTCATATGTTGAGGAAAGTGTCATGCACACAAGGTAATGATTAACAAGGTTAAACAAGGTAATTCACAAAACCTCTATTTCTACACACTTGCTTGATTCCATAAATATGATTCTGAGAATGTGAATCCAAAAAGATGGTTCCAGAAAATAATACTTAATGAAAGTTTAAAAAGTTGAAAATTATACCTTAAATCATATAGAATCTAACTAAATCATAGTAGAGGTATAAGGAAGTATAAGATATTTATACTTTCCTCAACAATACAAATGCAGCGGAAAACTTGTAACAAAAAAAGTAACAAAAAATAAATCTTTTAACCCAGAGAGAAGGGTATCCAACAACCTTGGATAAAGGCCCCTTGATTTATACTTTCAAGAAAGTTTGTCTTACCCACACCAGGGTAAGACCTCAGTATGAAGATAGAAGTATGTCCTGCTATCCCCACAAGCCCTCAACTTCAAGGTAGTCAGAACCTCTATCTTCCTATCTCCGTAAGCCCTCGATTGTACACAGCAATAATCAGAGTCGCACAAATCAAATCTGAACAAGAAGTTCAGTATGCACAAAACATTAAAGTCACTCTCTAGAAATCACTTCATCAGCATGTAATCTATAGATTGATCCACTTGTTGTGAGATCATTCAAATGAGCTCCTATTTATAGGCACGACTTCAACAGTAGGCTCCCTCCTCCAAAGATCATATTTTTCCTTCAATTCCAGAGGGGCCTATACACATGTCACTGAAACAGTGATTAGTTAGTAACTAAAATCACAACATCATTTTATAACAAAACAAGTGTAAGAAAAATATGGCTACATAAATAGAATCAATATTCGGGATATAAGGAAATATGAACGTAAGGAGTCTAACCAAAAATGAATTCAGAGTCTATAATACAAGGATATCCAGATTCTATTTTCTAGGAATTCAGAACTTGAACTCTATAGAGTTTTGGAGTCTAAATTTCAAGGAAATTTGGAATCTGGATTCACAAGAATTTGGAACCTAAACTCACAATGTTCAGAGTCAGAGTTCATGAGAATTCAGAGTCAGAACTCAGAAAGATTGTAACCTGAATTCGTATTTTGATTTCGGAGTCATAACTCATAGAAGTTCATATCCAGACTTTGTAATCAGAATTCGGAGTCAGAACTCAGAAGAGTTTGTATCCAGAATTTATAATCATAATTCAAAGTTAGAACTCATTGGATTTCGTATCCAGAATTCATAATCAGAATTCAAAGTTATAACTTAGAAGAGTTAGTATCTAGAATTCATAATCAGAATTCGGAGTCAAAACTTAGAAGAGTTTGTAACCAGAATTTTGAGAATTCAGATTCTAAAATAGAATATTTCATATCTAGGTATTTATAAGATTTCGAGGTTTTGGTATCAAACCGAATTTTACACTTAGAAAAATTATGATATGGATAAAAAATCATGGTAAGGATAAATTTCCTTGGGAAAGGAAATTTTTCTTTATAGATGTAAAACACAGGGTAAAAAGAGATTTTCCTTGGGATAAGGTGTTTGTGATTTTCAAAATAAGAGGAATGGTAACATTAAAAGGAAACCTTAACGACTCAACAATCTCCCCAAGTATGAAGGAATGGAAAATTCATAAGGAAAACCTTATTAACTCAACAATATCCCCCTTTTTTAAAGAAAAAACATCCTTACGAATAAAGAATAAAAGGACTTAGAAAATATTTTTCTAGACTTTACATATAAAACTTATCTCCCTTTTTTCATTGGCAAATATCAATATGACTAACTCCCCCTTAGGCTTTAGAACACAAAGGATTGTATTCTATATTTACACAATGAGAATTTTCATAATCTTGAGTATGGAAATCTTCATAATGGAAAACTTTCCCTTAGATAAACTCCCCCTTACTTAGGGACATTTCTTCTTTACTTAGAATTTTTTTTCCTTCACCCCTTTGTTATTTTCAAAAAGTGTTTGATGGAATGAAAAAAAAATATAGTACCTGAAATATTAGTACAAACAACCAAACAAAACAAGGAAGTAAAATTTCATTAGGATTGGAAGAATTTGTACAAGGAAAAACATATACAAAAAAAGATCAGATTTGCATCTATTTTGCTTGTTTTTTCATTAGGTATCAGCTTCTTCACGATGGTTTTCAGCTTTCTAAGATCCTTGGGATCATCCTCTACTTGTTTTTATAAGTCTTTTATCCTGTCATCTTGAGCCTTCAGAGCCTCTTCCTGAACCTTTAATAACCTACAAATCATTTTTTTCATTTTCAAATAGCCAGTTTTTGGGTTACCGGTTCCCATATATAGACATTGAACCTTCCGAAATCCAGAGAACACATCCAAAATCCAAATTCAAAATTCAAGAACAAACATCATCAACCAAAAACTCAAACAGAAACGTTGCACGCCACGACACACAACCTCCTGGAGCCTACATCCATCCTTCAATCATCCCACCAGAAAAGAAATCTGGCGAACCCAACCACCAGGGAGTCATTCCATCCTATGCCAGAAATCACCAGAAATCACCAGATATAGAGTCTGATTTTTGATTCATGTTATGCTGGAGCATCTGAAATCTGGAGTCAGTTATTAGAAAGATCGGAATGGTGTCCACTAGCTTCTTCAAGGACTTAATGACAAAATCATGTCCTAGAGCTGATGATTCCAAATATGACACTTTGGTTGGTGATGGTTCTTCCTCTAGCTCGACCAGCTTCCTCTTAAAAGATCCTCTAGCTTCATTATTCCTTAAAGAAATTTTTGTTGTTATGTCAACAACCACATGTTTTCCTTCGTCAGTTTTTGGAATAGCTTCTTCATCTAGAGACTCATGCTCACTCTTTGACAACGGAACAACTTTATCTTCATCAATTTTTTCCTTTTCAGCTCCAGCCTCAATATCTTTAGGATGAATGAAGTCATGATTATAACTCTCTTCCTCAGATAATTTTTTCACTTCCTCTTCATCCTTCTTATCAACTACAGGGGTATCAAGTTTCAAAGATCCGGCTTGGGATGTCTGGATTCACAATATTTTGGAAGTACATTCCTTCTCATGATAATCTTCAACTTTATTAATCAGATCATCAGTGTTCCTACTACTTTCTTCCTTTTATTGCACTTCTTCCAAAGAATCTATTTGTTCAGAAATCTACTCTTGATCTTTTTCTCAAGTCATAAACTTTTTCCCCAGTGTCTCAGGTAATGGTTCAACTAAAAAGGATTTAGGTACTGGAATGTTTTATGATTCTACCTCAGTATCCTTAAAAATATATTTCACAATCTCTTCCTCTGACATATTCTTCTTACGCTTTTTCTCTTTGGCTTGCTTCTCATGATCATTAGTAGATTTCTATTTCAATGATTTGGCCTCTATAGGGTCTAGGAAAAACTATGGCTCCCCTTCATTATGATTCTTTTTATCCTCCCTCCATTTGACTACTACCTCATCCGGGTATTCTTTCTGTTTCTTAGGATTTGGAGGTGCAGATTCGGTTTCTTTGGCCCTAGGGGTTTTCTCTATTTCTTCCACTTCCTTTAGTTTCCTCTTCTTTCTAGTTTTCTTTGATGGTTCAGCCTCTTAAGAATTTTTCGGAACAACTTATACTTTTATCTTCTGGTATATCATAATACTCACCTAACTCTTTAGAGAAACCAACATTCATCCTCTCGAGGGTATCATCACTGATTAGCATTAATTTTTAATTCCTCGTCTTGGAACTGCAAGGGGTATTGAAAGATTCAAGGCATCAAACTATCAATTTGGAGAGTAGTGTAGGATACATGATTATCTATGCTCTCATATTCCCATTCTTGATATTCTCTATCATAATTAATGAGAGTATGTTTCATCAGATTGATTTTCCTTATATTTACCAAAAAATATAATATATACATGTCACTTTTCTTAAGAGTGTCTTTGTCACCCTTTCTTGTTTTGATAAGACCCTGAACCCATTACTCTAGGATCTGATTGTTGGTAGAAAGGTGAGAAATATTTGCGGTCTTCACATTTATAAGACCAAGACATTGCATAGCCTTCACTTTTACAAAACACCCTTGAACATATGGCAGCTTTTGGGAACAAAATTCTGCCTCTCCTTCATAAGATAACCCTACCAAGCTAGCAGCCTTGGTGTGAGAAAGTGTATATGTTTTTCCATAACTCTTGAAGGAAAATTTTTCTCTACCATCTTCCTTAAAGAAACAAGCTGACTCATAAAACTCTATCATAAAATATGTATACACTACATCCTGAGATCATGGCTTTGATATGGATACACTCTCCCATCCATTAAGCTTGATATTCATTGAAATAATGGATCCAAACTTGTTGAAGATGTTCGGATGTACCAATCTCTACCTATATATTTTCCATTCCACAATCGTCTTGACAGAAGACATCTCTTGAGAAGGAACTTCAACAGACATTCAGAATTGAGCACTTCTGAAAAGTTCAGAACTAGATTTTGTAAATGGGAAGAGCTTCGACACGCAAAATCTTTGAAAACTAGTGTGGGACAACCATCGGGGGTCCACTTTTATAGGCATTGATGTGACAGTTCATCTTCCTATCTCAATCCAATGGCTGAAAATTCATTGGATCAGATCTGACTGTTGAAAAGATAGCCATAAGGAAAATTTGGTTGAATCAGATCTTTTGAGGTTTTTAAAGGAAAACATTCAGTTTAAGGAAACTAGAATCCTAGAAATTTTAAAAAATAAAAAAAATAAGCCATCAGCAAGTAAAAGGTGATTACAAAAACTCAAGAGAGAGTCATACCTTTCGGACTGCTAGGAAGATTATTCGTATTGAGGAAAATTCTTCTTGAGGAACTTTTAGATTCCGAAAAACTTAAGTATGAAAAAAAACTTATTACGCATATTTTAATTAAGAAAATATCAGATATGAAAATTTTCATTAAGAAAATTTTCAGTACAAAAATGTTCATTATGATAATTTCAAGTATGAAAATTCTCATTATGAAAATTTCAAGTACGAAAATTTTTATTACGAAAATTTTATGTACGAAAATCCTCATTATGAAAAACATGGAAAACATCATTATGAAAAATATGTTAAACATCATTACGAAAAATATGTAAAACTTCATTATGAAAAATATGTAAAACATCATTACAAAAAATATGTAATCCCTCTATGAAAAATATTTTATTACTGTAAGGAGATTGGTTCAACAAAAATTTAACAAGGAGGATTACCTTACAGTTATCATTCCTAACTTCTGTTTAATGTATTCAAATCTATCAGAGGGTAAAGATTTTTTGAAAATATCAGCAAGTTGATCTTGTGTTCCGATGAATTGAATAATGATATCTCTTTTTTGTGTGTGATCCCTAAGAAATTTATGCCTAATATCTTTCTGTTTTTCACGAGAGTGATGTGCAAGATTTTTACTAAGGGTAATGGAACTTGTATTATCACACAAATTTTTTGTTTTAGTAAATCTCATACCATAGTCTGTGAGTGTGTGTCGCATCCATAACACCTGAGCACAACAACTTCCAGCTACTACATATTCAGCTTCAGCAGTGGAAAGTGATACTGAGTGTTGTTTCTTGCATGACCAAGAAACTAATGAATCTCCTAAGAAATGAAAAATTCTGGATATAATCTTTATATCCATTCTACATCCACAAAAGTCATCATTTTAAAATCTTTTTCAAAAAATCATTTCAAGAAGTATAAAAGAGTCATAAATCCATGGTTCCCTTTAAGTAGTGAAAAATTATTTTCAATGCCTTTAAATTATATTCCTTAGGATTGGATTGATATCTAGCAGATAAGCATACTGAAAACATTAATACTGGATGAGTAGCTGTCAAATAAAGTAAAATTCCTATCATACCTCTAAAATATGTTTGATCTACTAGTTTCCCGACTTCATCAAGATCTAGTGTGTTTGAGGTACCAATGGGAGTACTTATACTCTTAGTGTTGTCATATCCATACTTTTTATGAAGCTATTTAATATACTTATGTTGAGATATATACATTCCTTCTGGTTTTGGAGAAATTTGAAAACCAAATAAAAATGTTAACTCATCCATCATACTCATTTCAAACTCATATTTCATTAGATCTACAAAGGAATCGGTTAAATATTGCGGAGTTGAACCAAATATAATGTTATCTTTATAAATTTGAACAATCAAAACATTTTTCTTATCTTTCTTTATAAAAAGTGTTGGAACTACATTTCCCTTAACATAGTTATTTTGAAGAAAAAATCATGTAAGTCTATCATAACAAGATCTAGGGGCTTGTTTAAGGCCATACAAAGATTTGGTAAGTCTAAAAACACGAGCATGATGTTTTGTATCTTCAAAACCAACAGGTTGTTCAAAAAAACATCCTCTTGAACATAACCATTAAGGAACACACATTTCACATCCATTTGAAAATTTTTGAAATTGAAGAATGGTGTAAAGGAATGTAAAATATAAATAGATTCAAGTATAGCTACTAGATAATAGGTTTCATCATAGTCTATTCTTTCTTGTTAATTATATCCTTTAGCAACTAATATAGATTTATTTCTTACAATGATTCCATTTTCATCACACTTATTTCTAAAGAGCCATTTTACACTAATTACTGAAGTTTCCTTAGGTCTTTCAACCAAGGTCCAAACTTTATTCCTTTAAAATTCGTTTAGCTTATCTTGCATAGCTTTAATCCAATCATCATCACCTAAAGATTCATCCGTGATTTTTCGTTCTAATTGTGAAAGGAATGCAAGATGTTATACTTCATTTCTTAAGGAAATTCTAATTCTTGTAGGTTGATTCACATCACCAATGATGCTATCACTAGGGTGATTCTTAATAAAATTCAGATTTTGGTTTTGTAAAACCTATTCATCAACATAGGGTAGAAAATCTTCTAGGTTAAATGTTTCAGAAGTATCTTCTTAAAAATTTTCCTTATCAGAAGGATCTTCTAACATAGGTTGATAATCAGTTTTTGATAACACATCCTAAGATGTAGGTTGGGGTGGTTTAAAAACAAAAGGATCAGTTTCATAAAATTTCACATGTACTATTTCTTCAACATTACAAGTGTTTTTATTGAAAACTCTATAAGCCTTAGAAGTTTTGGAGTAGCCTAAGAAAATTCCTTCATCAGATTTTGGTGAAGATTTATAAAGATTATATTTATTATTCATAATAAATTCTTTGCATCCAAAAACTTTAAAGTAGGAAATTCTGGGTTTTCTACCATTCCATAACTCATAAAGAGTTTTATTATGAAAATGTCTAATCAAAATTTGATTTATAGTATAACAAGCCGTACTTACAGCTTTAGCCCAAAAAAATTTATCTACAGAATATTCAATCAACATGGTTCCCATTATCTCTTGAAGAATTCAATTTCTTCTTTCAACAACAACATTTTGTTGAGGTGTTCTAGGTGATGATAAATTGTGTGTAATGCCTTTTCTACTTCAAAAAGATTTAAAATCAGAATTTTGAAATTCTTCTCCATGATCAATATGAATAGTTTTCAATGGATGTTTTTATTATTTTTAACTTTGGCTCTAAAACATTTGAAATAAGAAAAATATTAATATTTCATTGCTAGAAAATAAACCCACATAAATCTAGTGTAATCATCAACCAAGAAAATTACATAATACTTTCCCCCAATGCTTCCAGTTTATGTAGGACCAAAAATATCCATATGCACTAACTGTAATGCATCAGTAGTTGTGACTTCACCAACTAATTTAAAACTTGATTTATGTTTATTTATATATTGAAACGGGTCAAAAACTTTATAAGAATAAAATCTAAGCTCTGGTAGATCCTTAACAAGTCTTTTCTTAGAAAGTTTTCATAAGTTCCTATGGTTACGGTGTCCTAACCTTCTATGCCACAACCAAGAATGATCTTCTTTTTCACTAAGGCAAGGCAGATCTTGGCTCCCAAGGTATTCTATGTTTAGTTTGTATATATTCTCTTGCCTATGGGAAGAAAGAATAAACTCTTCCTTGGAATTGTGTACTAAACACTTGTCATTCCTAAAATTCACAAGGTAACCTTCATCACATAATTGGCTTATGCTAATGAGGTTGTTCTTAATACCCTTAACAAATAAAAGATTTGAAATAAGATTTTTTCCAAGAAGAATGATGTTACTTATAACAATAATTTCTCCCTAAGCATTATCTCTTAAAGTTACTTCTCCTCATTTCATGTTGATAATATTTTAAAAATAGTTTTTGTTACCATTACTATGTCGGAAACATCCATTTTCTATGTACCATATATTTCTGTTAGTACCTTCTCTACTTTCTTGAAAATAAGAAAAATTTAGGTTTTTTGAATCCAAACTTTCTTGGATCCGGAATTCTTAGAAAGAAATTTTTTTGGCACCCACATCTTTTTAGAAAAATAGGATTTATGAAATCCTAAAGACTGGGTTTTGTTTAGAGAACAATTCTTTGCCCAATGTCCACCACACTGACACTTAGTGCAGAATAGAGAAATTTGAGGAACAAATGATTGTTACCAGAAATCGGTTTAGAACCAGTATAACCAAAACCAGAACTATTCCTTAGAGGTTAGATTTGGGAATACATTTTATCAAAATTTTCCTTACCTAAGGTAAAGTTTTACAAACACTTACTCAAGGAAAACATTTCAAATTTTAGGTTTTTAACCAAGTTCTTTTCTTCCAAAACGTTTGATTTTGAACAAGAGTTAGGCTCAAAAACATTTTTCTTAGAAATTTCATTTTCTAGATCTTTAGAAAGTGTATTATTTTTAGAATTTACTTCCTCATGATTTTTTGAAATACTTTCAAATTCATCATTTTTCTTATCAAGATCTTTAGAAAGATCTGATATTTCTTTTGTAAAAATAGTATTCCTAGATTTTTCCTTATCATGTTTTTTCATGAGTTTTGAATTCTCAATCTCAATGAGTTTGGAAAACCTAGAAAATTCTTCGTAGGAAGTTAAATTATTATCTTCATTAGAAGAATATTCTTCATCAGAAGATTTATAATATTTACTATCATTAGCATTCAAGGATATATTGGTCATATTCAATATTGTGTACCTTATCCATTAAACAATGATTGTCAATAGGTAATATGGCTATTAGACCAAGATTCTTCTATACAGAAGATTCATCTAAACAGTAACCAGCACCAGAACTCCATGTTTCATTAGCTTTCAAAAATTTCTTAGGTCTATCCTTGTAATACTTCTTTCTATTTTTCTCAGAATTCCTTTCCTTTCTTTATTTTCTCTTGAGCATAGGATAATCTGGTCTTATATGTCCATCTCTCTTGCATTCATAACATTTTATTTTTGAATCATTATTGTCTTTTCTATCTTTCTTCTTATATCTAGATTGAGAGTTCCTTTTTCCAGCTATCATGTTCATCCTTTGAGAAAGATTGGATAATTCATTCTCTGAAGATTCACTTCCACTAGATTTGTATTGGATAATAACCTTCTTATATTTGGATCTACTAACTCTCTCAGGAGTCTTGGCTTTCATGTGATTTTATGTAGTAGTAAAAGAAAAACTTATATTTCCATTATTCTTCTTCATGTTATCATCATCTCTCTTCATTATAGTCTCATGTTGAAGAAGAGTTCCAAGTAGCTCATCTATGGAAATATGAGTAACCTTTCTGTTCTCATCTATAGCTGTCCTCTTGGATTACCACCCATTCGGCATGATTTCTATGATCTTATAAAAAAGATATTCATCATCTAATCCTTTCTCACCAATGGATTTTAAACTATTCACAATAGTCATGAATCTTTGTTGTACCTTACATATGGGTTTTTCATAAGGAAAGAAAAAACCATGATATTCAGCTCTAAGAATGGCTCTTCTTGTTTCAATAACTTTGGAAGTTCCAAAGTGAGTAACTTCAATTTTCTTCCATATAGAATTTTCTGCTTCACAAGATGAAATTTGGCTATATATGTTTCTATTCATAGAACAAAGTAAAGTATTTTTTACATCATAATTCAGTTGATATTCATGATTTTCTTGATTAGTAAAGGTACTAACATTCTTATCAGGTATTTTATATCCTCCAGTAAGCATAACAAATTTATCTACACCAGTATTGGTAATGAAAGTCTTCATATGATCTCTCCAATATTCATAGTCAATTCTATCGAAGATAGGTGGTCTAGTTGGATTGATATTGTCTATGGAACCAACATTTATTAGTGCCATCATTAAGAAAATTCTTTCCAGAGAAAGTTGTTTATAGAAAAAGTTCATTCACAAGAAAACTATTCCTAATAAAGGTAAATAAAGAACAATAGTATCTCTATGAAAAAATGAATCCGAACTATATGAATCTGAAAAACTGATTCCAGAAAATAAGAAGAAGAAGAATTATCTTCTGAATCTAATCGTGAGATTAATTCAGATTGAACCAATGATCTGATACCAATTGTTGATATGGTAAGTGAGTATGATATACTCTATAATACCAAATGTAGGATCGAAATAATAGATATATTGTATGGAGTATCTAATGATGCTCAAAAATAAAAGAGGGGGGTGAATTTTATACTTTTAAAATTTTCTTTGGAACTTTTAAAGATAGTTATGTTTAACAAGGTTAAACAAGGTAACTCACAAAACCTCTAGTTCTACACACTTGCTTGATTCTAGAAATATGATTTCGTGAATGTGAATTCAGAAAGATGGTTCTAGAAAATGAAACTTAAAGGAAGTTTACAAAGATAAATATTCTACCTTAAAGCGTATAGAATCTAACTAAATAAGAGTACAAGTATAAGGAAGTATAAGATAGTTATACTTTCCTCAACAATACAAATGCAGTGGAAAAATTGTAACAAAACAAGTAACAAGTAATAATTCTTTTAACCCAAAGAGAAGGCTATCCAACAAACCTTGGATAAAGGCCCCTTGATTTAAACATTCAATAAAGTCTGTCTTACCCACACAAGGGTGAGCCCTCAATATAATGATCGGAGTATATATTTCTATCCATGAAAGTCCTCAACTTCAAGGTAGTTGGCACCTCTATCTTCCTATCCCCAGAAGCCCTCGATTGTACAATGCAACAATCAGAGTTGCACAAATAAAATCTAAACAAGAAGTTCAGTACGCACAAAGAATTAAAGTATCTCTCTCTAAAAATCACATCAGCAGCATGTAATCTCTAGATTGATCAACTTGTTGTGAGCTCCTTCAAATCAGATCCAATTTATAGGCATGGATTCAACGGTCATCTCCCTCCTCCAATAGTCATATTTTTCCTTGAATTTTAGAGGGACCTGTACACATGTCACTCAAACAGCAGTTAGTTAGTAACTGAAACCATGACATCATTTTATAAAAATACAAGTTTAAGAAAAATATTGTTAAATAACTAGAATCAATATTAGGGATGTAAGGAAATATGAATGTTTGGATTCCAACCAAAAATGAATTCAGAGTCTATAATACAAGGATATTCAGATTCTGTTTTCTAGGAATTTGGAACCTCAACTCAATAGAATTCCAGAGTCTGAATTTCATGGAAATTAAGAATCTAGATTCATAATAATTCAGAACCTGAACTCACAAAGTTCGGAGTCAGAGTTCATGAGAATTTGGATTTAGAACTCAGAAAGTTCGTAACCTGAATTCTTATTAAGATTTCAGAGTCAACACTCATAGAAGTTCGTATCCATACTTCGTAATCTGAATTCAGAGCCAAAACTCAGAAAAGTTCGTATCTAGAATTCATAATCATAATTCAGATTCAGAACTCATAGGAGTTCATATCCAGAATTCGTAATCAGAATTTGGAGTCAGAACTCAGAAGAGTATGTATCCAGAATTCGTAATCAGATTTTGGAGTCAGAACTCAGAAGAGTTCGTAACTAGAATTATGAGAATTCAGATTCTAAAATAGAATGCTTCATATCTTTATAGGATTCTGAGGTTTTGGTTTCAAACCAAATTTTACACTTAGAAAAATTCTGATATGGATAATGAAACATGGTAAGGATAAATTTCCATGGGAAAGGAAATTTTTCCTTGTAGAAGTAAAACACAGGGTAAAAAAGAGATTTTCCTTAAGATAAGGTGTTTGTTATTTTCAAAACAAGAGGAATGGTAAATTCATAAGGAAACCTTAATGACTCAACAATCTCCAAAAGTATTAAGGAATGAAAAATTCATAAGGAAAACCTTATTGACTCAACAAGGACTTCTTCATCACTACATTTACAATTGGAGGATTATCTTTACAATGTAGAACACTAATATAGAGAGAAATCTCATTGTGACATCCATTATGGGAAGTACAATCATGATGGATTATAGTAAGCAGAAGACCCTCTTTCTCCTTGGTAATTTGGCCACATATATGGCTGCCATGGCTCTCATCTGGATATGGGCTCTCAAGATCGGTCATATTATAGGCATGAATCAAGCCTTCATGGTGAATTTTATGATGATGATCTTCATAATCACTTCCACTACTCCCATAATTTGTTAATTAGAGGGTAGGATCTTGATATGCCAAAGATAAGAATATGAGGGCTTTAAGAACTCCACCATTAAGTAGAGCAGTATCATTGATCAACTCTTGATTCTAAAATCATGTATAATGAGGCTTCCTCTTGGATTCATTCTTATGAGTGATTGGGGACACTTGCTAGGAGAAGTGGTTGTCATGGGATGGTGTTTATGTCTACCTTGGAGTGGTTTTCATGGGCAGGTTACCTAATCTGTGAGTGGGTGTATGTTCCTGACCCAATTCTCCATATAATTTGGGGGAGATTTCCCTATGACCCTGCTGGGAAGAAGCAGATGTGTGTATCTTCTTTGAGGTGACATGTCAATGAGCCACCCCATTTATGATGATAGAGTTATGTGTACATCCCTCAAGAACTACTTTCGTCACCATTATGATGTTTGAGAATTTTTGTAAGATATGAGTAGATAATTGTGTCTGTCCTTTCACTATTACCAGGATATGCTTGTAAAGTTTGGAAATTTGAATGGGGATATATGTCCATTCTGTTTTTGTAGTAGCTGTATTTTCCTACTCCTTTCCTCCCTTTCCTACTAGTGGATACTGACAATAATAAAATGTGGTGGTAGGGTGTTGGGTCTTCCCCCTTCTCATCATTGGGACATTCTGAATGACTTCTCTAGGTGCTATCAAACAATGTTACTGGTAGGCTTGATAAATGCAGGCAAGTGTGTGTGCCTGCTTGTATCTCACCACCAAACCTAGATTCCATTCTTCTTTGAGTGATTCCAAATGAATATTCTATCTTGATTGGTGGGTATAGGTAGTTGTATGTTATTGATCTCAATATGCTACTATATTTGGATAAATATCTTCATTGAATGTCTTCAGATGAGTCTACTATCTAGTTTAATGAAGGCGAACAAGTGTATGTTCCTACTCATATTTTGTCACCAAATTGGGTTGATGGGATTCTCAAGAAGGGGAAAAGGTGTGACCCTACTCCTATTGGCCAATTTTCATCCTCTACATGCCATCTTTCTTGCTCAGGTTCAAAGGTCATGTGATGGATAACCGAGGACAACACCCTCATCATGTTGAGTTGTTACTACCGTGTGGCATTGGCAGAAGTGATTTCTGGAAAGATCCCTTAGAAAGGACTCATGTGTCTTTTGGTTGAGGTCGTATGTGGACCCTTATTCCACCTTTCAAATATATGGGAGGGACTGGGTATCATGTTTTGGGGAAAATATCTAAAAACGGTTGAAGATGGTGGTCAGCGTTGTCTATGTCGGGACCACCATTCATCGATGAATGGACAATCGATGGGGCTTTGTGAACTGTAGGTATTATTGAGATGCCTCTTGGGTCGGTATTGTACCGTTTTGGTCGTATTCCCATACCAGTGAGTTTGAGACCCAATGTTGAAGCTTCTTGGTTGGTGATGTCATCTATTTCATGGAAGAAGACATATCCTAAGCTGTAACTAGGGAAATCAATGGTGAAATATGGAATGATTCCCTTATATTGAAGGGATAACTAAGAGTAAGTAACTAGAATATATGAAAAAAAACTAACAGGAAAACCTTTTCAAATATGAATCTCATTTGAATGAACACTTGTTTGATGGATTTCCTTATCTATCCCCCTTTTATCATGTGAAATGGTCCTGACAGATGGGTGACACTATCATCTTTGTTAAGGATTCATTTTGGGTGCACCATTTTTTATTTCTAATGAATATATGTGTTCTGGTCTGGAATCACTATTTCTAAACTATTTCCAATGGGTTTATTTTTGGAATCATAAAATCAAATTAGTTCTGTATCTGTAGGTAATTTCATTCCAAATGAAGGCACTCATTCGGAAGTTTTTCTAACGATTCTTAAGAACTCACATTGGTCAACAGGATCGAAGGTCGATATTATAACACCCTTTTAAGGAGGATTGTTTCTTACTCTACGACTCTCTTATATATCTAATATATTTTCATGAATCCTTCATTAATTCCAAAGAATGATGTGAGTCACCCTAGAGTTAACAATAAATTTTTATCATGTGTAGATCTTAGAATCATTAGTATATATTTTAGGTCCTTGATAAATGGAGACATATGTATGTATCTGAGGTTATCTATCTATAGTATCCTCTTATGTACTACTTAGAAATTATTTGGTCACAATTATGGTGATGTTGGTTTTATAGCCACTCAGTGGGGCTCTATAGATCATATCATCATCTCAAGATATGTGAGTTGATTTTATGTTGGGATGGAACCCATAAATTGGATTCCTAGGTATCCTTGTTAAAGGAATAAGAAAATATGTAGTTTGGTGCTACTTGACGGGGAACATCATACATTTTAAGGTCATGTTATAAGCACCTAACTATATAGTTTAATGTAACGTGGAAAGGATGTTTAAGCATAAGGTTCCTAGTTAATGTTTAATGTGGGACTTATGTTGAAGCATCCCAGAGAACCTGGAAGGAATATAGAATCCCAGGTTGAATTAGAAACTAGTGGTAATGTGGAATAGAGAGAACAAGGTTGATTTAGAATATTGGTTTTGGACCTCAGGGAGGCGTCATATGTATCCCATTTGGATAGGAATCAAATCCCAGTTGGTAAGGAATCCGTAAATGCATCCAAGTGACCAGGGATCAAATCCAGGCAGAGGTTGAATTTCTGGGGTACTGTACCAGTACTATAGCAGGTATTGTAGTGGGAACTGTGCAGTACTGTAGCAGGTACTATAGCAGGCACTATTTGAAACTGTAGTAGCTGGGAATATGCCCCCGTTTGGGCCTTCAGGCCACCGATTTAGTCCCTAAGTCCTGTAAGGCCTTCAGGCCACCCAGGCCTTTGGGTCAGTAAGGCCTTAGGGCCACCTCAAGGCCTTTTGTCCACCTTCAGTGTAGATGAAAACCAGACAACCTACAAGGAACAAGCTCTACCAGGAGGATGATCAAGGAGCTTTCACCACAATAGAAGCTAAACGGATTGCAAGAATGAGATGGTATGACACCTTCCATCGGGACAAGCCTGTGCATGCATGGGAATGCCTAGCCGAATAGTCATGTGAAGGTGGAGATCTGATGTCACGATGAAGATTCTGGGGAGGAGAAGTTTCAAGTAGTTAGTCTGGGTTAAATGTAATGTTTGTAGCCTATGAGCATTGAATTCATCTAAGGCCTATGGACCATGTAATAATTATGCCTAAGGGCCCCATAAGGGTTCCACCTCACCCCTTGAAATGTATATTATCAAAATAAATAAAAAAATGAAGGCCTCCGGGCCAATGGAGGTTGGGCCTTATTCCTAAGGAAGATTCCCAAATTATGTGGAATACGATTGGGGCTTATTTCTAAGGAGGATTCATGAATAATGGGGAATACAATTGGGGCTTACCCATGAGGATGATTCATGTTGACCTCATACCTTAAGTGGGTGTCATATATATCCTAGTTATAATAGGAATCAAATTTCTCTTAGTTCATTGGGTTTCATGAATCTTACAGATTTTGGGATCACCATTAACCTATAATCCAACATGATTCATGCTTGGTGTGAGAAATAAGAGGAAATAGATTCTCAAAGGTACCACACAATATTATTTTGTCTGTTGGTGGACATGTATATAAAGAAAAAAGGAAGAGTGATGGGGTATTGAGTGTTCCCATATCCTCTATCCCAAGATGATAGTTGAAGAGGTTGTAGGTACGACACTTCCTTCTCTTCACTTTACCCTATAATTGGTCCATAGTATGGAGACTGAGGAGGGAAGGAAGTGGGATATAGGGTAGAGGGATCGGGTTCCCATCCCCTCTCTAACCTAGTTTCTAGGTGGAAGATAGGTTCAAGAGTGTAACCACCTATAATAAAGGATAGGGGCGTACTCTAGGAGGGATGCCCTAGAATTAGTTCTTTAGCGAAGGAGGATGATTTTTTTCTGTATTGAATGGAAAAGAAAGCATAGTACTTACCCTCCCTTCTAGGAACTAGAGGCTCTGGGTCTTCGAGATGGGAAGGGTAGGAAATGCTTATAACCCTTGTTTCTGAGAGTAGGAACTCCCTAAAACTGTCCCTGGGGTAGGGGGTCTTCATGATTATGAGATTACACACTCACATTCACATCGAGGACCCTGACCGGCCAACCAGAGAAGTGTGGGAAACCTCTAATAGTAGGAATACACACCTAGATGGGGGACATGCTAGTGTGGCACATTCCATGGTTTTATTATCCAAAAGGATTTGGTTGAGGTTTCAACTTGATCCCTCCTAGACAAGGTACCCAAAGTAGGATAGGTTCTTCCATGAATGGATTTGAAGAAGACCTTATGAGTGTCCTACATAGGCTGAAGGGTAGGGTGAACTAAGGGGGCATACATTGGGGGTGCTCCATAGTCGGCCAAGGAGAACCAGTGTCACATTGGGTGATGGAACACCTGAGAAACTACACTTGGGATATACCTTGATCAATCCTTCAAGGGTCTCAATAGGTTTTCTTGAAGGTGGATCGCACATGTCCCATATTAAGTAAAGGGACCTTATACTAGTGTTTGTTAATCATGGGGTGAGTGTGTGCTTCACATAGGTATTTATTATTTCTAAACCCTGTGATGACTTTGATTTCACTATCCCTCTTTAATCCCCTATCCTTTATGTTTTAGAAAGATACATATATGATTTTAGAGGTGTTGAGAAAAGAACTAGGGTAATAATAGTTGTAGTTGGCCTTCATGAATTTATGTCATACAAATAACGACCCCAAGGTTCTATTTACTATATAATATAGGACCTTGTTTGAAGGTTCCATCTTGATCAGGTGTTTTTCGTAGGTGTATCACAAAGGTTCTCACTCAGGTTGAACACATAGGCTACCATGCAGGTAGCCTAAGCGATGGAGCAACATTGGTGTACTTGGGCAAATATCCTTTGGGGCCTTTGAGATTCTTGTCCTTCTTCATTTCTCTTCTTCCCTAATCCCTTATGTATTTCCCTTATCCCCTTTTCATCCATGTGAAAAAACAGAGAGTCAACAGTGTCTCAATATGATTGAAGATAAATATCATGGGCTCTATCCCTGACTCAATAGCCTCAGGACAGCCTTCCCCTAAAATTTAATGAGGGTGATACTACTGGAACCCTCTCGTCAATTCTTCAATATAAGGAGAAATTTTTGGAGATTCTTATATAGTCTACACTAGCCATAAGAACCCTATTTAGACTGAGCATCAAATCTCAGATTAGGAATAAATGTTTGTTCAACAACTGTCACTACAATATGTAATATCAGTGGCTGAGGACCCACCACCAACAACTCATACTCATCACCACCTTCCTGGTGCTCGAACTGAGGTATTCATAGTGGAATATATCTAAAATTCAAAACACACACCTAAAAAAAGATTTAGTAATTGAATAAATCACAGATTAGGAATTAAGATAGGTACAATCTTACCTACAAAAGAGTCACACCCCCTACCTAATATATAATACATGTCATGTGATATAGATGATCATAATAGGTCACAAGATACCCTCCATACTTCCAAATTATAAGGTTGGTTCGAGGTCAAGTTCTCATTTTCACACCAAATGATCTTGCCTACAGATTGTTAATTGCAAGTTATAATGGGAAACACCATTTATGTTGCAAATGAAATCACTATTTAATGATAACCACTTCATTTAAAATTCAAGAATCATAAATTTCATATTCATATTTATATACAACTTGATAATGTTAGTTGAGCTACCAGTCCCAAGTTATAAAGGCATATTCTTTATAAGATTCAAGTGACACTTCATGTAACTACAACTCAAACCTTACATCAGGTATTAGGATGTAACATGCCATATTATATGATTTTATTTTATGAATCTTTATTCCTAATATATAAAATTATTATCTTTATAAATTAAAATTTTACTTCATGTTACCATAATCAACTAAAATTTAATCACATGTTACCATACTTGCACAACTAAAACATGTGATAATTAGTTAATTAACGTGTATCCCTTCGGTTATGAAGGAAAATACCATTTATGTTGTGGTAGACACTTTAAAATCCAATTATTTATCTCATTATCCATATATAAATTTTAATTAATAAAAAATTTATCTCTCATGACACGTGGAAAATGTTGTAGGATATATACACAACTAAGTAAATATGGCATATCATATTCATGACAATAAAATCCTTAGGAACCTATAATGAGACTTGAATAAATACTTCATTTTAATCTCAGTAAAAGTGTAAAAGGAGAATGTAAAATAATATTAATAATAACAACAATAGAATCACAAATCATGTGTGCCACCCAATGGCGAAATAAGTATAACTGTAATTGGAACAACCCTGAACAACAATTCCCAACCCATGTAATTTGAATTTTCCTTGAATATGGGTTAGTAACTCTAAGGATCAGGTTCATTACTAAATTCTAATACATTCTTATTTTCATAATTACCAACCCAAAATAGTAAGAAAAAAGTAAAAAAATATCTCTAATACCACTTTATTAAATCCAAATCCTGAATCAATTATAAGTTGCCGAACCCAGTAGGGCACAAGGCCTTATATGCACCTCCTCATATACCAAAGGTTGCTGACTAGCAGCGAGGTTCTATGATGGTATGGTGGGGGGATTATAGAGTCTTTTATATGAGTAGAAACATAATTTTATAACGAATGAATAAATAGAAGAAATGTAATGAATGAGTAACAGTGGAAGGTAAATCATCTAGATATAATGAACAGGCGTGCATAAACCATAAGAAGAACCACATCCAGTAACGTATACACAATGGTTTCATGTTATGATGCTATAAAAAATGGAGAATGCAAGGAAACATAGTAGTAGGAATACACAAAATGATATACAAAAATTTAAAAAATACCAAAATATACCTCCAATAGCATCATAGGCATAAGATCAGTAATTTACTCTCGTACTCCATATTACTACATAAAATTAGGAATCCATCACCATATAATTTACATTATCCCTACCTACATCCATAAATTTGGTCTGAGTACAAATTGATGGATCGAATAGGGTGTGAGATAAACTCATTAGGATATCATCAATGTTTTCTAGTACTATCACATATAAAAAAAATATAATGATGAGTTTCCATGTATCATATAATAAGGGGGATGAATAAGTTAACCATGGTAGGCCAGGTTTTTTGGGGAACACTCTTCTGATACTACCTTCTTCGATCTAAGACAAAATGACTCTAAACATTTATTAAATGTCAAAAATAGTGTGAATCTTGACCATAAATTAAGAATGGTCAATATGAAACATCATGTACTTTAACTATAAATAAAAAAGGTGGAATGTTATGTCTATTAGTTTGGAATAGTAACTATGTAACATAATTTCCATTAATTATAAATAAACATAAAGGAATTTAATTTCCAATGATTCCAAATAAATAATATGGAAGGTCATGTTCATTATTCCAATTAAAAATAAGGATTATCATGTCCATAAGCTTCAAGTTAATAATATAGAATATCATTCCCATTATATTAAATAACAATAATTAATTTTATGTTTAGTAGAGAATTCAATCATGATGTACTCACATCCACAACAAATTATATTCAAGTCTAAAGAGAATAACTCTTTCCATTATCCAATAAATTTCATCATTTATTCTGTATAACTTATATGTAATAAGAAATGCACAAAGTTATGTAATCCATACATCTAAATCATTATATTAACTCATTTAAAACATTTCACTGGTGAACTAAAAGATAAACACACCTTAGTGGTTTTTTAGTCAAAATAGAAATTTAAGTCATTAATGCATATAGTTGAAATCACCCAAGGTGTGGTTTAGGTTGTGGTCATCAACCTTCAACCAGCTATCAGGGTCTCATAACATGTTTGGAATTAATCATATCAATTAATTTATGGTTGTATTAATTGTAGGAGAAAACTAGGAATTTATGGAATAAAGCACAATGAAAACATAATATAAACACCCAAACTATTAGGGAAAAGTATTAGACCACCTACAATAGCTTGGTTGTAGACTCCTCATTTGATATATGCTTCTGATTAGGGATAGAACATGATAAAATGAAGGCATGGTAACATATAATGAAAATATTTAATGTTATCACACACATATTATATATCCTATATAGTTAAATAAATGAATAAATGATTAAAAAACAAGTTATTACTGATGGCTATACAGCGTGTTGAATAGTGATTGATTCCAATTTCATGTGATGGAGATGGATAAAATCCTAGAGGGGAACCATGGGTTAGCTTGAATGAGAAGTATTCTATTCATAAATAGGAAAACAAATGTGGTTTTAAAATTTAAATAAGTCTTGGGGGAAATTAAATTTCACCCATTTTAAAGGGTTTCATGTTTTGATGTCATGGTTGGCCAAACCGTGCACCAATTGTGTTCTACCAAAGTCTATATAGCACACCCCTCACATAGTTAGGCATAGGGTTAGACAAGTCAGGAACTAACCATGTGTTTAAGCTTTGAAATAAGTCTAAACCATTTTTCATAGTTTTTTGGACTTCCACTCATGGTTTTTTAAATTTTTATCTTTCTTTACTGGGTCACACACTTGAGATACAAGGTTCCCACTAGTGGTGTTCGAACCATGAACCTTTGTATGTTTCTCTAAAAGATAGATCTCTAGGCTCCAAAAAATCCTTGAATGATCCCAAAACCTTTTTTTAACTCTTATTAAAATTAAAATATATAAAAATAAATTAATATACAATAAAATTAAAGGGTACTTACCTTAATGAAAAAATAAGACATTTTAATATGTACTATTACTAGATTAAAAAATTCCATAGATCCAAACCAATAGATCTATTTCCCTGGAAATGGATAGATTTATTTGAGAAATTTATTTCATTAATCTAGAAAACATGGTAATATTGACAATATACTGTTATATTTTATCATCATATCAGGTGTTGGCTTCCAATTTCGCAATGTAACAATCACAGAAATGCTATGAAAAGTAAAATTAAAATACATTAGCATAATGATTGATTAAAAAATTTTATTATATAAAATTTCGAGATATCATTTAACTCTTTAAATAATCAATCATTATTAATTGGTATATTCTTGACCATATATGTCTTATTACTTTCTTGAATACCAACCAGTGGTATCAAATAAATAAAACCCTAAAATATGATATCACTAAATTTTGGTTCATGGAATCCATTATAGAATTACAATTTAACTTTTCAATTAAAATTTATTTCCAATATATACTTCCTTATATGATTTATTACACTTAAATGATAATATATCATGCACCTCAATGAATATCAAAACCACCTTTTGGTTTAGACTCTACTACATAGTATGTGTCTCTAGAACTACTCATACCAAAAATCAAAGTGAAGTTTAGTATTACTATGTTAACCCATATAAATATGGAGTGCATAGTTCATAAAAATATAGCCTACTCCCACTATCTCAAAATGAAAATTGATTCCATCTTATATAAATATAGTATATACGGATTATTAAGGCTGTTAATATACTAAGTGGATATAGGGTAATTGATTGAGTTTCATTTATTGTTTTCTTTTATTTTTGTTTGTATGTAAAGATAGAATTTAAAGAAATAGTTATCATCAAACACTAGAAAATTCTCCTAATGGATTTATTATATAAATGTAATTAATATGATATTTAAAAGTAAATATAATTGGTACATGGTTAGTTATCATTTTTCTCTTTATGAAACTTATCTTGGAATAAATTAAAAGATGTTTCACAATACATATAAGACATTTATTTGATATCATTTTACTACCATAAAAACATTTATTTATAAGGTAATATGAGATTATAATTACATTTAATCCCCAATTTAATGATCGATTGATAGTTATTTATGATATAACCTGATAATATATCCCATAGTATCATGTATCCTTTACCATGTGTATTCACTCCTTCACTAATCAAACCTAAAATTTACTATTGGAATCTTATATAGTATATGAACTTAACATACAGCTACACAATTATAATAGTTCATGATATTTCAATGAACTAACTCTACTATATTTTCAAATTATCATTATTTTAAAAGTCTCTTTATCAAAAACATGATATTAAATTAGTTGGTATACCTGGTGTCTTTTCTCAAAAGAGACTAAAAAACATCTAGATATAGACTTTTAAATTTCTATATGTTTTACTTATAAAAGAATTAACTTTCCAAAATGAGGTATTTTAAGTCTTATGTTTATATTCATAATTGATTTTAGATTTAAAATATTGTTGATTAAAGAATTGTTGAACTATTAGAAAAGTATGAAATAATGTAATAAAATTTTTTCAAAATATGAAACAATGTCTCATTGTGTCTAGTTTTTAAATTGAGATAATTTTTTTGGTAATAAAAAATATAAAGAATAGTTTAACTTGAATCAATTAGGAAATCATGATGGAATTCACTTATCTATATTGATATTAAAATTTTGCTTCTCTATATTCTTTTATGAATGAACCAAACTTTTAATAATCTCATTATACATTCTTGATTATAGTGCTCAATTACCCATATAGATAAAATTTTATTTAATTTCCAAGAATTAAGACCAATGAATTATATTCAAGAATATATATTAAGTAGTGGATTCTAGTTAAATTAAATTAAAATTTTCTTCTAATGATATTTATTCCCACATGAGAAGCAAATAAAATTATGTGCTTTTTATTATCCCTTGATCCTTCTGTTTGTATTCATTTAACACACAGATACCTTAGACAGAGTATTAGTATTAGGTTCTTTCATTTTTCTATTACTCTTATCCAATATAATTATAGAAGGGTTTTAGATCTCATTTCCTTATCTTCCTGTATAGCAAAATCAAAGTGATATTGAAGAGAATTATCAATGTTTTTAATGTTAAAATTTCTAACAAATTTAGTGAAACTCTAAGACAGTGAAATAATAATGATATTGGTATGCAATAAAATGGGTAGTTTAATCCATAAAATGTATATAATATCAATGTAGATGATCATTTTGACTAAGTGAGGTCCATCTGGAACTCCCACACCAAGATTACATGTAAATAATTCCATAGATATCTCAAACCACTCTTATGTAGATATATTTTGTGAAAGATCATAGAGATGATTGAAAATGTTATATGAGATTCCATGAGATCATCACACATGGATGAAAGAATCAAACACTGAATATCTAGCACATCATATAAGTGTTATTCATGGATGGTGGGATCTTCCTCACTCCCCTCCTTATCAAGAGAATCAGAAATAGAGTATTCAAACACATAGAACAAATTATATATCATAAAGTAGTATATAAACATATATATATATATATAATGAGCGTAATTTATGATTATATAGACATTCCCCAAGTCAAAGGAATGATTTCAATTTTTTCGAGGTCAAAAAAATCATTTATTATTTTTTATAATAATATAAAATAATATTTAATAAGTTTTTAAGATTTAAAATATATGTGAGATGAAATAACTTAATTTTCTTATTATTCTCCCACTATTTTATCAAGCCCCAATATACCTCACCATTATAATTGGAATGTCCTTTAACATGTACATTCTTGTGGCTAGGATCCATATTTCCCTTCTCAAACCCTAAGAAAGGGTTGGGACAATTACTATAAGGTATTTAGGTAGGCAATTTTCTAATTGAGATCTTGAAACTCCTATATCTATTGAGTAGACTACCCAGTCCAAGAACCCTGAATCAAATTTCATCAAAATTTTCCTCTAAGACATGTCCACTATAAAAAGGGTTATTTATGTTTATTTTAAGTTGGTTAATTCAACCCAAAACCTTTATAAGAACTCATAATAAATTTAATTGTTCTAAAAAGACTCAGATCAACACTTAGTTCTATGGTTTCATCCTTTATCATGTTATGCAAGGTGTGTTATAACTAAATATTTTATTCAAGGATGTAAATTTAATTCTTTTATTCTTTTACAAATCTTGTTAATATTGATCCAATTACTTAATTTATTTACTATGTCTCGATAAAATATTGACACATATTCCATTTATTTTATTCAATATCAGCATTTTTTTTGTTAAATACATTTATTTATGTGATCACAATAGTGAATCCATAAAATAAAATAAATAAAAAATCATAATACATAATAAATATATTTCATGTTCATAAGATTTATTTATTGGTTTGTTTATTTAGAGAAGAATGGCAAACCATTGACCATAGGGGGAAAGTTCGTGATCCAGTCATGGTTTGAGTTATAGCATTACAACTTTATCATATATATCATCTGGGATTATTTGAACTTGGCTCCATCTTGAACCACCTCCACTCACCTAAGATCTCTATCCATACATAATATTTATTCATACACAAGCAAGGGAAATCAATGGAATGGTTATGGGGCTTATTTAGAATAAATAACTAAGACACTAGTAAATACCTAATAAGAGGAGGGGATGATAGATAGGGCATAATTTTAATTTAATATTTATTATTATAAAATTCTTGAAAATAATTAGATTAAATTAAATATTACACATAAACATGTCGGTCGTGATCATGATCATCCATTCCTATAATAAATAATAAATTTTAAACTAGAATTCATTTCATTAATTATTAATTAAGATAAAACACACTCAAATTAATTAATTAATTTTATTTATTTATTCATTCATTTATCTTAATTTCCATCCAAATTTCCCTAGATATTCTTATCCACTGTAGTTTTAAATAGATTAAATAAATTAATTTATTTAAAATTATTTTTGTACATGATGTGTATCTGTCTAAACTATCTACCATGGTCCTCATCATGTATTTTCAACTGAAAATAAAAGTATCATAGATGAAATGTCAAAAAAATCAGGGAGTGTACTATCAATAAATTACCCACTAACACATATTAATTTATGAGATGTGTACAAATTTTAAGAGATTCAAATCATAGAGTTTGTAATGATGACCATCAATGATGTATAGTTCATATTTTAATGTAAAAATTAATTAAAAATTTTATATTTTATAAAACCTATCACATGATACATAATTTCAACTAATGACACAAAGATACATGTTTTTTAGGTTTAATGGTGAAATTAATTTTTTTAGGTGTAAATTAATTTTTACACTGTACAGGCCGACTTGGAATATACTCCACATAAATGGGTATAAGGTTAAATTTTTATTAATTACACATTAAATGTGTTCTAATTAATTATACACAACATGAATATTAACTATACACTATGTGTATTGATAAATTATACACCACATGTTTGTTAATTATTCACCACATGTGTATTAATTAATTACATTTCATGTTCTATTAATTATATGCAACATGTGTATTAATTAATTACACACCACATGAATGTTAATTTCACAATGAGTGTTTGTTAATTACAAACCATATGAGTATTTATTACACACCATTTGTGTATTAATTAATTATATATTGCATGTGTATTAGTTAATCATACACTTCATGATTATTAATTATGCACCACATGAGGGCTAATTACACACTTTGTAAGTCTTAATTACACATTGAGTGTGTATTAATTAATTTCAAAAATTGTTAAATACACATTATTTCTATTGACCACACAAATACCATGTCTTATGGGGTTACACAATATGTAGTTGAGTTAAATTTTTTGTAACACTACAACTCGTGTGTCACCTCCGGATGGTATGTGATCTTCATTTGTTTTTTTATAATAATGAAAAAAAGATATTTCAATAATATAATTAAAGAATAAAAATAGAAATGAAAAATAAAATTAAATTCATCAATGATTAATAAATAATTAAAAATGTAAACATGGTCACATTGATACCTATTTATGGTTTGGGTACAATATAAGCCTCTATTAGGGTTTCAGATAACTATACTATTGTAAAATTAAAAAAATTATCTATAATTCCTGTGAAGATATGGATCACGACCAACAAATTATCTAACTAAAATTGAAAAATATCACGAAAGCCAAGAGAGAGTATCATTCATGTTAAATTTATAATAAATTTAAAAGAATAAATTTCCTCATTCATGTGAACATTTTTTAATGTATATTTTGATCATCCGAACATTGTTTTGGTCATATTGTCATTTCTCTATTAAGATACAATGATATAATTCATCTATCGATGATCCACATCTGCTCCTATGATCTAATATTTTCACTGATGGTACTCTGGTTCTAGTTTGTTGGTACCAATAATCTTATTACAATCTCTTTTGATTAGTAAAAATTCATCAAGGCTTGAATAATTAATTCTTGTTCACTCATTCATGAGAGTGAGGGGGGTGGAAGAGATTCTCTCAAGATTGTAAGAAAAGCAAAGAGATGTTCCTTGTAGAGAAAATTATATATAGAGGAATTCATTGTGAACAAGTTTCTTCTAACCCTAAGAAATAATATAACAAGTCATTTATAGAGCTAGGGTAGGGAATAAATAGTTTATTATAAACCCTTAAAATTATTTTTATCTTTAGAACACCCCACATCAAATAATAATAATAATAATAATGTTGTTATTATTATTTTGATGTGTGTATTACTAAAATGTAAAATAAATACCATTTCATTAAATAAATTAATATTTATTTAAATGATATTTAATATATCATTTCCACTAGACGCATTAAAACGATCAGCATTTCATCTTCTACATTTACCGAACCTCAAATAAAAAATATTATTTATTTGATAAATAAATAAATATAATATTTTCGATTTTACAAATAAATATTTATTTTATTATTCAACTCACATAAAATAGTGATTGAATATATACAACAAATAAATCCTAGATATATATTTCTCCTCGGTGTGGAGTATATTATGTGTTTTAATAATTAAATTCACATATAATTTAATAGAGATTAATTGGAATACTAAGTGTACATTCATGTAGACTTCTTCTATAGTGGCATTAGGCTAGTTTTCTTAAATATCATTGTTAAACACATAAAGGAACCCAAAGAGGAAGAAGTTAATATCACAATGATTAAAACCACATATGAACACTTACTATGTAATATATTACATTTTTCATAGAATCTCATAATTTAGGTTTCATACATGTGTCATCAACCTATATGCATGATACATAATTATTTAACTTCCTAAAATGAACCCATTAAAGCACTATGGCCATGGGATTTTGTTCAATAGTTCCATTCCAATCAAAGGGCTCACATATAGAATTACATAAATATAGAATCCTAAATCCTTCCTTGAAGAGTTCATTAATAACATATTACTCATGTTGCACCCAACATAACCTACTTTTTGAAGAAAAAAATATACATTTATGGTTTTTATGCGTACATTAAAGAGAATGAGTCATGATATCTATTAAGAATAATCTTAATGTCAAAGGATCATTATAAATAATCATAGATAAGAATATCTAATGAAGAAAAAACATGTGGACTTCTTTCTAGTATGACTATTCCCATAATCTTCCATCTTAGAGATTACTAAGTGTAAACTTTAATAGATAAAGTATAATCCACTAATGAGTACTCAAAACAGAATATATATATATATATATAATAATAATAATATGTGTCCAATTAGATGATGTCATTAAACTATATGACATATTTTTTTAATAATATCATTATAGAACGTCAATGTTTTAATCATAGGGGGAATGATTATGACCTTTTTAGTGTGGAAAATACTCTAGGATATTATCACATTAAATCCTTAAGGAAGAAAAACAATTATGTGATAATGAATTTATAAATATTCAAGTCTATGAATATACAGGAAATCAAAAGTACAAAGTAGTTTTCTGTAAGGAAACAACTCAAATATGTTTTTCACTTAAGATAGATATTAATATATACAAAATTTCAGGATCATGTACGTAAAATACCCCATAAGTAGATTTAAAATAAGGATATATATATATAAGGATATAAATAACATAATCATAAAATTATTATAATGATATTCATATAAGAATAGACTTCATATAAAGATATTTATGTATAGATATGAAACCATGTAAGCATCCACAACAGGATTGACATAATGATATATGTTAGAGTCATACTATACTTAGAAAAAAATGTTAATAATTTCAGTATATGATTCAATCCTCAACTCATAATATTGTGAACTTTTTTCCAAAATCGGATCACAAGAAACAAAATAATTGTGAAGAATTTTTTAAAACCAAAATATAAGAGAAAACGATAAATAATATTTCTCCAAAATTAATTCTTATTCAAGATGTTCAAGCTTCAAAAAATAAAAAAAATCAAATCACTTGTTAGTGTAAATAAAATTTTTATTTTATAATTTATGAAAACATTAATAATGAAATTTGAAAGGAAACAATATGAAAAGGAGTTCATCAAATTTTCAGTGGAGAATGGAAATGAACCCTCTAACAATAGTTTTTCATTGTCATGTTGTTGTTATTAAATATAAACTTGTATAGATGAGTTATAAGAACAAATAATCTATCACATAATGTATAAAAGTTATAAATTTCTGACCAAACATGGGGAATAATTAAATATCACTAGTGGTTGGGATAGAACTATAGTTTATAGACTGTATGATATGAGTATAATTATAAATTATGATATATATTTCATTGAGGAAATGAAAACGGTGGTTAAATATGACCGTCATAATTATCAAAATATATTTAATAAGATTAATTCTCATGTAATGTAATGTCCCTGGCCCGTTGGCCACTATCTGGTGCCCCGAGCTAAGTCATCACATGACCTCAGGTGTGCCTCTCCATACACCATAGGCTATCGACTATCCTCATGGGTCTGGAGAAATGTTTGGAAGACTATACACACATATCAGAGTGATTACATAGTATAAATAATATCATCAGATATAATAACTGGCAGGAAATAGACAAATGGATTGTATGTGAAAAATTCCAACAGGAAACAAAATAGCACATTCTATAACAATATAATAAACACACTACATTCCAAGAAGTCATAAAAAATCCCAAAACAAAAAAAAATACCAAAAAGGTCTCAAGCATGAACCCAATTCCCAACCCATCCCTAAAATCCCATGCTCTAAACAAACATCCCATGCATGAACTAATTCACAAGTCCCTATCCTAAACCTACACCTGAAAACAAGTTTCATCTGCTTGGGTGCCCATGTTCTAGGGCAGCCTGAGTATGGTGTGAGTACAACTTAGTAAGCCACCACCAATGGTTTCTAAAGAAATAACTAGTATATACATTAGTGTATGTAGATAACCCTAGGTAAATATATAAATAAGGATAAAAAGAAAGGTAAATATCTATATATGTCACAATTGGTAATTTTTTCAAATAACCAAGTTAACCATTTAGTTATCTAGGGGAAACCAACCAACTAACAATATATGATTTCACAAGAATCCTAAGATATAGAATCAATGTTTACACTCTTTTAATCATTAGGTTATTCACTAATCTTCATTTCTCAACATATGTTGAAACCTCACTTTGGTAATCAAGTCATGTCCATGTGTTTGGGTAGTATAGAACCTCAGTCTGAAATCCCAAACCACACCATGTCCATATGTTGAGAAGAATAGATCCTTGGTCCTATATTTCAACCATAAAATACATAACACTTACCATAGAGCCTTAGTCTAGGTATTCTCATCAAATGAAACCATTAGGGGCATAGAACCTCGGTCTGAATCCCTAACCCATTCATTATAGGGGTGGTCTTTTGAGCCTCAGTCCAACCCAACCCATGAATGTAGAACCTCAATTCAATAACCCACATACCACCAAGCCATGGTCACATGCTTGATTAACAACAACACATTTACCAGACACAAACCACAACAATTAATCACATATATCATTTATAATCATAACTCATTATACATACCCCACTTATAATGCATGACCCATGAACACATATATCACTATGTCAAACACACCCTTATGCTATATTAGATACAAGAAAAAAATCATCGTCAACTATATTTCACACTTCAATTATATCACACAATCAAACTATTCACTTAAAAATCATCTTGAGTTTTCCGCCCTTTAAAACACAGGAATTCCTATTTAAAAACTAAACCATAACCCGAGCCTTTGTTTCCCATTTCTAACCATTCCAAAATAACTATTAAACCATTTTTATAGAAAATGAAATCATGCCCTCATTTTAAAAATAATTTTAATTATCTTAATAAAAATCCCATTTTAGATCATTTTGATGTCAATTACTCCATTCAAAACATTACTCACTTTCAAACATCATTTTCTTTCAATAAAAATATAAGAAGCTCAAATCCCCAAAACACACAATTAAATCCATTTCAAAACATCCTTCAAATTTTACAAAATCTAGATTATAATCATTTGAAATAACCCATTAACCATACCCACATGTCCAATTACACTTTTACAACACATTCACTCTCATAATTCCCCTATCTCTCTATTTTCCAATTTTATTCATCATTCATAAGAATTCGGATTACCCCATGGGTATCCCTAGGTTCGGTCTCACACACCAAATAACCCAATAGGGTCTGTCAAGGGTTATGCACAACAACATTTACATATAAAATATCACGACTATGGGAAAATATTTGATACCACCTACCTCGTGTATGTTGACAAATTAATTCTTAACATCTTCCATTGATTCAAACTCAAACAACCATTAAATACAAAACATAGAATCCACTAAAAAAGTGAGAGTTTATGGATAAAAAATAAGTAGAATGATTATACAAGCCCTAATCTAGAAAAAGGAATGAAAAATAGAATTAAACTCACTCTGATATTTGATTCACACCCAAATGCACTCCAAATGACTAAGAATCTAAGTAGAACCACCAATTGGAAGTCTTGGTGGTTTTGGTTCATCACCCCAGCTATTGGAGGATTAATAGGGAATGAAATTGTTTTGCAGCCCTTAAATCCAGAGAGGTAAAAACTAGAATTTTCTTGTTTTTAAGGGTCATACGGCTTGAACACATAGTTAGTCAAATTGTGCATCTCCCTCTTCCCAAGAGGGCCCAAGGTGTGAATTTTCCTAGAAGCACCCACATAGTTTGGAAAACTATGTGGTAACCATATTCCATATTCTGTCCAAAAGGGTCTCCAATCAACATGTTTTCTTGGGCCAGGAACATGGTTTTTACTAACCATTGGCCAACCATGTTTTTCACAATGTTTGGCTTCTTTTCTCCTCCTTTTGTGTCATGCACCCCCGAAACAACCCTAAAACTTCGCAAACATACAATAACTACATAATTATCCATAAAAAAGAATTTTAACTAAAATATAAATAGGTTTAGGATCCTACAGCCTCCCCCACCTTATCATTTCTTGTCTCTATGCCTCACTTTCCAAGCATCACTAAGCCTCCAAGGCCAATGTTCAGGCTATGGGCCAACCTATCAACTTCCATCTTCCAAGTTTTTCTCCAAAATCTGTAATATTATATAGACACTCAGACCAAGGAAACATTCCTACCTAGAAAAATTTTCTCCCACCATGATCCACAATCGCAACCCAATGCTCCTCGAGGATGCATCCTCTTCAACTAAGAATTATCAACATAAAACACAATAGAAAGGTCTGGGTAATGTTACTGAACCACCAAACAAGAGGATACTGACAATGAACTACATTCCCCGGGGAGAGCCAACCAAAACATCCTTAGTTCGATCCTCTACACAATTCAAGGCCAAAATTTCTGGGTTCCATCTCACCAAATTCTTTCAAAGTTTGAATGGTGATCCAAGTTAGGCATCCCCAGAAGGATCATCCAGATTCCAAAAAAAAATTCCAAACCTACACTGATTAGAAACTAAAGTCCTAATAGCCACACAAAATATCTAATCATTCATATCAAAAACTAATAATAACCTTTACCTCAAGGTACTCAAATGGTCGAATCCCAAGCCGATGATTATTACCAAAATAGAATCACCAAGATGACCCTAATCGGAGCCCATCCAACCCATACTACCACTCACATCATCAACTGACCACTTGTAAAATATGGAACTCCCCAACATACACTTTATATATCCACCACCATCACCTGGTGTTGGTCATCTCCACCATCAAACGATAATAACATAACCTCAACTCAACTTTCGCAGCTTACCCGATGCATCTCCAAACTCATCACACCAAACGTCCATGAAAACTCCACCCAACTCTGGCATTTACTCTTTCCATGGGAACTACCTTGATTGTTTACACCTTCACTATCCATATCTCATCTATGGTATACATGGTTACTACTCAAACCCTTTCCCATTACCGAGATGCACTCATAATTCAAACATTAACCAATGGTGGATCATGGTCCACCACATCTGTTCCCTTCCTAACAAAATGAGTCAGTCCATCCCAGCTTACTCACTCTGTTGGTGACCAACATCAACTATTGACATGTCCCTCCTCTGCCCAAATATGAATCCTCTCCCTCTAGGAATACCTCCATCATCTACATTCACCTACCATAGTTCATTCTCAACCCTTAGTGAAACTTCATTATTATAGAATCTACTGCTCTACAAACCATTGTCAAATCTACAGGACCCACTAATATGTCTCTTATGAAAACACATAGGTTTTCTTTGAAACTAACCAAAGCCCAAATCCATCACACATTTTGATGTACCGCCACATCCAAGTCTCACTTGGACTTCCCCAAGGGACCCAAACATGCACCTTACAAGCTTCTCCTGATAATCCTGACATAAGAACATCCACTCTATGGCATGTGATATACATCCATTACTGATATACCACTACATGCCTTAGGAGTATCATTCTCACCACTTTCCTCAATCAATTACAACCACCACGGCTCATGTTTAGATCATGATCTGGACCAAAAAAATGTGGGTGTGACCTTCTATCTTTTCCCTCATACAACAAAGAAACACCAACCATTACCCATTAACATATTTTAATAACTACACCTATGAATTTGTTGACATCTGGTTCATCCTGAGGAACTCACCTACAACTAGTCGATGGTAGACTCTCCACCATATGTCTATACATATTCCACTCCATGATCACAACATCAAAGTGGCTCCATATCCAATAAAAAACACATTTAGGTAGCTCTGAGTAAATCCAGTGTTCTCTTAGTGTACCTAAGATGATGCCAAGATATTGGGCATGGTCATCGCCAGCTAAAGTACGCTACGAAGTCATCAATGAACACCACCACAAAAATCCATCCAAGATGTCACCTTCCAATATAAGGACACCTTGACCTAATGAATGTTCTGGGCTTACATTTCTAGCAACATCTCATTAATACTCAGTCACCACAATTCGATTGTGATTTATAACCAAAACTCATGACCAATTCACAGCCCTTTGTCAAGAGATCATTACCCAATATTCCATTTGGAACCACTACCATTAACCCACTTGATTTCTTCCAGAATGAATCTAGTGATATACATAAGAACACAACGTCCACCACACTAATCTATAGACGAACTCTCATACATAACCTATACTTAACCGCATGACCACACAGAATTATGTAAGGTTCCTACCCTGAGTTGCATGCCCACCCATCCCAACATGAATCATTCATTACCAACATGTGCCCACATATGGACCTCCTAAAATCACTCAAGGTACCACAATTTCATGTCACCACACATTGGGGCTGACACAAAATCACATGAGTCATACACTATTAAAACTATGTCCAACACCCACTCACTCATCTAACCATGCCTCATAGTTTGTCAGCCTCATTGGAATTGAGGAATTCCCAACATTCTCATCCAACGAGACAACCAATCACACCAGCAAGCCCACCCACATGACCACCACCACCCTGATTTTTACTTCCATACCAAAAACATACATCCACACTTTAGTCTACATTGTCTTTTTCACCCAAAAAAATCAATTCGACATCTAACACCATCAAATCCATAAGGAAAGGCACATCATGTCCTTGAATCTTTCAAAAAATGACCATAAAACCAACCATAAGAACTTAGAGACCTCCCAAAGGAAGAAACCAAGGTAGATCAATGCACCTTTTCCACCCTCAACGACACCAACCATCTATCGATTCCACCTTTAAAGAAACCACTCATGCTTCACATTCCAAGGCACCCGTAATATTGTTCCAACCTCCCTTGAGGATACCCTCAATTTTTTAAGACTATCAACTCATAACCACAACTCGAGTAACCACACCAAAGCCATAAACCTTCCCACATATCACTCTAGGAAAAACATCACTAGGTGACACCCTCCATGTTTCACTAAATATTCCTTAACATCCACCTCTACCATATGCACCAAAAATAACTAGAAACACAAACCTACCCCTCTCCCAGGATTCCACAAGAACAAATGATACTAACTCCCTAAATTGGATTCACACCTAACAAAGGTCATTGTCTCTACATATAAGACATACACACCAAACCTAAAACAATCCACTGTTCACAGGCATAAATCCTACCCCCATTACAAATACAATATGTCTAATGCACCAAGAAAAAATTTACTCTAGGTTTCGAACCAAGGATACTCGCACCAATACGTCATCACCATGAGCAAACACCCACTCTAGGGTCCAGAACATAACTTCCCCATTCACAACCCGCAAGGGTTACCACATCCACATTAACAGATGTCATATCACAACTTTGTGGTCAAAACCTAACCAAAGATATAAAAAACAAAATTAAATTAATGGGCACATCCAAACCCCCTCCCCATCTAGGGTCTCACATACCATATCCCAAGGTCTCAAACTAAGGCACTCACACTACCCAAATCACCCATACATTGGGTCAACAATCAACAAAAGGGATACCCACCATCAGTGTCTCAAAATTTACATCATTTTCATATTTACCTTATTAATTAAAAACCACCATTTAAAACCTAAGGTTTAATATTTCAAAACATTTCAAACACTACATTTAAAAACCCAAGCATTTTCATTTTCAAAAACTTTTTCCCAACCCAATAATTCAGAAATACAATTTTTATTCACATTCATATTTCAAAACATTTCCTTTATGAATCATTTTAAAGAATGATCGGTAAAAAAATTCCTCAAGAACAAATGTATGTTTCAAGTATATGAATCCCAATGAACTATAAATCATAGGCATTATACAGATAATATACCAACCCTATGTGCCTAGAATGACGCATGAAATCACACACCCTCTTCTTCCATAATGAGTCAAGAAGTAAAACCTCATAAAATAATAACATCACATCCAAGTATCCCACTTGAAGTGTAAAAAATAATAAACTATAGAAGAATAAAATGGAACATCAATTACCACCCTCTGAAACATCGATTTTCCCTCATACATGGAGTGGAAGACACCCAAGAACATGATCATTACTAGGCCCTGATAGGATCCTAATCTCATTTCTATCATGCCCCAAATATTAAGGCTAAATACATTGATCTTATACCACTTTGAAACATCCCTGACCTAATGGAAACTATCTGGTGCCCCGAGTCAGGTCATCACATGACCTCAAGCACGCCTCCCCATATGCCAGAGACTTCCGACTAACATTATGGGTATATGGAGAAATGATGGGGATAATATACCTTCTTATTAGAGTAATTACATAGCACAAATAATATCATCAAATATAATAAATAGTATGAAACAGAAAAATGTATAGTATATGAAAAATGCTAATAAAAAACCAAGTAGCACATGCTATAACAATATTATGAACACACTACATGCCATGAAGTCATAAAAAAAATCCCACAACCAAAAATAAAAAATATTTATAAAGAATGGACCAAATTCCCAACTCGGTTATAACATCCCATGCTCCGACCAAACATCCCATGCATGATCCAAATCTCAGGTCCCTATCTAGAACCTATACCAAAAAACAAGTAGCATCTGCATGGGTTCCCAAGTTCCATGGAAGCCTAAACAGGGTGTGAGTAAAACTCAGTAGGTCACCACCAATAGTGACTAAATCAATAACCGGTATATACAATAGTGTATGCAGATAAAACCACTGTAATAAATAAGAAAGGACAAAATTAATGTTAAATATCTATATATGTTAGTGTTGGGAAATTTTTCAAATAAACATTTTAACTGTTTAGTTATATAGTGTAAACCAACCAACAAACTTAATATGGTTGCACCAAAAGCCTAGGTTATAGAATAAGGGTTTACACGATTTTAATAATAGTAGTAATCACTAATTATCATTTGTCAACATAACCCAAAACATTAGTCTGGTATTCAAGTCATGTTTGTGTGTTTGGGATGCATAGAGCCTCAATATGACATCTCAAACCACTCAATGTCCATATATTGGTACGTATAGAGACTCAGTCCAACATCCCAACCATACAATACATAACACTTACTATGGAGACTCAGTCCAAGTAGTCTCATCAAAATCAACTATTTGGGGCACAGATCCTCAATCTCATTCCCTAACCTGTGCATTATAGGGGTGTGGTTTAGAGCCACATTCCAACCTAACATGTGGGTGTATAACCACAAGTCAATACCCCACATACCACTAATCCATGTGCACGTGCTTTTTTAATAATAAAACATTTACCAAACACAAACCATAACCATTAATCAGATTTTTCATTTACAATCATAACACATTATATATACCCCACTTATAAGTCATAACCCATGAATACATATACCACTATGAAAACAACACCCTTATGCTATATTAGCTAATATAAAACAATTATCTTCAACTACATTTCAAACTTCAATTATATAACACAATAAAACTACTCATTTAAAAATCATCTTTATTTTCCTCTTTTAAAACATGGGTCTTCCTCTTCAAAAACTAAACCATACCCCAAGGATTTCTTTTCCAATTATAACTAATCCAAAATAACCATTAAACCATTTTCATAAAAAAATGAAATCATTCACTCCATTCAAATAGAATTTGAATTATCATAAGAAAAATACTTTTAAAATCCTTTTTAGGTCAACACCACCTTTCAAAACATTACTCACTTTCAAACAGCATTTTCCTACAATAAAAAAATAAGTAGGCCAAATCCCCAAGACAAACCATTAAAACCATTTAAGAACATCCTAGTCATTTCAAGAAATATAAGTTATAATCATTACAATTAAACCAATATCCATTCCCATATATTCAATTACACTTTTACAACCAATCCACTCTCATAGTTCCCTTATCTCATTGTTTACCAATTTTATTCACCATTCACAAGGGTTTGGCTTAACCATTAGGTATCCTTAGGTTTGATCTCTATATCTAGTATACCAAGTGGGGTCTGTGAATGGTTTTTCATATCAATCTTAGGCACAAATAAATTTCCATAATGAAATATAATGAAATTTAATGAGGCATCATGTTGTCCCAACCACATACACATATAAAATATCACGACTTTGGGGGAAAATATTAAATACCACCTACCTCATGTCTATTGATGAATGCTTGGTTTACCTCCACCCTTGATTCGAACTCAAACACCCATTAAATCCCAAACTTAGAATCCTCTGGAAAAGTGATGGTTTTAGGGCTTTGGAATAAGTATAATGATTCTAAAAGACCTAATCCATAAAAAGGAAAGAAGAGGATCATTAGACTCGCCCAGATCTTTAATCTGTACCCAAACATGCTCTAAACACCTGATAATCAATGTTGAATCACCTATTGGAAGTATTAGAGGGTTTGGTTCCTTACCCAAGCTATTGTAGGAGGAATAGGGAATAAAATTTGGTTAGAAACCTTAAATCCTAAGAGTTAAAAACTACAATTTATCACTTTTTAAAGGTCACACCATTAGGCCGCATGATTTTCCTAACCATGCGCCTACCGTATGGATCCCTCTATCTAAGAGGGACTTATCTTCACAATTTCCTAGATGTACCTGCACAGTTTGAAAATCCATGCAGTAACCATGCACCAAACCCTATATGAAAGGGTCCCCAAGACGTAATGTTTCCTGGGCCAGGTGCACAGTTTGTACTAACCATGTTCTAACTATGTTTTGCACATTTTTTGGCCTCTTTTATACCCATTTTGGGTCTCTCACCCCTGGAACAACCCCAAAACATCCCATACATCCAAGAACCACTTTATTAGACATAAAAAAGAAATTCTAGCCAATATTTAAATAGAGACCTACCTCCATAAAAGGTTAGGATCCAATATGTAAAGATTTCATTGTATATTGGTTATACTAAATATAGAATATTTTCACCTATACTAAATATGTATAATTTAGAATTTCCAGTGAATGGAGTGGCATAAGATTTATAGAGCTACTTGGTTTCTTAAATTATAAGTCATTCTAAGATAATGATCTTCCTTGTTTAACATATGTGACTAAACCACTATTATATTCAATTGGTATGATCTTTATAATAACACATATCTATTAAAATGGAATTACATTGTTTTACAAGTACCAAATTTCACTTATAAAATTTTCTATGTTTGATGTATATTTATACAAGAAAGATGAATGAAGTCCTTAAAATGTTATATGGTAATTTCTAATAATTTAATCATTAAGATGTTTATATGGAAGTGTGGTGGTTGTAAGGAATTTGAAGTAGTATACATTTATAAAAAATAAATAAAGGAAACATTATCACCCATCAGACTCTCCTAAGTGGAAAAAAAACTAATCATGGGCATCATAAATTTGGAAAATAGTGTAGAAATATTTATTTTGTTCTCTCTACATATTGTATAAATCATTTTGGTGGACAAAGTAGCACTCATTTTATATATCCAATTATGATGGTAAATTATAACTTTTCATCAGGATTATGCATAAATAACAAATACATTATGTTTCATCTATTTATATTAGGACCAAAAAAATGGGTAATGGTATTTATGTTTATCTGGATTCATTGATCAAATATCTAAAATTGATTCAGGATTCAGGTGCTATATTTTACAATGTTAATATAAATAAATATTCGACACATATATACATGTTTTTAGGATGGAAAATGACTTTAACACTTGTGAAAAATTTTCATGATATAATAATAAAGGAATGTTAAATTTTACCATATTTCAAAATGGTACACACTCAGAGAGGATAAAGAATTTATTTATGTTATAATTTCTAGGACACCATAAATTTTTACCCTGATGGCATAAATTCAAATCTTGGATAACATCATTAAGTGGGAATTTAGAAGAAGTTACAAAACATTCTCCAGTAATATGGGATGAATATTTTGATAAAGTAAATTTTATTTTCATCATTTTTTGTAATCACATTTTAAAAAACCTTATGAAAATTAGTTAGAAATGTGATTATTTTTTTAAAATTATTATATTATAATTTTTATATCTCAAAAAATTTCTTGATATTATGAATGTTGAAAAAGTATATGTGATGGTGTCTTTTTCAAATTACTAAATGTGATCGGTAAAACAAAATAATAAATTAAGGCTGGTTTGAACATGTTTGAAATGGGGATAAGGGAAGATTTATCATCAATGATGGTTAAATGAAAAAATATTCTTCCCCTATTGACTTACACTCTTTTGAGTAAAGATAAATTTAAATATATCAACTTTATTAATAGTGTAAAGTATCTAGAGGGGTTTTCATCAATGATCAATAGTGTCATTTATATGACAAATTTGAAGTTAAAGGGTTTAAATTCATATAAAAACATATTTTTTCATGATTTAGTTCTTGTAAATTTATGATTAATTATACCTAAAATTGTTTGATATAAATTACCCAAGTTTTTCATCTATTTTAATGCTATATAATGTAATGTTATAGACCAAGATAGGTTTCCAACTATCGAAGAGGGAAATAGTATTATATTATATGAATTTTTTTCTACCTAATTTTATTATTTGATATAATAGCTTACTTAATGTTTCACTTGGTTATAGAGATCTGATAGTGTTCTATTATATATCATATATAGACATACACCATTTAATGGTATATGGAGATTATAAAAGGGTATCCCAAAAATCCAAGTTAGGATAAAGGTTATAGTGTTGATAAATATATTATTGAGAAAGTCATTGAATTCTATTATACCTTCATATCTTATGTGGATAACATTGGTCTCCCAAAATATTGTTATAGTGGGTTCCTTTTGGGTGAATGAATTAATAGAAGAGGTATTATCACACAAATTATTAAAGATTGAGAGAAATATCACTTACATGGTGGATATTTACATTATTTTTCATATTTATTTTATTGATTTAATCCCAACCAATTTATCATTTTCATTTGAATTACATCATTTTTTGTTTTTTAGAAAATTTCTAGCTAAATTCTTATTTCAATAATTTTTATAATTTTCTATCACTTCTATATTTCAAGCATAAATTTTTCAATATTGATCCAAATTGAAAAATTAATGTTTTAGGATTTAATTATTCATGTTATTAAACGTATTTGATATGACTAAATGCACATCCAAACTATATGGGGCCCAAATAAATCAATCAATATTGGAAATCATTTTGGCCAATATAATTGAAAACTCCATAATAAATAATGGATATCTTAGGATATAAGGAAATAGATGAGTTTATTAAATTTGGATATGATATAAGACTTGAAGGACTATGTTAAAATTAAATTTTATTGAAAAATTATCTCATTATACAAGTAGATGAAAGCCTAAAAGTTAAGGATGATAAAGAGTCTCTTTGGATAGAAAAATAAATATTCAGTAATTCAAGAATAAATATTTTTACATGATTCCCAAACCATTGAAATTTTTATGGTTGATAGAAAATAAATTTTTAAACAAATCTTGATAGGTCATATTAGAAATATTCTGTCATCTGGATAGAGAAAACTGTGCAAATATTAGATAGATAAAATTTGGTGAAGAAATTTTATGTTCTTCCATTCCAATTTTCTTAGTTTTGGAATACCTTATTATTATCCATTATTGTTAGTTTTCCTTCACATATAAGTAGTAAAAATATGATTTATTTGGGAAGGGGAGGTTATATTTTTGTAATACATGAGTTATTTCACCTCATGGAATACAATACCAATATTTCTTTTGATAAGTCAGTTTTAATATATTAATAACTATTTATATTATAAATTGTGGTCATATTTGGTTTTAGATTCTATTATTGTTATTTATTTAGCTAATTATCATTATCATACTTCAATATTTTATAGTTTATATATGATGTAATAGAAGAGGGTTTAGTAGTGAAGTACTCATGGTTTATTATTTTTTTGGGATGGGTAGTAGACACTCTTAATTATTTAGGATAAACAAGATCAATTCAAGTATTGCCTAAGTAAATTGAGGTCATTATCTATAACTCTCTCACACATAGTAAATAGGGTTGAATAAGATGATATTTTGGTAATATTTATTCTCACTATCACCATTTGACCATGGGAGTGAGAGGAATTGATTATGGAATCTCACTTTATTGGTTTAGAGTAAAATGATAAGATAACATAAAATAAGGATAAAATTATTATTAAAAACCAAATATGGCATGATTAAACATATTTTATAACTATTTTTACTTTATTTCCTCGCTACTTACTTTTTTAAAATAATCTCTAACATAAAAAACCTATTTTTCCTCTAATTTAATGTGAAAAACTTGACTATTGTGCACTCCACTCTAAAGACAACCCAGGTTAACCACTGCATTAAATTTTAACTTAGTAAATAATAGTTTATTCTGCACCCCACAATAGGAACACTTCAAAACATGGTTATTTTTATGGGGAGGTTGTTCCAACAATCTAATTATCACATTTTTTAAATTGTTTTATTTTCTTTCATTTAAAATATATATATATATATTTTTACAAATTATTTCAATTCAAATTATTATTCAAGGAATAAAAACTCTAATGTGAGAGGATAAAGTAAAAAATTTTGAATAATCATGGTTATAATGACTCATATATAATATAAAAAACATGGATAGAAAAATAGTTTGGATTGTTGAATATGTCTATGCATCCCAAGAGCAGCAGCTGGAGAAACCTGAACTAGAACCAAAACGAGTGGGGGAAAAGATTTCACCAATAATTTTTTATGTTAAAACTACCCTAAAAGTTTGAGATGGATCTTCAAATAGAATTACTAACATTATTATGCACTCAAAATGGTCAAAGGATATCCATGTAGAATAAATACAAGTTAATGCAGTTATGGGAGATCAACATGTTTTAGAAGAAACCAATAATTTCTTTGTAGAATTGGACCTAGCCCAAATTATAAAATTTAAACAAAATATAAAAGATATTGAATACCTATATTCATCCACTATGACCCAAATCTACGAGGAACTAAGAAATAAAAAAGGAAATTAAATTCAAATCCAATTAATAGAGATAATCATTTTCTAAAATCTCTTCATTCTTGTTTTATTGAAGCTGAATTGAGTATTACCTCCCCTTATTTTAATTTTTTATTCATCCAACACTTGAGTTTTTGTGGAGGATTAATATGATGATGATAATGGTGCTCTTGAATAGGAACACATGAGGCTACATGAACTTGTTGAACATTTATTAGAAGTAGTGAATGAGGATATCCCTATGGATTTATATAATGGAACTGAAGTTAAATATTCATTACTTAAAGGGTAATATTTTTACAATAATTATTTTTTATTAAATTCATGTAAAAAATAAATTCTCAATAACTTTCTCCTTCCTAAAATCCTGGATATAGTATCATCAAATGAGTAGGCCCTGAATGAAGTAAATGTTAAAGAGTAAAAATAATTTGTTTCCAAAGAATAGGATATCGAATTATTTTTCCCTCCCCTTCCATACAAGTTGTATTAAAATAGGGGTAGATTTTATATGATCTATATATGGGTTCCTATAAATATATTGTGGAGATAATAGAACTTGAAAAAAGACATTTTGGTGTTTCATGAGTAAGAAACCACACCCACATTCTAATTGGGAACAACCCCTGGAACTGCCCATCTAGAGGTTGTCAAAACCAAGGGGCCAAATAGGGGTTTAAAACAATATCTACCATTATTTTATTTCCATTTCTCATTATATTTATACTTTCTTTTTTAAAAATTTATTATGGTTTATTTTCTGCATTTGTTTATAGGTTTTCAATATGAAAAACTATATAGATTAACTCGATGTTTCACTACTAATAAGTTATGTTTTACCTCTCCTTAACAATTTTGTATTTTCATTAAATTAAAAATATCATTACATGTTAAATGTACGAGAATTAATTGAGGAATAATACATTATTTATGTGTGGGGTAGGGATCCTAGGTACTTTAGTATTTTCATAGTTATGTTTTTTTGAAAGAAAAATTTCTTTTCAAAAAATATAATGGGTTTATTTTTTTAATATTTATGTTTTTTTGAAACATATAAGATCAAATTATTATCTTTTCCATTTTTGATAACCATTTCATTGAGTGAAATAATTTATTACATGAAATTGAACATATATGAACACTAAAAAAGACTTTTTTTCAAGTTCAAAACATTGAGAAGTTCATTAAAATACCTCTTATATTTGAATCACATGCCACATATTACTATATTTGTGTTTTAAATCACATTATCATGAGGATTATAAACATTTTCCATATATTCTTTAAATTCACCTCATTTCTTAATAGAACCAATCTAGGATTTATTTAACCATAATTTTATTTATTTCTATCAAAAATTGAGGGTATGAGGTACTTCTATTTTAAATGATTGATACATTCCCTTGGATTTCAAAGCTCCATTTTCAAGAGAATAAATTTTCTTATATCCTTAATTTTACATTAAATCATTGTATCCCTTTTTAATCATGAACAACCTATTAGTTTTACCAAAATACAATCCAATTTTCCCTATCCAACCTGAAATAGAAGTGATATTTCATTATATAGTTGTACATAAGTGTTGGGGGAATCCATATTTGGGTGTTCTATATCATTTCTTGCTACTTTAGGTGGAAAATAAAATTCCAAAAATGTCTGTTTCTTACTGACAAAGTTAATTTACTAAAATATGTGAGATGGTGGAGATTTTAAATAGATTTCTAAAAAAAATTAGCTAAATATCAGGGAAAAATAAGAAAAAAATCATGTTTATTAAGATGAAAATATGTACTTTAATTCATGATACAATATAAGAAGTAAAATACACTACATGGAATCAAATTCATAGTCACTACCTTTAAAAATCAATCTGTAATGAATTAGAATATATCAATCCAAAATTCAATTTTGTTAAAGAAAAATTAGTATATATCATTTTTTCTTCTAAAATATTTAATTTTTTTTAACTAAACATAAATATTTCATAATTATTAGAGATGATTTTATAGTTAGGGGAGTGATGAGGACACCATACTTGAGTGAAAATTATAATCATGTAATTTTCTTCCAAAAGAGCCAAACACTCCTAATTATAACTCATATGTTTTTGACATGTGTAATCTATAAAATAAAAGACACTAAAAACCCTAAAACATAATCAGTATAAACAGACGTCATTGACTCTCATAGGGTGGATATACATGAATTTGTCAAAAAATTTGTGACTCTTTATTTGGTTTTGAGGAGAAATGCCTTATTGAAATTAACATTTATGTGATGTGGAAAAATTCCTGAGATTTAATGGTTTTATGTTATTATAAAGAAACATTAATTGAAAATGGGTTTAATGATATGAATATAGATCTTGAAAAAATGATTTTTATGAGCCATCATATTTTTTTCTGGGTGTTAAATTTCTATATCTCATAGGCATGTGATTTAAATCATCTTTGATTTGATTATGATGCTTACTTTTCTAAGAGTCCAGGAGATAAGTGTAGGATAACTGACAGAGCTGGTATTTTCATAATTTTTCATATGTATTTCAATGATTTAATCCCCAAAAAATTATGAATTTGAGATTAATTGCATCATTTTCTATTTTTTTGTGAATTCTGAGCTTAATTGTAAAAATTTCATAATTTTTTAATTTTAACTAGTTACTATCAATTCTGTATTTTGAGTATAAAATTTTCAATATTAATCCAATTTTAGTTATTTTTTGTTATTATTAAATATTTTATGGGATTTAATTTCTTTTACTGGACCATGAACTCATTTTAAGTACATGGGGCCCAAATAAATCCATCAATATGGGAAATCCTTTCGGCCAGTAGAAATGACCACTTCTTAATAAATGAGGAATAACTCATGCTATGAGGAATAAAATGAGGTGATTACAATTTTATATGAAATATAACATTAATGAATATATTAAAATTAAACTTAATAGATAAATTTTCTCGTTATTACATTCCATCCATGTTTCAAAGTGGAGAAAGTGGAAGAGTCACTTCATCCAAAAAAAGGAGGTTCAGTAATTGGAAAATAAATATTCATAAAAATGTTTAAAAGATTTGAAATTTTTAATTTTGATAGAAAATAAAATTTTAGACAAAAATTAAGAAGGAATATTAGTGATATTTTCTAGTATTATAGGATAAAATAGTGAAATCTTTTGATAAAGAGTTTTTGAGGAAGAAATTTTTTGTTATTCCTTTTATGTTTTTCTTAGTTTGTAATGCCTTATTCTTCCCCTTCTTCTCAATTACCCTTCACATGGAGGGTTAGAAATAAATTTTATTGGGGGATGGGTTCTTTTTATAATCTTGATTTTTTACACTTCATGGAATAAAAGACCATTCATTCTTCTATTATGTTGGCTCCAATACTTTAAAAGAAATTTTTATTATCATGTATGGTTGTATTAGTCTTTAGAGTCTATTATTTTTATTGACTTGGTCAATGACCATTATCTCACTATAAAAGGTTATAGTTTATATAAAAAATGAATAAACCAGATATTAGTTATAATTTACCAAATATTCCGTAAATTTTTTTTTAATTATATGGAATTATTTTTAAGACCTTGAAATCTGACGGCGTGCGATTCCGAGGCCCGGAGTTCCCGGAATGATCTATCGAAGTTTGGTTAAGTTTTAATTAGCATGCATAAGTAGTTTTCCTGAAGAAGTTGAATAACACTTAAATGGTAACTCGGATCAGAAATCTAAGGGGACCGTTGTGTTCAAGAGGGCAGTTTTACCCAAGGCGCAACTTTTGCTTAGTCGGTGCGGGCCTCCTGTGAGAAAACCCAAAAAGGGAATAATCAAAAATAAATTATTTAAATAAATTATTTTATTTTTCAGATTCTCATAACTCATGAATGGTAACTCTGATTAAAAATCCAAGACCACCAATAAACTCGTGAGGGTATGATTTCTTAAGGAAGATACTAACATTGGTCTCTGTGGGCCACCGGAGAAAGTAAGTTTTTGGCCATATATAAAATAATTAAGTCACAATTATTTTATTATAAAATCCAAATCTTTTAAATAGTAACACGGATTGGAGATCCAAAGTACCTTTGGTTTCATTGGGGCGTGTTTCACTTAGTCAGAGCATAACCACAACCTGCGCGGTTCGAGGGTGACTATTAATAATTTTTCAAACTTTTTTTGGGTATGTTCAGTAAACGTTCGAGCAGTGTTTTTAAATTTTGAACCGGTGCTCGGAATTAAAATATGAGTATACCGTTGAACTCACATCATCAATTTTCCCTTAAAGAGACCTTCATCTCAAATGCGGTAGGTCGAGGGTAAGAGTTAGTTTTTCAGATTTTTATGGGAGGGTTGAGAAAATAATAAAATAAAATAATTAACTTTTATTTTATTTTTAAAACCTCTCATTTGAGTCAAAAATGCGGGGACCACATGAGTGTGGTCAGGAATTTAATTCTGGTAATTAAATACCTGGTAACACAATATTTGTAACCAATTTTCTATTTAATTAATAGGATACTTTAATCATTAATTAATAACCCAAATTGTTAATGAAGAGTTATTTTATTAACTCTTCTGGTGGGTTGTACTCCCATTGGAAAAAGGGAGATGAGGCCTGTGCTGGAGAATCCTCCAGTGGACAGGTGAACAACGGGGTACAGTTACCGTAGGTGTAGAGGAAGGTGGAGGCCACGGGTGTAGGTCGGGGGAAGTAACAGCGTGAGGCAGCAGATGTTGAAGGTTGTGGTGGAGGACAACGTCCAGGTGGTGTGGTATTTTGGAGGCATCGTGGCTTGGGTAGCTAGAGGTAGTGGCGGTGGTCTGGTCGTGGGGAAAGAAGGAAAAATCATGAAAGGAGTATATAGATTGGAGAGAGAAAAGTATTGAATGGGAATAAAAATTTAAAAGAGAAATAAATAAGAAAATAAATAGGGAGGTGTGGAACACACAAAGGTGGTTACCCAACTTGCGTGAATCTCAGTTGAGATTGTAAATTGGAGAAAAATAAAAATAATATAAAAATAATATAAATAATGCTATTATTATTTTTGGTTATAAAACAATTTTTTTTGTGTAATTTATCCATACTACCTCGGTATCACAAACCGTTAGTGGCAGTATGACCCTGACTTTTAGACAGAAATTAAGAGTCCAATATTGAAAGTTTTTTTAGGGTTTTTGGATCAGGTACCCAGAACACTCAAATAATAAAAATATATTATTATTATTAAATCTTCGACCCTCCATAACTCTTGTGTGTGACGTCTGATTGACTTACCCTCAATGGCGACGTGATCCTGTCATTAAGACGGTTGATTCAAGTCTAATATTTAATATTAAATTCTAATTCATGGATCGGGTCCACGAAACACACAATAATATTATTAAAATTTTTATTTCAGGATCTTGTATCTGACATGCCTCCCTCATACGGTGTCAAAATGATGAACCATCTTCGGTGCCGATAACCTTGGATTGAGATGGTCCATTTGGTATACCCCACTTTCATTTTGGATAAAGTTGGGGTACATCCACTTTGGATCGAGTACAAATCCAACTGGGCCCTCGTGACTAAAACGCCAATAACATACAAACCGGGCATCCGATTGACGCACCGTATTTTGCGTTGAGATCCCTTTTTGTTGAAGTATTTTGGGATACCTCTTCGTGGGAATTTGTGGAAGTTGGAGTATTTGACCTGTGTCTTGAGGAGGGAACCCTCCAAGAATTAAGTGAGCTTAGTGCTGGAACCCTATAGCTGGCTGTACTTGAAGAAACATTAGATCATGTGTGGGTCATCTATCAATAATGTGTGGGTCATCTCTCAGCAATCCTGTGTGGGTTAGTGCATACTGATCCTATTTGGGTCAGTGCACAGCGATCCTGTGTGGGTCAACGCATACTGATCATGTGTGGGTCAGATCCTATGTGGTTCAGTGGGGGTTAGTTACCCAAGGATCCTGTGTGGGTAAGAGGGGATAGTTACCTATCGATCTTGTGTGGGTCAGAAGCAGTGCTACTTAACAGAATAATATGATATAACCTTCTAATAATCATATGTACTTCTATACTTAAGTTATACCAGGTGTGAGATGAGTCCTTACCTTCGTGGTGGTACCTTTGTGGTATTCTTCTGTGTGGCATACCTATGTGGTTCTTTCCTTCATGGTGATACATTGGTGGTATTCTTCTGTGTGGCGTACTTCGGTGGTACTTTCCTTCATAGTGATACTTTTGTGGTATTATTCTATGTGTCGTACCTGTGTGGTACTTTCCTTCTTGGTGATACCTTTTTGGTATTCTTCTGTGTGTCGTACATGTGTGTTACTTACCTTCATGGTGATACCTTTGTGGTATTCATCTGTGTGGCATACCAATGTGGTACTTTCCTTTGTGGTGATACCTTTGTGGTATTCTTCTGTGTGGCATTACTTTATGGTACTTACCTTTTTGGTGTTACCTTCATGGTATTATTTCCTTCATGGAACAATTGAGATTTGAGGTAATGAGTTGGGTGTTGTCTTTCCTCATGAATGAGATGGGTATACTTGATAACTTACGTATATGTATGGGCATATACCTAAGTAGGGTTGACAGTTGTTTCCATACTTTTTGGTTTATACTTTTTGGATTTTGTGAGACCTTTGAGGGTCTTGGGGTCTCTACTGATTATCGTTATACTCACCCCTACATATTCTATGCTCACACCTTGTTGTGTTTGGTGCAGATGATAGACAATGCTGACTGAGGATGAGAGTACCAGGACTGGAGGTAGCTCGATGGTGGACCTTAGAAGGGATATATCACAGAGACGCCCTTTCGAGAGTTGTACCTACCCTTCAAGTGGGATCCTTGGTGGGTGTTCACAAGTTTTGTTTCAGTTTACTTATACTTTCTAGTTTTCTTGTACTTTCCAGTTGGGCATATATTCTGGCCCCTATTACTTACTGTACACACCCTTTTTACGATACAGTTTACTTGTGTTTGTATCTTGTTGTTTGTTTGGTTTCATGTGTTTACAGGTTATAAAGGCAATGAATTCCTAGTTTTTAGGAAATACGCCTTTCAGTTCTAGTCACCATCCCCTGACCTATGGAAGGTGGGCTTGGGGTAGTCACGGCACGGTCCCGAGGGACCGGGTCATGACATTAGTGGTGAAGTAATCATCAATTTTTAGTACATGTGGGTGTGGTAGTGAAAATTTTTGATTATTTATGATAAAAAGACCCGATTAGGTTTTACCTAAAACAATTAGGGATATTTTCTACAACTCTCTAGGGTTGGCCAATATAATATTTTTTCATGGTTTATTCTCACTATATCCATTTGACCAAGGGAGTGAGTGGAATAAATTGTGGAAACTCACTATAATCTAATTAGTATAATTTTATTGGAGAACATGGAGCAAGAATAACATTGAAATTAGAAACCAAACATGACCTAATCTCCCATATTTTATCACTCTTTTAATCTCTTAATTCATTACATACTTTTTTTCAAAGATCAAAACAAAAGACAACCTCTTTTTCCTCTAATTTAATGTGACAACCGTGAATGTTGTGCACTCCTATAAGGAGATAAACTAGGATAACCACTATAATATATTTTAAATTAGGAAATAATAATTTTTTACACGCCCCATGAAAGGAACATGTCAAACACCTTTATATTATACATAATAGTATAGAAATTTTATTTTGAACCAGGATTCTCATGTATAAATAATACATCTTTCTAGATGAATATTCATTACATTACACAAACACACACCTAATGACTATAATAGTTTAGTGACTTTGAAAACGTGGAACAAAATATTCTTAATACATGAAATATATTCAATGTATCCAATAAAGATATTCGACTTTATTAATCCTACTTAAAAAACATTCTTCATAGCCTGGGGAAAGGAAACATACAAAAAGGTGAGATCTGATGCTCAGTAAGGGTAAAAAGGAGAGATGTGTAAGCATAACATGAGAATAAGGGTATGATAACATGAGAAGAATTCTGAAAACTATATCATTCATATCATAGATTTGAATCTTGAGTCATGGTATAAAGTTTAGCAGTTCATAAGACTTGAATCGTAAGGAAATCAAAGAGAATTCCATGATAGCATAACATTTTACGGAACCAAGGATGTTCTTTTCTATTAATGGATTATGATTTGTTTTTGTTGTAAATATAATTTGGGATATTCTAGGGGTTTTAAAGTTAATTGATCTTATAGTACAGGCTGAATCAGGTGTTTAAGATGGCACAATTTCCTAGTATTTTCCAAATTTTTGGGCCTTAAAATAAAGAGCTTGTTTTTGTAAAAGGAAGTTTTTCTAAAATGTCTTTATGCGAAATTATATTTTTGGGAATATTTTATGGATCATTAAATAAGGTATGTGGAATTAATAACCTCTAACCACATAGCAAGAATGGTTCGTGGAATGGGAAAAGTTACATGGACTGCATAGGAGGAACGGTTCGCAGAGTGAAGGAGGTTCGTGGTGAAGACTAATAGTTCCTAAGAAGGCTCTTAGTACGTAGAAGGTGTGATGGTTCGTAGGATGGTGTGTCATTCATGGAAACTTGGTGGAGTTTTTAGAAATTATGAATGGTGTAATTTGTGGAAATGAGGTGGTGAGTTGTTCCACTATGTAGGGAGAATGGCGGTATGCAGACCATATAGGAAATATGGTTCGCAATAGATGCATGGTATGTAGTAAAGGTGATGTCGTACGAAAGATTTGATAAATCTCAATTAATCAGATTATGTGGATATATTTTAATATATAAGGATAACTAATCCCTTCATTAGAGTGCAACACTGAGATTTAAAATTCAGGTATGAATTCGGTGAATCCTAGAGTGCTTTATGGTAAGACAACCTTGCAAAGAAGACTTTGATGAGAAATTCTAAAGGAATTTAGAGAAGTCCAAAATGGTTTATGGAAGATGGTTTGCAAAACATTGTTCGAGGTATGGGAAGAAATATCACAGAGTAGAATATGGTACACAAAGAAGAACCGGTATGCAAAAGTGGTACGTGGAAGTGGTAAGCAGGAGCAGTACCCCGAAGCCGTACGTAGAAGCGGTGTGTAGAAGCAGCATGCAGACAAGGTTTGGAAAGACAGTATGTGGTCACAGTTTGTAGATGTAGTATGTGTAGAACTCGAAATATGCGGTATAGTTTGGAACGTAGAGGAAGAAGGCTAGTTTAGATAGGTAGTACATTGAGTACTCGTAGTACGTACTGTAGTGTGGTATGTAGAGAAAGAAGGTCAGTTTGTGGAGGACAAGTTTGAAAATGAGTATTACATGGAATAGTATATTACATCTTTAGGGGGAAATGAGACATCAATATATAATATATCTATATTTGTGAATTTATGATTTAATTCCAACCCATTGAAGTGACCTTCAAGTCGATAACCTGAGTTTAGATTCTTCCCAATGTCGTGAGCAATGGGGAGTCAATAGAAGTGATCCAAGGGATATAGTGTGTTATCCCAAAAACCTTATAAAGGTAGTGTGCCTTGCATAAATTTATTTTTCTAAACTTTCATACTCTAAAACTAGTGAAGATTAGTGGGACTTGGTATGATCGAGAACATGTCGGTATATACTCCTTAGATGTAGCCCTTAGTGGTGAACCTAGTAAAATTGTTGTGCCTTCGCTTTTCATGTGATTTTTTATTTTCTAATATTTCTCATCAGAAAGGATTAACAGGTTCCAAACAATGTGGTAGCAAGATCCATAAGTTTAAATTAAATATTTGACACCATGATTCACACCTCCCCTCTCAGGGTGTTACAGGGTCCTTCAATGTTGGCATAAGAAATAGAATTGTGGAATACGCATAAGCATAGAAAATAATTTCCATAGTAGTTAAGGATCACTTTCATGGATATCATAGTTGAATGGGTTCACTCAAAAAACCATCATAGTATTCAAGGTTCATTCCTAAGATAATCATAGCATAACAAGTCCCTTACTGAAATAGTTTCACTGCCTATTCCAGTATTGTATATCTCATGAGATATAATTCATTACCCAATGAATTTGTAGGAGATATAGGTCCCATCAATCACATAAATAAAATCATACATATTTATTCCACAAGATCATATAAAATTCAGCATATAATAACAAATTAAATGAAATCTGTTTTATAAAAATTTAATCATATCATAGCCTATTGAAAAGTGATAGGTTTCATAATCATTTCATTATTTTATCATAGTATAACCTATTGATAAAGAAGTGGTTTGAATAATAATTTTATCATGGTGTAACCCATGAAAGATAAATAGGTTTCATAAAAATCTTGTCATTATAAACAAAATTCAAATAAATAATAAGAATGGTATCCTTGGATGGTATCCCCAGTAAATCATAAGTGACATCAATTGATATCATCATAGATGGAGAATGATTTTTAAAGATTACATGGAACATTTATTATGTAATATAACCATACTATACAAATTAATTTTCAAAACAAAAATCATTTTGAAAATCCTTTTATTTGATATTGACAAAGAAAAATTATAAAGAAAGCTCTAAAAAAATTTAAAACATTTCTTCAGGAAAATAACCTTTACACTTTAAAAAAATAAACATAAAAAAAATCAGAATAATTTCCTTTAAAAATAACCTTGGGAACTTTTATAGTAAGCCTCAAGGATTTTAATGGTTATGATGGTGATAATTCTCTTTCATGTCGTACATTTTATAATAAATATTCCTTTCACAAGTTTAGTAAAATCCAAACATGAATTGTTTATAAAATGACATGAATATTCCTTTAGAAAAAATTAAAAATTAAAAAATGGGAAAATATTTCCTTGATAAATCATTTTAAAAATGTTAAACACATTTTTTGAAAATTTGATTTTCTATGAAAATGGGTTTTTGACCGAAATGATGATTTTTCTTAAAAATATTATTTTTAAACTCTTGAGTACATAAAGAGTAGAAAATGAAGGAGAAACATTTACTCTAGTAAAATAAAAATACGATAACAATACTCATGAGTTTATTGATAAGTGGATAATAATATTTGATCAATATAAAAATTTTTATAAATATCCCTGATAAACGATGAGATTGTAACATAAAATTATTACGACTTTGGTAACTTTGGGACATAAACACCAAGAAGAAATATCATTAAATAAAACATAAAATATAATTGTGATAAATAAATAAATAATATTACATGTCAAATGGTCTACATATACATCTAATGAAATAATATATGTGTATAACAAAACCATTTGTCACAAAGAAGGAAAATTGAGATGAAAATCTCGTACTAACTTGTTAAATTTTGAACCATAAACCCCACGAAAGGGAGATCCTAAAATGGATGTGTAATTCCTAATAATTTTCAGTAGAACCATAATAAATTAAATTCATGGGTATTATATACACCATATAAAATAAATATGCTGTGAATATGGCATGTGCCTCACAAAAAAAATTGAGAGGGAAATTCACTACTATAAGTCTCGACTACCTTCACACTCCTTAGAGCCTCCTATATAATAAATAAAAGTTTTTTATAAATATATTATAGAACCATAATTATATATATATCATACCATATATTATTTAACTATTACCATTTATTACCGTTTTATTAACAACTCCTTGTAAAAATCATATTTCAGGTAATAACCGCTTTTTTTGTATATGTTTGGATTAGTTATTTTTGTCCCCATACTTTGATCTTGGTTACATAATACATTGAATAATATTAATGACATAATTATAATATTTATACATCAATTATATTTTTAATCTAAATCATGAAATATGGTTTTTTTAGAAATGAAGTATGTTACGACCATGGAGATGGTAGGTCATATGTACACATGAGTAACATTTCCATTTTTCAATGATCATTAAGGAATATAGGTAAGTAAAATTTTATCTTTAAATAATGATAATAATATCATAAACAATATATTATTTCTTTAAATATATGTAAATATATTATACATGAGGTTTAGTGATGAAAAGAGAGATTCACATCTCTTCATGAAGACAGTAGTTCACACGTACACAAACGACATAATCATCCTTCAGTGTGTGTGAAGGTAATGAAAATGATATATTATATTTTAATAATGATAAATATTCCATTAATATCATAATTAGATTATTTATATCACATATATTTATCCTTATTATATTCTATGTTAAGTGTTAGTGAAAATGATTCTCATCACATCGTGAGGCGTTAGTACACTGTACACACTAGCTGCGTTATCGTATCCCATATGGGATGTAAAATAAAAATGTATCTATTATATAATGACTATATAGTTATTATTATATTATAAATTTCGTATATATACTTTATATACATCATCATACTCAACTGTGAGAGGTGGTAATTTAAAAATGAATGACATCAGTTCGTGAGGTAGTGGTATACCTTACACATGAATGTTGATTTCATAAACTATTTGATGAAAATATAATTATTATATCTCATGAAATCAACAAAAAAATATATTTATATTAAAATAATTTTGTTATTATATCATCACATTTTAATAATAACTTATTTTGGTGGAGGAATAAATAAAATAAAAACACTCATTGAAGAATGTTACCTCATTTTTAGGTATCCTCCTTAGGTTTGCACCAAAATCCTTTCTATGTTAGTGTTTAGAAAAAAATAAAGACTATAGGATTAGAGTAAGGAAGTTGGGAAGTTATTTTCTTAGGTATTAGAAAAACCAAAATGGTTTGAATTTTTTAATAAGATAGAAGAGTGGGTGACCTTTTACAAGTGATGTGAGTGGCATACTTGTAACTTTTTGAAAAGAAAACAGTTTAACCATGTTTTCCTCGTGAAACAAGGATCCAAAATGAATTATTATTGACAATAAGAAATTTTAGGGTCTGAAAATTTCTATAAAATATATTTTATACAAGTTTTTATGTCATTTTAACCCTTATCGTTTATGATTAACCTTCTGGTAATCCCATTTTTACCTTAATTATGATAATTAATTTTTACTGTTTTTTCTTTTCATTTTGGTAAAAAATTATGTTGACCTTATTAGATAATATAAATTATACTTATTCTAAATATTTAATCTATTTTTCCAAATTCAATTCACATAAGGGTAAATTTTTAATTTAAAATTAATCTCGTAGATGCGACGATAAGGTGGGTTTTCAAGGAGAAAATGTTCAAACTCTAAAAATGTTTTTATATACAATTTCAATATTAAATTTATTAAAATTAAATAAATTGGATTAATTGATATATAATTGAACTAATTTTACTTTAAAACCAATTTAAAATATAATTATCTTCATAAATAATTTAAATGAAAAGGCAGTTTTTAATTAAAATTCAATATTTTACACTATTCATAAAAAATAACCTTTTTAGAAAATTATCAAAAATTCACCATAATATAATTATTAAATAATGATTTAAAAAATATGTTTATTTTTTCAAATAATTTTCTAATAGTTTCAAAATTTAAATTACAAAAAAACCCGTAAACGTGACAAAAAATAGGTTTTTGAGAAGTATAGTTTTCAGGCACAAGATGATTTTATATTAACTCTATGTTTAATAATAATCATTGTATGAATATAAATTAAAATTTATTGGTATATAATATATAAATTTAATTTAAATAACTCTTCATTATGTATTATTTTAATTACTTGAAATGGAGAAACATTATGCACTTTAAAATAGTTTTCATAAAAAACATTTTTTAACTAAAAATAAACTTGTACTAAAATAAAATATAAAGCTCATTAAAAATTAATTAAGTTGGTTTAATATAAATAAATAATACTTATGATACTTTAAAACATAATTGGGCATTTAAATTACTCAATTTATTCAAAAAATGTTAATTTTACAAGAAAATTGTATTTTTCACTATTAACGAGAAAATCAATATTTTCCAACAAAATCCCAAAATTACCCCATAAGTTAATTTAGATATGATTATTCCAAAAATGAAGTTAATTTTATCAAATAAATTTTATAAAATCTATGTAATATTTTCCCATAAAAATGAATAAAAATTTTCAGAAGAAAACAAATTTTGGATGAATATAATCACTTTACTAAAAATAGATTGATTATTTACTAAGAAATTATAAATAAATTTATATTTATTAGGAAATTAATATGAATGTTTAATAAGTTAGTTAATATTATTCATATCTTCCTACTTAATGGCTAGGTTATAATAATATTATTTCATAGATAACTGAAGCTTAGTGTCGTGTGTCATGTACGCTATCGAGGGAGCTTTTTTGCATGTAATCCAAGCTATATAAAATTTTAAATTGATTTGAATAAAAATTTATAAAATATTAGGATGTTAATTCCCCCTTAAAATGAATTTCACCCTCAAAATTCATCTCGTTCATCAAAGGTTTAACATTTGAAAATTCCTTCATAGAAACCCACATCATACAAATGAATAATAAAACTTACCTTAAAAAGGTAAAGTTAGAAACATAAAGGTTATCAAAAGTAACTCATATGTAGGTTTCCACATAGGATAAAATAAGTGGGAAGAGATAATTTTGACATGAAATAAAAGATAAAATAATTATATATTGTGATAGAGATCATTAATCATAAGAAAGTGGGTGACCTAGAGAAGGTTAAGGACTACAAAACCATAAACCAAAGAGGTGTTAAAAAGGTTATTGATGTCATAAAAATGATTATATTAGGGAAAATATTATTCCAAGATCCTTTTCGTAATATTGGGAAAATATTATTCTATATAGACTGAGTAAATATTAAAATTAACTTATTTGATATCTTTTTATTACATAAGCATAATTTTATCCATTGGTTATTCCTTGATCAATTTCTACTTCATCTCTTACTCTAAGAGTTTACTTTTTCACATAAAAATCACGAAATAAGATCTATAAAAGATTAATAATTCATTACTCCTATTTATAACAAAAATAAAAAAAGAATTAACATTATTTTTCCAATATGGATAAATTTTTATATGGTGAATTAATAAATTAATCTCTAAAACCTCATCCAAAGTTAAACATAAACCATTCCATAAATATTTGAGCTTATGACCCTTCCAAAATTCAATAATTATAAATAAGGTCACTAAATTTCTAAAATAAACCAATCATTAATCCCCCAAACAATAGGAATTATCTCTTAATTGTCACATATCATGTATGTTAATAACTTTATCATGTATTCTCTTGAAAATTGTTAATAACCTTAATTACCATAAAACCATAATGAAAACATGAATGATTTCTCATTCATTACATAAAACAAAGATTATTCAATATATTCCTTAAATACAATAATTTTGTAAACTCCACCAATGATATAATAAACCAATTTTTCAACAAATCATTTATCATTTATGAGAGAATGAATACTATCCAATTTAGTTTATCCACGTCAGTTATATATTTATCCAAAATAAAACTCAATTCTCTCATCATAAGGAATATATTAAGGGGTTTCCCCTTAATGAAAATATCATCTTTCCATTGAATATTTTTTCATGGTCATAAAAACCATTCAACATTGTTCCGCCTCTGAGGTGGATTGTTTTGTAGGTGGTGTGAAAATCGTTCAATGATGATCATCACCCATCCGTTTTTATATAGATATTGGTCCTTGTCGAGTTTAACATTTTTTTATTTCAACCCATTTAGCATCATTATCTTTTAAATAAGGTTGAATTTACCCTATAGGAATTGTTGGTCTCAGCGAGCGATTGCATGGGGGTCAAGAACCCATGAAATCGATCCTTCTTAGATATATAATAATTGGATGGTCTCCAATGGGTTTATTCATGGAGCCAAGATTCCCAATGGCCCTGGTATCCATGAGTCATTAATCTGTTTTCCCAAGGCAGACACTCGTTGGATGATGATTTGGCCAGAGACACTTAAGGAATCCATTGGTTGAGAGGATGGGAGGTCAGGCTCACCACACCCTTCTAGGGGATGATTGTTTCCTACTCTAAGAATCTATTATATATTTAAGACGTGTTCATTCATTTTGGAATCATTGGTTCATTCCTGAAGAGTGTGTCCACGGATTACCCTTATATTGTAAGATCGTCATGAGCATGCATATGTTTAATGCCATAGAGGTGATGGTGACTTAACCATATTATAAGGCCATTTAGTGTTTATCATCATCCAGGGGGGTGGAATTTGACTTGATATTGGGATCGGGCCCACAAGGAGGGCTTGCTGCATATCCTCAGGAGAGGAATAAGAACCCACACAGTTCAGATTGTATGGGGATAACACATAGAAGCTTCATGTTTGATAAAAATTATTGGGTGGACCCTTTATAGATGGTCACCCCTTTGAGCTTGGTCCTTCTGGTAGGTATCCTATATATCCTTATTTGATCAAGAATCATAGTTCTCATAGTTAAGAATGTGTGAGGCTTACGCATGAATATTCCCATTTAAAAGAGGCATGATTGGGTGGAAACTTTATGTATGGGAACCCTTTTGAGCTCGGTCCTTCTAGTAGGTGTCTTGTGTATCCTATTTTGACGTGGAATCAGAGTTCTCATAGTTCAGAATGTATGGGTATTACGTGTGGAAGCTTCCCATTTGAGGGACATGATTGGGTGGACCCTTTACGAATGGTCACCCTTTGGAGCTTGGACCTTCTGGTAGGTATCCTATGTATCCTGGTTTAACCAAGAATCAGAGTTCTCATAGTTTAGAATACTTAAAAAACTCTAAGCCCTTGTAAGTCATGATCTGTGTGAGAAATAATATGATTTCAATGATTTAATAATGCACATGCCTCCTCACCAGTTGGTGGGGGAGGGAGAACCCGTAGTGGAATAGGATGAGGCGATGGTGGGCGAGGACATAGAGCAATGAACCTTTCAATGTGAAATGAAATTGAAGGTCACATGGCCCTCCCTCAGTAGATTGGGGACTTACCTCAATGGGAGGGCCCTGAACTATGTTCTGGGAAGGGGAGGAGTTTCGCCCTTGCTAAAGGGGTGATAAAACATAACCCCTTTTACTGATCAATATCTCTCATTAAATAGAAAAGAAAGTGATCACCCTTAATCCCAGTAATAGGGAGTTTCACGTCGACATCCCAATGTTGGACTCTAGGTTACCATGGTAATATAGCCTCACAGGCATTCCCAAAACCCATACCTTTGTTGGGAGGGACTTGATGACTCCACTTACCGTGGGTATGTAGACTCAATGGGGAACACTGATGCACTAGAGGTCTGATCATATGGGTCTGGTGTCTTCGAAGGAGGCTTTGGCCTAGTGTCTAAGGATTGGTTAGAAGAGGTACCATGGAGGACTAGATGGTAGTGGTGGGGTGAGGTTGGAACCAGGAGGATCAATACTTGAAAACACTCCATTCTGCGAACGGGTTTCTCATGCGGGATGGGGAAGGCTCTGCATACCGTAGTGATATGCGAGAAGAAGGTCCATTTGCATACCGGTGTGCTATGTGGGAATGGGTAAAGTCCACCACTTACCAATGTGGTACATGGTTCACCATTCTTTTTTGGGTTACCTCCATGTACTGATTGGGTACGTGGCGTTAGTTTTAGTCTATAAAGCAGTATGCTACATAATGAACCGTACTGAAGGGAGTCCGGGGGATTACCGTTCATGGAAAATTTTATCATGAGAGGTCTTTGGTCCTCGGTTCACCAGTTAGGTTTCTGTTTCTATTATTATTATTCAATTCCCTTGTTTTATGTTTCGCGGCCATTTGTACCTGCAGAGGTAGTGGTTCATGGTTCGTGCTTCACTAATGAAACAAGACAGAAGCCGGAGTGCAACCTTTAAGTCCCCCTCAAGCTTTCATCACTCGTCCTTCTCTATATCTATCTCCCTCTGTGTACAAATATTATGTTCCTTTTATGGAGTATTAGAGAGACCGTATCTCTTGGGAATGCAGGAACCATTTGTAGAGGCCCATTGAAGCAAAATTCTGACCCTCAGAAGACTCACACAACTAGGGTTTACAGAGGCTTTGGTTTGTGATAGTGGTTCATGGAACCCTACCCATTCACTATGTATGACAAATGATGGGTTCGTGGTAAGGTATGTGGAATGGACTTACATGCACAACTCCTTCGGTTGATGTGGTTCTCGGTTTTCATTTCTTGCTGATCATCACCCCATGGACCAGCAGTTCGTGGATCTTCTTGTATGCTTAGTGGTTCGCAATCCATCATCTCCATGTACCTTTTCGGGTGATGGTACGTGGGCCACTTAAAAACCATGAAAAATTGAATTCCTTAAAGTTCCTTCAAAAAAAATGCAACTCAATTTGAGTCCCTTCGCATGGATAGACTTGTAGAAGCACTTTCCCCCTTTTGCAATGCAATTCTGGGCAGGCATTCTCCTCTTGGAAGAATTTTCAGGACCCGACAAATGTCCCCAATCAGAATGGTGTCTGTTCGGAATTAAAAGAGGACTATTCTGATGTAGAAGCGGTACTGAACTGAATTGGTTTGCGGTAGAACAGCTGGACCTGGTAGGACAGGACCACACATATATATAGGGGCCCATGTCACTTGTTTTTTTACCATTTCTCATGGTGAAAATCACTCCTGATTTTCTTGACCTCCTTCACGCTCACATACCATGCTCATTGCAAAAACCCCACTCTCAAACTACTTTGTATGTTCTGCAAACAGATTTCCTTGTTGTTTCATTGTCCACGTACCATATTTTGGATTCCACAATCAGGACTGTGGAATTTTAAAACTTAAAATCTGGATTCCTCATAGAAGAATATTACGCAGCTGGATTGTTCCCATACCGATCTTGGATAGGCAAACTGAGCTTGAAAAAACTATTAATATAGACTTAAATTTTAATCCATAACTTCTAAATGAAAACTCAACGCAGGCCATGTTTTGTGATTTCTTTATTCCGTGAACCGTTTTGTTCATCGGCCCATGGTTCACAGCCCCATGCTTCACAGTTCTTTCACGTACCATGGATGTACGTGGTGAACTGCATCTGCATACCATAGCTTTAGGCAGAGTAGCTTTTTCATTTCATGTAGTATGTGGGATGTGGATACCGTGTACCATCTCTGGAACCCATACAAGGAACCTTTTGTGGACCTATTTTGAGTCCTTTAGCCATTTTTTCATAACGTTTTCACAATAATATTTTATCCGACTGACTTCTCACCAGCTTTTGGATATCCTATACAGGCTATAATGGGCGATACATAGGCTACTACAAAATTATCAAAGACAATAGCCACCATGGAGAGGAATAGATGTGATCATCTTCAAACCAACATAATTCTCGTGACAGCTTTCTGAGGGTCTTCCCGACTCCATATCTTTTAGATTACTCGTTATCCATACAGTTTCCACTTTATGGCTTTGGTCTTCTTGTTGACATGCCTCTCCCATTGAATGACCATGAAATCCATTTCATCCTCCTAGAGTCACCATAAGATCCTGATCGTGCCATCATTTCCCCAATCATATAAGTCATCACCACTCTTATTCAGGAAAACATCTTTATACTGTGAGGATTGGCATGGACTTAGGGCAACCGTGGGTGCCGCAATGGTGTATCGAGACTAGATGTCTAAGAATACTTATCCATTATCAATATCTATGATGAAAATCATAATAGGGGGTGGAGCACCAAGTGGGATTTGCAGGATGGAGGTTTTTTCTATGATGAGTGGGCTTGGGAGTTATGGGTGAATCAGAGCTGTCTGGAGTCCCCCGACCAGCTGGAGGCGGTGGGCTTGCACTAGGAATCCTAGGTGTCTCAGTTTGGAATATTCTCTCTGGGAAAAATCCTTCCGGAATTTCTGATCCTCTGGTGTTTGAGCATCAACACCTTTCACCTAGTGCATTGGGAGTTGGGGATCAGTTTATTGGATATCTACTATCTTGGATGTCTCCCCATTCTTGGAGAAATGTATGACGAGTTTCTCCCAGAAGCCATTACATGGAATGATACCGATCGTGTGTCTCCTTTGATAAGGAGATTAATGGTCATGATAGCGGGATCACTAGATCATACCCTCGAGACTCATTCCCTTATCCTATTCGAAGCATGGATAAGGTTATTTCTACAGATGAATAGACCCAAGCTGAAGGCTCTCCACAGTTGAACCCATCCCACTCGCATATCCTACCAAACCTCAGGGTCATATTGTGCCACCCTCAAAGTAGGGAGACATACCACATGGGGTTATGAGCTTTGGCCAGACATTTCACCTGCGCTTAGGCTAGCAGGTTTCTTTGTCAAGTTTTTAAGTGGATGTCTCTTCTCATCATATGATGTAAACACTGGGGTTTGGTCATGTACATTAATGATGGAGTCCATGCTGGCAGAGGGTAGACCCATTAATTTGGATCTTCCTACCCTCGCCCGAATTTATAAATTGTTGGGACAAATTCAAGAAGGAAGGTCTCTACATTGTCTCAGCGGACCATTCTAATTCCTATACGGGTGGATGGAGGAACACTTCTCCTGTTATGAATATCGGCATACCACACGGGTTCCCCATTCTGACTTTCATCCTACTCTTTTTAGTATTTCTATTGTTCTTCTAAGGACATTGGCTATTACATATTTGGTTGGGCTATTGAATGATGCCTCCCATTTCTCGTTCGCACCGCATACTACCCCTCATAGATCATTGAGAGGTGACAGAGGTGGTCACTTGGAGGTGTGTTCATACAACTTCACGTTTTGGGACGGGATTTTCACTGCTCATGTAGACCGAGAAGTTATTTGTGAGCCATACCTCCCCTACCGTTTTGTCAGGTAGTTTAGATGCCTTCAACAGACTACGTTGCTTCCGGTTGTTTGATTAAGTGGAGAATCTCATCCTATGGTTCTCTTCCAATTGTGGATTATGATGATGCATGAAGGTGTTTCTAGGTAGATTATCATTCCTAACATGACAAGGAACCCCTTCCTATCGTTGGATTATGCCCAACTATGGGTAGATTGTTAGCCTGTGGGGATGCTGAAAGAACCAGGTCGGCAAGTGCAGAAATCCTTGACCATTTCATGTCCCATTCTTGCCTGAACAACAATTCCACACATTCATTTTATCACGAGATGTGCAATAGCTACTCCTTCTACTTGCATCCCTTTAGCAACCAAGATGGGAACACCTCCTTCTCCTACTCTCATGGTAAGAAGGTGTTTGTCCCATCGTCAAAAGCATCTGGGAGGGGTTACATTTGTACAGCCCATTTTGGTGGGGAGGGATTTAGACTACTCCACTCCTATGGATATTGCCCAAGATCTTAATGAGACTGGCCCTAGCTGTGTATCATCGATCATCCCAGAGGCCACGGTTAGTCCTCTGCATCTGGTTCTAGTGGGTGGGCCATCTGACGAAGAGAGAGTATACCATCTTAGGTGATATTCCTTAGGTCCATCCCCACTATCATGGTGATGATTCCTGCATAAAAACATGTGGCATCAGTGGAGGATCAAAGTACTGGTGTTGTGGAAAGACACCAGGCAGTGTGAAAAAGGAATGGATCTAGTTATGTACTCTCTCTTCTAAGACACGTATGGCCAATTCTGCCAATGAGGGGGACAACATTCAGCATTTATTTTCCAAGCTAGGCTCCAGTGGATTTGATTATTGGTACTTACACCTCCTTATCTGTCAGATCGTCATTGCTCGGGAAGACCTTTTCTTCTGTGAGGACAGGATTGCCATGTTTAATTCTTCCCATCTCCAAGAAGTGACTCTCCAGGATGTTTCAGAAGATTTTGACCATCTAATGGACAAGGAGGTGAAGGCTCTAGATTTGGTGGTGACCCTAGAGGAAGAGATACAGGAGTGAGAATCCCATGTAGTAAAACTGAGGGATCAACTTTTCTCTTCATGTGCCAACATTGAAGTCATCTAGGAGAAAGGGAGAGATCTTAATGTTTTTCTAGAGTGGATGCGTCCGATAGTGAAGGCCGAAATGGAGGAGAGAGCTTCCTTGGAAAAAACTATCAATGGCATGTGGTGATCACTTTCCATTCTTCTAGAATGGGATAATTGAGCCTTGTTATAGTCTTGTCTCAAACCAAGATATTACTCTCTCTCTCTCTTTTAATACCCTAGAGAGACATCAAATTGGGGGTGTTCCTCTGTTTTTGTTGAACTCAATGGAATAAATTTGGCTTTTAAACATCTCTTTTCATTCTCTTCTTGTCAACATCATTTCAATCCAGTATTATTTGTAAACCATGACTTGAAATTAACAAACTGAAATAATAGAATAAAGCTTTAATTTGTTCCTGAGACAAGGGACTCAGCGAGTGTAGTTCGACTATTGCTGAGGTTTTATGGAACACCTCACAAACATTTATGCTTTTTTCATTATAACCCTAATTATTTCCTAAGCCTTCTTATCATGGGCTTAGAGGGTATAACTTGACTTTTTCTTAGGCTTCCCCTTTGTGGGTTTCCGACCTAACGAGCATTATGCCTTTTCTGATGGCTCAATGTTTTTTTAACAAACTAATACCCGGCTTTTTTCCAAAGGTTCTTTCTATGGATTTTCCCTCTGGAGAGTATGGAATCTTTTCCTTTATCTAGTAGTCTATAGTCCTACCAATCAAACTTATTACTAATGTTATAGGTCGAATAACTTTGACTAAACATAACGGGGTACAGCCCTGACTCGGTACTGTTAGCTAGAAATGTTCTAGTATCCTTTAGACATGGATTAGAGATTTTTCTCGACCATTTACTTGTGGATTCTGTACATTCATGAGGATCGGGATCTGCTTTAGGCATACAGAGGTAGGAAAGGACTCTCCTAGGGAAAAATTTTCTTTTTATTGATGGTCATTTTTGTGGGCAACAAATGCAGAGCAACCCGGGCATGATGTGGACAGTCAATCAAAGGTTTCCCCAGGACACTAGCCTTCTATTTTTGATTTCCTGGTGGGATTTGAAACATTTTGGATTTATTTCGATGTTGGGAGCCACAATAGGTGGTTTTTTTGAGTAGTGTTGTCTGATAACATTAGGAAAATTCACATCATCCTTGGGTGGGCAACTGTTCCCGCACATTTCTTACTTGCGTGAGGGAGAGCTGGTGAATGATCAGTTCAGTTAAGAGTCCCCCACCCATTTATGTCAGGGGCACATGTAAAGAAGGATCTACACAAATCATCATTCAGGAGTTCTCCAAATATGGGGGTGTGACAAGATGGGAATGTCATTTGGGTGTTTGGAGGCTGGAAAAGACTCTCTTGGAGATGAATTTTCCTTTGATTGATGGCCATTTTTGTGGAAAACATATGAAGAGACACAATGGACTGATATTCATAGTCAAGAAAAAGGTTTTCTCCAGATACTAGACTTCCATTTCTTATGGCCTTTAAGGATTATGGAGATTGAGAACTTTCTAAATGTGGTGTGTGACCTTCGACTAGGGGTTCCCCTTATCAAGGAAGGAGGATGTTTTAGCTGAATTTATTCACTAAAACCCATAAATTAGTGGGAGAACTCTTCCTTTGTATACAGATCAACCTCACACATACGGATGGGATATATTTTAGAAACCTCAAAAGAGACTAGAGATAAATCGGGCCCATATGTTCCCACTATGGCAAAATGCGGACTTAGCGGTGGTTTTTTTTCTTGTTTTGTAGTAGTTTAAACCGCTGCTAAATCGATTGGCGGAGGTTTTATAAAACTACCGCTAAATTGTGTGTCGGGAAACAATTTGTGGCAGTTTTCAAAACCATCGTAGAACGTTTCGCGGCGGTTTTTAGCGGTAATTTTTAATTTTTTTTTGAATTATTTTTATTTTTGTTTTTATTTACTTTTTATTTAATTTTTATTTACTTTTTATTTAATTTTTATTTAATTTTTATTTAATTATTATTTTATTTTTATTTTGTAAAATATTTTATTATTTATTTTATTTATTTATTTTATTTTATTTTATTTATTTATTTTATGTATTTTATGTATTTTATGAATTTTATGTATTTTATATATTTTATTTATTTTATTCATTTTATATATTTTATATATTTTATTTATTTTATTTAATTTATTTAATTTATTTAATTTATTTAATTTATTTATTTCATTTATTTCATTTATTTTATTAATTTTATTAATTTTATTAATTTTTTTAATTTTATTAATTTTATTTATTTTTTTTATTTTTTTTATTTTTTTTATTTTTTTTATTATTTTATTTTTTTTTTATTTTTTTTTATTTTTTTATTTTTTTTTTATTTTTTTTATTTTTTTTTATTATTTATTTTATTTTGTTTATTTATTTTTTTTATTTTGTTTATTTTATTTATTTTGTTTATTTTGTTTATTTTGTTTATTTTGTTTATTTTGTTTATTTTGTTTATTTTGATTATTTTATTTATTTTATTTATTTTACTTATTTTATTTATTTTATTTATTTTATTTATTTCATATTTATTTTATTTATTTTATTTATTTTACATATTTTATTTTATTTATTTTATTTTTTAATTTTATTTTTTTTATTTATTTATTTTGTATTTATTTCGTATTTATTTTATTTATTTCATATTTATTTTATTTATTTTATTTATTTTATTTATTTTATTTATTTTATTTATTTTATTTATTTTATTTATTTATTTTATTTTATTTTATTTTATTTATTTTATTTCTTATTTATTTTATATATTTCGTATTTATTTTATTTATTTCGTATTTGATTTATTTATTTCGTATTTTATTTATTTATTTCATATTTTATTTATTTATTTCATATTTTATTTATTTATTTTGTTTTTATTTTATTTAATTTGTATTACTTTATTTACTTTATCCATGCATGCATGCTCATGCCCATGTCCATGCCCATGCCCATGCCCATGCCCATGCGCATGCGCATGCCCATGCCCATGCCCATGCCCATGCCCATGCCCATGCGCATGCTCATGCAAATGCCCTAACCTCTTGCATGTTTTCCAAAAACATCACCACTCCAGCAAGCTCGTCATGTGGTTAATAAACAGAATTTAATATACTTATATATACTAATTGAGAAAACAAATAATATATAACTAATAGATATAAACTCAATAATAATTAAAAAATAAGCAATGATCAATAATTAATAACAAATAATTAATAATTAATAATTATTGATTTATTAGTTATTTATTGATTTATTTATTATTTATTATTGTTTATTATAATAAATAACAAATAAATTATAATAATATTTACATAAATTATAAAATTATTTAAATAAAATTATGAAATTATGAACTTATGAAATTAAAAGAATAAATAATAAATATTCAATAATCAATAATCAATAAATAACAAACAATAAACGATAAAAAATAAATAATAAATAATAATAAATAATATTAAACAAATATTATATATTAAATATTAAATAATAAACAATAAATAATAAATAATAATAAATAACACATAATAATTAATAAATGATAAATGATAAATAATAAATAATACATAATAAATAATACATAATAAATAATTATAAATAAATAATTAATTTATAATTAATAATTAATAATTAATAAATAATATATAATAAATAATAAATAATAATAAATAATAAATAATAATAAATAATAAATAATAATAAATAATAAATAATAAATAATAAACAATAAATAATACTAAATAAAAAATAATAAATTATGATAAATAAATAATAATAAATAACAAATAATAAATAACAAATTATAAATAACAATAAATAATCTATAATAATAAACAAATACTAAATAATAAATAATAACAAATAATAAATAATAAATAATAATAATAAATAATAAATAATAAATAATAAATAATAATAATAATAATTAATAACACATAATTAATAATTATAAATAATAAATAACAAATAATAAACAATAAACAATAATAAATATATAATAATATATAATATATGATATATAATATATCATATATCATATATCATATATCATATATCATATATAATATATAATATATGAAACACATGAAAAAGTGTGAAAAGGCATGATAAGGGATGAAAAATCTTGAACACGCATGAAAACGGATGGAGAAGCATGAAGAAGGAAGCATTAGAAAGCATGAGAACGCATGAAAACTCGTGAAAACTCTGGAAAACCCCTTAAGAATTCAACGTAATCATCATAATAACCCACAGAAACCCATTGATAAAAATAACAAGTCATGGAAAACCAAATAAATAGTAATAAATGGAGCAACCGTTAAAACCCGTCAAAACGGTCATTAAGTGACAAAAACATTGGACTCTCATTAACGAAGATAACTAATGATCCGAGAGTCCACTCCAAATCCAAGACCAGTCAAATCAAAGATCCAAAAATGTTCTTCGAGCTGATAGGTGAAAGATACCGAATGGACCGGTGGATCGGAAGATAAGACCATATAAAAACTGACGGGGAATAGGTGCTAGAAACAAGGCATCAAAAAACATAACAAACTTGATACCTACTAAAAAGGCCATAACTTATGATCCATTATTCCAGGTAGGCACCGCGACCAGTTAAACTGAAGATCATGGAATGAACTACGGTTTGGCAGGTGGAGGAGTCTGAACTGACATGCGGATCGAAAGTTTGGTCCATTTGAATACAAGTTCGATGGGGCACTGGTGACGGAAACAGAGTTTTGGAGGCCTTCAGAGGGGTTTTTGGGGTCGAATAACAAGACAAGAGTTTTCTTTTGTCAAACCAGTGCATAGTTCTCTTCGCTGGATTTGATTTGATATATGGTAGACCCCAAATGGACACCCGGAGCGAAAGTTATTGTCGTTTGAAGTTGGAAAACTTTTTTCAACATTCTTATAACTTTCATATCATCCTCACCTTAGACCATCTCATGGTTTTGATTATACGTGCCTCTAGATCTCTTCGTGAGCTTCGATTTGACTGGTCGTGGCACTCCGACGGATGCTCGGATCAAAATTTATCATTGTTTTAGTGATTTTGGGGTTTTACGTGTTTTTTTAATTTTTTCCCTTCCATTTCGTTGTGGTTTTACCCAAACCGCCACTATTTCGTGGATGTTTTTTAAAAAACCACATCTAATCCTCAAAAAAATTAAAAAAATTAAAAAAAAATTAAAAAAAAATTAACACATTTCGCAGCGGTTTTTAAACCACCGCGAAAAAACCACCGTGAAACGCCCGTTTTCCTGTAGTGCCTGATATATCGAGGATTTGTGAAAGAAAGAAAATGTAAACCATGAATTTGAGGACCCTTTAATAAAGAGGGGTGGAATGAGACTTTGAAGCCATTGGGTATACTAAGATAGGATATGACTCTCCTATGGATGAATTTTCCATTGATTGATGGTTGTTTTGTGGGCAACATATGCAGAGCCCGCGGGGCATGATTTTCATAGTCAATCAAACGTGTTTGTAGGACACTGGCCTTTTATCTCAGATAGCCTTGGAGGGTTATGTAGATTCAATATCACTCAAATCATAGTGTTTGAAATATGGTAGGTGTTTATCCGGACATATTGGGGACATCTGGGATGCGATTTACTCATGGAATGGTGTCCCTTACGTAGGTCTGACTCGTACACAGGGTGAGGTATTTGTTCCATCTTTTGGATTCCTGATCATTCAACATCACATGGCCAGGACATTGGGTTCCTCTTAGGTGAGGGAATAGTGACATGCCTTTTAAGGTCGTGCTACTAGGACTAGACTCCTAGACTGTTTTACCATAATGCGAGAGTGTATCTCTTGCTAAAATCCCTAATCTCACGTGAACTATGTTCAGTGTGAGAAATAAGGTACTACAATGATTTCGTGTCATTTCTTAGAAATAGAAAAATCAGCATTAGAGTTCAATTTTGGGATTAAACCATTGTTATGAAGTTTAACATCGTACAACGAAGATGATTTTGGCCTTGTAGTTTAACGTCATGTGGTGGGGAAGATTTTGGCCATGTGGTTTAATGTCGTACGGTGAGGATTATTTTGGCCATGTAGTTTAACGTCGTGCAGTGAGGATGATTTTGGCCTTCCAGTTTAATGTCGTGTGGTGAGGAAGATTTGGTCCTTGCAGTTTAACATCGTGCAGTGAGTACGATTTTGGCCTTGTAGTTTAACGTCGTGCGGTGAGGACGATTTGTTGTCATAAGGATTTTTGAAAGTTTTAGGTTAATTAAAATCAGGATATTCTTATGTTCATCATATGTGAGTGATGATATAAGGTGAAAACCATAGTCCCATGGGAGACTTGAATCTTGGAGGGATGACATAGGTTTTGAAATCCATCGGGCGTACTGAGATAGGAGAGGAATCTCCTAAGGACAAATTTGCCTTTGATTGATGACCATTCTTTTTTGTGGGAAACATATGTTGATCCATTGAGGCATGATGTGCATAGTCAAACAAAGGTGTCTGCAGGACACTAGCCTTCCACCCTAAATGGCCCTGAATAATTATGAGGATCTATGTTTTCCTGAGTTATGGAGTGTGAACAACGGGAAAGGTGTCTCTGGGAATGTGAGAATACCCAGACCGTGATTAACTGAGACCTACTTAGATCTTCCACCTAGGTCTGACCCATATGTATAGAGGGAAGTAGTATTTTTGACTTCTCATGACTTAGAGGCATGTTTGGAATCTTATAATACTAAGGACTGAGCCACACATAACTCTTGAAGAATTTTACCATTCTATTGTCATGCGATTGGACCTTTCATGGACTCATCATACAATTCTGACCTACACATGGGGGAAAGGGGCATTTTTTGCTAATGGTTAGGCCATTATGTCGAATTCAATCATCACTACATATCCTATGATGGCATTAATCGAGGAACATGTTGTTATGGATGTGCCCTACAAACATTTTCTCAATGTGTTAGGGACACTTGAGGGCATTTTGGTTTCACTTGATATGGGTTCCAGCCCTACCATATTCCCCTACGGTTTATTTGTGTAAGAGAATCCCTACCAATAATCTTAATCTCAAGTGATTTATACTCGATGTGCGAAACAAGGAGTGGTCATAGAGACTCCTTAACAAGTGCGAGGTGACAGAGAATATGATGGGGGCATTTTCATTTTCTTTCCTGGTGGAGTTAGGCCAAGATCGAGGATCACGGTGTCGCTACATATTTTGCGAGGGTAGGAAGAAAGTTGTACATAATTCTGTGTGTACCCCATTCCTATTTGGCTCGGTCTAAATGGTAGGGGTACTTTCATTCTACCAATCACGGTTTCCATTTAAACCATGTTACCCCATATTTTACCTTCGTAAGAGAATCTATATCACCATTTCTAATCTCATGGGAGTTGTACTCAATGTGAAAAATAATGAGTGATAAGGGTTTCCTCAATGAATGTGGGTAGATAGGGGGCATGATGGAGGAATTTGTTTATGGGGGGTGGGCCAGGATCAAATATCGAGGCATTGCAACGTATCATGTTAGGGAAAAAATAAATCTGCATGTAGTTCTGTGAGGGATCATGGAGTTTATTATTATGCAATTAGGATACTTTATGTTATGTAGTTTAATGTCTTATGGTGAGGACATGAGTCACAGTTTAACACCATTTTGCATGGATTATTTTCTTACAGTTTAACGTCATTTGAATAGGACGATGACTCATAACTTAAGGTCTTAGGGTTTAGACCATGATATGAAGGCATTTTTAACTCATAGATTAAGGTCTTAGAGATCAGAACTTAGCATTTGGGGAATTTTTACTCATAGTTTAGGGTCATAGAGCTCGGACATTAGCTCCATGGTGTTTTACCTTTACTTATAGTTTAAGTACTTATAGTTTGGACTGTGATATAGAGGCTTTTTTTCTATGACTTATAGTTTAGGTTCGTAGATCATAGAACTTATCTATTAGAGATATTCTATACTCATAGTTTAACGTTGTAGAGTTTGGACCATAGAATTTGGTTAAACAAACTATTTCGTCAAGAACTTCTCATTTGTAGAAGTTTTGATGAGCTACTCATCCATTTATATCCGGGTATATGCATCATTGGAATAGACCCTGTGTATGATGTATGGTCCTTCCCACTTTAGTTCAATATTTGGGGGCTTCTTCCTGAGTATCATCGGGGTTCTGATAACTAACACTATTTCTCCTTCAATGAAAGATCATAGGCGAACCTTTTTTTTTGAAGGCTCATACAATCTAGTTTTGATAGATTTCTAAATGGTGCAAAGTATGCATCCTTTTCTCATCTATATTCTCCAATTCATTAAACCATCTGTGGGATTTCTCATCCATGGATAGTTTATCACAAATTTCCACACAAAGTGATGGCACTTGGATTTTGATAGGTAACACCACCCCTGCCCTATATATTAGTGAGTATAGGGTTTCTTGGGTAGCACTGCGGGTCGTGGTCTAGTAAGCCCACAAATCATGAAGAAGCTAATATGGCCACGATTTCTTATCCTTTTTAACCAACTTTTAAAGTATTTTGGATAGATTCTTTTTGAAAGCCTCTATCTTCCCATTGGATTCCACGTGGTTGTGGGATTACCGATTGGATTTAATTCCATAATCCTGGTATAACTTGTCCAACTCAGTAGAGAAGAACTTGGTGTTGTTATCTATCATTATCATATGAGGGACACCAAATATGGTGATGACATTCGCATTCACAAATCTAACAATGTTTTTCACCATGACATCCTTATGGGGTATGGCTTCAGCCCATTTGGAAAAGAATTCGGTTACCAGGAGTACAGACTTTAATTGTCTAGCTGTGGCGGGAGGATATGGTCCCACAACATCCATCCCCTATGTGACAAATGGCCAAGAGTACATAGTTGTGTTAAGTAACTCTGGGGGGTGGTGTATGAAATTAGCATGAACTTGGAAAGAGTGACACTTTTTAGTTAATACGGCATAATCCGGTATCATGGTGGGCATGTAATACCCAAGCATCCAAATTTGGTGAGAGAGCTTGGTTGCTGACAGCTGTGATCCACAAGCTCCAGTGTGAACCTCTTTCATGATGGAAGTAGTCTCTACTCCATTAACTCGCCTAATAAGGACTCCATCAAGGTCTCATTTGTAGGGAACCTTCTCTTTGTTTACACCATTGTACGGGTTAAAATTGACTACCCGTCTTCAGACCTTATCCCTTTCATCCCTACATGATTGGAGTTCCCTGTTCCGAAGGTAATTTGTAATTTGTTTCATCCAACTAGTGGTATGACCATAAGGCTCCAGAACAGGACTAATTTCATCAATCTCCTCCATATTGCTCTGGATGAATGGAAAGACCATCTGGTGGTGAGCAATTCTAATGACTATCTCATCCCGATCGAGATCAGTCAAGGTTATGGCTACTTTTTCCAAAGCGTAAGCTTAATCATTCTATGACCAGGGGATATAAGTCTACATCGGTTATAATGGGAGTTCTACCATCAGTGTTCAAAAATGGTTTGTCAAGGGAACCAATACTTCTTTCTTGATAGCATAGTCACTGTAGACATGTTTGATAACTAGCTCTGAATCACCCTTTATTTTTATGTGTTTAGATTCCATATAAAGTGCCAACTCTATGAATTCAATGAGGGCCCGATACTCCTCTTCAATTAGGGCATAATACTCCTCAACATCATGGAGTTCGTTATCAAATGGTGTTGTTTCTTCTGAAGGGTGCTCGTCTAGGAAGTCTTCTAACGCCTGTCCTTTGATGGCCTTCTGGGGAACGTATCATTTTTTGAACTATTGTAGGACGAAATCCCATCATTATTGGCACCCATTTAGCATGGGATGGTTGAGAATATACTTGATTGGTTTGCATCGGGAGACCAGGTGGAACTCATGGTACTGCAGGTAATCCCTGAGCTTCTGAACTGTGAAGATTATGGCCAGGCAGTTCTTTTCAATCTTCAAATATCGAGTTTCAGCATCGATCATTGTCCGGCTAAGGTAGTAGAGTATGTTCTCACTACCTGTATCTTTTTTCTACATGAGTAAGGCGCATAATAACTATTCTAGGGATTTTATGTATAAAATGAGTGGTCTCCCCTCAACTGACGCATTATCACCAGTGGTCTTAGGAGATATATTTTGATATTTTCAAACACTTCTTGGAAATAATTATCCCATTCATACGTAACACCTTTATTCATGATCCTGGTGAATGGTAAACATTTAACTACTAGGTTGGCTATGAAGAACTGAATGTAGGAGAGGTTCCTTTAGAGACCTCTTAAATCTATGAGGTTGTGAGGAGGGGATATGCCAAGTATGTCTTTTGTCTTCTTAGGGTCGACTTTGATGCCATGATGGCGTACAACGAAGCTGATGAATTTTCCCGAGGTAAATCCAAAGGTGAATTTCAGGGGATTCATCTTTAAACTATGTTGTCTCTATTTTTCAAAGATATTTTCAAGGTCAGCTAGGCAGTTTGAACGTTGTCATGATTTAACCACCAGGTCATAAACATAACACTCGATGAATTTTCCCAAGAAGGGATTGAATATGTGATGTATGGCGTGCTAATATGTGGTTTTGGAATTATTTATACCAAATGGCGTCACTTTATAATAGAAAACTCCCTGAGGGGCACTAAAATTGGTGGATTATTCATCTCCTCAGGCCATACAGATTTTATTGTATCCAGAATAGCCATCCATGAAGGTGAGGGCTTCGTATCCAGTTGTTGCATCGATCAGCAATTCTGTGATCGGGACCGGGTAGTCGTCTTCTGGGAAATTATGATTAAGGTCCATGAAGTCAATACATATTATAATCTATCCATTCTTATTTTTAAAAGGGACTATGTTTACCAACTAGATCGAATATTGGACCTCCCATATATAGTTGTCATTTATCATCTTGTCAACTTCAGCCTCTATTTTGGCAGCATGTGTCAGGTGGGTCCTTCTGGTTGCCTTCTTATAGCCCAAGTGATCTTCTGGTAGGCCCAGATGGTGGGTGGTGACTTCAAGATCGATTCTTGGAATCTTCATGTAATTCCAAGAAAACGCATCTAAATTCTTCTTTAGGAAAGAGGTGTATGCCTCCTATTCCTCGACAAGAATAACCACACAGTTAAGAGTGGGTTGAGGGTAATTTTATATTCCCATATGTATCTCCCTATGTTCATTGATTATGGTGGAAACACCTTCATAGAATTCAGGAGGGGCATATTTATGGTCTTCTTCCTCTTCTTATTCTTCTTCTTCATCATCTTCATATTTTTCCTCTTATAATAGATATAGTATTTTTGAGATAACTTCTCCAATATTGGGAGGGAAATCATATTTTGTCCTAGTGTGTGAGGTAAGGGTAATTTGAGGTCCCAAGGATGAGCTGGGAGCATCCTTGATAGGTATTTTCCTAAAAACATGCGAGTCAGCCTACTCTTCTATGTCTTTGGACTCGGTGGCCACGGTAGAGATCATGCTGACAATTGAGTCTGCATTTGGGCTTGTAATAATTCATTTAACTTGTTTGATGGGTAGTACGTACTCTTCCCCAAGTTGTTGGAGGGGGTCGGTCGGAGCCATCTTAAATCCATTCAGGGAATTGATTGAATCAATGACGTCTACATAAAGATGTTTTTCTTCAGACTCATAGAACTCGTCATCAATATAGTGCAACTTGTAGAACTCAAACAAGGATTTATCGGCATGCAATGTCCCATATTTCTCATTACTGCAATATTTGACGCACTGATCGTATAAGGACATAATTTCATCATGTTGATGTAGCTAGGTCCTCCCCAATAAGACATTGAAGTACATACTTTTCTACATCACTAGGAACTCAGAATCTGATATGACATCTCTGATCCAAGTATTAAGCATGATTCATTCCAATGGTTTCTGCTCACTTTTTTCATATCCCAGTAGAGTTGTAGTGCAGGGTGTCAAGTTGTATTTATCATACCCTAGTTGATGAAGCGTTCTAAGTGGGAGGAGGTTAACTCCAGATCCATTATCGATGAATATCCTCCAAACATCAATTACATTTATCTTGTTGGACACATATAAGGGTTTTAAGTTCCCTTGAATGATGGATTCTTCATCCCTATCTGTGAAGGAGATGAAAAAGTGACATTATTTTGGACTAGTATCTGTCTGGTACACTTCATCTGCTGCTACATCAGCCTCGAACTCTTGAGGACTTAGAAAGGATTTGATCAGTGCCACCCTAAGATCTTAGGACAAACTCAATGCATGAAAGATTTACATATTTTCTTGTAAATAAGCCAGATGCTTTATAATATCATACTTTTGTTCTAAAGGTCGGTGCTTTCTAGTTCGGGGTTTCTCTTTTGTAGACACTTTAGGGGTTTGATATTTGAAAGTAGATGGTTTGTCCACTGTAGTTGGGGTTTGCGGTGTTGCATTCCTTTCTATGTTTGGCTGAACTAGTCTTCCTGTATACATTTGGTGGTTCAGTACATATTCTTCTACTGATGGATAATCCAAGATAATTGGGCTTGGGTTTCTTCTGGTGGGGGATAAGGTGCATTCTAGTTCTTGTTTTGTCTATTGGAGGGTCCTTCTACGAGTTTCTGCGATGTTAGCAGTTTGACTTGTGGTGTGTCCCAGAATTTGACTCCTGCCATGATCATGCCTTCTGGGAAACCTCCGGCCTTTGCAGACTCTTCCTCTGGATCTCTAGTTGGGAATGGTATTTCAGGTTTATTTACATAGTCTTCATCAGAGAAGGGGTCCATGTGTGACCTTTATAGAGTTGAAGATCAGTTCTTGATCAAACATTGTTCCCATCTGATAGTATCCTTTTGATTGTGTCATTTAGCGGGGAGGTGACCATTGTACCATTTGGTGGGACGGTGCCCACTGTACCGTTTGACTAGGCGGTTTCCGTTAAACCAAGACTATTGGTATGAAATCTGAAAGTTTCAACAATAACTTCATATTTTATGTCATCCCATCTCCTTGTTGTTGCATTCTGCCCTTTTGGCCTTTAGAGGGCAGCGGGGATGAGGAGGATGGTGGTTCTGTATCAGGAGCTTTTGGGGGAACATTTGGTTATTTCAACTACACCTGGAAGTTTCCATGGACTCAGTTGATGGACTTATGGGTCTTCCAATTGTCTAAATTTTTCCATTATTGTTGGATATTATCTTTCATTCATCTTCATCTCTTGATTCTGAGGTGGAAACATATGCCACTTGTGCTAGCAGTGAGAACAACTTGACATTCCTGGAATTCACCATATTTTTAAAGATATCCTTTAAAACAAGGAATTCTCCGATGGTGTGTCCTAGTATCTGATGATACGAACAGTAATTTGGATATTCATCGAGACCCACTTCATCGGCTCACTTTGGCTCGGGCAGCCAAAGCAGATTGAAATTCATGGCAGCTATGAAATAGTCGTAGACTAGGTCATCTTAGAAATAATAAACAATATTTATTTGTTCTTTAAACTGATTTCTTTTAGAACCTCTTCACTCATTATTCCGAGGTGGGGGTGGATTTTGGCATCCAAGGGGTCCCGTACAATTTGCTTGGGCCCTTGCTACTGGAGCTGGTGTCGGGGGTGGCTTAAGCGTGACATAAGCTACTTCGGCTCTTCTTATTCTTTTCCCAGGGGATGATGGGGCCACTCGAGACATAAGATTGGTCTTTTTTAAGGAGTATTCTATATATTGGTCGATGGTATAAAAGTATCAAAATCCACTAGTGTACTTCACCGGGATGAGCGGCGTTCACAATTCATCATGAATGTTATCAATGCACATGGTGAACATCTCATCCTAGGGGAGCAGTGAGTTCAGGGAATATGGCAGGCCCTTCCATCTAGCAATGAAGTATGAGACTCATTCATTCTCTCACTACTTGAAGTTCTTGAGGTCTTTGAGTATTTTATTAGGCAGTTTTGTACAAAACTTGAATAGAAACTATCGTCGGAATTCCTCATAGCCTGTTATTGAATTTGTTGGTAGGCTAGTACACCATACAAAAGATGATCCCTCTTGGGTTCATATGAAGCACCAGAGTTTTATGGCTTTTTGTTACTCTAGATGTCCCATCATGGGGTCATAGTAAGAGGCATAGTGCATCAATTGTTGTTCTGGGTCCCCCAAGCCATTGAATACTGGGAATACGTGGTTCCCAAAGTTTAGTGGTGGAAGAACATTTCTCTCCCACTCAGGGTAGGGTTTTCACTCTGGTTGTATCAGAGCGTGCCTCCCCTCCATGGATTCTAGTCAAGATATTAGACACTCGACAGTGTTTAAGATCCCTTGATGCATATCCTGTCAGGATTGAGCTTGAGATGGCGTGGTAGGGCCCAAGATTGGGTCTGCCGATGCAACTAGAATTTTGGGTCGATACCTTGTTGGGGATATCATTTATAGGTTTACCTAGATATATTTCAGCTACATTCCCAATGGGGGAATTATTGATGTCCTTCCAGGGCTGGGTTTAATGGTCCTTCGAGCTTGGTTTCATTCACCGGAATGAGTACCTGTGGCATAGGAACCTCTTCTGGGAGCACCTGCTGACATTCTATGGGGGGGAACACATCTAGAAAGATCACTCCCTCTATGTAGCTCGACATTAATTCTCATGAGATATTTCATTTCTTTCCCCTACCTAGTGAACCTTTCCTAGAGGGTGATGGAATCATACTCATGGGGAGGATGAGGTGGGTCATAGACAACCTTGGATTTATTTTTCATCTTATTAGGGTTTCGTAGGGGAGGTAATGTCGGATTTACTGAGGGGGAACCTAGATTTACAATCCCCCTTTGGTTCCATGTATGCACACCATTAGGCTTGGTGTGGGATGCCTCTGGGAGGGAACCATCTACCTTTGCATCCTCTCTTCTTTCTTAATTTCCTATGAGATCGGTGGGGTTTATGTTTACCACATTCCCTAAGGAATACCGCGTTGGGGGTGGTGTACCTGGTGATGAATGGTAGGAAGGCTTCCTGCACCCTTTATTGGACTTTCTCCTTCCATTTTGTAGTATTATTTGGGCTTCTTGATGAATATTGACCTGAAGGGATCCCTGGTCAGACCTCGTAACATGCCTTTGTTTCGGAGGGTGCGAACTATGAGAAGGGGTGGGACAAGTAACTCTACTGTCCATCGTTCTTCCTAAATGGTGGAAGACAAACGTCCACCGTCCGGGGATTTGAGGTAAAAATTCCCCAAGACCTGTGAGCTATGGTTTTTCCCATTCTCCTATCGCAGCGCTATGGCCTGTATGTTTTGGTCTTATAGGGGCATTTTGATTTAGAAATTTACCCAACCTTGTGGGTTGGGGTTGTTCCTGTATCACAGTGGTATACACCGCTATTACCACCCTTTAAATTTCACTTACTCCCATGCGAGTGTAATCCGATTATGGTATTGTATTTTTATGGATTATATGATCTTTTGAAGACCTGAGCACTGCTTTGTTGCTGGCTTCCCTTAGACGGGAAGCCTACTGGATGTTCCTTGTCGCCTAACTCATAATTTTTTGATGGTTTGATCTCTAAAGCCCAAATTCTTTTAAGACTTACTTTGGGCCGATTTTTGTTGAGTATCGCATATTTCCTTATTAGGGGTTTCATTTGATTTTTTCTTCTAGGTGATGACATTGCAGGATGTAATTTCCAATGAGGCCTACTGAATGGGATGTGGGGTGAAGTTTAAAGCTCCATATTCTCCCCACCCCCAAATGTGAACTCAAACTAGGGTGTTTCCAATAAGGAAATGTAATTTATGCAGTGCATGGAGGAAAGATAGTTCATGGTTTTTCTTTCTCCTTTATGAATGTGGCTTCCTTGTGGATGGGAGGGCTTCCAGGTCGATCAAATGGAAAATCTCCCCAATCGTGCTGACATGGTCCGCATACCCTTGGTAGGGTAGGAATTTTTTTTTCAACTTTCAAATAGTTTTCCATATATTTATTAGAATTTCATTTTTGCATTCCCTAGACAATTATCCTGGTATGTCGAAGTGAGAAGTGTTTGTAGGCCAATACATCACTGGTATATTATCCCTATTTAATTGTCTTCTCACAAGGAATATATCATGTTTTTGTTCTTCCAAAGGATCCTCTACTTAGTATGCCCAGCTCGACTTCTTCTTAATAATTTTGTTCAAAGCAACTGGGATAGTGGGAGCCTTATCAATTTTTAGATTCCACGGGGCTGACTCAAAAGATGACTGTGGCCCCAGGCCATCCTCTGGTTAAGAAAGAATATCCCTCATTATATACATAGTGCCCAATGTTTCTAACTCCTTTCCGAGCATCTTAGCATAGGAGGGATTTCTTATATTCATTCTGACAAGGGGAGGACCTTCTCACCAGTATGAATTGTGATTTAGGGGAGGACCTCTGTAGTTGGTGTTGTAATGGTGAGGGGTAATATTGAAACTTCATGCCCTGCCGTGGGAATTTTCCTAATAGTGTATAACCTGAGGAGGTCCTTCAAGGCGGGCTGTAGCAAGGGGAGGACCTTCATGTTGCTTGGTGTTACTATGGGGAGGACCTTCATAGAAACTATCATTTCATGGAGGTATTTCTCAATGACCATTATCATGGTGAGGACTACCATCATGACTTGATAACTGGCTGCAGGGAGAATTTCTACAGTGTACATCCTGGGGAGGGCCTTCAGGATGTACTAAAATGAGGGGAGGAACTTCTTGTTTTTTATTGTTACTATGGGGAGGACCTTAATATTAAATTTCATTGCGGGGAGGGTCTTCGCAATAACTTTCATCATAGCGAGGACTACCATTATGACTGGATATCTGACTATAGGGAGAAGTATATTTGCAGTGTATACCCTAGGGAGGACCATAAAAGTAGAAGACATCAAGGGGAGGACCTTCTTATTGTGTTATCTTCAGGTCGAGGGGGGGACTACCCCAACTCGCATCAGGAGATAGGCTCTCATGATTGATTATTCTTTACCCATGGAGTAAACCCCCATGGGTGCTCTGTGGAGGACCTTTATAGCTGCTGGTAGCGACATTGATGGGAGGACCTTCGTAATTGCTACTTCCACTTCCATAATTTTGTAATGGAATGACAGGGTCTTGAGACTTTGTTGATATTTGTTGGAGGGAGTCAAGAACACTAGCTTTTAGCAGAGCAAGATCATGTATGTGCTCTTCATTTTCCAATTTCCTTTGGAGCTATTCATTTTAGGGTGCTATCTTGCGGGTAATTGGGGCCATCTGTTGTTGGAAATGGCCTTCATATATGGGGGTCCCTGTCTTTTTGGGTCCAATGATGTCTTTGGGATATGCCTAAGGGAATCTTGAGTTTTGGAAGGGATATATGCTTCCCCTAGAGTAGCCACCACACTGGACCGACATCCCTAGTAGGAATGGGTATTTGTTCCCGATCTGGTTGTCTGTATGTCATGTGATATTGTCGTTGACCCTACTAGACTGAAACAGGGATGCATAACTGCTTTGGAGTGACTAAATAATTTTTATAGTGAGTCATTTTGTTCAAGGAAATCATTTTGTGGGAACGATTTCTCTCTTTTCCGCTGATGCAATGATATATTGTCAGGTTTGGAAGATATGATATGGAATCAATATCTGATCTTCCATCATTTCCAGGATGTGCTGAGATACATATTTGGATAGATTAAGTATGAAGGCCCATTCTGATGTTGGAGCAGGATTTTTTGCCTACTCCGGTCCTCTATGAGTTTCAAGTAGTTATTGGTAGTTCTCATGTGTCGAGACACAGGAATGAGTCTATCACCGATGTTTACTCCGGTTTTCACCGTATTTTACTGGCGGTCTTCATATTAATGAGCGGGGATTTTCATCCGCTCTCTTTCCGCTGTATTTGTCTCACGGGATTTTTATGCACCTATAGAAATATGAATCTACTCATATTCGGTTGTCGCCCTATTTGGATGGTCAGCTTGAAGTGCGTCAGTAGGTATTTGTGCATATGTATATCATGTTTCTTACCTATTTAGATAGCAGGATTGAAGTGCGTCAGTAGGTGTTTGTGCCTACATGTAACTGTGTTCTGCCCTATTGGGATGGTGGGATTGTTGTGCATCGGCAGATATCATCATATGCCTATAGATTTCCAATCATTCTTCATGGCGGGACCAACAACCATTTGGAGGAACATGCATGCGCCCGTATTGTGCCACCTTATTTTTGTGGTGGTATTGAATGGAGAGGTCAGAGTAGTATGACTACCCATTTACTATCGTCACATTAGTATAGTGGATATGCTCCTCAGAAACCAAGGTTATAGCATGTTCCTGGTTATATATTCACCTCCATTAGTGGGAAGCCAGGGGGCTTCGGTCTCCTAGACATTGGTAGGTTCCCTCGGCATAATTTCATCCTCGGCAGGAAGAGGCCTGGTTGTCTGGTGTCAGTAGCAGTGCTCTCTGGAGGAAGCCTGTGGTTAGGACCCCTGTGCAGTTGAGATGAAGTCATCGTCATTGAATTCATCTGCCTCTCTTAGGTAAGGGAGTTACTCGTTGTCACGTTTCGAAGATAGGCTCCTAAAACAGTTTGAGATGACCACCAGGGCCGCCTTGTGATGGGGTGTTAGCAGTGGCTGAAAGGGGTTTGGCGGAACATTGCATACTGGAAGAATTTTCATTTCACCTCCATCATTGGGAGAGTACCATTTCAGTGATACTATTTGATCTTCATATTGGATACCCAAAATTGAAGACGTTGGGTAGGTGAAGGGGTCCTGATATTTTTTGAGGCCCAGACCACCTGCGAGATCGCTAATGTGTGTGTCTACATGGGTTTTTGGGATGTCATTTGGATCAATGGTCATTATTTAGGAACCATAAATACACCTATATGAAATAAAGACCAGAAACCTTCTTCAAAGTATCATTCTTTTAAACATATGCATATTTGGAAATTCATCCTGGCCCCCTTCCCCTTTTCTTTTTTTTGCGGGGCGAAGGGGCTTGAGTGGGGTGAGACTGCCACCTTGGTTAAGGATTCACGTCGGGTTTACCATTTCTTTTCTTCCTCTGATGTGGCGCATTTTACTCATACAAGGGAAAATAAAAGGATGTGACGTGCAATATCCTGTTGTATTTTATCATTGGGGTAGAACTGCCACCTTGGTTAATGATTCAAATTGGGTTCACCATTTTTGTTCCACCTCCGAGGTGGTGCATTTTGCGCATACCGGGACGAAAAAATGGTCTGATTTTTAGTATCCTTTTTTCTTTTATCATGGGGTTATAACCACCACCTTGGTTAAGGATTCACATCGGTTTCACAATTTTTGATCTACCTCCGTGGTGGCACATTTTTCGGGTGGTGCGAAAATGGTTCGATGAGGATCATCACCAATCCATTTTTCTATAGAAACAGGTCCTCGCCGAGTTTGCCATTAATTGTTTTTGACCCATTCAGTGTCATTATCCTTTAAAGAATATTGAATTAATCCTGTAGAAACTGTTGGTCCCAATGGGCGATTTCATGGAGGTCAAGCACTCATGCAATTGATCCTTCTTAGATATAACTTCACCGGATGTTCTCCAATGGGTTTATTTTGGGATCCAAGATTGACCAATGGATCTAGTATCCATGAGTCATGGACCAACTTTCCAAAGGCATATGCTCATTGGCTGATGATTTTACTAGTGACACTTAATGACTCCATTGGTCGAGATGATGGAAGGTTAAGCTCATCGCACCGCTTTAGGGGAGGAATGTTTCTAGTTCTGGGACTCTCTTATAGATTTAAGTCTCATTCATACATTCTTAAATCCTTGGTTCACTCTCAAATAGTGTGTCCAAGGACTACCCTTAGTTTTCAATATTGTCTTGATCATGAATATGTTTGATGCCAAGGAGGTGATGGTGACTTAACCATATTATAAGGCACTCTTGAGTTTATCATCATCCATGGGGGATGGAAGGTGGCTTGATGTTGGGATCGGGCCGATGAGGAGGGCTTCCTACATATCCTCGGGAGAGGAATTAGAACCCACGTAGTTTCGATTGTATGGGGATTACGCATATAAGTTGCATGTTTGATAAACATGATTGGGTGGACCCTTTTTGGATGGGCACCTGTTTGAGCTAGGGCCTTCTAGTAGGCATCCTATTTATCCAAGTTTGATCAGGAATCAGAGTTCTCATTACTTATAATGTGTGAGGCTTATGCGTTCAAGCTTCCCATTTAAGGAGGTGTGATTGGATGAACCCTTTATTAATGGGAACCCTTTTGAGCTCCGGCCTTCTGGTAGACATATTACATATCCCAATTTGACCATGAATCAGAGTTCTTATAGTTCAAAATGTGGGGATCTTATGTGTGTAAGCTTCCCATTTGAGGGACATGATTGGGTGAACCCTTTATGTATGGGCACACTTTGGGGATCTGACCTTCTGGTAGGCATCCTACGTATCCTAGTTTGACAAAGAATCAGAGTTCTCGTAGTTTCGAATGTGTGGGTGTTTGTAATCCTTACAAATATTAAATTTCACATGAGTCATTCTTAATGTGAGAAACAAGATGATTTGAATGATTAAACAATGCACTTTCCACCTCCCCGAGTGTTGGGGGAGGGAGAGCTCGTGGTGGAAGGGGTCGGGGTGATAGTGGGTGAGGGTGAAGAACAATGATCCTTTCAATGTGAAATGACATTGAAGGTCATGCGGTCCAACCTCAGAAGATTGGGGACTTACCTCACTGGGAAGTCCCTAGAGCACATTCTGGGAAGGAGAGGAGTTTCGTCCTCCCCAAAGGGGGGAGCGAACATAACCCCTTTGACAGATCATTATCCCTTATTGAATGGAAAAGCAAGTGATCACCATTAATTCCAAGAATAGGGAGTTTTAAGTCAACATCCCAAGGTTGGTCTCCAGTTTACCGTGGGAATTTATCCTCATAGGAATTTCTGAAACCCAAACCTTTGTTGGGAGGACCTTCATGAATCCTCTTACCATGGGTATGTAGACTCAATGGGGCATATTGATGCACCTGATGGTCTAATAATATGGGTCTGGTGGCTTTGGAGGAGGATTTTTCCATGTTCTAGATGATTTGTTAGTGGAGGGACCATGGAGGATTAGGCGGTAGTGGAGGGGTGAGGTTGGAACTAGTAGGATCAATAACCGAAAACACCCCATTCCGCGTACTGGTTTCTCATGTGGGATGAGGAAGGCTCCACATACCATAGTGATGTGCGGAGAAAAGGACCATCCACATAACAGTGTGATACGTAGGCATGGTTATTGTCCACTTTGTACCAAAGTGGTGCATGGATCACCGTGCTGCATTGGGTTACCTCTGCGTACCGATTAGGTATGTGGCGTTGGGTTCAGTCCACATAGTGGTACGCTTCTTGGAGCACTATATTGAAGAAGGTCAGGGGGATTATTGTTTACAATAAATTCATCCTCGAGAGGTCTCTGGTTCACGGTTCACCATTTAGGTTCGTGGTTCTTTTATAATTATTCAATTCCCCCATTTTATGGTTCGTTGGTGGATGTACCTGCGGAGGGAGTGGTTCGTTGTTTGTGCTTCGTTGATGAAACAAGACAGAAGACGAAGTACAACCTTTAAGTATCCCTCAATATTTTTTCAACTACCCTTCTCTATATCTATCTCCCTAGGTGTAATTATATTGTTCTCCTTTTATATAGCATCAAAGTGACCATATTTATTGGGCATGAAGCACCATTTTCAGAGGCCCATTGAAGCAATATTCTGACCCGTGGAAGACTTGGTCAACCGAGGTTTTAGAGGCTTTGGTTCGCGATAATGGTTCATAGAACCCTACCCATTCTATTCATCCGTGAACTGATGGGTTTTTTTATAGTACGTAGAGTGTTCTTATGTTCACAACTTCTTCGGTTGATGTGGTTTGTGGTTTTCCTTACTCACTGGCCATCGCTTAATGGGCCAATAGTTTATTGACCATCTTGTATACCTGGTGGTTCATGATTCATCTTATCTGCATGCCTCTCCTAGTGATGGTATGCGGACCACTTAAAAAACATGAAAACTTGAATTTCTTCATGTTCCTTCAAAGAAATGCAACTCAATTTGAGTCCCTTCACCTTGATAGACTTGTATAAGCACTTTCTCCCTTCTTCAAATCCATTTTGGGGGACTTTCTCCTCTTGGAATATTTTTCAGGACCCTACAAACATATTCTAGAAAATACTTAATGAAAAACTTATACTAAACAATCCTTATATCTTTCACAATTTATATAACATAATTATTGAATTAAAATACATAAACACTTCAATACTTCTACCTCATCCTTAATCTATTAACTAGGCTCCACCATCTTATTCCTTAATACCTCTTTCCTTTCATATGGAATTCATAGTATCTTCATCATCAATAGAAAAATAATTACTCATATAACCTTACTTATTCTATTCATGAAATTTCCCCTTAGGATATATATTTTCACAGTGCCCATACTTTATACATTTAAGACATTTATTATTTAATGATACCTTAGGGAGACTATTATTATCATCCATTACATTAACCAAAATTTTCATTTTCCCTTTTCAATTAATTTAGAGGATTTCTTCCATTCAACACTTAAATCATCTGGTCTTCCTCTAAGAAATTCCCTTGAGTTATTTTACCCACATTATTGAAATTTTTTTAATTAAATATTTTTCCCCCATAGTCTCCACTACCAGAACTCTGAGTGAACTTTATCCTTCTCATCATTGGTAAGTCAAAGAGTTGGTTAAGGTGCATATTTTTAATTATGTTCCATGATAACTGATTAGGTATAATCACAATATCCTTTAATCCATTCATCATATCATTTGTCTTCTCATGAGAAAATTTTCTTTCGCATTCAATGTTAACCTAGTTCCTTCTTCTTCAAGACATTGACTATAACCAACAAAAGAATAGTGTGATAAAGGATAATTATAATGGAAACCATATAGTCTAAAAAATCCTTTATTAGAGGTATAAATAAAGACACCATATTTTAAATATATAACACCTTATGTTCAACCTATGTCATCCATGATCATTCTCTATTTAAATCATTATTAATATCCTATCAATAGTTTTTGAATTTATAAATAATATCCTCTGAGAGTGTCAAACCTGGTGTGAAGAAAGGCCAATTTTCAGGCACTAGGTGATGATAAATTCAATCACAATGTGACCTTTTCATAGTTATTTACCCTAGGTACCATTGTACCTGATCCAAATCCACTTCTAGTATTCAGAATGGTATATAATTACTTGGAAAAAACTTTCTCAATCCTTTTCCAAAATTCTAGGAATTTTTCCTATACTTTTATTTTCCTAAGACTTATCCTTATAGACATACCTAGAAATATCCTTAGAAATATCCTTAGGGATATCACTAGAGTTTTATCATCCTAGATACGAAATTTTAACTAAATTTTTACTCTAATATAAACCATAGTAGTCTAAAATTATTTAGAGTATACTATAATTGATACCGATCAGGGAACATTATGGATGGATACACCTCTGGGGTGGGCCACACCACCATTCCTATTAGAAACCCTTCCCTTATGAATCCCTTGGGTGAAGATATATGATTAATCCAATGTTCACAATTGAGAGTTACCAAGGATAAAATCACTTCCTTTTCCTAAGATACTAAAAAAGGAGTCATATATTCTCATACAAGGATATTACATTTTTTAAATGAATATTCATTACATTACAAAAAGACAATCCTAAGTACAATAATATTTTAGTTCCTTTGAAAACTTGGAAAACAATATTTTAATTCATGAAATATCTTAAATGTTTCTCATAAATATATTCCCATTAAGTTATCCATCTTAAAACCCTCTCTTCATAACCTTTGGAAATGAAATATAAGAAAGAGTGATCCCAGATGCTCAGTAATGGTAAAAATGAAGATATGTGAGCATAACATGAGCATAAGGGAATTATAACATGATCATAACATTTAAAAATCATAGCCTACCTATTAAATATTAGAACCATTAGTCATCTCATAAAGATTATTAGTTCATAAGACACTAATCATAAGGAAATAAAATAACATGATCCATGAGAGCATAATATTAGCATAAGACATGAAATTTTGGCATACATATAAGCATAGAAATTAATTTTCATATTAGTCAAGGATCACTTCCATGACTATCTTAGTGGAATGGGTTGACTCCCCAAACCCTCATAGTAGTCAAGGTTCACTCCCAAGACCATCAAAGTGGAAAAAGTCCCTTACTGAACTAGATTCATTCTTCATACCAGTTATGTATATCAACTGAGATATAAATATTTACCTAATGCATAGGACAGAGATATAAGTCCCACCCATCACATAATTAAAATCATAAATATGTATTCAAAAATATCATAAAACATTCATCATATCATAACCCATGAAATAATATGGGTTTTATAAACATTTTATCATATCATAACATATGGAAAATAAATTGGTTTTATAATCATTCCATCATTTTATCATAGCATAACCAGTGGAAAAAGAAGTGGGTTACATAAGAATTTTATCATTGGATAACCTGTGTAATAGAATTGGTTTTCATAAACATCTTGTCATAATAACCATAAACAATTCATATAAAGAATAATAATGGTACCCATTGATAATATCACTAATAAATCATAAGTAAAATAAAAGGTTGTAATCTTAGATAGAGAATGATTTGGAATGATAACATAGAAAATTTTTAAAGTAATATTACCTTACTATGAAAATCAATTTTACAAACACAAAAAATAGTGAAAATAATTTTCCTTGAAAATAACCTTGAAAACTTATAATGGATGCTTTAAAAATCATTTAAAATACTTCTTAAGAAAAATAACATTTCCACTTTGGAAAAAAGTTATTAAAACCTAATACATTTTCATAATAATTTTATTTTAAAATAACATTAGAAACATATAAAGGAACCTTTAAATAAAATAATATTTATGATGGTGGGTAATTCGATTCATTTCATACATGTTAAAATAAAGATTTATTTTAATGTTTCTCTAAAATACAAATGGAAATTGATTGGAAAATGATATAAAAATTCCTTTCAAAAAAATAAAAAATAAAAAATTTGGTAAATCTTTTCTTCAGAAATAATTTGAAAAATGTTAAAAATATTTTCGAAAACATTTTCATACAACATGGTTTAGAAAGGAAAAGGGTTTTTGACCAAGAAGATGATTTTTCTTAAAACATTTTTTTAAACTCTTGGGTACATGAAGAGAGTAAAATTAAGGGAAAATATTTATTCTAATCACATAACTAGAGGAGAATAAAATTCATGAGTTTCTTGAGATATGGATCATAATATTTTATCATTGGAAACATAGTCATAAATAATCCTGATAAATGATGACACTGTAACATAAAATCTTTACCACTTTGGTAACTTTGTAACATAATACCCATGAATAAATATAATTATAATAAACATAAAATATCATGATTATAAATAAATTTATAACATTAAATTTCAAATGGTCTGTATATAAACCTCATAAAATAAGGTAGGTGTATAACATAACCATATGTGTCAAATAAGAAAATTGAAACAAAGTTATATTTATAATTTGTAAACTTTTGAAGTGTAAACCCCATGAAAGATATATCCTCAAATAAATGTTTTAATCACAATAATTTTAAGTATAATTTTCAAATAATAAATTCATGTTCATTATTTACACCACATAAATGAAATACATTGTGAATATTGCATGTTCCTTGTAGTAAAATAAAAGTGAGACAGAAATCCCATACTGTAAGTCTTGAATTCCTTAACACTCATTAGAAACTCTTATATAATAAATATTAGTTTATTATAAATATATTCTGGAAACATAATTATATATATCACTACATATATTATTTACTTATGACTATTTATTTCCCATTTATATATAATTCCTTTTTAAAATCATGTTTCGGGCTAATAACTGCTTTGTTTTTTGTATGTGTTTTGATTTTTTTGTTTTTGTCCCCTTAATTTTATCATGGTTTCATCATATCCAAAATAATCATAATTAAATAATTATAATATTTATACATAAATTATACTTTTAATATAAATAATGAAATATGATTTTTATAACTGAAGTACCTTACAATCATAGAGACAGTTGGCCGTACGTAAACATTAGTAATGTTTCCATTTTTCAATGATCGTTATGGGAACGAGGTAAGTAATATTTTTTATTTCAATAGTTATAATAATATCATAAATAAAATATTATTTCTTTAAATATTCTTATACATATCATGTGGTGTGGTAATGAAAAATATAGATTCGCGTCGCTTCGTGGAGTAGGTAGTCGACACGTACATAAAAGATGTTATCATCCTTTAGTGAGTGAAATTGTAAGAACGAATATGATATATTTTATTTTATGAATTATAAATATGTAATTAATATCTCAATTATTTCTTATATATCACAAATATTTATCCTTATTATATTCTACTTAAATCATTAGTGAAAAATGATTTGCATCACTTTAGGAGGCGGCAGTTTGTTGTACACACGTGTGACGTTATCATATCCACTATGGAATGAAAATCAAAAGAGTATATATGATATAATTAATTTAATATGTATAATTATGTTATCAAAATCATATATATACTTCATATCCATCATCAGACTCAACCTTGGGAGGTGGTAATGGAAAAATGAATGACATTGATTCGCGAGGTAGTAGTCCACGTACACACGAATGATAATTTCATAACCCATCTAATGGAAGTGGACACGGTTTAAGGACATTAACTCATAATAAAAATAATAGTATATTAGATATATTGATGTTATTATATCATCATTTTTTAATAAAAATTGATGGAGGTGGGGGAGGAAATAAAATAAAATGCTCATTGAAGTACATTACCACTTCTTCGGGTACCCTCTTTAGGTCTTCACCAATATCCTTCATAGGTCATCTTTATTCCAAAAAATAAGTATTATAGGATGAGGGGAGGGGATTTGGGATTTTATTTGGGTAGGTAATTTCCTAAAAAGTGGTTTTATGGTGTTAAGAAGAGAGGAGGGTGGCCTTTTATAATTGAGGTGAGTGGTACATTTGTAATGTTTTGAAAAGAAAAAGGTGTAATGAAATTTTTCTCATTCCAAAAGAATCCATAATGGATTATTCATGATATTTAGACATTATATGGTATACAATTTCCATAAAATTGATTTTATATACGTTTTTAGGTCATTTTAACCCTTATCTTTTTAGTTAAACCCTCGTTAAACCCATTTTTACCTTAATCGCGGTATTTAATTTTCACTATATAAACTATCAATTTTGGTAAAAAAATTAAGTTGACCATATTAGAGTATATAAATTATTTTTAATAAAAATTTTGAATTCATTTTTCCAAATTCAATTAAAATTATTGAAAAAATAATAATTTATAATTAACCCAGCATATGCGATGAGAAAGCGGGTTTTGAAAGAAAAAATGTCCAAAAGTGTACAAAGTTTTTATATCCAATTTCAATATGAAATTGATTAAAATTACCTAAATTGGATTAATATATATATTATTTAACTATTTTTACTTTATAACCAATTTAAAATTAAATTTAACTCTATAAATAATTCAAAAAAAGTAAATTTTCAATTAAAATTCAGTATTATTCACTATTCATAAAAAACTAATCTTTTAAGAAAATTATAAAAATTTCTCCCAAATATAATTTTGAAATAATTATTTAAAAATTTAAGGTATTTTTTAAATAATTTTTTTAAAAACTGACAGAAAATTATTTTAAAACAAAACCAGCAGACATGATGAAAAAGTAGGTTTTTGAGAAATGCTTTTTTAAAGAAAAATATGATTTTATATTAACTCTATGTCTAATAATAATAATTTTATGAATATAAAATAAAATAATATACATATATATATATATATATATATATATTTAATTTAAAATGTTACTCATTATGGATTATTTTAATTACTTAAAATGGAGAAAATTTATGCACTTTAAAATGGTTTTTAGAAAAAACCCTTTCTTAACCCCATAATAAATTAATACTAAAATCCAATATATAATTGATTACAAAGTAATTAATTAGTTAAAATATAAATAAATAATTCTTATGTAAATTTAAAATATAATTGTACATTTAAATTAATTAATTTATTAAAAATAAATTATAGTTTTACAAATATCATTATTTTTCACTATTCATTAAAAAATCAATATTTTTTAAATAATCCAAAACTTTCCCCATAATTTAATTTTAGTATGATGATTTTAAAAGTTATGTTAATTTTATCAAATAAATTTTCTAAAATATATATAATATTTTCTCATAAAAAATCAATAAAAATCATTCTTGAAGATTTTTTTTATGAATATAATTACTTTACTAAAAATAGATTGATTGTTTACTACGAATTTATAAATAAATTTATATTAAGTAAGAAATTTATATTTATATTACATAAATTAGTTAATATAATTAAAACCCACCTACATAGCATCTAGGTTGTAATAATATTATTTCATGGTTCGTTGAAGCTTGGTTTCCCGTGTCATTCACACTATCTAAGAAACTTGTTGTTGCGTGTAATTAAAGATATATAAACATTTAAGTTAATTGAAAAAAAAAACATAAAATTCTGGGATGTTACATGTCTCACCAGATATTGAAACTCACAAGATAATTCTTAGTAGTTGGAATCTATTATGGTATGAAATTAGATATCAAATATACATAATCAATATTTTATAGCATTGATTTGAATAAATTCTTTTAAGGATCTAACTAAAAATATAAATTCAATTTTAGAATTAATTTTATATATATCCATAAGAACTTTAATACAAGTACTATCTTAAAATTTTTATGTAATTAAATGTTATACATTCTATACTAATGAACAAGATGAACATAGTACCATGAAAAATAATGAAGCTACTCTTATGGTGAAAGGAATGCATGTATATGGTACCAAGGAAAAAAATTCAATTCACTAAAATATTTCATTAATTGGTGTCATAAACAAATATATTTTTTGTATTATACAACATTCCAAGTGCAAATTTTTCAATTTAAATGTTTTGATAATAAGAGTGTAGTTAAAATTAATGAATTAGGATTCGAGAAAGTGAATTTCAGTAAAGAAGGGTACAAGGATAAACCATTAATAATAGAATCATATGGAGTAAAAATATTTTATTCCTTACATCCTATAAATACAAATTTTTTAGTTGTTTTGTTTTTGAATAAAACCACTTTTGGGAAAATTGAAAATTCCATTGAGGATAACCCTTTCATTGGAATATCGTAATCATTTCATGGTGGTACAATGTATACAGTGTCTTTTATATAATAAAGGAATACAATAATATGATTTGAATACTTGATATAGAGGTTAAATCTCTTAAAACATTAAAGAAAAATGTGTTTGATGAATAATTCAAATTCCAATGATTGATTTTTTTAATATACAATGTGTTTTCTCATAATATTATGTGTTTAATATTGTATTAATATAATATATATTAAATTATTAACTAATTGGAAAATTAATGACTTCTTCACCCACCGATGCTATAAATGTCTAGGAACAACATATTGGTGATGTTGAAATTGAGAAAATGTTAGATGGTGAAGAAAATATGGTTTAAAGGGGTGGGAGTTGTATCGCGTAATTGTGTTTTTAAAAATTATTAAGTTGAGAAGTAAAGGTATAATATTTTAGGTTGTATGTAATTCACATGGTCAACCAATTTACCACAATAAGTACGTTTTCATAAGTTTCATTATGCTAAATACTCAAATACATGTTCTAATTGATATAAATACATGGCATATTGTTTGGCCTACATTTAAGGAAAAAAATTGGGTAAACATTCAAGTAAAATTATGATATAATTTATCCATTATATTAAAAATAAAAAAGCAAAAATATTGTTTTCTTATTCATTATATATTTAATAATACATTTATATTATAATATTGTCAAAAAATCATATTAATTTTTGTTGGAAGGGATCAATGAGAATTTAAGGCACTTCTTATCAAACATCATCTTAGGGAGTCTTGAGGAAAAGTAAAACCCAACCCATTAAGTATATATGAATACATCATAAACCAAGAATCTTGGGATAATTTTATTATTAATTGAGAGGGGAAAAATTAAGGTATATTATAATTAGTGGTATTTTATTTGAAATTACATGTATTGGTCACTTTGATTCATAATTTTTAATTTATGAAAAAAAATGATTTCATAAATTAAAAAATGCATATCAAAACCACCATACTCTCACCATAAATAAAAGATACATTGTACATCACTTGAATTAAAAATATTAAGTATTTAAAACCTATATTAAATAATTAATGTGACATGAAACAACAATATAATTATGTTCCTTTGTTTATATATAGATTGATGAATCAAAATATCAAGCCACTTACATCACACATCATGATCTATGGAAAGAGGATCATGTAAATAGAAAGGGATAAATAATATATGAAAGCACAAAAAATGTATGGGAATAATGTGTATGTATGATATAATAAAAAATAATACTTTAAAATGGTGTGATATAACAATGAATACATATTTTCTAATATTGTGTATCCCATTTATATGTAAGAATATTAATTTATAGTACAAGATGAACAAATAATTTAAGTGGATTTGAAGGATCCAAAATAGTAGGGATGAATTAAGGATGCATTTTTTAGATTGTTACCTTGAGAATAATTTGAGAAATAAAATCCAAGGTAAGATATATATGAGAAAAATAAAAAAACATAGGTGGATATTGATGCACTAAAATAAATATTTAATTAGTATGATGATGTGATGAACAAATTTATTTTAAGGGATAAATGAAAATAATATACACATAAACAACCATGATTAGAAGAGCCACACCCCCTAGTTTTAGGGATACCCATAACCTTGAAAAGATTTCCTTACCTTATATAATCAATTTTATCATAATTGATTCTTATAAAGGTGAATTAAACAAATAACGATACATTTATTGTAATAAAATTTTGAATGGTGAAATTGATTGTGATTTATATCTATCAAAACCCACTCATCACCTTATTATTAGAGGTATAGTGTAAAATATTGTTATAACTAAGAGGCTTTATATTGGGTTTGTTGAAAATTACTAATGGTTCCAACATTACATAGGACTTGTTGAAAATCACTATTTAAGGTTTATGTTTATGAATAAACTGAAGGATGAACGTATTAAATACATGGATTGAGATATTATTAGTTTTAAAGTGTATATAAAGGATTTTATTCTTGTTTTTTATGTTTTTATGGGTTCATTGGTAGTCTAGAAGATGTATTTCACTTAGAAATTTAGAAAATAAATTATTTAAAGTTCAGGAGTTGTGTTAAAAGAAGTGGTTATGGTTTTTTAAACAAAAATTAATGTATACATTTTTATTTTTCAGTTATAAGTTGAATAATTATTTATTTAAATTTGGTAAATTTCCATGGTAGATAATAATTATATTATGGAAAAATCATAAAAATTTTCTAACAAAAAAGCTTACTGTATATAAGTAATATTATTCAATAGATTATGCGTAATATCCTTCTGGGTATAAAATAGGTTGAGGGTAAGATCCCTCCCTATATGAATAGGATTTTTGAAAGAATGAATTTTTGAAAAATTAGAAAATTATTTAGATACTTGTTTTTTATTTTTGGTAGTAAGGTTTCTGAGTAAAGTTTCTGTGATTCTATGAAACTAGTAAAGTATTTGAGGTACATAAGGATGTGTGATATATTTGACTAGATATATAAGATATTTATTGATGATACATGAGTTTTTTGTAATATTATAAGATATTTTTTGATGTTTCAAAAGTTTTCTATTTATTACATAATATTCATCAGTTTTCTAAAATATAGAATACATATATGTAATATTTGTTTTAGGTATAACATGGGGTCTCATCCTTTTATATTTTAAAGAGAAAAATTTCACACACCATGAGAAGGGAAGTTTCTCTATGTAGAATACTTGGGTGATTTTAGTAAATCATGTAATTTTTGGATTCTCGTTATGTGAATAAATGTGTTTCAGTGTAAAATAAGATCATCTCTTACATATGTGATTCCCATTTTGTGTTGAAGAAGTGTCATGTCAAAATAGGTTATATCATAAAATATGATTAATGATATTCCATTATGAATTACTATCATAGAAATTATACAAGACCCTAAATATTAATCTTAATATTATTTTTCCTCTCAAAATAGGTTCACACCATGAATTTGTATACCAAAAAATGATGCATCCATAATTTGATGTTGAAACCAATCAGTCATTACATGAGGTATGATGTGGCTCTGTGATTTTTATTATATAAATAATTTAAAAAGTATGCATTCAATAAAAAATTTTGAAGTTGTTGAGTTGATAACTAACCACCCTTTAGAATGTCAATGGTGGAGATCTACTTAAATAAAATCCGAGGGATGGATTATAAAGGAAAGTAAGTTTAAAGATAAAAGTATTTAACTCATTTGAATTTGAATTAAAAAAATAATTTTATATTTAAAATTACTCTATAAAAAAATATATAGAAAAAGAAAAAATAACCTAGAATATAGAAAAAAATTAATTGTGTGTTCAAAGAGGATAAAAATAATACACCCACAATAGCCTTATTAAATATCATAATTAAATAATATTCAGTTGTTTCTAGTTAAGGAATATTTTAAAGATTGGTTTTGAGGAGGAAGAGTAATGTACACTAAAGAAGAAAATATTAGTAATTTAATTGATCATATACTAATCTGAGTAGACAAGAAGAATCAAGGATTGTGTAACTTCATGGATACATCCGGTAAATTAAATTATTGTGGGTAGAATTTATTAAAGAATAATTACAATACTAAAATTATTATATATGGAGTAATTACAATTGTCTGAATATTTATTGAAGATTAAAGACTCAAATAATCTTACAAGGAGTTATTTTTATCAGGAAGTGAAATTAGAAGATGTATGTGGAATTTATTGAAACATCACATTAGGGAGCTATGATATAGATTATATATTTTTAACTTGGAAATATTTTCATGTCATGAAACTAAAAATAGACCTAAAATTATATAAATTTATTTCTTCAAGAGTAGTTCACAAAAGAGGGAGAATGGTATTTAACTATGGGAAGTAGTGATTTATCCCTAAACCATTATATAGGTAGTGAGGCTTGGGAGATAGTGATATTTTTACAAAACATGTTAAGACAATGATATTTTGTGGGGAGTGACCTTGCATAAATTTTGTATCCATAAAAACATTGAGATATAGTGGATTTTAATACACCAATTGTGATACCCCAACCATGGTCCACACAATAAGTCTAGGACCCGAGATCCACTATGACCTCAGGCACACCTTCCCAAGTGTCAAAGCCTACCAAATAGCAGTGAGGGTCTAAGGTGGTATGATGGGGTGACTCTATCCCCACATGATAGTAAATTTTTGTGAAAATAATATCAATCATAAACATCTAAATAAATAATTATACTGACGTCATGAAAATTGATAATAAAATAACATAACCCATCTAATATTAAAATTATGGCCATATAATTTTAGGAAGTTATAAAACAACAAAATCACATAATAACCAAAAATCTCAAAAATAAAAAATTAATAAACTAGGAAACTCCACCAAAATGGTCTCAAGTCCCTGCCCATCCCCGACTTCCCGTGCTCCATCCTAGTGATCCAAACCAATCATCAATTATAGGTTTCATTTTATTATCATGTCCAAAAGTCATGAAGTCTACTCAAGAACCAAACAGTGACCCAAGAAAGGTTTGAGTTAGACTCAGCAGGCCTCTATCAACAAGATCTAAAACATATCCAATCCTAGTATATATTTCATGTTCGTGTACATAAAAAAAGGAAATATATAAATAAAACATTCATTATTGATCCTTGGATTCTATAGTGACACTTATAATTAACTATATCTACTTTTTCTTAAGTTCAATGTTTATATTCATAGTATCCCATAAAGACACAAATTAATCTAAGGGGTATTTCCCCATGGAATTCAAAATCCATAATTATAATCCAAATCCAATAGATATTTACCCAAGTAATTCCAATAAAGTTATGGTAATCTAAATCCATGTGGAATTTCCCCAATGGATTCCAAACCATTAATCATAATCTAAATTCAAGGTGTATTTCGTAAAGTAATTACAACCTTGATATCATAATCTAAATATGAGTGGGATTTCTTCTAGGATTTCAAAATATGTAATCATAATCCAAATATAAGGGGTATTTCCTTAATTAATTCCAAAATAATTTTCATAATTTTAATCCAAGGTGGTTTCCCTAAGTAATTCCAACCCATAAGTTATAAATCAAGTGAATAGTAAATTTACCCATTAATTCATTTAATTCGGTTTCATAAAGACTCTTAATTTAATTGAAACACTGGATCCTAGAGAACATCCTAGGCATCTCATGTCACATACATAATGAAATTTCATAATTCCATGTCACCACCAAGGTCACCCCTTTTTATTACATATTCACTTTTTAGTGTCAACTACACCATAAGGGTGGATGATTTTTTGGTCTAAAATCAAACAAGGATAACTCATGGCCTATGGAGATGTTTCTTTTCTTTGTTTAATGAAAAAATTAAATTAATTTTAGGTCGACCATTTAGTATGACGATGTGAAAAAATATAATATGAATTAAATAAACAATGATAATTTTAAGGAATACATTCAAGACCTCATACCTTATATTCATGGTCATATACACATAGAATATTGGTTATTTATTTAATCTAAAACTACCAATAATACAAAAATTATAAGAATGCCCAAAAAAGGGCATAATGGTGTGAGACCACTAAATAATCAAATAAATGATGAAACTATAGAAATAACACTAGATTGATATTTGGGTGAAAGAAACATGAATCAAAATAGAATCAAATGATAAATCACAACAAATAACATGAGAGGAAGTAAGGGGCACGCACACTTGGGCTAGTTAAAAAGCAGGGAGAAATGAGGGATTTGGGAATTTTAATCATTAGGTTCAAAGTTATAAGTTCACAATTTTTAAGAAATTAAACAGGATACATATTCTATACATGTAGTTGGAAAAACATGCATCAACTGTGCAGTCCTCACTATCTAAAGAGCCTCTCTTGATATAGATGGATTACACTATTAGGTAAATCATGCAATAGTTATGAGAAATGTCTCTTCAATTCACTTCAATTTTCACATAGATTTAATTGGGGGTTAATAAGGTCTATAAAAACATTTTTAGTCCATATTCCCTACATTATCGGGGGTAATGGTTAGAACTAACTATTACCCCTATTATGTAACTCTCACCTTCCTTATTTTTGGTCCACCGACCCCAGAAACACTCTCAGGGGTTATCCAACTCCCAAAAAATACATCAATAACAAATTAACCAATAGAAATAAATTATGTAGAATTCTAAAAGGAAATTATCCTATAAAATGGTGGGAGTTTTAAAACATTACCACCATACAACCATGTATCTTTGATCTAAACTCCCAAATATCATCAAGCTACATCAAAAAAAACTCTGGCCACTAAGCTTCTATATAAAACTCTCATATCCATGTATTCTCTTAGATACATCCATTATATCACTATACATAAACTATAGGGTATATATTTTTATGGAGAGCCTTCTTAGTCTGGTCCACTATACAAACCAGATGTTCCTCAAAGGGAACATCATCCTTATGCTGAATATCATCAATGTTGATCATGTGAGATGGATTATTATAGTATTGTTCAAGCTACAATATGTGTAATCCATCATGTGTAACACTAAATTTCTATAGGACATCAAGAAGATATTTTATAGGACTGGTCCTCTCTAATATCGCAAGTAGACCCACTTACCTAAGAGATATCATTCCCTACCACCATACATGATGGTTTTCCAACCTCAGTGACACATGTAATAACACATAATCACTCACCTCAAAATAAAGAGGTCAGTTTTGTCATTCTGTATAGGGCCCCAACATACTCTGGGTAGTTTCCATCCATTTCCAAATCAACTAGATATGATCTAAATTCTAATGTATGAGACTTATCCTGATCATATCTAACTCACCAACCACTATCCAACATCATGGTGAATGAAATGTTCTATCATACAATTCTTTATATGTTTCTATATATATATCGATGCATGATATCTATCATTGTAGGAGAAATACACTAGATCTTAATGGTTCTCCTAACAACCACTGAAATCTTGTATGTATTCTCTAAACATGTCTTATAAGATCTAAAGAGTCCCTTTCAAACTGCCAGCCTATATGTGGGAGATATGCAGTGATTAAATGAACACACATAATAAGAACTTTATATAGTATTTTCTAGAATATAAATGTTAAATGTGCATCTTTTTTTGAAACTATACTAAGAGTAATCCCATGTAAGTGTACTACATTTTAGAAATTGAGATTACCTATCTTATCCATTTAAAAATTAAATTAGATAAGTAATAAATGATTCACTTTTGTCATTCAATCCATGATCACTTATACTGCATCACTACTTTGAGAAATCCTCTGTAACACCATAATGATTTCCATGATGAAGTTATCCCATTTCCACATACGAATGGTTAAAGACTATAAGAAGCTAGTGGGACACTAGTGCTCATCATTCAGCTTCTTGATAGGCAGAGTACTCTGTGAAAAAATCAATCATGTCCTTCTGCATGCTTGACCACCAGTAATATCAGTGCATGATTGGATACAGCTTGGTTAAGCCTGGGTAAAATTCCAAATTTTAGGCACATGATTCTCACATCCTCTCTTCACACATGTTAATGGGAACCAAGACATGAACATGAAGAATACCATCATTGTCAATTGCCCAGTATGGTGGTGTCTCCCCACTATATATTCTTTTCTTCAAAGCTAAACACTTTGATTCCAACATTTTCTTCATCTTTATTATACTGAGAGGTTAATGAAAAGTAGATATGAATGTAATGGTCAATCAGACCTGGTACTCCAAATTATCAAAATTTATATTTATAATAAGAACCACTAACTTCCAATTACTACTAGTATCTCAATATATATGATTTTGTAGCCTTTTATATTAAATAATATGAAACCATGTTTCCCTTTCTAGGGGTGTAATATAACTTTAAATCAAGGGATTGGAGACACTCAACCCAACTTCACCACCAAAGGTTTGGGTCATTATAATAAAACATATATTTTTGTATATTCAGGATTGTATAGTCAAAAATATTCTCCCCCAAAAAGTAATACCTCTAACCTATCAAGGAATGTACTAATACTTTCATCTCAAGGTAATGTGTAAAGAAATTATACTCATGTGGATTTAGCTATCTAGACCCACACAAGACTACATATCTATCCAATAATAGGAATTCTCCCAACCTGAACCTTGATGCATCAGAATATATGGTATACTCAATACCCATATTAGGTAAGCTTAGGATTTATGTTGTAGTCATAATTCCCTTCATCTTATAAAAATCATACTCATAAGTGTTAAAACAAACAAATATCACCCCACCCCCTTCTTGCTCAGTCCTATTATCAGTGCAGTCAGACAAAAGAAATCATAAATAAACAAATGGTAATAATTGTTTTGGCCCAAAATATTTTTTTGTTAAAAAATTTCTTGGTCCAAACTCAATAAATAACAGGTATCACCTTTATAGGGTTGATATACACACTATCCTGCGATATGAAATGTCCCAAAAGGTTAACTCAATCAACCCAAAAGTGGCACTGGGAGGGAATGGAATAAATATTAAGCTTCATATGTGTAGCCAAAATGATATCTGAATGTATTTCATGTTTCTCCATTGACTTGGAGTACACAGGGATTTAATCAACAAAAACAACCCCAAAGGCATCTAGATATGGTTGAAAACCCTGATTCATCAAAGATATGAACATTATCAGTGTATTCAAGAGAATTAACGGCATAAATAGGTACTCATATTGACTATAACTACTACGGAAATAAATCTGAGGTACATCTAATAGTCTCTCCCTCATCTAGTGATAACCTAACCTCAAATAAATCCTAAACAATACTAAGAAAACTATAATATTATCATGAAGTTTGTCAATATGGGGAAGCATGTACTAGTTTTTTACTATCATCTAGTTTAACCTCTAGTAATCTATCCACAAAATCAATGAAGCGTCTAATTTCTTAGAAAAAATGTACTAGATTACCCTCTAGGATACATGATTGATCAATTGAATCCCTTGGCCTCCAACTCCTATAAATAATCCCTGATCCCTTGTATCTTCAAATGAGCCATTCTATAAGGAAGAATAAAATAAATATCTACACCTGAAATGCTCATAATAGTAAACCCAACCTCTCTCTTTGGTGGAAACCCTGAAAAATATTCAAGAAATACATCTTTAAATTGATCCACTATGGGAGAAAAAGTTCTCTTTTGAGACTCCCTGATATATAACAAAAGGTTGGAAACCTGGGCTGAAATCCTACCCAACTACCATTGGTCAGGCCTTGCCTGACCCACCTGAACATCCCATTGTCCTACATGAACATACTCACTATCACCAAGATACATAAAAGATGCCCATCAAACGTTATAGTCGATTTGTTCCAAACATGATACTAACCAGACCATACTAATAATTATATTGAAATTGGTTGAAATTGGTTATTTAAAACATAAAGAGATACAATAAAAATAAATAATCACTATTCATTGTGGAAAATATCCTACAAGGATGAATTCCTTCGGATCATACTCTCCATGGAATGTAAATAGATATTACCTCATATTGATAATTTATAGTCAGTCCTAGGCATTCCAAAAAATATGTTGATATAAGAGAATGTTAATCCATTGTATTTGAAAAATAACAAGTAAAATTAAAATATTTTAAGATCAATACTTAGACTATAAAAGGTTCTACGTATTGGATAGTAAGAGTAAGATTTACAGCTTGTATCTAGCCTACATCATGACCTTGGGTCCTTAAATAAGATACATAAGCTTCACTACCTTACTGGTGCCACTGCTCTTAACTGATATCCTTGAATCTTACATCTTAGCTTGGATGGATAGTAGAACTCTAGTTTCTCTCTTACTATGGTATAGTTGGTTAAAATCTCAACCCTTGAACCAACCCAAAACCACTATCACTAGGAAACCAATTATATTTCCTAAAGAACCTCAATATATGCCTCATGATATCATAACCTCAACACTCTAAAGGTGGTTGGTCACACTGATAAAGATAGTGTCCAATCCTACCATAATAGTGACACAACAATATGAGGTCATCCTGATGAGGAAAAGATATTATGCCACCCTGAATATTCTTCCCACTATCACTATATCCTGACCTATCAAAATAATGATTTATACTACCCAAAGTCCCACCATCATTCAAACCAACAAAAGATACCTTCTCTAATACTCTACCCTTTCTTATTTTTAGCCCCATAAAAGTGTCCAGTTTACTACCTCGGAAACAGATGAAAGGTGGAAAATGTTCACATAAACTCAAATATTATACCTTATCCCATTATAAAAACATCTTTCTCGGGCTAACTAATCATCCACTAATATAGGGTAAATGTTCTCTGAATCTAGGAAATGATAAACATAATCCATTAATGATATATTACACTATGTAAGATTCATGAACTCCCTATCCTTATCTTCTCCCAGGGTATTTGGAAATAAATAGTAAAAGAAACAATTCAAGAAGTCCTTCTATTATAATCCCACCTATTTATCTCCATGTACTAAAACTTCTCACCATTTCTTCATTGAACCTTGAATCATATAAATTTTTAACTTTACCCTCCTCTCATAAGGCATCTCAAAGTGATAAAAACTCATATGGATAGAATCAATCTAGAATTAAGATATTTCAGGACTACCTCCTCAAAAAATATTAGTGGGTGTTCCATTTGGAACTCCATGGTTAACATATACATTATTGGTACATCTCATAGATTATTTTTCTCAATTTCCATCACCACTCATAATAATCTCGCTCAAGGATGATCATCCATTAACTTCCCAAGTATTGCATGTCATTTTGTCTAGATAACCTCTTATTAATGGTCATCACCACATTATTAGGGATTTACCCAAGGCCTTTGTGGAGGTATTAATCTATAATTACAAATAAATTCTTTATAAATTGTTAATATAATATTTTATGATATCATAGTTTAAGGAAATTAATAACAATCCTAACACCATGTTATTCCCAACAAGTCACATCACATGAATCTTATAACTTGGGAGCTCTCTCTAGAACCATATAACAATGCATATTTATAACACCATATACACACACATGTTCTACACCATACACATTGGATCCATATCATCACACTTTTCCACATTACATTAACTATAATTTTCATAATTGAGGTTTAGTTAAATGAAATTTCAATTATAATTTATAGAGTAAAACACATTATAAGTTGTAATTTGAATTTTATTTAGTTGATTTAACATAATAATAAAGACAATTGATCATTTAATACACCTCTAACCATTTATAAGATCAGTTATGTAATATTCCACCATAAAATTATATGGTAAAACACCATATATATTGTTGTTGACACTATAAAAAAACAACTATTATCATACCCCAAGTAACCAATCATAGAAAATTGTGAAAATGATATATAAATATGATGTTACTCATAAATATATAAACATATACCATCATTTCATTCTGTACAAGAGGTAAAAATTCATATAAATTAAAAATTACAAAAACATGTGCGTGAGTCAAGGTGAAAAATGTCATTAATTAAAACAAAAACCAAGACTGAAAGCCCATACCACGAAATGCGGGATTTCCTCAAGAATGGTTTAACTAATCTCATACACAATTTCTATACCAAGTTCTTAAAATTCTGATTATCCAATCTACCTTACTGAAGTAGTCATCCAAAATAAAAGGTCTCTCATACCACTTTTTTGATGCCTTGGTCATAGGCCTCTCGATAGTGCATGGATCAAAGAGCCAATAGAACCTCATGTGTCCCTCCCTATATGATAGAGGATGAATAATGGTATCAAGGGTATAAGGTGGTATAGTGGGGATAATATGACCTCATATCAGAGTAAAATAAAATTATAAATAATAACAATTATAAAGTTACGAATAAATCAGTAAACTAACATCACAAAAAGTGAAAATAAAATAGTATAACCCATACTATATCAAAATGATATCCATATAATTTTAGGTATTCATACAACAAAAACATATCATATAAACCAAAAATATTAAAATTAAAAAATATTCAACCAAGGAAGCTCCATCAAAATTGTCTTGAGTCCAAGAATGATCCCAATATCCCATGCTTCATCATTGTTCTCCAAATAAACTATCAGTTATAGATAGATTTAACTTTTTATGTATTATAGTCATGAAGTCTGCTCAGGTTCCAAATGAAATTCTAGTTAGGGAATGTGTACGAATCTTTATTCCACCACCAAAAATGTATAAATCATATCCATTATTACTATATACTCTATATTTATGTTCATAATAAATTGAAGGGAAATAATGAATAAATAAAACCAATGTTGATCCTCAGGTTTCATGGTTACACCCAAAATATACCATACCTACTTAGTACTAATATGGATATCTATCTTTATAGTATCTCATAGTGGAATAAAAAAATCCCAAGGGAGATTTCTCAAAGGAATTCCAAATTCATAATAATAATCAGAATCAATGTGAGACAAACCCAAGGTATTCTAACCCAATTGTCATAATCTGAATCCATGGGGGGTTTCTATAAGGAATTATACACGGATTATCCTAATAAAAATCCACGGTGGACTATAAGGCATTCCAACATAGTTATATTAATATGAATTCAAGTGGTATTACCTCATGGCATTCCAAATCCCTAATCACAATCTAAATCTAGGTGGGTTTATCAAAAGTCATTCCAAACCAGTTAACATAATCTGAATCAAAGTGGAATTACCCCAAGGAATTCCAAACCATTAGTTATAACTTAAGTTCATAGTAAATTTACCCAAAAAATCAATTAATTCAGTTTCATAATGTATCAAATAATAATAATTACACTATATCCTATATCATATCCTAGGCATCCTTAATCACACACACAATCATTTATGAAGTCCATGTCACCGCTAGGGTCTCCCCTTTTTATTACCCATTCACATTCTAATGTAAATCAATTCTTTAGGGTCACTAAATTATCTGTATAAAATCACACAAGGACTGATTATGGTTAGTAGAGAGGTTAAATTTCATGATTTAGGGATAAAAAAATATTTTAGTTTATTTTAAGTGCAAGGAATTTTGTAATTAAAACAAATCATACACATTAAATAAATATTTAGAATTATAATGGATATCAACAAGACCACCTACCTTATACTCATATATGTCTACCCTTCAAATATTCATCATTAATTTTTGGTCAAATGAATTCAAATTAAAAATCTGAATAAATCCATAGAAATAGGTTATAATGGAATAGGATTAATAGAAAATAAAATAAATGAATAAAGTATGAAAAAAGAATAAACTTAACACTATCTTATTATAGGGATAAATGTACATTTAAATAGAGAAGAATTAGAGGAGAAACCACAACCATTAAGAGAAAGAGGAAGGGAGTTTTGTGTTCAAAGAGGCTAGTATAACATAGGTAGAAAATGAGGTCTTTAGGTATTTTAAATAATTTGTGTAAATCTTATAAATTCACAATTTTTATGACATGAAATAGACTACATGATTTGGGTTAATGGTTAGTTCGACCATGCGTGAATCGTGTGATCCTCATTATATAAGGAACCTCAATTTTCATTGTTTATGCATAGTTAGGTAAACTATACACTAAATATGAAAAATTATTCTATAATTTTCTATACATTTGATTTGGTTTTTACTAGGGGATTACATGGTTAGAGAGACTATGTGGTATTCCATATTTTCGACAATGTTGGGGTGTATGGTTATCACTAACAATGTGATAACAGTGAATCTTGGTCTGTAACACCAATTTTCCATATTATAAGGCCTCTAAACCATGAAATGATCTGGAATACTCTCCAAACCCATGAAAACACATATAATACACATCAACCATAAAAATAAATTATTTATGGTGAAATTTAAAAGGAAAAAAATATAAATAATGGCTTTGTATTTACACCATCTAATTGTTGAGCTATGCTCTTTTGGTGTACCCTAGTGATGTTAAAAATAGTAAAATATGTGCTTTCTTTTAGGATTTACTTGTAAAACTTTTTATGATGTTTTATGACAATTCACTGTATAAAATATATGTTGAATTTTGTTCCATTTAACAAGGGGACATGATCCTAAATAAAATAGTAGAAGGAAAAAAGTTTCAATCTTCTAACACTCTGATTCACCCACCTCTTAGGGTTTCCCAAGTTATAAAATGTGGTAGTATATCCCACATGATATATTATTGATTAAACGTAAATAATTTATCTTAATAATATTTTGTATATAATCCAAAAAATCTATATTTATTTTAAAATTTCAATCATAAATATTTGGTATCAGTTTTTCATGGTTACTATTTATAAAGATGATAATGAACCAAAGGTATTTATTGATCTTAAAGTATAACATGTGGGTGATATTAAATAATTAGATATCTAAAGAAAGAAGAACTCAAATATTGGAGGATTTTTGAAATAATTCATTGATTATATTGAAAAACTTGGTGTTCAACATTTCCTACTCAATAAATTTGTTGATGTTCGGTATGTAATTAATAAAAAATATAAAAAATACTGATTTGAAGAATAGGGTTTATGAACAAGCTAATATGATTAAATTTCAAAGTTCTTTTATTTATGAATTAAATGGTAAAATTTGGTCACTTGAGGAATAAGTTGTTTTCTTCAACATTCTGGCTTCTTTGTATTCCTTATATTTTGATTTATTTAGATAAAATGTTTTGGTGGATTTAGTAGAGAAGATGAGTCACATGAGTTTGATGAAAGTATTTATAGGGAATATTTTGAAAAAAATCAATTACAGTTGGAAAAGAATAAATTTTCAATGACTAAATATCTTAAGTTAATTATTATATTTACAATATGAATATAAAGATCAATTAAATCTAATTGAAATGGAATGCGATGAAAACATAAAATATTTGTTCGATTAAATATATTGGATCAACATTAAGTGATTTAGTTTATAGGTAGTGTTACATAATGTTGAAGTATCGATTGTAATAAAAAATAAAAATTTATATAGATTTGTTGAGTCAACATGAAAGATTGAGGAGTGAATTTAAGCTAAAAGACTAACTATTATGGGAAAAGTATGTTTGAGGTTTCATATAGTGTCATATAAAGTAATCCAGAAACCTATAGTGGACTATAAAGGGGAGATAACCAGAGTTCATAAAAAAAATTAAGGAAAATAGATCAGTAAGTGAAGAATGATTCTGAATAAAATTAGGGGATATAAATGGATAATTATGTAAATATTTGTTACTATTTTAGAAAAACTAACTGTATAATAAGATTTTGTAAAGATTCCATTGGATTTATTTCATAATATGAAAGTAATAGATGATTAAAGTCTTTTATTCAAAAATAAAGATGGTATAATTCTTATTCATCTAGTTATTCTTCTTCTAGTGGTGGTGTTGGTGGTTTGAGAAAAAAATAAAATGTAGGAAGAAATTTTATGTCCAAACAAATAATTCAAATTACACCTTTATTGGAATTTTTTTTTTTAAGTACAGTAAGGAAACTTGATGAGTAGGTGTAGAATGTATTTTTTTAGGATAGAATTCATGGATGAGAATAAGATGAAGTGTTCATCATAATATAATATATTATGGATGGGGTTACTAAGCTTATTTTTTAAAGTATTATAATATAATTAGAATACAATGAATAATGAGAAGGCCCACTACTACTGTGACCAGTATAAATCAAGCATGTTTAGAAATAAAATTTGATACATTAAATAAAAATTTATGTATTTAAAGAAATGAGTGATTGAATTTTAAAGGGATGTGTGTCATATATCTAGGGTTGTTATGTTAAAATAGTCTTCATAGAAGGAAATAATCAGTTATGGAAAATTAAAAGGAAAGGGGAATCTATCCTCATAGACAACAATGTATATGTCAAATGAAAATAAAATCTTCTTAAAATGTGAAATGAAGAGAACATGAAGAAAGTTGTTGTAGTAATGGAGGATTCATTCCTATTAAGAGGAAGGAATCTTTCAAAAATAGAATCATTGAAAATATTTCTATATAGGGAATATATGTGAAGTCAAAGAAGAATAATAGTGAGTAAACATAGTCATAGGATGAAGAATATACTAGTGGTATCATTGAAAGATATAACAATAAGAAGAATTGTGATAAAGTAAAAAAGAAATAAGTTAGTTCTCCAGGACCAAAAACAATACTCTACTTGATGAATTATAGAGGAACCCCTCTTCCCATGAACTTAATTTAAAAATTTAATGTTTTGGATTGATACAAAAATAAAGGGGATACAGTATCCATGGTGTGTATGAATTTAAAAAAGATAAAAAAATGTAGAGGGTGGATGTTCATTGAGATGAATGTATTGCATTTAGATTGGATAAAATGTGACAAGAGGAGTTGGAATCATAAATCATGGATGTCAAAGTAGAAATTTATCCAAATATTTCTCATCACTATTGGTAGAGGAGTCAAAGAGTTATAAATCAAGTGGGTAAATAAATTAAAAAAATTAACTTAATTAAATCAAGAGATACATGAAATGATGAGGAAATTCAAGTGGATTCAAGGTAAAATATGATCAAAAAGTGATATAAATAAATCAACATGAATAATCAAATATGGACCTAGTTATACATATAAATATAATGAATTATATATATAATGAAGTCTAATTTTGAATGAAATAGGTTTCAAAACCTTCTTTGATGTTTTTAAAATGGTATTAAGCCAATTTTAGAATTCAAATTATGATATCAGACCTTTATGAAGTGATAAAAGTTTTTGAATAGGTATATGGATAACTTTTTGAAATAGAATCTACAATCATGGAGGAATATTTTTTGTATATGTTAATAAACTAACAATTTAGTATCATCTGGCTGCAATTCAATATACTGAAAATCATTGAGAAGAAAATTTTTATGACCAACAAGTGGTTCATAGTTGATATTTATCATTAAAGGATTAATTATCTTCATATGAAAATAAAAAATACTAATTAAGATAAGGAATATAATAAAACTTATGTTTTATTAAAAGTGTATCATAAACACCTAGTATCAATTAGTTTAACAATTAGTATTTCCAACACTCTTATACTTCAATACTTATGAATTGATAGTTTTGTGTGATTGTGATTGAAATCACATGTAGTTTTATAATAAATGCATTAAATTGCACAGTCATAAATTTTTTATATAAATTAGTGAGTGACATGGAAAACATTTATGTTTTCAAATTATACTATTTTTTACTACACTAAGTTTTGACTAGTAGACTTAGAGGATTTATTCATAACACATTTCCAAGTGGTAAATTCACTTGATGAAATTTCATGAGAATAATGAAACTATAATTTAAAGTGGGTAGAAGTTTTTGTTTCAATGAAAGTTGATTGAAATAAATTCAAATATTTAGATAATATTCAATAAGTGGTTAAAATAATATACTATTTTCTGAAATAGGATAACTATGCTGGTATGGGTTATTTCTACATCTTGATTTTCTAGTTATAAATAAATTTGATTTTTATTTTAAATTGGATTGTTAGGGTAAGGATTCAAATGGGTAATTTGTAACAACTTGGTCTAAACTCGTTGTCTTGGGTAGGCCCATGGTTCCACTAACCTTAGGTGAAAATCCCAGAAACTGAATGTTGGAAATAAATACCAAGGGTCTATGAAATATTTGAGGGATGATTTTCTCTAATATATAGTACAACCTATAACAAACAAAAAAATAGTATAAAATAAATAAAAATGGTGCATGATAGAAATCCAAAGAAGAAAATTCCAATGAAATATAATAATATAGTAATCTGAGACACAACATAATCAGTACAACTAAATGTATCAATAATCCCAAAATACACAAACATAACCCTTGTGTTAATTGTGGCCCCATGCCATACTATGAACCATGATTAACTCCAAGATCTATCCTCCAATAATGGTGAATACTACATTAGGATGCACCACTATCAAAGTAAGATACTTTTCCCTTATCAATATCATGATAAAAAATGTTTGTATATGAAAAAAGTGGTTATATAGGGAGTAAGTATACAAATCAATGGTAAATACACCAAATAATTTCCACACACACACCACTAGTACCAAAACATTTATGTCACAAACAATATAAATCCAATCAAGAGGAACATAATAATTATATATCATGAACACGTGTGTAGAAAAACAAACAGTGAAAATAACCATAGTATGAACCAAAAATCTCTCATATAAAACCATGTTATGCATACAATATATCTCCCATAAAAAAATATTCTTATAATAAATGTAACATGTGAATGGAACCCTTTACCCTTTAACCCAAGTTTTCACTTGATGGAGTAACCAAATGTATACCAAATATCATGAAATCCAAGATCAAATCAAAAATTCCCCTTTTATGTATTATGAATGTTCAACAACCCCATACCCATATTCAGTTCATACACACAAAGAGATTTATTTGAATAAAAAATAAAATAAATCAATATTTTTATGATGAGTTTCCATAATTCTTCATTTCAAAGAGAACTCGTTTAACTCAAATAGAACAAGACTTCAAGTTCTTCAAATAATTAAATTGGTATATAATCCATATAACTATAATGAATTTATATATTAGATTACAAGAATGAGCTTTTCAAATATAGAAGATTATCCCAAATTCACCTCTGGAATCATTTTATCTCAGCATCCAAGCCATGAGAGAGAGAATAATGGTTTTTTCTTGGGGTTAATTGGGTCAAAAACCAAGTTATGATCCCCCAAAAAATATCACACACGGTTTCCCATCAATACATGTTCCCCACTAAAATTCAGAGGCCAATTTGACAAACATTAAAAAAATGCTTGACTGCCACCATGAATTATCCTTTAGTATGGTGGAATTATCCTTGAAATTTAGTCTCACCATACACCCACCATGGAATGGGATATAGTATAGAGAAACTTTGATTTCCATTTTTAAATCCCCCACATTCTCAAATCTTCGAATCTCCATGATACATCATCTTGAATCTCGTGTGTTTTAGCATCCTTATTGCACATAGGTAGATACCATCATGAAAAACCCTCATCAAAATACTTGCAGGCTTGGGAATGGTTTCCCTCACACCAAAGGAAAGCTCATTCATCTCTCATATAACACTATTCCCAAGACTGTGGCTTGTTTCTCCTCATTTCTCGTAGGTTGGAACCTCCTCTCAAAACACAAACTAGAATTGTTTTCTTGGGAATTTCACTACCTATGGTTCATCCAACACCAAATATTCAAGACCCCATGACCTTAATTCTAAAACAGAAAGCCAAAATGACCTCTACCACCTCTAGACTACACCCTCCACTAGAACAAACATTATGATATTGTGGAATCCAGAAATTCCAAACACCATTTTCCCAACTAATAACCACTCTAAACCTATTGAACCTAAAATAATGCATGATAAAAATAAAAATAACTTAATAAAAAAGTAAAATACCTAAAAATTGGGGTGACACGTTCTACCCACTATTCATATTTCCATCCTTGAAAATTGGAGGTTGTCGGAGTATTGGAAAATTTTTAATCATTGATCTTGCACAAACATCCCTATTCCCAAGTTTCTTCTTAAAAGGTGACCATGTTTCTATAATATCTATACCAAAGTGTTATATATTCCTTGAACGTTTTCGTATATCCTATACAGAGTGTGTATATGGGTGTGGATAAGTGATGCATCTATATCAAGTGTTACATAATCCCATATAATATCATGACTTGTATTTAGTTAGTACATCTTCAATTAATATATATGAAAAATTTTATGGACCAAACTAAATATCGATGGTATGGATAATTTATACAAAACTTCACCAATGCACTCCATAATTTAAAATGGCCCCACATATCAAGAAGCTGGATTTCCTTACTTACCTAGTGATCAGTTCCCTATCCTCATAGATACTCAAAAGAAAATTTTATCACCCACTTCAAAAGAAAAATGGAAATGATGATGATCCACATTTGACATCTAATGAATTTGTCCCTTTTCTATTTATTTATTAATCATATAGATATTATAAATTATTTAATGGAAAATACCTGGTCTGATCAGGGAGGTTTCACCAATTTCTATACAATAAAGTGTAGATTGAAAAGGTTATCCAAACAATGTAACAAATAGATCCATATTTATTTATGCTTGATAGTATGTATTATATGAAAACTCCACTAATGTAAAATGATCCTCCAATGAACCGCTAAATCCCATAACACATACTCTTATAATACCCTATAAATTATGAATAGTATTTTTAGACTACCCATCGATTTAAGGGTGGTAATTTACTCTCATGGTAAATTGGGTTCCAATGGGTTGATATAGACACCACCAAATTGAGAAGTAAATATAGGGTCTCAGTCAAAGATAATTGGAAATATAACGTCATACAACTTAAAATCCTCTTGAATATAGATCTTTCCAAATAATAAATTGAATAAATTTCTCTTATTGGAATAAAATGAACTTACTTGATAAGTTAGTCAACAATAACCCAAATAATATCATGCTTCCAAAGTGGTTTTAGTGATCTAGTGAAAAAATATACAGAAACCAACTCCAATTTACATATGGGTGTGGGAAAATATTTCAACTTGATAGTTTTTCATTGATGTGGATCCTTTACCAACTGAAATGTTAGGCATATTCCAATATACTCAGATACCCTTAGCTTTATGACCGGCCACCAAAAGTGGTTACCCAATCTATGGCACATTTTATGAGTGCCTAAGTGGATATCCCACTTCAGATGATGATAATAACAAAGTACCTATTCCGAATAAGAAGGATAAACTAAAATCTGGTCTTAGTAGTGAAATATATATTTATCATCTATTAACCATCTATCATTTATCTCTCCACTATTAAGGTTTGACCTAATTATAAGGAAGTTAATGTCAGACTGTTTAGATTCCATGAATTGTTCCACTAAGTCAAGGATAAGTTTTATTGGAAAGATAATGGGGACATCCTTTTCTTTCATACATTCCAAATTCACATAAATTATTACCCACATTAGTTGTCAATAATTATGGGCTTCACTAATCACATGGTTAAAGTATTTATGGATCAATTGTTTAGAAAATGAATTTCATTTATCAAGAGTGTAAACTAAAAGGACTATTCATGATATGTGTGATCACTTAGATGGCTGAGGGGTGAATTAGTGGTCTTCCTTATTACATTTTTCATATTTAAGAAAAATATTAACCTTTAGTTAGTGAGAATATAATCTACTGGAAAACTATAAACAAAAAAACCCATAGAAACAAAGGTATTTACATGGTTCACAACTCAATAATATTAACATGTCCTTGACATGGTTTGGAAATAATCTTTGACCACAGAACTGCTATAAATCAATCCTTTAGTGCTCTACAGCAAGTGATTAATATCCATCACTTTATTAACACTATAATCCTATGAAATTATATGTTATCCTCTCATAAATAATATGATTAACAATTTTTTCAATAAAAAATGAACTTTCACCAACATGATTCAATATATTGTTATGATATTGCTTGAATTCTTCACACTTTACTTATTGAAATATATTCTTCATTCTCTTTAATTTCTATCAGAACAGTAAGCATGAACTTTCAAACTAAACATATTTGTTTGAACATGTCCATACAATACCATATCTATCTAATAACCTTAGTCTGGTATCATTTTTCTGTTTCCCTATTCTTCTGAGAGAAAATTTTTCTAGTTACCTCAATCTAGTAGCACTTAATTTGATACCAGACTGGTATCACTCTATCCAATATTCTCTATCAAATTTCATTGCATCTTTTTATTCAACAAAAATATCCCCCAAGATCTACAATTGGAATCTCACTTCTTCAACAATTTTCCAGCAGAAAAAACATTCTCAGCATATCTACTCCCATTTATATAAGAATTTCTTCTTCTAAAAACAAGAGAGGAGCATGAACTTATAATTAAAAGTTAATACTATAACTTTGAACATCCCACTCAAATATCATCTAGAATCGTGAATTTTTCTTCATGATTATTGGGTCATTGAACAACTAACTTAGAAACATCACATTATAGTACATCACAAAATACTTTATAAATTACCACATAACATCATTTGGAACATTTTCAAAGAAATTTATATGCTTAAAAAATCTATATCTATTATAAATTCATGGGAAATCCTTCATATGGTAATGTTACATATAGAACAACTTCATAGGACTATTATTAATTTGATATATTCTTGGTTTGATGGACTCAGGACCATTCATTCAGTAATTTCAGTATGATGGTCTCACAACCATTCTTATCTTAGAAACTTCTATTTTATTCCTTCTTCAAAATTCATTTCATCCAAAGTTTCCAAAATAATTTATCTATCTAATGATATTCAGATGTTTATTACATTTTATGAATTCCTCAATAAAGCTTTTACTAATAATTTGGAATCCTCTTCCCAATAAACATTATTTATCTCTTCATATGATATAAATTCATCTGAAATATCCACAACAATTTTCTTTTTTTGTAAACCATAGTTCCACCAAGTTCCACCAACTTCTTATTTTATAAAACTTTATCTAGAATCGTTAATATATTTTTATAAACATGATTTTTAGAAATTTTATGATCTTTAATGAATCACCTAATTTATTTTGTATAAAAAATCAATCTAACATACTTATGAATCTTTAAAACAAACCTTTCAATCATCAACCATATAATCACATCAATCAGTTAGACACAATTATCTTCATCTAGTATGAATTTTTTTGGAAACCTCATAAGTATGTCTTAGACATTGGTAGGTTATTTATATATCATAATAAAAATAAAATACCAATAAAACATTCATCTGTTCAACCACAAAAAAAATCTTCGTCTCAACATTCTCCCCCGTTATAATTTTTGTCAACTAAAACACATAAATAATTAAAAATCCGAAATGAAATAAATGGATCACTATCCAACAATTTTGATCCTACATGAGTAAACTATATATGGGAAACAAGAATAATTGAACAAAAATACCATGATATCCATAAATCAGTGATCAGAAAACTGTTCAAACTTCAACCTAAACATAAAACATTATTATCACAAAAATTATGTATCCACTTCAACAGACTGTTAAAATAGTTTATACATGTTGTCATCATGGCTTAACCCTTTTAAAAATTCACCCAAAATATATTCTATCTCTTGAAAGGTAAATCACATACCAATGGATAGATTTATATTAAATATTTCCTCCCCCTTTGAAAATATTATCCAAAGACAAGATGAGAGAGAAGGATGAAATCACATACCTTATCCTTGAAGAGAGTGTGGTTGAACACCCATAATCAAATTCATCTTCTAAAATATTACCTATGACATTGTTTTAGTGAATATATCAATAACTTTCTCCTTTTTAGGTAAAAAATCTAGCTTTAGTTAATTGAGTTATGCATTCTCTTTAATAATTTGATATTTAATATCAATGTTCTTTGATTTTAAATTCTGTATTGGATTCTTGATATGATTGATATCACTTTAATGAGGACAACACATGAGAAGTTTCATCTTCACATAAACCAAAAATTCATCTTTTTTTGTCTTCATTCATATTAATTATTTTATAGCTTGAGTGGTATAAATATACTCATCTTTAGTAATATTTATATTCACTGAACATTGTTTCTTGGTATGCTAACATACACATATTTCTTCCAAGAGGAATACTCCACTAGAAGTGGATCTTCTATCATTAACACAACATTTCCAATCTGAATCTATATAAACTAAAAAAATCAATTTTTATATGACATCATATTTAAACCTAAAATCAATTGTGCCTTTAATATATTCGATAATTCTTTCCCATCCACAAAATGTGACTATTTTGGTATACTTTGATACCTAGCCCAAAGTGTGACAACATACACTAAATTTTTCCTTGAAGCAGTGAGGTATAACATGCTTAAAATTATTTCCTAAATTCTTTAGGATCAACCTCCTTTCCCAGTCCATATTTTTTAAACATTATTCTCATTGAAATGGGTGTGGAAATAGGATTTGAATCTTCGTTACTAAATCTTATTAGGAGTTCTTTAGGATACATCTCTTGAGAAAGATAAATTTACTTATTCTTTTGATATTATTTTAAGAAATTATTTCATTTCTTTTTATAATAGATATTTTAAATAACTTCCCCACCTCCTTGGTAAATTTCTCACACATTTCTTTATCACTCCTTATTAATAAGAGTTCATCAATAAATACAATTAAAATGAGGGAAACATTTTTATTTTATTTTATGTAGATGTTGTTTGATATCCAATAATATATATATACAATAAATTAAATTATATATATAATATGGGAATATTTAATTATATGAATTTTTTGTATGTATTAAACGCATGCGATATTAAATATATATATTTATTTGATATATATTTATTTCTCGTGAATATTTTTATTATAAGTTACAATATATAATGAATTGATTAAATTGATTAACCTCTCATATAATAGGATTCAATGAATTATGGTAATTCATGTATATGGATACATTAATATGTTCAAATAATTTCCAATTAATGAAACATGTCATGGATGCCTATATAAAGGGATGTCATCCATCCGATTGTAGATAAGAAAATTGTGAGCAAGCCTCCCATTTCTCTCTTTCTCCCACACTGTTGATCATCATCTAAGAAAAATATGCTAGCACCTCTTCAGTATTCAGTTATCTTCACAATATGATCTTAGGTCCATTATACGATGTATCCACCTCGACGGTAGGGTGTTTTTGTTCACTACTGCATGATCTTTATCAAAAATTATCCTTTTTTGAGGAAGATGACTCTTGTCATTAGCAATTTCCAAGTATAATATTTTCAGAGTTTTATTTATGCTTTGATTCTCAAAGATAGATCTTATTTGGTTTGTGTTATCTTCCACTGCATATGATAATGTAATGATCATACGTAACCCATAAATGGTATCATAGGGTAGGATTCTATGATAAATCAACACGTTTATTAATTTATGAAAAATAAGTGTTAATAATAAAATAATATTATTCAAGCCTAGAAATAAATATGAAATATTCATATATATTAATCTTGTTTATAAAAAATTATGTATTTATTTTAATCAATTGAATTTAATTTAGAATTAAATTATATTATTTATAAATTTTTTATAAATAATGAAAAAGTTATTTTGAAATATTTCTATATCAATTTATATAAGTGTTATATAAATTAAATAACTATAAAATTTTTATGGATAATTGATATATAATTTTTTAAAATACATTTTGACAAATAAAATGGAATTATTTATGATATAAAAATAAATGGTTTATTTGTAAATCATAAAAGGTTATTTATAAATAGTTTGTAAATTAAAACATATATTAGTTTTAGATTATATAAAAATGTTTATAAAATAGATATTAATTATAAAATGTTTATAATTCATGAAATATAATATAAATTCCATTTTATATAAAATGTGAAAGGTTTCATATTTACAAGAATAAAAAAATATATATTATTTATAATTTATAAAATTTTTATAATTAGCATTTATTTATTAATAGTTCCTAAATTTAACATATTTTGTAAAATAAATAAATTTTTAATTTTTTAAATTTCCATAATTTTCGTGTTTAGTTCATAATTGATTAATTTGAAATTGTTCAAATTAAGGGTATTTACTTGGATAATATTGAAACCACATCAATTTTTTTGATATTTGATATGATAAAAATCTAAAAAATAATTAAGTATATGATATTTATATTATGTAAAAGGTTTACATAATGGAAATTTAATAATAAAAAGTTTATAATTCATATAATGTTATATATTTAAAACAAAAATTCCATATTATGATAAATATGAAGTAGTTCTTATTGGAAAGAATAGAAAGAGTTTATATTCAAAATTATGTAATGTACATAATGTTAATGGTGAAATTTTAAAAGGGTTTATAATTTGATTTTGTTTATGAAATTGTTCATAAATGTTTATCTCATGTTTAAATATTTTAATTATTTATTTATTTAAATATTATTCCATGTTTTATTCGTAGTTATAATTTTTTTACATTATGAATAACTATATGCCAAAATCTATATGACAATTTTCTTTTAGGATAGAGCCTGGCATTTCATGCTTGTTTTGATGTAATAAAATTTTGTTTTCATCTACCTTGACCTTGGATTGTAATTTTAGTTATGATTTTGAAAGTATTTCTTGGGAATATTTTGTGCATATTAGATGTAATATTTTTCATGAATTAAATTCTATATTGTGTAAAGTATCCCTAGGAAGAGTGACTTAGGTTTAGTCCACTTACTTTTCTATAGGATTTCTTAGACTTTTAAAGTGAATGGGGTTGGCAATCTATCGCTTCGGGTTTAATCATGTGGATGTTTTCAATATCATAACTCTATGAATTTACATGAAGTGTTTATGTACATTTTTCATATGATGCATTTAGATATGTATGAATATACATGACATCTATTTTTAGGTGATTAACATAAACATGTGGCTTGTTTAAAAATTTACACATTAATTTGGTCTACAAACATTAATTTTGTGGTTGTAAAATGGATTCAAAAACTAAAATATTATAATAATGCATACACTTAAAGGTAATAAAACCTGATATAATAATAATTACATATAATTAAATAGTTATGAATTTAATATGAATGTGATTTTTGTTAAATTGACGAGACCATAAAAGAAAACGCCAAGAATACTAAATTTGATATTCCTTCCAAAGAGACACTTGTCCAGACCTCGATCATTCAACCGAGTATTTTTTATCATAGCATGAGTACCCCTATATTATTGTGTGAGGAAAGAAAAATATGAGTAACTCAAGATTATCATATTGGGTATTGTCAAGATAAAAATGATTATCCCTTAATTGTACTAAGTTGGATTATTCTTGGAATTTAGTTTACATTACACTAGTTGGGAAGACCAAATGGTTAGGATACCATAGTAATAGAGTTGATTGAATCCATAAGATGGATTTGGATAAAAAGTGGTTTTATCAACTATCCAAGTGTCACAACTATTTTGATTGGGATGATTCCCAACCTAAATAATCCTATATTTATTATGTGATAACCAGTGTAAGATATGATGAAATATGTATCTTGGATCACTAAATGTATATGATATACAGGGTCATCATTTTTAGCAAGATCACTTTCAATAAAAGTCCTTAATGAAAAGATATAAGACATGATTTACATTTGATTAAAAGTATTTTATAGATAAATGAATCGTAATCATCAAAATAAATATTATATTAATCCTTGAAATAAGTAAATTAAGGTAATTAACTCATAAGACTGGTAGATTAAGAAAAATTATTGAGAAAGAGAGATATTCTATGTGTTATAACAGTTTAATAGTAACCAAGTGTTGAATTTTTTCAACAAGAAAATAAAGATTCTTATGAAATAATGGAAGGATTTGTTTAGTTTTCAATGGAATTAGATTCCAAATGAATAAATGAACCTTATTCTCTACTCAAGTACTCAATATGATTGGTTACATCAAATATTTTAGTCTAATATACTCAATATGATTTGGTATGACATATAATATTCAATATGATTGAATATATTAACTAGTTGGTGGACTAAAAGTTTACTTAAATATTTATTGGTTATATAAATCAATTCTATTATTCTGTTAGATAAATGATATCAACTATATGTTTTATAAAGTGTTGTGAAAATATATTAGGATAAAAATATGAAAATAATTGAAGCTTGAATTTTGATTTCATGTAATGGAGTAAAGGAGTTGCTACATTGATAACATGGATACTTCAGCCTTCGATAAAATCATCATAAGAAGCATAAAATATCTCAAATAGCTACTTAAATAAAATGATATGGGTGTTTTTACACATTTTTTATGATTAGTTTAATTATATAACATGCTTTAAAGAGGATACTAAAATGGATTGTTCTGTTTATATAATTTATCAAATTTTCATTAAGGAAATGTTCTGAAAATAAGATTCGATTCAATGAAAAAAAGTAACATGATATTATCAAAGTGTTGATAATGGATTAATTATGAATATGGTGTTCGGATTGTTATACTATATATATAGTAAAATTATGTAAAATATCTAAACCAAAAGAAGAAAAATTGGTTGAAAATTTCAACAATTTTTCTTCAATAATCATATCAATAACATTGAAACATAGGTCATTTATGAATGTAATTACAATAATTCAATATTATTGGATTATGTATGATATAATTAATTGAGTATTTGAAACTCCATGGAATTTAAATAGTAGGAAAGGATTTTATAGAAATTATTTCTCTAATTTTTCAAGGGTATGTGATACAGAATGCATATTTTACAAAGTGTCGTAAATATACATGAGTTCAAAATAAAATGAATAATTGATTAATCTTATATTTTATATTCTTGAGATGAAGTAAATAGTTACTATATTGAGAATTTTAATGTAAATTAATGTGTCAATCTTGGATTAATATATGTAAAAAATGAGTATCACCATCTCACTTCTCTTATATAATAAGTGAGGGTGTTCAAAAACCAAGGTTTATTATGAGATGATTAAATGTATAGATATGGTTTATGATTAATTGGATTTCTATAACATGTTTTAAAGAATATTTGAATAAAATTTCTTATCTATATATATTTTAAAATATGAGGGAATGTTTTCCCTCCAAGCATCAATGAGATATTTTAATAAAATATTATTTACAAAAGGAATAATTTAAAACACATATACTACCATTTATGATTTGGAAACAATAGATTATTATTTTCATATTCATACTAAAAGGAAATAAATATTATTTCCTAAAACAAAATGTAGTTTTTATTTAATCTTATAAATATATTCTAAATATAATATGATGACTAATAAGATCTTCAGAGTATATATAAACTTATAGAATTTCAAAGTTAAAAAATAAAAAATTGTTCCATTTTGGGTTTGAGTGATTTTTGACTTAATATCCTAAAGAGTTAGGGTATTTGACAGTAAAGAAAAAAGTAAATAGTTATATTTAGTTACTATAAAAAATTAAATATCATTTTTATTCCAACTTAGTTATGAATTTAAATTCACTTTATTTCTTAAAAGGTTTAAGAAATATTATAAAAGATAAATGTAAATGGTTATATATGATTACCATAATAAATTGACTATGACATTATCATAAAAGTTTTTAGGTTATGATGGTAAACAAGAAATGTAAATATTTATATTAGTTAACATAACAAAATGGTTATCACATTATCCTAAAAAATAAAATGGTATGGTAAAGTGATACTATACATTGTGACATTATTTAAAAAATATTTCAAGGAAAAATTTTAATGGAAAAGATTTAAAATATTTTGATGGTATACATAGAAATATTTATAAGTAGATAAAAAAAATATAACATTATAACATTTCATGTAATGAATTTAAGGAGTTTGAATATACATTTAAAGAGTTGGACTTAAGGAATATAATTCCTATGTCTCACCATTATTCAAACTATATTTCTTCATAAATTTCACTCACCATATGGTTAGTGGAATTATTTTATTATATGGTCACATAGGGATGTGATGAAAATTCCATATGGATGTAATGTTCTGAAAATGAATCCATTAGTGAAGAAACCACATGAGGGTTGTGTTATATCTCAATAATACATCCAATGGCCTGAAGGCCTTCATTTTTTATTGATTTTTGATAATCCACCTTTCAAGTGGTGAGGTGGAACCCTTACAAGGCCTGTAGGTGTAAGTATTACATGGCCCGTAGGCCTAGAGGAATTCATTTGTCTGTAGGCTTCAAACATTACATACAAACCAGACTAAATACTTGGAACTGCTCTCCCCAGTATCTTCATCGTGAAATTAGCTCTCCATCTTCACATGGATGTTCGGCTAGGAATTCGTATGCATTCACAGGCTTGTCCTGATGGCAGGTGCCATACCCTCTCACTCTTGAAATCTGTTTATCTTTTGTAGTGGTGGAAGCTCCCTGCTCATCCTCCATGTAGATATTGTTCCTCGTAGGTCGTCTGGTTTTCAGCTACACTTATGGTGGCCCGAAGGCCTTGAGGTGGCCTGAACGCCTTACTGACCCAAAGGCATGGGTGGCCCGAAGGCCTTAAAGGAATTGGGGACCAAATTAGTGGCCCAAAGGCCCAAATGGGGGCATATTTCCGGCTACTATAGTGCCAAACAGTACCTGCTACAGTCCCACTACAGTGCCTGCTACAGTACTACTACAGTACCCTAGAAATAATGTCTCCACCTGGATTTGATCCCGGGTCTCCTGGATGCACTTACGGAGTCCTTACTAACCGGTCTAAGTGTCATGTGCAGCGTTATATCTCTATAAGATAATGGTTGTAATGTTTGTAAAATTATCATTCCATTATTATAAATAAAATCTTCATTTATTATTCATTAATGTGTGCTGGAATATATTTTACATGAATGGTAGAATGATAAATATCCCCTCAAAGTAAAAACATTGTGTTTTTTCTAACTAATGACCATCTTGGAGTATAATGGGTTGTAATGATATTTAAATTTTATCTTTAATTGATTCTTATATCCAATAAAATGGGTTTTATATGATTATTTAAAAATAGATTCTTCTGCTAATAAGTAGAGACTGACTAATTGGACTAGTCCAGTAAATTATATATCATGGAATGTCATACAGTCGTGTATATACTTATGGGTGAATGCTTAGTATCAATACTTCTTACATGAGGTTTTAGAAACACCTATCATGAAAACCTGTATACATTGATATTATACTTATGAAATTAAACATATGAACTTAGCTAATATAGGGATAGTTGGCTATGTTGTTGATCATGTCATTGGTTGGAGTGACACAAGGAAGGGATTTATCCACTTATATGACACAAAAAGGCATTTTTCCATTTATTGAATTAGATTGAGGAAATTCATGTTCATTCTTAGTTGTTTCACATATTATGTGTTAAAATACTTGGATAAGTGAAATGTGATGTGCTTATTCGATAGCTGAATGACATGTGATGAATCCATCCACTTGGTAAGGATTTCTTAAAGAATCAATAAAATGATGAGAGGACTATACTAGAATTTCAAGTTCTATGTCTAGTGGTCTCTCAATGTCATGGAAAAAATGGATTATATAAGATACATATGGTGCATATGATACATCTTTTGGTGAAAATGTTCATATATAAATAAGAGTATGTTTGATGGAGATCATAGAAGACCCCTTAGTAGCTTGAGTACCACTGATTCTTTGCTAGTGGCCAATCTTTTCTTACATCTATGAAATAGAGATTTCATAGTTTCTTTCAACTCTTATAAGGTCCACAAGGTCAAACAATTAGGCCCTTGGATAATGATAATATTTTGGACAAAGGTTTTGTTCAAAATGAATATATTTTGATGAAAAATCGTCTCCAAAAGAGTTTTCATGGATTCATAAAGAGTTGTGATGTTATGCATATGTTCCTTAAGGGATTTAAGTGCAAGTTATATATTTTTATATATTCACTAAAATAGATATATATAAATATATATGATATTTTATATATATAAATTTTATATTTAATTATATACATTTTATGCATGTATTATAATGCATGTATTAAATACATGTGATATTATATATATATATAACATTTTTCTTATCAGTTACAATCTTTTATGAATGTATTAATTGGATTTACAACTCATCGAATAGGATTCAATGAATTATATAAATAATTTTTTTTGGATACATTAATATCGAAGATGAGTTTTTATTTAATGAAACGTTCCATGTATGGCTATATACTGGGATGTGATTCCGCGTGTTGTTAGAAAATAAATTTTGAGAAATTCTCTAATTTATCTCTCCCTCCCACACTGTTGTTTGTCATCTAAGACGAAGGTGTTATCACCCCTTCAGCATATGGGTTTCCTTGTGATATGATCATGGATCCATTGGATAATGTACCCCCCCTCATAGGCATGGTGCTTTTGTTCACAACTGCGTGACCTACATCAAGCATTATCCTTCACTGAGGAAGAATACTACTATCATCGGAGATCTCTAGGTATTCTATTTTTTCTGTTTTATTTTCACATTGATTATCAAAAATATAAATTCATGTGTTTGGGTTATCATCTGCTACATATGTTTGTGTTAGGATCATAAAAATCCCATAAGAGGAATCAATTATCTATAAATTTCCTAAACTTTAACATCATTTTAAGATTATCTAGTTTAGAATACCAATATCGTAGGGATTATTTCAACCCATACAAATACCTCTCTAACTTGAAAACATATATTTCATATTTACCAAGAAATAATCAATATGGTTTCTCAATATTAAATTCTTTATCCAATTATACATTGAGAAAAACGGACATGGCATCCATCTAGAATATCTTATATCTTCGTTGTGGAAAAATATCAAGAAAGTCTCTGACTGTTTCAAGTATTTATATTATATAAAAGTTCTCATAAAAATTAATCCTTTCAACCCATGATTATTCTTTTCAAACCATTTCTTACACATGTCTTATTACTTAACCTTTTACATTTAACTTATTTGGAAAAACCTATATTGTTATAATCACATTCATCTATTGAGGATTTGGTACAAGTTCCCATGTATCATTCTTCTAAATTTTATTTAATTATTGTTTCATAGAATCAACCAATTATTTATACTATAAATCTTCATCAACATCTCTTGGATCAACCTATGAACATAAAGTGACATTTGAGACTATCATTGATGTTATTCTAGTTTGAATCTATTTTCATTGATCATTAATGATATTTTGTATCTCTACTTGCTTATCTATCATTGGATGAGATGAAATTACATGTCATTCATCACTTGAGATGGATGAATCAATGTCTCCATCCTACCCATATTTCATATCATCACTTCTTTCAGAAACATCATCATGTTGTTTAACCGAAATAACATCATCTTTACTTCCTCTTATATATACAGCTAACTATGAATCTTTTCAATAATAATGTTCCAACACTTTCACATCTATATAATAAAAGATATTCCCACCTTCTCTATAATAAAATTTGTATCCTCTACCATTGGGAAGGTATCCAAGTAATATACCATCGATACCTCTTTGGTTAAACTTCACTGTATTCTCAACATTGACTTTGATAATGAAGGGACTACCAACACCCTTAACAGTTTAAAAATTGGGGTATATTTACAATATATCATGTAACGATTCATATCAAATTTTGGACTACAGTAAAATGGTTCTGAATTTGAATAGATTCTCCAATAGTTTTTCTCCAATAGAATCAAGATGTATCATAGTTAATCAGCATAGTTCAATCCATCTCCACCTAAATTCTATTTTTTCTTTTAGAAACACCATTCTACTATAGTGTATTTGGTGCACTAAATTCATGTTAAATTACATAATTTTCAATATAATATTTGAAATTATCATTTGTGTATTTAGAACCATTATAAGTTAAAATCATCTTCATGGAATATCCACATTTCTTTTCAATACTTCTCTTTAAGCTCATAAGCATTTTGAGTGTCTCTAATTTATATTTTAAAAGCATAATTAATTTAATATGAGTGAAATCATAAATAAATTACATATCTCCATTTAGTGATGGATTTCTCATAGGCCCACAAATTTTAGAATGAAAAATCTCCAAGGGATGATTTTTTAGTATCTCATCATTATTATATATGGAATTTAAAATATTCCCTTTATAAAATATCAAAAAACACAGAACTATTCTTCTTTTTTATGTCAGAAATATCATGAATAATTTCTCTCTTTGTTATATTACTCATATTACTCCAGCTCATATGTCCATGCCTCTTATTCCATAGCTAATTTTATCCCATAATCCATATAAATCATGATCCATGTGAATTTTCAACTTGAAATAAGTTTTTCTTGGTTTATTGTCCTCATGTTACAACTTTACCATCCTTAAGAATTAAAAAAAATCCACATCTTCTACAAAAAAACATTATGTCCCTTATCATATAGTTGTAAATTACTCAACAAGTTGGGTTTTAATCCATCAAAAAATAAAGCACTTCTGTATTTAAATATTTCATTTCTAATGATAGTAGATCCAAAGCCTTTAACTCTAAGGGAATCGTCATTTCCAAAATTCATTATCCCTTCTTTGTAATATTTCACATTTTTTAACAATTTCAAATATCTCATCATATATTAAGAACACACATTATCTAATATCTAATACCATTCTACTTTTGTGACTTTGATAGTAGTTTCAATTCCAAGGAGTTCTCTATGATATTTTCTTCCTTCACATTAATATTTTTTTGATTTTTCATGTAAATATTTTAGAGTTATTATCATTAAAATTCATAATTTAGAAATATGTATGGGGTGGTTACATCTTTAATAAATACTTTACAAATGTTTTAATTTATTTTCAATTTTCAAAATGAAATTTTCAAGTTTTTTTCTTTGAGTGGGTTGACTCCCCCTCAAACTCTGCCTCCATCACCTCAAAAATTCATAGTAGTGTTGAATATTTTACACTCACATCTTCACTATATTTCTAAAGCCTCCTCAATACCATCAATATACATATAATGAAAATTTTCCAATGTAACATAAATAATATCCAAAATTGGTTACTTGTATTCCATAATCTTTATGACCATCAAACATGGATCATTATTGTGAACAAAAATATTATTAGTCTCACGATATCTTCTTCTTTAGATTAAAATTCTTCTCAGCCATAATAGAGACTCAATTTATTGTAGTTTTTACTTCAAAATTTTCTTCCTTATAAATTTCATAATTTTTTACTTCAATATTTTTGTATAGATACATGGTTCTCTGGAATTTATTTTTATTATAAATATTTTTATACTTGTTTTTAACCTCAAAGGATGATATTTGTTGATACTAATAAGGATAAAACTTATGAGAACTTTCATAAACTTCTAAAATAGTTTTGGAAGTATAATATTACTTATTCATTTTCAAAAAGATTTTATTGAACAATAGAAAATTATTTCTACTTTACCTTTACCTTTTCATCAATATTGAGGATAGTTTTTTTCTATTAATCAAGTAACTTATTCAAATCATGTATCCCTTTTAACAGGTTATATTTTTCTTCAATAACTAATTCCTAATTATTTTCTAATTTATTTTATTTATTTAACTTCTAGTTATCTTTTTTAGGTTTAAAAATATTTGAGTAACATTATATCAATTATATTTTAAGCAGAAAATACATCATAGTCTCCTATTATTAATCTTTATAGATTCTTCTTTCATCACTGGTTAATTTTTCGTCATTCACTTTTGAAATAATTAACTTCTTAGAATCATCATCATTGGGGTTTTCAGCTTCCACTTCACTATCATTATGTTACTCACACTTGGACCAAAAGTTTATATTTTTATATTTAGATAACTTCTTATTCTTTACTTTTTCTAATTAATTTTATTTTTTTGAATTATTCTTCAAATATATTCTTTACATTTTATCTTTCTTATCACTATCATAATCTTCCATTATCATAGGATAGCTTTTTGAAAAAATTTATAATGGATCTATAATCTAATCACTTCAATGGTAACTATCCTTTATACTTCCTTGTTTTTATTTTCAAATTTCTAAAAAAATACATGTATTCATCAAACCCTTTACTTACTTCATCTTCAGTGTTAGAGTCCTTGACTTCTTCATCAGGAACTTTCATATACATTCATTTCTTAGTTGCCTTGAAATATATTTCTAAATCAACATTTTCCTTTCTATTGACAGTTTTTTTATATTCTCATTTCATTTTGATGATAATACTATGAAATCATCTAGTGAGAGAGTTTTAGGATCTATATATTCTTAGGATGATACCTTAACATCAAATTTATTAGGAATAATTATTATAATATTTTCAAAAATAGTTGAATCTTTCCATTTCTCACTAAAACTTATTATGGTGATTAAATATCATTAACCTTTGTAAATAAGTCACCAAAATATTTACCATCACCCATTTTAAGATCTTTGTTATTCCATATCTAGATCTACGACTTGGATTCCTCCAATTTCATATCTTCTTAATTAATATTTTTTATATTCTACTAGATGCATTTTTCTATTCCAATTCCTTTAACCCTTATAAATATACTTTTATAGGGAGTGAGTGAGAGGAGAGTATAACATTTCTAGATCACACATCATTCTTCAGATTCTTCTTATTTTAAATTATTAAGGGAACACCCTCAACATAAAGATTAAAACAATATGTGGTAGTTTTAATAACTTTATATCCAATAGATAATAGATATTGAATCATTTTATACATCCAAATAATATAAGTATTTACATTGAAGATAATAATCCCCTAAATATTATATGAGTTCTAAAAATCCATGGAAACTTTATTCTTCTTCAAACTTTAGATATCCCAGAGTCAAAATATGAAACCTATAATATAATACAAATTGAAAGGACCGTTAAATATATATGTGATCACTTAGAGTTTTTTAATCATTAATCTACATTTTTATGTTTGTTTTTCTATAAGGACAACCTTTACCTGTGGTTAGTAATAAATTACTCTGTAAGAAAATAATAAACATACTCATGGGAACATAAGTGTTTAAATGATTCATTACTCAATAATAGTAGCTAGTCCTTGTAATGTTTTGGAAATAATATAATACCACACAAACAATAGAAAACAATCCTTTAGTGTTTTATAGTAATAAGTTAATATCCATCACTTGTACAGCACTATATTCCATTGACAATTCTTGTGTTCCTCAAATAGATAATATGATAAAAAAATTCAATAACAAAATGAACATTCACTGACATGCTTCAATAAGTGTTCACTATGGTGATAAAATTATTTACTCCTACATTATTGCATGTTTCTCTTCCTATTATTAAATTTTTTATATAGTATTGAGTTTTAACTTTTTGACTAAAATTCTTTATTTTTACATGTTTTTCTGATACCTTCTATTTATGATATTCTTAGTATGGTTCCTTTGTCTGATTCTCTATTAATATAGAAGCATCTTCATCTGGTCACCTCATTCTGGTACCACTTGATTTGATACTAGTATAGTACAACACTTTCCAAAATCCTTTATATGGGGTCACTATGTTCGGCGCTTCGATAAAAAGATCACCCAATCTCTATAATATAAACCTCAATTCTTCAATAATTCTCCCAAAAGTAATAAATTTTTCATCGTACCTTCTCCTCATTATATAGGCATTGATTCCCTAACAATCAAGGGATGTGATTGAACTTCAAATTCCAAGTTCCCACTCAAACATTGAGTATCCCACTCAAAATATTCTTCAACTTTCCACCTTCAAACTTCCACACAAATATGAGTCGATGATATTCATAGAAACTTCCTTATATCTCAATGTCAATGATCTCTTTAAAACTTCATCAAATATAAGTTAGAATCATGAATTTTCCTATGTTATTATTGGTGCATTTAATGACTATCATTTCATTATAACATTTTATGAATTTATAAAATATTTTATAAATGACCACATAATTTTATCTGCTATATATTTATAAAAACTTCTCTATTTAAAAAACCTCTATCTGTTATAACTTTATAATAACTATTTAATATAATAATGTTATATCTAGAATAACTTTGTAGGAATATTATTTGTTTGGAATTTCTTTTTCTAATAAACTCATGATCATTTATTTGGTAATCTATTTCAGATATTCTTACAACCATTCTTCACTTATAATATTCTATATGATTTATTATTTAAATTTCCTTTCATCTAGTGATTCTATAAAAATTTATCTATTACTTGATATTCATATTTTTCTCCTATATGATGACTTGGTTAGGATACCTCTCTACGAAATTCTCTAACCAATTAACTTTTTATATCTCTTTATTTGATACAACATTATCCACAACATCCATAACACTATTATTTATCTGGACACCATAGATCCACCAAGTTCCACCAACTTCTTTATTTATCCAACATTATCTATAATCATGAATATATTTTTATAAACATGATGTTTTGAAATTTTAAGATAAAAATAGAATGTCCTGATTTAGTATGTTTATAAAAACTCAATCCGATATACTTATGAAATTTTCAAAAAAAAATCCCTCATTTTCTATCTGATCACATATTTATATTAGACCCATATTTATCCACCTAGTATAACTCTATACTAATAATTATTAAGGAATGATTATACTTAGGTAAGTGATTTATATATTGATATAAAAATAAAATACCTTGAAAACGTTGTCTTGTTTAACCACAAAACAATACCTCTTGATCTCAATATAATTTAAGTCAAATCCAAACATATAAGGATATTCCATCAAAATTAATTGCCTTAGGATTAGACCATTTTGTGAAGATGTTTATTTTAATATTTCGTGATCATTTAATAACATGAACTTATACCCAAATAGGTAGTGGAGCCATTTTTTAATACATGGACCACTTAATCCAATTTCAGATCATGTGTTGGATAGTTTCTTTCATGTTCCTAAATTTTTCATGAATCATATGTTATGGAATGTTCTCCCTTTAGGATAATTAAACCTAATAACGATTTATATGTATCATAATAGACCATGTATCCCTCACCTAATTCTAGATGAACTAAAATCGATTTTGAATTAATATTATGCTTGATCTCTTGAAAAGATTGATGATAATCATTGCTCCACTGGAATGGAATACCCTTCACGGATAAGGCCATAATAGGTGAAGCTGGAAATGAGAAATCACAAAAAAAATTGATAATTTTTAATAACTCTAAGAATCTTTCTATATCAAAGACATTATTAGGTGGCTGTCATGAGATAAAATCCCAATTTTATATAGATTGAATAGTGTTTCTTTTTCAGTTATGAAATTTCCAAGGAACATAACTTACATCATATAGTAGTCAAACTTAGAGAACACTATATTAATATGTTTGCCTCATAATATACTCATTATAATTTATAACTTCCTTTCATTTTCAATTCAGTTTTGAGAAAAAAAATTCCATCTACAAACACCACTAAAAATGAGTCTAGATATTTTTTAAAGATATCATTTATAAATTACATGAAGATCGACAGTACATTTATAATATCAAAGGGAAATAATAATTACTTAAAGTTATTATAATAACTTAAAAAAGTTATATTCGGTATATCAACCATCCTAAATGAGATTTATTGGTACTGCAATCATTGATCAATCTTATAAAATCATTTGGATACCATAAATTTATTTAAAAATCATCAATATGAGAAAGTGCATATCTGTTTTTTTATAAAATAATTAATTTTATTATAATTTATTCAATGTTTAAGGGTACCATATTCATTCATTACAAATAAAGCTTGAGTGGAATATGGAGATGTACTTGGTCCAATAAAGTCCTTATTTTTAAATTCTTCCAACTAGACTGCATGTTCCTTCAATTCCATTGGTGACATTATACATAAATGAAGATAAATAGGACTCATTAGGGGTATTAGGTTGAAGGAAAATTACACTTATATTTTAGTTGTTACCCTAAAAGTCTTCTATAAATTCATCAGGTTATCGATCCACTATCTAAGGAAGATCCTTACTTCGTATTTGCCTCAATGGACCCCAAGGTTGTAGTTTCTAAATGATACAAGATAGTTTCAACTACTATCCATAATGGCCCTACTCTCCTATGATTTATGTCTCATTCCCCTATAGACATATAAATATCTCCATCAATGGATGTGAAGTAAACCCACCAAATATAGAAATAAAAACCAAATTTGAATACTAATAACCAGTCCATCCCCAAAATTTGATAAAAAATATACATTTTTAAGAAAATGAATTCCCGTGGAATCTAAATTTCATCAATGGTTATAGAACATGCGGTGAATTTAAATCCCCTACACTCTCTTTTCTTAAGATTTGTCTTGACGATTAGAATATGAGGCATTATTTCCACATGTAATCCCAACTAAGTCATTATAAGATAAGTAATAAAATAAAGAGGGGAATCAGTGTCAACAAGTCTTTTATTAGATAATATTAAGAATAATCACACCTCATACTACTGAGGAACCCAATTATTTATTAACTATAACTTTCTCAGCTCCAAAAAGTTTTTAGTAAAACCATCTAATAGTTTTCCTGACCTCATGCTAAGACTGAGTTGGTTGAGATATTGAGTTGTTCCTGGAATCACTCTAACTATGTCGATGTTGAGGATGAGAACCAATATAAAAATATATTATAGGTGGAGAATTTTATGCTTGATTTAAATTATAATAAACTCCACTATTTTATTTTTGTGGATGCCTAAATAAATACTTATGTTTCCCCATTCGACTGTAGTTATAGAACTACAAAATTGGTGTGGTAAATTCCCTCTTGAATTGATCTAAAGAACCTGTCACACCCTGATCTTGATAATCTTAAATATTTTATTTATTTAATTTATTAATTATTTATATCTTTGTTTTAGAGGTTTGGTTCTCTTAATTTTTTTTAATTTTTTATATTTTTAATCATTTTTTCATGTCACGCATTTTGTGTGCATACTTGTCCAAACTGTGATGAATACATGTAGGTGAGATCTTCATTTTGATAGAATGGTATCACAAGGTTCACGAATAGTTTATAAATACATGTGACCATTAAATGTATGAGACTAGTAGTTCCTAGTAAGGGCCATATGGTGGAGACATGGTTTGGTAAATCATGCACCAAAACAGTGTGACACTCCCAGGTCCTTCCAATTTCTTTTTTCCAAAATTACTCCTAGGTATTTTTAAAATATTTTTTGGCATCCCATTTCCATCATAACCACATGACCCCCCCCCCCCAACTAGGAAATACCTCTTGTGTCACCCACCTTTCTCCAGTCTCCTCTCTTCGCTGATTTCTTCATCTATTTGGTGTGTAGTCATCCAAGGTCAATATTTATTCTCCTATAACATTTACCACTTCTCATTTATTCCCATATCTTGATTCCCTTCTCACTACATCATGTGTGGTATGAATATTATGTTATATTTTTGTCCAATTTTTTATATTTTTTCTTTTAGGATCCATTCTCTTGGCATGTGGCATTCTTTCATGACCTTCCTCTTGCCATCCTTGGGTTATTTTCTTCATCTGTGCTTGTTCTTGGTTATTTTTCCCTATTATCATCTCTTTAATTTTAGAAAATGTGAATTCTTGTTTTTTAAGTTAATATTCTTTATTCCTCATAATTTTATTATGCATGTTTAAAAATTAATATGGATAAAATTTTGTCCCAACTTTTTTTTTCTATAGATTCTTCCTTTGGTTGCCCCCACTTTTGAAAAATACATTCTACCTTTTTATATAAAATAATTTTTGTTGGTTTTTAAAGAGAAATATGGTATTTCAATATCTCATGAGTTATTTATATTTTTTATATGAATTATTTTAAAAGGTTTTAATTGAGTTTAAAATCTTTGTTCCAATTATCCATGCATGTAACTCATGTTTATAATTAATTCATGATAATTTTAATACTTTTACACATATACGTGGATATGTGTAGAGATAAATTATTTCACATGTCTACACAAGGATTTTTGAATATGTGCATTGAGTTGAGTAGTATCTATATATATAAATTCATGTGTTTGTAAGGATAAAAGGGAGATTTAGGAACTCATGTTTTATATCTTAAACATGGATTTTAAATGTTGTTTTCAAAGAATTTATTCTTTAAATGGTATCATTAAAGGTAAATGATACATTAAAATTGTAAAGTCCAATTGGAAATTTATATTTTTTTGTTCTGTTTTACAAAAGGTATCTTAATTAGTGAAATTTACATCACTAATGTTTTGATTGAAAAAGTTTATATATATCGTGGTTATTCTCAAATGATTTTCTTTTTTTTTTGATGTGGTAGTGGATTTATGTTTCATAAGATCTTTTATTTTTAAACAAGTTGGGTGGAATCCTCCCCCCTATTTTCATTAAACCAAATAACCCACTTTTTATCTAGGTAGATGTGAACTCAATACATTGCCTAAAATCATAGGGGCACAAAGGACCAATACATATTTTGAGGGACCTAAACCATAGTTCTATCATATCCCAAAGGCCTATCCCAAAGTCCAATCATGAGGGTCTATCCCACCACTTCTACTTTGTATATTCTATTTGCCTGACCCAATACTTCATATACCTTATTTTGATGCTACCATTATCTAAACCATTGTTCGTGTATTATTTCCTAACCCATAATCCCTCCACCACCAAAAATATGCCTCATGCATCATTTCCAAGCCCATAATACCATGTCTCCATGGTTCACTAGCACCAAATCCTAGCCTCATAAATTGTTCATGCATAAGTTCCACCATCATTCGACATTTCCACAGTTACCATTAAATCGGAGGTTGTCACCTGTGTCAGCTTGATGTTTCCTCGATCTCAATACCACATGCATCTTCATCCATCTACGATGCATCCCACTACCATGGGACGATTTAAGATATTACACACCATCAACCTGTGTTTTCATCTTGCTGATGCTATCACTCCTACAAACTACCACATCAAGAATTTAAATATCACTCCCCAAAATAGAGGATCAGTGGTAAGTGGATGAGAATCAAACCCTGCTATAGTGGATACATAGAAAAATCCTTTGTCAACTAGGTTGGGGATCATGTGATGTGATTTTGTTAACATGTTTTGTTTAAAATTGTAATGGCACTTGGTAACCTCGATCACTTAGGTGAGATGGATAAGAAAAGTGTTATATGAATTATCAAACCTTACTAATACAAAATCATGCTACAAAACTAACTAAACTACTATTATGTGATATAACTAGTTACTATTTTGACTTTTAATTTGACCTCCCCAATGGATCATGCACATGATTAGTTATATATAGTTTTTTCACTAAGATAATGAGGATCCTAGGACCATAGGCCTAATCTTAGTTTTCATAGTGTCATGAACCCACCCAGGTCGACCCTGAACCGGTCTCCCAAGTTGGTCCGCGACATGGCCCGAGGGGCGTTCCCGATCCCCACACGCTGGCAACCACTGTCGGGCATCAAAATTAAATTGTTGGGAACGATTTGGTCCATAAAAGATAAATATATAAACAATAATAAACGGAATAATAATACAGAACACGAGAAGTGCAAAAAGAAAATAAATAGGACACCTCAACATACCACCATGTGACCATACAGGTCACCTCCCAACCAAAAGGTGACCTTTCTCTAACAATGAGCAACTCATATGAGATAAACCTGATAAAAGGAAACATGCAACTCAAATGATAAAGTAGGAGTGATAGTTTAAAGTGCTTAGTAGGGGTGCCAAGAGTAAACCACTGAATCCAAGTCCTCCCTTTCCCAAAACAATCCACTAATGCAAGTTTCAAATACAATTGTAAACAAAATCCAAAATAGAATATACCAATGTAGTGCTAGAGTAAAACGAGTAAGAGTGAATGCTGAAAATAAACTAACACACGGAAATTAAACAAGACCAGTGTTCATAAATTAAACAAGCAATTAAAAAATCTAGTAACGATGGGTGATCCTAAACATCCCTAGAATACCCCTGGACGTACTTGGTTTCGGAAAAACCTACTGACATATGGTGAAGCTCTTAAGTCTATAACCAACTGGCTGCCCAAACTGACCAATCCAGTGGAAAAGTCCACCTGGCCTAACAACAAATCCAGGGGGTACCAACCCGTTTAATCAGGGTTGGTCAGCATCCATCACTTGATCTCTAAAAGACACCCAGGACCCCATGGTGGTTACAATATTACTGTGTAAGTAGGAGACTCTTGCACGCGTGACTCCTCTCACCGCACTTGCCTACCCCAAACATGGACACTCCATAAGATAACCCATAAGGGATATCCCCCCTATAGAGGTGTCGCAGTGTCTATATACATATATATATATATATATATATATATATAACATATCATCAAAGGTGCCAACCGGGCCTTTATGCCATGAAATTATTAAAACCATTTGATATCTTTTTCAAAATACTAAATTTGTTATATGGGCATACAGTAATAAAAATGTCTTCATTTCAAAGATTCAATGAAAAAAATACATTAAACTTGAAAGTGCCAAACGGGCCATCACAACACACCCATGTCGAAATAATTATTCTAAAAAAAATTAAAGTTACAACCAGGAACACTCAATTTACAAACACAAACCATTCTAAATGTTAACACAACTCCACCAATAAATTGGAAGATCGAAACGGGCCTTTAAACTTTCATGTCTAGAAACACTAACCAAAACATTACACAATAAAAAATTTATATTTTCACAAGACAAACTGTCACACCCTTCACATCACACTTCAAACCTTTCATAAAATTCACACAAAGTACCAAATCTTACATAAGAAACAAAAACCATTTAGAAAACAAATTTTCGGAGGAAAAACTAGTTTAAAGGTGTCATTGTCACTTGAAGGAACTTCCATGAATGCACCTAGTGCACACATGGATGTTCCAATATCCATTGTCACACTGTCATTTCAAGAAAACAACCAACACTATTCCCACAAAACTACCACTTTGAAACTAAAAACCACCTGCTCACTTTATTTGAAAATAACTCACACAACCACATTAAAAACCAAAGAGCCCATTTTTATTTTAACACCTTAACATAATTAGAATTTTATAATAATACCAAAATTTTAAACCAAACAAAGTTTGAAAATAACCAATGCTGACACACTACATAATCAAGGAAAAACATTTCATAAAAACCCTCAATTACAATTTGAAAACTATAATATTTTATCTCACGTGTCAAGTGAATATAAACATTATCATAATCAAATATTCACCTTCAAAGTATTATTTTTTATCAAATTTTATTAACATAAAAAGAAACGCCTCAACAAAATAGCCATAAACAATATCAAAATAGGACTTGGTACATAATCAAATAATTGCTGACTAGAACTAGGAATTGACTCAAAACATGATTTTGACTAATTATAAAAATTTAAAAGCACTATATTAGGAAAATTATGAATATATTAAAGCTGTTAATCACATAAAAATATATTATCGAAACACCCAAACATCAATTAGACTGCGGAAAGGAAAATCATGTAATTACTTACCTCAACTCAAGAGCAGACGCGATGGAACCACAACAGAAGTATAACAATACCTCACGGACTAACCACGCCTACTGAACAACGATAAAAACACACAATCCGCGACAGTATTAGGATTTATCTAAATTAAATAAAAACACCAACATATAATGAAGAGAAAATTAATAAATAAAAAAATAAAAAAATAAAAAAATAATGAACAAATAAATAAATAAATAAAAAAATAAATAAATAAATAAATAAATAAATAAAGAAGAAAAATACAGGATGAGGGGCAGTTACCGGAAAAGAGGGTCGTGGCCATGCCAGAGTAGGGAAGAGGCGCCGCGCAGGGGTTTGGTTGCACTGCTGGTCAAAACAAGGAGGGCAGGGTGGTTGAGTTTCTGGGGACGGCTTGGCCAGGGTGTGGGACACCAGAACCAGCCTGGACAGAGCTGGGGAAAGGGTGAGGCTGGCCGGATGGAGCAAGCCAAATGAAAGGGGATGATCTAGGGGTGAGGTGGGTTGTCGGCGGGAGTAGGAGGGGGAGGGTGGGGAGGCTGGTCGGAGGTCCTGCAAGGGGGTTATTGGTCGCTTCGGGAAGAAGTTAGGAGGGTGAGGGGTCTTGGGTGAGGCAAGGGGTGGTGCGGCGCTGTTGTGAGGTCAAAAGTCCAGAGCGGCGAGGGTCTTGTGGATGAGACCAGTGTTACAGCGAAAGTGGAGGGATGGCAGCGTGAGGCTAGTGGCAAGACCTGCTGCGGGAGAGAGGTGGAGGCTTGGGTGAGGTCGGAGAGGGAGGGAAGCACTGGAGGCGAGAGGCGGGGTGTGTGGTGAGAGGGCCAGAGGTGGCGGGTTGAGGGCGTGGGAGCAAAGTCCGGGGATGGGGAATGTAAATCCAAACCAGGGAAGGAGAGGGGTTCCACACAGTGGATGGGGGAAAAACATGGGGTGACTGGGTAGCTAGGGTTTTCCGGGTTTTTTTTCATTTTATTAGATTAATAATATTATTATTACAACAATTATAATATTAATAATAATAATAATAATAAAACTAGTAATAGATAACTAATAGTTTCAATAATGATAATAATAATAATAAATAAAGATAAAAAAATAAAAATAAAAATAACAATAATAAAGATAATATTAATAAAAGTTATAATAACAAAAATAATAACAATAATAAAAATAATAACAATAATAATGCCACACTAATAATAATATTATTAATTAAATAATAATATTATTATTATTACACTTTAAACATTTAACTCACTTTATTTAAATAAATATTTATTTATTTTAATCATTGGGAGTTTTCACGACATCCAGGCTGACTGCGCAGTTATCTCCCACAGTGCGGTGATCGTACACGGTTCTAAAACCTAGTAAAAGTATTAAACAACAAAAAAATAATTCGTCACCTAGCCCAGACTTGGTGCAAGAAATTGGATCCAATAATTAATAAAATAAAAATTAATTTAAAAAGACAAATGTGGCAATTCTCCCCAGCACATACACTTTCTACCCCCAGAAAGTCACCCATCCAAACAATGGATAGAGCAAGAATCCATGCCTGAATGAAACTGAAAGGAACCACACCACAAGAGAATGGGAGAACACAAGAGGGTTCTCCCCACCAAAAGAATTCAACTAGTGAGAAAATTTAACACCTAAACATACCACCTCGGGAGGGGGGCCGACGCGGAAACTCCCAACTGATCCAAACTAACTTTTATAGCATGAACGGATAAAGCCTCTGAGAAGAATTTTATATTAGTAGTACACCTGAGCATAACTACAATCCTTAACTCCTTCACAGGCACTTACACATCCAAATAAACATTTCTAGACCAAGATCAACCCAAACATAGGCCGGACAACTTTTAAGAAAAATGCACGATTCAGAAAATCATAATCAGACAAACAAAGTTGTTCGATTACAACATAACATTTCTACTATAACTCTATGATGAAACAATGAACTTACAACAACATAAAAACTTTAACAGTACAAAAAAAATTAAAATGAAAAGACTTTAAATGTTCTACTACCAACATGGAACACAAGACCCGGACCAAGGCTTCACACCCCTGGAAACTCATGACTGAGCGTGAGCTTCACCCCAAGGCTTGTGGTTGGGGCTCTGATGGCTAAAGTATCTCCTGCCTCATAGTCAGGCACTGAAATTCCTCTGGTCACAGTGTCTTCTTTAGGCGACGCTTCCTACAAAACTTCTATACATGTCCCAGGCACTCGCAACGATGACACGTCTTTAGAGGGATGGGACATGATGGCTTCACATGCCCAAACCAGCCACACTGGTGAAACACCACTGAAAGGTCCAATGAACTAGAAGCCAAAATCACTATAGATAACTCTTTTGAAACAGGTTCCTCTGGCACATCCTAACTGCCAAATGGGGAACCACCATGAGTAACTGGATATGATGGATTACCATGCCCCTACGCTCCGAAGACCAGTTCAGCTAAGAACGCATCATCCACCAACTTCCCGAAATGATGATCTTTAGAAAGGAGGACCCACTCTTTGATCTCTAGGAAAAGACCCCCAATGAATAGAGAATTCTTCATCAAATACTATGATGCTACCTATGGAGAAAAGGACACAATCTCTTTGAAATGGTCAACATATTCCTTCACCGTCCGTTGGCCTTGTGGAATACACATGAGCTCTTCCTTTTTCTTTGTTTTCACCTATTTAGGTATAAACCATCAGATGAAGACGGATATAAATATATCCCATTTAATCTCAACTTGTAGTGGTGGTGGGGTGATCAACTCCAATTCGTCTAGAGCTAGACCTTCAAAAAACCCCAACATAATATGAACTCTGATAGCTTCAGGAGTTCCCAATACCCTGAAGACATGCTCGACCCCTTCAATCCATTCTGCTGCTTCTAACGGACCTTGATCACCATGAAGGATAGGCAATGTCCAAGAAGGACCAAAAACCGGGCATGACTTATCATAAACCGTGGAGACCTTCACTACCACAAAATTGGGCAAGGTCAGTGACACCCTTTATCAGCGGTAACGAAAAAGCGCTGATAAAGGTACCCCCTTTAACTGCTCTTTTTTTAGCGTTGTTAAAGGGTACCCCTTTATCAGTGCTTTTTTTAGTAGCGCTGATAAAGGGGGGATTTATCGGCGCTTTTTTTAAAAGCGCTGATAAATGGTCTACTTCCAAGAAAAATTATTAAAAAAAATATTAATATTTAAATATATAGATATAGTTATATTGATACAAATATAATATATATTTTTTAAATATATTTTTAAATATATTTTAGATAAGTATGAATATACAGTTACACTTAATATATAGGATATTTAGTAAAAATGGCTTATAATAAAATTAAAAAAAATAATTTGCTATTTATTAGGGATTAATAGTCATTTAATACCAATTCTAAGACTAAAAAATTAAAAAAAAAATTAAAAAAAGATCCAAAATATGTTGAAAACGCCACTCAAACTTCAAACGGCCATAAATTTTGATCCAGGTGTCCGTTTGAGCTCTACCACAGATCAAATCAAATCTTGTGATGAGATCTACACCACTCTGACTGGGGGGACCCGGGTAAAGGTTTGTTTCAAGGAAAAAAAGTCCCAAAAGGCCTCCAAAACTGAGTTTTTAGTCGGGGTACCCCGATTTTTTATCATTTTCTGGATTTTCAGCCTCGTTTAAGGGGGTATTATTGCCTTTTTTGGTGGAGAATGAATTTATTCCAAGCTATTACATTCATATTGATATTATGTCTTTGAAATTTTTGTTGTTTTTTTATAATGCACAACTATTTATAATCAAATATATAACTATATGTACATATTTTTTATATATTCACACCTAAAAATTTAACTATAAATATAAATAATAAAATATATTTACATATAAAATATGTTAGCTTTATCTAAATAATAACTAATATCCATTTTATTTAAAATACAAATATATGAATATTTATGTACCTATATATTAATCTAAATTTATATATATATATATTAATATTACTACATATATATATTGGTATAACTATAAATATATATATTAATATCACTATAAATATATATATATTAATATAACTATATATTTATATTAATATAACTAGATATATATATTTATAAATAAATAGATATTTCACTAATAGGAGAAAAAATCAATATAGGGGAGTGGAAAAGGCTTCAAGCGCGTAGGGGGAGGTCTCTAGATCAAATCCGGGTGGAGGTAGGGACGTGCGTGCATGGGTGAATCTGGGACTAGCACTGATAAATGGTGGAGGGGTGCAAGCAGGCATTGGAGGGGGCGGAAAATAACTTCAAAAGGGGGGATCAAGCACTATAAAATCCCCCCAGATTGGAAGGATTTTTTTAATTTTTTTTATTCTTTATTTTTTTAGCTTTTATCAGCACTAAAAAGAAAGTGCTGATAAAGGACCATTTTATTAGAACTTTGTTTTAGGGCTGATAAAAGACACCTTTTATCAGTGCTTTTTTTGAGGGCTGATAAAAGGGGTCTTTATCAGCGCTTTTTGGAGCACTGATAAAGCGGACCTCCCCATTATCTTTGCCGACATTAATAGAGCTTTTCTAGCATTGTTAAAGGACATTTTTAGCGCTGATAAAAGCCATATTTGTAGTAGTGATTCCTGGGTGACATTTTCTGAACAACATATAAAACACAAAACCAAAACCAATATCAAGATGAAGCAACATCAAAGAAAGCACCTTCATCCAAAACAACCAGCTCAAAAGAAACAAGCAAAAACAAACACATCTCAAAAATTCCTCTTTCAAAATCCCCTTTCCATTTTAAATTTCAAAACCATCTTCCTTAAAAGACACTTTCCAAATACCAAGTACACTTTTCAAACCAAATTCAATTTCAAAAAATCATTTTCACTTTTATTTAAATCACTTTAGAAAAACAAGGTCAAGCCTTTAATTCCAAGTGCACTTCCCAATAATCCCATGAACCGTTGCACATGTCTTCATCAACTTTCATCCATATGCACCAACACACACATCTCATGTATTCCCTCACATGTGAAAACGTTCATAACGAGTACCCAAGGTTGCACCCGAACCATATCTCTACCAGTTCCAAGTAACTACCGGTTTTGTAAACCAAGAACTTTCAGTTTTAAAAATCTATTTCACAAATTTAAAGTCATTTAAAATAAATCATTATCATTTCAAAAACCATTTTTTATTTTCAAAAGTGCACTTACATCCATAAGAACTAATACAACACACAACTTGCATCAAATCACCGAAGGGACGGACTAGTACTCATGCTTAACCTAGAAACATGGTAGTGGGACATTCCCTAAGTAAGTGTCACGACTTGGAGGAACTTAAACCATGTACGCTGACTCCACATGGGTCACTACTCCATGTAAAATCACAATGTAACATTGGTTTGCGTCTGTTGTCATCCCTCAATCCATAAAAATAAGAATGAGACAAGAACTCAATTTCTGGACTACCCCTAGTGACTCGAGGTTCGGAATGCGCAAGGGTTCATGATGTCCTTCCCATACCTACCTCTCGAGTCCTAAAAATCCTAATCTCCATCTACCAGACACCCCAAATAACAAGAACATCCCTCTAATACCATTTTTTCATGAACCAACCAGGGATGACCCTGATCCAGTCTCCCGATTCGGTCCGCGACATGGCCTGAGGGGCGTTCCTGATCCCCACATGCTGGAAACCAGTGCCAAGCATCAAAATTAAATCGCTGGGAATGATTTGGACCATAAAAGATAAATAGATAAAAAAGAATAAACGGAATAATAAAATGGAAGTTGAGAAGCGTAACAAGAAAATAAACAAAACACCTCAAGATACCTCCATGTGACCATCCAGGTCACCTCCCAACCAAAAGCTAACCTTGCTCCAACAATGAGCAACTCAACTGAGAGAAACCAGATCAAAGGAAACCTAACACTGAAATGATAAAGTAGGCATGAGCATTTAAAATTCTTAGAAGGGGTACCAAGAGTAAACCACTGAATCCAAGTCCTACCTTTCTCAAAACAATCTATTAATGCATGTTTGAAATACAATTGTAAAAGTAGGGTTTTCACATTTGAAAATAAGCAACACGTTTTTCCCATTTAAAAAAACCAACACACGCTACATGCCATTTTCCAAAATCATTTTTCATTTTATAAACAAAATCCAAAACAAAATATACCAATGTTGTGCTAGAGTAAAATGAGTAAGATTGAAAGCTGAAAATAAACTAACGCATGGAAAGTAAACAAGACCAGTGCATAAAAAGTAAACAAGCAATGAAAATAATCCAGTAACCATGGGTGATCCTAAACATCCCTAGAAGACCCCTAGACATACTCGGTTTCAGAACCACCTTTCGGCGTATGGTGAAGCTACTTATTCTATAAACAACTAGCCTCTCTAACTAACCAATCCAGTGACAAAGCCCACCAGGCCTAACAGAAAATCTAAGGGGTACCAACCCATCTAATCGGGGTTTGTGAGAAACTGTCACTCAATCTCTACAAGACTCCCAGGACCCCCTGGTGGTAACAATAATACTATTTATGTAGGAGGCCTTGGCACACGTGACTCATCTCACCTCACTTTCCTACCCCAAACACGGACACTCCATATGATAACCCTTAAGGGATATCCCCCCTATAGAGGTGCCCCAGGGTATATATACATATATATATATATATAACATATCATCAAAGGTTCCAACTAAGCATTCATGCCATGAAATCATTAAAACCATTTGATACCTTTTTCAAGATACTAAAGTTGTTTAATGGGAATACAGTAATCAAAACGTCGTCATTTCAAATAGTCAACACAAACATTACATTAAAGCTGAAAGTGCCAAATGGGCCATCATGACACACACATGTCGAAATCATTATTCAAAAAACATTTAAATTTCCAACTAGGCACACACAATTTCTAAACACAATCCATTCTAAAATTTAACACAACTCCACCCATAAATTGGAAAATTCAAATGGGCCATTAAGTTTTCGTGTCCAAAAACACTACCCAAAACATTACACAATACAACTTTTATATTTTCTCAATAAAAACTGGCACACCCTTGAGATCACACTTCAGTGCTTTCACAAAATCCACACAAAGAACCGAATATTTCTTAGGAAATAAAAAACATTTAGAAAACCAAGGTTTTAAGGAAACACTAGTTTAAAGGTGTCATTGTCACTTGAAGGCACGTCCATGGGTGCACTGAGTGTACCCATGGATGTACCAACATCCAATGGCACACCTGCGTTTCAAGAAAATAACCAACACTATTCCCACAAAACTACCACTTTGAAACTAAAAACCAATAGGTCTGTTTATTTGAAAAGAACTCACACAGCCACATTAAAAACCAAAGAGCCCCCTTTTTATTTTAACACATTAACACAATTAGCATGTTATACCAATACGAAAATTGTAAACCAAACCAAGTCTACAAATAACCAATGTCGATACACAACATAATCAAGGCTAAACATTTCATAAAAACCCTCAACTCCACTTTGAAAACTATAGTATTTTATCACATGCGTCAAGTGCACGTAAACATTATCATAATCAAATATTCACCTTAAAAGTGTTATTTTTTTTCTTATCAAACTGTATTAACATAAAAATAAATTCCACAAAAAAATAGCCATAAAAAATATCAAAACAGGACTTGGCACATAATCAAATAACTGTTGACTCGAACCAGGAATTAACTCAAAACATGCTTTTGACTAATTATAAAAATTTAAAAACACTATAGTAGGAAAATTATGAATATGTCAAAGCTGCGAATCACAAAAAAATAATATTATCAAAACACCAAAGCATCAATTAGACTGCGGAAAGGAAAATCATGGAATTAGCTACCTCAACCCGAGAGCAGAGCGACGAAACCTCAACGGAATTATAACAATCCCTCAGGGACTAACCGCACCCGCTGAACAATGATAAAAACACACAATCCATAACAGTGTTAGGATTTATCTAAATTAAAAAAAACACCAAAATATAATGAAGAGAAAATAAATAAATAAATAAATAAATAAATAAAATAATAAAAAAACAAATAAATAATTAAGTTAATAAAAAATATCGGATGAGGGGACGGTTACCAAAAATGAGGGATGTGACCATTCCATATAAGGGTAGAGGCACCGCATAGGGGTTAGGTCGCGCTGCTAGTCGAAACAAGGAGGGCAGGGTGGTCGGGTCGCCGGGGACGGCTTGGCCAGGGTGCAGGACACCAAAAATGCCCTGGCCGGAGCTGGGGAAAGGTTGAGGCTGGCTGGATGGAGTAGGCCAGATGAAAGGGGTTGAGCCATAGGGTGAGGTGGGTTTTCGGCTGGAGTAGGAGAGGGAGTGCGAGGAGGCTGGCTGGAGGTTCTACGAGGGGGGTTACTGGTCGCTTTAGGAAGGAGTTAGGAGGGTGAGGGGTCTCGGGCGAGGTGAGGGGTGGTGTGGCGCTGCTGTGAGGTAAGAAGTATGGAGCGACAAGGGGCTTGTGGGAGAGACCGGTGCTGGGGTGAACGCGGAGGGCTAGCCATGTGAGGCAGGCGGTAGTACCTGCTGTGGGAGAGAGGCGGAGGCTTGGGTGAGGTAGGAGAGGGAGGGGAGCACTGGAGGCAAGAGGTGGGGTGTGTGGTGAGAGGGCCATAGGTGGTGAGTTGAGGGCGAGCGAGAAAAGTATGGGGCCGGGGTGTGAAACATGGAACAAAGGAAGGAGAGGGGTGTTGCATAGTGGGTGGGGGGAAATGGGGGGGTGACCGAGTAGCTAGGGTTTTCTGTTTTTTTCCATTTTATTAGATTAATATTATTATTATTACAACAACAACAACAACAATAATAATAATAATAATAATAATAATAAAACCAGTAATAGATAACTAATAGTTTCATTAATGATAATAAAAATAACAAAGATAAAAATAATAATAATAAAAATAACAATAATAAAGATAATATTAATAAAATTTGTAATAACAAAATTAATAATAATAATAATAATAATAATAAAAATAATAATAATAATAATAAGGCCACAATAATGATATTATTATTAATTACATAATAATATTATTATTATTACACTTTAAACATTTAACTCACTTTATTTAAATAAATCTTTATTTATTTTAATCGTTGGGCATTTTTACGACACCAGGGCTGACTGTGTAGCTATCGCCCACCATACGGTGATTGCGCATGATTCTGAAACCCAATAAAAGTATTAAATGACAAAAAATTTAATTCGGGACCTAGCCCGGACTTAGCACAAGAACATGGAGCCAAGAATTAATAAAATAAAAATTAATTTAAAAAGACGTATGTGACACATAGGGTTTCCCAAAGTTCTTAATATGAGTTAATTTTGAATCATTCTTTGTCTATTTAAATTATCAAAAGAAGGTTTTCTTTAAAAAAATATTTTATCTCACATTTTAATTTTTATCAATGTTCTTTTTTTATTTAAAAGTTTAAATTCTTTATTAAATATATTTAATAAATTCTGATGATGTGCTATTTGTATCAAATGTAATAAAAATGAAAAAAAAATATTTTCATTTTCATTTTCAAACTAGAAGGATAATGGTTTTTAATTAAGGGTATGCATGTGATAAGGAGGGTGGTGGATTACTACACATTTTTTTAATCATGACTATATATATCATTTCATTTTTAGGTCTAGTCCGTATTTTTCATTATAGGGTTTGATGTTTCACTTTTAGATGAAGCATGACTATGGGTCACAAGGGATAGTTCGATAAGGTATATTGGTTCTTTGTTTTTCATTTTAGTTTCTTTTATCACATTTTCTATATAGGCTGTTTACTAATTTTCATGGATGGGGGGTAGTGATATCTACCAGTGGATGAATAAAAGGCATATAGTGGTGGTTTTTTGTTTTTATGTGCATTGTAGGGGAGGGAGAATGGGGGTGAGGGGAGTGTTTGTTTCCTTTATTTTCAATTTTTTTCTTTTATGTACTTCTTTATAGTTTATTTCTTTGTATATATTTTGGAATAGATTTCCAATATATGGATGAGTTATGCTTGTTTTTATTTAGTTTTCTACAACTAATTTTACATTTATTTTAGGGAGAAATCCTTCCCAAGTGGTGCTTCACTGATGACCAAGAACTTTTTCTAGCCTGTGGGGTTGGGAATGCCTTCTGGGACTTGTCCTAGGCCATCTGGGGAATCCAAAAAAGGGAAAGATCATGGTGGTTCATGAAAAAATTGTGTAAAAGAACTAAGTTCTTAAGTAGACCTAGGTTCTTATATAATCCCTGTTATTTGGGATCTCTAGCATATGGGATAAGGGATTTTATTATATTGGTAGTTTGGTCATGGGTTATATTTTAATCACCACCACTCATGGAAACCCTTATGTTACCCTAGGATATCATGATTTGAGTTTTTAATTTCAGCCTTATTGTGATTCTTTTGATGGATTTAAATTTCTAACTGATGTTAATATGACTTATTTGGTTTTTTTATGAGTTTATTTGAGATATTTTTCATATTTATTAGGACAAGGGAGTGTAGAAAAAGGAACCTATTTCTTTTATGTCCTAAAAACTATCTTTAGACCATGAAAATAGTTTTATGAAAATCTCTATGTTAGTTTCTTGGTTGGCCCACTCTCCGTCAAACCATGTGGTCCAAAAATGTGAAACCACTAACCACTTCATAATTTTATTTTAGTTTCTTTTAGATTTGTAATTATTCTAAGTATCATGATAATATGTTTTTGATTTGATATCAATGTGGATTTAAAATGGAATTTGGTTTTAAATGGTAAATGTGGGTTTTGAAATGATCAATGAGGGTTTTCTTTAAAATAAAATAAAATGAACTTCATGTTTAAAGAAACATGAGGTATTATAAAAAGTAAATGAAATGGTTTGAAGTGATTTGAAATGGAATGTTTTTAAAAAATGAAATTTTAATTTAAAGGTAAATTTTAGAAATTGGATAAATAAGATATTTTGAAAAATAAATGCAATGGATTTTATATTTTAAATCCTATGAAATGATTTCAGAAAAGGTAAATTAATGATTTTAAATAATGTTTTTAAATTGGAATTTAATGTTTACAATACTTTAAGTATAGGGTTTTGAAGTTGTTTTAATTGGAACCAATGGTTTGAAATTGTAAATTATGGATCAAAACAGTTTTTTAATAAGTTTTAATGGTCTTGAAATTCAAATGTGAGGTTTTAAAAATGATTTTAATAGATGACTTGATTTTTTTGTTTTTGGTTTTTGATTTATTTGGAATGTTGTTCTGATTTAGTATCTTGAGTTTTCGTTTGTAAATATGAATTATTATCCTTCTAGTTTTTTAAATTGGATTTCTATTATGTAATGGGGTGTGGAGAGAAAATGTTTTAGAAATAAAAATTGATTTTTATAAAAAAATACTTATTTTAAATTTGGAATTATAGTTTTCTAAAAGATAGTTTTGAATTCATATTATCATAATTAGTTTGGTACTATTTTTGGATTTTTGTTTTCGGTTGTTTGAATATTCCTACCAAAAAAGTCTCAAGTTCTGTAAGTCCTTGGATATTTTCTATTTTAGATTCTTGAATAATTGATTGATTAAGGTATTCCTTGATTGAGTTTATTTTTTAGGTCCCTCCTTGATCGATCATGTGTCTTGTGATACTTATTCCTTATTTCATGTATTTTTCAATGGGAACATACTTCTTGAGAATATTAAGTGACAAATATTACAGTGGGATTTTAATCTGATTGAATTTATATGGTAAACCCTCATGTTTTGTTTCAGGATACTAAGATAGGAATTACATCAGTTGATCTTATGAACCAAATGGTATTGGATTGACTGTTATTGGGGAATCTATGTTTATTGATATGGTTTTAAGGTTATAGGATACCCTCCCTTTTTTCTAGACCCAATTTTGGAACCCATGTCATTTTGATGAGGTGTGTTAATAAATTACGTCTATTTCCTTTATAAATATTTGATAAAATAAGGGTGATGATACCATTAGTGGCCTTCATTTTTTGGAATCATCAAAGTGTTCTTTAGTTCATTCTATTCATTAGGAGTGGTTTGATGAAATTTTTTGGGTATTATCTTTCTTTACATCTTCCTTTATTTTCCACTTTCTTTATCTATTTTACTCCTTTACTATTTCTAATTTTAATCCTAGGGCTAATAATTTGGATAATTATTAATTTTTTCTATGGGGTTTTAGATGATATTTGATCATAAGTTCTACTTGAATATTTTTTAGTTGTAAATTTGAGTCCATGTTTTGTAAATATTATCATGTATTTTCAATTCCTTGTTCATCCATCATTCCAGTGAAACCCTTAAATATCTGAGAGATCTATTGTGGATATTCATCCTTTATCCTTTGACTGGAGTGATTGGATGTGAAATGTAAATTTATATATGTTTTAATATTCTTAGTTATTTTAGGAGGTCTAGTGGTTTCAAGTTAGTTGTTTTGGTGGTTGAGTTTTCTGGTTTATGTTCCATTAGTGTTTCATCTTTCATGAGTCTGGTGGATTTTTGGGGGAGCAAAGGGTCATGGTGGGGAGAATTTTCAAACCCCAAATAGGATATTCTTAATTATATTTTTTTTTATTTATTTATTTATATTTTGTTTTCTGATGTTTGGGTCTCTTAACTTAAATTTTTTTGATTTTTTAAATCATTTTTACATGTTGTGTAGTTTGGATACACGATTAGCCAAACTATATAGATGTTGAGTGGGTGATTCTATCATTTTGATAGAATAATCTTACATAGTTGGCACATGGTTCCTCAAACTTTGTGACAAACCCATACATGCACATAGTTCTTTTCATTAAGGGGTGAACGATTGGTGCATTGTTTGGTAAACCATGTGCCAAAATTTTGCGACACTCCCATGTTAAATTTTTTTCCAAAATTTACACTAAGTGTTTTTAACCCCTTTTTGGGATCCCCTTTCCCTCATAAATACAAGGAACCCCCCCCCCCCCCACCACCCCTATCTAGGGAATTCTTCTTACATGACCCCCTTGGTATGGCTTCCTCTCTTTGTTGATTTATTCCACCAATTTATTATACAATAGACCTAAGTTAGTGTTCATTATATTTTGGATTATTATTCTTCTCATTTTTTCGATCTCTTAATTATCCTCTTTCTGCATCATGTGTAGGTAAAACCCTATGGTATAGGTATGGCTAATTTTTGATGTTTTTCTGGTGGGTTCCATTTCTAGGTCATTTGGATTACTTTAAATATCTTCCTCTTTCCATTCTTGGGAGATTTTCATTATCTATACTTGTTCTCAGTTGGTTTTCCCCATGCTCATCTCTTTAATATTATAACATTTGAATGCTATAATTTTATGTTAATATTCTTAATGTTTAATGATTTTATTATGGATTTTTATAAATTTATAAGGATAAAATTGTGTTTCAAATTGTTTTTTCCATAGATTTATCCTTTATTTGCCTCTAATTTTAAAAAATATGGTCTATTTTTTCTCATAAAAGTATTATTATTGGTTTTTAATGTGAAATATTGTATTTTAATATCTCATGAGTTATTTATAATTTTTATATAAATCACTAAAATATGGTTTAATTTATTCTATAATATTTGTTTAAATTTTCAATACTTGTAACTCATGTTTAAAATTAATTCATGATACTTTTAATATTAACACTAATTTGTGTAGATATGTATATAGATACATTATTTCACATATTCACATAAGGATGTGTGATAATGTTCATTGAGATGAGTGGTATCTATATATATAAATGTATGTGTGTTCGAGGATAAAATAGATATTTGGGAACTCAAGTTTGGTATATAAAACATGTATTTTAAATGTTACTTTATAAAAAAGGATTATTCAAATGGTATATTGAAAGTTAAATAGTATTTTAAAATTTTAAAGGGTAGTTATAATGTTACGTTATTATTTTTATGTTTTAAAAAGGGTATCTTAATTAATGAAGGTTATGTCACTAATTTGTTTAATGAAAAAGTGTACATGTATCATGGTTATTCTCAAATGGTTTCCTTGGTTTTTATCTACAAGTAGTTTTTAGTGGCGTAATTTCTTTTTGAAACATAGATTTTTTGAAATGGTAATGGAACATGGGAACCTTAGGTACTTATGTGGGATGGATAAGAAATGCATGCTATGAATTTTCATGACCTACCTATCTCGAATCATGTTAAAACACTAAAAAAATACTATTATGTGATATGGTTCGTTACTATTGGGACTTTTTCATTGACCCACCCAATGGATCATGAATTAGAATAGTTATGTATGGTTTGATTACCTATAGTAAATAGGGTTGAGTATGACAAGCCTAACCTTAGTTTCCTTGATTTTTCCAATGTTTCTTGGTATGTCTTACTTTTGACTCTTTTTTTGTCTATCTAAATTATCAAAATCATGTTTTATTTAAAAATATGTTTCAACTATCATGTTAGAGTTTATTATTTCTATTCATGTATCTTTAAAATTTTAATGGGTTTTTAAAAGATATTTAATAAATTTTGATAATGTGTTATTTTTAAAATTTAATTAATAATGAAAAAAATATTTCTTTTTATTTAAAATCTAGCATGATAAAGGGTCTTTAATTAAATGGTAAGTATATGGAATGTAGGGTAGTGGTCTACTTGTAATCCTTATACTCATTCATATATATATATATATATATATATTCTATTTTAGGTCAAATCATATTTTCTCATAGAGTGTCTGATGTTTCAATTTTAAATGGAGTGTGATCATGGGTCAGAGGAGATAGTTTGACTAGGTATGTTAGTTTTTTATTTATTTTTAGTTTAATTTATCACATTATGTTCATATGACTTTTCTGATTTCAATAGACTAAGGGTAGTGATATCCACTAGTATCCAAAGCAAAGACATTTGTTGGTAGCTTCTTGTGTTTCTATACATTGCAGTAGAGGGATATTGGTGGTCAATAGAGTGTTTGTTTTCTTTCATTTCAGATTTGATTACTTAATCTTATTTAATGTTTTATAGTTTATTTATATTTATCTATTTTGGAATGGATTTTTGATATATAGATGTGTTATGTATAATTTTTTTAGTTTTATACTGATGATTTTACCCTATTTTTAGGGTGAAATAATTCTCAAGTATTGCTTCTTTAATGCCTAGAAACATGTGCCCTCATATAGGGATCTAGAAATCCCTTCAATATTTTTTTCATGATGGATTAGGCATCCAATAGTGGGAAGGGTTAAGGTGGTTCATGACATAACTACATCAGAAGCAACCTTGTTGGTTGGTACTTCATAGTGGAATAGAAATCAGCCCGGAATATTGGTTATCAGGTGATTTGTTTCCATATGAGTATCTATCTCTCCTACACTATTTACATGTCTATATTTTTCACCTATGCCTAGATATACAAAGGGTTCACACCATTAGGGTTCCCAATAATTTCCTTTTCAATCACCATCATCTTATTTACCATGTGTGTGTAATTTTCAATGTATAACATCACTACTCTAGAGGGAATGTCTAGTCATAAGCCTATAACATCCCCAAAAAAGTGAGACTTCAAAGAATAAAGGTATCTACCCATGTCAGTAAGATTCACCTCTATTTTTAGGAGCCTACCTGATTATAACTCCTCAGTTCATAAAGATTGTCCTAGAGACTGTCAGGATGGATAACCTCTTAGGAACTTCTTGGGGTGTGTGTGAGTGAGGATAAAGAAAACTAAAAGAACATGTGTTAACCTATTGGAATAGTCATTATTTTGATAAATGAACCTATTTTCTAGTAGAATTTGGTGTGTGTGGAAGGAAACTAAGGTATTATTGGATACCCTTGGGGTTAGGTGACATGGTTCATGGACCAAGGAGGTCGGTTCATAACAAAAGGTATCAAAGGTAATACCTAGTCGGAAGTGTGGTAACACATTCTAGGTTTTAGGTGTGGTTTCCACAATAAGAGAATTGTGCTTTAAAGGGGGAGACTATAACATCCCTATAAGAGTGAGAATTAAAAGAATAAATGTCACCACCCATGTCAACAAGGTGAATCTTTCTTTTTTAGAGCCTGTCATATTAGAAATTCATATTTAAGCATGATTGGATAAAAGTATTTTCATTATGGGTGACCTCCTTTGACGTTTTACAAGTTTTGTATGAGTGATCACAAACCACAATGAAAGAACATGTGTTTTCATGTTGGTATAGTTGTTAGAATGATAAGTGACCTAGGTGGGTAATAGAATTTGGTGTGCGCAGAAGTACAACAATGTATAAAAAATAGAACCTTAGGGTCAAGTAAAAAGGTTCAAGTCCTAAGGAGATCAATTCATTACAATGAATGTAAACACATGAACTTTTATAAATTAAATTCTCTTTTTAATGAATAAATTCCTTATCAACTAATTTAGTTATATACGAAACATGCACTTAATTTTATTATTTTAGGCTATTATAAGTTATATCCTTTAAAATTCCATTATGTTTCATAACCATTGATAATATATTTTTTCTATAGTTAAAATTAATAATAGTATGTTAAGGGTTATGATTAAGTCCATTTGACATAGATGGAAGAACTGATGGCCTCGACCAATAGGATTTTACCCTATAAAACCCATTTATTAGAGCATTTGTGGGATATAACATCATTGGAATTTTCCCTTGACCAATCCCAAGCCTAAATTCAACAACCAAATCTTGATAGAAACCACTTACGGGATAAGTAAAATCTCTTCCAGATCACAGCCCGAACCAGTTTTGTCAAACCACCCCAAGAAAATCTCACTATCACACATCTTATGCTTAAGGAATTTTCCAGTGTAATAAAGGTTTATGTATCAAGACCCTAATAGTTTGAATTTTTATATTTTATTTTAATAATATAATTATTTTATTTATTCATTTTATTATTAATTTTTAAATATTTAAATAATGGTTTTGATAAAAATTAGATTTCGATACGATGAAATATAAATTGTATTTTTGGGAAATATATAGTTCCAATCAAGACACTTTTTTGGTGAATTTATGAATTTTAAAAATAATTAATATTTTAATAAAATATCATTATTAAATAATATTTATTAAATATAAATTATAATATAATTTTATGAAGTCAAATGTAATTGTTATAAGGGTCAGAAAATTGTTGTAGTCAAAAAACCAGTATTTTTCAATATGTGGGTATTTTGTTTTAAAAGTGTATATAATCATATTTAGAGAATTATTTTGATAAAATAAATATTATTTTTGAAATAATAATTTTGAAATTATAGAGTGGTGATTTTTTCATCATCTTCTGAGATAATCAATTTTTTAGGTATAAATTAAATACGGTATAAATATATTATATTTATTATGACCTCATAATGACCCAAAAGTTATATAATATATTCCGTAAAATGTTACCATGACCAAATATATATTTACACTTTAGAATAATGTATTTTTGATGTTATTTGATTGATTTTATAAATCCTTACTGAATCCCCTAAAACCTATATTATATTTTACAGTTTTAAAATAAATTCATTATAAATATGACTCACTTGTACATAACTATGGGAATTATTTTAATGTTTTTAGTTCATAGATTTATGAAATAATTAAAACCAATCCCCTTTATCATAAACCATGGTCAAGAACCATGGTATTTTATTCATTTTTATTACTTTATCATATAGTGTCCAAAACCTATGTTTGGAAATTAAAAAAAATCTCCTCTCATTTTCTATATAAACTGTAAGAACCCAGTTTTTCACATAGGTATGGATCCTTTAAAATTTGTATAAATATTTAATTTGGACCTGATATGGATTCAAAATGAGTTATCAAAGGTCTCAGGGGTGTCCAGGGCAAGTTCGGAGCCAAGAACCCATCTTTTTGGGGAAACTGTGCATGTTGCATGGTTAGCACACAGTTGGCACACAATTTGGCTAACTATGGAGATAGAAATTTTCAGACAAAACAATATCACATGGTTGACAGAGGGTCATTTATCCTAATCTTGAAAGTTCCCCTTCTACCCAGGAAACCATGTATGGTTTGCACACGGTTTTTCAAATCATAGATACAAACCATGCACATACTATTTTTCTAGGTAAATTTTCCTTTTTCACTTAATGATCTATTAAATCCCCTATAATTCCCTAATATGTGTTCTATTAGGATTTAAATCCATGGATCTGATTTTTGAGATTTTTGAAGACCAAAGGTAGAAATCAAGAGATCCCCTTCATCTAGGATCTGTTCGGTCTTCCATTCATCACATTGGATGTGGAACAATAAGTACTTGAGTCTGTTTAAGCCTTTCTCCTTCTATTTTTGTCTCAGACTAGTTATCAAAGTGTGAGAATTTTTCCTATTTTCTTAGATCTACTTATATCTAAGCTAAATCAATGGCCAATACCAATGGAGGAGAGTTGTACAAGCCAAAGGTGGGTGGTTTATAACTCATCCCTCAAGTTCAATGGTTTTGGAATTGTCGTGTGGGAACCACTAATTTAATCGGGTGTCTTTTATAGAATTTATATTCAATGATTATAATCATTAGAACCATATGGATATGATCTTTCCATATATGTGATTAATTGTGGGTGGTTACAACCACAACTCTATCCATCTCATGTAGGATGTTATGCCATAATTGGGTTTTTAGTATTTGATATGTTTGAGCCACTATTCAGGTGTGACTTTTCTGGACCCTTATAAAGGTACTTTTTGCTATATTAAATGTCTTGATTTATATTATGAATTTAATAATGGAATGTTCCATGTATGACACCACTCAAACCACCTATGATAATTGCTTCAATTGATAATTAAATATGAAATGGAAATTGGAAATTATACCAAGTATATGACTGGACCAAATTGATTGTGAATGATTAATAGGTTTCATGTATGTAGTACCCCTTACCACATTAATGGAAGGTAGTTAAATGATCCTTGATAATTGAATATTCCTTAAATGGAATTACTAAATGATGCATGATACTTGGCCATGTCACACTAATGAAAGGTAAGGATTGAACCAAATTGACTTATTGATTAATTATGACTTGATTAAAAGGTTGCATGATAATTGACCTTATCACACTGATTAAAGGAAATCATTGAACCAAGTGAAATATTATATGACTTCATAATCAAATAGAAATTTATTGACTCGAGATCCACTTGGATTCTGATCAAATAATTCTATGAGCACTCAGGAACCCCATTCTGATTCAAGGATTCAGTTTGATGTGGTTGAGACCCATGTATATCCCGATCCTTATCTATTTTTGTATTCTTAATATGACATTGTAGTATCACTTAAATATCATTACAGTATACCTTCAATACACTCCTTGGGTTTATCATTGAAATGTAGGTGACATGGCTAAATCCCATCGGGCCCATTCATTACATAGCCTTGTTTTACCTTGTAAGAACTCCTTGGACTCAGTAGGTGCCTCAATGTAGAATTCCTTGGACTATGCTCCTTGGATTACACTCTTATCCCATGCTAGGCTACAGTTATTACTCATTTTGTGACCCTTGAGGTCTATGTCACCCTGGTTATTACCTCGAGAATTCACTTTTAAATATCATTATAGGTTTCCTTGTTACAACTTGGAACCTTCACATTTTTTAATATGTGACTTATTTATAAACTAATAATAATCAATTAATGGACTGGTTATCTTCAGACACCAGCCGAGGGATGAAGCAAGTACTTGGGTATTGATTTAGATTGTATTACTTTACTTTATATATTCATGCTTGTATACTATTACATTACCATTACATGGGATGGTTTTTATAGACATCGTTGGTGGTGGACCACTAATATTTATCGCATACCCTCTACAGGCACTATTTGGTACCCAAATTAGATTACATGGTTGTAGGTGTTGACAAAAGGAAGCATACATCTTCAAACACTTTATTTCTTGATGTTTAGTTTAGATCTTGATAGCAGATAACTGATTCAAAGCTCGTGATTCTTGGAATAGTCTTTGATTTCATTTATTCTTATGTGGAACATGTTATGATTGTTGTCTTGTATCCATGATTTACATTTTTCTAGTTACTTGACATATCATCCTTTGATGAATGTTATTCCAGTTGTTTTAGTTATTTTAATAGTGTTCTCTATTTTCTGATAATCCTTATGTTTAATTATATTAATTATGATATTTACCACTATTTATATTCAAATGATATGCTACACTTTGGTAATGAGTTCATAGTATCCCCATGGACACACCATAGGCCCTCACTACTAGTCATCAACATCTAGTGTTCAGGGAGATGCAGTTGAGGCCATGTAGACCACCGGTCTTAGGGAACCTGTTAAGTGGCATCTAGGTTCGAGACATCACAATGTAGTATAAATGGAGTTTCATTTCCTATTTTAATATTTCTATATAATATATTAGAGTTTTGGAATGCTTTGATCTTGGTCATAAGTCATTTTTGGGAGTCATGAACCCATGTTTGGGGTAAAACCCAAGTTTCCTAAATTATAATTATTGTTCTACTTTTTCCTATTACAGTTGATATTATTTCACTGTTGGGTGATGTACATGTTGTCTAGTGTTGTTGATTATTACTCTGATAGATTATTTTCTTTTATCCTTATCCTAATGATATGAGGGCAAGGAAAATTGTTACATGCATAATTATAGGCACCTAGAATTTTCATGTCATGCATATTGCCCTGTCATATAGGTGCATTTCACTATTTTCATTGCTTGGTATTCCTGTGATTGTTGAGTGATGTTATGACAGTTAGATTATAGTGACCCTTATTTTCTTACATTACTTTTACATCATTTTAATGATAAACAACATAAAAACATTACACGATTAGGATCCAAATGTTTAATGTCTTAGGAAAACTGGGACCATACATAAAAATTACAACATAAACCAATTATTTAATTCTGTCTCCTCTAGCTTCTTACTGGCTCTTGACTTCTCCTTAGTACTAGTAGTCACCTGAAGATATATATAAAAAAGGGGTGAGCTAAAATCCTAGTAATAGGATAAGAACATGAGACAATACAAAATGGGTTGAGCATAATCATTAACATCATAACATAGGTATAGGATCGTAAACATGATAGGAAGAATTAATAAAATGCTTGAAAAGTGGAAATGCATAAAAATGAAATATTATGTATTAGTGGTTAACTACCACACATAGTTGTGAACAAAGATTGTATCATGTTCATACATATTTCACTTTACTCATGAGGTTCTTCATATTACCCAATGCATTGGAGCACTGTATAATTTCGAGTGCACCCATTACATCATAACATTTACATTATCATGAATGCCACCTAGAACATATATCAAAATTGAACATAAAACATCCCATGGAAAGGAATGGGTTTCACATCATAAATAATACATTCATAATCATTGGTTTCCCAAATGAAAGTGGGAATAACAAACTTGATACAAGAACTATCAACCTTGAGTGGGACGTAAAACATGTCTTTTTGAAAGAAGGGTTCTTTTGGAAAACATTGTGTTTGACATAAACTCTAGTGAAAAACTTGTATATCCCAAAAAAGTTAGTATAATGATGAAAAATGATTTTTAAGGAATAACCATACTAAAAATGGGGTGAAAGAGGGAAAATCTAAATAATGAAAGTTCGGTTCGAGAATTCACCTAACCTTCTATCTGAACGCTTTATTCACTTTAATGTCCTATATAATGAAATTAGATTAATTAATTAAAAATTATGGAAACTTTTATACATGTATATGGTTCATTATGGTTTAATTAAGTTATTTTATGGGCCTTTTGAGGAGTTATAGAGTTTAAATTCATTGTTCGGGAGTGTTCTTTTTCTTAATTTGCATGAATGGTTCACTTGTATACATGAATGGATGTTCATATAGAACATGTATAAACATATATAATTTCTATTAAATGTTATTAATGTTTTTAAAATAGTTTTAATGATCTTTTAATGAATTTTTTATATACCATGTGGATAAATAATTAGATAAAGGTTAATGATGATAGTTTTTGGTAAATTTGGGTGGTTTTTAGATCACAAAGAACATGTTTTGTTTTATCATTTAGTATTATGTATAAAATTTGTTTATAGAACATAAAAAGGCTTTAAAATACATATTAAATTATTTTTTTCAACCATGTAATGGTTTTATTAAAATCCTTGAAGGCGTTGAAGGAAAATGATAGTGCATCACTGGTGATGATTGTAAATTGACACATCATGAGAAATGATTTCATTTTTAAAAATAAAAGAGAGAGAGGGAGGATTTTAATGAATAATCATCCATTAAAATGATATCATACAATTATATCAATCATACTAGAGTTATCATGAAATTTGGATAAGATAATTTGAGGATAATAAAATAAAAGAAATGAAATTTGAAATGAAAATGAATGAAAAGAGATAGAGGAATTACCTCTTGAATTCTCCTCTATAGATCCACCTTAAGGCTCCTAGGATTGATCTTTTGATGTTACCAAGAGCTAATGTACGTGGGGGAGGGGATAGGGAAGATATTTTGGGAGAATTTTGACAAGACTTGAATCTTGAGATGTGTGAGGAAATGAGGTTGTGAGGTGTGGTGTTTATAGTGGAGGGGATGGCTGTTTTCTCAATATTTAATACATTAGTTTATTAATATCCCTCAAGACAAGAAATAGTGATTATTCTATGACTGAATACAGTAAATAGGGAATTTTAGTTTGAACCAATATTCATTTACATCATACACGACTCAAGCATAATGTAGAAATTCATTTATTAGGCATATTTTGTAAATTATCAAATTTCACTATTCGCTAAAAATTAAAGTATTTTAGAAAAATCCCAAAAATTTAACCTAACCATTTTTCGATGTGTATAATTAAAAAATGAACATAATTTTAGAAAAATAATATTCTAAATAGGAGTAATTTATTTTTTAATTAAAATCATAATTTACTTGAAAAATACAAAATTTAAAATTAAAACTTCGTTTCTAACACTTTGAAAAATTAATTAACTTCTCATAAAATTATCATATAATCATAAAACATAAAAATAATAGTTTATGAATAAATTTTATGAAAATAAATTTTCTTTTAAATTATTAAATTAATCATCAAATATTCTTGACTTACAAAAATACCAACACTATAATATAATTATTTCATATTGTCACTTATAGAATGGATAAATTTTATTTATACTATCATTGTTGAGTTTATTATTCACTTAGATGACTTATTATTCATAAGGGTCATGTTACTATTCATAAGGGTAACATTAATATTCATAAGGGTATGTTACTATTCACTAAAAATTATGTTTTCCCTATCAGACTTCAAACATCTTACTGATCTCGATCGTGTATGTCATATTTTCGAAATTCAAATCACGGAAGTGGAAAAATTATGTTTAAATGTCACATAGAATATAGTACTTCATTTAATAATAATGTGTTATTGTGTTTCCTAGTGTTATTTTATGTTATTATACTATATGAGATAATTATAAGAATGGAATTCCATTGATAAATCTTTGGGTTGTTACATTCTTCCCCCCTTTTAAAATTTCACCCTCAAAATTTCATTTTACATAAACTGGTGAGGGTACTTATCCTTCATCGCATCCTCCAGTTCCCAAGTTACTTCTTCATAATAATGGTTCCTCCCCAACACTTTGATAAGGTGGGTTTTATTTTTGTGAATAACCTTATCTCTCCGGTCAAGAATCATTATTTTTTGCTTCTCATAAGAGAGATCATCTTCTAGTTGTACCACCTCTGAGTTATATACATGTGATGTGTTTGGTATGTACTTCCTCAGGAGTGATATGTGAAACATATCATGAAATTGATCTTTATTTGTTGGATGTTCAAGCCGATAGGCCACGAATCCTATGTGGTTAAGGATCTCAAAGGGGATAGTGTACCTCGGGCTTAGCTTACCATTCTCTCCAAACTACATGACTCTCTTCCATGGTGATATTAAAAGGAAGTATTTATCTCTAACATCAAACTCCAAGTCCCTTCAATGATTGTCATCACAGCTTTTTTGTCGACTCTGAATAGATTTGATATTTTTTCAGATGACTTGAACCTTTTTTTTCATCTCTTGCATAGAATCAGGTCCATGTATCTTTATTTCTCTAACTTCATCCCAATAGGTTGTAGTTCTACATCGCTTTCCATACAGAGCATCATATGGATCCATATGAATACTTTAGTGAAACCTTTTGTTGTATGAGAACTCAACTAATGGGATATGCTGATACTATCCACCCTTGAATTCTAGAGAGTAGAATCTTAGCATATCTTCAAGAGTCTGAATATTCCTTTTAGATTTCCCCTTAGTTTGGGGGTGATATGACGTGGTGAAATTTAATTCAGTACTCAAATGATGTTGAATAATCCTGTAGAATTTAGATGTGAACATGGGATCATGATTAGAGACAATTGAGAGTGGAACCCCATGCAGTATCACCACTTCCTTTACATATATGTTTGTAATTTTTTCAAGTGATAGATCTTCCTGAATAGAAATAAATTGGAAATTCTTGGTGAGTCGGTCCACCGCAACCCATATCACATTATTTCATTTGGATGTATTCGAGAGACCCATGAAAAAAGTCCATAGTGACATTATCCCATTTCCATATGGGTATATGAAAGGGTTTCATCATCCCTTTTAAATTTTATCACTCTGCTTTAACTTTCTAACATATCAATCACTTTGAGATATATTCAGAGATTTCATTCTTTATGTTGTCCCACAAAAAGTGTTCTCAGAGATCATGGTACATCTTGGTACTACTAGGATGGATAGAGAAATGTGTGGTATGTGTATTTTCCAATAGATCCTTATTTATCCCAAGTGATGAAGTCACACAAATCCGTATTCCAAACTGAATCACACTGTCATTGTCGATATGGAACTCTTGCAGCTTCCCTTCCATTACTATATTCAGCTTCTTTTGTAACTCTAGATCATCCATTTTTTCCTCATTAATCTTCTCTTAGATATATGGATTGGAAATCATTTGGTAAAGGTAGTATGTATTCTTTTCCATTATGATTTCCTAATCCATCCTTTTCATATCCATGAAGATAGGGTTTTTCTTAATCCACAACATGGATAGAGTAACAGGTTCTTTTCTACTAAGAGAATTAGTTAACTTATTCTACTTTCTAGGATAATAGTGAATAGATAAATAATATTCTTTGATTATATCTCACCATATCCTTTGATTCATGTTGATCTCCTTTTGTTTGAATATATACTTTAGGCTCTTGTGATCAGTATATATGTCACACTTTTCACCATAAAGGTAGTGCTTCCAGATTTCCAAAGAAAAAATCACAGCTTCTAGCTCCAGATCATGCATAGGGTAGTTCTTATCATGGATATTCAACTGTCATGAGTCTGAGGCTATAAAATTTTATTTTTTCATCATTAGACAACCCAATCCTTTCTTGGAAGCATCACTGTATATCACAAAATATTCTCCACTTTTCGGTAATGTGTGTACAGGTGCAGTGATCAGCCTTCTCTTTAGTTCCTTGAAGCTTTCATCACATTCTTCCATCCAATAAAAACTTTACCCCTTTCCATGTTAACTTATTTAGTGGGCTTGACAATCATGAGTAATATCTCACAAAACATCAGTAATACCCAGCTAATCTAAGAAAACTATAAAATTATATGACACTAGAGGGTTTGGGCCATTCTTCAATCACCTTTGTTTTTGAAGGGTCCATATAAATCCCCTCACTTGTGATAACATGACCCAAGAATGTGAATTTCTATATCCAAAATTCACACTTTCTATACTTGTCCTACAACTTCTCATTTCTTAGTTTCACTAACACAAGCCTTAGATGTTCTTCATGTTCCTCCTTTGTTTTGGAGTATATGAGAATATCATCGATAAAAACTACCATGAATTTTTCTAGTTAATGTCTAAATACTCCATTAATCAAATCCATGAATACTGCAGGGGCATTATTAAGTGCAAAGGGCATCACCAGAAACTCAAAGTTCCCATACCTTGTATGGAAGGCAGTATTTTGAATATCTTCCTTTTTCAAGTTAAGCTGATGATATCCAGAACGAAGATCCACCTCTGATAAGTATTGAGCTCCTTGAAAATGATCAAACAATTCATAAATCCTTGGAAAATGATAATTATTCATTATGTTGATCTTGTTTAGTTATTGATAATCGATACATGGCTTCATTAATTCATCCTTCTTCTTTATAAAGAGAACTGGCACTCCCTAAGTTGATGCACTAGGGTGTGTGAACCCTTTTTCCAAATGATCTTTTAGTTACTTCTTTAACTCCTATACTTCAATAGGATCCATCCTATATGTACACTTTGAGTTAAGATTGTCTTTGGGTATGAGTTCTTTTGAGAACTCTACCTCATGATCCAAGGGTAGTTCAGGTAACTCTTCAGAAAATAAATCACGGTATTCCTTCACGATGGGAATTTCCCTTAGGTTGATACATTCCTTTGACTCAACCATTCTAGAAAGGTATTCTTATTCATAGGTAATCAACGCCCACACCATAGAAATATTTTTAAAAGAAGATTCATGGTCTTCCTTGAATTTGTAGAGGAGCATGGGATGGTTAGGAATTTGAAAATATGTTTCCTTTTCCTGAAATTTGATGTGTGCTCTATATAATGAGATCCAATATATCCCCATTATAGCATCTAATTCCACCAAGGGAAGTATCATGATATTTTTGGAAATAATCTTCTCATATACACCTATAAGAGAAGAGTCCAACACTTGGGTTTCAATGATTGCACCACTTGGTTTTGTACAGATATCTCTAATTCAAGGTTTTGGGGCTTCGATTCAATAGTTCTAAAAAATTTGTGAGATATAAAGGAATGAATAGAACCAAAATCATATAATACTTTTTCCATTATTGAGTGAACATAAAGTGTACCTTGTTTGAATTCATTTTGTTTTTCCACTTCTACATTAGTGATGGAATAAGCCTTCCATTGTTCCTTTGGATTTTGTGTCTATTGATGTGGATTACCCTTGAGGACTCAATGTTTAGTGAACTGGCTTGCATAGTGACATTTCTCACTATAGTTATTGCATTGGACTATGGTTGGTGATCTCCTTTCCTCCACCACATTCTTCTACCTTCTCATATCTTTTCCACACTCTTGATCTTGGTGGCCTTCTCTCCCACACTTGAAGAATTTCACCCATCTCATTAAGGTAGTTCCCATGATTCTTCTTCCCACATTTTTGACATGTGGGTGGTTGAGTTTTCTTTTCACCTTTATCATTAGATCCTCTGGCATGAAACATCATCATTCATTTATTGTCACCATAGACATGGGACCATTCTCCAAACTCCATATCCACTTTGAGAGTATATCAAACTAATTATTCATAACTCCCAAAGTCTTGAGTTGCAAGATCCTTTTGAAGGTGTAGTTTTATCCACTAAAGAATCCATCAATTTTTCTATCATTTTTTATAACAAATCCTGAATCATACCTTGAAATACTTGTGAAATTTTCTTCATAGGTCGTGAAATATTATCCTTCCTTTTGATTCATCTCTATGAATTCTCTATTCATCTTTATACAAAGATTTCATGGGAAATAATTGTTAATAAACATTATCTTAAATTTTCCCCACTTCATCAATTCAATTTCATCCCTTGGCTTGGTGTTCTTAATCAACGTGAAAAAATGGCCAGCCTCTCTATCTAGATGATAAACGGTTAGAGTCGTCTTCTCTATCTCAGAATAGTGAAGCACAGAAATGATATTATCCATGAAGTTGACCCACTATTCCAAAACTAGGGGATAGGAAGATCCACTAAATGTTGGTGGTCATTGCCACATAAAATACTCAATAGTCAGTTTCTCCCTCTTAAGTGAAGGAGTAAGTTCCACATTATTTAGGTTATTATTCATAACCTGAGATAGTTGAGTATCCATCACCATGAAGTTTTGAACTCCACCTCCCAAAGCATTGGGGTTGTCATTTGGTAAATCACTGCATTGTCCCTTTTATGGTTTCTTGTCATGGTTTCTCCTAGTTCCCACCATTTTCTAAAATAGAAATGGTTAGAACAATATATAAGTCAACAATTTAGGAATAATTAATTAATTCCTTTGAGAAATTAACATAAAAATCATATTTTATGGGATCTATATGTATAAGAAATCTTCTTGTGTTCTTTCATAAACTTAGTCTCATACTAGGTATTTTCACTTAGGTTCTCTAATCCTAATTCCCAAATTAACTAAACCATACCTTTGATACCAACTATAGTGACCCTTCTTTTCTATAATTACATTTAAATAATTTTAATGATAACAAAACATTAAAAGAATTAATAAATTAAGATACAAAGGTTTGGTGTCTTGGGAGAACTAGAACCATACATAAAATTTACAATAGAAAAAATTTATTTAATTCCTTCTTCTCTATATTATTGTTGGCTCATAAATTATCCTTAGTAAAAGTATTCAATTGAGGATATACATCAATAAATGGGTGAGATAAAATTCCAGTAAGAGGATAAGAGCATGAGAATAAAACATGGGCTAACCATAATCATTATCATCATAACATAGGCATAGGATCATAAACCTGATAGGAAGAATTAATAAAAGGCTTGAAAATTAGAATGCATAAAAATGAAACCTTATGTATTATTGGTTAACAAACACACATATTTATAAATAAATATAGCATCATTATCATTCATATTTCACTTTACTCATGAGGATCTTCACATTTCCCAACACATTGGAGAGCTATATAATTCCAAACACACCCATCACATCATAATATTTACATTATCATGAATTCCTCATTGAACATATATCAATATTAAAAATAAAAAAACCCATGGAAAGGAATGGGGTTCACTTCATAAATCATGCATTAATAAACATTGGTTTACCAAATGAAAGAGGGAATAACATACTTGATAAAATCACCGTCAACCTTGAGTGAGAAGTAAAAGGTGAGTTTTTGAAAGAACAGTTCTTTTGGAAAACATTATGTTTGACATAAAATCTAGTGGAAAACATGTATATCATATAAAAGGTAATATAATGGTGAAGAAATGAATTTTAATGAATAACCATACTGAAAATGGAGTCAAAGAGGGAAAATACAAAGGAATAAAGTTGTGTTCGATAATTCCCCTTACCTTGTATCTCAACACTTTCTTCACATTAATTTCCTATATAATGAAATTAGATTAATTAATTAAAAATTATCGAACATTTTATACATGAATATGGTTCATTATTTTTTCATTAAGTTATTTTATGGGCCTTCATATGAGTTATAGAGTTCAAATTCATTATTCGTGGGTGTTCTTCTTCTTAGTTTTCATGAATGGTTCAGTTCTACACATGAATGGAAGTTTGTGTATAACATGGATAAACATACAAAATTGCTATTAAATTCTATTAATGATATTCCAGGATTTTAAATGATCTTATAATAAATTTTTTTATACCATGAGGATGAATCATTAGATGAAAGTTAACGATGGCCGTTTAAGGTTAATTTGGGTGGTTTTTGGATCACAACGAACATGTTTTGTTTTATAATTTAGTATTATGTATAGAATTTGTTTATAGAAAATAAAAGGGGTTAAAAAATACATATTATAGTCTATTTTCAATATTTTAATGGTTTTATTGAAATCTTTGAATGTTTTTAAGGGATATGAAGGTGCATCACCATCGATGATGGTAAATTGACACATCATGGGAAATGATTTTATTTTTAAAAATAAAATTGAGAGAGAGAGGATTTTAATGAATAATCTTATGTTAACATTATATAATACCATTATAACAATCACACTTAATTTTTTGTGACATTTAGATAATAGAATTTGAGGATAGAGAAGAAAATAAATGAAATTTGAAATTATATTGAAAGAAAAGAGACAGAGGAATTACCTCTTGAATTCTCCTCTTGAGATCCTCCTTAAGGCTCCTAGTCTTGGCCTTTTGATGTGACCAATAGATACTGGACATGGGAGATGGGATTGGGAAGATATTTTGATAGAATTTGGACAAGGATTAAATCTTGAGAACTGTGAGTAAATGAAGCTGTGAGGGGTGGTATTTATAGTGGAGGGGAGGGTTGTTTTCTCAATATTTAATTAATTAGTTTATTAATTTATCTCAATACAAGAAATGGTGATGATTCGATACCTAAATTTAGTAATTTTGGAAAGTGATTTATAACCAATGGTCATTTACATCATCCATGACTCAATCATTATGCATAAATTCATTTATTTTGCATATTTTGTAAATTATCAAATTTCACTTTTCACTAAAAATTAATTTATTTCAGTAAAATATCAAAAATTAAGACTAACCATTTTTTGATGCGTAGAATCCAAAAATTAACTCAATTTTTTGAAAATAATTTTCTAAATAAAAGTAATTTTATGTTTAATTAAAATCATAATTTACTTGGAAAATACAAATTTTAAAATTAAAACTGCTTTTCTAACACTTTGAAAAATTAATTAAGGTATCATAAAATTATCATATAATCATAAAACCTAAAAATAATAGTTTATGAATACATTTTATAAAAAAAATTAATCATTAAATATTCGTGACTTACAAAAATACCAACACTATAATATAATTATATCATAGTGTCACTTATAGAACAGATAAATTTTATTTATACTATCATTGGAAAGGATCTTATTAACTTAGTTGATTTACTATTCATAAGTTTCAAGGGTAACATTACTATTCATAAGGGTATACTACTATTCACTAAATATTATGTTTTCTATCAGACTCCAAACATATTACTTATCGCAACTGTGTATGTCATATTTTCGAAATTCAAATCACATAAGTAGAAAAATTATGTTTAAAGATCACATAGAATATAATACTTCATTTAAGAATGATGTGGAATTGTGTTTCCTACTTTGATTTTATGTGAGTATACTATATAAGATAATTATAATAATTAAATTCCATTGATAAAACTTTTGGTCGTTACATAGCTTATGCTTATATTACTCTTGGCTATGATTGAGTGATTTCTTGTATCAATTCATGAGGTGTATGGGCCCCCCATGGGTTGGGATGATTAATTTACCGATTTGATCCATTATACTATAGATAAATGGGTGTTTCTTTCATTGATAAGGTGAATGGGAACTTATTCAATGGGAATTACTATACATTATAAAGTAAAACATCATATCTAAAATGAATTGGTTGTACATACTTATCCTACCTTATTATGTTTATGAATGGTAAAGAAGTTAACCTGGTAATTAAATGTAAAACAAAATTAAAGTTATACTTGATCACTTACTCATACCTGGTCTTCTAAGAAGGTATTTGGGGTAGTATGCCTTTGGTAGTGAGTTTTCTTACATTTATCTTCCGCTAGTGATGTTATCTTCCTACTTAAGCTTGTTCGGAGGCATGTGATTGGAATTTATAAACCGATGTTTCCATGACTTCCTCATGTCGTATGCCTGGAAGGTAGCAACAACCATGCTCCAGACATGGTGGGCCCTGAGCCACCACCCTTACCTCCCAGAGTTCCACTCAAGGAACTGCCTTTTGTACCTGATATGGGCACTGATTCTCAAGTTAATGATAGTTTCATATGTCTAATATAGTCCATGCATGGTACTCTATGGCTTGCACCTATGATGGATAATCTGACTCGTGAGTTCCAACAACAACATCCTCCTACTTTTTTTAGGGGATGGCAGTCTATAGGCTTTTGAATCTTGGATAGAGTCCCTACTATCTATCTTTGAGAATCTTGATATGACTCCAGAGTGGAGTGTCAATCTTTCCACATACACGTTTCAAGATTCATCCAAGCATTTGTGTGATGTGGATTCCCAGGTCGGTCGTTATCAGGGAATGTTTTGGGTTGATTTCCAAACTGCCTTCTATGATCAGTTCTTTCCTCATACCCTGAGAGTAGACAAAGCAAGCGATTTCTTGCATATCAAGAAGGTTTCTATGATAGTTATGTCATATTCATCACATTTCATGGAATTTTAATGATTTTCACCACTTATAGATAGTGATGATATTTCACATGCTAGATGCTTTGAGAATGGGCTCCAGTATGCCATCCATAAGAAGGTGAATGTATTTTTCCTACCTACTTTCTATGATATAATCAATTAGGATCTTATCACTAAGAGTAGCTAGATGGATGGAAATAGTACCGGACATAGATGATCAGTGTCGTGTCAGGCCAGTAGTTCTTCTGGTGACTGGAAGTGCTCCCTAAAGGTTTCTCGTCAGGGTAGTGACAACCTGAGTGCCCGTTTAGATAACTCTAAAGTGTTTAATCAGTGTGGATGATGGGGTAATTCGAATCCTTATTGTGATTGAGACCCACTGGAGTGTCGAGCTTGCAGTTGTATGTGGCATATTTAGAGTTTTTGTAGGACCTTCCCACCAGCTTCAAGTGGAAAAGGATCCAAACCAACTCCACCTTCAGGAAAGAGTTTTTTTACACTGCATCAGGCGGGAAGTTGTAATAGCACCAGTAGGATTGGAAGAGGAGGATTTAGTGTTTGTGGTATCTAGACTCCTGATCAATAACAGCACCAACAAAGCAATTATGATAAGGAAAGTCAATCTATTTCACAAGGTCGTGGATTAGGAAAGTTAAATGCACTATAGCTAATACCCAAGGATCAGGTTGTGGGACCATCTACAATATGAGCTACTATTCTTGTGGAATCTACCATAGTATCTTCTTTATTTGATAAAATATATTAGAACAATTTTATCTTTATATCTATCATGGAAAGTCTGAAACATGAGATATATGTTAGGTATCGAGACGGGCAGCGGAAGTCAATGGGCCAGGAATTTAAAAGTTTTTTCATCACCAGAGTGACATAACAACATTGAATTCAGTAATATTATCCTAGTACGGTCCAAAGATCATGCGTGGATTTGATAGAGCACAAAAATAAAATTGAACATGTACCATGTTCAGGTCAGACGTGTGCAAGTCCATCGTAGGATGTTGGTGACCACTACTTGAATAATCGGACATTGAAGCCCTCTAGATCATCCATGCATGCCTCTTAAATCTTCTCATGCATCATTCATTAGAATCCAGGTTCTAGCATGGTTCACTAATGACCACTTCGACGTAATGAAGATCACCGCAAGCAAGATTCTTCAATCCAAGAATAATGAGCCTGAAGATCTTGCTTTCTTGAGAGAGTCTCTCTCTAGAATTCAGAAGGAGGGAATGGCTCTCAATTCTAATGCATGAATAGTTTTATGGGAAGATCCTCTCTCTTACTTATATAGGGAATATCTAAAATACCCGGTATGGGTTCCCGGCACCCGTGTAATAGATATTCATAGTATAAGTATTATAAATATTTATTTATGACAAATTAAATTATTCCATAAATAATATTTATAATTTTGTCACTAACTCTAATATATATATTAAATATATATTGTGTGATAATATTAAGTCTATAAATCAACTCAATTCTCCTGAAAATATTAAACAAACCTAGGATATTTAAATTATTTTGAATAATATTTTATCTTTGTATTTATTAAATCACTAGTAAATACATGTTATAAATAAATTCAATGAATTATTCCAAACATGAATAATTAAAGAATTTATTTATTACATGGTGATCCATAGAACTTGGATAATACTCAGACCCCATGGAGGGCCCCACCAATTTCTATATTCCTATTCATAGAATAGAGAAAATTCTCAAATCCCTATATTGTGTGGCCCTCTAGGCCCTTATCTCAATAGCAGTGAATAATATTCACCGACCAAGAGTGGGGTCTCGAAACCCATTGAGACCCCTATAAAGATAAGGTAAAGTAAAAGAAATGACTAACTTCCTATGAACATGGATTTTGTAATATAATCTCTTCTTCATTGATATCTCAATAAATTATAATTCATACTAGTGTCATCATCCTTTATCTTGCTTTATTTTATTTATTGATCTATCTAGATGGTCTTACCTTCTACTACCATGGCCATGGATTTAATGAAGGTACAACCATCCTAATCAACCAGGCCCGAGATATCTCTTCCTCAAATCAAAAGTGACAAATCCTTTCTTGATCATTAAATTAATGTCATGTCACCAATGATATACCCAACACAAACTAACTTAACATGAATTTATTTCCATGGTTTTTGACTTGCATCAAAGTACACAATTAAATAAAATACATTGAAAATGATCTCAAGTCTTGAGACCAATACACATGTCCATATATAGGAACGACCAATGACACCTAAAACATGTGTTGTTCCTATTATGTGGGCATGTACTCATGATCTCAACTACTAGAGATCATCATGTGGAAGCTTCATGAGAATAAGTCTCAATGCTTATGAGCCCCCAAGACATGATAGTCACACATCATTTGTGTCCTTTCAGAATGATGTAACTGGACCATAGGACATTACTTTAAGATTACTGTCATGGAATCTCAAGGTTATCATTATAGCTTGGGATCTACTATAACCCTTTGATACGACATGTAATATAAGGACATTTTCATAAACAAAGTGGATGAAGAAGTATCTACACTATTATAGAAAGATAAAAACATGTATATATAACAAACTGAATACATGTATTGGTAATCAAAGTACAACACATGTTGGTTATAGGGTACCCACTTTCAACATTACCACTTGCACTAGAGCCAACTGCTATCAAGTTTCAATCTACTAACTCTCACATGAGAATCATACTTCTACTGAGAAATGGATTTAGTCATGGGGTATGCCATGTTATCCCTTATGGATACTCTTCTAACTGTGACATTACCTCTTTGAGTAAAATCCCTTAAGGAATGAAACTTCTAAAGAATATCCTTTTTCTTCTGGTGAGACCTGGGCTCCTTCGAAAGCTCCAATATAGTAGTATTATAGCAATATACAAGAATAAGGTCTGCACTACTAGGCACAATACCAATGTCTGAGATAAAGCTGTGTATCCAGACTGATTCCTTTTCTACATCAAAAGATGCAATATATTTGGAATCTAATGTATAATCGGCAACCACATCTTGCTTTGAGCTTCTCCAGCTCACTACACCACTATTCAGGAAAAATATGTAGCCTGACTGCGACTTCAGATCATCGTGATTTTTATGATAGCTAGAATGAGTGTATCCTCTCACTACTAGTTCCTCATCTCCTCCATACACCAGGAACATATCCTTTTTATGTCTTAAGTACTTTAGGATAGTTTTAATAGGTGCCCAATGCAGATCTCCTGGATTGGCTTAATATCTACCCACCATGCTTAAATAAAAGGTGACATCAAAGCTAGTACATAGCATGGAATACATGATAGAACCCACTTCCGATGCATAAGGGTTTATACTCATTCTATCAATTTCCTACTATATTTATGGACACATTGTCTTGGATAGATTTATACCATGTGACATATGAAACAATCCTCCCTTGGATTGTTCCATATTATACCTTTTGAGTACCTTGTTAATATATGTACTTTGACATAGCCCAAGCAACATTTGATATCTATCTCAATAGATCTTGATTTCTAGAATATAGGCTGATTCACCTAAGTCTTTCATGGAGAAGCATTCATTTAACCAAGTTTTAACTGACTGTAATACTTGCACCTCATTTCCCATAATTAATATTTCATCAACAAATAATATTAGAAAAATGATGGAATTATCTTAAACCTTTTTTTAGACACAAGGATCGCTTTTGTTTTTGACAAAACAAAATTCTCTTATGGCCTCATCAAAATAAACATTCCATGACTGTGATGTCTGCTTCAACCTATAAATGGATCTCTATAGCTTGCATACTTTATTGACGTTATTTGACTTGAAAAAATCCTTCAGGTTGAGTCATATAGACGTCTTCAACCACCTATTCAAATATAAAATTAGTTTTGACATCCATTTTCCAAATTACATAATCATGAAAGGTTGTTATTGAAAGAAATATTTTTATAGATTTAAGAATTACTACTAGTGAGAAGGTTTCATCATAGTCGATGCCTTAACGTTGCCTAAAACCCTTTACTATGAGTCTTTCATTAAAGGTATTAATCTCACCATCCATGTCCAACTTCTTTTTAAATACCCATTTGCATCTAATGGAATTTATATCAAATGGAGGGTCTACCAAAATCAAAATTTTATTTTGGTACATGGACTCCATTTCATAATGCATGGTTTCTTTCCATTTAGCGGATTCTTTTCCTTCTACTACTTTCTTGTAGGTTATAGGTTCATCATCATAAAGGAATAATGTGTCACCTAACTTGATGACAAGAAAACCATAACGCTCTGGTTCTATATAATCTCACATAGACCTACATAGTATTTGTGTCTCAATAACAACTTCTTCTTCCACTTTCTCTTGTGAATATTGTTCCTTTACCAACTCTTGTTCATCTGGAGCATTAACATCATTGAAGTCAATCTTTCTCCCACTATTTCCAATAGAAATGTGTTCCCTTTCTTGAAACATGATGTGTCTTTCCACAAAAAAAAATTATCTAAAGGTAAATATAGGTAATATCCTTTGGGTTCTTTAGGATATACTATATATATGCACTTCGTGCTTTTGGATTCTAATTTTTCATTTGGTAAAGTCTGGAAAAAATGCATCTCTCCCCCATATTTTTTTTGAGAGAGTGACATGAACTGGAAATTCAGTCCATGACAAAGGAATTTATTAAATCAAATGGTTGCAAGGAAAATTTGAGGTGTAATACGCTTAAAACATCTCAATGTTACAGAGAAAAAATTAGATTTAACATTGAGGAAAAAATATAAAAAAGGAGTTCCCAGACCTACTCCTAGAGATCTTCCTTGCTCATCAGATAAAGAGGAGAGCCTGCAATGTATCCAGGGATTCACAGATCAAGTTGACATGCAGTTCAACATTGCAGTCCAAATCAAACCAGAAGTATGTTCTATCATGTGTTAAACAAACCAAAGACAGATCAAGGATTCACACAACAAAACGGCAGGCTTCAATGTTGCACAAGATCAAAGGAACCAAATAACAACTGAGAAGATAAGAAAATAATCAGATGCGGCACCTCCTCACTGAAAAATTTCTCGATATAACCTGTGAGAATGCCTCCTCCACAAAATAAACATAAAATTCATCCATGTGCTTTAATAAAACAGTGGGACTGAAGAGAGGCAGTTCTAAAAAAACACACAAGAAGATCAAAACATGAATATCCAGGTTTAAAGAAACCACATCTCTTATTCAAGCCAAAAATCAGCCAGAGAATATCCAATCAGTCTATTTCATTCGAAGGGAATTACAAATCACGAGTTGGTTTCTTAAAGAGGAACAGAATTGAAAAGCTTCAACAAGGCCCCAGTAGGAAACATTAACATAAGGGGAAGTGTGATGAAAACTAGCAAGCGCGATGCAAATCAAAACCAGAAAGCTACAAAACAGACAGGGACTGATTGCATAAAAATTATTCCCAAGAGATAGTATTGAAGTCAAAGTGAGGATTCTTTTTAAACTCTTCCAACACTTTAAGGAACATTCTATTTCTGAATTGCAGGTATTTATCAGCCCTCATTTCATTATTTTTGTATTTTTGGAATGCATGTGTATCATTATCATCCATCCAAGATACAAGTTCCTTAGAAAAATCAAACTTCTCTTCAATTTGGTATGAATCCCGATAAGCCGAGTCATTTTTGGGATCACTTTAAGAGCTATCTGAGTCAGGTGAATTTGACGAGGTAGATGAATTCTCTATAGTTAGGGTTTGTAGGTGGTATTAGCCATTTTTGGGGTGGTGGGGGATCAAAATATTCCTTTTTGGAGGGATCCAATGCCCTTGTAACAATAGTTCTTTCCATTTGGGAATAGTCTCTGTGTTTTCTAGTGTTTCTTGGATTAGGGGTAATGAAGCCATCAGCATCAACCATTGCTTTTTTCCACTTTCTGGCTCTTAAGCATAAATAGGCTTCCTCAATATGATTAGGCTGATCATCAGCCCCCTGTAAGGAGTCTTCAGAATCTGAAGAATCAATTCGATCCTTATTTTGTGTATCATACACTTCAAGGTGCTTATCATGTTCATCTATTAGGGTTGTAGGATTCATATTGGGGTTATTGGCTGTGTTTGATGCATGAAAAATTCCTGACGTGTCCTTAGTTTCAATGGGGTGGCATATAGAAGGTTCACCCTTTTCCATAGGGGTGTCATCTTTATCCTCATGGTTGTGCTTAATGTCTTTGGATATTGATGTCTCAGTGATACGTCTATGGAAATCAATGGGGTTTGTTGATTTAGTGTTAGAAGTATGCCTTAATGTTTGAGCTGCAATGCTCTTTTTTGGAGCAGTTTTTTCCACCCAAAGTGTCCTAGGACGAGCTAGGGGAGGTTCAAAACATTGAGCCTCACTTTCAGTCATCATATGACCAATTATAGAGCATCTTTTATAGTATTATAGAACATTATCAAAGGCAACATCCTCTATAAATCTATATTCTCCATTATGAATCCAGAAACGAGATGGAAACTCATGAAAAATGTCGACTTTAGTACAAATCCATGCAACAGAAGGTCTAAATAGATTCAAGGTAGCAGAATGTAGCCTAATTGGAAGTCCAAAGAGGCCAGAAATTGAAAAAAGAGCACAATGCTTGAATAGATGAAGAGGTAAGCCAGGTAACCCAATCCAGATAGGCACAATGGGAGGTTTAGCACCAATTTCAATGTCTGCAGTCCACTTGAAAACCTTTATAACGGACCTTCCAAAGGACCAAGTACCTCGTGTCCAGAACCGATAAAAATTGTTTCCGAAGCAAAATGAAACAAAACATGTCATGCATTCAATAAATCAAGGCTATCTCGCACTCTTTCAAGAGATCAATGAATGCCTGGTTAAGATATTCTCTGCCTCGGTCTGAGCATAGTGCTTTTATTTTCTAACCAAGTTGGTTTTCTACTTCATTTTGGTATTCCTTAAACATCTAAAAAGACTAAAACTTATACCTCATTAAGTAGATATATCCACAACTATTATAGTCAATAGTAAAAGTAATGAATTATGAAAAACCTCCCCTTACCTCTACTAGAAATGGACCACAGACATCAGTATGTATTAATTCCAGTACTGCATTGGCTCTTTCTCCCTTTCTTGAGAAAGGTGCTTTGGTCATTTTTCCTTGTAAACAAGCTTGACATACATCCAATGGTTCTAATTGTACTGAGTCTAAATAACCTTCTTGATGTGATCTTAGTAATCGCTTCTCATTTATAAGTCCTTGCCTAATGTTCCATAGGTAGGTGATTTTTGAGTCATGTTGGCCGGTTTTTTCAATGATTTCCATTATGGGGTTTTTGAGTTCTAGCATGTATAAACCATTGTTAAGATGTGTCATAACATAATAGATGTTATACCTATAAAATAGAAAACATTTACTTCCAAACATCAAATAAAATCCCGCAGTGTCTAAAATCGACATAGAGATAATGTTCCTGGTTACAAAAGGTACATAATAACAATTTTTTAAAACTAGAACCAAACCACTTGGAAAGGTTAAGTGATAGTCTCCCGCTAACAAGGCTTCCAGACATACACCATTTGTAGCTCGAAGATCCACTTCACCTTTTGCAATCTTCTTAAACCAACTTGGTTCCTTTATATGAATACAAATTTGTGATACATAAGTCGTATCCCATACCCAACTTGTAGATAAAGATAGATTTCATTCAATGACAAAAATACCTGAAGTGGAAGCATCAGTTTTCTTCTTCTTCCCAGTTCTAAAATTCTTCTTCTAGTGGCCTTTATTTCCATATCCAAAGTATACAGCTTCCTACTCATTAATCTGCCTCTGAATATTTGTCTTCTTTGTAGGATGATTCATTGGTTTTTTTGTCCTTGACTTGTCTTTAGACCCCTTTTCCTTTCCCTTTTTTCTTTTGTTCACCATAAGGACAGATGAATTTTTATTTTTCATATCCTTTTCAGCTTAGCGAACTAAATCCAAAACATTTGGGAGTGACTTTTTCATATAATTCATATTATAATTAACAATTAAAGTCAAGAAGATTGGCGATAAAGAGGCAAGAATTAGATCCACTACTAGTTATTGGTTCAATTTGAAACCAAGGTCGTCAAGCCTCTCAATATATCCAACCATCTTGAGTACATGAGGACTTTCTTGGTGCCCTTATGCTAGCCTGCGATTATATAGGGCACTTGAGATCTCATTACTTTCCTTACTAGTCCTCTCCTAATATAATTCTTGGATATGTGAAATAATCTTGTAGGAATCCTCATCCTTAGGAATTTTCTACAATTTGATGGACATGGATGACAACATGATGCATTGAACATCAAGTGAATCCTCTACATGCTTTTCCCATTTATCTTTTTCTTCCATACTTGCTTCCTAAGGAGGCTTAGTAGGAACTGAGGATTACATCACATATAACTTCCTTTCTTAGTGTAGTACTATGCGCAAGCGGCTATACCACTCCTGGAAGTTATTGCCGATTAGTATATTTTCATTATCTAGAATTGATCATAGTGATATTGTACTTGCGGTGTTAGTGATTTCCATTTTAAATCTACATCAGATAAACATTAGTAGTTAGTACTTTTTCTTGATTACCTTTTGACATTTGTGATTAATAAACTATTATATCATTTTAATGTCTCCCACTATTTTAGAAAACCTTAATAGCCCTCACTATTAGATTCGGAATACCATGTATATTGAGTACTCTAGTGGAAAGGATCCTTGAAACCTCCCTCATAGTATACAAGATATGGATACAACACTACATGGAGGGTTTCAAGGTAGTCTCTAGGATGGTCAACCACTTGATTTGTGGTTCCTTGTATTCTTGAGTAAAGTCCCAAATTTTGTAATCCAAACCTGAATCCCTCCACATCTTACTTCAAAAGTGATATAAAGTTAGCTATATCTAATCCATGACTACCCACTTTAGTTCTGTTGACCCAATTATCTCATGAAAATTCCCCAGTTGTAAGATTCACTCTCAACAATGGTTGACGAGCACCCTAAACACCCGATTTTGTTTAAATGTGAGTAATGGAAGGAATTTAATACATAATATATCTTTGAGGGATTTTGATATTTATTAATGAATATAATCCTTTTCTATTTATATTGTTCGAACTAGATTGTCACACTCACAACTTAACATGCAATAGAAATACATTTTTTACATCTTTTTGCATTTTTATCTATGTGATCAAGAAATAATCATGCACTTGCATTGAACAATAAACATTGCATAAAGGTAAATTATGAAATCTTACTAGTCTTGAGCATTATATTATGATCGATCCATAACGAATCAATCTTGACCTAGGGGAATCCATACCTAAGTCGACACCTGACTCATGTCGCAACTATCCCCAGTGTAATGCACTCATCTCTTGTCTGGATTACGACCTCGACTTGATAGTTTTTGCATCTCAGATCATCAACGTATAATTACAAACATACTTGCATGCAGGTGATGGGGTCTAGGGGTAAAATATAAAACTAGTGCATTGGACGTGCATGACCTTATACATATTTTAATTAAAAGATGATTCGTAGACTGTCATTTATATAATTAATTATTATAATCGTCACACGCATTGAATAAATAATTAAATAAATAAAACCATACACGTACGGTTCGGTTACTTGCTCAAGACTAGTCTGTATATATAAAGTGAAATTAAAAATTAGACTACAATAAATTTAAATAATATGAGGGAGTTATAATAAATTAAATAAATTTAAATAAATTCAATTTATTTATTTTATTAGTTCCAATTGTTTAATTTAATTTTAATTGAAAAAATTAAATTAAACCAGTAATTTAATTTTACTTCTAAAAAATAAATTAAACCATTAATTTGATTTTAATTCTATAATCAAATTAAACCATTAATTTAATTTTAATCATAATTAAATTAATGTTTCAGATTCTACTTAAACTTAAACCCAAAATTAATTCTAATTAATTTAATTTAAAAAACTAAATTAACTAAATATAATTATTAGGGTTGCATATAGATGAGAAAGGAGTCTGGGAGGACTGAAAACTACTACGAGGGTGTCTTACTAAAGTGGGGAAAATCATGGTGCGACTGCGGCGTTACCCCAGCGTGATCGCAGCATCGCCGTGCTGTGACTGCGGCGTTACCGCAGTGAGACTGCGGCGAGACCACAATGTGAATGCCCGATCCAGCAACACCCCCATGATGACACTGCCCTCTGGAAAGGCATGACCAGACAGGGCCAGTGGTGGACTCCTTCGGGGAGGTGTTAGGGCAGTGGTGCGCTGCTTCGGTGAGCCGTGAGGGCGGAGACAAGGCGCGCTAGTCCGGCGAGGTACACTGGTCTGGTGGCACACTACTTTCGGTGATCTGCGAGGGCGGCGGTGAGGCCCACTGGTCCAGTGAGGCATGTCGTTATTTTTGTGATATTGGTCTGGCCGAGACGATAGCGGAAGAGTCCTTCAAGATGACACAAGCCAGCACAACACCAAGAGGGGCAGGGCTCGGTTCCGGCTAGGCGTGAAGGGATGGAGACCCGGGGTGGTGTGGTCTGGTCGAGATAGCGGCGGCATTGAGCTCGGAGGGAGGTGTGGGGTAGGAGGCAGCTAGGGTTTTGGGGTTGGTGTGTGGCGTGTTGTGCATGGAAGAAGACCTATGGGTGTTATTCTTTACCCCCTTTTCTTTAAGTTTTGTCTTTTCACAAAACAAAAACCCACCGCCTTTTTTAAAAGAGAAGACCCATATGGGGTCTTGGTCTCTACCCCTTTATTAAAAAAACTAAAGTCTAAAGACTTTAATAAAATAAAAAGAGAATACTTGACCCAAATTCTAAAAAACTCCATTTTTTAATGAAAAAAATAAAATAATATTATATTATAAAATATATTTTATTTATCTCTTAAAAACAAACCCATAGAAAAATTTCGGCAGCCTGATTCTGAGTAAAGCGTGGTTGGATTTTGATACTTTAAATAACACATAAATAAATTAAAAAAATGCATTCTGAATAAAATTATGATCCAAATTACTTAAAATTGATGACATCTATCCAATTAAAATTTTTAAAAGGTCGTAACTTGGCCATTCGGAAATGGATCGATGTACGGTCAGATCCGTTTGAACTGATTTAATGCCTCATAATTAAATTTAATGCAATTTAAATTTTTTTTCTTTGAATATGAGAAACCACACGTCCCTCTTATACCACTTTTAGGTACTGGGATGAGCAGTGAAAGCCGATGGGCCAGGAATTTAAAATTTTTTGCATCACCAGAGAGACATACCAACGTCGACTCCGGTGATCTTATCCTGGTAGAGTTTGAGGATCACTTGTGGATTTTACAAAGCACAAAAATAAAATCGAACATGTACCTTTTTTGGATCAGACATGTGCATGTATGTCACAAGATATCAGCGACTGTTGCTCAAAGACTCCAACATCTAATCCCTCTATATCGTCCACACACACCTCTTAAATCTTCACGTGCATCGTTCTTCAGAATATGGGTGATAGAACAGTTCACTAATGACCACATCGACGCAGTGATGATCACCACAAGCAAGAGTCTTCGATCTAAGAATAATGAGAGTAAAGATCTTTCTTTCTTGAGAGAGTCTCTCTCTAGAATTCAGGAGATAGAGGCTCTCAATTCCAAGGCATGAATAGTTTTATGGGAAGAACCTCTCTCTTACTTATATAGGGAATATCTAAAATACCCAGTATGGGTTCCCGGCCCCCGTGTAATATATATTCACAATATAAGTATTATAAATATTTATTTATGATAAATTAAATTATTCCATAAATGATATTTATAATTTTATCACTAACTGCAATATATATATTGAATATATATTGCGTGATAATCTTGAGTTTATAACTCGACTCACTTATCTTGAAAATATTAAATGAACAGAGGATATTTAAATCTGTTAGAATAATATTTTATATTTTTATTTAATTTATCACTTGTAAATAAATGTCATAAATAAATTCAGTGAATTATTCCAAACTTGAATAATTAAAGAATTTATTTATTACTTGGTGATCCATATAACTTGGATAATACTTGGACCTCGTGGCAGGGCCCACCAACTTCAATATTACTATTCACATAATATAGAAGATTCTCAAAGCACTATAGTGTGTGACCCTTTAGACCCTTATCTCAATAACAGTGAATAATATTCATTGATCAAGAGCGGGTTCTAGCAACCCATCGAGGCCCTTATAGAGATAATATAAGGTCAAATCAATGAAGACCTTCCTACAAACATGGTCTGTGTAATATAATATCTTTGTCATCAATATCTTAATAAATCAGAATGCATACTAGTGTTATCATACATTATCTTTCTTTATTTTATTTTGTGATCTGTCCGGAAGGTCTTACCTTCCACTACCATGGCCATGTATTTAATGTATTTGGAACCATCCTAATCATCCAAGCCCGAGATATCTCTTCCTCAACTCGGAAGTGACAAATCTTATCTTGATCATTCAATCAATGTCATGTCACCAATGATGTACCCAATGAAAACTACCTTTCCATGACTTCATTACTATGGTTTAATCCTTGCATCAAAGTATGAAATTAAATGACATACATTGACAATGGTCTCAAGTCTAGAGACCAATACACATGTTCGTAGATAGGAATAACCAATGACTTCTAAAACATGTGGTGCCCTATTACGTAGGTATGTCCTCATGATCTCAACTACTAGATATCATCATGTGCGAACTTTATGAGAAGAATTATCAATGCTTATGAGCACCCAGCACCTGATAGTTTCACATCATCTGTGTACTTTCATAATGATGTAATAGTACCGTAGGACATTACTTTAAGATTACTATCATGGCATCTTAGGGTTCTCATTATAGCATGGTATCTGCTATAACCCTTTGATACGGCATATAATATATAGGATATTTCCATAAAAAAAGCAGATTCAGATGTATATACACTATTATGGAAAGATAAACACATTTATATATAACAAACTACATACATGTAGTGGTAATCAAAGTACAACACAAGTTGGGTCTATGGAGCCCACTTTTAACAATATAGTATTACTATGGTGTAATGACCTTTGATACACCATTAGAGGTACAAAAATAGGGAATATGCCAATGTAGGGATTGTCCCCTTGAGGTAGGTAGTTACCCTTTCTTATAGAACCTCTCTGTTCTCGATATGATGGTCTTCGATGTCATACTCAAGATGGATTGGTTGGTTTAGTATCAAGATTTTCAAGACTCCTATCATTTCAGGTTATATTTTACATCACCATAGGGAAGTAGTTATCAACATAAGGCTATGTGGGATGTCCAGGTTTACAAAGTTGGACTACAGCATCATGGGCTTGTTGGAGTGACCACCTAGATTGAAAATATCTTCATGGAGAATCAGGTGTTTATGACAAGATAATTTCCCTCCAATAGTGGATCATTTATGGATGTCTTTCTTGAAGATTTTTCTAGCTTACCTCCTGAGAGAGAGGGAGAGTTTTCAATTGGTCTTGTTACAATGAGAAACATGAGTGTCCAATCCTCCATACAGAATGTCACCTATAGATCTTCAAGAGATCAAGTGACAGTTAGAGGATTTAGAGGCCAAAGGCATTATATAGTCCTGAACATCCTCTTGTGGTTTTCCTATATTTATTTCCAAGAAGGAGGAAGGATCCTTACATATTTTCATGGATTACAGTCATTTGGATCAGCTTAAAATCAAGAATCGTTACCCACTTCCTTGAATAGATGATATATTTGACTAGATCCAAGAAGCAAATGTCTTATCCAAGATTGACCTAAGATCAGGTTATCATCAGGTGAATGTTAGGCCATCAGACGTATAATGTACATCTTTTCGTAGTAGGTATGGTCTGTATGAGTACATTGTTATGTCATTCAGTCTTACAAACATTCCTGATGTTTTCATGGCTCCGATGAAGAGGGGTTTCCACCCCTATTTGGACTCTTTTGTCGTAGTCTTTGTGGATAAAATTTTTGGTGTATTATCACACTCATAGAGACCATGCCAAACATCATGAGATCATTTTGAGTACACTGAGAGAGAATTATATTTATGCCAAGCTTGTTATGTGCTACTTCTGTATCAATAAAGTTCTCTTCTTGGGCCATATAATATTGGAATCAAGAGTATCTATTGACCCATAAAAGGTTAGTGTCGTAGTTTCCTAGGATCATCCTAAGAACATGTTTGATATATGGAGTTTCTTAGGTCGAGATGTATATTATATTCATTTCATACAAAACTTTTCACTCCTTGATTCAACTCTTACTGGTCTTACAAATAATATTTTCAAGGTCATATGGTTAGAAGCATATAAGAAATCCTTTCAAGAGATGAAAGGGAGGCCTATGTCAGCACCTATTCTGGCTCTTATGGAGCCAGATATATGATATATCATATTTTTTGATGCATCAGGCATCAGCCTAGGATCAGTGCTGATGCAGGAAGAAAAATTCATTGCATATATATCTTAGTAGTTGAGTCCTCACGAGAGAAATTACCCAATGTGCAACCTTGATCTAGCAGTAGTTGTGTAAGAACCTGGTTCTTATTCTTGAGGTACGGGTTTCTTCTATTCTCTTTTCCTTAAGTTTTTTTGAGAAAATAATGAAAATGGGAGAAAATATTAAATTTTGTGACTACACGCTGTTTACTTTTCCACACACCATGTACTTTGGCCGTGTGGAAGGAGTACACAGGGTGTGTAGGCCGGTCGACGATGATGGGTGTGAAAACTGACTACACACCGTGTAGTGGGTGTTTACATGCTATGTAGTCAGTCAGTAGGAAAACAGTAAGGTAGTGGCCAACTGGGTGACAGTACACGTCGTGTACTCAGGTATTACATGCCATGTACTCATGTTGACAGATGAACAGTGCCATGCTGGCAAGAAGCCGCCGAAGGAACAGTTAAAAAATGATAACTACACGCTGTGTACCCAATAGTACACGTCATGTAGTTTGTTTTTTTCTCTTAGAATGGGCAGTAGCCTTCCCTGTTGATAGGGAAGGCTTATAACCAGAGGAGAACTCTGGAGGGATGGTTGGAGCTTTGGAGATCACCTGATCGAGCACCGGGGATCCGATTCCGCCTCCGTCAATCTCGTTGGAACTGCACGGGTGAGTTCTTCCTTCTCCTTGCGTAGATCTTTCCAATTATTCCTCTAAAGGATAGTTATTTATGTTTGAACGAGATTTATTTTACCTCATATCTACGTTGTTCTTGGGTGTTTTGAGGAGCGTCGTTCACGTATACCGATTAGGGGCGATCGAGGTAGGTGGTCTAGTGTTTATTTCCAAATGTTGTGCATTTTTGTGTACCAATGTGCAGTGAACCCATGTTGGGGTGTCGTGTTGCTGAGGCCTTGGCTATTTTAAATACCTAGAATTTCATAGGTAATTTGATGTATTTGTAAAACTGTTTCTTGGGATCGTTTCTTGGATCTAGGACCACCCCTAGGGTACGTTACTCTGTTCATCCATTTGGACTGGTTACCTGAGGGTATACCGTGATTTTATCATGTTTTAAATTACCTTGAGAGTAATTGTATATAAATTGATTGTTTATATATTGGGCATGGCCCGGTTACTTGTTTAGCCTGAGGGAAGTGTTGTGATTAGCCTGTGGGAAGTGCTCTGTATATCCTGAGGGAAACTTCTTTGGTGCCTGTAGGCAGTAGATTCTATGCTTTTGTGTGACACTTTGTACGCCTGTGGGAATTATTCGATATGCCTGTGGGTAGATTCTCGTGGGATTGGACTATCTTTTCTTGAGGTAAAGGGTTTGCATGTCTGAGGACACTGACTGTTTACATAGAATATTCACTGTGGTGATTTTCTTAATTTGAATGATTAAATGAATATTAAAAATGGAAAATATAACTGGTACAGTTAGTTACTCTTGAGTACTTCTTGGGTTATTGCATTTATTACTGCACACTGTTGTTGCACATTTTCACTGACAGTTGGGCATGGGCCTTTGGTGGGTGCCTACAGGGATTTATTTCTCACACTCTGTTTGGGTTCATGTATTTGGTCCCAAACAGATTACATTTCTACAGGTATGGATAAGGTCAAGGGTATCTATACAGGTACTTGAGTGTTTTTGAGGTGTAGGGGAGCATGGGACCGAGATCAGGGTCGCGATGTTGCTGGCTGTTCTGTTTTGTTCTGTTGCACCTGTACTTTCCATTGTATCATATTTTTCTGTTGTGTAACATGTTCTGGCTATTTTCATATAATAGTGACATGTTTCATATTGATATATATATATGAATGCTAGTTCTTTTACTGCAGTTGTTCATTTCAGTTATTTATGTTTTACTTCTTCCGTTGTTGATGTATTTTTTTTCTTGTATTCCGTTGAGCTACACTTTGAAAAATGAGGGCATAGTTTCCCCACTATCAGACCTGGGCCCTCGCTACTAGTTGGCATCCTTTGGAATTTGGGGGAATGCACTTGAGGTCATGTGACCAACCGGGTTTGGGGAACCCATGGAGTGGTACTCGGATCTGGGACATTACAAAGTGGTATCAGAGGTGTTTCTTTTCTTTGACTTACTATTTGGAGCCTTAGTCAGGGATAGGACAGAAATGGTAGTTGGTAATATTTTTTTCTCGGGAGTAGCTAACTCGTGTATAGGGAAAATCCAATTTACCTCGTGTTGCAATTTTATTGATTTTGCAATTTACATTTGATTTGATTTTCACCATTGGGTGACACACTTTTGGTGTGCTGTTTATATGTTTTATTTGGGTTCTATTTATTTTCAACCCGATGAGATGAGGGTATTCCATCTCATGCATTATTTAGTAACATGCTAGAAATCACATTACACACATAGTTCCATGTCATGTAGGCGCATTAGAAATTTCATGATGTTGTGATAGTTGTTGTGCTAGAAAATCATGTTTATGTGATAGCTGCTTTGATAAATACCTTCTATGTGATAGGGTGTTTTTTTGTGTGATCCTGTTGATAGGATGGACGCCAAAATTTTGTTTTTGGGGAGTATGGTCCCTCAATAACCGGAATTTGGTGGATCATTGACTTTTTTACTTTTGTATAACATGTGTAAGATGCCAAAATTTGATTCGCGGGGAGTATGGGCCCTGACGGATCAGAATTTGGCACTTAGGTGTTGTTTTTTAGTATTTTCTAGGTTTCAGAGTAGTATATGAGGCTTACTGTCTGGAAAACCCAAGATACACACTGTGTAGTTCCTTGGACACACGCCGTGTATTCTTCTGTTCGGGAAGAAATGTAAACTTTTTAACTACACACTGTGTACCCTCAGTACATGCCATGTAGTCTCTTCCCGTGTCATAGACCGTGTGGGCGGGGACACGGGGTAGGGAATGTTTTGGAAACAACACACCTTGTACCATATGTACACGTTGTTTAGTGTTGACCCAGAGTCCTCCCATGCAACTAACAACATGGACGGAGGAGACCCTGATACATACAGGCCATGTCCACCATGGAAAACGTCATGTAGTCCGACCTTGGGACCTAGCCGTGTAGCTAACAAACACAGGTCGGTGTTACCTCTTCTTGAACATGTCGTGTACCTGAGGGATATGCCATGTAGTTATGACCGGTGGGAGACCGTGTGGACTTGGTCGTGTGGCTGGGGAAATGGGGTGGTGTACACGCCATGTGCGGGATTCACACGCCGTGTGGTGTCAGCTGAGTTCTCGACCGTGTCACGAACGACACGAGAAGTTGGAAATTAAACAATATACACCATGTAGATTCCATACATGTCGTGTAGTCTTGTTCAAGTGAGTCGTGTGGCTTAGCCGTGTAGAAGGACTCGGACAGGGAAGGAGGATTCAAGTACACGCTGTGTATTTAGAAGGCACGCCATGTGTTTGGGGTGTTACACAACTAGTTTAAGTTGGGGTACATGCCCATGTGAATGGATTTTGAAAACACGTCGTGTAGTTTTATACACACCGTGTAGTCAAGTGTTGTAATTTTTAAAAACTTTCCTTCTCCATCTTATTATTTTTGATCTTTTATAGTCTTGATCTAAGGTGTGCATTTGACCTTATAGAGTCAGGCTGTTGAGATGACCATGCGTTGTTTTCCAGGAGAGCGGTAACAATTATACTTCAGATATGGTAGTCCATGGGCTACCAGTGGATCCTCCACCAGAAACAGATGTGGCGCCAGCCATTATACTGGACACAGGTGCGGATGCACAGTTTCGTGAAGGCTTCAGGTGATTCATGCAGACCTTTCAGGGAGCACCGCTGGCTGCCACATCTAGGGCTGAGCTGACTCATATCTTCCAGCAGCAGTATCCGCCTATGTTTTTAGGGGACGATGGACCATAGGGTGTGGAGTACTTGATGGATTCATTGCAGACTATATTCGATCATCTTTAGATGCCTATAGAGAAAAGGGTCAATCTCGTGATGTATATGCTGCGTGATTCTGCCAAGAGGTGGTGGGATGTTACCACCCATTCGGAGCATCAGAGAGACATGGCGTGGGAATATTTTCAGACAGCTTTCTATGACTTCTTCTTCCCAGAGATGTTGAGTGCAGATAGAGATCAAGAGTTCATGAATATACAGTAGGGCGCTATGTCGGTGATGGATTATTCTACTTGCTTTACCGAGCTTCATCGTTTTGCACCCATTTTGGTGGGTGATGAGGCATTGAGGGATAAACGCTTTGAGTATGGTCTTCAATGTGACATCTGCGCACTAGTGAATGTTTTCAGGTTGCCTACTGTATATGCTATTGTGAACCTGGCACTGATCACCGAGCAGAATCTGCGGGAAGCTAGTGGTGTGGGCTAGGGAGGTTCAGCACCAGTTTCTGGTACTATTTCTACTGGCAAGAGGAAAAGAAAGATGGAATTCTATCATGGTGGTAGTACTAGAAAGAATAATGTTTTAGGTGGCCAGGTCATGTGCTACCAGTGTGGTAAGGGGGGCACAAGAGAGCGCAGTGTCCACATGACCTAGTAGAATGTAGAGCTTGCGGAAAATGGGTCATCTGCAGCGCTTTTATAGGGCATTTACCCCAATGGCTAGTGAGAGAGGTTCTGTGTAGACTCCGCTTGCGGGAGCAGGACCAGCAGCTTCTTACCAGTCGGGGAACTGGAATATGTCAGGGCGTCCATGCAGAGATGGTGTTCATGGTCATGGTAGCCAGAAACTAGGATCTCAGAGGCAGCAGGGTGAGACAGCTCAGGGTAGCCAGGCTGTTTCACAGGGCTGCGGCATTGGGCAGGCATATGCAGTGCAACAGACCCAACATGAGCAGGATCTCGGACCTTCTACTGTCAGAGGTACTATTCTAATAGCTTCTGTCTTATCTTCAGTACTTTTCGATATGGGTGCTATACATAGTTTTGTATCTGTGCCTTTTGTGGAGGACCTTGGGATCTTTGTTTCTTCTTCTTCTGATTCAATGACGCTAGACACTCCATTAGGGACTAGAACGGTTGGTGTGCGTCAGTTCAGGGAGTTCCTCCTTGAGGTTGGTGGGTGTCACTTCCTTTGGGACCTCTATGTCTTGGAGATGACAAGCTATGATGTCATTCTCGGGATGGACTGGTTGGTTCCCTTTTGAGCCTTTGTATACTGCTATCTTCGTAGGGTGTGTTTCATGTCACCAGAGGGTGGAGAGTTTCTATACAAAGGTGAGTGGGATGTTTGGGTGAGTCGATCTAGACCAGAGCATCTTGGATGTGGTGGAGTCACAGATCATATTGTGATTTTATATCTAGATGATAAAGGGACTTGTCAGAAGGACTTCCCTCCAGTGGTTGATCATTTCAGGGATGTCTTCTTGGAAGACTTTTTAGGTCCACCTCTAGAGTGTGAGGTGGATTTCTTTATTGATCTTGTGCCAGGGGCGACATCGGTATCCATTACTCATTATAGGATGGCTACACCTGAGTTACAGAAGCTCAAGAGACAGTTAGAGGAGTTATATTCAAAGGGTTTTATCTGACCCAGTACTTCTCCTTGGGGTTCTCCGGTCCTTTTTACGAAGAAGTCGGATGGTACCCTCAGACTCTGTGTGGATTATCGGAAGCTGAACCAGTTGACGGTCAAGAACTGATATCTCTTACCATGGATTGATGATCTTTTTTATCAGCTTCAAGGTGGAAGAGTGTTCTAGAATATTTAATTGAGATCCATAAATCATCAGTTGCATGTTATACCATATGATATACCTATCACAGCCTTCAGGAGTAGGTATGGTCTATATGAGTACTTGGTTATGCCGTTCGGACTCACGAACCTGCCAGCAGTTTTCATGGCTCTGATGAATCATGTGTTGTATCCTTATCTGGATTCTTTTTTGATAGTACTCGTGGGATATATCTTGGTGTAATCTCACACTTCACATGACCATTCCACTCATCTTGAGATCGTATTGAGTACATTGAGAGAGAATCCACTATATGCTAAGCTCTCAAAGTGCCACTTTTGGATGGACCAGATTCACTTCCTGGGTCATATCATCTCATAGGAAAGAGTTGCAGTAGACCCAATGAAGGTGAGAGCAGTAGTTTCCTGGGAGAATCCTAAGAAGATGTTTTAAATACAGAGTTTCTTGGGGCCGGCTAGTAACTACAAGCATTTTATACAGTACTTCTCCCGCTTAGCAGTGTCGTTGATGAGTTTGACTAAGAAGGGTGTGAAGTTCATTTGTTCATAAGCTTGCGAGACAGCCTTCCAGGAGCTGAAGGGAATGTTGAATTTAGTACCAATCCTGATACTCCCAGAGCAGGGAAAGAGCTATACAGTTTACTATGATGCATTAGGTATTGGGTTGGGAGCTGTGTTGATGTAGGGCGATCGAGTTTTTGTGTACGGGTCTCGGCAGTTGAGGCCACATGAGAGGAATTACCTGACGTATGATCTCAAGTTAGATGTATTTGTTCATGTGTTACGTTGTTGAAGACACTATATCTTGGGAGAGAATTTTTTGGTTTTCACATACCACAAAATTCTAAAGTATATCTTTACTCAGCGTGACTTGAATTTGAGGCTGTGAAGGTGGGTTGAATACCTACAGTCCTTCGATTTTGAGCTTGCCTATATACCTGGTAAGGGTAATGCAGTTGCTGATACACTAATCAGGAAGACTCAGACACAGGCGTTTTATGAGGCCAGTGGTGAGTGGAAGCTTATGGATTTGTTCTCTGAGATGAATTTGGAGGTGCACGACAGTCAGGGGAAAACCTAGCTTTCATCTTTATCTTTGACTTCTACCCTCCTGGATAGAGTGAGGATGAGACAACTATCTGATTCAGAAGTCCTAGTTCTACGGGGGTTGGTGTCAAGTAAGGACCCTCCACTTGGGTGGATGATAGGCGATGATGAGGTACAACATCTCCATGGAAGAGTGTGGGTTCCAGGGGATATATGTGAGGAGTTGATGTGGTAGTTTCATGCTTCAACTTGGGTAGTTCATCCCAGAGTTACCAAGATGTACCGTGACTTGAGATGTCAGTATTGGTGGCTAGGTATGAAGAGAGAAGTAGCTGGTTTTGTTACGAGATGTTCCACCTATCAGTAGGTGAAGTCATGGCATCAGAGGCCAGCCAGACTGTTACAACAGTTTCCCATTCCATAGTGGAAATGGTATTATGTCACGATGGACTATGTGACTGGGTTGACGAGGTCACCTCAAGGGAATGATGTCGTGCGGGTTTTTGTGGATAGACTCATGAAGGTAGATCACTTTTTGCTGATCAATGAGACCTTCGGTGTTGACGATATTAGAAATCTAAATATCCGAGAGGTTTTACATCTTTATGGGGTTCCTCGTTCTATCGTTTCAGATAGGGATGCTCATTTTACATTTCATTTCTGGCAGAGTTTTCAGAGGGCACTGGGTACACAGGTTCTTTTGAGCACAGATTACCACCCTCAGACCGATGGTTAGTCAGAGCGTATGATACAGGTGCTAGAGGACATGCTGCGTGCATGCATCCTAGACTTTTGGGGCTCTTAGGATAATCATATACCCATATTTGAGTATTCCTAAAATAATAGTTTTCAGGAAACTATTGAGATGACACCTTATGAGGCTTTATATGGTAGGCATGTCGATCACCTTTGTGCTGGATGGGGGCAGGTGAGGCAGATTTACTGGGACCGCATCTCATGCAGGAGACTTCTGAGCAGGTCTAGTTGATTCATAAGTGGATGTCTACTACACAGCCTCATTAGAAATCTTATGTTGATCGCCGCAGACGACCCTTAGAGTTCGTAGTAGGGGATCAGGTTTTCTTGCGTATTTCACTAAGGTTGGGACATAGGCGGGTCAGGAGATAGGGTAAACTTTCACTGAGGTATGTGGGGCCATTTGAGATTCTTGAGAGAGTCGGGCTGGTTTCCTATCGGTTGCAGTTACCACACAGGTATCGGTCTATGCACGACGTCTTCCATGTATCTCATTTGCGCCACTATCATTCAAACCCGTCTCACGTCTTTCATCCAGAGGAGGTTAAGCTTTTGATAGATGCATCCTTTGAGTAGCATCTAATTCGTATCCTGGATAGGATCACAAAGGTTCTCTGAGTCCGGTCAGTTTCTCTCGTACCGATGTTATGGCAGCATGGCTGAGTGTAGGACAAAACCTGGGAGTGGGAGACCGACGTACATGCTCAGTGGTCAGAGTTGTTCTGAGATTTATCTTCGCCACCCTTGTAAGGGAAATTCTGGGATGAATTGCTTTAAAGGGGGGAGTTTGTAAGAACCCGGTTCTTATTCTTGAGGTACGGGTTTCTTCTTTTCTCTTTTCCTTAACTGTTTTTGAGAAAATAAGGAAAATGGGAGAAAATCCTAAAATTTTTGACTACACGTCGTGTACTTTTCCACATGCCATGTACATTGTCCATGTGGAAGGAGTACACAGGGTGTGTATGCCGGTCGATGATGATGGGTGTGAAATCTGACTACACGTCGGGTAGTGGGTGTTTACACGCCATGTAGTTAGTCGGCAGGAAAATAGTAAGGCGATGGCCAGATGGGAGATAGTACATGCCATGTACTCAGGTATTACATGTCGTGTACTCAAGTCGACATATTAACGGTGCCACGTTGGCAAGAAGATGCCGAAGGAACAGTTAAAAAATGAAAATGACACACTGTGTACCCAATAGTACATGCCGTGTAGTCTGTTTTTTCACTTAAAATGGGCAGTAGCCTCCCCTGTTCACAGGGAAGGCTTATAACTAGAGGAGAACTCGAGAGGGATGGCCAGAGCTTTGGAGATCACCCGATCAAGCACCGGGAATCCGATTATTCCTCTGTTAATCTCATTGGAACCACACGGGTGAGTTCTTCCTTCTCCATGAATCGCTCTTTCCAATTCTTCCTCTAAAGGAATTTATTTAGTTTTGAATGAGATTTATTTTTCCTCAGATCTATGTCGTTATCAGGCATTTCGAGGAGCATCGTTCAGGTATACTGATCAGGGGCGATCGAGGTAGGTGGTCTAGTGTTTATTTCCAACTGTTGTGTGTTTTTGTGTACTAATGTGCAACAAACTCATGTTGGGGTGTCGTGTGACTGAGGCCTTGGCTATTTTAAATACATATAATTGCATAGGTATTTTAATGGAATTGTAAAACTGATGTTTTGGATCGCTGCTTGGATCCAGGACCACCTCTGGGGTGTGTTCCTCTGTTTAGTCATTTGGCCAGGTTACCCGAGGGTATACCGTGATTTTAGCATGTTTAAAATTACCTTGAGAGGAATTGAATATAAATTTCTTTTTTATATGTTGGGAATGGCCCGGATACTTTTTTATCCTAAGGGCAGTGTTGCGATTAGCCTGTGGGTAGTGCTCTGTTCAGCCTGAGGGAAACTTCTTTCGTTCTTGTGGGCAGTATATTCTGTGCCTGTGGGCGAAGCTTCGTATGCCTGTGGGAATTATTCGATAGGCATGTGGGCAGATACCCATGTGATTGGACTCTCTTTGACTAAGGGTAAGGGTTTGCATGTCTGAGGACACTAAATGTTTATTTAGAATATTCACTGCGGTGATTTTCTTAATTTTAATGATTAAATGAATATTAAAAATGGAAAATATAACTGGTATAGTTAGTTATTCTTGAGTACTGCTTGGGTTATTTCATTTATTACTGCACACTGTTGTTCCATATTTTCACTGACAGTTGGCCATGAGCCTTTGGTGGGTTGCTACTGGGATTTATTTCTCACACCCTGTTAGGGGTCATGTCTTCATCCCCAAATAGATTACATTTCTACAGGTATGGATAAGGGAAAGGGTCCCTATACAGGTACTTGAGTTTTGTTAAGGTGTAGGGGAGCATGGGACCGAGCACAGGCTCATGATGTTGCCGGCTGTTCTGTTTTGTTCTGTTATACCTGTACTTTCCATTGTATTGTATTGTACTGTTGTGTAACATGTTCTGACTATTTTAATAGAATAGTGACATGCTGCATCTTGATATATATATATATGATTGTTGGTTCTTTTACTACAGTTTTTAACTTCAGTTATGTATTTTTTACTTCTTCCACTGTTGTTGTATGTTTTTTCTTGTATTCTGTTACGCTACACTTTAACAAATGAGGGAATAGTTTCCCCACTATCATACCTGGGCCCTCGCTGCTAGTCGGCATCCTCTAGAATTTGGGGTAATGCACTTGAGGTCATGTGACAAACCGGGTTCGGGGCACCTGTGGAGTGGTACCCAGATCCGGGATGTTACATGTTGTCCATGTCATAATTTTTTGGTGACATTATATATTATGTGAGCACTTTATAGTGTACATAGACCACAAGAGACTCAAATATATCTTTCTAAATGTGAATTGAACCTCATACAATGGATATGTCTCTAATATCTACAATCCTTTCAATTAGATCTTTCCTATATGCATGGGAAGGGAAATGCGGTTGTAGATGAACTGAGTCAGAAAACTCAGGTACAGGCCGTATGGGAAGCCAGTGATGAATGGAAGTTAATGGCCCTCTTTTCTGAGATGCATCTGGAGTTTCATGATATTCTCGAGTAGTATTACCTCTCAATCTTGGCAGTTACCTCTTCTATCTTTGATAAGGTGAAGGGTAGAAAATTTTTAGATCCTAAAGGCTTAGTTATCTAGGAGAGTATATCAGGAGATAACCCGCCTCTGTATTGGTCTATGGATATAGATGATGTCGTGTGTCTATGTGGAGGTATCTAGGTTCCTACAGATATGAGAAAGGAGTTGATAAAAGATTCTCATGCCTCTTAGTGGGACTTTCATCCATTCATCTAAAATATGTATCAAGATATGTGATGCTAGTATTGGTGGCCTGGGATGAAATGTCAGATAGCAGGCTTTATCACTAGGTGTTCCACCTATCAGAAGGTGAAGGCGGAGCACCAGATACTTGAAGTCTTATTAAATCTGCTTCCAATCCCAAAATGGAAATGGGAAGATGTTTTCATGGACTTCTTAGTCATCTTACCTAGTTTTTCGAGGGGTAGAGATGCTATATGGGTATTCATTGAACGAATAATGAAATCTTCCAACTTCATTCTTATTCGATAGACTTTTTCAGTTGATGATTTTGGAATACTGTATGTCCATGAGATTATACAACTCCATAGGGTCCCATGTACTATTGTTTCATATAGGGATGCTCATTTCACTTCACGGTTCTAGTAGGGTATTTAGAAGGCTATAGGAACACTGGTTCTTCTAATCAGAGCTTTTCACCCTCAAACTGATGGAAAATTGGAACAGACGATATAGGTTCTAGAGGATATGCTCTGAGAATGTGTCCTTGATTTTGGCGGTTATTGGGAAAATCATATCCCTCTTGTTGAGTTCACCTATAATAACAGCTTCTAAGTGATAATTCATATGGCTCCATTTGAGGCCTTATATGGAAGTCTATTCCATTCACCCAATGTTGTCTAGAGGCAAGTGAGGTAACCTAACTAGGTCCTCATCTTATTCAGGAGACTTCAAAGAAATTTTAACTGATCATAAAGTGTATAACTACTACTCAGTCTAGACAAAAATCTTATACCAATCCCCATTGACAACCTCTTGAGTTTAGGTTTGGGGATCATGTTTTTATTTGGGTATTTCCCAAGCTAGGGAATATACATTTATGAAAGTAGGTAAATATTTCACCTCTTTATGTAATGCCTTTTGAAATTTTGGAGAGAGTTAGCTTGGTAGCCTATTGGTTTTTATTACCTCAGAGGTATCATTCAATACATGAAATCTTTCACATCTCATAGCTTTTCAAGTATCATGAATATTTGTATCATACTTCTAATCTTGAAGAAGTTGAGTTAGATATTGATGCTACCTTTGAGGATTATCTAGTACGCATCATTGACTGAAGCATGAAGTATCTCCGAGGCCAGTTTGTCCCTCTGGTACGAGTTCTATAGTATCAAGGCCGTGTGTAGGATCAGACTTGGGAGTAGGAGGCTGACATACATGTTCAATGGATGGATTTTTTCACAGATAGTGTTTCTTCACCCTGGGATGGTGAACTTAGGGGGGCGAGTTCTTTTAAGGGGGAATACTGTAAGAACCTGGTTTTTCACTCCATCATGGATCCTTTAAATTTTGGTTTAAATATTTACTTTTGACCTAATATGGATGCCTAGTGAGTTAGAAAAGGTCTCAGGGGTGTCTGGGGAAATTTTCGAGCCTGGAACCCATCTTTTTGGGGAAACTGGCCATGTTTCACAGTGCACGGTTGACGCACGATTTGGATAACCATGCAGGTTGAAATTTTAATACATAACCATATCACATGGATGGAGTATGACCATACATCCTAACTGTATAAGTATCTCTTCTACTGAGGTAACCGTGCATGGTTTGTACATAGTTTTTCAAACCATGCAGAGAAACCGTGCACAAGGTATTTTTTTAGGTAAATTGTACTTTTTTACCTTAATGATCTATTAAGTCCCATATTCTTCCCTAATATGAGTTCTAGAGGGATTTACCTCCATGTATATTTTGTGATTTTTGAAGACTTAAGGTATTAATCAAGAGATATCCTTAATTTGGGATCTGTTCAGGCTTTCGTTCATCATGTTGGATGCACAATGATAAGTACTCGAGTCTGTTTAAGCATTTCTCCTTCTTTTTTTCTCTCAACCTATTTATCGACATGTGAGAATTTTTCCTCTCTTCTTAGATCTACTCGTATATTATCCAAATTAAGGGACAATACCAAATGAGGATAGTCATACAAGCCTATAGTGAGTGGTCTATAACTCATCCCTCAAGTTCGTTGATTTTGGAATTGTCGTAGGGGCCCACTGATTTCATCAGGTTTCGTTTATAGAATTTACATGCCATGATTACAATCATTAGAACCATATAGACATTATATTTCCATATATGTGATTAATTATTGGATTTTATGCCCATAAATCCATCCATCCCATGTAAGATGTTATGCCATAATTGGGTTTTTAGTGTTTGACATGTTTGAGCAACCATTGGGGTGTGAGTTTTCTTGAACCTTATAAGGGTAAGTTTGTATATATTAAATGGATTGATTTATATTGTGAATTTCATAATGGAAAGTACCATTTATGATCACCAGTTGACCCACCTAAGGTAAGTGCTTCAATTGATAATTAAATGTGAAATGGAAATTGGAAAGTATAATGTAACACCCTGATATTTTATGAGAAGTATTTTATTTATTTATTATGTTATATGCAAATGAATATTTCAATGCGCACAATACTATATTGGCTTTCATTACACGCAATCGCGACCTTCCTCGATAGCGTGTGTAGTACGGAATACCGAGTTTCACTAAACAAAAATATATTATTATAATATTATGAACTAGATGTTATGAATAGTATTAACTGGATTTTAAATTTTATAACATTATAAATCATCTTACACATTTTCTAGAATTAGGTATGAAAACAAAATCAATTTTTCGGATAAAATATTATTTTTCAAAAAATGCAGTTTTACCGCCTTTTGATGGCGCACACATTTTAAATCTATTTTTTGACATGTTTATAAGTTCAATTTGAACAAATAAAATTTTTCTTTGGAATCGGGATATAAAAATTTAATTTGGATAAATTTTTCATATTATTCTGGTAACTTTCATATTTTGATGAATAGTAAAAACACGCTATATTTTAATTAAAAATAACTTTTTTCATCGTAATAATTTATATGGCTAGATTATCTTTTTAATTGGTTTTAAAGTGTAATTATAATATATTTCTACCATTTAATCCAATGTTGGTCATTGGAATTAATTTTACTTTGAAATTGGACATAAACAAGTGATGATCTTTTGGTCGTTATTGTTTCTTAAAAACACGCTATTTGTTTTGATAACGGGAATTACATTTAAAATTTATTATTTCCACTTATATGTTTTTAATTTGGAAAAATAGACTTCATTTTTGAATTCGAAATATCAAATATAGCTTAGGCTGAATTTTTGGTATTTTTCTGAAAAACTTCAATTTTTGATGAATAATGAAAACACTGAGTTTTTGGTTAAAACTGACTTTTTATTTAAATAATAATGTATTTTATTTAAAATTAATTTAGGTCAAAATAGATACATAATACTTATATAAGTTCAATTAAATTCATTGGAATCATTTTATAATAATTTTATATTTATAAAAAATTGTATCGAACTTTTCACCGTCTTTTACCCACCTCCTAGGAGCTTTTGCAATTGTTCATAAAACATAATTTTACCACTTATTTGAGTTTAATTTCGAAAATCCAAGAGACACGGTTAATATCAAGGAGTAAAATGTGGTTCAATTAGATAAAAATATTTTTTGGTGAATAGTAACTTTTTACTTTTATTTACCACAGTTAAAAGTAAATAGGGTAATTCAGGGTTAAAAGAAAATTATAATAATTCAAAATTACCTTAACACTTATCCAAACCTTATTGGATGAGTAATGTCCGACCATTAGCATACTTGGGTCAATTTTGGGACCCCATGGAGCCACTTATGAAAGACATTATATTAATTAATTTAATGTAAAGACAAAATTGGAATTAACAAAAAATCCTTTAGTGATTAATTTTTATAAGGGGTTATATAAATTATCTTTTCGATTATAAATATTCATTATAAGGATAAAAATATTTCATACATGTTGGTAATTTTTTTTATAATTTTTAGACATCAATTATATTAAATTATTTATGACACAATAATAATGCAGTATTTACCTCATTAATAAATTATTTAAATAAATAAGATTATAATGATTAAAATATTTTCCAAAACTTGTCCAATTATGATTGGATGATTTTATTTCGACCATGAGTCATCTTATCTTCATCTTTACTGATTTTTGGACCTTTTGAAATTGAAGATAAGTTTATAATAAAATAATATTTTCACACTTTCCAAAGGTGCCCCTCTCCTCCCTTATAAAAGGGTACCTTCTACCTCTCTTCCTCACACCACTTTGAGCTGTCAAGCTCGGAAAACCCCTTCCCATTTCACTTCCCCACTTCCTTAGAAACCTAATAGAGGTACTGGTCTTATCAAAAGGCCAACTCTAGTGCCCTAAGAGAAAGTTTAAAGGAGGCACTTCGAAGAAGAGGTAATACCTTCTACCGTTTTCTTCAAGTTCCATTATTCATCTACTCCCTCTTCTTTAGTTGTTTCATTATGAGGTAATAATATCAGTATCCCTCATATACTAATATGTTATTATAAATATGAAACAACCCTATTTCACCTCTTATCCATCCTATGGTAAACAAAATCACCGCGCGTGCGTACGTATGGAATACCGTCTCCACATCGTGGTGTAATATGTTTTCCACCACCACCTTACTTGGATGGGTATAATGGTGTAAATAAATAACTATACATTATTATTGTAAATTGGTATTGATTCTGAAAAATGATATACACTTCAATACAATTCCACAATCATGGGAACGATATCATCGCTCGTGCGTACGTACGGCCTACCGTCTCCACGATATGATGTGACTCGATCTTCATTGAATAATGATTATATAAATGAAATCAATGAATGAATATGATATATATTACACTAATACCATTCTTGAAATGATGTATCTATATCCTATAAGGAGGAATAAGAATTTATTCAACAAAACACGCATAAGAACATAAAGCAATAAACACCCGAATAACAAGTAGCAATGAAATATTACTAATAAGAAGATACAAATATGACCATATATGATATCATAACAATGAATATGATTCTGTAATAATTCAACTAACATTATTTAAACCATATTACAGGAGGTTTGGATTCATACGAAGCATATTAGACCTAAGGTAAGGGAAAATCTCACAATCTCATTTTTATCCGAGATTATTTGTACTTTGGTATTTATTGGGGTGTATTTTATCATCCACATCCATGTTTCCTCAATATGTAATATTATTTCCATCCTCCTACAATTTTTTAATTCCATATTTACCCTTCAGTGAGTTTTTAGTAAAAGATATGAAAGGAATCTTTTGTTGTTTTTTGTACGAGCTACTTTTTGACTTTTCCGGCCAAAGTACGAGATGAATGTTTTTTTAACTTATACGACATGAATGGATTTTTAGAACATTATTTCCAAGAAGCTTCCTTTAAAAGTTTTCAAAATTATTTTTAATCAACTTATTTTAGTTTAAAATTGTATGACATGTTAAGAAAGGAAAAAGAAATTTGAAGTAGAAAGGATATTTTCCTCAAGAATGGAGTTCAAGTGTTTTATCAAAATTATTTTCCATCTAAGATAAAATAGGGTTCTGTTTCTATCCCTATTTTTTCATTGATTTGATTGTTTTATGATGGAATTAATTTTATGATGTCCTTTTATCTTATATGGGTTATGTTAGGATGGCATGATGATTAAGAATCCCATTTTTATTACATGGGTTATGCTATGATGTATGATTTATGATTTTGTGGCACACATAAGAATGGTTTCATTATGAGATGGGTGGTACCTATATCTCCCTCCAATGCATTGGGTAAAGATTTATATCTCATGAGATAGATATGGCTAGAATGACAAGTTAAACTGGTTCAGTGATACAGGACTGGAATGAGGAGTGAACTCAGTTCAGTAATGGACTTTGTCCTCTATGATGGTCTTGGAAATGAGCATTGACTAATATGAAATGATTTTATATGATTATGTGTGTATGAAACAAAGTTTTATTTATTAAGTTATGATTATTTGGGATTACTTTTCATTACTATGATTTATCCCATGACATGATATTATGACCACTTTTGCAGGTTAAGATTTTCAAAATGTTATGTTCTTATGAATATGATATGACTGATATTTCTTTTTTTTACCCTTACTGAGCATTTGATCTCACCCTTTTGTATGTTTTCTTTTCCCCATGTCAGGAAGAAGGATATTAAGTAGGATATTCCAAAAAGGGACTCTAGATATGAAGAAATAAACGAGAGACAATGTAGTTTATTTTATGAACCACTAGTTCATGTTTCCCAGTTTCTAAGGACACTATACCTATACGGTCCTTTAATGGTTTTGTTATATGTTGTAATAAGTATGCTTCAACTCTAAAGTAATAACAATGTATGTAAATTATGGGTTGTTATATATTCGAAATATAAGACTTGACTGGATTAATTGTGAATGATTAATAGGTTTCATTTCTGTAGAACCCCTTACTATATTAATGGAAAGTAGCAGAATGAACCTTCATTAATTAATATGACTTAAATTGAATTACTAAACATTTAATTCTACGTGGCCTTGTAAAACTAATGAAAGGCATGGCTTGAAACAAATGGACTTTATTGATTAATTATGACTTGATTAAAAGGTTTCATGCTACTTGACCTTATCACTATAATGAAAGGAAAGGCTTCAACCAAATGAAAAATCACATGACTTCATAATAAAATTGTAATGTCTTGACTTGATCTCGCCTTGGATTCTGGTCAAAGAATTCCATGAGCACTTGGGAAGCCCATTTAGATTCAAGGATTCGACCTGATTTGGTTGAGACACGCCTAGATCTCGGTCCTTTTCTATTCTTTGGATTTCCGGTGTGACACCATATGATCCCTTCAATATCATTATAGGATGCCTTGGATACACTCCTTGGATCCAGTATTAAAATTAAGTTCCATTGTTAAATCACATCAGTCCAAGTCATTGCTTTGCCTCATTTTACCTTGGAAGAACTCCTTGGACTCAGTTGGCACATCATTGTGCAATGTCTTGGACTATGATCCTTGGATTACACTCTCAACCCATGCTAGGATATAGTTATTACTGGTTTGGTGACCCTTGAGGTCTATGTTTCCCTAGTTATTACCTCTGGACTTCACTATTAAATATCATTATAGGTTTCCTTGTTTCATCTTGGAACCTTCACATTTGATAACATTTTACTTATTTATAAACTAGTAATAATCAATTAATGGAATGGTTATATTAAAAATCCATCCAAGATCTGAAGGAGGTACTTGGGTATTTAGTCACATTGTACTTCTTTAAATTATATATGCATGCTTTCATACTATCACATTTCCATTACATGGGCCAGATGTTATAGACACCATTGGTGGTACCCCACTAAGATTAATCTCACACCCTCTATGGGTACCATTTGGTACTCGGAGTAGATTACCTGGTTATAGGTGTCGACAAACAGAATCATACAGCTTCAAACACTTGATTGCTTGCTTTTTAGTATGGAGCTTGATAGAAAATGACTGATCTGAGGCTCGGGATGCTTGGGATAGTCTTTGATTTCATTTATACATATGTGGAACGTGTTATGAATGTTGTATTATATCCATGATTACAAGTTTTCTAATGACATGACATATCATCAGTTGTTGAATGTTATTCCTGTTGTTTTAGTTATTGTTATTGTTGTCTCTATTTTCCATTGTGCCATCTTTTTACTTGTATTTCTTATTCTATTTACCTCTATTTATATTCACCCAATATGATACACTTTAATAATGATGGTATAGTCTCCCCATGATCACACCTTAGGCCCTTGATACTAGTCGACCACCTCTGGTGTTTGGGGAGATACGCTTGAGGCCATGTGGACCACCAGGCTTGGGGAACCTGTTAAGTGGAATTTAGGTTTGAGACGTCATATAAACTCACCCAAAATCCAATTACTCTTCACTAAAAAACCTTATAGAAATCATTTCTCTTAATTTCCCTATCTAAATTCCTCTAAAGGTTTCACCAAGCTCTTAAGATGATCATCCCAATCTTCTTGAAGTTCCCTCTCAAGGTAAGGGATCCTCTCCTTCGCCTCTTTATTCAAGCACTACCATTATATTATACCTTTTTTTAAACTTGTTCATGTTGTAATAAGTTTTCGCACATGCCTCTTACTAACCTTATGATTTAAAAGTGATTATATACCCCTTTAAATCTCTTTAATCCCTTCCATGAATCATTATGTATCCACATTATGCTGCATAAATTATCCTTTGAATTTCCAGGCCAAACATTTGTGTTATGAATACTCATCCTCATTTCCACTCAAGGGTGTTCACCTAGATTTACCTATACTTCATTTATTGGTTACATCCATGTATATATCCCACAATCCTTAATCAAGTTATTAAATGTGATGAAATATGATCCTTTTTAAAATTATATATGTGGCACACTTATGCATGTACATGATATGAATGTGAAAGGTGATCCCATAATTATATAGCACTAAACTACATTAGGTAATGTTTTAATCTCATTATATGCCATGTATAGTGTGTAAGAGGTTAACATAATAACAATATGTTATTTTTTCTTGGTGTTTATCCTTTAATTATATTTATGATGTCATGTTTTATGTTGTTTCCACATTCTCGTGATGCCTTTATGCTATCATGATATATCTTTCCTCATTAATCAAGATTTTGATTATCACTCCTTTTGTCATACCCTGATATGAATCTTGTATATCATGTAATATTTTACCTTATGTTATTATTTGTTTATTCCTTTACTAGGATTTAAATCTCACCCCTTTCTTATGTATGTTCTGAGGTTATCCCGTAAAGTTTTAAAATTACGATCGAATTTTAGGATCATGTTAAGGATGTTTTCAATAACGTCATTTTACTTATGTGGTAAATTTTTTATAATACATACCTAATTTTTAATATATATTAGTCCTCATGATATTTTTGTTTTTAATAAGTGTTATTTTATGTAAGAAATCATGAAATTAATTATATTAAACATATAGGTAGTCAAAGCTGGTATCTGAGGAAATTATACTTATTTTTGGGATTAGGATAAGAAAACTCTAGTTAAATCCTTAGTTATAAGACAAAACATAATGAAACAAACCTAAATTCAAGTAAATTATATATTAATTGGTTTACAAGAAAATAAATATGTTCCTGGATACTACAAGTGGATGTGGTTTTGGAACAAAGTTACCTAGGGGTAATAACCCTGAAAAGGGTGCATTAAGTAGGAATCAATAATCACTTCGTGCATGAAAAGGGGTCTAACTACAAACCTAGTTTGACACTCTTGAGTTATATGCTTTGGTAAATTCACAATCTCATTATAAAACTTTATTAAGGGAACAAAAATTCCCAATAATATTTTATATTAGAAAATAGATCATGGATAACCTAGATTGAAACCTATAAATTCATAGGTTAAAGAATATATATAAATTATGATATATCCCTTTAATGTTTATAGTTTATCTTTTCTGTGTTTAATATTTTAAAATTACTCCTCCCTAATTAACCTTTATATTTATTCAATGTCTAGAAATAGTAGAAACTGATTCAATAATAAATTTGAGGATAAATGTGATGATTGTCCAAATGAGATTCCCAACCTGATGGGAGTTGGAATTGTGAACTTTGTGATGATACTTTATTAGTTAACTCATATTTTGAACTAAAAATTTAATTATTAGGAATTGAAAATTTTCCTATGAAATATCAAGTTACAATTTGTACCTTTATGTGATAAATTACTCTTAATTTCATTGGATATTATAATCCCTTAATCATGAGTTAATGGATTAACTCCATTAAAAATATCCTCTCTATCCTTCAATGCTCTGAGAAAGGGAAGGTCATAAGTCAATTTATCATATGGAGGGATAAGCTGATAAATGGTGGAAGTTGGTAAAAAAATATGAAGATTGAGGATGAGATTGAAGTAATGGAGTAGAAGTAATTCTAGAAAAAAAATTGACAAATATTTTCCTCACACTATATGACTTAAAATGGAGATGGATTTCATTATCCAAAAAAGGACAATGAATCCATCAAGGTGTATGAGGAAAAATTAACAAGACTTTCATGATACCGTTCCAACTTTGTCACTAGCTTTGAAAGTAAATTTGATCACTTCTTTGGTGGGATAAATCTGATTCTATGAAGAGCGTTATCCATACAGGACTTTGACATATATGAGGAAATTTTCTATTATGCCCTCAAAATCATAATGGAGATCAATCAATCTCAAATTTCTCACAGGTATAATAAGTATAAAAATAAGTTTAATTTGGATGGTATGATAGAGAAATATAATGGGGGAAATAAAGTAAACCATACCACTTGTCAAAAGTGTGGGAATGAATATCTCAAGAATTACCAAAGGAGGGAAAGGAAATTCTTTAGGTGTGAGAAGGAAGGACACCTAACAAGAAATTATCGATGGTAAAAACCCACCAATGTGATGGAAGAAAGGAATTATCTAATCATCCATCGGCCTATTGTACAATGTTTCAACTACAAGGAATAAAGACATTATGTGAATGAATTCCCTAAGCCAAGGGTTGTTGATGAAAACTAAAAACAATAACCTCCATGTCTTAGAGAGAAAGGGTGAGTGTATGACATCACAACGGCTGAGGTGGATGCTAATAATGAATTGGTTATAGGTACTCTAGTTATTAATTCAAGGATAGTTAACATACTATTTGATTATGGTTCTATGAATTCTTTCATATCACACATGTATTTTAAATCTATTCAAACACCACCACAAAACATAGAAGTTAAGTTATCGATGAAAATGGAAAATGGATATATTATTGCATCCCAAGTATATAGCTCATCCCCTATGCAAATTTTTGGGGTAAATTTCATATAAAACATTAAGATACTCCCCTTAGTAGAATTCAATATTATTCTGGGTATGAATTGGATTTCCTTGTATGGAGCCAACATAAATTATTGAGATAAGGAAATCACCCTCCATTTCACAAATCGCCTTCCAATTCTATACAATTTCAAGGAGGATGATGAATCTTCTTTGGTACCAATATCTCAAGAGTGGATATTTTTTCCTTAGAGAAATAGAATCTATCTCAAATGATTGATACTAAATAAAATATCATCCTTGATGACATGCCCTTTATTAGCGAATTCACTGATCTATTTCTCAAAGAATTGCTTGGTCTTCTTCTTAGTTGTGAGGTTGAGTTCTCAGTCGATCTTAGACGAGGAGCTTTACTGATATCCAAGACTCTATATAGAATGGTCATTGTTAAAATTTAAGAGTTGAAGAAATAATAACATGAAAATATAGATAAAGGGTTTATAATCCCAAGTGTTTCACAATGGGCTACATTGGTCCTTTCTGTTAAGAAGAAGGATAGTTCAATGCACATATGAATTAATTATCATGAGCTCAACAAGATCATAATAAATCACGAGTATCCTCTGATATGGATATCTGAGTTGTTTTTTTAGCTATGTGTTGCCGAATAATTCTATAAGGTGGATCTCTGTTTAGGATATTACCAAGTAAAGTTGCATAAGGAGAATATCCCAAAGACTACTTTTCATATAATTTATATGCACTAAAATTTCATAGTGATTCCATTTAGACTCTCTAATGATACAACAATCTTATTAGTCTTAATGAATAGAGTCTCTAGGTGTTACCTCAAAAAATTTGGTAGTCCTTATAGATAATATTATTATCTACTTAAAAACCAAGGAGGAACATCGGAAGAATTTAAATATTTTAATGAAGAACTATTAGAAGGAAAAGTTATATGAAAAGTAAAGTAAATGTGATTTTTGGTTAGAGAAATTAACTTTATTAGGGAATGTTATCCCCTAAAAAGTAATGTCAGTGGATCCTTCAAAAATAGTAGCAATTGAAGGATGGGCCTAATCAATATCTATAATAAAAATTAATAGTTTCCTTCAATTATATGGGTACTATCATCATTTTTTGAGAAACTTCTCATGATTTTCAAGCCTACTAATCAAGATTACTCATAATTATGATAAGTTTTATTAGATTGAGGAATGTGAATAAGGATTTAAAGGGTTGAAGATGAGGATAATTATTGATCTTATGCTCAAATTACCCACCAGTGGTTAAGTATTTTTTATATAAAATGATGCATCCAAAAAGGTATTGGTATGTATACTCATGAAAAATGAAAAATTAATAGCATATGTCTCCCTCCAATTAAAGATTCATGATCAGAACTACCCAACATATTATCTAGAATTAGTAGTAGTGAAATTCATATTGATGATATGGTGAAATTATATCTATATAAAAATGTGTAAAATATATACGGATCATAATATCCCCAAGTATATATTTACACAAAATGAGATTAATATACACCAACAATGGTGGTTAGAGATGATCAAGGATTATGATTTTTCAATCCATTACCATATTGGGAAGGAAAAAAGTAGTATATTCTCTGAGTAGAAAGGATCCCCCAACCTTATCCATGATGAGGATTGAAAGGGATACAATATTTTTAGAAACAAAAATATTGGATATTGTAAAAATAAATGGATTTTCGTCCTACATTTATCAATTTAATGGTCAACCATCAATTCTTAAGAGAATTAAGGTAGTCCAAAATGATGATGAGTTTCTATAGAAGAAGGTATTGAATTTTGAAAAGTTCATATTTTATGGAGAAGGATTTACAAGGTTTAGAACCCAAATATGTGTCCCATAATAATTAATAGGGAACTTCTGGATCCTATAAATATCTCATCCTTATCTATTAATCTAGGAAGCACTTAGGTGTATAGATATTTGAAAAAAAACTTCTACTAGGATAACATGAATAAAGAGATTTCATATTTTGTGCCTCAATGCTTGGTATGAAAACAATTCAAGGGGGAAAAACAAAAGTCTAAGTGTATGATAAAACTACTTCCCATAATAGTATGGAAATGGAAAATATAACCAAGGATTTATTCATGGGACTCTACAGGACACCTAAAGGTAATAACACCATCTGGGTGGTAATCGATCACCTTACCAATTCAGCACATTTCATTTCCATCAAGGAAGATTTCTCTCTTTACCAACTCACCAAGATATATATATATATATAAGGGAAGTGGTAAGACTTTATATAGTTCTACTCTCTATTGTATCTAATTGATATTTGAGTTTTAACTCAATGATTTAGATAATCCTTCAGTAATAATTGTATATATAACCAAGATTCAAAACTTATTATCACCCTCAGATGAATGGCTAGTATGAAAGAACCATTCAAAATCTAGAAGGTTTGATGAGACCTTGTTCAATAGACTTCCAAGGATGTTGGGACCATCACATTCCCCTAGTGGATTTTTCATATAACAACCTCATCCATTCTAGAATTAAAATGGAACATTATAAGGCTCTATATGGGAATATGTGTCAAACTCTGACATACTAGGATAAAGTTTTAGAGTTGAAGCTGATGGGATCTAATCTTATCCAAGAGATTATATAGAAGGTTTATACAATTCAACATCATATTAAATCCAAAAAATGATAGAAAAGCTACGAAGACAATCATATATGAGATATGGAATTTGAGGTTAGAGTTAAAGTGTTTCTCTATATATCATCATGGAAGAAATTGATGAGGTTTAGGAAGAGGGGAAAGCTTAATCTGAGACACATAGTCCCCTTTGAGATCCTATATTACATCTGAGTGGTGGCCTATGAACTAGAACTCTCACTTAACCTATCTCAAGTACATTATGTGTTTAATGTATCCCTCTTGAGGAAGTAAATACCAAAACCCTCACTCATATTAAATACAGAGATGGTATTGTTGGAAAATTATATTTCATATGAGGAGTAGCTGATGAAGATATTAGATATTAGAGAAAATATCCTATGAAACATGATAACTCACCTGATCAAAGTGTTGTAGAAGAACCACAAGTTTGGGGAAGCAATGTGAGAATAGAAAGATGTAATTAAAAAAATTAGCCTCATCTATTTTAATACATGAAATGACAATTTTTAGGTTGAAATTTATAAAGGTGGTATGAATGTAATTATATGAACTTTTATAAATAAAATTCTATTTTTTAATGAATAAATTCTTTATTAAGTAATTTAGTTATAGAAAACACATGTACATAGTTGTTTATTTCAAAATGTTGTAAGTTTTATCATTTAAAATACCATTAAGCATCAAAATAATCGATAATATATCCATTGTACAGTGACCAATATTATTAATATATTAAGGATTATGATAAATTCCATTTGACATAGATGTAAGAAATTATGGCCTTGAAATGTATGATAGTACCCTATGAATCCCATTTATTTGAATCGTTAAGGGAGATAGAATTAAGGGGATTTTCCACTAACCAAGCCTAATATGAGATTCAAAAACTAAATCATGAATGAAACCGTTTATAGGAGATTTTCAAGGTCATCGATATCATGGCCCAAAGAATTTTCTCTAAACCACCCTAAAACAATCTCACCATCACACATATTACACTTATGGAATTTTATGGTGTAATAAATTTTTATGTATCAAGACCCTAAAAATATGAATTTGTATACTTTTTTTAATAAAACATTTATTTTTTATACTTTTTTAATATTAATTTTGAAATTATTAAATAATTTGTTTGATAAAAATTTGATTCTGATATGACGAAACACAAATTTTATTGTTGGGAAATATAAATCTTCAATAAAGACACTATTTTTGATGAATTTAAGAATTTTTAAAATAAATTATATTTTAATAAAATATCACTATTAAATAATTTTTATTAAAGATAAATTAAAATATAATTTTATGAAATTAAATTTATTTTTTATAAGGGTTGGAAAACTGTTATTGTCAAAAAAACTAGTATTTTTCAATAATTGGTTACTTTGATTTAAAAGTGTACATTATCATATTTAAAGAATTATTTTTGAAAAATAAATATTATTTTTAAAATCATATTGTCTAAATTATCCAATGGCATTTTTTCAAAAAAAAATTGAGACAACTGAAATTTAGGGTAAAAATTAAACATGGTATAAATTTTTGTTATGTATTGTGACATCATAATGACCCAAAATTAATGTAATATATTCCATAAAAGGTATAAAAACCCAAATATATATTTTTTCTTTAAAATAAATTATTTTTAAGTTGTTTTATTAATTTTATAAATTCTTAATGAATCCTCTAAAACCTATATGATATTTTAAGGTTTTAAAATCAATTCTTTAAAAATATGAGTCACTTATACATCAGCAAGGGAATTATTTTAATGTTTTTGATTCATAGACACATAAACTAATTAAAAAAACTCCAAATTATAAAAATTTATGTGAAAAAACCATGGGAAGGCTTTGTTTTTGATTAATTTATCAAATAGAGTCCAAAACCTCTGTTTGGAATTTAACATATAATTCTCCTAAATGTTTCTATATAAACCCACCCAAACTCCAATTATTATTTAATCAAAACCATTAAATCATGAAATTACTATTAATTTACCTATATAGAGTCCTCCCAAGTTTCCCCAAATCTTTTAAGTGGCTCACACAAAGATTTTAGAAGCATCCTCTGAAGGAAAGGGATCCTCTCATTCCCATCTTTATTCAAGCATCTCATTTATATTAAACCATTTTTTCCACTTGTTCATGTTGAGATATGTTTTCACTCACCCTTATTACTAAATTTATTATTTACAGGTGATTGGAGTCCCATTTCACTCTCATTAATCCCTCCCATGAGTCTTCATGTATCCTAATTATGCTACCAATATTATTCTATGATTTTCCACACCAAACATTTGTGTTGTGAATACTCATCCTCATTTACACTCAAGGGTATTCACCTAGATGTGACTATAATTTCTTTATTTTTTACTTCCATTTATTTATCCCACACTCCTTAATCATGGCATTAAATTTGGTGAAATTTTATCCTATTTTTAATGATCTATGTGTCACACTTATGCATTTACATGATATAAATGTGTTGGGTGGTCCCATATGTATATATCCCACTAATACATTGGGTAATGTTTTAATCTAATGATATTCCATGTATGTTGTGTGGGAGGTTATCCTAAGAACACTATTTCTATTTTCTTAGAGGTTATCTTTGACTTATGTTTATGATGCCATGTTTTATGTTGTTATCACATTCCCATGTTTCCTCCATGTTGTCATGTTATATCAAGACTCATTATTCAAGATTATGATTCTCACTCCTTTTATAATACATTTACATGTATCTTTTCTAGAATATAATACTTTAACATATGATATTCTTTTTTTATTCCCTTACTAGAATTTATAGCTCACCCTTTTCTTTTATATGTCAATAGGTTATCCCTTTTAATTTTAGAATAATTATGTAATTTTATGAGCATGTTAAGGAATTTTTCAATAATTTTTTTGCACTTATATTTAAATTTGTTATTCTATGTAATTAATTTTTCAAAAAACTAGACTTATCAATCTTTTGGGTTTTACTAAGTAGTTTTTTATGTAATAACTTATGAAATAAATTGTATTAAAGATATGTGTTTTCATAAAGATTGACTCAAGCATGTGTGAATTAAGAGATTAACTATAGCTACAACTTCTAGTAAAAATAGATCTTGGTATATAAATCATGCTCCATATTCCCTAATTTAAATATATCCCTGCTTAATATTGATGAAATATATCATCCTTAATTAATGGGAATTATGATGATAGAATTTTTTATTAAATAACTCTTCAAATTCTTCCCATATGAGGGCTTGGCAAACCTTTTCTTGAATAGCTAGGTCCCACCACTTCTGTGTCAAGTATTAAAACATATATACTTCTATATTTAATTTTATTTTTCTTAGGTTCCAATGAAATTATATATCTGATTTATCTAAACTAATCATGATTTAGCTTTCTCGAGCTCCAAGTCTCCCTAAAAGATCAGTGGACTTTTCTTTTGTAATTATAATGAGTGATCCACTTATCCTATTTTATCAGTCCAATTTACATTTTAGAAAACTTGAAAATTTTGTAAAATTATATAAATAATTTGTTGGCTATATTTTAGATCAGGTGGAACCACATTCTTGGTGGATCCATCTTATTGATTTCTAAGTCTCCTAACTAGTATAATTTTCCTATTTCCATAGAAATATTCACTACTCAGTACCCACCCACACTCTTGTGTAGGATTTTCCATGTGTAGCACATGAAAATAAAATAATATTTTTAGAGTTTCAAATCATGATCCATAAAATATCATATAAATGATTTTTTAATAGTGATAAGTATTTCACTAATTAATATTATAGATTTCTCATTGGCTAAACACACAACAATAAGGTAAAGACACGCCTAAAATTTTTAAGAACACTTCTCTACCTAGACTACCCTGGTAACTAGAAGATTAGTATAAATAGGTTAGATATGCATTTTTATAATTTACATTTAATGTCCCAACACATATTATATCCACACATACCATCCCAACTCACCGACTATACCAAACTAATACCATTTGTAACATCCTGGTCCAAATCCATTAGCTTAGGAAGGACCCAGATCCAAAATCCTTAAGTGCATCCCCTAGACACCAAAGTCTATAAATAAATACCATGTTTTTATGAAATCGTTGTAGGATTATTTACTCTCATACACAACACAACATATAATACACAACCATAATTTATTAAAATAAATAAATAGGATGCATGATAAAAAAACAATCCAATCAAACACCAATGAAACATAACAAGATATAATAAAAGATATAGTGTAATAAGTATAACTAAATACATACTCAAACCTTAATGCCCAAATATAACCCAAATGTCTACTATGGAACTACATCATACTCTTTACCATAACAAACTCAAGGCTTTATCCTCTATTAATAGTGACTACTACATCAAGGTGTTCTATTCGAAAAGTAAGAGACTTTTTCTTCACTTATATATTGATAAACAAAATTTTCATACTCATAAAAGTGTATATATTGGGGTGAGTATATAACCCAATAGTAAATCCACCAAAATCTTTCCACACGCACACCACTTGGATAAGAACAAGCTAACTCAAAAATAATATATATATATATATATATATATAATCAAGTGGAATAGAATAACCAAAACTCATTAACACATGTGTATAGAAACAAACAGTGAAAATAACCATGATACACACCCAAACCCTTCTATATAAAACCATGATATGCATCTAATGCATCTCCTGTAAAAACAATATTCCCAAAATAGAATCAACTCATGAGGAAAACCCCTATTCCTCCAACCAAAACCATCACTTTTTAAAGTAACCCAATGTGCTCCAGATGGCTTGATAGTCAAGTTTAAACTAATAAGGACCCTTAAAATGTAATATATAAACCCAATTATACCATACCCAATTCCAATAAACATGCATCAAAGTATTTATTAAAAGAAAAAATATCTAGAATAATTATTTTGAAGATGTGTTTTCAGAATTCTTCACTTATAAGTAAAATAATTTATCATGGATACCATAAGACTTTGAGTTCTTTGAATAAGAAAATTGGGATGTAATTCACCTACCTATAAGGTGTTCACCCTATAGAGTCTGATAAGGATAAAGTAATATTGATAAGATTCACCTATGGTCCCCTTTTAAATAATTTGATTCAAATACCCTGGCTAAGAGATGATGAATTAGGGATTTTCCTAAGGATTAATTAAGTCAAAATAGAGTTAATATCCCACAAAAATTACCTAACATGGTTTCTTATTCAAATTAACACCCCCCCCCCAAGAATTAGTATCCATTTTGAACATATTTAAAAGTAATCTTAACTGATATCATGGGATTCCCTGCAGCATGGGGAAATTATCCTCTCATTTTTTTCCCACTAGGAACCCATCATGGCATGGGATACAATATAAGGAAGTAATGCTCACCTTTTCTAAGTCCCTCACATGCTCGAATGAACACAAATATTCATTCCACCTAAATTACATCCTAGGTACTTCATCATCACCATTTTATGTTAGAATGTTATCCCATATGAAACACTCATCAAAAGACTTGTAGGCCTAGGTGTGGTGTCCCCTGAGAAAGAGTAAAATCATTAAAATACCATAAAATACCACACCCAAGACTATGGAATAGAGGTCTTCCTCATTTCTCATAAGAGAACACCTCCTCTCAATATTCTGACTAAAATAGATAGCTTTGTGTTTCATTTCCTATGGTACACCCAGCACCAAATGTAAGATCCCCCATGAAAACTATTCCAAACCCCTTCCAAAATTACCCACTCCATAGGCAATACCACACCATACCCTCTTCCATGACCAACACTACTATGTTGTGGACCTTAGAAATCCCAAAATCCATTTTTTCAACCAATAACCCCTCCAAACCTCCTAAAATTAAATCAATCTATTATAAAACATAAAAATAACAACCAAAATGTAACTTAATTAAAACTAGGAGTGTTATAGTATTGAAGTGAATATGAAGTGGGATTATTTTCTCTCTAGATATATAATTTTTTTTTGGTATTAAAATATATTAATTTTTATTATAAATTTTGTGCAAGACATATATTAATAAAGGGAAAGTGAAACTTTTTAATAGACCCTTTTATCTTTTATGAATTAAAATAGAAGAAAGACTAATGTACTCTAGAAAAGGTGACCCTTTTCAATTTATTAACAAAAGGGGAGGAAAATAATTTTATAAAATCTATATGTTTAGAGGAAGTTAGATTAAGATATAAATGGGGAGTGATTATCTCTATCTATTTTAGTTGTTGGGTTTCATGGAAGTGTTTTCAAAAAATCCAAAGATCCAAAGGGGGGTATTATTACAAAAAAAGTTTTTATATTGGATTTTTTGACAATTACTAAAGGTGTTGACATTACAATTAAGTTATGAAATAGATTTATTGATAATCATTTCTAAAGTTTGATTTTTGTAATTAAATAATGGGTAGAAATACTTATTAGGTTTTTAGAGTATAAAAAGTTTTTAAATTTAAAAAACATGAAGTTATTCTTGTTTGGGAAGTTTTTATGGTCTATTAGAAGTACAGAAGTTTTATTACCCTTAGTAATCTGGGATATGAATTATTTTATGTTCATGAGTTATATCAGAATAAGTATATGGGTTTTTTTAAGTGTATGAGGTTGTGTTAAAATTTGAGTGGATGTTTCTATGAATTTTTTAATGTCCCATGGTATATTTTTTTTATTCTTGAACAATCAAAAAAAGTTTTTAACTAAAAACATTACTCTATATATATAATATTATACAAGAGAGAATGTGTAACATCCTTATGGATTTAAAATATTATAAAGGGAATGTCATTCCATGTTTTTTGAAGGAATGAATTTTTGGAAAATTATAATATATAAGTTTTTATTTCTAGTACATAATTGTTTTATGTGAATTTTCTATGATTCTTGGAAAATAGTAAGGTATCAGAGGTACACAAGGATTCATAATATATTTGAGTGGATATGTAAGACCATTTTTAATGATACATGAGGTTTTATACTTTGGCAATATTTTTTGGTAATATATGTAATGTTTTTATTTATTATAATATATTCCTTAGTTTTCTGAAATATATTATATAAATATGTAATATTTTTTCAATTATAACATATGGTATTATCCTTTACTATTTTAAATAGAAAAAATATCCACACTATGAGAGGGTAAGTCACTCCACAAATAATACTTGAGTAATGTCAATAAATTCAAGAATTTGAGGATGATTACGCCATGTAGAAAATTGTTTCACTAAGAAAAAAGATCATCCCATGCATATGAGATTCCCATTCTATGTAGAAGAAGTGTCATGACACAAAAATTTTATTATAAAATAAGATATCTGTGATTTCACCATGACATCTTATCATAGAAATGATACTAGGTGGTGAATATTAATCTTCAAAAAAATCACCTCAAACAAGGTTCACACTCCAAATCCTTAAACCACAGAATGACACATCTAGTAGTTGATGTTGAAACAAATCAGTAATTTCATGAAGTAGAATTTCGTATCATGATTTTTGATATACAGAAAATTTAAACAGGTGTAATTTTTATAAAAAAATGGAAGTTTTTGAGTTGATTATTAACTACCTATTCAAATATTACCAATGGATATTTACTTAAATAATATTCAAGGTATTTATTTCAAATTAGTGGAAGTTGTATGTTAATTCTAGTTAACTTTTTTGAAATTGAAAATAAAAAATTATAAAGTTATATTTTAAATACATCTAAACAAAATGATATAGAAAATAAGTAATAATAGATAACATAGAAAAAAATTTAACATGGTGTTTTTACAAGAGAAGAGGGAACAAAACAAAATGGACTTATTAATGATTTAAATTAAAGGATATTAAATTATTATTGATTAATAAATATACTAAAGAATTATTTTGAGGAAGAATATTATTGTGAACTAAAGAATGGGAAGTGAAGAGAATATTAGTAATTCTATTGATCATATCTGAATCTGAATATAGAGGAAGACTTAAGGATTGTGGAACATCCTGAATACATTAGGTCTATTAAAGTAATTTGGGTAAAATTTATTGAAAAATAATTTTTTTCTATAATTTTTATATTTGGAATACTTGTTTCAGTGTGAATATTGATTAAAGATTATATACTCAACTCTTCTCAAAAGAAGTTTTTTATTTTTTCAATTGAAATTAGAAGTGAAACTCAAAATTCATTAAAGTATCACATTAATGAAATATGAAACAAATTATATATTATGAACTTGGAAATAACTTCGTGTAATTAAATTTATAGGATATATAAAATTCTATAAATTTATTTCTTACATAGTAGTTCAAAAAATAAAAAATAAAGGAATTGAGCCTTGGTAAGAAGGGAGTTATACCAAAACTATTATACTTGTATTGAGATATTACCTAAACATGTAAAATAAGTGAACCTTGGTAAATATTGACCTTACTTAAATTTTATGTCTAGATAAATAGTGAGTTATGGTGGATTTTGGTACACCAAAAAAATGTTCAGTGTATGCTCCTTGGATTTAGTATAGTGTGGGAGAAATAAATAAAATCTTGGTGTTATTTCCAATTTAATTATCGGTACTTGTGTATGATTTTTTATGTGGATTCACTTGAGAAAATATGGGTTGAATTTTTTTCCCCATAATAGGGGAATAATATCCAAAATAAAAGAGTATAAGTGGAAATGTTTTATTCTTATAGCATCCTAATTCGCTTCCCTCAGGGTTTCCTGAGTTACAAAAAATATCCAAGGTGATATTCTACACAATAAGTGACTTCAAAAAATTAATATGAGTATAGGGATTCATGTAGATCGTCATCTGAGCACCAATATTCATGTCTCCCTAGAATATCTTGACATTCACACAGTCAAACTTTCTATAGCAACCTTCATAGAATGGTGTTTAATCTTATAAACATGCATTATGATAATACGGTATTCCCTTTCCAATTTATTTTATATTAAAAACTTTTTAAAATTAATGAAAAAGGTTTGAAAATTGTTTTGTTATTATAGAATGTGAAATAGAAGGGGAAATGGAATGTAGAGTCAAGATAATCAAAAGGATCAACTAATAGATTGGATTTAAATTCCAAGAGTACCTTTACCCCATCATATACACTACAAAATTTATAAATGTTAGAAGTTCCTAAAAATATATTGTTATAATATAAAAATATATCCTGCATTGAATATGAAAAACAAATTTATTGAGAGTCCATTACTAATATGATTGGTCTTAATAATATAAATTATATTCTCAACCATGAATGGTTAGGATCCTTGGTTGTAAATATTTAAATGGGATACATTGTCATAATTTTTTTTAATAATTGATTTAAAATGTTTATTAAAGTTTAATAATATTCATATTATCTATAGTTGTATAGATCATAGAAATGTAAAATGAAGAACTGGGGAAGAAAATTTTGGATTCATGAGCCCTTATGTCACTTTTACACAAAAAATATCAATGGATGAAGGTGAAATTTTAGTCAGATCGCACCAAGTACTGAAAATGTTTTTTAAAAAATAATAGATGATGTGATCTTCTTAATACCTAAGATTATAGAGTAAAAATAAACACTCTAATTATAACATCCTGACCTAGCTTACCCTCAGTATGGTAGATGGACCAGTCACAATATGACCTCAAGAGTATCTCATTGTACGCCAGACACTTCTGAATAGCAACGAGGGTATATGGATAATTAGTGGGGATAATATACCCTCATATTCAAAAGTGAATAGTGTTATAAAATAATAAACTCAACATATAGAGTAAGTGTATATAAATCAATAGTCAAATAAATAAAGAAAGTGACCAAATCCATTTTATACAATGCATGCATGTCATGGCAATACATATCTGAAAGCGGTAAACAAATATAGCGATTTAGCCTTTCTTAAATTACTATTACATCATTATAAAGATGAACAACATAATAGTATTACACCATGAGGATCCATAGGTTTAATGTAAAGGGAAAACTATGACCAAACATAACATTTACAATATCAAACATAAACATTTATTTAATTCATTCTTCTCGAGTATCTTATTGTCCTTTGAAAACTCCTTAGTACACATATTCACCTGAGGATATACATAAAAAAGGGGTGAGATATAAGCCCAGTAAGAGGATAGATATGAAAAATATAACAATGGGTAGGAATAATCACAACATAGGCAAAGGATCATGAACATGAGAGTAAGCATTAATAAAATACTTGAAATGTGGTAATGCATAAAAATGAAACATTGTGTCTTATATTCAACTACCACGCATAATTGTGAACGATGCTAGAATCATGTTCATGCATAATTTCCCTTTTACTAGTGATATTAATCACTTTACCTAATTCATTAGATCACTTTATAATTCTAGGCACACCCGTCACATTTAAACATTCATATTATGCTATATAATTCTAGGCGTACCTGTCACATCCTAATTTTTACATTATCATGCATGCCATATTAATAATATGAAAATCTTGAACATAACATAACACATGGAAAGAAATGGGTTTCACATAATAAATCATATTGTCGTATACATTTGGTTCCAAAAATAGAGAGGGAATATCATTCTTGACATAGAACCATTAACCATGAGTGAAGAGTGAAACAATATTCAAGAAGTAAAAAGGGTGTGTTTATTTTAAAGAAGAGTTATTTTGGAAAACATTGTTTTTTTCATTAAATCAATTATAGAACATTTATATACCAGAAAATTTAATATAATTATTAATAAATTATTTTTATGGAGAACCCATACCGAACATGGAGTGAAAGAGGGAGAACCCGAAGAAAGAAAGTTGGTTTCGACAATTTCCCCTTACCTTGTATCAAAGAGTTCTATTCACTTTAGTGTCCTATATAATGGAATTATATTCATTAATTAGAAATTAAAGAACCTTTTATAAATTAATATGTTTTAATAGTGTTTCATTAAGTTCTTTTATGGTCTTCGCTATGATTTATAAATCTTCAATTCACTGTTCGAGAGTGTTAATTTCCTTATCTTTTATGAACATTTCAGTTGTATTCATGAACGGATGTACATTTGAAATGTCGTTGAACATCCAGATTTATTGAAATATAATATTAGTGACATTACATATATTTAAATGATCATATAATGAATTTTTTTATGAACCATGAGGATGAATCATTAGATAAAATTTAATGGTGATCATTTTTTGTTAATTTGGGTGGTTTTTCGATCACAACAAACTTGTTTTATTTTATCAATTTGTGTCAAGTAAATAAGTTAGTTATAGAACAGAAAAGGTGATAAAAAATAAACTTCAAAATAAGTTTTAAATCCTTTTATGGTTTTATTTACAGCCTTTTAGTAATTTAAGGAAAATGCAATTGCATCACCCATGATGTAGGTAAATTAACACATCATGGGAAACGATTTGATTTTTATTAACAAAGAGTGGGAGGGAGGAGTATAATAAATAAAATTAAATTAATATTATATAATACCATTATATCAATCATACTATATTTATCATGAAATTTGGATAAGATAATTTGAGGATAAGAGAAGAAAAGAAATGACATTTGAAAGGAAATTGAAAGAAAAAGAGAGAGAGGAATTACCTCTTGAATCCTCCTCTTGAGATCCTCTTTAAGGAACCTAGGATTGGTATTTTAATGATTCCAAGAGCTCATGGTCGTAAGGTAGGGGATAGGGAAGATATTTGGTCAGAGTTTAGGCAAGTATTGAAGCTTGAGAGGTGTGAAATAATGAGGGTGTGAGGGGTGGTATTTATAGTGGAGGGGAGAGGGGTTTTCTTAATATTTTTATCATTAGTTTATTAATTTACACCAAGATAAGAAATAGTGATGATTCCATGATCAAGAATAGTAAATAGAGCATGTGATTTTGGTATTTGGGTGATTTCATCACTTGTGATTTTAGGAATAGTGGATTAAAATTATAATGTATTTATACGGTAAATTAATGTATTTTACTATTCACCAAAAATTCAAGTATTTTAGAAAAATACAGAAAATTCACCCTAACCATTTATCAATTTATATAATCCAAAAATGATATCCATTTTTCAAAAATAATTTTCTAAGTATGATTAATTTAATTTATAATTAAAATCATAATTTACTTGAAAAATAAAGTTTAAAAATTAAAACTGATTTTATAATGATTTCAAAAATTACATAAGGTATTATAAAATTATCTTAAAACCATAAGAAATAAAAATTTTAATTTATGAAAAAAATTTAATAAAATAAACATTCTTTTAAATTAATTAATTATAATTATTTATTTATGACTTACAAAAATTACCAATATTTTTACTATGGTCAAATTATCACTTATAAGATGCTTAAATTTTATTTAATCATTCAAGGGTAAGGTTACTATTATTTTTGGAAAACTTAATATTAATAAGGGTCATAATACTATTCATAAGGGTAGGTGACTATTCATAAGTGTAGGTTGATATTCACTAAAAATTAAGTTTGTTCTATTAGACTCCAAAAATCTTACTGATCGCAACCGTTTATGTTAGATTTCAAAAATTTCAAAACATAGAAGTGGAAAAATTATGTTTAATGGTCACATAGTATTTAGTGTCATGATATGTCATTTTTCTTCTTATTGTGATTACACTATAAGGCATAATTATAATAAGGTAGTTCCATTGATAAAACTTCAGGTCGTTGTAACGAAATAGAAAGATTTACATTTCAATACATAAATAAAGAAAAGTATCAAAGTCGTTAGGGGGATCTCCATGAGCATCTCGAGCTCCTAGTCAGTCCTTTTCTCCTAACTCCCAGGTACAAGTTAACATTCACAAGAAAGAGTCCACAATCCTGTAAACAAGAATGACTACTTGGGTACCCGAGTACAATGGTGGCCTGAATAGGTTGTGAGATATACATCTCAGTAGGTCGGGATCACCAGTCGTCTAGCTCAATCTAGAAAATGAAATTTATCCTTAAATAGGGTGCAGGTATATCAAAGTGATAATAGAACATAATAAACAACCAAAAAACCATCAAGGTTCCAAAGGGACTCCTGACTGTGATACCTGCTTCGGTCCATAGCCGGAATCAAAACCTGTACAAGAACCATACATGTATAATTATCAAGAATAAATATGTTTCCACACTTTACCCATTATTTTATATCTAATTATTCATTATCTCCAAGGTTCCCATGGTTGAATGTACCTTAATACTAACTTCATCTCATGCCAAAATTCTAATCATTCACAACATTTCTTTATTTACCCATGTTCAACATAGGCTTGATTCATATCTCTCATTTATTTCATAATTGTTGACACTCCTTTCTGTCACAGAGTATAACGAATGAAAAGGGAAATACATTAACACAAAGTGATTCATCCTATGAAGAAACATCAAAAATTGACAAAGGCATGAACAAGGATTTTTTTACACTTGGGTCACGCAAGTTTCATCATGGTTGTGCAAGTACACTTGTGCGCCTCATATTGGTCACACATGTGACTTGCGCGCCCTACTTGATTTTCACCCAAGGTCTTCAGAATCCTATAAATACCCCTTGTGGGCCCCCCATTTTGAGGATGGAAAAATTCCAAAACTCAGAGTTGAGCTCCCGGCACCCTAGTCTCTTCTCAAAGCCTTCCGAGAACTTCTAAGGTAATTTCTTACCTAGAATGTATGGTCTAAAGAGAGGGAACAAGGACTAAGTGTTTAAATTAATCAACACCTGTGTGCCTAAGTGTCTAACCCTTTCATGGAATTAAAGAAACTTGCGTGTTGCCTTATCCCTTCAACAGAACTTGCATTCTACTCATTTAAAAATCTTTAGGGATAACACTAAGGGCTTGAGCCAAGCCTCACCCAATTTTTACCCTATGGGTTGACTACCGTGCAAGTACCTATGTGTCGTGCAGGTATACCTGCGTGACCAGGACCTGCATGCCCAAGAAGGACCTACACGCCTACCTTTTTTTGGGTTCCCCTCCTGTCCATTCATCACTTTTCTTCAAATCCACCTCTCCTCTTCAAGATTTTTCCTTCAGAATCCTCTTCAAAGCCATTTATGTCATTATTCCTTGGTTAGATTCCTTATCTAAAAGGAATTTTTTGTAACATCTCTCAAAACCTAATGACTTACATATCTCTATGTCATTAAGGATAGAGATTTCATTCATTCAACCTCATCCTTTAAGATGAGAAGATCTTTAACCTGGGCATACTTTTTAGGAGTAAGCCCTAGTCATCAAGTCCCCTATTCATGGGCCTCCTTCTCAGAAGTAAGTCCCAATCATAATTCGCTAACCTGGGCCTCCTTTTCATGAGTAAGTCCCAGTCCAAATTCCTTATTCTGGGAATACTCCTTAGGTGTAAGCCTCAAGTTTCCAAATATGGGCATCCTCTTCAGGAGTAAGCCTCATTCTTCAATTCTCAAGTCCCTTTAACCTGGGACTCCTTCTTAGGAATAATCCCCAGTCATAATTTCTCTTAACCAGTCTTAACTTCTTTTTAATTTGGGCTTCCTTCTCAGGAATAAAACCCAATCATAAGTCTCCTCCTAATTTGGGCATCCTCTTCAGGTGTAAGCACCAAGTTAGAGTATCCAAATCTCTATAAAGCACATATACCTTTATGGACCTTGTTCCCATGCTTCTTCTCTAAATTAAGTCCTGATATTTATCTGTTTGGGAAATCATACATACATAAGCCCCGTATAGTTCCTTGTGACCACATCTTTCGTGGAATAAATTTCCAGGTTTACTGATACCTCTTGTTTCTCACACCGAGCATAAATCACGTGAGGTTAGAGTGTAAAAGTAACCACGACACATCTCTTTGGGCCGTTAATCATACGTAATACCCACAATTACCAAACTGAACTACATGGAATTTGATCTCTACCTTAAAAGTATAGTATGTAGGAAGCCTTTCTGAGGTTCAAGCCCATCAACCATTAATTATCATCTATCCCATATGATGTTAAACTATATCTTAATTCCTGAACTACATGGGTTCTAATTCCTTTTCTAACAAGGATATGTAGGTAGCCCATCTTTGGGTATGATCCCAACTCTAAAATACCACATATCCTTATGAATGGTAATAAACTTCAAGTGCCCCATTGAGTGGCTTTAAAACTAGTATGGTTATCATAATGACCAAGAGATCTTTATATAATGTGTTGAAGGATACCATTGACTAAGAATATCAAACAAATATAGATGATTCTCTATCGATGAAGAACCTCAAATACATATAAAAGATTACCTAAATCTCATACATATTAATCATTGATTATCAGATCTAAAGGAAAAATCATTTTCATACTTGGTAATGTAATAAGTATTCACGAACATAACTTAAATCTAAAAAGAGAGTCCCAGAGTAGACAATAATTCCCCTCAAAATGGTGTGATGAGTCCGACCTACCACCTTATCGACCAATGAAAATTCTTAAGCCTCATCTGTTCACAAATAATGAGCACATACCTTTGGAAAGTAGGTCCAAATGTATATAGAATCATTTGACGTTTCCGGTTCTACGAACAAACCCGTTAGAAAATGATTGGAATGTTTGAACTTTAAACAAGCAAGGTCATCCCCAATTCCAGAGGAAACAAAAAATGGTGAATCTGACGTGAATCCTTAACCAAGTTAAAATGATGTTTTACTTATATGTTAGGCCCCTATTTAAACTCAATGAGAGGGCCAACAAAACAATCAATAACATATGTGCTCATCCAAAAGATGTAGTGGCCGAACTTATCTTGATTATGTCTATCAAATCAAACAGGAATTCTTTTCCAAGATCTTCTGCGTTACAGAAATGGCTTCTCTTAAGTTCACAAGTGTGAGTGCCTCTACTGTGAATACCTCTGCTGCTACTCCTACTGGATCGTCGTCCACTCTGAGGACGACATCACCTACTCAGCATCTTCAACACTGGGTATCAAATGCACTGGTTAAGGAATACCGTCGACACGGTACCATTCCAACTCTGGAGGCTTCTCGACAGGCCCTCCAAGTCAATAATTCACCCTGGTCATTCGGACAATGACGACCAGCAATCAAGAAGCAGATGGTGCCAATCACCGTCTCCAACCATTTCAGGTTGTTATCCACAAAATTCAATAACCATTCCCTCTCATATTCTAAGGAGGTGAATGAGAAGGTCACTCAAGGCCTTAATTCAAGGAAACAGGAGTCTTTCCTCAGGGCTCCCAACAAAAATCTCCACTAAACTTGTGTGGAAGTGCACCCTCAACATGATGAGGGTGTCGTCTCCAGGCATTCGGCTCAGGTTCATCGAACCCGAGTAGTAAGAAAACCCACCAGAGGCGACAACCGGTCAACAATGAGCAGGTTCTTATCTCTTCCAATTCTGGAGAAGTCCACCAACCTATCTTGGTGGAAAGAAACGTGTGGAAACATGCACCCATCCATTTTAATTCCACTGTCCAGCAGACTCGTCTGGCAGCAGCATGCCATTCCCACCAGGCAATTCTGTTGGAGTACTATAGATAGGAAAATACACCTGTTTATAAATCATCAGCTAGTGATAAGGATCATCTGACTATGTCACGACCCGCCCTCGGGGCCCGTGCCGTGACTACCCCAAGCCCGCCTTCCATAGGCTAGGGGCTGGCGACTAGCACCAAGGTGTAAATCCCGATAACTGGGAAGGCATTGCCTTTATAAAAGTAAACAAAAAGAACCACAGAGCACAAGCGGAAGCAAAACACTAAGTACAAAAGAAAGTGTTGAAAAGTAAATGGGCCAGAATACAAACTCAAAATGAAAGTAAAGTACAACTCTAAAGGGAAAACAGCAACTGAAAAGTAAAAGCTGCTACTCCGAGCTGTCCACTGGAAATCCCACCTGAAGGGTGGGTACAGATAGCTCCTCTGCTCCACGGGTCCCGCCGTCCGCTCCGAGCACGTCTCGCCTAGAGGTCCACCTCCGGGTTCCGCCTCGTCGTCACGTCCACCTCTGGGTACCGTCTCTTCGTATAGTCCACCTCCAGGTACTGTCTAGTCCTCGAACACTCGGCTTCTGTCAGCATTGCCCGTCGTCTGCAACCAACACAACGAGGTGCGGGCATAGCCCGTGCAGGGGTGAGTATAACGATACTCAGTAGGGACCCCGAGACCCTCAAGGTCTCACTAATCCAACAAGGATAACCACAAAGAAGATCTCAACAGATAACCTCTACTTAGGTATATGCCCATACATATACCTAAGTTATCAAGTAACTCATCTCAATCATGAGGAAACACAAGGATTGTGAAATCAACGGATAACCACTACCCGGGTATATGCCCATACATATACCAGAGTTAGCAAGTGACCCATCTCAATCATGAGGAAACACAAAGGTCAAAAGTCTCAGCTCAAACCAGGATTTTCATTATCGAAACCGTAACTGCTGAAGAGCTCCGTCTCTAGAGTGTACAGTGGTCCTGTCACGACTCCGAGGTACTGCTCACTAACCTAAGACTGCTGGAGTACTCCTCCTGTCGAGTACCGCGGGTCTGCTGCCAACTACCGGGCGCTCCGTCCGCTGAGGGTCTGCTTCCAAATACCGGGCGCTCACCCAGATAGCCTACTGAGGTACTCCTCCTGTCGAGTACCGCGGGTTTGCCGCCAACTACCAGGCGCTCCGTCCGCCGTGGGTCTGCTGCCAACTACTGGGCGCTCCGTCCACTGGGCTAGTCGACTCACTCCAAGTCGAGTCGGTCAAGCAGTCGTCAGGTCTCAGTCATCTACACGGTCTCCGTACTCCGCACGCACGTCTCCATCGTCGCGGGTCTGTCGCTACAACCAAGCGCACATGCTCCGTAGAGTATCGCGGGTCCGCCGCTACAACCAAGCGCTCCACCGCCAAGGGTCTGCTGCTGCATCCAAGCGCACCACCATTGTCAAGTACCACGGGTCCGCCGCTACACCCAAGCGCTCCACCGCCCTAGGTAAACAGAAGATTCAGCTCACACAGGTTCGGTAGCACTGTTCCACGTAGGATCACTGAGTGCTGTAGTCGTCGTCGTCGAATCCACACAGGATCTCTGTACTGTCGTCGTCGCAGTCACAGTAGCAGTAGTAGTAGTCGTCACAGTAACAGTCGCAGCCAGCACTAGGGTTCCCGCACACAGGAAGCTCGTTCGGAGGATCCGCTCCACGAGCCGAGAGGCTGATACATCAACTGTCAAAAAAACTAGAGTTGATGTATCCAAAAGTTCCGTATTGTCAACAGGAACTCAACGCAACAGACGGCGCGTCGATCGGACGTCCGGTCTGAGAGTTATTGGCATTTTCGTTCCCGGGGCCCGGTTGGTTTTTAAGGCAAAACCAACCCGACCATACTACACTTGTGTCCAAACCTCGGGCGGGGTATGCCAAAAGATCCGTCTCACTTAGAGGATTCCATCAAAGTCGACGGCACGTCAATCGGACGTCCGGAACTCAAGATATGAGTGTTTCCGCTCCGAGGGCCCGGTTGGTTTCATGAACGAACCAACCCGGACGTAATCCACCTGCGTCCAAACCTCGGGCGGAGTATACCAAAAGATCCTTCTCACTTAGAGGAACACAACGCGACTGACGGCGCGTCAATCGGACGTTTGAAGCTCAAGATATGAGCGTTTCCGCTCCGAAGGTCCGGTTGGTTTCGTGAACGAACCTACCCGGCCGAACTCAAAGTAACCCGAAACCTTGAGTGCGATATACCGAAACGACCGTCTCGATCCAAGGATCGCGTTGCCGCTGACGGTTCGTCGATCGGAGGTCCGAGGATCAAGTTATGGGGCAAAAACCAATTCTGGTTCGAAATGGCGGCGCGGCGGCGCGGCGGCACGGCGGGCCGCGGCGGGCCGCGGTGGTTTGGCGGCTGGCGCCGCATGGAGGTCGCGCGGGGGGATCAAACCCCCGTGGATTGATTAGGCGGCGCGGCCTTGTGCCGCGCCATTTGAATGAAACGGCCCCCGCACATGGGGGCCGGCTGGACACGAACCGGGGGGCTGCTGCCCCCCCCCCTCCTTTAAAGAACCGCCCCCCCTCTTAAAGAGGGGGGTTTTCAAGGGTTGGACGGGGGATTAATTCCCCCGGTTTTTAAGACATCCGGCCGGCCAGCTGGCCGGCCGGTTTTCTCAAACGGACCGGAAATTCCGGTCCCCTCCTCGGCTTCCGACGCCGGCGGCCCGGCCGCCGGTCTTCTCTTCCGCCGCGGCCCGGAACCGGCCGCGGTCTCCTCATCCCGCCGCGGCCCGGAACCGGCCGCGGCGTTCGTAATCCGGCGCGGTGCGACAGCACCGCGCCCCTTCGCCGTGCTTGATAATCATTCAATGCGGCGCGACGGCGTCGCGTTCTTGTTGTTTCTTCCAAGGTGCGCACGCGTCGGCATCGCGTAAGTTAAACGTACAATTATCCGCGTGGTGCGACGGAACCACGCCACCTTGCTTCCGCCCGCAAGAATAATCAACATGAACGATGGAGGGGGTTCGGCCGTGTTCATGCGGTCCGGCCCCCCTCACGTTAAAATAATAATACAACTTTTAAGAATCAACATCCTCACGTTAGTCATACAAACCACGAGCAAGAATGAAATAATTAAATATTAAATCAACAACCCCTACCTTGGTATAAGGTTCGAAGATTCGTCTACGTTCCGCGGAAGACGGCGTCGTGGAGGTCGAGCGTCGCGGTCGTCGTTCGTCAATCCGTTGACGAAGAGATATGCCCGAAGAGATACGTCGTTGGAGAAACCTCTTATGTCGACGAAGGGAATCCGAGGAGGAAGCGGCGTTCCCTCTCGTTGACACGGAAGACGAAGAAGAGCGGAGCGGCGTTCTTCGTCGGAACTTGAGCGTTCTTCGTCAAGTTGAGCGTTCTTCGTGTTCTTCGTCAGAGTTTGAAGAAGAAGAAGAAAATCTCCAAAAAGCTCTCAAGGGCCAAATCTATCAACCAAAATAAAATAAGACTCTATCTTATTTTATTAACACAACAACTCACAAGAATTTCAAAAGTTTGAAATTTAAAATAACCCTCTTCAATTAATTAAGTCAAGTTGACAACATTAATTGAAAAGAGTTAAAGGGGAGGTTTTGAGAGAATTTGAGGAGTTGGGGTTCGTGTGGACCCCACCTCACTTAATCCTCCCAAGGGAGGTTAAGTGGATGTGGGTCCCACTCCCAACTCCCTTTGGTAGGACTTAACTAGTTAAAATAAAATTTGTTCCTCACAAATTTTATTTAACTTAAACTAAAAACCAAAAACTAACATTCAACCCGCAACAAACGCATCTTCCGAAAAGGTCTCATTAAGCGAAAATCGGCGCTGCGAGTTCATCGGTGCCCTCTGATTTCAATTCCGAGCACCGGATCAAAAGTTAGGAATTCCCGCTCGTTCGTTCACTGAACGTACCTGAGCCAAACTTCAGAAATTGATTCCGGGCACTCCGGGCCTCGGAATTAGGTGCCGTCTGAAACCGCGCTCTTGTAAAATTCTAAAGAAAATTAAGAAAAAAATTTCCTTGAATTTTACGGGTCTTTACATTACTCCCACCTCAGGGATTTACGTCCCCGTAAAGATACAACAAAAACTAGGGAAACAAATGAGGGTACTGAGCACGCATCTGAGCCTCCCGCTCCCATGTGCTCTCCTGGAGATTCTCGTGCTGCCATCTGATGCGCACAAGAGGAATCGATCGCCCACGCAGGACCCGCTCCTGTCGATCCTCTATCTCCACCGGGACCTCCGTAAAAGTCGCCCCATCGTCAACGTCAAGCTCCCCATGATCAATGATGTGCGTCGGGTCGTGCACGTATCTCCTCAGCTGAGATACGTGGAAGACGTCGTGCACCCGGTGCAACTGAGGTGGTAGAGCCAGGCGATAAGCCACCTCACCAATCCTGCTGAGAATCTGGAAATGTCCGATGAAGCGCGGAGATAACTTGCCGCCTCGGCCAAATCTCCGAATACCACGTCGAGGTGAGACCCGCAAGAAGAAGTGGTCGCCATCCTCGAACTCCAGTGGCCTCCGCCTCCTGTCAGCATATGACTTCTACCGGCTCTGAGCTATCCTCATCCGCTCCTGGATGACCTGGACCTTCTCTGGTTCCACAAGAGCTGCAAGATTTCTTCTTTGCCGATAAGAGAAATCTGGTCTCATACCCTGGATGAACTGCATTCTTTGCCTAAAACAGTCAATCCTAACATGGATGATACTAATCCATACCAAGGATGACGTCGTAAGGCCTCGACGCTACTACTAAGAGATTCAACCGTTACTCTCACCTCCAAGGGTTGAGTCACATTGTCGGCATCAGTGTGTGGTAACTGGGTCTCCTCCAGTAGATGTCTCACAAGTGAGGGTCAAGTCAACAGCCAAAACTGGAACCTCTTAGTAACATCACGAAAGAGGACAAGAACGAAAATATCACAAAGGTATGCGTCTTTTATTATTTCAGCTCATAATACAAGACGCTACACAAAAGCAACAAAGAACCAGAAGTACAAAGGACGTATCCACTAGTTCTGCTCCTATCCATCGGCTCCCAGAGCTCCATGATCGAAGGCCTCAGCTGCCTGAAGCTGAGCTCTCCCCTGCGGTCGGGGTGGACCTCCTGGTGGTGGTGGTGGAAGAGCCTCAAAGCGTCGCCCACCACCGGCTGCTCGTCCAGCTCCTCTGCCTCGTCCGCCTCCTCCCTGCGGACCGCCACGGTCGAACATCTGCCTCTGCCTGGGAGGTTCTTCACTTAACTGTTGATCATCAGCATGGCGGGTCGGACAGTCACGAGCCATATGACCAATCCCGCCACAGGAGTAACACTGCCCACTCTCGGCACGCCTGGCTCTGACTCCACCCCGGCTTCCCCGTACAACTGAGCCTGAGTCGTGCAGTCGGCCACCGGTAGGTCTGGTCTGCCTGGAACCCTGAGTCATCCGTCGGCTACCTGCTGCAGATGACTCTGCCACGTGCCGCCCTGCGGTGAGTTGTTGTGCTGGTGTAGACTCAGCAAGGAAACTCTCGATTAGAAGTGCCCGCTCCAGTACTCCTGTCTGAGTCGGTATGCTGAGGGAGATCAGCGATGCCCTGATCTCGTGTCTCAAACCCTGCTCGAAGGTCCGGGCCTGGAAGAAGGGGTCCCGTACCATGTCTGTCGAGTACCGAGAAAGGTCGGTGAACCTCGCCGCATACTGAGCGACTGTCATGCTGCCCTGCCGCAGCTGTAGAAGATCCTGAATACGCACCGCACGAAGGGTGGCTGGGACGAACTCCGAGCGGAAGATGCTCTCAAAGTCTGTCCAAAGTAGAGATGCCTCATCGTGTACCTGGAGCATCAAGCTCCACCATCGTCCTGCTGCTGCGTGTAGTAGGCTCGCAGCGAGGATCACCATGAGGTCTGTTGGTGTCCTCACTAGCCTAAACACTCGAACCACTGCCTCCAGCCAATCCTCTGCTGCCTGGGGATCCGTCTCCCCGCGAAACCTGGGCGGTCGCTGGCGCTGAAACTCATGCAGTGCGCTGAGGCGACGTGCATCGTCAGCGGCTGCTGCTGGAAACATCGGGGGCTCGGCGGGTAGAGCTACCGCCGGTTCCATTGCTGACAAAGGGCCCTGTACCGAGGCCTCGTCGCTCGGTGGGCTGTCATCACGCTCGACTCTCGGAACCCTAGCTGGCTGCCGTCGTGGGGCCATCCTGAAAGGAGACAGGTGCGCCACGGTCAAACAGTATACCTGGTGAGCTGATATAAGTAATCACAAAGAAAACTTTGAAACACACACGCAATCAATGTTTTCGTGCATTAAGTCAGAAATCAGAAGTCAGGGTCCTGGTGTACGGATACTTCGGCCGTCGCACCAACACTGGACTCCCTGGACTGATATCCACACTCAATACGCTAAACATTATTGCTTCACATAGAAAAGATCAGAGTTCACGGTAGAACCGAACTCCTCTGATACCAATTTGTCACGACCCGCCCTCGGGGCCCGTGCCGTGACTACCCCAAGCCCACCTTCCATAGGCCAGGGGCTGGCGACTAGCACCAAGGCGTAAATCCCGATAACTGGGAAGGCATTGCCTTTATAAAAGTAAACAAAAAGAACCACAGAGCACAAGCGGAAGCAAAACACTAAGTACAAAAGAAAGTGCTGAAAAGTAAATGGGCCAGAATACAAACCCAAACTGAAAGTAAAGTACAACTCTAAAGGGAAAACAGCAACTGAAAAGTAAAAGCTGCTACTCCGAGCTGTCCACTGGAAATCCCACCTGAAGGGTGGGTACAGATAGTTCCTCTGCTCCACGGGTCCCGCCGTCCGCTCCGAGCACGTCTCGCCTAGAGGTCCACCTCCGGGTTCCGCCTCGTCGTCACATCCACCTCTGGGTACCGTCTCTTCGTATAGTCCACCTCCAGGTACTGTCTAGTCCTCGAACACTCGGCTTCTGTCAGCACTGCCCGTCGTCTGCAACCAACACAACGAGGTGCGGGCATAGCCCGTGCAGGGGTGAGTATAACGATACTCAGTAGGGACCCCGAGACCCTCAAGGTCTCACTAATCCAACAAGGATAACCACAAAGAAGATCTCAACAGATAACCTCTACTTAGGTATATGCCCATACATATACCTAAGTTATCAAGTAACTCATCTCAATCATGAGGAAACACAAGGATTGTGAAATCAACGGATAACCACTACCCGGGTATATGCCCATACATATACCAGAGTTAGCAAGTGACCCATCTCAATCATGAGGAAACACAAAGGTCAAAAGTCTCAGCTCAAACCAGGATTTTCATTATCGAAACCGTAACTGCTGAAGAGCTCCGTCTCTAGAGTGTACAGTGGTCCTGTCACGACTCCGAGGTACTGCTCACTAACCTAAGACTGCTGGAGTACTCCTCCTGTCGAGTACCGCGGGTCTGCTGCCAACTACCGGGCGCTCCGTCCGCTGAGGGTCTGCTGCCAAATACCGGGCGCTCACCCAGATAGCCTACTGAGGTACTCCTCCTGTCGAGTACCGCGGGTTTGCCGCCAACTACCAGGCACTCCGTCCGCCGTGGGTCTGCTGCCAACTACTGGGTGCTCCGTCCACTGGGCTAGTCGACTCACTCCAAGTCGAGTCGGTCAAGCAGTCGTCAGGTCTCAGTCATCTACACGGTCTCCGTACTCCGCACGCACGTCTCCACCGTCGCGGGTCTGTCGCTACAACCAAGCTCACATGCTCCTTAGAGTATCGCGGGTCCGCCGCTACAACCAAGCGCTCCACCGCCAAGGGTCTGCTGCTGCATCCAAGCGCACCACCACTGTCAAGTACCACGGGTCCGCCGCTACACCCAAGCGCTCCACCGCCCTAGGTAAACAGAAGATTCATCTCACACAGGTTCGGTAGCACTGTTCCACGTAGGATCACTGAGTGCTGTAGTCGTCGTCGTCGAATCCACACAGGATCTCTGTACTGTCGTCGTCGCAGTCACAGTAGCAGTAGTAGTAGTCGTCACAGTAACAGTCGCAGCCAGCACTAGGGTTCCCGCACACAGGAAGCTCGTTCGGAGGATCCGCTCCACGAGCCGAGAGGCTGATACATCAACTGTCACAAAAACTAGATTTGATGTATCCAAAAGTTCCGTATTGTCAACAGGAACTCAACGCAACAGACGGCGCGTCGATCGGACGTCCGGTCTGAGAGTTATTGGCATTTTCGTTCCCGGGGCCCGGTTGGTTTTTAAGGCAAAACCAACCCGACCGTACTACACCTGTGTCCAAACCTCGGGCGGGGTATGCCAAAAGATCCGTCTCACTTAGAGTATTCCATCAAAGTCGACGGCACGTCAATCGGACGTCCGGAACTCAAGATATGAGTGTTTCCGCTCCGAGGGCCCGGTTGGTTTCGTGAACGAACCAACCCGGCCGTACTCCACCTGCGTCCAAACCTTGGGCGGAGTATACCAAAAGATCCGCCTCACATAGAGGAATACAACGCGACTGACGGCGCGTCAATCGGACGTTCGAAGCTCAAGATATGAGCGTTTCCGCTCCGAAGGTCCGGTTGGTTTCGTGAACGAACCAACCCGGCCGAACTCAAAGTAACCCGAAACCTTGAGTGCGATATACCGAAACGACCATCTCGATCCAAGGATCGCGTTGCCGCTGACGGTTCGTCGATCGGAGGTCCGAGGCTCAAGTTATGGGGCAAAAACCAATTCTGGTTCGAAATGGGGGGGTCCGGGTCCGGGCCGACCCGGCCCGACCCCACCCTGGGCGGCGCGGCGGGCCGCGGTGGTTTGGCAGCTGGCGCCGCATGGAGGCCGCGCGGGGGGATCAAACCCCCGCGGATTGATTAGGCGGCGCGGCCTTGTGCCGCGCCATTTGAATGAAACGGCCCCCGCACGTGGGGGCCGGCTAGACATGAACCGGGGGGCTGCTGCCCCCCCCCCCCCCTCCTTTAAAGAACCGCCCACCCTCTTAAAGAGGGGGTTTTTCAAGGGTTGGCCGGGGGATTAATTCCCCCGGTTTTTAAGACATCCGGCCGGCCAGCTGGCCGGCCGGTTTTCTCAAACGGACCGGAAATTCCGGTCCCCTCCTCGGCTTCCGACGCCGGCGGCCCGGCCGCCGGTCTTCTCTTCCGCCGCGGCCCGGAACCGGCCGCGGTCTCCTCGTCCCGCCGCGGCCCGGAACCGGCCGCGGCGTTCGTAATCCGGCGCGGTGCGACGGCACCGCGCCCCTTCGACGTGCTTGATAATCATTCAATGCGGCGCGACGGCGTCGCGTTCTTGTTGTTTCTTCCAAGGTGCGCGCGCGTCGGCATCGCGTAAGTTAAACGTACAATTATCCGCGTGGTGCGACGGCACCACGCCACCTTGCTTCCGCCCGCAAGAATAATCAACATGAACGATGGAGGGGGTTCGGCCGTGTTCATGCGGTCCGGCCCCCCTCACGTTAAAATAATAATACAACTTTTAAGAATCAACATCCTCACGTTAGTCATACAAACCACGAGCAAGAATGAAATAATTAAATATTAAATCAACAACCCCTGCCTTGGTATAAGGTTCGAAGATTCGTCTACGTTCCGCGGAAGACGGCGTCGCGGAGGTCGGGCGTCGCGGTCGTCGTTCGTCAATCCGTTGACGAAGAGATATGCCCGAAGAGATACGTCGTTGGAGAAACCTCTTATGTCGACGAAGGGAATCCGAGGAGGAAGCGGCGTTCCCTCTCGTTGACACGGAAGACGAAGAAGAGCGGAGCGGCGTTCTTCGTCGGAACTTAAGCGTTCTTCGTCAAGTTGAGCGTTCTTCGTGTTCTTCGTCAGAGTTTGAAGAAGAAGAAGAAAATCTCCAAAAAGCTCTCAAGGGCCAAAGCTATCAACCAAAATAAAATAAGACTCTATCTTATTTTATTAACACAACAACTCACAAGAATTTCAAAAGTTTGAAATTTAAAATAACCCTCTTCAATTAATTAAGTCAAGTTGACAACATTAATTGAAAAGAGTTAAAGGGGAGGTTTTGAGAGAATTTGAGGAGTTGGGGTTCGTGTGGACCCCACCTCACTTAATCCTCCCAAGGGAGGTTAAGTGGATGTGGGTCCCACTCCCAACTCCCTTTGGTAGGACTTAACTAGTTAAAATAAAATTTGTTCCTCACAAATTTTATTTAACTTAAACTAAAAACCAAAAACTAACATTCAACCCGCAACAAATGCATCTTCCGAAAAGGTCTCATTAAGCGAAAATCGGCGCTGCGAGTTCATCGGTGCCCTCGGATTTCAATTCCGAGCACCGGATCAAAAGTTAGGAATTCCCGCTCATTCGTTCACTGAACGTACCCGAGCCAAACTTCGGAAATTGATTCCGGGCACTCCGGGCCTCGGAATCAGGTGCCGTCTGAAACCGCGCTCTTGTAAAATTCTAAAGAAAATTAAGAAAAAAATTTCCTTGAATTTTACGGGTCTTTACAGACTACATACGATGAAGTCCACCAACCCAATGTGTTGACAAGTGGTAAACAGGCACATACACCTGCTTACACTCATCAATCTTGCCAGCAGTCTCGTCTGCCAGTATTGAAGGAAGTTCATAAACCATGTTCAGTGGAGTGAAATCAGTAGTCACATACACTTGCTAGTATTGATCAAGCCTACCAATAGTCTCGTTTGGTAGCACCTGGAGAAGTCAATTGGAAAGCCCCAATGAAAAATAGGAGGAAGAATCAACTCTCTTCCCCCAAACATAAGTACTATCAGAACTCACTGACAGGAAAAGGAGGGCAGAAGTAGTAACACAAACCTACTCCAAGCATGGAATGGACATATATTCCCATTCTAGAATCTTAAGTCATCAAGCACATTCTAACGATAGTGAAAGAGTATAAGCAAATCCCTGCTCATATTTTGGATCCCTGCAAGGATATTATAACAGCTTCAGCAGCATCGCAAGGAAAGAAATGAAAATATATCCCTACCAGTGGAGTGACACATCAACAGTTCACTCCGAAACAGACACACACCTATGTTCCACTCCAAGAAGGTTGTGGGGAATACTCCCCCATATTATACTGGCAACTAAGTCAGGCACATACACCTGATTTGAGTGGAGATAATCAGCCTAACCTGATCCTTTCTTCTGAGTAGGCACATACACCTGGCCATAATAACCACTTTCGTCAACAAGTGGTTCCCAAAGTGAGTAAGAATGCGTCTAAGAAAAAGACCCATCTAGAACAGTCAAGAAATAAAGGGCCAATCTGTAACAAGGCCTTGCTTGATGCTGGAGTTCTTGATGCACTCATACAATTATCTGTTGCAACTCAAGATTTTACTCTCTCGGTTATCAATAGTGGGAACATTAATTCTGAAGGTCTGTATCATAAACTTCCTCATGAAGGCTTACTTCATGACATTTTAGTCGATCCTGAAGTATCATCTTCAGATTAGAGTCATGATAACCCTCTACTTGGCCAGAAGATCAAGAAGCAAAATGTTTCATCTTTTGTTGTAACCCACCATGGTGGTCCTCCCCATGATGATGAATTTACCTACGGAAGTCCTCTCTGCAGTAGTAATTCACGTTGGCTGGAAAATGCTCCAATAGACAATTTAGTGATGAGAAAGCACTCTTATCTTGAGGCACTTACAAATATAAATCCAGTCATGTTTGATGCTTTACCTCTAGAAGGTGAAATAATTTCACAATTAGAAGATAACATGGGGTGTAGGTCACTCTCCAAACCACCCCTGGATCGTTCTTATTCTAGTTTGATCAGTGAATTCTCTACCAATATTGTTGAATCTGATGAAGCAACAAGGAAGCACTAGATCTAGTCTACTCATCTAGAAGAATCTTCATCAAATGATAAGGAGGAAATACTGAATATGAGAAAACTACTAGAAAAAGGTGAAGTGTCAGCCATGTTTTGGCCTCTGTCTGACTCTCAGTATGACATTCCTGATATGTTGACGGAAGATGGAATTCATGATATTCATCTCAAAATATGGAAGACTATCTGTCAATTGAAAAAGAAAATATTATCTTATGATGAATATGAAAATTATGTCAAGATAATAGAAGGGTTACAATTCCAAATTGACTTGGCATCTCTCTCAGTTTCTCGATATCCGAAGGCTGAAAAGCAGCAGAGATCCCTTCAGCGTTCATGCCTTGGTGCATTAAGAAGATTACGCCAGTTAATTTCCAATGTCCCATCTAGTATTTATATCAGGGGATGGGGTGTTCATGGAGCAAAACATTTCACTGTACTCTCCAGTCAGCAAATCCCTCCGAAAATGGTTTCATGAAATGTTATTGCCCATGGTCGGCCCAGCCAATTGAATTTGTTTGTAATCAAAGGCTCACTCAAGAACAGGCCTCAAATAGTTCCTCTCAAACTCAAGCATACAGAGAACAAGTTGTTTAATTAATCCTACATCATGTGAACGAGAATATTTAATAGGCTTCTCATTTAGAGCGTGCACATCATCAAGTGACAGAAGTGTCAGAAATCATCTAACGGTCTTTTGAACCGGGTGATAAGAGTGGATGTAGGTTGATGCATCCATCCAAATTCCAGAATAAAGCCTGCAAGATCAGGAGAGCTTTCAAGAATGTCTAAGATGTAGCAGCTTAAGAACCACCCCAGCTTACCAGACTGGGGACTCTTTTAACTCAACCCTCAGAATCAACAAATAGGATTCGAGGAGTTGAGCAGAAACAGCAAGAACAGCCCCAGTCCACAGGACTAGAAACTTTTTAAAATCCTCAATCTCTCCCTTAGATAAATTCAGTTTTCTCTCGATTAGGGAAGAATCCACAAGATTAATGAAGAGCCGAATTATCAGAAGATTCCCTCCACATTACAGTTCATCAAGAAGCTCCTGAGGGATCGTATCAATAAAAGTAAATGTCTCATCAAGGACATGGAAGAAGACAATATCACAGAAATGCTGGTAGAAGGGATGCAATGCGTTATGCATCAATAAATGTCATCAATGTCATTGTTGTTGATCCCCAAAATGAGGATCACTCATAGGGATAAGATAAAGAAGCTCCTGCTCAAGAGGTTGTTCATACAGACCCAAATGAAGAAGGTGTGCGTACACGAAATCAAAGTATTACCCAGAATCTAGGTAATCCTTCATGTAACCCACTTCCCCCTCTCCAAAAGGTTTCCAATAAGGGGAAAGGAAATAATCAGGTTACATATCCTTCATCTAGAGAAGTCTAATCACTCTCATTAGAGAAAATATTTTCACAACAGGAGGAATAAATGAAGGAGTTAACAAGGTTGAATGCAGAACTACTTCAAGGCAGTTTTCCTCTTAAGAATGCGGAAGTCAGTCAGCCAAGGGAATTTGTTGCAGCTTCTGAGATAGATCAAGAATATCCTCCTTTATCATTACACCCTCAAAGGTCTAATACTATGGGTCATGTGCAAAAACAATCGGCGGTGCTACCATCAGTTGTAGTACCAGCCACTACATCTGTCCAAGCTCCAATTATTGCACTTGCTCAGGTCCAAGCTCAACCGGATGTTTCTCAAAAGTTAATAACTACTATAGAGTCATTAATAGCTTGGTTGAAAGCTATAGAGGGAAAACGATCTCAAATTCAACCAGAGAAGAGAGATTATCCTGAATGGGTTGATGTGATTCATCCCCCATCAAATTTTGCAAGTACCACATTCCCAATATTTAATAGTTCGGGAGATCCAGAGCAACACTTAACCAATTTTGTTTCTCGTTGTGATCCTATGATGGGAACCCCTCAACAAAAATAATAAATTAAGCTCAGGTGTTTTGTACATTCATTACAAGGAACTTCTTTTGTTTGGTATACAAGCTTGAAATCCCAGTCAATTACCGGATGGGAGGATCTCCGTCAACAATTCCTTCTTCAATTCAGCTCAACGTTGCCAAAGACAATAATTTTTTATCTTACAAACTGTAAGAAAAGGGAGAATGAAAGGGTTTCATATTTCATTGGTCTCTAGAAGGGATTAACATATTCCCTGATCTTAACACTCCCTCAAGAAGAATTGTTGATAATCTATGTGGAAAATATGCCTGATGAGTTGCGCACACCATTGATACCTGTGAAATACGCAGGAGGGTTTCGAGACCTTACTTCGATCACTCAGCAGATTGAAGATTCTTTTATAAAGACTAAGGATAAAACTCATGTAATTCCATCAGCTTTAGGAAGTAGAATGGGTATAGAAGAGACTGCTACAGTTAATCTTAAAAAAGCACTTGTACTTGCTTCTACTTCAAAACCTTCATCTTATCGAAGGGCTACACCTCCTAAGCATCAACAACAGTGGTCATTTCGTCAAGATGATCAAAGATATCAATGACGGAAAAAATTTGACGATTTGAAGAGTAAATTTTACTCTTTCTAAAATGAACAAGTTCCTGGTTACTTCATTTTGGCTCTGGAAAATAATTTGGTTCAATTGTCAAGGCCCAAGAGGCCGAACAAGGAAGGAGATAAAGACCATCCCAACTATTTACCATTTCATAAAATGTTTGGGCATTGCATTCAGAAGTGTTTTGTCTTCAATGACCTCCTGCAAAAAATGGTGGACTCAGGAAAAGTAAAATTGAAAGGTTCTTCAGCTCAGGTAGCATGTGTTATTGCTACAAATCCAGAGGAAGAAGGTGAGTGGCAGGAAGTCAAAAACAAAAATGCATAGAAATTTGATGATTGGACGGTTAGGAAAATGATCAACCGAACTCATGCCATTTTGCAAACACAATTGAAGAAACCAATTGTGTCTTCTTCCATGAATGCCACTGCAAAACCCTCTTCATCAGAGGGAAAATCCTCAAAGGGGCGGCATAATTCAAAGAAAGAGGAACAATCAGAAGATGATGAAATCATGTCAAAGCCCATGTTTTCTTTGACTTTGGAAGATTTTATGTCATATACTTCGAATAAAAAGGCACTGCCCCACCAAACGGCACAACCTAAATTAGCTAATCAAGCAGAGTCTTCATCGGATGAAGAGTTGATCATCGGTTCTATTAATATGATTCACTTAACAAATCCTTATGACATTCGCAGTTTTGATTTCGATGAGCCTGAATTCCCTATATCAAACAGAGAAATCATAGGGAGTTCCAAAGGCTCAGGGTACAGGGGAAGATGTGGATCTTTCAGAGGCCACTATTCCAATTCTACCCCTTCTAGAACTGTGTATGCAGTAGAAACTCATGGAAGAGCCCTTCAATGGGCTTAACAAGAACAAGCAAATTCTTCCACCAATAGCAGACTCAGTCCTGACACAATTGTTCTGGAGGATCGGTTAGAGATTCCACCTTCTTCTTCTCATCATGTAAATAGACCTATTCGGTCTAATCTTAAAAATCCAGGAGTATTTCCAACTCCTACCCCAATACAAGATGCATCTACTTCCAAATCATCAACTTCTAAGGTACCTGCAAAACCACATGTTCCTATTGGGAAATACAGTCCTTTGGATCAAAAGTATGATGTATTGAAACACTTGGCCCAAGTACCATCCAAGTTATCAATTTTGGATGCCTTAAATTTATCAAAGGATCTTCAAAAGTCACTCATCGAGGCTTTGTCAGGTCCTCAGGAATTTGAAACCGAAATTACTGTAGCTGAAGTCTACCATGTAGAGAATAATCCTGCAGAATTACATGCAGTAATATCTTTCACAGATGAGGATGAAGATGATGTTGTGCATGGACATATTAGACCTTTGTATTTATCTGGAAAGTTCAATGGTGTAGATGTCTGAAAATATTTCATTGATAATGGTTCAGGATTCAACCTCATCCTCGTTCGTACACTTCATTGATTGGTCCTCACAGAATCTGATTTATCTCCTTCTACTTTGATGTTACAAGGATATGATAAAAATGAACGAGAACCACTGGGCGAGATTACACTCAGAACTCAGTTTTTAGATCTTGTATCCAATTAAGATTTCATGGTTGTTGATCATGACACAACCATCAACATCTTTCTTGGAAGACCCTGGCAACATCAACATTCAGTTATCCCTTCATCATACCGTCAATGTCTCAAATATTGTTTCGATGGTCAAATTGGTACATTTTATAGTGATAAATCCCCATTCAAAACATGTGAATCTCAATACATTGAGGCGGAATTCTATCACATGAAGGGTAAGTAGAAATCCACAACAAGGGAGGTTACCAAGGTTAATGCTCCATTTCGTTTGGAAAATATTCCAGTAATTCCATTTACACATGTGAGTATAGATTATGTGTTGCCTATCAGTCAAGTTGACAGAATAGACCCATATCAAAATACTCTTATGAAAACCTCCATAATGTCAATTAATGCAATCAAGCCAGACAGCATGGGAGAAATTAGTGATTCACCAAGCAATTATGAAAGCTCAAATGGGGATGTCTTCATTTCATCTGCTAAAATCCAACAAGTCTATACTTTCCCAACCAGGCCAGAAAAAGTTATAGCAATGTCAGAGGTTAATGATGATGTCGATTCTAAATTTGTCATCTCCTCTTTATTACCCAAGGAAGAACCTTTATCATCAATAGGGTCATAAATGGAAACCTCTTCTTCAAGATGTTCAAATTTTAACATCTCTTCTGATCATGGAAATTATGCTTCTTCATCTACTATGGAAGTAGAAACAGAAGAAATAACACATTTTGAAGAAGAAGAGGAAGATCTCAGGGATGTTCCTCCAGCATTTGAAGAGCGTATCTCTACCACTGTGGATGAACTCAGAGAAATAAATCTGGGTACAAAAGAAGATCCACTCCCCCACTTTAATTAGTGCGACAATGACTCTTGAAGAGCAAGAGATGTATATTTCTTTTTTAAATCAAAATAAATATATATTTTCTTAGAACTATACAGAGATTTCGAGGATTGATCCTGATGTTGCTACTCATCGTTTGGGTTTTCCAGAAGAACATCAAGGATTTAAGCAAGCCGTAAGAAGAACACATCCAACCTATGCTTCCAAAATTGAATCTAAAGTGGATAAGATTATCAAAGCTAACTTTGTCAGAGAAGTTCAATATCCCAAGTGGTTGGATAATATTGTCCCTATGAAAAATAAGAATGGACAAATTAGATTTTTCATTGATTTTAGAGATCTTAATCAGCATTGTCCTAAGGATGATTTTCCAGTTCTGATCACAGAACTCTTAATTGATGCAATAGCTGGCTATGAAGCACTTTCCTTCATGGATGGATATTCAGGATATAATCAAATCTGAATGGCTCCAGAAGATGAGGAATCTACACCCTTCAGAGCCCCTCAGGGTGTGGTTTGCTATCGGGTAATTCCCTTTGGCCTGAAGAATGCAGGCGCAACATATCAGCGTGCCATGCATCGTATCTTCAAAACCTTTTTCGGGAAGTTTGTTGAATGTTATTTGGATGATTTGGTGGTTAAATATAGTCAATGTTCTAATCACTTGGCTGATTTAGAATTCATATTCCACAATCTTCGACGTCATAATTTGATGATGAACCCCATAAAATGTGCTTTTGGGGTAACCTCAAGAAAATTTATCGGCTTTGTTGTATGCCATCATGGTATCGAAGTCGATCCGGAGAAGACAAAGTCAATCCTTGGTATGTTACCTCCTCAGAATTTGAAATAATTGAGATAAATTCAAGGACACTTAGCCTATATTCGGCGTTTCATTGTCAATTTAGCAGGAAAAAGTTTACCCTTCACCAAATTGATGAAGAAGGGAGTCACTTACCAGTGGACTGAAAAATGTCAAGAGGCATTTAATATTATTAAGAAATATCTTTTGATTCTACCGGTATTAATTCCACCTGTTAGAAGGAAGACCACTAATTCTTTATGTGACATCTTTAGAGCGATCATTGGGTTCCTTCCTTGCCCAGAAGAATGATGCTAGGAATGAAAAAAACCTCTACTATCTCAATCAGACTATGCTTGAAGCAGAACCTGATATTCAAATATTTAAAAGTTTTTCCTAGCATTAATCTTTGTAGTTAAGAAGTTGAGACACTACCTACAACATCATGAGTTCCAATTACTATCTCGCAATAACCCGCTCAAATTCATACTTAGTTGTCCAATGCTTACAGGACGTCTATCAAGGTGAGCAGTTATTTTGCAGCAATTTGGTATCCAATATGTGCCTCAAAAGGCAATAAAGGGCCAAGATCTGGCTGATTTCCTTGATGAACATCCTTCAGTAGAAGATACATCTTTAGATATTTAACTTCCTGATGAAGATGTCTTTTCTATTCAAGATAATATTCAAACATGGGAAATGTACTTTGATGGTGCTTCCAGAAGTCCAACAGGGAGGAAAATGGAAGATCCAAAATTCAACAAAGTTGGGTTAGGAATTGTGCTCATTTCTATAGAAAATGCAGTGCTACCCTATTCCTTCTCATTGTTGGGAGGCGGACAAATAACGAAGAAGAATACCAAGCTCTTATCTCAAGATTGGAGTTGGAACTTCAAGCACAAGTGAATCACTTAAAGGTGAATGGTGATTCAGACATGGTAATCAAAAAAGCCAATGGGGATTATGCAATCAGAAAAGAAGAACTAATACCTTTGTAGGATTACGTCAGATAGTTAATGGTGGAATTCCCTTCAGAACCGACATTTTCTTATGTCCCACGATCATAAAATTCCTGTGCTGATGCACTAGTTAATATAGCCACAACTCTGGTAGATCCAAATTGGGACTATACAAGAATTAGTATTTCCCATCGTCGTAAAATTTAACCTCATGTTCAAATCATAATAGAGGAAATCAATTAAATTAGTCTTATTCCTGGACCGTATGGTCATACTACAGGATAGATGACACCTATTAGGGAATACCTTCAAAATGGAACACTTCCACCTGATAGAGATGGGTAAGAACAAATACAGTGATGTGTGGTCAATTTCACTCTTTATAATAGCCCGTATCACCTAGAGAAAATTATCTACAAAAGTGGTTTTGATGAAGTTCTCTTTAGATGCATTGATGGTGAAGAGACAATGGCTATCATGAAAAAAGTACATGCAGGAGTCTGTGGTGCCCATCAGTCTGGACACAGGCTATCTGATCAAATTATAAGGCTTGGATATTGTTGGCCTTAAATGATACAAGATTGTGTTGATTTCACAAAGAAGTGTCATTCTTGCCAAGTACATGCCATCTTCATTCATCAACCCCCAGAGTTGCTTCATACAGCTAAATACTCATGGCCATTTTCCACATGGGGAATGGATGTAGTGGGACCTTATCCTTCAGCTACATCCAAGCAGTTTAAGTACATTCTTACTGCTACTGACTTCTTTTCCAATTGGGCAGAGGCAATACCCCTCAAAGAAGTCAGTTCTAAATGTGTAGTTAGCTTCATCAAGTCTAATATCATTACCATATTTGGTGTCCCTCATACCATATTGATGGACAATGGAACTAACTTCTGTTAATCTTAGGTGAGGAAGTTATATCAAGAATACAACATCAAATCCAATCATTCATCTCGGTATCATGTAGTGGCCAGTGGAAAAATAGAATCCTTAAACAAGACTCTTTCAAATATACTGCAAAATATGGTAGATAAAGATAAAAATTCATGGCTTGATAAACATTTTCAAGCTTTATGGGCTTATCGAACCACCACCCGCACTACAACGCAGTCAACTCCATATTCATCGGTATATGGAACAGAAGTAGTCTTTCCCATTGAGGTTAAATTACCCTCACTCAGAGTATTCATTTGTGATCAGTCATCTACAGATGAACAATATCAAAAGTGATTGGATGAATTGGAACAGTTAGATGAGAAAAGATTGTGCACCCTGAACCACTTGGAAGTCTATCAGAATCCAATAGCATGAGATTTCAACAAAAAATTTCTTCTTTGTTCATTAATTTAGGGAGAATTGGTATTGGTTCTCAGAAATCCAATGATACCAGGAAAGAAACCTCCCAAGCTGGAGCCAAAATGGGAAGGACCTTATTCAATACATAAGATATACTCCAATGGATCTTATTCTTTGATCTCAATGGATGGAGAACTCATCACTACTCCAAAAAATGCTAGATTTCTAAAGAAGTATTTTGTGTAACACAAATATTCACCATCGTCCAACATGACGTTAAACAGTGTTGTCCTTGCTGTAAGACTTTAAACGTCATAGTCTCTTACATCCAGCAAGACGTTAAATTGCATCATCCTTGGTCTATGCATATGACCTTAAACTATTCGCACCATCGTCCAACATGGCGTTAAACTGTGTTGTCATTGCTGCAAGAATTTAAACTGCATAGTCCCTTACGTCCAGCAAGACGTTAAACTACACTATCCTCGGTATATGCATATGACCTTAAACTATTCGCGCCATCATTCAACAAGATGTTAAACTTTGTTGTCCTTACTGTAAGACTTTAAACTGCATATCCTCTTACGTCCAGCAAGACGTTATACTGCACCATCCTAAGTCTATGCATATGACCTTAAACTATACTCACCATCATCCAACATGATGTTAAACTGTGTTGTCCTTACTGCAAGACTTTAAACTGCATAGTCCCATACATCCATCAAGACGTTAAACTGTCAAAAAAATCCCTAATATGTCCAAAATGACGTTAAAATGTGTCCTCTTTTGTCCTTAATGCATGACATTAAACTACACAGTCCCCCTTTTGTCCAACATGATGTTAAACTGTATTTTCCCCATCTTCTTAGCTACAGGACGTTAAACTGTACATCACCCTTATTGTCTAATATGATGCAAAATTGTGTTCATGTCTAACATGATGTTAAACTGTGTCCCTATATTTGTCATACATGGCGTTAAACTGTACTTATCAATCATCCTACATGATGTAAAACTGAACAAAGTCCCTTAATACATCTTACATGACATTAAACTATATTTTGTCCCTACTACATGACACTAAAATGTGTAGCACCAACAGTCCCCACTGCAAGACTTTAAACTACATAGTCCCTTCATATGTCCTACATGACATTAAACTGTGCATCGTTAAGGTTGATGTTACCTCTTGTTTATCACACTGAGTATGAATCACAGGAGCTTAGAGTAATCTTCAACCATAACAGCTTCTCTAGGCCGCTAACCATGCGTAATTCCCAACACCATTTTGTTTTAGGTCGTTTTCCTCAAGAAGAACCAGATTACCAATTCTTTAATTGAACTACGCATACTTTGATCCTTGCCTTCTAGGCTGGGTATGTAGGCAACCTTCTGGGTTTCAAGCCCAAAACCAATTTCTTCACGTCCGTTCACCTCCGTATCATATGATACTGATCCGTGAAGCAACCCCCATAACCATTTTTGTTTACATTGGTTCACCACGGTCCATGCATATGACCTTAAACTATTCGCACTTTTGTCATGTATGACAATAAACTACAAAATTATTTGAAACCCTCACCTGAGAGGGAATCATTATTTTCATTTATCTCCAATCATGTAATATTCTAAAGAATAAATGCATACATGGAAATTCTTGAACCTTTTATCTTGGGTTAAACCATCATTTCACTAAAGTCCACTTTCACCCTTCATATGTAGGAACCAAATATGTACATGGGGTATTTCAAGAACTACATGTGGCTTGATTCCCATACTTATAGGATATGTAGGAATGTTCGATCATCCCTCGAATCCAGCCCCACATCTTTGGGCCTAACCCCAAATTCCACTTTCAGTCCTGGCTGAAAAGTCCTTGTGAAAACACACAATTTGTATTCATTATTATGGTATGAGCTCTATGACCCTAAACTAAGATCTCCTACACTCTCGTCCCACATGACGTTAAACTATATTACAAGAACTACATATGGATTTATTCCCATCCTTATGGGATACGTAGTGAAGTCCAACATTTTAGTTTAGGACCCAGCAACGACATGATTATGGTTAGCATTGTCCTGTGTATCTTCTACATGCATTGGACAATGCCCATTTTGATGTGTCAGAATCCTAACCTTAAATACTTCCATATCTCCATAACCCTTTTCTTGACATCTGGTCACAAAATGTCTGATTCCTGAGAGTTCTTTTGCCTAACTATGCAGCACGTGCCCTTAGGTGGCCTTGCATAAACAGTCTACATAACAAACTTGTCATCCAAAAGATACTATTATTTGACAATACAGCCAATTCCCTTAGGTGGCCCTTCATAATTCAACCCCCTAATGGGTTTTTCAAATAAGGGTAACTTCATTCTTGGGAGGAAGACCTCTTTTGTCCTCATTTGTCTTAACGACAATATGTAGAGATCCATAAAAAATGGCCATCCTTAACATATTTGTCCCATACTCTTTTTCATGATCTGAAAGTATTAAAGTCTATGGTTTATATTTCCCTTCCCTACGTTTGGGTCAGACATTCGTAGGAGTGACATTTATCCAATTATTAGAAAATATTTATTGGAAATATCCTCTCCATATTCAAGTACCACTCTCCATATAGCAGACTCTATTCTTTGGAAAATTTGAATCTCCATAAACTTCCACTGGTTTTTTTAGCAGTAGAAAAGTAAATTTCTTAGAGTTATTTTTCCTGACTATGCAGCATGTGCCCTTTGGTGGCCTTGAATAAGTAGTCTACATAACGGACCTATCAGCCAAAAGATGCTATTATTTGACTTTGTATCCAATTCCCTTAAACAGGGCTGCATAATTCAACCCCCTAACGGGTTTGTTAAATAGTGGTAACTTCATTCTTCGGAACTACTTCTTTTAATGCCTTTTAGCCCTTTTTCATGTCATTCCTCAGATTCAAAATTTCTTAAGTCATCGTTTACATTTCTTTCCCCCATACTTGAACGTGGTAATATTTTTTCAAATAAATTATCAAGGAAATGATTCAATTTCAATCCATTCGGTCAAAGCTATTTCGACCTTAAATATTAGCCTTTCTTGTTATATCCAACGTGCATAACTTTAAACTGCCTACAAAAGAAAAGGGAACTATGAAAAAAAGTCAAGTTCCAACTCACTAAACATACATCTTGTATGAATTAGGTAATATTGAGCAATTAAAAGATTCAAAGTTTGTAGGGTTATTCATAATAATCCTAGAAAATATAAAACTATGCTTACTAGGCACATTGTCTTTGGTAAAATTTAAAGCAGATAGCAAAAGAATACAAGCACAAATGATTTTAGATGAAAGTATTCTTCATTGATGCAGAAAAGTTAGAAGGAAATCCACAGACTGGAGTCTCTTCTCTTTTCCAAGAATTAAAAAAGGCTGTCAACATAAATCTTCATTTGATTTACAGCATCCTGAGCTTCATCAGCAGCCACTTGAAGCTCATGAATTCGACCAGCTTCACTCATTTCAGCTTGATGGAGTGCTTTCTTAGAATCTGCAATGGATTTCATACCATTAATTTGAACTCCTTCCAATGAATTGTTCAGCTGGTCAAGTTCCCCAGTAACAATATCTAATTTTTGCTGAAGGTTCATTTGCTGGACAACTTTCTCCTTGATCTTATGTTTCAAGTCCTTCAACTTGGCAGTATGATCAGCCTCATCTCGGGACACCACGGCCTCAAATTCACTGAAATTATCCAACATCCTTGCTATGGTTAGGTATTGATGGTATTTCTACTCCTACTCCCTTCTTAAGATGACTTGTTTCACTGTGTCATGGATCTCTTGATATCCAAAACCGCCAAGTCCCAACATGACGAATAGGGATGACAGTCGGGGAATCTTCAATGAGAGATCTTCTAAAGGCACTTCAGATATGATCTTCCATATGTTCTGTCATGCCTTACGTCATGAAAATTGGAGTGCCTTTTGTACTTCTGGGTCTGACTCAGCATCACTGTCACATGGGGGAATATAATCCAGGATTGATGCACTTAGGGAAGTTCCCTGTTATGCTCTTTTCCCCCTAACCCGTGTTTCTTCACTTTCTATTCCAATTGTGGCGGAGGCTGAGACTTCACATCAAGATCTATCCACTAAAATTGATGGCCCTGCATAGTCAATTGAAATCTTTGGTTAGTTTCAAAGAATAGAAAAAGTTGATTAGTTTTCTTGCAAATTAAGTACAACCACAAATTTTGTTATCTCTTACCCAATGGTAGACTAACAGCAGGAGAAGGTTCCTCCCCATCCTTCCTAGCTTCAACAGGATTTTCAGGACGAGTTTAAGGAAGTTCTACTAGGTTCAGCTCCACATGAGCCAGTGTCTCTACAATAGTGGGGTTGTCTGTACCCCCTTCAGGCATTGGTAGTTCGGCAGCTTGTTCCGCTGGAACTGCACATTTGAACCATTCATGATCAGATATGTAATAAGAAGTTATTTTAACAGGACGATGGATAAAACTCATGTCCAAAATCTTCTAAATTACATGGTAATTTAACATGATCTAAAAAATCTTCAAAAGATTCACGAAGTTCCATCATTTCTTCCAATGTTATCTCAGATTTATGGTTAGTCTCACCAGTGGGAGCATTCAATACATTTTCATGGTAACCTTTATGTTGCGGCCTCTGATCCCGCACAACTTATTCAGATAAAATTGCAGCATCAGTTTTAATGGCCGCCAAAAGCTCTAGTGTAGGGGTTGAACCTCAAATATCATAGAATGGAAGTCAGTTGAAGTTTCATTCAAAATTTTATGAAGAATTGTTAATTTACTAGAAGCAGGTTCTTCTCTCCTTGAAACAACAGGAGGAGGGATACTGGGAACAGACGCTGGCTCTTCTCCAGGAGCAGTCAAGTTAGCCTGAACTTGTGATTGTTCACCAGCACCCTCTTTCATCCTCAAAGGATGGTCAGTCCTCTCCTTCAGAGGTGAAATTGAAGAATCCCCTGCAATCCCAAAAATTATGAGTAACCTTTTCATGGATTAAGACTCATGACTATCTGAAGGACTTTCCACTACTGATGAAATGTTTAACGGTGTATTTATTCCTCCGATGCCTTTGCTTCTTATGATTATTAGGAGTGTTGACATCATCATCTCCAAATATAGGAATTGTAGAATGAAAATCCATGTCTAACTCCTCTTCTATGGCTTGCTGGCCTAGAGATATCTTTCCCGGCTCACGAGGAGATTCATTATCCCCGATGGAAGTACCACCAGGGATATACTATGGTGAAGGAACCTCAGCAGTTCCTTTCTTTTCAAGCTGTAGGGTGAAGAAAATAATTTCCTTAAGTAATAAATCTTTGACTAAAATCAAGTTGCAAAGCAAATAAGGAAAGAACATTACATCTTCAGGATCCACGTAATCGTGCCACTCCTCATCTCTGGAACCATCAGTCCCCTCAGTGGCACCATGATCTATCATTTCCTTCACCCTCTTGGTGACAGGAATGGAATCATCAGTGGAATATATGAGCATCTCTAGCTCTCTGATGTAAGCTCGCACTTCATCGAGGTTATCCTTAAAACGAATATCTATAGAAGCCCGGGGATTCCCTATTCCAGGGATTTTTAGCCCCTCGCACAGATCCATCCAAGAATTTTTAGCATCGCAATATAATCTTCGCCATGTCTGGACAGCCTCTGGTTGTAGATATTTAGCGTGTGTACCAGAAGGCTGTGGGGAGGGTCCTAAAATTTTAGACTTTAGCTTCTTCCCAGCTCCTACAGCTACAGATAAAGGATAATAAAATAAGACTTGTTTCTCTATAAATTAATGGTGATTAAATTTCCCCAATGAAGTAACTCACTAGCAATTGATGGAGTTGGTATCTTGATTCTGGCAGGGGGATTATATCTGGCATGAGGCCGCTTTGCCACATGTTGTGCCTCATCATCCCCATTTCGGGAATCCTGTGAGTTAACTCTAGGTGAGGAAACTAATGAATCAGCTCCAGGTGGGGAAGCATCACCTTCCTGATGAGGGGTTTCTTTCTCTATAGTTCTTTTATTTTTCCCCGCCTGATAAACCGGATGATTCAGCACCCCTTCAGGGTATGATGCTATCCAGTTCTCGGCATACCATGTAGTCATGTTACTTGCCGCTTTGTCAACTGGTAGATCAAACACTGTCCCGGTCTTCTCTATAGATGTCAGCAACCATAGTTGTCGGGAAACCATTGGATGCTGCTCTGACCTGACATGCACAAGAGGGGATACAACAGTCGGTTGCAGACACTTATGATGGTTCATGTGGTTATTTGACTAGTATAATACCCATGACTATGTTTTATTATTGTAAATGGTAAGCTCATAATTTTCATGGATTATTAGTATCTAAATGTATTGATGTTCAAGAACCGATATCCCTAACCCAGGATTGATTATCTCTTTGATCAACTATAAAATTGGCATGAAAATCTGTATGGAGCATAAGCCTCACATATAATCTATCCGTCAATCATGGTGGCATGTACACCATCTCTGCAAGCTAGCATGTACGCCCCCAATTCTAGATCAGCAGTTCCATCATCAACAAATCTCCTAGTTGGCGAGTTTCCATAAGTAAATAAAGTTAATTCCTTGTACATGCTCAGCCTCACCTTTATATCATAAGGGTTAAGGGATAATGGAGAAATTCCAGAAAATTCATGCACTGATGGCCTGAAGGAACTTCCAAGAACCTGTACTCTATTTTGTACATTATATGTCCTGAAGTGAGTGGAGATCCATCCCCATAATACTTGGAATGGTCCCAATATTCTCAAAGGAGACTTAACCGTAAAGACATGGAGTATGATCCTATGAATATTTTCCAAAATGGGGATAGCCAACCCAACCATTTTCTTCTCACCCAACTTGGCTTCCACAACAAAGGTCCCTGGCTTGATGCCTCGCTTTGAATCCCTGACTGGCAGAAGATAAACATTGATCCACAAGGTTAAGAATCCCGCCAGACAGGTCTTTTTTGGGATTCTCTGATTTACTTCATATCCCCACTTCTCAAATTCTCCTGCTTCCAGGGTTGGCCAAAATGTGCCAAGAGCACCCCTCTTCTCTATTCTGGGGTAGGTAGTAGGAAGAGTACAGGTGGACCCCTTATCCTTTGAATCCTTCTCCTCCTTCATGGTAAGAAACATATCCATCCACTCCTCTAGATGAACATCCTTTCTATAATGAGTTTGGGAGGACTTTGAACTCTTGAGATTGTGCGAAATTTTCAATAATTCCCAAGCCAAAACGGGAGACTTCTCCGAATCATTCCAAGTCGTCTTGGGAGGGATGAATTCATCATACATGTCACCCAGAATTGGAGCCCCTAAGACCTTGTGGAAATCCCACAGACTGATGCCTACTTCTCCATGATTCAGATGTAAATAATTGGTTTCTGGACTCTAGCGGCTGATTAACTACGACACAAACTCATCATTCCTGTAGGAATATGTCTGCCCAGCCCAGACGGATTCATATATCCCAGCTCCTTTCAAATCCTCGACAAAATATACACAGGTTTGTCGCACCCAGTATAACCACATCCAAGTTGGCTTCACACCTCCTCTAGTATAGAAGTACCAACTATTCTTCCAATATTTGGATTGATCCATCTGAGAGTTTCAGAATATTTAATGATAATAATGTGGTTGAAGCTTGGGCTTATGAGGTTTCATATCTAGTGCACAAGGGCTATGATGTATCATATAGGCCTTCTCCGCTATTCCAGTATTTATAAATGCTCCTCCACTTGAGATATTTGTTGAAGAAAAGTTGGTGTAATTCTGAAACCAAGAATCTGGGAGATAGTTTATTGCCTCTGGAATGTTGACATCTTGCAGATGATGATGCCCATACAAAGGCAAGTAGATGCTCTGTGGAAGGTTACGATGATACTTATTTAAGAAATTGGCCAAATTTGGAAGAGTGTTGTCATAGATATCATAGTAATCATGTCCTGCGATGTTCATCATATCATCTATTCGCTTGCTGGCCAGTTCATCAGCAGTTATGATTCTTCTAGGAGCCATTGAATATGCAAAAAGGTCGAATAATTAACTCTTAAGTGAGTTGATTTTTCAAAAAATTTGTGAAAAAAGTAAAAAAATGGCTAATGCATTTAGTCGCACACGTCAACTTTTGGCGCACAAGTATAGTTGTGTCGCGCAAGTTATGGGCATGAAGGTATCACCGTGCAAGTCCAAATACCTCTACAGAAGCGTGACACAAAGAACAAGCAGAAAACAAGTAACTTATGCGACGAAGGAAACTTGCTCGGTGAGAGCTCGAACTGTTCAAAGTCGGGTGCTTTGCGCGAGAATGAGGTGCGTATTTATAGGCAAGTCCACAACCCTGCACGCCGAAGCTAGCGCACCGAAGCCTGTGCGAAGGCACCAGCACGGCCCGCACTTGTGAGACTCCATCTGAATTCTCAACACTTGCACGCCAAAGTTCTTTGGTTTTCTCATTTTTCCTCAGAGTCACATCCTCCTTCTTTCAGATCCAACTCTTAGGGGGGGACTTTTTTTGACACTCCTTTCCATCATAGAGTCTAACGAATGAAAATGGAAATACCTTAACACAAAGTGATTCATCCTATGAAGAAAAATCAAAAATTCACAAAGGCATGAACAAGGATTTGTTTACACTTGGGTCGCGCAAGTTTCAACATGGTCGTGCATGTACACTTGTGCGCCTCATATTGGTCGCGCAGGTGACTTGCATGCCCAACTTTATTTTCGCCCAGGGTCTTCAGCATCCTATAAATACCCCTTGTGGACCCCCCATATCGAGGACGGAAAAATTCCAAAACTCAGATTTGAGCTCCTGGCGCGCTAGTCTCTTCTCAAAGCCTTCAGAACACTTCTAAGGTAATTTCTTACCTAGAATGGAAGGTATAAAGAGAGGGAACAAGGCCTAAGTGTTGAAATTCATCAACACCTGCACACCTAAGTGTCTAACCCTTTCAGGGAATTGAAGACACTTGTGCGCCGCCTTATCCCTTCAACAGAACTTGCCCACCACTCATTTAAAAGTCTTTAGGGATAACACTAAGGGATTTATCCAATCCTTTTCCAAGTTTTACCCTATGGGTTGACTATCAAAAAGGTACCTATGTGTCATATAGGTATACATGCACGACCAGGACCTGCGCACCTACCTTCTTTTGGGTGCCCCTTTTGTCCATTCATCTCTTTTCTTTGAATCCACCTCTTCTCTTCAAGATTTAGCCTTCAAAATCCTCTTCAAAGCCATTTATGACATGATTCCTTAGTTGGATTCATTATCTAAAAGGAATTCTATGGAACATATCTCAAAACCTAATGAATTACATATCATTATGTCATTAAGGATAAAGATTTCATTCATTCAACCTCATCATTTAAGATGAGAAGATCTTTAACCTGAGCCTCCTTTTCAGGAGTAAGCTTCAATATTCAAGTCCCCTATTCATGGGCCTCCTTCTCAGGAGTAAGTCCCAATCATAATTCCCTAACCTGGGCATCCTTTTTAGGAGTATGTCCCAGTCCAAATTCCTTATTCTAGGCATCCTCCTCAAGGTTAAGCCCCATGTTCCCAAATATGGGCATCCTCTTCAGGAGTAAGCCACAGTCCTTAGTTATCAAATCCCTTTAACCTGGGCCTCATTCTCAGGAATAATCCCCAGTCATAATTTCTCTTCCCCAGTCTTAACTTCTTTTTGATTTGGGATTCCTTCTCAGGAATAAAACCCAATAATAAGTCTCCTCCTAATTTAGGCATCCTCCTCAAGAGTAAGCCCCATGTTAGAGTATCCAGATCTCCATAAATCACATATACCTTTATGAACCTTGTTCCTAGGCTTCTTCTCAAATGTAAGTCCTGATATTTATCTATTTGGGAGATCATACATACATAAGCCCCACATCATTCCTTGTGACCACATCTTTAGTAGTAAAAATTGTCAGGTTTACTGATACCTCTTGTTTCTCACACCGAGCATGACTCACGTGAGCTTAGAGTGTAAAAGTAACCACGACACATCTCTTTGGGCCGTTAATCATACGTAATCCCCACAATTACAAAACCGAACAACATGGAATTTGATCTCTACCTTAAAAGTAGAGTATATAGGAATCCTTTCTGAGGTTCAAGCCCATAACCCATTAATTCTAATCCATCTCATATGACGTTAAACTATATCTTAATTCTCGAACTATGTGGGTTCTGATTCCTTTTCTAACAATACGTAGGTATCCCATCTATGGGTACGATCCCAACTCTAAAATACCTCATGTCCTGAATGACAATAAACTTAAAGTGCCCCGGTGAGTGGCTTTAAAACCAGTATGGTTATCATAATGACCAAGAGATCTTTATATAATGTGTTGAAGGATACCATTGACTAAGAATATCTAACAAATACAGATGATTCTCTATCAATGAAGAACCTCAAATACATATAAAATATTCTCTAAATCTCATATATATTAATCATTGATTGTCATATCTAAAGGAAAACTCATTTTGATACTTGGTAATGTAATAAGGATTCACGAACATAACTTAAATCTAAAAAGAGAGTCCCAGAGTAGACAATAATTCCCCTCAAAAAGGTGTGATGAGTCCAACCTCCCATCCTCTCGACCAATGAAAATTCATAAGCCTCATCGGTTCACAACTAATGAGTGCCTACCTTTGGAAAATAGGTCCAAATGGATATAGAATCATTGGATGTTTCTGGTTCTACGAACAAACCCTTTAGAAACCGATTGGAATGTTTGAACCTTAAATAGGCGAGGTCATCCCCAATTCCATAGGAAATAATAATTCATTCATATAATATACTATTGGTGTAGAACACCATATCTAAAACCTAATATCATCGGTAAAGAATATCATATCTAATTCCCAAAAACCCTATTCATGTATTTATACTATTGGTGTAGAATTCCATGTCTAACACCTAATCTCATTAGTGAAGAACGACATGTCTAACACCCCAAATCTTAATCAGTGTAGATCACCATGTCTAACACCTCGCATCTAAGAACTTAGATAATTTTTGGGGAGAAACACCATATCCAAGTCCCAACTTCTCTATTGGTCTAGAATGTCATGTCTAGCACCCACATTCTCAATCATTTACATCATTTGATAACTATTGGGGAGGAATTCCATGTCCAAGTCCCAACTCCTCTAATGGTCTAGAATACCATGTCTAGAACCCAGTTCTCATTCATTAATTAATTCAAAAATTAATTAATCTAAGCCCAATAATTAATTCATCAATAGTTATCCACATTAATTACCTTACTAATACAACAATTAGTGAAACACATCAAATCATTTAGTTATCCCACAATTAACTATGTACACATACCCAATAATTAATTTATCAATTAATTAATCAATCCACATAAATCTCATTCCAAAATTAATTATCCACAATTAATTATCCAAACAAAATCACAACATTTCATAATTAATCTCCCAATTAATTATCTTAATCAAACATCAAGGAACATAATCAATCCACCATTAATTATCTCTACATATCTAATTCCACATCTCATAATTAATCCCCTGATTAATTATCTATATTAAAAACTCAATAACATAATTAATTCAAAATTAATTATCCCATTATAAATATAATTTTCCCATAATTAATTTCCCCAATTAATTACCCAAATCATCACTAAAAAGAACATAATTAATCCACCATTAATTATCTTAATTTATCCAAAATAGCATATCATAATTAATTCCTCAATTAATCATCTCAATTAGTCAATTCAATATCTCATAATTAATTCCCCCAATTAATAATCTAAATTAAAATCTCCAAGAACACAATTAATTCACAGTTAATTATCTCAATATATAATCAATCATCATAATTAATTATCTTAATTATAATTTAAAAGAACATAATTAATTCACAATTAATTATCAAAACTTATCCCACCTAATACTCATAATTACCTTTTAATCCAATTATGTCAACATGTAAGGGTGGAAATAGAAAAACATATATCATCAAGCTAAACGAACATATCAATCTAAACATTATTTTTTAGCTTGAAGGTGGTGTACCTCAATTGGAAGAGTTTTATTACAAAAACTTGATTTTGTAATCTAACAAATAATTTTATACCAATAAGCAATTTTCCCCAATATTGCAGTCAACTTTATCAAAAGTATTCGATCAATAAAAACTGCATTTTTCTAAATAAAATCAATGTTGAGGACCCTACCTCGAGGAATTGGTCATTCCAATTCGTTAAAACTCAAACCGCAATGCACTCGTGCACACGAACTTCCTCAATATTGTGCATGCGTACTCGGAATTGGTCACATCACCCTAAAATGATAAATGGAACCCATGATTAGTGTGGTGAGGACCAACGCACTTCCAATTTGTTCACCGCAACTCAAATATACCATAAACATCTATTTTAAAGGGTGTGAAACGAATTATCAGGTTTATAACCTTACCCAAAAATGACGACGGGGAACCAAATCAAGTCGAACCACCACGCCTTCAGTGGAGGTTTTCAAAATACAACCCAATGGGTCCCAATACATATTTTTCACCACCTAGCATCGAAAGAAACAAGAAATCTGGATTAACCTAGGGTTTCATCCTAATGGAACCTGGGTAAAGGAGAGCTGAGATGACCGATGTGAAGAATGAAACAAGTGTAGAATGACCTACCTTGATGAGACAGACAACTTTTGTGAAGACTCTGGGATGAGATAGTCATGTGAAGAGGGAGCTGGAGAGGAGGGTGGTGTACAACACACGGGTGTTGCACCATGGGTGCGTCGCGCCCCCTGTAGGAGGAGGGAGAGGTGCGTCTACCTCTTCTTTTCTCCCTTAAATAAATTAGAATTCTAATTTTAAATATCATAATAAATATAATATTAATAATAATAATAATAACCATCATCTTATTATTATTACCCATTAATATCACACATCTTTGATAAACCCCAACTCCCTAATTACACATCATTTAATTAAATTATTCTCCAATGAATTTAATTAAATAAAATATCGAATTCATCATTATTTAATTAAATTCATCCAACCTCAATTAAATTAAATAAATTCCCCCATTCAATGCCATTTAATTAAATTTTCTTCAACACAATTTAATTAAATGAATTCTCCATCCACCATCTCATTCTCATTTAATTAAATTGTCTCACTTAATTTAATTAAATAAATCCCCTATTTCACATCAATTAATTAAATTCCTTTCAACCTTGAATTTAATTAACTAAAACCTCCATTTCACAACAATTAATTAAATACTTTTTTCCCTTGGATTTAATTAAAATAAAAACCCCATTTAACAGTATTTAATTAAACCCATCTCTACCAAGAATTTAATTAAATAAAATAATATGTACCCCAAAATAGGGTAAGTCGCATCGTTTGTATTGAAGGGTCTAGAAAACCGTGTGCCAACCATGCAGAACCTTTTGTATAAGTAACACACCTCGCATGGTCTTTCCCTTACGATTTTCCTAACCGTACAAACCATGTGTGTGCCTCTGTCTAAGATACTCACTTCACATAGTTTGTCCCACATGATTTTCCTAACTGTGCGTAGACCGTGTGAAAGCCTCTATCTCCCAGAATTAAGCAGCATAGTTTCATGTAGTTGTCCACATAGTTTAAAAGGTCGTGTTCCAACCATTCACTCTCTATTATTCCTTAAAAAATTTAATTTTCATGGTTTGATGCTCCCGATTTCCAATCATCCATCCTGGAAAATCCTTTAGCCTTTACCTAATCCCAATATAAACACTTTTAAATGATCCCAAATTGCGAAACATCAACCCAAAGCTTGGTTTTAAGATTGACCCATCCAACAAATTAAAAAGTTCAAAAATGTTCATATTTCAACTCATTAGCTACTAAATGAGGCTAATATTCATTATTAATATACATAATATTCATGTTCTTTGTTATTCATAAACACCATTTTAGTGCATTTTACACTTTGAACATCATTTCACATTATGATTGTAATACCTTCTTAAAATGCACTATTATGTGGTACATTTTTTAACATCATTTAAAGTACCCAATGATTCATCTGATTTTAAGGAATTTAATTATACATATTTTAATTTTATATTTTTGGAAATTTATCTACACTTAAATATGAACATGTTTGATTCAGGGATCAGTGGAGAATTCATGGAGGATGATGGAGATATTTGGAAATGAAAGGAAGCAATTCTGGAGAAGGCAGATTGGACATCATCCCACTGATTAGGCTGTGGATCCCAACATACAGGCCCGATTAATCCCAAATTTCGTGGGATAATATACGACATGTACAGGAACAAATCACTATTCAGGAGTTAATGCTAATTCGGCCTCCATGTTGGTCATTTAGGCGGCCCAAGTTAGAGATAAAATTCTGGGCCAGATTCTGCGGCCCAGAAAAACAGTCCCCCAATTTGATCCTATCTCGAAATCCACTACTCCAAATGGGCCCAAATTTTACAGGAGGTTAGAAAACATCTGTAGCTCCATTTTCGGATTCTATGGATCACCCTGATTCGGACTTCTAGAAGGTCTTCCAGACGAGTCTGTTCGGTGAAGGAAAGCTGGCTGCCACCTCGGGTCAAATGTGGAAAAGTTCAAATTCCACATGCTTTCCACCACCTATGGCCTACCAAAATTAATTGAGATTCTTTGTACTGTTGGAGGCTCGACCCAAGGCTCCCAAAATTCCTATTTAAGGCAGTGGTGTTGAAGGAGTTGAGAATCTTGGATGCTTTGTTCAATTGTAATGTTATGCTGCATTTTTGTTGCCTCAATTTTGTCTTTCACATGTAAGTTGTTCAAATCACTTTTGTTTCTTAATAAAAGTTCTTCTTCTCCTCTTATTCTGTTGTTCTTAATATCACTTTGATACCGTTGGATCAAGGTGTGAATTTATTCACACCAACCCTTGTGAAATTATTCACACAACGGTGGAGTGATCATTTAATTTTTTTTGTTTTCCTTACTTCTCCATTTCCTCCCTCATGAGTCTACTTTCTGCTTCCCTTGAAACCATGGGATCAATGGAGGGCTAACCAACTTATGGTTTGATCCAAGGGAGTATCAAGGGGCTGGATTGGATGTTATTTATCACATAATTAATGTATAATCACTTCTTTAATTGGGATTTTTATTTGATGATTTTTAAACTCCATCGTCCTTGTTGAATTTAAGGTCACACACTTCAAGTACTAATACGATCCTTTACCTTGAAGTGATCAAAACTTTGATCCTTCAAGTGTATAGGTGATTAGTATTAGATGGTGTAGGCATTAAAACAGTAAGTGATGATGTTGTTTTATCTCCTTAAATGAACCCATCTCAAATTTAAGAAGTTGAAATCATTAAAAAGAAAATACGTCCAATCCACCCGAGCGATAACCTAGGATCAACTCATTATTTTAAATTGAATCCACTTAAATCTATTAGATATCTTTAAAACCCATCCAAAATCAATACATGTTGGCCACTTCATATCCAAAAATCCATTTCTTAGGTTGTGTATCTTAGGTATCTTCTTAGGTCTCTGTGGAATCGACAACCCAAGCTACACTACAAGGACCATTCTACCCTTCTTCTCTTGGGTAAATTTGGGCGTGAACCAAATTTTGGCGCCGTTTCCGGGGACCAATTAAGTACCTTAGATCCAAAAAAAACCTTCTTTCCTCACCTCCATTCTTCTACTCTCACCCAAGATCTCTTATCTTGTCCCTTTCTCGCTTTTTTTTTTGGCGCATGTCCGCCTACACCCGCGATTTCTCAAACAGACTAGTTAGGGTGGAAAGTCCTAGGATAGGGGAGTCAAGTGCACCTAAGGGATTGTTTAAATCAGATTCAAATATACTTGAAACCCCAAAGTCAGAACTTGAAACAAGTCCAATGGAGGTTCATCCACAAAATCAAATTGTAAACCCTGGGGGGAATCAAATGGGAAACCAAAACCAAGAAGCTCCAAACTTAGGGAATGTAGTTGATCAAACCATGAACGACTACCTCACTCCAGCTTGGACCAATGCCCCCTCATGCATTAGACACAATTCCATAGGATACACCAACTACATATTCAAACCCCATGTCCTAAACCACCTTCCAACCTTTTATGGGATGGAGTCAGAAATGCCATACCTTCATGTCAAAGAGTTCAACGACATTGTTGAAACCATGTGTCCCCCACATCAACTAGAATCCGCTAAGATGAGGATCTTTCCCTTTTCATTAAAGGATCGAGATAAAAATTGGCTAAACAACTTGAGACCTGCATCAATCCACTCTTGGGACCAACTGCAAAGAGAATTCTACAAAAAATACTTCCCTCATCACAAAACAATTGCACTTAAAAAGAGCATCCAAAATTATTTTGAAAAAGAGGGAGAGTCATTTTATGAAACATGGGACAGGTTCAAAGACACCCTAAACATGGTTCCACACCATGGGTTTTCCATACCTGAACAAGTGAAAATTTTCTATGAAGGGTTGGGTCCAGGTAATAAACAATTCATTGACATGATGTGTAATGGAACTTTTAAAAACAAGGCCCCAAATGATGCTTACGAGTATCTGGAAAGTCTGGCTGAACAAAACCAAACTTGGGGAACTTCGCCTTATTCTGAAAATCCACAAAGAACCACTGGAATTCATACACTTAGAGAAGAGAAAAGCCTTAGGGATAAACTCGCAGCACTCTCTAGGAAGGTTGAAGAGATAGACCTTAGGAAAGTCCATGAAATCCAAAATGTAGACCTTGTTTGCACAATTTGTGACAAACATGACCATAAAACAGACAACTGCCCAACCATTCCATCCATCAAGGATGTTCTTCTAGGAGGACCCCCAGCGGAAGTCAATGCCCTAAACTTTCAAAAGCCCCAATACCAAAACACCTTCAATCCAAGGTACAATGACCACCCAGGCTTCCGATGGAAGGATAACCAACAACATAGCCAACCACAAGGGCAAAATCCTTACCCTCAACAGAACTACCAAACCCATAACCAGTTCCAAACCCAACCTATCCAATACCAACAGCCACCGGTCCATTTTCAACAAACCATCCCACCTCCAAAATATCCCCCTGGGATAAACCAACCTACTCAAGCACCCACCCAAACTGTTCCACAAAGCCTACTAGAACAACTGTGAAAACAAATGGAGAGGATGAACTCGGAGGTATCTTCCCTAAAACAAGAACTTCAAACCATCAAAACAGGAAAGGCACCCATGCCTACTCAGGAGGTGCCATCCTCAACTTCAAGGGGAGAGTCAAGTTGTGCTCAAACAACTCATGAACAACTAAAGTCTGTGACTGTTTTAAGAAGTGGGAAATCAATTGAGAAACCTGAACAACTAATTCAGAACCCACCTGAAGATTCAAACTTGGATGAAAATTCAAATGAACCACAAGATCAAACTGAGGAAACTGATAACATTTTCAAGGAAACAACTCTTCAACAAACAACCCCACAACCTGCACCATTTCCTCAACGCATGAGGGGGAAACCCAAGCCTGAACTGAGTGAAACATTGAGGGAAATCTTCTCACAAGTCAAGTTGAACATTCATCTTCTCGATGCAATCCAAACCATACCTTCCTACTCAAAGTACCTTAAGGACTTGTGCACTTTTAAAAGAAAATTTTCAAAAATGTTCATATTTCAACCCAATTAAAAAACATGGGATTTTACAATCTACCCACCTTAAAAATTTATCATCCCCAATAAGGAATTGGGAACTTCTACATCATTAAACCACCCACCAAGGTTATAAAGTCTCATTTGAATGATCATGTTGCATTTCTAAATACCAAACACACCATTAACCAAATATCAAGCCCAATAGCTTAAACCTTTAAAACCTGATCCAAATATCTGAATCCAACCCAAAAAATCAAAACGGAACATAACTGAGCCCACGTAACTTGATACATGATTCTATCATCATCTCCTCAAATGATATTGCCAACCCAAAAACCCAAACACACCCTTAAACTGGAGATGTGCCTTTAGAATGATTCCATCACCAACCGCATGTTACCAAAGTCCTCACTAGACTTCTGGTGACCTATCCAATTCAAGCTATTACAAATCTACATTAAAATTTTCGTTTTCCATCATGAATAAAAGTATAACCCAAAGAACCACACATCTTGCATACAACCCAATTAATAACCACTTATCGATTCCAATGATTTTTAAAACATTAGCACGGCATGTGACTGATGTTATATTAGTGCCTCCAGTACGAGGTCAAGATAGGAGAAATTATCATCTCGTTTAGAAGATCACACTAAGAGTAAACCCAGTTCATCAAAAGATCAGTTGAACTATCAACGGTCAACTATTTAAAAAAGGCTTAGTTTCTCTTGTTGACGCATCATCAACCAAACCTCGATGCCTGTATCACCCAAGTAATCATTATTCCTTAAAAATTTCCCACTAAAACTCTTCCAAAAAACTTACCAATGTGACTATACCCACCTTAGGATTGTCCATGTCATTGAATAAAAGATCAGTCACTCACAAGCACACCTTAAACGCACATGTGACCTTCCATAAACCACGATCACCACTTCAATATGTCGCATGAAATCCACAACTTAATCCTATCGGTGTGTCAAAACACCCGAGCCCCAAAATATCTACTATGGTAAATGGAACTTTAATGGTAATAATATCAAAAAACTCAAAGAAGAAACAATGAATCTCAATATCTAAGGGTGCTACCTATCACGGGCTAGTCCCTTATGAAGCATACGCATCAACCCTATCTCTTGGTTATGTAAACCGAAATAATTTGAATCAAAAGCCCCCTTTTCATTTTAGCCATTTCATTTAATTCATTTCAACCTCTAAACATTTGAAATAATTTTAACAAACCCACAAGTACTATTCCACAATAAGGAACTTTTTTTTAACAAACTCCTCATGAGAAACAACGGAAAGCTATAACAAACTTCCTCTTTAACACCTAACATTCAACTTCATTTCATTTTAAATAGGAAATTTAGCATCTAAATTCCTTTTAACCAAAAATTCAACCTCTGAGGGTCTCATTTATTCAAATCCAAGTACTTTAAAAAAACCCTGTAACATTTTATTTCAATCAAAAATCAATAGTTTTACATTTATAACTATTTTCAAACACACTATAGTTATACTAGGCTCAGTCGCATGGCCATCTAACAATGGATAAGGCACCCATACACCTTAACGATGGAATTTGGATCCCATTTATCACATCAAATTTTCATTTAACATTTTAACTTTAGCAAAAATATTTTTAATTGTTTGAATACACAGGTTACCCTTTTACCTGTTATAAGGCGCTCATACACCGTACAACTGAAACTTTCTTGGTTATAAACACAACCAATTGTTTTTCACTCATGCATCCATTTACACATCAAAAAATCTTGAGCATGTTTTCATAAGGAGTAACACAACACCATGTTATAAAACAAAATCATGAAATATAATCATTTAAACATGTTATACAAGTAGGCATGCTAAATCAGATCAAAACATGGCATTCCACCCAAGGCACACAATCAAAATTAGTAGGCATCCTACTAATTCAACTACATGGAATGTCATATGCATGGAATTTGAATCTCTAAGTGCCTAATATGATGCATGTAATGCAATTTTCTTTCCATGTCAGGCCAAGGAAAATTTTCAAAATTCTCAAAATCAATAAGCAGTAGGTAAGCCGTCCTGCAAACAAGAAAGTCTACTCGGGTACCCTAGTGCAATGGTGGCCCAAATATGCTGTGATAATTACATCTCAGTAGGCTGGGACCACAGGTTTTCTAGCTCAATATGGACAATGCAATTTATCTTTAAACAAGGTGTAGGTATATCAAATTGATAACAGAATAAAATAAACAATCAACAATTTGTCTAGGTCGGAAAGGGACTCCTAATGGTGATACCTACCTCAGCCCGTAACCAGAATAAGAACCTTCACGAGAACCATACAAGTATATTTATTAAGCATAAATACCTTTCCACACTTTACCAATTATTCTCTATTTAATCATTCATTATCTTCATGTTTCCCATGGTTTTCCATACCTCAATACTAACTTTGACTCATGTTGTAATTCTAATCATTATCAACTTTTCTTTATTTACCCACATTCATCTCAGGCTTGATTCATATCTCTCATTCATTTATTGGTGTAGAATGCCTTGTCTAGCACCTAATATCATTAGTGAAGAATGCCATGTATAATGCCCAGAAACCCTATTCATATATTTTTACTATTGGTTTAGAATGCCATGTATAACACATAATCTCATTAGTGAAGAACTCCATGTCTAACATCCAAAATCTCAATTGGTGTAGATTTTCATGTCTAACACCTCACATATAAGCACTTAGATAACTCTTAGGGAGCAACGCCATGTCCAAGTCCCAACTTCTCCATTGGTTTAGAACATCATGTCTTGCACCCACATTCTCAATCATTTACATCATTTGATAACTATTGGGATGGAATGCCATGTCCAAGTCCCAAATTTTCCATTGGTCTAGAATTCCATGTCTAGCACCCAATTCTCGTTCATTAATTAATTCACAAATTAATTAATCCAAGACCAATAATTAATTCCTCAAGTGTTATCCATGTTCATTCCCTTACTGATCCAACGATTAGTGAAACACATCAAATCATTTAGTTATCCCATAATTAACTAAGTACACATACCCATTAATTAATTTATCAACTAATTAATCAATCCACATGAATCTCATTTCATAATTAATTCCTCATAATTAATTATCTAAACTAAATCGCAACTCATCATAATTAATATCACAATTAATTATCTTAATCAAAAAGTAAAGATATATAATCAATCCACCATTAATTATCTCAACATAACAAATTCCACATCTCATAATTAATCCCCCAATTAATTATATATATTACAAAACTCAAGAACATAATTAATTCATAATTAATTATCCCATTCTAAATCTCATTTTCCCATAATTAATTTCCATAATTAATTATCTAAATCATTACTACAAAAGCACATAATTAATCCACCATTAATTATCTTAATTTATCCAAAACAACATACTACAATTAATCCCTTGATTAATCATCTCAATTAGAAAATTCAATATCTCATAATTAATTCCCCCAATTAATTATTTAAATTACAATATCCAAGAACACAATTAATTTACAATTAATTATATAAATATATAATCAATCCCTATGATTAATTATCTTAATTATAATTTCAATGCACATAATTAATTCACAATTAATTATCACAACTTATCCCATCGAATATTCATAATTACCACTTAACCCAAGTGCATCAAAAAATAAGGGTGGAAATAGAAAATCACATATCAGTAAGCTAAAAGAACATATTAATCTAAACAATATGTTTTTATCTTAAAGGTATTGTAACTCTGTTGGATGGGTTTTATTGAAAATACATGATTTTTTAATCTAACAAATCATTTTATACCAATAAGAAATTTTCTCTAATATTACAGTCAACTTTATCAAAATCAGTAGATCAACAAAAAATAAATTTCTCTAAATAAAATAAAAGTTAAGGACCCTAATTCAATTAATTGGTTGGGTAAATTGTTTCTAACTCAAACTGCAACGCGCTCGTGCACATGCACCTCCTCAACATTGTGAGTGCTTACTAGGAATTGGTTGCATCACCCTACAATGATAACTGGAACCCAAAATTAGTGTGTCAAGGACCAACACACCTCCAATTAATTCACCACAACTCAAATACACCATAAACAATTATTTTAAAGGCCATGAAACCAATTATTGGGTTTATAAACTTACCCGAAAATGATGGCGGTGAACCAAATAAAGCCAAACCACCACACCTTTGGAATCAGTTATCAAAATATAACCCAATGGGTCCCGAGACATCTTCGGTGCCACCTAGGATCGAAAGAACCAAGAAATTCTAGTTAATCCCAAACCTAGGGTTTCGACCCAAGGGAACCCGGGAAAAGGAGATTCGAGACGGCCGATGCGAAGAACAAAACATGTGGAGAATTCCTTACCATGATGAGATATAAAAGTTCCATGAAGACTCTGAGAGGAGATAGTTTCGCGAAGAGGGAGCCAGAGAGTATGGTTGTGCGCCACCCATGGGTGTTGCACCATGGGTGTGCCCCCTATAGGAGGAGGGAGAGGTGTTCCTCCTTATTCTTTTCTACCTTAAATAAATTAAAATTCTCATTTAAAATATAATAACTAATATAATATTAATATTAATAATAATAATAACCATTATCTTACTATTATTACCCATTAATATCACATATCTTTTATAAACCCCAACTCCCCAATTACACATCATTTAATTAAATTCTTATCCAATGAATTTAATGAAATATAATTTCCAACTCATCATTTTTTAATTAAATTCATCCAACCACAATTTAATTAAATCAATTCCCCCATTAAACGCCATTTAATTAAATTTTCTTCAACAAAATTTAAATAAATGAATTCTCCATCCTCCATCTCATTCTCTTTTAATTAAATTATCTCACTTAATTTAATTAAATAAATCCCATGTTTTTTATCAATTAATTAAATTCCTTTCAACCTTGAATTTAATTAACTAAGACCCCCCATTGCACAAAAATTAATTAAATCCCTTTTTCCCTTGGATTTAATTAAAATTAAAACCCCATTTAACAGCATTTAATTAAACCTCTCTCTACCAAGAATTTAATTAAATTAAATAATGTGTAAACCAAAACTAGGTAAGCCGCACAGTTTTTCTCGCACGGTCTGGAAAAATGTATTCCAACTATATAGAACCTTTTAGCTAAGAAACCCACCTCACACGGTCTATCCGGAATGGTTTGCTTAATCATGAACAGACCATACCTACGCCTATGTCTAAGAGACTCACCTCACACAGATTTTCCCGAATGGTTTTCCTAACTATGCGTAAACCGGGTGATCACCTCTATCTCCCAGAATTAAGCTTCATGTTTCTTGTAGTATACCTCATGGTTTAAAAGGTTTTGTGCCAACCATGCACTCTTGTTAGTTCCTTAAAACTTTACTTTTCCTGGTTTGACACACCCAATTTCCAATCAACTATCTGGAAAACACTTTGAACCTTTACCCAAGCCCGATATAAACACATTTAAACGATCTCAACTCGTGAAACATCAACCCAAAGCTTGGTTTTTAGATCGACCTATCCAATAAATAAAAAGGTTCAAAAACTTTCGTATTCTAACCTAGTTCAAAAACACAGGACTTTACACTAATCGTATAAAATATATATTTATTTTTCTTATTAATTATTCCTTTTTTGGAGAATAACTGGATTCTCATTGTGATCAATTTGGATACTCTAAGGATATATTTTTTGGATCCAATGCAGAGATATCCAACAAATCGACCACACATGATGTCTCTTATGAATTTATAATACACTACATTTAATATTTTATAAATAAATTTCAAATTATATGTTTTATATTATGATTTAACAAGTATTTTTTATTATAGGGAGGTGTTTATTTGTCATCAAAAACACAGTATGAGGATGGAAAATGTGAACAAGAAACCTATGGATTTCTACAATTTGATAAGTATAAGGGTATATATAATAATATTTCACTATCAAAACATATATCAAAACAAAGAAATTACATTGATCAATGTTTTTGTGGTTTTAGTAACAAAGTAATCACATAGATTGTGGTTATTACATTTTTAAATTCATGAAAGGTATCATATTACATCTACAAACTAGTATCCATGAAGAGGTATTTTGAAATGCAATTAAAATTTTATTTAAATATTTTATTAAATATTTTTATATCCATATTTTTTTTATAATTTCTAGATTTTAAACAATCCACATATTCAAATTATGAAATATATATATATTTTTAGAATGATTTGGAATATTATATGATGTTATAATGTTTTTAGGCATCTTAAATATGTGGTTTCCTATCATGTTTGTAATTTTTTTATTTAAAATAGATCACGAGTTGGTTTCTCAAATGATAATTTAGTTAATTTTTTTATCATTATAAGTTATAATTATCAAGAAAGACTTCAGAATAAAAAAAATCATCTTAGTTGGGATAAGATAAAATATAAAGAGTTTTGTTTTAGATAAGTTATTTAATGGTAATGCTATATATGTAAGATTGGGACCCCAAATTATTTCAGAAGTTCATGGTTTTAAATATTTAATATCATATCTTAAATGTAATAGAGATATTATTGAAAATTTATCTCACATGATTCAAACTATATGGATAATATGGGTAAAGTATTTTTGGGTTTTTTGTGATTAAAAAATTACTTTGAAATTAATTGGTAAATTTTATAGTAATGTTATTATACTAACTATATAATACGGTAATGACTATTGTAATTTGATAGGGCACCGTAAACAAAAAATAAGGGTAGAAGAAATGAAAATTTTAAGTTGGTCATGTTGGAATACTAAGATAGATAACATTGGAAATGAATGTATTTGAGAGAAAATTAGAGTGGATATTCTTTACAAGAAGGTTAATGAGACTAGATAGATATGGTTTTGACATTCTAGAATAAAACCTAGTGATTATATTATTAATGGGGAATACTTAATGACAAATTCACTTATAAAAATGAGTATAGGTAGATATGGTTCTAGTTTAAAACATGTGTCATTTAATAAAAACTAAGAAAATGCACTTAGATTGTCTTGATACTTCGAGACAATAATCCATGATTCATTTATGATGTGTAGGAACCAAATTCATGTGAATCCAACATACAGTGTGACCATTATTACTGGAAGTGTGTGTTTCCATCTAGAAATTACATTTCAGAACAAAAAAAAATGTCACATATTGAAAAATGAGAAAATTCAATTATATTATCTTGAAATGTTATTAAAATATAGCTAATTAATTTGTTTCATTTAATAATTAATATCACATGAATCGGATAAGATATGTGACTAGAATGAACGAATTCATGTATTTTCATTTAAAAGTTTCATTTTAATTCATAATGTGAATCATATACTGAAAACTAAGAAAAAATGATTGGATTATATTGACATTTTAGGAAAAAGACCGATAATTCGTTTTTGAAATGTAGGAATCCACTACACATCAATCTAACACACAGTTTTTCCAGAATTTCTAAAAGTGTTTTTTCATTTAAAAGTGACATTTAAGTTCACAATGCACATCACATACTAAAAATTAATCAAACAAGATCAAATTTTCATGAAAATTTAGAAAAAATATTGATAATTAATTTTTTTCAAGTATAAATTGACTTGATTTAAATATGACACATAGTGTGTCCATATTACTAAAAGTGCATATTTTCAGTTTAAAAGTAACATTTTACTTCAAAATGTATTTCATGTGCTAAAAACTAAGAAAAAATAATTGTATTGTCATGATACTTTAGAAAAATGATCCATGGTTCATTTTTTATTTATAAGAATCAACCATGATTTAATTTTATACATGGTATCATTGGTATGAAAAAATATGCATGTTTTCATTTAAAATTAATATGTTAGTTCACAATGCGAATCAAAAACTAAAAAGAAAAAAAAATTGATTGTATTGATGCATTATTAAAAATATTTTTAATTCATTTTTTTTGTTTAGTAATTAATATCACATCAATCAGAATCATGGAATGGATGATGTGACTGAAGTACATGTTTTTTTATTAAAAAGTGACATTTTTATTCAAAAAACATGACACATAATGAAAAAAAATAAAATGAAATCAAATTTTATTTATATATTTGTAAAATTATACTTAATTAATTTTTTATGCATAGTAATAAACCAGACACTAATCAAATATAAAATGTTGTTGGTATGACTAAAAGTGATAGTTTTCATTTAAAAGTGTCCTTTTATCTCACAAAGCGCATCACATACCTAAAACCAATAAGACACACTCGGATTATCTTGATATTTTGAAAAAAGATCAATATTTCATTTTTTTAATGTGTATGGTTTAATCTCATGTCAATTTGACACTTGTTGTGGATGGTGTCACTAAATTTCATGTTTTTATTTTAAAATTTACATTTTTCTTCAAAACATATATCACATACTAAAAACTATTAAAATTCACTAATATTGTATTAATACTTTATGAGAATGATTCATGATTTATTTTTTACATTTATGAATCAATTTCAAGTTAAACTGACACATGATGTAATCGATATGACTAAAACTGTATCATGTACTCAAAATAGAGAAAACACATTGGGATTGTGATATTACTTTGTGATGTGTTTTATTTATGTATTACTTTATACTTTTTACTTTTGAATTATGTTTTATCATTCATGATGTTATTTTGGTTGATTTTTTATTTATATATTATTATATCATATTTGTGTTTTATTTCATTCTTAATAGCATTATTAAAATAAGTATTGTTTTTTATTAAAAGTAAACACTTATTTTATTTGAGTTGGAGGTGTAGTATTCAGAAACTGGTAGTGCAATCAGGCCCAATTTTATGGGGGTCCAAAGGGTATTGAGATACAGGGCCACCTAGTCTCTTACGAGTTGAATTGTTTTTATAACAACCCATACATATCCAACCTATGATTATTAGTTGTAATATAAAGTATTTTCCTTTCATACATTCCCATGATCCTTAAGGTTTAGAGTTTTAGAGAATTAAGGAAACCATTTCATAACAAAGTGGACTCTTCAACATAATTTACAATTTTTCCTAAAAAATTGGATCTTTTGGGTGAACTCCTATTTCATTCGTGGAAATTTTTTCTTTTTTCAAAATAACTCACCATAATTGAATGATTGGCCTAGAAATAGTTTCTACACACCCTTTGTCCTTGTAAAAAACATTTAAAAACTTGTTATGAGCACAAAAATATCAGTAAGGGATATAAAATGAAAAGAAACACGTTAGTCCATTTGAAAATCCTGAAAATCCATAAGAAAAATTTACAATTTTACCTAAAAAGATTTGATATCAAATAATCATTTACTTTCTTATGAAATAAAATTTATTTACGAAATATTTTCATAAAAAATATCATATGAAATCATAAAGGAAAATCATAATAATGAATTTTTTTTGGAAAACATGAGAACTCATGAATGATTTTCTTTGAAAAGAAACCTTTCACCTTAAAAGGATCATAAACCTTTATTTAATCATAACCTTATTATTTTACCTCATGAAATCAAAATATTTCCATGAAAAATAATATCAAGAATAAAAAAAACCATATAGGTTTATTGGGAAATTTTCATCATATCGCCCTTACAAGAACTCTTATAATGGAATAACCTAAAAGTTGATTCCAACATATATTTTTTTAATAATAAATCATTACCTAATGCATTGGAGAGTTATATTGGATCCACCCATCCTCTTGAACAATTTCCAAGAACCATAACATGAATAATCACATAGATATTTTAGTTCATTATAAAACTAATTAAAATATATTTTTAAACCCATAAATAAAAGTACATTCAATTTTCACATAAAAATACGTAAAAATGACCCATTTTTAACTTTTAAAAAGATAAAAATTCCCAGAGCAATGGGAATTGGATATTCTTTGAAAACCCATGAAAACTTGTAATGGAATCTTAATAATGAATAAGGTTCATAGTTTCAAGAAAAATTGATCATGTAGTAAATGTTAGAAATAATATTTTTTCCCTGCTTTTATAAGAAATTTAAAATTGAATCATGTAGAAAAAAATTTAAAAAAAATTCAAAACCTTTGTAAATAAAGTCAAAGAATGTTGAAAATTGATTTTATCATTTATTTGAGTATTAATAAAAAAATTATTAAGACAATTTAAAGAATATGGACCTGAAAGAAAAATATATATAAGGAAAAACCTCAGAACATGTAAAATGAGTTTTTAAATAAAAATCCCTTACCTCAAGTCCTGGCTCACTTCGTTTGAATTATACCCTCATATTTCCCATGAAAAATCCTATGGATTTCATTCCCATTCTCATTTTGAGTCAATGTGGACCTTATTTACAAAGTAATTTGGTCACTATGACTTTATTAATGACATCTTATAAAACATATTGGTCAAGAGTATGGGAGATCGGGCTCACCACACCCTTTCGAGGGTTATTATTGCCTACTCCAAGACTCACTTATATATTTAAGACATATTTTTGAATCCTTCACAAATACCAATGTGATAATTTTTACCCCTGTACCAATTATCTAATCGAGACCAAGTTTTTAATGTAAACCACTATATATATATATATATTAAAGGTTCCCCCATAATTATTTTATTAATTCATGTTTATTTGGTTTATAAAGTAAACTAATTGGGATCTTTAGATTTTATTATCTTATAGAAATGAATTTAGTTTTTTGGAGTTGGGATTGAACCTCAAAGAGGTTTTTTATTTATCTAGTGAAAATAGAAATCAAAAATCAAATATTTTGATGGAGTAGTCAGAGATTACCCATCAATAGAAGGCATTTAATAGAGGCACTTTCACCATACTGATGGGATGATCATCTCAAATCTTTTAGCCCACATGAGTCATTATTAGTGTGAGAAAAAAGTCAAAATAGAAGATTAGTCACATTTCATGAGAGCATATTATTAGATTGAAAATGAGGGATTACTTAATAAGGATACCTTGAGAATATTAATCTACTCTGAAATGGGTGGGAATAGGAAATAAGGAGGTAATTACACTTCGGCTGCCTCATGATACCTATCCTAGAAGGTAGGTTATGTTAGATTTTATTTTAGGAATCCATACAGATTATCTCAACATAATGGTTTTTTAGAAATCCATGAGATGTGTATTGACTCAAGGAAATCAAGGATTGGATTGAGGATTACACCTTGGAGGATTCCCAAGTATCTACGACCATGAGGAGTATCTCGACTCATGGTGAATTGAAGATTTGGTTGGGGCTTACACCTAAGAGGATTTCCATGTCTCAGGAACTATGAGGAGTATCTAAATTTGTATTTAATTGAATGTTATGTTGGGGCTTACACATATGAGTATGCCTAAGTATCTAGAACCATGATGAGTATTTTGACTCGTGGTGAATTAAAGGTTTTTTTGGGACTTAAACCAAGGAGGATTTCCAAGTATCTAGAACTATGTGGAGTATCTCAAATCATGGTGAATTTAAGGCTTGGTTGGGGCTTGTGCCTAGGAGGATTCCCAAGTATTTATAACCATACGGAGTATCTTGAATCATGGTGAATTGAATAACTATTTGGGTCTTACACCTAGTATGATGCTCATACTTGATAACCTCTCCACTCCCTTATACTAATAAAAGGATTTGGAAGGGATATTGTTAAGATTGGGTCATACACATATTAAGAGGACCATGTATTTGAAACCTAGAGGATTGTCAGAACTTGTGGTTATTAATGATAACCAAGAAGATTATCTCTACTCAATGGTAATTAAATATTTGGTTGGGGATTACATCTAGGAGGAATCCCAATAATGATCCCCCCATCCATTGGTAATAGAATGGGTGAGGGATATTATTAATGATGGGTATTACACCTTATAGTATTCCCATGTTTCTAGATGAATGTCTCAACACTAAGTGTATATAGAATGAGTCGATGCCCATGTATGAGACCTAGGTGAATCGGTGCTTAACCCTAGTGAGGGATAGGAAAGTTTCTTAGCCTAATTGAGGGATAGAAAAATATCTTATCCCTATTGGGGGATAGAAAAGGTGCAATGCCTTAGTGAGGGATAGCAATGTTTCATAGCCCTAGTAAGGTCTAATAGTGATCCCTAGACCAGGTGAGGGAAATTATTAGGATGTTTTTTCCAAGCATAGGGGATTTAGGAGAAGGGTCACCCAAGTGAGTTTCCTTGGGTGTAGGGTCTCCCAAGTGAGTTTCCTTGGGTAATGGGTCTCCCAAGTGAGGGTATTCTTGAGTGGGGTATCACCCAATTGGTTTGCCCAAGTGGGGGCTCTCCCAAGTGGTTTTCCCAAGTGGGCATTGGGAGAAGGGTCACCCAAGTAGTGGATCGCCCAAGTGTATCACCAAAGTAAGGGAAACTGGGGACCTCATCCTATTAGAGGGATGGATATAGTATTTCACCCAGTTAGGGGTGGACTACTTATGAGAAGAAGTAAGGAGATCAAAGCTATTACCTTGTTCTTCCTTGAGGAGTTCATTTTTCGTCCCTTAAAATTAGAAGAAGGTGGTCTATTTATATATTGGTTGGAGGAATTGGGTGAAGGAGCTAAGAAAAGGAATTTCACAAAGGATATATTTGGGAAGTTTTAGGTACTTTCATGAGGGAGCTGCAAGAAGGATCTTCAACAACTGCTTTCATGGTAACTCGAATTCCATTATAAAATTTTTCTAAATTCCAACAGCCATTACATTTGATATGTTGGTCCATTTGGGCACTGTGAATAGTCAAATAAAATCTTGATAAGTGATCTAATCCATTAGATACGGTGTACTAACCCTATTAGGATTTTTTAGAATTTCAAAAATGTTCTCTAAATTCCCTTAAAATCATTTTAAGATGGCAATACCTTTTTATCATCAATTTCTAAAATCCACAGCCTTCTCCTAAAGTAAGGTTATTAACACCATGCCATCAGATTGGATAAAATTTATGAGGAATATTTTTTCCTTGGTGTGTGAGTAGTCCTGAGGCACATGTAAATCTAATTGGATTCTTCTTTTGGAATTGAGACACACTTCTACTCAAACTCGACATGTGTTTTCTAAGTAAGGATTATATCATGGGTCATGTGGTAAAGTGTATGACATGAATTTTTAGATACCAACACCTACATAATAATAAAATTATATTAATTTTTATCATTATTTAGAAACTTTTTTATGTTAATTACCTTATTATCATTCATCTTATTCCATTTATTATCATCTTTCACTTATGTACTAAATTGGCATAGTTCACATTGGTCATTTTGGGATTGTTCATTTTATAATCTCTAAAAAATATTTGATAAATTTTTAATAGTAAAAATTATTTTAAGAATAGTTCCACATGCTCTAAATGTGTTAATTTATAGGGTATATATCATTCTAAAAACAAAATAATTTAATAGGTTATGAAATAGTTATTTTTCTTTGAATCTTCCTTGATAAGCTTGTTTTTTATGGTTTAAAATAACCACAATTTTTTACTATTAATTACACAGTAATAATGGATGTTTCATTATTATAGAATTATGAAAATAATTTATATTAATAATTATTAAATAATATTTCCACTATTTAATTTTCCTTAACTGTTTTCATATAAACATTATAACATTATTCATGTAGGTGGTAAAACAGACCCAAACAAGAACATGTTATTGCAATCGAATGAGTAAGAACATGTTTTCTTATAGTGATATTATCAATTTTATAGAAGTTTAATGATTTAAAAAAATTATAAAATATATAAATCAGATTCATGAATTTTTAGTTTAAGAATAAAAATGAGAAATAAAGTTAAGTGGTTATTATATACAAAGTGTATCTGTTTTCTCTTTTTAGACGGTTAAATTTTACGATGACCATTAATTGTTAATATTAGTAGTCATATTACCAAATTATCTTTATAAAACATTAATAATTTTATAAATTTAATATTTATTTATTCAATACATTTATGAAACTATCCATATAAGGGGGTAATGAAAAATGAAATGCATCATTTTATGGAGGCGGTATCCCACACCTACGCATGGGTAACATTTTCATTTTTCAATGGATGGAAAGGAAATAAGGTAGATAATTATTTAAAATTTTAGAAACATAATTATATTATAAATATCATATTTCTTTCTTAAATTAATATTTATAACCATCTATGTGAGGTGGTGATGAAAAATGAAATATGTCACTCCAAGGAGGCGGCAGCCCGCACGTAAACATGAGAGACATTTTCATTTTATATTGGATAGAATGGGGATAGAAAAAAGTTATATAATTAACATAATAACATTACAGTATAGTAAATATTTGTATTTAATTATATTATTATGGTTAAAATATTTTAAGGTGATGTAAGATTAAATAAACTTGAAAGAACTTGGTAAATATTTTTACCACTTCCTTGGAAATCCTTCTTTAGATTACACCTTAAGCCTTATAGGTTTGGCCTTTTAGTGAGACCATGAACTCCAAGACATGTAAAAGTGTTTTGGATGAAATTTGGGTAGATCTTGGTCGAGATAAAGTGTGTGGATAAGTGAAAATAGGTCCTTTTATAAGTGACATGAGTGACACTTTTGTAAATATTCTTAACATTAAAATAAAATAAATTCATTTTCAAGGGTAAGTGGCCCCCATATTTGAATATGGAAAAAGGTGGTTCAAAATAAACTCATCCAATAAAATTATATATATGGTTTAGTGATATATTATGGTATTATCCTATAATTTTAAGTCTTTTAACCCTTACCATGGTGGCAAACCTTTTACCTAGGTAATTTATTTATTTGACCAAAAATAAAATAGACTTAGTATATAATTTTAACCATCTAATTTAAAATATGGAATGAAATTTTTAAAAAAATAAATTTCCATAAGTGGTAAAAAATAATTTAAATATAACTACATAAAACGCAATGAAAAAATGTTTTTTTAGAAAAATGGCTTTTTAAGCTTAAAAATAAATTTTTACTAAAATTATTTACAAAATTGATTCTCATGACATTAAATGGTTTATGAATAAATAAATTAGATTTATGTGACCTTAAAACCAATATAAAAATGAGCATAACCCTGTAATTACTTAATTTAATAAATAGAAGAAAATAGTTCTTTTATTAGATGAAAAGATCACTTAGGAATCAAAATGTTAAACATGGGTTTCTAAATTTAACAAAATATTTTTAAATGATTTATTTTAATAAATAAATGTATATTTTTTATATAAATTTTTATTATAAACATTAAAATCGTTCTTATATCATGATAATTTCATAAACATGAAAGTATTTTCCAGATTGATATTCTTTACTATTCACCCAAAAATCAACTTTTTCATAAAAATTACAAAAATTTACCCTAAGCTAATTTTTACATGGGTATTTAAAAAATTATTTTTATTTAATCAAATTATGATTCTAAAATTCATAATTCTATCTTTTAAATTAAAATATAAATCATTCATAAAAATTGCCTTTATAGAAAAACCCCATTTTAAAATTTGAAAATTCTTAATCTTATTTCATATCAATTAATAAATGAATGAATATTAATATTTTATTTCATATATTGAAATATTATATATTATCATAATCATATTTTAAAAGTGGTCAATTTAATTTATTAAGATAAATCACTCAATAATTTAGAAATATATCCTTGAAAAATAGTCTTTTAAACATTAAATCATATTAATTATTTATATTATAAATGTGATAATTTTTAATTGATTATTATATTCTTATTTAGTAGATGTTTTATTCTTATTATAAATTTCCTAATAATTTTCATCTAATTTTTTGCGTCTTGTTTTAATTTAGTGGTGTGTCTATCATTTACTATTGAACATAGTATTATTTAAAGAAGAATACATTATACAATAATGGGGTGTAATTGTTTTTGAGTTAGTTAGATATTGTAAATGTTTGTAATAAATTGTACATATCAAGGTTATTGTAATTTTTTGAAATGTTTTTCATGAAAATTTATTTGTAATTGTAATTTATTTTTAATTTATTTATGTTTTATTTATTTGTATTTTTTAAGTGTTGTTCATGTAGTAACATTTTAATATAGTTAAATAATTTTATCAGCCCTATAAATAGCAGTGATAAACTTTTATTTTATCAACACTCAAACTAGAATTTATAAAAATGGACTTTTATCTCTATCACTGATAAAATATCATGGGTTTTATCAATATTGACAACATCATCGCCTTTTAGCACCAATAAATCAAAATTCTCATTTTGATAAAAGCTGGTTCTATTGTGGTGTATAAGTATGTTAGGGAACTCATTATTAGTAATTTTTAATATAGAGAAACATTGGGATCATTATACATGCTAGATCATGGAAGAGTATCATATGATAAACGATTTATTCAAAATAAAAGATCTCTAGAAGAAAATAACAATCAAAGTTCTTATCACCAATTATAATGATGAAGATATTCCTATTGCGGGTCTAATGCATGATGAGACTGAATGAGATGATCATTATGGAATCCTAGTGGTTGATCCCATCACTACTATAGACATACCCTTTAATATAATACAGAAAAATCCTTTAATAGTGCTAAAAAGTTCTATTGTCCTCAGCGCCATTAAAGGGGGGTCCCCTTTATCATCGCTTTCAATAACACTGATAAAAGGGAGCCTTTATCATCACTTTAAATAGCGCTAATAAAGGGGGATTTATTAGCATTAGAAATAGCACTCATAATGGCCTAACATGCTGCAGTGTTCTATTTTTATAACATCACACCATGAAAAAACCAGTAACTTATATATGTAAAATATATAATTTAATTGAAATAAATTTGACATCATGAATATAAAAAAACACTACTATATACATTTCAAACAACGTTTTTTATAATTAAATTTATAGTTATCCACAAACATTTAAAAACATTAATGTTTCATCTTTTCGCGCATGTGATCGCCTCTCAAAAAATTCCATCCATTGTTTTAGTTTCCAAACAAATAATATCATATTGAGAAACATAATTCACCTATATAGGAAAACAAATCATATGTTAGTAATACTATAAAGAAATAAATTAAACATTAATATACAAGAATAAATTAAGAAAATTTCAATTTTAAATAAAAAGACACACGTTCAGTTATGTAGGTCACACCGTGCATCGTATTAAGGTGGGGTTGATTCCTACACATAAAAAATGAGCTATAGATCATTTTCCTAAAGTATCAAAACAATCCGAATGTGTTTGCTTAGTTTTTAGTATGTCACTTGTTCTTTTTACTAAAATTAATGTCAATTTTAAATAAAAAAACACATGGAGTTATACCGGTCACACAATGCATCAGATTGAGGTGTAAATAATTCCTACACATCATATATTACATATGGATCATTTTCCTAAAGTAAAAAAATAATATGAATGCACTTGCTTAGTTTTCAGTATGTTACTTGTGTTTTTTACTAAAGTGTAATTTCAAATTAGAAACACACATTTTGAGTCATATCGATCGCATCATTTTTTGGTTTGATGTGATATTATTTTCGACACATCAAAAATGACTTATTAATCATTGTCCAAAATTTTCAAGAATATTGGAGCATGTTTTATTGGTTTTCAGTAAGTGATATTTTTTGAACTAAAATGTCGATTTTGAACTGACAATGGACACTTGGAGTTATACCAATCCCAACATGCATTAGATTGAGATGAATTTTATTCCTAAATGTTATATATTACTCATGGGTTTTTTCCTAAAATATCAAAATAATCTAACTATTTTTGCTCAGTTTTTAGTATGTCACAAGTTCTTTTTTAGTATAATTAATGTCAATTTTAAATAAATAGACACACTTGGAATAATATCGCTCACACCATGCATCATATTGAGGTTTGGCTAATTTCTACACATCAAAAATGACATACGGATCACTTTTATAAAGTATTAAAAAAATATGAATGTTTTTATTCATTTTTCAGTAAGTCACTTTATCTTTTTACTAAAATTAATGTCAATTTTTAAAAAAAAGACACACTTCGAGTTATTTCAAGTCACACCATGCATAAGATTGAGGTGTGGTTGATTCCTATATTTCACAAATGAATCATGTGTCATTTTCCTAAAGTATCAAAATAATATGAATTTTTTTTCTTGGTTTTCAGTATGTCACTTGTTTCTTTTACTAAAATTAATGTCAAATTTAAATAAATAGACACACTTAGAATTATATCGGTCACATTGTGAATATGATTGAGGTGTGTCTGATTCCTATACATCATAAATTCCTTGTGTATAGTTTTCCTAAAGTATCAAAACAATATGAATGTATTTTTTAGGTTTCAGTATGTCACTTGTTCTTTTTACTAAAATTAATGTCAATTTTTAATAAAACGACACAATTTGAGTTATATTGGTCACATCATGCATCATATTGAGGTTTGGTTGATTATTACACATAAACAATGACCCATAGTTAATTTTCTAAAAGTATAAAAACAATAAAAATGTGTTTTCTTAGTTTTCAATATGTTGCTTTTTCTTTTTACTAAAATTAATATCAATTTTAAATAAATAGTTACACTTGGAATCATACCAGTCACATTGTTCATCATATTGAGGTTTGAATGATTCTAACATGTCACAAAGGACATATGTATTGTTTTCCTAAAGTATAAAAACACTAAGAATGAGTTTTCTCATTTTTTAGTATGTCAATTGTTCTTTTTACTAAAAGTAATGTCAATTATAAATAAAAAGATACACTTTGAGTTATAAAAGTCACACTATATATTATATTGAGGTGTGCTTTATTCTTACATGTTACAAATGAATCATGGGTTATCTTCCTAAAGTATCAAATTAATCCAAATTCATTTTCTCAGATTTCAATATGTCACTTGTTTCTTTTACTAAAATTAATGTCAATTTTAAATAAATTGACACAATTGGAGTTATACCAGTCACACTATGCGTTATATTGATGTTATGGTGATTCTTACACATAAAAAATGAATTTTGAATCATTTTACTAAAGTATCAAAATAATCGGAATATGATTTCTTAGTTTTCAGTATGTCACTTATTCTTCTTACTAAAATTAATGTCAATTTTAAATAAAAAAGACACACTTTGAGTTATACTGATTACATCATGCATCAAATTGGGTTGTGGTTGATTCATAAACATCACAAATGAATAATGGGTAATTTTCCTAAATTATCAAAAAAAAATCCAAATGTGTTTTCTTTTTTTTAGTATGTCACATGTTCTTTTTATTAAATTTAATGTCAATTTTAAATAAATAGACACACTTGGAAATATATCGGTCACATCGTGTGTCGGATTGAGGTGTGGATAATTCATATATGTCACAAATAACATATGGATCGTTTTCCTAAATTATCAAAACAATCTAAATGTATTTTCTTGGTTTTGAGTATGTTAGTTTTCTTTTATACCAAATTTAATGTCAATTTTAAATAAAAAGAAGCACTTTGAGTCATACGGGTTGCACTGTGTGTCATATTGAGGTGTGGTAGATTCTTATACATCCCAAAATATAAAAATAATCCTAATTACCAATGTTACCATCTTTTCCATTAGATTTGTTTATTGAACAGCCAACACTGCATATTGACTCGATGTTATTAGCTGAAAAAAAATTCGTCTATGGACATTGAATCAATATACAGTATTGTTGTTCGGAAAATAAATGTAATTTAAAGAGTGGTAAAATTAGTAAAAATGAACATTTTATCTCTTTTATGGCTTTTTTGAGATAGTTGAAAGCAAAATATGACTTCCCAAAATATCTGTGAAAAAAAATAAATAAGTATTATAAAAAAATGATAAGGAAATTAACTTAAAAATAATAGATAAAATGATGAAAAAACTAATTAAATAAGTAGTAGTAATTCACCTTTTCATCACGGTTTTATGCATTCTTAACCCATTTCCTTGTTTTCATTGTCTTAGTTCCATCCTTGAAGTCGAATCTGTCACAAGTATGAGTAGCTTCGAACAAACTACCCCAACTCAAACAAAAGAATACACCTATATAACAAAAAAAATATTATGTGAATAATACTAAAAATAAATAAATTAAACATAAATATGAAATAATAAATTAATTCTATGGAAAATGATTTTACTAGGAAAACATCAAGATTACCTATGTGATTGAGTAGTGGTGGGAACTTTAAAGAAATTGATAATTGTCAACACTTTAGGCGAGAAATGGTTTTGAGGAAGAAGAAGTATATGGAAGTTTTTGTGCAGAAAGGAATGAAAGATGGACATAAATATTCTAAAACAAAAAAAAAACTATTCAAGTAATATTGAGAATTAAATAAATGTTTCATTACATATTCCCAAAGAGTTTCCTTTATTATAGTTTGTTCTCCCATGGGATTGATAACATCATCATGTGAATAAGACATCATCAGCATGAGTAGTAAAACTTCTAATTTAGATTATGTTAATTCATTAGAGAATAGATAATATTATGAAGAAAAACATAGTATATTAAAAAACAATTTAACCTTCTTCATGGTATTTGTGTACATTCTTCCATCAGGTATGATGTCCATTAATTTCTAAACAAATCTATATCATCTTGTGAATATGATTTTTTCCATCAGTCATAGTAGTACTAGAAAAATATAAATACCCAAATTATTAATAAATATTTTAAATTAAATAGTAATTTTCTTTGAAAATACCTATTCAGGGATACTAGTTTGTTGATGAAATATGATCTCTATCATATATTTACAAACATAATAACAATAACATTTTCCATATTTTGTTTCAGACACTACAGAAACATTGAGAAAAATAAGTACTTTTTTATATGTGTTTGGATAGTGAAATATTATTATATATACCCTAATACATGTCCTGTTGTAGAACTTTTCAAGCTCCTTATGTGCATGGATTACCCTCATTCCATGATTATAATGATATTTAAATGATTCCCTATCATAACAAAATTTTCATTAAAACATAATATAAAATATATAACTTTAATTTTAGTTCTAAAAAGTTGGATGTAGTGTATTAAAAATTAGAAAACATCATCATGTGTGGTCAGTTTATTGGGTATCCATTTAGTGAATCCAATAAATAAATATTTGGAGTATCCAAATTGATTGAAATGAGCATCCAATATTTTCTAAAAATAAAAAATGAATTAGTAATGAAATAAATGAAAATATATTTGATATGATTAAATTGTATGGTTTTACCCCTAAATTGTTGGTATTAAGAAGAGCCTATCCTCTGAAAGTTTTCTATCAAAAAATTTGTCCAGGTATGACACTATTTCATCCTTTTTCTAATCTATTTTTGTTTCTACTATAAAATTGACATGAGGACTAATAAGATAAAATTTATTTTCATGGGGTAATCCCTTCAATTGTTATTAATATATTCACTTATAGAAAAATGAAATAAATTTATTCATAATTAATATAGTATATCATATTTTGGAAAAATAAATCATGAAAACATGCCTCATTTATACATTTAAAATTGAGCCTTATAGACATTCATATTTAAGGATTTTATTTAAATTCTCAAGATAAATGTAGTATATACCTTCCTCTCCATAAATAGTTTCTTCAAAATCAACTTTATGACTACTACCATTTTGTAACTTTGTATTCACATGAACCTTCAATGTTAGTAAATTTGGATATTGAATGAGAGGGGTAAAGTTTCTTTTGGAATATCTTTTTGATCGGTTGGTTGATCCTTTATATGGTTTTTGAGTTGGCCTTTTGTTTCATCCTATTCCCTTTTTCTGCCTATAATAACATTTATCATTTCATATATTTTTTCATTAATTTTTAAAGGTTTAGTATGAAAAATAAATTAGAAATGAATACCTCCTTATCGAAATGTGTTTTTATAAGATATGATGGCCATGCGATGAAAGTTCCAACAGCTTGGTCGACCATATAAATATATTCATCGTCGAGTTAAATAGGTATCTCGTCACTTGGATCATGATCTATGCTAATTTCCACTCTCATATGACCTATTGGAAGTGGTCTATTGTGTTGTCTATCTTCTTGGATATTGAACATAGTATCCCTCACAACAAGGCGATGGGTGGGACTTGATAGATATAAATCATATTCATTTTCAACTATCAGTACAGAAAATGTATTAATGTCTTTAGCAATCACATTTCATAGAAACAATTATTAGAATATTGATTACCTAAACTAAGACAACTCTTTGTGGTGAATGGCTCACCCCAAAGCTGGTGTGGGTGGGGAGGGATCTTCACCCAATGGTTGTTCTTGAGTTGTTTATTCTCTTTTCTTCCCACTCATAAGTATTTCTAGAAACACATTCTTCGAAAAAAATGTTTCTTAAAGGGTAGATAATCTTTATTTTATCTCTTAAATTTATTTATCTTTATCAACCTATTTTTTGCTTAAAATATGTTCAAGGTTTCTCCATAAAAACCGCACCTCTAATGCGGTCATACTGTTCTCGACACTTCAAGGCCACCGATAGTAGGTGTTCATATGATACAGGTGTTGATGATTCTTGTGACTAAGTTAGATATAAAATATATAAAAATAAGTAATCATTTTTATATAATAGATATTTAAAGAAAAAAATTATTATATCATACTTACACATTCTTTCACACTTTTTGTGTGTTTTCATCTATTAGTATCCCATCTTTATTTACATGTGCCTCATCCCATACCACATAGAGTGGGATATAAGTGGTATTGGATTTAGATTCATTAATCTATATATTAAAAGACGAATATAATAATTTTTTTGTTTCATGTCACATAAAAGTATTACAGTAGATTTAAAATACGAACTATTTTTTTTATTGAAGTGTACCACATACTTTCTTTACGATGGGGTATGTTGGTTTTTCTTACCATTCATTATTTTCATCACTCAATTTTTGTTTCATAAAGAAAAAATTCTCAATCAAAGTGATGAATCCTTGTATTGTCAAATAATGTGTTTCCAACCACAATATAACTGAAAAGACATATCCACAGGATGGAAAGTAAACACATCCCATGCTTCATTGATTTTCAAGTGTGCATACATAAGTAGTGGGTGTGGTTTTATTTTACCTTTAGCATCTTTAAGATGAAATATAGTTATAATTGTGTTAATTCTTCTGTGAATCCTTCTAGTAAGAATTAATACATATTTATTATAGGATCCATCTAGTAAAAATACACTATGCAAGGGATGATGAAGAGAAATTAAATGTTTCATTATTTTATTTTTTAGTAAAATAAATAAAGGATGTCATAATGTTACCATAATCTATTTACAAATTAGTTCCTTAAGTATTGAAACAACATGGTGCCACAAATATAGATCAATTTTAATGTGTTGTCGAGTGGTGAGACCAATGTAACTAATGAACATGGTATTTTTGGGATTAATATGATGGTCATGTATATTCTGTCTGACCTTGAATTTGATGCCTTTTCTTTTCACCTAAATAATTTTTTCTAACACCATCATTCTACAAAACTCCTATTTTTTAGCATTAGGTCTTCATCACCTACTATTTACATAGATTCAACATCAATAATATGTTATTCCTTTAGATAGGTAGTATCGGTATGTGTAGAAGGTCATTGTTCCTATGTAATGGGAGAATAAGTAGGTTGATAAATCTATTATTCCTTAGGATTGTGAGAATCATCACATGTAGAAAGTTATTTTTCCTCTGCACTGGTAGAAGCAGTAGGTTAAACAACCTATTGTCCCTTGGGATTGGAAGCAATAACACATGCAGAAGTCATTATATTCAGAAGTAGTTTAACATTTAATTTAGATTATTTGAATTCAGTAATGAACATATAATAACATAAGGTAACACAATCTATATTAAAAAAATACACAACGTGATTATTGAACTCTCTTTTTTAAAGGATGAAGATATTTTCCCCCACTATCTTATATCCAAATCTCTTCATTGTGGTCTCCAATGACATATAAAACCATATCTACATTGGGATGTCTAAGAAATGATTACAATTTACCAATGAAATGGTCATCCTTACTTGAATTTTCATGTGACCCTTTAGTGGTTTTGGTCGATGATGGAACAATTGACCACTTTGGGTTTGTGGGATATTGAACATAAAATACTTTTACTGTCTGTGATTCCATTATAAATGGTTCTTCTTTGTAACCTTCCTTAATGAAATATACTTTCACGAATCCCAATTCTTCTATTTTAACAAAACTCTTATTATCAACCCACTTGTATTAAAAAATAGGCACTTTGAAGGTTGTATAATCCAGCTCCCATATTTGTTTGATAATGAAAAAGTATGACATATTTTCATAAATTTTATTTTTTTACTTAGTGCTAGAAACATGCATCGCATTATTCACAAGTGTAACTCCAATATTTTTCATGGTACTACCTTCATCATGTTCATTTGTATAGAATGTATAAATATTATAGGATAATACATACAAACATAGTACTCTTTCTATCCATCAAAGTCATTCTGAAATTGAATTTTTATTTTTATCTAACTTTTGAAAAATATGGTCTTGAAACCATAATATAAACTGTTGATTATGTGAATTTGATATCCATTATTCAAACCTTGGAGGATTAAAATTTCAAAGAATTTCATTATGGGTTTTAATATATGGGGAAATCTCCAAACTGTTTACAAAATGTAAAGGTGGGTCTGCTCCCAATATGTAATATTGATTATGACAACATCTCTTCTATAAATTCATTCACCTACAAGCCACACAGTGTGAAGATATTTCTATAGACCAATGCTTTCCGCACTAGATGGGTAGTCGGTACATAATTCAATGGTTTCCCCAAAAATATATTTCTCTGCAATGAAACCCTTTGGAAGACTTCAATTTTTGACATACCCTTTAAAAATATTCATATACCATTCAATAGTGTACATCCATCTATAATTTACAGGACCACATAGTCAAATCTCTCTCACCAGGTGAACCATCAAGTGAACCATCGTATCAAATAATACTGGTAAGAAGAACATTTCCAATTCACATAACATGATGGAAATTTAATTTTCCATGGTTGGAAATTTCATCGGGTCTATAACTTTTTTACATATATATTTGAAAAAGAAAAAGAGCTTGGTTACTGTATGATAAACATTCTTGGGAAAAATGAAAAGTAAAGCTACAATAATTGGATCTTGCATTAAAACATGACAGTCATGTGATTTAAGAACATTTAACTTTAAATCAATCATTGACATGATATTATTGATATTCGACTAATGCCCCTATGGAACCTTTACATCATTCAAGAAGTTGAAAAACTAATATCTCTCCTTCCTAAAAAGAGTGTAAGTAGCTGGAGGAAGAAAATTTCATTTTTCACCCTTCATTTGCACCAACTCTTCCTATATTCCCATGTCAACCATGTCCAACCTATCCTTAATTAAATCCTTTTTTGGGTTCATTTATCAATGTACCAATTACACTATCACATAAATGTTTTTCAATATGTATAACATCAATAAAATTTCTGACATACATACAATTATAGTATGGTAATTCAAAAAAACTGATCTCTTTTACCAACCAATTTTCATATGGTTTTTTAAAAATGATTGACCAAAAGAAGTGTTCATGTATTTTACTTTCTCAAAAACTTGATCACCAATTAGTGGATACAGTGTTGTACGTTCTTCTAAACTTCTATCAAATGATTTCATCTAAGATCGGTACTTATGTCTTTGAGGTAGAAATTTTTTCTTTCCTAGAAACATAGTCTTTGATGAATTTTTTAACCTAATTGACTTTGTACATTATCTGAAAATGGGAAACCCTTTAGTTCCTTTAATGATATATCCTAAAAAAATCAATAAGAAGGATATTAATTTACCATATCATACAACATTGCTCTCAATGTGAAATCTTCATTTATGTAAGCATCATACAATGTAACATCTGAATCCCACAATAATTTCAAATCTTCAATCAATGGATCTAACAAAACATCAATATCTTCACCCAGTTGTTTTGTTCCTGATATAAGTATACATAACATGATGTATTTTCATTTCATGCATAACCATGATGCCAAGTTATAATTTACCAACATAATCGGCCATGTACTATGAGTGATGCTTTGAAAATGAAAAGGATTCACTCCATCTATAGATAACGCATGGAAAAGGTTTCTCAACTCGTTTCCAAATTCAGGATACTCATATAAATTCTCTTCAACTAAGGAGAGTCTATCAAGTGATGAATGTTCCCACCTTTATTTCTTGTATTTCCATGACACGTCAATTTCCTTACAGTCTCCTCACTTCTATATAGGCTCCTAAACCTTGGAATGATTGGAAAGTACCATACATAATTCCTACAACCCGATTCATCTTTCTTGTATCGAGAAGAACCGCACTTTGAGAATTCTTTAAGTGATTTTTGGTCCTCAAAAAATAGTATACATTCATTTAGATGAAAATTTCTTTTTATATATTAAATTGAAATTAAAAGGTACCAAGAACAGCCAAACCACAGAATCCTCAAGGGGGATGAAAATGGTGCAACCCAATGGCATCCCCAACCATAAAGTACATGCACTCTAAAGGCAGTGAACCCAAGATATCATAGATGATAACCTCCTCTACACGTCTCATGATCTTAAAAAGTGCATCTGCAGTGAATTTGAACTCCCTCCAACTGTGATGGATGAGCTACCCTTGATTAGTCTCCAAAGCACACCTCCTAACAATATAAACTAGTTCCCAAGGTGCCTCCAACCTCCCCTGAACCATTTTAACCAAAACCTTCAATTCATACTCCACTTGAGACGCATGGAAGCCCTGTCTCTTTCATATTGTGATATCCATGATAAGTTATGGAGCCTTCGCCTTTAGCGAGCTACCCAGCCCATAAGTCGGGTTGAATGCCAACTGAACCAATCCACTCAAGTCATATAAAACCCTACCACCTCTCATGATCTTGTTCATAAAATATCCATCCAAGTTAATTTTAAAGCTCTTTGGAAGGATGGATCCATCTAATCCACCTCCCCCCGCCTATACAGTTGTGAGTGTGGGGTCTTCTAAGTAGTTTACACATCGTGGTTGAATTTTGTCCCACTTTCAACAACAAAACCAACTCACATACCAATGATCTCACTCTCATCTGAAGCAGGTGAACCAAGCTCATGGATCCCATGCATGCATTATTTATGGCCTCCAAAATGACCTAAAAAATGGAAGCAAGTATGGAATCCTGAATCTTTCAATCTATGTCCCTACTTATACTACGAAGAAACCAAGAGGACAGAAATTCCTAAAATGAGAATTTCTCGAAGCTGGTTCTTAGTTGCGGAGTGAACATGGACCAAAGGGCCACCTCCCATTCACTCTAAAAGAACAGGTGCATCGTTGATTCCCCCCTCTTCTCCATGCAGTAATAACACTGAGAGGTCAATGGGATATTCCTTCTTTGAATGTTCTCGTATGTTTGGTGGGCCTTGTTCTTAACACGCCAAATAAGGAAATTCATTTTGGTTGGTAGTTCCTTTCACCATATCTTCTTTGAACCCTCCTCATTACTACTCTCCATGCTCGTCCACCTCCTAAACCCCAAAATTGAGAACCTTACCAAAATTGAGCTGATGAAGTAGAATATATCCTCCTCGTAATTCATGAAAATTCTATCAAACACCTTCTTCTATTCCTGATTCAAAACTGACTTAATCGGCATGGGAAACCCACTAGCTTCCTTAAAGGATATGTCTGGGGTAGGGAATCCGGGAAAGAATAGGCTTTCCCCCACCTAGTTTTCTTTCCGAAAACCAATGCCCCATATTCCAAAGATCTACTGAGAAGATCCCTAGAGCTCCTTGAGGATTGAAAACATGCACTAGACCAGACCAGAGGGACAGGCCCTACAATCATTAGCATTCATCTCAAGGCCCCCATACCTCTATTTAAAAAATAAATCCCATAACAATGTCCCTTCCATAATGTCCCAAGCAAAGCGTGCATGTATGGGCTCCATGGTATCAGCGAGATCACATAGCCCCACTCCCCCCTCCTCAATTGGTTTTAACATACGAGCCCATGAGGACTAATGGAAGTAGCCCGATTGATTAGAATCCCACAAGAAGGTAATTGGGATCTTCTCCATCCTCACAATAGTTCCTTTAAGAGGCTGAATAGTAAAGAAAATGTGCATTGGAATAGAAGTGATAATAGTGTTGATCCGTGTGACCCTCCCCCCAAAGGAAAGAAATATATTTTTCCAGTTGGGGATCCTTCCTAGTAGCTAATTTGTGACATCCTCAACAAAAATATTCTTGATGCTCTCTAATGATAAGGTAACACAAAGATAAATCATAGGAAGGTTCTTTTGTTGGAAGCCCAAAATGCATTAAATGCCCCTACATCTCCATCTAGTACACATGTTAGAAATAAACACCTGGATTTTAACTGGATTGATGTTATACCCACTTACCTAGCTATACCTGGAAAGAATCTCCATGAGTCCAAGTATCTCTGCCTTTCATTAGTGAAAACCAACACATCATCTATAAACATCAGGTGTGAGATACCCTCCCCACCCCTCTGCCCAGAATATGGGAACAACCTGGTGTTCTCTATACTGCTATGTAAATTCTGAGAAAGGGTGTCTTGTGGAAAGATGAAGAGACTAAGATAGAGAAGGTCCCTCTGTCTCACAACTTAGACAGTTTTTAAGAAGTCTAAGAACATCCCTCAAAGGGATATTGACATCTAAGGAGATAATAAGCATGAGAAATAGAGATAACAAAACCATTCCTGAAATCTAAACCTGTGCATCACCTAGATGATGAAATCCCATTCCAACTTTTCATATTCCTTATCCATGTCAACTTGGAAAATAAAATTATATCCAATTGATCGCCTGTTAATATGATTCACCATTTTAATAGTGATACCCACTAATCCTTGGATGTTACAACCCTTAACAAACCCATGATGTTCATTAAAAACCAATATTGGGATCAACCCACTCATTCTCCTCACAATAAGGCTTGCCAGAATTTTGTATGACACGTTACACAAATAAATGGGCATGTACTGGCCAATGCTGATGGGGTCCTTGATCTTTGGTATGAGAACCACCCTGGAGGCACTCACATATTTTCCAAAAGCACCACCCTAGAAGAAGTCTTGGACTGCCTCCACCACCTCGCGCCCAACAATATCCCATACAGCCACGTAGAAAGCTGGTGGAAACTTGTTTCGACTAGGAGTACTATCGCGTGGAATTGTAAGAACCATCCCCTTAATTTACTCTTCCTTAGGAATCGACATCAATAACTCATTGTCAGACATCCCCACCAATTGTGGTACACTTTCCATGAATAAGTTATCCTCCTCATTACCACTATTATCCCCACTAGATGCATGGGCCACTCCAGCTAGAATTCCTTCAAAGTGATCCAGCGCCAAGTGCCCAACAACATTCACATCGTCCGTATAGACGCCATTACTAAGGAAGATATTAATCTTTATGGCACTCTTCTCCTTCAAGCATGTGTGGAAATAACCACTATTATAGTCACCTTCCTTTATCCATTTCACTCAAGGTATCTACTTATAATCCTTATCAATCTTAACCAGTTTCTCTATAAGGAAAATGAACTTATCATATAGATTAGTAAATTTGTCCTCATCCCATTCATTCATAAGTTCCTCCTACAACCTTTCAATGTCCACCTGAATAACATCCATGCTCATACTATCATTTGATCAATTTAAAAACCAAGCAAGGATGTTTCTTATGAGATTTTTGAGATGGATGGATAGTCCATACTAGAGTCGTCTAGCCTCCCCACTCTCCCATGATCATTTCACCATCTACATGAAATCGAGGACCTATTTCCAACTATAATTATAGAGAAAGGATTGATGCCTAGGAAAATTTCCACATAGCTCAACCAGTAAGGGTGCATGGTTCGAGAGAGAATGAGGAAGGTGGGTAACTGATTTCCTACTGAAAGAATTAAGACCTTGAAGATTCAAAAAACACCTATCGAGTCTACTCTAAATGCGGCTAGTACCCCTACAGTTATTGCACCGGGTGAACTGATTACCTTTAAACCCTGGGTCATAAAGTCTCGCTGAAGCAATGAAGTCCCTGAAATCCTTAATCCCGCCATTTAACATGGAAGATCCACCCTTCTTCTCTGAGAACCACCATGGAGGCACTCACATCCTTTCCAAAAGCACCACCCTGGAAGAAGTCTTGGACTACCTCCACCACCTCTCGCCCAACAATATCCCATACATCCACGTAGAAAGTTGGTGGAAACTTGTTCGGGGTAAGTGAACTATCACATGTCATTGTAAAAACCATCCCCTTAATTTTATCTTCCTTAGGAATTGACATCAATAACTTGTTTTCAGACATCCGTACCAATTGTGGTACACTTTCCATGAATAAGTTAGCCTCCTCATTAACACAATTATCCCCACTAGCTGCATGGGCCACTCCAGCTAGAATCCCTTCAAAGTGATCTATCCCCAAGCATTCAACAACATCCACATCGTCCGTATAGGCGCCATTACTAAGGAAGATGTTAATATTTATTGCACTCTTCTCCTTCAAGAATGTGTAGAAATAACCACTATTACAGTCACCTTCCATTAGCCATTTCACTCGAGGTCTCTACTTATAATCCCTATCAATATCAAGTAGTTTCTCTACAAGGAAAATGAACTTATCATATAGAGTATTAAATTTTTCCTCATCCCATTCATTGATAAGTTCCTCCTACAACCTTTCAATGTCCACCTGAATAACATCCATGCTCGTACTATCGTTCGGTCGATTTACACACCAATCAAGGATGTTTCTTTTTAGATGTTTGAGATGGCTGGATAGTCCATACCAGACTCTTCCATCCTCCCTACTCTCCCATGATCATTTCACCATCTTCATGAAACCTAGGGCCTATTGCCAACTATTAGTATAGGGAAAGGCCTCATGTCTAGGAATATTTCCTTGAAGCTCAACCAGCAAGGGATCATGGTTCGAGAGAGAATGCGGAAGGTGGGTAACCGATGTCCGACTAAAAGAATCAAGACCTTGAAGATTTGAAAAAACACTTATTGAGTCTACTCTAAATGCGGCTAGTACCCCTGCGGTTATTGCACCAGGTGAACTGATTTCCTTTAAACCTTGGGTCAAAAAGTCCCGTTGAAGTAATGAAGTCCCTGAAATCCTAAATCCAACCATTTAACATAGAGGATCCACCATTTTTCTTTAAAGGATTCATAATAGCATTAAAGTATCCACCCATGAACTAAGAAAGGGAACCCAGTTAGAACTACTTAAGAAAAATATAGAGATATAACCTCGCTTGCGCCTTAGTGAAAGCATAAATGAAGGACAACAACACCTCACCCTCCATGCTGGAAACTTTGTTGATGATGCACTATGAATAAATACTGATCACCTCCACCTTGATTGACTTGTTTCAACAAATCCAAATATGGTTGTTAACAGAGAACCCATGGAAGGATGATTAGAATCCTAACTTATTCTCTATGAATGTTAGTTTTCTATGGTCCAGATTATGTTCAAGAATGGATACAATAGATGTCTGATACTTCTCATACTTTTCTTTCAAAAGAGCACACTTTTTCAATTCCACTATCCCTCTCACTTTCTAGATGATCAGCGACAACATTAAACCTTGGGTTTCTAGGCCTTGGAACTAGAGGCTCCAGGGGATGAAAAAGAAAGGAAAGCACCTGCCTCCTTCGCCTTAGACTGAGTGATTGGACTAGAGGTCCCCTAGAGCATAGAAAACTTTTTCAGAAGGAGACTCCTCTTCTTGAAGACCCCCTCAACGTCCTTAAGTAGTTAAAGATTCACCAAATAAGGAGACGATGCAAAGCATGTCTCTAAATCCCCTTAGAGAATGGAAACCATAAGAAACAGTTACAGAGAGTCACACAGAGATGACACTTCCTTCGACATGATTATGGGAACCGAAGCCGGCTGGGGAAACTCTTGGACCAACAATGCCAATTTGGATTGTAGGGAGTACTTCAGGAACTCCATATATAGTTTTGTTGAGATCTGTGATGGCGATGGGGATAGAGATAAAACTCTTGGTGGGGGTGGAAGAGAAAATGCCAAGAGACCAAGCTTGTCCTATGAGGGCCTTGAGGTGTTCATGGAAGAAGCAGCTGCACTAGAAATAGAGGGAGACACAAGAGGGACATGATATAATGAAATCAGATATATAGCGGATATGTCGGTGCCCGACACCAAAATATCTGACCCGATCCATCCTACTGATAGCTCGATAGGCATGTGGGGCTCATTTTTTAAATTTGAAAAACTGGTCCCAATAGTAACCTCACCCTTCAGTGGCACCACTGCAGCCGAAATAACCACACCATAATCACCCTAGTACCCCGATCCTGAAGAACTCAGTGTCGAATGTCTCTTTATATAGTTATCCACTGAGTGAACATAAAGACTACATGCTATAAAAAACCTGAGGGGGATTTGTAAAGGATCTACTTCCACCACTAGAAGCCATTCCCCACTCATAATAGTAATTGAGGAGGAAGCTTCATCAAAAGATCCATCTCCACGTATATACAAGGACACACCATGTTCTGGAGAGAAGTTGTGCACACCTCTGAGCAAAGAAATGAACCAATAGAGTCTCCAAAAACATTTAGGATCACCAGATTCTGCAGGTGGATAAGAAGGCTTGGAATACTAATCCAAATAGCCGCCGATGAAGACTCCCTACCAAAATTATAGTCCCATGACCAAAGAGATAGGGAGAAGCACTACGAGCCACACCATCATTCCTCCTTAGCCCAAGCAGAAGCAAAATCTTCTCTGGAAGATTAGTGATTATAGAAGGCCAATCTCGAGAGCTCAGAGACCACCACCAGTAGCCGTAGGCCCCAAGAGGCAACAAAATCCTGGAATAGGCCCAGAAGCAGCTTATTGGGGGAAAACAAGACACAAGAGAAAGATCGTTAAACAAGGTCGTGTCCATAAGTTCCTTCTCTGTCAAGTACACCACAGGAAGACCGTCCACCCTTCTAGAAGCCTTGGGTCCTACCGTGATGAGAATAACTCACGAGACTCCCACAGACACCTTGCCACCGGCCGAGACAGAAGGATTTGAAGCTTTGTAAAGAACCTCTTTGAAGGATTCCACCTTAATCCCCCCCACCCACCAGAGATCCACTTGCCGCCAGACGAGGAGGTGATCCGACCATGTCATCAACAACCGAACTAGGAGAAAGCAGAGGAAGTGGAGAGAGCGATGAGGAGAGACCCATCCTAATTCTCCTTGATGAGTATACAGTCATTTGGACAGGCATGTATTCTTTTAGAGATCAAACCCATAGAACATAACATTCATTTAAAAAAATATATTTGTCTATAGAGCTCATTATTTTCTAAGAGAATATCATTCAAGAGATCAAGTAGTTCAGTAAAATTGGCCTCACTTCATCTACTGTCTAATTTCAGATTATACAGCTTCAGTGTGACTAACAATGATATACATTCAGTGCAACCATCATACAATGGAATCTGTGTACTACTCTTTAACTTATCAAACAATTTTGGAAAATCACAAAGTTCATCTCCATATGTCATTGTCATTTCCTCGATATGATATTCATCATCATTCAAACATGTCATCATATCCTCAATATGGTCTTCTTCATTTTCCACACTTTTAATCATATCAGATGATCCATAAAAATATAGTGTTATCCCAATCACTAACTACATTTTCTTTTTCCCCAAGTCTATTCCAACATTTATAACTTTGATCAATTCCATGACAGATCAAGTGTTCTTCCAAATCTTATGGACTAATTAATCATGAATAATAATAGTGTCAAGATGGAAAAGGGATTTGAGAAGGTTTATATGGATGATATTTTGAAAACTTGATAAACTCTTACACCCCATATTTATATTCTTATTTCATACGATTGGAAACCATCCATTCTCCATTCATATCCATCCTATTTGGTTCGAAAATATTGATATTTCACAAAAATAAATAAATACGAAAAAGGGGACTTTCAAATAATGGGAACCCAACATTTAATGTTTCAAATAATTTCATCATGCTTTGAAGGAAATGTGTAATTTAATTTAGGAAAATAATTACTCCACTGCTGGTATGTGTTATCCTATGAATTTATCTGCAATGTTCACCGATACCTGGTTTGAGATAAAAACTGCTTAGAGTAGTTCAAGCCACATATATGCATGTCTAGAAGACATGGAGGATGAGTCTCACGCAACAAAATGCAATGATAACTATTCAGGAGATTAAGCTGATGAGGTTGTGATGGATATCATGTGGGTTGGATTAGTTTCAGGAAATAAAGTAGCTTTAGGAGTTGCAATGGGGTTAAACATTAATTCATCTTTTGCAGGAGTGAGGTCATGATGTATATCCTATGGGTTAGATAGAGTTACTTACATTCCCTTTCTATGGTGTTATTATAAATCTATATTATGCATGTGGTGAGATTCTGTGTATCTAGGAGGTCTCTGAAAGTTAATATGATCATATAAATATAGATATCACCCTTTATGAGTAAACCATGGTTTACCGATGAAATTATAAAAAGGAAATGAATAAGTTCCCCCTTAAAAATAATATTGTATATGATTACTTATGTAAATGGTAAAAAAAGGAGGAGGGGTATCAAATTCTTAGCAAGGGAGGATATATAAATGGCTCATAAAGTGGCTAGATCAAAATCAAATGAGAAAAAAGAGCAGGGAAGAAATATCATATCAGAATTAAAATAGAATCATAATATATTTCTATAAATCATTAAAGAAGGACATATAACCTAAAGAGATTAAAAATATACCATGGAATGAAAATTTAAATATTTGTGAAAATTTAAAGACATATTACATAAACATGTGGCATAACTAGGTAATGTGGCATAGAAAATGTGGCACATACATAATCATAGAAAATTAAAGCATATGTCATGTTTATCTAGGAATACCATTATAACATAGTTTATCAAGAACCACAACCTATTTCTCATAGTTTATTGATTACCATAACTCATTTCCTATAATGGATTGAGCATCACAACTCATTTCCCATAGTTGATCAAGCATCAAAACTCGTTTCCCATTATGGATCAAGCATCACAATTTGTTTCCCATAGTAATATCATGAGATATTATACTTTACTCAATAGATTAGAGGGATAATAGTTCCCATTAATCATATAATGATACACCATATATATGTGTGCCATATGAAATTAATTATATATGAAATTATAAAAACAACCCACTGAAAAAAGGGATACATATTATCTTCCAACAACATCAAGAATGAGGTCATTTGATACAAAAATCACAATTTTCTAGAAGAATTGTATCACATTATAATTTATATGGATAAAAAATGAATCAAAACTCCTTGGGAGATATATCCCTTAGATGTAGAAGGGGAATGTGAATTTAAATCATAATTAAGGTTTTTATAAAACATTTTCAACATTATCATAAAAATACTATGTTATGAGTAACTTTTAAAAATCATTTTTGAGATCATGATGAGAAGAGTTTTTGAATCATTATTATTTATTAATCATAAAAAATGGATACTTTAAAGGTTATAAAGTTAATGTTTTGAAATGTGTATTAGAAGATATAGAATTGATGAAAGTGAAATGAAATGCCCTTTTATGCTTTTTAGGTTGTTTATGAGAAGAACTTGCATCGATGAAATTGTTAAAAAACTATTATTTAAAAGGAAATGAAATGAGAAATTAATATTATAAATGATGATAAATCTTTATCAATTCAAATTATAAGATGCAAGAATTTTTTGGAAGAAATAAAATAGAAATCGATGAAATGGAGTCATTAGATTGGATGGGAAATATTCTTAATAATTTCAAATTTTATGATGAAAGTAATACATGAAATAAAAATATTATGAGATAATAATGTGATCTGACTTGAAAAGAAACAAGAAATAACATTATAAAATCATAGTTTAGAAGAATCCTAACATAAAAATTTTCATTCAAAGAGGAAATATTATGAAAGTGTAAATGTATTAAACTATTAAAAATTTGAAAAAAGTATACAAGTACAAAAGTATAAATAAAAAATGTATATATATTTCTATTAGTATATAAGATTTTATATTTATATAAAAGATTAATATTATATATAATTTATAAAATAATATATATTTTAAAGAAATTTACATAATTTATAAAAAAACAGGTTAATCATTGATTTCTTGGACTCATAGATGCATTATAAGTAATTTTATTGTATCTCTATTTGAGATCTATGATTATATCTTACAAAGAAAAATCTCATTTCCAGATCAAAATTTATCATTATTTGAATTTGGGTTCCACGAACGCTTGAAGGTGTTCAAGGGAAGACATCTGGTTAGGGTTCTTTTAAAAGAAGGGATAGGGCTTTTATCAGCGCTAAAACTATAACGCTAATAAAGAATATTATTATCAGCACTTTTTTAGCACTGATAAATGGCTATCTTTATCAGCACTAATAAAGATCTAATGTTAATAATTTATTTATATTATTATTTATATTTACAAAATTATATATATAATAAATATATATATATATATAACTATAAATAAATATTTATTTATTTATACTTATATATGTAATAAATATATTTATAAATAGTAGTTGGGGTTTTTTTTAGTGGTAAGCACCCCATAATACTACATCAAGGTTGGGGGTTCAAAACTCATTGGGCGCAGGCACTATAGTGGTATTGTTGAAGCACTGTAGCGGTGGCAAAAATATTGCACCGGCAACACTGTAGTGGTGGTGGGCACTGTAGTAGGAACTATAATGGTGGCAGCATTGTAGCAGTTCAGGTATTGTAGTAGGATTATTCACCGGTGGGCGTATGGGTCAAAAATTTGGGCTTACGGGCCATGTAATAGGCTTTAATGCCACTGGGCCAATGGGGCATGTAATGGGATTTATGCCCACTAGGCCTATGGACCATGTATTGAATAAATAAGGCTTGATGGGTGATTTATCCCCTTGGATGAGCTATGGTCTGTCTTTCCAGCTTGTGTCTCAGATGTGTGTGTGTGTTTAAATGTAATTGTACCCCTAAACACCTAATATATATATATATTTATATAATTATATAATTATATATATATATATATTTATAAAATAATAAATATACTAAATATATTTATTATAATTTTATAATTATAAATAATTATTTATTGATTTATAATTTATATATAATACTTTTATTTATAAATATTTGTATATATTTATATAATTATATATAATTATAAAATTAAAAATATAATAAATATATTTATTATAATTTTATAATTAAAGATAAATGTATATTTATTTATAGTTATAATTATAAATATATATATAGTGGTGTGTGTGTGTTTGAATGTAATTATACCCTCAAACACCTAATATATATAAATAAATAAATATTTATTTATTTAAATAGTTATTAAATTATAATAAATATATTTATTATATTTTTAATTTTATATTTATATATACGAAATATATTAATCAAATATATTTATTATAATTTTATAATTATTTAAATATATATATATATAATTATAATTATAATTATTTTTATATATTTATAAATATTTTTATATAATTATAAATATATTTATATTAATATATATTTATAAAATTATAAATTTTATAAATTTATTTATTATAATTTTATAATTAAGTATATATATATATAGTTATGATTATAAATAAATAAATAAATATTTATAATTATATATATAATAAATATAGTTATAAATATTTGTATATATTTATAAATATTTTTATATAATTATAAATATAATAAATATATTTTTCTTAATTTTATAATTATTTAAATCTGTATAAATTTATTTATAATTATAATTATAAATAAATATTTTTATAAATATTTTTATATAATTATAAATATATTTATATATATATACCAAAAGGGTCTAAGAGTCCGGTGAACCTGCTGCCAAAATTTATTGAAAATTAAAGGACAAAACATGAAAATGAGTCTGGATAGTGTCAAACAAAGGGAAAGACCTCATCCAAAATAGAAAACTAAAAATGAGGAGAATCAAGATCATCCCCATAGACATGATCTAAGATATAATCAGTAGATTCTAATTCTGACTATGAATTCTTCTGATTAAAGAGTACATAGTACTTTTCTTTGAGTTTAACCTGCTCCAGAGTGAGCTCCTTAGAAGAAGACCTGGTCGACTAGCTACGTCCACATGGAGTGTCCCAATCATCTTTTCACTACCATAGATATGGGCATGGGATGTCCCAATCATTATTAGCACTATCTAAAAGCACTGATAAATCTATCATTTATCAGTGCTAAAAAGAACGTTGATAAAGGTTTACCCTTTATCAACGTTATTTTTAGCACTGATAAAAGTTTTTAATACAAAATATAATTAATTTATATTCAAAAAGAATGTTTATTTGTATACATTAAATAAAAAATCCATGTTTATAATTAATATATATATATATATATATATATATATATATTAATAATTCAAATATATATAATGTTTAAAAAAAATATTTCTATGATTATAATTATATGAATATATATTTAAATAATTATAATATTATAATAAATTTCATTAAATAACTATTATATTTATTATATTTATTATATTTATTATATTTATTATATTTATTATAATTATAATTATATATAAATACATTTTAAATATATATATATTATAATTATAATTATAAATAAAAAAATATTTGTTTCCAATGAATTTGGTCAATAAATATATTGATGCGTGAGTATAATTGACATGCATATATGTTATGTATTCATCATGAATGTTCATTTATACATTACACGCTTCTTATTATTCATTCCATATGTGATGACTTGTTTTTTTATTATCTATACTTTACTAGGTATATGATTCATTCATGCTACACTTGATCCTATGAAGGAGGTGCATTCTGATCCTATTTCACGTGATGCACGTTTTTGGTTTCCAGATGGGGATTGTGTGGGTCTATATGTGGATATGTGATCTCATACACTGAAGGCCGTGAAGTCGAGGTTTGAAAAGTCTGAATGTTTTTTTCTAGTTTGTTGTTCTGTTTCGAAGTCTCATAAGACGATTTATAGAAATGGTTCTTTTTCATTTTTTGAAGCTAACCCTAAGATATTTTAGGAACGGATGGAGGCATGCAAGCACTCGATTATCACATGGTTAACTTCACAGCGGAAGGGTGATCCCTGGAAGCTCGAGGACTTGAGAAATCAGTTGTTGCAGGTTTGGGGATTTGATGATTGGCACATTGTGTCGGTTGGAATGGGTTTTTATCATATCATGTTTAATTCACGGGATGTTAAGTTAAAGTCATGGAGCTACAATTATGTTAATCTCAAACCAAGGGTCCTTATATTTTAGGATTGGGATCCCTAGTTTGATCTGCATCAGGCCATGAATTCAGTTGTTTGGTATTGGATTTGGGTGAGGGTAATGAACTAGTTGTTTTGGCATCCAAATATTTTTTGGGATGTTGCTTTGGGTGTAAGAACTCCACTCAAATTTGATAAGGAAACTGAGATGACGAGGTATGGATGTTATGCCAAAATTTTGGTTGAGTTTGATATAAATTCAACCATAGTTGAAACTGTATACTTAGTTGCTGGTGATTTTAAATTTGAGCTTTACATTGAATATAAGCATGTCCCTGAGTTTTATTATAGTTTCTCCTATATTGGGCATGTCAAAGAAAGCTGTCATAGAGGTTTGAGATGAAATAATTGAAATAAGTATGGGAATCATGTTGAAAATTGCAAGCGTAAACTACATGTCCCTGATGCAGACAAGCCTATTGATGTGAATTTATCAGGGAAGGATGGATTGGGGGTGGTGCCCCTCTACCAATCGGGAAATACTGGCCTATGAAGGGGAATGAGAGCACTGATCTTTCAGTTTCTGGTGTGCTTCAGAATGTAACTTCTTATGTTGTGCTTTTTGGCGCTACAACGAGAGGTGATTCTTTTGGTACAGTCCCCCTGGAGCTTAGGCAGGATTTTGGAGGCTCTGGTGTCTTAGCCAGAGCTGATGGTGGTGCAAGGGTGCCAGTGATTTCGGCTCAGCCTGTGTCTTTGGGACTGATTGTCAATAAGGAGGCAGACAGGCATCTTGACATATGTAAGAATGTAGTGGATTATGAGGTCTATTTATTGGTCCTACCTAGGAAGACTATGTCTTCCAATACATTTGAGTATTACATCAAGGGGAACTTTATTCAGACATGTGTGGAAGTGGATGTCCCTGTTGTCGGTGCTAGTGAGGATGATAGTAAGCAATCTGCTCATGTTCGAGCGGGCATGAAGGCTGAAGATAGTGGTATGCCTCCTGATATGATAGTCTCTCATGTTGTTGATGATCAACATTAATTGTCAGTTTTGCAACCTCCCACAATTGTTGAGCTGAGGTATTTTTTTATTAAGGATTGCCACATGGATGTTATAAGTCCAAAAAGGAAAGGCAGATAGGTGATCTTGAATGATAATGTGGATTGGGTGAGTTATCTTTTGGGAGGGCTATGACTTGCCTTTCAGATCTGTATGTGTGCGGTGTGTGTGTGTTTGATGTAATTTTATCCCCAAACACATAACATATATATAATTAAATATATATATATATTAATAAATAAATAAATTATAATTATAATTATAATTATAAATAAATATATATATATATATTTAAATTATTATAAAATTATAATAAATGTATTAATTATATATATTAATATAATTATAAATATAATAAATATATTTGTTATATTTTTATAATTATTTAAAAAAGTATATATATATATTTACCATAAAAGTGGCAAAATGACATCCAAAAAACAAAATATCCCAAAGATCAACACACTAAATGTAGACCCGCAACCCCACGTCATAGAATCTAAAGGAAACTGCAAACACTATAAAAGATCCAAGGTCCCACCCTGACTCCCACATCACAATCCCTCCCAGAGCTTGGGCCAAAACTAAAAAACCTACAGCAGGCCCAAATTTTGGATACGACCCATAGATTGGTCCCCACATGAAACCTTCCGACAAAGACCATCACGAACCAGACTTTCACCAGGCCACCATCAGCAAACCATCCCTCCATCCCAGCCAGTAGAAACGCACCTTCTTCAGAGTGCCCACTGGGATCCCAGAGAAGGATCAGAGTATGTCGTCGATCTCCAGCTCCTGATCCACACAATCGGGCATCCGTCGTTGACCCCAGTGGCACCTGATTCACAGTATGATACCTTCGTCTCCAAACCCTCCTTCAAGGTGGCAAACCAATCAACAGTTCTGTTATATGAGGGTCCTCCTCCAATCTCACTTCATCACCACCTAGATAAGATGTCCATTATCGGGGTTCCAAATCCCTTGCATGCCTGCTCCCCTCGCTCCATCGCAGACCTGTTCTCCATATCTTCCATTGGGCGAAGCCCCTTGAACCGCTTCATCATTAATCTAAGCCAGTTGGCTTCGATCATGTGAAATTAGGTAATGAAAATTTCATTTATTTTCATAATAAAATTTCATATTTTTTTAACCCATTTTTTTTTCTATTCACGTTGTATTATTCAAATATTCTGCTCTTTTTTGAACATGCTGGAAATTCCCGTGTTTTGTTGAGTCTTAATTCTGGACGTCGATCTTTGCACCGACTGGAAATCTTGGACCGTCTATCTGCTACCTTGATATTAGGGTTTGTTCGGCTTCGGTTTTGGGGATTGTATCATTACAGTCCAGGGTTGAGTGTGCGGTTACGTTGTTACGCCGTTTGCAGAGGGTTATTATCACCTCTACTTCGGGTTTCTCTACGATGAACCTCTAGTTTTTGTTGCCCTAGTTCTTGGTTCTATTTTCTAGCTCTCGGATTCCGGTGGTTCTCTATCCTCAATGGAGGACAGATTTGGTGGCATGATGATCTCCCTGCACACCGCTGTAGCGCGGTTCCTGGTGGAGTTTTCATCTTTCTCTAAGACGTGCGGCCCCTTCAATCTTGGAAGAAGAAGATTGTAACCACGAATCTGGCGAGAACCGGTTTCTGCAACTCCAAAAAGAATGTTCTGGCGTCGGCATCCACGAGGGGCTCGAAGACATCTGGATGGTCGGACATTGTTCTGGTGTTGTGAGCTTCCTCTTACCCTAGTTCTCAATTTGGATTGGTTTTACAGTTCTGTTTTTTTTAGATCCCACTTGTATCAGTTGTTTTCTTTTAGTTTCTTTCATCCATACCTGTAATCTGGTTTTCCTGTTTTGAGCATTAATAATAAAGTGTGTGTAGGGTGGTGTTCTTGTCATGCAGTAGATCCCAAAGGGGGCCGAAGCACGTAAATCCTATGTTCCTTTATCTTTTGTGCACTGCTTCATTATTTTTTCTTGTTTGATTATTCATGCACAACTCCAGTGATCCGGTTCTATTTGTGGTTGTCTTGGAATTACTTTTGTTACTGTTCAGCAACCACAACATGTGGTATCAGAGCCATATCTGGCTGTTTTGCATTCTGTTTATCTTTGAGTGTTACATTCCTTTAGGTTCTTGAAATTTACACATCTTGTTTTGAGACCTCTGTTTACAGATTAACTAATATTGTGTAAATTGTTTTCTAATGCCCGTTTTATCCTTTGTTGTTTTTTTCCCTGCTTAAACCAGATTTTGCTTAATCGACTGCTTTATATACAGTCTTTCTATACCACTTTATAGTTGCGCTCCCAATATTTTATTGGCAGCCCCTTTTCACTGTGTATATCCTTTGTTTAATCTGGTTATTATGTTCTGTGTGTACCCAGTTTATTAATTTGGATTTCTTTTTTTTCGCACTGTATTTGTTTTATTCTTCCATTTAATTGTTGTTTTTAAAATTTCTTTAAGACTGAAATATGTCTTCAATGAGGTATGAAATTGAAAATTTTGATGGAGATACTGACTTCAATTTATGACATATTAAAATGTGGGCATTATTAGTCCAACAAGGACTTATTGATGCCCTGTCTGGGCCTACTAAACCCATAACAAATGTTAATGAAGCTGGTAAAATCATAACTGAGCACCAACCGGTCCCCAATGACATTCTAGTTAAAGCCCATAGTTCCCTCTTATTGTCCTTATGAGATAAAGTCCTTAGAGAAGTGGCTTTCGAGTCCACTGCTACCGGCATCTTGCTCAAGTTAAAGAAGCTCTACATGACTGCCTCCCTAGTTGGTAGGCTCTATAAGAAGCACCGCATGTTCACTTTCAAGATGAGACCAGGCTCTTGCTTGAAATCTCATCTTGACCAGCTCAATAAAATCATGCCTGACTTAGCTAATATGGATTTCACGGTAGATGACGAGGATCAGGATTTTATTTTCCTCATATCTCTAGACCATAGCTATAGCACTTTGGTCGAGACCATGATGTATGGTCGTGACTCCTTGACTCTGGAAGAAGTCAAGTCTACCCTTCTATCTAAGGACATTCACTCAAAACCTAAGGTGAAAGGCGCGGCTGAGAGTTTGTTCACTAGGGGTAGACCTCAGGTTAAAAGCAAAAAGAAACATGTTAGCAGAGATAAAAGTAGCAATTGTAAAGAACCAAGGCATGAATGAAAGTCAAAGAATAATGATAAAAAAGATAGAAAAGTTACCTTCTTCCATTGTGGGAAGATTGGGCATACTAAGCCCAAATGTAGGAAGCTTAAGAGAGAGCAAAAACGCGCGCAGCCCACTAACCAGTCTCTTATTGTTGACTCTGGTTATGACACAGCTGAAGTTCTAAATGTGTCCAGCCATACACTCGACCGCGAGTGGGTCCTTGACTCTGGCTTCTCCTTCCATATGTGTCCCCATAGAGAGTCTTTCTTAGAGCTGGTCGAGAAAGTGAAAGGGGACGTCCTATTAGGGAATAACGAGAAATGAAAGGTTGAGGGCAGAGTTTCTTTCCTGATATAATTGGATGACCATTCCATAATCACCTTACTTAATGTAAGGTGGGTCCCCAACTTTCAATGAAACTTTATCTCCCTAGGAGTTCTTGATCAAAAGGGATATACTTTTAGATTTGAATCTGGTACTATTAAAGTCTCAAAAAGATCAAGAACCATCCTCAAAGGAGCCCTTGTGAATGGTTTGTATGTCTTGAATGGCAGGACCCATTCAAGACAGTTGGGTAGTGTTTATAAAACGAACACTGACAACACTATGCTCTCGCATAGAAGGCTGGGGCATGTAAGCTCCAAAGGGCTTGAAGAACTTTTCAAGCAAGGATTGATAAATAACATCACACCTACGAATCTCCCATTTTTTGAGGATTGTGTGATGGGAAAATCTAAAAGAGTGACCTTTAATAGATCCTCCTTCAAGGCAGCCGCCCCACTTGATTACATCCATTCGGATTTGTGGGGGCCGGCTATGACCTCCTCTCATGGTGGAGGTTTTTATTTCATCACTTTTACTGATGATTATTCTAGGAAGGTTTGGGAATACATCTTAAAAAATAAATCAGATGTTTTCTAAACATTCAAAACCTGGAAAGCCTCAGTCTAGAATCAGACTGGGAAGAATGTTAAGACCATGAGAACTGACAATGGGCTTGAGTACCTGTCCCCTGAGTTCATTCAATACTGTGAGTCTGAATGAATTAAGAGGCATAGAACTGTTAGGGAAACTCCCCAACAGAATGTCCTAGTAGAGGGGATGAATCGGACTATCCTTGAATGAGTCTGTAGCATGATTGCCCACTCGGGACTCCCCAAATCCTTTTGGGTCGAGGCCACTAGCACTGCAGTGTACCTGATCAATATGTGTCCCTCTTCTGCGAATCAATTCATTACTCCAGAAGAACTATGGACCGAGAAGCCCCCATCATATTTCTACTTAAGGGTCTTTAGGTGTACAGCCTATGCCCACATCAAGACTGACAAACTTGAACCTAGTGCCCTCAATTGAATCTTTGTTGGTTACCCCGATGGAGTTAGAGGATATAAACTCTGGGTGGATAAACCGGGATACCAACCGTGCATTATTAGTAGAGACGTTGTCTTCCATGAGTCCTCTTCTCCTAAGACCAGGATTGACACACCTGGCAGTTCTGATCCAGACTTTCATAAGTCTGATGAACATGAGTCATTTAATCATGTTGAGACTGATGTTTAGTCTATTCCTCCTCCTCCTCAGCCCACTGATGCGGCTGACTCTGAGACAAGTTCCAGTTCAGACTCTGACTCTGGACCTTCCACTGATCATTAAGATTATCAATTAACCTGAGATAGAATAGGAGAGTCTCTAGACCTCCTACTCGGTTCAGCTGGTATGATATGGCATCATATGCCTTTCATGTGGCCCAGGATCTCATCGGCGATGATCCTCAATCGTATAGGCAAGTTTTAAAGGATAAGGATTCAAAGCATTGTATCATAGCCATGAATAAAGAGATGCAATCTCTAATGAAAAATCACACCTGGACCGTTGTTCACATGCCTGTGAATGCTAAAGTGATTGGGTCCAAATGTATTTACAAAAGAAAGGAAGACAACACGGAGGGAAATAAAGTAAGGTTCAAGGCTAGGCTAGTCCCCAAAGGATTTCTTTAGAGAGAGGGAATAGAATATGCTGAAATATTTTCCCCTGTTTTCAAACACTCTTCCATTCGGCTCCTATTAGCCTTCGCTGCCTATCTCGATATGCACATAGAGTAACTTGTTGTTAAAACTGCCTTTTTGTATGGGGATTTGAATGAAAAACTCTATATGAAGCCTCCTGACAGTTATTCAAAGGAATTAAAACCCAACCAAGTTTTCCTTCTCAGTAAGTCCTTGTATGGTTTAAAACAGGCATCAAGGTAATGGTATAATAAATTTGATTCTTTTATGTTAAATAACCAATTCACCAGGATCCAGTATGATGCTTGTGTCTACTTCAAGTCAATTCAAGGTTGTATTATTTACCTTCTGATTTACGTATATGACATGCTTATCATATGTAAGAAGATGAGTTTTATCACTTCAATTAAATCCCAATTAAAAGTCAACTTTAAAATGAAAGACTTAGGTGCAGCTAAGCAGATTTTAGGTGTTGAAATCATTAGAGATAGACCTAATAAATTTCCCTACTTGTCTCAGCATGCTTATATTTTAATGATCTTAAAGAGATACATGTTTGAATCTCTAAAACCTGTGAATGTACCTCTTTCTCAACACTTTAAGTTTTCTTTAACACAAGCACCCACTATTGATGATGATGTGTGATTTATGTCTAAAATTCCATATGCTAGAATTGTTGGTAGTATAATATACTCTATGATTTTTACCAGGCCTGACATTGCTTTTGCTATCTGCACCCTGAGCAGATTTATGGCCGCTCCTGGGAAGCCCCATTGGCATGCCCATAAATGGATTCTTAGATATTTATCATGTTCATCTAATTTGTATTTATGATTTGGTAAAAATGTTGATTATTCTAACATTTTGGTAGGCTTTGTAGATGCTGATTATGCAGGTAACATTGACACCAGAAAATCATTGACTGGATACGTGTTCACTGCCTACGGTGGGCCTGTTTCATGGAAGTGCAACATGCAGTCTGTTGTTTCCCTCTCCACCACCGAGTCTGAGTACATTACACTCACTGAGGCGGTAAAGGAAGCCTTATGGCTTAAAGGCTTGTCTTCTGAACTCAATCTTTATGATTCAGCTATTAATGTTTTCTCTGATAGTCAATTTGCATTACATTTGTCTAAAAATTTAGTTTTCCATGGTAAATCAAAGTACATAGACATTATATTACATTTTATTAGAGATATTATAGAACATGGAACCGTGTGTGTCAATAAGATACACACTGATAAAAATCCAGCTGATAGTTTGACTAAAGCTGTCATTTTATCTAAGTTCAAATATTGCCTAGATAGTTTGAACTTGGTTCCTGTTCCATAACCCTAGGTGCAAGAACATAATCAATTTTAATTGAAAATGGTGGAGATTTGTGAAATTTGGTATTGAAATTTTCATTTATTTTCATATTAAAATTTCATATTTTTTAATCCCATTTTTTCTTTCTATTCACGCTGTATTATTCAAATATTCTGCTCATTTGTACATGCTGGCAATTCTCGTGTTTTGTAGAGCCTTAATTCTGGTCGTCGATCCTTTGCACCGACTGGAAATCTTGGATCGTCCATGTGCTGCCTTGTTGTTCAGGTTTGTTCGGCTTCGGTTTTGGGGATCGTATTGTGGCAGTCCAGGGTTGAGTATGCGGTTACACTATTATGCCATTTGCAGAGGCTTCAGGTTTCTCTACGATGATCCTCCAGTTTTTGTTGCCCTAGTTCTTGGTTCTGTTTTCTAGATCTTGGACTCCGGTGGTTCTCCATCCTCAACGGAGGAAAGATTCGGTGGCCTACTGATCTCCCTGCACACCGCTGGAGTGCAATTCCATGTGGAGTTTTCAGCTTCCTTCGACGGCGAAGACGTGCGGCCCCTTCAATCTTGGAAGCAGAAGATTGTAACAATGGATCTGGCAATAACCGGTTTCTGCAACTCCAAACAACAAGTTCTGGCATCGACATCCATGGGGGGCTCGAAGAGATTTGGACGTCCGGACTTTGTTTCGGCGTTGTGAGATTCCTCTTACCATAGTTCTCAATTTGGATCGGTTTTACAGTTCTGTTTTTTTAGATCCCACTTGTATCAGTTGTTTTCTTTGAGTTGCTTTCATCCATACCTGTAATCTGGTTTTCCTATTTTGAGCATTAATAATAAAGTGTGCGTAGGGTGGTGTTCTTTCCGTGCCGTAGGTCCCAAAGGAGGCCGAAGCACGTAAATCCTGTGTTCCTTTATCTTTTCTGCACTGCTTCATTATTTTTTCTTGTTTGATCATTCGTGCACAGCTCCTATGATCCGGTTCTATTTGTGGTTGTCTTGGAATTACTTTTGTTACTGTCCAGCAACCATAACAGATGATCTTAAAAAATGAGAGACATTGTGAGAAATCTCCTGCATAATCATGGATTTCACCATCAAAATCAATCTTAAGCAGATGGATTCTTTTATGTGGACAACAAAGGCCAAAGAGATCTGTATGCCCTACAACATCGAATTAAGTATGATAATCCTAAAAAACGATTGATTTAAACTGATCGCCATAATATGATATAGATTGAAGCTCTCCCCTTCCAGAGAAGCCATCTCTATAATCTTATAAGTATATATAATTAATATATTAATTATATATATTTATAATATTATAGATATAATAAATATATTTCTTATATTTTTATAATTATTTAAACAAATATATATTTATTTATAATTATAACTATAAATATATTTATTTATTTAAATAATTGTAAAATTACAACAAATATATTTATTATATCTATAATTTTATTAATATATATAATTAATATATGTCTTATAATTTTATAATTATAAATAAATATGTATTTATTTATAATATATATATATTGCAATATTTATAAATATATATAAATATATTTATTATATATATAATTATTCATTATTTTATTTATTTATAGTTATGATTATATATATATATATTATATATAATTTTATAAATATATATAATAATTTAAATAAATTATTAACATTATATCATTATCAGTATTTTTTAGCGGTGATAAAGATAGGCCTTTATTAGCATTATAATTGTAGCACTGATAAAGGTCTATCTTTATCACTACTAAAAAAGCATTAATAATGACATGTTTTATCAACGCTTTCTATTTTAGTGCTGATAAAACATACATTTATCAGTGTTTTTTAACTAGTGTTGATAAATGTTTCACCATATTTTATAAATGAATCCTAATAGTCGGCTCCTTCCCTCACACATCTCAAGCTCTCGCGAATGCCAACCCCTATGCTGCCGACCTCTCATCTACCCCGACCTCACCTCTGCCACCATTGACCCCTCCTCCACCACTGACACCTCATTTGTCGCTGTGAATCCCTCCTCGACCGTCACAAACAGTCCTCCACCACTAACCCACCTCTACTGTGCGCCGAACCCCACCCCACCGCAAACCCACCTCCACCGTGAACCCACCTCTGTCGCGTGCAGAACCCAACCCCAACGCGAACCCCACTCAACCACGATCCCACCCCCACCACGTGTCGAATCCCACCTCGCTGCAAACCCCTCCTCCGCCACGAACCCTCCTCCATCGTGAACCCCACCTCCATCGTGAAGCCCTCCGCTTCCACCACCAGTACCTACCCTGACTCCGCCGCCGTCGGACCCAACTATTTCCGCTGGAAGGGTATTCCATTTTTTCTATATTATTATGAATTCCTAATATATAGATAGGTTTTTTCGCTAATTAGGTTTTGATTTGTTCTTAAATTACATTTAACATGCAAGAAATCCCTTTGAATACCTTCAAATGGAGTTTCATACAATCCAATGAAGGGATTTGGATCATCGATAAAGGGGTAAAATCCATTCAACCTTTAAAAATGAAAAATAGAGTTCAATAATCAAGTTATATTTTATTCATAAGATACATCATGTTAGATCGTGTTATTATCCATTTGTTGCTATACTTATGTAATCTAAATTAAATGTTAAACCACCTATGCAGATAATGACTTATGTGCGTGTTGGTGTTCCCAATCCCGAGGCACAATATGTTTCTCAACCTACTGCTGCTCACAGTGTAGAGGAACAATGACCTTATACACATGTTGGTGCTCTCAATCCTGAGGCACAATAGGTCTCTCAACCTGTTGCTACTCAAAGTGCATAGGAACAATGACCTTCTGCATGTGCTGGTGCTCCCAATCCTGATGAACAATAGGTTTGTCAAACTACTATTGTTCCTAGTATAGAGGTACAATGACCATCTTCACATTCCAATGCTACCGCTCCAGAGGAACATATTGATGATGTTGAATCTGAGGAAATGGTAGGTGAATAAGGCCCTATGATGTAGAAAAAATAGGAGCGCCATAGTTTGATGTTGTTAGAAAAAATCATTAAGGCGAAAGTAAAAGACATCAAATATGAGGTTAGATGGGATTCATGGGGCCAACATGTTAACCTAAATAAGGCCATGTTTAGTAGTTACATTGGAATCATAACTCGGAAACACATGCTGATTGATGTAGATTCATGGAACCATGTTGTGCTCATGCTCAAGACACTGATGTGGGAAGAGAATACAATAATATTATGATATCATTTATTCATTTTACTAAAAAATAAAATAATGAAACATTGACTTACTCTTCATCATCCATTGTAGAGTGCATTCATAGTAGACAAATCCTACAAGAATTGTGTATTAAGGCTCGATGGAAGGATTCACAGAGGATTTCTCATAATTCTAACTAGACATCATCTTAAAGACACTGAAGTGAAAATAAACCCACACCCACTGCTTATCTATGAACACTTGATAGCCCAAGAAGTGTGATATGTGTTTATTATCCATCATGCAGATGTGTCTTTTCAGGTACATTGTTTCTAGTAATACATTGTCTGATGATATAGGTATTCATCACTTTGATTGAAAATTTTTTATTTATGAAATAACAACAAAGTGCTGGAAATAAGGAACAAGTATCAAAACCTGCATACCCCTACCGTAAAGCAAGGTTGGGGTATGCTTCACTTAAAAAGAACTATTACACATTTTAAATCTATCGTAATACTTTTATGTGACATGAAACAACACCATAATTATGTTCCTCTGTTTATTTGTAGATTTATGACTCCAAATACAAATCCACTTCCATCCCATGCTATGTGCTATGGAAGGATGCACGTGTAAATAAATACGGGATACTAATAGATAAAAACACACAAAAGCGTGGCAAACATGTGTAAGTATTACGTAATAAAAAAAATTATTTAAATCGCTATTACATAACAATGATCACTTATTTTATTATATTTTCTATCCGACATAGTCATAGAAATCAACAACACCTGTACTGGATGAACACATACTATCAGTGGCCTTGAAGAAGCCAAAATAATATGGTCGTGTCAGAGGTGTGGGTTTTGGGGTGACACCCTGAACATATTTTGAGAAAAAAACGAGGAGGTTCAAAGTGAAGAAATGAAATGGATTAGAGAAATAATAGCTACCCATGAAGAAAAATTACAATAAAAGAGAGAGATAATAACAAATTTTATGGGTGGAAGCAAAGAAAAGAAAAAACTCAAGAACAACCACCGCATGGAGATCCCCCCACCAGCTTTGAGGTGATCCATTCCCCTAAAAGACATGTCTTATCCAAGGTAATAAATGTTCTAATAATTGTTTCTTTGAAATGTGAATCAGATCGACATTGATACCTTTCCTATACTAATATCCTATAGGGTTATAATGACAGTTATTTATATCTATCAACACCTACTCATTTCCTTGTAGCGAGGGATATGGTGTTCAATATCTAAAACGACATACTACACAACAAACCACTTCCAAAAGGTCACGTGAGAGTGTCAATTAGCGTAGCCCATGAGCCGAGCATCGAGCTACCTATTCCAATTGACGAGGAAGATATTTATACAATCAAGAAAGGTATTGGAACATTCATTCCATTGTCATCACATCTTGTAAAAAACATGTCGAAAAGGAGGTATTAATTTCCAATTTATTTTTCAAGCTAAACCTTTAACAATTAATGAAAAAGTTCTAAACCAATTAATATTATTAAATATGGAAAAAGGGAAAGGGATTAAACCAAAGACTGACTCAAAACCATATAAAGTATCGGCCAACCGATCGAAAAGATCTACCTAAATCACCATTACCCCATCCGTTCTATATCTGTATTTACTATCATAGAAGGTTCGTGTGGATACAAAGTTAAAAAATGGTCATACTAATACAGTTTATTTTGAAGAAAATATGTACTGAGAGGTAGTTCAAGACTTCATTGGTGTTGAGAGTATAAGTGAAATCCTCAACTATGATTGGCTATATGCCTTTGTTGTAAATGTATACATTAAGTATGTTTTTAGGATTTGATTTTCCAAAAGTTGATATATTGTGTTAGTTATGAATAAATACATTTCATATTTTTAGAAGGTGTATATATGAAATACAATTGAAGGGATTTTACCATGAAAAAAATTGGACTCATTAGTCCTCACATCTCCTCTACAGAACAACCAAAAATAGATACCAAAAAAAGGATGAAATAGTGGTAGGTCTGGTCAAATCGTTTGAAAGAAAAATTTCGAATAACAAACTCTATTTAATACCAACAATGCAGGGGTAAAACTCTAAAATTTAATCATATAAAATATATTTTTATTTCTTTCATTACTTATTCCTTTTTTTGTTTTTAGGCAGCATTGGATGCTTATTGCAGTAAATTTGGATACTCCAAAGATTTTTTTCCTAGATTCAATGCATGGATATCCAATAAACCATCCACACATGAAGGTGTTTTTCAATTTTTAATACACTTACATCCAAAATTTTAGAACTAAAAATCACGTTATATAATCTATATTATCTTTTAATGAGGATTCTGTTATGATAGGGTGGTGCATCAATATTGTGAAAAAATGAATGGGGCCAGGGGCTAAGCACAAGGAAAAACAAAATTTCTATGACTGGAAAATTTTCAGGGTATATATAATAATATTTAAATATCCAAATACATATCAAAACAAATTACTTAATTCTCCTCAATCTTTCTGTTGTTCCCGAAACAAACTAATGGAATAGATTATAGTTATTATGTTTGTAAATTTATGAGAGATCATATTCCATGAACAAACTAGAATCTCTGAAGAGGTATTTTAGATGATAATTATTATTTAATTTAAAATATTTATTAATCCTTTGTTTATTTATATTTTTCCAGCACTACTATGAATTTCGAAAGACTTATATTTACAAGATGATATAAATGTGCTCAGAAACGAATGGGCAACATACCTGATGGAAGAATATACACAAATAGAATGAATATGTGACTTCCATAGAAGTAGTGGATTGCTTAATATTTATTTTTAATTAATTTATTTTTATTATTACTCTCATAAGAATTTTTTTATTATATAGGTGGATTCCATTATTTGATTCGGGACAATTCGTTTGAAGATGCTAATGCTCCTGAGAGACATGACTTTGAGAATGCAACTCAAAATTCAATGATAAGGTAAAGTGATTTTAATCTACTATGTTTTCCCTCATAATATTATCTATTCTATATTGTATTAACATAATCTAAATTAAATATTTGACTACTCATGCGTACAATGTCTTCCATAGACTTATTCTCTCTCAAAACCTTGTCATCCCAGCATTGTCGACATTTATCACTTTTCTTCAAAGTGGGGGGAACTTGAATTAAAGTGATAAATTTCAAAAATGTAGTGTTTCTATTTTTACAAATAAAGTAAATGAAAAGCATGGTAGCGCACAATGTGGACGGTATGACCCAAAGTGTGTCTTTTTATTTAAAATTGACATTAATTTAAGTAAAAAAGAAAAAGTGATATACTGAAAACCAATAAAACTTATTTGGATTATTTTTATACTTTATTAAAACAAACAATAATTTATTTAAGATATGTAGGAATCAACCACACCTCAATCTGATGCATGATGTGATCGATTTGACTAAAAATGTTTGTTATCAGTTTAAAAGTGACATTTTAGTTCAAAATGTGTCACTCACTGAAAATCAATCAAACATTATTTTATTGTCTTGATAATTTATGAAAGTGATTCATAATTCATTATTTACATGTATGAAGTGGTCTCACATCAAACTGACACACGATGTGACTGTTATGACTCAAAATGTGTGTTTCCAGTTTGAAATGACATTTTAGCACAAACACACAATTGGCATACTGAAAAATAGGAGAACACATTAATATTGTTTTGATACTTTAAGATAACGATCCATGAGTCATTTGTGATGTGTAGGAATCATTTTCACCTCAATACGATGCACGATGTGCCTAGTATGACTCAAACTGTGTGTTTTTATTTAAAATTGATATTAATTTAAGTAAAAAAGTGAAAATGATAGACTAAAAAACCAATAAAATGTATTCCGATTATTTTGATAATTTAGAAAAATGATCCATGAGTCATTCTTGATAAATAGGAGTCAATCACACCTCAATATGATGCACTATGTGGTCGGTATGACTCAAAGGGTATCTTTTTTTAAATTGACATTAATTTGAAAAGAACAAGTGACATACTGAAAACCGATAAAATGCATTCATATTGTTTTGATACTTTAGGAAATTGATCCATGAGTCATTTTTGACATGTATGAATCAACCACACCTCAATCTGATGCACAGTGTGATCGGTATGACTAAAAGTGTTCATTATGAGTTTAAAATTGAAATTTTAGTTCAAAAAATGTCACTCACTGAAAACCAAGAAAATGTACTCCGATTGTCTTGATAATTTAGGAAAATGACTCATAAGTCATTTTTGACATATATGAAGCTGTCTCAAGTCAAAATGATACATGATGCGACTGGTATGACTCAAAATGCATGTTTCCAGTTTGAAATGACATTTTAGTAAAAACACACAACTTGCATACTGAAAACCAATCAAACGTATTCAGATTGTTTTGATACTTTATAAAAATGATCTATGCGAAATTTTTGATGTGTAGGAATCAGTCGCACCACAATTCGATGCATGATATGATCGATATGACTCAAAGTGTCTCTTTTTATTTAAAACTGATATTAATTTTAGTAAAAAGTGTTGGACCCTCTGTGAGATAGTTGTTTTAATAAGCACAAATCATGCCATTTTGCTATTTTACACCATATGTTATAAATAATGATTAATTATTTTAGTGAATATTTATAAATGAATAAATTATGTCTCATGGTATAATACATTTCAATAAGTCAATAAATTGTGTATATTTGTGTTTCAATATATTTATAAGTGTATATTTACATATATTTATGAATTTCACTTAATCTGATATTGTTTTGTAAGTTATTCAGATTCCCTGACACCGATTGTTCAAAGGAGTCACTGATGGCTGACTCACCGATTAGGACTTACCGATCGAAGAAGACACTAATGCAGGACACACCGATAGAACAAACGACACACCGATGGACAAGTCACTGATGATCAGTCACACCAATAGTTCAAGTGACTCACCGATAGGCGACTCACTGATGGGTGATGCACCGATTGTTCAAAGGACATACTGATGGACAAGTCATCGATATACAATGCACCGATAGTTCAAAATGAGTCATCAATGATGACTCACCGATGCCCAGACATACCGATAGCAAAAATGACTCACTGATGCCCAGAGTCACCGATACCGATGGAAAGGACTCACAAATACAAATATTCATCGATGCTGATAGACCGATGCTGACAGACCAATGAAAATGACTCAATGATACTTATGACTCACCGATAGTCATAAGAAATGTTATTAATTTATTAATTGAAATTTATATATAATGGTCATATTTAGACAAATTAATATTTCTGACATTATTTAATGTTGTCTGTAGGATATTCAGAGGGTTGTATGAGGTACATGCACATGGGGAGATCATTCTGTATGATGGACCTCGAAGTATAAAATATTTACTATCTGGATCATTCAAACGATGCGAAGACACACATAAGAGTAGAAAAAAATAATAAAACTCGAGAACTCCTACAAATCTCAAGCATTCTTCCAAAAACCAAGAACTCAAAAGGAAGAACATTCGGGGAGATCAAGAAGTCAAGCTAAACCTGCTTAGATAACCTGAACATCTTTCGAACAAGAAGCTGAATATCTTATACTCCTAGAATCCAGAACATAGAGACTTTGACACCCTGTTTTGGAGTCAACTTCTAGAAGAGGACTCGAACTTCATTTCCACTTCATCAAATGAGTCCAGAGCTACACTACATAACTCATAGAGACTTCTAAACCTTACTTTATATCTTTAGATATTTTGTGTTCATTTATTTACATTTCTGAGTAGTGTGTGTACCTGTCTGTTACACACACATTGACTCTTATGCATAACTGGAGGATACTTGATATCCTCAAATCTCACACTCTATTTATCCTTTTATATCCCACGTAGAACTGTGGAAGAGGTCATGTTTGACCTGTTTTCTGATTTACCATGAAGAATTGTGGTAGAGGTCAAGTGTGACCTGTACAACCTTGTGTGCTATTGTGAACCCCGATCCAGGGTGTGGATCAAACTTGTTTATTAATTTAAACTTCTTGGTGGTAGGTGATCACCAAGTGGAGAGGACCAAGCCTCAGCTTAAGACCGAACCTCTTGTTTTATATCCACTATTTTTTTACCTTTAAGTTTTTACTATGTTTTTATTACATATTACATAAATCTAAATTGAACTTTGATAGTTAGTTTAGCAAGTGTTTATAACATTTTTGAACTAGTAGGTTAGTTTAAAAAGTAATATTAATATTTAGATTAATATAGATGAGAACTAATCAATATTTTGAGAAATTAATTAAACATTCATAAATATTATAAATTCTCCACAAACTGACTAGATTATATTTTTAATTGGGGGAAATTTTTAAAGAACCACTTTTTAACAGAAATTTTTATAGATACTCAATTCACCCCCTCTTCAGTACTCTATTCCGACCAATAAAAAGAACAAGTGACACACTAAAAACTAAGAAAACATATTCTAATTATTTTTTTAATTTAGGAAAATAATCCATGAGTCATTTTTAATGTTTAGGACTCAACCCCACCTCAATACGACACATGGTGTGACCGGTATAACTCCAAATGCGTCTTTTTATTTAAAATCAACATTATAATTTAAGTAAGAGAACAAGTGACATACTGAAAACCAAGTAAGCACCTTTGTCTTATTTTGATAATTTAGGAAAAAGATCCCAAGAGTCATTTATGAGGTGTAGGAATCAGCCACACTTCAATCCGACGCACGGTGTGACCAATATGATTAAAAGTGTCTATTATCAGTTTAAAATTGACATTTTAGTTCAAAATTTATCACTTACTAAAAACCAATCAAACACGATTCAATTGCCTTCATAATTTAGGATAGTGATTCATAATTAATTTTTAATTTGTATGAAGTAGTATCACATCAAACTGATGCACGATGCGATCAGTATGACTGAAAATGCATGTTTCCGGTTTGAAATGACATTTTAGTAAAAAAACAAAACAGGCATATTGAAAACCAAACAAATGCATTAATATTGTTTTGATACTTTATAAAAATGATGTATAATTCATTTGTGACATGTAGGAATCATCCTCACCTCAATCTGACGCATAATGTGACTAGTATGACTCAAAGTGTCATTTTTATTTAAAATTTTCATTAATTTTAGTAAAAAGAAAAAGTTACATACTGAAAACTGAGAAAATACTTTGGGGTTTTTTTGATACTTTAGGAAAATTATCCATGAGTCATTTTTGATGTGTAGTAAATAACCACACTTCAATCTGACACACAGTGTGACTGGTATGACTAAAACTGTCTGTTATGAATTTAAAATTGACATTTCAGTTAAAAACATGTCACTCACTCAAAACCATGAAAATGTGCTCTAATTGTCTTTATAATTTAGGACGACGATTCATAAGTCATTCGTGATGTGTATGAAGTAGTTTCATATCAAACGGACGCATGATGCGACCTATATGACTCAAAATACGTGTTTCGGGTTTGAAATGGTGTTTTAGTAAGAAAACAAAGCTGGAATACTGAAAATAAAACAAACATATTCATATTGTTTTGATACTTTATGACAATGATATATAAGTAATTTGTGATGTGTAGGAATCAGTCTCACCTCAATCCAACGCACGGTGTGACCGGTATGACACAAAGTGCCTCTTTTAATTTAAAATTTATATTAATTTTTGTAAAAAGAATAAGTGACATACTGAAAATTGAGAAAATGCATTCTGACTGTTTTGATAATTTAGAATAGTGATCCGTAGGTCATTTGTGACGTGTAGGAATCAACCCCACCTCAATACGACAGAAAATGTGACCAGTATAACTCCAAATGCATCTTTTTTTTATTAAAAATTGACATTTTTAATGTATTCTTTCATATTAATGATTAATTTATTTCATTATTTCTCTTATATAAGTGGAATCTTTTGCTCGAGTTGGGATGATTTTTTTGGCAACTTATACCAGGGGCTGATATTTTTGAGATGGAATCACGAGCGTCAAAAGATGAAACATTAACATTTTTAACTGTTTGTTAGATAATTGTAAATGTAATTATATAAAACATTGTTTGAAATGTATATAGCAGTGTTTTTTTGTATATACCATGGGTGGATATTTTTTATTCACGATGTTAATTAAATGTATATAGCATTGTTTGCTGGGTGTAATGTATATACCTGCAGGTTTTTGTTGGGTGTGCTGTTATATTAACAGCACACTACAGCCAGCTAGACCTTTATCAACGCTTTTTTTCATGTGGATAAAGGACCCCCTTTATCATCGCTACAATTAACAATGTTTTTAGCACTGTTAAAAGCCTATTTGCATGTTGTTAAAGGGAATATGTGTAATAGTGGTGTCACGTGCTCGACCACCGTTTTTTGGATGACGACCCCATTTCCATGTCTTAGGTTGCTTCCAAGCCCCTTCTAGTTCTTCTCTTGTCGAATAAGAAACAATCCCCATGAGAGGCTACCCCTTAGGGTCAGTCCCATGAAGAGATGCCCTGTGGGAAAGATTCTTTATTTCTGGAGAGGCATATGTCTCCATCATGCTCTTTCCATTGCTGGATAAAGAGTGTTCTTGCAGTTCCTCACCCATTTCTTTATGCACAACCCTTTCATCAGGTTGACTGTTAGGCATTGGTTCGTCAGTTGCAATCTCAGCCCACAATTTCTTCTTCACGCGGTCTGCCTCTCATTATCATCCCCAGCTTGCTGCTCAATAGCTTTAATAAACATTTTTATTATTTTAATATATTTATTGTAATTTTATAAGTATTTATTAGAACATAATAAGTTCATGAGTGTAACATGAATGAATCATATCTAGTTAAATATAGATCATAAAAATCGAGACATTGCATATATGGAAAACATGAATAATAAAGGTGTAAATGTATAAATGAACATTAATGAGTTATGAATACATAACACATGCATGCGTCATAATAAATAAACTTATGAACATAAATAACGTCAATCATGTTCATGGGGAACACTTCTCACTATGGGCTTTTGGGCTTCATTTTGACCATTGGGTTGCCGGGTTTCTAGACTTATGAGTCATGTAAGGGTTACCTCTCAAGCCTGTTTAAAAGAAGATTTTCTTTTTTTAATAAAAGTGGTCTCAACACCAACCAGTTAAATATATATATATATATATATATATATATATATATATATTGACCAAATTCACTGGAGACATATATTTATTTATAATTATAATTATAAATAAATATATTCAAAAAGTATTTATATAAAATTATAAATATATTGATTTTTTTTTAAAATATTATAGTTTTATAATTACTTAAATATATATTTATTTATAATCTTATAAATACCTTTTAAAATATTATATATATATATATATATATATATTTGAATTATTAAAAAATATATATTAATATATCAAATTTATATTAATTATAAACATGCATTTTTTAATTAATTTATAAAAATAAACATTATTTTTTAATATAAATATGATAATTTTATATGTATTAAGAATATTTTTTATTAAAAACTATTATCAACGCTTTTTAGTGCTGATAATGGCGATCTTTATCAACGCTTTTAGGCAGCGCTGATAAAGGTGATAGTTTAATTAATGTTTATAAATAAACATTATTTTCTAATATAAATATAATAACTTTATATATATTAATTATATTTTCTTATTAAAAACAATTATCAACGTTTTTTTGGCATTGATAACGGTGCCCTTTAACCCCGATTTTAGATAGCGCTGATAAAGGTGATGCTTTCATTAGCGCTTTTTGCACAACGGTGATAAAAGCAAACACATCTTTTGTCCAGATCTGATAGTGCATGGATGAACTTGAAATCGATAAACATGATGAGATTCACCCATTCCTAATAAACCATGAATATTTGAATATTTTGAAAATGTTACAATTATATGAAATTTGTTATGATATATTCAATTATATTACATACAATGTTCGCATTGCGTGAATGGATATTTTATTTGTGGTACCTTTTGTTCTCTACCTTTTTTGGTTTGGTTTTGTTAAAGTCATTCACAAGTTTGGTTTTCATACAGTTGAAACAAGAGGAGCAAATATTTGAAAAATCAAAGCAATCATGTATTTATCCATCTATATATATAAAAATATTCGGTGATACAAGCTCGTAGGATCCACCCACACAGAATAAATGGAGAAATAAACTGTTGAGCACCCTATTTTATTAATCTCGCGAGATCATCCTCTTCCCTGCCCATTTCTTCAATTCAGTCGCACGCTTCCCCTGCAAGATCACATTCTTGACTGTTGTAAGAAGATCATAATGACAGGCTGTGCGAGCCAATGATGGATGGGTCTTCCACAAACAAAAATCCATACAGATCGAAGCAGAAACTTGTTAAGAAATCAACGGGAAGGAGCTTTATTACCTGACGTGAGGCGATCCAGTCTAGTAGTGGGGAGGAGGAGGCGGTGACTTGTAGAGGTACGGCTGGTGCTTCTTGGGCGGCGGAGGGGGCATTGAAGGCTCGTGCTTGTAAACCGTGGGAGGTGTGTTGTGGTGGGGTGATGGAGGAGGAGGTGACTTGTATAGGTACGGCTGCTCCTTCCTGGGCGGCGGCGGCTGAGCTGTGTAGTGGTGGGGTGGTGAAGGCTGGTGCTTGGTTTTGTAGTGGTGTGGTGAGAGGAGAGGGTTGTGGTGGGGGTAAGGCGAGGGGTGGGGAGGGTTGTCAGGGATGTGTGGTGGCGGGGACTTTTTGACGGGGACGGGTTTCGGGAAGAAGGGCGGTGGGGGTTTGTGGATGTGGTGGTGGGGGTTCTCCGGGACCTGCGGCGGTGGGGAGTTGTATAAGGGGTGTAGCTCCGGTGAACCGTCTTGGTTGTGAGCGGTGGTTTGCGGCGGGAGGGCGAGGGAGAGGGAGAGGAGGGGCAGGAGGAGGGTGGCGATGAGGGAAGTCATGGGTGACGCCTTCTTATCTTCGGTAAATTTCAACTTGGGGTTGTGTTTAGGGAAGTCCGCCCCTCCTCCGGCCCTTTATATAGGACTGCCTCCACCTAACGCCGCGCCGAGGGGAGGAAACGTGGGCTGGTACGGCTGCGATTGACATTTTTGGGAGCACTGTTTTCAATAATTGTGGCGATGAACATGGTGGGGACGGTGGGAATGCATGAAGGCTTTTTCAATATAACTACAGGTAGGGGGAGGGGGTACAATTCAACAAAAAGCAAACCTACACCTCGAAACCGAGATCTTCCTAAAAATCTATGAGTTTGGTTTGTTCAGTTGGATATTTCGCATGCTTTTGTGCCTCGCCTCCTTATTTGGAGAGTAATTTTTTTTTTGGGTTTTATAAAAAAAAAATTGGGAAAGGGGGTCAGGGTTTCCGTATTTTTAAAAATCGGTCTTGGATGCGTGAACGCCGTTCACGCATCGTTGCCCCCACTGAAGATGCGTGAACCCCGTTCACGCATTCTCCCGAGAGGAGGGATGCGTGAACGAGGTTCACGCATCCCACAGAGAGCATAAATATTTTTCAATATTTATAAATAGTAATTACAAACTAATACACTTAAAGTAAAAATTAAGAAATATTAATAAATATCAATTAAATAATAGAAATATTGAAATAATGTTAATAATTATTAATAAATATTCATGAATAATAGATATTCATTAAATAATTATTAATAGATTTTTTTGGTGCACTGCTCGATTTGGGAAATAATGTCGTCCTCTACCAACTGATCATGATACCACATGAAACAAGAACTTATGCACTTATCATCAAGGGTAATCCAAATTTATTTCAGGATGAAGATATTAAATGTGATGTGTAACTTTTATTACAATAACCAACCTAAAACTCATGCATTGACTTTAACAAATAGAGAAAAAATATTCAAATGCAAAAAAGAAGGATAAGTGGCCTTTGAGCGCATTCATACTTAAACTTTTCGTATGTCTTTGATTAATTGAATTACAACCTCTTCTTATTCAGTTTATTTTTTTGTTAACAAAGGAAGACGGATTTAGAAAAACATTCCTCTTTTAATAACATGATCTTCTTGAACATTCTACAGTATTAGGTTTGACTCTAATGAATATACTAATTCTGGCAGTAATTTCATATTTCTTCATTTATCTCCCCCTCAAGGGAAACACTCATAAACATCTTTATAATGGTGAATTTTTCCAATAATGGTTTTCAAGATGTTCTAATATAGAGAATACACTAGAATTTATCTTCGGCTTATGAATGTCCAGATTTGAAAACTTAAATAACTTCATCAAGGATGATCTTCTTCAATACTTATTTTTCAGGATATCAAAACATGATAGAACCATGATGAAGTTATATAATATCCAAAGAGGCTCTTATGAGAAACATTGTGAGTAAGCCTATGAATCCTAGCATGGATATTCATTGTAATTTCTACTAACTTAATATTTTTTTGAATGGATCGAGTATTCTCTAACATATATTGAGAAAGATATAATCCTAGAATCTTTCACTCACTCACATCATCCCAACATGTTGTAGTTATACATCTATTTCTATAAAGATCCTCATATGGTTCTATTTGTATTCTAGAGTGGAAACTGTTATTATAAATGAATTCAACTAATATATGTTGTCGATCACAATATCCCTTGAAATGGATCAAGAAATATATTAGCTGATCTTCAAGCCTATGAATGATCCTTTTAGACTTACTGTTAGTTTAAGTGTGGTAAGTAGTTCAAATCTCAGGTTTGTATCCAATTCTTGTTAAATAATTCCCAAAAACATCATAGAGATCCTTGGGTCTCTATTAGATATAATATAATGATTTAATCCATGTAAAATTACCTCTTTATTTTTATATTGGTATGTTGATAGAGTGTGAAATACTCTCAAATAGTAATGAAGTAAGAAAGCATTGTAAGTTGATCAACTATAAATTGAATGGAATTATTTATAATATAGGTCTTTAAAAGACCTATGATGAATTACATGGTGATGTTTTATATTTTAATGGTTAATAGTTCAATCATCCTTTTTTACCTCTTTCATTTGTCCTTTACTTACTATAAAACTATGATTTCAGATGCATACTCAATAATCTCACTCTTTAGGTTGTCCCATCGAAAATGATCTTTGAGATCCCTATACATCTATTTGATTATAGGGCAAGTAGATAATGATAATATTTGTGTGTTATTCAATAATTTTTAAAAAAATACATATAGATGATGTTTTGGATATTTTTGGTTGTGTTTGTTAACAAATAATGTTGAAAATGTTCCAGACTGGAGAAGACTGTGGGGGTATTATAGAACTAAATAATTCAGAGAAGTTTAAAGTCTATTTGAGAGGATTTTGAAGGGTTTAAAATATATGGAATGATTCTCACTCATATTATGAAGAAACACATGTAATATAGACAAACTCATATAAGTTAATTTCATGAACCGAGTGGTGTTCAGGAAGACCATGTTGTAGTTATTATGATCTTCAATCATAATCACCTACTCTTCACAAATATCCATTATTCATTCAAATTATTCTTCATGCAATTTAATTTTTTTAAACAAATAATCGTGTTCCATGATATTCTAGGATTTTACATCTAATTTTAAATCATTGAGATCAATAATATTTTTCAAGATTTCTTCAAGTTCACGTTTCTATTCATCCAAAATCTATTTGATTTCAAAATAATTAAAACAATTAATATTTATTAATTAATTTAATCATATTATTTATTATACATATATATATAGGTAGATAATTTGATAACAGTAAGACACTTATTAAAAAAAGAATAGAAGTCTATAAACGATAACAGTAAGAAAAATACAAAATGTATCATAATTTAAATATCAACCTAATCTATGCCTCTGGGGTGGATGCTCCTCTGTCCCATAGCCAGGCGTATACTAGATGCGCCCACGCCGTGTCTGTCTATGTCTGTGCTCTGCCATACACTACGCATCCTCATCGACAACCACCTCCACATCCTCCTATGTGACAGGCAGTGGATGTACAGTCTCACCGCCTATACGCTGGCCCGCATCTAAGGATAGTGGAAGCTGGCTGGAACTCTCACCAAGATAGGAAGTATATGGATTCTCCACTACAGATGACTGAAATAATGCATTGATCTCAAGCCAGTCATCGTCTGTATGTACCTGTGGCTGTACCTGAGAAGCTGGAGGAGCATCTGACTGATCACACTGAACACCCTTCTCCAGTGGAACAATAGCATGTGGCCAATTAAGCTGGACACCCTCCTCCTGTAGAACAACATCATCCATAACAGGGCCATCACCCCCAGGTACATCTAGTTGAGGCTCAGCAGGCTCCGCGGCCTCCGCAATAGGTGGTGGATCAAATAAAATTCCATGATAAATCTCGTCCATCGACGGAAGCAGTTGCGCCACAAGGGTGTGAAAATTTGCCGGGTCAAAGGCAACTCTCTCCACTAGATCAGAGATATGAAGTAGATGAAAAATACGAGCATCCTGCGAAAACAAATTCTTTTGTTAACTAATATGAATAAAAAATCTGTTGAACAGTGGAAGGAAGAATGCATACCAACTCATTAAAGCCCTGTTCGTGTCGTGTCAGAAATCTGACCGGGGACCTGATGTACCAGCCTGCATAATCCATCTGATCCATTAAATGAAAACATACTTTCCCTGCCCCTCACAACTGGGACTCCCGTCTTCTGTCCCATAACGCAAGATATCTGGCATGGTAGCTCCTCCAATCAAAACCCCTCTTCCCTAACATCTTTAGGGAATACAATGAATCAAACTGACTGGGCGGGTCAGGAACTGGATGAAGGAATCAAACTGCCTCATAACCCTATCTGTATGATGCCACTCGACTATATGAAAATGAATCAGTGGAACCCTGCTGGAGCTGATTGCAAGCATCGTTGTACAATATGACAACAAACTCTGAAGGATAGAATATGTATATGAGATCTATGTAATCTGAAAGAAAAAATGAATAATCAATTAATAAATGAATAGATTTACAGTGATGAATAAAAATTTAACAATATAAATAATAATCACTTACATCGTATGGTCGAATGCTGTCTAACATAAGTCTGTAGGCGTGAACATCATGTCTGGGAGAATCTTAATGTCAATGCGCCTGACTCCACCTGTAGATAACATTTTTATTTTTACAATTCAGAATAGAATCTTATACAATTAAGTTAGATATTAGATGGAATTAATAACATACCAACGTCCACGTGGAGCCTCTGCTACAATATCAACGGGTAATGGCGCACAGACATGTGGAGCTAAACGAGGGATGTGCTCCCATACCCACATCTGCATAAGAACCATGCATCCTGTGATCTGCATCTTATCGATGCGACATGCGCTGCATAGGGACCTATATGTATATGCTAGGCAGGCATGCCCCCAGTTATATCGGCCTGCCTGGTCCAAATCCTCCAAAAAAGATAAATACATCAGGTGCACAAAAGTAGTAGAGTGGTCAAAAAAAATCGTGCCACCTATCAGCCTCAAAATATATGCGCGTGAAAATCACAACACGGGGACGTCATCAGCATCATCTGGTAAATGTGTGAAGTGATGGTCTAACCAAGCCATCCACAATCTACAACCGATGATGGTCCTGCCATCATCCTGAACCTCTATGCCCAGTAGTCTATGAACATGCTCAGACAAATCTGATGGAACTCGGCCTGTCAGAGCATGTCTGTCGATAGGGAGGCCCAACATAATGGCCACATCCTGTAACGTAATAGTCATCTCCCCCTCACTAAAATAGAAAGTATGCGAATTTGGCCTCCATCTGTCTACAAGTGCGCCAATGAGATGATGATCAAGAAATGTGAAGTCGCGCATCGCAACTCCATAAAATCCAGCTCGACGAAGATGGGGGATGATAGTGGGAGGTGGTGCAGTATGATGCAAATGGTGAGATCTACATACACTCAAGGGAGACACATGACATCCCTCTAAAAGCAGTCGTGATACATGAGTCCTGAGATGTAAGAAATGGAAAACCTGCCATCTGCACATATGATATCATCGTTACTTTTTAAAGTGAATTGAATAATAATTGTAAACTTTTAATTAAAAAAAATCTACAAAAAGCAAAATAATGTAGAAAATAAAGCAGTAGTGATGAAAAACCTGCATTGAAGATGTGGAAGCATGATATATTCATTTTTGTTCGGTGTTTATTTTTTTAATAGTTTTAGTATCATAAAATTCTTTATGATAAAATTCAAAAAATGAGACAAACCAAAATTCAAACATCTCAAAAATGGAGCAGGTCTGAAATAAAAGGATTAAATAATGGAACATTCACATATGAAACAACATATACATATTAATGATACAATACACAGACTTGATCATGGATGACAAGATGTGGAACTCTGTCCTGCCACTTGGGGACATCTCTTACGAGTATGTCCTTCTGCGTGACAAATACTGCATCGTATTCTCCTCCCTCACTGCTGAGGCCAATCCATCTCATTTCTGATGCGAGTTGACTTCGGACTTACTCGGGGGGCACAACCTGGTAGCATGAAGCCAATAATTTTAAAAATGACAGACATTGAAAAAATCATAAATGAAACCAAAACCAACTTATGAAAACCTAGAAATATCAGGGACGATGGCTGGTTGATCAGCAGACAATGTGATAGAATGGAAGTCATCAAGAGACATCCAAGCAGCACTATAATAGTTAACCAAAGTGCTCATGTGATAGACCGGGTCAACATATGGCTCCCATGATATATTTACTGAAGCGCAAGCTGTGGTAACATGTACACATGGATATCTTAATGCCTTAAAGCTGTCACAATCACAGTACCTGTTGTCCAACATCATGACAAACACTCCACCACTAGTGCATGTACCCTGGTCGTAGCATTGTATTACCCTAAAGCTCCTCTTTTCCCTGTCCAAGGCTATAACATTCCATCTTGAAGCCTCATTTTGTATCCGATCAATATCACTTTGAAAATGATGAGTAAAAAGCATTCCATTTTCCATCCTCTGGTAGGCCTTTTGGGACCGGTCAACAAAGTAGGGAACACATATAAAAAATGTCTCTTGTACTAACCCTGTGATTGGGAGTTCGTGCACACCCATGAGGACCATATTTATGCACTCCACTATATTAGTGGTCATATTCCCATATCTCATGCCACCATCGTATGCTAATGACAATTTTTCCTTTGAAATTTGCATCATATATTCATATACATCCTCATTAACATTTCGAATCTCTTCAAGACATCGATCAAACCTTTCTTGTTGGGGTTCATTTGCTGAAACTATAAGACAATAATGTATTAAAATGGATATTAAATTTTGTTAAAAAAAGCAAGTTTAGAAAACTATACCCAACATGAGGATCACCTTCTTTATGGCCTCATCTCTAAAATGCTTATTCACATTACTTGCAATATGTCTAATGAGCTAACGATGATAAGAATTCGACTCAGTCCAAGAAACCCCATCACTACTCATGACCTCTATAATTGCTCGATGACGATAAAATATCAGACACACGCCCTATTTTTGCGTGACATGAACACATACACATGCTAAAAACTAGCTCCAACATTCAAATTTTTCTTTTTCAACAATAGAAAAAGAAAGTGGCAGAGTAGCGCGATTACCATCTTGTGTGGTAGTAATGAGTAGAACACCTGTATACTTACCAAAAAGGAATGTGCCATCTACCTGAATAAATTGTTTACAACAGGGAAAGGCATCAATGCACGGTATGAATTCCAAAAAAAATCATACTGAACTTCACCTTTGACCGATAAACTCGATGATTCTGGATATGTACTCAACACTATCCAAATGATAAACAATCTGATTATTGAGAGGCAAACATTCCATAAGCTGTGGCAACATCGCATAGGACTCATCCCAATCACCATACACTTTTATAATGGATTTCTGTTTTGCATTCCAAGCTTTGTTGTATGATATCTTATAGTTATACAACTGTTGAATTCTTTCCTGAATAAGGGAAACAGGAACATCCTGACATGTTCATATCATCTCACAAATAACAGTAGATATAAACTTTGCATCAAGGGAAGAGTGATCTTGTTCCAAGTTGGGATGTAGACAAGTGTGTGGGCCTTCTAATTTGATTATCTTCCAACATCCATAATATTTAACAAATATTTCTCTTAATCAAAATTTACTTTCTGAACCATTTTTTCACAACGAATGAGATATTTGGTATTCTTTAACTCATCAACCACAAATCTGAAATGTCCCTCAATGTGGTATTTCTTTATCAAATTTTTCATGGCTAATTTACTTTCGAACTCCTACCTAACATATATGGAATTATCATTTGATGCAGGCCTATTCCCTATAATTCTAGGGAATTCAGAAGCTGGTGTAATGACAACTCAATAAAAATGTTGTTCATGAGACATTATTTTAACTAAGGAACTCAAAACTAAAGGCTGATTACCACTAACTGGGGGATGTAGTGGATGTCTATCTCTCAAAGGAACCTCAGAAGGTTCATTCCCAACCACATCATCTCCTGATGACTCCCTAGATTCTTCTTTCTCAGATAAAATTTCATGCACTATATCAGCACACAAAGGGATGTCATCTACATTTCGTTCCAAATTTTGATCATCTTCTTCATAACATTCTTCCACATGAGTCATATGAGGAGGAGGAAATGAATAAGACTCCTGTGAAGGACCAGCTTCTACAGAGCTCACAAAGCATGGTTCTGTAGTAATCGATCACACCACATCAATATCAGATATGACAAAAAATAATTCCATAAAACCATTAATACACTATTGCCTGAATAATAGAGAAGCCTCCATCCAATCCTCATCATCAAATATAGGCTACTCGATGTGCCACAGACGCTCAGGATATTGAAGACGTCAGTATCTAATTGAAGTGATTGCTTGTTCAACCATCAGTTTTAACTGACTATGAATCTTATTATGAACTGCATCCAATGTCATACAACTATGGATATTTACAACTCTGGAAGGTGGAACACTGTAGCTAAAACCCTGCTCGGTATAAATTACCTCACTGTTGCAATATATTTGCACAGACATAATTACATATAAAAAAATAATTTAAAAAACCTTATATACTACATTAAAATTTTAAATTATTTAATTTATTTTTGAATAATTGATTATCTTGAGGCTTTTTTTATGTATTGATTTCTCACTGTTACGGTATAGTGATTGTGATATTATCACAAAAGAAAATTCAATATAGTGTTTCATAAAGTTTAATTAGTTATGAATATATAATCATGACTTGATCTTGAGACTTATGATTAGTTTATCATTATCTAATAAACTAACCACAACCTATGGGTGAACTCCTGTCTCTATTATCAAATATTTCAGAAAGTGCCAATCTCCTGTCAAATAGCAACGCCTCCTCTCGAACGAGTTCTCGAATGCCTCTTCGTGGACACCTCCTCGAGGAAGCCTGTTCGTGGACACCTCTTCGGGGGCATCTTTCTTTTAATTATAAATTTACTCACATGCATGTGAGGGGGTCTAGGGGTATGAAATACATAAATTTTTTTAAGCAGACACGTAGGTCCTTACACTTACTGAGTGATGACTCGCATGTCATCAATGCAGAAAAAATGCAATTATTACAAATTGAATAACCACGTACACAAAATAAAACATGCAATTTCAATTATGCATGGTCGGTCATCTCAAGATCAGTCATCACTCATACCATGTTTTTTGGTGTAATTATTATATTATCCATATTATATAACTTTATCCATTACTAAATGAAATGTATATTAAATACTACACCTCTTTTCCAAAAATTTAACTTCATGTGTATATATATATAATTTTTAATAACATTTAATAAATTTTATTATAACTAATATATTTGAGATTTACATAATAAACACTTTTTTATTTTAAATTTTATGAAATTGTAATGTCTTTTGGCTATTCTTCTACTTTTCAAAATATAAGTCAATATATTTTCTACTTTATTGATTAAAAATATTATTACTAGTAAATAAAAGTAATATAATTTACACTTACATCAAAACCATTCATTAAAATAAACTTCTCTAACATAAATTACTTTTCCTAAACATTCAAAATTTTAGACATAACATAAAACATTCAATATTCAGACAACATACATTCCAAAAATTAAATCATACAAAACATTACACATCATACATAACATATGAAATAAATTAATCATACACACAATTAAACATAAAAATTAAATAAATAAACACAATTAAAACAATTAAAATGTTAAATATAAATTTTACCTCTATAAAAGCAGCAAATATTTGTTGAGAAATAATTGTTGCAGGGCTCCGCAACAAAATCCAGAGGAGAATAATGGTTTTTGAGGGGGGGACCCCTCCTTTTATAAACTTTCTCGGTGGGATGCGTGAACCCTGTTCAAGAATCCTTCAGCTGGTCTGCAAAGGATGCGTGAACGAGGTTCACGCATCTCTACCGTAGCTCAGATGTGTGAACACCGTTCATGCATCCAATACCCTTTTTTAAAAATACGGGTACCCTGATCCCCTTTCCCAATTTTTTTTAAAACCCCAAAAAAAATACTCTTATTTGGAAAAGTCTCAGATCGTTTTGTTCACTTTTTTATGGATGTTCTTTTGACCTATACATTATTTGGGTTTTGTATATAAATGAGTTTTTGAAAAAAAAAATAGTATAAAAATGATAGGGTTTCAAATATTTTTAAAAATGGGTTCGGAGATGCATGAACCCCGTTCATGCATCTTCGGTGCAGAGAGATGCGTGAACGTGGTTCACGCATTCTTCACAGACGTCATAAAAGATGCATGAACCCTGTTCACGCATCTACCCTTACCATGAAGCGTGAACGGGGTTCATGCATCTTTTGTAAACCTTATGAAGGATGCGCGAACCCCGTTCACGCATTCTACCGAAAGATGTTTTTAATTTTTTTTGTATTTTTAAAATTTTTATTTATTTTTGTTTTGTTTTGTTAATATATCTGCTATTTAATATCCAGCAGTACTGTCATTATAACAGTATGGATTCTGACAGAAACCCTCACCCAGTGCTCCCTTTTATAAGAGGGGTTTACCTAGAAATTATTCTGTATTTCCAATGTGGGATTCTTTTTCAAGTACCTGACTTTGAAAGAATATAAAATACAAACAATAAAACCAATATAAATGAAACATTAAACATGAATTAAACATATAAGAAATAGTTGAAAATAAAAATAATTTCGTAATTTTTTTTATGAATAATAATTTATAACCTTTCAAAACCACCAACTTGAAACTTAAAAATGATTCAAGTACGTGGCTTTGAAAGACTATAAAACACAAAATATAAGACCAATATAAATGAAACATAAAATATGGATTAAACATATAAGAAATAGTTAATAATTAATTAGTTAATTAGTAATATAATTATTAATTAGTTAATTATTTGTTAATTAGTAATATCATTATTAATTATATAATAATTAATTAGTAATATAATTATTAATCATATAAAAATTAATTAGTAATATAATTATTAATTATATAATAATTATTTAGTAAATTTTTAATGTAATTATTAATTATATAATAATTAAATAGTTAATTAGTAATATAATTATTAATTATATAATAATTAATTATTTAATTAGTAATAGAATTATTAATTATATAATAATTAATTAGTTAATTAGTAAATTAGTAATGTGATATATTATTATAATTATTCATTATAATTATTAGTTATTAATTATTAATAATTAATTAGTTAATTTGTAATATAATTATTAATTATATAATAAATAATTATTTAATTACTAATATAATTCTTAATTATAATTATAATTATTAATTATGTAATTAATAAATATATTACTAATTAAATAATTAATTATTATACTACTAATTATAATTAGTAATTATAATGAATAATTATATTACTAATTATAATTAATAATCATATTACTAATTAACTAATTATTTATTAACTAATTAATAATTATATTAATAATTAAATAATTAATTATTATATATTTAATAATTAAAAATTAAAAATTATAATGAGTAATTATAATTAATAATTATATTACAAATTAAATAATTAATTATTATATAATTAATAATTTCTAATTATAATTAGTAATAAAATTATTAATTGACTAATTAATTAGTTTATAATTAATAATTAATAATTAATAAATAATAAATAATAAATAATAAATAATAATTAATAATTATAATTAATAATTATATTATCAATTAATCATTGTATAATTAATACTTATATTACTAATTAACTAATTAATTATAATATAATTATATTACTAATTAACTAATGAATTATTATATATTAGTAATTAATAATTATAATTAATAATTATATTACTAATTAACTAATTAATCATTATATAATTAATAATTACTAATTCTAATTAATAATGATATTACTAATTATAATTAGTAATAATATAACTACTTAACTAATTAATCATTATATAATTAATAATTATATTATCAATTAACTAATTAATTATTAAATAATTAATAATTAATAATTAATAATTATAATGAACAATTATAATGAATAATTATAATGACTAATTATATTACTAATTAATTAATTATTTATTTTATAATTAAAAATTATATTACAAATTAACTAATTAATTATTATATAATTAATAACTAATAATTATAATTAATAAATATATTACTAATTAAATAGTTAATTATTATATAATTGTATTACTAAATAACTAATTAATTATTGAATATTAGTAATTAATAATTAATGATTAATGATTAATAATTATATTAATTAATAACTAATTAATAATTTTATAGCTAATTAACTAATTAATTATTGACTATTTCTTATATATTTAATCTATGTTTTACATTTCATTTATATTGGTCTCATAGTTTGTATTTTATAGTCTTTCAAAACCACGTACTTGAAACATTTTTAAGTTTTAAGTTGGCGGTTTTGAAAGCTTATAAATTATTTTTCATCAACATTTTTTACGAAATTCTTATTATTTTCAACTATTTATTGTATTTTTAATCCATATTTTAAGTTTCATTTATACTGGTCTTATAGTTTGTATTTTATAGTCTTTTAAAGCCACGTACTTGAAACATTTTTAAGTTTCAAGTTGGTGGTTTTGAAAGATTATAAATTATTATTCATAAACTTTTTTTACAAATTTATTTTTATTTTCAACTATTTATTATATGTATAATTCATGTTTTAAGTTTCATTTATATTGGTATTTTAGTTTGTATTTTATAGTCTTTCAAAGTCAGGTGCTTGAAATAGAATCCCACATAAAAAATAAAGAATATACTGTGCAGGAAAGGGAGAACCTGAATCCCACATCGGAAATGCAGAATGATTTACAGGGCAAGCCCTCATATAAAAGAGAGCATTGGGTGAGGGTTTCTGTCAGAATCCAGATTGTTGTAATGATGGTACTACTGGATATTAAATAGCAGATAAATTCTGCAATTTTTTTTGTTATATATATATATATATATAAACAAAACAAAACAAAAATAAAAATTTTAAAAATACAAAAAATATTTAAAAAATATTTCTGTAGGATGCGTGAACGGGATTCACGCATCCTTCATAAAGTTTATAAAGGATGCGTGAACCCTGTTCACGCTTCCTGGTAAGGGTAGATGCGTGAACGAGGTTCACGCATCTCTCCACGCTGAAGATGCGTGAACGGGGTTCACGCATCTTCGAACCCATTTTTAAAAATAGTTAAAACCCTATCCTTTTTATACATTTTTTTTTTCAAAAACCCATTTATATATAAAACACGCATTATTACTACACATCCATTACATATATATATGTGGTGAGTTTTAGTCTCGAACCATCTTAAAATATATGTAATTGTTATTCAAATTCAACTTAATAAAGGTGTGATATTATTGAGTATTATTTTAATGATATATGTTATAAAAAAAATTAGATGTTAAGATAGATAAAAATAAGATCAAGATACATCATACTGACGAGACACAAATGATGCATGTCTGTATAGTGTTGAAGACTCTCTAACACACTAATTTTTTTATTTAAATAAAACCATGCTATATAATGTATACGACACGTAGCACTGAAACTAAACGAACCATGAAATATTATTATTTAAATATGATTTTTATAGCCTAGTTATTAAATTGATGTGTATGAATAAGATTAAGAGTATTATAAAATACATATAAAGGTATCATTCAGTATTGATAACTACTTAGTAAATAATTAATCATTTTTAGTAGTCATTTTATTCTTTATAAATACATTGTAGATCCCAGATTCAGATATATCACTAAGAGGGGGAGACGATGAATCATTGATGTACTTTTGATAATTTATTTTTTCCAAATCATCCTCTGTAATCAGGTAAGATTTTGATCTCTCGTTCTTCAGAGTCTCACTTCTCACGTATGAAAACAACTGAAAGCACTGAAAATCACACAATGTTTTTTACATGGTTCTCCCCACATGTGCGTGACTGTCATTGCTGTGTTAGGGATAATGCAGGAAACAAATTCTCCACTAGTACTAAGGAATGTGATGACAAGAATAAACAATCTCCTAAAACTCATGGCAAAAAAACTCTCATAATGTCTTCTCATTAATGATTATGATGGGCCATCTCCTAATGAGATCTTTAGACCGACACCCCACCAGTGTTCCTTATACTAACTCTCACCAGTTGAGCTATCTCCCAAAAAGATCTAGTTGTTTATATTGGCATCTTGCTAGTTCTTTAATGGCCTTCACAACCTCTTGAGAACAGGTCTTCAACTACTTCTACCATTTGACGCAGTGTTCTCATTGGCCTTATTATTTTTCAAGTCTAATATCACAACCCATCCCATTGGGGCTCATGCCATGACTACCACAAGCTGACCTCTAGTTGGCTACGAGTTGGCGACAAGCATCGATTAGGCATATCACTTACATGGGAGGTCTTAGACAATATGTACCTGTACACACACACACACACATCTCCAACCTAATATAATGTTGAATTGTACAAACAATTGATTAACCATGCATGCACACATCTAAAATACGACCATCATAGTTTGACAAAAATAACTTGTAGAAAAAGGGACAAATATAATCACACCACAAAGAATACAAAAACAATGCCAACATGAAAGTATAGAAGGGGATTGGTGTCAATGCAATTGAAAGAACACACCTCATTATGTCCATCTCACTAAGCTCTGCCTGGTTCTGATCCCTGTAGGACTCCGTAAAAAGGTCGATCATCTACATATTACATGACATATGTGGGAAAAGATTGTGTAGGGGTGATTATAACAATGCCCAGTAGGACACCGTGAAATCACTAAGTATACAATATCAATAATAATATCCATCTCCTCACAGATATATGTCTACAAAACATATAGAAAAAATACCTATATATACTTAAAATAAACACACCGTCTCAAGGTAAAGACACAACCATAATGCCGCCCTAGGATTCCTACTTGAAGTTTCCACACTTCTCTCATCCATGAGAACTAACTCTATGAGTCACACAACACTGATGGTGTCTGTCTGATATGTCATGCTCATCGGGTTTCACTATGGAGTAACCCAAGTCTGAAGAGAACAATACAAGAATGATAATCAAACCCAAGGACATGGGGTATACCAGCAACTCAATCTGGAATAACCCACTAAGTGGAGGATCGACACCCGTGTAGTATTGGTCACGATGATACCAAGAACTCCACCAAGGGTAGATGATGAGAGAGGATCTCACTTTGGGCCTAAAAAAGTATTCCAACAACTCTATCCATGTTTGAAGACCCTCTGAAGGGGTCCTAGGTATAGGAAATGATTCCATACTCACCCTAACAAAACTCATCCAACCTAAAGTTGTAAAGGTCTCTAAACCATATTTGAAGAAGTACACAGTGTGTACTGTTAGTACACAACATGTCCCTTCAACATCATATCCTACTCGTGTATCACATTCCATGCCCGTGTCCATGTCAGAGTACACGGTGTGTCTGAGTCCATGTACTCCTAATTGTGTCAAAGTACATGAATCTACTCATGTACAACTGACCTAGCCATGTTTGTATCTGAGTACACAACGTGTCTGAGACCATGTACCCTCTATGGTACACACCGAGATGATAGGTCATGTCTCATGCCATGTGACATGGGTCACACACCGAGTGATATTTATCTTCTTGCAGAAACCCTAGTGCAACATTAGGGGTCCTACATGGCATGTACTCCCATATTACACTTAGTGTATATTAGGATTTTGAAGAACCTGAAGAGCCATTTCATGTGACTTCGCCTGCTCCTACGACCTCCAATATGGCTATGAATCACATTCGAATACACAGATATGGCCAGGTCGAGCCTTTCTGTCATCGTTAACTATAATTCGACCACCAAAACGCATGAGAAATCTCACCGTCGCATCTCCCAGCATCAACACGTCAAAACCCACATGAAGAACTCTAATCTGGTGCCAATATGTCACTGTACCTTGATCTCATTATCAATCCAAACCTGAATCTATGATATCAATCTATTGCGATAAAAAATAGGTGCACAATGATTGATTAACTAGTATTTTTTGAACAACGTGCCAATGGAAATTGCCCACAATGAACAAATAATGGTGGGAGAAATCCCAGAAAAACCAAAGAGGAATGAACCTTATCCATGCTTGGTTGGCCTCAATCCATTTCCCTTAGAATGGAAAATGGAGATCCAAACTAAATAAACAATTATCTCAATAATCCCCACATATAATCCCGCACCTACAATACGACCCATCTGTGAATCAATTCATTGGTTGATTGATACACATTCATTGTAGAATAAATAAACAGGGAAAAATGAAAATATAAAAAATGTCCTACCTTGATTTGGATCAAATGATGGAGAAGATAGGTTTCATGATATTGTCGTTGGAGATATACTCGAGTTCTGTCACACAATGATCAATGATCCATGATCCAATCATCATTATCCAATAGAAGCTACTCCAATTCTCTCTCTCAAATCTCCATGGTTATACGACTAACTTTGATATTTTCTCATAATAGAATATTTATAGACAATCATCAGATCATGGTAATTAAATAAATAAATAAATTTATTAAATAAATTTATCTAAACTTCTTCCCATGAGCACACCTAACCCAAACATTTAATTCACTCTAAGGTTATGTCAGGCGTAGGGTAAAACTCATGATATGAACTCAACAATGGCATCGAATTTTCGATTCGAGCCTCTATTTATAGGTTATTCATCTTTTTCTAGAAAACTGCACATGTGTGATATTTAATATAATTAAAAAATTAATTCTGAGAAGAGAAATCCTCAAAATATCATGTTGAATCAGTGCCTATATATGAAAATAATATATTTAATATTAAAAATCAAAACATGAAAAAAATCTAAGTCATTAAAATCTTCCCACCTTGGGGTATGATGTCTCAGAAATCTAAAACAAAATTCTACATAATGAGATCTGAGATCTGAGTACATATCTAGGTCTCTAGCTCCTTGATGATCTCCTAAAGATTCCCGTACCGCCATTGGACACATAATATGTGTATCGATCTCCCATGAATGATCCTCTCCTTCCGATCCTTTATCTCTATCAGGTACTTGAGAAAGGTTTCTTCATCCTCGATGTCCATCTCTCCCCATTCGATAAGATACAATGGGTCGTGCATGTACATCCTCAATTGCATCATGTGGAAGATGTCATATACCTAGTTTAACTGTGGTTGTAGAGTTAAGTAGTACTCCAACTCTCCACCTCTACATATTATCTATAAAGGTCTAATGAATCTCATAGATGGATTGCATCCCCAGCCAAATCTCCACAATTCACACCATGGTGAGACCCTCAAGAACACATGGTCTCCCTCCTCGAACATAAGGGCCCCTATCATTAGTCCACATAAGAATCATGACATATATGTGCAGTACTCATCCACTACTAGATGATCTGCACCTTCTCTATAGTGGCTCACACTAAATATAGACACACATGTACCGACTCTTTTGGGTCGATCCAGCATAGTGGTGACTTCTAGGGTTTCTTATACAAGGCCTCAAATGGTACCATTACTAATAGTTTAATGGTATCTGTTGTTGTACAAAAACTCCAATAATGTAAGTTGGTCCTCCTAAATACTACCAAAGTCTAACATGTATTCCCGCAACATTTCCTCTAAGACCTGAATGGTCTGCTAATTCTAGCTATCAGTTTGGGGGTGAAATGGTCTCCTCAAACACAATGGAGTCCCAAAATCCTCTTACAATCCCTTCCATAACTGAGATGTGAATAGGTAATTATAGTCAAAAAATGATCATTGAGGGAACTCTATGGAGTCAGATTATCTCCTCCTACACATACATGCGTCCCAAGCTCTCTACTGAACTCTGCTCTCAAATAGATAGGATGTGGGTTGACTTAGTGAGTCATTCTATGATCACCTAGATAATATAGTGTCCCCTAGATGTACATGGTAAAACCATCATTAATTCCATGAATATCTTATCCAACTTCCACTCTATCACCTCAAGGTGTTGAGACAAACCCGCTGGAACCTAGTGCTTAGCCTTCACTTCATGACAAGTATGGCATCATGAGACAAACTTTTCATCTCCCTTCTTCATCACTGGCCACCAAAAATGATGTCTAAGGTCTTGATACATCTTCATCACAGCTTGATTTACCACTAAGGGATATGTATGAAACTGTCCTAGGATATCCTCCCATAATTCCACTGGTATAATTGTCCATCCTTTGAAAAGAACTACATGCTCTCTACCTTTAGAATATCCATCAGGAGAATGTCCAATGAATATCTGAATACATAGGGTCTCATAGTTAGTATCCCCAAGCTAGGCCTCCCTAAATTTCTATCAAAGAATTTGGGTAGAAACCATTGACTGGATGTAAGCTCCTCTATACCCATCCACAGAGGATAACTGCAATGAGGCCAATTGCTCCAATGCCTCACTTAACAACTACGAACATGATCTCCCACTGAGAGCATCTACTACCACGTTCCCCTTCCCATGAGTATAGAAAAGATAGAATTCATAATCCCAATTGAATTATATCCAAAACCTATATATCAATTTAATATCCTTATAATAGAATATATACTTGATACTCTTATGGTTAAAATAGATAATAAATCACTCACCCATCAGGTAGTGTTGCCACATCTTCAGTGTGAAGACTACCAATGATAACTCAAGATCGTGGGTCATGTAGGTCTGCTCATGTGGTCTCAAATTATGTGAAACATATGAAATCACCACATTACTCTACATCACAACACCATCAAGTTCAATCCCTGATGCATCTCATAACACTATATACTTGAAGCCCTCCTTTGAAAATCTCAATATGGGAGTGCTTGTCAATCTATGTCACAACTATTGGAAATCCTATTAGAACTGAAATGTCCACACAAAAGGCTCCCTCTTTTTAATTCAAATATTTCAAGGGATCTGATATCCTAGATAAATCAGGAATGAACCCTCGGTAGTATCCTTCCAACATAAGGAATCTTCACACCTCCATCACACTTTTTGGTGACTCCCAAGATAACACCGTCTTGAACTTTGTTGAGTCCACTGCCACACCATCCACTGAGATAAAATGTCCCTAAATGTGGACCTCATGAATCCATAACTACAACGTCGAGAGATACCCATAAAGCTGGTGGTCTCAAAGTACATCTAGAACTATCCCTAAGTGTCTCATGTGTTCCTCCTCAGATGCTGAGTACACTATGAAATTGTTGATGAAGACTATCATGAACTAGTATAAGAAAGAATAAAATATCTGGTTCATTAGTATCATGAACACTATTGGGGACATCATCATTAAAAATGTAATCATCAATTACTTATAATGACTAGAGAAGCATAAAAAAAGAAATCTTCGATATATCCTCATCCCATACTCACAACTGATGATAGATTGACCTGAGGTCAATCTTTGAGAAACATTGTGCCCCACTCAATACATTAAAGAGGTCATCAATCCTAAATAGTGGAAACTTATTCTTTATGGTCACCTAGTTTAGGCGAATGTAATCCACAAATAACCTAAAGATCCATTACACCTTCTTGGTGAACAATATTGGGGCTACCTAGGATGAAACACTCGTTCTGATAATGTACTTCCTCTGTAAATCCTCTAATTTCACCCTCAACTCATGAAGTTCTATAGAATCCATCTGATATGATGGAATAGATACCAGGGGAACCCCGAGGTGTAGATCAATGAACATGTATAACTCTCAACATGGAGGTAATATTGAATCATCCTCAAGGAAGACATACCTGTACTTCACTACCACTTCAGGAAACTAATGGCTCATAACATCTTTTGCACCAAGGATCATGCTAGCCAAATGATGAGTAATCCAGTGCACCCTCATATGTATGAGTCCATAAGTCTATTTATGGGTTTCATTTTGACCCAAAAAATAGAACCTAGTCCCATCATTATGTATTCACTACATCCTCTTCCTAAAATAGTATATCTAGGAAAGAACTACAAATAACCAGTCCATACCTAAGATGACGTATTAAGGCCTAATCACCACTACATTGAGATCACAAATGAAACTCTCAACTACAAGATTTAGCTCACAGTACCGGAACAAGTGTGTGGTCATTGAGTCACCTCTAGTTAGAATCTCCAAGCACAAAGGTCAAGTCAAAGGATCAACTAAAATCTCTAAATCTTAAACCAGATAAGTCGAAATAAATGACTGACTCACACTTGTGTCTGTAAATATTGTAGCTAAAGTATAAAATAAACTAATCATACCTTGTATAATATATGGATCCTTTTGATCATAATCCTTAATCCCTTGCAGCTTCCCTTGCTATTGACCACCAGCTCATTGAGCTCAGAGGAGACCACCTGGGGGTGGTGGTGGTAACAGGTTATAACGTCTTTCAACTCTATATAATCTCCCATATCTTCTACCATGTCCACCACCTTAAAGACATGCTTGATCCTAATACTTACTTTTCCTGGGTGGACCATCTACTATATTTCTATCAGCCATTTGGCAGGTCATAAAATGTAGTGGAAGATGTCCCCTACCATCACAAGAGTAGAATCATATCTTCTTATGAAGATTAGATCCATCATGTGAGCCCTAAAAAACATACCCTCTGTCTTTAGATCTCATCCTAAAACATATTTCACATCCTATTCCATGTGTCTAACATCAGCTTCCAGCTTCCAAAGTCTTGGCTACTATGCACCCTCTACCGATAAAAACTATTCATGTCTGCTCAACTAGGAAACTCGTGAACACCAAATCATGCTCAAACAACTCAACATAGGTAATAAAATATAGAGGTATCACACTGAATCCAGTAGATATGCATAGTCCTCTATAGAAATTATGATCCTAAAAGAATTGATCATAAACCATATCCATCATGTACTGAGAGAGGTTGGTGAACCTTGATGAATACTCAACCATGGTTATACTACCCTGCTAAAGCTATAGTATCTCCCGAATGCGCACAACCATAAACACAGCTAGAAAGAACTCCTATTTGAAAATTTTCTCAAAATATGACCATGATGGAGTGTCCTCCTCATTTATCTAGGTCACTAAGACCCAACATCATCCTGAAAAGTCATAGAGAAGGATCGCTACCAGAACCACCATCTGATCTACCGCTGTCCGGAAAAGGTGGAAAACATAAGTCATTGCCTCACACCAGTCCATATCTACCCATTGGTCAGGATCCCCTTATCACTTGATGGATCACATTCACTGAAACTCTTGAATCTCTCTCATCCTACACACCTTATCTACTGGTACTTCCAGTATCATCTGATGCTAGACAGGTGAGGGTATAACTAGTGCACCACCTTTAGGTAATATCTCCTGAACAAGTCCCTATATCAATGAATCATCACTAAGGGGATCAAACTTATGATCATGATGGTGAATCCTATATGGAAAATGATGTAGAGGAATCCTAAAATATACAAGATGTACCACGACCAATGAGTATATCTAGAGAGATGACCCAAGAAGGACATGTAAACCACAACCCATTCCTATATGATGCATTTACCAATATTTTTTCAAAATAACTAGTGTCTACATGTACTGAGTAAAAAAGTAGGATAATAGATTCATGATGTATGGATATGTTGACCACTGCACTAACATTGGAGTCCTTGGCCTAAAAGTTGAAACTTAAACACTTAACCCTATTTTCCTAAGCCAATCTCATAGACTCTATCCCTAAGGCAGAAATTAATGCTTCGATACCACTATTTTATGACCCGTCCCAATGGGTCATGTGCCAAAACGACCCCAAATATGACTCCAATAGTACTAGGGATGTCGACTAGCATTGAGTAGGTGTATCACTCACATGGGAGGTTTCATCCTAATGTATCTACACACACACACACACACACACACACTATAACGACCCAAAATTTCATTAATGGAAATCCATCTTGATCCAATTAAATGTCACTTTATGTAAAATGTTTATATAAGACGTCAAATTATTTGGTTTAATGTTAAGAATTGTGATTGTTGCTAATATAGCCGTTGAACAGTGATCACATGATTAGTATAAATATAGGGCTTTAACAAATCAAATTTACTTAGACAAAGGAAACGATGACCTCATCTAGTAGACGTGCCCCATATAAAGCCCATTTGATAGATCTTGGAAAGGAGGTGACATCATTGGGATTATCTCTTGACCAAGCTCAAGTTTAGCATGAACATGTTAAGCTTGAGCGGAACCGCCTATGGGAGAAGTGGAAGTTGATAGAGATTACCACCCGATCGATGTTATCCGAGCCACCCCAAGAGTCTGTCACCATCGCAAACCTCACCCTTCAGTCTTATACGAGTGTTTTAAGGGGTTATTTAACACAACCCTAGTACTATGGTGATGTACATTATTTTTGTATATAATAATGAATATACTTTCATTTTATTATTATTACCTTGTAAATAATTTTTAAAGCACAAATAGTATTTTTAGTTAATGTTCAAATAAAAAATATATTTTGTCAAATTAATGGATTGTTGAATTAAATAAAATTTAAATAAAATATTATTATTATTATTAAATTAATTTTTATTAAATATAAATGATCGTATAATTTTATGAATGCAATTGTAATTTTTATTATGGTTTGAAAGCCTTTTTTGTCAAACCCCATGAATTTTAAATAAATGTCGGTTTTTTATTTTAAAAATTTAAAATTAACATATTTATAAAATTATTTAGATAAAATGAATATTATTTCTAGTATCAGTATGTCGAAATTATCCAATGGTGATTTTTTCATAATTTTCTGAGACAGTCAATTTTTTGGGTAAAAATTAAATACCGTTTAAATATATAATGTGTTTTATGGAATTATAATGACCCAATAGTGATGTAATAAAATATTATAAAATTTATTTTCGGCCAATATATGTTTTACCATTAAAATAATGTGATTTTGGGTTTTTTTGATTTATTTTACAAAGCTTTATTGGACCCTTGAATACTTATTAAACATTCTTTCATTTTAAATTGCTTTCCTTAGGAGTGTGACTCACCTCCACATAAGCAACCAAATTATTTTAAGAAGTTCAGAATTTTTCCTTATAAAACATTATTTTTTACTCCCCTTTGTCAAAAACCATGGGAAAAACCCATGGGCTGGTATGTGGTTTTGATTAGTTTAATGTGAGGTGTCCCAAACCTAAATAATAAACCATTCCCTCTTATTTCTTATATAAACTCACCCAAGATCCCACTTAATCCCCACTCAAAGCCTTTGGAGTTCATCCAACCTCTTCCCTCCTCTCTCTAAAATCCTCCCCAGGCACCCTAATCTCCCAAGAATCCTCTCTCAAGCTTCTCTCAAGCCTTTGGAATCACACCTCCAAGTAAGGGTTTTTCTTCCTTTCTCATTTTGTCCAATATTCTTTAAATTGTTATACCCTTTTAATTTCAATTATAAATGTTAAGGTATGCTTTATAACCTCCCCCATAAATCCCTATTTATGTTTTAATTAGGGTAGACCCCTTTTTATCTCATTAAATTCCTTCCATGTACACCCATTACTATGCCAAAATTCCGAAAGGAATTTCTCTCTCCTCATTTACATTCAATCAATTTTTTTGTATCATGAATCTAAATTCCATTACATTTTATGGGACATGTATCTATATTACCCCTTACTGTCCATGTCATATAAATATGAAAAAACACCCCTTTTTCTCTCATCAACCATTTTTATGAGTTCTTATGTCATGTCGTTATGCTGTCGAAATTGCACTGCGCTTTTCCAAGCCAAAGTCATTGTATAGTGAATACCACGCCCATTTCACTATCAAAGGTATTAAACCTTATGCACATTTACTTATTTTTTAAATAGTTTCATGTATGTATTCCACATTCGTTTATCGTGGAATAAATGATTATGTTTAATGATTCAATGTTTTATGATCCATGTGGCGTACTTATGCATGAAATAAGATGTTTATGAAGGGTGTGCCCTAGTAGTGCTCCAATGCATTGGGTAATGTATAGTATCATGATATATCATGTAAAATGAGTGTTTACTCATGCTAATTCATGTGAAATGATGGTTTACTTGTGATTCATGTGCAATGAGGGTTTACTCATGCTCCATGTGCAATAAGCCTTGGGTCATACTAATTCCATGTTAAGTGTTGATGCCACATTTCCATGTTTTGATTATCATGCTTTATCATGAATTTATTCTTATGGTTATATTTTTCTCTATTGATATGCCTATTTTCTAATATATATTGTACTCATCATGTTATTCCATGATTAATCTCTTACTGAGCTTTATACCTCACACTTTTTTATGCATGTCCTCAGGTTATCCCATGCAATGCTAAGTACGAGGGAATGTAGTGGTCATGTAAAGGAAGTTTTCAATAAAGATGTTGTTTATAATGTTTTAAGTTGTAATGTAATGATCCTAATCCCCAAATACACTATACCTTTCGATCTTCTATGTTGTATCAAATGAATTTTATGTAATAAATTATGTTTAATTGTGTAATAAAAGACCAGGGTTTTCATAATTGGTATCAGAGGATAGGTTTAGTTATTTTTGGGGTTAGGATTAGAAAACCCTAATATATCCTTAGAGACAAGACTATGTATAATAAAAAAATCAATAAGTTTTGGTGAGTATTGAGTAAGTGGTTTATCACGAAAATATATCCCTGTCGGGATACGAGTAGGTAGAGGCGGCTCTCGCACATATGTATCCTAGGGTTAAAACCTGAAAACACCTCTTTGAGATAGACTTGAATGGGAACTAGTGCACAACAATGGGCTTTGCTGCACACTTGGTTATGACACTCACACAGTATATGCTTTGGTAAATTCACAATCATAGTATGAACCATTATCAAGGGACAAAGAAATGCCCTAAGAATATATGTTAGAAAATAGATCATGGATAACATATATTGAATCCAATAGATTCATATGTTAAGGAAATAAAAGCTATTTATAAGTCATAAGTTTTTTCTCTGTATTACCCTTTATGTGTTACCCTAAATTTCCTTTTATTCCAGCCAATGGCAGGTAATAGGGGGACTCGGGCTAACAACCGATGTGAAGATCAACGTGATGACTGTACTAATGAGATGCCCAATCCAATAAGAGTGGGAATTGTGATCTTTGTCATGCTTCTATCTCAGATAACTCAAGATTTGAATAGAAACATGGGTCAATAGGAACGTTCAAACCCCCCAAGAAAGAACAAGTCGCTATCGAGAGCTTCATGAGACAAAGGCCTCCAAATTTTAATGGATCATATGATCCCTTAATTGCTGAACAATGGATCAACTCCATTGAAAAGATCTTCCTCATCCTTCAACATTCCGAACAAGAGAAGGTTCTCCTGGCTGATTATTCTATAAAGGGTGAAGCTGATCAATGGTGGACGTTGATAAAAAATACGAAGCCTGAGGAGGAGATCGAGGTGTTGGAATGTAAGAATTTCTAGAAGATGTTTTTTGATAAATATTTTCTGTGCACCCTTCAGCTTAAGATGGAAACAGACTTCCTTTCCCTCAAGAAAGAAGTCAATGAATCTATCGGAGCATACGAGGCATACTTCAAAAGGCTTGCACGATACGCCTCCAGCTTTGCTGTTACCCCCGAATGCAAGGTTAACCGCTTCTTTGGTGGGTTGAAACCTAGCCTGCGGAAAGCGCTGACGATCCATGACTTCAACAGCTATGAGAAAATTGTCCGATGTGCCCTCAAGGTCAAAATGGAGATCAAAGAATCTTAGGGGTATCATGGGGATAAGAAGCGAATGTTGGGCTTCAATGGTGGTGGTCCGATGGATAAATCTAAGGGTGCTAAGAAGATCCAGCACCCTACTTTCTAAATGTGCGGAATGAAGCACCCCCGAGATGTCCTGAAGGGGATGAGGAAATGATTTAGGTGTGGAAGAGAAGGGAACTTGGCTATTAACTGTCGGAAAGAAAGTCCCGCGGCTGCGATAGAGGAGAGGAACAGTCCGTTCAAACCTCAACATGTGGTTCATTGTTACAACTGCAAAGAACTAGAGTATCTTGCAAATCAGTGCCCTAAGACAAGGGTTTTTGAAGGAAACCAACAACCTCCAAGGCAGTAAGGGTGAGATTTTTCCATCACTACTACCGAAGTGAACCCCAAAAATGAAGTGGTGATTGGTACGCTAGTTATTCATTCAAGAATAGTGAACATAATTTTTGATTCAGGTTCTACACATTCTTTTATATCCCGAAAGTTTAGTAGAACAATCCCAGCACCACTACAAATCATGATATTAAAGATGTCAGTGAGTACAGAAAATGGGGAAATAATTTAATCCCATGAATATAACTCCTCCCCTATCATAATATTTGGATTAAACTTCCTAGAGAACCTCTTCATACCCCCTCTGGTGGAATTTGATGTGATTCTTGGTATGGATTGTATTTCCTTATATAGAGCCAACATAAATTGTTGGGAGAGGGAAATCACTCTCCATGTAGATAATAAACCCTCAATTCTATACAAGTGTAAAGAGGAAGATGAATCTTCTTTAGCTCCATCTTCTCAATATTAATTCCCTATGAGCATGCGTATCTGGCTCAGATGATTGAGTCCTAGGAATCAACCATCCTTGAAGACATTCCTATTGTGAGGGAATTCATTGAAGTGTTTCCTAAGGAATTTCATAGTCTTCCTCCTAGATGAGATGGCGAATTATCAATTAATCTTATACATGAGGTGTTTCCAATATCCAAGACTCCATATAGAATGGCTGTTGTGGAGTTTGAGGAGATGAAGACACAAATACAAGAGAATCTGGATAAAGGGTTTATACGCCCATGTGCTTCACCATGGGGTGCACCAGTCCTCTTCATCCAGAAGAAGGATGGGTCAATGCGCCTTTGCATCGATTATCGTGAGATCAAAATAATCATGATAAAGAACAAGTATCCTCTCCCACTAATTGATGACTTGTTTGATCAACTGTGTGGAGCACAGTACTTCTCTAAGGTGGATTTGAAGTCAGGATATTATCAAGTAAGGGTGAAGAAGGAAAATATCCCTAAGATTGCTTTTGGGACAAGATACGGGGACTATGAATTCATGGTAATTCCTTTAATACTCACTAATACTCTAGAAATATTCATGGACATGATGAATAGAGACTTTAGAGATTACCTCGAAAAATTTGTGGTAGTCTTTATAGATGATATTCTGATATACTCCAAAACCATGGAGGATCATGAGGAGAATATAAGAACTGTACTAGAGACCTTGTGGAAGGAGAATCTCTATGAAAATTAAAAAACGTGTGAGTTCTGGTTGAAGGAGAGGTCTCATTATTGGGCCATATCATCATAATCAATGGGATATCTCTGGATCCCTCCAAAACAGATGGAATTGAGGGATGGATGAGGCCAAAATCAGTAATGAATATCCATAGCTTCTTGGGGTTAGCTAGATATTATCGACGATTTGTGATAAATTTCTCATGATTGTACAACCCTCTTACCAAGATAACTCAGTAGGGAGTAAAATTTTCTTGGAGTGATGAATACGAATAAAGCTTCAAGGATTTAAAAAAGAGTCTTATCACTATGCCTGTGTCAATTTACCCACAAGTGGAGAACTTTTTGTGGTATTCAGTGATGCTTCGAAGAAGGGTCTGCGATTTGTGTTGATGAAAAATGAAAAAGTCATTGCCAATGCTTCAAGGTAATTGAAATTTCATGAATAGAACTATCCAACACATGACCTCAAGTTGTCTGTAGTGACTTTCTCTTTGAAAATTTGGGGGCATTATCTCTTTGGGGAGAAGAATTAAATATATACAGACCACAAAATCCTCACGTATATATTCACATAGAAAGAGTTGAACATGCTCCAACGGAGATGGTTAGAGCTGATCAAAGACTATGACTGCTCAATCCATTACCACCCTAGGAAAGTGAACAAGGAGGAAGATTCCCTTAGTAGAAAGGACCCAACAATTCTATCATTTATGAGAATTTAAAAGGATCCAATCTTCTTAGATTTGATGAAGATAGACATGGGAATCGTAATGAAGGGAACATCATCAATCCTTTCACAAATGACTGCTCAACTGCCACTTTTTGAAAAGTTAAAGGATGCTCAAAAGGATGATGTGGGAATTTAGGAAAAAGTGGAAGCTATCGGAAAAGGGAAATCCTCAGAGTTTAATGTTAATGAAGAAGCAATTGAGAGATTTGGGAAAAGACTATATGTTCCATCAAGTTAGGAGCTGAAGAAGGAACTTTTGGATGATGGACATAGTTCAAATTTCTCTATTCACCTAGGAAACACAAATATGTTTTGAGATCTATGAGAGAATTATTGGTGGGATAATATGAATAAGGAGATCGCTGAATATACCTCAAAGTGCCAGGTGTGTTAGAATGTGAAGGAAGAGAGGCAGAAGTCTAAGGGGATGATGCAACCATTTCCCATACCAGAATGGAAATGGGAGAACATCACCATGGACTTTGTCACTGGACTTACAAAGACATAAAAAAGAAAATAATGAAATCTGGGTTGTTGTGGATCATATTACAAAGGCTTCACACATCATTGATATTTGAGAGGATTTATCATTGGATCAACTAGTATGGATATATATCAGGTAAGTGGTAAGGATACATGCAGTACCACTATCTATTGTGTCCGATCAAGATCCAAGATTCACCTCTACATTTTGGAAGAGTCTTCAACATGCTCTGAATACTGAACTGAACTTCAGTACGACCTATCATTCTCAAACCGATGGCCAATCTAAGTGGACTATCCAAACACTTGAGGAAAGTTTGAGATCATGCTCAATGGACATTAAAGGAAAATGGGATCAACATCTTCCTCTAGTTGAGTTCTCTTATAATAACAGTTTCCACTCGAGCATCCAAATGACACCATATAAATCCCTTTATGGGAAAAGGTGCAAAACACCAGTGTGTTGGGATCAGGTCAGTGAGCATAAGCTGCTTGGACCCGAAATGGTCGAAGAAATTGTGGAGAAGGTGAAAACCATTCAGCAGCATATCAAGGCAACTCGGAGTCGATAGACGAGTTATAGAGATAACCGTTGATGAGAACTTGAGTTTAAAGTTGGAGACATGGTATTTATATGCATCTCTCCATGGAAGAAGGTTACGAGGTTTGGAAAGAAAGGGAAGTTAAGTCCAAGGTACATCGACCCCTTAGATATTCTTAATCGTGTTGGGGCTGTGGACCATAGACTAGCACTTCCACCTACCATGACCAATGTACATTATGTCATTCATGTTTCCCTCTTAAGTAAGTACATACCAGACCCTTCACAAGTACTCTCTTCAAAGGTGGTACAGTTAGAGGATAATCTTTCTTATGAGGATAAACCAGTGAAGATCTTAGATCATAGAGAAAAATTTCTACAGAATAAGATAATTCCCCTCGTCAAGGTGTTATGGAGAAACCAAAAGTTTAAAGAAACAAAGTGGGAATCATAGGAAATGATGAAGCAGAGTTACCCAAATCTGTTTTAGTGTGGGAAAAGGAAATTTTGAGGGAGAAATTTTTCAAGGGGGGAAGATTGTAACGAACCAAAATTTCATTAATGGAAATCCCTCTTGATCTAATTAAATGTCACTTTATATAAAATGTTTATATAAAATGTCAACTTCTTTGGTTTTATGTTATGAATTGTGACTGTTGAAAATATATCCGCTGAACAGTGATCACGTGATTAGTATAAATATGGGGCTTTAACAATTCCAATTTACTCAGAAAAAGGAAGCGATGACCTCATCCAGTAGACATGCCCCATAAAAAGCCCATTTGTTAGAGATTAGAAAAGAGGTGGCATAATTGGGATTCACTCTTGACCAAGATCAAGCCGAGCTTGAACACGTTAAGCTTGAGCAGAACTGCCTATGGGAGAAGTGTAAGTTGATAGAGATTACCACCCGGGCGATGTCATCTGAGCCACCCCAAGAGTCTGTCACCATCACACACCTCACCCTTCAGTCTTATGTGGGTGTTTTAAGGGGTTATATAACAAGACCCTAGTAATATGGTTATGTACATTATTTTTTTATAAAATCATTAATATACTTTCATTTTATTATTTTTACCTTGTAAATAGTTTTTAAAGCACAAATAGTATTTTTAGTTAATGTTCAATTAAGAAATCTATTTTGATGAATTAATAGATTTTTGATTTAAATAATATTTTAATAAATTATTATTATTATTATTAAATTAATTTTCATTAAATATAAATTATTGTATAATTTGATGAATGTAATTGTAATTTTTATTAAGGTTTGAAAGCCATTTTTTGTCAAAACCCATGAATTTTTGTTAAATGTCAGTTTTTATTTTAAAGAGTGAAAATTAAAATATTTTGAAAATTATTTAGATAAAATTAATATTATTTCCTAAATCAATATGTAGAAATTATCCAATGGTGATTTTTTCATAATTTTCTGAGAGTCAAATTTTTGGGTAAAAATTAAATACCGTTTAAATATATAATGTGTTTTATGACATCATAATGACCCAATAGTGATGTAATAAAATAATATAAAATTTATTTTCTGACAATATATATTTTACCATTAAAATAATCTTTTTTGGGGTATGTTTGATTTATTTTACAAAGCTTTAGTGGACCCTTCAAGACTTATTAAACATTTTGTCTTTTTAAATTTCTTTCCTTGGGAGTGTGACTCACCTCCACATAAGCAACCCCATTATTTTAAGAATTTCGGACTTTAGACATATAAAATATTGTTTTCCACTCCCCTTTTTAAAAAAACATGGGAAAAAACCATGGGATGGTTTGTGGTTTTGATTAGTTTAATGTGAGGTGTCCCAAACCAAAATAATAAACAATTCCCTCCTCTTTCCTATATAAACCCACCCAATCTCCCACTTCCTCCTTACTAAAAGCCTTCGGAGTTAGTCCAACCTCTACCCTCCTCTATCTATAATCCTCCCAAGGTTCCCCAAGCTCACAATAAGCCTCTCTCAAGCCTCTCTCAAGCCTTTGGAATCACACTTACAAGTAAGGGTTTTTCTTCCTTTCTCATTTTTGTCCAATATTCTTTAAATTGCTATGCCCTTACAATTTCAATTATAAATTTTGGTGTATGGTTTTGAACCTACCCCATATTGCCCTTTTTATGTTTAGATGATGGGATACCCCTTTCTATCTCATTAAATTCCTCCCATGTACACCCGTTAATATGCCGAAATTCCGAAAAGAATTTCTCTCTCCTCATTTACATTCAAGAAATTATTTTGTATCATGAATTTAAATTCTATTACATTTTTTGGGAGATGTATCTATATGACCCCCTTACTGTCCATGTCATGTAAATATGATGAGACACCCCTTTCTCTCTCGTCAACCATTTTTATGAGTTCTTTTGTCACACCATTATGCTGCCAAAGTTGCACCATGCTTTTCCAAGGAAAAGTCATTGTCTAGTGAATACCATTCCCATTTCTCTATCAAGGGTATTCGAATTTATGAACATTTAATTATTGTTTAAAGAGTTTTATGTATGTATTAAACATTCGTTTATTGTGGAATAAATGATTATGTTGAATGATTCAATGTTTTATGATCTATGTGGCACACTTATGCATGAAATGAAATGTTTAAGAAGGGTTCACCCTGATAGCGCTCTAATGCATTGGGTAAAATATAATATCATGATACGTCATGTGCAATGGGTATTTACTCATGCTAATTCAAGTGAAATTAGGGTCTAATCATGATTCATGTGAAATGAGTGTTTACTCATGCTCCATGTGCAATGAGCCTTGGCTCATGCTATTTCCATGTTAAGTGTTGATGCCACATTTCCATGTTATGATTATCATGCTTTATCAGGACTTTATGTTTATACTTATCTTGTGCTCTATTAATATGCCTATTTTCTAACATCTATTGTTCTCCTCATGTTATTCCATGATTAATCCCTTTCTGGGCTTTATAGATCACCCTTTTTTGTGCATGCCCTCAGGTTATCCCATGCAATGCTAAGTACAAGGGAATGTAGTGGTCATGTAATGTAAGTTTTCAATAAAGATGTTGTTTTTCATGTTTTAAGTTATTATGTAATGATCCTAAGCCCCAAATACACTAGACCTCTCTATCTTCTATGTTTTATCAAATAATTTTTATGTAATAAATTATTTTTAATTGAGTAATAAAAGATTAAGATTGTCATACACACACACATATCCAAACCCACACAACGTCAAAATGTAAAAAATACTAATAAACCATGCATGAAAACATCTAAAATAGCACCATAAAAGTACTCCAAAAAGAATACAAAAAAGGGTCCAAATACAATCCCACCACAAATTATATGAAAAGAAGTCCAACCTGAAAGTATATAAGGGGCTTCTGTCAATGAAACTGTAGGAACACACCTGGGTCTGTTTAGATTTCTAATCTTCTTCTAATAATTGTACCTCTATGACTCCATCAAAAGGTAGACCATCTATATAATACACGACATGTATGGGAAAATACCATGCATGGGTGAGTATAACAATACCCAATAGGAAACCTCAAAGTCGCTAAGAATATAACATCAATAAAAATAGTCAGATCATCACATATATATTTTTAAGGAACATATATAAATAATATCCATATACTCAACATAGACACACAGTCTTAAGGTAATGTCAAAACCATAATTCCATCCTAGTATTCTTACATGAAGGTTCCTCATATCTCTCATCAAGGAGAAATCAATCCATGAGTCACAAAAAACTGATTCTTCTATTCGAGATGTCATGGTCATCATGTATTTCCATAATAATTATACAATGGAAGATTGAAAGGAATGATATAAATATTTGGATCACACCCAAGTCGATGATGTATACTAACAACTCAATCTGGAATAAACTGCTATGTGGAGGATCAACACCCATATATTGTTGGTCATGATGATACTAAGAGAGCCATCTACAGAAAATGATGATAGTGGATCTCACTCTAGGCCTACAGAAGGATTCTAATAGATATATCCAATGCTGAAGTACCTCTAAGGGGATTATAATCCTAAGTGTAGGATACGATTAAATAATAATCCTTAAGGAATGGATCTAAGGGAAACACCCAAACTAAACCTATCCAAGATAAAGATGACGAGGGGTCTAAACCACGTTTGAATAAGTACATGATGTGTACTCTTAGTAAACTGTATGTCCCTTTGGAATTTGGTCCTACCCATATATCCCGACCAGTTCCCATGTCTGTGTTTGAGTACATGACATTTCTAATCTCATGTACTCCTGATCGTGTGAAAGTATATGGATCTTCCCTTGTACACCTTCCATGTGAGTATCTTTGTCAGAGTACATGGTGTGTCAGAGCTTGTGTAATCCTAGATATGCCCAAGTAACCTTCATGTTACACACTCATATTCCTAGTCATTTCACAAAAATTGTGATCAGGGTCACGCCCTATGTGATATTTATCTTGTCATGAAAACCCTAGCATTGCACCAAGGGGCCACATGATGTGTTCTCCTAGATTAGACGTCGTGTATATCAGGATTTTGCAGAACCCACAATTTTCATTCATGATTAATTGCCTACTTCTATGGTATCAATTATAGACATAAATCACAACAGAATACATGGATATAGTCTGGAAAAGACTTTATGTCACTATTCATTGTAATAAATCCACTAAAACACATGGAAAATACCTCTGGCACATATACTGGTAGCCGCACTTTAAAACCCAAATGAAGAAATCCAATCTGGTCTCGATCTGTCATTATAAATTGACAACATATTTGATCCAAACCCAAATCTGTGATATCAATCCATTGCACCATGAAACATGTGCACAACTATTTATTAACTAGTATTTTTCAAACCACGGGCCAATGGAAATTTACTATGATAAATAAAAAATGGTGGGAGAAATCCCAGAAACACCAAAGAGAAATAAACCTTAGCCATATTCGGTTGGCCATTATCTATTGTTGTTAGAATGATGAATGGATATCCAAACTAAATAATTTTTTTCCCATTAATCCATGTAGATAATCCTATACCCACAATACAACCGATCCATGAATCAGTCCATTGGTCAATTGATTCACATTCATCATAAAATAAATAAATGGGGTAAATAAAAATGAAACAAATGTTTTACCTTGTTTTGGATAAAATTTTAGTGAAGAATGATTTCATTCCATTTTCATTAGCAAGATCCCTGATTTCTATTGCACACTGATAGGTGATCCACGATTCAGTCATCATTCTCTAATAGAAACTCCTCTAACTCTGTCTCTCAAATCATCAGGGTTATGCAGTTAACCTTGGGGTTTTCTCATAATTGTGTATTTATAGACAATCATATGTTCATGATAATTAATTAAATAACTAAATTTATTAAATTTATTTATTTAAACATCCGTACATGATTGCACCCAACCCGAACGTCTGACGTGCTCCAAGGTTATGCCATTCATAGGGTAAAACCCATGATATGAACTCAAAACAGGCCTTACATTTATGATATGAGACATTTTTTAAATTTTATTACAAATTTTCAAGAAAACTATGGACTTATAATATTTAATATATTAATATATTTTAGAAATTAATTCTTAGCACAACGAGACTCAGAATCTCATGCCTTTTCAACACCCAGATTCAAAAATATTCCATTTAATATTCAAAACCAAAACATGGAAAAAATAATATTCATTATACTGACTTAGTTAATTTTTCATAACAATCATGGTATTTTAATATATTGAATCTTTCATTAACTCTAAATTATTCTGACACTGAATTTCATGGAGTCTTTGCATTATCCCTCATGGTGATTTCCTCATGTGCATTCGATGAATGAAAGACCCTCATGTATATCTGATAACTCATCCATCAACGCCAAATGTATAAAATTAAAACTGCATCTTTGATTGGAATTGGCTGTAGCTCCTTCTTCAAAATTCTCACATACATGTAACAAATGGATTAGATTTTTGATTTCAGTTAGATCCTGAATACCTCATTACATCGACATCATTTTAGAAGATGGAAGGAATCATGAATAGTAGTGTATGATGTTTGTATCGAGTATGAATTGGTTTGTAAAATATATGAAGGTTGAAAAATATCACTTTGGATGATCAGATAGCTCCCATCGGCTCTATCAGATAACCATGATTCTATCTCTTTTTTTAATGATAAAGGAATAGTGATGTGGTCGAGCTTGTCCCACATCGATCGATGCTTAATTTGATCACTTATTTATTAATCAAAGCATGCCACATACTCTTAGAGTTGGTGTTGGGGGATCAAAACCCATACACATAACACATACCACCACATGGGCTCTGGAACAGTGAGATTCTTTCCCAACCTATTAACCTTTCAAGTGAACTATTTATGGGCCTTATAAATGGGCCATCCCACACCGTGGAGGCGCTATGTCTACCCATGCCACTCTTACACCCATGAGATGGCCTGAGATGGTTCCCTATGGCATGGTAGACTTGGTACCATATGTTCCCTTGGTCGAGCCTTGACCTTAGCTTTCTAATGGGTCAAACTCTTTCTTTATATAAGGCTATAATTAATACTTATAATATATTTATGTGTATAATACAATTAAAATCCAAAATTGTTTTCAACCCACCCAAAAGACCTTCATGAAATTTACTTCATTTTTCATGGGAATCTTCTTCACATCATCATGTAATAAAACACCTTACATGGTCATCTTTAAATTTTCTTCGTGATTTTTTCATGGACTTCACTTGATGTATAAAACATGAAAAATACTTATCACATGTGTTTAACATTTAATATCACTTAAAAAATTGTCAAAGTTGGTGCTACTGAATACTAAGTAGTAAAACACATATTGACATCCTCCTTCAAGCACCAAGATGACATACCTTATTGAAAACAACTACAATCTCAACTCATTTAATTTCAACAATCTCCCCATTGATTTTTTTTTTCAATACCACCAAAAAATTCATCATGTCAATGATTGGATCTCTCTTTCTTATCCCCTTATTGATAATAAAGGAAAAGGTATATTTAGGGGTTCTCATCACAACACCTCACTATTTATTTATACATCACTTATCTTATTATAGAATGAAACTAAATTATTTCTAAAATAATTGAGTTTTTAGTTAGTAAAATCTAAGTCTATGTGGGAAAACCTAGTGTATAAAACATGAGTAATGTTACCAAATCATAAAAGATATCCCTAAAGACTATTTATCTATGATATCATCATCAATATCATTCAAAAAATTTATTTCAGGAGATGTCTGAGAAACTTTTTCCATGATATATCATGAACACATCTTAACAAACATATCAAAAAAGTTCTATTTCTTAAAATATTACTCCCCCTATAACTCATAATAAAAAATATCCACCACTCACCTTGTTAAATAGTTTAACATGATCTGGGATTTTAATCATGGGAAATAGTCATACCTCAAAATCATCATTTTACCCTCCTTAAAAGATACACATCATTTTTCATCATGGAAAAAGATAGAATATATTATGAACATCACTTATACTTAAATTTCATTTAATTTTAGTTCATATAAACAATAATAATGGGATAATTGGGTTCTTTAATTCTTTTTAGTCAGAGAAACATGGATGAGATTCTCACAACCCAGAAACTCTCTTTAATCCAACACCCGTTCTCTTCATGATAATACTTCCATTGAATTTTTATTTTTCATCATTTTAGGGTGACATTGTTCTCATATTCTTCCTAGTATGACCCATAAATCACATGCATCATCATATGCTTGTTTTTTTCAATTTATTTGTTTTTTTACTTCATGTGTAGGTATAAAAATCACAATGTTCTCTACAATATTTCCAGTTTGTTTAAATCCTCTTCAAAAAATTTCATAATTTTTATGGATATGATCATTTGGGAAATTATTATGGGATTAAAACCTATCTAGTGAAATATATAATTCTCTTTTAGTATTAAAATTTCATTCTATTTCTTTTAACCTTACCTTCTAACATGAATTTATTTAAATAAAATGGTCAGAGATATTTTATTTTCATTGATATTTATTTGCATTATAGACTATATAAAATATCCTAGAAGTGTTGTTATAAAAACATTAGTATAATGTCCATGTTGGTCACATGTTTTACAAATTTCCTTTATAAATAAAAATTATTCTTTGTAGACTAACTTTTTGATTTCTCAAAAACAAACTTCTACATTCTAATGTTCTTCCTTATTCTCACAGAGCTGATTCTTTTATTTTTAGAATTCCCCTTTATATATTCCAATTAAGAGTATGTAAAATATTATACCATAAATTCTAGGATTTATACTAAAATTTATGATAATACCAATAGTAACCTCTGAATCTCTATCTCCCACAATCCTAAAAATTATATTGGTGATAAGTTGATTATTGTATGGATACAATCCTGCCATTATTTTACCCCAGTCTTGGAGAACATTCCTTTCCCGACTTTCTTAAGTCCTCACTATCATCTTCCTTCCATATTCTTCTAGTTTTTGTGTCAGAACCTACAACACTATATGAAATAGATTTAGTATCACTTGTAAAATCAGAAATAATATGTATATTCTTCTTCGGAATGGTCTTCATAGTAGATTTTCATGATTCATCTAAAACATTAACTAATTTATCAAAATAATCTCTCCTCATTTTCAAGGTGTTTTTTCTTTAAGACACCTATACCATGTCTTTTTTAGTTATTATTCTTCTATAGAAAGTTTTTCATTACAATCTTTCAATATTTTCTCATAATCTTAAATTTTTACCTTAGAAGTATTGATCAATTTAATATTATCATTCTCCTTCTTATTTTTTTTATTTTTTATTTGTCTAGAAATTTGATTCTTTTCTTGAGTAGAGTGTCTTGATCAATACATGATACAAGTTCATATCTTAACATGTACTTATTATAGATCTCTTATTCCTTCTCATTACTACATGAATTCACATCTCTTAACTTATTCTATGATGGTTTTATGATTTATAAATAAACCTTTATCTTATGATTCATTCCATTCTAAAGAGACACCATCAACTCTCCTACTCATCAGATTTTTATTTTACTTCCTTGAGAACTTATTCTTTTTTCCACTATCACCATTTATAGATTTTCAGTCATTATTTCAATGCAGTCTTCTTCTTCATCATCACTCTTAGAATCATCATATTCTTTTTTTGACAGTTAATTAATAAATGTCTAATTTGGTCACAAGGAAAAAAATTTAAAGGAACAAAACCTTAAATTTTTCTTTTTCATCTTATAACATTTTTTGGAAATAAAGCCCATCACTCTTTTACAATCTACATCACTCAAAAAATCCTTATCATATTTTTGGAATGTTTCATCATTATTTTCCGTCAACTTCAAAATTTTTTATTCTTTGAAAGCCATTTTCTCTTTAGCTTTATTTATGAACATATGATATTTTCTCATATTATAATTTAGAATTTTATTATGAAATTAATCAAGAGATAGGTCTCTAAATTGTTTCAAGGTAGAAATAATTGGATTAAATATTTCAGGAAAGTGATGCATCAATTTCTTGACAATAGTTGAATGTTACAAATTATCTTCAAAACCCTGATATGAGTTACTATATAATTAATTCTGGTAAATTAGTCACTAAAAATATCATCATCATCTATTTAAATATATTCAAACATATCTCTCGAGATTTGATTTTTGGATTATTTGATATTCACATTCCATTTATACATATTCTTGAGTTTGTCTAACATTTCCCTAGTTTCTTTTAGTCCCATCACATTAGTGAAAACTCTATAAAAAAAATATTGAAAAATAGCATTTCTGACTTTCCTATATACTTAAATATTTATCTTATCAACATGTTTCTTAGGAGCATCAATTCTTGATGGGATAAAAACAACTGTTAAAACATCACTAACTATAGAGAATTGTGAATGATGATATGAAAACATTCAGTTCTTCCATCCATTATTTTTCTTCTCATAAAATAAAGTAACTCCTCTATTATTGACTAAATTAAAACTCTCCATAATTATTTCTTTAGTAAATGATAGATATTTACAGAGGGGAACTCATCCTTTTATACCTCTTTTTGAGCCCATATTCAGATATATAACAAAGAGGTGGAGGGGGTGATATAATTTTTATAAAATATTATTTTCAAATAAACCTCTATGATTAGTTAATATTTTTATCCCGCGTGCTTTAGAGTCTCACTTATCACGTATGAAAACAATTGATAGCACTGAAAAAGCACATGATAATTTTTACAAGGTTTCCCCCAATGTGGCTGACTATGTCCTTGCTATGCTTGGAATAGCATGAGACACAAATTCTCCAATAGTAATAAAGAATAAAAGTATAAGAACGTGAAATATCCAGAAATTCCTTCCAGAAAAACTCTCGTAATGCCTGATCACTAATGATTACTGTGGGAATTATTCTGATGAGATGTTTAGACTAACAACCCAGCCATTTTATTTATACTGAATCCTAACAGTTGAGGTATTTCCTAAAAATATATGTTTTTTATACTAGCATCCATCTAGTTCTTTATTGGTCTTCACAAACTTTTTAGAATATGTCTTCAACTGCTTTTTCCAATTGATATAACATTCTCATTGGCCTTATTCTGAGTCAATTCCACTTAGTTAATTTTTCTTCAAATAAACTGATAGTCTTTATCTCATTAAATTATCATAAAATTCCATTTTTGATCTCACTTATATTAATAAAACATTAAATTTATAGTCTCAATTTACTTAAATAATGAAATGTGTTTGTTCTCTAATAATCTACGAACAACTGAGTGCATAATTCGATTATACACAACTATACTAATAAATTTAGTTACTATTTTGGTTATATTTTCCTAAAATGTATTATTTCATGTACTTTTCACTGTTTTCTCATAGTTCTTAGGTTATACATTCATATTGCATTCATTTCACTACACTACCTTAGGTATTTTGTTTCACATAGTTTCACTTTCATGAGATCATGCATTTATTATCATATGCTTATGAATACAAGAATGCATGCATACATGAACTTAACTCTTCATAGGCCAAACTTGAATGGTTCTTGGTTATGCAAATAGAAGAATGAAAAATCATGTTAACTCCAAGTCCACTGTATTCTATGCATAGGTGTGTAAGCACTCACTGTATCATGCATAGCCTTATGTGTGATACTCCTTCATGCAAGTCACACTATATGTGCATGCTTCCTTAATATAAAAATGTATACAACCCTCTCACATCAAAGACTTCATGAAAGTGAAAATCATGGTATCTCAAGGATTTTACACTAACCTAGGAATATAAACATAAAAATATCACCCTCTCCAAATTGCTTCATGGAAACAAGTATCTTCAAAAAGAAGTTCAAGAGTGATTTTCACAAGTTGAATGCCCACGAGCTCCATCTCAACCCTGTGTAAGAATAAATCCTTACGAAACACTTCCTCTCAAAACAAGGATTCATGGTGCTTTGTTTCATTGGAAATGAGAGATTCTCAAAATTTTAGACACTAATCAGGTCATAGAAACTCTCCTTTTATAGATAATTCCCCCATATCATATTTATTTTTTAAGTCGGATCATAACCATCTTTAATGATCTAAAATAGCATCCTTGTCATAGTATTTTAATATACCTAAGATTTTGGTAACTCTCAATTATTTTTATGAATAATTTAAACAAATATTCATGTTATCCCTCATAATGATTTTCTCACATGCATGCGATGAATGAATGCTCCTCATATAAATCTTTAAACTCACCCATCAATGGAAAATGCACGATCTTCCAACTATAACATTGTTTTCATTCAGAATTAACTCATTATTCGAACTCTTTTAATGCATGATTTTGGTACATTGCCAAATATATAATCCCATCGACATCATTTTAGATGATGTCCAAAATCTTTAATTGTAGTGTATTCCATTTATCTCAATAATGCATTGGTCTGTCAAAGATCAAGAGGTTAAAGAAGATCACACGGGGTGATCAGATGACTCGCATCGGCTTCATCAGATGACCATAGTTTTGTTCATCTTTTTAATGACATTGGAATAGTGACACAAGTGTGATTTTACCACATAAATTGCTACTTCATTCAGGATCTGTTTTATTATTCAAATTGTTTCACATACTCATCAAGCCACTAATGGGGGATTATCACCTGTAAACATCACACACACCACCACAGGAGCTTCAGGCTATCAAGATTCTTACCCAACCCAGGCACCATCCATATGTGCTCTCTATAGGCTTTATACATAAGATATTACACACTATTGGGGACATATTCCTACACATTCCACTCTTCCATCCATGAGTCGGACCAAGATGGTTCTATAGGTCATAGTATACGTGGTCCCATATGTTCCCTTAGTCGAGCCTTGGACGTGGCTATCTAGTGGGTTGACCTCATTTTTTATATGAGGATACAATTAATAATTAGCATATTTTCTAACTGTTGAATACAATTCAAAGCCACAATTGTTTCCAAACCACCTAAAAAACCTTCATGCAATTTCCATCATTTTCAGGGGAATATTCTTTACATCCTCATAAAATAAAACACTTTGCATGGTCACCTTAAATTATAGTTCATTGAATTACTTTTTTCATGGACTTGACTTAATATAAACAATTTGAAAACTCCTCTGGAAATTGGATTAACATTTAATATCACTTAAACAATAATTAAAGTTTTTTATAATTAATAAAATATAGTAAAACATATATTTACATCCTCTTTGAAGTACCAAGATGGAATAAATTATTGAAAAAATTGCAATATCAACTGAATTGGTCTTAAAAATCTCTACCTTTGAATTTGTTTCCAATACCACCATTAAATTCATCAAGTAAATATGAATATCTCTCTATTTCTTATCCCCCTTATTGAAAATAAAGGAAAAGGTATATTTAGGGTTTCTCATCTCAACTCCTCACAATTTCTTCACACATCTCTGATATCATTAGAGAATGGAACCACATTATTTCTTAAATCATTAATCTTTTAGTTAGTAAAATATAATATATGTGGGAAAACCCATTGTAGAAAATAGGAGTGATGTTACCAAAGAATGAAAGATGCACCTAAGGACTATTTATCTGTGATAACACCATCAACCTTATTCAATTTATTCATTTAAAGAAATATCTGAGAAATTTTATTCAAGAGATATCCTAGAAACATCTTAAGAAACACATAAAAAAATTTAAAGTGTATACAGTATTAATCCCATTACAAATAATCTTATAAATAATCCATATTCCCCCCTTGAGAAATTTTTTTACATGATTAGGGAAGTTACTCTCAGGTGATGGTAATACTTCATCATTATCTTTTCTCCCCCTTAAGGAATACAATTCATCGATCATCATGGAAACTGATAAAATCCATGAGGAACATCATGCATCCTTTAATTACCTACATTTTAGATAATATTAACAAGAATAATAAAATAAGGATGTTCTTCAATGAATTTTATTCAGAGAAACAAGGATGATATTTTCTCAACCTAGAAACTCTCTTCAATCCAGCACTAGTTCTCTTCACACTAACACTTCCATTGAATTTTTAGTTTTAAAAATTAAAGGGTGATATTTTTGTTCTCTTCTTTACATTATGATCCATAAAATCACATGAATCCGTATATGGTATTTATGTAAATTTATTTGTTTTTTCTTCATGTGTAGATAGAAAAATTACAAAATTCTTTATAATATTTCCAATTTGCTTGTATTATCCACACAATAAATCATGTTCTTTCTAGATGTAATATTTTGGGAAACTTAATATGGGGTTTAACCCTATCTAGTGAAATGTTTCATCTTCCTTTATCAAAAAAATTCTACTTTTCCTATTTTCCCTTTTAACAAGAATTTATTTGAATAATATAGTAAGAGTTATTTTATTTTATTTGATCTTTCTTTGCTATAGTAGACTATAATAACTGTCTTAGAAGTTTTTTCATGAAATATTTTTCATAATGAATTTTTTGGTCACATATTTTATATATTTTATTTAGACAATAAAAATTCTTCTGAGCAGATATATTTGTTGATTTCTCAGCAAAAAAATTATGCATTCTAAGATTGTTCCTTATTCTCACAAAGATGATTAATTTCATTTTATAATTCCCCCTTGATATATTCCAATTATGAGGAATTGATTATTATACTAGTAGTTATAGTCTTTATTACCAAATTTATTACAACACCAATAGTAGAATCTAAAACTTCATCTTCTATAATCCAGACAGTTCTGTTGGTGATATGATGATTTCTATCTGGATACACTCCTGCCATTATTTTTCCGAAAACTTGGAGAAAATTATTTTCCCAAATTTATTAATTCCTCAATATTATTATCATTCTATATTATTCCATTTTTTGGGTCTGAAACTGCACCACTAGATGAAAAAAATTTAGTATCAATATTAAAATTAGAAATAACCAGTACCTTCTTATTTGGACTAGTCTTCATAGTATCTTTGGATGATTTACCGTGATCATTTACTTAATTATAAAATCATATCTCTACATTTTCAAGATGTTTTTCTCTTTAAGACCCCTCAAATGTGTCTCATTAAGTTATTTTTCTTTGTATCCACTTTTTTATTAAGACCTTTCAATATTTTCTCATATTATATAATTTTCAACTTGTAGGTTTTTATCTCTTCAATAAGAAAATTATATTTGTTGTTTTTATTTATTTTCTAATTCTCCAACAATTTGATTCTTTTCTTGAGTGGATTTTTTTTATCATGACTTGATATAATTTCAGATCTCAGCATGTACTCATTACAACTCTATTTTTCTTTATTATAACATCTTTAAAAATAAAAATATCTATTATATTATTCTATGAAGGTTTTATGATTTTTAGTCAAACCTTCATATTCTGATTCAGTCTATGGTAAATAGATTTCATCAACTATCATACTCATCATATTTTTCTTATACTCACTTGAGAACTTATTCTTCTTTAGACTATCACAATTTATAGATTTTTTGGTTCATTATTTAATATAGTCTTATTCTTTATCATTACTTTCATAATCATCAGTTTATTTATTTGGAAATTAAATTGAAAAATGTCCAATTTAACTATAATTAAAGCACTTTAAAGGACGCAAAACTTTAAATTTTCATTTTCTAATTCTATATTTTTCAGAAATAAAGTCCATGACTCTTTTATAATCTGTATCACTTAACCCATTCTTATTATAATCTGAGAATGGTTCATCATTATTTTCCTTTAAATTAATAATTTTCATTATTTTGAAATCCATTTCCACCTTAGCTTTCTTTTTGAAAATATGATCATTTCTCATATAATAATTCGTAAGTCTATTATGAAATTCATTAGGAGATATGTTTCCAAATACTTCCTAAGAAAATATATTTTGATCAAATCTATCAGGAAATCTACACATCAATTTCCTAATAATAGCTGAATCTTCCAATGTATCTCCAAAACCCCTGATTTGAATTACTATATAATTTACCCTGGAAATGTAGTCACTTACAATATCATCATCAACTATTTGAATATCTTAAAATTTATCTCTCTGGATTTGAAGTTTGGGTTTTTGATCTTCACATCCCCTTTATACATATTCTCGAGTTTATCCCAGATATCCTTGATTGTTTTTAGTCCCATAACTTTAGGGAACACTTTATTATAGAATGATGAAAAAATAACATTTCTGGATTTCCCATCTAAATCAATATTTTTCTTATCAACATGTGTAATGGGATCATCAATTATTGGTAGCATAAAGATAATGATTAAAACATCACTAACTTCAACCCCTTTTGAAAACAGATATGGAGGCATTCCGTTTTTTCATCCATAATAGTTATTTCCATCAAATAAAGGATATACTATATTGTTGATTGAATTCAAACTCTCTATAATTAGTTCTTCATTAAAGGCTTGATCTTCATAGAGGGAAACTCATCCTCTAATACCAATTATAGAATCTAGATTTAGATTTATTAATAAGAGGGGGAGGGGTTGAATCAGTGATGTACTTTTTCAAATTTATTCTTTTTGAATCATCCACTATGATCGATTAAGATCTCAATACCTAATTCTTTATAGTTTAACTTCTCACATATAAAAACTACTGCAATAACTAAAATAGAGAACTATGGTTTTTATAAGGTTCACCCAAAATGTGGGTTTCTACATCTTGGTTATGTTTGTGATAATCGAATACACATATTCTCTATTCATAATAAAGAATGTGATTATAATAACAAAAAATATATATAAATTACTTACTGACAAACACCCATAATTCCTGGTCGCTAATGATTACTATGGGTCGTCTCCCAATGGGATATTTTTACTGGAACCCCACAAGTGTTCCTTATACTTAATCTTACTAGTTGTGATATCTCTCAAAAGTATTTGGTTATTTATATTGGAATCCTTCTAGTCCTTCAATGGTTTTCAGAACCACCTAAGAATATGTCTTCAACTACTTCTTCCAATTGATGCAGTGTGCTCACTGGTCTTGTTCTATTTCAAGTCCATTCAACTAATTATTATTTAGATAAACTGATAGTATTTATCTCAATAAATTATCAAAACTTTCCAGCTTCTTATCTCACTGATATTACCATATCATTGAATTAATGGTCTCATTTTTCCGAAACGATGAAATGTGGTTGTTCTTTGATAATATCTACACAATTGAATGTATAATATAATTACACACAATGAAATTGATAAAGTTAGTTTCTCATTTTCATCTATTTACAAGAAATTTATTATCACATGCCCTTTTCACTATTTTCTCACTACTTTTATATCATACTTTCATATTTCATGAAACTCACTACACTACCTTAGGTATTTGGTTCCACACAGTTTCACTTATATGAGATCATGCATGTAATTATAGATTTTTATAAATCCGGTCATCTACGCATACATGAAAAATACTTTTCTTCTCCCAAAATCGAATGGTTCTTGGTCATGAAAATTGAAGCATAACACCTCTTGTTAACTTCAAGACCACTTTCTTCTATTCAAAAGTGTATACAAACTCTGTATATCATTAATATACTTGTACATGATACTCCTTAATACAAGTCACACTACATGTACGTGCTTCCTTAACATAAAAATGAATAGTACTTTCTCACATAAAATTATTCACACAAGTGGTAATCACAATATCTCAAGGAGTTTGTGAAAACCATAGAATATACGAGTAAGAATATCACTCTATCCTGATTTCTTCATAGAAAAAAGTCTTTTCATGAAGCAATTAAAGAGTGATTTTTACAAGTTGAATTCCACTAGGATGCTTCTCTTTCACATGAAAGTAGAAAGCCTCACAGAACTATTCCTCACAAAACAAGGTTTCACAGTACTCTGTTTCTCAAGAAATGTTAAATTCTAAACATGCCAATAACCTCCCATGGCATGGTGGCTCTCATTTTATAGATAATTTCCACCACCTCATGTTTATTTTTTAATCCAAATTTTATCTATATTAAAAGCTCCAAAATATCATACATATCATGATATTTTTATATATAGAAGATATTTTGACCTATCAATTATTATTATGATGAATTTTAGGGTGTCTTCAAGTCATCTGTTGCGGTGATGCCCTCTCACACATGTTATGAACACATGATCCACATGTATATCTTTGAAATCATCCATCAATGGTGAAAAATTTAACTGATGACTACAACTTCTTTTGTATTTGGTAGTTTCTCATTCTTTGAACCCTTTGTATGCATGAAAGATATAGATTGCATTTTTGATTTTAGTTCGATCCTGAATACCTCATCCCATCAACATCATTGTAGAATATGGTTGGAACCAAGAATTATGGTGTATGATATTTGTATCGAGAGTGCGTCAGTCCATTGAAGGTTGAGAGGTTGAATAAAATCGCTCAGGATGATTAGATATCTTTCATCATCTTCATTATATGATCATAGTTTTGTCCAAATTTTTAATGAAGGAGGAATAGTGGTTCAAGTATGATTCTCCCACATATATCACTGCTTAGTTTAGGTTCTTCTTTATTAATAAAATCATGACACATACCCATCGAGTTGGATACATTGGATCATCAACTGTACACATCACACACACCACTATATGGGCTTCAACCCAACAAGTTTCTTACCCAACCCATGCACCTTCTTGGTACGATCACTGTGGGCCTTATACAGGTCCCTTCCACATTGTTGGGGTGCTATAACTTTCTAGGATCATCTTCCTTGCATGAGCTAGCCTAGGATGGTTCCCTAAGTCATGATAGGCATGGTCCCACATGTTCTATTGGTCGAGCCTTAGACTTTATTGGCTAATGGGTTGTCCACTTTTTTTATATGAGGATACAATTAATACTTATAATATTTTGTATCTGTAGAATATAATTCAAATCCATAATTATTTCCAAAAAACCTATTTTTTTTATGAATTTTCCTTTATTTTTCCAGAGAATATTATTTAAATTCTCATTAAATAAAACACCTTTCATGGTCATATATAACTCTATTTTCTACAATTACTTTTTTCATGGACATAACTTGATATATACATTGTGAAAACTCTTTAGCACATGTGTTTAGAATTTAATATCACTTCATAATTCTTTAGGGTTTTTGATACTTAATACTAACTATTAAAACACATATTGACATCCAATTTCAAGCACCAAGATGACATACATTACTGGAAAAAAACTATAATCTCATCTCATTTTCTCTCAACTATGGCATCCCACCTTTTTATTACAAAACTTTTCATTACATTTTATAAACAGGAGATCTTTAAAGTTTAGTGTCTTGGAAATCAGGAACATAATGCATGAAAACAACATAAAAAATTCTCATAAAACACTATAATGATTAATCATAGGTTCATACTATGTACAATTACTACATCTTATATCCTAGAGACATACATCAAAGGAAAGGGTGAGAAGAAGGCCTAGTAAGTGGTAAACAAGGGAATTAGTTTACCTGTGATATCAATAAGAAATTGATGAAAAATATGAAGACATGAGCAATGGAAAAAAAGGAATATAATTATAAAAAGAATATGAATCATAACAAGAATATGTGGCTACAAAATTTCATTTATACATTCATGAATATATCACAGAGGTTTATCCCCGAGGTGTCATAAAAATTACCAAGGTTATTCACCAAGGTATCGTGAAACTTGTCATATATTGAGATTAAATTATTTACCTAATGTATTGGAGTGATATCAGGGTACACCATTAATATGTATTTATTTTAATGTGATCCACATAGATCATAATCAAACATTTCAAAAATAACCCATACAGAATAAAATAAATGAGTTTCATTTCATGATCCTGACGTTTTAAAAGTTCTTAAAAATAAGATCATTATGTCATTTATAACCCATGGAAAGGGAGTGAGGGTTATATGTATGTAAATTAAAAATTAAAATATATCATATTTATATATTTATGAACACACATATAAACTAAATAGGTCTAGGAATTCAAATAAACAAAACAATAGAATTTATGGAGAGAAAGATATAGAAATTTTGAGGCGAAATTTCTGCAGCACAACGAGTATATAACATGGTTTTAGAAAACATTGAAAAGAGAGGGGACAGTGGTAACACACTCATAAATAATTAATAATATAGTATGGTTATATAATAATATCATGTTATGGATATTATAATGACATAACACATGAAAAGAAAACACGAAAGAAAAGAGAAGATGCAATTCCTTTTACGAGAAATTCGGTAGCCTAACAGTATCAATTAAAAATTCAGAAAAATAATTGATGAGAGTGGAAAGGGTCTCTAAACAATTAGACATGAAATGGAAAGTAATGAAAACATATAATGACATAACCTAAACATAATGATATGGAAACTAGAAGAAACAACATAAAGGAAGTCATGGCTTAAAAGAGGAGGGTGAAAAATTCCCTTACCATGAAGAGTAACTTCGAAAGCTTGAAGGTCGGAAACTTGATAGGCTTGAGGGAACCCTAGGAGGACTCCTTGGGAGGTAAGAAGACCAAAAATTTGTTGGGGAGGATTTGGAAAGGAAATTAATGTGGTAATGGATTTGTATTTATAGGAGAAGTGAGGGAATACATTATTAATTTCCAAGGGATACCTCATCGGTGGTATTTGCAAAACCATGGGCTTGGCCATGGTATTTGACTATGGTATTGGAAAATTGGGACATCTCATAGAATATATCACTATTAATAAGTGTAACAGAAAGATTATATCATCATTACATCATTAATTACGTCATTAAACACACGAAACTCAAAACTGTATTTTTACTATTCACCGAAAATTCAACTATTTCATAAAAATACCAAAAAATCACCATAACCTAATATCGATGATCTGAATTCAAAAATAAACTCCATTTTATGAAAATAATTTTCTAAATATTTTTAATTTAATTTTCAAATAAAATCATTATTTATTCAAAAACACAACTCTAAAACTATAACTTTTTTTGTAATTTCTTAAGAAAGTAATCAAGGTCCCATAAAATTATCATATAAACATAATAAAATAAAGTAACAATTTATGATTATATTTTATGAAAATATATTTCCATTTTAAATTATTAAATTAATTATAAAATTGTAAATAAAATATTTATGACATAAAAAATACCGAAACTTAAACTATGATCGTTTTTTTCACTTTTAAGATGTCTAAAATGTTTTTAAACATTCATGGGTGAAGTTTCTATTTTTTGGTCAATTTAATATTCATTACTATTCATACACGTATGTTACTATTCATACTTTACTATTCACTAAAAATTAAGTTGATCTTATTAGACTCTCAATTTCCCAAAGAACACAACTGTAGAAGACAATTTTTTTAAAATAAATTCACATTATTAATTACTTAAAGAATACAAAAATATTTTAAAATACCCCTTTTTTCCCTAAATTCATCAATAAAATACATCCTATATTTATCTGGACATTTGAAATTCATAAACATTACCATAATATGAAATAATAATTTTGTTTATATAAAAGGATTACAAAAATTAGCTAAGGTCTCGTTACATAGCCCCTTATAACACCAGTATAGGACCTAAGTATATGGTGTGTTATGGTGATAGAATCTTGGGGTGGCTCATACAACATTGCCTGAGTTGTGATTTATATCAGCTTGAACTTCTCCCTTAGGCGATCTCATTCAAGCATCACATGTTGATGTTCGGATTGGGCTTGGTCCAGAGCAAATTCCAATGATGCTACCTCCTTCCCAAGCTATGAAAGATGGGCTTCATATGGCCCGAGTCTATTAGAGGATTCCATCAACACTTCTTTCTGTATTAATTAACCAAGATCACTTGTATTTATAAACACACAACGTTAAGATTATAATTTCCAACGGTCATATTTACCAACAGTCATATAACAGTTAAAACTCAAAGGTCACATTTTAATTATACCCACTTCATTAATTAAAGGATATAGTTTTGTTGAGTATAAAATAAAATAACACACAAATTTAGAAAACAAATATAATTAAAAAGTTTGGGTCGTTACATTCTTCCCCCTTAAAAAATTTCTTCCACAAAATTTTAACTCGTACCCTTCAAAAATAAAGGGTGTGGGTACTTCTGCCTCATAGACTCCTCTGGTTTCCACATGGCTTCTTTGAATTTGTGGTTTCTCCATAGCACCTTGACAAGGTGAATAGTCTTGTTTCATAGAACCTTATCTCTACAATCCAAGATCTCCAATGGCTGCTCCTCATAATAGAGGTCATGTTCCAGTTGTACCACCACTAGGTTTAGTAGATGTGAAGGATCAGGTATGTACTTCCTCAAGAGGGATACGTGGAAGACATCATGAAATTTTTCTAGATTTGGAGGAAGTTAAGCTTATAGGCCACTGCTCTTATGTGATCAAGGATTTCATAGGGTCTAATGTACCTAGGACTGAGCCTTCATTTCTTCCCAAACCTCATGACTCTCTTCCAAGGTAAAATTCAAAGAAAGTTTTTGTCACCAACATAAAACTCCAAGTCGCTTCAACGGTTGTCGGCATATCTATTTTACCGACTCTAAGAACCCTTAATGTGTTGCTAGATGGCATGGACTTTTTATGTCATCTATTGCACAAGATCAGGCCCAAGAAGCTTTCTCTCACTAGTTTCATGCCAACACGTAGGAGTTCTACATCGCTTCCCATAAAGAGATTCATAGGGTTCCATTTGAATGCTCGAGTGGAAGCTATTATTGTAAGAGAACTCAACTAAAGGGAGATATTGATCCCATCCACCATTAAATTCCATTGAGCATGTTCTCAGTATGTCCTCAAGTGTTTGAATAGTCTTTTCAGATTGGCCATCAGTTTGGGGGTGATAGGCTGTACTGAAATTCAATTCAGTGCTCAGATCAAGGTAAAGAATTATCCATAATTTTGATGAGAACCTTGGATCATGATTAGATACGATAGAATGTTGAACTCCATACAGCCTTACCACTTCCTTCACGTAAGTTCTGGAAAGTTTATCAAGAGAGAAATCTTCTCGAATGGAGATAAAATGGGAAATCTTGGTTAGACGATCCACAATAACCCATATCATATTGTTTCCTTTGGAAGTTCTCAGGAGACCAGTGATGAAGTCCATAGTTCTTCTCACGAGTCTTCAATTGTAGAGATGCATAAGCAATGAACTTGTCATTTTACATGAGGACACACCCAAGCCCTTTTATAGATGCATCGCTAAAAATTATGAATCCTTCTCCACTTGAGGGCAGAGTTAACATGGGTGTAGTAACCAATATCTTCTTCAGATCTTGAAAACTTTCCTCACACTCCTTTATCCAGATGAACTTGAATCCTTTTCAAGTTAACTTGGTTAATGGATTAGAAAGTCCTGAAAAGTTTTTCACAAACCTTTTATAATATCCCACTAATCCAAGAAAACTATGAATCTCAGTTATTGTTATAGGTTGAGGTCACTCCTCTATAACTTTTGTTTTTGCTGGGTCAACTGTGATTCCTTCATTGGTAACAACATGTCCCAAGAAAGAAACTTGTTGTTACCAGAATTCACATTTACTGAACTTTCCAATAAGCCTCTCCTTATTTAGAGTTTAAAAAATATCCCTTAGATGATCTTGATGCTCCTCAAGAGTTTTGGAATATATCAGAATATCATCAATAAAGACTACCAAAAAGTTATAAAGGTAGTACTTAAAGACTCTATTCATCAATTCCATAAAAATAGAATGTGCATTAGTCAGTCTAAAGGGCATAACAACAAACTCATAATACCCATATCTTGACCGGAAGGTAGTTTTTAGAATATCTTCTTTCTTCACCCTCAATTGCTAATGACCAGATCAAAGATCAATCTTAGAGAAGAATTGAGCCGCATGAAGTTGGTCAAATAAGTCATCAATTCTTTGAAGAGGGTATTTGTTCTTCACTATGATCCCATTAAGTTATCTATAATCAATGCATAGCCACATCGATCTATCCTTCTTCTTAACAAAGAGAATATGTGCTCTCCAAGGAGACACACTCGGTCGGATAAACCCCATTTCCAAAAGATCTTGGAGTTATTTATTTAATTCCTCTAGCTCTACATTTTCCATCCTATAGGGGGTCTTTGATATTAGATGAGATCCAGGTACAAGTTCAATAGAGAACCCTACCTCTCTTTCTGGGGGAGGTCCGAGTAACTCCTCAGGAAATACGTCAACATATTCCTAGATGATGGGGACATTTTATATCCTTAAACTCTCATATCCTTCTTCTTCTTCACTGATCAACTCCATAAAGAAGATTATAGGAGGTTATTTTAGACAAAGATCAGGTTGATATATCTCTCCTTAGAAGATAACTGTAGGTTTTCCTTTCAATACTACTAAGATATCCTTACCTCCACATTTGATCTTATGATTATACTTTGAGAGCCAGTCCATCCCCAGTATAACATTGAATTCCAGCATGGTAATGGCTACTAGAATTGTGATAATATTGTTCTCACCAAATTAAATACTAGAGTTTCTAAACACTGATGATGCTTGGATAATCCCACCATGAGACTTGACTAATAACTCTACTTTTAGAAAATCGAGGGTTGATTCTAAATTCTTTTCAAACTTGGAGGAAATAAAAGAATTTGTAGAACTAGAATCAAACAAATTACTTGCAAGCTTTGAGAGAACAGCAGGAGTACTTTCTATCACATCATTTGTATCTTTAACTTTAGTTGTTGTGATATAAAAAGCATGAACTTGCTCCCTTGGCCTTTTTTGAGGTTGATGGTGGTTCCCCTCTACTGCCCTTGGATTTGGACAGTGATTGGAAAAGTGACCAAGTTGTCCACACTTAAAGAACTGGACATCAGGTAGGGCCCGCACCATCTTCTACTTGTTGTTAGTGTTTGGAAGTTTAGGTTTCACCACACTATGACAATTCCTTACAATATGGCCTTCTCTTCTACACTTGTAGCATTTCCCGCTCCCAAGCAGGAAATTCCATGAATGCTTCTTCCCACATTTATTACACGTGGGACGCTTCACTTTCTTTCCTCCTCTTCCCTGATCAAAGGTCTTCCCTAAGCTGGGCACCATCAATCTCTTCTTGTCGTTAGATTTATTAGACTACTGTGTCTCACCAAACTCTATCTCGACTTTCATTACACTCCAAACGATCTCCTCAGAGCTATCATAGTCTCAGTTGGCTAGATTCTTCAGTAGATGAGGTATCAGTCCACTAAATAATCTATCAACCTTAACACTTGGATCCATGATTAATCTAGAGGTGTAACATTATAGACTTTTGAAGTTCATCTCGTAGCTTCCCACAGATTCATTCTCCTTCTACTTTAGCTCGAGAAACTCAATCTCTATTCTTGTTATCATGGAACGAGGGGAATAATTATTGAAGAAGATCCCTATGAACTCTTCCCACTCCATAGCTTCAACCTCCACTCTTGGCCTCATGTTTTTAATCAGTTCCCAGCACTTATCATATTCTCCCTCTAAGCAACAGACAACCAGGGTGACCTTCTCTTGCTATGAATAGTGGAACACAAAAAAGATCTTCTCAATAGAGCTGATCCACTATTCAATAGTCAATGGGTCAGTAGATCCCCTGAAGGTTAGTGGTCGTTGACATATAAAGGACTCAACATAATATTGTTCCCTTCATGGTGAGATCGATCTATCCACTTGATTTAAGTTATATTCCATAACATGAGTCAATTGGTTCATCATTATCAAGAAAGTTTCCATTTCGACTTCCATTGGTGGGCCGTTTGCGCATAGTCTATTGCAGTCACCATTTTCACGGTTCCTCCTATTTCCCTCCAATTATAAAAGAATAAAACCTTAGTGAGAATCTTATTTAATTTATGAATATTTTAACTATAAATGATTTTATGTCTTAAAACTTCATGCTTAAACAATTACATTTTTCTATAATTCCTTCATAATGATTCTTAAAAAGCTTGCGATTAACAAAACATATCCCCGAGGAGTGTCTTAACCAAGAGTGCAGCAAGACCCATTTTAGTGCACCAGTTTCGGTTCGAGTCTAGCTCAAAGTGGTGTTTTTGTGTTTTAACCCTATATATATCTGTGCCAGAGCCACCTCTACCTGCTCGTATCCAGACATGGATAAATTTGTTTGATAAGCCACTTACTCAAAACTCACCAAAACACCAGGATGTTTTCCTATATTTAAACTTTTCTATAGGGTTATTCCTAAAGTTTTCATATCCTAATTTTCATAAATAATTAAACTGGACTATGATACCAACTATGGCATCCCGCCTTTTTATTACATAACTTTTCATTGCGTTTTACAAACAGAGGATCTTTAAAGTCTAGTGTCTTGGAAATTAGGAACATAATACATGAAAAAAATAAAAAAAATTCTTCTAAACAACTTTTAAGGCATCATAATAGGTTCATCCTATATAAAATTACTGAATCTCATATCCTGGAGACATTTATCAAAGGAAAGGGTGAGCAGAGGGCCTAGTAAGGGGTAACAAGGGAATCAATTTACTTGTGATATCAATAAGAACTTGATGAAAAATATGAGGACATGAGTAATGGAAAAATAGACATATCACAATAAAAATAACATGAATCATAACTTGAATATGTGGCTACAACATTTAATTTAGACATTCATGAACATATCAGCAAGGTTTATCCCCGAGGTGTCATAAAAATTACCAAGGTTATTCACCAAGGTATTGTGAAAATTGTCATATCTAGAGATTAAATTATTTACCCAATACATTGAAGTGATATCAGGGTACACCCTTAATATGTATTTATTTTCATGTGATCCACATAGATCATAATCAAAAATTTCATAAATAAGCTATGTATAATAAAAGAAATGGGTTTTATTTCAAGATCGTGACGTTCTAAAAGTTCTTAAAAATAAGATCATTATGTCATTTATAACCCATGGAAAGGGAGTAAGGGTTATATGTTTTTCAATTAAAGAATAAAATATATCATATTTAAATATTTATGATCACCCATAGAAACGAAATAGGGCTGGGTATTCAAATAAATAAAATAAGAGAATTTTTGGAGAGAAAGAGATAGAAATTTTGAGGTGAAATTTCTACAGCATAACGACTATATAACATGGTTTTAGAAAACATTGAAAAGAGAGGGGAAAAGGGTAACACACTCATAATTAATTCATAATACATTATGGGTACATAATAATATCATGGTATAGATATTTTAATGACATACCACATGAAAAGGAAACAAGAAAGAAAAGAGAAGATGTGATTTCTTTTACGAGAAATTCGGCAGCCTAACGCCGTCACTTAAAAATTCAGAAAACAAATTAATGAATGTGGAAAGGGTATCTTAAAAATTAGACATGAAATGGGAAGTAAATATAACATATAATAACATACCCTCTACATAAATATATGGAAACTAGAAGACACAACATAAAAAAAGTCATGGCTTAAAAGAGGAGGGTGAAAGATTCCCTTACCTTGAAGAGTAACTTCAAAAGTTTGAAGGTCGAAACCTTGGGAGGCTTGAGGGAACATTAGGAGGACTACTTGTGATGTAAAGAGACCAAAAATTAGTTTGTGAGGATTTGGAAATGAAATTAACGAGGGAATGGATTGGTATTTATATAAGAAGTGTGGGAATAAATTATTAATTTCCAAGGGACACCTCATCAGTGGTATTTGAAAAACCATAGGATTTCCCATGGTATTTTCCCATGGTATTGGCCTATTAGTAAACCTCATAGCATATATAACTATTAATAAGTCTACCAGAAAGATTACATCATTATTACATCATTAATGATGTCATTAAACAACCGAAACTGAAAACAATATTTTTACTATTCACTGAAAATTTAATTGTTTCATAAAAATAACAAAAAAATCTCCCTAACCTAATATCGATGATTTGAATTGAAAAATGAAATCTATTTTATGAAAATAATTATATATATATTTTTAATTTAATTTTAAAATAAAATCATTATTTATTCAAAAAAACAACTCTAAAACTATAACTCGGTTTTTAATTCCTTATGAAGGTATTAAAGGTCCCATAAAATTATTTTATAAGCATAATACAATAAATTAACAATTTTTTATTACATTTTATGAACATATATTTCCATTTTAAATTATTAAAAAAATCATAAAATTTTAAATAAAATATTTATGACATACAGAAATACCAAAACTTAAACTAAGACCATTTTTTCACTTTTAGGATGTCTAAAATGTTTTTATACATTCATGGGTGAAGTTTCAATTTTTTTTCCATTTTACTATTAATTACTATTCATTTATATTCATATGGTTATGTTTCCATTCATACATTACTATTTCCTAAAAATTAAGTTGATCTTATTAGACTCTAAATTTCTTACTGAACACAACTATAGAACACCATTTTTTGAAAGTGAATTCACATTATTAATTATTTAAAGAATAAAGAAATATTTTAAAATACCCCTTTTTTTACTAAATTCTTCAATAATATACATCTTATATTTATCCAAACATTTGAAATTCACAAACTTTACGATAGTAAGAAATAACAATTTTATTTATATAAAAGGATTACACAAAGTAGCTAATGTCTCATTACATACCCCCTTATAACACCAGCATATGACCTAAGTGTAAAGTGTGTTATGGTGATAAAATCTTGGGGTGGCTCAGACAACATTTCCCAAGTGGTGATTTCTATCAGCTTGAACTTCTCCCTTAGGCGATTCTTTTCAAGCTTCACATGTTGAAGTTTGGCTTGGGCTTGGTCCCGAGTAAAGCCCAGTGATGCTACCTCCTTCCCAAGATCTCAGAGATGGGATTTATGTGGCCTGAGTCTACTAGATAATGCCATCAAATCTTTTTTCTATATTAATTAACCAAGATCACTTGTATTTATAACCACACAATATTAGGATTATAATTTCCAATGGTTATATTGACCAACCGTCATATAACAGTCAAAAACCAACGTTCTCATTTTAATTATGCCCACTTTGTTAATTAAAGTATATAGTTTTTTGAGTATAAAATAAAATAACACACAAATTTAGGAAACAAATATAATTAAAAAGTTCATGTCATTACATCAACATAAATTTTATTCAAAAGTTATTTTTACTTGTTTTTTTTGAGAAAATATTATAATTAATTAATTAATTTTTTAAATCAGAATATTAAAATTAACTTAGGGGTAAATTTTTGGATTTTTATAAAAGGGTGATTTTTCAGTGAATAGGGAAAAAATAATGCGCTTTGTAAAAGTATCATTTATTTTAAATAATTTAATTAATTTAAAAGTCACAGAATTATTTGAATATTATTTTTTATGTAATATAAGTATTATTCAATTAGTTGTAATCTAATTAATTCCATTTTAATCATAATTTTACCAGAATTTGATATAAGTTCACTTTTTGACTAAAAATACATTTTTTTGAAACAATATTCTTCATCGCATCTCGTATGTCTAATTTTAAATTAAATTCATCAACTTTTTTGAATTAAATATTGAAAAAATGGATTCCATATTTGAAATCAAGATTACCAAATTTGGTATATATTAATTTTTTATTTTTAATCATTTTGAATATTATCTATAATAATTAATTATCACCACAGCAAGGGTCAATCATGTAATTATAGTTAAAAATAACAAGATAAGGACTTGAAATTGGACCTAACACTTACCCTGATCCTATTGGATGATTGGATTTTAGGTATTTACATCCAATCCATGAATATATGGCTACTTGGTTTTATATTTTTTTTTATTTTTTCTGTTATAATATTTAATTACATGATAAAGGAAAAAATTTCATTTCTTGCATATAATATCTATAATATTTTGTGATAGTGATAAAAAAAACTTATGTGAGGTTATAAATAGTCTTTTGAAAGATTTATATTTTTTATCATGGTCGTTTATTTCTTATATTTAGTGATGAAATAATTTTCTTAAATGCTTGTGCAACACCAAAACAACACTTATTTAATTAATAAACAAATAAAATTAACGATTTTAAAAATATTAAAAGTAATATAATTTAAAATGATTATTGTGTTTAATAATTTTTAGATAAATATAACCTATTAGAGATGTTTTATATGACTATATTCCAATTCCATTGTTTTTATTTTGTTTTTTAAGTAAAAATGAATGAATAGTTCTAAAAAATTACATTAATGTTATTTTATAATAAATAGTTCTCTATTAAATTATTTAAATTTATAAAAAAACTTTCTTCATCCAATTTTTTTATATATGGTTGAAAATATTAACCATGTTCCATTTATGGTACAATTTTACTTTTATACTAAATATCTTGACCCCTAAAGAGTAAAAAACATTGTTACATCAGTAATCGTCCAAAAGGGTTAACATAGGTTAAAACTAACATGTAAGGGTAAAAAAATCACCTATGTTATCTAGATTTTATTGGATGAGAGTATTTCTACCCATAATATTCATATATTTGAATCATATCTGTTTGGTGCCTTTTTTCAATGATAATTAATTTATACTAATCAAATATTTTATGAAATTTCAAGAGTTTCTATCCCATCACTTATCAAAGGGAACCTCTTCGCCTTTTTATTCACTCTTAAAAACCTTTTGTTTTAGATATACCCTTCACAATTACCTTAATTACATCCCTCCAAATGTCGTAGAGGCCCTTTTTTTATCAGAAAATACTCTTAGTAAATCTTTTGGTATAAACCTTAATAGGTTGTTCATAGAAGAGGTATTGTTCTCAACTAAGCATTTTTGTTTTATTTATTCTTATACCTCCTTGAAACCTTTTTCAAGAATGATAAAATAATCACACCAGTATATTATATATACTAATATTTTGTTATATTTATTTTATGACCTATATCAATAACCCTTCTATAAAATTGGAAATGAATCCTTTATTTGTATGTATGTTGAACTACCACCTCACAAACCGATGTAATTTTTGTTCCATCACTACCACTCAACACTAGATATAATGATATATTTAATATATATATATATATATATGATATTAATGAAATATTTATCTTTATAAAAAATTAATATATAATAGATTTTCTTATATTTCTATTAATTGAAAAATGATAATGCTATTTATGTGTACGTGTAGATTACCACCTCCACAAAGTGATGTGATTTTTTTATTACCACATCATATGGATGGTATATATAAGTGTATTTAATGAAATAGTTTGATATTTATGATATACTATGTAGGTTTTAGTCATATAATAATATTCCTTTGAAACTTTGACCAACTCATCTTTTAGTCTTAAAGCACAAGAAATCGTTGCTTTATGTGATCATGAGACCATGTGTAATGAAAAAAAATAATTTAGAAAGACTACATCAATATTTCAAAACTGTAGGGATAGGATCACCACATGTAATCTGTAATTAAATTATAATCTTATAAAGATTTATCTAAAATTTTACTTTTTCATTTTTTGATGATCTAATGGAATGAAATTATTCGCACCATCATTGTGCTAGAGGATTAAGTGAATAATCACTCAAGAGGTGATCCATACATGTACCACAATCTGTTTTCAACACTGTAGAACCATCAGGTGATAGCATAGTCAATAATAGTAACTTGAATTATTCATGGTTGATTATAATAGTACTCTTCATGAAGGATGGAGAACCCCTAGTGTTCTCTTGAATGCTTGAGAGGGATGGAGAGGATAGATATCTCTAGATGTTGATCCAATTTCAAAAAATCCATTGTGCACAAAAATGAAATATAGAAAGTGAAATAAATAGATATTTATTATATCTTATCTAGGGTTGGAAAATTTCACACAATCCCCCAACCATCTTTAATAAACTAAAATTAACCCATGTAAATTAAGAATATTATTAATATTATTAATCGGTTGACATGTGAAACTCTTTAATAATAAAAATAACTATCATTTATATCATTTAGACCATTAAACTTTGTCCTCTTTCCATCGTCAACATTTACCAATCCCTGAATAATGGATATTTAATTAATTAAATGTCACTACATTATTCTAAAATAAATAAAATAAATATAATATTTTTCAAACATGAAAACTAATATTTATTATTATCATTTAACTCACTATATTCTTTCAAATAACCTATTATTAAATTTTGTCAATAAAAGAAACTAGAATAAATATTATTTATTTTAACTTATTTAATTCATTACTTGAATTTAACTGAGATTGTAGATACACTTATTATGTGAACCTCTAGAACACATTCTCAGTGACATTAGGCATAACCACCTAAATTCCAAGGTCCACATCTATCAGAACACCATGGAATCTATAGGGAATGAAGTTGACATCATAATGACATCCAAACTCTTATGATAATTTATCTTATAATATAATCCTTTTATCATGATATCTATAATCAAGTAGGTTTCATGCCAATGCCATCAACATATACAGTAGATGTATCTATATTTTACATTTTGAAATTGAACTCTCCCACCAAACACCATGACCATGGATTTATGAATGTAGTTATATTCCATCAAAGGGAATAAAATATATACTTCTTCCAAGGGATAAAATAAATAAATCCTTTCTTGCTTTATGCATTAATACAATATCACTCAGGATGCATCCAACACACCCTTCCTGGTCACAAGAATATTTTATCATGATTTTCATTAATTCATAAAACAGAATGATTTGTGATATCCATTAATGATAATATTAAATTTTAAGGATCAATACACATGTCTGTATATAGGAATATCCAATGACACATAAAAATACGGATTTCCTATTTTATGAGTTTAGTCTCATAACCTACTATCTTAGAGATTAACAAAAGAGAAAACCATAAGAAGGTGTCTCGTTGTCTTATAATCCTACTAACTCTAATATCATGTATTATCTATGTCCCATCAGAAAAAAATATTCAGCTATAGTACAAGGTTCAAGAATAATGTCATGGAACCTTTAGTTTCTCATCATAGTGGGGAGCTTCTATGACCTATCACCATGAAATATATTCTAAGTACATTATCACATAAAAATATCATACATTAGAATAATGAAAACATGATTAGAAAACTTATTTACTTAGGAAAACATGTAATCAAGTACTAGAAATGTTGGTTCTAGGGTACCAACTCCTATAAACTCCCACTTGAACTAGAGACAATTGAAAAAAGCTTTCATTCCACTAGATCTCACATGATACTAATTATTCTTCTAAGAAAAATCCTTAATTAATTGGTATTATAAAATTTCCTCCATGGAAACTCTACTCACCAAAACTTCACCTCACTAAGAAAAATATCTCAAGAGATGAAACTTATGATGTATGTTATCTATCCTTTAGTGAAACCTTGGATACTTTGATAGATACATCACTTACACGTAATCACAAAATCTATGATAGGATCATTATTGATAGTAACCATTCAAATATCTTGGAAAAAGATTAAAATTCATACTTCTTCCTTAGCTTATCAAAAGATTAAAAATACTTAGAATCCACTATAGAATTTGTGAAAAATGGCTTCTTAAAACTCCTACAACCCAAAACTCCTCTATTGAGACAAAATATATATTCTAACTAAAACTTCTAATAATTTTGATCTATCTGAAAAATATAATTTGAATAACCCATGATGACTAGATCTTTATCTTCTCTATACACCAGGAACATATAATCAATTCTCCTCAAATACTTAAGGATGGTATTAAATGTAGTCTAATGTTTTTTACATAGATATTCTTGATATCTACCTACCCTGATCAAAGAATAGGAAACATAAATCCTCATACATAACATGAAATACATTATAGATCCTATCATTGAAGCATATGATATCTTACCCATTCCATCACTTTACTCTTGTGTATTTGGATACATATTCTTTGAAATATGTAAACCATGTGATTTTAGAACCAATATCAACATATATTGTTCTATACTGAATCTTTTTAGTATAATTTCATTGTATGATCATTAAAATAGTCTGAGAATCCTCTTTGATCTATCACACATGATCTTGATCCAAAAAATATAGGATTCTTCACCTAAGTACTTCATATAGAAGCATTTGATCAACCATTATTTAACCACTTTTAGGGCTGGTTTATTGTTTTTAATTAGTAATATGTCATCAATATATAATACTATGAAAAAAACTATACTCCCATTAAATAATTTATAAAAAATGACCCATATTCATTAATAATGAAACTAAATTATTTTATGGATTCATCGGAGAAAATTTAAAATGACTTAGATTCTTTATTTAATCCATACATGGATCTATGAAACTTTTATACCTTTTTGGAATTGACTAGGGTCACAAAACCCTATAGTTATGTTATATACACACCCTCCTGAAGGTTCTTGTTAAGGAATGTAGTTTTGATATCCACTTTCAAAATTACATAGTCATGGAAAGATGATATGTATTTTTTTGATGGATGTACACATTGAAACTAGAAAAAAGGTTTCATCATAGTCAATGAATTGTTGTTGTCTAAACCCATTATCCATTATCCATGGTTTATAGGTATTTTCATTACCTTATGTGAACATATTAATATTGATAACCCATTTACACCCAATAGGTTTTACATCAACTAACAGATAAATCACAACCAAAATGTGGGTTTAATACATGGAATCCATCTCAGAATTTATGGCTTCTTTCCATATTGAAGATTTTGATCCCCTTAATACCTTCTTTTAGGATATATGGTCATTATCATCAACCAATAATGAATCACCATCATCGGTGACTATAAAACAATATCTCTAAAGTTCTCTTACATATCTAGAACTTCTATGTAGTACACGTGTTTCAGGAACAAAATCTTACACGAGGACCAATTGATTTGGTAATTATACCAACTCTTATGTATCTCAGGCATCAAATTCATCAGATTTAATCATTCTACTAGTATCATCATTGAATATTTGATCATTCTAAAGAAAAAAAATCATATCTTGAAACAATCACTTTATTTTCTAAAGTTTTGTATAGGTAGTATCCACCAATTTCCTTAGGATACCCTATAAAGATACACTTCATCCCATAGGGTTATAGTTTGTTTCTTGAGCTATCCTTAACAAATGCCATGCATCCCCATGCATGAACATGTGAAAAAAATATTTCTCTCTACTCCATAACTCAAAGGGAATACCGTTTTATGCATTAATTGGTATTCTGTCCATTAAGTACAATTTTTATTATAATTAATATCCCCAAATGGATAATGGAAGGCTTTCATGAGTCTATATTAACTTTACCATGTATAACAAGGTACAATTCCTTATTTCACTAACACCATTCCACTACGGTGTATAAATTGAAATGTGTTGAGATAAAATATCATTCTCATGTGGAAATTCAATGAAGTCTTGGAAAATATATTCACCACCACTATTCAATCAATGTTTCTTTATATTCCTAAAAATATGGTTCTCAACCTCATTCTTTTACACTTTGAATTTATAAAAAGATTCAGACTAATACCTCATTAAGTAGATATAACCATACCTTCTCATGTCATCAATAAAAGTAATAAATGAAGAGAACCCACCTCTAGAATCTATTTGAAAAGGTCTATACACATCAGTGTGAACCATATCTAGAAGAACTATGGCTCTTTCACCTTGACCACTGAATGGGGGTTTGGTTATCTTAGCATGTAAGTAAGCTTGACATATTTAATGTGGTATAAGTTCAAAAGAGTCTAAGTAACCATCTTGATATATATTTATAAAATTCTTATTGTTTACATGACCAAGATGGTGATTCCATAACTGGGTTTCATATGAGTCGTTCATATTTTTTTATCAGTTTCCAATATTTGGGTTTCATAATTTAATACATAAGGACCATTATTAAATTATTCCATACCATAACAAATGCTTTATTTATAAATGGAGCAACCATTATTTCCAAGGATAGAAATAAGTCCAACTGAATCTTAATAATAAATAGAAATTATGTTCTTCTTAATGCTACAAATATCATAATAATTCTTCAAAAGTAAAATTAATACTATCGACAATGTGAGATGGTAGTCTCTAATGGCTATATCTTCCATCCTTGCTTCATTAGAATCCCACAAATCCACCTCATCTCTATCAATATTCTAAAATTGACTTGGTTCCTATATTTTTATATAAATGTGGGCATCATAGGTAGTATCTAATACCCATTTTGAAGATATAGAAAGATTACTCTCAATAATGAATGAGCCTAAATACTCCCCTTACTTCATTGGCTGGGTTTAATTCCACTTCTAGTGTCTCTACTTGCCACATAGTATCACCTTTTGTTCTTTCCCTTTCCTTTGGATATTCTTCTTCTTAGAAGGATGATAATCACGAGCCTTAAATGTGGTATGAGATACAAATGACTTTTTCTTGATATTCCTCTTCTTATTTACCATAAGGATAATGGGTTTTCCACACCCATGTATTTATCTACTAAGAGAATAAGTGTAATAAGTTCTTAAAGGGCCTTCTCTCTATTTCTCATATTATAATTCATAATAAAACTGGGGATTTTTTTAGGTAGTGAGGATAGAATGAGATCTATGAGAAACTCATTAGGGATATTAAAAACCAAGATGTATATGCACTCAATATAGCGAATCATCTTGACTGCATGTGCCCCAATTGGCACAGAATCTCCCAAAATGCACATGAATATTGCATTAGAGATCTCATATATCTCTTATCTCGACTTCGCTAAATATATATAGTTAAGGTGAGAAATAATTCTAAATATATCCATTTCCTCATATTATATTAAATTCTATTTGGACGTAGAGGATAACATAAAACACTAGACATACCTAACATCATCCATATTCTTCAAATACAGAGATACCTCTTCCTCACCAGTTTCTTTTGCATGTGACTCAAGAATTGGGGTTTCTAATGTTTATAATTTCCTTCTGTAGTGTAGTATAACATGAAAACACCTATACTATTATTGAAAATTCACATCAGTGAAAAGGTTATCCTTCTCTAGTAGTGATCATAGTGATATTATCGAATTTATTTGATTTTCCATTTCTACAAATTAATAGTAGATAATTAGTACATGCTTTGATTGAAATAATTATATTAATAAATTTAAATTTAATTAAATTCCATTAATATAGAACTATTTTTAGAAATATAATTTCCCTCGTCATCACTTTAAGAATATATTATCATGGAAAGGATCTATATAACCCTTATCATAACCTAGACTTGGGCCTCCCAATCTATTTAAAATGTTTTTAGGTAGATGTATCTTGTCAAAAAAGCTTGTATTTTCTTGATATATTGGTGGACTCTCTAATACTGAAATCATACATTTTTTAACATATTTTGAAGATACTTTGTGATTTTTTTAAAAAAGTTTTATATTTTTTGGCAACTAAATTTTGTTAAAAGTAAGTTTTTTAAATTTGATGAAAATTTGAAAAAGGAAGTCTGTGATGAAGTTTATGAATTTATAGATGAGTAAAATTTGTTTGTAAAAAACATTTTTTTTCAGATGAAATATAAAGTTGATAGGATAAAGTAATTTTTTTTTGCAAATATGATGTGTTTTTTTGATGAGATGAAGAAAATTTGTTTGCTAAAGAAAATTTGTTTCATGAAGATGAATAAAATGTGTATATTAGAATGTTTTGAAGATTGGAAATATAAGAAAATTACAAATCTATGTTATACTATTATTTTTTGTTCTTTAAAGTTCTTAAAAATCATGAATAATTCTTGATATGATTTGGAGTTAGAAGATGGAAATAGAAGTGAAATTTTTTCCGAGTTTCCAAAAATTAGAGTTCTTCAAAAGCATCGTCAAAAGGGCCATCCGACTGAGAATTTCTATAAGATTGAGAAGTTATAGATGATTGAGAAGTTCCATTGGAATGAAATGTTTTATCAAGCTAAGAAGTTATATTGGACTAATAAGTTCTATCAGAGTGAGAAGTTCTATCAGATAATAATAATTTTTATCATACCGAGAAGTTATATTAGATACTAAGAAGTTCTATCAGAATGATAAGTTCTATAGAACGGAGATGTTATATCAAATTGGGAAGTTCTATCAGACTACGATGTTCTATCATATTGAGAATTTATATCAAACTATTGAGTTTGATCTTATTGATTAGTTCCATCATACATTGAGAAGTTCTATCAGGCTGAGAAGTTCTATCATACTGAGAAGTTTTATGATACATATAAGTTATATCATATTGAGAAGTTCTATCAGACTAAGAAGTTCTATCATCCCGAGTAAGTGTAACAAAGATAATGTTTTAAACAGAATATGGAGTCTATACAAGAGATTGCGCCCTCGAGTGAATAGAAAAGAAACCCTAAAATCAACCTCTCCCTTTTGAAGATGTTGTCACATGCCGAGTTCCCTTGTCTATGAATGATTCTAAGACCTCTGAGTTCATTGATTCAAATAAATTTCTTAATAGAGTTCTATCTGTGATTAATTTTTCAAAACAGGAGGTACAATTTCTCTCCTCAGACCTTCATTTTGTGCTGGTTGGAAACTTTAGAAAATGAATACCCCCACTAAGCTTCATCCACAAGACCCTAGAAAACATTGGATTTTTGAATTTTCACATTTTCTTTTTCAATTAATCACAAGTTGTTTTCCTTTTTTATATGAAAATGATTACTATATGATTTGGATGAGAGGCTCATGGTCATTTGGTGGCTGCTTTAGGAAGGCAATAAATGATCCCTAGAATTTTATGTTGATTCAAATCCACCTATTGTCCCAATATAGCTAGGTTTCCCTAGACCTCCTTTTCATTTCATTAAATATAATTCTCTCTTTTCAATTGCTAGTTTATTTGGTCACCCCTTTAAACTAGAATTTTTTACTTGGAATCTTCCTCTCCCTCCAGTCGCTCGAATATGTAATGAAATTGATATACCACAAGATTTTAAATCATTCTTTTGGATTCAAAATAGAGATATTGGATTTGTTCATGAGTTTTTTTAAAATATTCCAGACTATTACCATATATTTTATAGAATTGGACACTCTATATGAGAATGTGAGAATAAATGATAGGTTTAATTCCCCCTCTCTCATTTCAAATCAATTTGGCTTGAAAAGGTTACACAAAAAGGATTGTTTATTTCTCATTAAGGGGATACTATTGATAACAATACCAATAAGAATTTATCAGGTTCTTCTAATAACCATCTTCCCTCTACCAACCTCCTAAGCTTTGTAGAGGTAGTGAAAAATGACCAGTGTACGAATGAGGATTAAGAATTGCCTCTTAAACCTGAACCTTCGGCTATAGATATTACAAAAATTTATCATAGAGATAATGATAAGGAACAATATGATTTTAGAGATCATCTTCCAGATGATTTTGATAATTCATGCTATATTGAGGAAGAATTCATAAAAGCAAGTGCTAAAATAGTAAAATAATAAATGATTGATTCAGATGGTTTCATCACTCCATGTACCAGGAAAACTAGAAAATGAAGGGATCATTATAACATTGAGAGAACTATTGTCACATGATCCCAAGATGATGTTATGAATGAAGAAATTATTATTCCCCCACATCCTATGCCTACTGGACATTTGATTTCATCCTCTACATCAACTAACTTAGAAGACTCTACTAGTGAGTATGAAAATGAAAATGGCCTTGCTTTTATGAATACTTACCAAATTGAAGAGAAATTGTATTTTCATAGGATCTTGAATCTTGTATGGAAGATAATATTATATCTTCCATCTATCAATAAAAAATGGTGAAATGTATGCTGATACTTACATTGAAATCCTAAAGATGATGTTTATCTAAGTTGTAGAAGAGTTTAAGAAACAACCAATCTTTAACTTCAATGATATTAATTGGAAATGAATCCACTTTTTGATAATATTGGTTTTATTTTGACTTGATTTTCATATTTTTTATTTAACTTCCTTTTTTAGGTTGATTTATGAGGTTTTTTAGAAAATGGAACATCTTTTACTTTTCTTAGATGCCTATTTTTTCTGGATCTCTATGTCTTTCTAATGGTCCTTGAATCATGTTTAGAAATTCATTAACACTATGTTTTTTTCATGTATAAGGTTTCATGTTGTTGAGATCAGGCCTTTGAGTCTTTATTTCTGGATTTTATTGTCCTTTAGAGCTTCTTTAATTTAGTGTGGTTGCATTCTCAGTGAGGTTTTAGTTTTAGCTGTCTTCTCCTTCAAAAAAGTGTGGAGGAGATGGGGGAAGTAGTAGTTTCTTTGATAGATGAACAAGAAAAAAAATCAATTTCCAGAAGTACGCTGATGGTTTAGTGGATCCTGATTTTTCTAGTCTTGTTACTACTTGATCCTTATTCATAGTCCACTTCTCATTTGATTTCTTAATCAAACCATGTTAAGGTTACTTTTTATTTATTATCAACATTTGGAAGTTGACTTTTAACACTGTTTTGTTTAATTATGGATCACCCTTTGTTTTAAGCTTTATTATTGATGATTTAGTTCTTGGTATTTCTTGGTTGAGATAATTTTTTTTTCAGACTATTTGATTGACATTTCACTATTGATCATTAGAGAAATTGAAGTCTTATCTAGTATTTTCATATCTCAGTGCCAATATGGTTTTTCATCCTATAACAAAGGATTGAGACTCACTCTGTTAGGCATTAACTTTTCTGTAATTTATTTGTGCTAGTGACTTTTTTTCTTGTGGTTCCCTTAAATGATAGAGACTATCATTTTTAGAGAAGACAATTTGATGACATAATTTTTTCTAACAAGTTTTCTGCAAATCACACTTTTGGTATGTTTATCTTAGAAACATAAACTTGTACCCCCCTCAATATCTTTTTGGTGTAAAATCTTTACACATGGTCCTTTAATTGTAAAATTTTCTTCTTTTAATAAATTATTTGGGGCATTAATTGGGTAACCAATTCATTTCACCACTTTTCTAAAAAAAAGATAAAGTTTCACAAGATGTGGTAGATTTTCTACTTAACAGTGTTTGATGTTTTCTGATGTCTTTATATATTGCAACCATGTTGTAAACTATTATCATTGGGCTTGGAACATCGAAGAAATAAATTATATTTGTCTTATTTTCAATTGGGTTAAGAGAATCAAAATGATGAATAGAGTTACATACCTAGATTTTATGGAATTTCAATTTGAAGACAGATAATTTGAAAAGTTCCCATTCGAGAAAATTTGAGAATTGATATGTTCTTGATAATTAAAGAATATTTAAGAAGAAAACTTAAGAGATTATAAGGTTTTATGTGGTCAAATAAATGTTCAAATGTCTGTAAAATTTATATATCTATGAATTTTATTAAGCAGGAAAATAATTTTAATTTCCCACCAATCATATTTCTGGACCACCTATAAATAAAGTTGGAAATTAGAACAACACATGACACTATTTAATCATGAAAAAAAGTTGATAATATATAAAATTAGTGTCGAAAGTGAGTTTTTTCAACTGATGTTCTTTCATGTTAAAGATAAATTTTCAGACATAATATTCTAATCTTAAGATTAGATTGGGGAAAGTTCAGTTTACTCGAATGATTGAGTCAGACTGAGGGTATCTGAATGAGTTTTTGAGAAGTTTTTTAGTAGGTAGTATTTTTTATATAGGAAGATAAAAAAGGTTTGGATTTGTGAAGATTTATAATTAGAACATTATAATAATTTTATCAGATTGAATTCATTAGATTTTGGTGAATCAGTTAGAGGTTTATTAGACTAAGATATTGGACAAACCTTTTGTGGAGCAGTTTTAACAAGTTACATTTTTTTGTGGCCCAAGAAGTTGTAATAAAATTTTTATAAAATAAAGGGAGTAATTATAATCATTCATATCTAAATATAGAAGGAGTATAATAGGATTTGATACAAGTTTTATTCAATTCTTTATAATAATTAATTTTTGAAGATCCATGAGAGTGGCTATGGAAATGTTGTTGGTTGTCACACTGAGGATGAACCATATATATTGTGCATTCTATGTTTACTTTTATATTTTTTTTCATGTACTCTATTTTACTAAAATTTGATAAGGATATAACTTTAATAATTTATAGGGGTTAAATTTACTAATATTGAAATTTGTAACAAGGAAACAACTGATTCAACCCACCCATATCAATTGTTCAACGACCCTTTGGAACTTCAATTAGTTTTAGAGTCAAGTATCCATTATTGAATCCTCATTATTGATAATATTAATTATACCAATAGTAGATTAATTCCTATATTTAATGGAAAAAAACTACTCTAGTTTAGAAAATAGGACAATTCCATATCCCTGATCTCTTGTCCTAGAAGTTGTTGATGTTTCTATAATTGGGGTTTCACCAATTAAGAAATATTATCCTATGATTTTTTTTAAAGTAGAAAAATTTAATTTTATAGAAAATTTATAAATTTTATTCTTATGTCTCCATCAGAAAATGTTTATATGAAGGTGATGGGTCTCAAAAAATTAAAGTGTATATAAGACAAGATATAAAGTATTTTTGAAGGGATTAATAAAGTTAAGGAAGAAAATATTCTAGTATGTCATATAAAGTTTGAAGATATATGAAGGAGAGATGAAGAAAGTATTTATGAGTACTTCAATAGAGTAAATGAAGTTTTTTGCAACATCATTTTTTTAGATCACTTGGAGGATTCTATAATTGTGAAGAATCTCATAAGAAATTATCTGGATAGGTTTGATTCTAAAATTTCCTCTTTAGAATATGAAATTGAATTATATTTTTATAAACTATATTTTTTTTTGTTTCTTATGAAATGATAAAATTACCAGTGTTGGAAAAGAATATGTAAGATAAAATGTATTTTGAAGTTGTGAGAAAGATGGAAATATAAGATGTAGTAGATGTTGATCCTTGTGATTATATGGATAATGTGGATGATATAAAATAAAAAAATCATGCCTCTCATATATAATAACTGTTGTAGAGGTAGATGAATGTATGGAGGAAAATATTATATCAATTTTTTTGAGTGTGGTGGAATCATGCACTTTACTTTGAATTTCCTCATGAAGAAATTTTGAGAATATTAATATGATTATGATGAAAAAACTCAATGGAAGAAGTAAAAACAAAGTTCTAAATAATAAAATTCATACATAAAAAATAGAATAATTTTAATGTAAATAAAATAAGTATGGTGAATAAGAAATCTAAATTATACTCGACTGAAAACAAATCTTCAGAATATCAAAGTTTATAAAATTTCAGAACATTCATTGTAATAGCTGAGAAAAAAAGATTCTTTATATAGTGATTAAGTTGGTGAATAATATTAAATAGAGTATCATATTAGATAAAAAAATGTTTCAATTTTTGAAAAAAATAGAACTCTGAAGAAAAAAATTAGAATGATAAATAAATATAGTTGAAAATTTGTTGAAGGTGAAAAATATGTTGTTAGAAAAGAAGAATAATACATCCAGGTGATCTTGTGTTACAAACTAATAATTAAAAAATAGGGAAAAATTATTGGAGATCTAAGTAATAAGTTATAATATAAGGATGTTTATGTCGACAAGTCTCAATATGAAATTCTTAAGGATGAATGTACTTTGATAAAGTTGAATAAAAAATTCAATAAAGATTTTAAATTAAAATATTATACTTCTGAATTTGCTGATAAAGATCAAATAAATAATCACATATAATCCTCACCCACTAAATGTAATAGGTCATCTATTTTTTCTTACCTGTTAGGTTCTGGAAAAGGTGTTAGTAAACCTTAGTATGAGAAGGGTTCAGAAAAATTGATCACATTCCCAAAAGTTGAAAATTACCCCAAGAAAAAGGTTTCCAAAAGCTAATAATATGTTAGACTAGAAAGAAGTTATCATCCTCAATAATGTTTCTACATAGAAAGATCATACTTCAATACAAAACCAAGATTTTATGGATTGTATTGGTGTTTTGTAATTTATGGGTATAGATCTTACAACTGTTTCCATAACATGTCTTTTCTAGGAAATTAGTTTGAATAGAGTGGAAAAAATGGTGGGTGTAGAATGACTTACTTTCCAAAAACATAGAAGGTTTAAAACTTAAAATCACAAGATGTTTGAAAACTTACAATAGAAAACAAATATGAATTTCTGGAAGATGTTTATGGAAGATGTGTCCAGGATAGTCATCATATGGAATAATGTATGAATACTCTTCCAGAAAAAAGTTCTTATGACATAAAAGAAATGGTAGATGGAATGAATAATATTGATAAAATAGAATTTTTGGTTGAGACAAAACTTAAAGAAATTAAAAATAACACACCATGTATACTTGATATTGTTTGTTCATCACAAGTGAAATGTGATTTGAAAACTTCTAAAGATGTTGAAAATCATGACGGGTGATCATTTTATTTTAGGAACGATAGTTCCTTAAAAATAAAAGCTATTGGGATGGATAATATTGAATCTGAAAAGTTGAAATCTAAATAATTTTTTTATTTATGGGATAAAACATAACGTAATTAGTGTAAGTCAATTTTCTAATGATGTAAAAATAATTGATTTTCAAAAAATATTCATGTATCATCAGAAGTGTGGAGGATGAAAATGATTTTATTATAGGATAAACAACTAGTTGAAATCACTTTCAAATAAAAGAACTTTACAACTCTTATTACTTATGTACTGGAGATTAAAACAAGTTGAGGTACTATATACTTGTGAATTTCAGACAAAAAATCATGAAATAACATTCAAAATTAGATGTTGCACAAAATTTTCTAGAACTGAAATAGAATCTATAAACATGTTTTTACAACATTTTAGAAAGGGAAAATGACTAATAATAGTGATAAGAATGTTAAGATTTAGTCAAATAGACTGCTGAAAATTATTAATTCTTATTTATGCGGGCCGAAGAGACATCAATCAATAAAAGAAGATTTATATTTTATAACATTCATTAATGATTTCACTTTTATAACCAACATCATGTTTATAAAGAACAAGTCATATCATGTTTAAATGTTTATATTTTGAAGAAAATTTTTTGAAATAGAAATGGGTGTTTATATAAATAAGTTAAGTATAGATAATGGTACAAAATTTACATGCAATGATTTTGAATCTTATCTGAGGAATCATGGAACCAAACATCAGTGCAATGATCCATACACCCCACAACGGAATGGAGTATCAGAAAGGAAGAATAAAATTTTGGTGGAAATGGTAAGAATATTGTTAGATGAATACACAGTTTCCATGTTCTACTGGAGAAGAAGCTATTAGTAGTATTGTACACGTTCAAAATTGATGTTTTCTAAGGTCCGAATACAACCTGGATTCTTATGAATTGTGGTATAAAAAAAATTAATTTATGTACTTGAATGTTTTTAGATGTACATTTTTATAAAAAATAAAAAATTTGGATCATTGAAAATTTAATGAGAATGATGAAGAAGGGAGTTTCTTGGGATATTCACCCAATAGGAGAAGTTATAAATGTTTGAAAAGGTGTTTAATTTTTTTGAAACATATGACATTGAAAATAAAAGCTCATTAACAGAAGTTATTTTTAACGACGAGGAATAGAAACTAAAACTTTTTAAGGGAGGTGAATGTGATTAAAAATAGACTTATAAATATTCTAAATAATTGTGTGATGAGGAAAATGAAGCTAGAAGAGAAACATTGAAATTTAATACTATATAAAAACATGTTGAAACAAATAATATTCATGGTAATTTGAATGGTATAATTTAGACAATAATAATATTGACATTAGAAATTTAAACATCACTCATCTCACAAGATGAAGTAGAATTAGTCTTAGAATATATTGAACACAATTATTAGGTTGATTCAATGAATAAGGAGTTGATTGGATTTAGAAAAACAATAATTAGGAACTTGTTCCACATCTAGAAAATAAAAATGTTACTGGAACAAAATGGGTGTTCAGAAATAATTTAAATGAACATGGAGAAGTTTCAAAAAAATTTGAAAGACTTGTTTTAAAATACTATGCACAAGTGGAAGGTATTTATTTTGAAGAAAACCTTTAACTAGTTTCATGATTAGAAACTATCATAATGTTTTTATTAGTGGTTGTATGTTGAAATTACAAAGTTTAGCAGATGGAATTAAAGTAAGCATTTCTAAATAGTAGATTAAAGAATAAGTTTACATTAAACAAACTTATGGGTTTTTACATGATAATTATGGAATAAAGGTTTATAAATTGATGAAATCCATATATGGGTTAAAAAAATCCCCAAGTGATTGGTATTCAAAACTAGACAATTGTTTGATAATGTTAAATTTTAATAAAGGAAAAGTTGATAGAGAATTATAGGTGAATGATGTTAACTCCAGCACCCTAATTGTCATTGTCTATTTAGATGATATAATTTTTACTAGGTATGAGGACAATGTTTGTAAATATTTTTTTGAGGAAAAGATGATGAATTTCAAAATGTAAATTAATAAAGAATTAACTTTTTTATAGGTTTACATGTTCAAAAAAATAATAATCCATTTTCCTATCTCAAGAAAAGTATTCTAGTTTATTGTTACAAATGTTTGGTGTGGAAGAATACAATGAATTTTAAACTTCTATTTTAATAAGAAAAAAGTGGAGGAAAGATGAAATTATAAGAAGTGTGAATCAGAAATATTTTTGGAAGCTGATGGGAAGTTTTAGTTTTCTCACAATTTCATGAAATGATACTATTTATGCTGTAACTTTTTGTTACAGACATTAGAATGATTTTAAAGAGTCTCATAAGTGGAAAGAAAATAGAATTTTGATATATGTTAAAGGAATAACTTCACATGGGATTTTATACTAAATAATTTGTGAAATGAACATTCATGGTTACACTGAAGATGATTGGACTAGAGATTTCAATGATTGAAAATAAACTTTAGAAAGAACATTATACTTCGGAGAATTTTGTGTGAGTTTTCATTGTAAAAAATAGAGTTCAATAACATTGAACATAGAGTATTAAGAATTTGTTGTTCTTACCTTTGAATGTACTCTTTTTTTTTGATGATGGATCATTTGAAATATTTGAAAGTTAATGTTTTCAAACCATTAATGATGATTTATAATAATAAAAGTTCAATTGATCTATTTGAAAACCATTTCCAACATTCCATAATAAAAAATATTAATATAAAGTTTCACTTTAAAAAGAGAAGGTTTCTGGTGAAGATTTTGTGTTGTAATATGTTTTAATGAAATATCAAATCGCTAATATTTTCACAAAAGCAGTGACCAATGACAGATTTATGAAATTGAGGCTGAAACTTTATCTTTATCCTACACCATTGAATTCTTAAATATTTTATGAAAGTTCCTCTACTTTACTATATATTATGTTTATAGAGGGAGATAACTTGAAAAAATTATCCTATAAGAAATAGGAAATAAATTTTATTATTTAAATGAATATAAAGTTGTGTTTATCAAAAAATGGGGAAGATAAGGACAAGTGATAGGAAAATATAAAAGCAAGGGGGAATTTTTTTTTATATGGTTGCAAATATTATTGTCACCATGGGATGAAATTCCTTCAAAAACATTAATTTATCCAGTAATGTGGTGTTAGAATACTCTTTTTTGAGAAAGGTTATGTTTTGATAAATGTTGAAAAAACTTGAGTTTACAAAAATGATGAGATTTAAAATTTGTTTTTAGGTGTTTTAACTAAGTCCAAAGGGGAAGATTAAATATCTGTTGTGATGTTTTTAGAAATGATATATATTTGTTGACAACTAAATTTTATTGAATGTTTTTTAATCTGATTAAAATTTGTAAAAAGAAGTTTTTTGGGTCGTTGCTGAATGTATAGATGAATAGAAGTTTCTTGTTGAAGAGAAGTTGTTTGTTGATGAAAAATATGCTTTTTGTGTTTAAGAAAAGTTGTTTACTGAGATGAGTAAAAACTTGTATTCTAAGACGAAGAAAAGTTTTTCTGAAAAAATCTGTTTGGTGGAGATGATATAATGGTGGTAAATCATAATGTTTTGAATTTTGTAAATATAATAACTTTACCAATCCAATTCTAATAATTATTTTTTATTATTTTATTTTCCTAAAAATCATGAATAATTAATGATATGAGCTATAGTTAGAAGAAGAATGGAGACATGATTTTTTAGGGTTTCCAAAAATTGAAGTTTTTTTGAAAGAACCATCAGAAGGGCCATTAGATCGAGAAGTTATTTTAGAATAAGAAGTTCTATCAAACTAACATGTTCTATCAGACTAATAAATTATATCTCACTAATAAGTTCTATTAGGATGAAAAGTTCTGTTATACTGAGAAGTTATATCAAACTGAGAAGTTTTATCAGACTGATACATTCTATCAGACTAAGATGTTCTATCAGAATAATAATTTTTAGAAGACTAAGAAGTTCTATCAGACAAAGAGAATTTCTATCATACTAAGAAGTTCAATCAGACTGAAAAGTTCTATTAGACTATTAAGACGAATCAGTATGAGAATTACTATCACACTGAGAAGTTCTATCGAACTAAGTGAAAGAAAGATAATGTTTAAAATTATTTTTAGGAATTTCTACTTGACAATGGTTAATGGTTTGAAATGTATTTATAAGTTTTAACCACATTGTAAGAAAATATTAGTCAGGCTAGAGTGTCAAAGAAATCAATAATATTTTTCTTGTTATCAATTTATGGATAGATCATTTCCAAAGTTCTCATTCAAGTAATGTTGAGAATTGAAATGTTATAGAGAATTCATTAAGTTTAGAGAAGACACAATAAGAGATGATATGGTTTTATGTAGTCAAAGATGAAGTTAAAAAGTGATAATTTGTTTTTGATATTTATGAATTTGGGTGAGATGGTAAATAATTTCAATTCTCACCATTACTATTTTGGACAACATATAAATAGAGGTGGAAAGTACAACGATACTTTACACTATTCACCCATGTGAAAAAGTTGAAACTCTATATAATTAGCATTATAAGTGAGTTTTTCCAATTGACATTTTTCATGTTGAAGAATAAATTTTAGATAGAGTATTAGGATAATAATATTAGACTAAGGAATGTTTAGTTTGCTGGGTAGAGTGAATCAGATTGAGGGTATCAGTCTGAGTCTTTGAGAAGTTGTTTTAAAAGCACAAATTTGTTATACAAGATGATCATAAAGGTTTGAATATTCATATATTGATAATCAGACAATCAGTTTGAGTATATTAGGATGAATTCATAGGACACTGGTGAATCAGATAGAGGAAGATCAAACTAAAATTTTGGAAAACACATTGGTGAATCACTTTGAACAAGTTACATTTTTGTTGTGGCTCAATTTTTTTTATAAATAGACATGATTCATTATAGTCATTTTTATAAGGATATATATGGTTTCTAATGATAGTTTACATATGTTGTATACACTTATTTATAATTGTGAATTTCTAGAGAAACAAAAGAGTGGATCTGCTAATGATGTAGGTTCTCATGTGGAGGTTGAACCCTGTAAATTGTGAATAGATTCTTTACTTTTCTATTTTTTCATGAACTTGAGTTTACATATTTTTTATAAGGATACACCTCTAACAAGTTTCAGGGTTTAAATTTAAAAAAGATAAAATTTGAGAAAAGGTAACAACAAATTAAACCCCCCTTCTCATTTTTTCATTGACCCTTTGAAACTTTAGATTTCATAAACCTTTTTTTAGTTTAACCAAGGCCGGCATGGGTGGTCAAACCTTTATGTAAACTAATTTAATTCAACCCAAAACATCAAGATAATATTTCCTTGATAATTAAAATCACCACAATTTGGGTTTGTCAAGTACTTTAAACTATGAGTTCGATTCAAACTTAAGAAATGGAAGGCTAAGTTGACTTAATATTTTAGTTTGAGGGATTTTTATACATATGCATAAATCCTACTTAACCATGTCCATTTCTTGTTAATATTAAGTGTATTTTACTTCATCGGATAACCATGTATGATAAAATATTTACACATAATTCAACTATATTTTATTCCTTCTTACATTATTGTAAATTCTTTTATTAGGTGATCATGTAGCATTCAAAAATATAAATTATTAACCACGAAACAGATAGAAATAAAATATTAGTGGCATGGTATTAATATTCACTAATTGGTTAGTTTATCCAGTGGATGACAAACTTACCCTTAACCCTTGGGGAAAACCATCTTGTACCATAAATTTTTTCGTGTTGCAGTATTCCAACATTTCTCCTATGTATCACCTTAATTGGTTTCACCTCATATTCTTGTCTAGGACTAGCTCCAGTTTCATGGGAGCTCCCTCCTTACATAATCTTTTACTCACATGAAAGTGATGGGATCCAATGGATTGGATAAAGGAGTATTTACATAAAATAAACCATAGTCACACATACCCTTAAATAATAAGGAGGAGGGGATGACACACCGAACATAAATACTAATTTAACCATAATAAAATAATAAATTAAAGTAAACCAGTCATACATAAGGGCTAGTCTAATCTCATGATCATCCACACATCAATATGAAATGATCATAAATTATCATTCTTGTTATCAATTAATTTGATTAATTTTTTTAATTAAGGTAATACATCCTGAATTAATCCAATTAATTCAATTAATAATAATTCTAAACAACATAATTATAGATATCTAGATATCTCTCCATACATATCTATTAGGATATATTTCTAGATATATCTCTAGATAGATTTCCCTAGATATATATCTATATATAACTTTCTTGATATAACTATATATATATATTTCCAAATATATCTATCTAAATGTATATCTAGATATATCACACGATATATCTATCTGGATATATGTCCATATATTATTCTATATATATATATATATATCAAAATTTCCCTCTAGATATATATATTAACATATTTCCTGATATATCTATCTAGATATATATCTAAATACATCTCTAGATAATCCATCTAGACATATCTCTAGATATTTTTCTATATATATCTATATTGATATATATAGATATATCTATCTAGATATATCTATCTAGATATATCTATCTAGATATATATTTAGATACATCTTTCTAGATATATATTTAGACATATCTCTAATCTGATTACTGATTATGTTATTGGTAATGAAGAAAAGAATAGATGATGATGATAGATTACTATTATGAATTTATTTATGTAAAACAAAGCAAAAATGCATGAAATCAATCAGTGAATAATAAATAATTTAAATTTAAAATGTGATTGCACTAATACCACATGTAGGTTCTGAGAATAGATGAAGAGTACTTTAAAGGTATAAATAACATATATCTTAGTATTAAATTATGTGTAATAATTTTATTACATGATCATGAGACTATGTATGATGAGAAAATTAGATCAATAATACTATATTTCCTTTTATTTGTATCCTTAAAATTCTTGGTCCCACTAAAATTAGGGCAGAAATCAGAATAAAATATTCAATTAAAAACTTCTTTAGATGTACTCAATAATTATTTTATTGAGAAATAAAGATATGAACTCACTCTCATGATACATTTAAACCTAAAAGTACTTAATTTATAAAGCACACACATCTGATACATAATTTTCATCTCAAAATAATACTCCCTTCCCACACATTAGTTATTTCTTGTAAATATAATAGCATAAAAAGGAGAAATATAAGTAAGTGATACATATATTCCATATTTTATATATACTTGGTTATCTAATCATCCCAAATTTAAATTCAACAAATTAAAATATAATGAAACCAATCTTTTTATCCTAAATATAGTGACAAAAACATAATCATTACATTTTTTTATTTCATAATGATAAATATAACTCAATTTTATATATCCAAAACATAAAACATCAAATATAAATATCATATTAGTTATAAACTCAAGGAAATTTTATGTTTACAGTTTTATATAATTAGGGAAAACTCTTATATAATGTTTTCCATTTCATTAAATGATAAATTTTTCCACTATACCAAACTGTTCTTATTCCACATTAAGTATTCATCATCACCAACATGAATCCCCTCAAGAAATACCTTAATAAACATCATTATTTATAAATTTGGGAAAATAAATAGAATAAGGAGGATAAAAAATTCCCAGTAAGGGTAAATATAGGTATAAAAAATTTGATATCATTAATTATCACCAGATAAGAATAAGGGTATGAGAACATATTCAAATTTCATGAGAATTATATAATATAATTAATAACAATAAAAGATAGATCATTAAACTTGTGACATGGAACAATGATTTAACAAAATATGAGGGATATACAAGTCAATAATAATGATCCATGTTAAAATTATCCCTAATCAAAGGAATCATTACAACTTGTTGCAAACATTAGAAAACTATGATGGTATCTTGGAACTTCAAACATTCATCCTAGAATCACCTAACCATATAATTTTTATATCTTATAGAAGTTACCTATAATAAGTAAATTGAATAATATCTTAGGATAAAATTATAAATAGTTAACTCCATAATCTCTTAGGATTAACATATAATCATTTGACTCCATCGCTTTACCCAACACATTGGAGGGCAATAAAAGACCTATCCATCCTTAGGTAATGATGTAACCACTCATCCTTTCTTTTTAATGTAACTATCTATGAATTTTTTATAATTTAATAACATATACATGGTTTATAAAATAATCACCCATTAATCAGCCATACATATTTATAAGTAACATAAAATAAAAAAAACATATAAAATATAAAATATTTCATCATAACCCTTTTGAAAACAACCAAAATTCACTTTTTTCTTGATTAACCGGTGTAACATAAATGAGTTACATAACTAGTGGATGGGTCATTCATGGTAGGGACTATTATGGGGGAGGGATTGTTCAAGGTGATAGAAGTTCTATTTTGTTTGGCTTCATCTCCTTCTATGGCTCATGTGACTCCATGGAAATAGAAGAAAGGGCAATGGATACCAGCCTTTATCTATGCAAGAACTAAAATTTTAGCATTATAGAGGTGGAGATAGATTCAAAAAATTTAGTTGGATTACTTCTAGGAACATTTAACCCACCATGGGATTTAAACTATTTAATCTGGAAGTGTAAGGGTTTTTTAAACACAGATATTATGATCAGCCATACTTGGAGACAATGTAACTTTGATGCTGATACTTTGTCCAGTAAAGAGGATCCCAGTGATAATAATATCTTATATTTTTCTTGGTTCCCTTACAAATGATCTTAAGATCATTGTTAGAGGTGATGCTTTGGGTCTGCATCATTACCGGTCCCCATGACTTGTTTCCTTATTTTTTTGGGGAATTATATTCCATTTATTTCCTAACAAAATGTTTTACCTTTTAGTCATGTAAATAATAATTATGGAATCATTGGAACATATACCCATTAGAGAATAAAGAGATTTTAATTTTATTACCAAGATGAAGAAAGATTAAAATATATTTAATAAATTTCTTTAAAAATAAGGAAAATATAAAATTATTTAAATAAAATTTTAGACAAAATTACCATTAATATTGTATAAAATATTTTATAGGAAAATAATCATTGAATATTATATAGTAATCATGAATTTAAATGGTATTTATGATGTATTTAAAATATGTTTGTGCTATGCATGTTTAAAAAAATATTCCGTTCAAACCTTAGGTAAAAATTACCTCATTTGGAACATGTCAAAAATATTTTTTAATCATTTTTATAGAAATTTAAACATGGTTAAGAAATAATTTATTAAATATTTTTATGATAATAAAAACATCATTGAAAACATTTAAAAGACCACATATACAAAAAAAATATTCTAGGGAAAAAAATAAGGTTGATTTTTCCTTTAAAAATTTATTTTGATCTTCATAAGTACCAATGGGAGGAACATTAAAAGGAATAATGTATAAATTATAAATAAGTATATAATAATAATAGAGATATTTTTTTAATAAATTAAGATCATAAAAATTTCCCAAGTAAATCTAAAAAAGCAATCATTAAAAGAAATGAGACTGTTACATAAATCCTTTACTTCTTAGGTAACATTTAAATAAAAATTCATTGAAAGTAAGAATATGATATGGATCATTAAATACAATGTATTAAAAAAATTATTTGTTTTGTAAATTCAATAACAGGGTTGTGAGTAAACTATAAATATAAATCATGGTGAACAACATGAAACAATTGCCAAGAAAATGAGATTGAGAAAAAGAAAATAGTGGTAAAGAACAAAACATTTGAAGTGATAATTAATCCATGAAGTGATATTGTGAACATATATAAATTCACACAATTTTTTTAAATAAAATAAATAACTATTTAAATATAAATTATCACATAAAAATGTTATAGAAAATTCAATGAATAAGTGTCATAACCTAATAAAAGGAAATTGATTTAAGAATCACCTTACCTTAAATCCATACTTGCTATGTACTTTTTTAAGTCATCTATAAAAAACTTATATAAATTATTTTACTTTTTTGAGAAAACATTCTTGGTTATTACCCTTATAATTAAATCTTTTAGTTTCTTTATTATAAAATCATATTTAATTACACAATAAGTTACACTATAAAAAAATAAAGGTTTAGCGACGTTTTTTTAGTTTAGCAGAGGTTCAAACCGTTGTTAAATCTTTCCACAATGGTTTTTATAAAATTCCACTAAAGTACACATTAGCATCCTACCTGATTTATTTTAGTACATTTAGTAATGGTTTTTGAGAAGTGTAGTGAATTTATTTTGCGAAAATAATTTCATTTTTATCGGTGATTTTCTTCTAGAAAACAACCCATGAGTTAACTGCGGTTTTTACCATTATCTTATATTATATAGTGATATTTTAAACAAAAGTTAATTTTTTATGATATTTGGATATGGTTTAAACATCATCTACAGATCAATGTTAAAAAAATAAATATACTAAAACTATAACCCCAAAAAAATCAATAAATCATAATATAAAAACAAAAATCCATCTTACATACCAACATCATATAAATACCATGAAGATTAATAAATATAAACCATAATCATATATTATAGAGAAGCTAAATTTGAAAATACATATATAGTATATAATAAGAGATAAAACCCAAAGTTTTAAAATGGAAACCTCCATGTGAACCAAGGGAACCATAAATAACTATCACTAAAAGAAGATACACTAAAAAGAAAAATACAAATAAAAAAATGCTTAAAAAACATAAGGACATGAATCACATATAATGAAAGAATATTAATCAAGTATAGTATTAATTAATTCATATAAAGTACATGTAATCATGAGAAAATCCCATGGTCCTAGTGATATGGTCCTAGATATACTCGGGTGGAGCCATATTCTAAACTATTACTGAGTTCCTAGGAAAAAATGTTTGGATTATTCCAAAAATACTCACTAGAGGGAAGTCCACACAGTTAGAATAGATCATATAAAATATGAACCTAGTCATAGTCTCATCATGATTAGAATATAAGACATATCATGATCTACCACATAAATTTTAAGGGTTCCCATGATACTAGAGACTAATGGGGGGACATGTATCACATATCACTCACACACTATAACATGCCATAATGAAAAATCATATAAATTTCCTAGCTCATCCCTCCAACATACAACCATATTATAAATTACCCATATATAGTTCACATAACAAAATTTTATTTACAATTCTCTCATAGGATCTGAAAACATATATAAAACAAGGTTCCATTAGACAATAAACAAAGTCTGTTACACATTTTGTGAAAAAATAATTGTAAAAAGGTTCAAACATAACTTTGGTTTTAAGCTAATATTCATATATATAAAAACTTCCTAAAAAACTACTTTATAAACTAGATATTATTTAGATACATTTTTAAAGTGTTATTTATAAACCATTATAGAAATAAAGGGGAAACATACCTTTAAAACATCTAAATCCAATATATCATATATACATTAATACAAAACCTTGATAAACAACATTGAAAATATCATAAGAAAAATTCATCAATAAAAAAATCATACCATATCAAAGAAAATTTTGGACCCCATATGTTATTTGGAATTGAAATGGATTTTTTATAAGTGAATTTTTTTTGATAATATTAGTTTTTTGGATTTATAGAATTGTGTAAATGGTTTATGCTTGGGTAAAATAGATACGTGATCAAATCAGGTACATGGACAAGCCTAAGAATGATGAGTATAAAGTAAAATTCAGAATAAAACATATAAAATCAAGAAAGAATATATATTTCATAGAATTTAAGGGAAATATATATACCGTACCTCAAACCACAACATGGTTTCTCAGTCACCATATTATTGTCAGTTTTTCATGAGTTTAGTTAACATCACCACTACTGAATCTAAATTGAACCCTAATCACTACCTGAGAAATGAATATTGACACCATCTCTCTATGAAACATCCCACGTAATTAGAGAATAATATATTTTCATATCTATGTCTATTTATTAATTAGATAGTGTTTTAGAGGCTTAAAATGAGAATAAATCCAATCTTAAGCATAGAACACTCTAATTTTTTTAAAAGATTGTTTTACCGCCTTTTGATGGAAAACCATTTTTAATATAACTTTTGACAATTCTATAAACTCAATTTATCAAAATAAACTTATAATTCCGAATTGGAAAATTGAAATTTACTTTGGATAAATTTTTGGTATTTTTGTAAAAATGTTCATTTTTTAATGAATAGTGAAAAATACTGCATTTTACTTTAAAACTGCTTTTTCATCTAATTTAATTATATGGCTAGATTATCTTTTTAATTGGGTTTGAAGTGTAATTAGAATATATTATTACAATTCAATCCAATGGTGGTCATTATAATTAATTATACTTTGAAATTGGACATAAAAAATTGTCAATCTTTTGATAGATATTGTTTCTTAAAAACACGCTATTTGTTTTGACAACGAGAATTATTTTTAAATTAATTACTGCAATTTCTGAGTTTGGAATTTGGTAAAATAGATTCCATATTTGGAATCATATGGTCCAAATTATTTAATTAATAATATTTTGTTTTTGGACATTATGAATAGTAATGACAATAATTATCTTTAATTATCAGGATTAATTAGTAATCAGGTAGTTAAGGGTAATAAAATAATATCATAATAATATAAAATGACCCCAACATGTGTAAAAATCCTCTTTTTTGAGTCATGGCCGACCATGTGAATCTTTTTACCGAACTTGAGGGACCATGGAGTCACATGGGTGTGATAGTGACATTTATGACTTTATTTTTAAAAAAGAAGAGAAATATAACAAAGGTTTGTATATCCTAAGTAAAACAATTTTAATTTCATTTACATAAATGATAACATAGAATATAAATATTCATTTGAAATATAAAAATATTTCCTACATCATGGTATTTTTCTTATAATTTTTAGACATTAAATAAATAAATTTATTCATGACACCATGATGATGCAGTGATTACCTCATTAATGAATGATTTAAATAAAATGAAACGATATGGTAAAATATAAGACTTAAACTTGTATAAAACCTATTGGATGGGTGTATTTCGAACCCTAATCACCTTATCCTTAAAATATATCATTATGAGACCTTTAAAATCAAAAAATCATTTTATAATAATGTAACATTTCAAGCCTTTCCAAAAGTGACCCCCTCCCTCTTATAGAAGGCCCCCACCTCTACCCCCTTACCCACACCTCTAAAGTCTTTGGATCATCCAACCTCTACTCATATTATCTCTCCACATCCATATCGTTCTACTAGAAGCCGCACTTTGGGAAGAATTATTTTCAAGAGAGTCTTTGCCTCAAATTAAATGTAGTTACCCGATTTAGAGGTAACACCTTCTCTCAAAATCCTTTGTTGTATTTTCCTTCTTCACTCCCATAACATTCTTATTCTTTGATTTCATAACAACAACAGTATCCTCAATATACTAGGATGTTTTTATGAGAATTATTTTATTTACAATTACACACACCTCCGTCTAATGGTTACTGAACATATTATTTCTGTGGTTGGCGAATTACTGCCTCATGAAACGATGATTCTTCAATATTCTATTAACACATTTCATGGTGGCCATTATGATGTCACTGTATTTATATATAATATATATTATATTTATGTTCTCTATATTCTTCTATATTTTATATTTAAAAGATACCTTTATGCTTTACATGTTGTGAAAATGCGATAATTTCATATGAGGAAGTGTGGACTACCGCCCCCTCAAGTGATGTGACTCGTTCATGCCAAACATGGAATTTATAAAGAATGTAATTAATGAACATATTTTACCTATATAAAATATATATTATACTATAAATATAATATATATATATGTCTTATTTAGTTTTAATTCCTTTAATATGACAAAGAAATGAAAGTAGTGTTCATACGTACGTACGGCCTACCGTCTCCATGAATGGTGCATTTCTTTTTTTTATCTCCAAATGTTATGTAATAGTATAAAATGAATATATACTGTATATATAGGATATTTAAATCATTAATACCATTCTGGAGATGATTTACTTATAACTACCTGGGAAATTCTTTTCAAACAAGTTCATTTTTGACTCATGTACCAAACATCGACAAAATGTATGATATGAACTCACATAATTAACTAATTATTATAACATGATAATATATCATATTAATTGAACAATAAAATTTAATGTAAGTCCTTAATCAATTATAAATTGACCTAATATTATAATTCTGGAATATAAGGAACGAAGGAGAACAAGTCAGACTTGAGGTAAAGGACATCGTCTCAATCTCCTTTCGTTGAGGCATACTTCAATTTATATACGACCTTATTTTATTAGTTTTATAATAAACCCTTTTTACTTTTAATTTCATTCAAAAGGAATATTTTTACATGAATCGTTTTACTAAATGAAAAAAGGGAATGTTTTTGTCTTACGTATGCGGCGACAACGACTTCTCCGCCGCCGTGACCATTATTTGAGTTTCAGATTCTTCGATAAGCCATAATTTTTTTTAAATGAAAAATAAATACCATGTTTTACTTTTATTTTATTTTGGTAATTAAAATGGTTTTGATATTGTTTTGATTATATCAATGTGTTTTATTGATATCTTGTGATTGAAATGTGTAAATGTTATGTTTCTTTTATGTATGTTTTATATGATACGATTATGTCATGGTTCTAGGTCATTGTTTATGAATTCAGGTGGTTCCATGATAAACTAAGGGCAGGTGAACCCGAGATAGCTCTCCAATACATTGGGTAATGCGAAGGAGTTAAAATCTAAGGTTTCTCTGAACATATTTAGGGAATATACTGTGATTGGTATTCCAAACATAACCATGAGGGTTACTCCCTACGTAAGAATGTTATGAATGCCCAAAGATACCTTTATGTCTTATGATTTCTATGAGTTATTCATAAATCTTATGATTTCAGGAGGTATGTCAAAGTGCCTATGTTTTATGAGTAAAGTTTGATTTCATTTATTCTTATGTTTACATGGACTAATGTTTTCTTTACGTATTTTTATATCCCTTACTAAGATTTTTATGCTCATCCCAAGTTTTTTGAAATGTTTTTCATAGGTCAAGGGAAAATTACATGATGTGATTATAGTGTCGAGGAACTGTTAATAAAGAAACCATGTTTTATTTTAAATATGTTTATTTTTGTGGAAAAAAAGAATATTGTCTTTGATGTAACCACCTTGTTTAAATGTGGAATGTAATTCATGATTTATGAAATAATTCTCTAAAACACAAAACCTGAAAAGATCTTCAATGTGAATTATTGAAATAACTCAGGATTAAGTAATGTTTAAGGATGGGTCCTTATTGTTGGTATCATAGGTCGATTTGGATATCATTAGGAGTTAGAATTCTATTAGATGATTATCCAAAAATATTTTTTTTACATTATGGTGAAATTGAAATGATATATCATTTGAAGATTACAATGTTTCTTCATCTAAGACATGTTTTTTCAGAATGGTTTTCAATAGAGGAAATAGGGAAGTAGTGCTAGGAAGGCATACAGAATGAAATGACCTTCCAAATCAGCATCCTGAGATGGTTGGAATTGAAACTAAACAGATTGTTGCAGTAATGGCGTAGTTGACTCAAGCGATAAGTGGTGGTGGTATCCATGCATGAGATCAGCCAGATCAACCACAAAGGAACATGTTAGTGGTGGAACATTTCATGAGGAAACATCCCCCATCATTCAGAGGATCATCTAACCCTATTCTTGCCGAAGGGTGGATTAAATCACTGGAGAATATTTTCGATGTCATGAGGTGTTCAGACAATCAAAATATTAGTCTTGCTATTTACCGTTTGGAGGGTGAAGCAGATCAGTGGTGTTCGATGGTTAAAAATATCAGGGACACTGATAAGATTGATTCTATTTATTAAGATGAATTCAAAGGTATGTTTCTTGAGAAATATTTTCCTAAGGATGTTCGACTTAGGATGGAAAAACAATTCTTAGAATTGAGGCAAGAGGACGACTTAGTGGATTCTTATGAAGAAAAGTTCACTCGATTGGAAAGGTATGCTTCAAATTTTATCTGAGACCTTGATAAAAGGGAATTAGATTCTTGTGAGTTCAAAAGTTATGAAAAGATTACTCGATGTGCTGAGAAGGTGGAAATGGAGTTTTCCGATGATCAAGTGTTCTATGACAACCAACATAAGAAGATACCAAGGTGGCAGGAGAAAGGGAAGAATCCTTTAAAAAGGTTTAATGGTAAGAAAACTAAGTTTGTAGTTTGTGATAAATGTGGTAAAAAGAATGTTGGGGAATGTCTTTTGAATTCTATAAAGTGCTTTCGATGTGGTAATATAGGACATAAGGCTTGTGATTTAACTAGAAAAGATCAGGGTAATGATAAGACCAAATTTTATTTACAGTTAGAGAAATGCTTCAAGTGCAATGAGATGGGTCATTATGCAAATGAGTGTTCGAAAAAGAGCTCAAATGATGGGAAGCAGTCAGAATACAAGTAGAAAGGTGTGGTGAAATCCTTTACAACTACTTCAGCAGATGTTGGGCCGTCAAATGAAGTGTCATCAGGTACTTTGTTTGTTCTTTCAGATTATGCCAATGTGTTGTTTGATTAAGGGTCTACACATTCTTTCATCTCTGAAAAATTTTACAGTAAATTGGGATTTCTATCTCAAGAAATGTCTCCTGAACTTGTGGTAAAAACACCCGGGGGAAATGTTGAGGCAAAAACAATTTATAAGAATCTTCCCATCCTTATCCGTGGAAAGAACCTACTTGCAAACCATATTGTTTTACCTCTAGTTGAGTTTGATGTTATCCTGGGTATGGATTGGATCTCTGTTTACCATGCTAAGATTGACTGTAGAGATAAAAAAGTTTCTTTTTAGAAAGACTTTTAGTTTGTGTACAAGAATGAACCCTTACTATTGATAAAATATCAAGAGACTTAGAAACTTGTAAAAGATGGAAATGAATGTTACCTTACACATATTGTTGAAAACAATGGAACCATTCAGATTAATGATGTGCTAGTGGTAAATGAGTATCTGGATATTTTTTCTAATGAGTTGCCTGGAATAATACCAGATAGGGAGGTTGAATTTACTATTGACTTTGTTCTTGATGCTAACCCAATTTCAAAACCCCTTACCGAATGGCTCGAATTGAACTTTTAGAGTTGAAGGAGAAATTTCATGATTTATTAGAGAAAGGTTTCATTCGACCTAGAACATCACCATGGGGTGCTCTTGTCTTATTTGTTAAGAAGAAAGATGGTTCAATGAGACTTTGCATTTATTATAGAGACTTTAATAACATCACTGTTAAGAACAAATATCCTTTGCCTCATATCGATGATTTGTTTGATCATCTCTAGGGAGCGTAGTATTTGTCAAATATTGACTTGAGATTGGGGTACCATCAGGTGAAGGTAAAGGAAGAAGTTATTCTGAAGACCACATTTTGTACAAGATATGTCCATTATGAATTTGTAGTTATGACTTTTGGGTTAACCAATGCACCTGCTGTATTCATGGACCTTATTAATAGAATTTTTCATTAGTTCTTGGATAAGTTTTTGGTTGTTTTCATTGATGATATTTTGGTGTATTCTAATAGTAAAGAGGAGCATGAAAGAAATTTAAGGGTTATTTTTAAAACCTTAAAAGAAAATAAATTGTATGGGAAATTCATAAAGTGTGAGTTTTTGTTGCAACAGATTTCTTTCCTTGGTCACATTGTTTCTAAAGATAGAATAACTGTTGATCCTGAAAAAACAAAGGTTATTGAAGAATGTCTAAGACCCACAAATGTAACTAAGATTCATATTTTTCTTGGTTTTGCAGGCTATTATCGAAGGTTTGATAAAATTTATGCACGGTTGTCTATCCCATTGACTAAGCTAACTCGGAGGGGTGTTAAGTTTATCTGGATAAAAGAATGTGATGATTGCTTCCAGGAATTGAAAAGAAGATTGGTGAATGATCCAGTATTGGAACTAACTTCCCAGAATGGTGAGTTTTTTATCTATAATGATGCTTCATTGAAAGGACTTGGTTTCTTCCTAATGCAGAATGATCAGGTAATTGATTATTCTTCACGTCAGTTGAAAAATCATGATATAAATTACCCTACACATGATTTGGAATTAGTTTCTGTTGTTTTCGATTTAAAAATTTGGAGACATAATTTGTATGGTGTCAAGTTTGAAATATATATTGATCACAAAAGTTTAAAGTATATATTCACTCAAAAAGAATTGAACATGCGACAGAGGAGATGGCTAGAATTAATCAAGGATTATGATTGCACGATTCAATACCACCCAGGAAAAGAAAATAAAGTATCTGATGATTTGAGTTGAAAAAGTAATGCTATATTAACCATGTTACATTTGGAACATGATCCTTTGGTTAAAGATTTTATAAATTTTGGCTTGGAAGTTGTTGGTGCAGGAAATTTTTCTGTTTTGTTTTAGGTATCAATGAAATCTTCTCTATCTGATAGAATTAAGAAAGCACAGAAGCAAGACAGTGAGTTGTAGAAAAAGTAAGAGTTGGTTCATAAGGGTATGTTACCTGAATTGAACATTGATAATGATTGTGTTTTTGAGATTTGGGAAGAGATTGTGTGTGCCTTGTGATTCACAATTGAAGAGAGAGTTGTTTTGTGAAGCTCACAGTTCTCCATTTTCAGTTCATCCAGGCAGTACGAAGATGTATAGAGATCTTAAAGAGTATTACTGGTGGGATGGAATGAATAGATATATTACTGATTTTACTGTGAAGTGTTTGAATTGTTAACATGTTAAATCAGAGTGACAATTACTGAAAGGAATGCTTCAGCCATTACCAGTGCCATAGTGGAAATGAAAGAATATATCCATGGACTTCACTGTGGGATTACCGAAGACACCTCGAGGTAATAATGCAATCTGGGTTATTGTTGATAGTTTGACTAAATATGCTCATTTACTTGCTATACGATATACTTTTTACCTAGATCAACTTTCTCAACTGTATCTTAAAAATATAGTTAGGTTACACAGATTTCCCCTCTCCATTGTATCTGATCGTGATCCCAGGTTCACTTCTAACTTTTGGAAAGGCCTTCAGAAGTCGTTGAGTACTGAATTAAATTTTAGTACAGATTTTCATCCTTAATTAGATGGGCAGTCAGAATGTACAATTAAGACCTTGGAGGATATGATACGTGCTTGTTCGATGGATTATCAGGGAAGTTGTTACCAACATCTTTCATTGTTTGAGTTTTCTTATAATAACAGTTTTCATTCCAGTACACAGATGGAACCATTTGAGGCATTATATGGGAAGCGGTGTCGAACTCCATCTTTTTGGGATGAGGTAGGTGAAAGGAAGTTGATGGGACCATAATTGGTATAAGAGATGGCAGAAAAAGTTCAGCTGATACAGAAACACATGAGAACAGCCCGGAGCAGATAGAAAAGTTATGTAGACAACAGGATGAAGGATCTCTCTTTTGAGGTAAGTGATCATGTCTTCCTCAAAGTTTCACCATGGAAAAGTGTGATGTGATTTGGTAATAAAGGAAAGTTGATTCCATGGTTCATTGGACCATATGAAATTTTGGAGAGAGTTGGATCAGTTGTATACCGAGTGTCTTTACCTCCTAATTTATCTCAGGTACGCAATGTCTTTCATGTTTCAATGTTAAGGAAGTACATGCCAAATCCATCTCATCTTTTGAGTCCAAAGGTATTTTAGTTGGAAGAGAATCTATCTTATGAGGAAGAACCATTACAGATTCTTGACCATAGGGGGTAATTATTGCAGAATAATGTGATTCATCAAGTAATGGTTCTATGGAATAATCATATAGTTGAATAGGCAACAGGGGAATCTGAAAATGCAATGAGGGATAAATACCCCCACTTATTCGATAAGTAAATAAATTGCGGGGACACAATTTCATAAAGGGGGTAAGGATGTAACATCATAAGTAAGTAATGAATAATATATTTTCATATCTATGTCTATTTATGAATTATATTGTTTTTTAGAGGCTTAAAATGAGAATAAATCCAATCTTAAGCATATAATACTCTAATATTTTTAAAAGATTGTTTTACAGCCTTTTGATGGAAAACCGTTTTTAATATAAATTTTGACATTTTTATAATATTTATTTGTCAAAAAAATCTTATTCTTTATAATTGGGACATTGAAATTTACTTTGGATAAATTTTTGGTATTTTTCTGACAATGTTCCTTTTTTAATGAATAGTGAAAAATACTCCATTTTACTTCAAAACTGATTTTTCATCTAATTTAATTATATGGTTATATTATCTTTTTAATTGGTTTTAAAGTGTAATTAGAATATATTTTTACCATATAATCTAATTTTGGTCATTATAATTAATTTCACATTTAAATTGGACATAAACAATTGTCACTCTTTTGATAGATATTTTTTCTTAAAAACACGCTATTGGTTTTGACAACCGGAATTATTTTTAAATTAATTACTGAAATTTCTGTGTTTGGATTTAGTAAAATGGATTCAATATTTTTAATCATAAGGTCCAAATTATTTAATTAAAACTCTTTTGTTTTTGTACATTATTATTAGTAACGACAGTAATTATATTTAATTACCGTGATTAATTAGTAATCGGGTAGTTAAGGGTAATAAAATTATATCATAATAATATAAAATGACCCCAACATGTGTCAAAATCCTCTTTTTTGAGCCATGGACGACCATGGTAAGCTTTTTAACGTACTTGAGGGCCCATGGAGTCATATGGGTGTGATAGTGACATTTATAACATTATTTTTAAAAAAGAAGAGAAATATAACAAAGGATTGTATATCCTAAGTAAAACAATTATAATTTTTTTTACATAAATGATATCTTAGACTATAAATAGTCATTGTAAAGATAAAAATATTTCCTACATCATGATATTTTTTTATAATTTTTAGACATTAAATAAATAAATTTATTTATGACACCATGACGATGTAGTGATTACCTCATTAATGAATGATTTAAAAAAAATGAAAAGATAAGGTAAAATATAAGGCATAAACTTGTCAAAAACCTATTTTATGGGTGGATATAGAACCCTTATCACCTTATCCTAATAATATATCATTATGGGACCTTTAAAATCCTAAAATAATTTTATAATAAAGTAACATTTCAAGACTTTCCAAAAGTGACCCTCCTCTTTCTTATAAAAGGCCCCCACCTCTACCCCCTTACCCACACCTCTAAAGCCCTTGGATCATCCAACCTCTATTAATATTATATATAAACATCCCTTTATTACTCAAGTAATCCTCTCTTTGGGCATAATTCCTTTCAAGAGAGCCTTTGCCTCAAATCAAAAGAAGTTACTCGATTTAGAGGTGACACCTTCTCTCAAAATCCTTTGTTGTATTTTCCTTCTTCTCTCCCTATAACATTATTATTATTTGATTTCATAAAAAAATTATCCTAAATATACTATGATATTTTTATTATAAATATTTGATTTACACTTACACACACCTCTGTCTAATGGTTAAAGAACATACTGTTTTTGTGGGTGGCGAATTACTGTCTCAGGAAATGATGATTGTTCAATCTTCTTTTAACACCTTTCATGGTGGCCATTATGATGTCCCTATATTTTTATATGATATATATTATATTTATGTCCTCTCTATGCTTCTGTATTTTATATTTAAAACATACCTTTATGCTTTTCATGTTGTGCAAATGCGATAATTTCATATGAGGAAGTGTGGACTACCGCCCCTCAAGTGATGCAACTCGTTCATTCCAAATATGGAATTTATAAATAATGTAATTAATTAACTTATGTTAACTATATAACATATATATTATACTGTAATTATAATATATATATATGTCTCATTTAGTTTTAATTCCTTTAATATGACAAATAAATGAAAGTAGCATTCCTGCGTACGTACGACCTACCGTCTCCATGAACGGTGCATTTCATTTTTTTATCTCCAAATGTTATGGAATAGTATAAAATGAATATATATTTGATAAATATGATATTTAAATTATTAATAACATTCTGTAGATGATTTACTTATAACTACATGGGAAATTATTTTCAAACAAGTTCATTTTTGACTCATGTACCGAACATCGACAAAACGTATGATATGAACTCACATAATTAACTAATTATTATAAAATAATAATATGTGATATGAATTGAATAATAAACTTTAAAGTAAGTCCTTAATAAATTATAAATTGACCTAAGTTTATTATTTAGGAATACAAAGAACGAACGAGAATAAGTCAAACTTTAGGTAAGGGACTTCGTCTCAATCTCTTTTCATTGAGGCATACTTCAATTTATATACGACCTTATTTTATTAGTTGTATAGTAAACCCTTTTGACTTTTAATTTAATTTAAAATGAATCTTTTTACATGAAGCATTTTACTAAATGAAAAAATGGATTTTTTTTGTCTTACGTATGCAGTGACAACGAATTCTCTTCCACCGTGACAATTATTTGAGTTTCAGATTCCTCTACAAGCCATAATTTTCTTAAATGAAAAATAAATACCATGTTTTACTTTTCTTTTATTTTGGTAATGAAAATGGTTTTGATAATGCTTTGATTATATCAATGTGTTGTATTGATATCTTATGATTTAAATATGGAAATTTTATGTTTTCTTTGTGAATGTTTTTTGTGATACGATTATGTTATGGTTCTTGGGAATTGTTTATGAAGTCAGGTGGTTCCATGAAAAACTAAGGGCATGTGAACCTGAGATAGAACTCCAATGCATTGGGTAATGTGAAGGAGTTAAACTCTAAGGCTTCTCCGAATGTATTTATGGAATATACTGTGATTGGTATTCCAAACATAACCAGGGGGTTACTCCCTATGTAAGAATGTTATAAATGCCTTAAGTTACCTTTATGTCTTATGATTTCTATGAGTTATTCATAAATCTTTTGATTTCATGAGGTATGTTAAAGTGCTTATGTTTTATGAGAAAAGTATGATTTCATTGATTCTTATGTTTACATGGACTAATGTTTTCTTTCCATAATTTTATATCCCTTACTGATCTTTTTTGATCATCCCAAGTTTTTTAAATGTTTTTCATAGGTCAAGGGAAAAGTATATGATGTGATGATAGTTTCGAGGAAGTTTCAATAAAGAAACCATGTTTTATTTTAAATATGTTTCCTTTGGTGGGAAAAAATAATATTTTCTTTGATGTAACCACCTTGTTTAAATGTGGAATGTAATGCATGATTTATGATATAATTCTCTAAAAATCTAAACCTGAAAAGATCCTCAACATGAATTCTTGAAATAACTCCAGATTAAGTAATGTTTAAGGTTGTGTCCTTATACTGTCTCTGTCTCCACTCCCTGCTACCGGCACATTTAGGAAAATTTGTTTGAAATTTAAATACTATCATATATTTAAATTCAAACATAAAAAAAATCAATTTTTGTGTAGTTAATAAGCATGAAGTCTTGTGATTTACCTACCAAATCAAACCATCGATCAACAAAACATCACAAGGGACACATCCGGTCATCTTCTAATATAATTCAAATAATCATTTTAATAGATAAATAGTAAAGTGGAGTAACATCTATAAAAAGTGATTCATTTTTAGAATATTATAATTTAATTACTGTTGGATCCAAAATATATGCGTTGGAAAAAATAAGAAAAGGAATCTAAAAGGATGCCTAAGAGGGATTCTTCACGAAGCACCCTTTAAAATCTCTTCAACAACACAGCCGGTGAAAATTTGAGACCCTCTCTATGCTTGTTGCAGAGAAAAGTGACGGTTGAATCCGTGGTTATGATGGATTTGAAGGAAGTCTCTGAACTGCAGAGGGAAAGATAGTCACCTCTGCGAGTCTGTCAAAATTGACAGAAGCCTCTGTGACCATTGGGGAGGGAACTAAGGATGCCTCTATGCCATGGAGGGGATGACTGTTGACTTCATGACTCCAAGAAACTTGACGAAATGTGCCTCCGATAGTGGATCACAAGTTACTTCACAGTGTTCCCTTAGTGCATTGTGCCCCCTGGCACCTATAAATACTAGTCTCCCCCCATTACAAAGGATATAGAACCCAACCTTTCATCTTCTAAATTCCCAAATCATGAAGCATTATTTTTTCTATTAACCAATCAAGAAAATTATTCATCCAAGGTAATTGATCATTGTGAAAACCTTTTTCCTTTACTCAGATCTACCCCTGTTTCAAAAAGGAACACCCTTCGTGAAGCCTATTGGCCACCATACATGAAGGAGACCCCTTTGGGTAATCAGGACATCACAAAGAACCCAAGATTCATGAATCACCCTCCAAAAACATGTGTAATCCATGCTAAGGTTGGGACACTATGCTTTGAAAATTTCCCCTCTTTGTGAAGTCATATCATCTGTGAGCCCCTATGCTCTGCAAGCCCATGAGCTCTGCAAATAACTGTGCTTTGCAATCCCTTATGCTCTTTGAGCCCATGAGCTCTACAAAGCCCTGTGATGTGAAAACCCATGAGATCTGTGAAACCAAGTGCTCTGGGAATCCCTGTGCTCTATGATCCCCTATTCTCTATGAGCCCCTATACTCTGTGAACCCATGTGCTCTGCGATCCCCTGTGCTCTGCAATCCCCTGAGCTTTATGAAGCACCTCTATGATAGGCCTCTTGACTCTTTAACCCGTTTCTTGTGCAGCCCTCCAGTCTTGTTTGAAGTGATTTCAAAGTCCCTTGGGAAATGATTCATGTTGCATTTCTTTTCTTCATGCTTCTTCTCATAGGCACGCTGATGATTATTACTTCTTCACATAGCCACGCTAACGTGGACCCCCCTAATGGATCCTTCCACAACCCCGTTACCACATGGAATTACTGATGACTTCCCTCCCTCAAGATTGTACTGGTACAAGTTTTGTAAGTTGTAGGGGTGGGGAGTGAATCTTCACTGTCTGAGCTATAGCATGTTAAATTGACAAGCACCCACATCCACAACACATTATTGTTAAATTATGATCACTATATAAGTGATATGTATAGAGAGGAATGTGAAGGGGATGTGAACTAGGTCCTTCTTACACTCCTCTCCATCTAAGCTTTATCTCCATGCACACCTAGGAAAATATTTGCGTAAGCCCCGACCCAACTTGATAGGTTGTTCTGGGTATGACGGACATATCCTCCTCATACATCTAGACCCCTACTCAGGCTTCCCTATTAGAGTAATCCCCCTATGTCCTCTTTGGGTTGAAAACCATGTATAATCTTCACTCCATTAATCACATATGCACCTTTCATGACATGATCGTTAGGTATTTATTGCCTCTTGTTTCTCACCCCGAGCATGAATCACATGGGATTAGAGTAAGAATCGACCATGAAATCCTCTTTGGGATTACATAACGTGTAATCCAAATCCCCCACCCTACCTAACTAAGTGGACTTTGATCCTTACCCTTTTTCAATCAAGGTATGTAGAAATCCTCCCCGAGGTTCAAGTCCATTATCCCTCTATCCCAACCATTTCATGTCGGTTCACTGCTTGTCCCACATGACGTTAAACTATATGACCCTTTCTTCCCACATGATGTTTAGATGTATTCTATCAAACTACATTTGTTTTGATCCCTGTAACCTTAGACAAGGTACACAGGAAACCTCCCTGAGGTTTAACCCCAAACATTGGTAAAATTCAGTGTCCCCTTTGTTGGGACCCAAATCCTTGGTCCACCACTTAGTAGCATCAGACTAGTTCCCGAGAATATAACCATGTGTATTCCCCACACTCAATCCATAATCCTCCAACCAAGAGTGTCCCTCTTGCGATGGGATGCTAACCACATGTACGCCCCAATATGTGATCAGGTTATTATCCATTGTGTATGCTCGATTCCATGCCCCATTTTCTGAACTATAAGGACTTCGATTCCCTACCGTAGGGATACATTGGATTCCTCCCTATGGTTCAAGAACACCACCCATTTACCATCCTAGTCTCTCCCTTGAGCCCTTGTGTTCAAGAAGATCATGCCTTAACCTATTGGTTCTAGTCCCTTAGGGTCCACATCCATGCGTCAATTCTCACAAGACACCTCCCCAGGTGACTCATTGCCCCATTCCATAATGATGTGCACTTTGATTCCCTACTATGGATATATGTAGGAAACCACTTCAAGGTTAAATACCAACACCATCATCTTCACACTTTTTTTTATTTTTTTCTAGAACTACATGGACTTTGATTCTCTAATATGGGGATATATAGGAAACCTCTTCAAGGCTCAATCCCAACACCGTCATATTTTTACCAGTCCTCAGTTCCATCCCCAATAATTCCACCCTTATGTACTCTATACATACCCATACTGATTCCACCCGGGCCTCCACATCTTAGTGAAATCATGTCATCCATTCAGGCATCTAACCATGTGTAATCACCATTCATCTCATTGCTCATTTGTAGAATTAGGGATGCTAACCACACATAATACCTAGCATGAATTAGGGTTGTTTTACATTGTGTAAACCCCGATACCATGATTCAACCTCTAAAACTATGTGGGTTTTTATCCCTATCTTCTATATAAGGTACATAGGAAGCCCCCATAAGGCTCAATCCCTACTAATGGTAAACCTTTGTGTCCCCTTTGTCGGGACCCAATGATCCTCTGATCCTCCCTTTGTGGTGTCCAGACCAGCCTTAATGATGTGATATCTTCCCTCTATGGGACACACCACCTTGGATTCATCCTCATTGGGTGCCTTGATCCACCAATATATTAAACCTCCCAGGTTCTCTCTCAATGGGATGTACCTATCTGATCCACTCTCATCCGTCTTCTAATTAGTTCAATCCATCTCCGCAAGACATTAAACTAGTGATAAACATGGGAAATTATGGAAAACCTCAGAGACAGCCTATGGAATACAATTCAACACACTCAATGTGGTATGACTCGGGCTTCCATGCCCTCGAGAAGCCCTATCATAAGAGGAAAATCTAGGTGTACCAGTGATTCAGTGCCCAGCCACGCCAACAATGCCCAATGTGACTACTCCCTTGACTGAAGGTTGCTATCCTAACATGACCCCATGGAATGTTCTGACATAAGTAATGTAATTAATCGGTGTCCAAAAAGATATAACACTGAGAAGAGTTTCAAGAACAACATCATAATATTTAAGGGACACATGGACTAGGTAAAATTTTTTGAGGAGAAATCATTATAAGGAGAGGACAACATCCCATAATCCCATTTTGATCAAGGAGAAAACATCATTGAAGAAGTAACAAATGACACACACCTATGGAAAGCAAGAATACAGGGAAAAAACTAGCGCATCCTCATGGATAGATGTTCTCCTTGGAGAAAGAGTTAGAAATATAAATGGTGAACCTGACGTGAATTTTTTCTCTTCAATATTGATATTAGTAGCATGTGAGACATCAATAGATAATAATGTCACTAGATCTATCTATCTGGCACCAAATCCCGACAAGAAAGTAGTGGGCCTAGTATGAAACTCACCAGGATTTGTGGCAATTGATCGTTGGGCATCCCAGTATGTGATATTGTCAGCATAGATCTTTCTATCCAGCCATGAAAGATTGAATGATGATGAGGCACTAGGCATCGCTTTCCTATTTTTTGTACTGATGGCTGAATTTTCATACTTTCCAGAACCCAAGCTATAGTTACAAGAAACCAATCACCTCCCACCCACAAACAGAGGGGAAGGGGAAATGCCAACATGGTAGTCCTGCACAACTCCATCTCTTCTGTGGAAACTTCCACGACCACATATACTAGATGCCCATTCCCTATATCACCCTATGAATTTATTCAAATGAGGATGATCAATACTATTGTCCATTGATACAAAGTAGAGGGGGTTATCCCAATAAAGGACATAGACCATCCACACATGGAGGCTTTCGCACCCTGTCAGTACTGCCCCCCAATAGTTTGTGTAGAGAGCCACTTTACCCCATTCCAACCTTAAACAGCTTCATAAGCCTATCCACATAGCTCTATTTAAATTACCTCCCTTATGTAGATGAAGTAAGGGATGTTCTAGTCCTCCTAGCTAGTACTTTAGGTAGGGAGTCACCAAGGAGGGATCCCACCCGACCACATCAGCGTCGCTATCTAGCCCCATAGACTAAGGAGAAGGTGCTTTATACCCCTACGTAGCTGTCCCTAGTTTGACTAACCTAGCGACAAAATTAGGTGAAAACTTAGGAAGACACCCCTCAGGTGGAATCATCTTCTGTGGATTCTGTGGCCTAAGACACCACTGGCACATGCTATTAGCCCCCTTTTATTGCCCCATAGTAGGGTCGGTTCCCTATCCCAGAGTAGGGAATCTTCAATTCCCGGTCTAGAGTGAGGCACCAACCACCTCACAAGTAGGTTGAGTTGACCTCCCTGGTCACCTGTGTGAGAAGCGGACGTCAAAGGCTAATTTACGACGATGATGTCCAATAAGGAGGTCCTTCCTACACCAACATCAGATAGAGTGGAGTTCCACCCCAGTCTCTCATTCAGTAGAGAGGTCCTCCTGATGCCACCATTATCAACCCTCGCGGAGGTCCTACCTGTATTTTTGATGTTCAGCATGAAGTTCCTCCCCATACACTTGGTCTTAGATATGAAAATTTCCTCTACCTACCAGGTTATCAATGTGAAGATTGTCATTGAACTATCACTTACAAGTATGGAGGTCCTCCCTGTGTTCTCACTGACTCTAGTGGAGGCCCTCCATTCTTCATTGATGGTCCTCATGAAGGACTTTCCCATATTTGGTATGGTCATAAAAATGGCCCTCCTTATACCACATTTACTAGAACTAGTTTACACAATGGTCCTCTCTGCATTACGAATGAACACCATGGAGGCCCTCCCCATGTGCTTGCAAGATCAAGAAGAGGCCCTCTACACTATAACACTCTCAATCACAGAGGTCCTCTCCATGTTCCATTTGACATTTTCCCAGGTTCTCCTTGAACCATGATTTTTCTAAGTGGAGGTCCTCCCCACTCAAACACCAACCCTAGAAGAGGTCCTTCCCATGTCAAAGATATACCCTATCTAAAGAACCATGTTGGGGAAGGATGGTGGGTCGTCGCTATCAGAGGAAGAATCCTAAGAAGACTCAAACAACAATCAAACCCAACCAATTTTTAGATTTTGAAGAAGAGTGTGATTCGATGATGTAACCTTCACCCCGATCCTCTGTGTTGGGGGATAGAGCAGGAAAAAGGAATACAAACCTATCCTTTTAGAAAGTGAGGTCCACCAGATCCCTGCATCCCTCTAAAGATATATATAAGAAGAGGGATATTTGTCCCTTTCTAAGGAATGGTCATGAAATCCCTTTTTTACCATCAACATGATCATTCTATACCTCAACATGAGATCACTAAGAGTTTTTCTAGGGACTAATAGAGAAAGAGCAACAATGTGACCCACCACCAATGACTGAAACCCTTGCACAAGAATCAATGGTCATTAGTGTATCTTACAGGGATGTGGTCGTGCAATTAGTGCATTCTTTGGAATACATCCCAAGATGCAGTGGCTTGTTAGATCGCATTATTTACTCTCCACCATCCATTCTACCACCAAAACGGTCCATTTTAGTGTTGTTACTGGTCCCACAATGACCTCCATTCAAATAGTTGGCCAATCAAGGCCCAAATCTCGATTATGAGCCAAGAAGTTTTTAGGACATTCTCGTAGTGGACCATTTACCAGAGATGTTTTGTAAAATTGCAACCAAAAACTTCAAAATCCCAAAGTCCATTACCCCAAAAGTTGTTATGTGCCTATGAAAAACTATAGGGACGATGCATATCTATCTATGTTTTCAGCGGTTATCTTACCCCAGGAGCCGGGAAAACTATGAAAGCATTGGCCTGCAATGCTGCCTAGTTGAGTTATCCACACTCCCTATTGCCTAGAACCCTATGTTGCCTCGTTATCATCAGACCCCCCATCAAAAATGTGTACAAAGATACACTATGCTCCACAAAGTTATCAAGGAGTCTTCCTTGCATGTCTAAATCCATTGTTGGGGTAGTATGCTTCCATACATTTCACTCCTATCCTGCACCAGCCTAGTTCACCTGATGGTATTGAGGATATGCCTCTGGGTATCATCAAAGTGACCATGGTTGTTCCTGAGATATACACAGAAGTGGGAACTTACATAAGGCCTAGACAAGAGGAAAAAACCACTAGGGGCATTAAAACACCTGACAAATCTTGCAGGCATCCATACTCGCCAACAAAGAACTTTTCTTGGCCTTCCGACACCTTAAGAGTCATTGCCTCTTGGTTGAGACCCCAACAAAGGAAAGGAGAAAATTGGGACTAAAAAACCCTCTAATTCTTCTGTATTAGTAAAAAAGATAGAGGATGACCCTGAAAAGGTGGCATTTCTTCAACAGCTTGCTGAACAAAAAAATATGGTTGATGAGTTCCTCATCGAGCATGCTGCAAAACATCAACTAGATTACGATAATCCTCTATTGGGGAAGTATTGGAAGGGGTAAGTACAAACTCCTCCTTATGAGTTCCCATTTGGTGATCTTGATAACCCTGCCCATTTAGACAGGGTAGAGGCTGGTGTTTATAGAAAGAATCCATGATATGCATCACCCAATCCACCTGAATTGCAGGACATCCTTCCTTAGGACCCAGCTCAGGTTCCTTAGGCCGCTGCAAAGGTCTGTCCACCTGCTCTACAGGTTATTACCCCATATCCTCAAGTAATAATGCAAGTATACCCATGAGCCTCTGGTTCCACTTACCACATTGAATAAATTTCCAACTCGTTGGTGGTTAGGGAACCTCATCAAGATCGAAATCCTCATCTAGATGATCCGATGACAGAACTTATTTCTCATCTTGAGGCCCTAGAAACTCAACAGGTGGAAATACCACATAAAGGAAATCCATATCTAGCATGGGTGAATGATATTAAATCACCCCAAGTTTTTTAAATCCTACCTTATCCACCTTTAATGGGATGGGTGATCTGTTGTAGCATCTGGCCCACTTTATTTCAAGGCATGGACCCATGTTGGGAATTCCAGAGCAGCAGTAGGCTGCCAAGCTCTGATGATTCATACAGACACTAGAAGGGCCCACATTCATTTAGTACAAATAGTCATCCATTGGGTTAATAGCTGGTTGGGAGGATCTTAGTTGGAAGTTTCTCTACCAATTAAGTTCCAAAACCTGAAATACAAGTATTTCGGACCTCTTCAAGTGAAAGAAAAGGCCTGACGAGTGCATCATAAACTTTGTCACCAGGGGGAAGTTCCTCACATATTCACTCAATATGAAACTAACCCAGGAGCATCTTCTAATGATGTGCATGGGGAATGTGAAAACTGAATTGTTCCCTTCACATATCACTCAGAACTTCCCATGTGGGATTTGAAATTTCACAGAAATATCTCAACATTTAGAAGAATCCTTACAACAAGCCGATTAGGAATGTCGATTACCTCTTGTATCTTCTGCAAGAAGAGCCACCAAGGTCGAGACCACCATGGTAGTATAAATAGAATCCCCCAAGGCAGCTGGAATTGTTACCCATAGAGGCACCTCCACAACTTTTCCAAGGCCCACCACCTTAGGTGTAGCCTCCGGCTCAGCAGCGCCCACCTCAGAATTAGAAAGTACCCCAGCATAATGCTCCACCACCACTTAAGTGAGATAACCAGGTTCCACCCCCTCGATAGGCTCCTTGAGCCCCTCGTTAGGGCCTGGCTAATAGAGCTCCTTCCCTAGATCAGAGGAGGCAGACCTACTCATTTAACGTGGATCAGGTTGCTAGTTATTTCAAAAGATCCTTAGACTAGGGAATCATGTAGTTTCTAGAATACAAGAGGCAAAAGGAGGTGGATCTCACTGATCACCCCAATTACTTCTCCTATCACCAGTTCCTTTAGTACACCCTCATGAAGTGAAATTTGTTTAAAAAAAGGCTCTAAGACCAGGTTTATAAAAATATAGTTAGGTTCTGTCTAGCCCCATCATAAGTGGAATGTGTTTTTATAACGTCTGAACACTATATCAAGGGCTAATGACAGTAGGTTTCTAACTATGGGTCTCAAAAATATGATGAATGGATGGCTTGAAAGGAAGTCTCTCGTGCCCATGGTATCATCTATCTACATTTGAATTGGATCGAGCATTCAAAAGTCACTGTGATACCTTAGAATACTATATCTGAATCAATTTCTCAGCCTTCATCCTCTCAGGGGAGCAAGTACCGATGACACAAGGGAAGACAAAGCCCTCCCCCACTGACCAATCTATCCCATACTCTCAGCGATTTCATACCCCCAAATATGGGGATTTCCCCCAGAATCTTCCCAATAATTGAGGATTCATTGAGTGAAGGCTAGGGGTATGCTTTGGTTAATACTATCAAGCTGGTAAACCCTTACAGGGTTCCCGATGACGAAGAAAATTGAGCGGACCCTCCAAACATCCCCAGTCTACCCCAGTGTTGATGAAGCTATGGGTATGTAATTTGAAAGAATGTACTGGTCAGTGCTTTCAGATAAGCTGTGCACACCACCAAGAACAGACAGTAGGCCTAGCGTAGTGCTTATCACATGAAACCTTCTCATCTCATTTTTTCAGATTCACCCCCTCCACTATTTTTACTTCTTGATCAGGTAGATCCACTATTACTGAACTATGATTAGTAACATTTTGTAATGGATGGACCTCATTCATTTGGCCCTCAACTAGTTGTCAATCTACATTGTTTAGCTAGTGAGCAGTGGGACATTCCCAACACCAACTAGAATCCTTCGGTTCAACCAGTAGTGCCCGTCATACCTCCTGCCATAGAGTGACCTTCTGTCAGCATAAGTGTATGCCTAGCATGAAAATATGATGTCCTCAAGCATATTTCTAGCATTCTTACAAGTAAATACACCTATCAGCAGATATGCATGAAGCCATTTCATAAGAATTAAGAAGCCCCCTCCATTTTGATATATAAGTAGAAGCTACAGAAGCCTTAAATGCTGAGATAGTTGAGCATGCAAAATGTCAATCCATCATACCTTTATTTTGAGAATATGATTGTTATCCTATATAAGTGAACATCCAACCACTGCACATCACTTTCAAGTTCAATGACGTGGTGGTCCACCACTGTCTTGTCTACACGGGTTCTAGTATTAACCTTATCCGACCCATACACTCTGTAAGATGGGGCTATCTAAAATAGATATGATTCCCTATGACCTATAGATTCAAGTTTATAACAAGATAGAGTTGAAACGAATTGGAAAGATCCACTTGAAGATCGAGTTTGGTCGCCTAGTTTCCAGAACACAGTTCATGGTTATATCAAAAGACACTACTTACAACGTGTTGATGGGCAGGGCATGGATCAACCTATGTGCGACAATCCCTTCCTCATATCACCAATGCCTTAAGTACTCCCTTAATGGCTAAGTAGGCATAATCCAGGGTGATGCATCTCCCTTTTTCTTTTTCGAATCATGCTACCTGGATACCGACTACTACAAGATAAAGGAAAAGAAGATTAAAGATGACGTGGTTGACCTTATTATGGATACGACCAACCCATGGATAGACCTGGATGATGCCTACATTTTCTAGAATCACCAATTGGAGGCTACGACCCTGAACTTAGAGAAATTCTTTGTTGTCTCATGGATGAGGGGGAATCATGTTCCCAAGACTAAGGAATACATCACGATCACCTTGTATTCTTACAAAAATCAGGATCGAGTGATCCCAGAGACCCCTACTCCTATAAGGTATCACGATGTCTACCCCATGGCAACATAAATATGTCATACTTGCTAGTTTTTCTGGGCTGGAAGAAACAGCTCAAGAAGACATGCCACAATTGCTTTGATATTATCAAAAGTGGCACCTTGGGTCAAAGGATAGATGGGATTGGGTTAAAAATTTTCTTTTCCATGGTTTCAGTAGTGTAGGATTCCCCCTATGAGGTTTCCACTACCACTCAAGCTGGCACCAGTGTCCCATCAGGATCTGTCGACTCAGAGGAGTTTCCTTCTCCCAATGATCCTCTCTCCGTGGATGAAGAAGAGGATTTCGAAGACACCCCTACCATATTCTAAGAGAGTTTACTCAGTATAGTCAATGAATTGGTACATGTTAACATCATTTTTGAGACAGATCATAAACCAACATTGATCAGTGTAGCTATTCTTGCATAATAGCAACCACGATACATGGATTTACTAAAGTATAATTGTGATACATTTTCCTGGAGTTATGATGAGATACTAGGGATAGATACTTAGGTAAAAACCCACCATATCAGTCTATTAGTAAATAATCATGGGTTTAAACATCCTCCTAGAAAGATGCACCCTTCTCACGGTGCCATGGTCGATGCTGAGGTTGATAAGATCATCAAATCCAACTTCATCAAGGAGGTCCAGTACCCTAGATGGTTACCTATAATTTTGACTGTTAGAAAGAAGAATAGACAAATCAGTTTTATATCAACTTTTAGGATCTCAACCATCACTGTCCAAAGGATTATTTTCCCCTTCATGCGACAAAAGTTTTGATTAACTCCACCACCGGTTTTCAGTAACTCTTCTTCATGGATGGGTATTATAGATATAATCAAATCTGAATGTCTCCAAAGGATGAAGAGTCTACCACTTTTAGGGAACTTTAAGGTACTTTATGCTACCAAGTAATTCAATTCGGTCTAAAGAATGCAGGTTCCACCATTCAGCATGCCATGAACTGCATATTCAGGATGATCCTCTGAACGTTTGTGGAATGATACGTGGATGATCTAGTGGTCAAATCTCTCTAGCTTTAGGAAAATCGCATGGATATTTAGATAGTTTTCTACTTCTTGGATTCTTTCCATCTGTAGATGAACCCCTTGAAGTGTTCCATTGGGTCACCTCTGGAAATTTTCTTGTCTTTATTGCCAGATATAGAGGCCTTGAGATTGATCCAGAAAACATCAAGGCCATCAGAAACATGTCTCCTCTGAGAAATATTTGGGAACTATGAGGCATTGAATTCCACCTAGCCAATATATGAAAATTCATCGCAAATATGGCTGGAAAGTGTAATCCATTTTCACATCTCATGAAAAAAGGTTCCTATTATCAGTGGGATAAGGAGTGTTAGACTGATTTTGAGGAAATTAAGTAGTATATGATACAACCTCTAGTTATGATGCCGCCCATTTTTGGAAAGTCGCTGGTCCTCTATGTGATCGGTCTAGAATAGTCCCTCGACACCCTTCTCACCCAAAATAATAATGAGGGAATAGAGAACGGTTTATACCATCTCATCCACATGATCCTCAATACAGAGGCCAAATATTCTTCTATCGAGAAGAGATACCTTGCATTGGTATTCGTAGTGAAGAAAGTGAAACATTTCTTGTAGAACCATGAGATACAGCTGGTGTCCCGAGTGGATCCGCTGATGTACATTCTAGACCACCCCATGTTGACAGTCCATCTAGCTCAGTGGGCAATGATCCTTCAACAGTTCAACATCATGTTTTATCCCCATAAAAAATCAAGGGATAGACATTGGAAAACTTTATTTCCTCTCATCCATCCCCTATAGAGCAGTCTCTGGATATTGACTTTCCAGACGAGGCAATACTCTTAGTGGATCAATCCATTCCGTGTTAGAAAATGCACTTTGATGGTGCTTCCTAAAGCCATACTAGTAGGATAGTTAATTATCCCAGACTCAATGGAGTATGCTTGGGTATCATATTAATTATGCATGCACAATCCATCCTTCTCTATTCATTCCTATTTCCAAAATAATTTACCAACAATGAGGATAAGTATCAGACTCTCATCGCTGGTCTCGAGTTAGACCTTGAGATTGATGTTCCCCATTTTCATTTGAAAGGGGACTCTGAACTAGTAATCATATAGATCAATGGAGAATACATCATCAAGAATCTGAATCTCATACCTCTGTTAGAGCATAATCACGAGTTGCTGGCCCAGTTCCCTTCTCAACCAAGAGCTACTCATGTCCCTCGATCACAAAATGGTCAAGATGATGCCTTGGCCAGTCTTTCCGCATCACTTGTAGAGGTTGACCATGATGATTTTATTATCCATGTGTCACATCAAAGATTCATCACTCCTGTCACTCTAGACGATGATGATAGCCCACATGTAAGCCACATTAATGCGGATGCATCCATATCAAGACCTCCAGTTCCCCCTACCTCAGTAATGGAGGAGGCCATTGACTGGATTACTCTCTTTATTGAGCATCTCCATCACTATAATCTCTCTAAATTCCAAGATGAATGTGAGTGAATCCGATGGAACATAGTACAATTCACCCTGTAGACTGGTCCCAGTCTTGATAAGATCCTCTATGGATGTGGTTTTTATGGGATTCTCCTATGTTTCATTCAAGGAGATTAGATTTATCCGGTTATGTAGGAAGTTCATGCCAATTCCTATAGAGCTCATCAGGCAGGGCCAAAACTCTCTAATCAGATATGAAGATTGGGATATTTCTAGACCATCATGATCCGTGACTGTATCTAGTTTTCCAAGAGGTGAAATGTGTTCTAGATCCATGCTAATTTTGTGCATTGGCTGCCAGAGCCTTTCTATACTACCAAGTACTCTAGGACCTTTGTGATCTGGGGACTTAATATCATGGAACCATATCCACTAGAAATAGCTTTCCAGTGTAGGTTCATCATAACCACAACAAGTTTATTTTACAAGTGTGAAGAGGAAATTATACTCAGGGATGTCAAGGATTATTCTATCATGGAGTTCGTGAGATCTAATATAATCTGCCAATTTGGGGTTCCTCATTCCATCCTCACCAATAATAGTACCAACTTTCAAGTAGTCAAGATGAAGAAATTTTATTCCAAGTACAACATCAATTATAATCATACCTCTCGCTATCATGCGCAAGAAAATGGGAAGACCAAGGTGTCCAAAAAAACCACTCTAACATTATAAAAAATATGGTTGGTCAAAACCAGAAAAGTTGTCTAGACAAACTCCCTAATGATCTCTGGGATTATAAGAAGACAACACATAATTCCACCCAGGTGATTCCATATTATTTGGTTTACCGAACAGAGTAAGTCTTACCCATCAAGATTTAGTTATGCTCACTATGAACAACCATTTATGATCATCAAACACCATAAAAAGTATACAAAATCCATATGGATGAACTGAAAGCACTTGACGAAAATATTCTTCGTGCCTTAAATAATCCGGAGAGTCATATGAACAAGATATCTAAATATTTGGATATGAAAGTTCACCTCCACTCTTTCTTATTCGGTGTAGCGATATTGGACCTAAGAATGCCAATGATACCCAGAAGGAAGCCACTGAAGCTAGAACCAAAATGGGAGGGACCTTATGTCATTCAAAAAGTTTACCCCAATGTTGCATAATCTCTGGTCACTATGGATAGTGAGCTTATTACTCGTCCCACCAACACAAAATTCCTCAAGCAGTACTTCACGTGAGGCAGTATCCATCCTAGTGGATGTTAAACTGCTTATCCTAGTCCTAGAAGATGTTAAACTATAAATGGTACGAGCTCTAAAACCCTAAAAAATATCCCTTTCGTCCCACATGATGATAAAGTATGAATGGTGAATACAACTCCTGGTCCAATCACTATAATATTAAACTAATATCTCCCCATACTTACCGCAAGATGTTAAATTGAAAGAGTATCACCATGATTCACACATCCTATAATTTGGGTCTGAATCATATTTCACATATAAATGGATCCCACTAGAATCCTAGTCTTATTCCACCTTGGATCACCTACCATTTGGGGACAACGTCCCGGAGAATCTCGAACGACAATTTGATACAAGTCTCACATTGTGAATATGGTTAGCGGTCGATGCTAAATTGTTTGTTCACATTCAAAGTCTCATTAGATGGATACTGTGTTGCGAACATGGTCAGTAGTTATCCTTAATCATTATTTTCACCCCCATGGTCTCCCAAATGACGGGCACTATGATTCACCTTTTTCTACCATTCTGTCCCACACATACGACATTAAAATGGGTATCTATGGTCCGAGATCTATGACCTCAAACTAAGATCTTCCACATTATTATCACATGACGTTAAAATGCACTACATTTTTAGTACTAAATATGGCTTTATTCCCATCCTTATGGGATACATAAAAATTCCCAGACATTTTTTCCTTAGGTCCAACCTCGATTTTTAGAAACTGTGTCTTCCTTATGGCCATGTGTCCCATGTTCTCTCAAAAGTATGTGGTTTGGTGTCGAATTATGTCCTCATTCATGTTGGGTTTGAAATAACCATTCCATATACCTATCTTTAGAGTTATATATATTTTTTCTATCCTTAGTTTATGAAAATAAACTACACAGTCATGTCCCATGCACATGAAATTAAGTTAGGCATCCCTTGGTCCAAGCTCTACGACTATAAAATAAGATCTCCATCATCCTTATCGAATGACTCTAAACTACCTGGAATTTTAAGAACTACGTATTGATTTATTCCCATCCTTATAAGATATTTAGTAATGCCTAAACATTTTGTCTTTAGGTCCAACCCAAGTTCATCTATTCTTTATCTCGGCCCCTTGGCCTGAGTTCTCTCCTATAATTGTGAATGGTGTGGCATATGTAGACTTATGTCCTGCTTTGCATTGGGTTATTTTTCCACACCATACACATTCCTATTTGAGATACCTCTTTTCCCCCCATCCTTACCGCATGATGATAAATTGCACAACATTTCAAAAACTATGCATGGATTGATTCCCATCCTTATGGGATACATAAGAACGCCAGAAGATTTCATACTTGGGTCTAGCCCTAGTTTTTAGAAGCCTTATCTTTCACTTCGAATCTTGGATTAAGTTTTATAGGGAGTATGTGGTGTGGTGTGGAGTTATGTCCTCATTAACGTCGGGTCTATAATAACCATGCCATGCACCTCTTTCGAGAGATCTCCATTCCATATGCTTATCACATGATGCTAAACTAAATAGAGTTTCAAGAACTACAAATGTATTGATTCCCATCCTTATAGGATACGTAGGAACACCCAGACATTTCATCTTTAGGTATATCCATAAATCCTTCAATCATTTCTGGCCCCTTGGCATGAGGTTCCCCCCTAGGGTTGGATGCGGTGTGGTGTGGAATTTTTTCCTCATTCACATCAGGTATGATTTATCCCACCACGTGAATTCCCTATAGAACATTGTCCTTCCATATTCATCCAAACCATATAACGTTAAACTATCCTACCTCATCCCATATGACTTTAAACTGTTGTATATTTTCTGTATGATGTTAAAGTGCATGGGATGGTCCTATCCTATGACCTTAAACTGTGACACTATCGTCCTGGACGCACGATGAAAAATGACACCACATTGTGGTGTCCTCTCTTGAGGAGGCATCATGTTTTCCATCAGTCATCCACCATGATATTTGTCAAGGCCTACATATATCTTGATTCTTATGGTAATGCCTGAATTCTCTATCTTGGGTTTGTTTCTCTAAAAAAACACACCCACACTAAAGAACAAACACGATCCATCAAATAACGCTTCTTTTGGTGCATGGGTCAGACCTTCATGATATTATTGAACCTGGCATTGGTATCCTACCATGATGTTTTCAAGAATTATGTCTCTCTTGATTCCCAACATCATGGGATATGTAGGAGCACCTGTACATTTCGTCTTTGGGTCCATCCCTAGGCTCATTATCCCATTTTACCCCTACTTTTCTGTACTTCTCAACCTCTATTATACCTCATCAACATGAACAGATTTAGTATGGTTTAGTACTTAGAGTGTTAGATTCTGAATGGACATTATTTCATCAATTTCCATGCTTCACATGTCCCTTCGTTTGGGTTTGCATTACCTTTTTCATTTGAAAGGGCCCCTGAATGGTATGGATGCTCGGCCTTAAGGCTCACCTACCTTTTATGGTCAATGTACTGAAGGATTTTGATGAAATTTTGAGATAGGTTCCACATTTTGAATATGGTCAGTGGTCAACCCTCTTTTGTTGTTCCCATTTTAGGTCACATGATATGGGTGAAATATTTCGAACATGGTCAACAATTATCCTCCATTGTTATGCCACCCCCATTAAACTCTAAATATTGGTCTCTTGATTAACATACCTTTCCACTCCATCATGTTAAAATGGAATTTAGATGCCTTTTGTGTTATCCCTTAGTGTACCTTTGCATGTTAAGAGAAAGAATCAACATCATGGGGTCATCTTTGACTCCACAACATCTCCCCCTAATGAGTTTTCCATGTGTGGTAAAGATCTTCTCCACCATTATTTTCCACACAGATCATAGATCACATGGGCTTAGGGACTTGGGTAGGTTTTATACCAGCATGGAAGGGTCACACTTCCTTTTTTATCCAAACTCTATGACCTTACATTTGGAGCTTCAGTCCCCTAGTCTAGGCATCATTTCCTTAAACTATATGAGTTCACTTGGAAATTTGTAATTCGGTGCATACTACCTTGTCCCTATTCATGTTGGGGTGCCTCTTGGCAGTATGTGACATATTTTCACTTCGATAATCTCCCTATTTGGTCTGATATCTATGGACATAAACTAAGATCCCTTACATCGTTATCGTATGATGCTAAACTACCTCTTCCGCATCCAGGATATGCAATGACAAATTTCTCAGCCATATGATGTCTTCAGTCGAGAAGATGTTTCCCCTTTTTTGGTATTGCACACCAACGATACCACCTTAAAGAACTACATGTGTCTTGATTTCCATTCTTATGGGATATGTAGTGATGCCCAGAATTTTTTTTGTGGTCCAGACACATCACCATGAACCCTATTATGCCATTTAGGCATGAGTTTCCTCGAAAGTTTATTGCATGGTGTGGAATTATGTCCTAATTCATGTCAGATTTATAAAAAGCATGTAGTGTACTTCCTTCAAGATTAACACTCCTACTGTTCATCCAACATGATTCATAAATCATGTAGGTAATGTTCGTGCTTCAAAAATTCCTTCATTTGGGGTTTTCATTATCTTTAAAATCCAAAGGGACCCCTAACTGCATAGATACTAGGCCTCAGTGCTATCCTACCGTCTTGGTAAAACACCCTGGAGGGTTCTGAATGACATTATGAGACATGTTCTATGTAGCAAATTTGGTTAGAGGTCGACCCTCATTTTTTTGTTCCTATTACAATCTAATGAAAAATGGATGATATTTTTCGAACATGGTCAACATTTATCCTTCATCTCCATGCCAACCATTTCATTATAAATATTGAATGCTATGAATCACATGTTTAATTCCCCTTTTCATTTCATAGACCCAAGACACCCTAGGTGTTGTAACTTAACACAGTCACACGCATCCTGTAGGGATGTTGGTTCATCTTGGATTTTAACCACCTAAAATTTCTTTTCACCATTGCATGATTTCATTAGATGGGGAAGGCCTGATTCTGCTTCTTATTTTCTACAATAGGCATGGATCACGTAGGATTAGTGATTTTGGTAGGGTAATATTCATATATGATACTCTGTGACCCATTGTTCCTTCCATACGACCTTAAACTATGACACTATCATCCTCACCGCATGACATTAAACTATTCTAAATACAAAGAACTATGTAATTCTTGATTTACATCCTTATAGGATATATAGAGAAATTCAGGAATCTGATCTATGGGTCCAACCAACTGAATGGTAAGCCCCCGGTCTTGGTCTTCTCATCCTCAACATCCCTTTTAGTAACGTGCGATGTGGTGCATACCTCTGTGGTCCGCATTCAAATCCGGTTATGAACCACACCACACATTTCTCCTTTGGGGGTACCCATGTCCTTGACTCATGACTTTAAACTAAAAACCTACCCTGAGAAAGTTCAAGATTCCCCATGATTATTTTGGGATGAGTTAGCCTCCTCACCAGAGAGGATTTCCGCCACCATTGTTGGTCTCTATCAATTATTTTCTCAAGAACTACATTTTAATTGATTCTTATCCTTATGGGATATGTAGTGATGCCCATGCATTTCACCTTAGGACAAGACCTAATACCATTAACATTCCTGATTCTATTCCCCTAATCATGGTCCAAACTCCATGAAATTAAACTAGGGGTTTCTAGTCTATGTCACATGACATTAAACTATTGAATAGGTTCCTGGTATTATGACCTTAAAGTATGTGAAACATCTTGATCATACAATGTTAAATTATTCATGCTTCACCCCCACTTCATGATGTTAAACTATGAAGTTATCATCCTTGTTTACAAGATGTAAAACTATAGATCATATTAGTTCCTCTCTGGAGAGGTCCCTACCATATGTAGTTTCGATCTTGATTCAGACCAATATGCTCACCCAGTGTACTTCCATCATGGTGGGGTAATTTCAAGAGTATTGTAATTTATCCAAACAACCCAAACAACCCATCATTCCATCACCAGGCTTTGTGTGCCCTCTATTTTGGATCCCCATTCCGTTTCACATATGAAGGAACCCCCTAACGATTAAGATGACTGGACTTAAGGCTCGCTTACTATCCTGGGCCAACGTTCTAAAGGATATCGAATGACACTTCAAGTTTGGTCTTGTGTTTTTGAATACGGTTAGTGGTTGGCCCTCATTTTTTTGTTCCCATTTCAGGCTAACACGATACAAATAATTTGTTTCAAATTTGGTCAACAACTATCCTCCTTCGTCATTCCATCCTCACCGTGTTTTGAATTTTGGGTATCGTAATTCACATTCTTCATTCCACTTTATTAGGATTTACTCCAACACCCATGGTATTATCCCACTGGTATATTAGAGCGTTTTGGGGGAGAGAAGTTTGGATATTTTGAGATTTCTATTATCTAAACATTGAAACCCTTTCTTCCTGAAAACTCGGAGTGGTCATTCAGACCCTAGATGTTTGGTGATTGGTTGGAGATCTCATATTCAAGGGGAATAATTATGTGGTCATACCTTGTTTCTCCCATCAAGAATGACCTACACGAGCTGAGGGATTGATCACTAGATATTTCACAGATATGATTAAGATACAGTAATCAAAGTAGATAATGAGACTCATGCACAAAAAAGGCAAGCATGAAAGTATGTTTGTCAGTTTATGAAAATTACATCCATCATATATTAACCAATCTGATAGATGGTTTGACCTATTCAATAGAGTGTCCCAGCTTCACTACTCTCTAGCTTGTAATATCCAGGATTAGCTGTCGCCTGTTAAGCTCCTGATCCTCTTTGATAGAAATGGGGTGCAGTTCATTGGCCCAGATCCGGGACCAATCCTCATCAGCTCGAATAATATCTATTTCTTAGGATTCTCACCTCATCTATTCCTCACCCTCTATCAACTATGTCTTCAATTGAAATATTAGTTCTGATTGTGAATTTATGAATGAAGAGTGTTCATTCACCCACGACCTTAAGCGTGGGATCTATTTCTCAACCTCTCAAAGATTAATAATATTGAAAGACTTCCTCCACTACCAGCTGACACGAAGGCTACAGTCGTGTTCCCATATTTTATATATCATGTAATCTCAAATGGCCATATTAGGACCTCAGGAATCAAATCCTCTAGTGAATAGCTCGCACATCTGAGAATGAAGTCTCCTCATATGCCTTATCCAATCTACTTGTGTGGTGTCCTTGATGAAGCACTTTATTAGTTTCTATGACTATAAATGGATGGACGTGCTATAATCTTCATCAGAAACAATCTTGTCCTAGTTCTCTAGGTTGGTAGGTTCGTATGCTAGGAACACATTCAAAAATTCATCAGCAGGGTCTTCTTCGGGTGTCCTGTCTGATAGGATGGGTTCGCTGTCATCTATTTGATCCTCATCACCAGATTCCACCTTGATAGTCTTAGGTTCTATCCCAATGACGGTCCTATCTGTTGTGCTGTTCTATTTGTTCTGTTCGGCGTGAGCTTCCATTTCTACGACAATTGGCATTCCCCTCAGAAAAGGAGTGCCAAGAACCCCAACTATCCTCACAAAGAAGGCCCACACCATTTGAAGAGCTTTGCATATATAAATACATAGATTCTAGTTATCCTAGTTCATTAGACAATAATTACAGATTCTATGAAGGAGGATAATTATAGAGATAAAATAATTGGTCTCTCCCTTGAGCTGTTGTTGTCATAATCCTAGGACGTGGCCCCCCAAATATAGTTGGGAACTCCAATGACTCTGAGAGAACCACCATGGGTGTCACAACCCTACTAGATTTTTCAATCACCGTTGTCACATGTTCAGACCCTGAGGATACATATACTATCATGTGGGAATGTTTTTTATGAATGTGGTTCTCCTGCATAGGGAAAATGTCAGTTGAGAAATCCTAGAGGACCTAAACGAGGACCAAAATGAAACGGTTTAGGGTTTACCTCAAGAGACATGAAAAACTCTTCCAACTCTGATGTTTCAACTTTTCCTTCTTTTAAAGGGATATATTTTCCTTCTTCTTCCCATATGAGGACTCTTCTTGTTATTTGGATAAGGGGAAGTGCTCACTCAACTCAACAGTGAAAAACTATAGTCGGAATTTTTGGTTAAGCAGTACTTTCACCCAGTCCGTCATTGGACGCAGAGTACCCCAAGAGTACACAAATTCCTCTATCTCAGTGATGTACCACTCCCTTTCTTCTTGAGGCACTAGAAAGATGGACCTGGCATGAACGATCTATGATAGATCTATCCTGATATGGTAAAGGTGGTTCCAAATCTTGGAAGGACTAAGTAATCATATATTAACAACCAAGGTGTCCCAAACCTTTAGAGAAATAACATTCTTTGGAATTTCTATATGGCGTAGCTGCTTCCCAGAAGTCTGAGTGGATATCTCGTGGAAACCCCTGGGTGGCCTCCCTTCTTACGGGCTCTACTCATCTGAGACCATCAGTTCTTCTGCTTTCCTCCCACTTAGTGAAAGACCTAGAGTTGTTTGACTCATCACTAATTCTACCCCACCATTATAGCATGTTCTTTCCACTTTTCAGCCTAGATTAGAGGTGGAAGAGGCATGGTGTCACCAGCATAGATGGTTTTTCACATCAACATTTCCCCTAGGTAGGCTACCTCCAAGTTCTTAGAATATTCCTTATCTAGTCTATAGACATCTGTGGGAAACGATAGCTCATTTTGAATTTTCCCATCCTCCTACGTGAACATGTTCCACATCTGCTTCATCACACACGAATGATCATCATGGAGTACTCATAGTTAGACTTGCAGGGTCAACCTCTACATGCACTAGAACTAACTCACAAAGCGGTGCGGGGTGTATGGCTCACAGATAGGCTCACGGTTGATCCGTTCCACTATAACTCCACCTCGGAAGTCTAGGTGATAAGATCGATGCTCCTCATTTCCATGGACATCATAAGTGAATACACCTGTTGGCAACAGAAATGGATGGAAGTTGAATTCATCCACCTTAACAACTCTGTTCAACACCAGGGGTGGAGTAAGCATGGCTGAAAATATACCCACCACATTCAAAACAGTTGGTTGGAAGTATGATCTAGGAGAGGAGATAGGGTTAAAAATATTCATTTACTCCCATGTGTGCCACTATCCATCCATAAAAAAAGGAGCAGGCTACACACCCTATGTGTCTTCTTTACCTCACCGACATGCTACAACAACTTGTATAGCTTGGCCAGCATTGGGTCCCCAAGTTGACACGACCCCCCTTCGCCAACATGGACATCATAATGAATATTATTGGTCATACACCAATGTTTGTTTCCCTAACTGGCATCATATAGAGGTAGATAAGCGCATAGATAAACCCAGCCTGCCTAACCACCGGTTTCTACTTGGTGCTGACACTATACCCCCATTGCATCCATTGGCTATTGTCCAGGGTTGTCCAATAGGAATTTTCTTTACTCCACTGGTATCCCTTTTTACCGGTGGGAGACATGATCGGTAGCTTCCTAGGTGCCTCCTCCCCTTCAATGATAGGTTTTGGTAGGAAGTTTATGAAACACTTAAACCAAAACTTGAAATGGACATCCCTCACTGATTTCTTGTCCTCGCCTGGCACCAGATCCATCCATGCCTTTTCCAACTGTGACATCTTCTATGGATCCTCCCATGTGTTCTCCACATGGAGGAACTCATTATACATCACCCCTAGGATTGGAATCCCTAAGATCTTGTGAAGGTCCCAGAGGCTGATGCTGACCTCCACATGGTCAAGATGAAAAGTGTTGGTCCTCAATGAACACCAACTCAGCAACTCTGGAATCATGTTTTTGGCAGATAAATGTGGAATTGGGAGGCCCACATATATTTATAAAGCCTTACACACTTTAGATCTTCCTCGAATTCCTCACAGGATATACAAACTTAGTAAGTCCAGGCCCAATCCTCTATAGAATTTCCACCCAAGAGAAGGTCCCAATAATAAGTCCACCCATTCTCCAGGTTCCCCAAATCCACCTTGAGGATGGTGTGGTACTATAGGGGAGATTCCTCTAGCTCCAGAGCCTTCCCATAAACATTTTTGACATGGTTATACAAGCACTAAACATTGAATGGTGCGTGGTCTTCCCATGTATGACCACTGACAACCCTGAACCACTATCTCATGCACAAAATAATCATGAACCAGTAAGCTGGTTCATCCCTACTAGCTTCAGGGATGAAAATTTCATCCCTTAGACCAAATCCATACAGAGGAAGTCTCTTATAGAGAGGATATTTCTTTTGGATTTTCAATAGAAGCTATACTAGGGATTCATGGTCTGAATGGCTTCACACATATTTCCTAATGCCCAGATTATTCGCCATCTCTTCCCTTTAGGAAACATCTACGAGGACCCACCGAATAGATTCTTTGTTAGCTATTCTATCTCAAGACTATAGATTTTTTTTATTTTGGATTGCAGTGCTTAATCATAGAGCTCGATTGTAACACCCTGAAATTTTATGAAAAATATTCTTTTTAATTTCATTAATGTCTTGTGTTGTACGCTACACCAAAAGGAGCTTGCACAACATGCATCCCTGACTTGCCTTGCATTACACGCAATCGCAACCTTCCTCGATAGCGAGTGTAGTATGCAATACTGAGTTTCACAAAACAACGATATGCTATTAAAATATTATTAAAACTAGCCGTTATGAATAGTAATAACCACTTTTTAAAATCTTTAGCTCTCAAAATGGACTTCATTTTTGGATTCGGAGTATCGAATTTATCCTAAGGTGAAATTTTGGTAATTTTCGGATAACTTTCATATTTTGATGAATAGTGAAAATTACTAAATTTTAATTAAAAACAACTTTTTCAATCGAAATAATTAATAGTGATAAATTATTAATTTGAATGGTTTTAAAGTATATTTAGAATATATTTTTACAATTTAATACAATGTTGGTCATTGAATGTAATTTCACATTTAAACCAGACATAATCAAGTGTCAATCTTTTGATAGATATTGTTTCTTAAAAACACGCTATTTGTTTTAACAACGGGATTTAATTATAAAATTAATTAATGCAACTTCTATGTTATGAATTTGGTAAATTAGACTTCATTTTTGAATTCAGAATATGAAATATAGCTTAGGATAAAATTTTGGCATTGTTCTGAAAAACATCAATTTTTGATGAATAGTGAAACTACTAAGTGGTAGTTAAAAAACTGATTTTTTCATAAAACTTAATTTTACCGCTTATGTGAATGGAATTTCAAAAATCCGAGAGACACGGTTGATGTCAGTAAGTAAAATGTGGTTCAACGAGATGAAAATAATTTTTGGTGAATCGTAACTTTTTACTTTTATTTACCACGGTTAAAAGTAAATAGGGTAATTAAGGGTAAGAATGATATTAATATTACCCTAACACATGTCATAATTCAATTGGACAAGTGTATCTCGACCAAAAACAACCTTAAGTGTAAAATATTATCATTTAGGCCCACTTGGATTAGATTAGGACATTTATTATTATTTAATTCAAAGAAGAGTTAAAAGAGTTAAAATCAATGTTTATTTACAAAAACATTTTTAATATAGAGTTGTACATAAGATAAATTCGATTGTAAATATTCATTAGAAATATAAAAAGATTTACTACATAATGGTATTTTATTTGTAATTTTTAGACATCAAATAAGTAAATTCATTTATGACACAAAGATGATCCAGTAATTATCTTATTAATGAAATATTGACATAATTGACATTATAAATACCAAAATAAATGTAATTTAAGACTTTTTATGAATTACACTAATTTTCTAGGTTACTATGATATATTATTGTTGATTTAATTAACTTGGTTTGAACATATAATTCTGTTATGACTTTCAAAAAAATCATGTATCAAATAGTGTCAAAATTTACACAAAATAGTTTTTAAATCAAATATTATATTATTAATTGTTATTTTATTCCTAAAAATCTAAGGTTCGGCCAAATGACTTAGATAAGGATATATGTATTAATAATATACAATTTGGGGTTTTTTTGGCATGTTATAGTAAGTGTATTAACCATATAGTGAAAGAAAACAAAAAGACACGGTAAAAGTTAAATTATTTAACTTAGAGTTAAATCTAATTGATAAGGTTAAAATAATACCCTAAACTTGTATAAATCCTATTGGATGATAGTATTTCGACCCATCCCCACTTTGGCTCCGAAATAAGACCCTTTGGAACCATTATAAACCGATTTTGACTTTAATATAAAATAATATTTTGAGATATTCCTAAGGTGCCCCTCTCCTCCCTTATAAAAGGACACCCCCTCCCCCTCCTCCTCACACCAATTTGAGCACTCAGGCTCGGCCAACCCCTGAAAAAATCCCTTCTCCACTTCCCTAGTATCATCCTAGAGGTTCTGGTCTTCCTCAAAGACCAATTTTAGTGCCCTAAGAGGAGGTCTCAAAGAGGCGCTTCAAAGAAGAGGTAATTACCGTTACCAATTCTTTCATCTTTATTTCTTCTTCCACTTCTTCTTCTTAGGTTTTTTCATTATGAAGTAATAACATCAGTATAAATCATATACTGATATGTTATTTTAAGTATGAAACAACCCTATTTCACCATCTATCCATCCTACGGAAAAATAAATCACCGCGCGTGCGTACGTACGGAATACCGTCTCCACGCCGTGGTGTAATCTATTTTCCACCACCACCTTATATGGATGAGTATAATGGTGTAAAGAATAACTATAAATAGTTATTAAAACATCATATTGATTCTGATATATTGTATAATCCACTCCAATTCAATTCAATATTTATGGAAATGATATCATCGCTCGTGCGTACGTACGGACTACCGTCTCCACGACACGATGAGATTCATTCTCCATGTTAACCATTTAAGAATGATTATAAAGTATATATAAGAAATAATAATGAAATATATGACATTATAAAGCTACTGGATTTATGTATATATATATAAATTTATGTCATCTACTTACTTCCATTCAAGACAATAAGGAAAGGAAAATAGCGTTCATGCGTACGTACGGACTACCGTCTCCATGAACGATGTTTTTCATTTTATTTATCTATCTATTATATATATATATACTGAATATATATGATATATAAATCATATTTTATATTCTGGAAGTAAGTAAATCATGATATAAGTAATAATGATGTCAAGAACAACAAGTCAAAACACCTACGATAAATGAAACGATTTTACCCAAAACGTTTCTTTAACATGGAATTTACAAAATAACGGGTAATATAATGTCATAAGTGAACCATATATGATATCATAACAATGAATATGATTCTGTAATAAGTCAATGACATTATTTAAATCATTATACAGGAGGTTCGGACACATACGAAGCAAATCGGACCTAAGGTAAGGGAAATATCACAATCTCATTTTTATCCGGGATTGTTTATACTTTGAAATTTACTGGGGTGTATTTTATCATCCACATACATGTTTCCTCAATATGTAATATTATTTCCATCCACCTACAATTTTTTAAATCAAATTTTACCCTTCATTGTGTTTTTAGTAAAAGATATGAAAGGAATCTTTTGTCGTTTTTCGTACGAGGTAATTTTTGACTTTTCCGACAAAAGTATGAGAAGAATGTTTTTTTAACTTATACGGCATGAATAGATTTTTAAAACGTTATTTCCAAGAAGATTCCTTTACATGTTTTCATGTTTATTTTTAATCAACTTCTTTTAGTTTATAATTGTATGACATGTTAAGAAAAGAAAAGTGTTTTTTTTAAAGTAGAAAGGATATTTTCCTCAAGAATAGAGTTCAAATGTTTTATCAAAATTATTTTCCATCTAAGATAATATAGGGTTATGTTTTTATCCCTATTATTACATTGATTTGATTATGTTTTGAGGGAATTATTTTTATGAAGTCATTTACCTTATATGATTTGTTTTATGATGTCATGATGTTTCAAGAATCCCATTTTTGTTATATGTGTTATGAGATGATGTATGATTTATGATTATGTGGCACACATAAGAAGGATTCATTATAAGATGGGTGGGACCTATATCTCCCTCCAATGCATTGGGTAAAGATTTTATATCTCATGAGATAGACAGGGCTGGAACGGTAGGTTATACCGGTTCAGTGAAATAGGACTGAAACGAGGGTTACTCGATTCAGAAAGGGACTTTGTCCACTAAGATAGTCTTGGAAATGAGTCTTGACTAACAAGAAATGATTCTCTATGATTATGTGTGAATTCCACAAAGTTTCATGTTTTAAGTTATGATTATTGTGATTACATTTCACTGCCATGATTTACCCCATGTTATGAAATTATGATCTCTTTTGCAGGTTAAGATTTCCAAAAGTTATGTGCTTATGTATATGATGTGATTGATATTTCTTTTGTTTACCCTTACTGAGCATTTGAGCTCACCGTTTTATGTTTTCTTTTCCCCAGGATATAAAGAAAGGTTTTAGGTAAGAAAAAAGGAAGATCTTTATGGGAGATTTTGAAGATCTTTCACCACGATTAGAAGATTATATTCCGAGTTTCCAAAGAAACTAAACTATTACGATCCTTTTGTGTGTGTTTTTTTGTTATGTACTAAGTATTCCGCAAATGTAATGTAAAGTCAATGTACGTCATGTTTCGGGTCTCTACAGTTGGTATCAGAGGAAAGGTTTAGTCAACCTTTGGAAACTAGGATGCGGGAACTTTAGTGAGATCCCTAGAGATATTTCTAAGGTATGTCTAGGGATGTCTCTAATGTTAAGTATACGTATAGGTTATAGTGCGAGAATTGCGCTAACGGTCTTAGAATTTAACCTAAGATGTTAGATATTGAGGGTGCTCCCCCTTTACTATGTTGTCTTCCCTAGCATAATTTCGCCTCTCACAAAATTCTTTTTGTGTTTTAGTTAATGGAGGGAACCAGAAGGAATTCGGTTAACATTGAATCCAATGGACAAATTGGTGACTATGAGCAACAAAATTGTGTAATGCCTAGAGACAAAGATATTGTGATTATGCCAAATCAGTCATCGCGATATATGCTTAACAAGGTGAATTTAGTGGTATGACTAATTCATCAAAGAAGAGGAAGATAAACTATTATGCATGTTCGCATGTTGAGGAGCATAAAGAAAGGAAGATTGAGATTTCTAAAGAAGGGAAGGAGAACCTTGAGGAATACCTCAAATGGAGGGACCGATGTTATCTGTGTGGAGAAAAGGGTCATAGAGTGACATATTGTTATGGAGTTCAATGTCTTATTTGTGGAGAACATGGGCATTACCCAACTCAATGCCCTGACCTAAAAAGATACTTCTAAATCAAGGAAGGACTTATTCCAGGACAGTCATTGAAGTGGATGGACTGAAGTGTTTATGTATTGGTATTCAAGAATAATGTTGTTGAGGTACTTTTATGGTGTATAAGAATATTTATGTATTGGTCTAATGTGGTATTCGAAGTGATTGAGGTATTTTTGGAAAAAATATGATATGCGCATAATGAAGGGAAAATGATAAAATGAAATATTTAACAGTATTCATGAGCCCATGATTGATATAAGGACTAAGTGATATCATGGTTTGAGTATATAGAATTTTGAGGATTTTGGTATGAGGAAAGTGTTAACTTTAAACTGCATTCATGTTTTCACTAAGGTATTCAAGAGAATACATGATTAAGGACTTTGAATGTTTGGAATGTAACCAACAAAACATATCTTATGATATATGGGGATCAATGATGGTATTAAATCTCTGGTAATCGTTTTCACTATGTTATGAGAGTGGACTGCAGTATTATGGATAAGCCTAAAGATTGAAATGGATTATGTTGGACATAAGTGAGTATTGTTTAAGGATAGAAGTTTTTTTTTCTCGATATTATTGATGGGATGTTATAGTAATGTAGTTTTAGAAAAAGGACAACCTGCAGGACGGGCGACAACCCATCGCTTCGGACAAGGTTGTGGGAATCGAACCCACAACCGAAGTGCGACTGGCATTTATCGCCTACCACTGGCCTACAGGAAGTCCCTGTTTAGTAGAAACTAGTTTTATTATATTAAGCAGTATGATATATGAAGTATAAGTCCATTTTAGGAACCATATATGATTAATCTCACTAAAGAATGACTTATGTATTTTTAATAACTTTTTCTAACCTTTTGTTTGAGACAGATGGAATGACCTGTCATACTAACACTTCACGAATAACAAATTCAACTTCATTTATTTAAGATATGAAGTGGAAATTGTTCAAGGCACGAACAACAGTGAGATTGTACCAAAATAAAGTAAGTATTTATTCTAAGCAAATTTTCATCTTTAGGGAAATGATCTTGAAAACCAAAAATGTTGTCCTAGTGATCTTATACCTGATGAATCAGATGGTACCTTATATCATCACAAATCTATGGATTTGTGATTACTGGCTTTTGCATAGCCATGTTCTCTACCACTCTCCATCAGAACATGATGGTTAGATTTCTCTTCCATATCCATATTTTCACCTATGTGGAAACCCAGTGATTAGTTTATTTGGGTAACCGTTACGTTTCATACTTTTGTTTTTAAAGATTGGTTTTGGTATTCCTTTTTACGATGTGGGTTTCTATTAAAGAAACTTTCGAATAGTAAACCATTTATAACCCCGACGAATTTCGAGGGCGAAATTCATTTTAAGGGGGGTAGAATGTAACACCCTGAAATTTTATGAAAAATATTCTTTTTAATTTCATTAATGTCTTGTGTTGTACGCTACACCAAAAGGAGCTTGCACAACATGCATACTTGACTTGCCTTGCATTACACGCAATCGCAACCTTCCTCGATAGCGTGTGTAGTACGCAATACTGAGTTTCACGAAACAACGATATGCTATTAAAATATTATTAAAACTAGCCGTTATGAATAGTAATAACCAATTTTTAAAATTTTTAGCTCTCAAAATGGACTTCATTTTTGGATTAGGAGTATCGAATTTAGCCTAAGGTGAAATTTTGGTAATTTTCGGATAACTTTCATATTTTGATGAATAGTGAAAATTAATAAATTTTAATTAAAAACAACTTTTTCAATCGAAATAATTAATAGTGATAAATTATTAATTTGAATGGTTTTAAAGTATATTTAGAATATATTTTTACAATTTAATACAATGTTGGTCATTGAATGTAATTTCACATTTAAACCAGACATAATCAAGTGTCAATCTTTTAATAGATATTGTTTCTTAAAAACACGCTATTTGTTTTAACAGCGGGATTTAATTATAAAATTAATTAATGCAACTTCTATGTTATGAATTTGGTAAATTAGACTTCATTTTTGAATTTGGAATATGAAATATATCTTAGGATGAAATTTTGGCATTGTTCTGAAAAACATCAATTTTTAATGAATAGTGAAACTACTAAGTGGTAGTTAAAAAACTGAATTTTTCATAAAACTTAATTTTACCGCTTCTGTGAATGGAATTTCAAAAATCCGAGACACACAGTTGATGTCAGTAAGTAAAATGTGGTTCAATGAGATGAAAATAATTTTTGGTGAATAGTAACTTTTTACTTTTATTTACCACGGTTAAAAGTAAATAGGGTAATTAAGGGTAAGAATGATATTAATATTACCCTAACACATGTCCTAATTCAATTGGACAAGTGTATCTCGACCAAAAAAAAACCTTAAGTGTAAAATATTATCATTTAGGCCCACTTGGATTAGATTAGGACATTTATTATTATTTAATTCAAAGAAGTGTTAAAAGAGTTAAAATCAAAGTTTATTTACTAAAACATTTTTAATATAGGGTTGTAAATAAGATAAATTCGATTGTAAATATTCATTAGAAAGCTAATAAGATTTAATACATAATGGTATTTTATTTGTAATTTTTAGACATCAAATAAGTTAATTCATTTATGACACAAAGATGATCCAGTAATTATCTTATTAATGAAATATTGACATAATTGACATTATAAATACCAAAATAAATGTAATTTAAGACTTTTTATGAATTACACTAATTTTCTAGGTTACTATGATATATTATTGTTGTTTTAATCAACTTGGTTTGAACATATAATTCTTTTATGACTTTCACAAAAATCATGTATCAAATACTGTCAAAATTGACACGAAATAGTTTTTAAATCAAATATTATATTATTAATTTTTATTTTATTCCTAAAAATCTAAGGTTCGGCCAAATGACTTAGATAATGATATATGTATTAATAATATACAATTTGGGGTTCTTTTGGCATGTTATAGTAAGTGTATTAACCATATAGTGAAAGAAAACAAAAAGACACGGTAAAAGTTAAATTATTTAACTTAGAGTTAAATCTAATTGATAAGGTTAAAATAATACCCTAAACTTGTCTAAATCCTATTGGATGATATTATTTCGACCCATACCCACTTTATCTCCGAAATAAGACCCTTTGGAACCATTATAAACCGATTTTGACTTTAATATAAAATAATATTTTGAGATATTTCTAAGGTGCCCCTCTCCTCCCTTATAAAAGGAAACCTCCTCCACCTCCTCCTCACACCAATTTGAGCACTCAAGCTCGGCCAACCCCTGCCAAAATCCATTCTCCACTTCCCTAGTATCATCCTAGAGGTTCTGGTCTTCCTCAAAGACCAATTTTAGTGCCCTAAGTGGAGGTCTCAAAGAGGCGCTTCAAAGAAGAGGTAATTACCGTTACCAATTCTTTCATCTTTATTTCTTCTTCCACTTCTTCTTCTTAGGTTGTTTCATTATGAAGTAATAACATCAGTATCACTCATATACTGATATGTTATTTTAAGTATGAAACAACCCTATTTCACCATCTATCCATCCTACGGAAAAATAAATCACCGCGCGTGCGTACGTACGGAATACCGTCTCCACGCCGTGGTGTAATCTATTTTCCACCACCACCTTACATGGATGGGTATAATGGTGTAAAGAATAACTATACATAGTTATTAAAACATCATATTGATTCTGATATATTGTATAATCCACTCCAATTCAATTCAATATTTATGGAAATGATATCATCGCTCGTGCGTACGTACGGACTACCGTCTCCACGACGCGATGAGATTCATTCTCCATGTTAACCATTTAAGAATGATTATAAAGTATATATAAGATATAATAATGAAATATATGACATTATAAAGCTACTGGATTTATGTATATATATATATATATTTATGTCATCTACTTACTTCCATTCAAGACAATAAGGAAAGGAAAATAGCGTTCATGCGTACGTACGGACTACCGTCTCCATGGATGGTGTTTTTCATTTTATTTATCTATCTATTATATATATATATATACTGAATATATACGATATATAAATCATATTTTATATTCTGGAAGTAAGTAAATCATGATATAAGTAATAATTATGTCAAGAACAACAAGTCAAAACACCTACGATAAATGAAACGATTTTACCCAAAACGCTTCTTTAACATGGAATTTACAAAAGAACGGGTAATATAATATCATAAGTGAACCATATATGATATCATAACAATGAATATGATTCTGTAATAAGTCAATGACATTATTTAAATCATTATACAGGAGGTTCGGACACATACGAAGCAAATCAGACCTAAGGTAATGGAAATATCACAATCTCATTTTTATCCGGGATTGTTTATACTTTGAAATTTACTGGGGTTTATTTTATCATCCACATACATGTTTCCTCAATATGTAATATTATTTCTATCCACCTACAATTTTTTAAATCAAATTTTACCCTTCGGTGTGTTTTTAGTAAAAGATATGAAAGGAATCTTTTGTCGTTTTTCGTACGAGGTACTTTTTGACTTTTCCGACAAAAGTACGAGAAGAATGTTTTTTTTAACTTATACGACATGAATGGATTTTTAAAACTTTATTTCCATGAAGCTTCCTCTACATGTTTTCAAGTTTATTTTTAATCAACTTCTTTTAGTTTATAATTGTATGACACGTTAAGAAAAGAAAAGTGTTTTTTTTGAAGTAGAAAGGATATTTTCCTCAAGAATAGAGTTCAAATGTTTTATCAAAATTATTTTCCATATAAGATAATATAGGGTTATGTTTTTATCCCTATTATTACATTGATTTGATTATGTTTTGAGGGAATTATTTTTATGAAGTCATTTACCTTATATGATTTGTTTTATGATGTCATGATGTTTCAAGAATCCCATTTTTGTTATATGTGTTATGAGATGATGTATGATTTATGATTATGTGGCACACATAAGAAAGGATTCATTATAAGATGGGTGGGACCTATATCTCCCTCCAATGCATTGGGTAAAGATTTTATATCTCATGAGATAGACAGGGCTGGAACGGTAGGTTATACCGGTTCAGTAAAACAGGACTGAAACGAGGGTTACTCGATTCAGAAAGGGACTTTGTCCACTAAGATAGTCTTGGCAATGAGTCTTGACTAACAAGAAATGATTCTCTATGATTATGTGTGAATGCCACAAAGTTTCATGTTTTAAGTTATGATTATTTTTATTACATTTCACTGCCATGATTTACCCCATGTTATGAAATTATGATCTCTTTTGCAGGTTAAGATTTCCAAAAGTTATGTGCTTATGTATATGATGTGATTGATATTTCTTTTTTTTACCCTTACTGAGCATTTGAGCTCACCCTTTTATGTTTTCTTTTCCCCAGGATATAAAGAAAGGTTTTAGGTAAAAAAAAAGGAAGATCTTTATGGGAGATTTTGAAGATCTTTCACCACGATTAGAAGATTATATTCCGAGTTTCCAAAGACACTAAACTATTACGATCCTTGTGTGTGTGTTTTTTGTTATGTATTAAGTATTCCGCAAATGTAATGTAAAGTCAATGTACGTCAAGTTTCGGGTCTCTACATCGATCGTAGAACTTGATCGCATAGACCGACCATAAAGTTCTACCACAACACTTGTAGACACAACTTGCAAAGCGCTAGATCGTAGAGTCGAAGGACTCACTTTGTTGTGAAGAGTAAAAAAGAACCCAGTTTGCAAAGAGAGATCATGGAGCACACAGAGCTTCAAAAAATTGAGAGATCAATCATAGAGATGCAGAGATACATGAGGGAAAAAGAGGGGTCTTCTTCCTTTATTTATAGGCAATGACCCCTGAGCTTTGTAGCATGGCTAGCCATGACTAGCTTCACAGCGTTCTCAGTACACACACAACCTACCCAAATCACAATCCGGATCTACAATCCCACTTCGAGATCTGTTTAAATTTTGGCGATCTACCCTCAAAATACAATCCTCATTTTCTACTTGGCTCCAATTCTAAGGGTATGGGGAATTTGTTGGTGCTAAAATATGTGTGTTGTAAAAAATAAGTAATGGACACTAAAAGGATACCAAAATGGGATGCTTCACGAATCAACCTCGCAAATCCCTTCCGCACCACTACTAGTGAAAAGCCAAGGAATTATCTATGCCAGTCACATAGAAAAGAGACATTCGACTCCGTGGTTATGATGAACTCAACGAAAGTCTATATTCTATAGAGGAAAAGACAGTTGCCTCTATGAGTCCTTAAATTTGACAAAATCCTCTGTGACTGCCGCTGAGGGAATGAAGGAAGCCTTTTCACCATAGAGGGAATGACGACCAACTTCAAGACTTCAAGAAAATTGAAATTTGTTTCCTTCTATGGAGGAGCACAAGTTACTTCATGGAACACCCTCAGATCATTGCACCCCCAAGAACCTATAAATACTTGTCTTCCCACATTCTAAAGGATCCAAACAACAACCTTTCATCTTCCAAATTCTCAAATTGCGAAGCATTCTTTGTTCTGTGAACCAACCAGGAAAATGAATCATCTGAGGTACTTGATGTTAGGTTTTTGGGGCTCACAATGGAAGTCAGTGGACTAGGAATTTTAACGATTTTTTCTTTGGAGGGAAGACATAACTTGTCGTCCTTGACTATCCAAGCCCTGGAGAGGTCCGAGGATCTCACGTAAATTATTAAGAGTGAAAAATTAAAATGCAAACGTACCCTTTCCAAATCCAAAGGCGCGGTCAACTGCTACTAGCTGATGGTGATCATCGCTTGAAGGATCGAAAGCAGGATCCCTCTAGATCATCCACATGTGCTCCAAAAATCTGCTAGAACATCAATCATCAAACTTTGGGTGCTAGCATGGAGATCCGACGATGCTTTCGATTTCCCGACGATCACCGCATCGAGAAGCCTTTGATGCAGAAGAGAGATCACGATCAGAGCATCTTGGATTGAGAGCTTCTCTCTCTAAGAAATGAGAGGAGAGGGAGGCTCTCAATTTTCATTCCATGCAAAAGAATGAATAGTGATTTGCACACCAAAGAGATAGATCATCCCCTCTTATTTATAGAGTCATTGAGAAATACCCGGTTGGGTTCCCCAACCCCCGTTTATTTCAACGTCCACTAAATAAATGATTTTGAAAGACTAAACTGTGCCAATATTATTTATTATTTTTATCACATACTTGTAATATATATGAAATATATTATGTGATAAAACATGATCCATTTAACTTGACTCATTGTCCCGCTTAATATTAAACGAACCTTGAATATTAAAATAATATTCATTCGATTAATATTTTCTCGTATTTACTGAACTCGTAAATACATTAAATAAATTAAATCCCAAATATACATAACTTGAATATTAATGAATTTATTTAATTCATTTGGTAACACTCAGACCCCGTGGTGGGTCCCACTATGTCCATATACCTATTCAACTAAAAAGGGCATATTCTTGAATATGCTATTGTCTGTGACCCTCTAGGCCCTCACCTCGATAACAGTGAATAAAATACACAGACCAAGAGTGGAGTCTAGCAACTCATCATGGCCCCTAAAGTGATAAGGATGGTCGTAACAACGACTACCATCCTATGAATATTGACTGTGTACTATAATCTTGTTGGTCGGAGTGGACACTCAAGAGGGGGGTGAATTGAGTTCCAATTAAAATTTCTGTTAAAAATATTTTCTATTACAATCCGCCAAATTATAAAACAAGTTAAAATGTAGTGAATTTGTAAAACTGTAAAGGATCAATTAGACTCTCAAAAGATTGATTAGTTCTTAGTTAATCTAATCAGGAGATTAAATTAGCTTTTGAAACTAACCTACTGATTTACAATAGATACAAACACTTTCTAGATTAACTATCAAAGTAACTTTAAAACAGATTTGTTTTTCAAAGTAATAGGCAGAGAAATATAAATTAGATACTGTATATTTTGAACTTAAACTAAAAATTCACAAAAGATATAACCAGGAGGTTCAATCTCAAGATGAGACTTAGTCCACTCTAATTTATATATATAATTGATCCGCACCCTGGATCGGGGTTAGCAACAGTACAAGACCATCCGGGCCACGCAGGGACCTCTACCATTGTTCTTCATGGGAAACAAAAATAAAGACCAGGCCACAAAAGTCCTCTTCCACAATTTTCGTGAGTAAAAAAGAGTAAGGATTTTTAGTGTGAGGATTGTGATATCCTCCAGTTCAGTATAGGAGACAATGTGTGTGTAAAATTAATAGGATATACAAACTGCTATAAAGTAAATAATAAATTACTTAGAGATAGTATATGGAAGTTTAGAAAGCTCTAGTGACTGGCAGTGAAACTCTGGACTCATTGGATTCAGTAGAAATGCTTCTGAGTCCTTCTGTGGGTTTTTGTTGAAAAACAGAGTGTCGTGGTTTAGCTTTTGTTTCTCCAGGAGATAAGATGTTCTCTTGAATCCAGAGTACTTCATGTGTTCTTCAGTAATGTATTATTGCATGTATGGAACTTCATTGAAGATTGTGCAATGTGTTCTTCACAGTTGTGCTTAGGATTATTCTTCGGTTCAGTACAGAGCTTGCGTGTATTGTAGTATGTGTGTCGAGATGTGTCAAGGGTGAGCCTCTCCTCTACTACAGATCAATATTATTTATATTCCATGAGCTCCAGCAATAGGAATTATTTCCTTTCCATAGGTACGAGGTATGGTTTCCTGACAGACCAACAACTATCATTAAATAACATTAATTGCATTAAAAACATCAAATATGACCGTTAGTATTATTTAAATAATATTCACAAAAAGGTTAAGGAAGGGTGTCAAAGTGATTATGTAAATGGTTTCTCCAAGAACTGGTATGACCTTCATGGTATGTGCTTCACAGTGTGTCAATGTCACGGTGTCTAGCTCATGGTGTCTGAGTCACGGTGTCTGGGTCACGGTGTGTCCTTCACGGTGTCTGGGTCACGATGTGTCCTTCACGGTGTCTGGGTCACAGTGTCAGGCTTACTGTGTCTGTCTTTCACGGTGTCTGAATACTTAGACAATTAACTGTATTCAAACTTAAACAGTAATATGTATAATATGAATTAAGCTTAACTATTATCAATTAAGAGAACATGAAACATAAATATAAGGGTTTGATAAGATAAGTGAGAGTTTTGATCATGCAAAAGATTTAGAAATAATAATGAGTGTAATTGACAGTAATAAGATTTTCAATCATTAAAACATGATGTGTAATTATTATTGAGATTTGTGATCATTAAAACATGATTAATACATGATGAGTCCAAAAATATCCCCCTTTTTGATGATCACAAATAATGTATAGTTAAAATATAAAGGAAATTTAACGTTAGAGAAAATAACATATATAATAAGAACAGATAAAAGACTTCTCACTATTTTCTACCCCTTTTTGGATTATCAAAAAGTAGAGAGAAGGGAGTGAAACACCGCATTTATCATTAATAAGGTTCATAATAAATCATAAAGGAGAAATAAAAACAGTAAACAATAAAAGAAATCCCATCAAAAATTAAGAAAAATTTGTAGGCATCACGAATTGTCTTTCTCTTTGCCTTTATCAGCAGGAGATGGAGCTGATGTAGAAGAAGGCATGGAGGTAGTAGACAAAAAAGATAAAGGTAGACCTTCAAATATGGAGGGAGCCAAAGTAAGAGCTGTAGAAGATCTAGTATGTGGTTGAACAAGAATGACTAGTCTAATCTGAGAAAGGGCTTGGCTGACTGACATGGAAGTTGAGGCTAGGGTAGGTAAACTAGGTCTAAGGGGTGAAACAGCTGGAGAAACTATAGCAATACTCTGCACATGAATATACAACTTCAAAATATTGATGAAATCAGTAATGATTTATCCACCATATTGCATAGCCTTTTCAAAATCAACCTTATTTTCCATGAATTTGTCTAACAATCTGGTGAACTCTGTATGCTTCTGAACATGAGCTTAAAAATCTTGAACCACTGGAGGGATTTTTATATTCTCCACAAGATACTTAAAGTGATTTGTCATGTCACTTTTAGAGAAAATAAGAGTGAGATAAAAGTCTATCTTCTTGGTGATCTCATATTTAGCATCTTTGGAAATCTTAGAATGAATTCTAACCAGGTCCAAAGCTCGATCAATGTTCTTAACCACTTCTGACAAAGGAGAAAGATCTAAACCACTAAAGGAATTAAGAATTTCTTCCTTGATTATGGATCTCAGTAGAGAATCATCCAAAGAGGGGACATAATTCTGACGAGAGGGAGAAGAATCCTTGAAAGCTTCTGTGAGAACTTTGAGCTATTTCAAATCTTTTTTTAGACATCCAGTGTACTCATTTGTGAGCTTATTCAAATTTTATACAAGCTCTCTCAAGCTTTTCAGCATCCTGGTGTGTCTTACACCAATCTTCTCATCAAACGACAGCAGATAAGGATGCACTTGAGACACTATATCTCTAGAAAGGTTGGAAACATCTGGTTCAGGAGAAGCAGTAATAGGTGCAGGAGAAGAAATAGGAGCAGGCTCGGATCTTGAAGACAGTTCTATTTGCAGGTTTTCCACCAAACCATTCAAATTTGCAACATTAGCACTAAGCAACTTATTTTCAACTCTGTATTCTTGTATTTCTCAGATCATCCTTGGTTGAATATGCAGAATGTTGTTTTCCAAAAGAATCGAGGCATCTTCTTGACTTAGTTGAGTCACTGGATGAGGTTGAGAGGATATAATATTCTCAACTCCAGTGAATATAGTCTCTCCAAAGACTTTCAAGTCATCCTTAGTTACATATGATTGTTGGTCTAATAAGAGATTAGATGAAGTTAGTGGTACAGGTTCTGATGCAGATTCGGGTTGCGGTTCAGAATTAGTTTCAGTTTCAGATTTAGATCGAAGTTGAGGTTCTGGTTCTGATTCTGGGTGAGCTATTAAATTTAGTTGAAACAAAGAAGAGATATCTATACCAGTTGTAGGCACTTGCTGTGATTCAATCACATCATAAAAACATGGAAACTCATACCGAGTGTACACAGAATATGTGAAAGTTGGTTGAGAGATTTCAGTAGGTCCTGATTCATCAATATCAAGGTTTTGAGGTTTCTCCCCCTCAAAATGTGCTTCCATTTCATATTCTTGAGGCTCTATAATTGGGTTAAGATCCACATGATCACCTCTAATGTCTTCAACAAATTCTTGCCTTGCCAGCTGAAAGGAAATTTCCATCCTCTCTTCAGCAGAGGGTATGTACTCAGCAACTGACTGTTCCACTGGTTGTGCTTCTAGACTTAATTCTTTTTCAATAGGGAGATCCTCTTGATTAAAATTTTCCATAGCAGGGATTTCTCCTAGATCAGCTTCTTCCATGACTGGGAGATCTTCTGCACCACTAGAATCTTCCATGGCTTGGTGATCTAAAATAAGAATAATCAAATATCTTGCAGCCTCAGGTTGAATTTCTTGATCAACATCATCTCTAGAAGTAGGATCTTCTTCTCTAAAAACAACAGAAACTTCCTCTCTAGAAGGTATTTCACCAGGAACATCAGTAGGGACAACAGTCCTTTCTTTCTAAACAGGAGCTGCTTCCTCTTGAGGTATTTCAGCCCCTTATTCTTCTTCTTCCCCTTCTAGGTACTCAACCACTTCATCTGGTTCTAAACCAGGATCAGTTATATTATTTTTCATTCTTGGATAATCAAAAGGATTATACTTCTTATAAATTTGATCATTATCCTTAACCCACTGCTTCTTCCAGGGGTTCCAATTAATCTTCATCCTTTTGATAATAGGCTTGGATAAACAGAAATCAAAATCCTCTAGATTTTCTTCATTCGGTCCAACTACTTCTTTGGAAACTAACATGGCTGAAATCATCCTTGAGTAAAACAAGGAGGTGGATTTGGAAGTGACTTTAAATATCACACATATATGGTTAATGACAAATTTACAAATATTGATCTTATGGCCATTCTTCAACAGGTGAATCAGGAACACATTCTGATACTTCATCACAGAAAAATAATCTTTTTCTTTGACTAATCAAATTATGATAAAATTTGAATAGCAGTCTTGTCTCCCCATCCAATTCAGCTACTATGGCCTGTCGCTTGGTTCCATTTCTAGTCAGGATCTCTAGTGTATTTTCCAGATCAAATATGTCAGTTGTTGGAGGAGGTTCTATCTGGTAATCATCACAAATACCTTCCCGAGGAATTCTAAGGCATGAATCCCATAACCTTGAAGATAATGAACACTTTTGTCCATTGATCCAGCTTGTCACCATAAAACTTTCTCCAACATCAAAGGAAAACTTTACATACTAGTAAAACTGATATACCAACCTCGGGTATATAGGTCTATCTTTTCTAAAAACCCATTCGATCCATACTTGTTCTATTAATACTTTTATAACCAAAGAATTCCTAGATATAAGCTATCCAGGGAAAATATCTTTTTTAGGTACTATAGTACGGCCTACTAGGTTCAGATTTAGAGGTCCTTCAGGTGCAATCTTCAGTGCTCTTTTCTGTTTCTTTGTGCGACGCTTCTCAGATTAGGGTGAAGATGGACGCTTCATCCTAGGAATCCACTGAAGATTCGAGCGAGAGAGAAGGAGAGAAGGGTTTCAAGGTAATGAGGGTTCGAGAGAGTGAGCAGGAGAGAGGTCAGGTAAGGAATCGAGTAAAAACCCTTATGTTTTATCATTTGGGAATGTCAAGCGTTATAAAAAAACACGGGAAAATAATCAGTGGTGAAATAAAAAATACCGCGATGCAGGTTAAAATAAATATATAAAGAATCTTCATGGGTGAGACCGTGAGTAGGCATTACGGTGCGATGAAAAACAGTCGTCATGGTGAGATAGTTGGTGGTCGTCATGGTGAGATATTGACCATTTTGTGCAGTCACGGTGAGACAGTGAGTGAACTTTTCTGTCATGGTGAGACAATGAGGTGATAGACCGTGAACAAAAGATGTTAACTGTGAGACCATAAACATGAATCAGTAACTGAGAAACATTGAACATGAAACTGTAAATTAATTTAGTAAAAATAGTAAACAGTAAGATCTGTAAGATGTCTATTTATGGTTAATCATACCAAGATCATGTATGATGTAGTCTAGTCTCTCAGAATTTAATGGTTTAGTGAATATATCACCAAGTTGATATTCAGTACCAATGAATTCTAAAGTGATATAACCTTTTTGGTAATGATCCCTCAAAAAGTGATGTCTTACATCAATATGTTTTGTCCTAGAATGTGAAACATGATTCTTTGAAATGTTAATAGAACTTGTGTTGTCACAATTTATTGAGACATGTCTGAATTGATATCCATAGTCTAGTAAAGTGTGTTTCATCCAAAAAATTTGTGCACAAAAACTACCAGAAGCTATGTATTCATCTTCTACGGTAGATAATGCAACATAATTTTGTTTTATACTACACCATGATACTAGTGACTTTCCTAAATGGTGACATGTTCTAGAGGTGTGTTTTCTATCTAACTTACATCTAGAAAAATCAGCATCAGAAAAAATAACTAGTTCAAATGATTGACCTTTTGGGTAGAACAGTCCTAAATTGAGAGTATGCTTGAGGTATTTGAAAATTCTCTTTACAACATTTAAATGTGTCTCTTTAGGTTTTTCCTAAAAACGAGCACACACACACACACTAAACATAATATCAGGAGGACTAGTAGTCAAGTAGAGTAGACTTCCAATCATTCCACTATAAGTGGTTTGATCAACATATTTTCCATCTTCATTAAGATTCAACTTATAGGTGGTACTCATGGGAGTGTTACTACTTTTTGTGATATCCAATCCAAAACGTTTTAAAAGATCTCGAGTATATTCACATTGAGTTAAAATAATTCCATCATTGTTTTTAAAGATTTGAAATCCAAGAAAGAATTTAAGTTCACCCATTAAAGTCATCTCAAATTCATTTTGCATCATTTTAGAAAAATCAGTACATAAAGAAGTTTTTGAAGATCCAAAAATATTATCATGTTCATAAATTTTTACAACTAAAACATCTTTAGAAATTCATTTTATAAAAAGGAAAGGATCAACTATACCTTTTGTAAAACCTTTAGAGATAAGAAAAGTACTTAATCTATCATACAATGCTCTTGGAGCTTGCATTAAACAATTTAAAGCATTTGATAATTTGAAAATATGATTTGAAAAATGAGGGTTTTTAAATCCAGGTGGTTGTTCAACAAAAACATCCTCAGATATATACCCATTTAAGAAATCACTCTTGACATCCATTTGATATAGTTTGAAATTTATATGTGAAACAGAAGCAAGTAAGATCCTAATGGATTCTAGTCTGGATACTAGAGAAAAAGTCTCCTCATAGTCAATTCCTTCTTCTTGACTATAGCCTTGTGAAACTAATCTTGATTTGTTTTTAACTATATTTCCAGATTCATCTACTTCATTTCTAAACACCCATTTTGTGCCTATGGTGAAAGTGTCCTTAGGTCTTTCTACTAGTTTACAAACATTATTTATTTCAAACAGATTAAGTTCTTCTTGCATAGAAATTACCCAACATTCATCATTAATATCATCATCAATGTTTTTAGGTTCAATCTATGACAAGAAGGCTTGATGTTCAAAACGATTTCTAAGATAATCTCTAGTCTGTGTTCCTCTTTCAAGATTACCAACAACACCATCTAAAGGATGATTCTTTAGAATCCTAGTTGACCTAGTAAAGGTAGGGCTAGAAATTTCATGTTCTTCTCTAGGTTCGGGTTCATTAAGAGTAGTTTCTAAAATATTTCCAGAACTGGTGGTCTTTACAGCAAGTTCATTGATTTTATCATTAAGGTTCAGAATAGACAAATCTTCTTCAAGATTTTCAAGAGACGACTTAGGTTCATGAGGATCAGTTTCATCAAATTTGATGTGAATAGATTCGTCCACACACTTGGTTATCTTATTGAAAACTCTATATGCTTTTCTAGTTAAAGAATATCCTAAAAATATTCCTTCATCACTCTTGGAAGCAAACATATCCAGATTATCCTTGGTATTAAGAATAAATACTTTGAAACCAAAGTCTTTAAAGTAATTAACCTTAGGCTTTCTATTATTCCATAGTTCATAAGGGGTCTTCTTGAGAACAGGTCTAACTAAGACTCTATTGATGATATAACAAGCTGTATTTACAACTTCATCCCAAATGTGAATAGGCAGGTCATACTAATTAAGCATGGTTCTTGGTATTTCTTTAAGGGTTCTATTTCTTCTTTCTAGTACACCATTCTGCTGAGGTTTCCTAGGAGCAGAAAAGTTGTGACTATAGCCATTTTTTGAGCAATAAGATTCAAACTCTTGATTTTCCAACTCATGACCATGCTCACTTCTCATGGTTTTAATCTTAAGTCCATTAAGGTTTTCTATAGACTTGAAGTATTTAATAAAGTAATAACAAGCTTCACTTTTGTGAGCTAAGAAATATACCCAAGTATATATAGAAAATTCATCTATTAATACATAGACATAGTGCTTCCCATTTAAGATAGAAACACTAGATGGTCCAAACAAGTACATGTGAACCAACTCGAGATGTTGATAAGTTGAAACTTCTTTCTATGATTTGAGAGAGATTTTGTGTTTTTCCCCTTTTGATAGGGATTACAAACTTTGTCATTTGGAAACTCCAGTTTGGGTAAGTCTTTATCCATGTTCTTCCTAGTTAGTTTTCTATGGGAGTGTACATTGCAGTGTCCTAATCTCCTATTCCATAACTAAGACTCTTTATGAAAAGCATTTAAACAAGTAACATTTTTCTTAGCTAAAGAATTTAAATCAACAGCATAAACATTTTCATTTCTTAAATCAGAAAATATTAAAACATTCTTAGAATTAAAAATATCACAAGAATCATTTTCAAATTTAACATTAAATCCATCATCACATAATCGACATATACTTAACAAGTTATATTTCAATCCATCTATAAATAAAACTTTAGAAATTAAAACTGAGTTAGTGTTACCAATTTGGCCTAGGCCGATGATTTTTCTCTTAGAATTATCACCAAAGCTGACATGGCCTCCATCGACCTTGATTAGGCTCTTAAAGCATGAGTAATACCTAGACATATGTCTTGAACATCTACTATCCAAATACCATGTATTCTTGTGGGAACTCTTCAAACAGGTTTCCTGCAAAATAGATTTAGATGGGAAATGGCTTTGGTACCCAGATCTTCTTGGGTCTAGACAGGTTAGCAATCAAAGATTTTGGTACCCAAATTTGTCTTATGGGTTTCATATAATTTACAGAATCAAAATATTTTGAAAGATAAACTCTATTTGATCTATAAATATGTGAATAACTAGTTGAATCATATGAATTTCCAGAATTAGAACAAGCAATTTTTTTTCCAGATTTAGGAATAAATTGAGTTTTAGTGAACTAGATTTTTCTAGGTTGGTATCCCAAACCAGTAGTGTATTTTTGTGCAACTTTCATTCCTAACATTTGAGTAAGTGTATCTTTTCCATTTGTGAATTTTTCTAAGTCCTTTCTATGTTTCTCATTAGGAATTTTCAATTCTGTATTTTCCTTTAACAGTTGAGCATTCTTTTATTTTTCTATATCAAGGGAAGATTTAACATTTGTTCTGAGAGAATGCTGTTTCTTTAATGACTTATATTTTTCCTTAAGTTCATTTCATGTTTCGTCCATCATGTTATAGTATTCAAATAATTCATCTTTAGAAATATCTTCAGAATCAGAATCAGATTCTGCACCATCTCTAGAATAGTAGGAATTTAAAACAATAGTATCTAAGGTCACCTCAGATGTGTTGGTCATGAACCACATGTTGGTATGATTATTTTCAGAATCAGAAATTTTAGATTCACTTGTGCTATCTTCTGAAGCACTCCAAGTAGCTTTCATAGCTTTCATAGAATTATTGTGCTTATAATCATGTTTCTTTTTGAATTATAATTTTGGACATTCAGCCTTGATGTGTCCTTTCCTCTTGCCTTCATAGCAGACTATATCATCTTCCTTATCAGATTTATTCCAGTCCTTCTTCCAGTGACCCTTGTTGTTATAATTTTCTTTGTAATTTGTTTTTCTAAAGAATTTCTTCTTCCTATAGAACTTCTTCAATCTCCAGGCTATTTGAGCCATCTCAGCATCACTGTCTGAATCTGAATCTTTGCTGGTTGAACTTTCAGTAGGTACATGTATTTTTTCCTTGTCTTTACTCTTTGAATCAGTAGACTTGAAAGCCATAGATTTTCTCTTGGGTTCATCATCATCTTCCTTGTTTACCTTAAGTTCTTCCTCATACACCATTACTTTACCAATAATCTCTTTTACAGGTAGAGCTCCAATGTCACATGATTCTCTGATTGAAACAGAAGTGCCTCTCCATCTATCGGGAAAACATCTCAGTATCCTCATGATTTGTTACTTTGCTAGAACAACCTTTCCATGTGAACTCATTGTATTGACTATCTCATTGAACCTGAGATACATATTAGAAATAGGTTCATTAGTTTTCATTTTAAAATTATCATATTTAATAGTATATGTATTTAATCTCATTTCTTTAACATTAGTTGTTCCATCATGAGAAACACCTAAAGTATCCCAAACTTCATAAGTTTTTTTACAGGAAGATATTATGTTGAACTCCTCATCTCCTAATGCACAATACAAAGCATTCATAGCTTTACAGTTATTATTGTATGCTACTTTAGTAGGTTCATCCCAAGTAGTTCTTTTAGTTTCGAGAATTTTATATTAAGATTCTATAGCAGTCCAGATATCAAAACCCATACTTTCTAAATGAATTTTCATTTTAAGTTTCCATTGAGCATAGTTTGTACTATTAAATAAAGTGGCCTAGTAGCATCACCTTTTAGTCTATTTTCCATAACTAGAATTTAGAGAATAAATTTAAAGAGATAAAATGTAGAACTAACAGAAATTTAAGATCTTTAAAGATGAAACTAAAATCACAGTTGAAAACAAGAATGTTTTGAAAATTTTTAATAATAAAAACAACCTTTGATACAAATGTTGGTCGGAGTGGACACTCAAGAGGGGGGATGAATGGAGTTCCAATTAAAATTTCTATTAAAAATATTTTCTATTAAAATCTCCCAAATTATAAAACATGTTAAACTGTAGTTAATTTTTAAAACTGTAAAGGTTCAATTAGATTCTCAAAAGATTGATTAGTTCTCAGTTAATCTAATCAGAAGATTAAATTCGCTTTTGAAACCTACCTACTGATTTACAATAGATACAAACACTTGATAGATTAACTATCAATGTAAATTTAAAACATATTTGTTTTTCAAAGTAATAGGTAGTAGAATATGAATTAGATACTGTATATTTTGAACTTAAACTAAAAATGCACAACAGATATAACCAAGAGATTCAGTATCAAGATGAGGCTTAGTCCTCTTAAATTTATATATATAATTGATCCACACCCTGGATAGAGTTTAGAAATAGTACAAGACTGTACAACCCACGTAGGGACCTCTACCACTATTCTTTGTGGGAAACAAAAATAAAGACCAGGCCACACAAGGACCTCTTACACAGTTGTCGTGGGTAAACAAGAGTAAGGAGTTTTGGTGTGAGGATTGTGATATCCTCCAGTTCAGCATAGGAGATAGTGTGTCTGTAAAATGAACAAGATACACACACTACTCAAAAGTAATTAATAAATCACTTAGAGATAGTATATGGAAGTTTAGAAAGCTCTAGTTATAGGCATTGGAGCTCTGGACTCGTTGGATTCAGCAGAAATGCTTCTGAGTCCTTCTCTGGGTTTTCTGTTGAAAAAAAGAGTGTCATGGTTCAACTTTTGTTTCTCCAGGAGAGAAGATGTTCTCTTGATTCCAGAGTACTTCATGTGTTCTTCAGTAATGTAGGATTGCATGTATGGAACTTCTTTGAGGATTGTGCAATGTGTTCTTCATAGTTGTTCTTAGGATTGTTCTTCGGTTCAGTATAGAGATCATGTGTATTGTAGTATGTGTGTTGAGTCGTGTCAAGCACGAGCCTCTCCTCTACTGTAGCTCAATATTCTTTATATTACACGAGCTCCGACAATAGGAATGATTTCCTTTCTATAGGTATGAGGTATGGTTTCTTGACAGACCAACAGCTATCATTAAATAACATTAATTGCATCAAAAACATCAAATATGACCGTTTGTATTATTTTAATAATATTGACAAAAAGGTTAAGAAACAGTGTCACAGTGATTATGTAAACAGTGTATTCAAGAACCAGTTTTTCCTTCATGGTATGTGCTTCACGGTGTGTCCATGTCATGGTGTCTAGCTCACGGGGTCTGAGTCACGGTGTCTGGGTCACGGTGTGTCCTTCACGGTGTCTGGGTCACAGTGTGTCCTTCACGGTGTCTGGGTCACGGTGTCAGGCTTACTGTGTCTGTCTTTCACGGTGTCTGAATACTTAGACAATTAACTGTATTCAAACTTAAATAATAATATGAAGAATATTAATTAAGCGCAACCATTATCAAGTAAGAGAACTTGAAACATAAATACAAGGGTTTGATAAGATAATTTAGAGTTGTGATCATGAAAAAGAGTTGTAAATAATAATGAGTTTAATTTATAGTAATAATATTTTCAATCATTAAAACATGATGTGTAATTATTATTGAGTTTTGTGATCATTAAATAATTATTAATACATGAGGAGTCCAACAAATCTCATTGTCATTAAATATCTCATAAAGCAGGACACACTCTTGTGTCATCATCCTTATCTTGCTTTATTATTTGTTGATCTATCCATATGAATTTTCCTTTCTACTGCTTTGGACAAAGACTTATGAAGGCAGCACCATCCTGATCAACCAGTCCTGAGATGTACAACTTCTTAAACTTGGAAGCGACAAATCCATTCTTGACCACTCAGCCAACATCATACCACTAACGACGCACCCAACACAAACTACGTCACCACGACATTACTTCCACAGTTTTCAACTTGCATCAAAGTATGTAATAAAATGATATAAATTATTAATGGTCTCAAGTCAGGAGACCAATACATATGTCCATATATAGGAACGAAAACAATAACAGCCAAAACATGTGGTGTTCCTATTGGTAGGTTTGTCCTCACGATCTCATTCCTAGATATCACCAAGTTCGAAATTCATGAGAAGAATTCTCAACGCTTATGAGCACCCAACACCTGATATTCAGACATCTACTGTGTACAATTTGTAAGATTTATCTAGACTATAGATTATATATTTAAGATCAATGTTATTGTATCTCGAGGTTCTCATAATAGCCTAGGATCTGCTATAACCTCTCAACACGATAATTATCCTTTGGAAATTACCATTATTATAGTGGATGCAGAAAATTATGCACTATAATGGTAATATAACATCATTCATATATAATTATACACATTATATGGTAATAAAAAAGTACTACATAGTTGGGTCTAGGGAACCCACTATTTCAACACTCCCACTTGCACTAGAGCCAAATTTCTAAATAAACTTGTTAGATACTCACATGATTAATACCATGCTTCTTCTGAGTAATGGATTTAACTACTGGGCCTACCACATTTTTTCCGCGTGGAATATCTGTTATATGCGACCTCATCAGCTTGAGTAAAAATTCTCAAGATAAGGTATCTCTGTGTATATTAATTTTTTCCATTGTTATAACTTGAAAACTTGGCTAGTAAGAATATCATAATTCTCACTATGATAATACTGATCTCACTAGGTGTGAATCCATGAATTGGAACAAATCGTTGCAATTTATAACTGCTGCTTAGATGCCTTAGAAGCTGCAACGCACTCGGTATTTGTAGGTATGGCTACCACTAGCTTTTATGATCTTGACTCACTCATCTCCTTCTCCTAACTATGATACTAGATCAAATTGATCTAAGGATTACTAGTTTGTGTCCCACCATAACTAGTATACCTTATTCTTTATATTCCAGGTACATATCATTTGTACTTGGTGAAGTACAGGATGATAGTTTTGAATGCATCACTTGCAGTGCTCCTAGAAATAATTGATATCTTCCTATAATAAATTATATCCTAGAAGTATCGATTATTGTTCATATTATGACATATGTGATTGATCCATCGCTAAAGAATATGGTATTAATTCACAACATTAATCTCTTCCTATGTTCTGAACATGATAACTTGAAGAGATAAAGCCATGTGACATAGGAAAATTTTTTGAACTTGAATTGTTACAACTTGTATTTTTCAAGACAATGTCACTATATGTATGATTGAATGGGACCAAAAAACCTTTTGATCCACCTCAGTGGATCTTGTTACGTAGAACATATGTTGCTACTTGAATTCAATCATTGGAGTATTTCTTTTAACATAATCTTATCTAACTTTAAGATAAAAATCTGTTTTCCATATGATTCCAAACATATTTCATTTGGAAAACATTGGAACTCCTACTAACCTTTGGTAGGCACAAGGAAAATATTCATTTATAATGAATTCTCTAAGATCTTGTTGCTTAATTTAATCCATAATTGTATTTTAGTAACTTTCAACCCTTATTGGCATCATTTGATTTCATCATGTCTTTCTGGTTGCGTCGCATAGACACCTTCCACGAAAGATGATCTTGACATCCAATGACCAATAAAATGATCATAGAAGTTCAGCTCTGACATGTAAAATTCTAATAGATTTAGGCGTACCGACTTGGTATAACCAATCAATCTTTATTGGTACCATACTTGTACCATCCATGTATCATTTCATTTGAATACCCACTACAGTATTCAATTCATAATCCCCTTTTCAATTTGATACATGAAATCCATTATTGAGTTTTAGTTGATCTTGTCAATCTTAGCTCATTTCCGTATACTTATTACTTGTAGGATTTATTATTATCAATGATTAATATATCACCGACCACGGTGAATATAAAACCATAACCATGGTTTCATTCTTCCTATGTAGTATGTGTCACTGGAACATTCCTATTCCACATGTACTTGTGGAACTTGTTCCCTATGCCAACCATTTGTGCATCTAGAGCATTGACTAAGTCCAAGTCAATTAATCTCCCACTATCTCAAATAGAGATGTGCACCCTTATATAAAAATGTAGTCTAATACTTGACTACATATTTTCTATCTTAGAAATTTAGGTAATATCTTAAGCAACTGGTAGGATAATTACCTCAAATTCACAACGTGTTTAACTTGATGCATGTTTGTTTAAATCCTAACAAACGCTTTGCATCTAAAAACATCCTATGACATAATGGATTTTCCATCATACTATGACTCATATGATATCCATTTTTCATTTTAGTTGTCATATTGGTTATGGGGTAAGATGTTATTTTCAAAGCACATCATGAAATATAATGGAAGTTTCTGCAAGTTGTAACATTGATACAACTTACATCATAACTTTGATATATAAAATGTATGTTTAGGAATTTCTCCATGCTATATTTTGTTGATCAATGTTAATATGTAAGAATTGTCATCAATCCTCTTTATAAACATCAATACTGTGATGTAGATAAGGTAACATGCGTTTAGGAATTACTCCATGCTACATTATCATGATCGATGATTGTTTGGTCATCATATTATTTGGCATGCCAATCCGAAGAAACTCATATGTTCCTACCAAATATATACTTCACTATTCCTTAATTCCTTAAAAGAAAACTTATTAAGTATCTTTACCTCTTGCTTTCTTTGGAATAGTTCACACTATCTTGTTGAACTAACCTCAAAAATCTTTGTCTCATACCTTTATTTCTAAAGGCTTCTTTGTCTAAACAAAGGATGTCAATAATACCAAAGGTGTTTAGATGAGCCGAGCCTAAATACCATAATGGGTATATAGTTGACATTTACATCTAGTTTTACTTTACAAATAATCATATTTCCACAACTGTGTAGGTCTTACATTTTATATTCATCATGTATTGCCATTGATTCAAGTAGCAGTGAACTATTTGTTGAGTATGTTACCACAAAAAAAAATTCATTCCAAAACATGGAATAATGTCTCATCATGTTCAAATGGGCACATGAGATAAATGTTTTTGGTTATACTCCAAAACATGTTCAGTTTGAGTAAATCACTTGGCAATTAGAAGTTATGTGTTTCTCACCAGTGACTTAGGAATCACCCTTTCTCAGCTGCTCGGAGAAGAAAATTTACTTCTTGTAATGTGTCTCTAATTATCTGGATATTGTATTTCAATACATATATGTGAAAATCATATTGTATTTTAATACCCAAGAAGTATGTGAGATAACAATACTTTTATTTGATGAATATTAATTGAACGAGAAGCGGGTACTTGCTTCTTGTATTTCAGTTTTTAAACGTCCATGAAATTATATGCGATGAAAATAACCTCTTGTTAAATAACTAACAACTTTTCATTTAAGTAAATGATGAAGGTGACTTTTACGTAACTTGACATAAGAATTTTCGCCTTGTCATTCAATGTATTCGCCATATGAATAAAAGATGGAATTATCTCCAATATTCTTATTACATGGCGAATGTTACCTTAAAGGTAATGAAGTGCTTACTCTATACCATTCGTTTGTATCCTTAAATGAAACAAGAGTATTTTGGTGTAAAAGGTATAAGAATGGTATGACTTGAAATATTGTGAATTTTATTTCACTTTACACAAACCGAGTGCAATCACCACATTCAAATATTGCCTCACTCTCTCCTTGGAAACTTCATGGAGATCAGACTACATGTAACATCATCCATATCTTAATGTAGAGACTACAACTAACATCAGACATTGATGATAGGATTATGATAGAACCATCATATGATTTATTCATGAGTCGTCTATAAGCAGTTTTACACCCTCACTTCTTGAGGTGGCTTAACAGGATGGGACACAAGCACCTTGAATTTCCGGTATGGTAGTAATGTGTGCAAGCGTCTATACTACACTTAGAATTCTATTCTTGTTTTAACATTTACTTTGTCTAATAATTATCATATTTTTATTGTGGTATTTCTTTCCATTATCTACAAATATACTTTAGCATATTGTACTTTTATGTGATTACCAATTTAGACATAGTTGATTAATTTAATCATTAAATGTCTCCCACTAATTTTTTCAAATTCTAGGAACCCTTTGTACTAGAATCGGAATACTCTTGAGTACTCTAGTGGAAAGAATCCCTGAACTGCCCTCATAGTCTATAAGCTATGGCTATGCCACTACTCAGAGGGTCCAAGGTAGGCTTTTGGCTGGCCAACCACATTAACTCACAGTTCCTTGATTTGTTGAGTGAAGTCCTAGCTTCAAAAATCATTTACTGATTTACTCAATGCTTGCCTCTAAAATTAAAACAAGATGGATAAGGCTATTCCATTTCTAGAATTTTAGTTAAGTCGACCCACCACACGAATAAGTACTCCCCGGTAGTAAGATTCACCCTCAGCTAAGGCATGATCGGCACCTCGAACACCCGGTTTTGTTCAGACTTGAATGATGGAAGGCTTTTGTGACTTAATATTTTATTTGAGTGTTTTATTGGTTTTCACTCTTGACGAATGTAATCCATTTCTATTAAACTTGTTCATCTATGTTTTTGCACTAATAATAGAACTTTAGTAGAAAAACAGACGCCGCTTCTTTATGCATTTTATGATCTATTATTTTATGTGTATTTCCTGCTGTTAAAATGTATAAAATAATAAATAAATGCGTAAAGGTAAAATTAATACCTGACTGGTATTGAACATCTGAATGACCTAAGGGCATCATACCTGAGTCGAAGCTTGACTCAAAATGTCTCTTTCCCCTTGCCTTGTATGTTTGCTTTGCATCTGGAACATCGCCCTATCTTTGCGGGGTCCACGTCACCTCTTGGAGTACCGCCTTGTCTTGGAGTGGTCCATGTGTCGTCTTATATTGTCTTGATCAATGTGTTCCGCCTCATATTGGTGGGGTCCATGTCACTTGTCGTCTTCGTCTGAAGTACAAAGATACTCACACGCAGGAGAGTGGAACTCTGGTATAAATTTACATCAGGTAAATTGGGCACGCAGGCCCTTATACATTTTAACCGAAAAATAAATATGATGTGAATACCATCTATTTAATTATTTTACAAGCATCAAACACATTTAAATAATTAATTAAATGAATAATTAAAAGCAGACATACAACGGTCAATGCTCAACACCATACAACAGGTAAAATTAAAGCCCCATAAAAATTAAAATGAAATAATTAAGTATGAAGGTTTATTTAATTAAATAGGTAAATGAATTAAAATTTTCAAATAATTTAATTAATTATTGGTATGTCAATTATTTTAATTTTAATTCCAAAATTAAATTAATTTGACTTAATTCAATTTAATACTTAAATTGAATTAATTTTTTTGGGTATTAAAATTATTAACGAAAATTAATTTTAATTTAGTTAATTTATAAAATAAAATAAAATTAATTAATTTAATTAATATTGATTAATTTAATGTGGTAGAACCCTGAAAACACCATTACATGGATTGCTCAGGTCGGGCCAAACTCGTGCAGCGCCATGCAGGGTGAAACTGGACCGGGCCGATTCGCCCAAAACTCGTTTCGGGTTGGGCAGGTCCACCCGGACTATTTTGAGGCTAAAATTACTCTGCAGAAATACTTGTAGGGAAAAGAGTACCTCTCAGATGTTGACGGAGGTGGGTTAGTGGTCTGACGCCACCAATGGGGCGGCCTAGACATGGGCACATGGGGAAGCTCGGGATGCGGTGCCACGACCAGGTGCATGGGCAGCAACAAAGCAGGGCGTCAACACTGTTCCAGTGTGCCGAGGTGGCATGGAGGGCTAGGATTGTGCCCTGCCACTACGGAAGGCTGGGGTTGGCAGGCCACATGTCTCCAGGTTGGAGCAGGATCGGCTTCTGGGAGCAAGGAGGCCTGGCTGGTGGTGCACGGTCGGGCAACAAGGGATCCGGGAGGTCTGTTCAGCAGCGCGGGGTGCGACCGAGGCTTTCTTGGGCACGGGTCACCTAGGAGGCGGCTCCAGGGAAGGTGGCCGGCAGGCCAGGTGCTGCATGGAGGCGTCGGTCTGGAGGAGGAGCCGAGTGGCACAGGACGAAGGACGTTGAGGGATGCGGCGCCGCGTGGGGAAGGAGAATGTGGGCCCTGAGCAGCATGGGTGCGAGGTGTGGCCGCAACTTGTAGGTACGGTGCGCTGCTGATGTGCATCATGCCAGAGGAGGAGTAGGTGCCCAGGGTGTGGAGGGTGGCGGCGACTGGGCTGGGCGGTTCCCGGCAGCCTGCTCTGCGGCACTGAAGTGTGCCGCACCGTAGAAGGAGAGGGGTCTGACCAGACCCCAGTTTCTCTCTTTTTTTTCTTTCCTTTTTTTGTTTTGCTATTTCCACGTGCCAGCCCCCCTCTTTTTACCATTTTTTTTAAAAAAAGACTTCTTTTGAATTCTTTCTTTTCCCTTCCTTTTTTTGAAGTCTTCTTCCACCCTTCAAATTTTCCAAAGGCTACTCATTAGCCTTTGGATTTAATAATAATAAATTTATTATAATAAAATAATAATAATTATTTTATTATTATGATAATAAAATTATTATCATAAAAACAATATTTTATTATAATTACACTATTATAAGAATAAAATAATAATTATTATTATAATAATAAAATTATTATGAAAATCATAAAATAAAATTATAATCTGCACATATTTTTTTAGGATAAACTAAATCAATTTCAAAATAAAATTGATTAGTTCTTTAGGATTGAAAAATTAATACCCAAGATCAAATCATATATTCGATCTAATCTTCAAAACTATAATAACCATAACTCGGTCATTCGGCATTGGATCGATGCGCGGTTTGAGCCGTTGAGACCATCCTTAAACCCTATACTTAATTTTCATGCAAATTTAATTTTTTAGGCTACGAAAATTTACACGCTCCCTCTGATACCACTTTTAGGTTTTGGGGCCCGCAGCGGAAGATGGTGGTCTGAGGATTTTAAATATTTTTCCATTGGCGGGATGACAGAACATGTCATCACCAACTATCTAATCCCCGGAGAGGTCCGAGGATCTCATTTAAATTATTAAGAGCACAAAATTAAAATGAAAACTTACCTGTTTCAATCCAAAGGCACGGTCGACTGATACGAGATGATGGCGATCATCGCATGAATAATCCAAAGCAGGATCCTTCTAGATCATCCACACGCGCTTCAAAAATCCATTGGAACCTCGATCGTCAAAATTTGGGTGCTACCGCGGAGTTCTGACGATGCTTTTGATGTCCCAATGATCACCGCATCGAGAAGCCTTTGATGAAGAAGAGAGATCACGATCCGAGCATCTTGGATCGAGAGATTCTCTCTCTAAGATGTGGGGGGAGAGAGAGGCTCTCAATTTTCATTCCATGCAAAATAATGAATAGTGAATTGCACGCAAAAGAGATTAATCCTCCTCTCTTATTTTTAGAGATGTTGAGAAATACCCGGTTGGGTTCCCCGCCCCTGTTTATTTCAACATCTAATAAATAAATAATTTTGACAGACTAAACTATGCCAATAATATTTATTATTTTTATCACATACTTGTAATTTATATGAAATATATTACATGATAAAATCCGAGCCATTTAACTCGACTAACTGTCCCTCTTAATATTAAACGAACCTTTAATATTAAAATAATATTTGTCCGATTAATATTTTCTCATATTTACTGATCTCATAATTACATTAAATAAATTCAATCTCATATATTCAGAAATTGAATATTAATGAACTTATTTAATTCATTTGTTGATCGACAACTTGGACAACGCTCGGACCCCGTGGTGGGGCCCACTATGTCCATATAACTATTCAACTGAATAGGGCAGATTCTTGAATACACTATTGTGTGTGACCCTCTAGGCCCTCATCTCGATAGTAGTGAATAAAATCCATATGCCAAGAGCGGACTCTAGCAACTCATCATGGCCCCTAAAGAGATAAGGATAGTCATAGCAACGAATACCATCCTACGAACACTAACTGTGTACTATAATCTCTTTGCCATTAAATATCTCATAATGTAGGATGCACTCTTGTATCATTCTCCTTTTCTTGATTTATTAATTGTTGATCTATTCAGATGGATTTGCCTTTATACTACTTTGGCTAAAGACTTATGAAGGCGGTACCATCCTGATCAACCAGGCCTGAGATATACAACTTGCTAAACATGGAAGTGACAAATACTATCTTGACCATTCTTCCAACGTCATACCACCAATGATGCACCCAACACAAACTACCTCGCCACGAAATTATTGCCATGGTTTTCGTCTTGCATCAAAGTACATAATCAAATGATATACATCGGTAATGGTCTCAATTCAGAATACCAAGACACATGTCCATATATAGGAACAACCAATGACACCCAAAACATGTGGTGTTCTTATTAGAAGGTCTGTCCTAATGATCTCACTACTAAAGATCACCCAGTTCGAACTTCATGAGAAGAAGTCTCAATGATTATGATCCCCCAACAACATATAGTCAGACATCCACTATGTCTAGTTAGTAAGATGTATATAGAATATAGAACATATATTTAAGATCAATTTCATTGTTCTCGAGGTTCTCATTATAGCCTGGGATCTGATATAACCTCTCAACATGACAATTAACCTTTGGAAATTTCCATTATTATAGTGGATGCAAAAAAGTATGCACTATAATGGTAAGATAACATCATGCATAACTAACTGTACACATGATATGTTAATCAAAATGTACTACATAGTTGGGTCTAGGGCACCCACTAGTTCAACACTTGAGCATTGTGAATTTTTTTTTATTTCTTCATATCTACCCCTATTTCAAAAAGGGATTCCCTTCACAAATACTATTGGCCACCATAAAGGAAGGATACCCATTTGGGTACTTTGGACTTCAAAAATAACCCAAGATTCCCGAATCACCCTCAAAAAACATATGTACTCTATGCTTAGGCTGGGATACTAGGATTCACAATGTTCCCCTCTTTTTAAAGTCATATCCTCTATGAGCCCCTTTGCTCCACAAGCTCGTGAGATCTACGAATCCCTATACTCTGTGATCCCCTATGCTCTACGAGTCTCTGGATCTATAAAGCCATGTGCTCTACAAACCCCTATGATCTGCGAGCACCTGAGCTCTGTGAGCCCATGATCTCTATGAAGCCCTTTTCTCTGTGAGCCATTGTGCTCTACACGCCCCTTCGATCTATAATCCCCTACGCTCTTCTAGAACTAGAGATTTGCGAATCCCCTCTTTACAAGGACACTTTCTTGAAGAACCCTTATCTTGTGATGCCCTATAGGCTTGTACGAAGTGATTTCAAAGTCCCTTGGGCGGTGCTTCATGTTTCATTTCTTTTCCTCATTATTTTTCACATAGGAACGCTAACAGCTATTGCTTCTTTGCATATCCATGATAACATGGACCGCCTAATGGATCACTCCACAACCTCATTACCACATACCATTACTTGTGCCTTTAATCGTTCAAGAGTGGATTTGTACAAGTTATGTAAGTACTAGGGGTGGGGAGTGAATCCTCATTGTCCAAGAAGTAAGAAGTTAAACTTCCAAGCACCTGCATCCACAAGACATTATGTTAAACTATGATCACTGCATAAGGAAAAATTCTAGAGAGTACTGGGAAGAGGATGGGCACCAGTGCCTTCTCACTCCCCTCTCCCTCTGAGATTTGTTTCCATGCGCACCTATTTCAGTATTTGTGTAATCCCCAACCCAACTTGATATGGTGTTTTATGTAATATGTCTATATCCTCCTTGTACATATGGATCCCTAATCAGGATTCCCTCTCAGAGTAATCCCTTGTATCCTCTTTGTTCCACTAACCATGTGTAATCCCCACTCAATTCCTTGCAGATGAACCTTTCAAGATGCGATCGTCAGGTCTTTGTTGCCTCTTGTTTCTCACACCATGCATAAATCACATGGGATTATAGTAAGAATCGACCATGACATCTTCTTTGGACTGGATTAGTGTGTATGCCCCATCCCCCACCCTACTGAACTACATGGAATTTAATACTTTCCCCTTTTCAAGCAATGTATGTTGGAAGCCTCCCCATGGTTCAAGACCATTATCCCTTTATCCCAACCATTTCATGCAAAATCACTTTTCATCTTGCATGATGTTAAAATATATTCCCTTTTCACCCCACATGATTTTAAATTGTATGCTATCGAACTACGTGGGTTTTGATCACCATCTCCAAAGACAAGGTACTTAGGAAGCCTCCAAGAGGTTCAACCCCAAATACTGGTAAACTTTCACATCCCCTTTGTTGGAACCCACATCCTTGGTCCACCCCTTAGTGGTGTCATAATAGTTCCCAGTCAACTTACCATGCGTAAGCCCCAAACTAAATCCATACTCCTCCAACCAAGAGTGTCCCTCTTGAAATGGGATGCTAACCACATGTAATCCTCATCATGTTATTGGGTTGTTTTACTTTGTGTACGCTCTGATTCCATGCCCCATTTCATTAATTTTGTGGACTTTGATTCCCTTCCAGGGGGATATATATGAATCCTCCATGAGGTTCAAGACCACCACCTATGTCCCATCCTTGTCTCTCCTTTGATCCCTTGTGTTTGGGAAGATCATGCCTTAACCCATTGGTTTCAGTACCTTTGGGTCCCCATCCATGCATCCATTCTCATGATCCACATCCTTAGGCGACACATCAACCCATTCAAGAACTATGTGGACTTTGATTCCCTACCATGGGGATACTTAGGAAACCTCTTCAAGGATCAAGCCCAACACTATCATCTTCACAATGTTTTTCTTTTTTTTTTCAGAACTTTATGGACTATGATTGCATACCATGTGGATACATAGGAAACCTCTTCAAGGTTCAATCCCAAAACTATCATCTTTTCACTGGTCCTCAGTTCCATCCCCACTCATTCCATCCTTTGACACACCATCCAAACCCATCCAAATTCCACCCGGGCTTCCACATCCCGGTGATGTCATGCCATATATTAAGGCAGCTGACCATGTGTAAGACCTATTCATCTCATTGCAAATTTGTGTCATCTAGGATGCTAACCACGCATAAGACCTAGCATCTCTTTGGGTTGTTGTCCATTGGGTACACCCCGATCCCATGATTCAACCTCTCAAACTATATGGGTTTTGATCCCTATCTTCTATACAGGGTACATGGGAAGCATCCATGATACACAATCCCAACCAATGGTAAACCTTTGTGTCCCCTTTTTCGGGACCCAATCATCATCTGATCCACCCTTTAAGGTGTCCAGATTATCATTTATAGTGTGATATCTTCCCTATATGGGACAGACCACCTCAGATCCATCCTCATTGGGTGTCTTGATCTACCCATCTAGTAAACCTTCAAGGTGATCCCTCCTAGGGATGTACAAATCTAATTCACTCCCATCAGTTTTCTGATCAGTTCAATTTGTCTCTGCAAGATGTTAAACTCATGATATACCCTATAATAACCATGGTAATGAAAGGAAAACCTAAAATACATACTTATGGCATAAAGTTCCCCACACTCGATGTGGGATCCCTCGGGCTTCCACGCCCTCAAGAAGCACAATCATAAGGGGAAAATCTTGGTGTACAAGTGTTCCAATGCCCAGAAACACTAGTTATGACCAATATGACTACTCCCCATACCAAAGGTTGTTGACCTGACTTGAACCCATGGAATTTCCTGTTATAAGCATTGTAATTAATCGAAACCCACAAAGATATGGCATTGGTAAGTGTTTCATGAATAAAGTCTTAGTATTTAAGGGAGACCTAGACTAGGCGAAAAATTCCGAGGAGAAGCTTTATAAGGAGAGGCCGATATACCAACATCCTATTTTGATCAAGGAGAAAACATCCCTAATGAAGTAATAGATGTTGCCCATCTTTGGAAAGTAGGAATGAGGGGTGACAACCAGTGTGTCCCCATAGACAAATGTGCCCCCCAAAAAAATCATCCAAAACAATTACATAATGGCATTAAATTGTACAATAATGTATTATAATTACCTTTGTCTTGGAATCAATGATATTATTCTCCCAAGATTGAGACATATTCCTCCAATCAGAATATATAATCAGAAGGGTAACCAGATCTATTTCCAACTGGCCTATAATCTTGCCAAACAATCCAATAATATCATCCATGAGGACACCATAAAAATCAAAGGGGACAAATATATTCAATCTATTCATATTAAATATATATAAAATATTCATATTTGTCTCGGTACTAAAACTATTTTCATATTTTATGAAAAATAGTTATTATTATAAAAAAGTGAAATAAATTCATTTACATTAAATTTTTTACTGATAACCTTGACCATCCAATATCCTCATAAAGAAACTAGGAGTAAACCAGGATCAGTGAAATGTTTTCTCCTTGGTATTATTTTCACTTTAAAAACTAAAATTTACTTTAAAACACATATTTTAAAAAATTCACGCATAAAACTAATTTAGAAATGATGATAGAGGCATTGTAATAATAAACAAATGATACATAGGTATGATAATAAATGAATACACATTCAAACAAATATAACATTTAAGTTTAAAAAAATAAACAACTCATGCATAAAATCAATTTAAATATGATAACAGATCAACAATACAAGATATGAATAACATATAATATACGTGGTTGATAAGTTAGTGAATGACTACACATACAATCATTTTTTCCTTCAATAATGTTGTCATCCTGCTCCATTATTATTACATATACTTAATACACACTTGAATGGCTAATATTTTCAATATCACAATGGACAAATAAGTTTTTTTCTTACTATTTATGGTATTCAATGGAAGAGGTCAAATATTTCACTTCAACACCCATACCATACAAATATCTTTGTTTAACATGAACAACTACACTCCAACCTTCACCCAAAACATCTTCTATGTAATATAATATTTTCTCTTATGATCATAAGATATAGGGATCATGTAACTCAAGGCCACTAATATTCATAAACTGAGAGAATTTCGTAGAATAAAATTTCAAGGAATGAGTTTTAATGACATTGGTAATATCAACCCATTTTCATTTGAATAAAATAACTAAAAAATGACCGTGGTGAATTTATTCAATAAATTTTGTCAACTTTACATTGAATCCCATTTTATAAACTGTAGATATAAAACTATTCTCTATTTTTAAAACCTATTCCTAACCAAGTTTATGAAATTTTAATCCAAATACATATAAGAATCAGTCTTTCTAGCTTATTTTAAAGGACCTCGAGCCAGAAACTTCAAATTTTTTAACAAATCAACATGAGTATTGGAATTATTAATTTATAAAAAGTAATAAAAATTATTTGATTTAAAAAATATATGTTTCATCTTAATATCCATATTGATTACAATATTTATTAACCATTATGATGTGTAAACCATTCTACAAGCTCATTATTAATAGATTTTGTTTTATAATTCTCATTTGATGTTTAAATTATCATTTGTATATTTGTTTTTATCATGAGATCTTTAATTATGGATCTATAATTTCACTATTTAGAAGAACATATCTATATTCCTGCAATAATTCTTGATTTTTTATGGTAAAATTTGAAATTCTCCCAATTGATCGACCAATAATTGGAAATATATTTGATTTCCCATGTAGTTTATATTGATTCAATGATCCATAAACATGTCTAAATAAATTGAATCTTGTCTCAATATCACCCAAGTATCTAGAAAAAAATTTAAGACACTCCTCTTTATAATAGTCTTAAAAAATAGAGCCTTTATGTTGTGATTTATTTTTCACATATGATTTCGAAGGGTCAAGGTGTCAATGAAATAAAATAAATGAAACATAAATACTTATTTAATTATGTTATAATAATTGTTTACATATGTTTTAAAAAATAAAAATAAAGTACCACTCAATTACATACATCTATTGATAACACATGTGATCTCTTAATTTATTTTCCTCAGACAAATGCACAGTTAAATGAATCATGGTAGTGAAAAAAATAGAAGAGAGATCATCTATATTCAACAAATAGTTTGTATAAATATATCCGAAAGGTTTTATATATTAGCTAGTTATAGAGATTTCTCACATAGTTTTTTGAATAATTTATGAAATTGGAGTACAACTAAAGTAAATTTTTTATGTAATAATATATACAATTATAATGGTAGTAACTAATGTAAAAAATATACGAATCATGAATTTTCAATCCATACAACATATCATTATTTAAGTAAAAACACCTTGAAATATTACTTGAATACCCATCAAATACCTTCACATGTTTTAAAATTTGAAGGAATGTATCTTTATCCAAACTTTTCATTGAAAAAATTGTTAGAGTATATTTTCCATTATCATCTGGCCATATATTCCGCTTTATATTAATTATTTTTAAGTCCTTTTTGACATTGAAACTAACCTCCAATATTTCATGATCATTAAGTAATGTGAAGATAAAATTTTGACAAAAATTCTCCTCAATATAGATTACTTCAAGATTATGACACAACAAATTAAATTCTCAATATGGATTTTTTAAGAATATAATTTTTTACGTCTATTGTTTCATTTTAATTTTGATTAATGATGAACTTCCAAATAATTAACCACTATCGTTCAAATGATCCACCTTCAAAAATTAAATTTCATAATTTTTAGGTTTCTCCAATATTTCAAAACCTATAAACAACTTTAGAGGTGGTCTAGGATCAATACAACCACTGAATTTTGATCTTTTCAATTGAAATCTGTGAGAGGCATCGAGATATAAAATATGATAGAAGAAAAAATATTTTTTACTATAAGGAAGTCATTCAAGATAAAAATAAAAGTAAAAATAGGAAAATCTAGTGTCGTGTAAGTGTTCTATCCAGATAAGTTCCCTGTTCCAAGGAAGTCACTAATTGTCCAAATTAGAGTAGCGTGCATTTTAAACACTGTTATACAAGATACATTATATGTCTGAACACTGTTTCTCTATAAATATTGTAATTATTCAATTAGAGGATTAAAGTATACATAAAATTCAATTCAATTAATTTTATTTCTAGGAATAATAATTGAACTTATAAAATAATTTTTTCACATACACCTCAATGGATGTCGATTGTAAGGGATCAAAAATAACCTTCCAAATTCTATAACTGGTACTCAAAGTCCCAAATGGGTTGAATCCATTGGAAAAAATACCAATCACACAATCATTGGATAAAATGATAAATTCATATGTAATGAATGAAACATCTTCCCTTAGATGTCTCTTTAACCCATCATTTTTATTTTCTATTGAATTCAACTATATGTGCTCAATAGTTTTTGATGACATGAATAATCATTAAAGTTGAGGTTTCAAATGGATGCAACACAAAACCTTTGTTGGTGTGTTATTTTTCTTATTCCTCATATTATAATGTTGATTCAGACTTCTAATATCACCAATTGAATTCCATCTATAATATGAACATTTTTTTCCAATTCAATCAACTTGAATCATCTCCATAATTAAACATACAATCTTTGGGACAATAATGTATTTGTTTATAATATAGACCAATATTGTTAACATGTTTTTTCATAACATAAAAATAATCAGGGAACATAGCTCATAAAAGGTGTTAGAAAATAAGTCCAATATCCTAAAGATCACCTTATTTATAATTCCTCATAGGAATTTGATATGGGTACAACTTCATTAGAAAATAATGTTTTGAAGACATCCACCAAACATATATTGGTTTAAATCATAAAATATATTGTTAAACTAATTTTTCTTCTCATTTAATCTATCTCTTACATTAGTCTCAGTATAATCTAGAGAATTATTCAATGATATTTGACAATCTTGGTCTAGTTTTCCTCGTCCCAAAATCAGCACTTTTCAAGTTAATATTTATAACACAGTCAAATGGTTGTTTTGATATGTTTTTATATTGTTGTTGTTGTCTTTAAATGATGAATGAATTATTTATAAGGTTTTTTATTTCATTTTCCATTGTTGAAGAAGTTGGGAGCTCATTCTGTTGATTGACACGAACGATTAAACTTTATATAATTTTTGATTCTCGCTTACAAATCCAACAAAAATATTTTGTACGTAATCCCTTCAATATCAAATTTTAATGAACCTCATGTATCTTCGTCCATTTTCTAAATTTATATTTATAGCATGGAAATATTATTGTCCCATCAAAAGATTGATTGGAAATTGAAAAATCTGAAAAATCCACTAAACCCTTAGTATATTGAGGATTATTCCTTAAGAATGTGATCCAAATTTTATCCATGTATATCAAAATGTTCCTAAAATTTATTAATGAAAATTAAAACACATAAGTATTACTAAGTAGGAAAAGGTTTAAATTTAAGTAAAAAACACACAACCCAAGTAGTTATATAAGAAGAGTCATATAAGTAAAATAATGTTTAAAGTAAAAAAAGTAAATCAATCATGGATAGTGTAACATAAAAGAAAAGAAATATAAACACCAAACAATCATTAATTTAAAATAGGAATCACAGGAGAGACACTATATGGTCACTAAGTCTAGGAAAACCAAGTAATTATATATCACCCTAGAAGTGGTTTTAGATTTCAAGACATATTGAGATAGAGGGCGTGTCACATAATACTTCACTAGTATTGAATGTGTAGGATGATCTATTCCTTTATTGGTTAGACTACCCAAGAACCCTAGGTTTCTCAAAAGGTTTCACAAATAAAAACAAACTATAATAGAAGATATTTGATTAAGCAATAAATAAACATGTCCCTTTCTAATCCTTGAGAACATAATTGGTATCATAGTTATCTCTTATAGGATATTACTTATTAAGATCTAAAATTTTAAAGAGTCATGATTTAATTAGTAACCTCATGCATCAATATTTGATACCCAATAATTGATATTAGAAAAACCTTTTTTCCTTGTGAATTTTAAAATCCTTCTCAAATGGATTTTTATCCTCTTACTATTTTTAATGAAACAGATTATATATATTGGAAATAAATAATGGAGATATTTCTTATACCTCAATGATTTCCTAGTTCCCTAACTATTATTATAAGTTATTTAGTTCTTATAATGAAGTAAAACACCTTTACTACAAATGAAATTTATATTTTTAATTTAAATATTTATATTTATAACATTATATCTACCATCATAAGAAGTAATGTACTATTTTTTAACACATTATACCAATAATGATATCTATAAAATATTTAATCTTTAATTTGTAGGAAGATAACAATAAAGAATTGTATTTGATAATAAAAAATCTATATAATAGATAGTTATAGATTTAGATGATCAAAAAATAGTCTTCACAACTCTTGAATATTCAACACTAAAAGATAAATAACCGATAGACTCCATGTAAATTATCATGATAGTTTTCTAATTAATGGATGATGGAAACTGAAAATTTATGATTCAATATTATTTATAAAAAAATTCAAATAAAAAATAAAATGATATGATGTATAAATAAATTCATAAGTATAAGAAATTGGGACATCCTTCAATAAATAAAAGGAAAGAATGGATTCATAAAAGGTGTTTGAAACTCGCTGCCTTTGAAAATAGTGGCACTATCCCACCACAACAAGGTCTAAGACACCCTATAGAAAAATTAGATCTTAAAATCAAGAAAAAATATATTTTAATTGATCCGAAAATGGATGAACCAACCAAAACAAAACCTATAATCAATGACATCACAGTGAGGGGAAAGGGGAGGTGTAACATGAGAGGTATTAGGGGAGAGAGGGGAGAAGCGATGATGCAATTGGGTTTTAGAAAATTAAATCACCAAGGTTGAGTTTGAGGAAAGAGTGATCAACAAATGAGGGTTCGGTGGAACGTTGAGGGTTTGGGGTAGATAGGGGAACAATAGTATAGGGTTTGGGGAAAGGGGGAGAAACGGTAACACCACTAGGAGAAAGGGGTAGTGACAATGGTTTATGGGAGAGAGGGGTAGGCACCGATGAATTTTGTTAGGGGGATCAGGGGAGAAAGGGGTACTAGAAAAAAGGTAGATGAGGTATCTAGGGAAGAGGGTGGGGGGTGGGGGGTGTGCATGGGAGGTGGGGATTGGGGGAAGTAGGGGTAGGGGAAGAATATAATTTTTTTAGTAAAAATGATAATGTTTTAGAGGTGTTTTTTCTGAAACATCCAAAAAAAAGTCACTTATAAATATTGAATTTGATGTAGTGTTATGTCCATTCCTGATGTTTTGAGGAAATTTTGTTTATAATTGAAAAATAACATTGGTAGGTTGATCATGATCAAAGTGGACATTATTCTATAGTCTCCAGAATAATAATCGTCACCTTATTATAATTTCTTATTTGTTAAACATAATTTTAGAGCCATATATGGAAATAGGTATTAAAAAAATAATACAACATCTTGTGGGTCAGTAGTATACACATACACATGAGTGATGGTTTTTACATATAATTGGATAAAAAATAGATAAATAAAATAAAATATTAATTTTAAAAATAATTTTATTATTTTAAAAACAAAACCCATTTATTAAACTTACTCCTAGAACCATCCATGAGTGATGATTTTTGAAAAATGAAGTATATTTCTACGTGGAGATAGTATTCTATAGGCACACAAGTTCCATGATTCCATTTTTAATCTTGGAATGGTATGATGAAAAATTATATATTATATTTGTAGAATCATATTATTATATGAATATCATATAAATGCATGAAATAAATCATAATAACCTACCATCAAATGTGGTGATGAGAAATGAAATTCATCAGTTCGTGAGGTGGTAGTCCCCACATATGCACGAATGAGAGTTTTTTCCATTTGTTGGAAAAATAAAAAGAATAAAGTTATTAAATTATCATAATAACATAATTATATATTTTAGATAATTTATTAATATATTGGTATGGTTAGTGAAGAATTGACAAGGGTCAAAGAAGAAGTAAAATGAAAACACTCGTTTGAGATGATTACCTCCTCTTTAAAGAACTGGATTTGGATATCTGCTTATCGACCATAAGAATGATATTTTAAAAAAGAAAGTAAATTTAGAATGTAGCTAAAGAGTTTTAGAATAGGTTTTGGTAGATTTTTTGTGATAAGTGGATCATGCAGTGTGATTAAGATATGATAGGTGGTTCCTTATATGAAAGAGGAGAGGCTCACCCTTAAAATTTCTTAAAGTACTAAGTTAATATATATTAAGTTTCATGTTAATGTCAAAAAAAAATGAAATAATGTATAATATTTTTAGTTTCCTTTCAAATTGTAGTAATACAATTAAATATAGTTTAGTGTATAGATGATTACAAAACCTTATTCTATAGTTTTAACCTTGTTTACCCCATTTTACCATTTACCGATGATAGATTTTTTACCAAAGATACTATTCATTATAAAGAAAATGAATTTAAACTATTTACCAAATATTCACAAGATTATTCCAAATAAAAAATCCATTTTATCAAATTAAAGCGCTATAAATGGCATAAAGTTCTTATAAAAAACCCCTCATAACATAATGAAAATATGTTTTCTAGAAAAATGAATTCTTTCGTATAAAATATTTTTTTTAATAAAATTATGAATAATTTTGATTCCAATGAGATTAATTGAATAATTTTAAATCAAAGGTAAATAATTTATTTTTAAAATCAATTAATAAAATATAGTAATTTTTAAATTCTTACATGGAAAATAAAGTTTTATATAAAATCAATTTTTTTCACCATTCACTGAAATATTAAAATTATCATAAAAATACCAAAATTTTACCACAATATAATATTTTTATGAATATTTCAAAAATTATATCCATTATAAAAAATAAATTTTCTAAAAATGATATAAATTAATCATAAAAGTTTCTCACAAAAAAGTAACAAAAACAATTTTTGATGAAAATGTATTATTGAAGCATAAGATGAATTCAATAAAAATTTGGTGCTTATTTTCTAATAATTAATCACTAAATTTATATAGAATATAAAATTAATATATATATTATACAATGAAATTAATTATATTCATACACTCCAATTAAATTGTTTTATTAATATAGTCATATTTAAAATAATAAAATTTCATGGTTCTTTAATGCCAAGAGATGTGTGACTTATTTTCTATAAAACATTATATTATTTGAAAATCTCGGGGAATTACATTATCTACCCCTTAAATAAAATTAATCTTATAAATTTTATCTTGAAATTTTCAATTCAATGGTTTAATATTTGAAAACCACTTTTTTGAAAATGCATAACGTAAAAAGGGTTAATGAAACATAATTTTGAGAAGAGGGAAAGGGAAATATGAAGATAATCTATAATAACACATAACTAAATTTCCAAAGAGGATAACATTATAGAGAATATGGACGTGTAAGTGGAACATAATTTATAAATAATGATGTAGAGCAACCAAAAAAATTTATCACAAGAAAGAGAATATTCATGATATAGTTAATGAAAGAAACCTGTGAGGTGTGAAAAAGATAACAAATTACTCAGACATAATTTTAAGAAAGGAAACCATTTTCATTTTCATAATCATTTTTCTAAGGGTGAGGGTTACTTTACCAACATGAAAAATAAAATGATAAAATATACATACTTAATTTCTTTAAATCCATAAATGAAATTTCATTTATTGATTGAGTGTATCAATCTGTTTCCACATCTATATCACATTATATTCAAAATAATTAATACCCAAGATGAATTTTTATTATTCTTAAAGTAATAAAGTTAAACTCCAATTTATTATAAGATATATAAAAGAATGAGAATCTATTCCTATTATCTTTACTAAAACTAAAATTGCTAAAATAGTTTATGATAATAACAAAAATAGAAGGACATTTATATGTAAAAAATTAATCTCAAAAATTATATAACAATAACCAAAGTTAAAATTAAATCATTCTACAAATAATTAACCATATATTCCAAATAAACTCATTAAGAATATATTAACTTCAATGGTTATCTTATAACATTCATCTTACATCCCCATAATGTAATAGACTTATTCATAAAAAATTATTCATGTTAAATAACATGATACACATACGGTTTACTTATACATCAAACCACTAAAAAATCTCCCAATTTATCATTAATCAAATTAAAATCCCATCACTTAAAACCTCTAAAGAGTGTCTATTCCTTTGAACTTATGATCAACCTTAATTTTATAAACCCATAATGGTGTCCATAATGGTTAAGTTATCATCATATGAGGACATCCTTATATAAAAATATATCCAAAACCTTGTTATGATACCAACTATAATATCCCCAAACCCAAACACCTCGATTTGGTGAAAAAACATAATATTTTAATTTATATACTCAATTCCAAAAAATTAAACTAAATTTTACACATTAAAAATATTTTATAAAAATAAAAATTTTGGATCACTAGCATATGCAAGGAAATTTTAGATTTATATATTTAGATAATTATAAAAAAAATACATAACATTATCAATTCCATAAAATGATATTTTTTTACACCATACCTAGATTTTTTTATTCCACATTATGCCTTTTTCATCACCCACACAAAACCATTATAGAAATAATTACTCTACATCATTATATATAACATGGGGAAAATGAACATAATATTGGTGATCTCAAATTATATGCAAGTATAAATATAATAATTAATAACTTGTTATATTTTTGAGTACAATATGGGAATATGGTTATGAGATCACATTCAAAATGAATGAGAATCACATAAGATAATTATTACACATAAAAACCTAGATTATAGAACACGTGACATGAAATAAATCATTAAAAAAATATAATATAAATTTAATCAAAAAATAACAAGACATGTGAGAATAATATTTTATCAAATGAAACATTATAACTTAATACAACTATAAAGTAATCATATTGTTAACCTAGAACATCATATATTCATCAAGGACTCAACTCACCAGTTAATTATTATATCTCTCAGAAGTAACTTATAATAGGTAAACTACACCATATCCTAGTAGTAAATTACATTCCGTTAACTCCATAATTTCTTATGAGTAACTTATAATTAGTTAACTCAATAGCTTATCCCATTGAATTGGAGGACTATAATAGACCTATCCATCTTTAGTTTTTAATTTCACTAATTGTCCTTTATTTAAAAACTAACCACCTACCATTGGTTTATAAGATAACTATCCACCATTAGTTTATAATGGATCCAACCATTAATCAATGATACATATGAATAAGTTACATACAATGAACAACCTATTTATATTATAACATTTTCAACATAATACCCTTGAAAACAATAATAATTATTTTTTCATATTGACAAATCCATGGAAAAGAAACTAGTCCAATGAAAATATCCTTAAATAAATTATAAACCATATAAAGAAAGAATAATAAATTTACAATAATAATATATCCCCATTGGATGATAGTAAAAAAATTATATTTCCACATATAAAAAATACATTTAAAGTATCATTTAATAAATTTATTTGAAATCATGAAAAATATATTTATATTTTGATAAAGTTTTAAATAAAAATAACATAAATATTGATAAAAAATATTATTGAAAAATAATAATGAATAATTTTAGCATAATCGTTGAATAAAAAAGTATCCATGACAATGAGAAAATTTATTGGTATGGTGCTTGTTAAAAAATGAGTCTGGTCACACCTTTGGTCAAATGTTCCTTATTCAGAAGATGAAACAATGATTTATTTGAATTTTTTTTATAAAATTAAACAAGAGAACAAATTAATTTAATAAATAATTTTATAATATTAAAAAAACATTGATAACATTTTAAATATCAGGGATATAGAAGAGAAAATATTCTCGACTAAAAATATAAATAAGGTTAATTTTCCCTTATAAAAATTCTCTTAATCTTATTAAGTACCATAAAGTTTAAAACGGAGTAAAATCATGTAAAAATAATAAATAAATAAAATATATTAATATATATTTATTTTAATAAATTAATATCATTCAATTTCTGTAATGGAACCTTTAAAATAAAAAATTAAAAAATGAAATGAAATTGTGACATAATGCCATTACCGCTTTTGTAACTTTCAAAAAAAAGTCATTGAAAGAAAAAATATCATTTGTATATTTGAATTCCATGAAATATTTGAATTAATATTTTAAAATTCATTCATGTGGTTGTAATTATAGAATAAAATTAAATCATAGATCATGACATGAACCATGTCTCATGAAAATGAGATTGTGAGAGAGAAAACCCTGGCAATGATCATTACATTTGAAGTTATAACTAATATATTAAGTGAATATATTTAAAAATGTAAATCCAAATAAAAAAGTGAAAATAAAATATAATAAAATATGGATATAATTTTCCAACCAATTATGGCCTAATAAAGTCAATCAAGAAGTGTTAAAACACAAAGAAATAAAATTGAGTTAAGAAACCCATTACCCCAAGTTTGGAATTTCTATTTATGTCCTTTAAATCATATTTAAAAATATTATATTAATTATTTCAATTATTTATAAACCATTTATAGGTTTATTTCATTATAATTTACTAATTTATTTCATTTATTATAATGAAATTTTTTATTACACAACTGTTTAAGTCCACATCGTGTGTTTTGATGATGTTCAGTTCATAATTGAAAAATGACTTCAATAATTGATCATCATCAGATGGGACATTGATCCATCATCTCTAGAGACATTTAAGAATCATATCATGAACAATAATCATAAAATAATTATCATTTTATACCTTATTGATAATTTTAGAGACATCCATGAAAATGTTTTATGAGAAAAATACATCAACTCATGGGGCTGTAGTCTGTACGTACACACGAGTGATGTTTTTTTAATTTACATTGTATAAAAATTAAATATAGAAAAGAAAATATTATATTTTATAAATATTTATAAATTATAAAAAAATTCAATAACTTTGTCCTCATGACCTTCCATGCTATGAGTTTATGGAAAAATGAAGTACATCGCTATGCAGTGATAGTAGTCTGTACATATACATGTTTAATGATTTAATTTTTCTAATGTTTGGAATGGTATAAATATTGATGATATATTTTATTTACATATTTATAATTATTATATGAATATAATATAGATACAAAAAATCCAACATAACAAACAACCATGTAAGTTGGTGATGATAAACGAAATTCATCAGTTCGCGAGGTTGTAGATCAAACATACATAGGAATGATGGTTTTGTTTCCAATTTGATGAAAAAAGTAGAAGAATAAGGTTATTACATTAACATAATAAAATATCACTGTATATTAGAAATTTATGTTATTATATTGTAATGTTTAGGATATATTTGAAAGAGTTATATTAAGAAGTAAAATGAAAATTCTTGGATGAGATGATTATCTTCTCTTTGGAGAATTTCATTTGGATATCTCATTAAGGACCCAATGGGTAGTCTTATATGAAAATTAGAACCTATAAAATTTATTCAAATAAGTTAGGAAGAGTTTTTGAGAGGGTGTTATTGAGAAACATGGATCTAGAAGTGCGAGGAAGATAAAAGAGGTGGTGTCCTTATATAAGAGAGGATAAGTGCACCCTTAAAATTAATTAATGTATTAAATTTATATGAATTAATTTTCATGTTTTATTGGAAAATAAATTAAATAAGTTTGATTATTTTTAGGGGGTGGTATAATTAAAATAACAATAAAATATAGTCAAGTGTATAGATGATTTTGAAGCCTTATTTTATATTTTTAACCTTGTTTAACCCATATTTCCCTTTACCAAGGTGATAAATTGTACCATTTTTACTATTCATTATGATAAAAAATAGAGTTGAATTATTTACCACATTTTTTAATTTTGATTCCAAATATGGAATATATTTTTTTATAACCAATAATTATAAGTTCCAGAAATTAATTTTTAAATAATCCTGCAAAACAAGATGAAAAATGGGTTTCCATAAAACTTATTTTTTAGTGTAAATTTTTTTAATACAAAAAATTTGGAGTAATGTTGAATCTAATGACATTAATTTTATTATATATTATAAAAAGTAACCAATTAAATTTAAAAAATTTACTAAAATAAAAATGTGACTTTATAATAGAATACATAATTTTCTATAAAATTGTTATTATTTTTCACTATTCACTGAAACAATAATCTATTCAGACAAAATCAAAAAATTTCACGTTAAGATAATTTGTATATTCTGATTTAAAAAATGAATTAATTTTTATAAAATAAAATTTCAAAAAGTGGTGTAAATTAATTATAATATTTTCTTACAGAAATAAATAAAAATTATTTTTGACGATAGTATTTTTGAAGTAAAAAGTGTCTACACTACAAATTGAGTTATTATTTCTTTAAAATTAATGAAAAAATTTGTATTTATTAGTATCGTTATATACATATATATCCTAATTTGGATACTTATATACATACCCACTGATTAAATAGATAGGTTATCACAGTCATATTTGAAATAATAATATTTCATGGTTTGTTTAATTTCAGTGTTGTGTATCACATACACTATCGAACAAAGTATTATTTTAAAATATCAAGGTACTATATCAAACATGTTTCTAAGTTGTATAAAATTATATTGGGGATTATTTTAACCCATATAGTTCCCTATTTAACCTTGAAACATTTCTTCTATATTCTTTAACCAGGAATCCATTTGGTTTCTCAATGTGCACTTCCTCTTCCAACACTCCTTTGTGAAAATATGACTTGAAATTCATTTGGAATATCTTATATAAAAATTGTGAAAAAATAAAAATGAATTATTCTAATCCAATAAAACATAGGAATTAATATGAAGGATTTGTTAAAATTAGTTCCTTCAACTTGTGAGTACCTATTTCATACAAGCCCTTCATTATTTCATATCACTCATTATTCATTCATATATTTTTAAACACCCACAATGATAAAATAAAATCATTGTTTATTGGTTTGGGTATCGAATAACATGTTTAATTATTTATGATATAATCTAACTCTTCATAAATAACATTAATGTACTCTTGATTCTCTAAAGACTTGTATACATCTCCTGGTTCAACCTAGAAAAATAACAAGGTAAGTGTTTTTGTCCTCACAATTATCCTATTATAAATGGATTTTCCTTATTATATAATGATATTTTGGTCATCCTCGTGAACTATAAAACATTTATGAGAGGAAAATATTTTTTATTAATCACTTAAAATTTCTGAATCATCATTTACCATTATAACCTTTTCCGGACCCACATTTTTTTTGAACAACTTAATTTGAATTCAGAAAAAACTAATTCATTGTATTCACTTTTAAAACGTACTTCTTAATGGGTGATATAAATCATTGGGTGTCAAAAACATTGAAATAATAATTATATAAAATATTATCTATCTTATTATTATAATAGTGACATCCTCTTCTACTTATAGGATAACCAATGAATATAGAATCAACCCATCTCTACTCAAATGTGTTTTGGTTTTCACCTTTAAATTTGATAATAAAAGGGTTTCTAAACACCCTTAATTATTCAAATCTTAGGAGATTCTCCTAATACATCTCTTTTGAGGAAATATCTAAATTTGGTTGATATAAATAGTGGTTTTAATATGAACCATTATTTAAATTTCATTTATATAAAAATAATAACAAGTATCATGATCAAACAACATGGAAAAAACTATCTACACTAAACACTTATTATTATACACAGTGGAACCATTTCTTTTGTGTAATATATGGTGTAATGAGTTTAGGATGAATACCATGCTTCCCAATATATGATTTATTTTTTTCATTACTATATTCATCACTTATTTATATCTCGATTTTTTTTCAAAGATAAAATAAAATCCTTCTCAAACGTTCATCTAAAAATCATAAACATTTTTAGGGTCATTGAAATTTTATTCATGAAGAAAAAATCAATTATAAAGAGTGCATTCATTTATAAGAGAAATAATATTTTATCTTTATTTGTATATTTATTCTTCATATTCCCAAAATTATTTAAATTAACGAGCTCTAATAGGTGAGACGTTTGAATCTATACAAACTTGTGTCTAAAATTAATAATCCTATACTTTTTTTAATATAGATCAGATCTAATGTTTTTCTCACTTCAGTATAGGAACTTCATGAACATTTTTTCCAATGGTAAGATATCATAGCTTATTTTGACTAATATATCCTAGATTTCAATTCCATAATTTATTTTCATTCATTAAACATAGGTAACAAGAATTTTTATACTCAATAATATAAAATAGTTTTCCCAATGTTCATTTTACTCTCATAAAAACACAAAAAAATTTAACCACTTCAATAAGAATTCATCTCTCATAAAAACCACTTCCCCACCTTCATCACAAAGATGAGAGATACTTAATAAATTTTATTTCATCCCATAAATATGTAACATGTTATTTAACAACAAGTTATCTTTTTTAAATTCACATATGACCATACTAATTTCACTTTTTATGGAAAATCATTTCCGAAAAAACATTAATCATTACTTAAAAAACATCCTTCAATACCTTTAAATCTTTTATCACGTGTGAAGAACATTTAATTTCTAGAATCAATATACATTACTTTTTTGATGTGTTTATTAAAACATAAAAAACTAAATCCTTGTATTTTCTTTTTTTTGTTCTCATGTTTATATTGAGTATTATAAAGCATACTCAGTTGGGAAGTAAGAATAGTGAGATATTCTTAAGAAAAGTGACCCGGTTGGTTAGATCTTCTACAAAACTATTCCAATGGTTGAGACATTATTTATATGAATATCATAGTTTCCCAAATACTTCACAATACTAGAAGATTCTATAAAATTTATTCTATACTATGACAACAACTTTCTCTTCAGTGTTTAAACATTATTTTATTCCATTTTTTAGAAATCATTTTTTAATCGTTGTGATGATATTTTTAATAGACATATAACACTTTATTCTTCTACCTAACAATCTTTTCTTTAATTTTGAAGAAACTATTTATATATTTTTTTAGTTTTAAATCTATGTCTCTAAAATTTTCATATTTTGGAGAATCAATTTTGATTTAAAAAAATTTGACTGTCATTACTTATGAATTTCAGTTAGCCTCATCACCATTACATCCAAGATAATTTTATTCCATTAAATTTGATACTTAAGGTACTAGTTGAATATCTTAATATTTTAATTTTTATATCATTAAACAACTATCTCATTTTAATATTTTTTGTCTTCCTAAATATAATTTTTAAATTTGGTTATGAATTTGGTAAATTATTTTTCCACATCAAACATTTTTTTAAAATAGTTCAATCTAATTCTCCTAATATATAACCCTATATTAAATTTTAATGACCGAATCATTCTCATCATTGTGAAACATCTTCAAATTATAAATCTATATCATTAAATTTGACTCTTTTTATGAATTAAAATAATAATTGTTAATTTATTATTTATTTTATTTCATTATATTTTTATTAACCTTATCTAATTTTGAGATCATTGAATGTTTTAACTTGTGTTCTTTCTCATGAGATATCAATATTTACCTAATTCATTGAAAGGGTATATATTCCCACCAATAAAATAATATAAATCATACATACATGTGCCACAAAATCATAAAACAATCATTATATCAAAACTCTTGAATATAAAGAAGCTTAATAAGATATTCATCATATCAAAACCAATTAAAATAAATGGGTTTCATAAAAATTTCATTATAAAACAACTTGTGGAAGAGAAACAAGTTTCATAATTAATTCATCATTTAATTATAGCATAACCCATGAAAAAATATATGGGTTTCAAAATCATTTCATCATGGTTTTATCTATAAAAAATAGATATGTTTCATAAATTTTAGGTAATCATAAAAATAAACCATTTAGAGAAAGAATAATAATGGTTTCCTTGGATCATATCCCCAAAAAAGTATAAGTTACATCAAATTATGTCATATTATATAGAAAATTATATTTAAATATTTTTTGGAATATTTCTTGAGAAAAATATACTTTCCATATTGATTTCTTTAAAATATTAAGAATTTTCAAAATATTTTTTTTCGAAAATAAACATCTAACCTTATAAAATAATATTTAAATTTATTTAATACTTTTCTTAATGAAAATATAATTTACACTTTGAAAAATATTTTTTAAATATAAAACAATTTAAAAATCCTTTTATTCAAAAATTAAACACATTAAGGAAGCTTTACATATCATTTAAAAACACTTCTTGAAGAAGATTTTCTTTTCCACATTGAAATTTGTTTAAAGATAAATAATATTTAAGAATAATTTCTTTAAAAATAACATTTTAATGAATATAAATGAATATTAAAATCAAATAATGTTCATAAATGGGTAAATCTCATTCCTTTTGTACACATTAAAACAATGATTCCATTCACATTTTAGTAAACTCCAAGATGGCCTTGTTTGAAAAACGACATGAGGGTTCCCTTAAAAAAAGTAGTAAAAATTCAATCATGGATAAAAAATTATATTGTAAATCCTTTGGGAATGTTAAAATATTTTTGAGTACATTTTTCAAAAAATGTATATGGAAGGAAAAAGGTTTTCAACCAAAGATATAAATAAAGATGATTTTTCAAAAAAATCACACATTTAGTTTATTTAATCAATTAAGACAGAAAAATTATGTCAACACATGTATTATAATGAAATAAATATACAATAATAAAATTAATTAGTTCTTTAGGGGATGTATCATAAGATTTTATCATTGAAAGCATAAACATCAACAATCCCGACAAATGATGAGATTGTATTATAAAAACCTTAACACTTCGGTAACATTTAATCATAATCCCCATGAAATAATAATATTAAATGAAACTTAAAATATCAAAATAATAAATAAATTCATTATATTACATTCAAAAGGGCATGTTTTTAAACCTTATACTAGATGATATGTTTGTAACATAACATATGCCTCAAAGAAGAAAAACTAAGAAGAAAAACACATTACTGATTTGGTAACATTGGATCTATAAAACCCATGAAAGATAGATCATAAAATTGATATTTAAATTACCATCATTTTCAGGATAATAATCTTAAATTTAATTCTTTGGAATTATATACACCACATAAAAGAAACATGCAGTGAATATGGAATTTGTCTCACTAGAAAATAAAAGCGAGTCTGAAGCCCCTTACCATAAGTATTAGATTCATTCATAAAAATTAAAAAATATTGCATAAATGATGCATTATAGAACCATATATATATACATATATCACACAATTTATTATTTACTTATTTCATTTTGTTACTTATTTGTTAACAATTCCTTGTTAAAATTACGGTTTGGGTAATAATTTCTTTGTTTTCCATGTATGTTTGCATTTTTTATTTTAGGTACTCTTGTATTGATCATAGTTATATCATGTAAATAATTTTGAAAAAAATATATAACTATAATATATATTCATTATATATGCATTTAGAGTAACCCATAATGTTTATATATATAAATTTAAATACACAGTTAATGGAGATGGTAGGCCGTATGTACGCTTGTACATTGTTTCAATTTTATCAATGGATGAAATGTTAGAATGGAAAATAATAAATTAACTTCCAAGAATAATTTTAATATCATATATATCACATATATATTCTTTAAATTTATCCTCATTACATTTCAAGAAAATATTTTGTGAATAATGAATCACATCGCTTCACGAGGCGTTAGTATGCCATACACACGAATGATGTTTTCATCCCCCCAAAAACTGTTAAGTATGAAGGCATATGTTACAAATTTATTCAACCGGTGTAATTATATTCCAAATATATATATATCTTATCTTTAATACCATCAATGTAAAGTGGATATGAAAAAACACATCACATCGGTTTTTAAGGTGGTAGTCCATCATATACATGAGCGACGTTATTGTTTTCCAAGAGGTTGGGAGGTAAGAATGTAAATTTCATATTATAATTAATTAAGTATAATAATATCATAAATATGTAATATAAATATTAAATACATCATTATATACAACTGTGTGAGGTGGTGAGGGAAAACGAATAACATAGTTTCATGAGGTGGTAGTCCTCCGTACACACAAAAGATGATTTCCTATCCCATTTGATAAAAGTAGAGATTAATATATGTCATAAAGATAAAATAATAAAATATAAGTATATATTATATAATTTTTAATTATTTTATCATAGTTGTAAAATGTTTTATGTAGTTAGAAGAATAAGTAAAACAAAAAAACACATAGTTAATAACTTTACCTCTTATTCAGACATCCTCTTTTGGTTTAACCTAAAGCATTCCTAGATTAGATTTGTGATATCGCCAAGGAATTTAGGATTTTTTAGGTAATTATGAAATAAATTTTGGTAGGTATTTTCTAATATAAATAGTTTTTAAATGTTAATATAAAAGAAGAGTATGTGGCACTTAATATGAAAGACGAGTGACATACTAGTAATTTTTAAAAATCAAGTGGTGTACCCACATATTTTGAATTAAAAAAGGATTAAAAATGAGATATTATAGAACATTAAAGGTTATAAGGTCTATTTATTGACATAAAATTGTATTTGGAAACATTTTATATCATTTTATTCAATATAATTTTCGATTAAACCCTCAGTAAACCCTTTTTAACCATAAATATAATAAATCAATTTTACTATTTTTAATATTAATTATAGTATAAAATTATGTTTAAAATAATATATAATATAATTTATTCTTATTAAAAATAAATAAATCATTTTTCCAAATTCAACTTTTATAATTATGAAATTTTAATTTAAAATTAAACTATTAGATGTGATGAAAAAGCGGGTTTCAACAGTGAGAATCTTTATGAGTTTGAATGTTATTTTGTATAAAATTTCAATATAAAATTGAATAAAATGAAACAAATTGGTTTAATATGTATATAATTGAACTAATTTAAATTTTAAAACTATATTAATTTTTTTATAGTTTTAAGAACCTTAAAATAAATAGAAATTCTTAATAAAAACTAGTATTTTCACCTTTCATCAAAACAATTATTTTCTTGAAAAATTATCAAAAAATAACTACAAGATAACTTAGAAAATATTAATAAAAAATTTAAGTTAATATTTTAATTTTTTTTTCTTAAATTGTAAAAATTACTTTTAATATAAGTGTGAAAAAGAGTACAAATCATTTTTTAAGAAACATAATGTTTTAAGCGTAAAATTGGATTTATTTTATCTATTTCCTAGAAAACACATAAGATGAATGTTAAATATTATATTGAATATATAATATATAAAAATAATTAATATCATTCACCAAAAGTTATTTTTTTTAAATTAATGTTGTAATACATGTTTGTTACTGTATATATATTTTTTTAAAAGATTTTATTTATTTTCAAATGGTTTTTATTTTAATTTCTAATTATTTGGCCAAAGAATAATTAATTTTATATTAATTTTTAAACAATATATTTTAATAATTTTTTTAATCCTACTCATTCCCGCCATTCCAATTTGTAGGTGATAACAAAAATATGAAATAATAATATTTTAATATTGTGTTGCGTTTTGTTAATACTCGATGTTGCATGTATCACAAGCTATCAAAGAAATTAAATATATTTGATTTTTTTATAAAATATAACGTTTTTATACTACATGTTTTATTATATGTGTATGGTGTATAAATATCAGATGTGTTTGATGTATATATTCTCATACTGTGTGTTGAATCTCAATAAAATGATATATATATAGTTTTTAAAATTTTTAAAATGGATCAAGCATATACATATAATAAATTTAATATATTACCCGTTTGATTGAGTCAAAATGTGAATGATAATATAGTTATGGAATATGTAGAGTAATGGAAACTCTTGTGTCACTTTATTGAGATGTTATTTTGTGTTTCCAAGAAGGGTTATCAGATGATTTTATCCAATATATTTGTTTCGCTGACCATGCAGGACAAGCTGTTGGAAGATTAGTTTAAAGATTTTGAATTTGTTTCTAAGTTTCATTCAAAATATTATATGGAGGACCTAGTGTAATGGTTATAAGAAACAAACATGGATTTTTATATTTATTAGTTTTCAGTCGTTTCTTCATTGATGATAGAGGAAGTTTTAAAATAGTTTAATTATTCAAACTTTGATATTCAGTCCATGGTATTAAGATGTATAAAGAATTAAAATGAAAATTTTTTAAGGTATTGAAAAAGATTTTGTGACCTATATTTTAAATTTATTACATGTGAAAGGGTAATTACTTAAAATAAGCGTCTTATAGGAATGTTCCATTCATTTCTTATACAAGTTTTGAAGTAAAATTATATAAATTTGTATTTTATGGTGTTACTTTTAAATAACATCAAGAACCATGATGCTATTTAGGTATTATAACAAACCGTGTATTGATAGAATAAATTTTTATTATATTTATTAGTATTCTTGAATTAAATAGTTTTATTCATTATAAATATATTATGTAACTCATAAAATAAATAAGGACTAGATTTATTAAACTCATTTCTTATGAGGTTATATTTAAAAGATTTTTTTTTCAAATTATAGTAATTTAATTTGGAAAAATGAATTTCATTTTGTAATTACTCATAAAAAATATCCTTATAATGAATTTTTGAGATTTTTTTTGAAAACATTAATATTTCACTAAATAGTGAAAATAGTGAATTTTATTAAAAATTGTAATTTATTTTTATCTATTTTAATAGTCATCTAACATTTTTAAAAATTTCCATATTAATTTTTTATTTAAAATAATCCAATTAGGTTTTAAATGTATTTTCTACTTTAATTTAATAGAAAATATTTTTTTAAAAGGGGGTTTGTCCGAAAAGACAGTTTTTAGAACATTTTTTTGTTTAATATTGAATTAAATTCTTCCACATTTGTGTTTTGAATTTAAAAAAAGATATCATATTTGGATTTAGTGAGTCTAAATTTGAAAAATAGAACCATTTTGTTTTTTTGTCAATATGAATAGTAAACTTAGTAATTTGTTTTACCACGGTAATACGAAATTGAGTAGTTAATGGTTAAAAATAAAATAGTAAGGACTATAAAATTTCCTAGTCACTTGATTAAATTTTATTGGATTAATATATACTGTTCATAATCATCCAAATGCCAAATTTATAACCTTTTTATGCCACACAGTTGAGATTATGACCTTTATAATATTTTATTTAAAGAAAGTCAAACATGTGACCCTCTGCTTTTTGATAACTATAATATTTTTAAAATGGTGTACTGTAGAGGGTATTCTTTAATATAAATATTATTCTGAAATATAATGGATTTATCTCTATTATAGAAATTTATTTTAAATTTTTAGTGAAAAAATAATTACCTTTGATTCTTACACAATGCTTATGTAGTAATTATTACATTAATGAAAAAACCAAATAAATGATATTAACAATATTGAAATAAATATAATTTTATATAAATAATTTGATCAATGAATTTTATAGATTAACATGACAGATTAGGGATATAATAAAATACTTTTTTTTGAATTTTAATTTTTTTCAAGATATTATTAATGTCAAATTAATTAATAGTTATAGAAATTTACAATATGGATATTTTATAGTGAATAATATTTTATTAAATAATAATAAATTTATATGTTACACCCCAAACCCAGAAACCTAGAGCCATTGCATTAATTTATTATATTGGCATAGATAAAAGCTTCAAATCCTAAGGGACCAAACATTTTAGTAGTTTTGGAAAACCATAATTCATATATAATACCCATATTACATTTGGAAAAATATCATAAAACATTATTCATTATAAAATGAAAATAACTACATCGTTGAAAGATTATTAATTTTTTTTATAACTTTGTGAAAAGAGACAAAAGAATGATGAGACCAAATGCTCATTATGGGCAATTAGATCAAAAGAAATAAATAATTTATAAGAGTAAATTAACATGGAAACGTAAATAACTGATAACACATGCCATTCTAATAAATGGATAAGGCATAATCAATATAGAAAGGTAAGAAACTAAAAACACAAGCCATTTAATCAATAAGCTGTGAATTAAATGTATCCATAGATTTTATCATATAAAAATCTCATAGATAAAAAAATAACTCAAATATCTATGAAGTAAATAATTAATTATTGGATATTATGTATGATGAACATGAAAACATATACCATCAATACCTTTTACAATATGGTTTAAAACTATGGGTATAAACCCATATAATTTGGCCAACCTAATTGTCTCATGAGAACCTATTGATGCCTCGAGGGGCTATATAAATTTAAGGCCCCACTCATTATTATATATCAAAATAATTAATCATATTTAATAATCAATTTAATTACTATAAAAAAGTTCTTATCAAATATTCATATTGAATAATGAATACAGATTTATCAATATTTCCCCAAACTGTCAAATAACTATCAAAGTAAACACCGTATGTAAAATGATATTTGGTTTAGGAAATGAAAATATCATTCTCATGAGAATATGGTTGTTCAAGTAAATTTAAAATGAAAAATTTTATAATAAATAGATTGTTTCAAGATAAATTTAACAAGAAAAAAAGGATGTGAGATTGTAAAGATAATCATCAAGAACATTCATGAGGAAAATAATCTTTAAATATTCCAATGTGTCCCATACCACTATGAAAGATTTTAAGCATAATAATCATGAAGTAGTGACATTATATTAAACTTATAATATCAATAGAATAATTAGATTAATGATATATCATGCCAAAGGGCTGTATATACACCATATAAAATTTAATTAGCGTATAATGACAAATAAGTCTTAATGGAATGTAAATTGAGATGAAATCACATACCATGAGTCTGACTTGTCATGTGTGTCTATATATTCTTGAACAATAAAATTATTATCAATATTTACTTTCTTTAGAACCCTTTTCATATTTATTATTAATTTTATTTAATTTATTAAAATTTTGTAAACAACTACTTAAACAATTAAGTTTAAATCGAGTGTTTTGAAAAAATGTGATTCATGTGTTAAAACGACTTTGGTAGGTCGACTATGGTCAAAGGGGTCATTATATAGAAAAATATATAATAATTAACAAGAAAAAAATAGAATATTTATACACGAATTATACTATTAAAATTAATCATGAAATATGGTTATCATAAATGAAACAATGTTATGATCATGGAGATGGTAGGCCGTATGTACACATAAGTAACGTTCCAATTTTTCAATGACAATTAGGTAAATATGGTAAGAAACACTATATAATTATAGAATGATCATTATACCATAAATACCATTTTATTTAATCATATATACTTATATATATAATTCTTGTGATGTAAAAGGAATCACATCATGTCAAAGAGGTAGTATTCCACACGTCCACGATCGAAGTTATCACTTTTTAGTGTGAGAAAAGGTTAATAAAGAAAACGATATACTATATTTCTAGAAAATTGATTTTGTAATGAATATAATATTTTTTCAAATTATGTCACTTATTTTTAATTAAAACTATACTTTATACATTCCATGTATCGTCTGAACAAATCACATCGCTTGGGGGGGTGATATTCCATACTTCCACAAACGATGTTATCATATTCCCACAAAATAGAAAGAATAAAGGTGTGTTTTATATAAAAATTAAATAAGGATAAATACATTATAAATATAATATATATAATATATAAGTAAATTTTCCATCATAATTCCCACCATGAGGGGCAATAAAGGAAAATTGTACAATCATTGTTTTGTGAGGAGGTAGTTTTCCATACACAAAAACAATAGGTTCGTTTCCCATTAGATTGATGTGTGTGTAGGTTCATGTAGAAAAATTAATATAACAACATACCAATATATTTATGATAATGATATTATTATTTAATCATGGAATAATAGTATTTTAGGGTTTGGATAATGAAAATAAAACTAAAGAGCTTGAGGATGGATGTTACATCTTCATTGCGTAACTCCTTTTAGTTTCAACCAAAGGGATTACTTGGATGGATTTATCCCCAAGGAGGGGCTTATAAATTGAGTTTATAGACATTTAGGATATATTTTGTTAATATCTTGTTCAAGAAAAAGTGGCTTGAATGGTGTGAGGAAGTGAGAGGGTTGATTTTTTTTATAGTGCATGAGGAGCGACATTCTTGTCAATTTTGGAAAATCAAATTGCACCCTTGGTTTTACTATGAACAATGGCAGCAATAATGTTAAAAAGTTGATAGAATGGAGGATAAGGTATCTATGTTAGGGATTAGTTATATTCAATCAAGAGGGATTGAATTAATTTTACGGAGCTCCCACTGACTTCTAGGGTTTCCATGGCCTGAGAATGACCTCAGACCCCTTCCCTCCCCCTCTTGAGAGGGGTATGAGTCGCTCAAGATTGATTTCCTCCAATTATTTTTCTCCTCTCACAGGTCTGGTGAAGCTCCTAATGTTCCTAGTAATCTACATCACCCCCGAAGTCCCCTCATTGGTTGAGGTACTCCTGACGCTTTTGGTAACATGAAAGGAGTTCTCAGATACAGTGGACCTCCAAAGGAACTCTCTAGTGGCCCACATTGGTCAGAATCGTCCTTCCATTGATGCCTTCGATCTCTTCGTATCCGAGTCATGGGGTTTGAATCACTATGATATTGTTGGGATTCTGTACCCTCGACACATTCTTATTTTCTTCATGACTGAAGATGACCTTATCTCCTCTTGGATTAATAAAAAATGTACCTGCAACAGAGCTCGATTCTTCTGCTTCCTATGGTCCTACAATTTTCATTTGAGGTGTGATCCTCCTACAGATCCAATTTGGTTAAGCTTCCCAAATCTTCCTCTTCTACTCCAAAACCCCTCCACACTTTTGATGCTTGGTAATATGGTGGGTAGGTTCATTTGTTTCGATGACTGATATTGATCCCTCTACCATCCAATTTTTCGGCAGATCTGTGTGGAGGTTGATGTTTCCAAACCACTAGTTAATTTTGTGTGGATTGAGATTGAGAATGAGTACCAAATCAAACATTGGGTTAGTTTTGATTATTGGATCGATTTCGGTTATTTTTGTGGTCATCTAGGTCATCTCCAACAGGCTTGTAGGCGTGGGAATAGAGGTGATTCCACAGGTATAGTCAGCGAAGATGGGGAAAAGGTCACTGCTAATATGAAACCCTATATGGCTACTTTATCTTACCCTGGGAGTTTCAATCTAGAAGCGGATGAAGCTAAGGGCGGCTACGACATCTCATCCCCAATACATGATAATGGAATCTCAGGGTACACTCCAAAAATTTCTAGATCAATATCTCTGAGGCTGGGAGGAAGTTCTCTCCTACAGGTGACTAATTGTGTTTATAGTGTCAAGGATAATGGGGAATGGTCCAAGGTGAATCACAGGAAGGCCAAGTATATGAGTCCATCCACTTCTGATGAAGAAGCCTTAGATAAGACCCCTATGTCTCCCTCGTAGTCTGCACAAGATGATAAACTCAAGAGGATATCACACGATAGGATGTCAAAAGGGAAGCTAAAGCTCATTGATGTTGGGGACTATTCAGTTCATATTGGGAGGAAGACCAAGACCTGGATAGATTACTCATACCTTCCAAAACCGATGACTTCCCGATCTTTTAGAAAGGGTATACATTTTAGGGAGCCTGACCAACCATCCTTCTATGACAAGGTGGAGGAGTCTAAAGGTGAAAACTGTGAGGATCTAAACCAGTTAAGGGATATAGTGGCATAAAAGGATGTCCATGATAAGACAAGGAAGGAGGAGGCTGACCTGGAGCTTCTCCTACATTCTGAGGAAGGGACAGTGGATAATCATTTTATTTCCGATGTTCCAAAGGATGAAGTTGATATAATGTATTCTAGATCAATTAATCTTGACATTAATGAAGAGAAAGATGGGTGGATTGGCAAGAAATAATGGATCTTGGCTCGTAGAATTAATGAGAAGAAAATAAATCTGGATAAATACATTCAAAATTGGGATAGGATGGCCAACAACTTTTAGAATCTCATCAAAGAGAAACTAGATGAAAAGGTAACTTCTATCGTATGGAGCATACATATGGTGTTTAATTCAAAACTTTTTAAAGTTTTTTTGGAATAGTTTGGTAACCTCTTATGAGGTTTGACATGAGGTTGGCTTGTAATATGGTTTTATCACTTTCCCTCAAAGTGATCGCTTTTATAAAAATTTAAATTTTATAGAGGATAGGGTCAAAATATGGCTACCCAATGTATTTCTGAAAAGTGTCACAATCATTTTGTCTCTTAATTTTATGGTTTTGTCCCTTATTAACCCATTTTTCTTTTTTAATTATTGTGATTAATTTTAATCAAATTCAATAATATTTTTGGTAAATAACTAAGTGAAACTTATTAGAAATTATAATTTTTTTATTAATAATTTGGAATCCAATTTTTAAAATTCCAATAAAATAATTAGCATAAATTAACTTAAAATTAATCCCATAGACATGAAAACAATGTAGGTTTTTGAGGTAAAAATATTTGAAAGTTCACTTTGATTTTATATATAATCTAAATGTGAAATTGGTTCAAATGAAATAAATTATATTAAATTATTAATAATTGAAATAATTTTATGTAAAAACTAATTTAAAAAATTATTTAACCTTATATAAAAATTAGATGAAAAGGATGTTTTGAATTAAAATTTAGTATTTCCTTACAATTCATTAAAAAATAAAGCTTCACTGAAAAATAAAAAAAAATATCCCTAACATAATTTTTATTTTTATATTTAAAAAATGAATTTTATTTTGAAATATAAAATTATTTTTTTTAAAAAAATTCGATTTAGATTAGGTTCTCTATTAAAAGGCTATAATAGTGCCTTCGTGAAAATATTGACTTTTATGTGAAATATTAGGTTTGTTCGTATCTTATGATTATAAAATATATTGGATGAATGTAAAAAATATTTGATATAATACATACATTACATTAATACCACACATAAATTGTAACTAATTTTCCAAAAAGCCTGTACCCAAGTGGTACAGGCTGTTTCTTGGCATCCAAAAGACCCAGGATCAAGTCTGGGTATGGAAGATATTCTGGGGTACTGTAGCAGTGATGACACTTTAGCAGCGGAGGCGATATTTCAGAAACTGTAGCGGTGGCGGTACTACAGTAGTACTATTCAAAGATGGGTCCTTTAGGCCAGAAATGGGCTTTCAAGCCTTATATTCAGGCCACTTGGACTTGGAACATGGGGCTATGTAATGGGTCTCCCTTTACCCACACTAAAGAGGCCTTTTCTTTAAATAATAAATTGAGGCTTCAACCCAAACCTTTAAAAAACAACTTTGTGAGCATAATTTTTTTTATTAAAAAATTCCCATTATATTCAATTGGTTCCTGTAAAAAAAACATAATGGATAGACTGTATATTGTTATATTAAATAATAATATTTTAGATAATATATTATTATTCTGTTAATATTGATCTTGTGTGTTACATAATCCATCAAGGAAATTAAGTAATGCCTATAACATAATATAACATCAGTGTTCCATGTAGATCAATCTAAATTTTTTTTATATGTAATATATTCTTAACGTTGCATTTTATATAAAGTAATCTTGGAACAAAAATTAAATTTATTATAAAAGGAAATTATTGTAAATTATTGGGGTGTTACATCTCCCCACCTTAAATAAATTGAATCCTCATAATTAAAACATGGTCTCTTTAATCAATGGGTTGATATTTGAAAATAAAATATTGTTTAAAAACAAAAATATTGAATAGGTTTAATTAAAAATATTCTTAATGAGAGAAAAATGTAAGTACAATGGTCACATAACTAGGTTCCCTAGTAGGATAACATACGTGAGAAATAGAAACATGGATACAAAAGAAATAATATAACAATCATGTCATGATGGAGAGTACTAAAGAACATCATAAAATGAAAGTTGATGACCAAAAATCCTTAGACCATTGTTATTAAAAGGCTATTGATATCATAAAAATTTATGATAATAGGACAACATTTTTATTTAAAGGCCACTTTTCCTATTGTTGGGGAATTTTTTCAATCTATATGAATATATGTAAATATACATTTATATTTCATAAAAACCAACTTATCCATTGGTTGTTCCTTGAAATATTTCGAATTAATTTCTTAACATTAGATGAATCATCAGGTGAAGTAATACATTAATTACTAAAACCTCATTCAAATATCAACTTAAACTATTTCATAAATGGATAAATTTTCTAAAATATTATGATCCAACACTTTATAATGAAGGTCACTGAATTTAATAAATTAACATATTAATAAATATAAAGTTGATTTTAATAATAACATACCAAACATGTGAATATTGTAATAACTATAATTAACATAAAAACATATTAAAAACATGCATGTTTTTTATTCATAAATGTAACATTGATTATTGGATATATGAAATAAAATTAAAAATCATGTAAAGTCCATTAATGATAGAATAAAAACCCATTCTCAATAAATCATTAATTAGTTCCAAGGTAGTCATCACTTATCCGATTTAAATTATACAAAATAATCATTTCTTTAATCACACATTATCTTTTTAACATTATGAACATATTAAGGGTTTTCTTTCCCTCAACCATGTGTTCTCCAAAGAGTTTTACTTTCTGTTGATAAAATTTTCTTGGAAGTTTTTGTCATATGATCACAAATACTTAACAAAAAAGTATTTTAGTACAATCCACATATATTTCGCAAATCATATGATGAGAAAATCATAAATAGAATACCTTTTCAACATATTTATTAGATCCAAATATAGAAGTACATTAATTATTTTACTTTTATTGTGTCAATAATATATACCTAACCCTTACCCCATAACTTCTTCTGAGGTATATTATCTCAATGAATGGGGCATTAATTTTCATAGTTACTAATCTCCTTGCAGTTTTAACACATAATAATATTGTTATCCTTCTTCATTTTTCAATATTTCTCTTTGTGACCAATTTTACCACACTTATAACAGAGTACCAATCTGTTTAAGAATTTACAAGGGTGAATTTTTTTCATAGTTATCACATGTGGGGAAATCGTTATTTCCATTTTTACCTTTATTTGTTATTTTATCTTCGTTTATCTTCTTCTCTTACTTTTTTTTGAAGCCATAGGACCTGGAATTTTTTTTCTCTGTCTTCATAGAAAATATAACTATTTAATTTTATGGAGACAAGTTCTAAAATACTAGCACAATTCAGTGAATTAGATTAATTTCTTCAAAGAAATGATCAATCATATAGTCTATAGTGCACATGAAATCCATAGAATACCTTTCTAAGCTAGTATAAGTAGCTTTATACTCTAAAAAAACTTATTCATCATTTTTGGTTAAGCTTAAGAAATTTCTCTTCATCTCATATTGTTTCTTAGGAGGGAAGTATATATTGAATAATGTCTCCTTAAAAGTTATCCATTCCCGGAATTATATTTATTTTTTTGTTCATAGTATTCTACTTCAATGACCACCATTAGTCTAAATCACCATTTATAAAATATAATACAATTCTATTTTTTTCCTTTTCAACACACCTTGATGCCAAAAATATCTTCTCCAAAGACTTAATCCATTTCTCTACCACCATTGGTTTAGTATTCTAACAAAATAGTTGGGAAATATATCGCATAAATAGACCCAACAATGGATAATCTCATTTTATCATAAGTTTCTTTATCTAGGAAAAGTTATGTGTCATAACTTGATAAATATTCCCTAATATTTCCCTAACAATTTTAGTTCCAATTATAATGCCCCAAACCTAGTTAGATAGAGCCGGTGCATTATTACATAACATTGGCATGATCACAAAAGATCAAGTCTCGAAAGACCGATTAGTTTAGTATCATTAGTAGTACTAGATACATTCATAAGGTTTACATTACATCATAAAATCAAAAATGACAACAATAATGTTTCCATAGACAACACTTATATTCTCTCAGACTATCCCTGCAGGTCCGTCATAAAATACTTTTCGCATTATAGGAAAAATAAAACATATAAAGGGGTGAGCTTAGATACTCATTGAGGATAACAATATAGCGGAAACTTTCATAAATAAGCGTGAACATTTAAGGCCATGTATAAGACGAAAACAAAAGCCTTTTAAACTTGAACTTCAGTATAATATGGAAAAGATAAAATAAAATAATTATATTTATGTACCCACATGGATATTCTACTAGTCAAATAATCACATACAATATCAATAGCCACTTTCATAATGATGGAACGAATAATGCCAGACTTTCATAACCACATAGTCAAGGCCTTGTGACAAGAATACAAATAAGATTTTTTCAAGGCCTTATTCCAAACACTAGTTTGTCTCATGAGGCTTACTGATGCTTCAAGGAGCTATAGCGGGCTCCACATGTCACTTAATAAGTCCAATTAATTCCTCATATGAAAAGGTTTAAACATAACACAAACATTCGTATTAAAAATTGCATATGAAATGTCAATACTTTATCCATAAACCATGAATGGTGTAAAAATAACAAATCCACAGAAAAACATATCACAAAACCTTCAATACATTATGGAAGATTTTTATCATAATAAATCAACTTTAAACAAGTTCAAAATCCATCAAAGGATTTAGACATAGATAAAAATGATTTGAAAAACTCTTTGAGAGAAATATCTCTTTTTCAGGAAAACTTTGGAAAGTCACACAATTTAAAAAGGAATAAATTTAAAGACATTTTTGAATCATAGTGTCCAAAACCACTTTGAAACTTTTCAATGGAATTAATATTTTAAAAACATCCATGTCCATATAAATAAATCCTTAAAAACCATTCTGAAAACATGGACATTAATGAGAATGATTTAGAATAATAAATATTTAAAACATTTACAATGATGTTTTAGTAAAAAGTCCCTTAAAAAATTCCTTTGAAAACAATTTTTTGAAACATTTACATAGATAATAAATATTTCCTAGGAGATACATACATAAAAACAACCTTGGATAATAAAGAGATTGTGAAATTAACCCTTACCTTGTACTTTCCTTAGGCAGATAGTACGTTTAACCTCCTGTATAATGATCATTGTATGTTATTAGATTATACCAGAACCATATTAATATTTATTATATCATACATAATTCATTTATGACTTTATACTACCCATTTAATAATGATTTTTATGTTAAATTAACATTTTAGGTAATAATCGCTTTCGTTATCGTACATATTTTAACTTTTTATTCTTGATCATATCTTTTAGATCATGATTTAAATACTTATAGAATATAAACCTTGATTTATATATCATATATATTTAGAATATAAATATTTATTATATAAATATTTATAATAGATAGATACATGAAATTGAAAACACCGTTTATGGAGACGGTAGGCCGTACGTACATATAAACATTGTTTCTCTTTTCATATCGTATTGAACGGAATTAAGTGAATAAGATAATGTAAGTACATAAAGACACACAAATATATATATATACAGTAGTATTATTATGTCATATATTACATACTTATTAGTAATATATATTTTTATAATCGTCGATGAATGGTGAATGTGGAAATGAATCTCATTGCGTCGTGGAGACGGTAATCCGTACGTACGCATGAGCGACAATATCATTTATTTAAAGGTATGTAATTGGATGGTATATTTTTTTTACAGAGAAATTTTCATGTTATTTTCATTATATATATATATATTACTAATCATTTTATCCATCCAAATAACATAGTGTTGAATAACAAATTACACCACGACGTGGAGATGGCAGCCGTACGTATGCACACATGGTGAAATTATCTTTCATATGATGGCTTGAATAATGAATATGGTTGTGCAATATTTATAATAACATTAAAATATATATAAGATACATGATTTATTATTTTAGAATGGAAACATCAAAGAAAGAGGAAGTGGAAGAAGAAAGGAACTTGAAAGAGGTGATGAAATATTTACCTCTTCTTCGGGTTCTTCCTTTTGATTTGATCAAAAGGGATCTCTAGGTTGGCTTTCTGAATAAAGTAAGGCCTCTAGGATAAAGATAAGAGATTTGGGAGGATATTTGGGCAGGGGTTGGCTGAGCCTAATGGCTTTGGAGGTGTGAATTAGAGATAAGGTGGAGTGCCCTTTTATAAGAGGGGTGAGGGTAACCTAAGGAAAAGCTTGAAATATTATTTTATAATAAAATAATTTTATGTATATAATGGATCAAAAATAGATTATTTATGGGATATGGTTAAGCTGGGTCTAAAACCACTTAACAAATATGTTTTTGATAGGTTTGGGTCACTATATTAACCTTATCTATTAGATTTAACTCTTAGTTAAATAGTTGGACATTTAACATGTCTCTTTGTATTTTTATATTATATGGTTAATAAGCTTACTATGTACTTCCAAAATAACACAAAGTGGTTAATTAATGATAAAAATATCATTATATAAGTCTTTTGTCTGAACCTTATATTTTTAGGATTACTATATCAACTAATAATTTTGTATATGTTTTAAAAACACATTTATGTCAATTTTGAGATTATTTAATAATTTATTTTTGTAAAATTCATAAAAACATTAGTACTTATAAATAAATACATTTAATCAACCCTAAAATGTCATAGTCACCTATAAATTTTTTGGATGTCATAAAAACTTTCAAATTATATTTATTTTAGTATTTATAATATCATTTTTTTGATTGTTTCATTAATGAGGAAAGATACTGCATCCTTATTGTGTCATATATAAATATATTTATTTTATGTCTAAAAATTATAAATAAAATATCTTGAGGTAGGAAGTATTTTTAACTTTCTAATGACTATTTATAGTCGAATATATCAATTATATAACCTCATATAAAAATTGTTTTATTAAGAGATATTTGCTTTTGTTATTTTTGCCTTTACTTTATATTATTTAATATAAAATATCATTATCATTCATAAGTGGCTACATGGGGACCCAAAATCGACCCAAGGATTTCCATGGTCATCCATGACACATACAATAAGTTTAGGACAACTGTTAAGGTAATTATGTTTTATTATAATATTCTTTTTACCTTGAATTACCCTATTTATCTTTAACCGCTGTAAATAAACATCCAAAGTTACTATTCAACAAAAATTATTTTCATCTTATTGAAAAAAATTTTACTTACCGAGGTAAATTGTGTCTTTTGGATTTTTGAAATTCAACTCACAGAAATGGTAAAATTATGTTTTATGCAAATTTGTAAATTCTCCTATGAGGTAGGTAAAAGACGGTAAAAAGTTCAATATAATTTTTATATATCTAAACTTGTTATAAAATGAATCCAATGAATTATATTTAACATATATAGGTATTATTTATCTATTTTGACCTAAAATAAATTTAAATAAAATAAATAATTATTTAAATAAAAAGTCGGGTTTAACCAATAACTCAGTGTTTTTCACTATTCATCAAAAATTTAAAGTTTTCAGAAAAATACCAAAATTTCAGCCTAAGATATATTTGATATTATGAATTAAAAAATTATATCTATTTTACCAAATTAAAAAACATAGAATTTTCATTAATTAATTTAAAATTAATTCTCGTTGCCAAAACAAATAGCGTGTTTTTACGAAATAATATCTATCGAAATATTGACATTTGTTTTTGTCCAATTTCAAAGTAAAATTAATTATAATAACCTAAATTTTATTAAATGACAAAAATATAATCTAATTATACTTTAAAACCATTAAAATTCATAATTTGACACTATAAATTATTACGATTAAAAAAATTGTTTTTAATTAAAATTTAGTATTTTTCACTATTCACCAAAATATGAAAGTTGTCAAAAAAATACCAAAATTTTATCAAAACTGAATTTTTATATTTTGATTCTAAAAAAGAAGATTATTTTGTCAAATTTAATATATAAAAGTTTCAAATATTGGATTTAAAAATGGATCACCATTAAAAGGCGGTAAAATTGCATTTTATGAAAAATACTTCCTTTATCTAAAAAATTGAATTTGTTCTTATATTATGTCTAAGAAACACATAATATGGATTTTAAAATTATATAGAGTATATAAAATTCACAATGCAGTTAATACTATCCATAACCGTTTTTTGAACGACTAGTTTGGTAAGTCATGGTGCGCTTGAACTCAGTGTTGCGTGTAGTGCAAGTTATTGAATTACTTTGAAGAAATAACGTATTATGAAATCTTGTTGTGTTACATTATTCCCTCCTTCAATAAATTTCATCCTCGCAACTTGAAAATTTTCTTCGAAAATAAAAGGTTGAAAATAGATAATACCTTTATGGGAAACCCACATCACAAATTGGGTTAATAAATTTGAGTCTTAATAAGAGGAAAATGAAAATGAAAGGGTCCCCAAAAAATTATGATATCGATTAGGATAACATTGGTGGGAATTAGAGATACATAATTGGAGGGAAAACGTAAATATTTATAGGGAGTCATTGAGTTCATCAATCACAAACAAGTGTAAAATTGAGGACCTCAAATCCACCAATATATGATGATTTAAAATACTGTCAGTTCAACAAAACATAAGGTGTTAGGATAAAATTTTTTTGGATTTAAGATCCATTCCCTAAAGTTTAAGAATTAATTTACACATAGAATAAGTGTGGAAAAAATTATATATATATATATATATATATATATATATATATATATAATTTACAATTAGAGTTTCATCCTTCAACTAATTTCTACCACAAACTCGTCTTTCATTCCAAAAGATTGTGAAAAAATATTCTATTTATCCTAATCGTATAATGTTCTAAAAAAATTAATTTATAATTCATCTACCAGACCATTAAAAAAACTAAATTATTTAATCTAGGAAATCACGTGGGCCAGTGGTAGGTGATACACCCTTATCGCCTTTCAGTTACGGGTTCAAGTCTCGCGGCCTTTCCGTATGCGATGGGTTACCGCCCAACCTCTGGGTTATCCTTTTTATGGAAATCTAAAAATAATCTCAAACTGGAGTTATCTAAAATAATTCTGTCCAAACTCACAGTCCGAAATTTATAAGTAAGTTAAACACAATGAAGATCCTTTTTTCCACTTAATAACTTGTGAACACTTTCATCATTGATTATTTTTAAACACTGCAACATCCTGAATTACCATAAAACCATATTGATTACATTCGTTCTCCCTTATTCCTTATAGAATACAGGATATACTCCTTCTATCCAAAAATGATGTAAACTCAAACAATGATGGAATATACAGATAATTAATCCGTTTCAAGGTAGTCAAGAATATCCAATATAATTTTTCCAAATTAATCATGTATTATTCAAAAAATCACTACCTTAGTATCAGAATCATATTATGGTTTATCTTTATCTCAACCATATATTTTCCAAAAATGTAACCTACTATTAAGTCACTATTCTTGGTTCCACAAAATCTCAAGTACTTAATGAAATAGTATTGTAGTACAATCCTTATATACTCTATAATTCTTATGATATGTACATCATTAATATATTACTCAAATGACACAATACTTTAATAACAATGTAATAAATCTAATCATTCCCCTACATCATCCATAGTATCATAACTTTATTATTATCGAATATCAGCATTTGGGGTATACTCTGATGATTTAGACATTGATTTGTGTAGTGTCTCAACTCCTTGCAGATGAAGCATTGTAAATTTGATGTTTTTTTCTTACCCTTACAATCATGTATTTGGTGTACTTTTTATCCACACTTATAACATACTCCCATTACCTTCAAGCATTTACCAAGGTGATTCTTTCTACAGTTATCACATATGAGAAAATCCTTCTTTTCCCTCTTCTATTTATCCATCATTCTCTCTTCCATCCTTTTCTTCTCTTGCTTCCCTTCAAAGCCATATGACTCAGAGAATCCACTACTTATCTTATTAACACATGATACTATTTTTTCATATGTTGAGAATACATGGGAAACTATTTCCCTTCTAAATGTTGGATTAATACCGTGAAAGATATTACCCTTCTTACTCTTGGGATCATACGTATTAATGGAGTTCACATTCCTTATTCTGGGCGCCATTTCTATACAATGGCATACACTCAGTCAGTTTATGAATTGCAATGAATAATTCCAAACTTGTAAAATACTTAACGTAAATTGAACAGTTTATGGATATAATCCATAATAATAAAAATATTTTATTTGAGGAGGTATATACTCGTAAATCCATTATAACGATTTGTAAAGAGAATGAGAATTATCCTAAGCATATCCCCTTGTAGTGTCATAACCAAGAGTGAAACAAGGCCCATTGTCGTGGACCGGTTCCCGTTCGAGTCTAGCTCAAAGCAGTGTTTTCAGGTTTCACACCTAGGTACATCTATGCCAGAGCCACCTCTACTTACTCATATCCAGACAGGGATGTATTGCTTGTAAAACTCACAAAATATCTAAAATACCAAAATTCTAGGAAGTTCTTCTATACTAATCCTCAAAGTCTATCTTAGGGTTATGTGCTCTAATCAGAGTTTATCTAAATGTAGTTTCCAAGGATTGTACTAAACTTCCTCTGATACCAACTATAACGCCCCAACCCTAGTTATCCAGAGTCGGTTCATTATTACATAACATTAGAATGATCACAAAACATCAAGTCTCGAAAGACCAATTAGTTTAGTAGCTTTGGTAGTACTGGATACATTCATAAGGATTAAATTATATCATAAAATGAAAAACAACAACTTAAATGTTTCCATAGACCACACTCATATCCCCTAAGACTATCCCTGTAGGTCATTCATAAAATACTTCTTCACATCCTGGGAAAAATAAAACATAGAAATGGGTGAGCTCTGATGCTCAGTAAGGATAAAAATATAGCAGAAAATTTCATAAATAAGCATAAAAATTTAAGGCAATATATAAGACTAAAAAAATCCTTTTAAACTTGAACTTAAAAATAATATGGAAAAGATAAAAGCAAATAAATCCATTTTCATACTCACATGGATATTCAAATATTCAAATAATCACATGAAATATCAATATCCACTTTCATAATGATGGAATGCATAATGGATCACTTTCATAACCACATAATCAAGGCCTTGTGCCAAGACTAAAAATAAGATTTTGTCAAGGCCATATTCCAAGACACTAGTTTTTTGCATAAGACATACCGATGCATTGATGAGCTATAGCGGGCTCCACCCGTCACTTACTACGTCCAATTCACTCCTCATATGAAAAGGTTTAAACATAACATAAACATTCGTATTAAAACTAGCATAGGAAATGACAATAATTTATCCATAAACCATGAATGGTGTAAAAATAACACATCCATAGTAAAAAATATCACAAAACCTTCAACACAATATGGAATATTTTTATCGTAATAAATCAACTTCAAACAAGTTTAAAATCAATCAAAGGATGTTGACATAGATGAAAATGATTTGTAAAACTCTTTGAGAGAAATATCTATTTTTTAGGAAAACATTTATAAGTCACACAATTTAAAAAGGAATAAATTTAAAGAAATTTTTGAATCACAGTGTCCCATAACACTTTGAAACTATTCAAAGTAATTAACATTTTAAAAAAATTCATGTCCATATAAATAAATTTATTAAAAACCATTTCGAAAACATGGACATTAATGATAATGATTTAGAAGAATAAATATTTAAAACATTTACAATGATGTTTTAGTAAAAATTCCCTTACAAATAAATCCTTTGAAAAATATTTTTTGAAACATGGACATATATAATAAATATGTCCTAGTAGATACTTACATAAAAACAACCTCGGATAATAAAGATATTGTGAAATTAACCCTTACCTTGCACTTTCCTTTGGTTGAGAGTACGTTTAACCTCCTGTATAATGACCATTGTATGTTATTAGATTATACCAGAACCATATTAATATTTATTATATCATACAAGATTCATTTATGACTTTATACTACCCATTTAGTAATGTTTTTTATGTTAAATTAACATTTTAGGTAATAATCACTTTCGTTATCGTACATATTTTAAGTTTTATTCTTGATCATTTATTTTAGGTCATGATTTAAATACTTCTAGAATATAAAACTTGATTTATATATCTCATATATTTAGAATATAAATATTTATAATAGATATATATATGAAATGGAAAACACAGTTTATGGAGATGGTAGGCCGTACGTATGCATAAACGTGGTTTCTCTTTTAATATCGTATTGAACGGAAGTAAGTGAATAAGATATATTTAAGTACAAAAATACATACATATATAAATACATACATACATACATATATATAGATATAGTAGTATTATTATGTCATATATTAGAAACTTATTAGTAATATATATTTTTATAACCTTCGATGAATGGTGAACGTGGAAATGAATCTCATCGCGTCGTGGAGACGGTAATTCGTACGTACGCACGAGCGAAAATATCATTTCCTTAACGGTATGGAATTGGATGGTATATTTATTTTAAATAGACGTTTTCATGTTATTTTCATTATATATATATATATATTACTCATCACTATATCCATCCAAATAACATAGTGTTTAATAACAAATTACACCACGACGTGGAGACGGTAAGCCGTACGTACGCACGCATGGTGACATTACCATTCATAGGATGGATAGAATAATGAATATGGTTCGGCCATATTTATAATAAGATGAAATATTATAGAATATACTGGATTTATTATTTTAGAATGTAAACAACAAAGAAAGAGGATGTGGAAAGAGAATGGAACTTGAAAGAGGTGATGAAATATTTACCTCTTCTTCGGGTTCTTCCTTTTGATTTGAAAAAAGGGTTCTTTAGGTTGGATTTATAACTAAATTAAGGCCTATAGGATGAATATAGGATATTTGGGAGAATATTTGGGTAGGGGTTGGCTGAGCCTAATGGCTTTGGAGGTGCGAATTAGACAAAAGGGGGAGTTCCCTTTTATAAGAGGGGTGAGGGGAACCTAAGAAAAAGCATGAAATATAATTTTATAATAAAAATATTTTTCGTTTTATAATGGATCAAAAAGGATTATTTAAAGTTTATGGTGGGGAGGGGTCGAAAACCACCAAACCTATATATTTTAGACAGGTTTGGGTCACTATATTAACCTTCTCTTTTTGATTTAACTCTTAGTTAAATAGTTTGACATTTACCATGTCTCTTTGTATTTTTATATTATATGGTTAATAAACGTACTATATACATCAAACAAACCCCATGTGTCTTTTCTCTAAACCTTAGATTTTTAGGATTATTATATCAACCAATAATATTGTATTTGTTTTAAAAACTCATTTATATCAATTTTGAGGTTATTTAATAATTGATTTTTGTTAAATTTATAACAACATCATTACTTACAAATAAATAAATTTAATCAAACCTAACATGTCATATTCACCTATAAAATTTGTTGATGGAATCAAAATTTTGAAATTATATTTATTTTAGTATTTATAATATCATTTATTTGATTGTTTCATTAACAAGGAAAAATACTACATCATTATTGTGTCATATATAAATATATTTATTTTATGTCTAAAAATTATAAATAAAATATTATGAGGTAGGAAATCTTTTTATAATTATAATGACTATTTATAGTTGAATAGATAAATTATATAACCTCATATAAATTTTTTTTATTAAAAGTTATTTTCATTTGTTATTTTTGTCTTTACTTTAGATTATTTAATATAAAATGTCATTATCATCCATAAGTGGCTCCATGGGGTCCCAAAATCGACCCAAGGATGACCATGGTCATAACTGACTCATCCAATAAGGCTAGGAAAAGTTTTAAGGTAATTTTGTTTTATTATAATATTCTTTTCACCTTGAATTACCCTATTTACCTTTTACCGTGGTAAATAAAAGTCAAAAGTTACTATTTACAAAAATTTATTTTCATGTTATTGAACTCCATTTTACTTACAGAGGTTAAACATGTCTCTTGGATTTGTAAAATTCAACTCACATAAATGGTAAAATTATGTTTTATGCAAATTTGAAAATTCTCATAGGAGGTGGGTAAAAGACAGTAAAAAGTTCAATAAAATTTTTATATATCTAAACTTATTATAAAATGACTCCAATGAATTATGTTGAAATTATATAGTTATTATGTATCTATTTTTACCTAAAATAAATTTAAATAAAATAAATAATTATTTAATTAAAAAGTCGGTTTTAACCAATAACTCAGTGTTTTTTACTATTCATCAAAAATCGAAAGTTTTCAGAAAAATACCAAAATTTGAGCCTAAGATATATTTGATATTCTGAATTCAGAAATGATGTCTATTTTACCAAATTAAAAACTTATAAGTTTCATTAATTAATATAAAATTAATTCCAGTTGTCAAAACAAATAGCGTGTTTTTAAAAAACAATATCTATCGAAATATTGACACTTGTTTATGTCCAATTTCAAAGTAAAATTAATTATAATGACCTAAAATATATTAAATGACCAAAATATAATCTAATTATACTTTAAGAACATTCAAATACATAATTTAACCGTAAAAATTATTTCAATTAAAAAAATAGTTTTTAATTAAAATTTAGTATTTTTCACTATTCACCAAAATATGATAGTTGTTATAAAAATACCAAAATTTTATCAAAATTAAATTTTTTGTCTCGATTCTAAATAGGAATTTTATTTTTCCAAATTTAATATATAAAAGTGTCAAATATTGTATTTAAAAAGGTTTATCTATTAAAAGGCGGTAAAATTGCATTTTCTGAAAAATAATTCCTTTATCTGAAAAATTGAATTTTTTCTTATATTATGTCTAAGAAACACATAATATGGATGTTCAAATTATATAGATTATATAAAATTCAAAATACATTTAATACTATCCATAACCGTTGTTTGAACAGCTAGTTTGGTCAGTCATGGTGCACTTGAAGTCGGTGTTGCGTGTAGTGCAAGTTATTGAATTACTTTAAAGAAATAACATATTATGAAATCTTGAGGTGTTACGTTATTACCTCCTTCAATAAATTGTGTCCTCACAATTTGAAATTGTTCTTTGAAAATAAAATTTTGAAAATAGAAAATACCTTTGTGGGAAAACCCATATTGGAAATTGGGTTAATAAAATTTAGTCTTAATAAGAGGAAAAGGAAAATGAAGGGGTCACCACAAAATTATGATATCAATTAGGATAACATTGGTGGAAATTAAAGACACATAATTGGTAAAAAAATGTAAATATTTATAGGGAGTTATTGAGGTCATCAATCACAAACAAGTGTAATGTTGAGGGCCTAAAATCCATCAATCTATGATGATTTAAAATACCATCGGTTCAACAAAACATAAGGTTGTAGGATAACACATTTTTGGTTTTAATATCCCTTACCTAATGTTTAAAAATTAATTTACCCACATAATAAGAGGGGAAAAAATTTATATATATATATATATATATATATATACTTGACAAGTAGAGTTTCATCCTTCAACTAATTCCTACCACAAAATCATCTTTCACTCCAAGAGATTTCGAAAAAATATTCTATTTATCTCAATCATATAGGGTTATAAAAAAATTAATTTATAATTCATCTACGTGACCTTTAAAAAAACCACATTATTCAATCCATGACATCACATGGGCCAGTGGTAGGAGATACACCCTTCTCGCCCTTCGGTTGCAGGTTCAAGTCCCGCGACCTTTCTGGATGCGATGAGTTGTCGCCCGACCTCTGGGTTGTACTTTTTATGGAAATCAAAAAATAATCTCAAACTAGAATTATCTAAAATACTTCTATCCAAACTCACAGTCCAAAATTTATAAGGATGGTAAACACAATGAAGATCCTTTTTTCCACGTAATAACATGTGAACTCCATCATGTATTCTATTAAAACACTATAACATCCTGAATTACCATAAAATCTTATTGATTACATTCATGCTCCCTTATTTCTTTTAGAATACTGGATATACTCCTTCTATCCAAAAATGATGTAAACTCCAACAATAATGGAATATAAAAATCAATAATCAGTTTCAAGGTAGTCAAGAATATCCAATATAATTTATCTAAATTAATAATGTATTATTCCAAAAATCACTGCCTCGGTATAAGAACCATATTATGGTTTATCTTTCTCTCAACCATATATTTTCCAAAAATTTAACCTACTATTGAGTCACATTTATTGGTTCCACAAAATCTCATGTCCTTAATGAAATAGTACTGCAGTACAATCCTTATATACTCTATAATTCTTATAACATGTAAATCATTAATACAATTCTCAAATGACACAATACTTTAATAACAACATAATATATCTAATCATTCCTCTTCATATTCGGTAGCATCATAAATTTATTATTATCCAATAGCAGCATTTGGGGTATACTCTGATGATTTGGATATTGATTCATGTAGTTTCTCAACTCCTTACAGATGAAGCATTGTACATTTGAAATTTTTTTCTAACCCTTGCAATCACGTATTTTGTGTCCTTTTTCTCTACACATATAACAAAATCCTTTTTCCTTCAAGAATATACCAAGGTGATTCATTCCATAGTTATCACATGTGGGAAAATACTTCTTTTCCATCTTCTATTTATCCAACTTTCTTTCTTCCATCCTTTTCTTCTCTTGCTTACCTTCAAAGCCATAGGACTCAGAGAATACTTTACATATCTTATGAACACATGATACTATTTTTTCAAATGTTGAGAATACATGGGATACTATTTCCATTCTAAATATTGGATTAATACTGTGAAAGAAATAATCTTTCTTACTCTTTGACACATATATATTGTTGGAGTTTACATTCCTTCTATTGGGCGCCATTTCTATACAATGGATACACTAGGTCAGTTTATGAATTGCAATGAATAATTCCAAACCTGTAAAATACCTAATGTAAATTGAATAGTTTATGGATATAATCTATAATAATAAATATATTTTCTTTGAGGAGGTATATACTCGCAAATCCTTAATAATGATTTGTAAAGAAAATGAGAATTGTCCCAAGCATACCCCCCGGGAGTGTCATAACCAAGAGTGCAACAAGGCCCATTGTCGTGAACCAGTTCCCGTTCGAGTCTAGCTCAAAGCGGTGTTTTCAGGTTTTACGCCTAGGTACATCTGTGCCAGATCCTCCTCTACCTGATCGTATCCATACATGGATATATTTCTTGTAAAACTCACAAAATCTCTACAATACCAAAATTCTAAGAAGTTCTTCTATAATAATCCTCAAAGTCTATCTTAGGGATATGTGATCTAATCAAAGTTTATCTAAATCTAGTTTCCAAGGTTTGTACTAAACTTCCTATGATACCAAATGTAATTCCCTGACCCTAGTTATATAGAGTCGGTGCATTATTACATGACATTGTCATGATCAAAAAAGATCAAGTCTCGAAAAACCGATTAGTTTAGTAGACTTGGTAGTACTAGATACATTCATAAGGATTACATTACATCATAAAATGAAAAACTACAACAATAATTTTTGATATACCACACTCATATCTGCTCAGATTATCCCTGCAGGTCATTCATAAAATACTTCTTCGCATCCTGGGAAAAATAAAACATAGAAACGAGTGAGCTCAGATGATCAGTAAGGATAACAATATAGCAGAAACTTTCATAAATAAGCATAAACATTTAAGACAATGTTTAAGACTAAAAAAATCCTTTTAAACTTGATCTTCATCATAATATGTAAAATCAAAAATCAAATAATTCTATTTAATTACTCACATGGATATTCTACTAGTCAAATAATCACATCAAATATCAATAGCCACTTTCATAATGATGGAATGCATAATGCCACACTTTTATAACCACATATTCAAGGCCTTGTGCCAAGATTACAAATAAGATTTTGTCAAGGCCTTATTACAAGACACTATTTTGTCTCATGAGACATACCGATGCATCGAGGATCTATATCGAGCTCCACCCATCACTTACAAAGTCAAATGCATTCCTCGTATGGAAATGTTTAAACATAACATAAACATTCGTATTAAAACTAGAATAAGAAATGTTAATACTTTATCCATAAACCATGAATGGTGTAAAAATAACACATCCAAAGTAAAACATATCACAAAAAATTCAATACAATATGGAAGATTTTTATAAAAATAAATCAACTTCAAACAAGTTTAAAATCCATCAAAGGATGTTGACATAGATGAAAATGATTTGTAAAACTCTTTGAGAGAAATATCTCTATTTCAGGAAAACATTTACAAGTCACAGAATTTAAGATGGAATAAATTTAATGAATTTTTTGAATCAAACTGTTCCATACCACTTCGAAACTTTTCAAAGGAATTAAAATTTTAAAAACATTCGTGTCCATATAAATAAATCCTTAAAAACCATTTTGAAAACATGGACAGTAATGAGAATGATTTAGAAGAATAAATATTGAAAACATTAAAAATTTATGTTTTAGTAAAAAGTACCTTAACAATAATTCATTTGAAAACTATTTTATGAAATATAGACATGGATAATATATATGTCCCAGTATATAATTATGTAAAAACAAGTTCGTATAATAAAGAGATTGTGAAAATAACCCTTACCTTGAACTTTCTTTTGGTCGAGAGTACGTTTAACTTCCTGTATATTGACCATTGTATGTTATTAGATTATAGAAGAACCATATTAATATTTATTATATCATAAACTATTAATTTATTACTTTATACTACCCATTTAATAATGATTTTCATGTTAAATTAACATTTTAGGTAATAATCGCTTTCTTTATCGTACGTATTTTAACTTGTTATTCTTGTTCGTATCATTTAGATAATGATTTAAATACTTCCATAATATAAAAATTGATTTATATATCATATATATTTAGAATATAAATATTTATAATATATAGATATACTAAATGGAAAAAACCATTTATGGAGACGGTAGGCCATACGTACACATAAACACTATTTCTCTTTTCATATCGTATTGAATAGAAGTAAGTGAATAAGATACATGTAAGTACATAAATACATACCTACATACATAGATATATATATATATACATGTCCATTAGTATTATTATGTCATATATTACATACTTATCAGTAATACATATTTTTATAATTGTCGATTAATGGTGAACGTCGAAATGAATCTCATTGCATCGTGGAGACGGTAATCCATATTTCCCTACGAGCGAAAATATCATTTCCTTAAAGGTATAGAATTGGATGGTATATTTATTTTAAATAGAAATTTTCATGTTATTTTAATTATTTATATATATATATATATTAGTCATCATTATATCCTTCCAAATAACATAGTGTTGAATAACAAATTACACCACGACGTGGAGACGGTAAGCCGTACGCACGCACGCATGGTGGCATTATCATTCATAGGATGGATAGAATAATGAATATGGTTGTGCCATATTTATAATAATATGATAGTATATAGAAGATACAAAATTTATTATTTTAGAATGGAAACAAAAAAGAAAGAGGAAGCGGAAGAAGAAAGGAACTTGAAAGAGGTGATGAAATATTTACCTATTCTACGGGTTCTTCCTTTTGATTTGATCAAAAAAGATTTATAAATTGAATTTATGACTAAATTAAGGCCTCTAAGATGAATATATGAGATTTGGGATAATATTTGGGTTTGTTTTGGCAATGACTAATGGTTTTGGAGGTGTGAATTAGAGAGAAGGGGGAGTTCCCTTTTATAAGAGGGGTGAGGGACACCTAAGGAAAATTTTGAAATATTATTTTATAATACAATAATTTTCGGTTTATAATGGCTCCAAAAGAGATTTTTCAAGGATAATGTGGGTATGGGTCTAAAACCACTCAACCAATATGTTTTATATAGGTTTGGGACACTATATTAACCTTATCTTTTAGATTTAACTCTTATTTAAATAGTTTGACATTTACTATATCTCTTTGTATTTTTATATTATATGGTTAATAAACTTAATATAAACTTCCAAAAGAACCCCAAGTGGTTCATTAATGATAAAAATATCATTATATAAGTCTTTTGGACGAATCTTATATTTTTAGGATTATTATATCAACCAATAATATTGTATTTGTTTTTAAAAACTCATTTATGTAAATTGTGAGATTATTTAATAATTTAATTTTTTTAAATTCCTAACAAAATTATTACTTCAAAATTATTACATTTAATAAACCCAAACATGTCATAGTCACATATAAATTCTTTTATGGCATTAAAATATTCAAATTATATTTAATTTAGTATTTATAATATCATTTATTTGATTGTTTCATTTATAAGGAAAAATACTACATCATTATTGTGTCATATATAAATATATTTATTTTATGTCTAAAAATTATAAATAATATATCCTGATGTAGGAAATATTATTATATTTCAAATGACTATTTATAGTCGAATAGATCAATTATATAACAACATATAAAAATTGTTTTATTAAAAGATATTTGCTTTTGTTATTTTTGTCTTTACTTTAGATTATTTGATATAAAATGTCATTATCATTCATAAGTGGCTACATGGGGTCCCAAAATCGACCCAAATATTCCCATGGTCGGCCATGACTCATCCAATAAGGTTAGGACAAGTGTTAAGGTAATTTTGTTTTATTATAATATTCTTTTTACCTTGAATTACCATATTTACCTTTAACCGCGATAAAGAAAAGTCAAAAGTAACTATTAACCAAAAATTATTTTCATCTTATTGAACCAAATTTTACTTACTAAATTTAACCTTGTCTCTTATATTTTTAAAATTCAACTCACAGAAACGGTAAAATTATGTTTTATGCAAACTTTCAAATTCTCATAGGAGGTGGGTTAAAGACGGTAAAAAGTTTAATAAAATTTTTATATGTCTAAACTTATTATAAAATGACTCCAAATAATTATATTAAAAATATATAGGTATTATGTATCTATTTTGACCTAAAATAAATTTAAATAAAATAAATAATTATTTAAATAAAAATTTGGTTTTAACCAATAACTAAGTGTTTTTCACTATTCATAAAAAATTTAATGTTTTCAAAAAAATACCAAAATTTCAGCCTAAGATATATTTGATATTACAAATTAAATAATGATGTATATTTTACCAAATTAAAAATATATAAGTTTAATTAATTAATTTAAAATTAATTCCCATTGTCAAAACAAATAGCATGTTTTTAAGAAACAATATCTATCGAAAGATTGACACTTGTTTATGTCCAATTTCATTGTGAAATTAATTATAATGACCTAAATTTTATTAAATTATAAAAATATAATCTAATTATACTTTAAAACCATTTAAATGCATAATTTAACACTATAAATTATTTCTATTAAAAAAGCTGTTTTTAATTAAAATTAAGTATTTTCACTATTCACCAAAATATGAAAGTTGTCCGAAAAATTCCAAAATTTTATAAAAACTAAATTTTTTATATCTCAATTATAAATAAGAAGATTATTTTTTCAAATTCAATATATAAAAGTGTCAAATATTGAATTCTAAAAGGGTTCGCCATTAAAAGGTGGTAAAATTTCATTTTTTGAAAAATTCTTCCTTTATCTGAAAAATTGAATTTGTTCTTATATTATGTCTAATAAACACATAGTATGGATGTTAAAATTATATAGAGTATATAAAGTTCAAAATATATTTAATACTATCCATAACCATTTTTTAAGCTACTAGTTTGGTAAGTCGCAGTGCGCTTGAACTCAGTGTTGCGTGTAATGCAAGTTATTGAATTACTTTGAAGAAATAACGTATTATGAAATATCTGGGTGTTACACAAATACCAGATGTATTGTATTCTTTAGTAGGGAAATATATAAATTTTCTACAAGTACAGACACCATGCTTCCTTCCAGGAGCCCATTCTAAATAATGGAATGTACTGGATTAGATCATAAAATTATGCAACATAATGTATAATCTGAAAACTAGTAAAACACAAATCCTAAATTGAAATTTTTTTATATAACTAATCTTATAATAATAATACTTTTTTATTTGGGGATATAATTACTTTTATATCCTTTATAATGGGTTGTAAATAAAATGTTAATTATACTAAGAGTTTCCCTTGTGAGTGTCAATATAGGTGTGGAGTAAGGCCATTTTTCATGTCGAAGGTTACACCGAGTTAGGCCCAACATAGCCTGTTAGAGTTGTTACCCCTAAGTAAATTTTATCCACAATCATGCCCACTTGTAATATACAGACATGGATGTATTTCTAGGAAGACCCACATAATCTATACCTTTCTCAAATTTTGGGATGTTCTTCTATACTTATCCTCAAAGTATATCATATGGTTATGTTACTTAATCTAAGATTTATAAAACTAGTTTCCAAGGTTGCTGCTAAACTTCCATTGATACCAACTGTAATACCTCGACCTCAGAATCCTTGATCCAATGCATTACATTATTATATTATCATAGATACAAGCTTTAAATATTAAGGTAACAAAAATTTTAGCATTTTTGAAAACCATGTTATATACATGATACCCATATTTCATTGGAAAATAGAAAATAAAATTTGATACATAATAAAATGAAAATAAAATCAGCCGTGAAATCTTATTCAAATATTTCTTCTTCATAATATGGGAAAAGAATCGTTATAAGGGTGAGGCTAAATGCTTAACTATGACTTGTAATGAAAACATAATAATGAATTAATGAGATTAAATCAACATGGAGAATTAAATAGGTGATAACAAATGCCGTTAAAATAACTAGATAAAGAATAATAAATATGGAAAGGTTAGAAACTGAAAACATAAGTCATTTAATCAATAAAATGAGAATGAAATGCATCCATAGATTTTATCATATAAAAACCTCACAGATAACCAAAATGATAACAGAAATATCTACTACGTAAATGGTTAATTATTGTATGTTAGGTAAAAATAAGTTTAAATACTATTATTTCAAGACCTTTCACAAGATGGTTTAAAATAATGGGTAGACACCTAGTTAATTTGGACGGGTTATTTGTCTCATGAGAACCTGTCGATACATCAAGGGGATATATAAAGTCTTGTAAACACTTGTCCTTTCCTATTAAAATATTTGGTCATATCAAATAATCGATTTAATTAATAAAAAATATGAATTATCAAATATCTATATTGAATAAAGAATATTGTTTAACAATATTTCCCCAGATAGTCAAATAACTGTCAAATTAAACACCATATGTAAAATGATATATGGTTTTTTCAATAATAATATCCACCATATGATAATATGGATATTAAATAAAATTAAAAAAAATTATTACAATAAATTGAATATTTAAAGAGAAATCTAACAATAAAAAAATTAAGTGATATTGAAAATATAATCATTAAGAACATTATTAAGGAAAATAATATTAAAACATTCCAAAGTGTCCCATATGACTTAAAAAAATTTGAATCATAATCATTATGAAGGAATAACATTTAAATTAAACTTAGAATATCTTAAGAAAAATTATATTCATGATATAACATGTCAAATGGTAGTATATATCCCATATAAAAGTGAATTAGTGCATAACGACAAATATGTATCAACATAATGTAAATTAAGAAAAAATCCCCTACCTTGAGTCCTACTTGTCATGTATGTATTTATATTACTAAATAATAAAATTATGTTAATTATTTATGTTCTTATATATATTTTTAATTTTTATCATTACTATTATTTCACTTATTACAATGTTTTAGAAAACTACATGAATAAGTATGTCTACGTCAGGTGTTTTAACCAAATTTAGTTCATTTGTTAAAATGAGTTTGGTTGGTCAACTATGGTTAAATGGGTGATTATATAAACATAAAAAATAATTATCATGAAATAATTATCTTTTTTTTACATCAATTATACTTTTTAAATCAATCATGAAGGATGATTGGGAAAAATGAACCAAGGTTCTAATCATAGAGATTATATGTCGTATATACGAATGAGTAACGTTCCCATTTTTCAATGATCATTATGGAAATATGGTAATTGACACTATATCATTCCATAATGATAATTATATCATAAGTAATAGTTTATTTATTCATATATACTTATATATATTATTTTTATGATATAAAAGGAATCATATTATCTTGAGGATGCGAAAGTACACATCCACGATCGACATTATCACTTATTAGTGTGTGAAAAGGGAAATAAAGAAAATGATATATTATATTTATAGAAAGAAAATTAAACAATGAATATAATATATATGTAATTTATTTCACATGTTTTTAATTAAATACATCCTTTTTACATTATATGTATCCTGTGAATGAATCACATCGCTTTGGGGAGGCGATAATCCACAGTCCCATAAAAGATGTTATCATATTCTAACAAAATGGAATGAATAAAGGTATATTATATATAAAAATTAAATAAGAATAAATAAATTATATATATAATATTTATCATATATAAGTATATAAATATATTTCTATTATAATTCCCACCTTGATAGGAAGTAAAGGAAAAAATAATAACCATCGTTTTGTGAGGCGAATGTTTTCCATACATATAAACGGTAGGTTTATTACCTATTAAATGAATGTGTGTGTAAGTACACACCAAAAAACTCATATAAAAATATACTCGTATATTTAAGATACCGATGTTATAATATAATCTTGTGATAAAAATATTTTATGAGGTGGAGAATGAAGATAAAACTAATGATCTTGAGGAAGGATGTTACGTCTTCTTTGGGTAACTCCTTTTGGTTTCGACCAAAGAGATTCATTTGGTAGATTAATTAAAAAGGTGAGGCTTCTATGTTAATGGAATGTATTTTTAGGATATATTAGGGTAGATATTAGTTTATCCAAAGTGGATTGATATGTGTGAGGAAGTGGGAGGTGTGTGTTTCATTTTTATAGTGGAGGAGGAGTCACATTCTTATAGATATTAAAAAAGGAAATTAGACCCACATTTTTACTAAAACAAGTGTCTTCAATAATGTTTATATTTTATAAAATGGAATATATGTTCAAAATATAGCCATAAAATCGATTTTGGAAAAGTTTCTAGGTCATTTTGGATCTTATTTCAATGTTTAGACCCTTGTTAAGATATTTTTTCTCTTAACCGTTGTAATTCATTTCAGTCACATTCCTTAATATTTTTGGTCAAAAACTAAATTTAAGTTTTTATACATTATAAATTATTATGATTATAAGAATTTAATCCATTTTTCCAAATTAAAATAACATAAGTGGAATAAATTAATTTAAAATTAATCTTGTAGACAGGATGACAATGAGGGGTTTTAATATAAAAACATTCAAAAGTCTTCTAAGTTTTTATATAAAATTACAATATGAAATTGGTCCCAATAAACTACATATGATTAATAGATTTATAATTTATATAATTTTTATTCAAAAATAATTTAGTTTTTCTTACCTAATAAATAAATTAGACAAGAAATGAGTTATGAATTAAAATTCAGTATTTTTTTACCATTCAATGAAAATTGAATCTTCACAAAGAAGTACCAAAAATTAATCCTAAACAAATTTGTGTATTCTTATTTCAAAAATTGTTTTTATTTTGATATATAAAATTTATAATAGTTCCAAAAATTTTATTTAAAATAGGATTTCCATTCAAAGGTGGTAAAAGTTCCTTTAGAAAAATGTTCATTTTCCCGGGAAATATTGGTTTTGTTCTTATCTTATGCCTATAAATATATTGTATAAATATGAAAAATATTTTATGGAATATATAGATTACATAAAATCACTATATAATTTTAATTAATTTTATTTATAAGGATAAAATGGTTTTTTGGTCATAAAAATAGTTTTTTTATAAAAACATGTCCATTTTATTAAATCTCTTCTTATATTAATTTAAAATTAATTTTTAAAAATTTAATTAAACCCTATATTTTAATAAATTCTTTATTACTATTAATAAAAATCAATTTAATTTCTAGGTTGTATCTTATTACATTAAATATTAATAATATTTTTTATAATATGTTATTATTCGATAAAACTCAGTCTTGCGTGTTACACAAGCCATTGAGAAAAGTCAGTCTTGTTTGTGAAAAAAGATAAAATCTATGTTTCATGTATAGAAAAGTAATATTTATATAGTGTGTAACATAATATTAAATTGGTGTTTCATATAAAGAAAACATGGAACAAAAATAAAATTTATTTTAAAAGGAAAATATTGTAAAGTCTTGTGGTGTTTCATTATTGAAATCATAAATTTAGACAAGTGATTAATATAAGGTTAGAAAAAATAAAATATGATAAATTTATGGGTTTTTTATTTTATATTAACTATATTATCCCTAAAAAAGTAAAATCCTTGTTGTCATGATAAGTTTTAAAGGGGTTAAATGTGGGTTAAAACCAAAAGATAAGGGTTGAACTGTAATAAATAATTTTTAAATCTTAATTTGATAAGGGTGTTATGATAAATAATCATTTTATCTTAAAAATAAATCAACATTGATCAATTTTTAATTAAAAATTAATTTTATTTAATTTAATATTTTCAGAAATTCCAAGAGTGCCGCTCCCCTCCCTGATAAAAGGGAACCTCATATTCTCGTTCATTCACACATAAAAACCCATTTAGATACTACAATACATGAAAAGATACCTTTATATAGTCTATAATCTCAAACAAGTGGTAATTGTCTATCCATAATACCGGCTTTTTTGGTTTTAAGGTTTTAAGAAAAAGAGGTTTTCCAAATAAGAGGTATAGTTCTAATCTCAATGTTTCAGATTTATTTCTCCTTCTACATATCTTGAACCTTATTAAACTAAATTACAAAGTAAATTAAAGTATATTAATTTATTTAGATGTTATTATATTTTTTTAATGACATATAAATATCACCTCTGCCATTAAATGGTAAATGAATGTATTATTCGTTTGTATGGCGGCCTACAGCCTCACGAACCGATGTAATTAATTTTCAATAACCATTTTTCAAGAATTTTTATGATGATGGAATTATATTTATATATGATATTAATAACATATTTAACATTATTAAAATATAACATATAATTTATTTTCTTATATTTCCATGCAAATAAAAATGATTATGTCCTTCATGCTTATATTTGGACTACCACCCGTATGAAGCGATGTGATTCGTTTCTCATCACCACATCACATGGATGATATATATAATTATATTTACATAAATTATATAATATATATAATATTATGGTCCTACTATAAGCTTAAAATAATATTTACCCTCTTTCCATCATGATCGTTGAAAAATAGAGACGTTACTCATGTGTATGTATGACCTACCGTCTCCATGATTGTGATGTAGATCATTTTTCATAACCATATTTAATGGGTAGATTTAAATGTATAATTAATGTATAAAAATGATAATTATGGAATTATTATTATTCTAAATATGGTGGAATAATTACCTTTATGACTATAGTCAAATTACGAATGTTATTTTGGACTCACGAACCGAATAACATCCAAATATATGAAGTGAACTTAATTAATAATGAAATTTTATACAAAATTTAAAAAAGTGATATAAAAGAATAATTGAATTTAAAAAATGGTCCAAAATAATTATAAATAAACTTAATATTATTATTTAGTAAGATAATGATTGTACGTTCTTAGTCAGACTAAAGGTAAGGAAGATTATTTTATAAATTATTTTTTTAACATTTCCCTTAAAATTTTCTTTTATTCCATATCCACATAAATGTTTTGTAAAAATTATTTAAGGAATATTATTATTATTATTATTATATGATTTTCAAATTCATTTTTACACATTTTTTAATTTTTATAAAATGTTTTCCACAGTGTGTGTGCAATTTTCTTTTTTAAATATGTTATATTCCTCAAGGAATGTTTTTATGATGCATCCATTTATGCTTTATGATTATGTTACGATTCTGGAGCATTGTTTACATTGATGGGTGGTTTTTTATAAACCAAAGTTGGGTGGGTTTGTGATATCCCTCCAATTCGTTGTTTATTTGTATATTATAATATGATCATGATAGTTATTCCAAGTTTAACTGTGATGGTTTCTCCAAGTATAATAGTGGGGGTTATTTCAAGTATAACCGTGAGGGTTATTTCATGTGTGGTTATGGGTGTTAATCCATAAGTAAGTGTGATAAGAAAATTATGCCCCAAGTTACATATATGATTTATTTATTTTTTCAATGTTTTTATAGAAATCCCATGTTTTCACAAGGTATGCTATTGAGAAAATGTTCAATGGAAAGTATTTGTTACTTTTTAAGGGTGAAAAGTATAACTTTGGGAAAAATATTTCATGAGTTTATCATGTTTTAAAATAAAACATTATGGAAATCATTTTACCTTTATGATATCTTATGAAATGTTTTATGCATAAATTTGGGAAGAAAAAGTGATTTCTAGGGTATGAAAATGTTTATTATAAGACCAATGTTTATTTTAAAAAATGAATTTTTTTACAAGTATTCATGGAAAAATGGTTTATTTATTTCATTTTATATCTCTTACTGAGATTTTTATGCTCATTAAAAGTTTTAAAATTATTTTAATATGGATTAAATATGTATTAGGGAAATAAATAATTCAATTTAAAATTTTAGAAGAGTTTTCATAAAAATAAATCATGTTTTACTTTAAGAGTTTTATTTTATGGAAAAATGGATATAGATAAAAAGTGCACACTTTGTAACATATGGTTTTTATATGTTTTATTTATTAATTAATTTTCTAAAAATATAAACCAAAATAATATTTAGGAATAAAATAACGTTAATTCGTATCTAAAGAAACTAGATTATGTGATGTGTAAGGCCGAGTCATTACAGTTCGTATGAGAGAATGGTATAGACACTATTAAAGGCCTAGAAAATGGTAATTTAATACGATTAAAATTATTTAATATATGTTTAAGTTTAAATGATTTAGAATTAAAAAAATACATTGTTTATTCATTTAAACTATGTCAGTTCTGAATGGTTTTTAGTAGAGGAAACAATGAACATGAAGTTGGAAGGAACCAAGAGGATGGTATCCTTACAATTCATCAACATAAAATATGTAAAATTGGACCTGAGAAGTTTGTGGTAGAATTAGCTCAGTTTACACATTCTATAATGATGGTTTTATCCATAAAATATATCATGAAGATATACTATTGAGGAACATGACAATAGTAGAACATTTTATTAGGAAACACCCTCTTTCATTTAGTGGATCTTCTTACCCAGTGGTAGTTGAGGGGTGGATTAAAGCGCTAAAATATATATTAGATGTCATGGGGTGTTCATATAATCAAAATGTTAATATTTATATTTATCATTTTAAAGGTGAATCCAACTAATGGTTTCCAATGATCAAGAATATCATGGAAAGAGAAAAGATTAATGCTTTGGAATTGGATGAATTTAAGAATATTTTCCTCAAGAAATATTTTCATAATGTGGTTCAACTAAAGATAGGAAATAAATTTATAAAATTAGAACAATAGGCAGAAGATTTTGTGGCTTTTTAGGAATAAAACTTCACTCTATTAGAATTGTGTTCTCTAACGATTATCAAGGATCTTGATTGTAAAATAAATAATTTTACTTATGATTGAAACCATGATATCAAATGGAATCAACCTCCTGTGAATTCAAAAGTTATAAAAAACTTATTTGATGTGATAAGAGGGTATAAATTTAGTTTTTCAATAATCATGTATTTCATGATAATAATTACAATAAAAGGAATATATTGAAGGAAATTGGAAAGCGTCAACAAATGAAATATGAATGTGAGAAAATAATGTTTCTAGTTTATAGAAAGTTTGTTAAAAATTACCATCGGGAATTACTTATCATATTTGGGAAGTGATTTTGATGTTCTATGTTTAGAAATATTTCATATGATTGAAATTAAATAAATATTGGTAATTGTAAAGTAAATTTTGATAAGTATAATGTAATTTTTTTAAATGTGATGAGACAAGGCATTATGCACATACGTTCCTCTAGGACCTAAATAATGGTATGTATCCAGAATATAAGTAGAAAAGTTTGGTAAAATCCCTTGAAACTGCTTCAGATGATTTTGGTACATCAAACGGAGTGGTATTAGGTACATTTATTTATCGATTGATATTATGCTAATATCTTGTTTGATTTGGGATCTACACATTCTTTCATTTATGTTTTTATAGTAAATTTGAAATTCAACTTTAATAAATGGAACTAGAACTCATGGTAAAAACATCAGGTGGATTAATTATTGCGAAAAAATAAATTATAAGAACATTCTAATACTTGTATGTGGAAAGAAATTACTTGGAATTTTATTCTTACACTTAGTACATTTTGATGTTATTATGAGTATGGATTTGTTTTCTATTTACAATACTAAGATATATTGTAGAGATAAAGACGTTTTTGAAGAAAGAATTTATGTATTTATACAAGAATGAACCCATAACTTTGATATCATACCAGCAATTCCAAAAACTATTAAAATTTTGAAATTAAAGTTATCTTGCTCATATTTTTGAAAACAAGGGAACAATTTTGAATAATAATGTCCCAGTGGTAATTGAGAACCTAGATGTTTTTCCTATTGATTTTCTCAGTGTTATGCCTAACTAGGATGTTGAATTTTCTATTATATTAGTTCTTGATGCTAAACCAATTTCAAAACCCCTTCTCGAATGGATCATGTATAACATCTAAAACTGAAAAATCAATTACAAGAGTTACTTGATAAGGGTTTCATTCATCATAGAACTTAATCATGGGGTGATCCCATTTTATTTTTTAAAGTGAAATATTTTTCCACGAGTCTTTAAATTGATTATATATCATTGAATAGAATCAATATTAATAATAACTATCTTTTTCCACATATAAATTATTTATTTTGTCAAATCCAATGAGAAAAATATTTTATTAACATTGACTTATGATTCCAGTACCATCAGCTGAAGTTAAAGGAGGATGATATTCCAAAATTAGAATTCCAGACTATATTTTGGCATTATGAGTTTGTAATTATGAATTATGGGTTGAGAAATGACCCTTTTGTATTTATAGATCTTATGAATAATGTATTCCATGATTATTGAGATATTTTTAAGATTATTTTTAATGATATTTTCTTTTATTCAAGAACTTATTAGTATGATGAATAACGTATAAGGATTGTTATTATAACCCTTAAAGAAATGATGTTACAGATAAAATTTTGAAAATGTGGTTTTGGTTACAATAGATTCCTTTACTTGGGAACATTTTAAATAAACACGTCATTACATTTGATCTAACAAAAAAAAGTGGTTGATAAATAGAGAAGACCTAGACATTTTACTATGATTTATGGTTTTCTTGGATTAACATGATATTATTTTTGTCATATATAAAATTTGTCGTAGTTATCTAGACAACTGATTATGTTAAAAAAAGTTTCTAATATTTTATAGAAAAAAATTTCACTAATTGATTGCGTAAATTAAAAAGAATATTGGTTAATGATCCAAATTTTCCCCAAACCTCACAAAATGGGGATTTTTTCAACTATAGTGATGCTTCACTAGAGGGACATGGTTGTGTTATAATGTAGAACGACTAGGTAATTTTTTATTCTTTACGGAAATTGAAACCTCATGAGGTTAATTATTTGGAATTGCAGTCTATGGGTTTTTATTTAAAAACATGTAATAATAGTTTTTATAGATCCAAATGTAATGTATATACTAATCATTAAATTTTAAAGAATATATTTTCTCAAAATGAGATGATCACTGGGTAAAGAAGAAGGATGGAACTGATTAATGACTATGATTTCATGATTAATTACCATCTTGGAAAATCAAATAATGTGTTTGATGATTTGAATCCAAAAAATAATTATACATTAACCATGTTATGATTGTAACATGAAACTTTGATTAGTGATTAGATGAATTTTTTCCTTGATTTTTTGGATTCAGGAAATTAATCTATTTATTTAAGGTGTTAGTGCAATCATCTCTCTCAAAAAAATCAAGCAACATAAACAGGATGATCATAAGTTACATGAAAATTTATAATATAATAATAAATTCATGTTTCCTGAATTTAATGTTGATAAATAATGTGTTTTTAGATTTGTAAAAAGATTATACATGCCTTATAATTCCTAGTTTAAGAGGGAGTTGACTAATGAATCTCATAATTACCCAATTTTCATTCATCTTAACTACACTATGATGTATCGAGATCTTCAAGAGTAATACTGTTAGTATGGAATGGAAATAGATATTGCTAACCTTAACATGAAAATTTCTACACATCAACAGGATAAATCTAAAAAACAATTACTAAAGGGGATGGTTCAGTCTTTTCAAAATCTAGAATGTAAATGGGAAAATATATCCATGGGTTTTGTGGTGGGACTACCGAAAACTTCTTGAGGTAATAATGAAATTTGGGATATTATTAATCAACTGACTAAATATTAACATTTCCTTCACATTTGAGATAATATATCTTCAGATCAATTTTATTTACTATATGTTAAGGATATAGTTATGTTTCATAGAGTTTATCTCTCCATTATATCTGACTGCGATCCTATGTTAACATCTAATTTTTTGAATGTCCTTTAGAAATTTTGGGTAATAAATTAAATTTCCACAAAGGCTTCCAACCTAATTATTATATATAGTCAAAATTAGAAACTAAGACCTTGGAAGATATGAATTGTTATAATTCAATGTATTTTCATTAAATTTAGGATCATTATTTTTCATTAATTGACTTTTCTTATAATAAAAGTACTCATTCTAGTATACAGATGGTAGCTTTGGAGAGATTATATAGAAAGATTTCTCGAAATCTAGAAATTTTTAATGAAGTTGGTGAAATGAAGTTGATGGGTCCATAATTGGTTGAGGTAGTGTATGAGAAGGTGAAAAAGATTTAGAAATATTTGGGTACAAATCAGATAAGGATGAAAAGTTATGTAGATAATAGAAGGAAAGACCATTCATTTGAGGTAGGTGATCATGTTTTTCTTAAAATATATCCATAGAAAAGTTTATGTGTATTTTAGTAAGAATGGAAATTTAATTTAATATTTCATTAGATTATATAGAATCCTGAATAAAGTTAGATCAGTTTTATGTAGAGTGGAATTGCCTCCAAGTTTATCCAAAGTACATAATTTATTTCATGTTTTGATTTTAAAATTTTTTGTTGGATTCATCTCATGGTTTTAACCAAGATGTAGATTAGTTGGAAGATAATCTTTATCCCAAGGAAATTAGTATTCATATTTTGAACTATAAACATAAAGTATTACATAACAATGCAATTTAGCAGGTTAATATATTTTTAGAGAAACTATATTATTGATGAAGAAACTTAAGAATATGAAAATGCTATGATGGAACGGAACCCCCACTTGGTTAATAAGTGAATAAAATTATAAGGATGAAATATAAAAAATATTGGATGAACATAACAAAAAAAATTATAGAATAGATTTATTTCATATTTATTTGTATTATTTAATTAAATACTTATATTCATTATAAATATATTTATTAATTCTTAAAATCAAATGGGAAATAGTTTTATAAAAGTCATTTTTATAAGGTTATTTTAAAAGAATAATTTTAAAATTATAGAATTTTAATTTTAGAAAATAAATTTTATTTTTTAATTCAAAAATTTAAAAAAATATTTGAATTAATTTTTTAAAATTTTCTGAAAATATATATATTTCAACGAATATTGAAGAATAATTATTTTTATTAAAAATAATATTTTCTTATAGCGTATTTACATGGCCCATTTAGATTATTGATTAGTTGAAAAATTTTAATTAGTCATTTTTTGTTTACAGTAATCTTATTATTTTTTTTAAAATTAATTTAATAATTTAATTTAGTATGAAAAAATAATATATTTAAAGAGGGAATTTTTCTGAAATACCATTTTTCATCGCATATTTCCATTTTATTTTTAAATTAATGTATAAAACTTTGTTGTTTTGAATCTTGAAAAATGGATTAAATATTTATAATCAATGGGTCCAAATGTATTAAAATGCTCCCTTTTATTTTTGATCAATATGGATAGTAAACATAATAATTTTTTACCACGGTAAATGCTAAATTCGGTAATTAAAGGATAGAAATAAAATTATAAGGACTATAAAATTACCTTAAAACATGATTAAAATTCATTGGATGATTATATTTCACCCATAATCATAAAAACTTAGAATATATGATCATTTTATGCCACTTCAATGATATTATAACTTTTATAATATTTTATTTAAATAAAGTCAAACACATATCCCTCTTATTCATAATAATAGAAATATTTTTATCATGGGGTTATATAGAGAATATTATAATATATAAATATATTTTATAAATATAAAGTATTTATATTCATCGTGATAATTAATTTTTTAATTTTTAGTTAATAAATAATTACCTTAAATGATTACAGAATGCTAATGTTGTAATTATCCAATTAATGAAAAAATGAAATAAATCATTTTAAATATACTGAAATAAATTTCATTTAAGGTAAATAACGTGATAAATGAATTTTATAGAATACCATGACATATTATGGATATAGTAAAATATTATTTTCTAATTTATGATCTTTTATTGATATTATTAAATTCAAAATAATGAATTGTTCTTAAAATTGACATTATAGATATTTTATAGTAAATAAAATTTTATTAAATGATATAAATTTACAAAAAATTTAAATTTCTGAAAAGTGATCAAGATAAAATTTATAATATAAAACAAGGTCCATTTATGGGTATTTTTAGTTTTATAGTCACTATATTTACCATCAAAGAATAAAATCCATGTTGTCACGGTAAGAGTCAAAGGAGATAAAACCAAAATACAAGGGTAAAAATATAGTAAAAAATTATATAATTTTTTATTTTATGAGATAATTTATACCTATAATCATACTATCTTCTATTTAAATCAGTTTTAAGCCATTTGGAATTGAAAATTAATTTATATTTATTTAATATTATGAGAAATTCTAAGGGTGCCCCTCCCCTCTCTTATAAAACAACACCTCTTATTACCATTACATCACACTTAAAAATAAATTTGGTTCCTTAAATCCCTATACAAATACCAAAACATAATAAATCCTATCATTATATTGGTCTTGGTTTAGGAAAAATACCAATAGTATAGGTCCTAAGGTGCTAAGAAATGGAGGTTTTTGAATGAGGTGGTATAATTTTTATCTACCTATTTTAATTTTATATTTTCCTACACATCACCAAAACATTATTCAACTATGAAAACATAATAAATATAATATATTACACAAAATTATATATTATTATGTTATTTTCATGATCCAAATCCATCTCATGTTCGAGGAAATGAGGGAAGAATTCATCATTCATGTAACAACCCATGTATTTATAGAATAATAATTTTTCATTTCTATTAATATTTATGAATAAAATATTATTTTTATAATAAAGGGGATGATATTTTCTAATAGAATAATCAACATTCAAGAATAGGTTTCTTTGAAATCTTACGTTGCACACAACTTTGATTTATATCGAAAAATAATATAATAATATTATTATTTTAAATGGTAGTTAACGCCTAGCCATTGTTTTAGTTGGAATGAATAGAACAAACCATATTATGATTAAACATATTTGCTAAATGGTTTTACTTTTATCCATCAAAATTTAGTGGCTTAAAATGAGAATGAATCTAATTTTAAGCATAGATACTCTAATGTTTTTAAAAGGTAGTTTTACTGCCTTTTGATGGAGAACCCTTTTTCATCTTGTTTTTTTTACATTTATATGTTATATTGGACAAAATATAATTTTATTTAGACTTGGGACATCAAAATTTACATTGGGTAAATTTTTGGTTTTTTATGATAAAGCTCAATTTTAATGATTATTGAAAAATACTGCATTATAAATCAAAAATATATTTTCATCTAATTTATTTATAAAGTTAGATTATCCTTTTAATTGGATTTAAAGTTTAATTGGATTATATTTTTTTTCCATATAATCTAATATTGGACATTGGAATTAATTTCACCTTTAAATTAGACATAAACACATGTCAAAATTTTGGTAGTTTTTACTTCTTAAAAACAATTTTTTTGGTTTTGACAACGAGAATTAATTTTAAATTAAATTATCCAACTTATGTGTTTTGAATTTTTAAAAATGGAATCCATATTTGGAATCATGATGTTCAAATTGTGTAAATAGGTTCCTTTTACTTTTAGATATTATTAATAGTAACTTCAATAAAAATTTTATTTACCATGGTTAAATGATTAATCTGGTAAATATGGGTAAGAAATAATATTATAATATTATTAAATTACCCTAACACATGTACTAACCCAATTGGATGATATATTTCCTCCCATGGTCATTCTTAGGTCGATTTCAAGACCCCATAGAGCCACTTGTGTGTGGAAATGACATTTAATTACATTTAATTTAAAGTTAAGGAAAATATAACCTAAATATGTATCTTTTAATAAAACCTTTTTTATATGGGGTTATATAAGTTATAGTTTTAAATATAAATATTTATTATAATGATAAAAAGATTTCCTAGATCATGGTATTTTATTTAAAAATTTTATACATTAAATAAATAAATTTATTTATGTCAAAATGGCGATGTAGTGATTACCTTCTTAATGAATGATTTAAAGAAATGAGATTATAAATATTAAAATAAATTTATTTTAAAACTTTTTATGCCCTCCACGAATTTATGGATGATTATGACTTTCTATATTTAAATTAATGAAGTTTTTTTTCGAAAGAATCATGTTGTTCTAGATTTTTAAAAAGTCATGATATGAATAGTATTGAATATTGGAAAAAACGAGTTTTTAAAATAAATAAGATTTTATTAAATAATATAATAGTTCTAAAAATATAAGATTCAGCCAAATGACTTAAATAATGTTTAAAATTACATTAATGAACCACTTGTTGTTCTGTTGACATTTTATGGTAACTATATTAACCGTATAGTATGAATAAACAAGAAGTCATAGTAAAAGTTAAATTAGTTAACTAAGGGTTAAAGCTAAATGATAAGGTTAAATTTTAAACCAAAACTTGTCTAAAAATTATTGGTTGAAAGGATTTCGAACAATCCTCAACCTAGCATCAAATTAAATAATTTTTGTACCTTTTAAAAATCTAAATTCATTTCATAATAAAATAATCTTTCAAGACTTTTCATAAAGTGTCCCTCCCCCATCTTATAGAAGGGCATCACCTCTAACCCTTATTAACTTGTCTTGTGACAATCAGGCCTCAGTGATAGCATAGACACCCCGCCTTTAACATTTCTGTACGGTATTGGCCTGTCTGGCACCACCAGTTCCCCATAGACACGTGGTCCTTACTCTGAGGTCCACCGACGTGCCCGCACAGGTCATATGACTAATGATGACAGTCCCTACATGACAACACATGTCCTTTCCAGTGTGCTTTGTCCTCACTCACACGCACCCTGGAAAACATCCCAGAAGGTCACCCATCTTGATCACTACTCTAGGCCAAGAATTCTTAACTGTGGAGTTCTAATCAAATTAAATGAGTTTTGGATCTTTTGAAAATTTAAATTCATTTTATAATAAAATAATATTTCAAGACGTTCCTAAAGTGCCCAACCTCCCTCTTATAAAAGATCATCATCTCTAACCCATATTCACACGTCTTGTGACAACCGGGCCCCGATGACAACACAAACACCCCGCCTTTAACATTGTCGTCGATTCCTGGCTCGCCAGGTACCACAAATTGGCCCGTAGACATGTGGTCCCCACCCTAAGGTCCACCCACGTGCCTGGATGGGTCATATGACTAATGATGATAGTCCCCACAGGCCAACAAATGACTTTTCCAGTGGGCTTTGTCCTCACTCACACACCCAGGGAAACTTCCCATAAGGTCACCCATCCTGATCACTATCCAGGCCAAGCATGCTTAACTGTGGAGGTCTAATCAGATAGGCTCTCTAAAATAAAGGTGTTACATGTTGACATGAGTCATATTATTTAGTCATTTGACCCTTTATCTTTTGGGGGTGTTACAATCACCCCCACATTTAGAGTAAAATGTCCTCATTGTGGGACCTACATCTCAACCCATGTAGTGAATCACACTTAAGGATGGGTACCTACTCTAATACCAAATGTGATAACCAGGCCTCAATGACAGCACATACACCTCTGACACGTGGTCCCCACCCTGAGGTCCACCCACGTGCCTACACGGGTCATCTGACTAATGATGACAGTCCCCACAGGCCAACATATGTTATTTCTAGTGTCCTTTGTCCTCACTCACACACACCCAGGGAAACATCCTAGAAGTTCACCCATCCTGATCACTACTTCAGGACAAGAATGCTTAACTGTGGAGCTTTAATAAAATTAAATGAGTTTTGGACCTTTTGAAAATTGAAATTCATTTTATAATAAAATAATCTTTCAAGACATTTCTAAAGTGCCACTCCTTCCTATTATAAAAGCTCATCATCTCTAACCCATATTCACATGTCTTGTGACAATAGGGGCCCGGTGACAACACATACACCCCACCTTTAACATTTCCATCGGGTCCTGGCCCTCTGGGTACCACTAGTTGCCCCGTCGACTCATGGTCCCCACCCTGAAGTCTACCCATGTGGTCACATGGGTCATCTGACTAAAGATGACAGTCACCATAGGTCAACAAATGTACTTTCCTGTGTGCTTTGTCCTCACTCACACATACCCTGGGAAACTTCCCATAAGGCCACCATTCCTGATCACTACTCTAGTCCAAACACACTTAACTGTGGAGTTATAATCAGATAGGCGCCCGAAAATAAAGGTGTACCTTATTGACATGAGTCATATTATTTTTTCATTTAACCATTTAGCATTTGGGGGTGTTATAATCACCCCCCTTTAGAGTAAAACATACTCATTCTGGGCCTTACATCTCAACCCTAGAAGTGCATCACACTTAAGGATGGGTACCACTACCAAATGTGATAACCAGGCCCCGGTGACAACACACACACCCCAACTTTAATATGGCTGTCGGGTCTTGGCCCGCCAAGTACCACTAGTTTCCCCGCAGACATGTGGTCCCCACCCTAGGGTCCACCTAGGGTACAATGTCCTCATTGTGGGACCTACATCTCAACCCATGCAGTGCATCACACTTAAGGACGGGTACCCACTCTAATACCAAATTTGATAATCGGGCCTCGATGACAACACATACACCTCTGACACGTCATCCCCACCTTGAGGTCCACCCACGTGCCTGCACGGGTCATCTGACTAATGATGGCAGTCCCCATAGGCCAACATATGTCCTTTCTAGTGTGCTTTGTCCTCACTCACACACACCCTGGGAAACATACCAGAAGTTCACCCATCCTGATCACTACTTTAGGTCAAGAACGCTTAACTATGGAGTTTTAATCAAATTAAATGAGTTTTGGACCTTTTGAATACCAGAATTTATTTTATAATAAAATGATCTTTCAAGACGTTTCTAAAGTGCCCCTCCTCCCTATTATAAAAGGTCATCATCTCTAACCCATATTCACATGTCTTGTGACCACCTGGCCTCGGTGACAACACATACACCCCACCTTTAACATTTCCATCAGGTCTTGGATGGCTAGGTACCACCAGTTGCCCCGTAGACACATGTTCCCCACCCTGAAGTCTACATACGTTCCCTCATGGGTCATCTGACTAATGATGACAGTCCCCACAGGTCAACACATTTCCTTTCCAGTGTGATTTGTCCTCACTCACACATACCCTGGGAAACTTCCCATAAGGTTACTAATCCTGATTACTACTCTAGAATAAGCACACTTAACTGTTGAGTTATAATAAGATAGGATCCTGAAATGAAAGGTATACCTTATTGACATGAGTCATATTATTTATTCATTTAACCCTTTATCATTTGGGGGTGTTACAATCACCCCCCCTTTAGAGTACAACATCCTCATTGTGGGCCCTACTTCTCAACCCAGGTGTACCTTATTGACATGAGTCATATTATTTATTCATTTAACCCTTTATCATTTGGGGTTGTTACAATCACCCCCCCTTTAGAGTACAACATCCTCATTGTGGGCCCTACATCTCAACCCAGGCAGTACATCACACTTAAGGATGGGTACCACTATGAAATGTGATAACCAGGCCCCAGTTATAGCACACAAACCACGCCTTTAATATGGTCGTCAGGTCTTGGCCCGTGATGTACCACCAGTTTCCCCATAGACATGTTGTCCCCACCCTGGGGTCCACCCCCGTGCCCGTACGGGTCATCAGACTAATCATGATAGTCCCCACAGGCCAACACATGTTCTTTCCAGTGTTCTTTTTCTTCACTCACACACACCCTGGGACACTTCCCATAAGGTCACCCATCTTGATCACTACTCCATGACAAGAACACTTAACAGTGTAGTTCTAATCAAGTAGTCTCCCTGAAATGGACGGTGCACCTCGTTGACTTGAGTCATATTATTTAGTCATTTAACCCTTTATCATTTGGGGGTTTCACACCTCTCAAGCCCCTTGGATCATCCAAACTCTTCCCAAATGATCTCCAAACAACTCTATGTTCTTATTATAAGCCAAACATTTGATATTAGACAAATAAAGGAAGCCTTTTAGCTTAAATCAAAAAGAGTTACATGATTTGTGGTAATGTCTTTTCCCAAGATTCTTTCATTTTTTTTCTCCAACCCCCTAAAAAATATTTTTTGTAACACCCCGACCCCAGTTACCCAGGGTCAATGCATTATTACGTAACATTGTCATGATCACAAAATATCATGTCTCAAAAGGCCGACTTGTTTAGTAGCCTTGGAAACACTAGATACATTCATAAATGTTAAATTACATCATAAAATGAAAAACTACAATAACATGGTCTCCATAGACCACACTCATATCGCCTTCAGACTATCCCTACAGGTTATTCATAAAATATTTCTTCACATCCTAGGAAAAATAAAACATAGAAAGGGGTGAGCTCAGATGCTCAGTAAGGATAACAATATAGCAGAAACTTTCAAAAATAAACATAAACATTTAAGGCAGTGTATAACTAAAACAAAAGCCTTTTAAACTTGAACTTCAACATAATATAGAAAAAATAAAATGAAATAATTCCATTTATTTATTCACATGGATATTCTACTAGTCAAATAATCACATGCAATATCAATAATCTCTTTCATAATGATGAAATGCATAATGACAGACTATCATAACCACTTTGTCAAGGCCTTGTGCCAAGACTACAAATAAGATTTTTTCAAGGACTTGGGACAAGACACTAGTTTGTATCATGAGACCTACCGATGCATCGAGGAGATATAGTGGGCTCCATCCATCACTTACTAAGTACAATGCATTCCTTATATGAAAAGGTTTAAACACATCATAAACCATCACACAATTGTATGACATATGACATAAGGAAACATAAAATTTTCACATTTCAATCACAAGATATCAATAAAACACATTGATATAATAAGACCATTTTCAATACCAAAATAAATGAAAAGTAAAACTTGGTATTTATTTTTCATTTAAAAAAAGTTATGGCTTGTAGAGGAATCCAAAACTCAAGTAATGGTCACGCCGGCGGAGAAGTCATTGTCGCCGCATACGTATGACAAAAAAACATTCCTTTTTGTCGTTTAGTAAAACACTTCATATAAAAAAAGATTCCTTTTCAATAAAAGTAAAATTCAAAGGGGTTTATACACTGTAGAAAATAAAGTTGTGTATAAAACAAAATATGCCTCAATGAAAGGAGATTGAGACGAAGTCCCTTACCTTGGGTCCGACTTGACTTGATCATTCATTAACCTATAGAATAACAAACTAGAGTTATTGTATACTTGATTAAGAACATTTTTCAAGTTCATTATTCTTTTTATATCAATTATTACTATGTTATGAACATTATGTAATTATTTATGTTAATAACGGTCTTTTTGTCGATCTTTGGTACTTGAGTCAAAAATAAACTTCTTATAATTACAAGTTGTTCATGTGGTACAAAATCCATTATATACATAATTATATTAATGATTTATATATCATATATATCATACATATCCAGTATATACATTCATTTATAATATTACATAACATTTAGAGGTAAGAAATGAATGCACTGTTCATGGAGATGGTAAGCCGTACGTATGCATGAACACTACTTTAATTTATATTTAATATTTAATGGAATGAAATCATAATTATATAAAGGTATATTATAATTCTAGTATAACATCATATATAATATCATTTACTATATCCTTTATACATCCCACATATGGCATTAACGATTCAAATCACTTTGAGGGGGCGGCAGTCCGCACTTCCTAAAGTGAAATTATCGCGTTTAGCCATAATGGAAATCATAAAGGTATGAAATAAATGAAAAATATAGAAGAATAAGGAAAAAATAAACATAATATATATCATATATAAATATAATGACATCTTAATGGCCACCATGAGAGGTTTTAAAAGAATATTGAAGAATCATCGTTTCGTGAGGCCATAATTCGCCACCCACAAAAACATTATGTTCTTTAACCATTAGACGAAGGTGTGTGTAAGATTAAATAAAATAATTCTCATAAAAATATCCTATTATATTTATTATATTGGTTTTGTTACAAAATAATGGAATAAAAGGGGTTGGAGAAGAAAAATAAAACAAAAGAACATATGAGAAGACATTACCTTAAAATCGGGTAACTCTTTTTGATTTGAGCCAAAGGATTCCTTGGGAAGAATTATTACCAAAGTGAGGCTTCTATGAGTAATATTTGGAAGTTTAGAGAGTATTTGGGTAGAGGATGACTGAGCCAAATGGCTTTGAAGGTGTGAATAAGGAGGTAGAGGTGGGGGCCTTTTATAAGAGGAGAGGAGCAGATCTTTTGAAATTCATGATATGTTACTTTATTATGAAATGGTTTTTAGATTTTAAAGGTCCCAAAATGATATATTTCAAGGATAATGTGAAAAGGGTTCAAATAAACCTATAAAATAGGTTTTAGAGAAGTCTATGTCTTATATTTTACCTTATCTCTTCATTTTATTTAAATTGTTCATTAATGAGGTAATCACTGAATCATCATGGTGTCATAAATAAATTTATTTATTTAATGTCTAAAAATTATAAAACAATTACCATGATATAGGAAATATTTTTATCTTTCCAATGAATATTTATAGTAAAAATGGTATCTTATATAACCCCATGTAATAATTGTTTTTTTAAAATAACACATGTTTGTGACAATTTTATTTTTTACTTTAAATAAAAAGTTATTAATGTCATTTTCTTACCCAAGTGGCTCCATGGGGTCCCCATGTTGACCCATGGATTGTATTGGTTGGGCATGACTCATCCAATAATGGTAGGACAAGTGTTAAGGTAATTTCATATTATTATAACATTATATTTACCTTAAATTACACTAATTACCTTTAACCGCGGTTAATAAAACATAAAAGCTACTATTCACCAAAAATTATTTTCATCTCATTGACCCAAATTTTACTTAATAATGACAACCATGTATGTAGGATTTTTAAAATTCAATTCACAGAAGTGGTAAAGTTTCATTTAAATGAAAAATTAGAATTTTAACTACCGCTTAGTGGTTTCACTATTCATCAAAAATTGAAGTTTCTCAGAACAATACAAAAAATTCAACATAGGCTAATTTCGATAATCAAAATCTAAAAATGAAGTCCATTTTGAAATATAAAATTTATATAATTTCAAAAAGAGGGTATTACTATTCATAATGGCTATATTGATTGGTCGCAGTGTGTCAGAACTTGAGCTTGCGTACAACACATGCTTCTCTATTATTCGAAGAGAAGCGTAACATAGAAGCTCGGGGTGTTACATTCTCCCCTCCTTCAAATAATTCCATCCTTGAAATTTCTAGAATATTACTGTACAAAAAGACTTGGGGGTGGTTCTTCATCATAAGTTCCTCGGATTCCCACGTTCCCTCTTTCATCTTATGGTTCCTCCATAAAACTTTTACCAGACGAGTTGTCTGGTTTCTCAGCACTTGTTCTCTTGTATCCAGAATCCTGACAGGCTCTTCGCAATAAGACATATCGGGTTCCAGTTATATTTCCTCATAGGTGAGTCCATGCGTTAGGTCAGGAATGTATTTTCTCAACAGTGATACATGGAACACATTGTAAAATTTAGAGAGACATAGAGGCATTTCCAAATGGTAAGCTACAACCCCAATTCTTTCTTGAATTTCAAATGGTCTGATGTACCTGGGACTTAATTTTCCCTTCTTACTGAATCGTATAACTCCCATCAATGGAGATACCTTCAAGAAAACATGATCTCATACCAGAAATTCCACATAATTCCTTCGGTTATCGACATAGCACTTCTGCCTACTTTGAGCTGCTTTGATGTGGTTTTGGATTACCTTCACCTTTTCCATCATTTCCTCAACAAGTTCTAGGCCTATGAGTTTTCTTTCACCAACATCATCCCAATAGGTTGGTGTGCGACACCTCTTTCCATATAACGCTTCATATGGTGTCATTTGAATACTTGAATAAAAGCTATGGTTATATGAAAATTCTACCAGATGTAAATATTGATCCCACATACCCTGAAAGTCAAGTGGGAATGATCTCAACATGTCTTCTAAGGATTGAATAGTCTGTTCTGATTGTCCATCTGTTTGAGGGTGGTAAGCAGTGCTCAAAAAAAGTTCAGTGTCCAGGGCTTTTTGAAGAATTTTCAAGAATCTTGATGTAAACTGGGGATCATGATCCGAAACAATCAATAGGGGTACTCCATGAAGTCTTACAACTCCGTTAATATATAGTCTTACTAACGTTCAAGTGGTAAATCTTCTCTTGTAGAAAGAAAATGTGCTGACTTGGAAAGTCGATCAACAATGACCCATATTGTATCATTCCTTCTAGGTGTCTTTGGTAGTCCCATGACAAAGTCCATCATAATATCATCCCATTTACACTCAGGTATGGGAAGAGGATTCATAACTCCTCCAGGAAGTTGCCTCCCAGCTTTCACTTGTTGAAAAACCATGCATCTTGACACAAAACCAGCAATATCTCTCTTCATGTTGTCCCACCAAAAATGTTCCGTCAAATCTCTATACATCTTAGTGATACCAGGGTGTATAGATAAATTGGAACTATGAGCATCATCCAATAATTCCCTTTTTAGACTAGATATATTGGGAACAAAAAGTCTCTTCCCAAATTTCAAAATTCCATCTTCATACACAAAGTCACTAAATCTCCCATCTTTCATAGCTTTAATATTCTTTTGAAACTCTTTATCAACGGTCTAATAACTCTTAATCTTTTCTAGTAAATATTGGTTTTAAACCATTTGAAAAAGCATTGATGTTTCACCTTCCATAGTCATTCCCATGTCCATCTTCATGAGATCCATGAAAATAGGATCCCTTTCAATTCTCATATTGTTCAAAACTCCATGATATTTTCTACTCAAAGCATCTGCAACCTTATTTTCCTTCCCCAGGTGGTAGTGTATCGTACAATCATAATCCTTGAGTAACTCAAGACATCTTCTTTGCCTAATGTTGAGTTCCTTCTATGAGAAAACATATTTCAAACTCTTGTGATTTGTATAAATCTCACATTTTTCACTATAGAGGTAGTGTTTCAAAATCTTTAAAGAAAGGATCATAGCTACTAACTCGAGATCATGAGTAGGATAGTTTTGCTCATGAATTTTCAACTATTGTGATGCATAAGCAATAACCCTATCATTTTTCATGAGGACACAACCAAGTCCTTTCTTTAATGCATCACTATAAATAATGAACCCATAATTCCCCGATGGTAGAGTCAATATATGAGCATTGAATAATCTTCTCTTTAGTTCTTCGAAACATTCTTCACAATATTTTTTCCAAGCATATTTAACTCTTTTAAGTGTCAGCTTCATTAATGGGTTAGCTAATCGGACAAAATTCTGGACAAAACGTTGATAATAACCTGCTAAATCAATAAAACTGTGCACCTCAGTTATACTTGTCGGTGCTGGCCATTCTTAGATTGCTCTTGTCTTATAAGGATCAACAAAGATTCTATCCTTAGAGACAATATGGCCAAGAAAAGAAATCGCATGAAGCCAGAATTTACACTTGCTAAACTACCCATATAATTCGTGTCTTCTAAGAGTCTTTAGAATAATGCACAAGTGATTCTCAAGATATTCATAGCTTTTGGAGTATACCAAGATATCATCAATAAATACCACTACGAAGTCATCAAGATATTCCTTGAAAAATCTACTCATTAGATCCATGAAAATAGAGGGTGCATTAGTCAGCCCAAAAGGCATTACTATAAACTCGTAATGCCTGTACCTAGTTCGAAATGCTATCATCAGAATGTCTTCCTTCTTCACACACAACAGGTGATATCCAGATCGAAGGTCACTCTTTCAAAAGTATTGAGCTCCATGTAGTTGGTCAAATAAATCATCAATGTGAGGTAGGGGATACTTTTTCTTTACTGTTATAGCATTGATCTCTCTGTAGTCGATACATAACCTCATAACTCTATCTTTCTTTTTTAACAAAAAAAGGGGCTTTCCATGGAGAAACACTAGGGAGAATAGATCCCTTATTACTCAATTCCTCTAGTTTTTTCTTTAGTTCAACTAATTCCACAGTGGCCATTCTATTTGTGGTCTTTGATAAGGGTATTGAACCAGGCATTAGGTCAATAGAAAACTCAACTTCTCATTCTGTAGAATGCCCAGGTAAATCTTCTCGAAACACATCGAAATATTCTCTCACAATAGGAACATCCTCTATTTGAACATTCCCTTCCTCACCCACAATTATTTCTTTCTATTCCTACCTAATAAGTTAATTTATTTGAGATACTGGGGGAGGATCTAAATAAGAATTTGGTGGTGATGTCTCTGCTCTAAATATAAGGTGTTCCTTATCATCATCATCGAAAATCATAACCTAATTCTTCTTGCAATAAATATTTACATCATGGTCCAAAATCCAATCCATACCGAGGATTATATCTAATTAAATCATGGGTATGGCAATGAGATCAGCAGATAAAGAACATTTATGTGCTCTAATGGGAACTGATTCACAAAACACTGTTGCAATGATATTTCCCTTATGAGTTCTAAATAACAACTACCTTGTTAAATAAAATTGGAAATATCTAATTTTCTTAGAAAACTGGCAAGATATGAAACAATGTGATGATCCAAAATCAAATAATGCATAATCAAAACTTGAGGAAACCATTAAATTACATGCCACCATGTCTTTCGGAGCTTCTACCTCAGTAGTAGTGATAGTATAAGCTTGTCCTTGATCCCTTGGCCTTTTCTGAGGTATGTTCCATTGATGCATTTGACATTCATTTTCATAATGTCCCATCTCCGTGCAATTGTAGCATTAAACATTGGTAGCTTCTTTCTCCCCTTGCAATCACAAGATTGGTGGCCTTTTTCACCACACTTGTAACAGACTCCCATTCCTTTCAAGCAAGTACCTAGGTTATTCTTCTCAAATTTACTATAGGATGGATAATCAACTTTTCCCACCTTCCCCTTATTACCATTTCTAGAGTGATCAGCAGATCTCTTCTTCTCTTTCTTTACTTTAAAGGTGTATGACTTAGAGAATTCCTTTTCCATCTTAATAGAACATTAGACAATGTCTTCATATAACGAGAAGGATTGTGATACCAATACTCGATGGAGAAATGGTTTTAACCCATAAAATATACGATCAATCTTTCTTCTTGGGTTACATATATAATCTTCAGCATACCTTGCTAACCTTGTAAAGTTGGCCTCATACTTTGTGACATTCTCATCCTCCTTTTGTCTCAGACTCAGAAATTGCCTTTCCATATCTGCTCGATGGTCATGAGGAAAGTATTTTTCTAATAAAATCTCTTTTAACTCCCTAAATTCCATATTTGATACTTCATCATCTTCCTTTGTGTTTTGAATCAATGACCACCATTGATCAGCATCTCCAGTGTGGCGGTAAACTGCCATGATAAACTTTTCCCTTTCACTACTCCCCAAGGCATGGAATATTTTCCCTATAGAATTTATCCATTGCTTAGCTACTAAGGTATTTTTACTCCCATTTAATGTTGGTGGTTGTTTCCTCATGAAGCGATCTAACATTGATCCTCCATGTTTCGGATCAGGGTGCTCTATACGAGTAAGGTTATTATTCATAAACTGAGTGAGTTGTCCCAGTATGGTGATAAGTTGATCAGAACCAGTTGTATCACCAGCTCCACTATAATTATCTTGAGTAGGAGGGAAATACCTACAGGGAGTTCTTGCATTGATACAGTATCCATTCCTTCCACTAGGCGCCATTTCTAAACAATGGAATAAACTAGATCAGTTTAGGAATCAAAATACATAATTCCATACTTGTAAAACACTTAACATAAATTGAACAGTTTATGGATATGATCCATAATCATAAAAAAGTTTTCTTTAAAGAAGTATATACTCATAAACCCTTCATAATGGTTTGAAAAGAAAATGAGAATAATCCTAAGCATATCCCCCGGGAGTGTCGTAACTAAGAGTGCAGAAAGGCCCGTTGTCGTTCACCAGTTCCCGTTCGAGTCTAGCTAAAAGCGGTGCTTTCAGGTTTTACCCATAGATTCATCTGTTCCAGAGCCGCCTCTAGCTACTAATTTCCAGATAGGGATGTATTTCTTGAAAGACTAACAAAATCACTATAATACCAAAATTCTTGGAAGTTCTTCTATACTAATCCTCAATGTCTATCTTAGGTCTATGTGCTATAATCATAGTTTTTCAAAATCTAGCATCCAAGATTAGTACTAAACTGCCTTTGATACCAAATTTAATGCCCCGATCCCAGTTACTGAGAGTCGGTGAATTATTACGTAACATTGGCATGATCAAAAAAGTTTAAGTCTCAAAATATAGATTAGTTTAGTAGAATTGGAAACACTAGATACATTCATAAATGTTACATTACATCATACAGTGAAAAACTAAAATAACATGGTCTCCATATACCACACTCATATCCCCTTAATACTATCCCTGCAGGTCAGTCATAAAATATTTCTTCACATCCTGGGAAAAATAAAACATAGAATGGGGTCAGATCAGAAGCTTAGTAAGGATAACAATATTGCGGAAACTTTCATCAATAAACATAAACATTTAAGGAAATGTATAACTAAAACAAAAGCCTTTTAAACTTGAAATTCAGTATAATATGGAAAAAATAAAAATAAATAATTCCACTTACTTATTCACATGGATAATCTACTAGTCGAATAATCACATACAATATCAATAACCACTTTCATAATGATGGAATGCATAATTCCAAACTATCATAACCACATCGTCAAAGCCTTGTGCCAAGACTACAAATAAGATTTTTTCAAGGCCTTGTGTTAAGACACTAGTTTGTCTTATGAGACCTACCGATTCATTGAAGAGCAATAGTGGGCTCCACCCTTCACTTACTTTGTCCAATTCATTCCTTATATGAAAAGGTTTAAACAGATCATAAACCATAACATGATCGTATCACATATGAATAAAGGAAACTTAAAATTTCCACATTTCAATAAAAAGATATCAAGACAACACATTGATATAATAAGACCATTTTCAATACAAAAATAAATGAAAAGTAAAACTTGGTATTTATTTTTCATTTAAAAAAAGTTATGGCTTGTAGAGGAAGCCGAAACTCAAATAATGGTCACGGTGGTGGAGAAGTCGTTGTCGCCACATACGTACGACAAAAAAAATTCTTTTTTGTCAATTAGTAAAACGATTCATATAAAAAAATATTTCTTTTGAATAAATTTAAAAGTCATAGGGGTTTATATACCATATAAAATAAGGTTGTGTATAAAACAAAATATGCCTCAATGAAAGGAGATTGAGACGAAGTCCCTTACCTCGTGTCTGACTTGATTTGATCATTCATTAAAATTCTGAATAATAAAATAGAGTTAATTTCTACTAGCTTAATAACCTTTTCCAAGTTAATTATTCCTTTTATATAACTTATTACCATGTTTTGAACATTATGTAATTATTTATGTTAATAACGGTCGTTTTGTCGATCTTTGGTACTTGAATAAAAAATAAACTTCTTATAATTACGAGTTGTTCATGTGGTAAAATATCCATTATATCTAGAATTATATTCATGATGTAGATATCATATGTATCATACATATCCATTATATACAATCATTTATAATATTACATAACATTTAGAGGTATGAAATGAAATGCACCGTTCATGGAGACGGTAAGTCGTACGTATGCATGAACGCAACATTCATTTCTATTTCATATTTAATGGAATGAAATCATAGTGATATAAAGGTATATTATAATTCCAGTATAATATCATATAAAATATCATTTACTACATCCTTTATACGTCCCACATATGGCATTAATGATTAAAATCACTTTGAGAGGGCAGTAGTCCGTACTTCTTAAAATGAAATTATCGCATTTACACATAATGGAAATCATAAAGGTATTCCATAAATGAAAAATAAAAAAGTATAAGGGAAACATGAACATAATATATATCATATATAAATATAGTGACATCTTAATGGCCACCATGAGAGGTGTTAAAATAAGATTGAACAATCATCATTTCATGAGGCAGTAATTCGCCACCCACAAAAACAGTATGTTCTTTAACCATTAGACGAAGGTGTGTGTAATTTTAAATAAAATACTTCTCATAAAAACATCCTATTATGTTGAAGATACTGGTTTTGTTACAAAATAAAGTAATAAAAAGTGTTTATGGGGTTGGAGAATCAAAGTAAAACAAAAGAACATAAGAGAACACATTACCTTAAAATCAGGTAACTCTTTTTGATTTGAGCCAAAGGCTTACTTGGTAAGACTTCTGCCCAAAGTGAGGATTCTATTAGTAAGAGAGGGAAGTTGAGAGAGTCTTTTGGTAGAGTTTTTCCAAGCCAAATGGCTTTGAAGGTGTGAATAAGGAGGTAGAGGTGGGGGCCTTTTATAAGAGGAGAAGAGGGGCTCTTTTGGAAAGTCATGAAATGTTACTTTATTATGAAATGGTTTTGAGATTTTAAAGGTCCCACAATGATATATTTCGAGTATAAGGTGATAAGGTTTCTAAATCCACCCATACAATAAGTTTTAGACTAGTGTAAGTCTTAGATTTTACCTTAACTTTTCATTTTATTTAAATTGTTCATTAATGAGGTAATCACTACATCATCATGGTGTCATAAATAAATTTATTTATTTAATGTCTAAAAATTATAAAAAAATTACCATGATGTTTGAAATATTTTTAGATTTCTAATGAATATTTATAGTCTAAAATTTAACTTATATAACCCAATGTAATAATTTTTTTATTAAAATAACACATGTTTGTGACAATTTTATTTTTTACATTAAATAAAAAGTTATTAATGTCATTTGCTTACCCAAGTAGCTCCATGGGGTCCCCAAGTTGACCCATGGATTTTCTTGGTCGGCCACGACTCATACAATAAGTGTAGGACAATTTTAAAGGAAATTTCATATTATTATAACATTTTATTTACCTTAAATTACACTAATTACTTTTAATCGCGGTTAATAAAACTTATAAGTTACTATTCACCAAAAATTATTTTCATCTAATTGAACCACATTTTACTTACTAATGACAACCATGTTTGTCATATTTTTTAAATTCAATTCAAATAAGTGGTAACGTTTCATTTAAATGAAAAATTTGTTTTTTAACTACCACTTAGTGGTTTCACTATTCATCAAAAATTGATGTTTCTCAGAACAATACATAAAATTCAACTTCGGATAATTTTGATATTCCAAATACAAAAATAAAGTGCATTATGAAATATAAAATTTATATAATTTCAAAAAGTGGGTATTAATATTCATAACGGATACTTTGATTGGTCACGGTGTGTTAGAACTCGAGGTTGCGTACAACACACGCTGCTCTATTATTCAAAGAGAAGCGTACCATGGAAGATTGGAGTGTTACATTTATTACATTATTTTATAACACCAATATCTTCAATATACTAGGATGTTGTTATGCGAAGTATTCTAACTACACTTACACACACCTCCATCAATTGGATACGAACATACTATTTCTGTGTACGACAAAATACTGCCTCACAAAATGATGATTGTTTGACTTTCCACTACCACCTCTCATGGTGGACATTATGATGAAACTGTATTTATATATGATATATATTATTTTTATATTGTCTTTATTCTTATTTAATTTCTATTCACAATATTTCTTATTGTTTTCATTATGTGTAAACCCAAAAATTTTATTTGAGGAAGTACAGACTACCGCCCCCACAAAGTGATATGACACGTTCAAGCCATAGATGGAATATATAAATGATGGAATTAATGAACTTATGTAACATATATATCATATGAAATTATCCATGAATTATAATATATCTATGTGTTGAACCCTCTGGGGATTAAGTGGCTTTATTGTGTTTTGATAATCCCAACCATTCTTTATTTATATCTTGATTATGCTTAATACATTTCAAATATACTTTAATATATGTTGTTGCTTTCATTATGCTTAAATTAAGTCTTTGGAATTATCAGATATATGTTTACTATGACTTAACTCATTCTGCCAATTGAATGCTCAAATAGTTCTCAGCTACCGTTACAAGCTAAGCAACCGTTACAGCTCACAGCGACCGATACAGTTAGGTCTACTGATATATTGGAGCTACCGCTATAAGAGAGCTACCGTCAGAACATAGAGCTACCGATACAATGATGTCGACAGTTACCGCTACAGCAAAGTTGACAGCTACTGATATGCTGAAGTACACCGTTATGCAAAGGCTACCGAGAGAGAGCTACAAATACCATTACAAGTCCACAGCTACTGATGTGATCAAGTCTACAGTTGCAGCTACCGAGACAAGTCTACTATTACAAATGTCTACCGATACTCAGACCTGTCGTAACACAAATCTACCGATATCAAGAGCTATCCAGAGACAGAACCCGACACTGCTTTAATTTCTTAATCATTGTTTAATCTAACCAACGGTCATATCCGACATATTTAAGATACTGACATTTATTTTAATGTGTGTTGTTGGATGTCAGGGAACCATACCTCGTACCTGCAAAACGTAAATCATCTTTTTCCGGAGCACGTGGTTTTACTAATGGAAGGATGCTCCTACAGAAGGGCATGAATAGACGAATAAAAATACGGAACACAGGCTGTGTGAGAGAAAAAATAGAAGAATAAACGAGACATACAAAATACAAAGTGTGCTGGAAGAACACAAAGTGTGAATGCAAAGAGACGACAGAACCTACACGACAAACTCATTACTGCATACCAGTGAAGACCTAAGAACGAGAACATAACACAAGAGCTCCATCGACTGTCTCTATACCTGGAAGTCAAGGAAACAGACGATACTCTGTTTTCCGGACAAAAACCATAAGAGTACTCAGAGCGAATTCTGATCAATCAAAGGAGTCCAGAACTGCTTGCTAATCACAAGAGCCATTTCTAAACTCAATATATTTGCTTTGTGATTTATCTTTTTAAGTATCGAGTAGTGTGTGTTATATGCTATATTTTACACACACACTGTCTCTTGTACTCTAACTGTAGGATATGTAAATCCTCACTAAACTCACTTGTCTTATGTTTTTCCCACTGGGATAGTGGTAGAGGTCGTGTGACCTAAACAACTGGTTGCTGTTGTGTTTGTTCCCACAAATAACTGTGGTAGAGGTCTTGGACCTGGACAGCTGGTTGCTGTTGTTATCCCCGATCCAGGGTGTGGATCATCTTTTTATAAATGCTTTTGATAGGGCTATGTCTCAGCTGTAGACTAAACCTCTTGGTTATATTTTCGGTGCAATATCTTTCAACGTTATTCTTTTATTCCGCTGCTAAAACTTTAAAACCAAAATTGTTTTAAAGCTACTTTGATAATTAAACTCGCAAGTGTTTATATTAGTTGTAAACCAATAAGTTAGTTTCAAAGGTTAATCAAGTCCACTGATTTGATCAACTGGGAACTAATCAATCCCTTGAGAACCTAACAGAACATTTACAGTGATATAAATTCACTACAGTTTAATTATGTATTCTTTTTGTGGGATTTTTAACTCAAGGTTTTTAAACAGAAATTTTAATTGGAACTCAATTCACCCCCCTCTTGAGTATCCACTCTGACCAACACTATGTTCCATTTAGTTTTCATTCTTTAAATATTAAAAATAAATAAAAGTAGTGTTCTTGCGTATGTATGACTTACTATCACCATTTACAGTGCATTTCATTTCATATCTCAAAATATTATGGACAATTATAAATAAATATATACTGGATATATATGATATCTAAATCATGAATACCATTCTTGATATAATGAAAATTTGACCACATAGAAAAATTATAATTATAAGAAGATCATTTTTGACATGAGTACCCAATATCAACAAAATGACCGATATTAACTTAAATAATTTTGTAATTTTTATAACTTTGTAATAAGTGATATAAGAGGAATAATAAACTTGAAAAAGGTTCTGAATCAAGTAGAAATTAACTTATGTTTATTATTCAAGAAATTAAAGAACAAATGAGTCAAGTCGGACACGAGATAAAGGACTTTATCTCAATCTCCTTTAATTAAGGCATATTTTGATAATATAAAACTCTTTCTTTTATACATTGTATAATAAAACCATTTTAATTTTACTTTCATTCAAAAGGAATCTTTATCTACAATGTTTTTTACAAAACAATAAAAGGAATGTTTTTAACATTTAGGACGACAATGACCTCTCCTCCTCCATAATTGTTATTTGGATTCCACTATAAGCCTTAATTTTTTTAAAAGAAAAAAAATCCATTATTCCATTTTTGGGTGTTTTTGTAATAAAAACTGTTATTGAAATGGATTGATTATTTCAATATCTTGAAATTATTTCTTGATTTTTTAAATGAAATATTATTGGTGAAATGTTGATATTTGCAATATTTTATATTTTATGATTATATAATGGTACTTGGAAATTTGATGAGTGGTTACACGATAAACCAATGACAGGTGGTTATGTGATAAATCAAATGATGGGTGGTTATATGATAAACCAAGGATGGGTGGTTACGTTATAACCTCCAATGCATTGGGTATGGAAGTTGGTAGTATGGCTATTCTATTTAGTGATATGTGTGGAAGTCAACCATATGGTTATTCTATTTAAGTATGTTTATGTCCCAAGATTCCTTTATATGATATATGTTTTTTTCTATGGGCTTTATGATAATCATTTGGTTACAAAAAAAGGGTAAGCAATGAGCTTATATTCAGTGAAATATTTTTTCTACTTCTTTATGGTGAAAAGTATTACATTGTGATAATGTATTCATGGTTTACATGTTGTTTTTAAAAGATAACTATTTTCCTTGTTTATGCATCCCTTACTGATATTTTTATGCTCATACCAAGTTTTGAAATGTTTTTCACAGGGTATAAGGAAGGTTCAGATAAAGGTATAATTCACGAAGTTTTATATAAAGAAAATAATACTTATTTTATTTAAGGAGTTTTATTGTTGTGAAAAAATTAATACTGAGTAAAAGTTTCTACCTGTAGCATTCAATTTTTTATTTATAAGTTATTACCTAATTATCTAATGTTCTAAACCTAAAAATATCCTCAATGTGAATTATTAACTTATTTCCTGATTATGTAATGTTTAAGGATGGGGCCATATAGTTGGTATAATAGGTCAGTTTAGACAACATTAGGAGTTATGATATTGTTAATTTAATTAAATAATAGTAAGATTGAAATGATATATCATTTTAATATTACCATGTTCCTTTGTCTAATATATGTTTGTTCAAAATGGTTTTTCATAGTGGAAATAGGGTAGCTATTCTGGGAAGCATACGGAAATGAACTTCTAAATCAGCATCCTGAGATGATTAGAATTATAATTGAATCGTTTGTTGTAGTGATGGTTTAGTTGACTTAGGTGATAAATGGTGGTTTTGTTTATAGATGATATTTTGGTTTATTCTAAAAGTAAATATGATCATGAAAGTCATTTAATGGTTGCCTTTCTAACCTTAAAAGAAAAGAAACTCTTTGAAAATTTAGCAAGTATGAGTTTTGGTTACAAAAATTTCATTCCTGGCTCAAATTGTTTCTTAGGATGACATAACTCTTAATAATTCTAAACAAAGTTGTAAAATAATGTCCAAAACCCAAAAATATAACCTAGATTCATAGTTTTATAAGTTTAATAGGTTATTACTAAATGTTTGTTGAAAATTTTGCATGATTATCTAGACCACTGACTAAATTAACTCGAAAAGGTGTCAACATTATATAAAAAAAAGAATCTGATGATTGTTTTCAATAATTAAAAAAAAGATTAGTGAATTATTTAGTATTGGAATTACCTTCCAGAAATGGTGAGTTTGTTATTTGCAGTAATGCTTCATTGAAAGGACTTGCTTGTGTCCTAATGCAGAATGATCAAGTAATTGCTTATGATTCACATTAGTAGAAAACTCATGAGTTAAATTACCCTACCCATAATTTGTAATTACCTGCTATTGTTTTTTATTTAAAAATTTAGAGGCATCATTTGTATGGAGTAAAGTGTGAAATATATACCGATCACAAAATTTTGATGTATATATTCACTCAAAAATAATTAAACATGAGGTAGAGGATATGGATAGAATTAATCAAGGATTATGATTTCACGATCCTTTACCATTCATGAAAGGAAAATAAAGTGGCTGATGCTTTGAGTAAAAAATGTAATGCTATATTAACCATTCTATGTTTGGAATGAGATCCTTTGGTTTTTGATTTGATAAAATGTGTCATGAAAGTTGTTGGTGTAAGAAATTCTTCTATTTCGTTTCAGGTGGCAGTGAAATCATCTCTAGAAAACAGAATAAAGAAAGCACAGAAAGAAGACATTGAGTTGCAAGAGAAAGTAGATTTGGTTTATAAGGGTAAGTTACCTAAATTTAACAATGATAAAGAAATTGTTTTGAGGTTTTGAAGGAGGTTATGTGTGCCTTGTGATTCCCAGTTAAAGAAATAGTTATTATGTGAAGCTCAGAGTTCTCCATTTTCAATTCATCCCGACAGTACTAAAATGTACACATATCTTTGCGAGTATTACTAGTAGTATTGAATGAAAAGTGATATTGCTGACATTACTGGGAAGTGTTTGGTATGTCAACATGGTAAAGTAGAGAGACAATTATTTAAAGGGATTCTTTGACCTTTACTAGTACCAAAGTGGAAATGTGAAAATATATCCATGGGCTTCGTTGGAAAATTACAAAAGACATCTCGAGGTAGTAATGAAATCTGGGGTATTTTTGATCTATTGACTATATCTTCTCAATTAATTTCTATTCAAGATACATTTTCTCTAGATAAACTTTCTCTCTTTTATGTTAACGAGGTAGTGAGGTTGCATGAAGTTACCCTCTTCATTGTATCAGATCGTGATTCCAGGTTCACTTCTAACTTTTGGAAGGGCCTTCAGAAGTCATTGGGCACTGAATTAAATTTTAGTACAACTTTTCATCTTCAATCAGACGGATAGTCAGAATGAACAATTCAGACCTTGAATGATATAATATGTGCTTGTTCAATGAATTACCATGGAATTTGGGACCAAAGTTTTTCTTTTGTTGAGTTTTCTTATAATAACAGTTTTCATTCCAGTATACATATGGCACCATTTGAGGCATTATATGAAAATAGGTGTTGAACTCATGATTTTTGAGATGATGCAGTCAGAAAATTTATGCGGATAACCAGAAAAAGGAATCTTTCTTTTGAGTAAGGTGATCATGTCTTTCTCAAATATTCTCCATGGAAAAGTGTGATGGATTTTGGTTTGAAGGGAAATTTGAGTCTGAGGTTCATTGTACCTTATGAAATCCTAGAGAAAGTTGGATTAGTTGCATAGAGAGTGGGTTTACCTCTAATTTTATCCCAGGTACACAATTGTTTTTCATGTTTTAGTGTTTGAAATGTATATACAAGATCCATATGATGTTTTGAGTCTAGAGGTAGTTCAGTTGGAAGAGAATCTTTCTTATGAGGAACAACCAGTCCAGATTCTTGACCACAGAGAGAATGTGTTTCAGAATAAAGTAATCCATTAGGTAAAGGTTTTTTTTGGAAAAACCATATGGTTGAGGAGGAAACATGGGAATATGAGAATTCCATTAGAGATAAATACCCTCACTTATTTGATAAGGGAATAGACCTGTCGAGGCGCAATTCCCAAAAGGGGGAAAGAATGTAACAACCTATGTATTTATAGAATAATATATTTTCATTTCTATTAATATTTTTAAATAAGATATCATTTCAACAATAAAGGGGATTCTTTGTCCAATATCATACTCAACATGCAACAAGGGGTTTCTTTGAAATCTTATGTTGCACACAACATTGATTTATATAAAAAAATAATATAATATATTATTATTTTAAATGGTAGTTAACGCCTAGTAGTTTTATTGAAGGGAATGAACATAACTTACCATATTATGATTAAACATATTTATTAAATGTTTTTACCTTTATCTAATAAAATTTTTAATCTTAAAATGAGAATTAATCCAATTTTATGCATAAATACTCAAATATTTTTAAAAAGTATCTTTACCGCCTTTTGTTCGTGAACTATTTTTAAATATATTTTTTGTAACGTTAATATGTTTCATTGGAAAAAATAAAATTATTCTTTATAATTTGGAAATCAAAATTTACATTTTTCAATTATTGGTATTTTTCCGATAAAGTTTATTTTTAATGAATAGTGAAAAATACTATATTTTAAGTCAAAACTATCATTTCATCTAATTTATTTATATATTTTTATTATTATTTTAATTGTGTTTTATGTGTAATTGGATTATATTTTTATAATTCAATATATTTTGTTCATTGGAAGTAATTTTAACTTTAAAATGGACATAAAAACATGTCAATCTTTTTGTAGTTTTTACTTCTTAAAAACAAATTTTTTGGTTTTGACCACAAGAATTTATTTTAAATTAATTTCTACAACTTCTGAGTTTTGAATTTATAAAAATAGTTTCCATATTTGGAATCAGGAATACCAAATTTTGTAAATAGGTACCTTTTATTTTTTGACATTATGAATTGTAACTTCAGTAAATATTTTATTCACCATAGATAAAGGATGAATCTGGTAGATAGGGGTACAATATAATATTATAATGATATTTAATTACCCTAAAACGTGTCATAAACCTATTAAATGATATATGTCTGACCTTGTCCATCCTTGGGTCGATTTTAGGACCCCATGGAACCACTTGTGTGTAAAAATGACATTTAATTACTTTTAATTTAATGTTATGGAAAATATAACCCAAACATGTATCTTTTGCTAAAACAATTTTTATATGGGGTTATTAGTTATAGTTTCAACTATAAATAGTCATTATAAAGATAAAACTATTTCCTACATCATGGTATTTTATTTTTAATTTTGATACATTAAAAAAATAAATTTATTTATGACATAATGGGGATGTAGTGATTACCTTATTAATAAATGATTTAAATAAATGAGATTAAAAATATAAAAATAAATTTATTTTAAAACTTTTTATGCCATCCAAGAATTGTATGGATGACTATGAAATTTAATATTTGAATTAATGATGTCTTTTTTGAAAGAATAATGTTTCTATGAATTTTTAAGAAGTCATGATTTGGAAAGTATTAAAAATTGACATAAATGAGTTTTTAATATAAATACAATTTTATTAAGTAATATAATAGAAATAAAAATATAATATTCAGAAAAATGAAAAAATTAATTTTTAACATGTCATTAATGAACCACTTGTGGTTATATTGTATTTTTATGGTAACTATATTAACTATATAATATGAATACACAATAAGACATGATAAGAGTTAAATTAGTTAACTAAGGGTTAAAGCTAAATGATAAGGTTATCTTTGAAACCAAAAATTGTCTAAAACCTATTAGTTGAGAAGATTTAGAACAATAATAATCTTATATTTGAATTGAATTATTTTTTAAACTTTTAAAATTCTAAATTTAGTTTATTATAAAATAATCTTTCAAGACGTTCCTAAAGTGCCCCTCCTCCCTCCTATAAAAGGGCATCCCCTATAACCCTTAATCACAACTATCAAGCCACTTGTATCATCCAAAATATACCTAAATAATCTCCCAAAATTTATATATTCCTTCTATAATCCTCACCTTGGGCAGAAGGAAATTCAATAAAGTATTTTTGCTTAAATCAAAACGAGTTACCCGATATGAGGTAATGTCTTCTCTCAAGCTTCATTCATTTGTGTTCTTTATCCAACCCCCTAATCCACATTAACTATATTTATTCCATTATTTTATAAAAAAATTTCTTTTAAATATACTTGTATTTTTAATGATAAGTATTCTGAATATACTTACCCACACCTCCATCTAATGGATACGAACATACTGTTTCTATGTATGACGAACTACTGCATCACGAAATGATGATTATTCGAATTTCCCCTACCACCTATCATAGAGGACATTATAATGGAAATATATTTATATATGATATATATTATGTTTATTTTGGCTTTATTCTTCTATAATTTTTATTTACAACATACCTTTATGCTTTTCAGGATGTGTAAACACGTCAATTTCATTTGAGGAAGTGCAGACTACCACCCCTCGAAGTGATATGAATCTTTCATGCCATACACGGAATGTATAAAGGAAGGAGTTAATGAAATTATTTAACATATATATCATATGATATTATACTTTAATTATAATATACCTATGTATCATTTAGTTTTCATTCCTCTAAATATGAAAAAATGAAAGTAGCGTTCATGCATATGTACGACTTATCATCTCCATGAATGATTCATTTCAATTCTTATCTACAAATATTATAGAATATTATAAATACATATATACTATATATATATGATATATAAATCATTAATAAAATAATGGAGATAATGGACTTTTGACCACATGGAAAAATTGTAATTATAACGAGATCATTTTCGACTCAACCACCTAAAATCAACAAAACAATCTATATTAATGTAAATAATTATATAATTTTTTTTAACATAGTAATAAGTGATATAAAAGAAATAATAAACACGAAAAAGTATCTTCATCAAGTATAAATTAACTTAAGTTTATTATTCATGAAATATAATAATGAACGAGTCAAGTCAGACCTGAGTTTAGGGACTTTGTCTCAATCTTCTTTTATTGAGGCATATTTTTATAATATACACATCATTATTTTATATAGTGTATAATAAAAACCTTCAACTTTTACTTTCATTTGAAGGGAATATTTTTTCTATGAATATTTTTACTAAATAAAAAAGGCATGTTATTAACATTTGCAGTGACAATGACTCCTCCACCGCCGTAAACGTTATTTGGTTTCATCTATAAGATTTAATGTTTTTAAAAGGAAAAGTAATCCGTTATTCCATTTTTGGGGGATTTAATATTAAAAATGGTTTTTAAGTGGATTTATTATTTCAATATCTTGAAATTATTTGTAGTGATTGCAAATGATATATTATTAATGAAATGTTGATATTTTAAATATTTTATGTTTTAATATTATATAATGGTACTTGGACCTTTGATGGGTGATTACGTGATAAACCAACGACCTGTGGTTACATGATAAACCAAATAATGGTTGGTTCCAAGATAAACCAAGGATGGTTGGTTATGTTATAACCTCCAATTCATTGGGTATGGAAGTCCACCATATGGCTATTCCATTTAGTGATATGTGTGGATGTCGACCATATGGTCATTCCATTTAAGTATGTTTTTGTCCCAAGTTACCTTTATATACAATATGTTTCTTTATATGGGATAATGTTAATCTTTTAGTTTCAAAAGAGGGTAAGCAATGAGCTTATATTTAGTGAAATGTTTTTGCTACTTCTTTAAGGTGAAAAGTATTACTTCATGATATTGTATTCATGGTTAACATGTTGTTTTGAAAAACTAACACTTTCCCTTATTTATTAATCCCTTACTAAGATTTTTATGTTCATACCAAGTTTTGAAATGTTTTTTATATAACATAGATAGGAATAGGGTCATGGATGGGATCAAGGAAAATTCATGCTTTCTAAAACATGGAACTAAACATTTTTTTTATGATTTTTTGTTTTATAAGGAAATAGATAGTGAGTAAGAGTTTCTACTTGTAACATTAAAGTTGTTATGTTTATGTTTTTAAATAATTACATAAATCTATAAACCTGAAAATATACTCAATTTTAATTATTAACTTAATTCATGATTTTGCAATGTTTAAGGATGGGGCCATATAATTCATGTGGACGACAAACTACCACATCACGAACCAATGTAATTTGTTTTCTATCCCCACATATCCAGAATAGCTTTAATGACATAATTAATATTTATATATGATATCAATGACAAATTTATAATTATTAAAAATATAATATATCCTTTATTTTCTTAGCCTTCCATGCATAGTAAATGATAAAGTCATTGAGGAGTACGTGTGGACTACAACCTCTATGGAGCGATGCGATTCTTTTTTCATCATCACATCACATAAATGATATATATATATGTATATTAAAAGAGTTAATATGATATATATTATATTTTTATCATTATTTAAATATAATATAATATTTTCCACATTTTCTATAATTATCATTGAAAAATAGAAATGTTACTCATGCGTACACATGGAATACTGCCACCATTATTGTAACGTAGTTCATTTTTCATTGACATATTTAATGAGTGGATTTAAAAGTATAATTGACTATAAGAATGATAATTATTTCATGATTATTATTCCAGATTTTTTATAATAATGATCTTTATGACCATAGTCAAATTACTAATGTCAGTTTTGGACTTATGAACCAAATATCATCAAAATATCTGAAGTGAATTTAATTAATTGTGTAATTGTATATAAAATTTGAATACATGATATAAAAGGAGTAATAAACAGGAAAATGGTTCTTAAGGAAGTATTAATTAACCTATTTTTATTATTCATAAAGATAAATAATGTCCATGATGAGCATACTCAAGGTAAATGACATTATATTAAAAAGTATTCTTTTAATGTTTCCTATAAAACTCACTTTTATTCCATATCCATATATTTTTTTTAAAAATGATTTAAAATAATTTTTTAATTATTCTTCTATGGGTTTTATATTCATTTTTACCCATTTTTTTTCTTTATACAAAATGGATTGAATGGAATGTTTTTGTCAATTTTCCAAACAATAAAAGGTATATTTTTTTATGAGTATAACATTAGAAGATTTTTCCAAATTCATGAACAATATTTTATTTGAATCCTACATTAAAATCATTAATGGTTATTTTCAATGAAAATGGTTTCCATTTTATGTGCATAGTTATCCTTTCAAATAAGTTATTTTCTTCAAGAAATGTTTTTATTATGAAAGAATTTCGGCTCTATGATTATGTTATAGTTATTGAGAATTTTTTGTGATGAAAATTGATTCCATTTGTAAACCAATGTTACGTGGGTCCTTTATATCCCTCCAATTTATTGGGTATATTTATTTTATATGTTTTATGTGATAGTTATTACATGTATAACTACATTGGTTACTTCAAGTATAACTATGAAGGTTATTTGAAATATAACCATAATGGGTATTTCATGTATAGTTGTGCGGGTTACACCATAAATAAGTATGAAAAGAAAATGATGGACCATGTTACCTATATTATTTATTTATTCTTACTATGTTTTTACATAAGTCTTTTGTTTTCACAAGGTATGTTATTGAGTTAATGTTCAAAGGAAATTATATGTCACTTCTTAACGATGAAAAGTGTAACACTGCTAAACATATTTCATGAATTTATCATGTTGTCAAAGAAACCATTATGGGTTTTAATTTTCCTTGAATATTTCTTATGTAATGTTCTGTAGAAAACATGGAGTAGAATTGGTTATTTATTTGGTAATAAAATATTTATTTTGAGGCCAAGGATTATTTTGAAAGAGATATTTTATAAGTATTAATGGACTAATGATTTATTTCATTAGTTTTATGTCCCTTTCTTTGATTTTTATACCCATGACACATTTTAAATTTTATTTCATAGGGATTAATAATTGGTAAGTTATTGGAATAATTCAATGTTAATTTTGAGAAGCATTTTCATAAAAATAAATCATGTTTTAATTTATGAGTTTTGTTTTATGGAAAAAGGATAATGACCAGAAGTGTCCAAGATGAAAACTATGGGGTTTATGTATTTTTTATGACATAATTATCTAAAAATATAAACCTAAACTATATTTGGGAATTAATTATTGTGAATTAAAATATAAATACAAAAATATTGTGATGTTTATGGTTGATTCCTTATAGATAGTCATTGATAGACTAACTAAATCCTTCAATTTGATAATAATTTGGGAGAATAATACTATATAAAACTTATAAATGTTAATTTTTTTAGAAGGGTTTATACTTCTTGTAGTCTAAAAATTCATTGTATATTATAGGGATACTCAATTCAATTTTATATTTTGATAATTATAAAAAATTAAATGGTAAACCAATTGATAGTTTTCCAATCACATCATTATCAAATGGGTGGTTAGTCTAAGAGAATAATATAGATACTGTAAGAAATGATTCCAAAATTTGTTATATATATCTTTTTGGACTTTGGAGGACCATATACATTTACTTGAGTTATTCAATATTAATCGTTATTAAAGTGTGATTGGAATGTATCCTTTTGAGTTACTTTAGAAGATTATGTTTCAAACTCATTGGTGTTGGGTGGAAGTGGGATATTTTTCATTAGTAGGCACGAGTTTGTTCATAAAACAACATAAATGAATCAATTTATTTAAAGGTTAATGGATATGAATCAAGAAGTTATTTTCATTTAAGTGAAATGGGCCCGACCCGTTAATCCCAGAGGGATGGCTGGTCGACCCGTCCTGGATCGGCGGGTCCGACCCGGCTAAGGGGTCGACCTGGCCCGATGGGGTGTGGCCTGGCCCGGTGGGGCGAGGCTTGGCCCGACTGGGTATGGCCTGGCCCGGCAGGGCACGACCCAACCCGAGGCTGGTCGTGGCTCAACCAACTGTCCGAGCAGATCGGGGGGGGGGGACCCCTTGTTTTCCGAAACAGCGGCGCCGAGCGGCACCACCCTTCCTGCTCGGCCGACCAAAGATGACTAGTCTTCCCCAGCATGAGTGGTCCGCACACGCATGTCGCTATCATCCCACGCAGCACCTTCGTCTACTACGAACTTCTTCAACCTGGTCGGCCGCCTGCCGGCTAGTTTGCTCACCGAAGTGGCCCGCGGAGCGCGGTCTGTGGTTCTCTGCAGCGCGACGCGAAAGGGGAGCCGCAGTTCTCTAGCCCGGCCAGCTTAAGATGGCCGGTTCTTCTTTGGCCGAGCAGCCCGGTTGCGGGCCGAGGTCTCCTCCACCCATGCGACACCCAGTGCTAATGTCCACCAATGGGCCAGCGCGCGACCGCCATTGCCACTGCCGCTTTTGGTCATCACTGCCTCCATCACGAATAAAAACAAGGATCAAGCGAGGGTCATCACGTCGTGTTCTTCCGGCCCACGCCATCCACGTTAGGTGGTCAAAAAAGGCCATAGATGATCACTTTAATTCAATAAGAAAGATAGTATAATTTATTCAACTTAAATTATACAAACCCCCTACCTCGTAATTGACGTCACACGTCAACGAGCCGTGTAAGACGGGCGTCGTGGAGGTCGGTCGTTGCGGAGAATGCTGTCTTACCATCAACGTTGGAGGAAGTGTCGTTGTCGTGATGCGAGAGGAGAATCCGAAGATGACGCAGATTCCTTGACATTGGGGTGCATCCGAGGAAGAAGCGTCGTTGGAAGAATTTGTTCATGTTCTTCATTGAAGAATAATGTTCTTCGTCGAAAAAGGATCACCTATCTTCTAAATCTCCAGAGCCTTCCCAATAGTATATTTGCCAACGCAAATGAAATAATAGGCTCCCAATATTATAAACCTTACATCCATTTCAAAACAGTTCAAAAATGAATTTTTGATACAAAAATTAATTAATTATGAGAGCTTAGTTAATTCAATTGGAGGGGTTGGCCCAATCAATGGAGGGAGGTGGAGAGTTCACATTTAATGAGGGATGTTTTCAAATTAATTAAGGGGTGTTAATGGGGAGTTTAAGGGAGTTCAGGGGAGGTGAAAGGGTTTGGGTTCGTGTGGGCCCCACCACACATTATCCTCCCATGAGAGGTTATGTGGGGGTAGGCCCCACTACCAACCTCCCATTGAAGATTATAACCACCCACCAAATAAAATTATCTAATTCATATTTTTATTTATTTTAACAACAAACCCAAAAAATTAACTTCTCCTCCTGATAAAACAAAACTATAGTAAGGGTCCCCTTATGTGAAAACCGGTGCTAAGAGTTCATCGGTGCCCTCATATTTTGATTCCGTGCACCAGTTCAAAAGTTAGAAAAACCCTCACATACTTTTACTGAACATACCCGAACAAAACATTAGAATTTGATTCCAGGCACCCCGGGCCTCGGAATCAGGCGCCGTCAGAAACTGCGGACTCGTAATATTTCAATGTATTTAATAATACATTTTCCTTGAATTTTCCAGGACTTTACAATCCATGCATAACATTATGAACCTATATTTTAGTTCATATGTAATATTTATACTCACGAGTCATCCATTATTACCAAATTCATTAGAGGGAAATATAGGTCCCGCCCATCACATAATAAATTAATAAATACAAGTTCCATGATATTATAAATAATAATCATATAATAACCCATGAAATGAAATTGGTATCATAAAAATTTCATCATTTCATTACATAGGGAAAATATATAGGTCTCACAATCATTTCAAAAAATCATAACCCATGAATAGAAGTGGGATTACAATTAATATAACCTATGTAATAGAAACGAGTGTCATAAACATAATTCTATTAAAACATAAACCATTAAATAAAGAATATGAATGTTATTATTGGATGATATAACCAGTAAATATTAAAATATATCAAATTATTATATCTTTTTTGGATAATTATTTTTAAATACCACTTGGATCATTTCTTAAAAAAACCTTTCTTTTAAATTAACTTTTTAATGCATAGAAGATATTCAAAATAAGTTTCTTAAAAAAACAATTCAAAAGCATATAAATTAAGATTTAAAATTATTTAAACACTTATCAAGGAAAATATTTTCTCCACTTTGAAAAATTATCTTTAAAACATAATGAATTTCAAAAATATTTTTCATTGAAAATATCTATGATAACTTATAAAGGAATCTTAAAAACATTTATAATTACTTTTACCTTCAAAATAATTTGAAAATGTATAAATAAATTGTAAGAACATTTCAAAAACCTTTTTACATGAATTAATATAAAATGGTATTGGAATAATTTTAAAAAATTCTTAAACATAAAATCTTTCTGAAAACTTTTTTCTATAAAACCTGGTTTTGAAAGAGCACACATTTTCATCTAAAGAGTGAGATAATGTTAGATTTTCATAAAAACACATTATTAATTATATTAAGTGCCAAATATTTGAAAAATGGTACCAAAACATTAATATATCATTAATAATAATATTATAAGAAACATAATGAGTGTTTTTGAGAGATGGATCATATGATATTTTCAATAGAAGCATAATAGTAAACAATCTTAATAAATGATGAGATTGTAGCAATACACTATTACCCCTTTGGTAAATTTGACCTATATTATATATTAGTGAATAAAATTAAATTTAACATAAAATATAATTAAATAAGGATATTTATGATATAAAAAAAAGTAAAGTATATATACCCCATAGAAAAATATAGGATCATAACATGGCATTCATCTCAACGAAGGAAACATCAGACAAAAATTACCTTATTGATTTGGTAAATTTTGAACCATAAAACACATGAAAAATAGTTTATAGAATGGAAATGTAAATAACTTTAAACATAATTTTAATAATAATATAATATATTCATGTTTAGGATATACCCTACACAAAGTATGTGAGTGGTGAATAATGAGTTTATCTCATAGATATAAAAAGTGAGATGACAAAACCCTTATCCTAATATTGAATTTATTTATACCGATTCAAATATACTATATAATAAATTTGAGTCGATTATAAATCACCCACATAAAAATATTCATATATATAATACCATATACTATTCAATTATGAATTTATATTATCTGTTTATTAATAATTCCATGTTCAACCTATATTTCTGCTAATAACCGCATTTTGTGTCTGACATGTTGTGATTTTTTATTCTCTATACTCTTACTTAGATAATGATTTAATATTTCCATATTGTAAAAAAATATTTATAAAACATATATATTTCTTACATAAATATTTATAATAATATATAAAATATAGATATATGAAATGGAATACACAGTTCATCGAGACGGTAGGCCGTACGTATACATGAACAATGTTACTATTTTCATATCACATTAAAAGAAAGAAAGTAAATGATATATATATTATAAATAAATTAGAATTAATATTTCATACATATATTATTATTTTACTAAACGAAACATTAAAACATTCCATGTAAAGTGTCAACGAATCACATCACTTTGTGGAGGCAGTAGTTAACATGTCCACAAATAAAGTTATCATATTTACAAAAAATGTAAAGTATGAAGGTATGTGTTATATTAAAAATTTAAAAGAATAAATAAATAATTTATATAATATGTATTATATAAAAATTTAGTTTAAATAATAATTAAAAACCTTGATTGGTGGTAATGGAGAAAACACATTGTTTCATGAGGTAGTAGATCGCCGTACAAAAGAATGGTATGTTTGTTACCCATTAGATAGAAGTGTATGTAATTATAGGTCTAAAAAATTGAATAAAAAATATATGTATATTTAGGATAATTAATTTATTATATACTCATTATATAGTAAGATTTTTATTGGTGGATAATGAAAATAAAATAAAAGATCTTGAGGATTGATGTCGCCTCTTCTTTGGGTAACTTCTTTTGGTTTGCACCAAAGAGTTTCCTTGGATGGATCTTTACAAAAAGGGAGAATTTTAGAATGATGGTAAATATTTTTAAAGGATATTCTAGAATATTTTTTCTGATCTAAATGCCTTGATAGGTGGGAAAAAGTGGGCGGGGTGAGTGCCTTTTTATTGTAGAGGAGGAGTCAAATTATTATAAATTTTTGAAAATGGAATTCAACCTAAGATTTCCCCATGTAATGTTGATAGAATAATGTTAAAAATACAATAAAATGGTGGATAGGTATTAAGTATGAACAACTAATGGATTTTTTACCTGTGTATAGGTCATTTTGGGGATTATTTTTAGGGGTTAGTACTTTGTTAATCTATTTCTTCTTTTAATGACTATAAATAATCTTAATCAGTTTCACTAAAAATTTTAGTAAAAATATGTTAAAATTGTTATAAATTAGAAATTTTTCTGATTACCCTTATTGAATCATTTTTTCCAAATTATATTCACTCAAGTGAGATACATTAGTTTAAATTTAATCCTGTATATAGGACGACAAAGCAGATTTCTAAAGTAAAAATCGATCAAATGTTTAAATGTTTTATATCAAATTTCAATGTAAAATTTATTTCAATGAACTAAATTAGATTAATTAATTTATAATTTATCTAATTATAATTTAAAAAAAAATTAAAAAATAATTTATTTATATAAATAAATTATGAAAAATCAGTTTTGAATTAAAATTTAGTGTTTTTGACTATTCTTCAAAAAATAAAACTTCCAAAAAAACTAAAAATTTACCCAAATTAAATTTTGATATCCCTATTTAAAATAAAATTTTTATTTATTCCTATTAGACTTATTAAAGTTTAAAAAATCATAATTAAAATGGATTTCCTATTAAAAGGTTGTAAAATTACTTTTTTGAATAATACATCATTTTATTCATAAAATTGGATTTATTCTTATCTTATACCTATAAAATATTTTTATGAGTATAAAAATAATTATTGAAAAAATTATTTATAAATCTTATTGAAAACATTAATCAAAAGTGTTTTTTATTTTATTGAGAAATTTTTTTTGGACATTGATTTCTGAGAAAAGCAATTTCATTATTTCTAAAGGAATCTTAATTTCATTTATAACCAATTGATAACAAATAGATTCATTTTATATACATGTGTAAATAATATTTTCACATTTTTTAAATATTACTCATAAATTCCATTATAATGGCTAGGTGGTAGCTATAATAACATTTTAATAATAATATTAATAGTATATTGTAGTTCGGTATAACTCGGCCTTGCGTGTTGTGAAATATTTCAATAAAACTCAACATTATGTGTAACACAACCCAAAAATAGTGTTTCATGTACCACAATAGAATCTATGTGTTTCATGTAGTGAAGTATTAACTCGCGGTTGTATGAAACAAACTCTAAACTTTGGGCTTTCATATAAGAAAAACTATATTAAGTGTTGTGTGCAATGAAAAATATCAAAAAATTAAATTAATTCGAAAAAAAATATTTCAAAAAATCACAGAGTGTTACATTATACCCCCTAAAAATTAAAATATCCGTCAAAATTCGTCTAGGTTATCAGTGGTTTAAGACTTGAATTTTTATTTTACAAAAACCCACAATGTAGAAATGAATACTAAATCTTTCTTTAAAAGGGGAATTATAGAAATATAATGGTTACCGAAAGTAACTTATAACTAGGTTTCACATTGGAGAATATATGTGGAAATTGAAAACAGGGATATGAAAGATAAATATAACTATCATGTTCTGATAGAGAGTGATAGAGAAAATTATTAGAATAAAGTTAACAATCACGAAACCATAACCCGAAAAAGATTAAAAAAGGTCATTGATATTATCAAAAACAATGATGACATAGAACCATTTCATTTCAAGAACCCTTTTCTAAAAGTAAACTAATTTCAATGAGAAGGTATACTTATATGATTCTATGGAAACATTAAATTTTTTTCCTTGATAAATTTCCACTTTATCTGTTATTCTATGAAATGAAGGTGAATTTTCCATTCTGAAAGCATTAACAGATCATGAGATCAATAAATAGAATGATATATCATTCCATTTGTATTTTTAAAAACAAAAACGATATAAAAATTTATGATATATGCATAAATAATCACATTTCAAGATAATATTTTAATTTCTAATCCTCATCATAAGTTTAACTTAAACTATTCTATAAAGGGTTTGCCTTATAACCCTTCCAAAATATAATTCGCCATTTGTTCCTTAAATAAGATATTATCTTATATTTTTTTTATTGGATAACTTGATTCATCATTACAGCGATAAAACATTAAATGTGATTTTATTATTCCAAAATCCATATAAAGTGATATAATCACATGAAACTTCAAAAAAGGATGAACAATAAGATTTTCAAAGGTCTTATTCATACATAATCAAAAAAAACTTCCCAACAAAAGGGTAGGATAAGTTTTACCTAATTTTCATGATTCACTTCACCCATTATGATTGAATAAGATTTCCATTTTCCATTTTTTACTTAGAATCTGTTCTATCTTATCATCCATATTTTCCCTTGGATTGTGGAATTGATTCACATCATGCCCAAAATCCTTTCACTAGAAACACTAATGTGTGAGTGATTCATTTTGTTGATATTTCTCTTTATTAATTTCATATAATATCTTCCTAACATCACTTATATATTAGTTTTCTCTATGGATAGGATTCCCACACTTCAAATGCATTTTTGTTCTTTTTAGGAACTCACTGAAGTTCTATTTCCAACAATTTTTGAAAATAGGATTTTGAAACTTTCTCTTCTCTCTATGTGACATATCATTTTATTTTCCATGGAACCCAATTTTCCTTTTATTATTAATAAAATAATAGAGTTTCTAGATTCCATTTAACATTTTAGTTCACATTGAACAAATTCATCATAGCATTAAAAGTACATTATGGGTAATTTCTTTTGGAGAGTTGGTTTCAAGCCAATGAATAATCAAAAATATTAATTTCAAGATAAATCATAACACCATAATATTACATTTCAATTATTATAAAATTTGAATCCTAGGAACCTAAATATTTATAATCACTCTACTTAATATCTTATAATACCTTCTTAATCTTAGAATAAAAATAATGAAGAAAGTAATTATTTGAAAAAATGTTTTTGAACACATCCCAATACATGGAGTTAATTTCAACGTGTATCCTTGTATTCTTAATAATATTCCACTAGTGATCAGAGTCACCTTACATAAAGTAGAAATCCAACATTACATTTTAATTATCTCAACAGTAGAGAACAAAAAATTTATTTTTAGTGGTATAGATACATTTTTCTAAACCCAAATATTAATTAAAACACTAAATGAAGGTGGGATATTATTCATGAAGGCCTTAAGAGAGTATTGTTACCCCCTTTTCTCGATTGGATGATATTTATTATTCATATCTTGAGAAAGCATAGCAATGTGGTTTTTCATTTCATCTCCCATAACATTCGGTTTCTCAGGAGGGAAACTATTTTATTTTCAATTTCATTCCTCATTAACAAGGTTCCATTGATTTCAATCCATTGACTAAAACTCAAAAGAATAGTGTGAGTAACAATTATCATAGCGAAAAACCACATTATAATTAAAAAATAATTATAATATTTCTAAATCATGGCACATACTTCTAAATCTATGACACATTAGGCTTATCCTTAGTTACATCCCTAGACATATCCTTATAATTATCCCTAGGGATCTGATTAATGTTTTCTCATCCTAGTTTCCAAATGTGGACTAAACATTTAATCTAATACTAAACATATATACCCATTCATAACATACATTTATATTACACCATTTTTTATGAATATTAAAAATATTGTAAAAATACATGCTTGAGGACCATAATTTTTTAGTGTCTTTGGAAACATGGAAACATTATCTTCAAAATTTGTGAGATATCTCCATCATCTCCCTTAAATATTTTCCCCTTTAGTAATCCTACTTAAAACCTTTCATCACAACCTGAGGAAAGGAACCATAAGAATGGGGTGAGGTTAGATTCTTTTTATGGGTAAAGAAGTGAGATATAAAAGAATAGCCTGAGTATAATGGTATGAGAATGTGATCATAATTTTATAAGATCATACCATGCTTATTAAAGATCATAAACATATTTCATGTAATAAATAATGGTAGTTTATATGGAATACAACCTAAAGGAATCACAAACATAATCCATGAAATAATAACATAGAAATAAGACATGGAATTATGGAATTCACATTAGATTATAACATTGTGAACATATATATGTAGAAACAGGTTCACTCATTAAGTCAATGAATTGAAATTAAGCAATCAAACAAACTCATGGACATGAAACCAGGTCCACACATAATTTTGTGAACATGTAATCAGGTTCACATATAACATTGTGAACATTTAACTTGGTTCACACATAAACTGATGGACTTGTAACTAGGTCCATGTATAACATTTTGAACATGTAATAAGGTTCATGCATAACATTGTGAACTTGTAATATGGTTCACTCATAATATTGAGAACATATAATAAGGTTTATGTATAAACATATGTACAAGAAACTAGGTCCATGTATAAAATTTTGAATATATAATTAGGTTCACACATAACATTTATACTCATGAGTCATCCATTAGTACCCAATCCATTGGAGGGATATATGGGTCCCACCCATCACATAATAAAGCCATAAATATGTGTGCCACAAGATTATGAAAAAAAAACATGTCATAACCCGTGAAAAGAAATGGGAATCATAAAAATCTCATCATATAATTACCAATGGAAAAGATATAGATATCACAATTATATTAGGAAATCATAACCCCTGAATAGAACCAGGTTCCAAAATAATTTAACCCATAGATTTGAAATGTGTATCATAAACATCATGCCATTAAATCATAATCCATTCAAGAATAATATGAATGGTATTATTTCATCATGTTCGCAATAAATAATAAACTATATCAAAGGATTCAATCGCAGAAGGACATGGATTTTTAAAGATAACTCAAAGAATTTCTTAATAAAGCTATTATTTCTTTTAAATTAACTTTTTAAAAAATAGAACTAATTCAAAATTTATTTTCCTGAAAAAAAATACTTTGAAAAAATATAAAGTAATCTTTAAAATCATTTAATAAATTTATTAAGGAAAATATATTTTCCACTCTAAAAATTCTCATAATAACATAATGTATTTAATAAACATTTTTCATTGAAAATAACATTTAAAACATATAAAGGAATATTTAAATAATTTTGAATTACTTTTACATTGAAAATAATTTGAAAATTATAAATAATGACTGATTTTTTTTTGGATTTTTTTCCTTGAAATAATATAAAATGGGCTTGAAAACAATTAAAACACATTTTAAACGTAATTTTTTTCTTAAAACCTTTTTTAGAAAATATTGTTTGAAAGGACACACATTTTCTACCGAAGAGGGCGATAATGTCCGATCTTCTTAAAAAACATTTTCTTAATTATCTTAGGAAAAAAAGAGTATAAAATGGTACCAATAAATTAAGATATAATTAATTACCCTATTATAATAAAACTCATGAGTGTTCTTGATATATAGATTATAATATTTCACCAATAGAAGCATAATCATAAAAATTTGTCTCAAGTTTCTTCAATTTCACTTTTAAATTTGATATAAATACATAGAAAACCATTGTATATTATTAATCTAAAACCCTGTATTACTGTATTTTATGTGGACTTAATATTAAATTTTTTCATAGGAATTTGAAAAACATGTTTCCATATTTGGAATCATCATAATTTTTAATGTATAATGAGGTAAAATTTATGGTGACCCTCACTTAGCATACATGGATATTACACCATTTTAGATGAATATTCAACACATTACAAAAATACATGCCTGAGTACCATAATAGTTTACTGTCCCTGAATATTTGGAAAATTAATCTTTTATCTTGGTAAAAGTAATCAACATATCCATTAAATATCTTCCCCTTTAGTAATTATACTTAAAATGTTTCTCAATATAATAGGGAACAAAAACATAAAAAATGGGTGAGCTTAGATGATTAGTAAGGGTAAACAAGGGAGATATGTAAGTATAACATGATAATAACAGTATGATAACGTGATCATAACATTAGAGGGTCATACCCTACATATCAAAGATCATAAAAATGAATCATGGCATAAATATTGTTAGTTCATAAGGAATAAATCATAAGGTAATTAAGAACACAATCCATTAAAGCATAACATATGATTAAGATTAGGAATTGTGGCATACACATCAGCTTATAACATTATTAACATGTATAAGTAGAAATAGGTGCACTCATTAAGTTATAGACATGAAACCGGGACCTCAATTAAACTTATGGACACGATACCAGGTCCGTGAATAACATGGTGAACATGTAATCAAGTTCACACATAATAATATGAATATGTAATATAGTTCACGTATAAACATATGGACATCAAACTAGGTCCATGCATAGTATTTTGAACTTTTAATCACGTTCACGCATAAAATTATAATCACATAATATGATTCACTCTTATAATTATGAATATGTTATTAGGTTCAAGCTTAAACATATATACTTACAACTAGGTCCATGAATAACATTGTAAACCTATAGTTCAGTTCACATGTAATATTTATACTCATGAGTCATCCATTGTTATCCAATTCATTAGAGCAAGATATAGGTCCCACCCATCACATAATAAATTCATAAATACATGTGCCATGATATTTTAAAAAATCATCATATAATAACCCAAGAAATGAAATTGGTATCATAAATATTTCATCATTTCATTACATAGGGAAAATATATTGGTATCACAATCATTTCAACAAAGCATATCCCATGAAAAGAAGTGGGTTTAAAAAGTATATAACATATGTAATAGAAACGAGTGTCATACACATCATTCTGTTAAAACATAAACCATTAATGAAAGAATATAAATGGTATTATTGGATCATATACCCAGTAAATATTAAAATATATCAAATTATTCTATCTTTTTTTGAATAATTATTTTTAAATTCCACATTAATAATTTTTTAAGGAAAAAAACCTTTTTTTTAAATTCACTTTTTAAAACATAGAACATATTTAAAATCATATTCAAAAAAAAAAATACTTCAAAAACATATAAATTTAGATTTAAAATAATTTAAACACTTATCAAGGAAAATATATTTTCCACTTTGAAAAATTATTTTAAAACATAATGTATTTTAAAAATAGTTTTCTTTGAAAATATCTATTAAAACTTTTAATGTAATCATTAAAACATTTATAATTCCTTTTACTTTCAAAATAATTTGAAAATGTATAAATAAATTGTAATAAAATTTAAAAAACCTTTTTCCATAAAATAATATTAAATGGGATTTTAATCATTTAAAAAACTTCTTAAACATAAAACTTCTTTGAAAACATTTTTTTATAAAATATGGTTTTGAAATAGCAAACATTTTCATCTGAAGAGGGAGATAATGTTAGATTTTATTAAAAACACATTATTAATTATATAATGTACCAAACTGTTGAAAAATGGTACCAGAACATAAATATATTATTAATAAAAATATTATAATAAACATAATGAGTGCTTTTGAGAGATGGATCATGTTATTTTTTCAATAGAAGCATAATAGTAAACAATCCTGATAAACGATGAGATTGTAGATATACACAATTAAAACATTGGTAAATTTGGCCTATTTTATAAATTAGTGAATAAAATTATATTTAACGTAAAAGATAATTAAATAGGGATATTCATGATACAAAACACAAAAGTAAAGTATATATACCCTATAGAAAAATATAGTTTCATAACATGGAATGCTTCTCAACGAAGGAAACTTCAGGCAAAAATTAATTTATCGATTTGGTAACTTTTGAAACATAAACCACATGGAATATAGTTCATAAAATGGACATGTAAATAACCATAAACTTAATTATAATAATAATATAATACATTCATGTACAGTATATACACCACACAAAGTAAATGAGTGGTGAATAATGAATGTGTCTCACAGATATAAAAAGTGAGACGACAATACCCTTAGCTTAATATTGAATTTATTTATACCTCTTAAAATATAGTATAAAATAAATATGAGTTTATTATAAATCACCCATAGAACAATATTCATATATATCACACCATATATTATTCACTTATAAATTTATATTATCCTTTTATTAACAATTCCATGTTCAACATATATTTCAGCTAGTAATTGCATTTTGTGTCGTACATCTTGTGATTTTTTATTCTTGATAATCTTAATTATATAATAATTTATTATTAAATATTTTAAAAATTTATTTATATAAAATTTATATTTATTATATAAATATTTATAATAATATATAAAATATAGATATATGAAATGGAAAACACTGTTCATGGAGACGGTAGGCAGTATGTACACATGAACAATGTTTCCGTTTCCCAATCACATTGAAAGGAAAAAAGTAAATTAGATATATATATATATATTATCAATAAATTAGAATTAATATTACATACATATCATATTATTATACAAAACCTAAACATTATATGTAAAGTGTCAACGAATCACATCACTTTATAGAGGGAGTATTCCACATGTCCACAAATAAAGTTATCATATTTACAAAAAATGAAAAGTATGAAAGTATGTGTTATATTAAAATTTTAAAATAATAAATAAATAATTTATATAATATATATTATATAAAAATTTATTTTAAATCATAATTACATACTGTGATTGGTGGTAATGGAAAAAACAAATCGTTTCATGAGGTAGTTTTTTTCCGTTCAAAAGAATGGTATGTTTGTTACCCATTAGATAGAAGTTTACAGACTTAAAGGTCTAAAAAATTGAATAAAAAAATTTAAGTATATTTAGGATAATTAATTTATTATATACCCATGAAATATGAAGAGTTTAGGTGTTGGAGAATGAATATAAAATAAAAGATCTTGAGGATTGATGTCACCTCTTCTTTGGGTAACTCCTTTTGGTTAGCACCAAAGAGTTTCCTTGGATGGATAATTGCATAAAAGAAGGATTTTAGAGTGAAGTTAGGTATTTTGATAGGATATTCCTGAAGAGTTTTTCTAATCCAAATGGATTTATAGGTGGGAAAAAATGGGTGGGGGTGAGTGCCTTTTTATATTAGAGGAGGAGTGTAATTCTTATAAATGTTTGAAAAGGGAATTCAAACCATGTTTTACCCATGTAAATTAGATATAATAATGTTAAAAATACAATAAAATGGAGGTTAGTTATTAAATATGAACAACTAATGGATTTTTTACAAGTGTATAGGTCATTTTGGGACTTAAGTTTTGGGGTTAGTCCTTTGTTAATATATTTTTTCTCTTAATCAATACAACTAATCTTAATTAGTTTCAATAATAATTTTGGTAAAAAAATATGAAAAACTTATTATAAATTAGAAATTATAATGATTACAAATATGGAATCATTTTTTCCATATTATAATCACCCAATTGAGATAAATTAATTTAAATTTAATCCCGTATATATGACGAAAAAGCAGATTTCTAATGTAAAAAACAATCAAATGTTCAAATGTTTTATATCATATTTCAATGTAAAATTTATTTCAATGAACTAAATTAGATTAATTAATTTATAATTGATCTAATTAAAATTTAAAACCAAAATAAAAAATAATTTAATTATATAAATAAATTATATGAAAAATCAGTTTTGAATTAAAATTTAGTGTTTTTGACTATTCATGAAAAAAATGAAACTTCTACGAAAAAACAAAAAATTTAACCAAATTAAATTTTTATATCCCTCTTTATTTTTTTTATTTATTCTAATTATGTATATTAAAGTTTTAAAAAATCATATTTAAAATTTATTTCCTATAAAAAGGTAGTAAAATTAACTTTTAGAATAATACATCATTTTATTCATAAAATTGGATTTATTTTTATATTATACCTATAAAATATTTTGTATGAGTATAAAAAATATTGATTGAAAATTTTATATGAAAATTTTATTGAATCCATTAATCAAAAGGGGTTTTTTAATTTATTGAGATAAATTTTTTTGGACATTGATTTCATAGAAAAGTAATTTCATTATTTTCAAATGACTCCTAATTTCATTTATAACTAATTTATAAGAAATAGAATCATTTTATATACATTTTTAAATTATATTTTTACAGTTTTGTTAATATTTTTCATAAATTCCACTCTAAAGGCTAGGTGGTAGCTATAATAACATTTTAATAATAATGTTAATTGTATATTATAGTTCGGTATAACTCGGGCTTGCGTGTTATGAATTCTTTCAATGAAACTCAAAATTATGTGTAACACAACCCAAACATAGTGTTTCATGTACCACAATATAATCTAAGTTCTTTGTGTAGTGAAAGATTAACTTGTTGTTGCATGAAACGTACTCCAAACTTTGTTCTTACATATATGAAAAACTATATTAAGTTTTGTGTGTAATGAAAAATATAAAAAAATTAAATTAATTCAAAAAAAAAATATTTCACAAAATCTTAGAGTGTTACATTCTACCGCCTTAAAATTAATTTCTCCCTTAAAATTTTTCTTGGTTATCAGTGGTTTAATACTTGAATTTTTTTTTATATAAACCCACTATGTAGAAATTAATACTTTATCTTTCTTTAAAAAGGGAATTCTAGAAACATAATGGTTACCCAAAGTAACTCATAACTAGGTTTCACATAAGAGAACAAATGTGGAAAGTAAAAACATAGACATGTAAGATAAATATAACTATCAAGTTCTGATGGAGAGTGATAGATAACCCAATTAGAAGAGAGTTAACAATCATGAAACCATAACCCAAAAGGATTAAAAAAGGTCATTAATATTATAGAAAATGATGATAACATAACACGATTTTATTCCAATACCCCCTTTCCAAAAGTTAAATAATTTCCATGAGAATGTATACTTATATGTTTCTTGGACAACATTAACCTTTTTTCTGCCTTGATAAATTTCCACTTTATCTGTTATTCCATGAAATGAAGGTGAATTTTCTATTCTTGAAGCATTAACAAATCATAATATCCATAAATAGAATGATATACCATTTAATTTTTCTTTATAAAAAACTAAAGTGTAGAAATATTTCTGAAAAATGCATAAATAATTAAATTTCAAGACAATATTTTAATTTCTAAATCCTCATCATAAGTTTAACTTAATCCATTCCATAAATGGTTTGTCTTATTACCCTTTCAAAATATAATTCACCATTTATTCCTTAAATAATATCTTATCTTATAAATTTTTTATTGGATACATTGATTCACCCTAACACTGATAGAACATTAAATGTGATTTTATTATCCCAAATCCATATGGAGGGATATAAAAACCTAAAACTTCACAAAAGGTTGAACAATAATATTTTTAAAGGGCTTATTCATTCAAAATCAAACAAGAACTACCCAATAGAGGGTGGATGATAAGTTTTAAATAATTTTCATGATTCAATTCATCCATTATGATTGAATAAGATTTCCATTTTTCATTTTTTACTCAGAAGCTATTCGATATTATCATCCATATTTTCCCTTGGATAGTGGAATTTATTAACAAAATTCAAAAAATCCTTTCACTAGAAACACTGATGTGTGGGAGATTCGTTCTATTGAGATTTATCATTATTAATTTCATTGACTATCCTATTAACTTCGCTTCTATATTATTTTTCTCTATGGATAGGATTTCCATACTTTAAATACATTTTTTTTCTTTTTAGGGACTCACCTAAGTTCTCTTTTCCACAGTTTGTGAAAATAGGAGTTTTAAAATATTTCATCTCTCTATGTGACATATCATTGGATTTTCCATGGAACCCAATTTTTCTTTTTTATCACTAAAACTAAGAGGGTTTCTAGATTCCATTTAAACTTTTAGTTCACATAGAAGAAATTCATTATATCATTAAAAGTACCTTATGCATAATTTCCTTTTAGAGAGTTGGTTTCAATCCATTGAGGAATAGAAAAATCTTAATTTCAGGATAAATTATAATAACATAAGATTACATTTCAATTATTGAAAAATTTGAATCATAGGAACCTAAATATTTATCATCCCTCAACTTAATATCATATAATTCCTTCTTAATATTTGAATATATATTACGTGGAAAGTTCTTATTAGAAAAACTGTTCTTTAACTCATCCCAATACATGGAGTTAATTTCAACTTGTATCCTAGTATTCTTAATAATATTCCACCAGTGATCAGCATCACATTCCGGAATTTATAAATAAAGCATGACATTTTCATTCCTTGAACTCCAGAGAACAAAAAATATATTTTTAGTGTTATAGATCCATTGTTCTACAACCAAAATATAATTGGAAACACAAAATGAAGGTGGTAGATTCTTCATGGAGGCCTTAAGAGAACATTTTTCCCTCATTTACATGGTTGGGTGATCTTTACAATTCATATATTTAGAAATCATAACAATGTGGTTTTTCATTTCATCTCCCATAATATTCGGTTGCTCAGGAGGGAAACCATGTTATTTTCAATTTAATTTTTCATTAATAATGTTCCACTGATTTCCATCCATTAAATAAAACTCAAAATAATAGAGTGATTAACACTTATCATAGAGGAAAACCACATAATAATTAAAAAACACTTATAATATGCCTAAATCATAGCACCAACTTCTAAATATATGACACCTTAGGCTTATCCATAGATACATCACTAGAAATATCCCTATAATTATACATAGAGATCTGATTAATGTTTTATAATCCTATATTCCAAAGGTGGACTAAACCTTTAATCTAATACTAAATATATATACCCATTCATAACATACATGTATGTTACACCATTTTAGATGAATATTCAAAATATTGAAAAAATACATGCCTGAGGACCATAAATGTATATTGTATTTGGAAACATGGAAACATAATATTCTAACTCTGTGAAATATCTCCAACATATCCCTTAAATATGTTCCCATTAAGTAGTCCTACTTAAAAAAATTATTCATAAACATACGAAAGGAACCATAGGATTGGGGTGAGGTTAGATTCTCAGTAAGGGTAAAAAAGTGAGATTGGTGAGTATAACATTAGTATAATGGTATGAGAATGTGATCCTAACATTATAAGATTATACCATGCATATTAAAGTTCATAAAAATGAATCATTGAATAAATATGGGTAGTTTATAAGGCATAGAAAATAAGGTAATCAAGAACATAATCCATGAAATAATAACATAGGAATAATACATGGAATTATGGAATTCACATCAGATTATAACATTGTGAACATGTACATGTAGAAACAGGTTCACTCATTAAGTGAATGACTTGAAATTAGATGATCACATAAACATATTGACATGAACCTAGGTCCACACATAATATTGTGAACATGTAATCAGGTTCACACATAACATTGTAAACATTTAACTTGGTTCACACATACACTTATGGACATGCAACTAGGTCCATGTATTACATTTGGAACATGAAATAAGGTTCATGCATAACATTGTGAACTCGCAATATGGTTCACTAATAAAATTGTGAACATATAATAAGGTTCATTCATAAACATATGTACATAAAACAAGGTCCATGAATAAAATTTCGAACATGTAATTAGGTTCACACAAAACATTTATACTCATGAGTCATCCATTACTACCCAATTAATTAGAGGGATATATGGGTCCCACCCATCTCATAATAAAGTCATAAATATGTGTGCCACAAGATTATAAACAAACATCATGTCATAACCTTTGAAATGAAATGGGTATCATAAAAAACTCATTATATCATTACCTATGGAAAAGATATAGATATCCCAATTATTTCATGAAATCATAACCCATGAATAGAAACAAGTTTCAAAATCATATAACCTGTCGATAAGAAATGGGTATCATAAAAACAATTCCATCAAATCACAATCCATTCAAGAATAATATGAATGGTATTATTGAATCATAACACAAATAAATAATTAACTATATCAAAGGATTCAATCACAGAAGGACATGTATTTTGAAATATAACTCAGAGCATTTCTTAATGAAACTATCATTTATTTTAAATTCACCTTTTGAAACATATAACAAATTCAATATTATTTTATTTAAAAGAATACAGTTTCAAAAAATATAAAGTAATATTTAAAATAATTTAATAAATTTATTTAGGAAAATATTTTTTCCACTTTGAAAAATTCTGAATCTAACATAAAGTATTTTGAAAACATTTTTCTTTGAAAATGACATTAAAAACATATAAAGTAATCTTGAAAGAATTTAGAATTACTTTTACAACAAAAATAATTTAAATATTATAAATAATGGATGATTTTTTTGGAATTTTTTTCCTTGTAATCATATAAAATGGGCATGAAAACAATTAAAACACATTTTAACCATAAACCTTTTCTTAAAACCTTTTTTATAAAATATTGTTTCAATGGAAAAACATTTTCTACCGAAGAGGGAGATAATGTCTGATTTTATTAAAAACACTTTCTTAATTATCTTATATAAAAAAGAGTATAAAATGGTACCAATACATTAAGATATCACTAATAACCATATTATTAGATAATTCATGAGTGTTATTGAGATATAGATCATAATATTTCTTCAACATAAGCATAATAATAAATAATACTGATGAATGAAGAGATTGTAGTAATACACTATTGGCACTTTGCTAACATTGAATAATACCATACATGAGAAAATGAAATGAAATTAAGCATAAAAATAATTAAATAATTTTATTCATGATATACATTTAAAAGGTAAGTGTATACACCTCATAGAAAAATATTGGTGTATAAAATGGCATGTATCTTAAAGAAGGAAACTTGAGACAAAAATCACATTACTGATTTGTTAACTTTTGAACCATGAAAGTAAGGAAATAAATATAATCCAATGGATAGGTAAATTTCCATAAATTTAAGTATAATAATCATATAATACTTTAATTTGTTGTACATACACCACAAAAAATAAATTATCGGTGAATAAGGCATGTTACTCACAGATCTAAAAATTGAGGTGAGAAAACCTTTGCTTAAGTCCTGAATTTATTCCCACAAATTCAAACATCCTATATGATAAATATTATTTTGTTATAAATATACAATAGAAAAATATTACTATATATCATACCTTATAAGATTAATATATGACTTTATATTACCCATTTATTAGAAATTCTATGTTAAAACAATGTTTTGGGTAATAACCGCTTTTTTTATCGTACATATTTTGAATTTTTATTATCGATCCTATTATATATATCCTGATTTAATTATTTAAATTATGTAAAACATGATTTATATATCATATATATTCTGTATATAAATTTTTACAATAATATATAAAATATAGATATATGAAATGTAATACACTGTTCATGGAGACAGTGGGTCGTACAAACGCACAAATGCTATTTCTAATTTCTTGTCACATTGAACGAATGAAACTAAATGATATATATATATATAATATAATTAAATTATAGTTTTGATTTATTATATCATATATGTTCACAAAACCCATATTTAATACATTCTATGTAAAGTGTGAACAAATCACAACATTTTGAGGAGGCATTAATCTACATGTCCACAAACAATGTTATCATATTTACATAAAATGGAAAGCATCAATATATGTGCTATATTATAATTAAATAATAATAAATAAATCATAAATATCATTATTATCATATAATAAAATTATTTACTTCATAATTACCAACCATGAGAGGTGTTAAAGTAAAAACAAAGAACATCATTTTGTGAGGTGGTAGTTCACCATATAGATAAACAATAAGTTCCTTATCCATTAGATATAAGTGTGTTTAATTTTTGGTATAAACCATAGAGTAAAAACATCCATATATATTGGGAATACGTATCATATTATATAATAATTAAACATGAAGAGTTAATGGGGGATGATAATGAAAATAAAACAAAAGATCTTGAGGAAGGTTGTCACCTCATATTTGGGTTACTCCTTTTGGTTTCCACCAAAGGGTTTCCTTGGATGACATTATACTTAAAGGGATGATTCTAGGATGATGGTAGACATATTTATATAATATTTGTATATATTTTGGTTGATACAAAGGTATTAAGAGGTTTGAATAAGTAGTATGGACATAGGAATTTCACATGAAGTGTGATGTCCCTTTTACGGTGGTATGAGTAAGGTTTCCGGAAATACCTCTACCTTTATGAAACCAATCTATTATTAGAATGATGGGAAATATGGTTGGTCACTTTCTATGTGCTGATAGTTAGGAACATTATGTTTTCCATAAAATTTCTCCATAGATTTGTATTTAGTTTGATGTCTTGAGACCACAAGTGGAATTGGTATGGATTGTTATAGGGGAAGAATTCCAACAGAAACAAAATGTCATTTTTGCATCCTGGACCAATTTTTGCATGTCATGCAATTAGTTGGGGGACCATCAATCTGAATTATATTGAGTATATAGGGTGATACATGAGAAAGGACTATGTTCTGAGTCTATAGTTCAGGATAAAGGTCACTGTGGGTCCCTCACTAACCCATTTTGGGGCAACACAGGTGACTCCTGATCAGAGTAAGTAAGGACCAAATATTTCTAATCCAAATATGGTGGACATTTTTGAGCATATGAGATATTAATTGGGTGTTTATAAGTTGTATGTGCAAGAACCATTTGAAACATCCAGTTTTGAGGAGGTTCATGATGTTTTCTCTATGGAATATGGTTGCCACATTCCACAGTCCTTACCTCAGGAGGAGCCTGAAAACAATGTTATCAGACCCATTCATGAGAATATTCTACATGTGGTTATAAATACAGAACATTTGAGATTCAAGGGAAGAAAATGACTTTCATGTATTTTCAGCGGGGGAAATGAGATGCTAGTGAGTAGGATTAGTTCAAGATAGAGTAGTTTTCATTTAAATAAGAAAAACAATTATAAGGGATGAATGAGAAAGGGATAAAACATGAGAAAAAGGGTGATGATCAGGTGTTTTCCTCACACCCGGTTGAGGAACTGGAGACTTAGGGTATGGTGGGTATGCATATTCTATCAATTTTTGAAATCCCCTTTGTAATTCATTAATAGTATGATGATGATGAATATTTCTCTAGTTCATTTTTAGTGGATAGTACAAAGGTAATATGTGAGAGAGGACATCATATTATAAAGAAGAAAAAGTGATGGAAGGGGAATCAAGATACGTTGGGATGAATTGTTGTTAAGGTTTAGAAAACCAAATATAAAATTTATTAATCATAGTTACCTAAGACCATGTAAATAAGATCTTCCAGCAGAACCAAAGTGAGGGAGGGTGGAAGAATGGTCAAATATCACAAAATTAAGAATTTTTTGACACTATAAAATAGAAAAAGGCCAAAATTAGTGAACTTAATTAAAAAGGGTATGGTGTTACTAATAAAATGGTATATGGGTCCCAAGAAGAAGGAAAATAAGAAGTAGAAGGAGTTAACCTAGAGCTTATTCTTCATTATAATGAAGACATGGTATTTTCTGCTTACAGCTTCAAAGGAAAAGGTGGACATAATCTTAGAAAAAGAATTATGAGTCGATTTCAATGCAGTCCATAGTTATTGGATCATCAAACAATATAAAATTTTAGAATTCAACTTTAATGAAAGTAATATCAATGGTAAGGAATATATATAAACATGGGACAAGCTAGCCAACCATTTTGAGGACTTAGTCACATAGGAACCAGAAATGATGATACATGGCCTTCATTGGGGGCTATACAAGGTTAGTGACTCCAATAATTTATTTCTTGTTTTTAATGATTTTTTATTTCCTATTATGTTTAATGGTGCACTGTGTAGAACTTATGTGGTTTCCAACTTTTCCACAAAAGTGATTTTTAAATAAAAAATATAATTTTCAGTCAATGATTTTTACTATTCATCTCTACATGAAATTTATCAGAAAAATAGAAAAAATATAAAAAAAGTAAATTTTGATATTTATTATTCAAAAAAGAATTTATATTTCTAAATAAAGGGAACAAAATTGAAAAAAATTGTTTTTAAAATGGGTAAAGCCTGTAAAATTACCTTTTGGAAATATACATCTTTTTTATTCATAAAATTGGAATTATTATTATCTTATTAATATAAAATATATTAGATGAATATAAAAAATATTGATTTAGTGTATAATATATATATTTTATTGAAATTTTTTATCAAAAGTGGTTTGTTTAATTAATTAATATAAAAGTTTCTTTTTACATAGTTTTTATAGAAATGGAATTTCATTATCTTAAAATAGTTCTTACATTCATTTCTAACTAATTGATAATCATTGGATTAATTTTAAATATATGTATAAATAATATTTTCACAATTTACTTATTATTATCTGTAACTTCCATTCCAACAACTAGGTGGTATCTATAAAAATATATTAGTATTAATATTAATATTAATATTAATATAAATATTATATTATAGTTTGGTAAACAAGGACTTTGTTGTTATTAAAGATGTCGAAGAAACTTGGTATTGTGTGTAATAAAAGTGAAACATATTTTTCAATGTACTTTAAGGTAATCTAAGTGTTACATGTAGTATAAGATTAACTCAGTGTTGTGTAAAACACACACAAAACATAGTGCTTTCATATACCAAAATAAATATTCAATGTTGTGTGAAATAAAAAATATCAAAAAGATTTAAATAATTTCAAAAAAATATGTCATAGAATCTTATGCTATTATAAAATTATATTTTGGAAAATATATTTGTGAAATTAATTAAAATTAATTACAATGATTATCATAAAAATTAATTTAATAAAGGAAAACATTTAACACTTAAGGCCCAAAATGACCCAGGCACTTATCCAAAATCTATTAGATTTATATATTTCAACCCTATCCTCTATTGTATAGAATTTTTTCCATTATTATAGGAACTTGAAATGGGAGAAATGTGGGAGGAATTTATTTGGATAATACTCTTATAGGTATACCAAAATATAATGATGTAGTTGAAATGACTAACTGGATACTAAATTAATGTGACAGATGAATGGGGCTATACAGGGGTTTACCTAAGACTTTTTGGGTAAAATATGTGAACATGGAAACATATATAATTAATTAGAACCTATTTATACCAATAAGAGAATGTATACATGAGAATAATTGGCATGTATATGGGGTAATACTCTTGTATTGATGTTTATTTATCTGTTTGGAAGATTCACATATATATAATGCCCTAAAAACTCTAAAACAATATCTTTTATTTGATAGCATATAACCTCTCAAGACAAAATGGTATATTTAATATCTTAAATAAAATTAATATATTTAATATCTTTAAATTCATGAAAAAACTAAGTTATATTTACATAAAGGTAAGAATAACCTTGTTCTATAGCTTCTGTTACAAACAAGATTGTGTTTTACCAAGCAAACATATATAATTTAAATAATATTATTTAATATAATAAGATATAACCTAGCAATTAAATTTAAAATTATGAATAGTATTAATTTTTTTGAAAATATATGGTTTTGAAAAATATAAAATGAATTCATTGTTTATAAATTAATTAGAAATAAATATAATAACCAATTTTATATAAAAGGAATGTTTTTATAGAAAACTATTTTTATGCTCACAAAGCTCTTTTATCCTAATAAATTAAATTAATTATAATTAGTGAGTCATATTAATGAAATATTGTTTTCTATGTTATATATTCAATAAAATATATTTTCCTAAATTCATCTAATTGATTTCATAATCATAAAATAAGAAAACAAATCAATATTTTAGATAAAAATCAATATTTTTAAGGCACTTTTACCACCTTTTAACTGAGAACCTATTTTAAATAATTATTGGTACTTTTATAAATCATATATATCAAAATAAACTTAGTTTTTGAAATATGAATATGAAAATTATCTTAGAGTGAAATGTTTCTATATTTAAGTGAATTTCAATTTTTTTAATGAATAGTTAAAAATATTAAATTTTAATTCAAAATTATCATTTTCCATAATTTATTTATAAGCAAAAATTTTATTTTAAATTGGTTTTAAAGAAAAATTATATAAAATATAAAAAAATAAACCAAATTTATATAATTATAATCAATTTCACTTTTAAATTTGATATAAATACATAGAAAAACATTGTATATTATTACTCTAAAACCCCGTATTACTGTCTTGTATGTGGATTTAATTTTAAATTTTTTGATAGGAATTTGAAAAACTTTTTTCCATATTTGGAATCATCATAATTTTTAATGTATAATGAGGTAAAATTTATGGCGACCCTCGCTTAACATACATGGATATTACACCATTTTAGATCAATATTCAACACATTACAAAAATACATTCTTGAGGACCATAATAGTTTACTGTCCTTAAATATTTGGAAAATTAATCTTTTATCTTGGTTAAAGTAATCAACATATCCATTAAATATCTTCCCCTTTAGTAAATATACTAATGTTTCTCAATAAAATAGGGAACAAAAACATAAAAAATGGGTGAGCTAGGATGATTAGTAAGGGTAAACAAGGGAGATATGTAAGTATAACATGAGAATAACAGCATGATAACGTGATCATAACATTAGAAGGTCATACCCTACATATCAATTATCATAAAAATGAATCATGACATAAATATTATTAGTTCATAAGGAATGAATCATAAGGTAATTAAGAACACAATCCATTAAAGCATAACATACAATTAAGATTTGGAATTGTGGCATACACATTATCTTATAACATTATGAACATGTATAAGTAGAAATAAGTGCACTAATTAAGTTATATACATGAAATCAGGACCTCAATTAAACTTATAGACATGATACCAGGTCATTGAATAACATGGTGAACATGTGATCAAGTTCACACATAACAATATGAATATGTAATATAGTTCACGCATAAACTTATGGACATCAAACTAGGTCCATGCATAGTATTGTGAACTTTTAATCATGTTCGCGCATAAAACTATAAACACATAATATGATTCACTCCTATAATTGTGAATATGTTATTAGGTTCAAGCTTAAATATATATACATACAACTAGTTCCGTGAATAACATTGTAAACCCGTAGTTCAGTTTACATGTAATATTTATACTCATGAGTCATCCATTATTATCCAATTCATTAGAGGGAGATATAGGTCCAACCCATCACATAATAAATTCATTAATACACGTGCCATGATATTTTAAAAAATCATCATATAATAACCCAAAAAATGAAATTGGTATCATAAATATTTCATCATTTCATTACATAGTGAAAATATATTGGTATCACAATCATTTCAACAAAGCATATCCCATGAAAAGAAGTGGGTTTAAAAAGTATATAAACTATGTAATAGAAACGAGTGTCATACACATCATTCTATTAAAACATAAACCATTAATGAAAGAATATAAATGGTATTATTGGATCATATACCCAGAAAATATTAAAATATATCAAATTATTCTATCTTTTTTGAAGAATTGTTTTTAAATCCCACTTGAATAATTTATTAAGGAAAAAAAACATTCTTTTAAATTCACTTTTTAAAACATAGAACATATTCAAAATCATATTCATAAAAAAATACTTCAAAAACATATAAATTAAGATTTAAAATAATTTAAACAGGTATCGAGGAAAATATCTTTTCCACTTTGAAAAATTATTTTAAAACATAATGCATATTAAAAATAGTTTTCTTTGAAAATATATATTAAAACTTGTAATGTAATCATGAAAACATTCATAATTCCTTTTACTTTCAAAATAATTTGAAAATGTATAAATAAATTGTAAGAACATTTAAAAAATCTTTTTCCATAAAATAATATAAAATGGGACTTTAATCATTTAAAAGACATCTTAAACATAAAACATTTTTTAAAACATTTTTTTATAAAACATGGTTTTTAAAGAGCACACATTTTCATCTGAAGAGAGATATAATGTTAGATTTTATTAAAAACACATTATTAATTATATTAAGTACCAAATTGTTGAAAAATGGTACCAAAAAATAAATATTTATTAATAATAATATTATAATATACATAATCAGTGTTTTTGAGAGATGGATCATGTGATTTTTTCAATAGAATCATAATAGTAAACAATCCTGATAAACGATGAGATTGTAGCAATACACAATTAAAACATTGGTAAATTTGGCCTATTTTATAAACTAGTGAATAAAATTATATTTAACTTAAAATATAATTAAATTAGGATATTCATGATATAAAACACAAAATGAAAGTATATATACCCCATAGAAAAATATAGTTTCATAACATGGAATTCATCTCAACGAAGGAAACTTCAGACAAAAATTAATTTATCGATTTGGTAACTTTTGAACCATAAAACACATGGAATATAGTTCATAAAATGGACATGTAAATAACTATAAAAATAATTATAATAATCATATAATACATTCATGTACAATATATAAACCACACAAAGTAAATGAGTGGTGAATAATGAATGTGTCTCATAGATATAAAAAGTGAGATGACAATACCCTTACCTTAATATTGAATTTATTTATACCTATTAAAATATAGTATATAATAAAAATTAGTTTATTATAAATCACCCATAGAACAATATTCATTTATATCACACCATATATTATTCTCTTATGAATTTATATTATCCTTTTATTAACAATTCCATGTTCAATGTATATTTTAGCTAGTAATTGCATTTTGTGTCGAACATGTTGTGAGTTTTTATTCTTGATAATCTTAATTATATAATGATTTATTATTTAAATATTTTAAAAAATTATTTATATAAAATTTATATTTATTATATAAATATTTATAATTATATATAAAATATAGATATATAAAATGGAATACACTGTTCATGGAGACTGTAGGTCGTATGTATACATGGACAATGTTTCCGTTTTCCTATCACATTGAAAGAAAGAGAGTAAATGATATATATATATATATATTATCAGTAAATTAGAATTAATATTTCATATATATAATATTCTTATACAAAATCTAAACATTATATGTAAAGTGTCAACGAATCACATCGCTTTGTGGAGGGAGTATTCCACATGTCCACAAATAAAGTTATCATATTTACAAAAAATGAAAAGTATGAATGTATGTGTTATATTAATATTTTAAAATAATAAATAAATAATTTAAATAATATATATTATATTTAAATTTAGTTTAAATCATAATTACATACTGTGATTGGTGGTAATGGAAATAAGAAATCGTTTCATGAGGTAGTTGTTTTCTATTCAAAAGAATTGTATGTTTGTTACCCATTAGATAGAAGTGTATAAACTTAAAGGTATAAAAAATTGAATAAAAAAATATAAGTATATTTAGGATAATTAATTTATTATATACCCATGAAATAAAAAGAGTTTAGGTGTTGGAGAATGAAAATAAAATAAAAGATCTTGAGGATTGATGTCACCTCTTCTTTGGGTAACTCCTTTTGGTTTGCACCAAAGATTTTCCTTGGATGGATAATTGCATAAAAGAGAGATTTTAGAGTGAAGTTAGGTATTTTTATAAGATATTCCTGACAATTTTTTCTAATCCAAATGGATTTATAGGTGTGAAAAAATGGGTGGGGGTGAGTGCCTTTTTATAGTATAGGAGGAGTGTAATTCTTATAAATGTTTGAAAAGGGAATTCAATCCTTGTTTTACCCATGTAAATTAGATAGAATAATGTTAAAAATACAATAAAATAGGGGTTAGGTAGTAAATATGAACGACTAATGGATTTTTTACAAGTGTATAGGTCATTTTGGGACTTAAGTTTTGGGGTTAGTCCTTTGTTAATATATTTTTTTCTCTTAATCAATATAACAAATATTAATCAGTTTCACTAATAATTTTTGTAAAAAATATGTAAAACTTATTATAAATTAGAAATTATAATTATTACCAATATGGAATCATTTTTTAAATATTATAACCACCCAATTGAGATAAATTAATTTAAATTTAATCCTGTATATATGACGACAAAGCATATTTCTAATGTAAAAAACAATCAAATGTTCAAATGTTTTATATAAAATTTCAATGTAAAATAAATTTCAATAAACTAAATTATATTAATTAATTTATAATTTATCTAATTATACTTTAAAACCAAATTAAAAAATAATTTAATTATATAAATAAAGTAGATGAAAAATCAGTTTTGAATTAAAATTTAGTGTTTTTGACTATTCATGAAAAAATAAAACTTATAAGAAAAAACAAAAAATTTACCCAAATTAAATTTTGATATTTCTCTTCAAAAAAATGATTATTTATTCCAATTAAATATATTAAAGTTTTAAAAAATCATATTTCAAATTTATTTCCTATTAAAAGGTAGTAAAATTAACTTTTAGAATATTACATCATTTTATTCATAAAATTGGATTTATTCTTATCTTATACCTATAAAATATTTTGTATGAGTATAAAATATATTGATTGAAAATATTATATTAAAATTTTATTAAAACCATTAATAAAAATGGATTTTTTAATTTATTGAGATAAAATTTTTTTGGACATTGATTTCATAGAAAAGTAATTTCATTATTTTCAAATGACTCTTAATTTCATTTATAACTAATTTATAACAAATAGAATCATTTTATATACATGTTTAAATTATATTTTCACAGTTTTGTTAATATTATTCATAAATTCTACTTGAACGGCTAGGTGGTAGCTATAATAACATTTTAATAATAATCTTAATTGTATATTGCATTTTGGTATAACTCGGGTTTGCGTGTTATGAAATCTTTGAATGAAACTCAACATTATGTGTAACACAACCCAAACATAGTGTTTCATGTACCAAAATATAATCTAAGTGTTTTGTGTAGTGAAATATTAACTTGTTGTTTCATGAAACATACTCCAAACTTTGTTCTTCCATATAAGAAAAAATATATTAAGTGTTGGGTGTAATGAAAAATATAACAAAATTAAATTAATTCGAAACAAATATTTCACAAAATCTTAGAGTGTTACATTCTACCCCCTTAAAATTAATTTATCCCTAAAAATTTGTCTCGGTTATCAGTGGTTTAATAATTGAAATTTTATTTTATATAAACCCACAATGTAGAAATTAATGATATATCTTTCTTTAAAAAGGGAATTCTAGAAACATAATGGTTACCCACTGTAACTCATAACCAGGTTTCACATAGGAGAACATATGTGGAAAGTAAAAACATGGACATGGAAGATAAATATAACTATCAAGTTCTGATGGAGAGTGATAGATAACGAAATTAGAAGAGAGTTAACAATCATGAAACCTTAACCTCAAAAGGATTAAAAAAGGTCATTAATATTATAAAAAATGATTATAACATAACACCATTTTATTTCAATACCCCCTTTCCAAAAGTTAAATAATTTCCATGAGAATGTATACTTATATGTTTCTTGGACAACATTAACCTTTTTTGTGCCGTGATAAATTTACACTTTATCTGTTATTCCATGAAATGAAGGTGAATTTTCTATTCTTGAAGCATTAATAGATCATGAGATCCCTAAATAGAATGATATATCATTCAATTTTTCTTTATAAAAACAAAAAGTGTATAAAAATTTATGAAATATGCATAAATCATTAAATTTCAAGACAATATTTTAATTTCTAAATCCTCATAATAAGTTTAACTTAATCCATTCCATAAATGGTTTGTCTTATTACCCTTTCAAAATATAATTCGCCATTTATTCCTTAAATAATATCTTATCTTATAAATTTTTTATTGGATACATTGATTCATCCTAACACTGATAGAACATTAAATGTGATTTTATTATCCCAAAATCCATATAGAGGGATATAAAAAACTGAAACTTCACAAAAGGTTGAACAATAAGATTTTTATAGGACTTACTCATACAAAATCAAACAATAACTACCCAATAGAGGGTGGAGGATAAGTTATAAATAATATTCATGATTAACTCCATCCATTATGATTGAATAATATTTCCATTTTTCCTTTTTTTACTCAAGAACCTATTCTATATTATCATCCATATTTTCCCTTGGATTGTGGAATTTATTAACATTATTCCGAAAATCCTTTCACTAGAAACACTGATGTGTGGGTGATTCGTTCTATTGAGATTTATCTTTATTAATTTCATTGACTATCCTATTAACTTAACTTATATATTATTTTTCTCTATGGCTAGGATTACCATACTTTAAATACATTTTTTTTCTTTTTAGGGACTCACCTAAGTTCTCTTTCCCATAGTTTGTGAAAATAGGAGTTTTAAACTTTTTCATCTCTCTGTGAGACATATCATTGGATTTTCCATGGAACCCAATTTTCATTTTCTTATAACTAAAACTAAGAGGGTTTCTAGATTCCATTTAAACTTTTAGTTCACATAGAAGAAATTCATTATAGCATTAAAAGTCCCTTGTGCATAATTCCCTTTGGAGAGTTGGTTTCAATCCACTGAAGAATCGAAAAAAATTAATTTAAGGATAAATTATTATAACATAATATTACATTTAAATTATTGAAAAATTTGAATCATAGGAACCTAAATATTTATCATCCCTCAACTTAATATCTTATAATTCCTTCTTAATATTTGAATATATAATATGTGGAAAGTTCTTATTAGAAAAAACTTTCTTTTAACTCATCCCTATACATGGAGTTAATTTCAACTTGTATCCTAGCATTCTTAATAATATTCCACCAAGGATTAGCATCACATTCCAGAATTTAGAAATAAAACATGACATTTTCATTCCTTGAACACCAGAGAACAAAAAATATATTTTTAGTTGTATAGATCAACGGTTCTACAACCAAAATATTTTTGGAGACACTAAATGAAGGTGGGAGATTCCTCATGGAGGCCTTAAGAGAGAGTTTTTATCCTCCTTTACATGGTTGGGTGATCTTTACAATTCATATATTTAGAAATAATAACAATGTGGTTTTTCATTTCATCTCCCATAATATTCGGTTGCTCTGGAGGGAAACCATTTTATTTTCAATTTCATTCCTCATTAATAATGTTCCATTGATTTCCATCCATTAAATAAAACTCAAAATAATAGTGTGATTAACACTTATCCTAGAGTAAAACCACATAATAATTAAATAAAACTTATAAAATGCCTAAATCATGGCACCAACTTCCAAATATATGACAATTCAGGCTTATCTATAGATACATCCCTAGAAATATCCTTATAATTATCCATAGAGATCTGATTAATGTTTTCTCATCCTAGATTCCAAAGGTGGACTAAAAATTTAATCTAATACTAAATATATATACCCATTGATAACGTACATGTATGATACACCATTTTAGATGAATATTCAAAATATTGAAAAAAATACATGCCTGAGGTCTATAATTGTATATTGTATTTGGAAACATGGAAACATAATATTCTAACTTTGTGAAATATCTCCAACATCTCCCTTAAATATGTTCCCATTTAGTAATCCTACTTAAAACCATTATTCATAAACATATGAAAGGAACCATAGGAGTGGGGTGAGGTTAGATTCTTAGTAAGGGTAAAAAAGTGAGATATGTAAGTATAACATTAGTATAATGGTATGAGAATGTGATCCTAACACTATAAGATCATACCATGCATATTAAAGTTCATAAAAATGAATCATTGAATAAATATTGGTAGTTTATAAGGCATACATAATAAGGGAATCAAGAACATAATCCATGAAATAATAACATAGGAATAATACATGGAATTATGGAATTCACATCAGATTATAACATTGTGAACATGTACATGTAGAAATAGGTTCACTCATTAAGTGAATTACTTGAAATTAGACAATCACATAAACATATTGACATGAACCTAGGTCCACGCATAATGTTGTCAACATGTAATCAGGTTCACACATAACATTGTAAACATTTAACTTGGTTCACACATAAACTTATAGACATGAAACTAGGTCCATGTATAACATTTGGAACATGAAATAAGGTTCATGCATAACATTGTGAACTCGTAATATGGTTCACTCATAATATTGTGAACATATAATAAGGTTCATGCATAAAAATATGTACATAAAAAAGGTCCATGAATAAAATTTCAAAAATTTAATTAGGTTCACACATAACATTTATACTCACGAGTCATCCATTAGTACCCAATTAATTGGAGGGATATATGGGTCCCACCCATCACATAATAAAGTCATAAATATGTGTGCCACAAGATTATAAACAAACATCATGTCATAACCTGTTAAATGAATTGGGTATCATAAAAAACTCATTACATCATTACTTATGGGAAAGATATTGATATCCCAATTATTTCATGAAATCATAACATATGAATAGAAACAAGTTTCAAAATCATATAACCCGTCAATAAGAAATGGGTATCATAAAAATAATTCCATCAAATCAAAATCCATTCAAGAATAATATGAATGGTATTATTGAATCATGACACAAATAAATAATAAACTATATCAAAGGATTCAATCATAGAAGGAAATGGATTTTGAAAGATAACCCAGCGCATTTCTTAATAAAACTACCATTTATTTTAAATTCAAGTTTTGAAACATATAACACATTCAAAATTATTTTATTTAAAAGAATACACTTTTGAAAAAATATAAAGTAATATTTAAAATAATTTAATAAATTTATTGAGGAAAATATATTTTCTACTTTGAAAAATTCTAAATCTAACATAAAGTATTTTGAAAACATTTTTCTTTGAAAATTACATTTAAAACATATAAAGTAATATTGAATGAATTTAGAATTACTTTTACATTGAAAATAATTTAAAATTTTTAAATAATGAATGATTTTTTTGGAATTTGTTTCCACGAAATCATATAAAATGGTCTTGAAAAAAATTAAAACAAATTTTAACCATAACATTTTCTTAAAACATTTTTTATAAAATATTGTTTCAAAGGAAAAACATTTTCTACCGAAGAGGGATATAATGTCCGATTTTATTAAAAACACTTTCTTAATTATCTTATATAAAAAAGAGTATCAAATGGTACCAATACATTAATATATCACTAATAACCATAGTATTATATAATTCCTGAGTGTTCTTGAGATATAGATCATAATATTTCTTCAATAGAAGCATAATAATAAAGAGTCCTGATGAATGATGAGATTGTAGGTATACACTATTGGCACTTTGCTATCATTGAATCATAACATACATGAGAAAATGAAATTAAATTAAGCATAAAATATAATTAAATAATTAGATTCATGATATAACACTTAAAATGTAAGTGTATAAACCTCATAGAAAAATATTGTTGTATAAAATGGAATGTATCTTAAAGAAGGAAACTTGAGACAAAAATCACATTACTGATTTGTTAACATTTGAACCATGAAACTAAAGAAAGAAATATAATCAAATGGATAGGTAAATTTCCATAAATTTAAGTATAATAATCATATAATACTTTAATTGGATGTATATATACCACAAAAAATAAATTTTTGGTGAATAAGGCATGTAACTCACAGATATAAAAATTGAGGTGAGAAAAACCTTAGCTTAAGTCTTGAATTTATTCACACAAATTCAAACATCCTATACGATAAATATTTTTTTGTTATAAATATACAATAGAAATATATTACAATATATCATACCTTATAAGATTAATATATGACTTTATATTACCCATTTATTAGCAATTCTATGTTAAAACAATGTTTTGGGTAATAACCGCTTTGTTTATCGTACATATTTTGAATTTTTATTATTGATCCTATTATATATATCATGATTTAATTATTTAAATTATGTAAAACATGATTTATATATCATATGTATTCTGTATATAAATGTTTACAATAATATATAAAATATAGATATATGAAATGGAATACACTGTTCATGGGGACAGTGGGTCGTACATACGCACAAATGCTATTTCTGATTTCTTGTCACATTGAACGAATTAAACTAAATGATCTATATATGTATATTATAATTAAATTATTGTTATTATTTATTATATATTATATTTTTACAAAACCCATCCTCAATACATTCCATGTAAAGTGTGAACAAATCTCAACACTTTGAGGAGGCAGTAGTCCACATGTCCACAAACAATGTTATCATATTTACATAAAATGAAAAGATTGAATGTATGTTCTATATTATAATTAAAAAATAATAAATAAATCATAAATATAATATATATCATAAAATAATATTATTTACATTATAATTACCAACCATGAGAGGTGGTAAAGGAAAAATAACCAACATCGTTTTGTGAGGTGGTAGATCACCATATAGACGAACAATAAGTTCGTTATCCATTAGATATAAGTGTGTATAATTTTTGGTATAAAACATAGAGTAATATAATATCAATATATTTGGGATACATTTATTATTATTTAATCATGTAATAATAAGAGTTAATGGGGCTGATAATGAAAATAAAACAAAAGATCTTGAGGAAGGATGTCACCTCTTATTTGGGTAACTCATTTTGGTTTCCAACAAAGGGTTTCCTTGGATGAATTTATATATAAAGGGATGATTATAAGATGATGTTAGACATATTTAGAGGATATTTGGATATATTGTTGTTGATCCAAATGGATCAAGAGGTGTGAATAAGTGGGATGGACATATGAATCTCACATGAAGTGCAATGTCCCTTCTATGGTGGTATCACTAAGGTTTCCTGAAATACCTCAACCTTTACAAAACCAATATATTATTAAAATGATGGGAAATATGGTTGGTAACTTTATATATGCAGTTAGTTTGGCACATACTATTTTCTATCAAATTTCTCTGTGGATCTATATTGAGTTTGATGTCTTGAGACCTCGAGTGGAATGGGTATGGATTGTTATAGGGGAAGAATTCCAATGGAAATAATAGTTAATTTTTGCATCCTTGACCAATTTTTTCATGCCATGCAATTAGATGGGGAACCTTGAATCTAAATGATATTGAGTCTTTAGGGTGAGATGTGGGAAAACCTATGTTCTGATTCGGGAGTTAGGGATGAAGGTCACTGAGGGTCCCTCAGTGACCCAGTTTTGGTCAGCACAGGTGACTCTTGATTAGAGTAAGTCAAGACCAAATCTTTCTAATCTAAATTTGGTGGAAATTTTTGAGCATATGAAATATTACATTGATGTCTACAGGTTTTATGTGCAGGAACCATCTGAATGAGGAAGTTTTTAGGAGGTGCATGATTTTGTCTCTATGGAAACTGGTTGCCACATTCCACAGTCCTCACCTCAGGAGGAGCCTGCAAACAATGTTATTAGACCCATTCATGATAATGTGATCCATGTAGTCATAAATAGAGACAATTTGAGATTCAAGGGGAAAAACTTTCATGTATTTTCATAGTGGGAAAGGAGAGGATAGTGAGAATGATTAATTCAAGATAGATAAGTTTTAATTTAAATATGAACAAAGAATTATAAGTGATGGATGAGGAAGGGATAGAACATGAGAACAAGTGTGACGATCAAGTGTTTTTATCACACCCGGTTGGGGAAAAGGAGACTTATAATATGGTGGGTATGTATATTCCATCAATATGAGAAATCTACTTAGTAATTCATTCATGGGATGAAGATAATGAATATTTATGTAGTTCATTCTTCGTGGATAGTACAGAGGTAATATGTGTGAGAGGAATTCATATTCTAAAGAAGAAAGCGGGATGGAAGGGGAATCAAGATACGTTGGTCTGCATTATTGTTAAGGGTTAGGAAACCAAATCTAAAAAGGATTAATCCTAGTTACTTAAGACCATGTAAATAAGATCGTTCATTAGTACCAAAGTTAATGAGGTTGGAAGAATGCTCAAATATCATGAAATCAAGAATTGTTTGACACTACAAAATAGAAAAAAGGCATAAATTAGTGAACTTAATTAAAAAGGAAAGGGTGGTACTAATAAAAGTAAAATAGTCTCCAAGAAGTAGGAACTGAAGAAGAAGAATGGGTGAACCTAGAGCTTATTCTTCATTATAATGAAGACATGAAGACATGGTATTTTCAGCTTAAGGCTTCGAAGGAGGAGGTGGACAGAATCTTAAAAAGAGAATTACGAGTTGATGTCAATGTGGTTAAAAGTTATTGGACCATCCAAAAAGGAACAATTTTATCACGTGGCTTCAATGAAAGAAAGATCAATGGGAAAAAATATATAAAAACATGGGACAAGCTAGCCAACCATTTTGAGGACTTAGTTACAATGGAACTGGAAATGAAGATACATGGCCTTCATTGTGGGCTATACAAGGTTGGTGACTCCAATAATTTCATTATTCTTTTTAATGATTTTTTATTTCCTATTCTATTTAATGGTTCATTTTATAGAACTCATATGGTTTCCCACTTTTTCTTAGAAAGTGATTTTTAAATAAAATATTAAATTTTTGGTCAATGATTTTTACTATTCATCTCAACATGAAATTTCTTAGAAAAATAGCATAAATCTACCCAAAGTAAGTTTTGATATTTAGAATTTAGAAATAAATTTATATTTCTAAATAATGGTTATAAAATTCTCAAACATTATATTTAAAATTGGTAAAGCTTGTAAAATTACCTTTTAGAAAAATACATCTTTTTTATTCATAAAATTGGATTTATTATTATCTTATTACTATAAAATCTATAGGATGAGTATCAAAAATTTTGATTGATTATATAAAAAATATATATTTTATTGAAATTTTTTATCAAAAATTGGTTGTTTAATTAATTGAGATAAAATATTCTTTTCACATAGTTTTCATAGAAAAGGAATTTCATTATCTTCAAATAGTTCTTAATTTAATTTCTAACTAATTGATAATCAATGGATTAATTTTATATATACATGTAAATTATATTTTCACAATATAGTTAATATTATCTGTAACTCACATTCCAACAAATAGGTGGTAGCTATAAGAATATATTAATAATAATATTAATCGTATATTTTAGTTTGGTAAACAAGAAGTTTCTTGTTATTAAATCTGTCGAAGGAATTTAATATTGTGTGTAATAAAAGTGAAACATAGTTTTTCATTGAATTTAGGGTAATCTATGTGTTACATGTAGTATAAGATTAACTTTCAATTGCGTGGAACACACACAAAACTTAGTGCTTTCATATAACAAAAAAAATATTAAAGGTTGTATGAAATAAAAAATATCAAAAAGATTTAAATAATTTCTAAAAAATATGTCATAGAATCTTATTGTGTTATAAAATTTTTTTTTGGAAAATAAATTAGTGAAATTAATTAAAATTAATTACAGTTATTAAGAGAAAAAATTAGTTTATTGAAGGAAAAAAAATTTAAACTTAAGGGCCAAAATGATCTAAGTACTTGTCCAAAATCTATTAGATAGACATATTTCAACCCTATCATAAATTGGATAGAATTTTTTACATTATTAGAGACACTTGAAGTGGTAGAAACGTGGGTGGAATTCCCTTTTCAAAAATTTACAAGAATTCCACTTCTCCCCCACTATAAAAAGGCTCACATTCCTCCCCCTTATTCAAAACTCTCAAGAACATTGGATCACCTAAAATCTGCTCAAATAATCTCCCAAAACCAATCCTCTTAAACTATAATCCTACATGTGTGCATAAATATATCCATGGAATCCATTTGGTGTAATTAAAAATGTGTTACACCAAGAAGAGGTAATATCCTTCCACAATCTTGTTTGTTTTATTTTCATTCTCCACCCCTAAAATCTTTTTATTCCATGCTTATATAATAAACTAAATATCATCAATATACTAATACATTTTTATATCATGGTTTTAACCTAAAATTATTCCCAATTATATAAAATGGGTAACGAACTTACCATTCATGTCCGGAGAACAATCACATCATGAAATAATGATTTTTCTTTTTTTAATTTACCACATCTCATATAAAGACATGGAATTTACATATAATTCTTTTTAATTATATGGGAATCTTACTATTCCACGAAAATTTACGGTGCTTGATTCTGATGCCCGGAGTGCCCGGAATGAATTTCTGAACTTTTTTTCCGGTACGTTCAGTAAACGTGCGAGCAGTTTTTTGTAACTTTTGAACCGGTCATCAGAATTGAATACGATAAAACTGTTAAACTCACAGTGCCAGTAATTTATTAAGAAGACATTCACCTCGAGGGCAGTTCTTTGAGGGTGAAAGTATGTTTTTTTGTTTTTTGTGTAAGAATGAAATAAAGTAAAAATTTTAACATTTTTATTTGTTGAAACCTTTCATGTGGATGTTCAGAAGGTGGGGACCACCAAGACTTAAACCCATATTTTGAATTCCTAAAAGCGGGCACCACCCAGAACTTTTTATGGGAGAAACCCCTTAAACTCCCCAATTAATTTTTTGAGCCAACTAAAGAATTAATTAAATTTGTAAACATTTAATTATTCCAACTTTCTTCTTTGTGCCAAAGTAATTTAATTTTATAAAATTAAATTAATAAGTTGGCCATTTCACATTTTGGTAGAATTGAGAGGAAAGGGTTGGAAAGAGAAGAGCTTTTGGAGTATTATTCTCTCTAATGAAGAACACCTCCCAACGACGATCTTCTTTGATGAAAAACGTGCCATATTCTCCAATGAAGAACGCGCCACTTCCAATGCGGGACGTCATCACCAACGACCAACTGATGTCCATCCTTCCTTCCTCTATGATGTCAACAATCCGTTGAGGTAGGGTGATTATTAGAATTTCCTCCCTTTCCCATTCTTGACAACTCTTCGTAATTAAAGATTGAATCATAGCCACTTTCTACCACTATAACGTGGAGAGTGCGGGCCAAACTAACATGGCCTGACCACTCCGTAATACTTGTGATTATTTGTTGTGTTCTTAATGACGAAGACAATGGCGCGACCGCACCACCCGATGGAAGAGAACTATAGCTAATGTCGTAGCGGTGAAGGATGGAGGCCGGCCGAACTGGCCGATGGTGAAGGTGCAGTGCATGACCACGCCCCATGACCGCACCGAGCGGAGATGAAGGTGGGCCATCCGGCTAGTCACGAGGGATCATCGCAACATAACCACTATGCCGCCACGCGGCCCCCTTGTCGTCGTGCGACCCCTCCCAGCCGTGCGGTCCCCATCGCCGCCCCGGGGCCCCCGCACCGCCCTCGGGCCCCCGCGCCGCGCCGCGGTCCCCGCGCCGCCCTGCGGCCCCCGCGCTGCCGCCTGGGCTCGACACCGCATCATGGCCCTCGCACCGCCCCACTACCCCCACGCCGCCCTACGGCCCCATGATGCACCACAACCCTCACGTCACCCCGCTTCCCACGCGCCGCACCGCGGTCGCCCCCCCCCCCCCCCCCCCCCCCCCGTCAGGCCGGGCCACTCAGTGCGGACTGGGACAGACCCAGCGGGCCGGGTCGGACCCAGCAGGCCAGGTTAACCCAAACCGGGTCGGACCGGGTCGGACCGGACCCAGACTATCTTCGACCCATTTCTGCTCTTTTGACCATAATTTTTGCATCGAGTGTCTGTTTGACTAACTGTCTATAGTGCTGGAAATATTGGAGTGAGATAGTCCCTTTGGTATACCCGAATAGAGATTTGGATAATGTTGGGAATGGTAGGGTTGGATCGAGCATGAACCCAACTGGGCCCTCAAGATTAAAAGTCTAATAACTTACAGACCGTGCGTCCGTTTGGCGAACTATCAATTGAGTTGAGACCCCTACTATGTGGAGGTCCTTTGGGATAATTCTTTGTGGGTTTTCGTGACATTGGGAGTATCGACCAATGTCTTGAGAAGCAGACCCTCTTAGAGACAAGAGATCTTAGTGCGGGAACCCTGCAGCTATCTGTGTTGATGTACTAGGATCCTGTGTGGGTATGACAACATAATGACGATGTAATAGGATCCTGTTTGGGTCTGACGACGTACTGACGACGTACTAGGATCCTGCTTGGGTCTGACGATGTACAGAATATGTACTTGGATGATGTGTGGGTCTGACGACGTACTGATGATGTACTAGGATCATGTGTGGGTCTGACAACGTGCTGATGATGTACTAGGATCCTATGTTGGTATGATGATGTACAGAAGATGTAATAGTATTCTATGTGTGTTTGAAGATGTACTAAAGATGTACTAGGATCCTGTATGGGTCTAATGATGTACTGACGATGTAGTAGGATCCTGTGTGGGTATAAAGATGTACTAAAGATGTACTGGGATTCTTTGTGGGTCTGGCGATGTACTGTGATTCTCTGTGGGTCTGATGATGATTTAGGATCCCTCGTGGGTCTGCCTCTTAATAGAGTAAGATGAATTAGTAGTTACATCTAATCATCTCTACTACTGTACCTAAGATATACCTGGTGTGAGCTGAGTCTGTACCTGTGTGGTACTTTCCCTTTGTGGTAATGAATTGGTGGTATTATTCTGTGTGGATTACCTGTGTGGTACTTACCTCCGTGGTACTCCATCCTTTGTGGAACAATTGATCTTTGTCTTTTGAGTTGGACTCTGTGTTTCCTCATGATTAAGATGGGCATACGTGTTAACTTAGGTATATGTATGCACATATACCTAAGTAGGGTTGTCAGTTGTTTTCATGCTATATGGTTTATCCTTTGTGAATTTTGTGATACCTTGAGGGTCTAGAGGTCCCTACTGAGTATCGTTATACTCACCCCTACACGGTCTATGCCCACACCTTGGTGTGTTTGGAACAGACGAAGGACATCGCAGACTGAGTATGAGGGTACCTGGACTAGAGGTAGCTCAGAGTGGACCTTAGACAAGGAGTACAACAAAGGTGACCAATCGAGAGTTGTACCTACCCTTCAGTTAGGGTCCTTGGTGGATGATCACATGAGTTGTTCCAGTTTACTTTTACTTTTCAGATTTCCTGTACTTTCTAGTTGTGCTTGTATTCTATCCCTTTTTTACTTACTGTACTCACTCTGTTTACTAATCAGTTTTACCATGTGTTCATATCCATCTGTGTGCTCGGTTGTGTGTGTTTACAAGTTATAAAGGAAATGCCTTCCCAGTTTTAGGGAATTACACCTTCGGTGCTAGTCGTCATCCCCTGGCCTATAGAAGGCGGTCTTGGGGTAGTCACGACACGGGCCCCAGGGGAAGGGTCATGAAAAATTGGTATCAGAGGAGTCGGTTCTATCGTAGAACATATGACTCTGATATTTTTAATGACAATAGTCTTAAGTGAAGTGAGTGTGGTTATCAGTTTAGGGAATCCATTGTTGGTGCGGAGGCCGACGTATCCATACAACAAGACCCTAAATTATTATTTATGACTGAGTGCACGAAATCACTGATTGAGTGTGTGTTTTCAAGAGTCTTTTTTTTGTGAAATCATTGATTCATCTCAACAGGTATAACTTATTGACTGTGGCACACCTGTTTGTTTTCAGGATTCCTCCACGTAGACAGCCTGCTAGGGTTCTGGATATAGTATGCACTAATAGCCCACTGAGCGAAGAGGCCCCAGTGTAGGGCCCTCTTCTAGTAGAGGCACCCACGAAGGCACTAGCGGTACCATTACCTGTTGGGCCACCGATGAAACCCCCCAGCAGAAGAGGGTGCACGCCACTTGAGCGCATTTTATGAGTTCTAGCACTAGAGGCCACCTAGATTCAAGGGAGAGATGGACCCACAGGAGGATGAGTATTGGATAGAGGCCTTGGTGAGATTTTTTCGACTAGTAGGGACACCAACTAATGTCATGGCGATCCATGACGCCCGTCTTCTACTAGCAGTAGTAGGCAGATGGTGGAGATTGATGATCTATGTTCAAGATGAGGTGATGCTTCTCTGGGCAGACTTCGAGAGCCTGTTTCAGGCAGATTTTGTCCCAGCGACTCTTCGTATAGTACACATACAAGAGATTCTTCATCTACAGCAGGGCAACATTACTGTGGCTCAGTACTCAGGGAGGTTCACTGACCTCTCACGCTACTCTACTGATATGGATCGTGACCCATTATTCAAGCCCCAGACCTTCGAACAGGGGCTCAAGCGGGAGATCATAGCTTCAATGATTTCTCTCATCATCCCGACGCTGGAAGGGGTGTTAGAGCAAGCCCTCTTAGTGGAGAGTTTTCATGATGAGCAGTCACCAGCAGTGAGAATCACCACCAATCATCACATATCGGAGTCTTCTATTACTGTAAATAGATAGATGTCATAGATTTCCAAGAGGACCAGACCTATACGTGGACAATCACATCACTCAGGATCAGATGTGAGGGGTATCGGAGAAAAATCAAGTCATGCGAGGAACTTGTAGTGTTTCACCTGCAGTAGGAAGGGTCACATGGCTCGTGACTACCCGAACCTACGTACCGATGATCAAGAGATAGTTGAGATACCCCTTAGGCAGAGATAGTGGTTCAATCGAGGAGGTTTGGAGGGAGCAGGCAGACATGGCAGAGGAGCTGGCCGTGTAGTTGGCAGTGGGCGACGATTCGAGATGTTACCTCCACCACCACCAGGTGGTCCAATCTGACCACAGGGGGCATGAGGATAGGGGCGAGATTAGCTCCAGGAAGATGAGGTCTATGATCATGGTGCTCCAGAGATGATACAAGGTACGACCTGTGTATACTCTACCTTAGTTGTAGTAATTATAGACACAGGTTCCAGTCATTCTTTTATTTTCACTGCCCTCACTCAGATCTCGGAGATTCTGACGAAGCCGTTGGCTCATTCCTTACAGCTAGAGACTCCTATGAGAGTGGATTTGATGATTACCCACTGGTTCCGGTAGTGTGATATTACTATAGAAGGTGGGTTCTTCGGCTGGGATCTCCTAGTAGCGGCATGAATGCCTTACAACGTCATCTTGGGTATGGACTTTTTATCTATAGTCCATGCTTTGATTGACTGTATTAGGCTCAAAGTGCAGTGTGTCCGCATGGATGGGACTGGGTTTACCTTTACCAGAGAGAAGGGAGCCTTTGAAGAACAAGATGGACTTACCTGGAGGAGAGTGCAGCCGATCACTCATTAGTTGGCTAGCCTTACCCTCAGAGTAGTTGACGTGGAGAGTCTGAGTTATCTTGTAGTGGTGGAGCAGTACACAAATTTCTTCCTTTATGATGTTTCAGGTCTAACTCATCATAGATAGGTGGAATTTTACATTGAATTGTACCCTGGTACGACACCAATATCTACTCTAGCATATCAGATGGCTCCTGTAGAGCTTCACGAGCTGCAGGTATAGCTAGAGGACTTACAGGGGAGGGGATTCATCTGGACCAGTGTTTCCCCTTGGTCAGCCCCAATCTTATTCACCAAGAATGCGGATGGGAGCTTGAGACTTTGTGTTGACTATTGGCACTTGAACCTGGTGACCATGAAGAACAAGTACCCACTTCTAAGGATTGACAATCTCTTTGATAAGCTGAAGGGAGAATGGTGGTTCTCAAAGATAGACCCCAGATCAGGCTATCACCAGCTCAGAGTGCGAGACAAGGATGTAAAAAATATGGCTTTAAGATAACGGTATGTCCATTACAAGTTCTTGTTTATTCCATTCGGCGTAACCAACACTCCAATAGTGTTAATGGGACTTATGAAAAGGATATTTCAGCCATACCTTGATCACTTTGTGTTGGTCTTCATTGATGACATTCTGATTTACTCAGCTACTGAGGAGGAGAATGAATATCATTTGAAGATAGTTATGGACACATTTTGAGAGCACCTGCTTTATGGTAAGATCTCGAAGTTATAGTTTTGGATATGAGAAGTTAACTTTCAAGGAAATGTCATATCGAAGGTCGGAGTTTCAGTAGATCCAGCGAAGATTGAGGTGGTACTTGCTTGGAAGCCACCCAAGAGTGTGATAGAGGTATGATGTTTTCTGGGTTTTGTGGGATACCACCAAAGGTTTTTACCAGATTTCTTTAGAGTTGCATCACCTTTATCCGCATTGACGAAGAAGGGGCAACCCTTCTTTTGGTCAGAGAGATGCCAATGGAGTTTTCAGGAGTTGAGGCAAAGGCTGACTAGTGCCCCCCATCTTGAGGCTTTCAGAAGAGTGCATTGGGTACATAGTCTTCTGTGATGCATCAGGGACTAGGATCAGATGTGTCATGAAGTAGGAGAAAGCAATTATTTCATATGGTTCTCGACATCTGAGACAACATGAATAGAACTATGCTACCCATGACCTGGAATTAGCAGTAGTGGTATCGCCTTAAAGATGTGGTGACATTATTTGATGGGAGAGCGTTTTACAATGTACTCTAATCAAAAGAGTCCCAAGTATATATTCTATCAGAAATAACTCAACCTGATACAATGATGTTGGATTGAATTTCTCCAAGACTATGACTTCGAGATAGTCTATACTTTTTAGAAGGGGAACGTCGTGGCATATGCACTCAGCTGGAGATCTGGTATATAGCAGCTAGGTTAGGTGACGGAGTAGCTGGATTCTTGGTAGATATCATTTGTGGTCCTATATGGATAAGATTTTCTTCAGTCTCTTACACTCACTCCCCCAATTCTTTAGCGAGTGAGGGAGGCGCATCGTGGGGAAGCTGACTACAAGGCTTGACGTGCTTAGATATCCACATGACAGGCACCTAATGGATTTTATGAAGGTGGGGAGCAGTTCATTCTCTTCAGAGGACGTACCATGGTACCAATGTCGCTTTGAGAGGTAGTGTTGAGGGAGTTCCACACATCCCATCTAGTGGTATATCCATGAGTGGCGAAGATGTACCAGGATCTTTGATGATAACATTTGGGGCTAGGAAGAAAGAAAGCAGTAGTAGAGTTTGTATCTCAGTGCCCCACTTTTCCGCAAGTGATGGTCGTGCATCATGGACCAACAAGATTAGTTAATCCATTAGAGGTTCCAGAGTGGAATTGGGATGAGATATCCATGGACTTCATTGCTGGAATTCCATGTACATCCAGAGGTCATGATTCTATCTGGGTGATCATCGACCAACTCACCAAGTCGTCCCAATTCCTATCGATCAGAGAGTATAGTTTAGTAGAGAGCATGGGATACCTATATGTGCCGGATATTTTGCGGCTACATGGAGTACCTTTGATGTTTTTATCTGATTATGATACACGTTTCGTTTTCCTGGCTATGGAAGGGGTTGCAATAGGCTTTCGGGATGCAACTTTATTTGAGAACTACCTTCCATCCTCAGACGGATGGCCAGAATGAGCGGACCATTCAGACCCTCGAGCACATGCTTCATTCTTTTGTCCACTAATTTTGTCGTAGTTGGGAGGATCACTTTCCTTGGTGGAGTTTTCATACAACAAAATCTATCACTCCACCATTGGGATAACACCTTTTGAGGCATTGTAAGGGAGACCTTGCAGATCACCATTGTGATGGACTGACCTAGGCAAGTTAGCACTCGTGAGACTAGAGATGGTATGGGATACCAAATAGAAGGTGTAGAACATATAGAATAAGATGGAAACTATATAGAGTAGGCATAAGTCTTATGTAGATAGGATACGGAGACCTCTGGAGTTCGAGGATGGAGACCATGTCTTTCTACAGGTCTCATCCTGATGAGGTTTACGGAGATTTGGTCGAGGGCGGAAAGTTATCTCCGAGGTTCATTGGACCCTCCCAGGCCCTCAACAGAGTTGGTGAGGTGGATTACTACTTAGCACTTTCCCCTCAGTTTCACCGGTTACATGATGTCATCCACGTATCTTGACTGAGGAGATGCGTGCACGACCCCTTCTCACATCATCGACCACGATGAGATGGACATCGACGATGGGGAGACTTGTTGGAGTTGGTGGCCTAGAATAAAACTAATTTGTACCTTATTCATTAATAAATTCCTTATCAAATATTTATTGTTATTCTACGTGACAATGCATGTGATAATGTCCTAAGGGACAACTGTTGCATTAATGGGCCATAGCGGATCCCTGCTATGATGAGAACCCAAAAGTGCCATAACACTATTCTTGAATATATGTTCTATGGCCAGATGATGTTATTTGAGGGACACAAATAATACAGGCCATTAGGGGTGAGGACTCATAAAACATTCAGGCACCTTCTCATGGTGTGCGCCCTTGGTAATATCCAAGAGGATATTATGAGAACGAGACCCGCCAGTAGGAAATCCACATTTCATAGTGTCATTGGATGTTCCTATCTGTGGACATGGGTAATGGTCCTTAGAATTTAAGATTATTATTAATGGGTATTACAACTCACACACTTATATGTATTGATGAAAACTGTGACGAAACACTGTTCGCAGCGATGTAGGATATGTTGGGTGCGTTACGAGTAATTCTGCATTAATAGATATTGCGAGAAACAATTTGAACCTTCTGTTCCATAACAGAAGTAGATATCTCAGGCCCTTTGATGGAACTGATATATCCAAAATAAATCCATGGCCATGGTAAGATATGGGTGAGTTCAATTCTGGGAAGTCAAATAAAGAATAATCAAGCACATGAGTTGATGGCACAAGCATGAAACCCGCTTGATTGGAGATATCGAGACAAAGGGATTATATTACCTGGTAAGCGTTCGTAGGAGGTGATACGTTATTGCGGCATTAACTTCTTTCTCTATGGGTTCCTTGGAGTGTTGCTAGATGATAAACTTGGCCTTTAGGAAGGCTCTGCCTAATGGAACTAAGAAAGAGGCATAGAGGGTCGCACACTAAGTGTATCCATGTTTCTCAATTAAATATTAATTTAAGATGTTAAATAAATATTATTCATGACTGTGGTTTAATAATTATTTAAGGATGCCTGATCGCATTTATTTTGACACTAGTTATTCTAGAGAATATATTTTGGGTGAAATAATATATATTTATTAGAGAGTAATGCAGTTACATTTATTTAAGAAATAGATATCCATTACTCAAGGTCTAATAAATATGGTGGAGGAAATAAATAAAATGGAAAAATAAAAGTACACACAGTGTATATTTATATACCCGCCGTGTGGTTTGTTTTTTCGGGATTCGTGAGAAAATATTGTTTATTTAATTAAACAATATTAAACATAATATGTTGGGATCATGTCAAGTAATAATGACGGTCAACTGTCATTATTAAGACATGGGGTATCACTAAGAATAAAATGAAATGATTAAATGCTGTCAGGAAATTAATTCATTTTATTATTATAAGTATTATAATCCCAATTACATTATTCACATAGAAACAGAGCCATTTTTGTGCACAATGGATTTGAAAAATACTCTCAAGACAAGAGAGTATTCCTTTTCCACCTAGAATGCTTTCATGTTACGAGAGCAAGATCCTCCACTAGATCAAGGTGGTAGGAGGCGACATCGAAAGGGAAGTTTCTTCCACGCTAGCACCCAAAGATCCCTTCGGCGATGTCTAGAGATATGTGGGGCACATGTGGATCACCGCTAGAGGAATCTTGTACTTGGATTCTACGATACAATGACGGATCACCGGATCGTGACTAGATACTCGAACAAAGAAAGAATTCCATCGAGGTAATTCTTATGAATTAATTAAATTAATTATAACCAACATATGATGATCCAATCTCAAGGGTTCCGGGACTCTTATTTTTTTCGTTCTTCATTCTATTCTGAAGATTCGACATTTTAAATCATGACAGATCTTGGATTGAATGTTGTTTAACGTTAAAATTAAAGTTGGGAAAACCCACCAACATGCTTCCGCTGCCCCCAGAACCAACAATTGGTATTATTGGGGGTCATACCTTTGGTTATAATTATTTAGTTATTCCTTGGTAATTTATGAATTTAATGATTTAGTTTTTTCAATTCAAGTTTAGTCGTTCTGGAAATATGAATATCGAGATCCGTTCCTCCTCCCTCATTTCTCGTTCACCACACAGAAATGAATTTTTCTTTTAATTTTGATTAAAATAAAATAGAGGAACTTATCCGGAGGAGCCAAACGTTTTTGGTCGTACAACACCAGAGTACACGACGTGTATTCGAAAGTAGACGCCCTGTAGTCTAGGTTCAATGCATTGACATATTTTCCAAATCAGGCAGTGTATTGGATTCTTTCTATGAATTTAAGACACCGTGTGTTGAGCAGAAATAGGTGGAACACAGTTTCCGGATTACACGCCGCATGGTCTAATGAACACGACGTGTAGTCCCTTCTGGTTATGGTTGGGCCGTGTACCCCGTACACGGCTTGCCTGGCTGGAAACCGTGTTACACGGAAACTACACGGCGTGTGTCTCATAGAACACACTGTGTACTCCGAAAATTTCCGAAGTACGTAAACACTCCATGTCCTCGATCATGTACTTCGGATGGACGGTGAAGAAAAGTACACATCGTTTATTCGGAACTACACGCCGTGTACTCACCCAAATTACGCAGATTTATTAAAATTTATTATTATATTAAATAAACCATTGAGACATGTACAATGGTGCAGGCGTAAAGCTGAGGCACAACACGTGATATATGTTTTATATATATGTGTTTAATTTTACATCTGTGTAATAAATGGGAATTCACCGAGTTGCCTCCAAGCTACAAGTTACGTACAAGGATAATTTTAAATGAATTTATTTGTTTAAAATTATGATGGATTAGAATCTCAAGGAAATTCAGAAAAATGATTTAAGATAAAAGGATTGATTAATTAAAGATAATTAATTGATTCGATCGTGATTTATCTTAAACAAGAACGATTAAAGAATTGAATGCTAGTTTTATTTATGTGTAAATATCGTTTCATGTATGGATGATCATGAGATAGACCGAGACCTTTGTATGTGAACAGTTTCTTTTAATTTGTTTATTAAAATTAAATTTGTTGGACTGCGAGCCATCTCCTCATTACTATATAGGGCCTACGTGCCCAAGGATTCTTTTAGGTAAAAACCCCTTTTACCCCTCACCTACATGTGTGATAAATGCATATGTAATGGATGGAGCTCCCAAGCTAGTGGAGGTGGCTCAAGTCAAGAGCCAAGGTGAAACCAATCCAAGGAGATATAAAGGTGGATAGGTGGAAAGCTGTAAACACGAACCCGAAAGGTTCAAGGTGTTTCTCCCCTAGGTCTTGGGTTAGTTTATCAACCTCTATATAAACTAACCAATATAAAATCTCAGGATCGTACCATTTATTTTATTTATATCAGTTTCATGGTTTATTTATTGTGGGTGTGTTGTCACGATCACAAAATTAATGAATTAAACGAGCATTAAAGATGGAACTAAAATAAAACCAGCTTATACGTAAATATTATCATAGACATGGTTAATAACATAAGTATATCCCACTTAATATTAACAAGCATGTAATCAAAGATAATAAAATGGAAATTTATGTATAAGGATAAAATCCCTCAAAATAAATATTAAGTCGGCATAGCCTTCCATAATCTTGGTTAGAATCGAACCATAGTTCAAAGTTCTTGACCAACCCTAGCTGGGGTGCTTTAAATTATTGGGGAATTGTAATTCATGGTTGTGGGTTGACTTGACTTGGTTCACATCAAGGGTTGACTGCCACAATAGGACTTGGTGTGACCAAGAGGCAAAGGTTGAGGAAATCCAAAAAGGATTTCAGGATTGGGGAGTCCACTCAGTAGATCAAGGAGCTGCGAGTTAATGCAGTTGGAATTTGGAATGCCTACCTAAAACCCATCAAGTTGCTTGACCAACCCTTTTTTGGGTAATGCGAAGGGCAATATGGATCCTTGCCACTAGAATATTCACGCAACAGAATATTCTGAAGTCAATGGTGAGGGATATTTGATTTTTATAAAATAGTGGGAGACTAATAAGTATTAATTTATTTATTTGTCTCAATTTTTGTAATAAAGTACTAAAACATTGCTCATATTAATTTGTAGAAATGGCAAGAAAATGACTTCAAACATATCACTGTGCACTATACTCGAAAAATAAAACCTTCTCACTAACACCAATTTCCAAGAGTGGCAGAGGAGTTTACATGTCGTCCTTCGCCACGAAAGAATATTATATGTCATGGAAGAGCCTATTCTAGTTGCACCTGGGAAAGAGGCTAGTGATTAGGAATTATATCTCTACATGAAACACATGGATGATGCCACATATGTCCATTGTTTCATGCTATCGGCCATGCCTAATGAGATCTTTAAGTAACATGAAATCATAGACGCGTATAGAATGATGTCTCACCTTAAAGATCTCTACCAAAAGAAGGTGAGACAAGAGAGGTTTGAGATCTCCAATGCTTTGTTTACCATGAAGCTTGGAGAGTTTGTGCCAGCTGGGGCTCATGTAGTCTAGCTTATTGGCTACATTGAACGCCTGGACATCTTAGGGATTAAATTCCTAGCTGAGTTGTGTACAGATCACATCCTATCATCACTTCCCAAGACCTTCTCTATCTTCATTGTCAAATATAATATGAGCGGCAATGAGAAGATTCTATCATAGCTTCTGACCTTGATTCGCTAGGTAGATAAGGACATGGGGCATGAAAAACCTACGGTCCTTATGGTGAACATGAAAAGGAAGGACAAGGCAAAGGGGCCAATGACTTATAAACGGCCTGAAGCCCCCGAGAACCATCCCTCTAAGAAGGGGAAGATCCAGAGGCAGGGCAAGGAATGGGAGGTGGTGTGTTTTGCATTTGGCAATCAGGGCCACTGGAAAAGGATTTGCACCCAGAAGTGTGGGGATGCTAAAGTTGCGTTCATTATCGAGTGCAATCTTTCTATTTCTACACATTGGGTATTAAATACAGCTTGGGGGGCTCACCTATGTATTCAAATGCATGAACCAAGTATATTTAGAAAGATCATTAGAGGAGAGGTGGATCTTTGAGCTGCCAATGGCGCATGGCTGGTTGCGTTGGCTATTGGCGACTATCACCTCTCATTGCCAAACTGACATGATTTTGGTTTTACAAAACTGTTATTTTGTAACTAGTGTTACCAAGAACATAATTTTTGTTTCTTGTTTGGATATGGATGGATTTATTTTCATGTTCTGAAATAAGGGTAGTCTATTTTTATAAGAAAAACGTATGTTATGGTATGACACATTTGAATAATGGTTTGTATGTACTAAATTATGAAAAACAAGTGTTGGCAATCGATAACGAAACAAACTCACATGACTCATACATCACCCAGTTATGGCATCACCGCCATGGTCATGTGAACGAGAAGTGCTTGACAAAGCTCTTCCAAGATGGCTATTTAGACTCTACTGAGCGAAAACCACTTGATAGATGTCATGCTTGTTTACAAGGAAAAATTTCCAAGCCACCTTTTGGTGGACAAGGTGAAAGGGCCACAGAGCTTCTAGGATTGGTACACACGGATGTGTGTGGACCATTTCAAGTAGAAGATAGAGGTGGACATTACTACTTCATTACTTTTACTGATGATTTGAGTAGATATGTCTATGTCTACTTAATGAGGTATAAGTCAGAGTCCTTAGATAAATTTAAGGAATTCATGAATGATGTAGAGAATCATCTTGGTAAGAAGATAAAGAAGCTTCGATCGGATCGTGGTGGAGAATTTATAAACCCAGAGTTCATCGATCTTCTATGGGAGTTTGGGATTCTATCTCATCTCACTCCTCCTTATACACAATAGTTGAATGGTGTTAGTGAAGGAGGAACTACACCTTGTTGGACATGGTGAGGTCGATGATTAGTCATGTGGATATTCTATTATCCTTTTGGGGATATTCATTACAAACTACAACATACACATTAAACAGAGTACCAACTAAAGTAGAAAATGGAATTCCATCCGAGTTATGGAATGGAAGGAAACCCACTTTGTCGCACACACGTGTATGGGGATCCAAGGCGTTTGTTAAGGCCTTTTCAAGCAACAAACTAGCACCCTGGGGCTCAAAGTGTGTCTTTATAGGATATCCCAAGGAAACAAAAGGATATTACCAAAATAACCCTCAAGACAAGAAAGTGACTGTCTCCAGACAAGCCATCTTTCATGAGAGAGAGCGCATCCTCAAGAAGGATAGTGGGAGCAAGATTGACTTCGACAAAGTTGATGCTCAAGATACCCAAGAGTTAGTACAGGAACAAGTTCCACAGGTCTCCGTGGAAGAGGTTCTAGAAACACAAGTACTATGTAGGAGCTCAAGAGAGGTAAAAGAACCAGAGAGATTTGGTTTCCTAGTCACCGAGGATGGTGAATCATTATTGTTGGAAAATGATGAACCTATATTCTACAAGGAAGTAGTATAAAGCTCAGAAGTTGCAAGATGGCTAGAAGCGATGAATAATGAGATGGATTCCATGTATCAGAGCCATGTTTGGGTTCCGGTTGATGATCCAGTTGATATAAAGCCTGTTTGATGCAAATGGGTATTCAAGAGAAATCTCAACATGGAAGGTCAAGTTAGCACCTATAAAGAAAGGCCAGTGGCTAAAGGATTCAGAAAACGTCATGGAATTGACTATGATGAAACCTTCTCACCAGTTTCCATATTGATATCCATAAGAATCATACTTTCCATAACAGCTTACCATGACCATGAGATTTGGAAGATGGATGTCAAAACAACGTTCCTTAATGGGGACATTCAGGAAGATGTCTATATGACACAACCAGAAGTGTTTGTGACACCAGGTGAAGAAAAATGGGTTTTCAAGTTGCAGAAATCCACTTATGGATTGAAGAAAGCATCCAAGTCATGGAACATTCGATTTTATGAATCCATAAAGGAATTTGGTTTCCATAAGAATGAATGTGAGCCATATTTTTATAGGCGGTTTAATGGGAATGCGGTTGTTATCCTAGTAGTATATGTTGATGACATATTGCTTATTGGAAATGATGTGCCAGCCTTACAATCAATTAAGGACTGGTTGGACAAGTGCTTCTCCATGGAAGACTTAGGTGAAGAAGCCTACATTCTAGGGATCATGATCATTTGTGATAGATCCAAGAGGCTACTTGGACTAAGTCAGGGTACATACATTGACCAGATACTAAAGAGATTTAGTATGGAAGAATCCAAGAGGGGATTGGTTCCAGTTTCACATGGATTACATATTTCTAAGAAAATGTTTTCTCAGACACAACAAGAAAAGATAGAATGAGTAAGATCCCATACGCTTCAGCTATAGGATCCATTATGTATTCCATGTTATATACCATGATTGATGTTGCATATGCACTGAGCATGGTAGGCAGATATCAAGTAGATCCAGGAGAACAACATTGGACTGCTGTTAATACTATCCCTATGTATCTGTTAAGAAATAAGGATATGTTCCTGGTGTATATAGGAGATGAGGAGCTTGTCATTAGAGGGTATGATGATGCTGGCTTTCATACTGATCTAAATGACCTGAAGTCGCAATCTGGATATTTTTTATATCTTATTGGAGGAGCTGTGAGCTGGAAGAGGTCAAAGTAGCCAGTTGTCGTCGATTCTACAGTGGAGTCCCAGTATATAGAAGCTTTTGATGCATCCAAGGAAGCCATCTGGATTCGGAACTTTGTCAAGGAGCTTGATGTGGTGCCTAGCAGTAAATATCCCATTACACACTATTGTGATAATACTTCAGCGGTTGCTCTTGCAAAAGAACCAAGGTGACATCAACGATCAAAGAAAAAACTCCGGAAGTATCACCTCTTGAGGGATTTCTATCAAAGAGGTGAAGTTGCAGTGAGTAGAGTGTCGACGGAATAGAATGTGGCGGGCCCGATGACTGAAGGCCTATCTCAGCAGAAGCATGAATAACATGTGAGAGATAGTGGGTTAAAGGTTGTTAGCAGTTGGGTCTAGTCCAAGTGGGAGTCTATTGGAGTTGGTGGCCTAGAACCAACTACATTTTACTTTATTCATTAATAAATTCCTTATCACATCTTGATTGTTCTTCTGCGTGAAAATGCCTGTGATAATGTTCTAAGGACAGTTTTTGCATTAATGGGTCATAGCAGATCCCTGCTATGACGAGAACCCGGAAGTGCCATTACACTGTTCTTGAATATATGTTCTATGGACGGATGATGTTATTTGAGGGACATAAATAATACATGTGATTAAGGGTGAGGACTCATAAAACTTTGAGGCACCTTCTCATGGTGTGCGCCCTTGGTAATATCCAGGAGGATATTATCAGAACGAGACCTGCCAGTTGGAAATCCACATTTCATAGCGTCATTGGATGTTCCTATCTACGGATGTGTATAATGATCCTTAGACTTTAAGATTATTATTAATGGGTATTACAACTCACGCACTTAGATGTATTGATGAAAACTATGATGACACACTGTTCGCAGCAAGGTAGGATATGTTGGGCGCGTCACGAGTAATACTGCATTAATAGATAATGTGATAAAGGATTTGCCCCTTCTGTTCCATAATGGAAGTAGATATCATAGGCCCTTTGATGGAATTGATATAGCCTAAATAAATCCATGGCCATGGTAAGATATGGGCGAGTTCAATTCCAAGAATTCAAAGAAAGAATAATCGAGCACATGGGTTGATGGCACTAGAATGCAACCCTCTTGATTGGAGATATCGAGACAAAGGGATTATATTACACAGTAATCGTTCGTAGGAGGTGACATGTCATTGCAGCGTTATCTTCTTTCTCTATGAGTGCCTTGGCGTGTTGCTAGACGCAAACCTTGGACATTAGGCAGGCTCCGCCTAATGCCACTGAGAATGAGGCCTAGAGGGTCACACACTAATTGTGTCCATGTATCTAAGTTAAATATTAATTTAACAAGTTAAATAAATATTATTCTTGATTATGGTTTAATAATTATTTAAGGATGCCTGATCGCATTTATTACGACACTAGTTATTCGAGAGAATATATTGTGGGTGAAATAATATATATTTAATAGCGAGTAATGCAGTTACATTTATTTAAGAAATAAATATCCATTACTCAAGTTTTAATAAATATGGTGGAGTAAATAAATAAAATGGAAAAAAAATTACACACCATGTACAATTATATAGATGTCGTGTGGTTTGTTTTTTCGGGATTCGTGAGAAAATATTGTTTATTTCATTAAATGATATTAAATGTAATATGTTAGGCACATGTCAAGTAATAATGATGGTCAGCTGTCATTATTAAGACATACAGTATTACTAAGAATTAAATGAAATGATTAAATTCTTTCATGAAATTAATTCATTTTATTATTCTATGTATTATAATCCTAATTACATTATTCTCATAGAAACAGAGCCATTGTTGTGCACAACGGATTTGAAAAATGCTCTCATGCCAAGATATAATTTCTTTTCCACCAAGAACGCTTTCAAGTTACAAGAGAGAGATCCTCCACCGGATCAAGGCGGTAGAAGGCAGACATCGCAAGTGAAGGTTCATCCACACTATCACCCAGAGATCCCTTTGGCGACATCTAGAGATACGTGGTGCACGTGTGGATCACCGCTAGTGGAATCCTGTATGTAACACCCCAAGAATTCATAATGTGTTATTTATTCAAAATAATTCAATAACTTGCACTACACACAACACTGAGTTCAATTGCACCATGACTTACCAAAAAGCCATTCAAAAGAGGTTATGAATAGTATTAACAAAATTTTAAACTTTATATAATCCTTATAATTTTTCCATATTATGAGTATCTTAGACATAATGCAAGAACAAATTCATATTCAGTATTGCACTTTTATCAACTTTTAATAGTGAAACCTTTTTAAATACAATATTTTAAACTTTTTGACTAAATGGGGACATCAAAAATTTAAAATGAAACATCCCAAGCTTCCACGGTACGCTTTCTTTGAATAATACAGTAGCTTGTGTTGTACGCAACCTTGAGTTTTAACACACACCACAACCAATCAAACTAGCCGTTATGAATAGTAATACCTACATTTTGAAATTATATATATTTTTTATTTTAAAATGGACTTCATTTTTGGATTCGGAATATCGAATTTAGCCTAAGGTGAAATTTTGGTACTTTTCGGATAACTTTCATATTTTGATGAATAGTGAAAATTACTAAATTTTAATTAAAAACAACTTATTTAATCGAAATAATTAATAGTGATAAATTATGAATTTGAGTAGTTTTAAAGTATATTTAGAATATATTTTTACCATTTAATATAATGTTGGTCATTGGACATAATTTTACAATTAAACCGAACATAAACAAGTGTCAATCTTTTGATAGTTATTATCTCTTAAAAATACGCTTTTTGTTTTGACAGCGGGAATTAATTTTAAATTAATTTCTGCCACTTCTGTGTTTTGAATTTAGGAAAATGGATTCCATATTTGGAATCAGGATGTTCAAATTGTGTAAATAGGTAACTTTTATTTTTAGACATTTTGAATAATTACTGCGGTAAATATTTTATTTACCATGGTTAAGGGTAAATCCGGTAAATAAGGGTTAAAAAATAATATTATAATAATACTAAATTACCCTAAAACGTGTCTTAATCATATTGTTTGATACATGGAAAACCATGTGAATCTTTGGGTCGATTTTGGGACCCCATGGATCCACTTGTAAGTGATAATGACACTTTGTTTTAATTAAGTTAAAATGAATACAAAAATGACACAAGCATATATCTTTTAGAAAAATAATTGTTACATAGGGTTATACATGTTGGATTTTAGATTATAATTATTCATTAGAAAGATAAAAATATTTCTTACATAATGATATTTTATTTTTAATTTTTAGACATTAAATAATTTATTTTATTTATGACACAATGATGATGCAGTAATTACTATAATAGAGAAAAATTAAAATAATTGATATTATAAATACCAAAATAAATATAATATGAAACTTTTAATGAATTAAACTAATTTAATAGGATAATATGATATATTAGGATTGATTTAACTGACTTTTTGCGAAGTAATAAATCTGTTATGAGTTTCACAAAAATCAACTATTGAATAGTGTCAAAATTGACATAAAAGTGTTCTTAAAACAAATATTATATTATTAATTGATATTAAATTCATAAAAATCTAAGGTTTGGCCAAGAGACTTATATCATGATAGGTGCATCATTAATGGACCACTTGGGGATATCTTGGATTTATATAGTAAGTTTATTTACCATATTATATAAAAATACAAAGAGACATTGTAAAAGTGAAACTAATTAACTTAGAGTTAATACTTAAAGATAAGGTTAATATAAGTACACAAACCTGTCTAAATTCTATTGGTTGAGTGGTTTTCGACCTATCCCCACCTTAACCTTTGAATAATCAACTTTGGAGCCATTAGAAACCGAATATGAATTTATTATAAATTAATAGTTCTAGCTTTTCCAAAGGTACCCCTCACCCCTCTTATAAAAGGGCACTCCTCCTTCTCATTTCTTCACACCTTCAAAGCCTTATGGTTCGGCCAAACTCTGCCCAAATACTCTCCCAACTTCCCTCAATACAACCTAGAGGCCTTAGTTTGATCATAAATCCAACCTAATGAGCCCTTTTGATCAAATAAAAAGGAAGGAACCGAAGAAGAGGTAATGATTTCACCACCCTTTTTCCAAGTTCCTTCTTCTTCCACTTCTTCTTACATTGTTGTTACCATTCTAAAATAATAACTCCAGTATCATATATATAATGTGATGTTATTATAAATATGGTACAACCATATTCAGTATTCTATCCACCATTTGAATAACATGTCACCATACGTGCGTACGTACGGCTTACCGTCTCCACGTCGTGGTGTAATTGTTATTCAATATATTATTATTTGGATGGGTATAATAATGATGTGTAACTCATGTAAATAATAAATATAACATGTTAGTGATTCTGTATATATGATATACCATTCATTTATATATTATTTTAATATCAAATGAATGATATTGTCGCTCGTGCGTACGTACGGACTACCGTCTCCACGAACGCGATGAGATTCATTCTCCATCATATCCATTCAAGTATAATTATCATTTTCTGATTTAAAAATGATGTTTAAGGACTTGATATCATTATGGATATGAATAATATACAACCTATCCATTACAAACATGGATTACGTAATAAAACATATAAAAGAAAATGAGTAAGGTAACACCCGAAACAACGATAATACTAAGACATTATTAACAAAGAAAAGTTAAAAGATCATATATGATATGATATTAATATATATGATTCTTGTATAATTTAATAACAATTATTTCAATATTATATGGGAGGTTAACCTACCCCAACCAAGGAAAAGTACAAGGTAAGGGATTTTCTTATCTCACATTCAATTCCGTGAGATTTCCATTATTCGCCACTAAATTATTGAAAGTGGTGTATTGTGTACTGGAATTTGATATATATTATCACGATTATCTTTATATTCATGTTATTCTTTAAATAATTTGGTGGTTATTATATTTTGGCCATACGACTCAGTTGATTAACGTGGTAAGGGGTTTTCATCTCACTCTTTATTTCCGTGAGATTCATGCCATATTTCCACTATTATCTTTTGTGTGGTGTATGTACTGCCCATAATTGTATTCTTTGTGTAATACACTTTACCTTATGTGTATTTACATTTTCATTGTATGATACCTCTTTCATGGGTTGTATGTTTCATAAGTTACCAAATTGATAAGGGTTTACTTCACAATCTCTTTAATATCCGAGGTTGTCTTTACGCAAGTATCTATAGGGACATATTTACTATCCATGTCCATATTTCATAAAAGAGTTTTCAAAGGGATTATTTATAAGGGAACTTTTACTAAAACATCATTTTAAATGTTTTAAATATTTATTCTTCTAAATCATTCTCATTTATGTCCACGTTTTCAAAATGGTTTGTAAGGATTTATTTATATGAAAATGAATGTTTTAAAAGTGTTAATTCCATTCAAAAGTTTCAAAGTGGTATGGGACACTTTGATTCAAAAATGTATTTAAATTCCTTACTTTCTAAATTGTGTAACATTAAAATGTTTTCATGAAAAAGGGGTATTTCTCTCAATAATTTTTTTAAAAAAACATTTTCATCTATGTCAATATCCTTTGATGGATTTTAAGATTATTTGAAGTTGATTTATTATGATTTAAAACTTCCATATTGTAATGAAGTTTTATGATATGTTTGACTGTAGATGTGTCATTTATATAGCATTCATGGTTTATGAGTAATGTATTGACATTTCGTATGCTAGTTCCAATAAGAATGTTTATGTTATATTTCAACCTTTACTTCATATGAATGTGTTGGACATGTATGTTCCAGGTTGGGGACTGGTTAAAGTAAGCCCTCCAGGTTGGGGACTGGTAAAAGTAAGCCCTCCAGGTTAGGGACTGGTAAAAGTAAGCCCTCTGGTTTGGTCTCTGGTTATTAGAGGCACTCCGGGTTGGTGTCCGGTTATTAGAGGCACTCCGGGTTGGTGTCCGGTTATTAGAGGCACTCCGTGTTGGGTTCCGGTTACAGTTAGCCCCAAGGTCTTGGGACGAGGCCTTGAAAAGAAATTAAAGTTTATCATTATGCATTCCATCATTATGAAAGTGGTTATTGATTTTGCATGTGATTATTCGATTAGTAGAATATCCATGTGAATAAGTAAATGGCATTATTTCATTTTACTTTTTCCATACTATGTTGAAGTTCAAGTTTAAAAGGCTTTTGTTTTAGTAATGCATTGCCTTAAATGTTTATGCTTATTTTGAATGTTCCGCTATATTGTTATCCTTACTGGGCATTTGAGCTCACCCCTTTTCTATGTTTTATTTTCCCCAGGATGTGAAGAAGTAAGTTATGAATGACCTGCAGGGATATTATGAGGGGATAATAGTGTGGACTGTGGAGACATTATGTTGTTGTAGTATTTTTTCATTTTATGATGTAATGTAAAACTTATGAATATATCTAGTGTTTCCAAGGCTACTAAACCAATCGGTCTTTCGAGATTTGATCTTTCTTGTGATCATTCCAATGTTATGTAATAATGCACCGACTCTATGTAACTAGGGTCGGGGCGTTACAGTTGGTATCAGAGGAAGTTTAGTACAAACCTTGGAAGCTAGATTTAGATAAACTCTGATTAAAGCACGTAGACCAAAGATGAACTTTGAGGATTAGTGTAGAAGAACTTCCTAGAATTTTGGTATTGTAGATATTTTGTGAGTTTTCCGAGCAATACATCCCTGTCTGGATACGAGCAGGTAGAGGCGGCTCTTGCACCGATGTACCTATGGGTAAAACCCGAAAACAATGCTTTGAGATAGACTCGAACAGGAACTGGTGCACGACAACGGGCCTTGCTGCACTCTTGGTTACGACACTCCCGGGGGATATGCTTAGGATAATTCTCATTTTCTATACAAACCATTATGAAGGGTTTATGAGTATATACATCCTCAAAGGAGACATTTTTATGATTATGGATTATATCCATAAATAGTTCAATTTATGTTAAGTGATTTATAAGTATGGGATTATGTATTTTTATTGATAAACTGATCTAGTTTATGCCATTGTTTAGAAATGGCGCCCAGTAGAAGGAATGAGAACTCCAGAAATGCACATGATCCAAAGAGAATGAAGGATCATATCTTTCATGGTCTTAAGATAGAATTTATAATAGAAATAGTCTCCCATGTATTATCATCATATGAAGAAATAATATCATGTGTTGATAAGATAAGTAAAGAGTTTACTGAGTCCTATGGCTTTGAAGGGAAGCAAGAGAAGAAAAGGATGGAAGAGAGAAATATGGATAAAGAGAAGAGGGAAAAGAAGAATTTTCCCATATGTGGTAACTGTGGAAAGAAACACCCTGGAACGTGCCTGAAAGGAATGGGAGTTTGTTATAAGTGTGGAGGAAAAGGGCACAATGTACGTGACTGCAAGGGTAAGAAAATGGTTTCAAATTTACAATGCTTCATTTGCAAGGAGTTTGGACACTACGCGAACCTATGTCCCAGTCATCAGACTATGCCGCAAATGATGTTATTGGATAATAATCAAGTTATGATACTACCACAGATGAAGAGGAATGATTAGAGTTCTTATGTTGATTATGTCAATTGAGGGTTGTAGCAACAATGTACTTGTTATAATAATTATGGAGTATATAAGGATTGTACTGCAGTACTATTTCATTAAGGACTTGAGATTGTGTGGAACAAAGAAAAGTGACTTAATAGCAGGATAAATTTTTGGAAAATATATGGTTGAGAGAATGATAAATCATAATATAGTTCTAATACTGAGGTAGTGATTTTGGAATAATATGTGATTGTTTTGGATAAATTATATTGGATATTCTTGACTACCTTGGAACTGATTAATGATTTGTATATTCCATCATTGTTGGAGTTTAAAACATTTTTGGATTAATGAAGTATATCCAGCATTCTATATGGAATAAGGGAGCATGAATGTAATCAATAAGGAATATGGTAATACGTGATTATGTTTACCTTCCTTATAAATGTTGGACTGTGAGTTTGGACAGAAGTATTTTGGACAGTTCTAGTTTGGATTATTTTGGATTGCCATAAAAGGACAACCCAGAGGTCGGGCGGCAACCCGTCGCGTCCGGTAAGGCTGCGAGACTTGAACCCGCAACCAAAGGGCGACAAGGGTGTATCACCTACCACTGGCCCACGAGATGTCCTGGATTAAATAATGTAATTTTTATTAAAAGATCTTGTAGATGAATTATAGATTCGTTTATTTCGTAACCCTATACGAATAGTGTAAATAGATTTTTTTTACATTCTATTATCTTTTAGAGTGAAAGATAAGTTTGTGGTAGAAATTTATTAATGGATAAAACTCTAATTATAAATTAAGTATATCTCCTTATGATCTTAGCCAATCTAATAAATAAATTCCACAACATTAAGAAAATCAACTTAGAACAAAAATGTTTTCCTAGATGGTACCTTAAATCATCACTAATTTATGGCTTTGGGATTGTTGGCCTTTTCATAGCCATGTTCTCTACCACTCTCCATCAGATAATTGATGGTTAGATTTTTCTTCCATATCCATATTTTCCTACATGGAACCCTAGTATGTGTTATTTTAGGTAATCTTCATACTTTCGACTCTTTATTTTAAATAGAGACCTCATTAATTCATTTTTCGATGTGGGATTTCAACTAAGATATTTTGAAACGTCAAAAATGTGTTATCCTAATACTCTATGTTTTGTTGAACCAATGGTATTTCAAATCATCATAGATTGATGAATTTAAGGACCTCAATTTTACACTTGTTTGGGATTGATGACCTCAATCACTACCTATAAATATTTACATTTTTCCTCCAATTATATGTCTCTAATTGCCACCAATGTTCTCCTAATCGAGATCATAATTTTGTGGTGACCCTTTGATTTCTCTTTTCCTCATATTAAGTCTAAATTTTAGTAACCCAATTTCCGATGTGGGTTTTCCCACAAATATATTTTCTACTTTCAACCTTTTATTTTCAAAGAACAATTTCAAATTGCGAGGACGCAATTTATTGAAGGAGGGGAGAATGTAACACCCCAAGAATTCATAATGTGTTATTTCTTCAAAATAATTCAATAACTTGCACTACACGCAACACTGAGTTCAATTGCACCATGACTTTCCAAAAATCCATTCAAAAGAGGTTATAAATAGTATTAACTAAATTTTAAACTTTATATAATCCTTATAATTTTTCCATATTATGAGTATCTTAGACATAATGCAAGAACAAATTCATTTTCAGTATTGCACTTTTATCAACTTTTAATAGTGAAACATTTTTAAATACAATATTTTAAACTTTTTGACTAAATGGGGACATGAAAAATTTAAAATGAAACATCCCAAGCTTCCACGGTACACTTCCTTTGAATAATACAGTAGCGTGTGTTGTACGCAACCTTGAAGTTTAACAATCACCACAACCAATCAAACTACCCGTTATGAATAGTAGTACCTACATTTTGAAATTATATATATTTTATATTTTAAAATGGACTTCATTTTTGGATTCGGAATATCGAATTTATCCTAAGGTGAAATTTTGGTACTTTTCGGATAACTTTCATATTTTGATGAATAGTGAAAATTACTAAATTTTAATTAAAAACAACTTTTTTAATCGAAATAATTAATAGTGATAAATTATGAATTTGAGTGGTTTTAAAGTATATTTAGAATATATTTTTACCATTTAATATAATGTTGGTCATTGGACATAATTTTACAATTAAACCGAACATAAACAAGTGTCAATCTTTTGATAGTTATTATCTCTTAAAAACACGCTTTTTGTTTTGACAGCGGGAATTAATTTTAAATTAATTTCTGCCACTTCTGTGTTTTAAATTTAGGAAAATGGATTCCATATTTGGAATCAGGATGTTCATATTGTTTAAATAGGTAACTTTTATTTTTAGACATTTTGAATAATTACTGCGGTAAATATTTTATTTACCATGGTTAAGGGTAAATCCGGTAAATAAGGGTTAAAAAATAATATTATAATAATACTAAATTACCCTAAAACGTGTCTTAATCCTATTGGTTGATACATGGTAAACCATGGGCATCTTTGGGTCGATTTTGGGACCCCATGGATCCACTTGTAAGTGATAATGACACTTTATTTTAATTAAGTTAAAATGAATACAAAAATGACACAAGCTTATATCTTTTAGAAAAACAATTGTTACATAGGGTTATATATGTTGCATTTTAGATTATAAATATTCATTAGAAATATAAGGAGATTTACTACATAATGGTATTTTATTTATAATTTTTAGACATTAAATAATTTATTTTATTTATGACACAATGATGATGCAGTAATTACTATAATAGTGAAAAATTAAACTAATTGATATTATAAATACCCAAATAAATATAATATGAAACTTTTAATGAATTAAACTAATTTTCTAGGATAATATGATATATTAGGATTGATTTAACTGACTTTTTTCGAAGTAATTAATCTGTTATGAGTTTCACAAAAATCAACTATTGAATAGTGTCAAAATTGACATAAAAGAGTTCTTAAAACAAATATTATATTATTAATTGATATTAAATTCCTAAAAATCTAAGGTTCGGCCAAGAGACTTATATCATGATAGGTTCATCATTAATGGACCACTTTGGGGTCTCTTGGATTTATAAAGTAAGTTTATTAACCATATTATATAAAAAATACAAAGAGACATTGTAAAAGTGAAACTAATTAACTTAGAGTTAATACTTAAAGATAAGGTTAATATAAGTACCCAAACCTATCTAAATTCTATTGGTTGAGTGTTTTTGGACCTATCCCCACCTTAACCTTTGAATAATCAAATTTGGAGCCATTATAAACCGAATATGAATTTATTATAAATTAATATTTCTAGCTTTTCCAAAGGTGCCCCTCACCCCTCTTATAAAAGGGCACTCCTCCTTCTCATTTCTTCACACCTTCAATGCCTTATGGTTCGGCCAAACTCTTCCCAAATACTCTCCCAACTTCCCTAACTACAACCTAGAGTCCTTAGTTTGATCATAAAGCCATCCTAAGGATCCCTTTTGATCAAATCAAAAGGAAGGAACTGAAGAAGAGGTAATGATTTCACCACCCTTTTTCCAAGTTCCTTCTTCTTCCAATTCTTCTTACTTTGTTGTTACCATTATAAAATAATAAATCCAGTATCATATATATACTGTGATGTTATTATAAATATGGTACAACCATATTCAGTATTCTATCCACCCTTTTAATAACATGTCACCATACGTGCGTACGTACGGCTTACCGTCTCCACGTCGTGGTGTAATTGTTATTCAACATAATATTATTTGGATGGGTATAATAATGATGTGTAACTCATGTAAATAATAAATATAACATGTTAGTGATTCTGTATATATGATATACCATTCATTTATATATTATTTTAATATCAAAAGAATGATATTGTCGCTCGTGCGTACGTACGCACTACCGTCTCCACGAACGCGATGAGATTCATTCTCCATCATATCCATTCAAGTATAATTATCATTTTCTGATTTAAAAATGATGTTTAAGGACTTGATATCATTCTGTATATGAATAATATACAACCTATCCATTACAAACATGGATTACGTAATAAAACATATAAAAGAAAATGAGTAAGTTAACACCTGAAACAACGATAATACTAAGACATTATTAACAAAGAAAAGTTAAAAGATCATATATGATATGATATTAATATATATGATTCTTGTATAATTTAATAACAATTATTTCAAAATTATACGGGAGGTTAACCTACCCCAACCAAGGAAAAGTACGAGGTAATGGATTTTCTTATCTCACATTCAATTCCGTGAGATTTCCATTATTCGCCACTAAATTATTCAAAGTGGTGTATTGTGTACTGGCATTTGATATATATTATCATGATTATCTTTATATTCATGTTATTCTGTAAATAATTTGGTGGTTATTAACTTTTGGCCATACGACTCAGTTTATTAACGTGGTAAGGGGTTTTCATCTCACTCTTTATTTCCGTGAGATTCATGCCATATTTCCACTATTATCTTTTGTGTGGTGTATGTACTACCCACAATTGTATTCTTTGTGTAATACACTTTACCTTATGTGTATTTACATTTTCATTGTATGATACCTCTTTCATGGGTTGTATGTTTCATAAGTTACCAAATTGATAAGGGTTTACTTCACAATCTCTTTAATATCCGAGGTTGTCTTTACGTAAGTATCTAAAGGGACATATTTACTATCCATGTCCATATTTCATTAAAGAGTTTTCAAAGGGATTATTTCTAAGGGAAATTTTACTAAAACATCATTTTAAATGTTTTAAATATTTATTCTTCTAAATCATCCTCATTTATGTCCACGTTTTCAAAATGGTTTGTAAGGATTTATTTATATGAAAATGAATGTTTTAAAAGTGTTAATTCCATTCAAAAGTTTCAAAGTGGTATGGGACACTTTGATTAAAAAATGTATTTAAATGCCTTACTTTCTAAATTGTGAAACATTAAAATGTTTTCATGAAAAAGGGATATTTCTCTCAATAATTTAAAAAAAACATTTTCATCTATGTCAAAATCCTTTGATGGATTTTAAGATTATTTGAAGTTGATTTATTATGATTTAAAACTTCCATATTGTAATGAAGTTTTGTGATATGTTTGACTGTAGATGTGTCATTTATATAGCATTCATGATTTATGAGTAAAGTATTGACATTTCGTATGCTAGTTCCAATAAGAATGTTTATGTTATATTTCAACCTTTACTTCATATGAATGTGTTGGACAAGTATGTTTCAGGTTGGGGACTGGTTAAAGTAAGCCCTCCAGGTTGGGGACTGGTAAAAGTAAGCCCTCCAGGTTAGGTACTGGTAAAAGTAAGCCCTCCGGTTTGGTCTCCAGTTATTAGAGGCACTCCGGGTTGGTGTCCGGTTATTAGAGACACTCCGGGTTGGTGTCCGGTTATTAGAGGCACTCCGGGTTGGGTTCCGGTTACAGTTAGCCCCAAGGTCTTGGGATGAGGCCTTGAAAAGAAATTAAAGTTTAGAATTATGCATTCCATCATTATGAAAGTGGTTATTGATTTTGCATGTGATTATTCGATTAGTAGAATATCCATGTGAATAAGTAAATGGAATTATTTCATTTTACTTTTGCCATACTATGTTGAAGTTCAAGTTTAAAAGGCTTTTGTTTTAGTAATGCATTGCCTTAAATGTTTATGCTTATTTTGAATGTTCCACTATATTGTTATCCTTACTGGGCATTTGAGATCACCCCTTTTCTATGTTTTATTTTCCCCAGGATGTGAAGAAGTAAGTTATGAATGACCTGCAGGGATATTATGAGGGGATAATAGTGTGGACTGTGGAGACATTATGTTGTTGTAGTAGTTTTTCATTTTATGATGTAATGTAAAACTTATGAATATATCTTGTGTTTCCAAGGATACTAAACCAATCGGTCTTTCGAGATTTGATCTTTCTTGTGATCATGCCAATGTTATGTAATAATGCACCGACTCTAGGTAACTGGGGTCGGGGCGTTACACTGTATTTGGATTCTACGACGCAACAGCGGATCACAGGATCGTGACTGGAGACTCAAACGAATAAAGAATTCCGTCGAGGTAATACTTATGAATTAATTAAATTAATTATAACCAACATATGATAATCCTATCTCAAGGGTTCCATGACTCTTATTTTATTTTTTCATTCTTCGTTCTATTCTGAATATTCGGCGTTTTAAATCTCGACAGATCTCGGATTGAACATTGTTTAACGTTAAAATTAAACTTGGGAAAACCCACCAATGTGCTTATGCTGCGTCCGGAACCTACAAGTCTTTTACAGAGGTTCCTTTAGGGATTGAGGATCGATAGGAGTGGGTCCTTCATGGGTGGTCGATACCTCTGCTGCGCGTTTTTTGGAAGCACAAGAACCTCCAGGAGAGCACATGGGAGTAGGAGGCTCAGATTCATTCTATGTACACCCGATTGTTTTACTAGTTTTATGATGTGGCTTTTGGGGACTCAAAGACCAAAGTAGGGGAGAATGTAATGACCCAAAATTCCCATGTAATATTTTTTCTTTATATGGTAATTTTACGAGTCTGAAAAAATTTACGGTGTGTGATTCTGAGCCTCAGAGTGGCCAAAATGAATTTATGAACATTTTTTTCAAGTACATTCAATAAACGAGTGAGCAGGATTTTGTAACTTTTTAACCAGTGCTTGGAATTGAAATTCGAGGACACCGTTGAACTCACAACACCGATATTCACTTAAGGAGACATTCACCTCGACGACAGTTGGTTGAGGGTGAATGTTAGTTTTTGTGTTTTTTGTGTAAGAATAAAATAAAATAATTTTTTTTACATTTTTATTTGTTGAAACCACCCTTGTGGATGTTACAAAGGTGGGGAACCCTGAGCCTAAAACCCCCATTTTGAATTCTTAAAGGTGGGGACAACCCAAACCCTCTTAATGGGAGAAACCCCTTGAACTCCCTAATTAATTGTTTGAGCCAACTAAAGAATTAATTGAATGTGTCAACATTTAATTATTCCAACTTTTTTTTACCAAAGTAATTTAATTTGGTAAAATTAAATTAATCATATTTCTATTTCACATTTTGGTGGAATTGAGAGGAAAGGGTTGGCAAGAGGAGAGCTATTGGATGATTATTCTCTCCAATGAAGAACACCTCCCAACGAAGATCTTCTACAATGAAGAATGCACCATCTTCTCCAATGAAGAATGTGCCACCTCCAATACAGGACATCTTCACCAATGATCAAATAAAGTCCATCCTTACTTTTTCTCCAACACCAACAATCCTTCGAGGTAGAGTGGTTGTCTGAATTTTCCCCCCTTATCCGTCATTGATGACTCATCTTAACTCCAGAAGGTATCATAACCAATTTCTACTGCTATAAGGCGGAGAGTGAGGTCCAAATGAACATGGAACAACCTCTATAAAATTCTTGTGATTTTTTTGTATTCTTCCTGATGAAGGCGACGACATGACTACACCACCCGACGGAAGAGAACCACAACTTGTGTCGTAGCGGTGAAGGAAAGATGGCTGGCCGAACTGGCCATCGGCAATGGCGCGGTGCACGACTGCGCCATGTGACAATTCTGCGTGGAGAGGAAGGAGGGAAATCCAGCCAGCTCCGACGGACTGCCAACCCATGACCTTCGCACCGCCCGGCGGCCCTTGCGCCGCACCGAGCCCCGCGCGCTGCGCCACGACCCCCATGCATCCCCGCTGCCCCTGCGCCACCCCTTGGACCCCACACAGCACCGCGACCCCCACTCCGCCCCACGACCACTCCACCAGTAGGTCGGGACACCCAGCGTGTGCCGGGCCAGACTCAGCGGTTCGTGATAACCCGAAATGGGTCTGGTCGGCCCAGGCCAGGTTGGGCCGGGTCGGTCCGACCGGTTCGTATCAGACCTAGACTAGCTTCAACCCATTTCTACACTTTTGGCCATATCATTGGCATTGAATGTCCATTCTACGAACCGTCTATGATGATGGAAACCTTAGAGCGAGATGGTCCATTTGGTATACCCCACTTTCAATTTGGATAATGTTGGGGAATGGTTGGGTTGGATCGAGCACGAATCCAACCAGGCCCTAAACAATAAAAGGCTAATAACTTACAGACCGGGAGACTTTTTTATGTACCGTCTATTCCATTGAGACCCCTATACCATGGTGGTCCATTGGGATACTTTTTAGTGGGTTTTAGTGACACCTAGAGTATCAACTAGTGGCTTGAGAAGCAGTCCCTCCTAGTGACAAACGAGCTTAGTGCGAGAACCTTGTAGCTTATTGTGATGATGTAATAGGATGATGTATGGGTATGAAGACATAATGAAGATTTACTAGGATCCTGTGTGGGTATGGAGACTTACTCATGATGTACTAGTATCTTGTGTGGGTCTGACAATGTACTGATGATGTACTAGGATCGTGTGTGTGTCTGACGACGTACTGACGATGTACTGGGATCCTCCGTGGATCTAATGATGCACTGTCAATGTACTAGGATCCTGTGTGGGTCTAAAGATGTACTGACAATGTACTAGGATCCTGTGTGGGTTTCATGATGTACTAGCGATGTACTATGATCCTGTGTGGGTCTGACGACATACAGAAGATGTACTAGGATCATGGGTGGGTATAACGATGTAATGACAATGTACTATTATCCTATGTGGGTCTGACGATGTACTGTGATCCTCTATGGGTCTGATGATGATATACAATCCTTTGTGGATATTCCTCTTAACAGAGTATGTTGAATTAGTAGTTACATCTAATCATCTTTTTTACTGTTCCTAAGAAATACCTTGTGTGAGCAGAGTTCTTACCTGTGTGGTACTTTCCATTTGCGGTAATACCTTAATGGTTTTCTTCTATGCAGCATTCCTGTTTGGTACTTACCATCATGGTAGTCCTTACTTTTTGAAACAGTTGAGCATGGGATTTTGAGCTGGTCCCTATGTTTCCTCATGATTGAGATGGGCACACATGTTAACATAGGTATATGTATTGGAATATACCTACCTAGGGTTTTCAGTTGTTTTTAGGATGTGTGGTTTATCCTTTTGAATTTTGTGAGAACTTGAGGGTCTTGGGGTCCCGGTTGAGTATCGTTATACTCACCCCTGCATGGGAAATGCCCACACCTTGTTGTGTTTGGTGTAGACGACGGACAACACTGACTGAGGACGAGGGTACCCGGACTGGAGGTAGCTCGAGGTGGACCTTAGACCAGGTGTACCATAGAGATGACAGATCGACATCTTTACCTACCCTTTAGGTAGGGCCCTTGGCGAATGATCATAGGAGCTGTTCCAGTTTACTTGTACTTTTCAGTTTTCTTGTACTTTCCAATTGGGCTGGTATTCTGGCCCCTTTTTACTCACTGCCCTCACTCTGTTTACTATTTAGTTTATCTTATGTTCGTATCCAACTGTGTTCTTGGTTGTGTGTGTTTACAGGTTATAAATGCAATTCCTTCATGGTTTTAGGGAATTAAACTTCGTTTCTATTAGCAAGCTCATGGCCTATGGAAGGCAGGCTTGGGGTAGTCCCGACACGGGCCCCAGGGGACAGGTCATGACATCTCACGGTGGTAATTATGATAGAAACAGTATTTATATATGATATATATTATATTTATGTTTTATTGACACTTATATTTTTTATGTACACATACCTTCTTTCATTCCATTTTGTGTAAATATGAGAACATCGTTTGGGGATGTGTGGACTACCACCTCCTCGAAGAGATGTGATATGTTCACACATTACAGGGAATTTATAAAGTATGGTTATAATTAACATATTTGAAATATATGAAATAAATATGATAATTAAATTATAATATATATATATATAATTTAATTTTCATCCTTTTAAATATGAAATATAAATGAAAGTAGCATTCATGCATATGAACATCCTAGCATCTCCATGAACAATGAATTTCATTTATTGTCTTCAAATATGATGGATTATTATAAATAAATATATAATGGATATATATTTTATTTAAATAATGTTTTAAATTCTTCATTTGATTAAATAATTATCTAATTAAAAGGAATAAAAAATAACAAGTTGAAAGATACTTGAGAAACTAGGCAATTAACCCCCCAAATAGTGAAAATTATGAATGATTGTTAACAAATGGGTAATAAGATATCATAAGAAGGTAATAGATGATATTATAAAAACTATTTTGGTTATTTATATATTATTAACATTATTAAACCCTTATATAGGAGGATAAAGGATTTTTACACAAAAGCAAACACAAGATAAGGGACTTCATCTCAATTTACATTCCATTGAGACTTTTTTATTCACAAATTAACTTTAATGTGGTTTATATACTACCAATTTGTCATTTAATAATGTTATTAAATCATAATTAATGGTATTTTGGGTTTCCACAGGAGTTATTTTACCCAATAGGGTCAGCTTAAATATTATAATGTGGTACAAATTATCATTAGAATCACACCTTCTTTTGTTATTGTTAGCTTTCTCCTAAAACAGAAACTTTATTGCAATAATTTTCATTGTAAATTTAATTTAATATCCATATTCATAGGTGTTGGATATTATTATTCTCTTAAATATATTCTATTTTTATATACAGTATTTACTTTGATTGTTTTTTGTTTATCTATGAAAATATTGATATATATGAATTCTTTATTCAATATAGATATTTGATAGAGAATATTGTTAAATAAATCATTCGATATGAGGATTTATCTAAACATGAAATTAATGGTGGGTATTATACCTTATATAACCCCTCAATTCATCAATTTTTTGTCATGAGAAATATAATTTTTCCAAATTAAATAGTTTTCAACTTGTAGTTTTAAACCGTCTTGAGAAAGGTCTTGATTGTATAGTTTTTAATGTGCCTTATATATGACATCTAATTATTAAGAATTCACTTCATAAATATTTTAGTTATCAATTTTATTATCTATGAAGTTTTCATATAATAAAATCTATGTATTCATTTCAATATCAGTTTATTGATTAAATGGAATGTGTTTTCAGTTTCTTATCTTTCTATATTGGTTATCACTTATCCAATAATTTAAATGGAATGTGTTCTCTATTATTTACCCAGAAATGTATTGATCTATTATTTATTACACCTCAATTAACCTTAAATTTTTTTTTACCACAGCCTTAATATGTTTCCTTTCACTCGGTAATGAAGAAGAATCCTTGGAATGAGTTTCAAAGATATCGAGATTATAATTTTGTTATTCTTTATTTTATTTTCCCAATGTATTATGGGTATCATGTATGTAATATGGACATCCCAGATTATTAAAATTATTGATCCTTCTATATTTTATTCCTTTTAATCAAACTAATGTAATAAAATAATGCATTGGATCCAGGATTCAAGGGTCGGGGTGTTATAGTTGGTATAAAAGTTTAGCAGCAACCCAGGAAACTATATTTAAGAAAAATAAATAAAGGAACATAACCATAAGATATAATTTGATGATATATATTTAATAACATACTAGAATTTTGGAATGGTTGAGATTATGCAATAATTCCTAGAAATACATTATTGACTAGATACTGCAAGTGGACATGGTTCTTGAACATATGTACCTAAGTGTAACAACTCCAACAAAATGTGTTGGGCCTGACTGAAGTGTAACCTAGTACATGAAAAAAAGCCTTACTACACACCTAGTTTTACACCCCTGATATATATGCTTAGGATAATTCACATTTTTTTACCAACCGTTATAAAGGTTATTAATGTAAAGATATCCTAAAATAAACAATGTTTATGATTATGAGATTATCTATGCATACAATTTTCAATTCATGTCAAGTGTTATCCAATATATAGACTTATAAGAAGTTTATAATTTAATGAACTTGTTCAGTATGTGAAATTTGTTAGAAATGGAACTTAAAAGGAAGAATGGTATAAATACTCATGGACAATGTAGAGGTTTCCATGTTGAAAAAGATGATATAGTTAGTATTGTAAGTGAGCAAGTAATAGATATATTAGGGGATATTAATCCGGTTATGAAACATAACATTACCCAGATGGAGAAACCTATTCCATAACATGATTTTCATATACTGGATCGCTTGATGTGACAAATCCCCTCATCATTTAGTGGGACTACTAATCCAATTGAAGTTGAGAAATAGATTAATCATTTGGAGAGATATTAATGGAATTGGGATGTGGTAAAATGAAAAGGTTACAATTGAAGTGAAATTACTCAATGATGATTATGATCAATGATGGTCATTGAACTAAACTACTAGGGAGGAAAAGTAGATACAACTCATTGAATAGAAATATTTTAAGCAAAAATTATTTAAAAAATATTTCCCTCATGAGAAATAAACTGATATGAAGAGAAAGTTCGTTAGTTTAAAGAAAAAGGAAGAAGAATGTGTTTTGAAGTATGAATCTACATTTTCAAGTTTATAAAGGTATTCTATATATTTTATACATAGCATGGAATTTATGATTGACCATTTCTATTAAGGTCTTATGCCCAGTATCTGAAGGGCACTGGAGTCTCAACAATTTTCATCAAATGATTAAATAGTTTTATGTACTATCAATAAATACAATGAATTATCCAAGTTTGATGGATTAAAATGGTAGCAAGATAAAGAGATAAATGAAGAGAAAATATCATATAAAATGAAAAAGATAATGACTGATTTCATTAGATGTGATAAATTTGGAAAGAATCACCATGGTAAATTCTTTAAATTTTGAGAGTTTTTTATAAGTGTAGAGAAAAGGGTAACCCAGTGAAGGAATGAAGTGGGAAGAAGGAAAATCCTTCTATTCAGTGTTTTAGTTGTAAGGAGATGGGGAACTATATAAAAAAATTCACCAAACATAAATGGGACATACATACAAATACGATAAGGTATCAAGGTTATGTATATGTTATTGACACAACCGAAGTGTAATGATTAATTAAATTTTATATTTGGATTTATGAAATATCTCATAAAATTATTTTATTGATGGTTATTTCATATTATGAATTATTAAATATATAATTATTGTAATACTATTATTTTTTATTAAAAATTTGAGATAATATGTTTAATGGTACGAATAAAAGTGATTCAGAATCAATTTAATGTTTTTTTTGGAAAATACATTATTGAGGGAACAACAAAGATTAATATATTCTTAATATTGAGAAAATGTTGGTTGGATAAAGAAATGATTGATTTGGTAATATAATGACTACCTTGAATATGATTAATGATTTTTTTTTGAAAAAATGGTTTATGCTATCATTGATGAAGTGTAAATAACTTTTGGATTTATGGAATATATCCAATATCATCTGTTTTACTTTAGGAATAAGGAATAATGAATGTTTCTAATATTTTTTATGGTAATTCATTTTATTTCCATATTTTAAGAGAATAACCAATGAAGGTGTTCACATGTTCGGTATGTGACAAGCAAAGAGATACTTCATATTGGCTAAAGTATAATTATAAGTCTATTTTTTAAATTTAGTGAACTTATATATAAATTTTTTGATCACAATATTTTCTAAATGTTAACCATTTATGAATTGATTTAAGTTGATATTTGGATGATCTTTTAGAGGTTAATGTATTACTTCACCATGAATCATGTGCTAAGAGATGAAATAGAAAAGTTTTAAGGTACAAAAAATGGATATGATTGTTCTTATCAAATATAAATGTATAATTTAATTATATTTCATTACATTCTTATAGAATGAAATAATTACTCAAATATTGGAAAAAGGCACTTGAAACAAAAATGTTATCCTATTATCATCATTTTTGATGATATCAATGACCTTTATTCACTCCTATAGTTTATTTCATAAGGGTCAATAACTTTCTCATGGACATGTCCTATATCACTCACCACCATAACATGATAGTTTAATTTTTCTGCTATATCTATTTTTTCACTAATGTTCTCATATTTGAAGGCCTAGTTTTATGGTGAACTTCGCATTTAATTTTCCCACTTATTAAGAAAATTTGTCATCAAAATTATTTATGATTTAGGGTTTCAATAATATTATATTCAAATATCAATCCCCAAATTACCAAGATAACATTTAAATAGTGAGGATGTAATTTAATTATAGTAGAGAGAATGTAATGCCCCAGAAATTCTAAAAGAATTACTTTTATTTGATAGAGTATAACAAATCAAGATTTTTTGGAATATTTAACATCTTAAATAAAATTTATATATCCTATATCTTTCAATGAACACAAACACAATGTTATGTTTCCTGACATGAAAGAACAACCTTGTTTGACAGTTGGTATTACACACATGATCGAGGATTATCGAACAACAATATATCATTAAAATAATATTGTTTAATATAATAAGATATAACATACCCATTAAATTAGAAGTTATGAATACTAATAAATAACATATTAAAATATATGTTTAAAAAAAATATAAAGTTAATTCATTAGTTATGAAATAATTATATATGAATATAAGAAGCAATTAAACATAAAGGGATTGTTTTTATAGAAATCTATTTTATGCCCAAGAATATGTTTTATCATAATAAATTAAATTAAATAAAAGTAATGATTTATATTAAAATATTATATATTATATATTAAATATAATATTTTTTATATTTATCTAATATATTTTATAAGCATATTATAATAGCAAACATAATATTTCACATAACAATCAATATTTTTCTAAAGGCTATTTTTACTGCCTTTTAATGGAGAACCAATTATAAATATAATTTTGGGAATTCTTTTTACATATTATATTTCAAAATAAACTAATATTTTAAATTTTTTACATCAAAATTATCTTTGGATGAAATCATGGAATTTTTCTGTGATGTTTCATTTTTTGATGAATAGTGAAAAACACTAAATTTGAATTCAAAACCATATTTTCATTTAATTTATTTGTAAGAATAAATTCAATTTAAAATTGTTTTTAAAGTCAAATTATAAAAATAATAAAACAATAAATCAAATTTATGTCAATTTAACAAATTTAAATTTTAAATTTGATCCAAAATCTTAGAAAACATTTTAACATTTTTACATTAAAAATCCGCATTGTCATCCCATTTTTAGGATTAAGTTTAAATTAATTTATACCACTTATGTAATTTTAATTTAGAAAAACAGGTTCCATATTTGAAATAAAAATAATTTGTAATATATATAACGGTCAAATTATTTTTTAACAAAAATATTATTGAATGTAATAAAAATTAATTATATTGATTAAGAAAAGAATTTGCAAAACAAATGACAAAACCTTAAACATAAGGGCCCAAAAGACCTATAAATTTATAAAAAATACATTGTATGGTAATATAACTACCATATAATCTATTTTATTTAATTAGGTCCATTATTATGTCCAAATTATATGGGAAAAACGTGGGTGAAATTTGTTTTCCAAAATTTATAAGAATGGCACTTCTCTTTATGTATAAAAACGAACTCACCCATCCCCATTTTCACACCTCTAATTCCCTTAGGATCACAAAATTTATGATAAAATAATATCCAAAAATCCACAACATCATCCTAGAATCATATATTTTGGAATAAAGACCTCAAAGGAATCCCTTTGGTTCAAACCAAATGAAGTTACCCAAAGAAGAGGCAACATCCTTCCTTAAGATCTTCCAGATTATTTTCATTCTCCACTCCAATAAAATATAATTATTCCACATATAAATAATAAAATCAATATCCTCAACATACTGATATTTCTTATACCTATTATATACCTAAAAATACATTCACTTCAATCTAACGGAAAATGAACTTACTGTTTGTGTATGATGAACTACCGCCTCACAAAATAATTATTATTCATTTTTTCTTTACCGGAAATCATGGTGGAAATTATAATGATAAACTTTTTTATATATGATATATGTGATATTTATGTTTTCTTAAAACTTTTATAATTATTATTTGAAATAGATCTTCCTTCCTTCCATATTGTGTAAATAAAATAACATCATTTGTGGACGTCTGGACTACCACCTCCTCAAAGTTATGTGATACATTCACAGATTTCATGGATTGTATAAAGGATAGTTTTAATTAAAATATGATATATATATGACATAAATATGATAATTTAATTATAATATACATATATATCATAAAGTTTTAATTGTTTTATGTATGAATAATTAATGAAAGTATCAATAATGTGTACGTACAACCGATCACCTCCTTGAATGGCGAATTTCAATTCCTATATCCAAATATCATGGATTATTATAAATACATATATATTTCATATTTATGATATTTAAATCATTATTTACATTCATGATAAAATTAAATCATGATCTAATTAATAGTAACAATATATAACAAGTTGAAACATTCTCAAGAAACTAGGTAATTAACCCCCAAAACAGTGAAAATTATGAATGATGGTTAAAAAAAGGTAACATGATATTATAATAAGATAATATATGATATTATAAATATTATTATGGTTATGGTATAGGTTATTAAAATTATTAAAACTATTAAATATTAGTTTAAAGATGTTCACACAAAAGGAAACAAAAGATAAGGTATTTCCTCTCAATTTACATTCCATTAGGACTTATTCGATGTTATACACAAATTCACATTAATGTAGGTTTTATACTACCTATTTTTAATTTAATATAATTATTCCATCAAAATTAAAGGTATTTTATGATTCTATTTTAATCATCTCACTCAATAGTTTTAGCTTGGAAATTACCAAGTGGTACAAGTTATATTACAATCTCACCTTATTTTGTGATCACTAACTTTCACCTAAAGAAGTCACATTATTGTACTAATTTTTCATTGGAAATTTAATTAAATATATACATTATTTTTTGTTGGATATTATTATTTTCAAAACTATATACCATTTTTACATATGGTTTTTATTTTGATAGTTATTTTATTATCCAAGGAAATATTGATAAATCCATATTCTTTATTCAATAGGGATATTTGATAAGTCATATTGGTAAATTAATTAATGAATGTGAAGAATAAGTTGGACATAAAATGACTATAGGGGTTAAAACTTTATATATCCCCTTTATGCATTGGCAGGTTTTCAGGAGATAAATTTGTTAACCAAATTAAATGGGTTTCTATGAGTACTTTTAAATCATCTTGTGAAATGTCTTGATAGTATCAGTTATTATGTGTCTCATACATGAAGTCCCATAATTAATAATTTACCTAGTAGATATTTTAAATATCATTGTTATTATCCCTGAAGTTTTCATATGATAAAATCAATGTATGAATTTCATTATCAGTTTATTGATTAAATGGAAAGTGTTTTCAGTTTCTTACCTTTTCATATTGATTATACCTCATCTAGTTATTTATAAAGAATGTGTTATAAATTATTTACCTTTAAATTTATTGATCACTTATTTATTCTAACATACTTACACTTACTTATTATCTCAACCTTATTATTTTTCCATTTCATAGGTTATGATTAAGAATCCTTTGAATGAGTATTAAACATATTGCTTATATACTTATGTTATGCTTTATTTTCTTTACCCAATGTATCATGGGTATAATGTATGTAATATAATTTCCAAGGCCAAAAAATGATTGATACTTCAGGATTTTATTCCTTTATATCATACCATGGTAAAAAAATAACGCACCGACTCTGAGGTTCTAGGGTTGGGGTGTTACAATACAGATTCTAATTCAAGGGATAAGCATGACGATATTTCCAAATAATGTTTTTGTATTTTATTTTGTGCTAAGAAGTTTAGTTAACTAATATGGGATGATATGAAAAATATTATTATTAGAATCTAAAACATGATATTTAATTAATGTTTTGTGTACAAGGACCATCCCGCAGGCGAAGATGATATTTGAGATAAAGAATAAAAGTTCCAAGACAAAGTTGAGTTTGAAGGTGTACTTGATAATGTGACACTAAAACCAATGTAGAATAATCCTCAAGTATAGTTTAAAAGATTAAAAAGGGTTTGAAAATAGTGTTAAGGTATTCTTTATCCTTAAATTATTTTATACAAATTTATGGTGGAGAACGAGAATGTTTTAAAGACTCAATACAGGTTAAGGAGGCACAAAAGTGGGAGCCGACTATGAAAGAGGGGACTTATTAATTCCATGATAATAATACATTCTAGAAAATATATTATCCACAAGTAAATAAATAATTTCAAAAAAATGGGTATACTAATTCTAGTAAGATCATGATGGTAATATGAGATATAAGGAAAGGCTGGCAGTGAAAGGATTTCAACCAAAGGAAGGTGTGGTTTTCACTAAAATATTATTGCATGAAACAAAGATTACCACCATTTGAGTGGTTCTTAGTATCGTTTCATGATAGTTTTTACATTTTGATAAACTTAATGTAAATATTATTTTCCTTCATTGAGATCTATAAGCGGAAATTTATATGCAAAAACTAGATGGATATGTTATGTTAGGAAAGAAGGCATGGTGTGGAAACAATAGAAGAGATTATATGAGTTAAATAGAGAACCAATGTAGTGTAATGTGATTCATTATGAATTCATGAGAAAAAATGGATGCAAATGTTTATGAATGGATCAATGTTACTTTTATAAGAATTTTCTAGTTGAAAAAGTATACTATTTCTGTATGTAAATGACATGCTCATCATTAGATCTTGTTTGAAGAGTATTGATGACTTGAATTAAAAATTGGATAGGTAATTTGAGATGAACTATTGTAGTGAATATTTTATGGTTTTGGGAATTAAGATCAAGAGAGATCACATATCTTGAACCTTGGTATTATGACATGGAAACAATATTTGAAAGGTTAATAGAAGACTCATTATTCTAGAAGTAAATCCAATTTTTAGATCTTTAAAAATCCATTTCAATTTTGAATATGAGAAACCACCAAAGAATTCAGAATTGGTTATATACATGGAAAATGATTCTTATGAATCATCTATTAGAGTGTTGATGTATTTCGTGGGTTTTACTCTACCATATATAGCTCGTGTAGTAATTTTTTTAGTGGGTACATGGAAATAACTGGAAAAAAACACTGATAAGCTGTGAAATGGATACTAAGGTATTTGAAAGACAATACAGAAGTATATTTGTGCTTTGGTAAAACAAACTCATCATAAGGGTATGTTTTTGAAAACCATGGAGGTGAATTATATAGTATACAGAGGGCTAGGTTTTTTTTTAACTTTTTAATAACTTTGTTGAGATGGATATCTCAATTATAGAATAATTTTTCACTATTCACAAGAGAGGCTGAATACATTTCTATAATAGAAGAAATAAAAGAGATGGTTTGGATGAATAACTTATTTAGGTGAGTTGGAAAGAAGGCACAAATAAAATTTGTTACTCTCTGACTATTAGAGTGCTATAAATCATGTAAAGAACCTAATACTTCATGCCATAAAAAAGAAAATTCCTTTGAAGTATGATTTTATCAGAGCCTTAACACAAGATGGGTTTTTTAACATTGAAAAATATTTATTGTAAAAAATATAGTAGACATTATGACCAAGCCAATAATGATAGATATATTGAGGCACACTTGTGCATCTATTGATCTTTAATTATTTTTTTAAATAGTACGAGGGAAATATGTCTTTATTTAACAAAAAATACCAAACCTGTTTTGAGAAATGGGTAAAGAGGGATCCCATATAAGGGAAACAACTAGTATTTCATGATGTAAAGACCCCAAATTCCTATGGAATTTTTTTTAAATAAATCATAATTTTAGAAGTCCACATTTTTTACGGCGCTTGATTCTTAGGCCCGGTGTGCCTGGAATCAAATTCTGAGGTTTTGTTCAGGTACATTCAGTAAACATACATTTGGCATTTTATAACTTTTGAATCATTGCTCCGAATTGGAATCCGAGGGCATTGTTGAACTCGCATATTCGATGATTTCTTAGTGAGACCTTCACCACAGTTGCATTTTATCGAGGGTAGATGTTAGTTTTGGGGGGTTTTTAATTAAATTGAATAAAGTTAATGATTTAACTTTATTTTATGTTGGTTGTTAAAACCTCCAAGGGGAGGATGGATGTGGGGTCCACCACACCATAACCTCCCTTGGGAGGAATATTAGGTGGGGCCCACCTGACCTCTCTAACTCCCCTTTAACCCCCTCGAACCCCAAATTAAATTTGGTAAAACTCTCCATAAAGTGGGGGAGAATCTCCACCTCCCCCACCATTTAATTCCCAACTCTCCACCCATTAATTAAGTGAATGGGTTCTTTTAATTAAAGACTTTTTTAATTATTTTACAACAATTAAATAATGGGTTGGATTAACCCATTATTTTGGTTGGCAATTATTTTGGGTGGAAACTCGAGAGAGAACTTCATCCACTCAAAGAAGAATGTGAAGAATGCTCCTTCCACCAAATATCGGTGCCATATTCTTCTTTCTTCAACCGAGGAAAGGAAAGGGAAGTGATGCCCATGAGGAACGCCAACGTCATCTTCAACTTTATTACCTTCGAAGGCCCATCCACAGATGACGAGTACATCTCTTCTGCTTCTAACGTTGACAGAATGACGCCGCCTTCCCGTGACTCCGTCAAAAGACACCGACAAGAAAGGTATGCGTTTGAGTTGCCTTGTTTCCATTCTACGTTGTTTAATATTTTGTTTTACGTTATGTCGAATGTTATCAACATGAAATGGGGGGTTTGAACCACACCAACACGATCGAACCTCCCCCCTTTTGGTCTTGTTTGTTGTTGATGATGGAAGCAGACAACGACAACTGATGTCTGGCCGGCCACGAAGAAACGAGCGGCCCAAGACCGCCGGAACACCGGAAAGGCATGGCACCACCATGCCATGTAGAGGAAAGGAGAGTCGCGACCACGTCGAACCGCATCGGTGGCGTGCGATGCTGTTGCACCATGTGGATGGCAGCAGGAGGCCGCGGCCAAGGCGGGCCGTGGCGGAGGGGCGTGGTGTCGTCGCGCCACTCCGGTGGTACAAGACCACGGCTAGGGAGGTCCGAAACTAGAGAGCAGGGGCGCAGTTCCATCGCGCCGTGCCAAAGAAGACCTATGTCCTAAGGCTGCAGTGGATAGGGGACGGCGGCCAGTTGAGCTGGCCGCTAGTGCGCGCCAGGAGGGACCTTTGGGGTCCTGCAGTTACAAGAGACGGCGCCTTGTGACGACCGTTTCGGGAGCCCGAGGGGTGTAACAACCCCTTTCCCCTTTATGCGGCTAGCTGGAAACCTGGGCCAGGCCACACAGCCAGCCAGGCGCCACACGACCAGCGAGGTCGGGCCGCATGGCCCGCCGGGCAGGGCCACACGGCCTGCCGGGCCAGGCCAACTGGCCAGCCGGGCCGGGCCACACGGCCCGCTGGGTCGGGCCACACGGATCTCTAACCCGGCTAGGCCAGACCTTTGGGTCGGGCCGCGCCTTCGGGCCGGGCCACGCCTTCGGGTCGGGCCACGCCTTCGGGTCGGGCCGCGCCTTCAGGCCAGGCCGCCCCTTCAGGCCGGGCCGCCCCTTCCGACCGAGTCAGAATCAAGGACTGAGTCGGACCTTATAGCACCTGGTAGTTGGTAGTAGACCTGCATTACACAACAGGAGGAGTACCTCTGTAGGCTATTAGGGGGAGCGTCTGGTATTTGGAGGCAGACCCACAGTAGACGGATCGCCTTGTAGTAGGAAGAACACCTGAGGTACTCGATAAGAGGAGTACCTCAGTAGTCTAAGGTTAGTGAGAAGTTCCTTGGTGTCACGACATTCCCACTATACATGACAGAGGATGATTTATTTAGTAACTGTGGTTTCGATAATGAAAATCCTGGTTTGAGATGAGTCAATGACCTTTGTATTTCCTCATGATTGAGATGGGTTCATTGATAACTAAGGTATATATATTGGCATATACATAAGTAATGGTTATCCGATGATTTCATTTTTTGTGGTTTATCCTTGTTGGATTTTTTTGAGACCTTGATGGTCTCAGGGTCCCAACTGAGTATAATTATACTCACCTCTGCACGTGGTATGCCCGCACCACATTGGGTTAGATGCAGACAACAGAAAAAGCTTACCGAAGTAGAGCATACTAGGACATGACGGTACCCAGAGGTGGACCACACGATGAGTTGGTACCCGGAAGAGACAAACAGATGTGGAGCACTGGGGAGGCAATCTATACCTACCCTTTAGGTAGGATCTATGGTGGATGATCCAGGAGCTTCTAGAAACCTTCTAGATGTTTGTCTCTTTAGTTGTACATGTTTTTCATTTCCTTGTAATGTACTGTTGGGCTTGTATTTTGACCCCCCCTTTACTTTTAGTACACTTGTTTTATAGGTTTTTCTTAGTGTTTTCTTCCGCTTGTACTTTGGTTGTGTGTTTTTACATTTTATAAAGGAAACGTCTTCCCAATTTTATGGAATTACGCCTTTAGTGCAAGTCGCCAGCTCGTGGCCTATGGAAGGTGGGCTTGAGGTAGTCACGATACGGGACACGGGGGACGAGTCATGAAAAATAGGTATCTGAGGGAGGTTTTCCAGCATAACTCAAGACTCTGATTGTTCTTTTCTGTGAAGAAATAATGTTAAGGATACCAGGTGTGGTTCTCAGTTCAGGGAGTCCAGTGTTGGTGCAGCGACCGACGTATCCGTACACCAGGACCCTGAATTATAATTTCCGACTTAGTGCATGAAAACATTGATTTCATGTGTGTTTCAAAAGTTTTCTTTATGCCATCTCTAACTAGGTCAGCTCAACAGGTATAATCATTTGACTGTGTCGCATCTGTTTCATTCAGGATTCCTCCCGGTGGATGACCAGTTAGAGCCTTGAGAGTTGTACACACTAACTGCCCACCGAGAGACGAGGCTTCGGTGTAGGGCCCCTTTCCAGTAGAGGTACCAGTGGTACCACAACCCATTGGACCACCGATGCAACCAGACCCGGAAGCAGACGATGCACGTTGCGTGAGCACGTTGTACGAGTTCCAGCCCCAGAGGCCACCCAGGTTCCATGGAGAGATGGACCCACAGGTGGCTAAGGACTGGTTGGAGGCTGTGGCAAGAGTATTTAGGATAGTAGGGACATCCGCAGACATCATGGCGATCCTTGCTACTAGCCTCCTTCAGGAAGCAGTAGGCATATGGTGGAGCCTGATGCTCTAGGTCCATGATGAGGTGACCCTTTTATAGGTAGACTTGGAGAGCCTGTTCCGGGAGGAATTTTTACCAGTCACCATTCGAGCATTGCAAATACATGTGCTACTTCATCTACAGTAGGGCGGCATGGCGGTAGGACAATACTCATTAAGGTTTATTGACCTCTCGCACTACTCTATGGATATGGTCTGGGACCCATTCTTTAGGGCTTAGAACTTCTACAAGGGAATCAGGTGAGAGATCAGAGCCTCGATGATCACACTCAGCATCCCGACATAGGCGGGGGTGCTAGAGAGAGCCCTCCTAGTAGAAAGTTTTCTTGCTGAGTAGCCACCAGCAGCAAGACCCACTACTAGTCGACATGCAAGAGAGTCTTCTGAAGAAGGCAGTAGATAGATGTCACAGAGGTTCAAGAGGACCAGACCTATAGGTGGTCGACCGCATGACTCAGGATCGGTTGTGTGGGGCACCCAGAGTGGAAACAGAGCCAGATATTCCAGGAGCGGGCAGTGTTACTCATTCGGCGAGTAGGGTCACATGGAACGTGACTGTCTGACCCGCCATATAGACGATCAGCAGTCAGTTGAGGGAACTCCCAGGTAGAGGTAGAGGTTTGATCGAGGTGGTCCGCAGGGCGCATGCAGACATGGCAGAGGAGCTGGTTGAGCAGCTGGCAGTGGTCGACGTTATGAGGTGCTACTGCCACCACCACCAGGAGGACCTCCCCGACCGCAATGAGCTGGCAGATAGGGGAGAGCTTAGCTTTAGACAGCTAAGGTGTATGACCCTAGCTCTCCTGAAATAATTCGAGGTACAATTTTTGTCTACTCCACCTTAGCTGCAGTTCTTATAGACACAGGTTGCTGTCACTCTTTCATAGCCACTACCCTCGTTCGGATCTCGGAGATTCCGATGGAGCCATTGCCTCGATCCTTATGGCTAGAGACTATTACAAGATCAGACTCAATGCTTACGCACTGGTGTTGGCAGTGTGATCTTACTCTAGGAGGCGAGAGCTTCGGCTGGGATCTCCTCATAGCAGAGTCGAGGCCTTACGACATCATCTTGGGTATGGACTAGTTATCGACAGTCTATGCTCAGGATGATTGTATTAGGGGAAAAGTGCAGTGTGTCTACACAGATGGGACCAAATTTACCTTCACTGGTGAGAAGGGAACCTTTTCAGCACAGGACAGACTTACTCAGAGGAGGGTGCATCTGATCACCCACCATTTGTCTTGCCTTACCCTCAGAGCAGTAGATGTGGAGAGTCAAACTTATCCTGTAGTGGTGGACCAGTACATGGATGTTTTCCCTGACGATGTTCCAGAAAAACCTCCTCATTGAGAGGAGAACTTCTACGTTGACCTGTACCCTAGGACGACACCGATATCTACTCCATAATATCAGATGGATCCCACTGCGCTTTGCAAGCTGAGAGTACAGATGAAGGACTTGCATGGGAAGGGATTCATCCAGCCCTATGTTTCTCCCTAGGTAGCCCCGATTCTGTTCTCCAAGAAGGCGTACGGGAGCTTGGGGATCTATTTCGACTATCTTCGCCTGAACCACGTGACTGTGAAGAAAAAGTACCCACTCCCGAGGATTGAATACCTCTTTGATCAGCTCAAGGGAGCCCGGTGGTTCTTGAAGATAGACCTCAGATTAGGCTATCACCATCTCAGAGTTCGAGATGAGGATGTGCAGAAGACAGCCTTCATGTGTCATTACAACTACTATGAGTTATTGATTATGCCCTTCAGCATAACTAACAGTCCAACAGTGTTCATGAGTATCAAGAATAGGATCTTCCAGCCTTACCTAAATCACTTTATCGTAGTATTCATTGACGACATACTGATCTTCTTGACTACTGAGGAGGAGCATGCCTACCATTTATAGGTAGTACTAGACACACTCCCAGATCACCAGATTTATGGTAAGATTTCGAAGTGATAGTTTTGGATTCAAGAGGTTCAATTCTTGGGACATGTCATCTTGGAGGCTGGAGTTGTAGTGGATCCAGTGAAGATCGAAGTGGTACTTGCTTGGGATCCACCAGGAGGGTGGCGGAGGTACGGAGTTTCCTGGGTTTGGGTGGCTACTATCAGAGGTTCTTTCCAGACTTCTCCAGAGTCACAACACCACTTTAATCCTTGAATAAGAAGAGGAAACCCTTTGTGTGGTCGGAGAGATTCCATTAGAGCTTTCAAGAGCTGAGATAGAGGCTGAATACTACCCCCATCTTGAGGATTACAGAGGAAGACATAGGGTATGTTGTCTACTGCGATGCATCAGGGACCAGACTCGGGTGTGTCCTGATGTAGGAGAGAGAATTGATTGCATATGGTTCTCTGCTGCTGAGACAACACGAGAAGAACTATGCTACCCATGACTTGGATTTAGCAGTAGTGGTCATCGCCTTGAAGATAAGGAGACACTATCTAATGGGAGAGAGTTTTACTGTGTACTCTGATCACAAGAGTCTCATGTATATCTTCTCTTAGGAGGACCTGAACCTGAGACAACAACGATGGATTGAGTTCCTCCAGCATAATGACTTTGAGATAGTCTATAATCTTGTGAAGGGGAATGTTGTTGTCGATGCTCTCAATAGGAGATCTGGTATACAGCTGCTAGGCGAGGCGACAGAGTAGCTGGCTGCCTTACAGATATCCTTTGTGGATAGAGATGGAGCAACCTATCTACAGTATCTTACAGTCACTCCCCCACTTCTTCAGTGAGTTAGAGAGGCACATCATGGGTACGTAGACTGCGAGATGCGACGTGCTCAGATATCCACAAGGTAGGAACCTGATAGATTTCTTGAAGGTGGGGAGCACATCATCCTCTTTACAGGATGTACCATGGTACCAGTTTCACTTCATAAGGAGGTGTTGGGGGATTTCCACACTTCCCCTATAGTGGTACATATAGGAGTTGCAAAAATGTACTAGGACCTGAGACGATAGCACTGGTGGCCATGTATAAAGAAGACAGTATCAGAGTATTTCTCAGGATTCCTCACTTGTCAGCAAGTTAAGGCAGAGCACCAGGTACGAGCAGGCATGGTTCAGCGCTTATAGGTCCCAGAGTGCAAGTGGGATGAGATATCCATGGAATTTGTGACGGTTCTTCAACGTACATCTAGGATTCAAGACTCGATATGGGTGGTCGTTGCCCAACATACCATGTCGGCCCACTTCATACCGATCATAGAGTAGGGTTCAGCAGAGATCTTGGGATGCCTCTATGTGCGAGATATAGTGTGTTTTCATGGAGTACCTTCTTCTATTTTCTCGAACCGTGACACACGTATTACTTATCGGCTATGAAAGGGGCTGCAGGAAGCATTTGGGACACAGATTCACTTGAGCACCACCTTCCACCCTTAGAATGATGGTCAGATCGAGCGGACAATCCAGACCCTCAAGGAAATGATTTGTTCTTGTGTCCTAGACTTCGGTCACAGCTGGGAGGATCACTTGCCATTGGTGTAGTTCTCCAACAACAAAAGCTCTCACTCCACCATCGGAATGGCACATTTTGTGGCCTTGTATGGTCGACCATGCAGATCAACACAGTGGTGGACAGACATATGGGAGTCAGCACTAGTGGGACTAGAGATGGTACGAACTACCACAGAGAAGGTGCAGATCATCCCAGAGCAGATGAAGACTACACAGAGTAGGTAGGAGTCGTATGCTGATAGGAGAGAGAGACTTTTGGAGTTCGAGGATTGCGACCACGTATTCCTATGAGGCTGACCTCGACAAGGTCTACAGATATTTGGCCAAGATGGAAAGTAATCTCTGCGGTTCATCAGACCTTTCCGGGTCCTCGACAGAGTAGGCAAGGTGGATTACCACCTATCACTTCCACCACATCTGCATCGGGTGCATGAAGTCTTCCACATGTCTTAGCCGAGGAGATACATGCATGACCCATCCCACATCATCGACCATGGAGATATGGACATCGATGATGGGGTGACATTCACGGAGGTTCCAGTAGAGATTGAGGATCGACAAGAGCGGGTCCTGTGTGGATTATCGATACCTCTAGTGCGTGTTCGCAAGTAGCACAGGAACCTCCCGGAGATCACATGGGAGCGGAAGGCTTAGATGCGTGCTCAGTACCCCCATTTGTTCCCTTAGTTTGAGTTGTAGCTTATGGGGAAATAAATCCCTAAGGTGAGGATAATGTAAAGACCCATAATTCCCATGGTTTTTTTAAATGCATGGGAATTTTATGAGTCTGTATTTTCTGATGGCGTTTGATTCCGAGGCCCGGTGTGCACAGAATCAAATTCTAAAGTTTTCTTCAGGTACGTTCAATAAACGTACGTTCAGAATTTTATAACTTTTGAACCGGTGCTCGGAATTGAAATCCAAGGGCTCTTTTGAACTCACAGTGTTGGTGATTTCTTAGTGAGACCTTCCCTGCAATTCTGTTTTATCAAGAGTAGAAGTTAGTTTTTGGGGTGTTTAATTAAATTCAATAAAGTTAAAGATTTAACTTTATTTTATGTTGATGGTTAAAACCTCCAAGGGGAGGTTAGAGGAGGGGTCCACCAAACCATATCCTCCCTTGGGGGGATTATTAGGTGGGGCCTGCCCGACCTCTCTAACTCTCCTTTAACCACCTCTAACCCCCAATTAAATTTGGAAAAACTCTCCATAAAGTGGGGGAGCCTCTCCACCTTCCCCCACCATTTTATTGCCAACTCTCCACCCATTAATTACGTGAATGATTTCTTTTAATTCAAATTTTTTTGAATTATTTTTACAACAATTAAATAACGTGTCGGATTAACCCATTATTTTGGTTGGCAATTATTTTGGGTGGAAACTTGAGAGATAACATCATCCTCTCAACGAAGAACATGAAGAATTCTCCTTCCACTGAAAATCGGCGTCGTATTCTTCCTTATTCAACCGAGGAAAGGAAAGGGAAGCGACACCCATGAGGAACAATGACGTCGTCTTCAACTTTGTCACCTTCGAACGCCCATATTCCAACGAAGAGTACCTCTCTTCCTCTTCCGACGTTGACGGAACGATGCCACCTTTCTGATACTCTGTCAAATGACACCGATAAGCAAGGTAGGGGTGTGCGTTGACTTGTTTCTATTCTATGTCATTCAATATTTTGGTTTAAGTTATGCTGAATGTTATCAAAATAACATTGGGGGTTCGGACCACACCAACATGGCTGACCCTCCCCCTTTATGATCTTGTTTGTTGTTGACGACGGAAATAGATAACGATGGATGGTGTCGGGCCGGCTGTGAGGAAACTGGCGGCGCAAGACCGCCGAAAAACCGGAAAGGCGTGGCACCGCCATGCCACACAGAGGAAAATAGAACCACAGTCATGTCGAGATACGGCGGAGGCACACGACATCGTTGCGTTGCATGGAGGGCAGAAGGAGGTCACAACCAAGGCGGGCTGCGACGGAGGGGTGCGAGGGGAGAGCAAGGTCATAGCGCCATCGCGCTGCGCCAGAGAAGACCCACGTCTTAAGGCCGCAGTGGATAGGGAAGGGTAGCCAGTTGAGCCAGCTTCCAGTGCAAGCTATATAGGAACCTTTGGGTCTTGCGGTTACAAGAGGCAGTGCATTACACCTTCTGTTTTGGGAGCCCAGGGGGTGTAACACCCCCGCTTTACGCGGCCAACTGGCCGCCTGGGCCAGCCAGCCGGGCCATGCCACACTGCCAATCGGGCACCACACGGCCAGCCGGATAAGGCCACACGATCAGCAGTGCCGAGCCACACTGCCAAACGGGCCAGACAGTATAGCCGGCTAGGCCGGGCTGCACGGCCTGCCGGGCAGGGCCACATAGCCAGCCAATCGGGCCGGGCCCCGCCTTCGGGTCGGGCCGCCCCTTCAGGATGGGATGCCCCTTCAGACCGGGTCAGACTCACAGACCAGGTCGGACCCCGATCTAGACCCAGGTCTGTTCAAGTCGGTCTGACTGGGTCAGACCGGACCCGGACCCATCAGACCCAAATACACCTGTTCACCCATAACTCGGGCTATGAGAATACATTTGACGAACCGTCAGTGGCACCAATATTCTTGGAATTAATTCGTCCCTTTGAGAATACCCCAAGGGAGTTAGGGGTATAGATGAGATATTTTCATGTTGGTTCGTACACGAAACCAACCGGGCCCCCGAGATTAAAAGGCTAATAACTCACAGATCAGGCATCTGATCGACATTACGTCTGTTGCGTTGAGACACCTATGACGTGGAGGTCCTTTGAGATACTTCTATGTGAGACTTTGTGACTTTTGGTGTATCGAATAGTGGATCATGGAGAGGATCCTCCTAGAGACGATCAGGTAGAGTGTGGAGACCTAGTAGCTGCCAGACCTGACGACTGCTTGACCGATTCCACTCGGAGTGATTCTACTAGACTAGTAGGGAGCACCCGGTATTTGGAGGCATAACCATGGTGGACGGATCACCTTTTAGTTTGCAGCAGACCTGCAATACTCGACAGCAGAAGTACCTCTATAGGCTATTAGGAGGAGCGCCCAATATTTGGCAGTAGAACCACAGCAGACAGAGTGCCTGGTAGTTGGAAACTGACCCGCGATCCTCGACAGGAGGAGTACCTCAACAGTCTAAGGTTAGTCAGAAGTGCCTCGGTGTCACGACATGCCCACTGTACATGGCAGAGGAGGAGTTCTCCAGCAGCCGTGGTTTCGATAATGAAAATCCTAGTTTGAGATGAGTCAATGACCTTTGTGTTTTTCTCATGTTTGAGATAATTTATTTGATAACTCAGGTATATGTATGGGCATATACCTAAGTAATGGTTATCCATTGGTTTCATACATTGTGGTTTATCCTTGTTAGATTTTGTGATACCTTGAGGGTCTTGGGGTCCCTACTGAGTATCGTTATACTCACCCCTGCATGGGATATGCCTGCACCTCGTTGTGTTGGATGCATATGATGGACAACGCTGACCGAGGTGGAGTGTACGAGGACTGGACAGTACCTGGAGGTGGACCTCACGATGAGTTGGTACCCGGAAGAGACGGACAGACGTGGAGCACTGAGGAGGCTATCTGTCCCTACCCTTTAGGTAGGATCCACGGTGGATGATCCGGGAGCTGCTAGACACCTTCTAGCTATTTGTCTCTTTAGTTGTACCTGTTTGTCCTTTCCTTGTACTTTACTATTGGGCTTATATTCTGGCCCCCTTAACTTTTTTACACTCGTTATACAACTTTTACTTAGTGTTTCCTTCTACTTGTACTTTGGTTGTGTGTGTTTACGTTTTATAAAGGAAATGCCTTCCCAGTTTTAGGAAATTACGCCTTTGTTTCAAGTCGCCAGCCCCTGACCTATGGAAGGCGGGCTTCGGGTAGTCATGATACGGGCCCCGGGGGACGGGTCGTGACACATGAATCATAAACATGCAATTAAATCTTCTATAGGAATTTCTTATTGGTGTGTGAAGAATCATAGAACCCCATATTAATTATCTTTTATAAGTTAGTATCATCAAATAAGGTATGTAAAAAAGATCATGCTTCATGTGCAAGATTTTTGGACTGGTGTAGATCGATCTATAGATGTGTTTTAGTCAATTTTGATCACCAAATACTATAAATGAGGCAAAAAATAACATAATTTGGAGATGGTTAATGTAGAAGTATAGATGTTGACATAGTTACTCTATCATATTAGAATTTAGAGACAGTTGTCCTATAACATCACATACTTTCATTCATTAATCACTATAGAATAGTGTACTTTCAATGTGGTTGGTGGTTCTATTGCACAATATTAATTATGTGATCATTTAAAATATATTTTCTTTGTGATTGATATTATTTTTAATCTCATTCTTATTATGCTCTATTGATATAGATAAAATTTGTCTCTATGTGGATGTAGGGTCATTCTTGAACCACATAAATCCTTATGTTTGGGATCTTTTTATGATTCTTTTGTTTTATTTTTTTCACTATTATTCTGTAAATCATCGATTTTTAATTTATCCAAAAATTTTCATAACATACTAAACTCCAGGGAAATATATAAAAAATAAAATTCTTTACAAATAGGTTGTAATGGAACATTTTTAACACTGGAATAACTGATATAATCTCTAAGTAATGTGTTGGATAATTCCAATCATGAACCATCAAATATTTTATACCATATAGAACCAATTTAATACCATGTATCATCACAATATCATTTAACTTACAATTGGAATCATAGAAAATACTATACCCATTAAATTTGTTTAGTGCTAGGATAGGTTATATTATTAACCTTCATATCAACCACTCAAAGAAATATTAGAATTTTACATTCCATAAAATATCACATCTTTTCAAATATAACCCCTTATTGACAAGGCTGATCATGAGATATCATAATCAATGAATTTTTAAAAACTATATAACCTCTAAAAAAACATACTCATAAAATACAATTTCATTAGCCTTGAATGGTATTACTTCATCGATCTTATTAGGATTGATTGTTAATCATTTTTTAGAATAAAATTCCTAATTAATTTTAAATTTAGTATTAAAAGCTAGTATTTTGGGGTATTTTCATTGACATAATGGTGTCACAATGTACCCAAAATGAATCATAAATGTTACTCATGATCAAAAAAAGATCATGTATATACCAATTCAACATTAATAAACACCATGAAAAAAGATCAAATATATCTATGAAATATGTGATTCATAAATCCATAATCACATTTAGAGAATTACTAATTCCAAGTGAAATAACATAATACTCATAATGACCGTACCATCTCTAAAAATATTTCTTTGACATATCAAATATTTAATAAAATTTTCATTGCATCGCAACCAGAATTTATTATTTTAATACAATCGAACACCATTTTGTTGATCAATTAAATTATCTATTATTAAGAGAGGATATTTTTATAAGTATCTTACTTCAAATTATGATAACCAAAACATATTATAGTGTGTCAGCCAAATTTTTATGAAAAAGTATGAAAGTTAACAAATATGAGCTACTCAATATGATACAAAATTTATTTCTTATGAATTTAAACTATAATTTGTTCTCCCACATCCCACATGATTCTCTCCTATATTTAGAATGTTATATAGGACAAGTACTAGGAAATATATCATTTGATAAATTCACCTCACTCTCTATAAGTTGTTCTAAAAATAAATTTTGAAGTACATATTCATAGTATCTAACACTATGCGATAATCCAACAAACCTTCCACATAGCATACCACTAAAAACTACAATGCTAAGTAGAATGAACATCTATGAACACGTGAAATGTTAGGTCCAAATCTATAAGTATTCATATCCTGTATGACCTTGAATATATTATTTCCCCACTGAAATTGTAAAACAAAAACATTTTTCTATAAACATCGACATGATAATTTTGATATACCAACCAATCCTTTCCATTTATGATATCAAACATAAACATATCTAGAATGGGGATGTACCATGAATATTTCTCATTTTGTATCATAATGTTACATGAAAGACATTTAAATTAGGAACTATTATACTATTCTAGAGGTGTTTGGATAATCATGAAATACATCATAATTTTTACCCACAATGATAACTATTCTTCTACCCATGATCAAATAAATGAATTTGTAGCACTAGTTTAAAATAAATAAAAATCAAAGTAGTGTTAAGAAACTCTATACCTATCACTATATAATTTAATGAATTTATCTCTTATAGATCCTTCTTAGAATATACAAAGAAACCCCAAGTGTGCTCTAATAGTGGTAATATTACCTACTATGAATTCTAAGATCTTCAAGCCCCATTCTTCTCTGGTCATGAAATCTAAAATGAACATAAAAATAAAGACCTATTTGTTCGAGCCTAATATACCAAATAAAGAATTAAACCATAAACCATATATTCAAGAGGTGATTTCCTAAAAAATAAATCGAGGTTTCAATTCATTCTATACCGAAAACGGTTATGGGATTTTCATATACAATTCATCTTAAAATTTTCCAATGAATAAAAATGAAAAAATACCATTGATGTTTCACATTTTAGCAAAGGGAAACATATAGAAATACCTTATCTATATGGTTCTCTTAAAGTGTAAGAAGAATCATGTCACCATAATTATTTCCCATGAATTTTTTTTATTTCCACTAGGATGAGTGAAAATCATACCAATTGGAGAATTTTAAAAAATACCCCATTCGGCCACTAATGATTTACTTAACTCCTTTATAGTAAGTCAAGGGTAAACATCACTACCTTTGAGTGTATATATTATCTCATTATCCCAAATAAAACATTATAGTAATTAAGGAGTAGCTGATAACCATCTCTGTAGAAAATCAATCCAATGTTGAAAATTAAGCGGTATAATATAAAATCATAATATTTCATTATTAATGATTAATGAAATAAATTAACATGAATACAAGGTATATATTAGGTAAGAAGTACTTTTTAAACATTTTGTCAAACCCTTTCTTTGTTAGACCATATTTTGTATTTTCATTATCAACTAATTCTTACAAAACAACTATAATTATTTTAAACATATATATTTACTATTTCACCTGTATAATATCAAATACTCCAAGGAAAAATTATTATTTATTCTTTTCAACTACCATAACTATTTTAGCTACCAGTATTCCTATCTAACGAATGAATGGTTTTCCATCTATAATTATAATGATCGATAAACCCTATCTTGCTAAGGTAGATTAAATATAGAAATAATCACATTATCCCATTCACAATCCCTTTAGAACTTTTGCTCTGATAGTGGACCATTAGTAATAACATTTATGATGTCTTCATCACTATAATTTCATAGAGGTCTTCTTATTTCATGTTTATACAATGCCCCAGGAAATACCGTTAATCCCAAAAGAAAAATATATTGGACAATCAAGAATATATAATAGTTCATCCTAACAAAAAAATGGGTACTTTGGTAATTAATATTTCCTTGGGGTAATAAAAATGAAAATAAAAATTTTGACATTTTTTAAAAAGAAAAATGAATCAAAATTCATTTAAAAAATGATTTTTTTTTCAAACCATGCCCTTAGAAATTTATATCACAATGAAAACCCACAATTTTTAAACAAATAAACAATTATTAATTTTCAATCCATGAATTCCTATATGATTCATGAATAATAACTATTTTTTATTACCAAAGATGATCAAACCAAGTTACTCTATCCAATATAAAAGTGATTCAAAAATCATTTGAACTTATGACATGTCCCAACGACTCATGGTTTTCTATAAATAGGCTATATTGACCATTTTTTAGATAATTAATGTTTTCTAAATTGAACTATCTTCACTTATACAAAAAATATGAAAAAACCTTATACCATTTATAATATCTCAACCTAGAATATCACCTCTCAACCATACATACATTGATTAAAAGTGTTATTAGGATTTTTTTTCATCCCTCTAATAACTAATGGCTTGAAAAAATTCTATTGGATTATAAAATATTATTGAGGGGATATTTACACTCATAACCCATGCCCTCTCTATGTGATATATAACCAAAATATCAATATGAGGTTTATGTTTCTCTAAAATACCAAACATATAGACAAAAGGAAACATAGATTAAGAATATAATCTATGATCAAATAATTAATTCAAAAAATAATTAATTAAAAAATAATGAATTAATTAACCCCAAAATTCCAAATTTGTAGCCCGATTGGTCCAAATAATGTATCTCCCCAAAACAGACATCCACCAATACCTCTACGCCTCCCCACAACTCTATGATTCATCTTGTTGATAGATTCTATCCACTACCGTACCTCTTGATACATATCTACAAACTAATAATTTTAAATACGGTAACCATTCCCTCACCTATATCATACTATATATAGTTTACCTATTCAGAAAAGCAGGAAAATTGAGGGAGAGTGAAATACCCAATACGATTTACCCAATACTTCCAAATTAACACGAAATATGATTAAATTTGAAGATTAAAACCCAAAATAAAAACATTCCCCAATCCATGAAATTTTACAAAAACTCATAATAAATGAAAACATGATACATTATAATAATAATAGTCATCAATAATATACAGACTAATATAGTATCATAAAGAAATAAAAAATATAACCAAGGTTCCATTAGCTGACCCACACAAATAGTATAATAAAAAACTCATGGTAAACCTAGGCCATGAGAAACCAAGCCAAAATTAGTGATAACTTACCCCTAACAATATTAACTACCCATATACCTCACTATATCATTTCCAAAATGATCCCCACACCCAACTATGAGTTTTAAACACATTAAAATTTTATTTTTAGAATGGTCCCCACATCGAAATGGGAATTTCTAAAGACACAATGATAATCGCTCAAACAATAATCCAATATTTACCATTACCCACCTATATAAATCATAATTGAACATGATAAAATAATTTTTTAATAAAATCCAAAAAAATAACTAACTTTAATACCCAATACCACAATTTAACATTTGTAACAATTGAAAACTATGGACCCATTTTTTAGAAAAAAACATCCACACACTAAGAAAATTACCATTCAGAGTTTAATAAAACACATTTAAATCATAAACATTTATTTTCACAATCAAAATTCATATAGTAGAAAAACAATTTTAAGAACATAAAATAATACAAATTAGATACACACAAAAGAAATGCATTTCTTATTCTCTTACCATATATTAGAAGACAATTAACATAAATTTTATGAAACCACTAAACTATAAAATAAAATGAAAGATCTATGATTCTATATTCTTTTAAAATTCCTAGAAAAAACATTACCAGTTAAAATAAATAATTATTAAAAAAATATTGGAACCAATATAGTGAGGTTTTCCACCAAGATAAAACAAAAAAACCAAGATGAATAAGAGATTATATGGGATTACTAAATATATATACATCAAATATACTAATAATACAAAAATATGAGATATATAATAGGGAGAATGAAAAAATATCTGAATAGATGGAGAAAGTTGAATGACAGGGGAAGAATAGTGGTGGGATTGTGAAAATTTGGTTTCAAATTATATTTCAAGAGGGGTTTAAAATTTGTGAATGGCAAACCTACACCGTCTTGGATACCATTTAAGTTTCGCATGAAACAAGTTGGTCCCCAAATTACATGATTTCATAGGCTACTTCATGGTATCGATGACCATTCATGTCTCCATTAAAACCCATATAATTCTTAAACATGTACCCAATTTCACATAAAAACATTGAAAATTATAATACTCTGTAAAAATAACCAGTACATTTTATAACCTCGTATCCAAACTCTCCACATACTAATACCTACATGAGGAGGACTGAAAATCCAGATCAGAACTCATCTGATACCTACGCATGGGTACCTAGGGGAGGGGAAACATTTCATGACACTAAAGTCATCTATAAATCCCCAATTTGTTGATGAAACTCACTACCCATGTATAAAAATTATCGCTTAATAATGTTTCACAAATAAGTGTGTTTTTTAATCTCCATGCACTAAAATAGGAGTAATAGTCAAAAATAAAATAATATAACATATTAATATATTTAACACCAAAATAAATTATTTTATAAATATATTTTGATAATTCAAAATTAAATATCAGTATTCTCATGTTAGAACATAACATCTTTTATTTGTTCTACCTGAAACCTATAGTATTAAATGATAATGTAGATAACATACTTTTTCATAATCATCAAAGGAACTATATTTCATGAAACTAATTTCATGAATATAAATTATATTTATCATAAATATATTAATATGAAAAGTCACCTTCATCATAAATGTGTTTGGGGATATTTAATTTCAAGGATTAACCTCCATGGAATAAAACTAATCAATAGACCTGAATTTAATGTCATTTACAAACCTTTTGTTTTATAAAAACCTAATTCTAATAAATGGATACAATGTGTTTCCAAATCATTGAATGTCAATTGTGTATTTATTCCACATTTTCCAAGAAATAATGAAAATTAAATATCACAAATAAAAAAATAGAATTCATAATAATACTTGGTCAATATAAATACTATGTGATTTCTACACCACTACTATGAGAAGTTGAAATTATCATTTTTAAAAGCCCAAATCATCATAAGAATAAATATTCATCTGAACCATGCATAACACTCATCATCATCATCATAATAAGTATAAATTATGTCTATGATAATTAATCATGATCAACATAACTTGATTAATTTGTCATCTATTGAATTCCAGCAAAATTATGTAATATAAAATGTCAACATGAGCTCAAAATTCTGCTTTAATGTCATATATCTAAATTAAAATATCAACAATAAAAAAATCTAATAAGTTTTTGTATGAAATTTAAAAGGTCTGAATGTAACTTCTTATATTGAAATTGGAGTCCCCATATAGTCGCACGCACAGTTCTTATTTTAGAAAACAAAAGGGTTCCACTAGTCACACCCATTCATCACTATACATGGATCTACATGTGTAAATTAAATCCTAACCATTTAAAACATTTGAATCCAAATTTATATAGGTAACGTACTTTCCATGTGGCTTATCTCATATTTCCTCTATTGGACGTAGACCATGTGAGATCATTGAAAAATATCATGAGGCCATTGGCTTACCTCACCACTCTTATCTATAAAAAAGAATTTAAACTAACCTATTACCCATTATTCACATAATAGTACAACAAAATTAATAACATCGACTCCCTATATTGAGTATCTTATACTCAATTTTTTCCATCCACCATCTACTAGCATGTGAAACCTAAAAAGTAGATTTTTTTTCAATAATCACCAATTTTGAATAACAATTATATCTCATTTTAAGATTAAAAAAATATTAGTTATATATCCTAAATAAAATATTATTTCCATCAATACTGAAAGGTATGTGGTAATTAAATTAACCTTTTATTTATGATAAATTTTAATCTCTAATATGAATAATCATAATTTTTGTGACATACGATTCATCTTATTTATACCTTTAATTTGATATATTATTGTCCTCATTATTCAAAGAGTAGAGATGTTTTATAATTAAAAATTCGAATTTAAAAAGTTACCACAATTATATTTTTAGAATGATATATTAGATCATTAAATTATTTTTCCATGTATTATTTTCATGTATATTTTCATGGGGCTATAAGGTAGAAATAATACATAAAAGTATATATATTTTTGTCCAATTTTTATGTTAAAAACAATTAAAACACATAAAATGTTGTTAAAATCAATAATCCATTCCTTTTGAAGATTTTATTGCATTCTCATTAATCCATGAACATCTCGATCTATAACCCTGGATACATACATTGAGAGAATAATGGATAAATGAAATGTTTTTTTTCCAAAAAATAATATGATTATATAATTTTGTAAATAATTTTTAATATGTAATTGAATTGAATGAAATTTATTTTAAAATGATAAATGACACATTCTTTCCCTTACTCTTTGAATGTCACCCTAGATAAATCTTGGGTGCATATTGTGGAGGAAGAAGTTAATTTTCATTATGATCCATGCCCTCAAAAGCTTCCACCAGAATCTGGTGGAGACATGTAAGATAGTTTAATTTATTTAGAGATTTATCAAATAATAATTGAACTTTTATATAGTATAAAAATGAATTTGGAGGAGGAATCAATCTTCACCTCTTATTATAAGGATATTATAGATCTTTTTTTGAGTTTTCATCCTCATATTTCTTCTGAATGCCCCCCTTAGGAGTAGAATTCCCCTACTGAAAACTTGATTTCTCCGAGATTTAAAGATTTTGTTCCTTCCCTTTTTACTGATAAGTCCCTGTTAGACTCATCGATAGAAAATGATTTCATTTCCTCTAAAAATTCTATTTCTTTGGTCATTCCCCCCATCAATTACAGGCTGGTTTTAATGAATCTAGAAAGGAAAAGATTGATTTACCTACTACTCAATCTCAAAAAATCTCTGTTCCTAGGTAATATGAACTTGAAATAAAGGATTCTTCTATTTTTGTTTCTAAAAATATTGACTAGTTGGATTTGGTTTCTGCTCAAGAGCAGGAAATTAAGTCCAAATAACTAGTAGATATTACTAGTCTAATTCAAATTCTTGAGTTACCTAAGAAGAAAGTAGGGATACCTCTTAAATATACTAAAAAGAATGAGGGGGATGGGAATAAGAGAGGGGGTTAACACAAATTTGGAATCAAATGAGGATTCTTTTTTGGAATTTTCAAGGTCTGGCCAATGAAGCCAAAAATTAGTTCTCTTAAGATTTATATTAGGTAGTACAAACCTGTTTTCATTGGGATTTCTGAGCCCAAAACGGATTACTACAATTTTCGTGCTAGATTGGGAAATATGGGATTCAATTTACTAGGATTGAACAACAGTTTTTCTAAGGTTAATAATCTATGGTTTTTGGATCATTCTTCTCTATCTAATCCTCTCTTGGTTGGTTCAAGAAATCAACAAGTTACTTGTTCTTTTTCTGAATTGGGAATCAAGATGGTTTGTTCTTTCATTTATGCTAGTAATTGTTATCAGGATCTTAGATCTCTTTGGGCTGAAATTGGTTCTATCAAAAGTTTTATTAATGATCCATGGACCATTATTGGGGATTTTATCTCGATTCTTAATTATGATGAAAAAATGGGTCCAATGAATTATTCTATTTCTTCTAGAGAATTTAAGGGTTTTATTGAACAAAATGAGTTATTTGAAGTAAGTATTTTTGGGGAAAAGTTTACTTGGTATAGATGACACCTTAATTATATGGTGTCTAGTAAAATTGACAGGGCTTTTGTTATTGACTTCTCTTTATGCTCTTGGGATTCTATTTCTTGTATGTATTTATCCCGGTTTAACTCTGATCATCATCCTATTATGATAAACCTCTCAGTCAAGGTTATTAAATACCCTTTTCCCTTTAGATTTAATAAATCTTGGGTTCTTCATCCTGAATGTGACAAACTTGTTCGGGATGTTTGGTGTTTGGTAGGGAGCAAGAGGAATTTTTTTTCTTGTATTATTAAATTTAATATTGTCAGGGGTAATTTTAAAATATGGATTAGAGATAGGTTCAGTCATCATGATTCAGACATCTCCAATATTGAGTTCTCTCTTCGGTCTTTCCAAGAGCAATATACTTATGTTGATTTCTCTCGTAATGTTTCTTTGGAATATGAGATAACTCTTTAACATAATAATTTTTTCAATATTAAAGATGATTTGAAAAAGGATTATTTCAATGAAAATGGTCTTAAGGATGGGGATAAAAATTTCAAATTCTTTAATAATCTTCAAAGAACTTGGAATGTTTTAAGGTATATTTCTTTACTAAAAAGAGGTGATCAAATTCAGGATAATAGACTAGATATTTCCGAACACATTATTTCTTATTATGAAGATCTCATTAATGGATGATCCACCATTTCCCCCCCTACAGAGGGTATTATTCCTAAACTGGTTAACCAAGAGGATAATTCTAGACTTGTTTCCATTCCTTTGGAACTAGAAATCAAGGCTACGGTTTTCAGTCTTAAGCTAGAAAGCTCCCCAAGTGCTAATGGCTTTAACAATTTTTTTAGAATTTTTGGGAGATCATTGGTGGTAATGTTTGCAACATTGTTCTATGTTTTTTCAAAGGTGGAAATCATCCTTAAGGTTTAAATTATCAATTTATTTCTCTTAATCCAAAGATGGAAAATGCTAACGAGATTCATTTATTCAGGCCTATTGCTTTTATTAATACTTCATACAATGTTTTCACAAAAATCCTTTCAAGTAGACTTGCGACCATTTCCAATAAAATTGTTTCTTCATATAAATTTGGTTTCATCAATGGTAGGTTCATTCAAGGTTGTCTTGTCACATCTTCTGAGTGTACCAATCTTCTTAAAAAACTTGTTCGTGGTGGGAAAATTAATCTGAAATTATATATTAAGAAGGATTTTGACGTAATGGATTGTGGTTTTATATTTAAAATTCATTAAATGTTTGGTTTTGATGACACTTTCATTAATTATATTAAGATCATTTTTTCTTCTTCCTGTATCTCAGTTCTTCTGAATGGATCCCCAGAGGAATATTTATCTTTTTCTAGAGGAGTTAGGCAAGGTGATGTTCTTTCTTTATTAATTTTTCTATTTTAGAAGATCATCTTAGTATACTATTTTATATCATGGATAAGAATGGAAAAATAAAGGCTATTGGTGCTAGTTTTGGTCTCTGTACTCCTACCCATCTCCTTTAGGATGATGATATTATTCTTTTTACTCAAGGGGATAAAGAAATATAAAGAATATCAAGAAATATCTTCTGTATTACGATCATGTTTCTGGGCATCATGTGAGTTAGAATAAGTCATTTCTATACATTGGTAGAAATATTTAACATACTAGGAAATTAGATATCATCACTGATTTAGGGATTAGGGAAGGTTTTATACCTTTTACTTATCTTGGTGTTCCCATGTTTGGGGGTCTTCTTAAGGCTTATTATTTTTCTATGATTATTGGTAAGATCATGAATCATCTTGCTACCTGGAAAGGAAAGTCCCATTCAATGGCCAGTCATGTTTGTATGGTTAAAGCTATTATTGTTTTTAAATTTGTTTATTCCTTTATGGTTTATAAATGGACAGTTTATTATATTAAATCAATTAACGGGGCCATAAAAAACTTCTTTTGTACTGGTATAATTTTTTAAAAATGATTGGTAACTATGTCTTGGAACACTTGTTGCAAATCTTTTGAGAAAGGGGGTCTTGGTAGAAAAAAATATTTGTATTCTTAATCAAGACCTTCAGGCTTGTTTGGTTTGGAATATAATAAATTAAAACTCAGAAACTACTACTTTCGTGGGGTCTATATTTCTTACTAAACTCAAAAGTGGCAACATTAATTATATGGATTCTTCTGTTTGGTCTTCTTTTAAATATGTTTTTCTCTTATTAATGTTAATGCTAGATGGCCTATCTCTCAGGTTTCATCTCTCAAGTTATGGAAAGGCAATTGGACTGATGTTTCTCTTATTGAAACTATTAGTCATGACCTTTAAAACCTGGACCTTGATGTTTCTATTAAGGATCAATTAATTGATATTTCTGCTGTTCTGGACCATCCTAAATAGATTATTAGTAATTATTGTTTTTCATCTGTTGGTTATTTCTGGATTTGGGAACCGTATCCCTCTAGTATGCCCACTTATAAATTCTTCTACTCTCATGAAAATACTTCGGTGTCAGGTTTGGATTGGATTGGGAATTTTAATAGGAGAATCATTCCCCCTCTCGGTTCACGTTTTTGTGGAGACTGGCTCATGGAAAAGTCCAAATTGACTCTTATTTATAGGTTTGTGGTATTTCTCTTTGTTCTATTTTTATGATCTGACATCAGTACAGGGAGGACTTGGATCATCTGTTTTTGAGTTTTGCTACAGTTTCCTCCATGTGGGAGGCACTTTATGATATCTTTGAGGTTAAAATACAGAATATTTCAACAATTTGATGCAATCTTGAAGGTATGTCCTACCTTCCTTTATCTCTTATGTTGTTGATTCTTTTTCAAGTTTCTGCTGCTAAACATGTTTATTCCTTATGGATGGTGAGAAATAAGGGACTTCGTTATGGAGTTGGTTTCAATCCTCATGGATGCCTTGATGGTATTTTTTCAATCATGAAATATGTTAAGCTTCCTTGTAAAGCTTATTGTAACAACTTGTTGCATGATTTTTCATTTTATAGGAATATCAAGGTTAAAGGTAATTTTCGGCCTCAGTTGGGTACTATGGAAGTTTTTTGGAATCATATTTTTTTTGGGTTGGATTAAAATTAATACTGATGGCTCTTCCAGAAGAAATCCGAGTCATTCAGGTTATGGTTTAGTTTTCAGGAACAAATTTGGAGATTTTTTGGGCTGCTCTTATAACTCTTGTGGTTTTTCCTTTTCTCTTGAGGCTGAGATGCTTGGTGTCATTTCTGTCCTTGATATTGTTAAAAACAGGGGTTTGAATCGGATTTGGTTGGAGTGTGACTCCACTATGGTCATTCATTAAATTATAACCTCTTCTACTCATATCCTTTGGATGATTATGAATATATAGATTAATTGTTTACAGTTTCTCTCATCTATTGACTTCATTATTACCCATGTTTTTAGGGAGTATAATGCTCTGGCTGATAGTCTAGCTAATAAAGGAGATGATGGGGGCAATACTTCTTGGTCTGATCAAATCCCAGAGAATGTTATCCCTATTTTTCAAAGGGATAAATGTTTTTTTCTTCTTTTAGACTTGTTTGAATCATTCCCCTATTTTTTAATAGTGTTATTCCTTTATTTTGGTTGTTGTTGGTTTTTGGTTTTATTGTGTTATTTTTGATACTATCAGTTCTTGTTGAAACCAGTCCAAATGTTGCTATTTTGGATATTTGTACGATTGTTGTGACTCATGAATTTGTTACTTCTGGGGATTCTTGATCCCATGGATCTGTGTCATTTCTGCTAATCAGGGGGCTTATATGGATTTTTTTCATGATTATACTAATTATCTCTTATGTTGCAGGATCTTTGTGCACTAATGATGGATTTTTAGCAGTATTTCTATTTCCAAGTATTCTTTTTCATCCGAGATATTGTCAAATTTGTTTATGATTATAAACAGAAGGGATCCAGTTTATCTCTAGTCGTGTTTGTTGGACCTGAATCATATTCGAGCAGGTGTAGGGGGAAATGATTGTGAGCTCCCTCGGGCATTAGTTCAGTTATGAACTATTTCTCCAATGAGCCTGTGTGCTTTTGATGTCTCTGGCGTTGTGGGGGAGTACAAGCTTCGGGAATAAGCTTCCAGCACTGCGATTTCAACCCCCAATATTCTTTCAGGGGTAGTACAATAGGCCTTAGCCTCCCACAGTGGAAATCCCCTGATAGTGGCCTATGGTGGCTCCCTCCTCCCTTTCTATGATCTGGCAGACTATGTCGTGGCTTTTAGTTCCCCTTGTCCTGATAAAAAAAACCCTGATTCGTCTCCTCATGGAAAAATGGGATGACTTCTGGCATCAGTATATGCACTCCTCTATGTTGATGATCCTCCTCATCTACTCCAATCATTTGAGAAATGTTTCAGATCTGTATTTTTTATTTATATTGATCTGTAATTGATTGTTTTTTTATAAAATTAATGATTATTTTTTTTAAAAAAACATCCCAATTAACACTTTTATTTATATAACACCATATAATTTTAGTATCCAAAGAACATATAATCGTACTATAAGTAATATATATAATAATGAAAATTCAAAGGGTAAATTATATGTTTAAACTGATAATTTTTATTGGTTTACGTCACACCAATACTTTCTTCCATATAATAATTCACAAATTAGTGATGTTTCATAGTAAAAAAGTGACTTTTTCCACCTAAAATTCGCATTTTTTAATAATGTTTAACAACTCACACATTATCATCTTAAGATATGAATCATACCATATTTCATTAAATCGCATAATTTTTATGATAATGACTATTTTTCATAATCCCACCACCTTGATTTAATATATAAATATCTAAAAAACCCCTCACAGTTATTTAAATATTTTATTAATAGAACCCATATCATAAATACCTATAAATCATTCAAATTTCCTATAATAATCATTACATGATCCTTAAATAATGATATTAAAATCCCACTAATCTTATCATTTAGATCATTTACTTAAGACTAAATCAACTCACTAAGATTTAGATAAACGATTTTGAACTTCAAAAAAAATATTCTAACACTAAAAAGTGAAACATGAACTTGAACAAAAAGTAATAATCAATATTTATCCATTAAAAAACACGATCATGGTAGCATTAAACTTCTTAATAGTGTAATCAAACACCTTGATTTTTTATAACGTGAAGACTATATTGATGAATTAATGACCACATCTTTGTCATCATGGCTATTCATAAAATGAAAAGATTTTTTCATGAGAAATTTTTATATAACATATCACATTAATTATAGAAAAAATAAAGGACAGGATATAAATATTTAAAAATATTCTATCTAAATATGAATAAGAGAACATGGAAATAATTTTAATACAGATTTAAAAATAGTATATGAAAATTAGTTTATATTTTTATAACCCATGTTACAACCTTATATAACTCGAATTTACTATGAAAAAATTATAAAATGTATTTGGAAAATAATTTGGACATAAAAAATAATTATCACTCAACATTAGAGAGAATATAATTGATCCAATATTTAATGACAAACCAAAAAATATCCCTTATAGAAATTTCTAATAAGGATAAACCACAACATCAATGCCTGAGATTTATTTATTATACCTAATGTATTGGTGTAGATTCCATTAGTATAAAACTCAAGTATAGAATAAATTTTAAATATACCATAGGAAATTAAATAATTTAATACTATTTTATAATTTTTATAAACTTTAAACTCATTTTAATAGGGCCAATCACATCTTATCTTTTATCAATTAGATCTATTGGTATTTCCAATAATGCTTACATCATTCTAAATGAATTTTAAGATATGAATAAATATCATAAATATTTATAATTAATATTTAACAATTACTATATAGAACGATATTATAGTGTTAAATATAATTAAATAACAATCTCATATCATATATCCAAAATAATTTACTTCCATGGATCATTAAATTCAATTACCATAATTAATCAAGGTGATCATGTTAGCTTCATAAAACCACTTTAAGAATGAAAACTACACCTTATCACTTCACTAAATATTTGATTAAAAAAATTATAAAGTTATTATAATTTCAATATTATTAACTAAATGATTTCTCAAGATGAAAATGCACAATATACTATCCTTTGTATATATCCACTTTTTTATAGTATAACAAGAATTTTAATTTCACCATTTACTTAATATTCATAGAAGTTGATGTCGAGGATTTCAAAAAATTAATATGGAAGAATTATTCATTAATGAATTGAAATAAATCTTAAATTATTTATTTAACAGAATTTATAATCATCTTCCAAGTAATTTACACCTCTTCGATAGATGTTGGAGTCCCAGGAAATCACATTAGGGAAGAAATTATGTACATTATATTCTAGGGAAACATCAATCAAATTAGGTGAATCTAAACATAATGAAAACTGATTTACCATCACTAAATACCATTGATACAAAAATCCTAATAATAAAATTCTTTATATATTAGTAAAATAGTATACATTAATTAACAATCAAAATTTCCCCTCTCCATACCCATGTCTTTAAAATATTCAAATCCATTAAATTGAAAATCAAATATTATAATTTTTTTCATTAACTATCAACTTGGAGACATAAAATGTTGTACAACCAATAAATAAGACTAATAGATCTACACTACATACTAATAATTTGAATATTATATAACCATAACAATGATAAATAACTATAGAGTCAATCAGGGCCAACTTTCGACCCATGATTCATGAAGATAATCTAGATCGAATTCCTTAATCTATATAATTTTTTTATGTATTTTGAAGGATTAAAAAATATTCCAATAAATATGATTATCCTTGGTTATAATAATGAGAAAATTAGTGTGAATGGCTAATAAATTAGTGATATAATTTTTTACTAAGAAATTTATTTTTTCTTATTATCTTCTAGTGTCTAAGGATTTTCACTCGACCTGAAAATTAATAAAATATTGAAAAATATTAAATAATAACACATGAATTCCAAGGGTTTAAATGGTTTATTGAGTCTTTATTTGATACTCTCCCTTATTAACTAGTGGTTGATATTCAATATATTAAGGTGATGTTATTATTATTATCAATGAAGCCTAAATAAGGTGACGAGACAGTATCGAAATCATTATAGTGATGTGTCTCAATAATCCCAACATTCCTCCATTATCATATAATAATAAAACATAAAGACATAAAGAATAATGATCAATAATGAAGACAATAAATCAATCATGATATTTTTTCCTTCCAATAAATGTAACGTCAATCCACCAAATAAGTGTGGACATGTTCTTCTCTAAAAATTATACCCATCCCTCTCAAGAAGTATTTCTGAGAAATAGTCTAGATATCTCCGTAAAATTAGAAGTAAATGTCAATTTTTTTTATAGTATAATGAAATACAATTTGGTTCTATAAATTGTGGAATGTTTTCAAAATGTTAACCAAATATTAAAAAAAATCCAATATTGAAATATAAATCCTATATAAAACTAAATGTAGTTTCATATTAGAATCTATTATTTTGACCAAAATAACGTTTGTTCCACTTAACCACAATAGGGAATTAATTTTAAAATTATAGTAGATTATTTAAAAACCCTTATCACTAATTAATAAAAATCGTTTCTAAAAAATGTGGTAAATGAAACCTTGTAATTTTTTCTTAATGTAGTGGATGGTGATTTCAATAATATTCTCTATAAAACATGATAAATGTCTCTATTTTTTTATGTAATATATTTTCATTTTATCTATGAACCCATTAATTTATAATCAAACCATGAATATTTTACTTGTGAAATTTTTTTAGTGGTTGATTAAATCTCATATCAAACCATATTGAGATACCTTGTTTCTTTTTACAAAATAAAAACATGCTTATTAAATCACCACATGGTTACCTGATCATAGTAAATAAGGATCTAGATTCTTATTAGAATTATTATGAATCAAATATAGTGTTTTCATATGAGTAATAATACTTCTTTTTATTGACCAAAAATTTATTAATAAATTTTTAATGGAAAGCACAGTCTTTTGTGTCCCACCAAGATGTTGTTATCACTTTCAATGAATTTATTCATCCCTCTAGAACATATGAAACTCAAATTTTTATAATTAGGATATAATAGTTATCTAAACATAATATTACTATATCATTTAATATTTGTGGGATAAGTTCCATTATCCATGTAAATACCAATATAAAATTTACCTAGTCATATTATGTTTTGGAATCCTTCAATATAACCTTTGTAAGTATAGTTTTCCAGGGATATTCAAACACACTATTCAGTTATCCATAACACTTCTTCAATATAATTATGGCTAATTTAACCACCCCATTATTTTTGTTATAAAAATTTAATTAAATCAAAAATAAATTGAAAATAATATGAGATAATATCCTTTTGTCTCCAATTTCAATGAAACCCTCATAAACCATTACTTATATACCCTTTTCATCTCTAAAATTGACTAGTAATTATCCTAATTATCCTAATTCGCTAATAAATCTCTTGAATATACTCATAATGTTTCCAAAAACGTTTTTGTAATGTTATATGTAAAGTATAAAATAGTAAATATATAAAAAATCATGGGATAATGAACACCAAAAAATCATAATCACTAGAATACATCTTTTATCAAGGTCAATTCAAGATAACCCTAAATTACATCGTTAAATAATCATACTCTATGATGAACTTAACATAGACCAATTTATCCTTTATTAAATGGTTTTTTATATCAATATATTTAAAAACTTAAATGCTTCACAATATTTTTTGACTTGTTTTTTATATATTGGTTGTGAAAACCAATATTCAATGGATATTGAACTTCCACTCTAATACATTGAAGTTATGATTTCATCCAAAACATAAGATTTATAGATTTTTATTATAAAACAAAGTCATACTAATTTATTAAAATGATGAATGAGTTTTACATCATCATGTTCTATGAAATATAACTTATTTTAATATTTTTTCCACTACATGCTTATTCATTTTCTCTAACATCACTTAGATAATCTATATGTTAATATTTCAAAATATTAATATATTTTTATTTATTATTTCTCATTAAATACTCAATAATTTATTTTCCAAATTGAATGATCAATTTTAGTGAAAAAATAAGTTTTTCCATTTAATTTATTTTTAATTACACATATAATGAAATTTAATATAAAATTATATTCTTGAAATTGTCTTATTTAACCAACTTTCACAAAATTATATAAACAATTCCTGATCTACACTCTTCATATTATCATCCTTTGATAATTTAGTCCCAATTTATGTGCTAATAGATATATATCTCAACTGTTCTATATAAAACTTCATTGAAAAATAAAGAATTTTTTTGTTGTCATATAAAAATATAATCTATTATATGAACCACTTAGAATTAGAAGAAATTTTTTATCTCTCAAATAATTAAAATTTAATAGAGTTTATTTAATTGTTAGTAAATTATTCATAAGATGTTACCATTTTCTGATAAAAAATAAAGTCACCACCATACACAATCACAAAATGTTCATTGAAATACATATTTTTATCCACATTTACACTATTATAATTCATAAAATTTAAAATAAAACAGTCATGTTTTGAATAAAATAAAATATTAACTTATTTTTGTCCATAGAGTGACCACATCATCTTGAACAGTCATATACCATAACTGTTAAGAAGAAAATTTTTATTTTCATTAGATTTATTCCTCATCATCATTTTTAAATTTCAAAAACCCTGATTTCAATTTGATTTAGAAATTTATATAATTATTTATAGCATAAATTTTAAGAAATATTATTCATCTTTCATTTATTTCAACATTAGAGAAATTATCATCAAAATCAATGACTTGAATTTGAGAATATCTTTTATGAACTAGAATATAATTATTTCATTCCACCTCAAAGTTCCCAATAATATTATTTTTGTGAAACCATTTCATCCTTATCACGTTATTCTCCTAAGAATGTGAAAACATTCCCATATTTCATTCTTATCATTTTAATTTTAAAATTATTTTATAAAATATTTATTATCATTGTGTTAAATGATTAATAAATATTTATATGTTCAACATGAGAAAGAAATAATTTGTTAATGAAATCCAAAAAATTTTGTTATTCTGAACTATATCATCATTACCTAAAATAACAGCCTTAGGCTATGTTTTCTAAAATTTGAAAATATAGATTCCCTTTATTCTATCCCTTACTCATTAATTGAGATCTAATAATCATATCTTTTTCATGTTATCTCATAAAACCAATTTATATTGAACCTTTCTAATTACTATATTATATAAAAGCTTATTCAATTTCACCCTCGAATGATTATATTTTTTTTTTATGATTTTCTATTTTATTTCCTAACATAACATGATAACTTCCAAAAAAATATTTGTTTAACAAACATAGATTATTTTAATGGTATATTACTTTGATAAATTCCATAATTTATATATCACCAAATTTTAAAAAAATTCATTCCATTGATTTTGAAAAATTAAGCTATTATGAAACTCTTAAAATTTAATTTTCTTTTATTTTTGAACCATAGATCATAATATTTTTGACTGAATTTGGTTAAAGTAAATGAATATTTTTAATAACACAAAATATCTTTGTGTTTTACTTGAAAATTAATTTTGAAATTCGTTCTCTATGAAGTAATAGTTTTAATGTTAAACAAACAATTATTTTTATTCTTGGAAACACCATTTTAACTAGCCATGTTAGAATTTATATATATATATATATATATTATTTATTCAAATATTCTCAAGACAATCATTAAAATAATTTTTTGAGTTTTTTGATCCACTATTGGATCAAAACATGTTGAAATCATATCATTTTTTCTTTCCAATATAATTCTAATACGTCTAATAAGATCCCATGATTTAGTTTACAAAAATAAAAAAACTATACAAGTAAAATCAATGAAAAATATGAAATTGTTTTCTATTTTATTTTATTTTAGAATCTTTAGTCTATAATTATATAAATGTATTTATTAATTGGAACTCCTTTTTACATCTACAACTACCATTTAATTTTATTCACCATTTTCCTCTTATGAGAAAATGTCAATAGAGTTTCTTCCTTTAGATTTAATCTTCCTAATATTTCTCAAAACATAAAAATAATAAAGACTTCCAATGTTATTTATCTTAAATGGATAAATATATGATAATATATTTTATTATCATCTTTTATACTCTGGTAGTAAGAATTTTTATTCTCTTAAAAATTAAATAAATTACAACTTATTTCATATAATATCGTTATTATAGTCATATCCTTTAATATTCAAATAACAAATCATCAATTAAAAAGTATGAGATTATTCTTGTGGTCACACAATTGTGATACACCCCAAAATTTTTCTCTCTAGACAAAAATAATGATAATATACAGTGATTTTATTTTCTAATAATCAACTCATGTGCTTTGAGTGAATTTTATATTTTAAGAAATATTATTCCTACAATTATTTCAATTATATCATAATTATTGAAATCCCTTTAAAATGATTTTGTTTTTAATTATATGTAAAAAGTGAAGGCTATCCAAAATACCAATACATTCATATTTGGATAATTTTTAAACAACCTCAAGAAGTATTAAATACTCTTAAAAAATTCCATTCCTATGTGCTTTCGAGTAGAAACTTTTAAATTTCCACTCTAGTAGACATATGAGAGAATCATTAGTAATGTGACCTTTTTATGTACACCAACTATCAGTTTCCTGTAGTTTTGTAAAGTGGTTTTCAATATTAACAATTTTTTTAACTAGTACATTATATTCTTTATTATTTTTACATATTATCCTCCCCTTAAATCATACACCCTTGGTTATTGATAGAAATAAATTTTATACCATGGAAAATATACCTTGTGGGAATACACACTATAACACTAACATATACCTTTAAATTTAAATCCTCACCTATTATAGAAATTATATTGATTGATATCTATTCATTTCATTATCACCAATTATGAACTTATATAATTTTTATCAACTTTATCAGGATTCTTTATGATTATATATATATTTTCCATATATTTGAGCATCTAAATACTTCTAAAACCAAATATTAGAGTTATTATGATTATCATCATGATCTATTGATACAATAATATGAATTAAAACTTGATGAATTTTTATTATATTTATTATCCATCCTTTTTGATTATTTTTTTCATGTTTAAATTTTTTGAAAGCTGAGTAGTGTTTCTATGGTTGGTGCACTATCACGATGGCTATTAAGTATAACCATTAGAACCATATGGGTGAGAAAATGGTGGTTTCATGATCGATGTAAAATCATAGGGGGGTTTTAGAGAGACAATAGAAGAAATATAGATAAGGTAGAGTTAAGAACATGATCAATGAACGGAACCTAGTGACCATAGATAGGAACTATGCATTTTGGGTTTATTTGGATAGTGGTTTCCACATGTTTATTGCATTATATTCATACCTATGTATCCAAACAATTTAGTCAAGATTGGGTTATATTATTTTCATTTTAAAAACCGAATTAAAAAACCATCAACTCCATTATATGCCCTAAATAAACCCTTCATGATTCCATAACATCATGAATGTAAATTTTGGATTTCTCTATCAAGAAATTATTCCGTTATCTAAATTTTTATATAGATTAACATCAGATATATATTTTGATCTTGATGATAGTTCACATTCTATAATTTCCATATTTATCCGCTTCAATTTATTTCTTCATAGTTGAACTTTTTCATTTAGATTAGATGTAGGTAATTTTAATTATTTATTTTAGATCATGAATATTGGAATCATTGATTATTATTATAATTGTTAAGGTTTGAGGGATCATATCACAATTTATAACATAAACCATAGCTCATAGAATCATTATCTAATAACCATCCAATGTTAGTTTAATCTATTCAATCCACGATGTATTGGTATTCCAATTCATGAGAATAATGTGGTTGTATTTGTTTTTCCGATATTAAATTTTTATTAAATAGTAATTTTGGATTTATTGGATAGAATCATATTTCTTAGATAGATAATGGTTGGGAATTAGAAGTTTTTTGAATAAATATTGTTTTTTTACAATTATCTATGATTTACATGAGTAAAAATAATCTTGAATAATGATTGAATGGGAATATAAAAAATCAATTATATTATTCAATTAAAAAGAAATGATATTATATCATTAATATTCTATAATAATTATCACCCTTCTCAAAATCCATTTTTATTTTCGGTGTAATAATGATTTTCTTTAATAATGAAATTTCATTCTCAACATTTTGGAACTTTTTAGTTTATCTTCATCCTCATAATAATTTTCATCTCCAATAACATATTTTTCAGAGTGTTAATGTTTTATAGAAAATATAAACACCCTAATTATTAAATATATTCTATTAATCATCAAATTATTCATCACAAGATCCAAATTTTTATTTAGATAGAAATCCCTCCTTTTTGAAGTAGTAACACTTTACCCCCTATAGAGAAATTCATTTCACTTTTATATCTACCCACTAATTATTATTCATTAATGATGTATTGAGATGATCATACTCTTTATCATCCTAAATCAACTTTTGTAAATTATCTAAAAAAAGTGTAATCCTCCCATAATTTAAAATTATTAATGGAAGTTTTCCTTTGAACATAATTTTGACCTTTTGAATATCCGATGGATATATATGTAATAAAATCTTTTTAATTAAAAGTATTCTCATAAACATTGATTGATTATCACATGTATTCTTTTTAATTGACCTTTATGCCTTTAAAAGATTGAATTTTTATCTCTCTTTATTTTCTCTATGAACTCTTTTCATTTCCTAATAAATCAAGATGTTTTTAGGTAATAAATTATGAACATATATAAATCATAATTCTCAAGTTCATAAATATAATTATAATATTTATCCAATATGTTTATCATAAATTTCTTCAAAATAGTTTAATATTTAAGTACTTATCAATATATAACATTAGTAAAAATAATATTCTTAACCAATTTAAAAAATTCCTCTTCAAATAAACAAAAAGTCCACTTAATGTGATTAAATAGAGGACAATAAGAATATATTCATGACTCCCATACCTTGTTATCTCCTATAAAAAAATGATGTAATTCATTCCAATTGGAATTGCCTATTTTAAAACATTAATCATTTTTATAGTTCAATATATAAGACACATAAAAAAATGAATTATAAATCTTTCCATCAGATTAGATATTATTTTTCATGATCAATACATAGAAAAATATTTTTTAGGGTGAAACACATCCATTCATAATGATGTTATATTATATAACGACAATTAATGAAATTATTGAATCATATTATCTTTTAATAGAAAAAATCCATTGCCATCCGATGTAAGAATCCTATTTTAATTGATCAAATTAATAATCTATCTAAATATACTCTTATAAACAAATACATGATCAATAGAATATAAACTAAATATTATCAAGAATGAAAATTGGATCTAATTCCAATTGATGTGTTTAGGTATGAATGTTGGGAGTTATAGAAGGATCTAGAAATCAATTTTTCCCAATAAATAAGTTTTCTCCCATATCAAATTAGTTCATAGGATATCTCAATAGACTTATAAAATATTGAGGGATTATAAAAATAAATAACTACAAGATAATAATTGAGTTATTAGAATGTTCTCTCACTCTTTACAAGTGGCGTTTCCTTGGTGACCCATTAATGATATCCCAAATCCCAAGGTTTTATTATTATTATTTACAAAGAGTTTATAGTGAAAGAATGCAGTCTTGAAATATTTAAAAGTATATATCTTAATAATCCATATGTTTCGTACATATTATATAAGATAAAAATTCACTATAATGTGTATAATGATCAATAATGGGGATAAATAGTAAAAATGACATCCTTCCATCTTATACAACTAATTTTAATGAACCAAAGAAGTTTGAATATAAAATTATTTCAAACAATTATATTATGTCTCAATAAAACATTATGAAAAAAATCTGGACTCTATATTACTCTAATTAGATGTTAATGAAAATTTTTATATATAATTCCACAAAATACAACATGACATACCTAACCCTAGTGTGGTGTCCCTTATTCAACCAATGATCTAAAATATGGTTTGAATCTTTTAACTCCACAAGATCAGGGAACCCTTTCTTTTTTAATCCCATATATTATACCAAAACCTTAGTCTGTTATCCTCTCGTTCATGGTGTTATTTTTCTTTGATAAGTTTAATAGTTTCATTATGGAAATTGATTACAAAACCCAGAATTTTTTATCTAAAATAGGACATTATAAATGAAATCATGATGTATTTTATTCATCTAGTGGATAATGAATTCAAGAAACCTTCCCAGAAACCATGATCACATTCAATGAATGTATTTATTTATTTAATTAAAATTTTGGCTATTTAATAGGGTTTTTAATCACACCATAATTTCTTTTAATGTAAAAAATTATAATAAATACTAAAACCATCCACCAGTCCAAATTGATATACTATAAATATTATTCCGAAGTAATGATATGCCTATAACAAACACCATATGTTTTTCCTCTTCATAGTAAATAGTATTATCAACCATTAATCACAAAGATAAATAATTTTATGATTTTAAAAAATATGGCGTGGTTATCACATGTGTTAGAATATTTATTTTTGTTAATTAGATTTATTCTTGAGTTATTAATATTTTAATTAAATAACAATATATTTTATATCCGACCATAGTGTGGTTTTTAAATTATAATAATTTATTTGTTTCATTTGAACCTATTTAACCTTAATCATTCTAAAAAAATCAACGACTATATTGAAAACAAATATAACAATAAAACAATTTCAAAACACATGAATCAAAAAATCAAGAAATTAATAAAAATATGATCTCATTGTAAGAGTTATTTAAACATTAATTTACCCAATAATGTAATGATAAAGAAAGAAACAATAGGTCAATACAAATATTACCTAGTCTCATAACCTCAAGGGATCATTTATTCAACAATTCTTATATATACATCTAAAGGGATCTTATAAATCTTTATTCAATCTGCCAATATACCTTTTTAATCACATTGAGGGATATTCAAAATCTCTTCTAAAAATTAATTCTTGTATCAATGAGTCCTCTAAATATCATCCATCCGCATCTCATACAAACTAAATATTACCTTTAATCAATATAAATTATTTATAATAACCATTAAAAACTTGAAAGTTTTCTTAACTACTATATTTACTTAATCAATAAAAATAAGGAAAATTATCTCAAAAATATATAAATATTCAATAAATGATAAGATACTCACTTTCAATTTTAAATAAACCTATATTCACTCTCTTTATATTAATCATAAAATAATATCATTTTAAAACAAATGTGACATTCCACGAAACATAAAAAATTTCACATACCCCATTAATTATTTTTTTGGTAAATAAATTTAAAAAATCCAAATATCTGTGTAATTAAAAATCATAAAAATAATATCAAGGATTTGAAATCAAATAAATACTAAATATAAAATAAAATGAAAACTGGAACATTTAAAAATAAAAAGGGAGTCAAAACAAGCCTAACTATAAAATAATATAACATGGTATCATTCATTTTTTCATATCAATCCCAAAACAAACCTATTAGTATTTTTAAAAAAACACATCATTACCATTATAGATAAATATTAATCCTAACATAAATAATATCATCAACATAATTTGTATCAATCATCATAATGTGATTAATTTCCAATCATAGATCCTTAAGAAAAGTGACCACTCCTCTCAATATCAACTATAATATGAACTCTAAGCAAGTTATATATATTATTTTCAAATAAAAATTACCCAAATACCATTCAAATGATAATATATTATATTCAGTATGGATTCAAGAACTTATATTCATTTTTAATCATATTATGGAGGAATAAATTCTTATGAAATAATAGATATATCTTCACAGTCCATTATAAAATTGTTTCCCTATCATGAAAAAAATATTCATAAATCCTAGTCTAACAATGATATAATCATTATAACAGTCTAATTATACCAGAAGATAAATTCAATAAATACCTGAGTTAGTATGTAATTAATAGGAATCATGGTTTTGGAATTGTTTAGCATCCAAACTATATTTTGTGTTCCTTATGCCAAAAAATTTAACTCAAATACATTCAACATGGCTGATCTAGTTTTGGAATAATAACCTCATATGTATCAAAATTATAAATCAATACTAACATGATGATCTCAATCTATCACATCCTAAAAAATTGATATGTAATCCCAGAATGATTGATTACCCGTATAAAAGGTCTAGTGACTAGCACAATGTTTTATAACCAAAAATGTGTAGACACTTTATTTTTATAAAAATATGAACTTTTAATAAAGAAAATACATCTACAATTTAAAACATAAAAAATAAACTAACATGAATGAAAAAAGTTATGAATGTCATAAAAATAGATAAAAAATCTGATATAATAAAAAAAATATGGAATCTAAAGAATGAATATCATATCCCATAGAATACAAAAAAAACCAAATCTCAACAAGAGTGATACCATATTTATATTTTAACAAGGACCAAATTTATCTACCACTATTATACTTCCATCCTAACCCATTATTCATTATTACCTTCTAATTTACAAGATTATAAAAAAACATGATTTTTTCACATGTATTTATAAATAATAATATATAGTATATTTAGCCTAGAAAATGATCCAACTAATGTATAATAATAAATAATTGATAAGTAACCAATATTGAAAGATTATTCTAGATAAATCACATAATACTACCATATAAAAATTGATATTTATGATTCATATAATATTTATGATATAAATAACTCAACAAAATCACAAAATCTATATAAGTCACTTTTTTCATAAAAATGTATAACTCATTTATTATAAACTACAATATCATATTATTGGTTTAATAATATTTTCACTTTTATGAATGTTTCTAGTAGATAAGATGGATTTTCATTTACTCCTAGATTTTAAATGGTAAAACATATCTTCTAGAATTTTTTAATTCAATCCTAAAAATACACGTGCTTTCATATTTTGTAATATATTTGAAATTATTTTAATAATTCCTATTGATCGGTAGAATAATGATTTTTAAATATTCAATTGAATTTTTATGTGGCTAAATTATAATTTTTTTAATATTTTTTGGAAACTATAGTGAGTATTATAAACATAATGACATATAAATATTGTAATAGACTAGATATATGATTCACAAGATAATTTTTAAGAGTGATGAACACTATGTTAATTGAATTAATCCTTCAGGAAAATTATAGATGGTCTAATATACATATTATCCAACCATTAAATAACCATTATAATCTAAACCTAGTAGCCACATTGAAGTTAGTGTATCCATATTTCTAGTAAAACATTATGTTTCCAGTTGAAGATAACCAATCAAAAAATTTCTAGAAACCCTTTTAGTGGGACTGACCTTCTATAGGTCACACATCCTTCCAAAAAACGACATAATTAATGATTTTAAATCCTTTTTTGAAGTTATTTATTGCTATATATAGAACCCATTAAGTATCAAATGAAGTGGAATATCAATAATTCAAGCTTTATCAATCGAAATTTTAATTTTTACAATAAATATTTCTAAATAATAGTAACGATGAACAAATTTTAAATCTTAAAAATAGTAATGTTGAGATTTATTTCAAGATTAAGATTCCTTAACATAAATACACACTATATATTATTATTTCATGGTATTTTTTATATAATTGTTAATATTATAACATTATGAGGTCTATAATTCAACACCAAATAAAAACTATTTATCCACAATAATGATTTCCATATACGTCACCATGATCGAAGATTTACTCAATCATTCCAAAAAATTAATATATGTTTGAATCCACATAATAAGTGTTTAGTGAAATTTTTATTTGAATAAATTTGACCAATTCAAAAGAGTTTATTTGATTGAATGAATCAATTTAGAAAAAGTATTCCTATCCCCACTTGCTGTGAATTCTTAAGCTGATTTTATTTTAACAGTAAAACTACATATCCAAATCTATGTTGTAATGATATTGGACCATAAATAGAACAAAAAAATTATATATAATTATAAATATTATACGATGATCCAGTTTAGATGAGATAAATATTCTTCTTGAATTAATATAGATTATGAATCTATTAGTTTTTTGAATATTTATGTCAGGATTTCCAATAATGTGTACATTCCTTCCCATTAGCTCTTTATGAAATTTTGGAATATTTATTTTTAGTCATTTAACTTATTATGTTTTTAGAGGAAACATATATAATATTATAAAATGGAAAATATGATGTACCCTGATGATTTGATAAAGTAACTATGATTCATTCATATTGAATTTAAGGTTCTTCCAATATTGAATGTTAGTCTCTACCACAATCATAAAAAATGAATGAAGTGCAATCCCATGAGAAGGAGATTCAAAAGGATATTTTTGAAAGTGTTTTAATGAAGGTCACTAATGAAAAATGTTTCAGTAAGTTTAGTTTATTGTTGAAATATTCTGGAAAGAAATGATAATGAACATGATCCATTGGAGGATTCATTATAATGAAGTTAGACGATGCTTATCCTAATCATTCATGGAAGAAATATCACATTGATAGAAGATCAAAAGTGATTAAATTTTTGATGCTAAAGGTGATATTAATTCCTAGAATGATCTAGATAAGGATCATTTAACTTTATTCTTGTGAAACTTTTTTGGAGTAAACTTTCATAGCTTAAACTTCAATAAAATTTCAACAATACCCTACACCTACTCCAATATGTTTCTTTATTGAAATTCATAAAAACAATTTATGAAATATCGTTCCAGTATCTCGTTCTAATAGTGATTAACTTCATTACTTTTCTATTATTATTATAAGGCCCCAGCCTTAAACCTTACTTAATCTTGAGTTATTACAAGATTACACGTTGAGGATCTTTTCGGGTTTAGAGTTTTAGAGAATTAGATCATAAAACTTGCATTACATTCCACATATAAACAAAGAGGTTACATAAAGATAGTATTCTTCATTCCCATCAATGGAAACACATTTAAAATAAAACATGGATTATTTCTTGACACATCCTTGACTCTATCATCTTATCATGTACCTTTCCCTTGACCTGTGAAAAACATTTCAAAAACTTGGGATGAGCGTAAAAACTCAGTATGGGTTATAAAAACATGGAAAGGAAACATGAGTTCATATATACATAAGAATGAAATCATACTTTACCCATAAAACATAGGCACTTTAACATACCTCATAAAAACATGAATAAATCATATAAATCATAATACGTAAAGGTAACTTGAGGCATTCATAACATTCTTACGTAGGGGGTAACCCTCTTGGTTACGTTTGGAATACCCATCACAGTATATTCCCTAAAATCTCTTCGGAGAAACCTTAACGTTTCACTCCTTCGCGTTACCCAATGCATTGGAGAGCTATAACGGGCTCACCCGCCCATAGTTTATCACGGAACCACCCGTCTTCATAATAATGCCCAAGAACCATAACATAATCATATCACATAAAACATGCATAAAGGAAACATAACATTTCCACATTTCAATCACGAGATATCAATACAACACATTGATATAATAAAAACATTATGAAAACCATTTTCAATACCAAAGTAAAACATGGTATTTATTTTTCTTTTAAAAAAGAAGGTATGGCTTGTAGAGGAAGCCAAAACTCAAATAACGGTTACGACGGCGGAGAAGTCTTTGTCGCCGCATACGTACGAAAAAAAAACATTCCCTTTTGTCGTTTAGTAAACGCTTCGTAAAAAAGATTCCTTTTGAATAAACGTAAAAGTCAAAGGGGTTTATACACCATATGAAAGAAAGTTGTGTATAAAATAAAATATGCCTCAATGAAAGGAGATTGAGACGAAGTCCCATACAAAGATAATTTTTAAAATAAAATAGATACATTATGTGTATTCACTATAAGTACACATAAATAAAGTACAAATACAAGATACGACATAATAATATAATGACATAATTTGAAAGTAGGAGATTAACCCAAAGAATGGAAATTGGGTTAAGAAGTTCCCATACAAAGATAATTTTTAAAATAAAATAGATACATTATGTGTATTCACTATAAGTACACATAAATAAAGTACAAATACAAGATACCACATAATAATATAATGACATAATTTGAAAGTAGGAGATTAACCCAAAGAATGGAAATTGGGTTAAGAAGTTCCCATACCTCGTATCCGACTTGACCCGACCGTTCTTTAAACTCCTGAATAATAAACTTGAGTTAATCTCTACTTGCTTATGAATCTTTTTCAAGTTCATTATTCCTTTTATACCATGTTATGAACATCATGTAATCATTTAAGTTAATAATGTTCATTTTGTCGGTATTTGGTTCTTAAGTCAAAAATTGACTTCTTATACTTACAAGTTGTTAATTTAGTCAAAGGTTCATTATATCCAGAATGGTATTCATTATGTAGATATCATATATGTCATATATATCCAGTACATACATTCATTTATAATATTACATCACATTTAGAGGTAAGAAATGAAATGCATCGTTCATGGAGACGGTAAGCCGTACGTACGCATGAACGCTACTTCCATTTCTATTTCATATTTTCTGGAATGGAATCATAATGATATAAAAGTATATTATAATTCCAGTATAACAACATATATAATATCATTAACTTTATCCTTTACACATCCCACATATGGTATTAACGAATCAAATCACTTTTAGGGGGCGGTAGTCCGTACTTCCTAAAATGAAGATATCGTGTTTTACCCATAATGGAAACCATAAAGGTATGCCCAAAATGAAAAAAACAGAAGCTTAAGGAAAACATAAACATATAATATATCATATATAAAAATAGTGACATCATAATGGCCACCTTTGAAGGTGTTAAATGAGTATTGAACAATCATCGTTTCGGGAGGCAGAATTTCGCCATCCACGGAAACCGTATGTTCTTTAACCATTTGATGTAGTTGTGTGAGAGTGTAGCTCAAATATATCTTATAACAACATCCTAGTATATTGAAGATACTGGTGTTGTTACAAAAGAAGTAAATAAAAAGAGTTTAGGGGGTTGGAGAAGCAAAATAAAACAAAAGAACATGAGAGAATGAATTACCTTAAAAAGTGTAACTCCTTTTGAGTTGAGCCTAAAGGCTTCCTTTGAAAGGATTCTGCCCAAAGGGAATCCTCTAGGATGAGGAGAGGGATGTGGAGAGAGCAAATGGGCATGGGTTGGCCGAGCCAATGGCTTGAAGAGTGTGTGAAATGAGGTAGAGGTGGGGGCCTTTTATAAGGGGAGAGGAGGGGCACTTTTGGAAAGTAAAGAAACATTACATTATTTGAAAATGTGTTTCGGTTTTAAAAGGTCCCACATTGATGGAATTCGTGGATAAGGTGATAAGGCATCGAAATCCATTCATCCAATTGGTTTTGGACATGTGTAGTTCATAGATTTTATTTTATCTTTCCATTTTATTTAAATCGTCAAATAATGATGTCATCGCTGCATCATTATTATGTCATAAATAATTTAATTTATTTAATGTCTAAAAATTATAAAACAAATACTATGATGTAGGAAATCTTTTTATCTTTCCATTGAATATTTATAATCAAAATTTGGACTTGTATAACCCCACTTAAAAATTGTTTTCGCAAAACATATTATGTTTGTGTCATTTTCACTTTAACATTTAATAAAAAGTAATTTATGTTATTTCCCAACAAAAGTGGATACATGGGGTCCCCAAGTTAGGCCATGGCTTGTCTTGGTCGGCCATGACACAACCAATGAGGTTGGGACATGTGTCTAGGTCATTTCATATTATTAAATCATTATTTATACCTTAAACTACACTAATTACCACTAATCGCGATTAAAAACTTAATAAGTTACTATTCACCAAAAAATTATTTTAATCTCATTGAACCACATTTTACTTCTTAATGACAACCATGTATGTCGGATTTTCAAAATTCAATACACATTAGTGGTAAAATTTCATTTAACTGAAAAATCAGTTTGCTTGATTACCACTTAGTGGTTTCACTATTCATCAAAAATTGAAGTTTTTCAGAAAATTACCAAAAATTTACTCTAAGCTATATTTGATATTCCGAATTCAAAAATGAAGTCCATTTTACAAAATTCAAATCATATAAGTCACATTAATTAATTCAATAATTAATTCCCGCTGCCAGAGCAAATAGCGTGTTTTTACAAAACAATAAGTATCAAAAGATTGACACCAGTTTAAGTCTAATTTCAAATCGAAATTGATTCCAATGACCAACATTGGATAAAATGGTAAAAATATATTCATATTACACATTAATACCAATTCAAAAGATAATCTAATCATATAAATAAATTAGATTAAAAAGCAGTTTTGATGTAAAATACAACATTTTACACTATTCATAAAAAAAATGAACTTTATCAGAAAGGTACCAAAAATTACACAAAGTAAAATTTGATGTCCCGATTCTTAATAAGAGTTTTATTTGGTCCAAAAGAATGTATAAGAGTGATCAAAACTATATTTAATGACGGTTCACCATTAAAAGGTGATAAGTGAACCTTTAGTGAAAATTAGAGTATAAAAGCCTAAAATTGAACTCTTTCCGTATTTTAAGCCTTTATCTTTTATTGGGTAAATGTAAAAACATATAAAAACATATCTATTCATATTTTAGTTATTTCTATTCATTCCCGCCAGTACAACGGCTACTTGTTAACTAACATAATATTATTATATTACTAGTGTGCTGCGTAAGTTTCAAAGAAACTCATCGTTGCGTATTGGGTACGCTATCGAACATAGCAACCCCTTTTAATTAAAATTCATATTTAATTCTCAAATATTAATAAATATGAAAATTATTTATTCTTTAATTACCTGGGATGTTACATCCTTCCCCCCTTTTGGGAATTGCGTCCTCGCAATTTTATTCACTTATCAAAATAAGTGGGGGTATTTATCCCTCATAGCATTTTCTGATTCCCATGTTGCCTCTTCAATCATGTGGTTTTTCCACAAAACCTTTACCTGGTGAATCACCTTATTCCGTAACACTTTCTCCCTGTGGTCAAGAATCTGGACCGGTTGTTCCTCATAAGATAGGTTCTCTTCCATCTGAACTACCTCTGGACTCAAAACATGAGATGGATCTGGCATATACTTTCTCAACATCGAAACGTGAAAAACATTGTGTACCTGAGATAAACTCGGAGGTAAATCCACTCGGTATGCAACTGATCCAACTCTTTCCAGAATTTCGTATGGTCCAATAAACCTTGGACTCAACTTTCCTTTCTTACCAAATCTCATCACACTTTTTCAAGGAGAAACCTTGAGAAAAACATGATCACCTACCTCGAAAGATAGATCCTTCCTCCGGTTATCCGCATAACTCTTCTGCCTGCTCTGAGCTGTTCTCATGTGTTTCTGAATCAGCTGAACTTTTTCTACCATCTCTTCTACCAATTCTGGTCCCATCAACTTTCTTTCACCCACTTCATCCCAGAAAGCTGGAGTTCGACACTGCTTCCCATATAATGCCTGAAATGGTGCCATCTGTATACTGGAATGAAAACTGTTATTATATGAAAACTCAACCAAAGAAAGATGTTGGTCCCAAATTCCCTGATAATCCATAGAACAAGCTCGTAGCATATCCTCCAATGTCTGAATTGTTCGTTCTGACTGCCCATCTGATTGAGGATGAAAAGCTGTACTAAAATTTAATTCAGTACCCAACGACTTCTGAAGGCCTTTCCAAAAGTTAGAAGTAAACCTGGGATCACGATCCGATACAATGGAGAGAGGAACTCCATGTAACCTGACTATCTCTTTAAGATACAAACGGGAAAGTTGATCAAGAGAGAAAGTATCTCGTATAGCAAGGAAATGAGCAGATTTGGTCAAGCGATCAACAATAACCCAGATTGCATTATTACCTCGAGATGTCTTTGGTAATCCAACAACAAAGTCCATGGATATATTCTCCCATTTCCACTCTGGCACTGGTAAAGGCTGAAGCATCCCTTTCGGTAACTGCCGCTCTGCTTTAACCTGTTGACAAGTCAAACACTTCACAGTAAAATCAGCAATGTCTCTTTTCATTCCATCCCACCAGTAATACTCCCGCAGACCTCTGTACATCTTAGTACTTCCAGGATGAAAAAAAAAACAACTCATTCTTCAATTGTGAATCACAAGGCACACATAACCTCTTCACAAACCTCAAAACACAAACACAAACTTATCCAAGAACTCATGGAAAATTTTATTCATAAGGTCCATGAATACAACAGGTGCATTGGTTAACCCCAAAGGCATAACTACAAATCCATATTGGACATATCTAGTACGGAACACAATCTTCGAAAAATACTGAGCTCCCTGGAGCTGACACCACTTCATTCGATGGCCCAACATCTGCTGAAGTAGTTGCAAAGGATTTCACCACCCCTTTCTGCTTGTAGTCTAACTGCTTCCCATCACTCAAGCTCCTTGTCGGACACTCGTTTGCATAGTGACCCATCTCATTGCACTTATAACATTTCACTAAATGTAAATCAAATTTATTCTTACCTTCACCTTGATCCTTTTCAGTGCAATCACGAGCCTTATGTCCCATCTTACCACATCGGTAGCACTTCCCAGAATTCAGAAGACATTCCCCAGCATGCCTTTTGCCACATTTATCACAAACTGGAAACTTAGTTCTCTTACCATCAGACTTTTTTGAAGAATTCTTACCTTTCTCCTGCCACCTCGGTCTCTTCTTCTGCTGGTTGTTATAGAACACTTGGTCATCGGCAAACTCCATTTCCACCTTCTCAGCACATCGAACAAGCTTTTCATAACTTTTAAACTCACGAGAAGCTAATGCCCTTCGATATTTTGGCTTTAATCCTGAGTAAAAACGATTGATTTTACTATCAAGGTCCCGGATAAAATTTGGAGCATACCTTGCCAATCGAGTGAACCTTTCTTCATAGGCAGCCACTGAGTCTTCCTCTTGCCTCAATTCCAAGAATTGCTTTTCCATCCTAAGTCGAACAGCCTTAGGAAAATACTTCTCAAGAAACATACCTTTGAATTCATCCCAGTCAAGAGCATCAATCTCATCGGCGTCCCTGATATTTTTAACCATAGACCACCACTGATCTGCCTCACCCTCCAAACGATAAATAGCAAGACTAACCTTTTGATTTTCTGAACACCCCATGACATCAAAAATCTTCTCCAGTGCTTTAATCCACCCTTCAGCTAGCACAGGGTCAGATGATCCTCTGAATGATGGTGGATGTTGCCTTATGAAATGTTCCACCACTGACATGTTCCTCTGCGGTTGATCTGGCTGATCTCGTGCATGGTTACCACCACCATTTATAGCCTGAGTCAACTGTGCCATTACTGCAACAAACTGTTCAGTTCCGATTCCGACCATCTCAGGTTGCTGATTTGGAAGGTTGTCTTCCTCCTGATGTCGTCCCAACATAGATGCTTTGTTTCCTCTGCGGAAAACCATTCTGAACACCGAAATATCTTAGGCGAAGCAACATGGTAATCCGTAAATGCTATATCATTTAAATCATATTATAATTTAACACTTTTCTAACTCCTAAAGTTGTCTAAACCGACCTTTGATACCAACTATAAGGCCCCAGCCTTAAACCTTACTTAATCTTGAGTTATTACAAGATTACACGTTGAGGATCTTTTCGGGTTTAGAGTTTTAGAGAATTAGATCATAAAACTTGCATTACATTCCACATATAAACAAAGAGGTTACATAAAGATAGTATTCTTCATTCCCATCAATGGAAACACATTTAAAATAAAACATGGATTATTTCTTGACACATCCTTGACTCTATCATCTTATCATGTACCTTTCCCTTGACCTGTGAAAAACATTTCAAAAACTTGGGATGAGCGTAAAAACTCAGTATGGGTTATAAAAACATGGAAAGGAAACATGAGTTCATATATACATAAGAATGAAATCATACTTTACCCATAAAACATAGGCACTTTAACATACCTCATAAAAACATGAATAAATCATATAAATCATAATACGTAAAGGTAACTTGAGGCATTCATAACATTCTTACGTAGGGGGTAACCCTCTTGGTTACGTTTGGAATACCCATCACAGTATATTCCCTAAAATCTCTTCGGAGAAACCTTAACGTTTCACTCCTTCGCGTTACCCAATGCATTGGAGAGCTATAACGGGCTCACCCGCCCATAGTTTATCACGGAACCACCCGTCTTCATAATAATGCCCAAGAACCATAACATAATCATATCACATAAAACATGCATAAAGGAAACATAACATTTCCACATTTCAATCACGAGATATCAATACAACACATTGATATAATAAAAACATTATGAAAACCATTTTCAATACCAAAGTAAAACATGGTATTTATTTTTCTTTTAAAAAAGAAGGTATGGCTTGTAGAGGAAGCCAAACCTCAAATAACGGTTACGACGGCGGAGAAGTCGTTGTCGCCGCATACGTACGAAAAAAAAACATTCCCTTTTGTCGTTTAGTAAACGCTTCGTAAAAAAGATTCCTTTTGAATAAACGTAAAAGTCAAAGGGGTTTATACACCATATGAAAGAAAGTTGTGTATAAAATAAAATATGCCTCAATGAAAGGAGATTGAGACGAAGTCCCATACAAAGATAATTTTTAAAATAAAATAGATACATTATGTGTATTCACTATAAGTACACATAAATAAAGTACAAATACAAGATACGACATAATAATATAATGACATAATTTGAAAGTAGGAGATTAACCCAAAGAATGGAAATTGGGTTAAGAAGTTCCCATACAAAGATAATTTTTAAAATAAAATAGATACATTATGTGTATTCACTATAAGTACACATAAATAAAGTACAAATACAAGATACGACATAATAATATAATGACATAATTTGAAAGTAGGAGATTAACCCAAAGAATGGAAATTGGGTTAAGAAGTTCCCATACCTCGTATCCGACTTGACCCGACCGTTCTTTAAACTCCTGAATAATAAACTTGAGTTAATCTCTACTTGCTTATGAATCTTTTTCAAGTTCATTATTCCTTTTATACCATGTTATGAACATCATGTAATCATTTAAGTTAATAATGTTCATTTTGTCGGTATTTGGTTCTTAAGTCAAAAATTGACTTCTTATACTTACAAGTTGTTAATTTAGTCAAAGGTTCATTATATCCAGAATGGTATTCATTATGTAGATATCATATATGTCATATATATCCAGTACATACATTCATTTATAATATTACATCACATTTAGAGGTAAGAAATGAAATGCATCGTTCATGGAGACGGTAAGCCGTACGTACGCATGAACGCTACTTCCATTTCTATTTCATATTTTCTGGAATGGAATCATAATGATATAAAAGTATATTATAATTCCAGTATAACAACATATATAATATCATTAACTTTATCCTTTACACATCCCACATATGGTATTAACGAATCAAATCACTTTTAGGGGGCGGTAGTCCGCACTTCCTAAAATGAAGATATCGTGTTTTACCCATAATGGAAACCATAAAGGTATGCCCAAAATGAAAAAAACAGAAGCTTAAGGAAAACATAAACATATAATATATCATATATAAAAATAGTGACATCATAATGGCCACCTTTGAAGGTGTTAAATGAGTATTGAACAATCATCGTTTCGGGAGGCAGAATTTCGCCATCCACGGAAACCGTATGTTCTTTAACCATTTGATGTAGTTGTGTGAGAGTGTAGCTCAAATATATCTTATAACAACATCCTAGTATATTGAAGATACTGGTGTTGTTACAAAAGAAGTAAATAAAAAGAGTTTAGGGGGTTGGAGAAGCAAAATAAAACAAAAGAACATGAGAGAATGAATTACCTTAAAAAGTGTAACTCCTTTTGAGTTGAGCCTAAAGGCTTCCTTTGAAAGGATTCTGCCCAAAGGGAATCCTCTAGGATGAGGAGAGGGATGTGGAGAGATCAAATGGGCATGGGTTGGCCGAGCCAATGGCTTGAAGAGTGTGTGAAATGAGGTAGAGGTGGGGGCCTTTTATAAGGGGAGAGGAGGGGCACTTTTGGAAAGTAAAGAAACATTACATTATTTGAAAATGTGTTTCGGTTTTAAAAGGTCCCACATTGATGGAATTCGTGGATAAGGTGATAAGGCATCGAAATCCATTCATCCAATTGGTTTTGGACATGTGTAGTTCATAGATTTTATTTTATCTTTCCATTTTATTTAAATCGTCAAATAATGATGTCATCGCTGCATCATTATTATGTCATAAATAATTTATTTTATTTAATGTCTAAAAATTATAAAACAAATACTATGATGTAGGAAATCTTTTTATCTTTCCATTGAATATTTATAATCAAAATTTGGACTTGTATAACCCCACTTAAAAATTGTTTTCGCAAAACATATTATGTTTGTGTCATTTTCACTTTAACATTTAATAAAAAGTAATTTATGTTATTTCCCAACAAAAGTGGATACATGGGGTCCCCAAGTTAGGCCATGGCTTGTCTTGGTCGGCCATGACACAACCAATGAGGTTGGGACATGTGTATAGGTCATTTCATATTATTAAATCATTATTTATACCTTAAACTACACTAATTACCACTAATCGCGATTAAAAACTTAATAAGTTACTATTCACCAAAAAATTATTTTAATCTCATTGAACCACATTTTACTTCTTAATGACAACCATGTATGTCGGATTTTCAAAATTCAATACACATTAGTGGTAAAATTTCATTTAACTGAAAAATCAGTTTGCTTGATTACCACTTAGTGGTTTCACTATTCATCAAAAATTGAAGTTTTTCAGAAAATTACCAAAAATTTACTCTAAGCTATATTTGATATTCCGAATTCAAAAATGAAGTCCATTTTACAAAATTCAAATCATATAAGTCACATTAATTAATTCAATAATTAATTCCCGCTGCCAGAGCAAATAGCGTGTTTTTACAAAACAATAAGTATCAAAAGATTGACACCAGTTTAAGTCTAATTTCAAATCGAAATTGATTCCAATGACCAACATTGGATAAAATGGTAAAAATATATTCATATTACACATTAATACCAATTCAAAAGATAATCTAATCATATAAATAAATTAGATTAAAAAGCAGTTTTGATGTAAAATACAACATTTTACACTATTCATAAAAAAAATGAACTTTATCAGAAAGGTACCAAAAATTACACAAAGTAAAATTTGATGTCCCGATTCTTAATAAGAGTTTTATTTGGTCCAAAAGAATGTATAAGAGTGATCAAAACTATATTTAATGACGGTTCACCATTAAAAGGTGATAAGTGAACCTTTAGTGAAAATTAGAGTATAAAAGCCTAAAATTGAACTCTTTCCGTATTTTAAGCCTTTATCTTTTATTGGGTAAATGTAAAAACATATAAAAACATATCTATTCATATTTTAGTTATTTCTATTCATTCCCGCCAGTACAACGGCTACTTGTTAACTAACATAATATTATTATATTACTAGTGTGCTGCGTAAGTTTCAAAGAAACTCATCGTTGCGTATTGGGTACGCTATCGAACATAGCAACCCCTTTTAATTAAAATTCATATTTAATTCTCAAATATTAATAAATATGAAAATTATTTATTCTTTAATTACCTGGGATGTTACAATTATGGTAGAATATGTCTTTTCCTATTAGCATCACCTTACATTCTATGAATTATATAGACATTATCAAATCATCAGAGTACATGATACTTTTAATTATCTTGGTTTTAGTTCTTTCACTATTCTTCTCCTGATGGTTTTACCTTTTGTTTTAATAGGGAACATATCCTATTATAATATTCAATCTATTCATTTGTTCGATTCACCAATTTATAACTTTATATAGTATTTTCATCCCTGGAAGAGTATATCTTTCTGTTGTACATTTCATTTAGAAAATACATTGGTAAATTTACCATTACATCTTATTAAATTTATATGTTTTTCAATAATTTGATATTTTATCCTTATTAAGTATGTTCTTTCAGGTTTTTTCTTTCTGGAAGAACCATAAAAACCTTTCCCTTTATTATGAATTACCATAAGAAATTTATTCTCCTTCAACTTACCAATTGAATTTTATATATTCTATTTAAACAAATAAAACATATCATCATCATCATCGTCTAATTGTAACTATAAAAACCTAAATAAAATTCACTTATAAAATGTATATAATCTATAAAAATATAATTTTAAGTAGAATCAGCACTACAAACTGACATACATAAGATACTGTATACAATACCTGATTAATTTGTTATTTTTTTTATAAAACTATATATCTTCTCTCATTCTGACTTTATAAAGTCCATAATATCATTGGAACTAGATAGGTATGTGGATGAAGAAGAATCCAACCTCTAGGAGGTGGTATTTGTGGATTAATATACCCTAGTAGAAATGTATATAGAGTACGAGTTTCAAAAAAAACATTAAATGAAGTAAAATATTTCTAGGATATATCCTTATAAAATTCCTCACAGATTTATTTTTCTACTCACTCTCTTTTGTTTGAACTTATAGATTAATCAAATACTTGATTTTTCCTATAATACGATAATGATGAAAAGCACACCATAAAATCAGTGGTGATGTTTGAATAATTATGGGTACCTAGAAAGAATAAGTTACCAAATTAAAAATACCAAGATAGCTATATGAAGGAATAAAATAGAACTGAAGATAAGTTATAATTTGTTATTTTCCAAAATCATATACATGTTCAATTATTCATTCAAGTTGGGGATAAAGTATTTTAATTTTTCATGGTTTATCTATTTATAGTTTCCACCTATAGGCACTAAAAAAACTTGTTGTGGTTCCAAACAAAGAAACTCAATTTTACATATAATTAAGGATAACTAGTGAAATTGTATAGATATAGAAACTTTGAAAACAAACCCAATATTAGGTTTACCAAAAAACACTATCAATTCATTTAATTAATAATTTATTTTTTCTCTATTTAGTTTATGTATAATTAAATTTCTAATATTTCATTGTTTTTAATTGTAGTAAATATGTCAGAAAAAATCTTCAACACCGCCATGAAGATAATTTGATGAATGAGATTAAGAAAAAACCATATTCCAAATATATCCATAAAAAAATAAATCCATACTGAATTTTCATTGATTTATTTTCATATTATTTTTTCCTCTCAAAATATGTGTTACATAGGTTAAATTTCATTATGTATTAAAAAAATTATTATTATAGAGGTGGGAGTAAACTGGTGTGTTTTATTTTCTTGATTCATATAAATTTATTTATTCTTTTTTAAGTTTAATTTATTTTAAAAAATATAAATAACTCATATAATTGTATTTTTTTATTATATTAATTAGAATTGTGTGAAAACATGAAATTAAATATTTCATGTCAATTATTATATGGCTTTATGTAATGATTTTTTAAAAAATATTGAATATATAACTACCATAATTTTCCTCATAACAATAATTAATTTCAAATTTTTTATTTACATAGTCTACTATGAATGCAATTATTGGGTTTTGTTATATTACAATCCCATTTTAACCTTAGTTAACTATAAATCTAAATATGTTTCATGAATAATTCAATTTTGATTATGGGGGAGGCATTTCTTATGTATTATTTGTGATGCATGGCACTTATTATTGATTTTGAGTGGGAGTTTATTATTGTTTATGTAAATTTTAGAAGAATGGGGAATGCATCACACTATTTTTATTTATTTTTTATCTTCTAATATTTCATAATCCATCCTCAATGAATCCTATCCTTATCAGATAATGATGTCAAGTGTTATCCCTAAATATCACCACTAATAGGATATGAGTTAGGGAATTGTATAAATGTTATAAAACACACATTAGAGAAGAATTACCATAATAATTTTATAGAATTATAAGAAAAGAAACATTATTAAACTCAAAATGAATAATTTAAATTAAATCAATCATTAAACAATTCATGTAATGTCATATATAAACCAAATATTAAAAAAAATATAGAAACTCCTATGAAAGAGACTAGATATCTCACAATAACCATATGATAGGTATTTAGAAATAAATAACCAACTCAATCCTATAAACATATAAAAATAGTACCTAGAGGTTAATGGTTAGAAAAAAAGTATACTCAGCCGGATCCTACTATGTAACATTAATGTAATGAAGAAGAATCTTAATAAATCATCAACAAATAAATAAGTAACATAAACAATTATAAAAATATTTAATTACTATAACCCAACCTCACTAAGGAACAATCACCGAATTTTTATATTTTCATGGTAATATATTAATCATGTAAATTTATCAATAACAGTAATTGATACCCACTTTCCTACTATTCAAGTCATTCCCATGTCTCAACATTGTATTCTCTGGAACTCCCATCCATCTAATATACACATTTATATATACCATTTAACAATATAATAATTAACACCATAAATCCATATTGAAATACCATATACCAAAACCATATACAACATTCTCATGCTATATAAATTATACCACACCAATAACCACACCACTACCTCATCATCACAACTATATGAAATCTTTAAATAATTTCCTCATCACCACACAATTTCTATATATCATAAATTCATTAAATTATGGAATATATTATATGAGAATGATAGGTATGGGATGTGGGGTTAGAAATTTATGAATATCACTTACATCCTAGAAATTTATGGTACTGTCTTAACAGAAAACATCACATAGGGATCAATAATGTTATTAGAAATGGTTGGAGGGGAATAGTAAATAGCATGAAATATAATAATTATAAAGAATAAAAGACCCCCAATGTTTCCATATCCTAGTATAACATCACTTTAAATATATCCCATCACTACATTGTCAGCATCACATAAAATTTGGGTTAATAGATTCCACCATTAAGCATAACTCAATCCACCACTACAACTACACAACTACCATACCACATCCACAAAACATCATTCAATTACACCTAATTTTTTTTATCATTAACAACTATTATGTCAATATTTATATATATATATATATATTCATACAAACACAATTATACATTACCATTTCCATTTATATTCTTTATACTTTAGTTTGTTAAAATCATTTGAAATTTAATCAATTTCTCAACACCTATTTTATATGTTTCAATAAAAAGGTTTGGTGTTTGGTTTTTTTGAAAATAGTAGTTTCGTTTGTTAAGGATTCATGTTAATGATATACACATTGGTAGGATATAGATGAAGTAATTTTTATTGATTATATAACTTAATAGAATTATATTGAACACACATGCATATATTAGTTTTTTTGGAATATCGAATGGAATGGACCAATGGATGGTATTAAATGATTTTTGGATTCATAATGTATAAATATGAATATTTTGATATATTTCTATTTGAATTATTTATCAAAATCATTGTACATAAGGTTATTCTTGTTCTATGAATTATATTTGAAAATTGATTTTTTTATCATAATAGTAACTGAATGCCTTGAAAGAAAAAAAAGTGATAAACTAAAATCTAGTGTATAATTTTATATCTAAATACTCATTTATATGATTAAGAGAATTTTTGGGAGTTTATATTCATGATTTTTTAATGTATTCAAATTAAATTAATTTTTTGAAAAGGTTAAATTATCGTTATAGGATGTGAAATGTTGATTATGGTGAAAAATAATTTTTTTACAAGTCAGATAATATTTAAGGTAGTTATTATTATCCAATCCAAGGAACTTGAAAATAGGAAAGAATAAAGAAATTTTAGGTCATGTTATTCATAGTTGTGAATTATTTAGTTTCATGCTAGTTAGGAACCGTGGAAGTTAGATGTCATGGAATTATTTCACTGCAAAAGTTGAGTCATGCCAATGATAAACTAGAAAAGATTGAGTGAGTCATGTTGTGAAATGGTTATTTAGTTTTTTAAATAAATACTATATTACCCCTTCATTATAATTTAACAACTATATGTATTATTTGAGGATCTACCTTCAATTAATGATCTCTTTGTCAAAGATACATTCTAAAAATCAACTTGAGTGAACACACATGAGTGAAAGAGTAGTGCGTGAACTGAGTATATTGATGTCAGATACATGATGATTGTTCTATGAATGATTCATAAGAAATCCTATCATAGAATAGGGAGTTGTACAAGAAAAATTAAAATAATAATGAAACTATATAAAATTATCATTAATATAATTTGGTGAATAGGACATTGTTAATAGAGTTTAGTGACATAAATTGAGTAGTAATAATTGGGGAAGGGATGTTGGGTGAAGTGAAATAGAAGTTAAAACATGATTTAGCCAAACCTAAGTAAAGTTACATAAGAGAAATGATTTTTTTAATACAAATAAATTATTATAGTTGGTTTTAGAAGAAGTGTCAAATTTGGAAATTCTAGTATGGAATTACCTTTATCTTAAGAAGAAGTGTGGTTTAATAGTATTGATGAAGACATATAGTCAACACTCACAATGACTAGTTGATATTTTCTGACATTGAAGAAGGAGAGTAGAGAAACAATATATGAATTGGATAATCTATAATTATATTTAGATTCGTGTTTTATTATTATACTATCTTTATTAGCATGAAACAATCATGTTTTTAAACTATTTTAGTAACTTTCATGTTGATTAACTAAGGTGAAATCCATGTGACGAAGTGATTATTGGAAGAGTTTATGAAATTGATTAGAGAGAGTTAATTTGTGGTTCCCTAAATTAAATTTTAATGGAAGTGAATGTTTCCTATAATGATTATAGGTAATGCATTATATCTATAAAACATGTGTATATTAGTGAATTATAGTACATTGGTACACTTTAATGTCTATTCTCCTTGGTTTATCCCTATGTGATGAACAAAATAATTTTTTTTCACAGTGAAATATTAACATTTTTATTTAAATTATTTTCATTTGGAGAGGTGGAGTGGATAATAAATTAATTTATAGTCTGAAAATAATTTTTGAAAACAATAAGATGAGATCCTAAAGAAAGATACACTGGTAAAATGAAGAACATTAAATTTATCATACACCTTGTTTACCCATTACCTCTCTTATGAAATTTATTATTATAAAAAGGGGTTTTAAAGACAAAAGGTTCTTACTTGGTGTACAGACTATTGTATTTTTTGGTATTATTTAACAATTAATATCATTTTCTATGGTTAATACACCTCTATAGTGGATGATGAATGACCAGGTGAAGAATTAGTTGCAGGGATTTTCCCATGAAATAAATATTTATTACCTTCTCGAATAATTTATTAATAAATAAAATAATATTATAAAGATTGGAGGAATATTGAGTTAAATGAGAAAATTGAAAATTAAATCTTCCATCATGGATAGGTTTCTGAAAATAAAAATTAAATTTATAATGTAGTTGAATATAATCAAAAACTAAATGAACAAGTTAAGTTAATTGAGAGAAAAAGTGCATCTAAAAAAATTAATTAATATGTCTTATTTTCTTGGTTAAGAAGATTTAAAATTTATAAATATAACTTATGATGATCCATTATATGAAAACATATTTTAAAGGAAAATTATTAGTGGATTTAGTGATGAAGATGAGTCACATAAACATGATGAGAAAACTGATGATGAAGAATGGGTCAAAGTTCAAATAAAGGGAGGTGAGGATGAGATTTATAAAATGATTTAATATATTTGATTATATTTATAGAATATGATGAATCAATAATAAATCTGGTGGGGGATATCATAAGAATTAATTTAAGTGGATATGACACCTTATTCAATAATGAGATAAGAATAATAGATATAGTGAAAAATTATTGATAAAGGTGCTTTGGAAAAACATGATAGTAGTAGAAGTAGAATTGAAATTATGTAGAGTAGTCAAATTATTTTTGAAATATGTTAAGGGAAAAAGCTAAAATAACTTAAAGGTTTTAAGGAATTCTTATATGAAATAAGTAAAAAAAAGACGGGGCTCCTTGAAAGGGAGTATAAAGAAAAAATAAAATAGTAATTATATGAAAGTGATTGTCTCATATAAAGTTTTTATTCCTCGTTTTTAGTCTGAAATTTTATTAATATGATAAATCTAAAAAAAAATATTTTTTTTGAATAAAAAAGGGCAATTAACAATAGGAACTTCTAAACCTATGTATTTAAAATGGATTTATTTCTAATTCAATATAATCGCATGGTTATGTAATTTGATTGATTTCAAATCGTGAAAGGAAAGGGTTTTAAAAATCATGTAAAAAAATAAAATAAGTTCCATTAATAATCTAGAAGATAAAATCCTCAATATAAGGTATATATACAATGCAACACATTTGGAAGAATAGAACACACCATAAGGGTGAATTTAGTTTCCTAATTGATCAAAGGAAGATGAAACAATATTGCATAAAATTATAAACATAGAAGTAAATAAATGATGTTTACTTCTAATATGAGATGTTTGATATGTTATAAACATGATAATGTGGGATTTAAATACTGTTGTATGGAATCCAAAATTTTTAATAGAATTTCTTCTCTTCCAATTAAAAACATAAAGAGTTTTCGAATTAAATGTAATTTTTTTTATATAGGAAATTATTTTCCTAATTTTGAAAATATAATATATTGAAAAATGATTCATCAAGAAACAATTTTTATATCCCCAATAGCCCCCATGATGTTAAAGAAAAAAACTATAAGATAAATTAAGAAGCTGATCTAGTTGTGTTGAAGATGGATGAACATGTCTTGAAAGACTCTATGGAAACCCTGCTTTTTTATTACAACATAGACATGATTTATTACATAAAACATCACCTGATACAACAAAGAAGACCGAGAGGTTTAGTGTCTATGGGGCTTAGGATCATTACATAAAAACTTTAAACTTGAAATACAATATCTTTATTGAAAACTTCCTTTACATGACCACTACATTCCTTCGTACTTAGCATTGCATGGGATAACCTGAGGACATGCATAAGAAAAGGGTGAGCTATAAAGCCCAGTAAGGGAGTACACAATGAATAACATGAGGATTACAATACATGTTAGGAAATAGGAACATCAATAGAGCATAATATTAACATGAACATAAAGGCATGATAAAGCATGATAATCATAACATGGAAATGTGGCAACAACACTTAACATTGAATTAGCATGAGCCAAGGCTCATTGCACATGGAGCATGAGTAAACCCTCATTGCACTTGAAGCACGAGTAAAACCTAGTTGCAATTGAATTGGAATGATTAAACACTCATTGCACATGACGTATCATGATACAATACTTTACCCAATGCATTGGAGCGCTATAAGGGCACACTCTTCTTAAATATTTCATTTCATGCATAAGTGTGCCACATGGATCATAAAACATGGATTCATAAAACATAATCATTTATTCCACGATAAAGTAATGTGGAACTCATACATGAAACTTTACAATAAATAAGTAAATGATCATAAAGGTGAATACCCTTGATGGAGAAATGGGCATGGTATTCACTACACAATGAAATTGGCTTAGAATATCGGTGCCATTTCGGCAGCATAACGGCGTGACATAAGAATTTATAAAAATGGTTGATGAGAGAGAAAGGGGTTCCTCATCATATTTACATGTAATGGAAAGTAAGGAGGTAAAATAGATACGTGTCCCAACAATTGAAAAGGAATTTAGATTCATGATACAAAAGTATTGCTTGAATGTAAAAGAAGAGAGATAAGTTCCTTTCGGAATTTCGGCATAGTAACGGGTGTACATGGGAGGCATTTAATGAGGGAGAAAGGGGTCTCCCATTATTAAAACAATAATAGGGTAGTATGGGGGAGGTGAGAAAACATACCCCAACATTCATAATTGAAATTAAAAGGGCAATACAACTTAAAGAAAATTGACAAAAAAGAGAAAGGAAGAAAAAACCCTTACTTGGAAGTGTGCTCGCAAAGGCTAGGGAGAGGCTTGTGAGAGGCTTCGTGGGATCTTAGGGCACCTTGGGAGGATTCTAGAGAGAGTTGGGCTGAGGTTGGATGAACTCCAATGTCTTTGAGGGAGGAGGAATTGGGAGCTTGGGTGGGTTTATATAGGAAAGGTGAGAGAATTCTTTATTATTTAGGTTTGGGACCCCTTATATTAAAATAATCCAAACCACAAACCCTCCCATGGTATTTTCCCAGGGTTTCTGGAAAGGGAAAGTGGAAACAATATTTTACAAGGCCAAGGTCCTAACGTATTAAAAAAATTAGGGTTGCTTATGTGGAGGTGAGTCACACTCCCATGGAAATTAATTTAAAAAGGCAAAGTATTGAATAAGTCTTGAGGGCTCCATTAATGCTTTGAAAAGTAAGTCAATCAAACCCAAAACCACATTATTTTAATGATAAAACATATATTGGCTGAACATAAGGATTATGGTATTTTATTACATCACCATTGGGTCATTATGATGTCATAAAACACATTATATATTTAAATGGTATTTAATTTTGACCCAAATATTTGGCTGTCTCAGAAAATTATGAAAAATTCACCATTGGATAATTTCAATGTCCTTATTACAAAAATAATATTTATTTTATCTAAATAATTTTCTAAATATGTGAATTGTCACTTTTAAAATAAAAACCGACATTTATAAAAAATTCACGGGTTTGGACAGAAATGGCTTTCAAACATTAATAAAAATTTTAATTGCATTCATAAAATTATAAGATCATTTATATTTAATAAAAAATAATTTAATAATAATAATAATATTTTATTAAAATATTATTTAATTCAAAAATCCTTTAATTTAATACAATATAATTCTTAATTAAATACTAACTAAAAACACCATTTGTATTTTAAAATCTATTTTAAAAGTATCAAAAATGATTAGAAATTATATTCATTATTATATACAAAAATAATGTACATGAACATAGTAATAATTATTTGTTACATAACCCCTTAAAATAGCCACATAAGACCTAAGGGTAAGGAGTGTGATGGTGACAGACTCTTGGGGTGGCTCGGATAACATCGCCCGAGTGGTAATCTCTATCAACTTCCACTTTTCCCGTAGACGGTCCCGTTCAAGCTTGACATTATGAAGCTCAGTTGGGGCTTGCTCAAGGGCGAAGCCCAAATATGCCACCACTTTTCCGAGCTCTGACAAATGGGCTTCGTATGGGGCAATTCTACTGGATGGGGCCATCTCTTCCTTTGTCTGAGTAAAATTGGGTTCGTTAAAGCCATATATTTATACTACTCATGTGATCACTGTTCAACGACTATAAAAGTAACGGTCACAAATCTTATCATAAAACCTAAGAAGTTGACATCTTATAAATTTTTTTCTTCATAAAGAGTCATTTAACTGGATCAAGAGGTATTTTCATTATTGAAACTTTGGGTCGTTACAATATTCCCCCCTTAAGAAATTTCGCCCTCAAAATTTTCCTTTTCCCACACTAAAACAAATGCGGGTAACTCAGCTTCATCATATCCTCTGACTCCCAAGTTGCTTCTTTAAACTTGTGGTTTATCCACAACACCTTGACGAGGGGAATTGTATTATTTCGTAGAACTTTTTCTCTACAATCTATGATCTTCACTGGTTTCTCCTCATAAGAAAGATCATCTTCCAATTGTACCACCTCTGAAGAGAGTAAATGTGAAGGGTCCTGTATGTACTTCCTTAAGAGGGATACATGAAACAAATCATGCACCTTGTCCATAGTAGGTGAAAGTGCTAGTCGATAGGCCACAACCCCAACACGATCAAGAATCTCTAAGGGGCCGATGTACCTTGGACTTACCTTCACTATCTTTCCAAACCTCATGACCTTCTTCCACGAAGATATGCGTAAAAACACAATGTCTCCCACTTTAAACTCAAGGTCTCATCGATGATTATCTTCATAACTCTTCTGTCGACTTTGGGCTGCCTTCATATGCTGCTGAATGGTTTTCACCTTCTCCACCATTTCATTGACCATATCTGGTCCAAGCAGCTTACGTTCACCGACCTCATCCCAACATGCCAGTATTCTACACCTTTTCCCATATAGGGCTTCATATGGTGCCATTAGGATGCTCGAGTGGAAACTATTATTATAAGAGAACTCAACCAGAGGAAGATGCTGATCCCATCCTCCTTTAAAGTCCATTGAGCACGCTCTCAACATATCCTCAAGTGTTTGGATAGTCCGCTCGGATTTGCCATCAGATTGAGGATGATAGGTCGTACTGAAGTTCAGTTCAGTATTTAGAGCATGTTGAAGACTCTTCCAAAACATAAGGGTGAATCTTGGATCTCGGTCAAAAACAATAGATAGTGGTACTCCATGAAACCGTACCACTTCCCTAATATATATCTGTGCCAGTTGATCCAAAGAGAAATCCTCTCAAATAGTAATGAAGTGTGCAGTCTTGGTAAGACGATCCACAACAACCCAGATTGCATTTTTGCCTTTGGATGTCCTTCGAAGTCCTGTGACAAAGTCCATGGTGATGTTCTCCCATTTCCATTCTGGTATGGGCAATGGTTGCATCATCCCCTTAGACTTCTGCCTCTCTTCCTTCACTTGCTGACACACCAGGCACTTTGATGTATTTTCAACGATCTCCTTCTTCATATTATTCCACCAAAAGTTTTCTTGGAGATCTCGATACATCTTTGTATTCCATGGGTGAATAGAGAAATTTGAACTTTGTGCATCATCCACAAGTTCCTTCTTCATCTCTAGACTTGATGGAACACATAGTCTTTTCCCAAACCGCACAATTAATTCTTCATTAACATTAAAATCTGAGGATTTTCCCTTTTTGATAGCTTCAACATTTTCTTGAATTCCCACATCATCCTTTTGAACATCCTTTAACCTTTCCAAAAGAGATGGTTGAGCAATCATTTGTGAAAGGATTGATGATGTTCCCTTATTTATGATTCCCACATCCATCTTCATCAAGTCTTAGAAGATTAGATCCTTCTCAATTCTCATCATTGATAGAATATCTGGATCCTTTCTACTTAGGGCATCCGCCACCTTGTTCTCTTTCCCAGGGTGGTAATGTATTGAACAGTCATAATCCTTGATGAGATCTATCCATCTTCTCTGGTGCATATTAAGCTCTTTCTGTGTGAATATATATTTAATACTCTTGTGGTCAGTATATATCTCACATTTCTCTCCATATAGGTAATGCCGCCAGATTTTCAAGGCAAAGATCATCGCCGCCAACTCCAGATCATGAGTTTTATAGTTTTGCTCATGGATTTTCAACTACCCTGAAGTATAGGATATCACTTTATCATTCTTCATCAGCACACATCCTAATACCTTCTTTGATGCATCATTGAATACCACAAAAAGCTCCCCACTTGTGGGTAAAGTGAGCACATGTGCAGTGATAAGACTCCTTTTCAACTCCTTAAATCTTTCTTCACATTCGTCACTCCAAGCAATCATTAATCCCTTTCGAGTTATCTTGGTAAGAGGGTTGGACAATCGTGAGAAATTTCTCACAAATCGTCGATAATATCCAGCTAACCCCAAGAAGCTACGGATATCAGTTACCGATGTTGGCCTCGGCCATCCCTCAATTGAATCTGTTTTGGAGGGGTCCACAGATATCCCATTGCTTGTGATGATATGGCCCAAGAATGAGACTTCCTTCAACCAGAACTCACAATTGCTGTACTTTTCATAGACCTTCTCCTTGCGCAAAGTCTCTAGTACAGTTTTTAAATGCTCCTCATGGTCCTCCTTGGTTTTGGAGTATATTAGAATATCATCTATAAAGACTACCACAAATTTGTCAAGGTAATCTCTTAAGAATCTATTCATCAAGTCCATGAATATTTCTAGAGAATTGGTGAGTACGAAAGGCATTACTATGAATTCATAGTGCCCGTACCATGTACGAAAAGCAGTCTTGGGGATATCTTCCTTCTTCACCCTTACTTGATAATATCCCGACCGCAAGTCCACCTTGGAGAAGTATTGTGCTCCATGCAGCTGATCAAACAAGTCATCGATTCATGGGAGAGGATACTTGTTCTTTATCGTGATTTTGTTAAGTTCACGATAATCGATGTAAAGCCACATTGATCCATCCTTCTTCTTGACGAAGAGGACTGGTGCACCCCATGGTGATGCACTTGGGCGTATTAACCCTTTATCTAGATTCTGCTGTAGCTGTTTCTTCATCTCTTCGAGATCAACAACAACCATTCTATAAAGAGTCTTGGATATTGGTAGCGCCCCAGGTATAAGTTCAATTGAGAACTCAACATCTCTTCTTGGAGGAAGACCATGAAGTTCATCGGGAAACACTTCAGCGAATTCCCTCACAACAGGCATTTCTTAAAGGGTGGTTTCTTCCTTGGACTCAATCATCTGAGCTAGATATGCGTGCTCATAAGGCAGTAATGTCCATTCTTGAGATGATGGAGCTAAAGGAGATTCATCTTCCTCCTGATACTTGTAAAGAATTGGGGGTCGATTCTCCATATGGAGTTTGATTTCCCTCTCCCGACAATTTATGTTGGCTCTATATAAGGAAAGCCAATCAATGCCAAGAATTGTATCAAATTCCACCATAGGGAGTATGATGAAGTTCACCGGGAAATTCAATCCATAGATTATAACAGGGGAGGACTTATACTCATGGGATGCAATGATTTCCCCATTTGTCGTACTCACCGACATCTTTACTTCCTTTATTAGTGGTGGTGCTGGGATTGTTCTACTAAACTTTTGAGATATAAAAGAATGCGTAGAACCTGAATCAAAAAGTATGTTCGTTATTCTTGAATGAATAACTAGCGTACCTGTCACCACTTCGTTGCCGGGTTTCACTTCTGCAGAAGTGATGGGAAATGCTCTTCCTTGCTGTCTTGGAGGATGTTGGTTGCCTCCGAAAATCTTTGGATTAGGGCACTGATTAGCAAAATGACCCAGTTCTTTGAATTTGTAGCATTGAACAATGTGTTGAGGTTCGAATGGAGTGTTCCTATCCTCTGTCGCAGCTGCGGGTCCTTCATTCCAATAGTTAATAGCTAGGTGACCTTCTCTTCCACACTTGAAGCATTTTCTCATCCCCTTAAGGCAATTTCCAGGGTGCTTCTTTCCGCACGTTTGGAAAGTGGGGTGATGGAACTTCTTAGCGCCGTTGGATTTATCCATCGGACCACCAGAATTGAAGTACACCTTACGCTTCTTTTCCCCATGATACCCATGTGATTCTCAGATCTCCATTTCAACCTTGAGGGCACATTGGACAATTTCCTCATAACTGTCGAAGTCACGGATCGCTAATGCTTTCCGCAAATTAGGCTTCAGCCCCCCAAAGAAGCGGTCAACCTTGAATACGGGGGTAACGACAAAGCCAGAAGTGTATCATGCAAGCCTTGTGAAGTTTACCTCATACGCTCCCACAGATTCTTCGTCCTTCTACTTGAGGGAAAGGCAGTCCCTTTCCATCCTAAGACGGAGGGTGCACAGAAAATATTTATCGAAAAACATCTTCCGGAATTCCTTCCATTCCAAAGCCTTGATCTCCTCCTCAGGCTTTGTATTTTTGATCATAGTCCACCATTGACCAGCTTCACCCTCCATACGATAAGCCGCCAGGAGAACCTTCTCTTGTTCAGAACATTGGAGGATGGAGAATATCCTTTCAATGGAGTTGATCCATTGTTCAGCGATCGTGGGATCAGATGATCCACTAAAAGTAGGAGGCCTTTGTCTCATGAAGCTTTCAAGAGTGACTTATTCTTTCTTAGGAGTGGTTGAATGTTCCTCTTGACCCGTGTTTCTATTCAAAACTTGAGTTAGCTGAGAGATAAGCGTGACAAAGTTCGCGATTCCCGCTCCCATTGGATTGGGCATCTCATTAGTACAATCGTCACACTGATCTTCACAACAGTTGTTAGCCCGAGTCCTCCTATTACCAGCCATTTATTGGAATAAAAGTAAAGTTAGGGGTAATACATAAAGGGTAATCCAAAGACAAAAGTTTATGACTTATAAATACACTTTAATCTCTTTAACTCATGAGTCTATAGGATTCAATCCGGGATTTTCATGATCTACCTTCTAACATATATTCTTAGGGGCATTTTTCCCTTAAAAAGGGTTCATAATAAGATTGTGAATTTATCAAAACATATCCCCTGGGAGTGTCATAACCAAGATTGCAGCAAGGCCTGTTGTCATGAACCAGTTCCTGTTCGAGTCTAGCTCAAAGCGGTGTTTTCGGGTTTTAACCCTAGGATACATCTGTGCCAGAGCCGCCTCAACCTGCTCGTATCCAGACAGGGATGTATTTGTTTGATAAACCACTTACATAGTATTTACCAAAACATAGGGATGTTTTTATTATACTTAGTCTTGTATCTAAGGATTTAATAGGGTTTCCTAATGCCAAAAATAACAAAACCTATCCTCTGATACCAACTATGGCAACCCTTCTTTTTATTACAACTTAAACATGATTTATTACATAAAACTTCACTTGATACAACAAAGAAGATCGAGAGGTTTTGTGTATTTTGGGCTTAGGATCATAAAATAAAAAATTTAAACTTGAAATACAACATCTTTATTGAAAACATCCTTTACATGACCTAACATTCCTTCGTACTTAGCATTTCATTGGATAACCTGAGGACATGCATAAGAAAAGGGTGAGCTATAAAGCCCAGTAAGGGAGTACACAATGAATAACATGAGGAGTACAATACATGTTAGTCAATAAGAACATCAATAGAGTATAAGATTAACATGAACATAAAGGCATGATAAAGCATGATAATCATAACATGGAAATGTGGCAACAACACTTAACATTGAATTAGAATGAGCCAAGGCTCATTGCACATGGAGCATGAGTAAACCCTCATTGCACTTGAAGCATGATTAAACCCTCGTTGCACTTGAATTAGCATGAGTCAACACTCATTTCACATGACGTATCATGATACAATACTTTACCCAATGCATTGGAGCGCTATAAGGGTGCACCCTTCTTAAACATTTCATTTCATGCATAAGTGTGCCACATGGATCATAAAACATGGATTCATAATACATAATCATTTATTCCATGATAAAGTAATGTTGAATTCATACATGAAACTTTAAAATAAATAAGTAAATTTTCATAATGGTGAATACCCTTGATGGAGAAATGGGCATGGTATTCTCTACACAATGAAATTGGCTTAGAAAATCGGTGTGATTTCGGCAGTGTAACGACGTGACATAAGAATTCATAAAAAGGGTTGATGAGAGAGAAAGGGGTTCCTCATAATAATTACATGTAATGGACAGTGAGGAGTTCAAATAGATACATGTCCCAACAATTGAAATGGAATTTAGATTCATGATACAAAAGTTTTGCTTGAATGTAAAAGAAGAGAGATAAGTTCCTTTCAGAATTTCAGCATAGTAACGGGTGTACATGGGAGGAATTTAATGAGAGAGAAAGGGGTCTCCCGTCATTCAAACAATAAGAGGGAAATATGGGGGAGTTGTGAAACCATACCCCAACATTCATAATTGAAATTAAAAGGGCAATACAACTTAAAGAAAATTGACAAAAAAAGAGAAGGAAGAAAAAACCCTTTCTTGGAAGTGTGCTTCCAAAGGATAGAGAGAGGCTTGTGAGTGGCTTCATGGGATCTTAGGACACCATGGGAAGATTATATAGAGATTTGGGCAGTGGTTGGACTAACTCCAATGGCTTTGAGTGAGGAGGAAGTGGGAGCCTGGGTGGGTTTATATAGGAAAGGTGAGAGAATTCTTTATTATTTAGGTTTGGGACCCCTTATATTAAAATAATCCAAACCACAAACCATCCCATGGTATTTTCACATGGTTTCTGGAAAAGGAAAGAGGAAAAAAATATTTTACAAGGCCACGGTCCGAACTTATTAAAATAATTAGGGTTTCTTATGTGGAGGTGAGTCACACTCCAATGGAAATTAATTTAAAAAGGCAAAGTGTTGAATAAGTCTTTAGGGATCCATTAATGCTTTGAAAAGTAAGTCAAACAAACCCAAAACCTTATTATTTTAATGATAAAACATATATTGGACGAACATAAGGATTATGATGTTTTATTACATCACCATTGGGTCATTATGATGTCATAAAACACATTATATATTTTAATGGTATTTAATTTTTACCCAAAAATTTCACTGTCTCAGAAAATTATGAAAAATTCACCATTGGATAATTTCAACGTCCTGATTCCAAAAATAATATTTATTTTATCTAAATAATTTTCTAAATATGTGAATTTTCTCTTTTAAAATAAAAAACGACATTTATAAAAAATTCACGGGTTTTGACAGAAATGGCTTTCAAACCTTAATAAAAATTTTAATTGCATTCATAAAATTATAAGATCATTTATATTTAATAAAAATTAATTTAATATTAATAATAATATTTTTTTAAAATATTATTTAATTAAAAAATCCTTTAATTTAATAAAATATAATTCTTAATTAAATACTAACTAAAAACACCATTTGTACTTTAAAATCTATTTACAAAGTATCAAAAATGACTAGAAATTATATTCATTATTATATAAAAAAATAATGTACATGAACATAGTACTACTTATTTGTTACATAAACCCTTAAAATAGCCACATAAGACCTAAGGGTAAGGTGTGCGATGGTGACCGACTCTTGGGGAGGCTCGGATAACATCGCTCGAGTGATAATATCTATCAACTTCCACTTTTCCCATAGACGGTCCCGTTCAAGCTTGACATAATGAAGCTCAGCTTGGGCTTGGTCAAGGGTGAAGCCCAAAGATTCCACCTCTTTTCCGAGCTCTGACAAATGGGCTTCGTATGGAGCAATTCTACTGGATGAGGCCATCACTTCCTTTGTCTGAGTAAAATTGGGTTCGTTAAAGCCATATATTTATACTACTCATGTGATCACTGTTAAATGGCTATAAAAGTAACGATCACAAATCTTATCATAAAATCAAAGATGTTGACATCTTATAAAAACATTTTCCATAAAGAGACATTTAACTAGATCAAGAGGGATTTTCATTAATGAAACTTTAGGTCGTTACAGACTCACTAAGGATAACTATGTTTGATGTGACTATAATTGAAATATAAGAGAAAAAATATGAAATATGACTTAGTGTATTCAAATTTCATTCCCCAAGGTTAGAAACAAATATTTTTGGATGATCCCTCCTATAACATAAGAAGCATGTTTATGGGTGCAATTTGAATTCATCATTTTGAGAAACATATAAAAATGGGATTATTCTCACAACAAAATTTAATCCGATGAAAAATAAGATATGTAATTGTAGATAAAACAATTATAATAGATTTGATATGAGTAAAATCACCCCAAAGATAGACACTTTAAATAATTGTATGAAATGTAAAAATAGATGTTTGGTTCATCATGATTGACATCATTCCTCTTCTTGAAGATGTCATCAGGTACCCATCTCCTCAAGAAAATAAATATATTTAAATACTATTTATCATAATATATTATTAAGGTTTACAAATGGTATATATGTTAATATTGATGTAATATGATGTGTGAGTCTACTAAAAATAATTTACTATAAACTGGGTGAGTCAAATAAATTAAGAGTTACATTCGGAATTTTTCCTGAATAATAAGGTGTCAAGGATGAATCTGACTCAACAAGTAGTGTCATGATAATTTAAAAATTACCCTATAAGTTTCTCAATGTGATGATTTTCTTTGATAAATTAGGAACTGCATAATGATTATCCTAATCTGGGAATTCTGTGGTTTAAAATAATCATAATATATAACATATTATATCAAGATATATATTTAGGGGTATTATATCCCTAAAAAGAAAATGATATCTCAAAAAAGTATGCAGACACATATATGTCTTTCAAATATAAAAATTATATACTAAATTTCTATTATCAACTAAATAATCGATTATTAATATATAATGCTGGTTTGAAGTTTCATATCCTAAATTATGTTTTATCTACAATGAATGTTTTTTATTGTCTGGTGTTATAATTTAAAAAAATTTTGGTGGACTTTTTGATGATCATTGATTTTTTGATATCATGAAGAGAATAAATATTCCCTATGAAAAAAAGGATATATAATATCAAGTGGTATAACATATTTATCAAAAACTAGTGGTATAATTTGGTTTAATATGTGATATATCTCTTGTTCATGGTGATTTATTGTAAATTTTTTGATGTTTTGGTGTAAAATTTATCAAGATCATAGATAAGAATAATATATTAGGTAAATAATAAAGCTTATATAATCTATGGAATTAACTGAGTGACATAAAAAACATTGGGATAGTTGATTTTAAAACTTATTTGCATCATCTAGTTATAACTCAGTAGAATTTATTTATTTTTCAATGACTGAGTGCCAAGTGGTAAATGAATTTTATAAAAATAATTGTATATAATGAAGCCAGAAAGATGAAATATTTTTAATCGTGAAATTTTAATATCGAAAAGTTCCTAATTTATTAAGTGGATTCAATGATAAATGAAATATATGGGGGTATACTGGTGATAAAAGTTCAATGAGACCAACCAAAGACTAGTTGGTAGAACCTAATTGATTGATGTTTTAAAAAAGGAGATTGTTCAAGAATTAAAGATATTTTGGATGTGGTTATGAAAAACCATGGGTTTTCAAGATAAAATATAAATTTTTGATAGAGAAAATAGTTTTCTTAGTTTCAACAATTGGTATAAAAGTGTACTTTTAGGAGGTTTGAAGATCCCAATATTAAAAGTGATAGAAAATTATTTCTAGATAAAGGGTGAGAAAAAATTATATTTTTATAGTTTTTAAAATATGAGATGAAACATAATAAGCCAAGCAAACATTTATAGAAAACATTATTTATGTTTGAAACAATATTTGTATTAAAAAATGGGGATTAAATTTTTTACTTTATCACCAAGAAGTTTAATGAAAATGGAGTTTTTAAAATGAATCATAAAATGAATATATAGGATAATAGAAGAGAAATATTGAAATGATTTTTCAAAACATTTTAATATTTTATTGTAATCAAAAAGAAATAAACCACTATAAAAAATCATAAAAAGGTGTTGAAAAGGATTTCAAAACACTATTTTTGTAATGTAATTTTTCAATAATAGAAAATTTAATTTAAATATAGTGAATATAATTTATTATTGGAAAATTGATATTGAGAATGGTTAATTTATAAACATTGAAGGTTTTACATTAAATAAATAATGAATATAAACATAAAGTCAGGAATATATAATGGAACAAATTGAAATAAAGAGTAATGAAAATAAATCAAAGACGTGAGAAAGGTATAAAAATGAAGATAGATATATTAAAAGGGTGATAAAGTGAATATTTTTAGGAATTTTAAAATATGAGAAATAATCCATCCAAGTATAGTATGATATAATATATAAAACCATATGAAAGAAAATTCAACAATTAATTTAATAGATTTTATTTTAAGGTAGATTTTATACCTTGAAGGCCATGGATTTGAGACATATAATCGAATATAGGAATTAGAGGAAGAATAATTAAAATCAGTAGATATACAGAATCAAATCCATGCGGTGAATCATGACATGATTTTCTTATTCTTCAATATCTTGAAAAATTAAATTATATTTGGTAATTACATGTTTTATAAAATTATATATGTTTGTTAAATAATTATAAAAACTTTTAATTTATTTATTATCATATATTAATAAATTATTTTTTTAGTTTTTCTTATATAGATTGTTTTGTGGTAGTTCTATTAATAATTCTGAAACATCATTGGTGAAATGTTAACAATTGATTTTCGCTATCCAATTGTTACAAGAGCACCATAAGTTTCATGGTAGATTTTTAATGGATATAAAAAATATGATAGTCTTATAGTTTAATATATTCTAAAAAAGAGTTTCAAATGAACATGTGTTTGTTCATAATTTTTTTAATCAGTTAAAATAACTTTGATTGAACAAATTTAATAAGAATAGAATCATGGATATATGTTAATTATAATATAATAAATAATATATTATTTTATTATTATTTTTATATTCAATCATGAAGTCCATTTTTTATTTTATAGAAAAGGGTCAATTAATAAAACACATCAATTTTTATACAAGTTGAGTAAAACCAACATAATAAGTGATATTTTTATAAATTATTGAAAATGAAAGTATAAATAATATATATTTGAGTTTTATAAAAAACTTATATTATAATAAATATACTTTTTATGGATAAATTTTGTGATCACTTTTATTATAGAAGGGTAAAAAGTTGTATTAAAATTAAAAGACTTCAGTTTTCAAACTTGTGCATTATGAAATGTATTTTTGTGAGGTAATGAGTTATTTCACAATAATAATCGATCAATAAAATGTTCATACTATGTTCATCAAATCATGGAAACAAAAAAATATTCATTTAAGAATATATTTATGGTAATGAATTTAAAATAATAGTAGAATGAGAGATTTGGGAACCATTACTCCGGTATAGTAAAGAAAAATGAAAAATTTGTTTGATGGGTGGTAATGGTTGATATCTCAATTATAATATGTAAAATGAATGAGAATAAAATGGAATCATATAATTTTTTCTATATATTTATATTTTGAAAATATATTTCATAATAATGGTTCAAAGGTATGGTTAGTGTGAGTAACCTTTCCCTTGATCCTTGAGTTACCTATTATAGATTGAGTCTAAATACTTCAGTTGAATGAATTTTGGATAGATTATATCCATTTATAATTTTAATGAGGAGTATAGAGAGAAATTGTATAATATCATATGAAATATCAAGGAATTTTGAAGTGAAAAGAAGTACATAATAGAGTTTTTTTGTAATATAATATGATTTTAAAATAAGGGCATTATGTTCAATAGAGTATATAACACACAACATCGATCAGAAATGAACCATGAAATATTATTATTAAATTTTCAGCATTATAAACAATCAACCAATTTTTATTAAAGTCATTTTATTCTAAAAAACACGTTTTAATAAAAAATGGTTATTATTCCATTTTATGAGATAATATCATAATTAATTACATTATTTTTTTGAAAATATATTTTATAAAAATGATATCATTTTTTAAATAATAATATAAAAATTTTCTTATGGTTATATTTGGAAGTACTTTCTTAAGAAACATGATTTTCAATGAATAATGAAGAAGATAGATTTTTAATAAAAATTATATTTTATCATTTTATTAAATTATATTTTAGAATAATTTTAAATTTTATCAGTTCTTTTTTATTTCAAATAATAAAATTAATGACTTTGAAATGAAAATTATACATTGCTTTTGTAAAAAAACATTTTATACTTAAAAGGGCATTTTTCTAGAACAATTTTTCTTTCACATTTTGATGATTTTATTTTAAATTATGTTATTCTCTGTATGTGTATTTAATATTGAACAATTAATTTGATATTTTTTCACCTGTAAGGTGACAGGTTTATGAGTTTGGGGAACATGCAATGTGTGGTCTAATGGGTGAGGAGCATTCGTCCGTTATTATAGAGACATTAGCACTGATATATTTTTTTGACTTGATCCACATTGTTATCCTTTAAGGGGGGATTTTATTAACCCTGTTGGGACTGGGAAATTCATCCCTTATGAAATACGAAGGAGGTTCAACAATCAAATGTCCCCAGCAGGCGATTTCATGGGGTTAAGTATTTGTGAAGTCGGTCCTCTTAGGATATGACTTCCTCATATGGTCTCTAGTGGGTTTATTTGTGGAGCCAAAAACACCCAACTATCCTTGTATCCATGATTCATGGACATGTTTTCCACATATAGGTTATCATTGGATGAAGATTTGGCCAAAAATTCTCAAGTCCTCCATTGGTCGAGAGGATGGGAGGTTGGGATCATCACACCCTTTTGGGGGGAATTATTGCCAATTCTGGGAATCTCTTATAGATTTAAGTTGTGTTAATATGTTCATTAATCCTTGGATCATTCCTGAAGAGTGTATCCATAGGGTACCCTTGGTTCGTATGATCATCATAGAAATAAGTGGATTTGATGCTATAGAGGAAATGCTGACTTAAACCATGAAATAATGTACTCTAATGTTTTTCTTCATCTTGGGGGAAAAGATGGATTGATGTTGGGATCAATCCCATGAGAGGGGCTTCCTATGTATCCTCAGGATAGGAATTAGATCCCACATAGTTCAGGGAACTTGGGGCTTACGCATGGAAGATTCCCATTTGAGGGTATATGATTTGGTGAACCCTTTAAAAAGGGAACCTTTTTGAGATCAGGACATCAAGAAGGCATCCTACGTATCCTGGTTTGAATAGGAGTTAGAGTTCCCATAGTTCAAGATGGTCTATTCATGTGAATTTTATAATCGTCACAAACCACTATGCCCATGTGAGTCATACTCGGTGTGAGAAATAAGAGGATGTGAGAGATTCAACCAACCGCACACCTTCTCTCTTGCTGATGGGAGAGGGCGGGCCTATGGAAGAAGAGGCCAAGGTGACAGTGGGTGAAGGCATGGAGGAAAGAAACCTTTAATGTGGGATAACATTGGGGGTCACATAGCTTGGATCCCATATGGTTTGGGACTTACCTTTGTGAGAGTGTCCTAGAATGTGCCCTGGGAAAGGGGAGGAATATTACCTCTCATCAAAAGGAGAAGAGAATATTATTTCTTTTACAAATCACCATTCCTCGTTAAATGGAAGAGAAATTAATGACCCTTAATCCCTAGAAAGGGGAGGTTCACATAAACATTCCATTGTTGGACTACAGGTTACTATAAAATTTTAGACTTATAGACATCCCTAGATTCTAAACCTTTGTGGGGACATCCTACATGACACTTCTTACAATGGGTATGTAGACTCAAAGGAGCATACTGATGCACCCGATGATATGATCATATGTTTCTGGTGGCTTTGGAGGAGGCTTTGTCCTGATGTTGGAGGACTTGTTCATGGGGGAGCTATGGAGGACTGGATGGCAATGGAGGGGCGATATTGGGGCCGGCAGGAAGGGTGATTGAAAAGGCCCCATTCCACATACTTTTTTCTCATGGGAGATGGGGGGATCCACATACTATAACAGTATGCAGGTAGAGGGTTCGTTCACATACTAAAGAAGTACAGATGATTGGGCATAGACCACTAAAAACCAAAGTGGTATGCAGTCCTAGAAGCGGTCTGCTACACCACTTCGGGTTCCATCCATGTACCGATGTAGTATGTAGTGTGGGGTTCAATCTGCATAGTGATACACTATGTATATCACAATATTGAAGGAGGGTCGTAGAACCTATAATTCATGGGGAGTTTATTCGTAAGGAATTTTTGGTTCGCAATGACACCAATTTGGTTCGCATTTTACCCATTATTAATATGTTCCTTATTTTTTTGTTTTGGGGATGGTTATATCTACATAGAAATGGTTCACAGTTTGAACTAAATTGATGATTTGAAACCGAAGCCAGAATCTTCTTTGAATTCTTTCTTTTAACCACTAGGGTCTACTTTTTGCTTTCTTTGTTTGTTCATTTCTTCTTCCTACTATGCTCATTTTATAGAGTGTTGGGGAAAATCATATCTATGGGATTGTGACACCATTTTCAGAAGGCTGTGAAGAGATATATGAATTCGTGAAAGACTTTGTCAACTGCGTTTTCGAAGGCTGCTGTTTGCGAGTCATGGTTCACAAAACCCTATCTATATGGTACGCCCATGAACTATTGAGTTTCAAGGATGGTATGCAGATGGCCTTCACAGTCTTGATCTGACTAATGATGTGGTTCACATGTTCCTAGGTTCATTGGACATCACTTCACAAGCAAGAACCTTGTGGGTCCTTCCGTGTACTTGTGGTTTACAGTTCATACATTCTATGAACCCTTCCCCGTGATGGTTCGTGGTTCACTTAAAACTCTTGAGAAATTCAGTTTCATCAAATTTCTTCCAAATTATTCAATTCAATTTTCATACTTTATATTTACTATACCTATAGAAATTATTTAATCATTTTGTAAAATGATTTTGGGAGTAGTTTCATCCATTTGCGATGTTTTCTAAACCTTAAAAATGCCCCCATCAGAATGGGGTCCGTTCAGAATGAAGATGAGACTATTCCAATGTAGAAGCAGTCCTGTACCGAGGTGGTTTGTGGTAGAGTAGATAGGTCTTATAGTAGGGGACCACACCTCTATATAAGGTACCAAGTCATTTTTCTTTTACTATTTCTCATGGAGAAAAGTGTTTTCCACTCTCCCTCAACTTTCTCTGTATCTGCGTACTGTCTTCTTGGAGAAATCCGTATTCACAAATTACATTGTACATGCCATGAACCAAACTCTTTAGAATTTCTTCTATCTGAAAACAGACTTTTGGGTTTCTCCAACTATGTTTTGGAATTTAAAACTAAAATTCTAACCTCCTCATAAGAGAATGATACATGGTTTGTGTGTCCCACGCACTAAACATAAATCGTGGAACTGAACTTTAAGCCTTACTAATTAGAAAATAAACTTTTATATAGAAACTTTGAATATTATCATGTAGAGGCCTTGGTTTGTGGTTTCGTTTTTCTATGGAAGCTTTTGTTTTCTAGTCAATGCTCCATGGGATGGTGCCTCGTGATACTTTCACATACCATAGCTACTTGTGGTAGAGTATCTGCATACCGCTATATTATATAGGGATTTATTCTATATACTTTCATTATGCTGGAAATGATTTCCACATACCATTTCAAGGAGCAGTACTTAGAGCCCCATACCGACCCACATTTAATACCCTCAACCATTTTCTTTGTGGACATTAACCAACAATTTTCTCATTGGACTAACTTTTTGTGGGAATTTGGATATTTTTGTGTAGGTTGTAATGGATCTTCGATAGATTATGAGGATATCAACCAACATGAGGGAAACTATGGTTGATGACAGTGATGAATATCTTTTATCCTACATTGTTCTTCATGATATCTTCTTAAAATTTATCCTTACGCCACAGCTACTAGCTTACCCATTGTCTGTGTAATTTCCACATTATGGATTTGGTCATCAAAATGATGTTCCTTTTCAATTACATAACCCCGATACTCCTTTCATTATCATAGAAGAATAAAAAGGTCATGATCATTCCAATATTTCCCCAAAATGATAATTTATAGCTATTTATATTCAAGATAATGTGTTCATATTTGAAGGCTAAGCACGGACTCATGGAAATCACAAATGTTGAAACACGGCCTTGAGACTAGTCACCCAGTGGTACCCGCCCTCTATCATCCTTTCCTGAGAAACCTTTAATGGTGAGTGGAGCACCAAATGAGATCTTTGATAGAAAGGATTCTTATCTAGTGAAAGGGGGCTGGGCATTTTAGGTACATAAAACCTGTTTAGTGTCCATCGATCAGTTGGAGGTAGTGATATTATATTAGACAGCTTGGGTTTTCCAGTTCATAGCTTTCTCTCCAGGAAAAATCCTTCCTAAGCTTCTTAAACACTGGTGTTCAAGGACCAACACCTTTAATTTTCAAATGGGGTGGTTGGAACCGTCTTATGAGACATCCCCCAACTCAGAGGGCTCCCCATAATTGCAAATATATATGACGAATTTCATCCAACCACTACTACTTGGGGTGATACCAACCATGTATCCCCATTTACAAGGAACCTACGGGTTATAGAAGAGGGATTAATTGATCACCCCATCTAGGATTGATCTCTTATCCCATTTGAGGATTGGATAGGTTTATTTTTTCATTTGAATGGGCCTAAGACAATAGCGCACCGTAGTCGAACTTATCCAACCCATCAGTATTGACACCTTCCAATTTCATATTGTGACACCCTCGATGTTTGACGATATACTAGCTGGGGATATGAGCATTGACCAAACGTTCCACCTACGTTTAGATTAGTAGATTTCATTTACATGTTTTTTAGAAGATGGCTATTCCCATCCCGTGGCATATATACAGGGGTCAGGGATTGTACTCTGATAGTGGAGGATATAATGGTAGAGGGTCAATAAATCAATTTTTCCATTCCTACTCCTTCCTGAATTTATGAGTTTTTGGGGAAGATACAAGAAGGTAAACCTCCACATCATATCAACACACTATTTCAATTCATGTATGTGTGGATAGAAGAACACTTCCCTTTTTATTAAAATCGACACACTTCCAAGGTTCCTCACAATGAATTTCAACCTTCCCTTCTTTACATCACCACTATTCTTCATATGACTTTAAGCGTTAGCGATGCAGTCCGGATGCTAAATGACGTTTATAACTTCATATTTGCACCACACCCTACCCATCATGGGTCATTAAGGGGTAAAAATGGTGGTTCTTTAGAGAATTTCTCATACATTATCACCCTTTGGGACATGATGCTCACTGCTCACATAGATCCATTGGCTATTTCTAAGCCATACCTCCCTTACCGGTTCTCCAGACAATTTGGATGCCTTCAAAAAATTACACGTTTTCCCACTATCCAGTTAATGGGAGAATCTAATCCCCTAATTTTTCTCTATTTATGGCTTATAATGATGAAGTAAGGTGCCTCTATAGAGGTTATCATACCTAATATGATGTGATCTAATTTTCTATTTATGGAATATTCCCAACTGTGGGTGGGTTGTTACCCTGACGAGGTGCTGAGAAGACCAATTTGAAAAGTCTAGAAACCTTATACCACCCATAAACCCATCTTAACCATGATGTCCATGCCATCTATTCCACATCAGGTGGTGACTATAATAGCTACGTCTCTTATTCGTATCCCTGCGGTGGCCATGATGGATACGCCATCTGGTCCTACCCCTGTGGTGAGAACACACTTGATCCATTGTCAGATACGTCTGGATGGGTATTCATCAGTTCCACCAATCTTGTTGGGGAGTGATTCACACTGATCCTATCTTGTTGATACTTCCCATGACCCTAATGTGGCTGTCCCCATTAGAGTGTCACTGGATAACCCAAAATTTGCATCTAGTCCTTCGTGTCTGGCTCCAAAAGTCGAGCCATCTGAGTGTAAGGAGAGCCCCCATCTTGGGTTACTTATCATAGGTTCCTTCCCACTCCCATAATGACTCTTTCTACCAATAGACCTATTGCGTTGGGGGAGGAACAAGCCCCTGGTGCCACACGGAGGAACTAATCAGTGCGAAAACAAGAATGGCATCAGTTATTCACCATTTCAATGGAAACACCACTGTCTATATTTACTGATGAGACTAAAATCTTCTGGTGGTTATTTACTAAGTTGGGTTCTAGTGGCTCTGATTACTGACATATACACCTTATTATCTACAAGATTTTCATAGCCTGATAATACCTCACTAATTGTGAGGATAAAATTTTAAAATTCAATTCATTCCATAATTAGGTAACTACATTCTGAGAAGTTTCAAAGGAACTCGATCACCTAACAGATGAAGTGGAAAAGGCTCATGATTTGGTGATCAACCAAAAGGTAGAGATATGAGAATGCATGGATCACGTAGAAAGGTTGATGGCTTAATTACCTTCTTCATTTTTCAATTACGAAGCTATCCATAAGAAGTGCCGGAACTCTATAGTCATTATGGTGCATGTGCGCCAGACTGTCATATCTAAAGTGGATGATAGACTTTATTTAGATGAACATTTTGATGTTCTGTGATAGTATCTTTCTATATTTAAAAAAAGGGAGAGCCAAGCCTTGTTATAACTTTCCCAAATCATGATGTACTCATTTTCTTTTGACACTATAGAGGGATTTCGAATCAGGTATGTTCCTCCAATTGTTTTTGAACATAATGGAACGAATTTCCCTTCAAATAGTTCTTATTTTTCTTTTTTCTATCATGTCAATTAATCAAAATCAACCATATAAACATTATTTCAACTAGGTATTAATTTCAAACTGTGATTCAAAACTAGTAAATTGAAATAATCGAATCTGGATCTAATTTTATCCTGAGCCAAGGGAATTAGTGAGCGTAGTTCAGCCATTTATAGGGTTTCATGGAAAACCTCACAAACTTTTGTGTCCTTTTCATTATCACCCTATTTTTTCCCAAGTCTATTGGATACAGTTTTAACGGGTACTACATGACTTTTTCCTATGCCCCCCTTTGTAGGTTTTCAACCTAACAAACTTTATATATCTTTTGAGTATCTAATAGCTCAATTTTGTTCCCTAAACCATACACAATATAGGATTAATGAGTTGATACTTACCTTTTATCTAAGGATTACCTTTGCGGGTTTTCACTCTAGTGATTATTGCATCTTTTTTGTTGGTGGATTATAACCTTTCCACTCAGACTTATTAATAATGTTTTAGGTCAAAAAGTTTTGCCAAAACATGACGGGGTAGGGGCCCCAATTTGGGATTCATCACCCAAGAATGTTCTAATAAAATCAGACATGAATTAGGTATTTTTATTGACCCTAACATTGTGATTTTTGGACGTATATGAGGGTTGAGATAAATTTTAGGTGTATAAGGGTATGAGAGGAGTCTCTTGAGAATGAATTTGACATTGATTGATGGTCCTATTATAGGAATCATATGTAGAGACACTAGGGAATGATGTGAATAGTCAAACAAATGTTTCTGTGAGACACTGGCCTTATATCATTGATGGATTGGGAGAATTTACAATACTTTGGGTTTGTTTTGAGGTTGGGGACACAATGGGTGTCTTTTATGAAGAATGATATCCGAATGGATTAGGGTAATTTGTAATAGCATTGAATGAAAATACACTCCCACATGAGCTTTACTTGTGTAAGGGAGGGCTAGAGAATCGTACAGTTTAATGGCATACAACTATGATACTTGACACTTATTATCGAAGATCATTTTACTCTAACCAAACGAGTGTAAATAATTTATTAGTACAATTAGAAATTCCATTCATGTTTGGGAATTTTAAAAGGGAATGACATGTAAGATGTAATCCATGGGGTTTTACAAATTTGGGGAGTGATACAAGACATAAATTTCATACAAGCATACAAAAAAATGAAAGGACTCTTATAAGGATAAATTTCCATTTGATTGACAACCATTTTGTAGGAGACATATGTAGAGCCACTAGTGTATGGTGTGAATAATAAAAATGGGTGTCCACATGACACTAGGATTCTATAATCAATGGCCATGAAGTACTAGGGAGATTGGGACCTTTCTAAACATGGAACATGTCCTCTAAAAAATGGTGAGCCTAAGTATAAAAGGGGACATTTATTTGGCTGAACTTTACCAGGAAACCCAGAAATAAATGGGGGAATTTGTTTTTCATAAGTGGATTATCCTCATGCATTTGAACGAGGTACCATTATTTTATAGAAGCCTCAAAAGAGACCAGAATTAAATCAGGCTAGGATGTTCTAATATATACAAGAAGTGGGTCAAAAGAGAATGTAAACCATGAATCCAAGAGTTCTTGAATCAGGGGGGATGACATGAGGCTTGGAAGCTGTCATACATACTGTGGTAGGAGAGGGATCTCCTGAAAATTAATTTTCATTTGATTGATGACCGTCATGTGGGAATTATATGAAGAACCAGAAGGGCATGATGTTCATAGTTAAACAAAGGTGTCTTTAGGACACTGGCCTTTCATCTCCGATGGCCATGAAAGATTATAGAGATTCAAGATTTCTCAAAGCACAAAGTTTGATGTATGGAATGAGTGTATCTGGATACCTTAGAAATGTTTGGTCTATGATTCAATCATGGGATCAGGTAATCCCCTAGTTAGATATGGGTCATACGTAGGGTGAGGTATTCATCCCATCTATGGAGTACCCTATAGTTTAACATCATATGACTGGGACTTAGAGTTCTTTATAGGGATGTAAATCGTAAAATGCCTTTTAGGATTATAATGTTAAGAGAAAAACTCCTAAACTTATTAAACATGATGTCATGGTGGATCCTCTGCTAAGGTCCCAAAGCTCATTTGACTTATGACAGGTGTGAGAAACTATAGATTACAATGATTCCAGATCACCACTTAATAATAGAATAATCAATGACATAGATCAATTTATGCTTAGGCTAATTCATTGTTGTTTAACTTCATGCCACAAAAAAATTATATCAAATTTATTATCATGTGGGGTGGATATAGGGTAATCCTAACATGAAAGAAGAGAAATATGTCCACTCTTAAACACCCCTATAGATAGGACTTGTCTGAGGATTATTTTCTTTGATTTAATTTTTTCACAGAGAAATGGGACATTTAAATATCTTTTTTTGGATGGGTCCTGATCCTAGGTTTCAAGCCCACCACACATCATCTCATGGAGAAACCATGTTACACATGATTTCTAATGAACACTCTATGCATAAGTTTTTCCCTCACATAGGAAGGGAAGACACTTCGTTTGAAGAGGCCATGACAAGATAGGAATATAAGCACTGCCATTGAGTAGTGTAGTTTAATGTCATAAAGTTGGGAAACTTTTAGCCTTGTAGTTTAGCATCGTACAATAAGGAAATTATGTTGTTAAGTTTAGAGTCATGTAGTGAGGACATTATACTGTGTAGTTTAGAGTCATGCAACAAGGACATTTTGTTTCAAAGTCCATAAATAGCTTTGAGTTAATTAAGGTTGGGATATTCTAGCATTCCTTTATACACGAGTGATAAAATTACGTGTAAAATATATCCTTTTGGATCACTTAGATCAAGAGGAACGAAATGGGGCATGGAAGCCAATGGGTGTACTAAGGTAGGAGATGACTCTCCAGAGGACAAATTTTCCTTTAGTTGACAGGAGTTTTGTAGGAACATATGAAGTGACACCATGGCACGACACGAATAATCAAACAAAGGTGTCCACATGAAAATGGACTTCCATCTCTGATGGACATGGAATATTCAGGGGACCCAAGCCTTTCTCGGAGTATGGAGTTTGTCAAATGGGAAAGAAGTTCCTTGGAACATGAGAAATATCCAGACCATGACCAGCCATGAACTACGAAAGCATTCAAATAGATCTAACTCATAGGAAGGCAGAAACATGATGTTTTGACACCTTATGAGTTTCAGAATTAAAACATGTAATTTCCTTCATCTTTTAAAATTTATTGTGCAAGAAATTGGGGGCATGTGAGGGATCTCGTAACATGGCCAATCGGGCCACACATGACTCTTGAGGGACCTTGTAGTTTAGCATCACGTGCTTATGACCTTTCATATATTATCCTGTACATGAATGAACTATTTACGGAGGAAGGGGAATTGTTTTGTTTGGGAAAATAGATCTGGATAAAGGATTCAAGGGTCACTACGTATCCCACAGGTAAATGGGAATCAAGCCGTACACTGTTCTGAATGTTCCCTACAAAGGTCTGGTCCATGCGTATGGACATGAGAGCTTATTATATTAATTTGTGGAAGGGCCCAAATGTTAAATCCAAGCATCACTACATATCCTTTAGGGCCATAAATCAATCCCTATTTAGTTATAATGTTTACGGTATCGATCTGACCCCGACATTGTAGTAGGGGCACCCTGGTTTCATCCGCTATGAGTGTCTGATATATCATATTTCTCTATAGTTTTTTTACATAATGGAATCCTTCCTATAGTTCCTAATCTCATGTAATTTATAATCGATGTGAGAAACAAGGATTGAAAAAGATTTCCCTCACAATACAGGTTGATAGAGGATACAATAAGGACATTTTTTTGTATGGTGGATGGGCCATGATCTTGGGTTGAGGCATCCCTATGTATCATATTGATGAATAAGAATCAATCCATACATAGTTCTTTAGGGACTACATAATTTATCATCAAGTGATTAAGATGATTTATACTATGTAGTTTAACGTCTTGAAGCTAGGACACTATGTTGTGTAGTTTAGAGTCATGCACTGAGGACACTGGCCTCACAATTTAATGTCATTTTGTAGGGAATAATACCATATAGTTTGAAATCATGTGGTTAGGATGATGACTCATAGTTTATGGTCATTGAGTTTGGACCATATATGTCACTGTTATGTGAAGTACTTCTTCAGAAAGCTTGCATTGGTGGGAGCCGTGATGAGAAATCCATCCATTGATTTCAAGGCACATGCGTCATTAGAATAGAGTCCATGTATGACATATGTTCCCTCCCACTTTGAATTAAGATTTGGGGGGTTCGTCCTGAGTATCATTATGGTTATGAGGACCAAAACCATTTCTCCTTCGAGGAAATACCAAAGGTGAGCCTTTTTGTTTAAGGCTCAAGAGATTCGATTTTGGTATACTTCCAATTGGTCTAAAATGTGAACCCTTTTCTTATCCACCTACTCCAACTCATCAAACCATGTCTAGGATTTCTCATCCATGGAAAATTGATCACAAATGGACACATGAGGTGATGGTACTTGAATTTAAATAGTAAAAACTACCTCTGCCCTATATACTAGTGAGTACGAGGTTTCTAGGGTGGTAGTGTAGGTCGTGGATTGGTAAGACCATAAAGAAAGAAAAGGCTTGTCTAGCCATGATTTTTTATCCTTATCTACCATGTTTGGGTGTATTTTGGACAAAGTCTTGTTGAATTCCTCTATATCCCTATTGGTCACTGCTTGGTAGTGGGAATAATAGTTGGCTATGATTCCATACTCCTGGTATAACTTGTCTAACTCAACAGAGAAAAAGTTGGTGCCATTTTCCGTATGTATTGTATGAGGGATTAAAAATCTATTAATGACTTTCCCTATACAAATATAACAATTATTTTCACCCTAACCTCTTTAAGGGTAATGGCTTCATCCCATATGGAAAAGATGTCGGTTTCTATGAGGATGAACTTGAATTGTCCATCTATGGTAGGGGATATAGTCCAAAAACATTAATTACCCATACAGAAAATGTCTAGGAGTACTTAATTGTGTGAAGTAGTTATGGGGGTTGATGAATAAAATTTGCATGAACATTGAAGTATTGACACTTCTTATTGAGTGTGAAGCAATCTTGTATTGTAGTGGTCCAATAGTATCCAAGCCTTTGAATTTAACGAGATAGCTTGGTTACTAATTGGTGTTATCTACAATCTTTGGCGTTCACTTCTCTCATGAAATTATCAGTCTCTTATACATCGATGTACGTAGGAAGGACTCAATCAGGGCCTCATTTGTAGAGAACCTTTTCTTGGTTTATGCCATTTTATAGAAAAATGTTGATTTTCCCACCTCTAGATCTATTCCCTTCCATCCCTATCTGTTCGTATTTCCCCCCTCTTGATGTAATATGCAACGGGAATTATCTAGTCGGTGATGTGACTATAAGGGTTAGAAATGCAGCTAATTTCATTGATTTCCTCTCTGTTGTTCTGAATAAATGGAAATTCCATTCTATAATGGGAAAATGATGATGACTATTTCATCCCTGTATGAGTTATCCACAATTGTAGCTACATTCTCTAATGCACCCTCTTGAGCATTTTGTGATTGGGGGATATATGCTAGAATTGGTTTTGATACGAATTATTCGATTTGTTATCAAACATGGTTCATCAAAGGTACCAATAATTATTTATTAATTCCATAGTCACCATTGAAATCCTTGATGAATAGATTTAAACCACCTTTTATATTTAGGTGTTTGATTCTTACATGATGTGCCAGCTCTAGGCCTACAACGAGGGCCTGGTATTCTGCTTCATTATTTTTCAACCCCTCTGAAAAAGGAAAGATTATGGAAGGATAGACTTATCGGGGGATATGAGTATAATTCCCAGCCCTACTTTTTTGATCTTCGGATCCTCTATACTTTTCCTTAATCAGATTATATAAGAACCATCAATGACCATTTCCTATGCCTGGGGGCCTTCTTGGATGGAGAACACTTCTTCATCTAGAAGTTCAGCATCCAATGTAGTTCATTCTTTCAAGAGTTTCTCTTCCAGGAAGTCTACTAATGCTTGTCCTTTGACGACCTTATGGGAAATGTATGAAATGTAAAACTGTTTTAGTATGACTACCCACCATGATAGGAATCTAGTTAGCATGGGACTATTGAGGATATACTTGAGCGGGCTGCAGTGAGAGACTAGATGGACCTTGTGATGTTACAGGTAATGCCTGAATTAATAAACCATGAAGATTAGGGCTAGGCAGTTGTTTCCAATTATTGAATAATTAGTCTCAACATCGATCATTGTTTGGATGAGGTAATAGAGACTGTTCTCACTGACGATATCATTATTCTGTGTGCGTAAAGAACCTAATGAATTTTCCAAGGTGGTTATATAAAAAATGTGTGGTCTCCCCTCAACTGGCGGCATCATCACTGATGGGATTAGGATATCTCTTTTGATAATTTCTAATGATTATTGAAAATCATTATCCCACTCATACGTAACCCCTTTCTTTACTAAACTAGTGAAATGTAAACATTTACCCTCATGGTTGGCTATAAAGTGGCGGATGTAGGCCGAGTGACCATAGAGACCCCTCAAATCAATGAGGATGAAAGGTGGAGATATAGTAAGGTTGGATATTATCTTCTGAGTTTCTTCTTCAATACCATGATGTCGTACGACAAAGAAGAATAATTTCCAATAAGGAATGCCAAAATCACACATTAAGGGATTTATCTTTAAATTGTGATGTCACAGATTTTTTAAGATAGTTCCAAGATCTATTAGGTTGTTTGAGTGATATTTTTATATAACTACTAGATTGTCGATGCAGAACTCAATGAATTTTCCTAAGAAGGTATTGAAAATGCAATTCCTGGCATGCTGATATGTATCAATGGCAATTTTTAGACCAAAGGGCATCACCTTATAATAGAACACTCCTTGAAGGGAACTCAAAGTAGTAGCTTCTTTGTCTCCTCAAAGTATTAGTATATTTTTGTATCTAGAATAACCATCCATGAAAAGAGGGCCTCATACCTGGGAATTTCACTAATCAAAAATTCTGTGATTAGGACTGGAAAAACATCTTTAGAGCAATGCTAATTGAGTCCCTATAGTTAATGGAGACTCTAATATGTTCATTATATTTTTGATAGGTATTATGTTGTCCAGCTAGATCGGATATTGGACTTCACTAATAAAGTTATATTTGATTATCTTTTCAACTTAAGCCACTTTTTTTTTGTAGAATTCATTGGGTGGGTCCTTCTGGATTCCTTCATATAGCCACGATGGTCTTTCGGTAGACTCAGATAATGAGTGGTGTCCTCAAAATTGAGGCATGGAATTTCAATGTAGTTCTAAGAAAAAACATCTCGATTCTTCTTTAGAAGGAGTTATATTAATCTTGCTCCTCGAAAGTCATATCCACACTAATTATAGTGGGTTAATTTCCATCTTAGATGCACAAGTTTATCCCCCTAAGTTCATCAATTATGGAAGAGAAACCTTCTTCAAATGAGGGAGGGGCATATATGAGGTCTGCCTTTTTTCTTATTCTTCTTATTCATCTTCTTTATCATCCTATTCATCATCTTATTCCTCTTCAGAAAGAGAGAGTATTCTCAAGATGAACTATCTGGTGTTGGGAGAGAAATCATCTTCTTCCTTAATGAGTAATGTAAGAACTATCTGGGGTCCCGACGATGGGCTGAGAGAATCTTTCTTTGAGATTTCCATGACATCATAAAATTCAGCACACTCTTAAGTGACTTTAGATTTGGATTCCATAATATAAATCATGTAGATGACTAAGTATATATCAGAGATTGAACTTATGCATTCAACTTGGTTGATGAGTAATACATACTCTTACCCAAGCTATTGGAGGGGATTTGTGGGAGACATTTCCAATCCATTTGTGGAGGTGATCTAATCAACATCGTCAGTCAAATACTTCTTCTATTTTTGTTCTTATAACCCTACATTGATGTAATGTGACTCACTACATTTGATTGGGGATTTATCGACTTAAAACATACATTTTTTCCAATTAGCACAATATTTGAATCACTGATGGTATGATGAAGTAATTGCAATGTACTGATGTGGCCAGGACCTCCGTAAAAGGATGTGTAAGGACATAATTTTCTGCACTACTAGAAACTCATAATCAGACACAATGTCTCTAAGTAATGATTTATTATTGATTCACCCCAACAAATTCATCTCGCTTTTTTTCATATCCCAAATGAGTTGTGGTGTAGGGTGTTATATTTTCCTCATTATATCCTAACTGAAAAAGTGTTCGTAGTCAGAGGTGTTTGACTCTATGTAACAGCCCAAGATTTTATAAAAAAATATTCTTTTTAATTTTATTAATGTCTTGTGTTGTACGCTACACCAAAAGGAGCTTGCACAACACGCATCCTTGTCTTGCCTTGCATTACACGCAATCGCGACCTTCCTCGATAGCGTGTGTAATACGCAATACCGAGTTTCACTAAACAACGATGTGCTATTATTAAAACTAGCCGTTATGAATAGTAATAACCACTTTTTAAAATTCTGTAAATCTTATTTTTCAAAATGAACTTCATTCTTGGATTCGGAGTATCGAATTTAGCCTAAGGTGAAATTTTGGTACTTTTCGGATAACTTTCATATTCTGATGAATAGTGAAAAATTACTAAATTATAATTAAAAACAACTTTTTTAATCGAAATAATTAATAGTGATAAATTATTAATTTGAGTGGTTTTAAAGTATATTTAGAATAAATTTTTACAATTTAATACAATGTTGGTCATTGGTTGTAATTTCACATTTAAACCAGACATAATCAAGTGTCAATCTTTTGATATATATTGTTTCCTAAAAACATGCTATTTATTTTAACAGCGGGATTTAATTATAAAATTAATTAATGCAACTTCTATGTTATGAATTTGGTAAAATAGATTTCATTTTTGAATTCGGAATATGAAATATAGCTTAGGATGAAATTTTGGCATTGTTATGAAAAACATCAATTTTTGATGAATAGTGAAACTACTAAGTGGTAGTTAAAAAAAACTGAATTTTTCATAAAACTTAATTTTGCCGCTTCTGTGAATGGAATTTCGAAAATCCGAGAGACACGGTTAATATCAAGGACTAAAATGTGGTTCAATGAGATGAAAATAATTTTTTGGTGAATAGTAACTTTTTAATTTTTTTACCGCGGTTAATAGTAAATAGGGTAACTAAGGGTAAATATGATATTACTATTACCCTAACACATGTCCTAATTCTATTGGACTAGTGTAATTCGACCAAAAACAAACTTAGGAATAAAATATGACCATTTAGGCCCACTTGGATTAGATTAGGACATTTATTATTAATTTATTTAAAGAAAGGTTAAAATAGTTAAAATCAAAGTTTAATAAGTAAATCATTTTTAATATGGGGTTATACATAAGATAAATTCGATTGTAAATATTCATTAGAAAGATAAAAAGATTTCCTACATGATGGTATTTTATTTGTAATTTTTAGACATAAAATAATTTAATTTATTTATGACACAACGATGATGCAATAATTATCTTATTAATGAAATATTGACATAATTGATGTTATAAACACCAAAATAAATGTAATTTGAGATTTTTTATGAATTACACTAATTGTCTAGGTTACTATGATATTTTAATGTTGATTTAATCAACTTGGTTCGAACATTTAATTCTGTTATGACTTTCACAAAAATCATATATCAAATAGTGTCAAAATTGACACAAAATAGTTTTTAAATCAAATATTATATTATTAATTGTTATTGTATTCCTAAAAATCTAAGGTTCGGCCAAATGACTTAGATAAGGATATATATATTAATAATAAACAATTTGGGGTTCGTTTGGCATGTTATAGTAAGTGTATTAACCATATAGTGAAAGAAAACAAAAAGACATGGTAAAAGTTAAATTATTTAACTTAGAGTTAAATCTAATTGATAAGGTTAAAATAATATCCTAAACTTGTCTAAATTCTATTGGCTGATAGGATTTCGACCCATCCCCACTTTAGATTCGAAATAATACCCTTTGGAACCATTATAAACCGATTTTGACTTTAATATAAAATAATATTTTGAGATATTCCTAAGGTACCCCTCTCCTCCCCTATAAAAGGACACCTCCTCCCCCTCCTCCTCACACCACATTGAGCACTAAAGCTCGGCCAACCCCTGCCATTTTCTCCTCTCCACTTCCCTAGAATAGTCCTAGAGGTTCTGGTCTTCCTCAAAGACCAATTCTAGTGCCCTAAGAGGAGGTCTCAAAGAGGCACTTCAAAGAAGAGGTAATTACCGTTACCAATTCTTTCATCTTTATTTCTTCTTCCACTTCTTCTTCTTAGGTTGTTTCATTATGAAGTAATAACATCAGTATCACTCATATACCGATATGTTATTATAAGTATGAAACAACCCTATTTCACCATCTATCCATCCTACGGAAAAAGAAATCACCGCGCGTGCGTACGTACGGAATACCGTCTCCACGTCGTGGTGTAATCTATTTTCCACCACCACCTTACATGGATGGGTATAATGGTGTAAAGAATAACTATACATAGTTATTACAACATCAAATTGATTCTGATATATTTTATAATCCACTCCAATTTAATTCAATATTTATAGAAATGATATCATCGCTCATGCGTACGTACGGACTACCGTCTCCACGACGCGATGAGATTCATTCTCCATGTTAACCATTTAAGAATGATTATAAAGTATATATAAGAAATAATAAAGAAATATATGACATTATAAAGCTACTGGATTTATGTATATATATACATATGTATGTCATCTACTTACTTCCATTTCAAGACAATAAGGAATGGAAAACAGCGTTCATGCGTACGTACGGACTACCGTCTCCATGAACGGTGTTTTTCATTTTATTTATCTACCTATTATATATATATATATACTGAATATATATGATATATAAATCATATTTTATATTCTGGAAGTAAGTAAATCATGATATAAGTAATAATTATGTCAAGAACAACAAGTCAAAACACCTACGATAAATGAAACGATTTTACCCAAAACGCTTCTTTAACATGAAATTTACAAAAGAACGGGTAATATAATGTCATAAGTGAACCATATATGATATCATAACAATGAATATGATTCTGTAATAAGTCAATAACATGATTTAAATCATTATACAGGAGGTTCGGACACTTACAAAGCAAGTCGGACCTAAGGTAAGGGAAATATCACAATCTCATTTTTATCCGAGATTGTTTATTCGTAAGTATTTACTGGGGTGTATTTTATCATCCACGTCCATGTTTCATCAATATGTAATATTACTTCCATCCACCTACAATTGTTTAAATCCATTTTTACCCTTCGGTGAGTTTTTAGTAATATGTATGAAAGGAATCTTTTGTCGTTTTTCGTACGAGGTATTTTTTGACTTTTCCGACAAAAGTACGAAGAACGTTTTTTTTAACTTATACGGCATGAATGGATTTTTAAAACATTATTTCCAAGAAGCTTCCATTACAAGTATTCATGTTTTTTTTAATCAACTTCTTTTAGTTTAAAATTGTATGACATGTTAAGAAAGTAAAAATGTTTTTGAAGAAGAAAGGATATTTTCCTCAAGAATGAAGTTCAAGTATTTTATCAAAATTAATTTCCATCTAAGATAATAAAAGGGTTATGTTTTTATCCCTATTATTACATGGATTTGATTATGTTTTGATGGAAACATTTATATGAATTCCTTTATCTTATATGAATTGTTTCATGATGTCATGTTGTTTAAGAATCCCATTTTTATTACATGGGTTATGCGATGATGTATGTTTTATGATTACGTGGCACACATAAGAAAGGATTAATTATAAGATGGGTGGGACCTATATCTCCCTCCAATGCATTGGGTAAAGATTTTATATCTCATGAGATAGACAGGGCTGGAACGGTAGGTTATACCGGTTCAGTGAAACAAGACTCAAACGAGGGTTACTCGATTCAGAAAGGGACTTTGTCCACTAAGATAGTCTTGGAAATGAGTCTTGACTAACAAGAAATGATTTTCTATGATTATGTGTGTATGCCACAAAGTTTAATGTTTTATGTTATGATTATTGGGATTTCATTTCACTACTATGATTTATCCCATGTTATGAAATTATACTCTCTTTTGCAGGTTAAGATTTCCAAAATGTTATGTTCTTATGAATATGATGTGATTGATTTTTCTTTTGTTTACCCTTACTGGGCATTTGAGCTCACCCTTTTATGTTTTCTTTTCCCCAGGATATAAAGAAAGGTTTTAGGTATAAAAAAAAGGGAAGATCTTTATGGGAGATATTGAAGATCTTTCACCACGATTAGAAGATTACGTTCCGAGTTTCCAAAGACACTAAACTATTACGATCCTTGTGTGTGTGTTTTTGTTATGTACTAAGTATTCCGCAAATGTAATGTAATGTCCATGTACGTCAGGATACGGGTCTCTACAGTTGGTATCAGAGGAAAGGTTTAGTCAACCTTTGGAAACTAGGATGCGAAAACGTTAGTGAGATCCCTAGAGATATTTCTAAGGTATGTCTAGGGATGCCCCTAAGGATAAGTATACGTATAGGATATAGTCCTAGAACTATGGAAACGATATTAGATTATACCAAAGATGTTAGATATTTATGTTACTCCCCCTTTATTATGATTTTTGCCTCTCACACTATTCTTTTTGGGTTTTAGAAAATGGCTGGAAACAAGGTGGTTCACGATAATGGAGGATATGATGGACAATGGAATGATATTCTTCATGAGCAACCAAATGAAATGGGATTTGGAAGTCCAAACATCATTATTATGCCGAATCAGCAATCTCATAATATGATCAATAAAGTAAAATTTGGTATGTTTCCTGACTCGGCTAATAAGAGAAAGATGGAGTTTCATGATGATCATAGAGGAAAGAAAGTTCAATTTCCCCTATGTAAATCATGTGGGAAGAGGCATCAAGGAGAATGTTTCAAGGGAACCAGAAGATGCTTTGGGTGTGGAAAAGAAGGACACAAAGCAAGTAAGTGCAAAGGAAAAGGTTCAGTTAACACCATGGATGAGGATAATGGTATTGCTACGACATCAACAATGGTTAAATGTTTTAAATGTGGAATGTACGGGCATTATGCAAACCAATGCCCTAAGGGAAAGTCTCATGAAGATAATCAGTATGGTCGTATGGGAAGTATTTATGTTGATGATGATGAAGAGACTACAAATGATATGTGAGATGAAAGAATTATTGAAGCTCGGTCAATGGTTTAAGAAGGTAGTGGAATGATTACATGTTTATCAAGTGTAATGTTGTACTATAGAATAAAAAGACATCTAAGGATTGTTACACTGTTGTCTTTCCTTAAGTTTTGAAAGTTTATGATGAATGGTATGAGTAACAATGAAAGGTTATTCAGATATTTTTTGGAAAGTGGATGATATGCGCATAATGAAGGGATAAAGAGAATCTAATATGTTTGATAGTATTCATGAGCTCATGATTGATATAAGGACCAAGTGATATCATGGTTTGAGTATATAGAATTTTGAGGATTTTGGTATGTGGAAAGTGTTAACTTTAAACTACATTCATGTTTTCACTAAGGTATTCAAGAGAATAGATGATTAAGGCCTTTGAATGTTTGGGATGTGACCAACAAGACATATATATGGGGATTAACGATAGTATTAAATCTCTGGTAATCTTTTTCACTATATTATGAGAGTGGACTGCAGTATTATGGATAAGCCTAAAGATTGGAATGGATTATGTTGGACATAAGTTAGGATAGAAGTTTTTTCGATATTATTGATGGGATGTTATAGTAATATAGTTTTAGAAAAAGGACAACCTGCAGGACGGGCGACAACCCATCGCTTCGGACAAGGCTGTGGGAATCGAACCCACAACCGAAGTGCGACTGGCCTTTATTGCCTACCACTGGCCTACAGGAAGTCCCTGTTTAGTAGAAACTAGTTTTATTATATTAAGCAGTATGATATATGAAGTATAAGTCCATTTTAGGAACAATATATGATTAATCTCACTATAGATCGACTTATGTATAAAATTTTTGCTAACCTTTTGTTTGAGACAGATGGAATGACCCGTCATTCTATCACATGATCTGCTAACACTTCACAAATAACAAATTCAACTTCATTTATTTAAGAGATGAAGTTGAAATTGTTAAAGGAACGAACAACAATGAGGTTGTACCAACATAAAGTAAGTATTTATTCTAATTCTTTAACTTTAGGGAAACGATCTTGAAAACCAAAAATGCTGTCCCAGTGATCTTATATCTGATAAATCAGATGGTACCTTAGATCGTCACAAATTTATGGCTTTGTGATTACTAGCTTTTCCATAGCCTTGTTCTCTACCACTCTCCATCAGAACGTGATGGTTAGATTTTTCTTCCATATCCATATTTTCACCTATATGGAAACCCAGTGATTAGTTTATTTGGGTAACCATTAGGTTTCATACTTTTGTTTTTAAAGATTGGTTTTGGTATTCCTTTTTACGATGTGGGATTCTATTAAAGAAACTTTCGAATAGTAAACCATTTATAACCCCGACGAATTTCGAGGGTGAAATTCATTTTAAGGGGGGTAGAATGTAACAGCCCAAGATTTTATAAAAAAATATTCTTTTTAATTTTATTAATGTCTTGTGTTGTACTCTACACCAAAAGGAGCTTGCACAACACGCATCCTTGTCTTGCCTTGCATTACACGCAATCGCGACCTTCCTCGATAGCGTGTGTAATACGCAATACCGAGTTTCACTAAACAACGATGTGCTATTATTAAAACTAGCCGTTATGAATAGTAATAACCACTTTTTAAAATTCTGTAAATCTTATTTTTCAAAATGAACTTCATTCTTGGATTCGGAGTATCGAATTTAGCCTAAGGTGAAATTTTGGTACTTTTCGGATAACTTTCATATTCTGATGAATAGTGAAAAATTACTAAATTATAATTAAAAACAACTTTTTTAATCGAAATAATTAATAGTGATAAATTATTAATTTGAGAGGTTTTAAAGTATATTTAGAATAAATTTTTACAATTTAATACAATGTTGGTCATTGGTTGTAATTTCACATTTAAACCAGACATAATCAAGTGTCAATCTTTTGATATATATTGTTTCCTAAAAACACGCTATTTATTTTAACAGCGGGATTTAATTATAAAATTAATTAATGCAACTTCTATGTTATGAATTTGGTAAAATAGATTTCATTTTTGAATTCGGAATATGAAATATAGCGTAGGATGAAATTTTGGCATTGTTCTGAAAAACATCAATTTTTGATGAATAGTGAAACTACTAAGTGGTAGTTAAAAAAAACTGAATTTTTCATAAAACTTAATTTTGCCGCTTCTGTGAATGGAATTTCGAAAATCCGAGAGACACGGTTAATATCAAGGACTAAAATGTGGTTCAATGAGATGAAAATAATTTTTTGGTGAATAGTAACTTTTTAATTTTTTTACCGCGGTTAATAGTAAATAGGGTAACTAAGGGTAAATATGATATTACTATTACCCTAACACATGTCCTAATTCTATTGGACTAGTGTAATTCGACCAAAAACAAACTTAGGAATAAAATATGACCATTTAGGCCCACTTGGATTAGATTAGGACATTTATTATTAATTTATTTAAAGAAAGGTTAAAATAGTTAAAATCAAAGTTTAATAAGTAAATCATTTTTAATATGGGGTTATACATAAGATAAATTCGATTGTAAATATTCATTAGAAAGCTAAAAAGCTTTCCTACATGATGGTATTTTATTTGTAATTTTTAGACATAAAATAATTTAATTTATTTATGACACAACGATGATGCAATAATTATCTTATTAATGAAATATTGACATAATTGATGTTATAAACACCAAAATAAATGTAATTTGAGATTTTTTATGAATTAAACTAATTTTCTAGGTTACTATGATATTTTAATGTTGATTTAATCAACTTGGTTCGAACATTTAATTCTGTTATGACTTTCACAAAAATCATATATCAAATAGTGTCAAAATTGACACAAAATAGTTTTTAAATCAAATATTATATTATTAATTGTTATTGTATTCCTAAAAATCTAAGGATCGGCCAAATGACTTAGATAAGGATATATATATTAATAATAAACAATTTGGGGTTAGTTTGGCATGTTATAGTAAGTGTATTAACCATATAGTGAAAGAAAACAAAAAGACATGGTAAAAGTTAAATTATTTAACTTAGAGTTAAATCTAATTGATAAGGTTAAAATAATATCCTAAACTTGTCTAAATTCTATTGTCTGATAAGATTTCGACCCATCCCCACTTTAGCTTCAAAATAAGACCCTTTGGAACCATTATAAACCGATTTTGACTTTAATATAAAATAATATTTTGAGATATTCCTAAGGTGCCCCTCTCCTCCCCTATAAAAGGACACCTCCTCCCCCTCCTCCTCACACCAAATTGAGCACTCAAGCTCGGCCAACCCCTGCCATTTTCTCCTCTCCACTTCCCTAGAATAGTCCTAGAGGTTCTGGTCTTCCTCAAAGACCAATTCTAGTGCCCTAAGAGGAGGTCTCAAAGAGGCACTTCAAAGAAGAGGTAATTACCGTTACCAATTCATTCATCTTTATTTCTTCTTCCACTTCTTCTTCTTAGGTTGTTTCATTATGAAGTAATAACATCAGTATCACTCATATACCGATATGTTATTATAAGTATGAAACAACCCTATTTCACCATCTATCCATCCTACGGAAAAAGAAATCACCGCGCGTGCGTACGTACGGAATACCGTCTCCACGCCGTGGTGTAATCTATTTTCCACCACCACCTTACATGGATGGGTATAATGGTGTAAAGAATAACTATACATAGTTATTATAACATCAAATTGATTCTGATATATTGTATAATCCACTCCAATTTAATTCAATATTTATAGAAATGATATCATCGCTCGTGCGTACGTACGGACTACCGTCTCCACGACGCGATGAGATTCATTCTCCATGTTAACCATTTAAGAATGATTATAAAGTATGTATAAGAAATAATAATGAAATATATGACATTATAAAGCTACTGGATTTATGTATATATATACATATGTATGTCATCTACTTACTTCCATTTCAAGACAATAAGGAAAGGAAAACAGCGTTCATGCGTACGTACGGACTACCGTCTCCATGAACGATGTTTTTCATTTTATTTATCTACCTATTATATATATATATATACTGAATATATATGATATATAAATCATATTTTATATTCTGGAAGTAAGTAAATCATGATATAAGTAATAATGATGTCAAGAACAACAAGTCAAAACACCTACGATAAATGAAACGATTTTACCCAAAACGCTTCTTTAACATGGAATTTACAAAAGAACGGGTAATATAATGTCATAAGTGAACCATATATGATATCATAACAATGAATATGATTCTGTAATAAGTCAATAACATGATTTAAATCATTATACAGGAGGTTCGGACACTTACAAAGCAAGTCGGACCTAAGGTAAGGGAAATATCACAATCTCATTTTTATCCGAGATTGTTTATTCGTAAGTATTTACTGGGGTGTATTTTATCATCCACATCCATGTTTCATCAATATGTAATATTACTTCCATCCACCTACAATTGTTTAAATCCATTTTTACCCTTCGGTGAGTTTTTAGTAATATGTATGAAAGGAATCTTTTGTCGTTTTTCGTATGAGGTATTTTTTGACTTTTCCGACAAAAGTACGAAGAACGTTTTTTTTAACTTATACGGCATGAATGGATTTTTAAAACATTATTTCCAAGAATCTTCCTTTACAAGTATTCAAATTTATTTTTAATCAACTTCTTTTAGTTTAAAATTGTATGACATGTTAAGAAAGTAAAAGGGTTTTTGAAGAAGAAAGGATATTTTGCTCAAGAATGAAGTTCAAGTATTTTATCAAAATTATTTTCCATATAAGATAATAAAAGGGTTCTGTTTTTATCCCTATTATTACATGGATTTGATTATGTTTTGATGGAAACATTTTTATGAATTCCTTTATCTTATATGAATTGATTCATGATGTCATGTTGTTTAAGAATCCCATTTTTATTACATGGGTTATGCGATGATGTATGTTTTATGATTATGTGGCACACATAAGAAAGGATTCATTATAAGATGGGTGGGACCTATATCTCCCTCCAATTCATTGGGTAAAGATTTTATATCTCATGAGATAGACAGGGCTGGAACGATAGGTTATACCGGTTCAGTGAAACAGGACTGAAACGAGGGTTACTCGATTCAGAAAGGGACTTTGTCCACTAAGATAGTCTTGGCAATGAGTCTTGACTAACAAGAAATTATTTTCTATGATTATGTGTGTATGCCACAAAGTTTAATGTTTTAAGTTATTATTATTGGGATTTCATTTCACTACTATGATTTATCCCATGTTATGAAATTATACTCTCTTTTGCAGGTTAAGATTTCCAAAATGTTATGTTCTTATGAATATGATGTGATTGATTTTTCTTTTGTTTACCCTTACTGAGCATTTGAGATCACCCTTTTATGTTTTCTTTTCCCCAGGATATAAAGAAAGGTTTTAGGTATAAAAAAAAGGGAAGATCTTTATGGGAGATATTGAAGATCTTTCACCACGATTAGAAGATTACGTTCCGAGTTTCCAAAGACACTAAACTATTACGATCCTTGTGTGTGTGTTTTTGTTATGTACTAAGTATTCCGCAAATGTAATGTAATGTCCATGTACGTCAGGATACGGGTCTCTACACTCTAGAGCCGTTGTTGATGAAAATTCATCGAACATCAATGCCATTTATCTTATCGGACACATAAAAGGGTTTGATGTGCCCTAACATGATAGTGTATTTATCCTTGTATGTGAAGGAGATGATGACACAAAATTATTTGGGATTGGTCTTTGTCTGATAGACTTCAGTCACTACTACTTCGACCTCGAATTACTTGAGACTTAGTAAGGCTTTGATGAGTGCCTCCCTATGGATTTTAGAGAGGCTTAAGGCATCCAAGATCGATAGCTTCATCTATAATATGGATAGCTAATTTGAAATATCTTATTTCTTTTCTAAAGGATGATGCTTCCCGGCCTGGGGATGCCCTTTCATGGGTTATTTTGGGGCTTGAGCCTTGGATGTAGATGGTCCAACCTCTATGATAAGAGGTGATGGTACTACTATACTTTATGTGTTTTGATGACCGTGTCCTCTTGTATGCCTTGGGAAATTGGATATCTATTCCTTCTCCAATGGATATACGAAGATTAATGGACATGGATATCTTCTGGTAGGGGTGGGGAAACATTTCGGTTCCTCTTGTTTCTACTAGAGGGTTCTTCTATGAGTTTCCTAAATATTAAAATTTTTAGCTAATGCGTGGATGGGAATTTGAATCCTGCCATGATCATGCCTTCCATGAAACCCTCGTCCTATGTGGCCTCTTCCTCTAGCTCTCTAGTTGGATGTGGGGAATTAGGGTTTTTATCCATAGTCTCTATCAGAGAAGGGTTACTTCAAGTGAATGACATTGATGGAGCCGAAGATCATTTGTTTATCCGATAATGCTTCTGTCTGACTGTCTTATTTTGACGATTCCATTTGGTGGGGTGATTACCATTATCCCAAGTCTACTGGCATGAAGTCTGAAAGTATTAATACTAGATTTGGTTTTGGTGCCAACTCATCGTACCACCAATTCTTTCTTCCCTTCTGGACCTCAGAGGACTATGAGGCTTTGTATGATTGTTGTGTAGCATCATGATCTATTGAGGTCATTATTGATTGCTTCAATTTTTCATGGAGTATTCCATGAACCCGGTTGACTATTTTCTGACACATATAACTATCAAATTACCCCTTCTATTGGTGACTACATTCCATTCATCTTACTCTCTTGGGTCTATGGTGGAGAGATACACCACTTGTACTGGCGGCATACCCAACTTGACTTGTCTAGAATCCAACATCTTTTACAGGCAGTCTTTGAAGATGAAGCAATTCTAGATGGTGTTCCCTTGTATTCAGTGATAGGTAAAATATTTCAATGGTCATCGAGACCCACTTCTTATGCTCAATTTGGATCTGGTAGTAAGAGAAGGTTTTAATTCATGGTGTCTATGAAGTAACCATATATTTGGTCATCTCAGAATGAGTTGAATTTATTTCTTCAATCCTCAAACTAATTTCTTTTAGCACCCATTCTCTAATCTTACTAATGTGGGGGTGGATGTTGGCATCTAGGGGGTCCAACACGGTTTGGTGGAGGCCTCCTAACAGGAGATGGTACTGGGGGTGTCTTAAGCATGAAAAAAGAATCTTTATCTTTTCCTGTTCTTTTTCCTAGGGCTGATGGGAAAAAACGAGCCTTGATATTGGTCTACTATAAAGAGTCTTCTATACTTTTGGCAATGGATGATAAATCTTGGAAGCCACTTGTGTACTTCACTAGGACGATTAGTGTTTTCAATTCATCACAGATGTTATTGAGGCACATAGCAAGAATTTCATCCTAGGGGAGCATCCTTTTAATCGAGAAAGTAAGGCCTTTCCATATAGAAATGATGTCTGAAATACTTTCATTATCTCACTGATTTTAGTTCATGAGATCCCTAACCATTAACTTAGGCAATATATAATTAAACTAGAAGAGAAGATGTTGCTATAGGTCCTCCCAGCCTATGATTGAGTTAGCTAGAAAGCTAATAAACTATACGAAGGCTAAACCCTATAGGGTTTGTACAAAGCAACTATGTTTCCCCACTTCTTACTACTTCGGGGTGCCCATCATGGGATCAAAATTTTAGGCATAGTGCATTTGGTTCTATTTCATGTCTCTTCAACCGTTAAACATCAGGAATAAAGGGTTCCCAATGTTTTATGGTGACAAAACGTTGCTCACCCAATAAGGGAAAGGTTTACATTCTAGTTGTATTGGGGTGCACCACCATTCCATAACTTCTAGTTGAGCTGTTAGTTACTTGAAGGTATTCATGATCCCTTGATGCATATCCTCTCAGAGTTGAGCTTGGGTGGGTGCTATAGGGGGCATATCTAGATGTGCTAGACCTGCTGGTATTTGGGGTGGATACCCATCTGGGGGTATCCTTTGACGTTTTTCCTGAATATAATATGGTTTCATTATTAGTGGAGGGAAGTCATGACATCCTTCTAGGTCTAGATTTAAGTAGGTTGATGGTCTGGGTGCTGGATTGAACAAGCATCCGCATATGAATTCATTTACTGAGATGGGGGCTATGGATGGGGGACCTGTTCTGGGAACACTTGTTGAAGTTCTAATTAAGGAACACACCCAGCCAGATATATGCCTTGACACAGTTCAAAATTGATTCTCATGAGCTCCATCATTTCTTCCTTGTTCCTGGAGAATATTTCTTTCAGAGTGAGGGACACATTCTCTGGGGGAGGAGGTGGTGGGTCATAGATGAAAAGTGGCTTATTCTTCTCTTTTTTTGGGTAATTATGTGGGAGGTAAAGACGAATTAATTGAGGAGGATTCCAAATTTAGGACAGCTCTATAGTTCTAGGTATGTACACCATCAGGCTTGGCATGGGATGCCTCTGAGAAGAAACAATATTATCTTGCATCATCTCCATTTGTATCATTTCCTATGAGATCTGTGGGGTTGATGTCTACCATGTTCACTTATGCACACTGCATTGGAGTTGGTGTAGTGTTTAATGGTAAGAAAGCGTTCTACATCCATTTTTTGACATTATCCTTCCATTCTTTGGTATTCTTCGAGTTTTTTTGGAAACAATTGACCTGAAGGGAGCCCTGACCTAACCTCGTAATGTGATATCATCCTAAATGGTATGAAACATGAGATGGGGTGGAATGAGTGACATGTTTTCTCCTTATTCTTCCTAGATGGGATAAGAAAAACATCTGTTGTGTAGGAACTTGAGGTAAAATTTCTCACAACCCTGCAAGCTAGGGTTTCATCTGTTATTCCGCTGATGCACTATATCTTGTATGTTTTTGTATTATGGGATAATTTTGAGATAAAATACACCAACCCTACATGTTGGGGTTGTTTTCGTATGGCGGGGGTAGCCACTACTGTAGCCACATTTTTTATTTCATTCTCTCCCACAAGGGTGTGAGACGAGTATAGAACTGGATCTATATGAAGTTTATTTGATTTTAAAGACATGGAAACTACTTACTAGTAGTATTCCCTTAGGTAGGAAGCTTGCTAGAAGTTTCTGGTTTCCTGGATCAGAAGCTATTGGATGGATTTATTTCATCAGGCCTTATGCTTTTGAGACTTACTCTAGGCCAGTTTTTGTTGAGTATTCCATCTTTTCTGAGAAATAATTTAATTTTATTGTTTCATTTTAGTGATTACATTTCAATATGTCATTTACATTATATCTTGATAGACAAGAAGCGGTAAGAAGTGTATATCTCCATGTTCTCCCCATCCTCGAATATGAACTCCAGACGGGGCGTCACCAATGAGGCAACACAACTTATGTAACACATGGACATAAGAAAATTCTAGGTTTTTGTTTACCATGCTGATCATGGTTCTGTGAATACAGGAGGACTTCCAAGTGAATTATACAGCTAAGGTATCTAAATATGTTGACATGGTCTTCACACACTTCATAGGGAAAAAAATTTCTTTTATCTGGTGAATATTCATCCAAGTATTGAGGGAAATGTTATGAATACATTCCTCAGACAAATACCTCAGTATGTAATAGTGAGAAGTGATCATAGGCCAATACATCATAGATATAAAATAATTATCTAGATGTCTTCTCAGAAGAAACATATCCTACTGTTATTCTTCTGAGGACTCCTCTACTTGATATGACTAGCATGAATAATTCATAATAATTTTGTTCCAAGAAAGAAAGCTGGTGGGAGCCTCATTAATATGTGAATGAAACGGGGGTGGCTCAGAATATGAGCATGGAGTCTAACCATCCTTTTGTTTAGAAATGATATCACTTTTCATAGAAAGAGTGTTTGATATGTCTGACTCCATATTTCCTAATGCCTCAGCATAAGAGGGTATTCTCACATTTTTCCCACCTAGGGGAGTGCCTTATTGATAGTATCAATTTTTATTATGGGGAGGACCATTACAATTGTATCTACAATGGTGAGGTCTACCATTGAAACATAATTCCCAACTGTAGGGAGTGTCCCTATAGGGTATTCTTTATGGATGACCTTCAGTTTGGGCTCAATACAGGGGATTAATTTATTTCTATTTTATTTCATTGAGAGGAGGACCTTTTGGATGACTGCTATGTTGGCGACCACTACTATAATAACATGATATCTATCTACATGGTATAATTTATACAGGGTACATCCTAGGGAGGGCCCTCATGATGTACTAAAATGAGGGGATGACCTTCTCATTTTTTGATGTTACAATGGAGAGGGACATTATAAAAACTTACATTAAAGGGAGTCCCTTCACTATGGATATCATCACGGTATGGACTACCGTCATGACTATATGTTCAACTACCAGGATAAACATATCTGCAGTGTATAACCTGGGGAGGACCATGAAGGAAGATGAAATTAAGCGGAGGACCTTCTTACTATCTGATCATTAGTTCAAGGAGAGGGCTACCCTAACAATCATTAGGAGACAGACTTTCATGATCAATCATTCCTATCCCATGAAGTAAGCCCCCTGTTGGTGCTAGGGGGAGGACCATCAAAGCATCTAGTAGCAAATTTATGAGAAGGGCCTCCATAATTGCTACTACCACTTCAATAATTTGGTAATGCACTAGCAAGGTCTTGATCCTTTATTGATATATGTTTTAGGGCATCAAGAACCCCAACTTACAGTATAATATTATCATGTATATGATTTTCATTTTCTGGTTTCCTTTAGCACATTTCATTCCTAGGAACTCTCTTGGAAGTAATTGGGGCTGCCTATTGTTGGTAATATCCTTCATAGAAGGTCCCTATCTTGTGAGTTCCTATGATGCTTCTGGGATATGATGACATACATCTTGAGTTTTGGAAGGGATATATGCCTGACCAAAAGTGACCACCATGTTGGACCGACATCCCCCATTTATAATGAGTATTTATTCCTGATCCTGTTGTCTATGTATTGCTAGATATTGTTGTTGATGCTCTTGGAATGGAGTAAGGATGTATAACTACTCTGGAGTGACTAACCCATTTTGTGAGTAAGTCATTTAGTTCGAGGAAATTGGGTTGTGGGACTGGTTCCTCACCCTTTCTATCGATGAAATGATATCTTGGAATGTTTAGAGGATATGGTCTGGAATAGAAGTTTTACCATCCATTATTTTTAGGATGTGATGAGACATATCTTTGGATGGAATGGGTAAGAAGGCCCATTCCGTTGTCGGAGTAGGAGTGTGTGCATGTTCTGGCCCTCAATAGGTTTCTAGTAGATACTAGTAGTTCTCCTATATCGTGAAAGAGAAACGAGTCAACTACCGGTTTCCTTCTCTGGTTGCCACCCTATTCGACTGGAATGCTTCATATTCACGAGTGGGAATTTTCATCTACTCGGTTGCCATAATATTTCTATCACATTTTTTATATGCATCAAAAAAAATTTACATCCGCCAATATTGGTTTGCCGCCCTACTTGGATGGAGGGGGTGATACGTATCAATATGTATATTCCCCTTCTTGTAGCTAGTTTCTGTCATATTTGGATGTCAAGCTTGTTATGCACAACAGATATCTGCATCTACCTATAATTTTATTCTCTTTTTGCATGATGGGTTAGATGATCACTCACAAGAAAGTACAGGTGGTTGTATTGTTCCACCCAATTTTTGTGGTGGTTTTGAGTGGAGGGAGAAGATTCGTATGTCTCTCTATTTAATGCATACACATTTGTAAGATGGAGTTGATACTTAGAAATCAAGGTGATTGACTATTTCTGATTATATACGTTCCACCCTCAGTGGGTAGCATGAGGGGCCTAGGTCTTTTGGACTTCAACAGGTGTCTTAGGAATAAGATCCTCTTTAGAGTGAGGAGACTTGGTCACCTGGTGTTGGAGTCGAAGCTCTCTGGAAGGGGACCATGAGTAGGAACCCTGTGCAGTTGAGATGAACTCATCAACATTGAATTCATCTACCTCCCTATGATAAGGGATGTACTTGTTGTCATCCTTAGGATATAGGCTCCTGAAATAGTTCGAGACGACCACCAGGGCGACCTAATGTTGGGGCACCGGTCATGGTTAAGGAGGCAGGTAGCGATATTTTTTAGACTGGAGGTTTTGTTTTCTAGCCTCCACTGTGGGGAGAGTACCATTTAAGTGGTACTATTTGATCAGTGTGTTGGATACCCATCGTTGAAGACGCTGGGTTTCCGAGGGTCCCTCCTATACCTCGGAGCCCCATATGCCTATGGGATCACTGAGGCATGTGACTGCATTGGTCGTCGGGTTGTCATTTGGATAGAAATTTTCTATGAAGGAACCTACAATATTTATATATTACATATAAAGACAACAAAACCTTACCAATGTAGCATCCATTGAACATATGCATATTTGATAATTCAGCCTGCCCCCTTCCCTCCCTTCTTTTTTTGAGGCAAAGGGAATTGAGTAGTGTAGAACCACACCTTGGTTTGGGATTCACATTGGGTTCACCATTTTTGTTTCACCTTAGAGGCGGTACATTTACGTGTTTGGTGAAAATGCAAGGAGTGGCCCAAAGGCTGATAAGAATTCATCCATTATTATAGAGAATTTCACATCACCATCTTTGTTTTGACATGATCTACATCATTATCCTTTAAAGAGGGATTAGATTGACCGTTTGTTGACTGGGAAATTTAGCCATTCTACTTTATGAAGTAGGTTCCATAGTCAAATGGTCTCAATAGGCGATTGCATGGGGTTAAGTATTTGTGTAATCAGTCCTCTCAAGATATGACTTCCTTGGATAGTCTCTAGTAGGTTTATTTGGGGAGCCAAAAACACCCAACGACCCTGGTATCCATGATTCACGAACCTCCTTTCCAAAGGAAGGTGCTCGTTGGATGATTATTTGGCCGACAAAACTTAAGTACTCCACTGTTCGACAGGATGGGAGCTTGAGATCATCGAACACCTTTATGGGGGGGGGGAATTATTTCTTATTATGGGATTCACTTATAGATTTAAGTTATGTTCATATGTTCATGAATCCTTGGTTAATTTCAGAATAGTGTCTCCACGAGCTACACCTGGTCCGCAGGATCATCATAGACATACATGTATTTGATGTTATAGAGGAAATTATTACTTAATCCATGAGTTAAGGTGCTATAGAGTTTATTGTCATCCAGGGGTGAAAGCTGGATTGATTTTGGGACCGGAACCATGATATGGGATTCCTATGTATACTCAGGAGAGGAATCAGAGCCCATATAGTTCAGTGAAATTGGAACATACACATGGAAACTTCCCATTTGAGGTGAAATGATTGGGTGAACCCTTTCAGAAGGGCACCCTTTTGAGATTGGGCCTCCAAGAAGGCGTCCTACATATCTTGGTTTGAATAGAAATCGGAATTCTCATATTTCAATATGGGTTGGTCTAGTGAATTTTGTAATCATTGAAAATCTGTAGGCCCATGTGAGCCATACTCAGTGTGATAAATAAGAGGATATGAGATATTCAACCAACTACACACCTTCTATCCCGATGATGGGATAAGGCAAGCCTACGATGGAATAAGCCAAGGGGAAAGTGGGAGATAGTGCAGAAAAAATAACCCTTTAATGTGGGATGACATTGGGGGTCATGCGGCTTGGCTCACGGAAGGTTAGAGACTTACCTCAGTGTGATTCCCCTTAAATGTGCTCTTGGAAAGTGGTGAAATTTCTCCTCTCATCAAAAGTAGAAGAGAAAATGATTCCGTTAACCGATCACTGTTTCTTATTGAATGGAAAAGAACGTGACCACCCTTAATCTCTAGAATGAGGAGGTTCACATCATTTTCCTAGGGTTGTACTCTCTGTTACCCGGGGAATGTATACATATAGACATCCCTGGAGTCCTAACTGCTGTGGGGACACCCTTCGTGACACTACGTACAATGGGTATGAATACTCAAAGGGGTGCGATAATTCACTTGAGGATCAAATCATACAGGTACAGATTTGGAGGAGGCTTCAACTTGATGTTGGCGGACTGGTTCGTGGGGGAGCTATAGAAGACTGAACAGTAATGGATGGGTGAGATTGGAGCTGGAGGCAAGGACACCTGAATATGCCCCATTCCGTGAACTTTTTTCTCATGTGGGATGGGGGGAGCTCCGCATCCAAAGGTGGTATGCACCTAGAGGGGTCAACTGTGTGCTGAATTAGTATGTAGGCTTGGGAATAGTCAACCACGCAGCAAAGTTGTACGCTATCCTAGATGCGGTCCTTGATGATTCTTTAGGTTCTATATTCATACTAATTTTGTACACGACACGTGGTTCAATCCACATAGCGATATATTATGCAGAACACCTTACTGAAGGAGGGTCCTGGAACCTATCATTCATGGGGAATTCATCCACCAGGAATTTGAGGTTCGCGATGACAACAATTTGGTTTGTTGTTTTCCTATTATTTTTAAGTTCCTTATTTTTATGGTTCATGGATACTTATACCTAGAGAAATATGGTTTATGGTTTGAACTTCGTCGATGATTCAAAACCAAATCTAGAATCCTCATCAAATTATTTCTTTCAACCTCAATGGGTATCCTCCGGGCTTTCGTCATTCGTTCATTCCTTCTACCACCTACGATCCTTTTATAGAGCATTGGTGAAAATCATATCTTTGGGAATGAGACAACATTTTCGGAATCCCATGATGAGATATCCCAATCCATGGAAGACTTGTTAAACTAGGGTTTTTGAATGATACAATTCACAAGTCATGGTTCATGGATCCCTGCCAACTTTCTTTGTCATCAAACAACCTAGTTTGCGGGACATTATGTGGATGGCCTTTGCGTGCTTGATTCCACTAATGATGTGGTTCTTAGGTTCCTGGGTTCACCCACCATTGCTCTGTGGGCTAGCACCTTGCAGGTCCTTCCACGTACTGGTGGTTCATGGTTTATGTATTTCATGAACCCTTCTTAGTGATGGTACATGGGTCACTTGAAACACTTGAGAAAATCAATTTCTTTAAGTTTATTATGATGTCTTCAATTTAATTTGTATCCATTTTTTTCTAGACTTGTAGGAATACTTTCTTCCTTATGAAAAGTGCTTCTGGGAATATTTTTGTCCCTTTGTGATGTTTTTGGGACCTTACAGATATTTGGATTTAGAAGGGAGAAATTTTATAAATGGTTCAGTTTTATTAATTTTGTATAGAAACCATATTAATTTTTCCTAACATGGTAAAGGGTAAATCAGGAATTTCAGGGTTCAAAATAAAATAATATGGTCTTGAAACATGACCCTTCCACTTTTTCCAATTTTAAATAGTGATTTTATTCCATTAATAATCATATATTATTTGGTTATATGAACTTTTTTTCTAGTTGGATGTAATTATGTGCTTTATAATAATTTATGTAAAGAAAATTAAAAAAATATCACACTCTTGTTTTTAATAACAATAATATTTTCTAAATGGGGATAAAAAATAATGAGTTTTGTTATAAAGATAAATTATAATTATAAATTATTTTTCTTCATAATGGAAATATATTTTTAAATTTTAGTAAATAAATAATTACCCTAAATGCTTACACAATACAGACCTAATAATTTTTCAATTAATGAATAAAATAAAATAAATGATATTAAAAATTTTAAAAATTTTTAAAATATTAAAAATAATATAATATGAAAAAACATTAACATTATAAATAAATTTTATACATAATTATGACATATTAGTAGTGAATTATATGATTTTATTTTAATTCAGTTGGTTGTCCTGTTTTTATTAAATTTAATCTCATTGAATAGTTATAAAATTGAATTTATTGAAATTTAATGAAAATAATATTTTATTGAATAATATAAAAATGATAAAAATATTATTTTTTATTCATGTGATTAGTATATGTCTAAAAATATCATCCATAGTCCATTTATAATCTATTTTCTGTTTATATTAAATATCATGATCCTTATTTAGTAAAAAGAATTTCTCGTCACTATAAGTTTCAATAGGGTTAAGAGGTTTTAGAACAGAAAATAAAGGGAAAAACCAAAATTGAATTATATCAAGTTATTTAGACTCATAATTATCTTATATTTTTATTTTAACAATTCAAATTCTTTTGGATCTTAAAATTAATTTATATTAATTTAAAATCTTAAGATGTTCCAAGAGTTCCCCACCCCTCTTTTATAAAAGAAAATATATTCTAATATTTACATAAAACATTAATTTTTTTGTCAGTATTTGACCAAAAAAATTCATATGAACCATATAAATGTTGTAGAGGATTTATTTTTTGAATACAACCATCCTTATTAGTATTAATAAGTCTTACAAAGGAGGTTTTCTTGAGAAGATATATTAATTTTTACTGAGTTTTTTTGTAATATTACTTATTCCACAACCTATACATATTGTTCAATAATAAAGATATAATAAAACCAAAATATAATATATACTAATATATTATTATTTTGATGGAATAATTTATATCTATATCCACCCTCCATCAATAGGGAAAGGAATTCATCATTCATGTTTATGGTGGACTACCGCCACATGGTCCGGGGTATTTCATTTTAAATTAGCACCTCTCAAGGATAGAAATAATGATGTAATAAATGTTTCTATATGATAATAATGAAATATTTATCACTATGAAAAGAAAATATATCATTTAATTTATTATCATACCATTCACAGTAAAATCATAACACCGTTTGTGCGTACATATGGACTACCCCCTCCACGATGTGATGAGAATCATTTTAACACCACATCACTTGGATTATATATATATTTTTGTTTAAATAAATATTATTGTATTTATGGTATAAATATAATTTATAAAAGGTAAAATAATACCAACATTTTTTCCATAATTATCATTGCAAAAGGGAAATGGTACTCATGGGTACGTAAGCCCTACCATCTCCAAGATTATAACGTTGTTTAATATTCATAAAAATATATCATTATTGGTTTATAAAGTGAAGTTGATGTTTAAAAAATATAATTATTAAATTATTATTATTATTATTATTATAACTATTTAAGAGATGATTCAATAATGATTTTTTTACCAAGTCAACTTACGGATGTCATTTTGGTCTATGAGACAAATGTCATCAAAACATCTGATACAAATCTTAATGATTAAGTAAATGTTTAAAACATGGTAATATATGAAATTAAAGAAATAATTAAATTCAGAATAGTTTTAATGAAATTAAATAAATAATATAAGTGTATTATTGATGATTATAAAGAACTCACATCATGTTTCAGACTCAATTTTTTTTCCTTTCTCTTAAAATTCCTATTTTAATGTTTCCCTTATAATAGTTTTTCTTCCACACACACACACATATATTATTGATTTATATATTATTAAATAGAATAAATATAAAGGAAATATTATGTATCTATTGATTGTTTAATTGTCCTAAAAAAAAAATATTTTTTAAAAAAGGCTTAAAAGTATTTACAAAATACCAAAGGAATTTTTTAATTTAATGTTTGTGGTAACAACAATATTGCCTTCCACCATAACCATTATTTGAAGTTTGGATTATGTTAAATTATTTCATGATTTATTTGTAGAAAAAACTATCTTTATCTTTATATGGGTATTTTGGAATTGAAATGGGGGTTTTAAAATAAAATAGTATTTTAATATTTGAAAGTGTTTTGTATACTGCTTTAAAAGTGTATTTCAATGGTTTTATAATTAAAGTGTAATAATAATTTTTTTATTCATGATAGGGTACTTGAAAATTATATATGCAAGATGGATTATACTGGTAAAGACTATATCATGGTTTGATCCCAATTATAGCTCACATGTGTGCTCAATATAGATTATACGAACTGTAATCTTTATTATAGATATCCAATGCATTGTGAACGGGAAATATTTAATCGATTAGGTTTGTCCTAAGAGATTATGGAAATTTACATTGATGTTTATTCAAAGTAAAAATGTGATGGTTATTTTATGTGTAACAAAGAGTGTTATTCTATTTATTATATTGATGGTTATTCCATATATAAGAGTAATATGAAAATGTTTCTATAAGTTTCTTATGTGTTTTATATATTATTAGTATAGTTTTATATGTATTATTCTAGAAAATTATGTTTTCTATTTTCATGTGCAAATGATTTATTTCTTTTTCTCTATTATTAATTAGATAAAAGTAAACATTTTATTTGTTTTCATGTTTTCACCAGAATAATGGACATCATTATTTTAATGTACCATACTAATATTTTATGATCATACCAGGTTTTGATTTCTTTTCGTAGGGGTTTAAGGATGAGTAGGGATAAGGACAAGGATGAGATTTAAATCTTGAAGATATTTCATGAAAATAAAATATGTTCCATCTTAAATTTTTCTTTTATTGGAAAATATAATTATATTAAAAGTTTCCACTAAAATTTATGGGTTTATTATTTTTATGGTATGACCTAATTCTATAAAATTATAGTCCTAAAATTCATTTTAGATATAAGAAATTTGATTGTAGTTCATAATATATTGAATATGTTTTTTAAGGATAATTCTTTATAGTTTGTATCAATGTTTGGTTTAATTAACATTATAGGTTAGGATATTATTTTAACATAAGGTAAAAGTCCTCTATACCTATGAAGGATAATATTTTAGGGAGAATTATGGTTATTTTTTATAAATATAAAGGAGTTTTAGATTCCATGGTTCGAGATAGTTTTCTATTTATCATCTTAACAAAATGTTTTATTGTTATTTTATTGATATGATAAGACTAAAAATTTTGGTTTAATAAATGGATGGATCTAGAAGTAATAAAAGTAACAAATATATGTGAAGAAAAGTGTGGAAGTTAACAGAATGTGAATATAAATGAAACAGTAGATTTAGTGTAAAATATTATCATTACTCTTAAATATCCATTATAAGTTTTGATTAATAATATAAAACAAGGTGATTTTGAATAATAATCAAATAAGATAAAAATAATGATCTTTGGAAGTTCAAGTTAATAAGATCCAAAGTTAAATGGATTATATGATTTATGAATCAATATTGTGGAAGAATAACCCAATAAAATGTTTTAAAATAATATTAATATGTTTTTATTTAGTAAAATAGGATATAATGAAATAATATTCCATGGAAAAAGGGAGATTTTAGTTAACACTTTGAAGTTGGATTAACATCTTATAAAGGAATCCCTTAAATATTTTAAATGTGGGGAATATAAAAATTATGAAAATTGATGTGCTAAAGGTAAACATAAATAATTGGATCATCATGGATATACTAATGAATGTTTATAAATGACTAATTCCTTTATTTTTTAAGATGAGGAAACTAAAAATGGAATATGAAAGGTTTGGACTATATTATAAATTATGTCCAGATGCTGTTGAATCTTATAACCTGATTCATATTTTTTATTTGTAGGAAGTAAGTATGAAGGAATACAATGAAAAATTATGGTTAATGGATTATGAATAACCTTGATTAATTAAGGTAGATACATATAAGACTTCGAGTGTAATAATGCAGTGGTAAATTTATGTATGATCATATGTTTAAACTCATTCATACTATTTTGACATTTTATGTGATGAGAGTTCCTTGGGAGTTATTTATTGATTATTTATAAGTGTTTTAGGTATATTTAACCTTTAATTTTAACATGTGATTTTTTAGAAGAATGATATTTTCTTCTTTTGGACTTAATTATAAAGGTATGAATAACATTTAGGACCCATATGTTCTTTTATATTGTTGTAATTATTAGTCATTACAATTTGGTAGCATATTTTTATATATAGATATAACTATGGGACTGGAAATTTATTTGGTGATTAATGTTAAAATTTATATCAATAAAATAAAATCATATTAATGGGGAACATTATATGATTAAGGAAAATAAAATGTTATGGGATTTTATTGCTAGATTTATGGTAGGGCTATATTTTAGAAGAATATCTGATTTTAATGTGTCTTTATGATGATTATAGTTATTTAAAAAATGATTACCAGATATTAGAGATTATATGATTAGGGAATATACATTTTGATATCATAATTTAAAAGTGGTTGGTGTTATATGGAGATAATTGTATAATTTATCTTGTAATGACAAGTGATCAAATCATTATATTATTTTGGCTTCAACCATAGTCTAGAATATATTTAATAATAGTAATGTTATTTATTTATTGAAGGATCTATATTGAATATTGGGTATCATTTGGAGATTAATGTATTATTTATTCTGATAAATATTTATTTATTTATTATTTATCTATTATTATTTTAACCATTTTGGTTTTTCCTAATGTCTAAATATTGGAGGTATATCAGGTTATATTTTTTTTAGAATTATGATTTGATAGATGATAATTTTATTGATTTATTCCTAAAAAATATCTTTTAAATACTAATCATTTGGAGTTAGAATAATATTGTATTAGAAATTTATTAAAGGATGAAATTTAACATTTCAAGTATGTATATATACATATGATTTTAGTCTATATGGTAATGTAATTCCATAACATTAGGGAGTGTGATCTCAAATAAAAAAGGTTATCATATTAACTTTACTTCCTATGATTTGATGTTCTATTCTATAATCATAGATTTATGGTTTTGTGGTAATTAAATTTCTTTTATCCATGTTCTCTATCACTCTGTATCAATCCTTGGGTGTTATTATTGTCTTCCATGTTAATATTTCTACTTCCCACTAATGGTTTCATACTTAGAAAGTTATATATATATATGCGTTATTATATATGGACTTCATATTTTAATTCTCATATTTGTATGATAATGTTTTATTAACCATTATAATGACGTTTTTTTTCATAAATAATTTTCAAATGTGAAACTTTTGATTAAAAATATCAAGTTCAACGTGAAGGGAATCAATTTATCCTGGGGGTGGGGGGAAATTGTAATATCCTGATATTTTAAAATAATGACATTATGTTCGATAATGTATATGACACGTCGCACTGAGCTTAAACAAACTATGTCATATTACTATTTATCTTGGACCACTATAATCTAGTCAATTAATTGGTAGGTATGAATAAGAATAACTAGATTTTGAATATATATAAAGGTATAGCTAAATATTAATGAAATTATTAATTCTAAGGTATAAGTAAATAATATTAATTAAATAAATTTTATTCTTCAAAAATAAGTTTTCTTCAAAAATGTTTTAATTTTTTTCAGGATAGATTATTGAAATAAATTTCAGAAACATTTATAAATTTAATTTGATAAAATTATATCAATTTTAAAATCAGTATTTGTAAGTTATCTTATAGTGGAACTTGTAATTTTTTTGAAATATTTTCTTTTTCAATGAATAGTGACAATGATAATTTTTATTGAAAATTTGATTTTATTTTTTAATTAAAATATATTTTGGAATATCATTAAAATATTATTATTTTAATTTGAATAAAAATAATCCAATTGTTGTGTTCTAAATTATTTTTGTACATGAATTTAGTAAAAACACATTTTATTCATAAAAAGGAAATTTTTATGAAAGTGTTTTTCAAAACATTTAAAAAACATTATTTTAAATTTAATTAAACACTTATATGTTCCAAATTTTGAAAATTGGATTCCATATTTGGAATCATGTGGTCCTAATTTGGTAAATAGTTATCTTTTTTATTCACTATGAATAATAATCATTACAATTTCTCTTACTGTGATAAAGGGTATATTTGGTAATTAAGGGCTAAAAATAATCTTATAAGGACAAGAAAATTACCCTAAAACATGAATTAATATTATTTTTTGAGTTCATTTACTCCATTCTCATCTAATATTTTTTAATATTACCTTTTATGCCTTTTGGGTATGATTATATCATTTATAATAGTTTAAGTGATGAAAAGTCAAAACTATCACACTCTTGTTTCTGATAATTATAATAATTTTAACATGAGAATAAGTAGAATATATGTTTTATTATTAATATTAATTAAAAATATAAAATATTTATATTTATCAAGGTAGTTTATTTATAATTTTTAGTGAAGATATAATTACCAAAAATGCTTACACAACACTAATGTATTAATTATTAAATTAATAAAAAAAACATTGTATATATATTAAAACTATAATAATTAAAATAATTAATGTTATATAAGACTTTTATTGATAAATATAATAATTTTGGGATGTATTAACAATTTTAATTCTATGTTATTATGTTGTCTCAATTTTATTAAAGTGAAGGTAAATGACTAGTTCTAAAATTTATATTATTGATATTTTATGAAAATAATAATTTATTAGTTGATATAAAATTTTGAAAATCATATATTTGGAAAATTTCATAAAATATAGTTACAAATAAAACATTTTCTCTATTTATGGGGCGTTCTTATATCTATAGTAACTATTGTGACCCTTAATCCCTATTTTCATGGTATGTGCGAAAAAGGTTAATTGAGGTTAAAACCAAACAATATGGATAAAAACATAGTCAAAATTTGTCTAAATATAATAAAATGAAATTATTTAGACAAATATTCAACTTAAATTTGGTTAATATCAGTTATTATCCATTTAGACATCAAAATTAATTTATATTAATATAATTTTTATTAAATTATATGAGTGACCCTCACCTCACCTATAAAAGGGATCTTCTTCACCACTTTACATAACACTTAATTTATTTTGAATTATATCTAACTAAATAACATACTAAAATCCCTACCCATTTTCTATAATCTACATTTTGGGTATAATACCGACCTTAGTGGTCTTACGGTGTTCTGAAAACGAGGTTATCTGAAGAAATGTTATCATTATTCATCAAGAATTTCTGTTTTATTTCTTCATCCACCTCCAAAAATTATTTTTCAAAAATAATTAAAAAATAAAATAAGTATATAAAAAATATTTAGATGTTATTATGATAATTAAATAACCTATATCGATCTTATACCTCCATGAATTGGGAATGTAATTCATCATTTCATTGTGTGATGATCAACCGCCTAAAAAACTGATGTAATTCATTTTACACCACCTCCTATCATGATATTTTATAATTATGAAATTGTTTTTTTGTATATTATATCAATTAAATATTTAAAATTATGAGAATAATATATATTATTTACTTTTTTACCATTTTATTCATTAAAAAATGACAACTTTGTTCATGCATATTTATGAATACAACCTCCGAGAAGCGATGTTATTGGTTCTTCATTTTCCCATCATATTGATGATATATATAAGTATTTTTAAATTAATAATATGGTATTTATAATATAATTATCCTTATATTAGGATTTAATAATACTTTACTACTTTCCATAATGGTCATTGAAAAGCGGAAACACTACTCGTGCATACTTATGACCTGTCATCTCCATGATTGTATTGTTTCTTCTGGAAATGAAGATGACCTTGTTTGTTTAAGGTTCAAACATTCCAATCAGTTTCTAATGGGTTTATTTGTTAAACCAGAAACATCCAATGATTCTATATCCATTTGGACATACTTTCCAAAGGTAGGTGCCCATTAGTTATGGACCGATGAGGCTTCAGAATTTGCATTGGTCGAGAGGATGGGAGGTCAGACTCATCACACCTTTTGGGGGGAATTATTGTCTACTCTGGGACTCTCATATAGATTTAAGTTATTTTCATGAATCCTTATTAATTTAACAAGTATGATAATTAGTTTTCCTTTAGATCTTGCAATCAATGATTGATATGTATAAAATTTAGAGTATCTTTTATAAGGATTTGAGGTTCTTCATCAATAGAGAATCATCCGTATGTATTAGTGATTCTTAGACAATGGTATCCTTTAATACATTATATAAAAATATCTTGGTCATTATGATAACCATACTGGTTTTAAATCCACTCATTGGGGCACTTGAATTTTATCGTTGTTTAGAAGGACATGATTATTTTTAGGTTGGGATCGTACCCACAGATGGGCTACCTGTGTATCCTTATTAAAGGGGAATCAGAACCCACGTAGTTCGGGAATTAAGATATAGTTTAACATTATATGGTAAATATGAGAATTAATGGGTGATGGGGCTTAGAAAAGATTATTGTCCCAATGAGAGGTGTCATATTTACTTTTACACACTATTCTCACATGAGTCATGATCAGTGTGAGAAACAAGAGGTATTAGTAAAACCTGATGATTTATGCCATAAAAGATGTCGTTACATGGAATGATATGGGCCTTATGTATAAATGATTGCCCAAGTAAATGAAGATCAAGACTTAGTTCAAGAAATAATTCTAGGAGCAAGGTCCATATAGATATTCGTACTTTATAAAGATTTGGATACTCTAACGTGGGGCTTACATTGGAGGATGATTCCCAAATTTGGGGGGACTTATGAATGTGTTTTATTACTAAGAAGGAATCCCAAGTCAGAATAATTTATGCATGGGGCTTACTCTTGAAAAGGAGGCCTAGGTTTAGGGGACTTGAGACCTAATGCTTACTCCTAAAAAGGAGGCCCAGGTTAAGAGGAATTATGATTGGGTCTTACTCCTAAAGAGGACGCCCAGATTTGGGAACTTGGGGCTTACACCTAAGGAGGATGCCCATATTTGGGAACGCGGGGATTATTCCTAATGAGGATTCCCAGATTTGAGAACTTGGGGATTAATCATATGGAGGATTTCCAATTAAAGGGGGATTTGACTTATTATTAGGGATTATTCAAGGGAAAGATGCACAGATCAAAGATTTATCATCTTAAGGGATGAGGTTGAATGAAGGGATCCTCTAACCATAGTGATATAATGTTATATAAATCATAAAGTTTTTAGATATGTTCCATATAATTCCTTTAATATAAGGAATCCAACAAAGGAACCATGCCATAAATGGCTTTGAAGAGGGTTTTGAAGGACAAATATTGAAGAGGAGAGGTGGATTTGAAGAAAAACGCTTAATAGGCAGGAGGGGCACCCAAAAAGAGGCAGGTACAGAAGTCCTGTTTGGGTGCGCAAGTCCTAGTCACGCAAATATACTTGCGCGACACATGTGTACTTGGGAGATGGTAAACCCATAAGGTAATAATTGGGCGAGGCATGGCTCAAGCCCTTAGTATTATCCCTAGAGGCTTCCAAAAGGGCGACACACATGTTTTGTTGAAGGGATAATGTGGAACGCAAGTGTCTTCATTTCCCTCATTGGTTAGACACTTAAGTGCGAAAGTGTTGATGAATTACAATAGCTAGGACTTATTACCCCTCTTTAGATCTTCTATTCTAGGTAAGAAATTACCTAAGAAGTGTTTAGAATACTTCAAGTAGAGACTAGGGCACCGGGAGCTTAAATCTGACTTTTTGATTTTTTTCGCCCCCGAAATGGGGGGCCCACAAGGGGTATTTATAGGCTACTAAAGACCTTGGGCGAAAATCAAACTGGGCGTGAAAATTGATTGCGCGACCAATATGTGGTGTGCAAGTATACTTACGCGACCATGATGAAACTTGTGTGGCCCATTCTTAATCAAATCCTTGTTCATGACTTTGTCAATTTTTGATGTTTCTTCAAAGGATGAATCTCTTTATGCTAAGGTATTCCCATTTTGCAGTTGTTAGACTCTATGATGGAAAGGAGCATCAAGAAAATTCCCCCCTCAATGTTGGATCCGAAAGGAAGGAGGATTTTTGTAACACCCCAGGTAAATAAAGAATATAAAAATTTTATATTTATCCCTATTTGTGGAAAAAATGTCAATATTAATTTAAATGGAATGATATGCTCGATGGCTTACTCAAAATGCAACAACGAGTTCTTTTGAAATCTTACGTTGCACTCTAATAATAAAATAATATTATTTTAAATGGTAGTTAACGCCTAGCCATTGTATTGAAAGGAATGAATCAAAATAACTAAAATATGATTATATATGTTTGTTAAATGTTTTTACTTTTATCCAATAAATTTTAGAGGCTTAAAATACAAATGAATCCAATCTTAAGCATTGAATACACTAGTATTTTTAAAATATTATTTTACTACCTTTTGATGGCAAACCATTTTTTTAAATCAAACTTTTGACAATTTTATAAGCTCTATTTTTCAAAATAAACATATTATTTATGATTGGGACATTGAAATTTACCTTGGGTTAATTTTTGGTATTTTTCTGACAATGTTCATTTTTCAATGCATTTTACATCAAAACTTATTTTTTCATATAATTTAATTATATGGTTATATTATCTTTTTAATTTGTTTTAATGTTTAATTAGAATATATTTTTACCATGTAATTCAATGATGGTCATTGGGATTAATTTCACTTTGGAATTAGGCATAAACAAGTGCCAAACTTTTCATAAATATTGTTTCTAAAAAACCCGCTATTTGTTTTGACAACAGGATGTTTTTTAAAATTAATTATTGAAATTTATGTGTCTGTAATTTGGTAAAATGGATTAAATATTTGGAATCAGAATGTACAAATTATGTAATTAAGACTCTCTTTTTTGAAAATTATGAATAGTAACGACGGAAATTATCTTGATTAATGAGTAATCAGGAAGTTGAAGATAACAAAATAATATCATAATATTACAAAATGACCACAACATGTGTCCTGAAGCTACTGGTTGTGTCATTCCCGACCATGGGATGCCTTGTGCCAAACCTGGGGGCCCCATGGAATCACTTTTGTGAGAAAGTTACTTTATATCTTTTTATTTTTAAAGAATGTTAAATGTAACAAAGAATGTATCACCTAAGTAAAATATTTTTAATTTTGTCTACATAAATGATATTTTGGACTATAAATATTCATTAGAAATATACAAAGATTTCCTACATGATTATAGTTTTTTTATAATTTTTAGACATTAAATTTATTAAATTATTTATGACATCATGATGATGCAGCGATTACCTCATTAATAAAGGATTTAAATAAAATGGAAATATAATGTAAAATCTAAGACCTACACATGTCCAACACCTATTTCATGGGTGTATTTCGAACCCTTATCACCTTATCCTCTAAACACATCAATGTGGGACCATTAAAATCCGAAACTCATTTGAAAATAAAGTTTCATTTTATACCTTTCCAAGAGTCCCCTCCTCTCCTCTTATAAAAGTCCCCCACCTCTACCTCATTACCCACACTTCCAAAGCCTTTGGTTCGGCCAACCCTTGCGCATTTTGTCTCTACACATCCCTCTCTGACTTCTTGAAGCCTCACTTTGGGCAGAATCGTTCCCAAGGAAGCCTTTGAGGTCAAACCAAAGGGAGTTACCCGATTTTAAGGTAATGTCTTTCCTTGAGTCTTGTTTTTTTTGCTTATCCAACCCCCTAAACTCTTTTTATTCATTTATTTCGTAACACCTCCAGTATATTCAATATACGAGTATGTTTTTATAAGAAGGATTCGAGCTAAACTTACACACACCTACATGTAATGGTTAATTAACATACTGTTTCTGTGGATGGCGAATTTCTGCATCCCGAAACGATGACTGTTCAACATTCTTTTAACACCTTAAAAGGTGGCCATTAAGATGACAATATATTTATATATGATATATAATATGTTTATGTTTTTCTTAAGCTTATGTATTTTTCATTTATGGAATACCTTTATGGCTTCCATTATGGGTATACACGAAATCATCATTTTAGGAAGTGCGGACTACCGCCCCCTCAAAGTGATTTGATTCGTTAATACCATATGTGGTACGTATAAAGGATATATTTAATGATATTATATATGATACCATACTGGAATTAAAATACTATTATGTATCATTATGTTTTAATTCCATTAAATATGAAATAGAAATGGAAGTACCGTTCATGCGTACGAACGACTTACCGTCTCCATGAACGATGCATTTCATTTCTTAACTCTAAATGTTATGTAATGTTATAAATACATGAATATACTGTATATATATGATATATATGATATCTACATCATGAATAAAATTCTGGATATAATGTATATTTTACCACATGAACAACATGAAATTATAAAGAGTTTATTTGTTTTGACTCAAGTACCAATGATCGTTAAAACGACCATTATTAACTTAAATAATAACATAGTGTTCATGACATGGTAATAAGTGATATAAAAGGAATAATGAACTTGAAAAATTGTTCTTAAGGAATTATAAATTAAATAATGTTTATTATTCAGGAGATTAAAGAACGATCGAGTCAAGTCGGACCCGAGGTAAGGGATTCTACTCCTCTCTTTCTTTTTAAGTACACTCTTTTATGTCATTCCTTTTAAAGCTCATATTTCTTGTTATTGAGATGTTATATTATATTAATCTTACTGTAATTTTTATGTTCATGTGATGAGATACCCTATTCTCTCTCATAAATCCATTTTGGATGTTTTGAGTGGCGCTGTTAGGCTACCGAATTTTCGTAATAGATCTAACCTCTCTCTTTATTTTTAAGTACTCTCCTTTATGTCACTTCTTTTAAACTCATCTTTGTTATGTTGGGGGATGTTCTTTTATATTATTATTTTGATAAAATTTATGTTAATATGATGAGATACCCTATTTGATCTCATCAATCCATTTTTGTAAGATTTATCTGGCGCTGTTAGGCTGCCGAGTTTTCGTAAGGGTTTTTTCATCTCACTTTTATTCCCATGAGATTTATGCTACATTTCCAAAATTTCATTTGAGTGGTGTTTGTACTGCCCATTAATTTACTAATTGTGTAATATACTTTCTTTTATGAGTATTTACATTAATTTTTTATTATCCTTCTTTCACGGGGCGTATGTTTCGAAAGATAACCATGTCGGTAAGGGAAACTTTCACCCTCCTCTTTTTAAAAGACTTATTTTGTTATGTCTTTTAATTCACATAATATTATTTTGGTATATGTTCTTCTATATCCTTATTGATGTAAATTTTATGTCCAAGTGATGAGATACCCTTTTTATCTCTCATCAACTCTCTTTCTGAATTTTGAAGCGACGCCATTAGGCTGTCGAATTTTTGCAAGGGAACTTCTTAACCCAATTTCTATTCTTTGGGATAAACTTGTACACCTTGAATATGTCATTCTATGATTATGTGTGAATGTCCTCTGATTGTTTTACACTTAATACCCACTTATATTTTGTGTATTTGTTTATCACACATAGTTATGTAACTGATTTATCCTTAATCCAAGGATACCGTCTTTGTATGGGACTTCGTCTCAATCTCCTTTCATTGAGGCATATTTGGTTTTATACAAAACCTTCTTTAATACGGTGTATAAATCCCTTTTACTTTTACGTTTATCCAAAAGGAATTTTTTTTACGAAGAATTTTACTAAACGACAAAATGGAATGTTTTTGTCGTACGTATGTGGCGACACCGACTTCTCCGCCGCCATGACCATTATTTGAGTTTCAGATTCCTCTACAAGCGATTCCTTTTTTTAAAAGAAAAATAAATACCATGTTTTACTTTTCTTTTATTTTGGTATTGAAAATGGTTTTCATAATGTTTTTATATCAATGTATTGTATTTATATCTTGTGATTGAAAGGTGGAAATGTTATGTTTCTTTATGCATGTTTTATGTGATAAGATTATGTTATGGTTCTTGGGAATTATTATGAAGATGGTTGGTTCCATGATAAACTAAGGGCAGGTGAGCCCGATATATCTCTCCAATGCATTGGGTAACGCGAAGGAGTGAAATGTTAAGGTTTCTCCGAAGAGATTTAGGGAATATACTATGGTGGGTATTCTAAACGTAACCAAGAGGGTTACTCTCTACGTAAAAATGTTATGAATGCCTCAGGATACCTTTTATGTCTTATGATTTCTATGATTTATTCATGATTTGATGAGGTATGTTAAAGTGCCTATGTTTTATGGATAAAGTATGATTTCATTCTTATGTATATATGAACTCATGTTTCCTTTCCATATTTTTATAACCCTTACTGAGCTTTTTATGCTCATCCCATGTTTTTTTGAAATGTCTTTCACAGGTCAAGGGAAAGGTACATGATGTGATGATAGTGTCAAGGATGTGTCAAGAAAGAATCCATGTTTTATTTTAAATATGTTTCCGTTGAAGGGAAGAATGAATACTATCTTTTATGTAACCACTTTGTATAAATGTGGAATGTAATGCAAGTATCATGATCTAATTCACTAAAACTATAAACCTGAAAAGCTCCTCAATGTGTAATCTTGTAATAACTCAAGATTAAGTAAGGTTTAAGGTTGGGGCCTTATAGTTGGTATCAAAGGTCGGTTTAGATAACTTTAGAGGTTAGGGTATTCTTTAAGCATAAGTGACATTACCATAATGGTTAGGAATTCATAAAGAGTCCTAGTTTTAGATAAAGTGAATGAGTAAGTATATCTTAGTGTTTATCTTCCTCATTAGTACATGATGGTTTTGTTGATATACTCACACTAACCTTTTTGTTATTTGTAAATGGCTAGATCTAGCAGGCACCAAAGTAATAGTGGATGTGAAGGAAACTGTGACAGTTTTTTGAGAAAGAAACTGAATGATTTGGGAGCTGCAATGAGATCTCTTGTGATTGTCCTCAACCAACTATCTGGAGTCAGGATTGACTACCTAAACCTTATTGATTTCTCTAAGGCATAATATATGCGAGAAACAAATCCCTAAGGAAGTACATGTAATAATCATAAAGGTAAGTGTGTTAAAAAACCTATGTGTCAATGATGTGGAAACAAACATCTAGGAAAATGTTTCAAAGGGACAGAAATATGCTGTAGATGTGGAAATGAAGGTCATAAAGCATGAACCTTCCATGGAAAAAGGAAGCATCTAGTTGACTCGGGGAAAGGGAAAGAAGTTATTTCTAAGGGATCAATTGAATGTTTTAAATGTGGTGTTCATGGTAATTATAAAAACACATGTCTTATGAAGAAGTTTCGTGAATGGTATCACCATGATCATACAAATGTTCATTTACCAGTACCTAATGCCATTCCGATTGAGGATGAAGAAACTGACAATGACCAATCAAAGGTATGTATTATATCATAACTATTTTTTTACTATTTTGTAATCCCAGGATACAATTCATGATTTTGTTTGTAGGAAAGAAGTATTTCAGAGTAATATGGAAAGGAATGGTTAATGGATCATGAAGAATGTTGAATGAGTAAGAAGTCAACATATAAGGGCTTCAGGAGTTATGGTGAAATTCTTAAGAGTATTGAGTCTCTTTTGATGATGGGGTTACATTTGAAGAATTTTTATAGTATGTGTAACCCTGATGTTTAATATATGAAAATTTTATTGAAGGAATAGTTATCTGTTCTTTTGTGGACATAGTTATAAAGAACCATTTGGGTTTATATGATCCTTACTTTTGAGGTAATTATGGGTTACTATATGTTATGCTGGAAGTGAAAGGCATGAGATAAACTTGAGGTTAAAATATGTTATGTTTATTTTTGAATATTTTATCTCGTTTTGGGAAATGTTTTGAGAATTTAATAGTTTTGGAAAAAGGACAACACGCAGACCGTGTGACAACCCATCGCGTTGGACAAAGCTGCGGGAATCGAACCCACAACCAAAGTGCGACTGGTATTTATCGCCTACCACTGGACAACGTGAAGTCCTTGGTTATTTTGACTGATTCTTTTTTAGTTAAACGATTTTATTAATTAATAGTAAGTTGATTTTGGGTTATCTATGGAAATTTATTAACCTATCATGAAGGATATGTGATTAGGTTAATTACTTTTCAATACGAGACATTAAGAGCAACTGACGTTGTTTGAAGATAAATAAAATGATTTAACTTGGATGACTATGTGACTAAATCCGTCAAATATTCGGGTTTTAATCATCATTTGGTTTACTTTGAAGAATTTTATGGGCAAATTGTTTATCGAATTGTCCTTGTTGAACTTTGGGTTTTGTTGGACAAATTTTGATGATTAAGCATAGATTTTATTTTTTATAAAGGGGTTATCCTTTTCTGGATTATTTGATCTTATACTAACCAATTTGGTTTGGTTTTGGTTAATGTCTAAAGACATGGGAATTATATAGTTATCTTTGGTGGATTAGGTGATTCTCTAGAAGTTGATTATAGTACTCTTAATGTGAACAAGTCTTCCTAAATACTCGTCTTTTGGAGAAAATATGAGTTTGCGTAAGGAATCTAATAAAAGTTGAAAGTCAACATGATGAGTGATTATGTTTCCTTATGAATAAGTTCATCAATAAAAAGTAACTTAAAACAAAAATTTTGTCTATTAACTATTCCTACTTGGGAATCGAATACCGTGTAACCCATCACAAGTTTGTGATTTTCTTGTGGTTGACTTTCTCCTAAACATGTTTTCAATCAATCTCCATCAGAACATGACCCTATATTTTCTCCTCCATGTCCTCGTTTTTCTATATGGAATTCTAGTATGGGTTAACTCGGGTGACCTCTGTACTTATCTTCCTTTATTTTAATGTGATTGTTTTACCGACTCTTGTTCCGATGTGGGACTTTCAAGGATGTTTCCAAGCTCAATTTTAAAATTCCAAGGACGCAATTCCCAAAGGGGGGAAGGTTGAAACACCCCAGGTAAATAAAGAATACAAAATTTTTATATTTATCCCTATTTGTGGAAAAAATGTCAATATTAATTTAAATGGAATGATATGCTCGATGTCTTAACCAATACGCAATAACGAGTTCCTCTGAAATCTTACGTTGCACTCTAATAATAAAATTATGTTATTTTAAATGGTAGTTAACGCCTAGCCGTTGTATTGACAGGAATGAATTGAAATAAATAAAATATGATTATATATGTTTGTTAAATGTTTTTACTTTTATCCAATAAATTTTAGAGGCTTAAAATACAAATGAATCCAATCTTAATCATTGAATACACTAGTATTTTTAAAAGATTATTTTACTACCTTTTGATGGCAAACCATTTTTTTGAATCAAAATTTTGAAAATTTTATAAGCTTTATTTTTCAAAATAAACATATTACTTATTATTGGGACATTGAAATTTACCTTGGGTTAATTTTTGGTATTTTTCTGACAATGTTCATTTTTCAATGAATAGTGAAAAATACTACATTTTACATCAAAACTACTTTTTCATATAATATAATTATATGGTTATATTATATTTTTATTTTTTTTAAAGTGTAATTAGAATATATTTTTACCATGTAATTCAATGATGGTCATTTGGATGAATTTCACTTTGGAATTAGGGATAAAAAAGTGCCAAACATTTCATAATTATTGTTTCTAAAAAACCCTCTATTTGTTTTGACAACGGGAAGTTTTTTAAAATTAATTATTGTAATTTATGTGTTTGGTATTTGGTAAAATGGATTACATATTTGGAATCAGAAGATCCAAATTATGTAATTAAGAATCTTTTGTTTTTGGACATTATGAATAGTAACGACGGTAATTATCTTTAATTATCTTGATTAATGAGTAATCAGGTAGTTAAAGATAATAAAATAATATCATAATAATACAAAATGACCACAAAATGTTTCCTAAAGCTACTGGTTGTCTCATGGACGACCATGGGATGCCTTGTGCATAACTTGGGGGCCCCATGGAATCACTTTTGTGAGAAAGTGACTTTGTATCTTTTTATTTTTAAAGAATGTTAAATGTAACAATGAATGTATCACCTAAGTAAAATATATTTAATTTTGTCTAAATAAATGATATTTTGGACTATAAATATTAATTAGAAATCTAAAAATATTTCCTACATCATGATAGTTTTTTTATAATTTTTAGACATTAAATTTATTAAATTATTTATGACATCATGATGACGCAACGATTACCTCATTAATAAAAGATTTAAATAAAATCGAAATATAATGTAAAATATAAGACTTTCACATGTACAAAACCTATTGGATGGGTGGATTTCGAACCCTTATCACCTTATCCCCGAAACAAATCAATGTGGGACCATTAAAATCTGAAACTCATTTGAAAATAAAGTTTCATTTTATACATTTCCAAGAGTGCCCCTCCTCTCCTCTTATAAAAGGCCCCCACGTCTACCACCTTACCCACACTTCCAAAGACTTTGGTTCGGCCGAAACCTTCCCATTTTGTCTCTCCACATCCCTATCTAACTCCTTGAAGCCTCACTTTGGGCATAATTCTTCTCAAGGAAGCCTTTGAGCTCAAACCAAAGGGTGTTACCCGATTTTAAGGTAATGTCTTCACTTGAGTCGTTTTGTTTTATTTTGCTTCTCCACCCCCCTAAACACTTTTTATTCATTTCTTTTGTAACATATCCAGTATATAAAATATACTAGGATGTTGTTATATGAAATATTCGAGCTACACTTACACACACCTACATCTAATGGCTAAAGAACATACTGTTTCCGTGGATGGTGAATTTCTGCCTCACGAAACGATGATTGTTCAACACTCATATAAAACCTTCAAAGGTGGCAATAAATATGTCACTATATTTATATATGATATATAATATGTTTATTTTTTACTTAATGTTCTGTATTTTTCATTTATGGCATACCGTTATGGTTTCCATTATGGGTAAACACGATATCTTCATTTTAGGAAGTGCGGACTACCGCCCCCTCAAAGTGATTTGATTCATTAATGCCATATGTGGGACGTATAAAGGATGTAATTAATGATTTTATATATGATATTATACTGGAATTATAATATACCATTATATCATTGTGATTCCATTTCATAAAATATGAAATAGAAATGAATGTAGCGTTAATGCGTACGTACGGCTTACCGTCTCCATGAACGGTGCATTTCATTTCTTACCTCTAAATGTTATGTAATATTAAAAATTCATGTATATACTGGATATATATTATATATATGATATCTACATCAGGAATAAAATTCTGGATATAATGGATATTTTACCACATGAACAACTTGTAATTATAAAGAGTTTATTTGTTTTGACTCAAGTACCAATGATCGTTAAAACGACCATTATTAACATAAATAATAACATAGTGTTCATGAAATGGTAATAAGTGATATAAAAGTAATAATGAACTTAAAAAATGGTTCTTAAGGAAGTATAAATTAACTCATGTTTATTATTCAGGATATTAAAGAACGATCGAGTCAAGTCGGACCAGAGGTAAGGGATCCTACTCCTCTCTTTCTTTTTAGGTACACTCTTTTATGTCATTCCTTTTAAAGCTCATCTTTCTTATTATTGGGATGTTATTTTATATTAATCATATTGTAATTTTTATGTCCATGTGATGAGAGACCCTATTCTCTCTCATCAATCCATTTTGGAATTTTTGAGTAGCGCCGTTAGGCTACCAAATTTTCGTAAGAGATCTAACCTCTCTCTTTCTTTTTAAGTACACTCCTTTATGTAACTTATTTTAAGCTCATCTTTGTTTTGTTGGGGGATGTTATTCTATATTACTCTTTCTATAAACTTTATGTTAATATGATGAGATACCCTATTTGATCTCATCAATCCATTTTTGTAAGTTTTATGTGGCGCTGTTAGGCTGCCGAGTTTTCTTAAGGGTTTTTTCATCTCACTTTTATTCCTGTGAGATTTATGCTACATTTGCCACAATTTCCTTTGAGTGGTGTATGTACTACCCATTATTTTACTTATTGTGTAATATACTTTCTTTTATGAGTATTTACATCAATGTTGTATTGTCCTTCTTTCACGGGGCAGATGTTTCGAAAGATACCCATGCCGGTTAGGGAACCTTTCACCCTCCTCTCTTTAAAAGAATTATTTTGTTATGTCTTTTAAATCACATAATATTATTTTGGGAAATGTTCTTATATATCCATATTGATGTAAATTATATTTCCAACTGATGAGATACCCTTTTTATCTCTCATCAACTCTTTTTCTGAATTTTGAAGTGACACCGTTTGGCTATCGAATTTTTGCAAGGGAACTTCTTTACCCAATTTCGATTCTTTGGGATAAACTTGTACACCTTGAATATGTCGTTCTATGATTATGTGTGAATGTCCTATTATTGTTTTACACTTAATACCCACTTATATTTAGTGTATTCGTTTGTCACACATAGTTATGTAACTGATTTATCCTTAATCCAAGGATACCGTCTTTGTATGGGACTTCATCTCAATCTCCTTTCATTGAGGAATATTTGGTTTTATACAAAACCTTCTTTTATATGGTCTATAAATCCCTTTGACTTTTATGTTTATCCAAAATGAATCTTTTTTATACAAAGCATTTTACTAAACGACAAAAGGGAATGTTTTTGTCGTACGTATGCGGAGACAACGACTTCTCCGTCGCTGTGACAATTATTTGAGTTTTGGATTCCTCTACAAGCCATACCTTTTTTCTAAAAGAAAAATAAATACCATGTTTTACTTTTCTTTTATTTTGGTATTGAAATTTTTTTTCATAATGTTTTTATAACAATGTGTTGTATTGATATCTTGTGTTTGAAAGGTGGAAATGTTATGTTTCCTTTATGCAGGTTTTATGTGATACGATTATGTTAAGGTTCTTGGGAATTATTATGAATACGGGTGGTTCCGTGATAAACTAAGGGTGGGTGAGCCCGATATAGCTCTCCAATGCATTGGGTAATGTGAAGGAGTGAAAAGTTAAGGTTTCTCTGAAGATATTTAGGGAATATACTGTGGTGGGTATTCCAAACGTAACTAAGAGGGTTACTCCCTATGTATGAATGTTATGAATGCCTCAAGTTACCTTTTATGTCTTAGGATTTCTATGACTTATTCATGATTTGATGAGGTATGTTAAAGTTCCTATGTTTTATGGGTAAAGTATGATTTCATTCATATGTATATATGAACTCATGTTTCCTTTCCATATTTTTATAACCCTTACTGAGCTTTTTATGCTAATCCCAAGTTTTTTTGAAATGTTTTTCACAGGTCAAGGGAAATGTACATGATGTGATGATAGTGTCAAGGACGTGTCAAGAAATAATCCATGTTTTATTTTAAATATGTTTCCGTTTATGGGAAGAATGAATACTGTATTTTATGTAACCACTTTGTTTAAATGTGGAATGTAATGCATGTTTCAGGATCTAATTCTCTAAAACTCTAAACCTAAAAAGATCCTCAATGTGTAATCTTGTAATAACTCAAGATTTAGTAAGGTTTAAGGCTGGGGCCTTATAATTGTACTCTGAGGAAAAGGAGAAAACCAAGGAACTATGGCGCATAAGTTTTGAGCGTGCAAGTGGAGGTGTGTAGGTGAGAGACCTATAAGGTATGGCCCACTGGGTATAGATTTTGCCTATAAATATGCGGCCATTATCATGAAAATCACCTGGCTTTCAAAGCACTTCGCTCTCGTCGTTCAAGTGTCTCTTGTCGCGCAAGTGACTTGTTTTCCACTAGTTGATGCTTTTTTTTCTTGTCGCGCTTCTGCAAAGGTAGTTTTGACTTGCACGGTGATACCTGCGCAACCAAACTTTTGCGACAATACTAGACTTGCACGCCAAAATTGGACTTTCATGCCTTAATTCCTTAGACATTTCTTCACTTATCTTCATAATTTTATGAAAAATCAACTTACATAAGAGTTAATTATTCGACCTTTGTGTAGATTGAATGGCTCCAGGAAGAATTGGAACGAATAATGGCTTATATAGGAAGCAGATTGATGACATGATGAGCATTGTTGGCCATGATTACTATGATATTTACAATAGCACTCTCCCAGATTTGGCTATGTACATGAAGAAATATCATCTTAATTTCCCACAGAGTGTCTACATGCCTCTGTATGTGAATGGTCATCTACAAGAATTCAACAATCCAGAGCCAAAGAACTATACGCCTAAGATGCATCCACACTGTTATCCCTCTATTTCAGTTATGATGTGCATTAAGAGTGGAAAAAATGGTGTGAACTTCAAAATTTTTCCTCCATGCCATTTCCCTGTAGATATAAAAAAGGAAAAACCATGGGTTGATGTGTTTTTCACTGCTGGTTGGTGGAGAGAATACTATCATGGAATTAGAGAAATATCTCAAAAGATTACTGTCTTTAAATGGCTATTTATTCCATTTATCCATTCTCAAATCCATGTATCCATCTTCCATGTCTCTTGTACAGAAATAGAGTCACTGTTTGATCAACAAAAAATTTTCTCAAACTGCACTCAAGAAGATTCTTTTAAAATTGTTTCAAGAAGAGATGGTATCACTGTGTCTCTTATTATATCCAGTTGAGTTAATGAATTTCGGGGGGCTGTTGATGAAGCTCGGGATGCCGTAAATCAAATGAAGAGTTATGTAGAAAGCCTCTTTTAATTCTTGAAAAGGAGAATAGAATGATGTCTATGTATATCCTTCTAACTGTTGTGTATCAATGAAAAAACACTTTCACCTGCAATCATTTGGTTCCTGTATTATTTTGCTACCTATTTAAAATTTACCTAAGCCAATGGGCCTAGTAAGAATAGTTTGATTATTTCAAGGATCATTAAAAAACCCTACAAACTTTACGTCTTTTAATTTCTCAATATTACCTAAATCATACGAAATGTATGTTTAATGAGATGGCACTTGACTTTTGTTTATAGTTCCTTTGTCTTTTTTGGGCAGTTTAAAGTCATGCACGCCAGACATAAAAAGGCTAATGTTTAAGGTCGAATAGCGTTGACCAAATGGATCAAAATTGACTCAATTCCTTGATAATTTATCTGAAAACATATTACCAAATTCAAGTATGTAGGAATACATGTAAACTATGACTTAGGAAATTTTGAATACGAGGAGTGATATGAAAAAAGGGCTAAAATGCATTAGAAGAAGTATTTCCTAATAATGAAGTTACCATTATTTAACAAACCCGTTAGGGGGTTGACTTATGGAGGGCCACTTAAGGGCATTGGATGCATAGTAAAATAATCGCATCTTTTGGTTGATAGGTCTGTTATATAGACTAATTTTGCAAGGCCACCTAGGGGAACGAGCCACATTGTTAGACAAAAGAACTCTCAGGAATTTTACTTTTCTACTGCATAAAAGCTAGTGGAAGTTTATGGAGAATCGGATTTTACAAAACATAAATTTTTCTGTATGGAGAGTGGTACTTGAATATGGAGAGGATATTTCCAATCAAGATTGTCTGAGAATTGGATGAATGTCACTCCTACGAAGTTATGACCCAAACATAGGGAAGATAATTATAAACCATATACTTAAATACTTTTAAATCATGAAAAATAGTATGGGAAAAATATATTAAGGGTGTCTATTTTTGTGGACCCCCAAAAACTTTCATTGATACAAATGAAGAAAAAAGAGGTTTTCCTTCCAAGAATGAAGTTACCAATATTTGACAAACCCGTTTGGGGGTTGAATTATGAAGGGCCACCTAAGGGAATTGGATGAATAGTCAAATAATAACATCTTTTGGATGACAGGATGGTAATGTAGAGTATTTATGCAAGGTTGCCTAAGGGCACATGCTGAATAGTCAGGTAAAAGAATTTCTGGGTATCATACATTTTCTGACCAGAAGTCAAGTAAAGGGTTATAGAGATCTGGAAGTATTTAAGTCTTGTATTATGACACTTCAAATGGGTATTTTACAATTCATGAAAGAGATACATAGACCAATGATAACCATAGTGATGTTGTGGCTGTTTCCTGAATTGAGGTGCTGGACTTCATTACATATCCATAAGGATGAGAATCAAGCCATACGTATTTCTTGAAATACAATTTAACGTCATGTGGGATGAGAATGTAGAAGATCTTAGTTTAAGTTCGTAGATTTCATATCATAATAAGGAATACACAGTGTGTGTTTGATATACCTGATGTGAATGAAGACCAAGGTTTTCATACCACATTCATGTTTTCACATGGGGACTATTCAGCCAAGGGACTGAAACTGGAATTTGGGGTTAGGCCCAAAGACTTGGGGCTGGATTCGAGGGATGCTCAAACATTCCTACATATACTATAAGGATGGGAATCAAGCCGCACGTATTTCTTAAAATACCCTTTGTACAGAGTTGGTTTGTACAAGTGAAGGGTGAAAGGGGACTTTAGTGCAATGATGGTTTGACCCAAGATTAAGGTTCAAAAATTTCCATGTATGCATGTAGTCTTTCGAATACATCATGATTTGAGATCAATGTAAATAATGATTCCCTCTCAGGTGAGAGACAATGGGGGACTGTATAGTTTAACATCATATAGAAAGGATGACGGTGATGCACGTATTAGTGTCATGTAGCAGGGACAAAAGGGACGTACACAGTTTAATGTCATGTGGGACGGAGGTGAACAAATGTGAAGAGATTGGTTTTGGGCTCGAACCTCAGGAGGTTTCCTAAGTACCAAGCCTAGAAGGAAAGGATCAAAGTCCACATAGTTCGATTAAGAATTAATTGATGATCAAGTTGTACTTAAGGACAACTCGAAGATGGTGTTGGGACTTACACGTGGTTAGCAGCCGGGGGAAGGTGTTGTGGTTGAAGCTTACACTAAGCTCCCATGAGTCATACTTGGTGTGAGAAAAAAGAGGTAGCAACAAACATAATTATGCATATTTTAACGTCATGTGAGATGTATTTAGGGAATTTTTCATAGTTTAAAGTCATGTTGGATGAATGAGGGGGACACAGTTTGACATCATGTTGGACGAATGAGGGGACTATGCAGCTTAAAGTCTTACAATGAGGACTATTGGTTCTGCATAGTTTAGTGTCACTTAACATGGACAAAATATAGTTTAACATCATGTAGGATGAACATGTGAACATTTTATTGTCATGTAGGACAATACAGTTTTACGTCATATAGGGCGTTCAGTTGTACAGTTTAACGTCGCGTAGCCAAGATGATGGTTATGTAGTTTAACGTCTTGATGGATGTAAGTATTTGTGTTACAAAAAATACTTTTTTCAGGAATCTGTCATTGGTTGGAGTTGTGATGAGTTCTCCACCCATTGAAATTAAAGAATAAGCTCCATTAGAGTAGACCTTATGTATTGAGTAAGGCCCCTCCCATGTGATGAAGATTTTTCTTGATGAAACAGTTCGGGCTATGCCATTTGGTGGGACGGTGCCCGTACTCCTGAAGTAGACGACATAAAATCTGCTAGATTCAAAGAAAATTTATGATTTGACATGAACTTGTCTTCTTCTGACTGTTCTTCATTCTTCAAATTATGTCTCATCTTTAAATATTTTCCCTCGAATGAAGGGGCTTTTGGTGTGACATTCATATCAAAAGACACAATCGGTTTCCTCAATTACATTCATAAAATGTCACGAGTTCGGTTGATCATTTTACTGACCATCGAATCATTATATTTCTGTGCATTTTTGTTTTGGACATCATGCCACTCGCCCTCTTCCTCTGGATCTGTAGCTGTAACACATTTTACCTCGACTGAAGAGCCTTTCAGTTTTACCTGTCTAGAGTTCACTATCTTTTGTAGGAGGTCTTTGAAGACAAAACACTCCTGAATTGGATACCCCAACATCTAATGAAATGGGAAATAGTTTGGAAGGTCTTCATCTCCTTCCTTGTTAGGCATTTTATACCTTGGAAACTGAACCAAATTATTTTCCAGAGATGAAATGACGTAACCAGGAACTTGTTCATTTCGGAAAGAATATAATTTTTTCTTTAACTCCTCAAATTGTTTCCGTCTTTGATCTCATTTATCATCTTGACAAAACGACCTCTGTTTTTGATGCTCAGGAGGCGGAGCCCTTCGAGAAGATGAAATTCTTGAAGTGGAAGCAGGTACAGGTGCTTGTTTAAGCATGACTGTAGTAGTATCTACATTACCCATTCTCCTGCCTAGAGTTGATGTAATTACATGATTTTTATCGTCAGTATTTATAAGAGTGTCTTTAATCTGTTGAGTGATTGAAGTAAGACCTCTAAAACCTCCTGTGTATTTCACAGGGATCAACGGTGTGCGTAATTCATCTCACAAATCTTCCACATAGATTGACCAAAATTCTTATTGAGGGAGTGCTAAACATAATGAATATGTTAATCCCTTCCAGTGAAAAATGAAATCTGAAACTCTTTCATTCTCCCTTTTCTTACAATTTGTAAGATAAAAAACTGTTGTCTTTGACAATGTTGAGCTAAATTGAAGAAGGAATTTTTGACGGAGAACCTCCCACCCGGCAATTGACCGGGATTGCAAGCTTCTATACAAGACAAAAGCAGGCCCTTGTAATGACTGTACAAAACACTTGAGCTTAACTGCTTTTTATTGTTGAGGAGTTCCCATCATAGGATCACAATGAGAAACAAAATGTGTTAATTGTTGTTCTGGGTCTCCCGAACCATTAATAATTGGGAATGTGGTACTTGAAAAATTTTATGGGGGAGGAATTACATCAACCCAGTCAGGGTAATCTCTCTTCTCCAGTTGAACTGGGGCACACTTTCCTTCGATTGCTTCCAAATGAGATGTTAATGACTCAATGATAGTCATTAATTCTTGAGAATCATCTGGTTGAGCTTGGACCTGTTCAGGTGAACGAACTGGAGTTTGGACATGTGTGGCAACCAGGACTGCCACTTATGGTAGTATTGCCGATTGTTGTTGCATACAACCCATAGGATTAGACCTGTGAGGGTGTACTGGTAAAGGAGGAAATTCTTGATCCATCTCAGTAGCCTCAACAAATTCCCTTAACTGACTGACTCCATCACTCTTAGGAGGAAGACTACTTTGAAGTAGTTCTGCATTCAACCTCCTTAACTCCTTCATTTCCGCCTTTTGTTATGTAAACCATTCCTCTAATTAGAGTGATTGGACTTCTCCAGAGGTAGGGTGGAAGTTAACCTGATTCTTTCATTTTCTTTTGTTTGATGCCTTTCGGAGAGGGAGAAGTTGTTTATTTGAACGAATTCCTAGATTTTGGGTAAGCCTTTGATTTCGTGTATGCACACCATCTTCATTTGCTTTTGTGTGCACAGATTCATGAGGAGGAACTTCTACATCTGATCCCTCTGAGTGGGACTCATGTTCTTGTGGATCAAAAACAATATAATTGATGACATTTATTGATTCATAACACATTGCATCCCTTATATTGTCAATTCTGAGATAATGTATTCTTCCATTTCATTGATGAGACATTGCCTTTTGTTGAGTTGACCCCTCAGGAATATCTTGATGAACCGTAATTTGGAGGGAGTATCCTAATAATTCAGCTCTTCATTCCTCTTGTCGCTTCTTCCCTAATCAAGAGAAGACTGTATTTCACTGAGGAAGAGATTGCGGATTTGAAAGAGTCCCTAGTCTGGTGGACTGGGGCTGTTCTGGTTGTTCCTACTCTACTCCTTGAATCCTATTTGTTGATTCGGAGGGTTCAGCTAAAAGAGATCCCAATCTGGAAAGCTGGTGTGGTACTTGAGCTTCTATATCTGAGAATTTATTAAATCCTCCCATGATCTTGCTGAATTTATTCTGGAAATTGGTTTGATGCATCAAACTACATCCACTCAAATCACCTGGATCATTTGACCACTGAATGATTTCTAACACTTCTGTCACATGATGATGTGCCTACTATAAACGAGATGCCTATTCGATATTCTCATTTTATTGATGCAAGAGTAATTTGACCACATGTTCTTTGTATTCCTGACTTTGGGAAGAACTAGTTGAGGCCTATTCCTGAGCAAGAATTTGATTACACAGAAAACCAATTGGTTGTGGCCAGCCCTATGCAATAACATTGCATGAGACCACTTTTTTTGGGCTTTGTTTGCTGGAGACTACAGTGAAATGTAGTGCCCCATGAACACCCCATTCCCTGATATGAATACTAGATGGGGCATTGGAAATTAACTGGCGCAATCTTTTTAGTGCACCAAGGAATGAATGCTGAAGGTCTCTCTGCTGCCTTTCAACCTTCAGATATCAGGAAACTGAGAGAGATACCAAATCAATTTGGATTTGTAACCCTTATATTATATTGGAATTATTTTCATATTCCTAATAAGATAATATTTTCTTTTTCAATTGAAAAAGTGTTTTCCACATGTTGATACGAATATCGCGAATACAATATTCGGTCAAAAATTTTGGAATATCGTACTGAGAGTCAGCCAAAGGCCAAAACATGACTAGTACTTCACCTTTTACTAGTTGTTTTTATCATATTCAACACTTCCTCCTTATCATTTGATGAAGATTATTCTACATGATTAGACCAAAGCTGTCTCTTCTTTTTTGCTTCATCAAATTCAACAAGATTGGTAGAGAATTCATTTATCAAACTAGAAGATGAATGACCCAAGGGTGGTTTGGAGAATGACCTACATCCCGGGCTATCTTCTGATTGAGAAAGTATTTCACCTACAAGTGGGAAAGAATCAGACATGGCTGACTTCACATTTTCAAGTACCTTAAGAAAAGAGGGCTTTCTCATTAATTCATTGTCCTTTGAAGAATTTTCCAGGCAATGTGAATTACTACTTCGGAGAAGACTTTCGCAGCTAAATTCATCATAATGGAGAGGACCACCATGGTGAGTTACAACAAAAGATGAAACCATTTTCTCCTTGATCTTCTGGCCACGCAGAGGGTTCTCATGGCTCTCATCAGATGATAATATTTCGAGATCAACCAAACATTCATGAAGCAAGCCTTTATGAAGAATTACCTGATGGAGACCATCCGAATTAATGTTCCCACTATTGGGAAATGAGAGAGTTGAATCTTGAGTTCCATCAGATAATTGTTTGAGGGATTCAAGAACTCTAGCATCGACGAAGGCCTTATTGTAGATTGGATCTTGATTTCTCGACTTTGCTGAAAGAGTATTTTTCTTAGACACATTCGTACTCACTTTAGGAACCAATTGTTGATGAAAGTGGTTATTATGGGATGGTGTATGTGCCTGCTAAAGAGAAATAATCAGGTTAGGCTGATTATCCCCCTTCAAATCAGGTGTATGTGCCTAAATTGATTGTCTGTATGACATGGGGGAGTATTACCCACAACCCGATTATATTAGAACATAGCTATGTATCTATTCTGGAGTGAAATGTTGATGAGTCACTCCACTGCTAGGGATAGATTTGTATTTCTTTCCCTGTGATGCTGCTGAAGCTGTTATAATATTCTGTCATGCATCCAGAATATGAGTAGGGATTTGTTTCTTCTCTTTCACCATTATCAGAATGTTCTTGGTGACTTCAGCTATCAGAACAGGAATATACATCCATTTCGTGCTTAGAGTAGGTGTGTATTCCTGCTCCTATCCTCCTTTTCCTATCATTGAATTCTAAAAGTACTTATGCATAGGGGCAGAGAGTTGAGTCCGCTCCAGATTTGTCGTCGGAGCTTTCCGACTGACTTCTCCAGGTGCTACGAAATGAGACTGTGGTTAGGCTTGATGAACATTGGTAGGTGTATGTTCCTTCTGTGTGTTATTTTTCAAGTATGGTTGACGATTTTCCTTCAATACAAGCAGATGAGACTGCTGACAGAATTTTTGATTGTAAAGATGTGTATGTGCCTACTTATCTGTTACCACCATATTAGATTGGCGAGCTTCTTTGGGTGCAGTCAGACAAGCCTGCTAACTGGTTGATGAATTACAAATAGGTGTATCTACTTACCTATAATACTCTTCCAGAATTTCCTGGTGGGATTGGTGGGTTGCTGCCAGATGAGTCTACTGGACAACAGTATTAGAACGGACGGGTGTATGTGCCCGCTCATTTCTTGCCATCAAGTTGGCTTGATGGACTTCTCCATAGGGGGATGAAGTAAGAACCTGCTCCCTGTTGAATAGATTTCACCTCTGGTTGTTCATCTTGCATTCTCGGGTCTGAGGAACCTGAGCCGAACCCCTAAAGGCAATACCCTCATCATGTTAAGGGAACCCTGCTGCACGAGTTTGGTGGCGATTTTTGATGGGAGTCCTCAAGAAGGACTCCTGCTTTCTTGAAACTAGGCCTTGAGTGACCATTTCATTCTCCTCCCTGTAATAAGGGAGGGACTGGTTGTTGGGCTCTAAGAATAACGACCCAAAATGGTTGGAGACGGTGGTTCGCACTACCTGCTTCTTGATTGCTGGTCATCACTATCCGGACAACCATGGTGAATTATTGACTTGGAGGACTTGTCGAGTGGCCTCCAGAGTCAGAATGGTACCGTATTGATGGAATTCCTTAACCAGTGCATTTGAAACCTAGCCTTGAAGATGCTGAGTAGGTTATGTCATCCTCATAGTGGATGAGGATCTAGTAGGAGTAGTATTAGAGGCATTCACAGGTGAGAACTTTAGAGAAGCCATTTCTGTAATGTAGAGAGATATTAGAAACGAGTGCATGTTTGATAAAATAGACACAATCAAGAAAATCCCGACCACTGCATCTTTTGGATGAGCACATATGTTTTTTATTTCTTTTTTTCCCTCACATTGAGTTAAATAAGGGCCTAAAAAATTAATAAAAAAATAATTTAACTTGGTTAAGTATTCACGTAGGTTTCACCATTTTTTTCCTCAGGAAATGGGGATGAACTTGTTTGTTTGAGGTTCAAACATTACAATCGGTTTCTAATGGGGTTATTTGTAGAACTAGAAACATCGAATGATTTTATATCCATTTGTACCTACTTTCGAATGGTAGGTTCTTCATTAGTTATGGACCAATGAGGCTTAAGAATTTTCATTGGTCGAGAGGATGGGAGGTCGGACTCATCACACCTTTTTTGGGGAGAATTATTGTCTACCCTAGGACTCTCTTATAGATTTAAGTTATGTTTGTGAATCCTTATTAATTAACCAATTATGGAAATGAGTTTTCCTTTAGATCTTGCAATCAATGATTGATATATATGAAATTTATAGAATATTTTAAATGTATTTGAGGTTCTTCATTGATATAGAATCATTCATATGTATTGTAGATTCTTTGTCAACGGTATCCTTCAATACATTATATAGAAATCTATTTGTCATTATGATAACCATACTGGTTTTAAAGACACTTAGTGGGGCACTTGAAGTTTATTGTCATTCATAAGGACATGGATTATTTCAGAGTTGGGATCGTACCCGTTGATGGGATACCTATCTACCCTTATTAAAGAGGAATCAGAACCCACATAGTTCGGGAATTAAGATATAGTTTAACGTCATATGGGATGGATGAGAATTAATGGGTGATGAGGATTACGTATGATTAATGGCCCAACGAGAAGTTTCATAATTAATTTTACACTCTAATCTCACGTGAGTCATGCTTGGTGTGAGAAACAAGAGGTATTATTAAAACCTGACGATTTATGCCATGAAAGTTGTGGTCACAATGAATGATATGGGGCTTATGTTTGTATGAATTCCATAGTAAATGAATATAATGACTTAGTTCAGGAAATAAGTCCAGGAGCAAGGTCCATAAAGATATTCGTGCTTTATGGAGATTTGGATACACTAACTTGGGGCTTACTCCAGAGGAGGATGCCCAAATTAGGGGGACTTATGATTTGGTTTTATTCAGGAGAAGGAATCCCAAGTCAAAAGAAATCAATCATGGGGATTACTCATTAAATGGAGGCCCATGATGAGGGGACTTGAGATATGAGGATTACTCCTGAAAAGGAGGCCTGGGTTAAGAGAAATTATGATTGAGGCTTACTTATAATGAGGATTACCAGATTTGGGAACATGGGGCTTACTCTTAAGGAGGATGCCTAGATTTGGGAACTTGGGGCTTACTCCTAAGGTGGTTTCCCAAATTTGGGAACTTGGAGCATACTCTTAAAGAGGATTCCCAATCTAAGGGGGATTTGACTTATGATTGGGACTTATTCTTGGGAAATATGCCCTGATCAATGATTCTCTCATCCTGAGGTATGAGGTTGAATGAAGGGAACCTCTAACCATAGTGATATAATGTTATATAAATCATACGGTTTTGAGAGATGTTCCACAAAATTCCTTTCAGATAATGAATCCAACAAAAGAACCATTCCATAAATGGATTTGAAGAGGGTTTTGAAGGCTAAATCTTGAAGAGGAGAGGTGGATTTGAAGAAAAGATCTTAATAGGCAGGAGGGGCACCCAAAAAGAGGCAGACGCGCAAGTCTTGTTTGGTTGCGCAAGTCCTGGTCATGGAAGTATACTTGCGCGACACATGTGTACTTGGGAAACGGTTAACCCCTTAGGTAATACTTGGGTGAGGCTTGGATCAAGCCCTTAGTATTATCCCTAGAGGATTACATAAGGGCATTGCACAAGTTTTGTTGAAGGGATAAGGTGGCGTGCAAGTGTCTTCATTTCCCTTAAGGGTTAAACAATTAAGCGCACAAGTGTTGATCAATTTCAACACTTAGGCCTCATTACCCCTCTTGAGATCTTCCATTCTAGGTAAGAAATTACCTTAGAAGTGTGTGGAAGACTTCAAGTAGATACTAGGGCACCGGGAGCTTAAATCGGACATTTGAATTTTTTTGTCTTCGAAATGGGGGGCCTACTAGGGGTATTTATAGGATACTGAAGACCATGGGTGAAAATCAAACAGGGCGCACAAGTCGCCTGCACGGCCAATATGTGGCGCGAAAGTATACATGCACAACCATGATGAAACTTGCACGACCCATTCTTAAACAAGTCCTTGTTCATGACTTGTGTCAATTTCTAATGTTTCTTCAAAGGATGAATCCATTTATACTAAGGTATTCCCATTTTCAGTCGTTAGACTTTGTGACAGAAAGGAGCATCAACAATAACATAGTTACTTTTTCTGAACAATATCTCCTGGATGGTATTAAAATAATAATTGTTGTATACAAATGCTGATTATTTCATTATTATTATTATGGAGATGATCGAATAATGATTTATTTGACCAGAAAGAGCCAACATAAGAAATTTTGGACTTATGAGTTGAGTATCATCAAAACATTTTATGTGAAAATAATTATTAATTAAATATTTATATCATGGTAATAAGTAAAATCAAAATAAAAATAAACATGAAAATATTCTCAATAAATATAGTAATTAGCATAAATTTATTATTCAGGTTTATAAAGAATTTACGTGATGAGTTGGATTCAAAGTATATCATTTTGTTTTAAAAATAACCATTTAAATTTTCACATAAAATTTGTTTTCTTCCACATCAATATTTTTTATCTATTCATTTATATGAAAATAAAATAATTAAAAATGAAATTTTATCCATTTTATAAATTTTTCTTAGGTTTTCTAAAGGAATATATTTACATATTATTTGACTTTCTTTACAAATGATAAATGGAATGATCTATTTTAACATATGCAGTGACAATGACGTTTCCCACCACCAAAACTATTATTTTATGTTTGGATTCCTCTACAATATTTAATGATTTATACAATGAAAACAATCTTTCCCTTTTTATAAGTATTTTGGTACTAAAAATGGGTTTTAAAAGAAAATGGTAATTTGATATCATACAATGTTTTTCATATAGGTTTAAAAGTGTATTTAAATGGTATTATGATGAAAAGATAAATAATAAAATGATTTATTTTTGCTGCGATACTTTAGAATTATTTACAATAAATGAATGATCTAGATACAAATTATAAAATTGGTTAAACCCCCATTATATCCTATAGGGGAGCCCAATATATCTTATACAAAGGGTGAGTGCCATTATAGATCTCCAATGCATTGAGTAATCTGATGTAGGTAATTGATTAGTTTTCTCCTAATTTATTATGGAGATTTATTATTATGTTTATTCTAAGAATAACTTTGATGGTTATTTCAAGTGTAAGTTTCATGGTTACTTCATATATAACTGTTATGGTTATTCAATAAGTATGAGTGATATGAAAATGATATCCAAGTTTCCTATATGTTTTATCTATGATTTATCTAGTTTTAATGGTTTTATTTTAGAAAAATATTTGGTGAGTTTCATATGGAATTGATTTAATGAATATTCTAAAAGAATATTGAGGTAATGGTAATTGTTTTTTTGGTTTCCTTGTTTTTTACTAGAAAATTAATTTATTTCATTTCATGCCCCTTACTGAGTTGTTTATGCACGTGTCACATTATAAAATGTTTTTCACTATGTTTTAAGGATGATTGACGACAATGATTAGGTAGATATGTAAATTATGACGATATTTCATGAAATTATGGAAAATTAATTTTTAATAGTTTTTTTTCATATGAAATATGGAATCTCATTAGAAATTTCCATTTGTAATGTATGGGTTTATTATATATTAGTTATATCATAATTCTCTAAAAATCTATAACTAAAATATCACAGGGAATATAAGAAAGTTATTTCAAGATAAAATTCACTATAATATTTGTTCATTATGTCCAGTTCCTTTTCTAGTTATCAAATGGGGAGGGGTATCATTGAATAATATATTGATTAATTTATTATTTAGATTAAATATTATGAATTGTGTTGATTCTAATAAAATTTAATTGGGTATAAGTATAAAATATAGGTTTGAAATGTATTTTAAGACACCCCAATCCAAAAGGATACTTTGATATATTTTATTCAAATAAAATAAATCAATTTATATTTTTATTCAAATAAAATTTATCTTATGTTTTGAAAATAGTTTTATCAGATTATAAATTAAGTATATTTTTATATAAATTATTTTAATCATTATATGCATTTGAGGTATTATTTTTTATAATATTTGAACATCAAATTTACATCATGTTGATTACACAAAGGTTATTGCATATGAAAAAATTATTATTTTCACTCATTATAAACAATGTTTTTATGATAAATATTGAAATTGAACACTATGATAATTTAATTGTTCGAATTCAAAGAATGATGTTTATTTTATCAAACTAGATTTCATATTTATAAAATTTAATTTTTAAAAATATATAATATAAGGAGAAATCATTTTTTATCAAATAAATAATATTTATTTTTTCACTAAGTATATATATTTATATTTATTTATTTATTTATTATTATATGTTGGACTATTTTTTATGCATGTTCAAAATTGTATTTTTTAAAATTTATCTTCTAATTATGTCTAATTTATCTTTTAAATATTTTCTTTAGAATAATGTTTTAGTGTGATGAATTTTAAACACTATTATTATAATTCTATGTTATCTCCCATTAAATTTGTTTATAAATTTAGTGACATTTCTCCCACATTTTGTTTCAATGGTGGATGATTCATTTGTGATGAAATGGTTAGATCATCAATGGGTGTACTTTTGGGGGTAGTTACGTTTGGGAAGTGCTCAATCATTGGGTGGAGCACTAGTTCCTTAGAAATGGAGTGTGTGATTTTTTCCATTATTTTGTTCATCACAGTATTGTTTTACTTTAATATTATTGTGTGTCATTAACAGAATTGGTCTCTAAATGACGGTTCTTAGTCCCCTGATAGAGGTAAACTATTTTTATGGCTTTAATACTCTATCAAATGACTATATGATCTTTTTCTATGGGTATAGGTTCAAGATTCAAGAATGGTTAACACTTTACCAATAAATGTGATCCATATTTGGAATATATATAAAAAATTGTTAATTGGTTCCAATTATATATCATTATCTATTTTAATTTTCTAATAATTTAAATATAAATAATTAATGACCATTTTATGCTTCTAATACACTATATGGGTGGGGAATTGTTTTTTCAAATAAAATTATAAAATAAAACCAAATGTTATTTAATTATTGAAATATTTATTTAATATATAAAATTTTTTATTAATAAAACTTGAAAATAGAATATACTTACTATCACATAAAAATTAAATAAACATTTATATAATTTAATAATGCATTTCAAAATATTTTTTTACATGTAAACATATTATTATTAATTTTTTTATTATATGATGCACATAAAATTTCATTTCAAAAGAAAAATTATTACACTACATTATATGGTTAAATATTAAAATTATATCTCAATGAAACCATGTATAATAATATGTTAACAAATATTTTTTTGATATATATGTATATATATATGAATAGTTAAACATAAATTTGAAAATAAAACTATTAATAATATTACTCGTCCCCTCAAATAAAACCATATGTGTTTCAAAATCATGAATTAATTTAAATATATTATATTGACCCTTTTTTATAGATAAATATTTTTCATAATACTCAATTCTGATACATGAATTAAAAATTCTTATTTATTTCTATTTAATAAAATATTACTAATGGTCATATTAATAATTTTATGGAACATATAATTTTGTGAAATCTAATTCATATTATTATCCATTTAAGATAAGTGATAAATAATTTATTACTATTTCCAAAAATTTTATTATTACTATTGAGTCAGAAGTTCTACTTCTTAAATTTCCAATACATTAGTTTTGGGAATAAAAAACACTTCTTTAAAAATTTTTAACTGGATTTTTAATGTCCCAAGTGTTTTAGATTTTTTTGTAGATAAAATTACTTTTTACCATATATAAGAAGTATTCTAATGTATATCGAATATAAAAATTACAATAATCAAAATGATAATCAGACTGAATGTATGTCCAATATATCAAAATGACTGTTTTTAGACCTGTGGTAAGAATTTTGTTTTGTCTAAAATATTGATAAATTTATTGACCATCAGAATCTACACGATACCATTAAATCAAACTAACATTTATTCAGTTCATCGTATTGATAATTAGTACGAAAGTACATTAGACTGACTGAATCATATAATTATATTTATATAATAATTTTTTCAATCATAATGAAAATATTTAACATTGTAGCGGTGTTAATAAATATGATGTCAGACATTCAGAATGATGATCAGTCATGTTTCAGCTGTCTGAGGCCACTGCAACAAACATGGAAATATGACCATTATTAGATCACATATATATTTCCAGTCATCTGAAGTGTTTTAGTCTTGTTTGTTACTTTCAGTTATGATGATTTATCTATGTGAGCCTCGAATTCTTAGTCATTTTAATTCCCTAGTAAGTTATCATTCTATAGAATCCTCCTAAGGTTATTTCCATTGGACTATTTATAATTTTAATCCGTTTGATCACTGTTATAACTGAGGGAGTACAAGGATAGGAAGATGGTGAATCCAATCCATCATATCAAGGGTTTTTAAGGATAGGAACATAAACATTGATAACATTTTCAATGGCTTCTGGGCATAGTAAGACATAACTAATCCAATCATCGCATCGAGGGATTTCTTGGTAAAGAAAGACAATATTATCTATAAGTACAAAATAGATGATTCCATTATTCTAGGTTATTTACTAGTTTAATATTAAGTTTTAAAAATGGATTTTTTAATAATATATTAAAGGTATTTCTTAATTTTACATTGCTATTTTACTGCCTATTTCATTACAAGTTATAATTCCACTGAATTTATTATATAAATATAGTCATCATACATATCTTTTTTATACAATTGATTTTATTAGTGTTACTATAGTTATGATTAAAAAAATACTTATGTTTAATTATATCCATTTGGATTACAATTCTTTTAGAATTATCCAATCAAACATATTCTATTTTTTTTCTGACTCTTACTAGAGGAGTCAGTCTGAGTTCAATAAATCTTCTTAAAGAGGCATTGTGTTTGGTTATGTTAAAATCACAATAATTATGCTTTTAAACTACAATTCACCCCCTTATAAGTGTATACATACCAGCTTGTTGTTATGATCCTATAATTGTTATAAAAAATTGTTCCACTACTTATATACGAGATTTGTTTATACTTATTCTATTAACTACAAGTTTTATTATGGTTTGATATAATTTTTTTAATTATATGATTTTTTACAAAAATGTGTTTTTGTGAAAAATAATTTCTATTGTTATTATTATGGTAGGTATTGATGTTTGTTCTGTAGAAAATCTAAATAAAAACCGCCCACATATCTTTGATGATGCTGATTATTAGTAATGGAGTGATAAGATGAAGCCTCTATTATCAATACAGGAGTTGATTATTTTTTTTACTTACTCCAGACTATAATATTATTGATAAGGATGTTACTTCATTTAAACATAAAGAAGAAAAGTGTATTAGTTGAATTATAGAGTAAGGAATACTCTATTGTGTTCCATAAAAAGATGTATATACATTCAGATATATTCAGGTGAAACTACAAATAACACATCGACCAAGATTTAACTCACACAGTTTAGAACATATAAAGTTGTTGAGACTAGAAGATCTACTCTTTGAGAATACTATAAAGAATTTGATTGTTTACCTAGAGAATAATATGAAAATATGTAACATAGTTTCATGAAAAAAAAAATAGTTTACAATATGTTGCTGAAAAACCTCTTAATGATGAAATTATTATGGAAAGGATTATATATATCATGGTCTATGCGTGGGAATAAAATAGAAATGATTTGTATGATATAAGGAAGACTAATAATATTACATCGGATGATTTGATTGGAATGATTATGAAATATGAAGTTTGACTGAAGAGGTATCTTGATAAAGCTACGAAGAAAAATGGGGTTGCTTCTTTTTCTACTATAACTATTTTAACTAATGTTCAAAAACCTAATAAATTTTTGAAATTTTCCAGGAAGAAGAATTTTTATTAATCCGATTATAGTATATCATGTAATTTTGAGAATGAGTTAGCTAATATCACTAGAGGGATAATTAAGATTGTGGAAAGGAAAAATGTTTAGTTCCAATTCAAAATAGGTTATAAAGATAAAGATGAAAGTCACTTGTTATGAGTGTAAGAAAGTGGTACATATCCAACTAGATTATCCCTAGAAGGTGAAGAAATATTTGAAATAATGGAATTCAAAAAAAAATTATAATATATACTACATATCAAAATTCAAAAAGTATTGAAATAATTTGACACATAGATTTACGTCTGAGGTAATTCTTCTGATATATCTTCAAATAATGAATGTTATAGATAGACAAACATATGTATTTTTACAAATGTATCCATTTTAAATAATTATATCATGGATAAGGTATATATAGTTGGAAACCTAACAAGCATGTATTTAAATGATAATTATCCAGATGAGAATAATCATACACATATAGTTGATGAATCTTCATCAATATGAGATAATTCTTTACCTACTTTTTATGAGGATTCCTATTTTGAATAATTTTTATAAAATGAGAATTTCTAGATTTGGAAAAAAACATTATAATGTTAAAGGTAAACTTTCTATAGATGATACAAGAATTAGTGTATTGAAAAATTAAATTTTATATATTTCTAAATATCTTAATAAAAATATTTCTGAGAAATAAACTATTTTGAATGATTTTGAATTTTTTTCAACGAAACATATTTTTGAAAGAAAACTATGTTCCAAACCTAAAACTGATGTGGATAAAAAGTTATTGGTAAAACAAAAAATAGAATTTATAGTTTTATGAAACATTAATAAATTGATACCACTAAAATGGAATCTTTTTATTGAATGTATAATAAAATATACTTCATGGATATAGTTTCAAAATGTGTTTTTCTAATAAAAACACAATTTTCAGTAACAAGTACTTTTTTCTAAGAAGTGAACCATATTCAAAAAGTTCCGAAGTGGTTTTTAGTAGAAAAATAATTTTTACTTAAATAAAATAAAATCCTTAGGTTTTAAAAAAGGAACATTTTTCAAAGAAACTATCATTTCCCCCCAAACAAAGTTGGACTAATGTGGTTACCCAAACATTTTTTTCTAACAATACAAATACCAAAAAGGTTTTGGTTTAAAAAGTATAAAATATTAGTCTTCTGTAAAAAATATAGTACCTACTTAAAAAATATATGGTACATGGATAGTTGGTCCTTTGGGCATATGAAAAGAAACAAATACTTCTTCAAGAAGATAATCAAGAGGGAATGTTTCAAATTGACTTTCAGAGATAATCCTTAGGGAGATATTATTGGAAAATGTAACATTATTCTTATTTTAGAAAATTTCATTTAAAATGTTTTATATTTTAAAGGTATTAATAGAAACCTTATATGAATAATTCAATTATGTGATAAATGTTACATTGTTAGATTTAGGGATGACAACTATTTAGTATATAGATCCAAGGATGAATTTGTTACTTCGTTCAATAAGTTTGAGAATGTTTATAAAATTAACATAGAATACCTTAAGAACCAATAAATACCTTGAATTAGTTAAATGGAAGAAAATATTGGTCATCGAATAGAGGGTTATGAAACTATAACCATATAAAATCATATTGATTAAATATAAATGAAATTGTTATAGATCTACCAAAACATTGGATTGATTCTTCTATAGTTTGTGTCCATTGTCAATATGGTAGGAAACATAAGTCATGTTTTAAATCTATTAGAGACATCTCAACTTATGTTGATTAAAATTTATTTTACATGGACTTATTTGGTCTTATACAAAAAATAAGTATTGGTGCGAAATACTATGTATATTCCTTAGTTAATGATTATACTAGATATACATGGGTTTATTTGTTTACAATGAAATTAAAAGACCCATTTTATTTTATAACTTTTTTAGCCAAATATAAAAATGGTAAAAACCCCTCCAGGATAACTATTCATAGTGATCATTGTGTATAATTTGTAAATTATGACTTAAAAAAATTTTGAAGTAAGAAAGTTATTGAACCTAAATTTTCAACACCTACAACCCCCATCAAAATAGTGTAGTTGAAAGAAGAAATAAAATTCATTAAAAAATAATTAGAACCAGCATAATTGAATACTCAGTTGATATAAATTTTTGTGCGGAAGTGGTTAGTATTACCTTCAATACTATAAAGAGAGTTCTAATTAGACATTTTATTAATAAAACACATTATGATTAGTGATAATGTAGAAACTAAAAGTATATTACTTCACAGTTTTTGGATTGAAATGATTCATCTTTAGAACTAAAGAAAACTTATCAACATTTTCAAAAAAATATATGAAAGTATATTTTTTTGGTTATTCCACTACTTATAAGACATATGAAGTTTTTAACTAAAAATTATGGTACCATTGTGGAAAAAATTCATGCTATGTTTGATGAAACTGATCATTTTTTTCATACAACCTGAACCTATAACCTCAGATTTTATTTCTAAAACTAATTTTCAAACATTGTTAGAAACATATTCTAATAATGAAATAACTCGAAAGCTATTTATAATGTTTTTACTAAGTAATATTTTCTACTTATTTTTTATGAAAATACTTTTTTAAAACCCAAGAAGTTAGTTATTTATTAGGAATCATCTTATAGATAATATCAATGGTGTTGTTGATCAACCAGTTAGGACTAGTGTTCCTTATGAAATGCTATTGAATATGTATATTTCTTATGACAATTTAAATATAATAATCCTTTTTAGTATTTTTCTTATGTTTACTAGAAGAAGGAAATGGATGATGAACACAATGAATTTGAGCGGAACAAAGTCAGGACTTTAGTTGAAAGAAGTAAATAAATTTTTAGAATTATAGTAAAATGGGCATTTGAGAATTTTTATTATGAAAATGGGATATTTTTTAGAAGTAAATTAATATTTTTTGTTAAGGGATATATTTATGAAGTGGTGATTATGAATAAACTTATGATCCAGTAGCAAGAATTAAAGCTATTCAAATTTTTCTATCCATTGCATCATTTTGTAATTTATAAACATTTCAAATGGATGTGAAGTGTGGTTTTCATAACAGATACATTCAAGAGGAATTATATGTTGAAAATACAGTTGTCTTTGAGAATAAAAATATCCAGTACATCTTTTCAAATATACAAATGATTTATCTATACATAAATAAGCCACAATAACGTGGTATTATAGATTACGTAGATATTTTTTACAAAAGAATTTAGTTAAGGGATTGTCAGATTGAATTTTTTTTATAAATGATGTAAATAAAAAAATTATTATTTTTCAAATTTAATTTTATGACATAATATTCAGTTAAACTCAAATATATTTAACTAATTTCATTAGATATATTACAATGTAAGAGTTTTAAAAGAGTATAATGGGTGAGTTTACATATTTACTTATTTTTCAAATTTCATAAAAACTAAAAGGAAAATTTAAATATAAACATAAAAAATAAAAAAGATATTCATATGAAATTTAGATATGAAAATGGTAAAATTATTAGTACTCCCATTAGTACCTCCAATAATATAGATCATTATGAAGTCGGGAAACCAGTTGATCAAAATATTTTTAAAGGTATGAAAAAAGTTCACTCTGCATTATTTCTAGTCATTCATATTTTAATCATTTTTCATGATTATGTGAAAGATATCATGAAAATAAAAACTAATCCCATTAAAAAGAAGTAAAATGACAATTTTCATTATCTTAAGGGAACTACGGATTTATTATTTTTCTATTCTTCTGGAAATATTTTTGAATTAAAAAGTATTTTTGATGCTGAATTTGGAAGATGTAGAATGGATTGAAAATGTACATCTTGGACTTTTCATTTCATATAACATTATTTAGTTTCTTGGTTTTATATGAATCCATAATCAGTAGAACTTTTATCTTCTGAACTTGAATATGTGGCTGTTGGGAATTGTTATTATCAAGTGTTATGGATATAGAACACACTCACTAACCATGGCATGAGTTTTACTAAAACCCAAATACTTTTTTACAATAAAATTTCTATTTATTTAAATAAAAACCAATCACATCAGCCACATGCAATACACATATATGTAAGACACTATTTCCTTTTGGATCATACACTAAAATGAGATATAATTTTACCATTCATCTAATCCCAAGATTAAATTAATTATATTTAAAAAAACCCATTATCTATGATTGATTTGAATTCATCAAATATAGTCTTGGAATGATCATGGTAATGTAATCATTCATATCTACTTATTTGTACCCATATCCTTACATTAAGATACCCCTTTTTCACAGGGTGAGTAAATATGTTTTATGTTTCCCAAAAAAATAGTTTTTATTAAAATATTTTGTTTAATAAAAATCATTAGTTTTTATAAAATAAATATAATATTGTGTTTTTTGGACTCACACTTTTTATTGAAATTTTAGAGTCATAATTATAAAGTAGTATTCCTTAACTCAAATGTTTATATATATTTACATTCTCAAAAGTTATCAAAAATCATTTCTTGATTTAAAAAGATTTCATAATCAATTTTCATTTCAAAATTTTCATATTCATATTTCTGTAGAGACTATATTAATTATTCTTCATAATGGAAATATCGTAAAGTTTTTACAAAAACCAATAAGAACAGGTTAACCATACAGATGAAACTTTTCACTTCAAAATGTACTCTTCTACTCATTTAGTTTTCATATTATTTCTTTATGGTAGTTATTTGATTGTTTTTATTGAAATATTTATTTTAAAATCTATTTTTCTATAAATGTTTTAAATTTGTTTCGCAATCAGAATGATTCTCACTCCCATAAAATTGTTAAAATTTTCAATATTTCAAAAATTATTTTAAAAATTTCATTATATTAATCATGACCATCAGATTAGTTTATGTTTTCATATCACCCATTAATTTTTTTATGGAATATGAACTTTCAACCCTAAAACCTATATAAGTGTGAGTTACCCCAATCCCACATCGGTTCACTATATATTTTTTGACCCCAGAATCATGTACCCTTGAATGTTCATAGTCCAATTTATTTCCTTTATAACGGATCATTAGTTCGAGTTTAAAAATCTAATGGTGACTAAGGATGATTTTGAAAAAAAATCATAAATAGGGAAATATAGATAGTGAAATCCTATAATAACAAATACATTTTTACCCATAAGATGATCATTATTTTCATGGTTGTGAATTAGTTGTATAGATAATCTCAATGAGTATTTTGATTTATAATTTCCCATTGTTGTTCATGAATTTTAGGCATCTGTTCAAATTTTTATTTTGAATGATAAGAAAAAAATTTCTTTCACAATGATTGGGAAGAGATACAAAATTTCCTATAAGAAAGTGGTGGATTTGGTAGAAATACATTATGAAGTAGAAGCGTATTATCCTTCTCATAATATATGAATGAGTCTTAGTAGTTTTTAAAAAACCAAATATGAAGATTCTTTGTTTAAAAAAATGAAATATTTAAAATAGTATCCCACTTGACAATGGATAAAAACGTTTTAGCTTTTTGGATTCAAGGGTTTTTAATTATGATGTTTTTGTTTTGGATTTCAAGGTGAACATGAGTAAGATATACCTAGTAATGATTTTATTTATCATAATGGAGAAAATAGAATCATCCTATATAAAATAAATATCACTATGTTTCTATACATTTTTAGTAAAATGGTTGGTAGGTGTGTGGATGTGTTCAAGATTGAAAGCACATCATATCCAGTTTGGGAAATGATTTGTTTTATCGGTGATTATATGATGGAAAAAACGAGGATGATTTTTCAAGAAAATTAAAGATGTTTTTTTGAGAAAGATGATGGTTCTACCTATAATTCCTAGCCATAAAGAAAACCTGATGTGGATAATAAGTAAAGTAAGCAGAAATTATAGACTTCTTCTCTGGAAAAGAAAAATAATGAAAAGAAATTTCCTGATGCTATTTTTAAGTAAATGATGAAATGTAAAGAAATGAAGAAGCTTGGAGATCCAGAGATCAAAATAGATCATGCTAAAGATAATGAATTAAGGATTCGGTATGTAGAGAAGCTAAAATAATAATAGCGGAGAAAGAAACAAAACCTTATTTCAATAATATGATATTTGTGATTTTTTAATAGGAGTTGAAAGAGATACATAGAAGCATGTTTTTTTAATTCTTATACTAATCAGATAAATCTTGAAGAAAAATTAAACCTTAAAGAAACTTTAGTCATCTATACAGATATTCCTTCTGAGAATGATAATAGAAATCAATAATTTATTCTAGAGGAATCTATATCTATTATCCTAGATAAAGAATATGTACCAGAGTCTTCTAGAAAGGGAGGGATGATAACACAAATACAATAATAAGATGAGATTGATAATGATGTTGATGAACAACTTAAAGAAAAAAAAGAAAAATAGAGATAATAAGAAGGTGAATAAGAATATAAATAAATTGGTGTAGAACTGAAATATTAGGTAGAAGAATAATAGTAAGAGGAATAGGAATAAAATGAAGAGGATGATCGAGAAGAATCTCAATCTAATTTTTTTAGCAGAATCTTGATCCCCATCTTCATCTAGTTTTCAATCTATATTTAGAATGTTTTAAAAATCATTCTGTTCTCAAGAATAAGATTCATAATAAGAATATAAAGAAAAAATATTCATATAAGAATAAATTAGAAGTTACAAATTGAAAAACAAAAGTTGAGGACAAATCTGGGACCGATAAAATTGTGAAAATTAAAGAAAATTTTGTTTATAAGAATGTTTATATGAAAGGTTAAGGATGTTCCAAATAATTATTTGAAGAAAAGAAAAAGAACTAGAAGTCAAAATGAGAAAAAAACCACATCATCCTAATCCCGACTAATCAGACTCTGTAGAAATGATAGTACCAAAATGTTTTGAATATATTAGTCATGTTTTAAAAAGGTCGAGAGGAACACTGGCATATTTTAAAATTCTTGAAGAAATGTCAATGCTAATTTAAGATAATATTAATCATAAATCAGATTCAATAATTCCATTTATAAATATAGTAATATAGATTGAATTAGAGTCAAAAGTTTTACACGAATGTTCCCAGACTCACAAGGGATCATGAAATCAAATGGTAATGTGGTTGACCAATGTTTATTCATATATTCAGATGTATAATTAAATTTTTTTTGAAGTTATGAGACTAATGTTTGATTCAACTAACTCCTATAATAATTTTACATCATACATTGGTGATATAGTTATGTTTATGGAAGATTTCAGGGATTCCATTGATGAACATAATGAATATGTGAATTCTTTTAAACAAAAGATATGAGATATAAAGATAAAGATGACCATGATGAGATCTCATGAAGATCAGGTGATTTTATTGATGGATTATATCAAATAATTATCTAAGGAAGTAAAAAAATTTAACAAAAAATATCATATTCAATAATAAGGTCTTATGAACCTATAGAATGACCACCATGAGTTTAAAAGGATGATATAATTTATAAATACTTTTTTTAAGAAATAATGATTTTTTAAACTCTCAAATGCATTTATTTGGTTAAAAATTTAATTCTTATTCTTAGATGAATTAATTTTCAACCAAATATAATTTTCTTTAATGTTTTCCAGCTTCTATTTGTTAAACGTTCTTTCATATTTCTTATTGATGATTCGTTAGTTCATTTGTTTTTTTTAGTTTTTATTAAATTTTAAGACACATTTGTTTCAGTCCCCATTCTTCTTTGAGAATAATAATAATAGGGTAGAATGTATTATTAAAGTGGGATAAATAGTTTTTTAGAAGGGGATGTTTTTCTATAAAGGTGGATATGTTTCATTAAAGGGGAGATTTTTTATTCAAAGTAAAAATACATTTCAAATGGGAAAATGTTTCATCAAAATGAGAATATGTTATCCTAAGGAGGATATTTTTTCTTAAGGAAGAACTATTCTAAATACTCTCTATCAAATTCAGAATAGTTTCAAACTCATAAGGAGTTATGTTTCAATGTATAACATTGAATATGTTGTTTCTAAAAGAAGAATGGAAGTTAAAATCTTAAAAATTATTTTTCATTTATGTTTTGGGATTTGTGACTTTCAAAAAGGGGTACATTGTTGAGTTATATGTTCTACTACTTTCCTTTTCATTCCTTTATTATTTGAAATCACAAAATCTTTTACATAAAAAAATTAAGAAATTTTTGTGTCTCATGTTATTAGAACGTTTTTGTAGAAAACATTTCATTATACTATACATTAAAATATTCTAATATATATTGAATAATATCATTACATTACTCAATACTATAATCAGACTGACTGTGTTTTTTCTATATCATAATAATATTTTTCAGCCCAGCTATAAGAATTATGATTGTTTTATTACCAGGGCTGATGATCTTATGTTCAGATGCTTCAGCTCCTCGTGGATGGAAATTTCATTTATGGGAAGGAATCATAGTTTTTTAAGGTAGCCCAGGGGCTTCTCCAGGGTGATCCTATCTCCCCCGGTATTTTTATCTTAGCCCAGGACACTCTTAGATGCCTCCTCAACAAGTGTCTTAGCAGCGGTGGCTTGATCCCATTTTGAAGGAGGTGGAACTGTGGTTCATTTTCTCACTTGATGTTTGCAGATGACACTTTGATTTTCATGACTGGTAGGTCGAGGTCAGTCAGAGGCATCAAGAAAGTTATGGAGGAGTATTGTTACTGGAGCAGGAAAGTGGTGAATAATGACTAGAGCAACTTATTTATTTCTACCAAATTCCAGGGTGGTAGGATATTTTCTCTTTACAGGAGGCTGTGAATTCAGTGTGGTTTCTTTCCTATGGAGTACCTTGGCACCCCCATTTCATCTGGAAGAATCAATGCGTAGGACTTTGATAAGATTGTGTGTAAAATCTTTAGTCAGGTGTTGGATTGGAAGAACCAATACCTATCTTTTGGGGGGAGGATCACCCTGATTAATAGTGTCCTCTCGGCCATACCCATCCATGCTTTGGCTTCCACATCTGTGCCCAAGGTGTTCATTAGTGGGGTTGACAAGATTCTTCCATGTTTTGTGTGGGACACATGTTCAGAGGGGAAGTGTCATTGGGTGTCCTAGGAGAGAATGGAAAAGCCCGCTCAGGAGGGGGTGGGGGGTTAATTTGAGGAGTGTGAGTGCCACTCTTCAGTGTTACCTAGACAAGCTTGCATGGGAGGTGATTGAAGGGAAAACTCTTTGGGGGAAAATTATGTCTAGCCAATGTGTGGGTGTTGAGGTTGTGGATGATGGCCATGCGTAACCCCTCTGGTTAAAAATATTTCCTCTCATCGGTGTTCTTAAATAGAATTCTCGGGGGATCGTTGGTGATGGGCCCCATTTGTTTTGGTTCCATAATTGGTCGGGGTCGGTCCTTGGCTTTCCTGGGTGCCCGGTGCCCCTTATCTCTGTCAAGGAAGCCATCGGTCACCCTTTGCTCATCAAGGCCATTCTAGATTCTGATAAATAGGGAGTTTGGGACTCTATTTCTTTGACATCAAAGCCATACAGGTGTGTCTTCACTGCTTCCACATCGGGGATGTTCTCTTCTCAGGAATATCGAAAGATCTTAGCTCCGCAACTAACTTCGGACAACTAGGATGCCCTGCTTTGGTGTAATAAAATCCCCTTGAAATACAATTATCTTTTTTGGCTTATCAGGAAGCAGGAAGTGGCAACCGATGGCCAGATCTAGAGGGTGGGTATCTGCCTAGCCTCCAAATTCCACTATTGTAGCCACCCAAATCTCGAGAGCTCCAACCATTTGTTTTTCGAAAGTGACTGGGTTATCGCGCTTTGGATATTCTTTGGGGATCTCACTATTATTTCTGATTTCGATCAATGAGAGGAACCATTTCTAGACATATGGTTCATTGGGTCGGGTGGATTGGGCATGGAGTGGATGGTGAGGTCTATTATTTTTATTGCTGGGTGATGGAGCCTGTGGTAGGCTCGGAATCAGGCCCGGTTTGAGGGAGCCACGCCTACAACGAGGGTTGTCTTCATGCGTACCTGAGACCTGCTGGTAGAGTTGGTTCACCTATTTCCCCAGAGCATGAGGCCCCCTCATTTGGGTGTCTTCAGGTACGTTCCCTTGCTCCGGCTATCTCCTATCCTAGCACTCAGCGGAAAGGCGGGCGACGGACCCAATGGTGTCTGTAGGCCTCAGGTCTGAAGATGAATTCCGATGGCTCTTGTGTGTGGGAAGAAATACGGGGAGGGGGCGTGGTTCGTGATTGGTGTGGGAGTGTGTTGCTCGCATTTACGGTGTACCTTGGGTGGGGTACCTCGCTTTAGGTAGTGGAAAATGCACTTTTCTCTGGTTTGCAGCTGCTTCGTCAGAAGAGCATTGCTATCTCCCAAGTCGAGACGGATTCACTTATTCATTATGGTGCTCTAATTTGTAATGTCCAGGTCCCTTGGTCTATTGTGTACACGGTCAGGATGTGTCGTGCTCTCCTAGATGGTGTTAGTGTGTTGCACACCTGGCGTGAGGGAAACCAAGTGGCGGATCACCTTGCATCTATAGTGAAACCGGGTTCCAGCATCACCTGTATTCCTTCCATTGATTTCATGAAACTTGAAGGTGTTAACCTTATCAGAGGGGACGCGCTCAGGCTACATTATTGTATGCCCTTAGGCCTGGGTGACCTTTTGGACATAGGTGTCTGCCTGCGGCTTCCTTTGTTCTGTGTTATTTTTCCCTTTCTTGTTTTCCGGCTGCCCAAACTCTTTCTTTTGATTATTCTCTTAAATAAAAATGTGACGTTGGATGGATGGAGAATAACTATTATTCATTTCATTATATCGGTAATCAATAAGGTATTCCGTCAGATTTATTGAATTTTATAATTCAATTCACATAAGAATTGTTCCTATCATAGTGAATATCTTTAACTTTATAGTTGTTCTAATCAATAAAATGTCAACTATTCTGTTAGGATGAGCTATCAAGTGCCATCTGTCAAAGGATATTGTAATAAATATAGAAATATGACCACTGGGAGATCACCATTATATTTCAAACAATTTGAAGAGTTTGAAATCTTGTTGATTTTAGTAACTTCTGAAGATTTCCCATCATGATCTGATCATTCTTACACTATGTAATTATTTATTACGATTTCATTATAATGAATTCTTGTAAGGTTTATACCTATGAAATTTTGTAATTTCAATCCATCCCATCATTGTTAGGATCAAGGGATTCTAGGGATTGGAAGATGGTGAATCCAACCCCTTAGATCGATGGATTTTGGGGATACTAAGATAGGAATCGATCATCGTATCGAGGGTATCGAGGATAAGAAGATATATCTAATTGGATCATCATAATTATGGGTTTCTTATAAAGGAAAGATAGAATTTACCAAAATGATAAAACAATTGATACATTTATTCATGGTTATTGAATAATTTTCACATAATGTTAAAAGAGGTAAATTTTCTAATAATATATCATAATTAATTCATAATTTTACAAAGGAATTATATTTCTTGTTTCATTAGAAGTTACTATTCTACTATATTTAATATAGGATTATAGGCATCATACTTAAATATGTATACAAATAGTTTTATTATTGTTACACTGATTCGGATAAAAACTATACTTTGATATATTTATTTTCATCATGATTATTATTCTCTTAATATGATCTAATTTGATATATTCTAATTCCATTTATTGACTCAAATAAGAATACTATGTCTATGTATGATAAATCTATATAAAGAGGCTCTGTGTTGTATTAGCTGAAATCTTTTAAATTATATTTTTAAAGTACAACTCACCCTATCTTGTAATTATATCCATATAAACTAATTCTTATAATCCTAAAATGAAAACTTATTTTAATAATTATATAATTAAATTATATATCATTAATTTTTTATTTACATTTATAACTTGAGGGAATTTTGATATTGAAAATTTAGGATGTTACATTATACGCCCTTAAAAAAACCATGAACTCATAAATGTTTACATTCATAAATTATTATTATTATTTTCCTATTTTCATAGACAATTCTAATAATCCATAACATTGTATTAAAAAGTATCTATTTTAAGTTTATCATATAACTCCATATAATTTGACTATAAGTTTTAATTATATGTGATAAAAAATGTCATAATTACCTTGTACTCTATAGATAATTCTTGTCAATATTAGAAATTATAGACAAATTTCACAATCATAATTCAAAAAAATAACCAATCACTACTCTAATATAAACTATCACTACTGGAAAAATACCATATACCAACGGTTTGTAACCGTTGGTATAGGTCCCCAAACCGCTGGTATAGGTTATACCAACGGTTTGGAGGACCGTAGGCAAGTAAGCCGTGATAATAGGTATATACCAATGGATATGGGAAAACCGTTGGTATAGGGTCTATACCAATGGTTTTGAAAACCGTTGGTATAAGTAATTAGAAAATCTATACCAATGGTTCTCAAAACCGTTGGTATAATTATTTCAAAAAAGAAACATCTGGTGGGATTTGATCCAAGGACCTCTAGTTTATAACGGAATGACTTAACCACTAACCTAAAATGACTTTTATTAATATATTTTCATAAATATATATATGAATTGTTCTAATTATTTTAAATTTTGATTTATATAATGTTCTCCGTAGGTAGATTCCAAAAAAAATCAAAGGACCTTTCCCAACGGTTTTGAAAACTGTTGGGAAAGGTCTTGCTTTTTTTGGGTATTCTGGCGGAAGGTTGAATTCTGGACACCCTTTCCCAACGATTTGGGAAAAACGTTGGGATAGGCTACCCTTTCCAATGATTTGGCCAAACCATTGGGAATGGAGGTCCAGAATTCAGCCTTCCCCAACGGTTTGGCCAAACCGTTGGGATATGCTAACCTTTCCCAACAGTTTGGCCAAACCGTTGGGAAAGGTGGCCAAAAAATGGGCTTTCCCAACGGTTTGGCCAAACCGTTGGGAAAGGGTACCTATAGCAATGGTTTTTACAAACCGTTGGTATAGAATCATTGGGAAAAATCATTTTTCTAGTAGTGTATAACACAATTAAACAATAGTTTTTGATGTTATGTTAGACATACATGCATTTTATATATAACATGAAAAAAATAAACTCCTAGAATGAAATATTTTATGTCTTTGGGAGCTAGGAATGTATTATAACATAAACCCATAATATTTAAGGAATCCCATCAGCTTAGAACGTTTTTCATCTATTCAAATTTTATTTTCATTCTGGATTTCATGGGGATGTGTTACTTCATAAGAAATATGTGAGATGAAATTATTTGGAAAGTTTAAACCATAATTAATAAGACATAAAAATGTTATCAATAGATCATAAATGAGTGACCTACATGATCATTCAAGAGATATATTGGTGTAATATACCTAGAATGAATGTAATTTACACATTAGATTACCAGTATATTAATAAACATCTTATTATATAATGATTATTCTTATTAATAACCTGAATGTTATAATGTTGTAGTTGGGGTCTTAAATGAGTTGTAAAGTATCTTTTCAATATTAAATCAAACATGGGTTTGAATCATGGTAAGGATGAATATCAATGGTACTAGAGTAGTACTGTATAAATATAGCTATTTGAGTTCTATAAAAAGTACTATTATGTGGTACATTATTAGTTGTAACATCCATTAATAATGTTCTTTCAGGACATCAAATTTCTCCTTTGATCTACAAGGCTTTTGGGATAGATATTACAAAAGTACAAGGGACATGAAAGATTTAGAATGATGATATAATGTGACAATGAATATTTTACGTCAATTTGTGGAATGTGGTACTGCAATGTGTTGTGGTCAAATATGTAAGGTGTTGGTGGTTTGATGTTTTGAGTTATAGAGGGTTCCCTTGATAAATTCAACCTACCCCATCCCCTGAAATTTAAAATGTGGTATGGAGATTGTTTTGATGGAATAATTTACCATTGTATGTTCTAATCATTATAAGGAGCACTATGGGGGACTTCTTGGTGCATGAAAGGTCATCCCAGGGGAAAACCATAAGGATGATTTCATAAAATTTTGGGGCTTTGTTAAACACAAGGGGATCTATATAAAGCCTTGCAATCCTTAGAATATTACAACTCATGGAACCCAAGTATTAATATAGTCATGATGAGCCCCCATTTATAGTTACATAAGGATATCCTCGGCATATTATAGATATAACCATAATACACAGTGATTTGGTGTTAAGTGTGATGATGAAAAGATTTTAAAAATAACATAGATCCAATATTTATTGGAAAAAATAATTTTATTGAGGATTTATGCAGAATATGTGGGGTTTATAATATATGGTGCTTCGATGTATCATACCGCATTTCCTTCTTCTATTATAAAACCTAGGCATGCAAGGGATATTACTTTTAAATAAAATAGGTTTAGTAGGTGTCTGATAATCCTTGTATGGTGGGATGTGTATTTTCTTATAAAGGTGCCCATGTGTTTGCACGTTTGGTAGTTATAATCCTTTATATTTGACACACACACACACACACACATATATATATATATTAATGAGAGAGTGTATACAGATTATTTTCCATTTTTAAAGGATATAATAGTTGTTCACTATAATGATAACCCATATATACTCTAGAAATATTTTTAAACATTTGTCTTATAGTCTAGATAACATTTTTCTGATTAGAGATAGATATGAATTGACTATCTGGTGCTGGTGACTCATAATATAATGAGGATTCTTCACAGGATGTTTTCAACAGGTGATATCTAGGAATGGTTGTCAGGGGGATAGACCCCCAATAAGAATTAATTGTGTTTTTTTGTCAATGGATATTCTTACCTTGAATATTGTATATTGATCATTAAACATAATATTATTCATACTTTATATAATGAATAACATAATTTTATGTCCATTTGATAATAGTGATGATATATACTCAAAAACAATAACCTACTTTGGATTCATTATAAGTTATATGGAATTAATTGAGAAATTCAATAATCTATTTTTCTATTTCATGTTAATAGAAGAGATATCTATGGTCCCTTGATAGAAAAGAAATTTTCTATAGAAATACATCACCATTGAAGATAATAAATGATTTAATTTTATAATTTCAATGAAATAAATAATTAAGAATGTTGATAATGAAATGTTTATATATCCCAGTTGATAAGAGATCAGTAGAAAAGAAGGATTTTATTTAATAGGTCAGTTTTTAGGATTTTTTTATTTTTGAAAAATTATATTCCTTCTCCATGAGTGACTTAATGTGTTCATATAATTTGATCTTATACATTAGGTGATATCACATAATTCTATTACGAAGGAATCCTAGAGGGGAATACACTATGTATCCAAAATATCATTAAATATTTTTGATAATATTAAGAATCAATATTATTCTTGGGTTATGGAATACCAATTTTTAATTTTTTATCAAAAATATTAAATCTAGATATATTTAATATTATAATATGTGAGCTGAATTTAGTTTCTCATTAATTTATTCACATGGTGTCAAATAAATAAATATTTATTAATTGGTTTAGTAAATTTATTAATATAAAAATACTTATTTTAACTATTTGTATGTTAAAATAAATATTTGATATTTATTTTTTTGGAATGTAATATTTATCTATTGAATAAAGAATATTTATTTGAATAAAAATTTTATTATAGACGTTCAATTAATATTATAGAGGATTTACAGACCGAGTTAATGAGACAATGAAAATTTTATATTTTATTTAATAAAATTTAAACAAACAAAAAATTATATATTTGTATATGGTATTCTATTTTAATAAACACATGTCATAGAAATATTATTTTCATTTATATTTGAAACATGGATTTATTAAAATTTATTAATTAATAAAGGGTTTTTTGTAAATACGAATTATTTTAACCCAAGGTACACATTACAAGTTAAATCATTTTTATTGTTTAGAGACTTGTTGTGTTGAATGGTAATGAATATAAAATTAAATAATGACCAATGTATATTCTTCCAACCTTTCAATATTTCAGTAATAAAAGAGTATAATAGATATTGGAGTGATCAATTATGATCAATATACACCACTAGACACTGAAGTGAGAACCCTTGATGATTCAAGAATATCATTTGTGAGGCTCCCCAGATCATTTGTCTGGGTTTGGTGTGAAAAACTACATGATTTATACAACATATTTCATATACATACTTAGTTATAATATATTTCACTCATATTGTAATAATTACATTACAAAGACCTATTAGATTTAGAGTTAGAGAATTAGAAAACTGATTTAACAATTAATGCCAATGTTATTTGTGAAAAATGTACATTTAATCCACTATATTAGAAAATACATAATCTATATAAAGTCATAAAAATATCCCATAGATTCTTTACACAAGATAGTCTTATCATCAAATTTTATGTATTATGTTTTTTAATAAAAAACGGAAATGAAATTATATGAAAATTTTGGCTCAAATGCACATTAAGGGAAAACGTATGTGATAAAAATCAATGATCATAAGTGATCATAAGATGATAATTTGTATATAATCATTATATTTAAGAAAATAATACCTATAAACACATATATGAGAATAATTTTTGTAATGAAATAGATGAAATAAGTCTTCAATAAAATTTCATGAACTAGCACTGGCTGCCATTTAAGCCTACATTAGAACCTACCCTTTGAATGACCCAAAGGGAATTCCCTATCCCCATGGGCTAGTAGCTGGTTCTTTGGAATTGAAGAACACCTTTGGGAACAATTTTACCTAAAAAATAAGTATGAAAAGTAATACAAATTTTAAATAAAACATCACAACCAAATACATAATGAACTATAATAAGGAGAATACACAAGTCTCGTTTTAATGATTAAATTTATAGCCAAAAAAAAAAATTTACCAAAGGGGATGGGACTAAATAATAAACTTAATCCTCATATTTTCATTATGGCCAAAACCAACCTTGACATTACCATATAAAACTTCTAAAAGAAAACACCACTAAATGGGTACCTACCGACTCCTATATGGAAAATATTTCCCTTACTTGAGTAAGAAAAAACATATTCTTCATACACCAATGGGGTGTATGTAGGATTTATGTTTACATTTCCTATAGGATCCCAAAAGGTTCTATATGAATATCCATAATAAGTAAAATAAAAAATATGGTTTTCAATTAAATAAATCAATTTAATATTTAAACATGATTTAATCTTGAAATAAAGATTAGATATGAACGAATAAATAAAAATTGGTTAATAAATAATATAATCACCATTGGAAAACCCTAAGTATCAAGTGTCAGTAGGGAAAAAGGATCCACACACTCTTAGTATTAAATCATGGATGCAATTTATTTTTCTCTTTCTTGATCCAACCTATACACATCATCATAATTTAGTTAGTGTTGTAACATAATCCTATGATGTAGGTAGGGTCATTACTAGAATAATTTTTTTAATATTCCCAAATAAGTTACCAATATTCCAATGTGTTTCAAAACATTATTACAAAAAATGAATATCAAATTTATAAAACCAAGACATCATATAACAATAAAACTCATTATTGACCATATTCATATGTTACAAACCATTAAAATTACCTTACTAACACCAACATCCTTGAAATTACCAATTTTCTTATACAACATTATTTAGAAAAAATCGGTAGTCGAGGAAATAACATTTAAAACAAAAAATAATGAAATAACATAGAAACACATGCCATTATTATTTATATAACCAATATCAGGTTGGAAACCATAGGCCAAGATGAGTATATATTACTCTAAAGAAATAACACACCAAAAGCATCAAAACCGAAGCCAATAAATTTGGACTCAACCCACATAGGATACCACAACCAAAATATAGAAGTAAGCTAAATAAATAAGGGAGAAGTTTCCATGTAGATAAAGTAAGATACACTTAAATTAATATTAATAAATAAATAAATATAAAATATAATAAGAAAATTAGTTAATTGTGAGGTGGATAAGAGGGGAGGTTCACCTATGGGTGAGAGGACTGAATAGGGGGAATGAGAGGTAATATGGGTTATAATCAGGGTGGGTTATTTTTAGGGATATAAAATATTTCAAAATAGGATAGGAGGTATGTATTGGAAACACAGACTACAAGAACATGCACCAACCATGTATGAACCTATTGTCACGAACCGAATCTGGTCGCCACAAAACCCGACCCCAAAACCATCCCGTGACAAGGTACGAAGGGCACTCCCGATCCCCATAGGCTGGCACAAGTGCCCGGGTATAATATAATGATATTTTGGAATGATTTACATGAGTTTATAAACATTTTACAACAAAAAAACTCAAAAAAAAATCTGGATTTTTCAACTAAAACCATCATTAAGAAAATTTCAGAACTGAATTACAGAAGTTAAAATTTTGTCTAAAGACCATTACAGAGTTACAAAACCAAATAAGGATAGCCCAAGAACCTCCATATCGAAAGATGCACCTCCCTCAAGCCATCCCCACAAGAATTCACCACCAAAGACCTGCTAGAATCCTGATCCACTGACACTAAAAACAGTACCCAACCTGCGACAAAAAAAATAACCAAGTATACTTACACCCAAGGGTGTAAGTAGTGTGTGATCCAATTCCCAGTAGGATACCACCACTAAAAATTTCGATGTGATAAACATTTAAAGATGAAAAGCATGAATGTTTTCAAAAACATGAAATGCCAGTTACAATTTCTAAAAGATGCAACATTAAATAAAAACAGTTTTCATATTGGATAATTTAAAGAATAAACCATTTTAAAATAAATACCAAATCTACAGAATTTTCCAGCCACTCATACCCTATGCCAACAATAAGCACAAAATACCCAGTGAGCACAAGCAATCTGAAATAACCCCTAGGCACTAGCTAGTTGTGAGTCCTAGGTACCTCGTATCTCGGTGAGGGTAACCATCTCAAGTATCTATTCTTGTGCACGATCCAATAGTAGGGAAAGTACCCATAACCTAGTGGTCCCAAATCATCATCATCATCACAGTTTAGTTAGAGTTTTAACGTCAATCATTCTAAGTGAAACTGAGGCCAAACCCCACAGATTCATTAGCATACTAGTACACGTCCACCCGCCTAGATACCCGAGTTTTCCCTTTGAGCTAAAACAAGTTCAACTAGTCAATGAATATAATTTTCACATGAAAATATCATTTCCATTTCATAAATTCACCAAACAGACTACATGTATACAAAAAAAGTCAAAAAGTCCACTTTTCATTCAAATTGATTTTGAAATCCGACTCACACCAAAATAGCCCATAAGTCTTTTCACATTTCTTTAAAACTTCCCCAAATCCAAAAAAAATTATAAAACCATTACAATATATTAAAACTCTCATAACAACCAACTCTCTTGTTACATAATTCCCTTTTTACCATCAAAATCATTTTATCATCAAACCTACACGACACAATCCACAAACATGTTTCGCTCCAACATCACAATTTAATAAAACATTTCAGAAATTTACAAAACATTCTAAAAATGTTTGACATCTTAAAAAATCACTTCACCTTTCAAAACACCATAATAGTTGAACACACGCACCAAAACGTACATATTCACCCTTTTACCACTTTGTTTAACCAACTAAAACATTTACAATTTTCATAAAAAACACAAGTGTTGTAAATATGTCTTTCACCCAAAACTCATTTCAAAACCCCAATTTAAGACCAGAAACCATACCAATTCCTATCCAAAACATAATTGGAATCCATAGAGATATTTATAAAACCACTTTCATGTTTTATAAAATCACCTTGAATAATACTACAAATGATCCAAATGAAAACACACATTTTCATAAAATACTCTCAAGAAGTATAACATTGTTTTACACATAAAACCTATAAAAACCCGATTTTTTGGCCCCACATGACAATAATAGATTACCAAAACAGAATTGGAAGGCCATCCAATATTTATTAAACCAATTATATATGTTATAAATTACTACCAAATAATACCCCATGAGTTACACACGAAAACACCCAATTTCAAGTTAAAATGCAACTATAAAATTAATCACTTATCCAAATTAATCATAAACTGTTTTCACACAACACCTAACATATGAGGAATATGAAAAATGAATAAATATAGTAGGCTAACTCATCTATAATTGTTTACACATGGAACCACCTACCGAAATTGTCGAATCCCTCAAAACATGGTGCGAAACATCAACCGCACCACCGCTGCCCACAAGGAATATAAATCCAGCCATAGAACACAATATTTCACCACAAATACACCAAATCAAACCCTAGGTTCAAACCCTAACTTCTATACATTCTATAAATTCATGAAATAGGGAGGAAACCCAAAGAAGAAGAGAGGAATTGAATAGAGAAAGACTTACCTAAAACAATTCTGATGTTAACAACACAAAATTCACTAGTATTTGTATTTGAAAACATGCAACCATTCATGGGAGGTTCATACATGGAATAAGAGATCATGTAGGAACTGTAATGGGGGGAAAAGATTAAAAATAGAAGTTGTTATGAAAGGATTAATTTACCTATCCAAATCATGGTGATTTCTGAAATCAAGAGATGTTTCGACCATTATCGTGACACTATTGAGCTCCAAATGGTGGTAGGAGGGAATGGGGAACGCCTTAGGTATGTGGGATCGGTTGAGAGTTGGAATAACTGAACAAAATACAAATATTGAAGGAGATATTAAATAACTAAAATTAATTTTTAATGTAGAAAATGGGATTTTGGGTAGGCCTAATCCCTTAAATAAAAACCCATATCCACCATAATTACGGATTCCTAAATGGTCCAAATTAATAAGGTGGTGTTAATAGGTCACAGGATGACAATTATGAATTGTAATAGATGAATATTTTTTAAAAATGAAGGGGTTATAAAGGAATAACAATTTAATTTTAAATCTGGAATTGGGCTCACGGTTTGGCCCAATTCATGAAAACTCACCCATTCCTCAAAAAAAGCTTCGGAAACCCACAAAACAAATAATGAATGGAAATTTAATGGAATTTTACATTAAAATATGTTATGTATGCAAAAATTATCCCCACCATGAAAACGTTCCGCCTCGGAAAGTCACATCAAGGCCAAAGTAACAACCAAACCTAACTGAGAAAGAAAGAGTTACTCCCTTGTTAGGTTTCACCACCAAAGGCCAAAACACCTCAAGTGATCATTTAATGAAGGATTACTCTCAAAACCAATACATACACCACTTTCCAGAAATGATCAATCACATTCAACCTTTATCCTGAAATAAAACTCCTTAAACACTATCCAAACAATACTCAAGCAATTCACCCAAACGAACAACAACATCAAACAAGGTTACACTTACGTTGCTATAACTAAACCATTGGGCACTCTCCAATCTCTACTTTTACCCAAAGAAGATATAGGTATCTTGATAGCTCCAAACGAGACTACCTACCTCCAATCCAATATCATTGATGAATCTGAGTTACTGGTATGGGGGAACAAAAATAGGCTCCCCAACATAAGAGACGACCTATATTTTTCCGGAGACTGAATCGGGACACTAATAGGGGGAGGCCTAAATGGAATCCCTATTACAATGGGTATACTTCCATCGGAAATTTATGAAAGAACTTATATAAGACTCATAGTGTGTATCCCCACAATAAGAACCAACTATCTTAACCGACCAACATGGGCCAGTACAGAAATACCCAAAATTTGAAGAGTTGGGAAGTCACTTGGTTAGTCCACACGATTTGGGAAACCATGCGCTAACAGTGTGGATACTTCTATCCACATAGTTTTCTAGGGAATGGTCACTATTAACCATGTGAAAACCGTTTTCTCAACCAGTCTAGCCAAACTTCAAACCATTCTACAAAGAATCAGTGGAAACCAAAGGGGGAAGGAATAACCTTGCACGATGACATGGGTACACGACCCTCCACCTATTTCCACCGAACATGAACAACAAAAGAAAGATAATGACACCATAGTTTTAAACACTTCCTAACTTTCATACTGAGGATAGGACTTTGGACAAGGGTTTAAACAACCCTGTGATTTCCCTGACTATAAGCCAGCTTCTCTTCGAGACATATGGCTAGAGCTTAAATGATTGAAGCATCTTCGGCCTCGCAGTTAGGATTTGGAAACCCCATGAACGATAATTATTCATTCGGTGTAACCAACAACTACAATGCAATACCTGATAATTTTTCCAAGATATAACACATTCCAAACTCACTTTACCCTAACTCGATATTTCACTGAAACAAGGTCTTAGAAGATGCACACACATCACACCGTGTTTGTTTGGGTGAGAAACAACAGATGTAAAGAAAACATATACTCACCTTACTCTAAAATGGAATATTTTTATGTTCTTACAAGGGAGAAATTCTCCCAAAATAATATAGACTCTCAAATGATTGCCCAAATTTTACCATTACGGTCAATCAAGCACATGAAATCATAAGGCATTACCGAACATGACCATTGCGACTGATTTGAACAATGCATGGAGAGAGACCTTATACAACATCCCCAAACAACACAAAATTTTAGAAAGTGCCCAAAATATCCTATCGTGACCATATTTACCTCACTTGTGGTTTAACATGAACTCATGCTTGAAAGAAACTGTGAAGAATCCATAGGCCCTCATAGACACCATTGAGACACTCATCCCCACTAACAACGCTAGACCACTTCTAGCTTCGATGAATTAGGAAACTTAAGAAACAACGGTCTCTTTCAACCTTCCATGAGGACTCTCTCGCTACAAGAGGATCAAAAAATTAAAGAAAAGATTGGGTGTATACTCAATAAACAATGATTGATAAAATATTCCTTATATTGACAAATTGGAGGATTTTACAATGGAGAAACAATCCAGGTTGCACTTCAATTTAGCATTAAACCTTAATGGGGGAATACCTTATCCAATGGGAGAACCCAAAGACCCAACCAATCTGGTCCGTTAGTCAAAAAATCTATAAACCAGATCCAAACACATGATGTGAAACACCATAAAGGTGTCCCGAAACATATCGCAGAGGAGACTACTAACCGGTCCTTCTACCCAGCTTACCGACCAAACATAAACCCAAAACGCTGTTCAAATAGGAGGGGTTCTTGGACTCAAAACATCCCAAAACATCAAAATTTTCCAAAAACACATAATATAAAACATCCCGAATAATTCATCAAGACATCATGTTTTTATTGAAATTTGTTTTTTGAAAACAGACTGTTCAACGGTTAGTGTATCCACCAATGGTACCCCATGGGCCTTACACATGCATGTTTCTGTGCCACATCGGACACCCTCATCATATCCATACCAACACTCATCCAGTCGTGCCATCAACCATCCATCATCCCATATAACCCCATGAATGTGGTTTCTCACAGAAATACCAAATGTCAAAAAAATCATTCCACTTTTCAAAACCAAATCAGTAAACCAACATATCCTTTCTCTGAAAACCTCAAACCACGAGATCAAAATACCAACTCACATCATAAAAAAATTTCTGAAAGACACAACCATTATGAAAATAACTCAAATTAAAGATATTCACATCAACTTAAAAACATCTCATCCCATCAAAACACACATTGATTGTTTTGAAAACTCTATTGGAAAAACTTTAAAAAAACAACATCAATATAGTTCCTGCTTTCAAAAGAGGTGTAAGCACACCATTTTCAATTTCAAAAAAATTATGAAAATTCAGTTCCACCATTTCATTAACCAAACCATTCCCTCATTATTGGAAAATCATTTCAAATAATACTTTACTCTTCTTAAAACCAAGTAACACTAAATCCAATGTTTGAATATTTCAAAACTAAAGAACACAAGATAATGCGAGAGGAAACTAGTTTTAGTGGGTGAGTTGGAAATATGGATGGAGACCATATTCCAATCACTTCACTATCACATAGAGTGTTCTAGGGAATATCCCCAGCTCCACATGGATTTCCAGTCCCTTCAAGATCACTAAGACCATTAACCCAACTCTCTTTTCATTTCCCCTAACCATCATCAAACCAAGAAAACCAAAGGACTTAGATAAATCCTACCTTCCCCTAGAAACATGAATACTGTCATGAGCTGTGGTGATCAGGAACACTACCCATAAGTATAATACTAAGTACCTGAAATCCTAACTCCATAATATCCTAACACTTCCCAAAATAACATGACCCAAAGAGTTAACCTGAACCTCCTCTGATACCATTTGGTCACGAACCGAATCTGGTCTCCACCAAACCCATCCCCAAAACCAGCATGTGACAATTACTGAAAGGAATTCCCATTCCCCAGGGGCTGGCACAAGTTCCCAGGTATCATATAATGATAATTGGGAATGATTTACCCAATTTTATAAACATTTAACAACAAACAGACACAATAAAACAAATCTGGATTTTTCAACTAAAACTCTCTTTTACAAAATTTCAGAACTGAATTACATAAGATAAAACTATGTTTAAAGACCATTAAAGAGTTACAAAACCAAATAAGGAGAGCCCATGAACCTCCACATGGAAAGAGGCACCTCCCTCAAGCCATCACCACACGACTTCACCACCAAGGACCTACTAGAATCCCGAACAACTGGGACTAAAAACTGTACCCTACCCGCAAAAACAAAAATAACCAAGTCTATATACACCCAAGGGTGTAAGTAGGGTGTGATAAAATTTCCATGAGGATACCACCACTAAAATATTCCATGTGATAAACATTTATAGATGAAAATCATGCATGTTTTCAAAAACATGAAATGCTAGTTACAATTTCTAAAAGATGCAACATTAAATAAAACAGTTTTCATGTGGGTCAATAAAATCGAAAAAACACTTTTAAAATAAATACCCAAGATACTTAATTTTATAGCCACACATACCATATGCCAATGGTAAGTACAAAATATATAGTGAGCATAAGAAATGAGAAATAACCCCTAGGCACTAGCTAGTTGTGGGTCCCAGGTACCTCGTATCTTAGTGAGAGTAACCATCACAAATATCTGTTCTCGTGCATGAGCCACTAGTAGGGAAAATACCCATAACCTAGTGGTCCCCAATAATAATCATCATAATCATAGTTTAGTAAGACTTGTAAGCGTCAATCTTGCTAAGTGAAACTGAGTCCAAAACCCATGGATTCACTAGCATACTAATACACGTCCACCCACCTAGATACCTAGGTTTTACCTTTGTGATCAAACAAGTTCAACAAGTCAATTAATTCACTTTTCACATGAAAATATAACTTCCACATCATAAATTCACCAAAAATCCAACATGTATACAACATAAGTCCCAAAAGTCCACTTTTCATTCAAATTGATTTTGAAATCCGACTTACACCAAAATAACCCATAACACCATTAACATTTCTTTAACACTTCCACAAATCCATAATACAATTTTATAAAACCATTATAATATATTAATACTCTCATAAAACCCCACTAACATGTTATATAACACCCTTTTTACCTTGAAAATCATTTTATCATCAAACCTACACAAAACAGCTCACAAACAAGTTTTTCTCCAACACCACAATTTAATAAAACAATTCATAAATTTACAAAACATTATAAAAAATTATTGACAACTTAAAACATCAATTCACCTTTAAAAACCCATTATATTTGAAAACACATACCAAACAGTACATATGCACCCTTTTCCCACTTTGTTTAACCAACTAAAACATTTACAATTTTCATAAAAAGAACCCAAGAGTTGTAAATATGCCTTTCACACAAAAATAATTACAAAACCCCAATTTCATGGCAAAAAACCATACCAATTCCTATCCAAAATAGAATTGGAAGCCCTAGAGATATTTATAAAACCACTTCCATGTTTTATAAAATCACCTTGAATAATACTACAAATGATTCAAATGAAAACACACATATTAATAAAATACTCCCAAGAAGTATAACAATGTTTTACACATAAAATCTATTAAAAACCCTCTTTTTAAACCCAAATGACACTAATACATTACCAAACTATAATTTTAAGGCCAACAAATATTTTTTTAACCTATTCCATATGTTATAAAATACTCCCAAATAATACCCCATGAGTTACACACGAAAACACCCAATTTCAAGTTAAAATGAAACTATAAAATTAAACAATTATAAAAATTAATCATAAATAGTTTTCACACCAAACAAAATATATGAGTAATATAAAAAATGAATAAATAAAACAAGTTAACTCATCGATAATTTTTTACACAAGGAAGCACCTACTGAAAGTGTCAAATCCCTCAAAACTTGGTGTGAAACATCAACCGCACCACCACCTCACCACAATGAAGATAAATATAGCCCTAGAACACAATATTTGACCAAAAACACACCAAATCAAACCCTAATTTTGAACCCTATGTTCTGGAAATTCTATAAATTCCGGAAATAGTGAGGAAACACTAAGGAAAAGGGAGGAATTGAAGAGACAAACACTTGCCTAAAACAATCTTGATGTAAACGACCCAAAATCCACCAGTATTTGAATTTGAAAACATCCAACCATTCATGGGAGGTTCGGAAAAGGAATTAGAGATCATGTAAGAACTATAATGGGGGAAAAGATTAAAAATAGAAGGAGTTATGAAAGGATTAAATTACCTATCCAAATATGGGTGATTACTGGAATCAAGAGTATTTTTGACTATTTTCACGACACTATTGAGCTCCAAATTGTGGGAGGAGGGAATGGGGGCCCCCTTAGGTATGTGGGCTCAGGTGAGAGTTGGAATCATAAAAAAAAAATATTTAAGGAGATATTAAATAATTAAAATTTATTTTTAATGAAGAAAATGGGCTTTTAAGCAGGCCCAATTCCTTAAATAAAAACCCATATCTACCATGATTATGGATTCCTAAATGGTCCAAATTAATATGGTGGTGTTAATATGTCAAGATATGACAATTATGAATTAGAATGGATGAAAAAATTATAAAAATGAAGGAGTTATTAAGGAATAAAAATTTAATTTTAAATCCGTAATTGGGCTCATGGTTTGGTCCAATTCATGAAAATTCACCCATTCCTTTATAAAAGCTTGGGAAAACCTAAAAACAAAGCATGAATAGAATTTTAATGGAATTTAACTTTACAATAAGTCATTTATGTGGCACCTATATACCAATATGTGGAGGTAACATGGTTTGGTTTTCATTATTTCACAAATAGTATTCCTATCCATTAAAGAATTACAATGTTACTACTCAAAACTGAAAGTTTTTTTGAGGATGGGGAACAATTTATAATTTCATTCACCAGCCTATATCCCTCCAAACCACTATTTTCTTTTAAAAATTTCCATAATATCCATGGAACATTATAAAGGAAAAAAATAATTGAAAAAGTATGTTTAAATATCACCATGGTTGTGAAAAGTCTCCCCACTATAAAAAATTTCACCTTCAGAAAGTCAACCAATAGTATCCTTAGAGGGAATGTGAGGGTATTGTTACTCTACCCAAGACTTAAATTCTTATGTCTCATTCTCATAATTCTTATACTTCCATTGTAACCAATATAACAAAATATATTTCCATCCAAGCACTATAACCTTGGAATTTATAATTTTAATTGATACATGGTTATAGATAAGATGGGTTCCAACGCTAGATCTTGCCATATCATCACAAAAAAGGTCTATATTATACTTTTTTCACTTTTGAGATTTTAAAAGAATTGTTATTAAATTATAAATGGTATGGAAATTATAAATGGAATGCCCCATTACCCATTATCACAATAATCTCTAAAGGTACAACATACATTGGCACAAGCTCCCCTTCTTCCCAAGATGGTGATAACCCAAGTGAGTTTTCACATTTAAAAACACCCTTTAACATTTTCAAAATTCCAAATTTAAATGTTTTTTAATTGAATAATACTTATAAAAACTCTAGGTTTTCATAAAACACTACATGATTGTCTGAATCTTTTCAGTCATCTATTGCACAATAATTGGTCCCTCAAAGGAAGTTCCCCTTACTTCCAACTAGTATAGAGGGGGAAAAATGGTCAACCATAGAATGCTTCAAAGGGATCCTTATTAATATAGTATTAAATAATTATATTATAGTCAACTCCCACCAATCAATTATGGTTGTCCCATGAGACATAAAATTCATACACACAGACATAAAACATGTATTCAAGGATCATGTTCTTCTACTCTATCTAGACAATATTTTGAGGATCATAGATAATGTTGAAGCTAATCTTCCACCCCACTACCTTCTGAAGTACTTCCTATAAATAAAAGGTAAAATGGGGCTCCCTTTCATAAATAATATCATTAATCAAACCATGAAACCACCATATATCTTGGATATAATGTGTATCCAATCCTTTCACATTAGTGGTATCCTATATCGAGAGAAATGTGTTTATTTTTTCAGATGATTGATAACCACATTAATTTATTTCCTTCTCCAGTGTGTATAGAGGTACCTGATAATCAAATACATGTGTTAAAGGTAGGAATATAATGGTTTTATAGAAAGATAAAGGGTCACTGATTCTTATCACCTACTTTAAAATATGTGCATCATTGAGATACAATGTTATCTATATCATATCTCATAATTGGTCACTAGAATCACTAATAAACATAAAACAATCTTGGTGGTAATAGGTTGAACATACTATTTGGACCGGTGGAATTCTAGAATCACAACCATTGACATATACAAAAAATCAAACAAAAATTCATTGATTCATATAATACCTTCAAGAGGGAAGGGCCACAGATTTGTAACATCCCCTATTTATAACCTAACTAGATCACTGACATGAATAATCATTAGGATTCTCATCCTAGATTAACACTAAATGCGATGGTTTCAACTACAAGATAGGAAAGAACATACCTCCACTTTATTACTTGGACTCTAGGTGCATCCATGTTAAAGTCCCCATAAGTTTCCACTGACTAATAAATTATTTTAGAGTCTAGGTTCGTAACTTATTTTTTAATGATATAGTGACTACATTATCATTTTTTAGGTTATAGATGACATCAATGTAAAACCCATTAAGATACTCGATCCAATATCCCTAAATCCACTTCAAGTAATTTTGGGATAGGACCTGAATAAATATTTTTATGTTCCACATAGACCATAATATTTATCCCAAAAAGATAGTAATACTACAATTTAGGGGCATGAATCACTAATGAATGTTTGAGGTTGTGGTTAGGGCACCTCATTTCATGTGGTCAGAGTTTTTGATATCCCTATAGAATCCCATGTTCAGCCTCTATAAACATACAACCCAAAAGTGTATATGAAGCATCATAATAGACTATATTTCCCTCTCCAACCTCAGGTAGGATCATGATAGTGGTGTATCTAAACTTCCACTTAAGATCCTTAAAAGAGGCTCAACATTTTGGAATCCATGATAAATTCTCCCATTTATAGGTGAGTGTAATCATAAGTTAAGGATGTTGAGAGAAATATCAAATGAACCACTTGTATTACCCTTATAGGATAAGAAAACTTCTAAAATCAAAGACATTCCTTAGATCTACCCTTGAAATCACAACCTTAACATTTTCCAAGTAAACTAAAACCCCATGTTCTGATATCACATGTTCTAAAAACATATCTTACCAGATCTAGAATTTTTAAATAATGATTTTGGTATAAATGTGTTGGCCTCATAGATTTTTGAGAAAAGTCCTCAGATTCTCACTTTATAGCTCTTATGATCTCAAATAGTCCAAAATATGATCCAAAAATACCATGATGAAAGATTCAATGTATCCATGGATAAATAGGTTCATAAGGGATATGAAAACCCTGAGTGAATTTATTAATATGAATGGAATTAAAAAATACTCAAAATTGACAAACCTTCTTTGAAAATCATTCGTATGAACATCCTTCTTCTCTCAATGTAATCTAGAGATACATTTAATAAAGGTTTATATATGATAACCATCATTTTCTTTCAATATACCCAAAGATAAAATAAATTTAGTGCAACGGTTATTTAGTTTCAATGGTGAACTTATTCAGCTTTCGATAGTCGATACAGAGTCGAAGGGATCCATTAGATTTCACATAAAAAAGGAATAGACTTGTGCATGGAGATATTATCTTTTTGAATGAACACTTTGGATTCAAAATCATCCAACATTATCTTTAACTCCCTTAACTCTGTGGTGGATATATGAAATAAGGGACAATATATTGAATAAGTCCCTAGTGAAAAATCAATGCAGAACTACATATCCCAATTTGGTGGTATACCAAGAAAATCCTTTGGTAATAGTTTTGGGAACACAATCACCATGGGAGGTAACTGAGTCTTAATGTTTTTTTCACAGCATTATTTATTAATAAGGAAGATTCTTGGAAGGAAATAATGCTTATCTTTGGAAGTGGAGTTACAATTTTTCTTCATCATGGATATTATTCTCCTAGAATAACTATAGTGCTCCCATTGGGAGATGTTAAAGTTAACCATCTTTTATAGCTATTGATTTGAGCCTTGAAGAGAATCTTCTAATCCATCACAAGAATCATGTCAAATAGATGTTTCTCTAGGATAAATAAATCCTAGTTCATCTAAATGACTAAAAAGAATACAACAAAAGATGATAATTGGAAACAACCATATTTCCTTCTTCAAATAGGTTTAAATAAAACTTTTAAATACAAAATAATATTTATCATGAGTTTCAAAATTTTCATAAGGGGAGAAGAAATTAATGAGTGAGATGAACCTATATAAAAAGGTAATTACATCAGATGATGAAATAAGAATGGTTCTTGGAACTATCACATGGGCTCTATCATATTACATAAATGCCTAGTCTATAACATGTTGATGCATCATCTCTATATGTGTTTTGGATTGACTACTAACATTCACCTATACCTTAATATATATATTCCCATAATATGATTCAACCTTTCCACAACATCCAATAGTATTACACAACATAACATGAGATTCAAGAGACTAATATATTTTACCATTTTAATATAAAGTGCTCATAATACTTTGAGAAGGATGAGAACTCTTATAGAACCATTATAGAAGGCCCATATATCAAAAAAGGTGGAAAAGCATGGGTGGAACAGTGCACATGAATCATATGGGACCAAAAATCCAATACTAATGGAAAATTACAGTTCCATAATATATAGATATTAATTAATGTGGTTTGGGTGGATATCCAGTGCTATAACCACCCTTATTACTATGGTACCCACACATTATCTTCTATTTAGACAAGATACTACCTCTCTGGTAAAACACATGAATTTTCCCAGAAAATAATAACATAGATTTTTGGTGAATCTTCACTAATAATGCATGGTCAAACACATAAAAATATGTCTTAAACTTAATAATAATACATAATATTGAATTCACAATGATAACCCCATTTTAAACCATTGAGGTTAAATATTCTTATTAGTAACCAACTAGGGAGAAAAGTGGACCATATCCACAAATCAGTTAGAGTACTCTACCCCTAAAATCTCACCCTGATTGAGGTATATTAAATCTAAATACATAGAGAGGGTTATAATCTCAAGGTATTACTACTCATTGAATATGACATTGAAGTCCTTATATCCCATTAGTTCTTCGATCCCTTCCTAAACCACGGAATACCACCACTTATGTCTGTGGCCTTCTAAAAAAAGTGTAGTATACATTACATTAATATATTCAAGAGTCCCGAGTAACTCTAAGATCCTCTCAATCGTCTACACTAATTCATCCACATCCCGGGTACAAAAAATCCCATAGAATGAAGGGGTGATTATAAAAAGTGATGCAAGAATAAATGGGATATGTGAAATAAAACATAAGTACCCTAGGAAATACCTAAGCAGCTAGGGTATGTGGGGACCTATGATCCTTATACTCTCACTAACCAACCATGGATATAGAGGTTCATTATTCAGATTTATCTATCCAATATATATAATTATAGTCTAGTTTTTTTTGTAACAACATTATTCTTGGTAGAGTAGGTGATCTCTAGAATACATGTCCTAGTCCACACAGAAAGGGACCTTTTATTCCCATGTTCTTCACCACATCTATCATAACATAAAAAAACCCTTTCTCAAAAACTAATTCATCACACACTTAATAACATCATTACTAAGCATAATCATAACTTATAGTCCATTTTAATAACCATAAAGAATCCAATACACTTTAAATTACCCATTTAAATAGATAACAAAATTTTGAAATCAATCATGATTAGATGAAATATAATTTGACTCATCAAATAATAGAATACATAACCACCCACCATTATTCATAAAACTACAAAAATATTGTTGGAAAAATCAATCAAAATGAGTTGATACCCTACAAAAGAAATAACTCATGGAAAACATCAAAAATAAACTCCATTTTTTGGATTTAACCCAATCTTGTTCACCAAAAACATTGAAGAGAAGAAACTCTTGATTTTTTTTGAAGATACCAAGAATAGAAGAGTGGGTACACTCACTTAAATACTCCTAGAGGAACCATGATCTAATTACCCATGAAATTAAATCAATAGGGATGTGTAGAAGAGAGGAGGCTCTCTTATGGGTGCAGGGGTTGAATTGGGGAAATGAGGGGGTAAAATGGGTTATAATTAAGAAGTTTTATTTTTAAAAATATAAAATATTTACAAACTGGGTGGGTCACATGGTTTTTCTTCATGGTCATCCATACTGTAAACCAACCATATTAGATCACTTTTCCAAATAGTTGTAGGCTTCACGGTTTGGGTATCACAGTTTAAAATATAATGTGCCTAAACATGTTGGTATTCAAGTGCCACTATGCAAGCCTTAGAGTTTTATGGTGCTACTTAACCATTTCTACTAACCATAAACCACCCCCAGCCTCGAAAAACATCAAGTGTTCTTTGAATGATACATGGGAAAGCTATATAAAAAAGGAAGGAACAAAATAAATGAAGATAATGCTTGAAAATGACACTCTGTTTGTGATATAAAAGGTGTGTGAAATCATGTTCCAATAAACATGTTAAATGAGAGCATAATATAAGAATAACACTAAGCATAAAAAATTTGGCACAAACAATAGTATAATAACTACTAATATTATGATAATCTCCATGAGAGAATAAGATAATAATGCATAATATCATTCAAATATGGAACATACAATAGTTTATAGAACCTTACCACCATGAACCTCACCATTAGTGAAAATTCTTATTAAAAACTAAAAAATAAATGTAAATAATTTTCCCATGAGATATTAAGTTTCAACCAATTTATTGGAGTGTGATATTTTACAACAATATTAATTCATCCATACATATTTTGTTCTATATAAAACCAACCACTCATTATATGATAAAGAATAAATGAAAAAGGTTGGATTTATTTAACACGTCATAAAGAATTGGGGGGAGTAAATGGTTTTTACTCATTATAACATAAAGACAGATCAGAAGAAAATTGGTTCCATATACTTTTAATATGTATTCACATAAATAAATAATTCATATTTTCACTAATAATCATATCAGGATAAACCCATGGATGATAAATGGATACCCTAATATCATAATATTTTGTATTTTTAAATACCCTTCCATAAAGATAATAAAGAATATAATATTTAATTTATATATAAATTTTTTATAAAATTATAAAAATAATTTCCTTAATTGATAAATGTGTGGAATATAGGATAACACACTTCAATAAATGAGATGAAAAATAGTGTATAAACAATGCAATTAGAAGAATTAGTATGCATGTTTATAGTGGACGATTAAAAAAGACCATGGTAGTGATGAGGCATTTCATTGATAAAAAAGAAAATTTCATAAGACATCTTGATAAAAATGATGTTTGGTAAAAAATAAAAAAGATCATAACTCAATCATAATATTTTTCTTAAATAATTACATAGATGGAAAACAATATTTTAGATTTTATGAGAAATGACATTGAAAACAAGAAATATACTTGATATTTTCAAATTAATTTAAATAAAATAATTTATAAACCTTGGATAGAAAATAATTTATTTGGAAACCATGAAATTATATTTTTAAAGATTCATATAGAATAAATTATTTTATATTATTTTATGACATATATGGTTCCCAAAAGAGCTTATTTTCACACTGTGAAGAAAAAAAACCTTATAAAAATGTTAAAAATTTATCCAAAAAAATTAAAGAAGCACAATTATTATAACATGGAATTAATTTTTCTAGGTATAAATATAGAAATTAATAAAAGAATACAATGAATATGGACATGTTAAAAGTGATTTTGTTGAATTAGAATAAGATATTGGGTTTGTTTAATATACACAAAACACATCTGATAAAATATGAGTGAAGGGGAAATGAAATTTTGAGGGGATATATAAAACCCAATGAATATAAAAATATAATAATTATTTTTTAAAAATAATAGAAATTAAATATATGGATTTTATTTATAAAATATATTTATTTTAAAATAGTATTGGAAATAGAAAATATTATTGTTTGAATAACATTTATTTGAAAACCCCTTTATCTTTGGTACAATTTGAATCAAATGGAATTTAAATAAAGAATATGATAAAACTTTTTAAAACCCCAAAATTACTCTAATATGGTATAATTTATTAATTTGGTTATAATTTTATAAAATAATAAAGGTTATACTGTACAGTAAGAAATAAGTCTTAAGAATTTGAATTTGAGACAAAAAAGGATACCTTCTATTACTGCTTAATAGAATACACTATTGCCTCATGTATGACAAAAATAACTCTATTAATCATGTATTTTATAACCTATTTGATAAAAATTACAACTTTTAACCTTTATCTATTATTATTATCTCTCTCTCTCTCTCTTATATTTTATTTTTTATATATTTTCAATATCGGGTTTGAGTAGTCCTCATCATTTTGAACTAGTTTCATAATATAATTAAATTTCACTATTATATTCCAAAATTTCATCATTAAATAATAATAAAATGTACAATAATTAATTATTTTTAATTAATTTTAATTTTTTAGTTTCATTCTATTGGATTTTTGGTTATTATACTTATAGATGAACTTGGTGATGAGCTTGTTTCGATGATTTTTAATGAATGGATGTTGGTATCTTAAATGATGAGAACAATATTATTATAATATTTTATAAACCAAAATAAATTCATCATATATTTATATATATATATCATCAATATATTTGTCTTAATAGTCATATATGATAAATATTTAGATCATTGTTCATGTTGGTGGTTAAACCGACCAAAAAATGAACATATCATTGTTTGGTGGATGATTATGATGTGAGTTGTTTGAATAACATTATAATATAGTTATAAAGATCACATATATTGTTTATTATAATTATATATCTGAATTACATATAATTATAGGAATAATATAACCAATACGAAGTCGTTAAATTCTATATAGAAATAATTTTTTTCTAGTGGTATGATCTTTTAGACGGTTGAATTTAATAGGGTTGTATATTACTCATATTATTAATATAAATACAATTATAATTAAAAAAAATAACAATTTCCTAAAAATAATATTTATCCCTTATAATCAATCACATAACCATATGTTAATTTTGGTAATAGAAGATGAAAAATAACATTCCACGGAAATAGAGACCGCACGTAGGCATGGATAATGATTTAATTTCCCATATAACTGGAGGAATGAGTAATATGGTTTATTATTTAAAAACATAAATAATTCTATAAATAGAATAAATATATATTAAATTCCATATTCTTACCATCCATTTATTTTGAATATAGAAAATTATGGATGTTGTGTCATGGAGGTGGTAGTCCACACATATGCATGATTGGCATTTTTATTTTTCTTAATGGAATGGAGGCGGAAGTCCACAAATATAGGTAATAATTTTGCTATAATATATTAATGGGTAATATATGTTTTATGGAAGAATATATTGATGGAAAAATATTATAAAGTAAGAATTACTTTCCTTGTGATTTTGAACTTTCTCATGAAGTAATTTATAGAAATAAATGAATTTGGACAATCTATTATCACTGGAATATTAGGGGAGTGAAATAGGCTATTATGTTAAGTAATAATGGTTTTATTTTAAGTGTAATCACAAATTTTATAATGGTGTTAAAGGGTTGGTGATAGGATCATTTTATAATGGGTGTGGTTGGATTTTTTTATAAACATGTGAACTTAATATAAGGAGAGATTGTGTTTCTCATGAAAGGTGAGTAAAAAATTGAAAATAGTGTACTGGATTGTGGGATAAGGTATATAATCAATCAATCAGTATATCCTAATTATTTTTTTATATATTTTTAATCCATTCCCTATATATTTCTTACTTTTACCATTTACGATTTAATTGTAAAAATTAATTTTTAGTTATGTATTTTATCCCTTGTTTCTAATGATAATTTGGTCCATATTATATAAAATATATGTATTAATTAAAAATATTAAACCAATTTTACTTAATTTAGTTTATAAAAGTGTCAAAAATTAATTTCAAAATAATAAAGGTATAGATCATTAAAAATATTTTTTTAGAAAACACAACATAAATTTTAAAATATCCGATAATAGTTTGTAATAGTATTTCTTTTAAATATATATTTTAACTTATGATGAATATATTTTTCTAGAAAATGTTTTTCTAAATGTAATTTTTATACTTTTAGGCTAATATTTTCATAAACTTTATTGTAGTTTCGAAAACAGTATTTTCACTATTTACATAAAGATTAAATTTTTCTGAATAAACAAAATATTTCACCCAAGAAAATTTGGATGTAGTAAGTCAAAAAATGATATTAATTGAATATAATTCAATTATTATATATTCTATATAATTACCTTAGGAATAATTATGAAAAATATAAATTTAAAATAATTTTAATGAAAAATTTCATTTTTAAACATTATTAGTTCTTAATATAATTTAATATAAATTCAAAATTTTAATAAATTTTATATAATAATAAAAAGCTGTAAATATAAATTTTTTAGGTTTAAATAAATACTACTAAATATAATTGATATTTTAGAAATAATTTTTTATACTAAATACACTTTAATATATAAAATAAAAATTAATCATTCATATTCTTTAATTTCATTTTACCAGTCCATTAATATTGAAGTATTTATTTTAATTATATATATAAATATTATTATATTTTAATATTAATAATACTAATACTTATACCTAACACATAAATTTATAAATTTTCAAAATTTTAATAAAGTGTTATTATTTCATTTTGAGTTATATTGTTTTAAATTAACTATTGAAAAATTCTTGAATTTGGTTTACCTATTTGAAATTTATCCAATGACCATATTGTCAATGAATATATTTAAAATGACTTGATTTATAATAGATATATTATTTTAATTTATATATAGAATTATTAATTAATTTATTCATTCTACTCTCACTTCACATGATATAGTTCTTATTTCATATTATAAATTTTTTAAAAAATTATTTCTTCTTCCTTGGTGGAATTCCACAATATAGGGTTTTTTGGATACTGATGTTCCTCAAGTTTAAACATGATCCATGTTATTTCTTCATCACAATGATTTAATTATTTTCTATATACTTTACCTTATATATTTCTTCACTTTTATTTTATTTATTTATCAATGGATTGTAGTTATCCAAGGCGTATAATACTATGTTTTAGGTGATTTGTGGTAATGTTCCTCTTATGAGTGAATAATTTTTTGTTATTTGAATTCATATATTATATAAATTATTTCCAAATCAATTTTTTCAATTAAATAACTCTCGAATTATAAACTTATAGTTGAAAAAATAATATACTTCCAAAAAACCTAGATCATTTCATCCCCCCCTCAAATGAAATTTCCCCTCAAAATTTTAATTACCTCAAACCATATGAAATAACTAAAGGTATTTAAGTGATATAAATTACTTTGGGTATATTTTGTAGAATTGTTTCTTCATTATTAACTTGGGAAACCTATATTTTCCTCATAATAAGATTATCTTTATAATTAGTTTCTCCCCAACCACTTGATCTAAGAGTATATCATTGTTAAATATCATGAAAGACATTATATAATATGGTTATAAAGTATATTTATAATAATTATTGCATAGATAAACTATAATAGGTTCATATGAAATTTTACTTCTTTATTCAAATAAATTTATTTTTTCTCCTAGCATAAATTGTTTCCATTTCCAAAATCAGATTAAATTTATCTAATGAGAGATTAATATAATGTTGAAAAATCACATTCTTATATACTTAAACGTGAGATAAAATATTCATACCACAACCATATTTTATTGAGAATTTGATATATATTAATATAGGAATTGATATTATATTCTCATAAAACATTCTACGTACAAGGGAGTTGGTTGAAAATGAAAAAAATAAAATACATATTTTTTTATGAGTATTATTGGTGTTCCTCAAAAAAATTTATTATCAAAAACCATTTATTTCATTGTGGTTACATAGAAATTAATATTTCATAGAAGTTGGGGATTCCAATAATCCTCTATATATTGTATTAGGTTTTGATATGGATAATATTCAAGTCTACCAGATTCATGAAAATGAATTGTGACTGGTACCTTATGATGATCTCCTTTTGTCCTTTCACCGTATCCACTATGGTATTTACTTTACCTCAGTAATTATTTCATCTATCAATTTTCTTCCCAGAATAAAACATCTTCTAGTTACATTGAAAAATTTTCCTTGGTGCTTCTTATCAGATTTTTGAAATGAAGGAAATTAAATATTCATTCCACCGTCTTTATCATCCTCACATGTATATAAATGAGAATCCATAATTCCATTATTTGGTGGGTTTTAGAATTCAACTATGTTTATATTGTGAATAATGATTCTGGATAGATGGTTAGGAATAATTATAGGTTTTATCAATAAACGTCTTATACGGTTAGGTTTCTTATTGTTAAAATCTCTAGATTGTCTAGGGAATCAATTATTTTTTTGTTTTCTTAGAGATTGTGATTGATTAAGGATAAGCATCATAAGAGAATTAATGTACAATAATTACATAACAAATTACACAGAAAATTTGCAACTGTTACATTAGATTTCAGTTCAACCTAAACCATTATTTCTATAATGTAAATTTAATTAGGGTTAGTTCTCTCATATTACATTACAAAATTAAATAAAATAATAAATCCATTGTAATTAAAGTTAAACATAATATGATTAACCAAATCATATAACTTAGGAGTTTCTATCCATATAGGTAGTCTTAGGCATGCTCATTTTTCAATAAAGTTCAATTTATGTTGATAATCAACACTCCATTACTGGGTTTTACAATTTTGTGTTTCTATTTCAAAACAAAATCCATTTTTTAATATAGATAGTGATCTAATTTCAAAAAGAATCATAAAGTCATTACATTACCAAAACATTATGATTCTTTCCTATATATATACTTATCTATAAGGTCTATAGTATAGTTATCTCATCCTAATCCATAATAATAATAAAAATTTTAAAACCAAAATTAAGGTTCATCTATACCTTTGAAACTATGATAAAACTTAATATATCAATCCTCAATAAAATTTACAACTCTTAATATATCATCAACTGATAGAATACAACCCTATAAAGTTATTTAATCTCATTTACGATACAAACTAAGGTATCCTCAAACCCACACTATTGGATCTAGTGTTAAAAAAACTACATTACACATTCCATTTAATACATATCACTTTTTACATTATGTTTTTTAACATAATTAACATTTATATTACAAATATTTTTTTAGGTTTGGAGTTTTGAAAATTTTGAAAATTATTTAACAAGTAAATTCCATGATATATGTATCAAAATTAAAATTATCCAAATACATATGAAACTAATTAATCTATAATAAGTATTCAACATCTCAAAAAAAAATCCCCAATGAAATGTACTCTTCTATACACATATTACATGTTACTTTTCATTATAAAAAATTGAAATGGAAACTTATGATGGTTTAGCTCAAAGTATCAGTAAAATTAAATTTAAATGATGAAAATCAATTATCATAAGTCAAAATAATATTATTATATGGGTATAATCAAGATACATATAAAAATAATACCCAAAAAAACCTAGATCATAAACAATTTCATAAATCATGGATTCCAATTATTCATGAATGAAATGATTATAGAAGCATTAGTAAATAAATATGATCCATGATATTATAACATATTCATAAAACTAATTATAACATTTTTTGACAAGAATTATTATAAGTAAAATTCATTCCATGATCCAAAAATTGAGTGAATATGATAATATTATATAATATATGTTAAATATGATACATACATTGGTATATAAAGCATTATTTTCTTCAAAAACACATCAATGATCAAAATTTCTGGTAAAAAAATGCCCTAACAAAAACATTTCTCATGAGATATAAACATTTGATAAATGAATTATTTTGTTATATTAAAGATGCATCATCAATCATCCACACATTTATGTGTCATAATAAAATAATCATTCATCATATCATAAAGAACACTTGGATGGAATATGGGGTTCATTAATGTTTTTTTAAAACCCATGGAAATAATATGTGTTTCAGTTATCCAAAAATAATGAAACCATAAATATAAAATGGGTTTAATATTCTTTTTATTGGATTCATATAATCAATTAATTTACAAAACTATCCTTAATCATAACTTTATAAACCCATTGAAAATAAAGGGGTATCCAAAGATATTTAGTAACATTATTAGCCAATAACATATAATCAAGATAATAAATCTCATGTTATTTAAATTTTATAGAAAGGTGTACATGGTTATTTAAAAAATTTACACATTAAATTAAATTATATAATCTAGGTTACCAACATTAAATCATAGAAATGAAAATGGGGTATTTTCAATGAAAATTCTCTAGCATAAAAATTAGTTATATTCACAGCTGATGGTTAAGTAAGACAACATAAGCGATAGATCATATATTTGATATAAATGGACATTTCAAAAATAAATCTATAAAATTAATATAGATGTAAATATTTAAATAATATACTTGATAAATCATTTAATATGTCAATTCTAACGTATTAGATGAAAATTTATTTATATGCATTTTAGAAAAATCATTTTGGAGATAAAAAATACTTTTGATCTTTTGAAATAATTTTGAAGAAAATATTTTATAAATTATTGATATACAAAAATTTCTTTTTGAAACCATGAAAACATATATATAATGTTTCATATAAAAGGAAATAGGGGTAAAAGACACCTGTTCACACAGAAAACATTAAAAAGTAATGCTACTCACACTTTGACTAAGAATTTATAAAAAGTAATAAAAATTTCATTAAAACATTTGAAGAAGGTTACGTCATAGAAAATGAACATAATAATTTATTTAGTCAAAGATATTGGTATTATAATATGAATATAATTAATATAGACATGGAAAATAGAGTTTATTGACTGAGAAGAAGAGACAGAAGCATTTTCATTTATAAGAAATACATTAGGAAAAATTAAAGAAAGGGGAAATGCAATTTTTAGGGAGAAGGTAAATTATAACAACAAATTATTTTAATATATATATATATATTAATTCCAATGTGTTTATTAAATTTTCTCCACATGCATCACCAAACCCAAGATAAACCACAACACCATTTATTAACTTTAGTATCACTATTGTAAAATAGTTATAGAACTGGTAGGTGTAATAAAGGGTAACAGTATTCCACAGTTTATATAAAAATTAAAGTAATTTTAATTCATTAATATATTATCTTTGAAAGGATAAATTAATTATAAATCAATTTATGTGTAAAATATGATTTATATAAAAAATTTCATTCTTATATAATATTAATTTTATTATATTAGGATTAAATAATTATTATAATGAAATTTTTTAACAATATATATAAAAAATATGTACAGACATATATAATATTTTTTACTATGAAAATAATATATTTATTTGTTTCTTTGAAGATTCATTTTTCATAAATCAATTTTTACAAGAAAATATTATTATTTCTAAATCATTATATAACCTCTAAAAATTAATTTAAAAAGATATATTTTAAATGATTAAAATTATATAATGTTTAAAATTAAATTATAACATAATAAAAATCACTGAGAATTTTTACTAAATAAGATTAAGAACACTTAACAATTAATACTTCATTTTCTACAAAAATGGGTTTTCTACACATTATATGATTTAAATTAAAATATGGTTTTATAATATCTAAAAATTGAAATTGTTTTAATGGATCCCAAAATTTGATTAAAAATGTGTATATTGGGTAAAAATATCATCTTATAGTTTTATTGATAAAATAAATACCATGATTAACATTTAATTAAAACTACTAAAAGTTAAAATGTATACTAAAATGTGGTCTGATTTGTACTAAATAGACATGAATTTTGTACCTTGTAGTATAATAATGTTATGATGGTAATTCAATACCACATGTTTCCCCCATATTTACCCATATAATTCACCTAACTTACCAAACCCACCTAACTCTAATTTAATACGATTATTACCCCAACCTAAAATTAGTTTCCATGAAAAGGACATTCTTTTTCAGCTATAATAGGTGTTATCTACCACACATACCCTTTTCCATCTCCAACAAAATGAATTTATAATGATGTAACCTTTTTTCTCCCTCATAAAATCAATCCCAAGATGTTTCCATGGTTCTAATGAAACCTACTAATATTTAAAATCAACATATAATTGTAAGGGTTCTCATACCCTCCTTTTGATTCATGTACTTATTTTGGGATAAGAAATTTTGATTTCTATTTTATTATAATTCCAGGTAATTATAATAAATCATTTACTTCCCAAATAGTGAACTATTAATTAGAAACTATCCTTACACCTCCTTAAACACATTCGAAAATCATTTTTGTATTGTTATCATGATGTTTAAATCACTCAATTATTTTCCATTTCATGTTATCATGTTGCATGGTTACTTATTTCCATTTAATTATACATACATGTGAATATAAGAATACTTTACAATCCAAATAATTCATAATTAATGATATAAAAATTTTATTTCTCATTTCAACCATTCCTTCATCCCTTATGTAAACCAATTATGCTACCGAATTTATTACCTATCATTCCATGACATATATTAATTTCATGAATACCCAACTCTAATATCATTAATGGGTAACCATATAGATGTAATATTATTATTTTGATAGATGGATTTCTTGTTTCAAAACCACATTACCTAACCATGGGTTAAAATGATACATTATTTTGATCATTGATTGACATGGAACACAAAATGATATACATATGGAGGGTGTGCCATTATAGCACTCCAATGCATTGGGTAAATAATTATTCTCTAGAGACGACATGTTTATTATTCCTTGGAGGAATTCATTGGTAATGTTTTACAATAACATAGTGAATAACCTTGGTAATGTTATTTTATTACCCTGTTGTGATGAATTTTAGTAATACAATTACGAATGTATTAGGTTTATGTTGAATCCACATTTCCATGTTATGACTCATGTACATATAATCATGTTATTATTGGAGTTGGTGTCATATAATGAAGTACATTGTTCATTATATTATTTCTTATGTTATGGAAAGTGATGTTAAATATATCTTATCATATATTGATCATTATTTTAAATGAATTTGAAGTGATAATGTATAGGGGTATCGATAACATAACAAAATGTCATATAATTTCCCATCTATGATGAGAACCATGAGATTCTATGATGATATGTCTTATATTTGTTTTCCTATGGTCAAGATGATAAACTATGATGGGGAACATGGTTTTTTGGATTTGGGAGTGAGTCCTCACAATAGGATTATGATTATTCTCATGATGTTTACACATAGTAATCTACACAATGGGATATTATATAAACCAATCTACGAATTGAATACCATTAGAATCCCTATCTATGAGCATGCGTAATGGTCCATAGACATAAAGATTTCTATTAATTCATATCATGACTCATGTACCATAATGTATTGACCAATCCTATGACACATTATATTCATTCTATGTATGATACATTGGGTATGTCAATATAATTATAACATCAATAAAAAAGTTACATAAGGATTTATCCATTCCATTTATAGAAATTGATATCACAAATGATTGATTGGAATGTAACCATAAAAATAATTCAATGTCCATGATAATGATGAGTGTTAATTATGGATAACCAATGGAATATATGTCAAACATTAAGGTTTATGAAACAAGTATTCAACCTAATTACTAATATATCGAGGAAAATATATTATATTACAAATTATACCCTTGTACGAGGTTTTCAGCATTGTGTCATTAACTTATTACTTCTGGGTTCCTTGACTCATTTTTAGAGATTAACCATGAATTTTAGGCAATCCCACCTAATAATAACAAAGAAGGATCCGATAGGGTAACACACTAAGTGTTTCCTTTGATCTCAGTAAAACTCTATATAAATTTAATAATTTGAATAAATATTATTATGAAGTCTAAGGAATATTTTTTTATATATTTATTAATCCCATTAAATAAATAAATATTTATTCTAAATATAATTATTTAATTAAAAAGATATAAAATATGTATTTATTTGTTGAAATAATATTTAATAATATTATTTATTTAGAAATTCCATAAATTATTATGATGATGACTCGATTGGGATGAGGTGTAATGATAAATATTAATTTTCATGATGGAAAAATAATATTTATCCTTTCACCATTTATCTCACAACTTGAGAAAATAACAATAATAATATTATTACATGGTATGGTTTTATTTAAAGGTATAATAGATAATTGGGGGAATTTATGCATTTAAATAATATTTCTAACCCTAACCATGTAATTATAAAATATGTCTAATTTAGTAGAGCTTATTTATTTTTAGATAATCATTAAGAAAAAAAAAACTAAGAGATCTATCCCTCAAGATTGAATAATTTTCTTGGGTTTATTCTCTCAAGGTCGAGGGATTCTACTCCCTCATACATATTCTAAAGGACAATAGTATAAATATGATACATCAGACCTAAGGGAATTATCATGGTGATCTTGTTGAACACATCTAAATGATTGATTCAGTTTTCTAGAACTCAAAAATACAACAATATATTTTGATGGGCGAAGGATCTCACGTGGATCTCTACTAGAGGTATTAAACACAAGGATTGTTAAAGTTAAATGAAGGTAGATTGAAAGGGTTTTAGATGATCATTATATTCTTAAAACAGAGATCTCAAGAATTTGGAAATCATTCAACTTGTATATTTAATTTAATTATAAATTTAACGTAAATTATCATCTTGGTTCAAGTCTGTCTGTAATGTTTATCCAAAAAAATTCATTGGTATCGTATTCCATACCATGTACATCATGAAATATCCATGAAATTCAAAAATAATTAATTCAGGCTTTCCCCTAATATGAAATTTATCTCTTCTAAAAAACATTATGTTATATTAGACTGGTCCCATTCATATTTATAATTATTTAATGATTTTTTATCATTAATTTATTTTATATGTATAGTTAAATTTATGTTTAAATTATTTAATAATCAATTTTTAAGAAACATTATTAATTATATGTGATTCTTATTAACATAACCTAGATAGGATAACAGTTAAAGAAGAACATATTTGAAGAACCAATCCCGAAGAGACAAGAACTTTGGCAAGGTAACATAGTATTACCCAACATGTAATCCTTTATAAAATTCGATGTAACTATGTTCATTTATCCTAGAAACCTATGTGGAATATGGGTTTTCATGTAAGGACTACACACTGTGAGAATTAAATGCGGATCGTATGAATACCATCCATGGTAAAACACAAATTCTCAAAACAACACACCATATAGTCCTTATGTTTTTATAAGAAAAAATATGGAGTCAAGACACATCATTAAATTAATAAATAGCATGTATTAATACATGATGCATACATTTTAGAAGTCATGAAACTATATGGTAAATTTTTTTACAATTTATACATACTAGTTACCTTATAAATGTCCATGGGAAGTACACATTGAGTCCCTATGTGTGTACTATGGATATCTAGTGATGTTCTGTACAGACTGTGTGGTCATCCTTTTCATGACACAACACAGTGGGGATTGAGACAAAACATCACAAAGTCCACATCCATAGGACAAGTGATAAATAGTAGCATCTGAGGTATAAATAACATGGGGATGACGTTTTCTAAGTCCCCATGCACATAAACACAACCATTTTTATGAGAAAGTGTAGAGTATTAAAAGTAAAAGTTGTACAATACTATATGGAAAATCATGCATATAAAATCCCAAGACAATACATGAGTATGGTAGTGGAAGAATGAAATTAAAAGGAAAAAATAAACACCCAAATAGAAATATGTCTCAACCTAAAAAACCATAATGTAAATAAAAAGTGATGAGACATCACAAATCTTGATCTCTAAGTCATGACCACCATACATGGTCCAAGTCACCAAGTACCCCTAAGATCCTCTGTAATCCCTATCGCGTTGTCCTTCATCTACATTATACATTTTATATATGGAAATAAATACATGTATGGTTGAGTATATTTATACCTAGTAGAAAGCCCTATAATCTAGAAGGGGATTAGTAAGATACATAATAGAAATGAATAGTAAAAGAAAAATACTAAACAGAAAGAAGCTCAACTGAAAAAAAAGAGAATAAGAAACCTTGTCCTAGTATAAGGGGCTTATCACTCTATGTAGATGGACTATACAGGAAGTCTTTTACACCCATTATAGGAGTGGAACCTCATCCAACCATGACAAATTAAACATTGAAAGCATGGGACATACCATGCACGTGTCCACAAACCATGGTAGGAGACTTCAAAGGTATGTATATATACGTAGAAATAAATATATTATAAGTAAAATAATACCAATTGATAGATAAAATAGATCTCCATATCACATCTCATTCCAAGAATAGAGTCTACCATAGTTCATAATGGTCCATAAATGATACTTAATATCTCGTATACCTACCAACAAAAACATTCATGCCTATCCCCACTTTTCCACAATGTGACACAGTAGAAAGGATACAATATATAAGTAGAGGACCCACATACTAGTACATTACAAGGTTCAAATACAAAAGTACCCATAGAGGAACCACACCCAGAATCATCTGTGGGGTTCCACTTTTATGTCATGAGGACCAGTGACATATCTGATATGGGGTGGGGTGGGGGTGGGGTTCAAATAGGTAGGAAGAAGACCTATTCCAATCCACATTTGGCGGAAAATATATAGGTTGAGGACCTATTACCTAATACAATATGGGTGTTCCACTTTGGTAATCGAGGAATTGCCCCTTATTTTATCATGGTTCCACTTGGAAGGTTGAGAACCCTCATCCAGATGGGTCAGGGGGGATTATTCTTTATCCACTGAGGACTTGTTGCCTATCCAATAGGTTTCTTATAATAGGAAGCATGAGGAAACACACCTTGATGTGATATAGGGTTCCACACCAGTAAACAAAGATTGATCACCTATTTAATAATGGGTTCCTATCAAAAGGTTAAGGACATGCTCCCAGGATGATGGTTAGTTCCACACCAGGTTGCCTCAGGTAATCCTACATAACCAGTTCCATCATTAATTTTTGCATAAATAAGTGCCCCACCTATAAAATCACACATCATATCCCAATATCAAAAAATAAGCGCATCATCACATTTTAAGTAGAAACAAATCTAGAAATACTACTCATGGGGAAAAATCTGTGTTCAAGAAAAGGTGATATGAGAGTTTTTTATTTCATAAAAATAATGTACATGACATATAGAGGAACAACATGGAATTTGGTCTCACTCTACTAGCTATCCATTCCCTCAACAGTTCACATCTTGGTGGCCATGTAGTACTTACCAATGTGTAAGGGTACTACATGACTTGTCTTGGCAAAAATCCTGATGAAGACACATGAATCATCACTAGTCCAAGGCTAAAAATGTAATTCCATTAACATGCCTCCACGAATGTCCCCAAATAGAAAAATGGATCACACCATTAGTATCCTCATGTAAAGAATATTGGGATATGTTAGTCTTTTTATCAAATCTTATAAATGTAAAATTTTACCATATAATACATGAACGATGCTTCATGGGCTCGAGCCGTGGGTCCAAATTAAATACTAGTTATTGGTCTCAAAAGATATGGCCCAATATCTAGGTCGAAACACCATAGATAGTTAATAGTTTTGGAACCTTACAAATAATATATTTAAGTTACTAGATTCCATAATAATAATAATAATAATATTAATAATAATAATAATAATAATAATTATTACTGTTATAGAAATGATAATATTATCTTCTTTGTGGGCCCAAGTGATGAGTCCGAAATAGGTATCCAACATTGATATTAAAATGACCATAACAATTATAAAGTTACAATGGCACTGATGGCACGCTAATCCAATGTCAAATTAATATGATACATCATAAATAAGATTTTCTCACCTACAATAGTAATAATAATAATATTATTATTATTATTATAAACCTTAAAAAACGTGGTTCTTCATTGAATCCTCCCCCTCAAGAGCACATGAATAATACATCACATCCAGTTTTTTATTTGATATTTTAAATTTATTATTATCAAATATAGATAATAATAAAAATGGGAATTAAACTATCTATTCAAAGTACCCATTTATCCTTTTTTGGAACATAGGGATCCATACCCCCAACTCTTCATTTCATTATTTTCCGTATTTATTTATATGAAATAAACACCCATAATAATAATAATAATAATAATAATAATAATCACAAATATTATTAATAATAAAAATAATAATAACGCACACTATGTTGATCATGTGAAACCACCTCATCAGTGATCTGTGTCCGACCACTTCTTCAACAATGCCAATTAGCCTTCTCTATGATACCTCTCACCTAGCCTTCTCTTGGAACCAATATCATCGCATTGCACATCAATCAGGAATAAATGGAACCCCAATCTGACTCGACCCACCACCCATCAATCTACATCCTCATCGCACCCCGATTTTGAACCAATAACCACGATACCGATCTGATTTATTCACAAAACACTACACATCACTTTATTTGCATATCCATCTTATTTTTTTGTGTTTGATCTCACTTGAACATTCCGTAGAAATATTGAACACTGACCCCATGGGAAAATGGGAAGAAATGAGAAGAACGATGGGGTAATAACAATAAGAATGTTGAAAAAATCGATAACTAAAAAATTGTCGGTCAACGATCATATATCAAGAATATCCATGGTGAGAACATAGAAAAGCTAATAAATAAATTTTAAGAATAATTTATTTCAATACCTGTGCTCATATGAAGGTTAATTTAAACATAGATCAATGAAAAATGATTTGATCATGTTGAATCATTTAATCATAAAGGTAGAAATGAAAAATGATGAAACTACCTCGATTATGGATCAATAATTGGTGAAGAATGCATCCTCTAGTGATGATGATGATCTGATGCTTCTACTGTCAGTCGATTGACCTCGATCTGATCACTGGTCATCGTTCGGTCTCCATTATCCAATGAAGAATGGGTGGAAGCTCCTCTCTAGGATATCAGGGTTATGTGGCTAACTAGGTTGATTTTCTATGACATCTTAATTATAGAGGAAAATAGTTTTGGTAATTCAAATAATAATAAATTAATGATTTGTTTATTTAAAGAACATTCTAACTGCAGCCTTTTCAAAGTTTCCTATGCCAACAAAATTTACATCATGAATAGGGTAAAATAATTATTAAAAAATCAATTGTGGTGTCAAATTTCCTACCTGGGCCTATTTATGTGAGTTATTTGGGTTAGGTTTATTTAATAAATTAATTAAATTAAATAATTTATCTAATGCACACATCAACAGCTACCCCATCTAAATATTCCATGATGAAAAACCTTATGTCATGCTTAGGGTAAACCACTTGTTATATATTCAACCATGGTCACATATTTCTGATTAGACACTTCATTCAAGATCTTTTCCACTTTTTTCAGAAAAACTAATTTCATGTAATATAAAAAATATTTATTATTATTATAAAATTATTTCTATGCTTATCAGGACTCATAATTTCACGTCATATTAGTTCCTCTCTTCGAAAATATTCTGAGGAATATTCCAATGTATTACAAAGAGAAAACCAAATTCTCAATATTATTCTATATTTAACGACTTTCATCATTGAAAAGAATAAACTAAGGAAAAAGGTGGGGACACTAAGCCTATATATGACATTCATTCTACAATTACTACTCTAGGATGTATAGGAAAAGGAAAAATGTGAAAGACTCTTATCACTTCATCTCATAATGTGACCAGAACCACTATCCATCCATGAAAAAACACGAAACAATTCCCTTCTTCCGAAAATCCACCTACTGAATATACCATGGATAGAAATAGTATGGGTAAAAACCATAAAATAAAGGTATTATGTATCATCCTTACCCACAAGGGTTAAATGAAAAGTGTTAAAATTCTATACCACATCACTCGATAATAGAAAACAAAATACATGGTTATAAGTATCTACTACCATGGACACACCTATGTGGCTGTCAAGCTTTTGTTTCCTCAACCTATATAGGGTCCACTATCACTATCATGTCTGAGAATACATATCTCAAGAAGTAAACATTCAAATCTTGAAATGACTCTATGTGATATTTTATACAACTAGAACTCTCTAAAAATGTATAGAATCATCCTCTTGTATCTCACATGATCCAACCCTGACACCAAGGACACAAGGGCACCGACCTAGATGACTACCAATAACCATTCTAATACGGGTTAAGGATGTAGTCTTTTGAACTCTTCTAGGGAATTTAACATGCCAAATGGTATCACTAGTAACTCAAATAAAATGTAGTGGATATAGGAATCTATGCTTGGTACATCAACCTCTCAAACATAGAGATAATGATAACCAATATTGAGGTCAAACTCTTACAACGACTTTGTACCAAACCACTAGTTGATGAAATCAATGATTATTGGGGGTGGATATTCTTTCTCACATCACATGGTCCAAGTAAAACTAGTACACACCTTACGTAATTCTCTCATCCACCTCTTAGGTGAATGAAAACAGGATATCCAAGGAAACACACTAGGTCTTACAAATCCCCCTCTAAGAGGACTTCTCTAATGGAACCTATATGTATCAAAACTATATAGGGACATCATATATGCTATAATATATATTGGTTCATACCTATTTCATGTCCATACATAAATCAAACTATCGATGCGAATGTAAACCTAAAAATTCCTCAAGAAGGATTCCCTCATACTCCACCACTATCATTGGAAACTAAAATCATATGGAATCTACTGCTGTAAGGGTTATTCTTTCCCACTAATAAGGGAGTGATTGAAACCTATTTTGAATGTGTTCATCTAGACCTTCTGGGGGATCACTACTAATCATGTAATAAAACTATATCCCACATCTCAGAATCACTAATAAACCCCCTATAGAATTAATATGAGAATGGATGGTCAAATTGTAACACCCCAAGCTTCCACGGTACGTTTCCCTTCGAATAATGTAATAGCATGTGTTGTACGCAACCCCGAGCTCTAACGCACACCACAACTAATTAAACTAGCCGTTGTGAATAGTAATACCTATGTTTTGTAATTTTATAAATTTTATTTATCAAAATGGACTTCATTTTTGGATTTAGAATATCGAAATTAGCCTATGTTGAATTTTTGGTATTTTTCTGAGAACTTCTAATTTTTTATGAATTGTGAAAATTACTTAAAAACAACTTTTTTAATCAAAATAATTTATAGTGATTAATTATACTATTTAGTGGTTTTAAAGTATAATTATAATATACTTTTACCATTTTATCCAATGCTGTTCATTAGAAATAATTTAACATTGAAATTAGACATAAACAATTGCCAATCTTTTGATATAAATTGTTTCTTAAAAACAGGCTTTTTGTTGTAACAGCGGGAATTAATTATAAAATTAATTAATGCAACATATATGTTTGGAATTTTTTAAAATATACATCATTTTTGAATTTGGAATATCAATTATAGCTTAGGGTGAAATTTTGGCCTTATTCCGAAAAACTTCAATTTTAGATGAATAGTGAAACCACTAAGTGGTTGTTAAAAACTGATTTTTCGTTAAAATGAAATATTACCACTTTTGTGATTTTATTTTCAAAAATCTGACATACATGGTTGTCATTAAGAAGTAAAATGTGGTTCAATGAGAATAAAATAATTTTTTTGGTGAATAGTAACTTTTAAGTTCTTAATCGCGATTAGAGGTAATTAGTGTAGTTTAAGGTAAAAATAATATTTTAATAATATGAGATGAGCTTGAAACTTGTCCTACTCCAATTGGATGAGTCATGTACGACCAAGAAAACCCATGGGTAAACTTGGGGACCCCATGGAGCCACTTTGGTTTGAAAATGACATTAATAAATATTTATTTAATGTTAAAATTAAATTGACACAAACATGAGTTGTTTTACTAAAACAGTTTTTAAGTGGGGTTAACAAAGTCCAAATTTTGACTATAAATATTAATTAGAAAGCTAAAAAAATTTCTTACATCATAGTAGTTTTTTGTATAATTTTTAGACATTAAATATATTAAATTATTTATGACATTATTATGATGCAGCGATGACCTCATTATTTAACGATTTTAATAAAATGAAAAGATAATGAAAAATACAAGGCTTAAACTTGTCCAAAGACTATTGGATGGGTAGATTTCGGACCCTTATCACCTTATCCACTGATTATATAAGTGGGGGACCTTTAGAATCCGAAAATCATTGTATAAGAATGTAACATTTCAATCTTTCCAAAAAAGCCCCTCCTCTCCTCTTATAAAAGGCCCCCACCTCTACCACCTTATTCACATTTTCAAGCCTTTTTGTTCGGCCTAACTCTGCCCAAATACTCTCCCAACTTCTCTCCCTTCATCCTAGAAGCTTTACTTTAGTCAGAAATCCATCCTACGGAGTCCTTTTGATCAAATCAAAAGGAATAACCAGAAGAAGAGGTAACGTTTTCATCACCCTCTTTCAAGTTTCTTTCTTCTTCCACTCCCTCTTTGTTTATTATTTCAATTATAAAATTATAACTCCAGTATCTTCTATATACATTGATGTTATTATAAATATGGAACAACCATTTTCAGTATTCTACCCATCATTTGAACGACATGTCACCATACGTGCATACGTACAACTTACCGTCTCCACGTCATGGTGTAATTGTTATTCAATATATTATTATTTAGATGTGTATAATAATGATATGTAATTCATGTAAATAATAAATATAACATGATAATGATTCTGTATATATGATATACTATCCAATTATATATTATTTTAATATCAAAATAATGATATTGTCGCTCGTGCGTACGTATGGACTACCGTCTCCACGAACGCGATGAGATTCATTCTCCGTCGTATCCATTCAAGTATAATTATCATTTTATGATTTAAAAATAATGTTTAAGGGCATGATATCATTCTGGATATGAATAAGATACAAACTATCCATGAAAAACACGACTTACTTAACAAAACATATAAAAGAAAACGAGTAAGTTAACACCCGAAACAACGATAAATCTAAGATATTATTAACAAAGCAATGTTATAAGATCATATATGATATCATATGAATTTATATGATTCTTTTATAATTTAATAACATTTATTTCACCATTATATAGGAGGTTAACCTAGCCTAACCAAGGAAAATTACATGGTAAGGGTTTACTTCACAACCTCTTCATTATCCAAGGTTGTTAATACATAATTATCTACTGGGACCTCGTTATCATCCACATCCATGTTTCATAAAAATGTCTTTCAAAACATTTTTACTATTAAATGGAAAATGGGTTAAAGTAATTTATACCCTTACACTTTTTTTAAAGGAATCTTACCATCGTTTTCCAAACAATGTACTTTTTGACCTTTTTGGAAAATTTAAGGTAAGAATGTTTTTTTAACTTATACGGCGGGTGCGGCTATTTTCCGCCATTATAACGTCATAGAAGCTTACCTTACAATCTTATAATAATATTTTCAAAGTAAATGTATTATTTTATAATTATGGGACTTTTAAATGATTTCAAAAAAGAGAGATATTTCTCTTAAATAGCTTTGATTTCATCCATGTCAACATCCTTTGATGGGTTTTAAGTTTATTTGAAATTGATTTATGATACAAAACTTCCATTGAGCATTTTGTGAAACATTTGACTGTGGATGTGTTATTTTTATACCATCCATAGTTTATGGAGAAACTGTTGACATTTCGTATGCTAATTTTAATACTAATATTTATGTTATGTTTAAACCTATTCATATGAGGAATGTATTAGACTTAATAAGTGACGGGTGGAGCCCGCTATAGATCCTCGATGCATCGATAGGTCTCATGAGACAACTAGACGTGGAATTGGCCGAGGCCCTTTCCCAATTCGATTTATGATTTTGGCCGAGGCCTTAATCATTTTAGACATCTTGGCCGAGGCCTTGACAAAATGTTTCAGAATGTCTGGCATTATACATTCCCTCATTATGAAAGTGGTTATTAATGTTTCATGTGATTATTCATCTAGTAGAATATCCATGTGAATAAGTAATGACATTATTTTATTTTACTTTTTCCATATTATGCTGAAGTTCAAGTTCAATAAGGCTTTTGTTTTAGTTATACATTGCCTTAAATGCTTCTGTTTTCTTATGAAAGTTTTTGCTATATTGTTATCCTTACAGAGCATTTGAGCTCACCCCTTTCAATGTTTTATTTTTTCCCAGGATGTGAAGAAGTGTATTATGACTGAATTGCAAGAATAGTTAGTGAGGATATGAGTGTGGACTAGGGAGACCATGTTATTGTAGTTTTCATTTTTATGATGTAATGTAATGTTTATGAATGTATCTAGTGTTTCCAAGGGTACTAAACTAATCGGCCTTTCGAGACATGATCTTTTGTGATCATGCCAATGTTACGAAGTAATGCACCGACTCTGGGTAGCTGGGGTGGGGGCATTACACAAATACTAGTCCATACTAAAAAAACAGGTTCTCACCACCACTATGGTAATATTTCATGTGATTCTACATCTCATAATATATTATAGTGACCCCATCAGTAGAAACATGTGATCCCCGATAAACTCTATAAGATCCTATAACACATGTGTCAAGGAAAGAGGACCTTCCCTAGAATTAATATTTCTTAAATACGGGCTACGTATAAGGAAATATGGTCTTTTTATATGTGCTATAACTACAGTTGGAGTAGTAGAGACATATGTCACACCACAAAACACAATCATAGCCAATGAAACATAAGATCCAACTTCCTAAAGCTATAAATTCCCTTTCCCATCTTCTCACCATATCCATGGAATATTATGGCACCTTAGCACATCAAAAGCACCTCAAACACACAAGATGAAGGAACACATCCACCTCAATTGGATATTATCCACTTCTATATGGTACTATCCCACACACATGGTTTTAGATTGCATCAAAAGAACACATCTTAGTGGGAGAAGTGTCCATCATTCTTTTATATCTAAATACACATTTAAAATCAAAAAATGGGTTATATTGACGCCCTATGTCACCATAGAGAAGTCTCACCTTAAGGACCACCACAAAGGGGTCTTATCTAAGTGGGATGTCCAAAAACCAGATCAAGCCTAACATAAACCACCATATATGGGAGTATGAATCAACATGAATCATGGGAAATATTTATATCTAGAACCCAAAATGTTTACTTAGTATGGTTTCATCATATTATTGTACCACAAGAACTAACTACTACTCTATCATGAGCACCAGTTGTGAGTGAAACCATTTGATTTGATGGGATCCACAAAAACATGACAACTTGAATCACTGAATCTAGACAATCCTCTACTGCATGGGGATCTAGATCATGATGAAACCTCAAAAAAATATAGTGATATAACTCATAGAGTGTGTTAATCTTACATACATCTAAAAGGCCACTTTTCTAGTTTTATCTACTAATCAATATGTGGGGGTGATCCTACCTAGACATATGGATGAAGGAACCCGCATGTTGGCCCCTGAAATGTGGCCTTATCACTCATGATATTTTAGTCATGATCCCAAATTGGTATCTTGGATGGCTGTCTTCTCCTAGATATCTTGAAAGTGATCAATATGATCCAAGAAAAAAAGAGAATATATATATATATATATATATATATATATCAATGGGTAGGTAACTCAAGACGGACAATCAACGACTCAATCCCATATGATAAATTTAAAAAAGTTTGTTGAATCCAATGACTATGTTTTCTAAGTAAAAAAAAGGTAGTCAGAGTCTAGATGTATGGATACATTAGCTGCCAACACCAACACTATGTTCCATATCGTAAGAGCTGCACTTGAGAAACTTTGACATTAATTCCCTATATCCCAACTAAATCCTTGTAATATGACTACTCCAAACATCATACCAGGGGTTGAACAACATCTGACCCCTATCTTTATTTACTTGACCAAGAAGGTCTTGAGCCATAACTACCCAAATCCCACATTTATAAGCTAGGGAATGGAATCATTTCCTGAAGGAATAACTACCATGGTGAGGCATTTTCCTAAGTACTTGTACACACACAACCATATCGATGAAAAGGTGCAGTGGAATAAAATTAAAAGTTGAAAATACTATGAGAAAAATCATGAATATAACATCTATATACTATACAAGAGTGTAATAGTGTAATACAATAAGTAAAATGGGGAAAAATATACACCAAACTAGAAGCATGTCTCAAATTTAAAAAATTTTAATGCTAGTGGTGAGAGAGAAAAATTTATAATCTCCATGATATGACCACCACACACGGTCTAAGACACCAAGTATATCTAAGATCCTCTGTAATCACCACTGACCATTCTATCATCTTCATAAGACAAGACACATGTAGGAAAATCTCATATATGGGTGAGTACATACATACCCTTATGATTCCCCCAAAGATGATGGGGAACAGTATGAGGGAAACTATAAATTTAACGTAAAATGGAAGAAATGAAATAAAATTATCTCAACCCAATCTAAGAGTGTATGTAACCTCATAAACGAATAAGGGGATCAACATGGTGTGTACATAGACTACACCTACATTATTTTCCACCCATATTAGGATAGTAATCTCATTCAAATCTGAGAAGATAATAACGAAAATCACATGAAATACCCCACATGTCTTCCCAACCCCTGGCATGAGAGTATCTTGATCAAAATGTGTAGAAACATATGTAAATATATATATATATATATTATCAGTAGAAAATCCCAAATGAAAAAGAAAGGGGATAGCCATCTTTATGATAATCCTATGATAAAAGTCTCCAGTTCTTCTAGAATGTCCATAAATGATTCCAACATCATGCTTGTCTTCTTGTAGAGACATCCATGCCTAGACATACCTTTGTATTATTTTGTACTGTGTAACGACTACAATATACAAGTAGAGTACCCACTTCCTAGTGAGTTGGGGGGGGGGTTCAAATCCAAAAGTATTTGTAGAGGACCCATGTCACGACCCGTCCCACGATCCCAGACATGACTACCCTAAGCCCACTTTCTATAGGCTAGGGGTTGATGACTAGAACCTGAAAGATTTTCCCAAATAGGGAAGGCATTGAATTAGAGACCTGTACACAATCAAAAAGGAAAACTGAAGTAACCAACCAGCAATATTAAGCTATAATAATGAGAGTAAAGTACAACCACAATTAAAACTGTAACCTAAAAATAGTGGGCCTGAATACAGGCCATAGAAAATAAAAAAAGTAAATAGCAATCTCATATTCCATGGATATCTACCTAGAGGGTATTAGCTGTAACTATGAAGTCTAAGAAGAATATATCGACTGATCTTGTCACACAAAGATCCACCAAGTCCCAAACCACCAATGTTTTCCTCATGGAATTAGTAGTTTTCACCAGAAACATACGTGCATGCAGAGCTCGTGCATGGGTGAGTATAACAACTCATTAGGGACCCCAACACCCCCTAATGTCTCCCAATAATCCCAAAAGGAAAACATCACAAGATATACCACAAAGTTAATATCAAAAGTATGATCTAAATCATGAAGCCAAAAGAAAAAGAGACCCGATGACCCGTATTGGTTGCTGGTGCTAACCCATATTCGTCACTAGTATAGAGGTACAGATGATTAGACGTATAGAACCATCTCCCACTTTGATGTTTATGATGTTGACCCGTATTGGCTGCTCTTCTTCTACATGTCACAGTCAGCAAAAAAATTCCCGCACGAAGCACACCTGATCTCCTGAATACTCTATCCCACATGCCATAAATAGTATTTCAACTAGAATAAAGTACCAAAATGATGTAACCCGATGACCTTTCCTGTCAAGAGGGTTCCAATACAACATACTACACATCAACTAGATGCCCAGTCTGTACATTATTGGCATTTTAGTACCGTGGGACCGGTTGGATTTGGAGTCAATACAACCCATCCATACCCCAAAATTCTCCAAAACCGAAGTAGAGTATGTCAAAATCACCTTCTCGCTCCCAGGATCCCAGCACTGTAGACGATTCATCACAGAGACATTCGGTTCGCAAGATATGACCCTTTAAGAGATTCTGGGCCCGAAAGGGGTCCAGGTCTGGTCCGACCTGGTCGAACTAACCCAGCCTAACCCTAGTCTAGGTTTGACCCGACCTCGCCCAAACCGGCCTAGGCTAGCCTGATTGGGCTGGTCCAGGGTAGGCTCAGCCCGCTTGGCCGTGGACTGGCCTGACTTGCTGGCAAGCACGACCCGTGCGGGTCAAATGGTCTGATGGACTCTAATAGCTCAAAGGATCCTTTCAACTCCTTTGATTGGCTGCACCAAATGGAATTGCCTTTTCACCCCCGAGGCCAATAAGAAGTGAGTCTGATCGTTTGTCACTACTTCAGCTTCAATTTTGTGACCCTTCAATGCGGAACGCAATGACGCGCCTCCTCAGCCTCCATGACGGTCTGTTTCATACTGACCATATGACCACCACGGTGCCAAGAGATGTCACTGTTCCACCATGGTTGGTGGTTTCCTGCCACCACCCTTGTTCGCCACAACCTCCACTCTGGTTCCATGATGACGTTTCTTCCACATTCCCACAGGTGAGCCCCTATGGTCCGTTCATCCTTCCAGACGCACCTATGGTCCTCTTGGGATGCCACTATCATTTCACAGCCCTCAAAAACACCTTGCTTCAACATTTGTTATTACGCCATGAAGAACTCCCAAAGGAAATGTTTAGCAGAGGGTCTAGGACTTGTTGGTTTTGGCCCGCTCCCTCCGCATAAGCATTTTAGACATGAGGAAAACTAATAATAATAAAAAGGAAGATTAATCCTTGAATTTAAGACCCCGACACAACCACCCACATCATTTGAGTAGATGGGGATCAACCCGTTAGTCAGTTGGTCCGTGTTTGTTATATTTTTCAAGAACAAGAAGAGTGGGAACATCAAAACATGAAAACCTCCTACATCAAGATCCATTGGAGGTGTCACAGTTGCGGTGGGAGGAGCATCCATATTGGATGGAGTCTTCGACCTTCGTCAATCCCAGATCGTTTCCAGCCATGCTTCCATCCTCCATCGGTTGATGTTGCTATAGGACATCACCATAGTATCCTTGCTTAAAAAATTAATGCCAAAACCCCACCCTGATATCCATTTAAATAGGAGGATAAAGGTGAGGAATACCTTGAGGAATTAATGAGGTTCATTAATTGATGTAATTCAAGTGCCACATTAATTAACGTAATTAAATTGCCTCATTAATTGATGTAATTGAAGTTCCACATTAATTACACGAGAGGTGGTTATGAAACCAAAGTGTTACCATGCAATTAAAACCCTATAATTAATGGTCTGACCACCTCTATGGTACCCGCCACTTCCACTCAATAGGTGGTAGGAAAAAGAAAAAGAAATAAAAGAATAATTTCATGTTATTTTACTTTTCTTTAAAAATTCCAAAACTAAACTTCTTCTCCTGTCCTATTATAGTTGTTGTGAATATTACCTTAATAGAATCATGGTGCTGTGCATTCAACGGTGTCCTTATATTTTTAATTCGATCACATGTTCAATATATAGAAAATGAAGCATGTGCGTTTACTAAATGTACCCGAGAAATGTTCGGAAATTCATTCTGGGCACACCGGGCCTCGAAATTACAAATCATCAATTTTTAATGACTCTTAATAATCCCAAATAAAAAAATTACATGTAAATTTCTAGGTATTTACAACCCACACCTAAAGCATTAGGGGTTCTACTTTGATGTTATCATGTACCAAGGGATATCTGATGTGGGATTCCACCCTATAGGTAATGGACATGTACCTTAGATGATGAGGGGTTTTACTCTATATGTCAAGGACCCACGCCTTGGTATAATAGTAGGTTCCACTATAGTCATTGAGGATCTGTTCCCTATCTAAGAGGGAGTCCCACTTGAAAGGTCTCCTAATCGTGCCCCAACACAATGTGTGTGTGGGGGGGGGGGGGTCCACTCTTGTCATTGAGGACTGGCGCCCTATCCAGTAGGGAGATTCTATTATAAATATCACAGAAACCATGACCTAATGTTATATGGGGTTCCAATCTGGTCATCAAGGAACTACACTGTATTAGATAGTGGGTTCCACTAAGTAGGTAGAGGACCCACACCTATACTGATTGGGGGTTACACACTATAGAAGCCTCATGTGATCCAGCCTAATTAATACCAACATCAAGTGCCACCTAAATAAGTGTCAATCTGAGAAAATCTCACCTCTTATCCCAAAAACCCAAAACTGAGGGTACCATAATGTTCTACATGGGAGAGGACATAGGATTGGATACTCAAAAGAAAATATACAAGTTCAACAGAATGAAATATGAGAGTTTGAGTTTTCCTAAAAAATGAGGTACACAACATGTTGGGTACCCACACAGTGTGTGGTACTACTCTACTACCTACCTATGGCCTCACCAACACACATATTTCTAGCCTTGTAGTAATAAATGACGTAAATGGGTACTACAAAATGTGTCTCAACCAAAATCCTAAAAAATTCCCAAGACTCAACACTGGTCCTAGAAAAAAATTGTATTATTACCAACATGCCTATGTAGACATCCATAGATAACCAAATAGATCATAAAATTGTGATCATTGTGAAAAAAATGACTGGGATAAGTTATTCACTTTCCCAAATTAGATACGTAGTAAAAAATTCACCTTTCACCACATAATTCATGAATGATGCATCATTTTTTTAATCCATGATTCTTAATTAAATAGCTTATATTGGTTTCAAAACACCAACATCAATATCAGGGTCACAACATTGTCAAGAGTTCATCTTTTCGACACCGTATGTGGAAGAAATGTTCTGATATGAGATTCTATATTATTATTATTATTATTATTATTAAATGTTTCAAGGACATGAGCTATAAGTCCAAAAAACTTTTCCAACATTGGTCTTAAAATTACACTCTCAATTACTGGGTCAGGATACAACTAGAGGAGAATCAATCTAATTCCAACCAAATAAGAAACATCAGAAATAATATTTCCTTACAAAATATAATAAAACGTTATTATTATTATTATTATAAACCTCATACAAAATGTTTTTCCACATTGAATACCCCACAATGATTGCATTAATTGTACCGCAAGACCCCTATTTTTATTTTATATTTTAACATTTTCTTTATTAAATGATGATAATAATAAAAAAGCAGAATTAAACTATCTATTCAAAGAACCCATTTCTCCTCCTCATGGAACAAAGGGATACTCACCCCCACCAATTCATTTTATAATTTTCATAATTTATTTTATATTAACTCAACACCCTTAATAATAATATTAATATTAATCAATATTTATGAATAATAATAATAGTTATTTTAACACTCACCACATTGATCACATCCAACCACCTCATCGGAGATCAGAGTCTGACCACCACCACATCCATGCCAATCATCCTTCACCACGAGACCCAATAAATGACCTCCACATAGAACCGATATTATAACACAAAACATCATTTCCACACATCAATTGAGAAAATTTAGATCCCTAATCTGACATGAAAAAACATTGAACAATCATCATCCTCGTCACACCCAGATCGTTAACCCAAATCCATGGAACTTATATGATCCGTTCAAGAAACACCACCACAATCATTGTTCGCACAACCATAATTATTTTAGTGGTCTAATCATGCTCTTAATCACTCCGACAATGTCAAACTGTGACCCCATGAGCCAACGATGAAAACTATAGAGAACAATAGGGGAGAGGAAAATAAAAAAAGTGAAAAAATCATTGAAAAAATGTTTTTCAGTCAATCATTGTATGTTTGGAATATCTATGGTATGAACACATATTAAAAAACAAAATAAATTGAAATAATAATTTATTTTAATACACGAACCCATTTAAAGGTTTATTAAAAAAATATCAAAGAAAAAATATATTATCACGCTAATTATTTTAATCATAAGGGAGGAAACCATAGATGAAGTTTCTTACCTCTATTATTGTTTATTTATTGTTCAAGAATGCATCTGATAGTGATAAAGAAGAACTATTGCATCTGTTATATGTCTATTCACCTTGATCTTAGTGTTATTCTACTAACCCTGGAGATGTTTTCATTGAATCATACTTATAGTGGAAAGAGGATTAAGTCATTTAATTAAAAATAAAAAAAAATTATTTATTTATTATTAAATACTACCTCCAATAGAATCCCTTATCATATGTCCGACGAAAACAAATATTAGATTATTCTTAGGGAAAATCCTCATTGAAAACTCTACGGTAGTCCCAGATTTTCCATTCCAGGCTCGTTTTTTGTTTTATTTGGGTTAGGGTTATGAAATAAATAAATAAATAAATTATTTTACCAAATTCACCCATCAATGGAATCTCCATATGAACTTTTCAAACCGAATAACCTTAGGTATCTCCTAGTTTAAACCCCAGACTATATATTTAACTATGATATTATATATAAAACTAGAGACTTCTTTCAAGATATATTCCACTTTTTCAGGAAAAATATGCATAAATAATATAAAATATATAAAATAGTTTTATAAAATTAATTCTGAGCTCACGAGGCCTCGAAATCAAGTGTCATCTAAGAACTTGGCAATAGACAAATTCATTGGAATATTCAAAAGTATTACATAGGAAAACTAGATTCTCTAAAAGCCTACACACACCATCTATTTTACCTTTTTTATAGGAATATATTAAAATTCATTAAATATATGTGCTCACTGAGTTGCTTCCAAGTAAAAAAAAGTGTACTTATTTTTATTAATTTTTAAAAAAACTAAATAATCCAATTTATTTGAAATAAAAATGGATTGGAATATCTTAGAATATTAGATTGAATAATTTAATGTTAATTAATTCTATCTATACATAATAGGACATGAATTGGTCACCCAATTAATTCACTTGAGAAACTAATTAGTAGTAAAATGAATTAATTTATTAATAAGATAATTAAATGAATTAATGTGTGTGTGTTTATCTTATGAAAAAATTAATTTGAATAGTTGACAGAAAGTAATTTTAAATACAATGTATTTTTCTTAGTAAGAATGATCCTGATCATTGACTAGATGTATATATTTTTTGGTTTAATTTACATTAATTTTTTTGTAAGAGAATGTAATTATTAATTATAAAATTAAATATGATGGTCTGCATGCCATCTATCACTACATTATTATTTAGGAAATTATTTTTCAAGGTTGTTTTATGTAATTAAACTTAACCAATTCTTTGGTTTTCATCACCTATGTGTTATATAACAAATTTAATATAATGAGTATCTTATGGTTCATGGAGTTAGTACAAGGAAATGTTGAGGTTGAGGTAGTTTAAGATGAAACCAAGGAGAAACCAACATAGGGTGATACATAGGTGGATTGGTGGTATGATAAAAATTGTTCCATGAACAATAAAAGTAGCCTTCCTTAAGGGTTAAGGGTTGATTTATTTTCCTCTATATAAATTAAAAATTAGATAATTCCATGATCATGTGATTTATTAATTTAATTTTTTTGAGTTTTATTAATGGTTTATTTTATAGATAAAAGATTAAAATCCCATATATAATTAGATTTATAAGAAAATATGGAATGAAAGTAAATTGATTATCATTAACAGTTTTATCATAAGATTGTTAATACTTTAATTAAATTCTACTTTAGTTTGATAAGATATTTAATAAGATAAAACAAAAAAAATTATGTATAATAAATAACATCCCTCAACTAAATATTAATTTACACCAATACATACATTACATTATTATGAAGGAAATATTATAACTAAGAGTTGGCCCAAACCACATTATAAAACTTACTTCTATCTGGGATTTGTTATGAAATTTTTGGGTAGACATAAAAAATTATAAATGAATAAAATTATACCTCAGTAGGGTTGATGTTATTTAGAGTAAGGTGATAAGGATGCTCAAGTGGAATGGAAATATATATTATTACCACTACAATTTCCATTAAAAAATACATTATATTTATAATGGAGATTGTTTTTGGGACTTGATAAATTAGTGAGATAAATGTAATTTCATTTATTTTCCCCCTTTTGTAATAAGATAATGTACTCATAATCTAATCAAAATTATTATAGAATCAACTTTTATGTTCAACAATAAAAACTATACCCCTATGAACTATCATGGAAAATGATATAATAATCATGAGCATAAAATTATAGAAATGGTACAAGAATGTGGGCCATGTAAAATATCAATAATAAAGATATATGTGCTGTAGTCTCAAGTTCCAAATGTCCCCATAGTAAACGTGACTGAGGAAGAGGTACTTGCCTTTGAGAAACACTTGGATAGTGAACTAGATATCCAATGTTTAATGAATTATTATATATCCATATAATTAAAAAATATATGATATCATGGGTTCATTTACAACCCTGATTTTCATTTGGGGATAGAAAGACAAGAACAATTTGAGATCTTGAAGGAACACTTCACATGTAATATTAGAGAAGGTGCACTATATAACAACCAGAGATATTAATATATGAGTACCATAAAAACGTTACAACATATGATAGTTTTTTCCACATGAAACGCAAAGCATAAATGAAACCATGATATATTTAGGTAAAATATAATTAGTTATGAATGACCTTTGAAAATCAAATCACTGAACTATATAGAATAAATTACAGTAATTGAATTTTCAAATCACTATAAAATGAAAATTATTTCCACTTTCAATGTAAATGATATTTAATTAGTATATATAAAATAAATAACAAAATAAATTTATTCATAGAAATATACTTATCTAAAATTATTGTTTTATTTAAAAAGACTATCTATATTACGATAGATTACCAATAAGTTAATTAGTAATTGATCGTAAATAAGAATAAAGAATACTAAGCATTTCAAAAAGATTTTTTCCAATATAAATAGTTCTCCCATATATTATAGTATTCTAATTAATCAGTGAATTATAAAATTTTAGAAATTTATTTTAGCAAAAAGATTATAATTTTTTATTAATCATACGAATATTTTTATAAGATTAATTTATGAAATTTTTCAAAAAAAAAACAACTTTTTGAGTGCCGATATTAAAAATAATTTTCCATAGACATATTAATTTTATTTGATAAAATGGAGTTTTTTACAATATACAGTCTTAAATTACATAACTATTCCAATAATATTTTTAGTTATTGGGAATTAATTAAAAAATATATATATTAATTAGCATAGAATGTAAAATGGTTGTTTTTGAAGAATTAATTTTATAATATTCATATTATTTTTATCTAAAAAATTAGATTAAAATAATTTAAAATATTATGCTATAATGATGTTGAAACTCATATAAATATATATACACTCATTTATTTAATAATAAATTTGTAATAAGGATAAAAAAACCAATAACATAAAAAAATATTTATATATAAAAACATTTTTTTGTATCCTATGTTCTAATTCAAAAGTTACCTTTCTCATATTTAGAATTATAAATAAGATGAATAGTTCTCAAATTCATATCCATCAGATCCGAATTTGGTAATAAGGGTAATATTATATTTATAGTAAAACCATAATTACAATGGTTGAATTTTAATTAGTAATAATAAGGATAAAAACGGTAAATGAGGTTTCTTGTAAATTTTAATAATAAAAATGTCAAATAAACCATATAGGAGTCTCTATTAGGTGTGAAAGTCATACCCACATGTCTCACCTAAAATCTATCTTCAATACTCACCAAACTCTCATGGAATTCCACTCTTATCCCATACTTAACATTACTTTCTAAATATTTATTACATTTTAACTTAAAAAAGTAGCATATTTCCTCCCATTTCAAGAAAAAACTACATTTAGAAATTTCCATGGAAAGTTACATAATTTACTTACTTTAGAGTATAGTTAACTATTTTTCATTCCTTATACTCACAAAATTTTCTCCATTACATAATTTTTAATTGATACACAAAGATAAGACCAAAATTTTCAATGTAATTATTACTTACACTTTTAATTTTATTCTTTATACTTAACATACACCATCCTCCAAATGAAAACTAATCATATATATATAATGAAATAAGTATAAAATAGTGTATTTACTTTTTATTAAATTTATTTTACAACCATTTCATATTCGCCCAATACAGTTGAAATAAATGAAATCATTTTACTTTCACATGTGTGAACTCTCTGCTCCATGAAGGACACATTTCATTTTTCATCATGAACATCAATGTTTTGTTATAGATATGATTCTATTAAATATATATTTTATACAAGTTATGATTTATATTTTGGAAATATAATCAAGGAATTATATAATTACTAATAAGAAATCATTGTATCATTAACTATATTATAAAAGAATACAAAGAAGAAAATCATTATATTCATACTGCATAATATTATCATTTTGATTAATTATTTTGCTAGTTTTTTTCTATTTTAACATATCACACTAATTAATAATAAATGAAATAATAATTATTGTTTTATAATAATATTATAACTAAACCATATTGTAATCATCCATTAGTCATTATAGGTTAATGTTAGGGATGGTTTAACTACACACTTGAATAATACTATACATTTTGGTTGTGGATGTCTACGATAAAATTTCTAGTAGTATAATACAATATTAAAATGTAAATATATTTTTTGGTTCTATTAATTTTATATAAACAATTATCTCATTATATATAAAAACATCTTATGTTCATTATGACTTATCGAAACATGATCATCACCAAGTTTATATTCATATTTTTTTAACCAAAACTACATTGAATGGAAAATAAACCCTTTATAAATACCATGAAACATAAAATCTGAAACATTTAATTACTAATGAATAATTAAGTTTGTAAAAATAATGAATACAACCACTTTCATGAAACTAGTTCAAAGCGATAATGATTAATTTCACCCAGTGTTGAATACAAGTAATAACTAACTGATATATATATATATATATGTAGAATGATTAATAATGAGGTGTATAAACTCATATATATATATATATATATGAATAAAAATATGGGGTACGTATTTAACAAACATAGTTTAATAATTCTAGATGTTTCCGGGAAGTGCATAATGAACAAAGACCAAGGTAAGTGTTTTTTAATCAAATTCTTCTCTTGAAAACTTGTTTGGTAATATGCACATATTTTCACACACACACATTGATATATTTGGTGTATACACATAATATATGAGATAAAATATCATTGTGTATATTTTAATGATGGTATTTTATGTTCAATAAAAATTAATTTCTTTTTAGGGAATTTGATTAATGTGTTACTCAAGATGTAGGGGATTTCTTGGTCTCAATTGTGATTCTTAGGGACATGTTACAAGTGGTGAACCATGTTTCCTTTGTATGTTGTTATATTGATTTACTAATTATTTATTGTTATATATATATATTTATTATAATTAATTTGATAAAATAATGAAAATAATTTTTTTTCAAATATATCTTGACACAAGTGTTACCCTAGTGGTAAGATTTTGTTTTGTAACTTAATTTTCTTTCATTATGTTTTGACCATTAAATTGAAATAAATTTATATAAGTTAAGAATATTGTACCCTTTTTATTGTGTAATTTGGTATTCTATCATTCTTTATGCTTTATGACATAAACATCCTCATGGTGTATTTTTACCATATGTGACATTGATAACATAAATGTCCATTCATTGAGTTATAATGTTTCATCTTAAACATTTATTTTCAACTATTGGGTTCTCCCACACAAAATTTTTATTATCTATTATTTAATAATCCAATTTTTAAAACAAAAATTTTTATGAAAAATTAAGGTTTCTTACTCTTCTTATAATGCATTTTTTGAACAAATGAAATTTGAAAATAATAAAAATGGGGGTTTGTTTCAAAGTCATATGTCTTAGATTCATCTTCTAATTTATCCAAAAAAAATTTATGTCTTTTCAAGGATCCATTATTAAATATTATTTTTAAATATAATTTTTTTGAAATCTATACATAAAATTTTCAAAGCTTACCTATAAATGTGACAGGTAAAATTGTATTTCATATCAATGTTAATTTTCATTATAAAACACAATTTATGTTTTTTGTTTTCATTTCCCTTATCATTTTCAAAAGGATTTACCCAAGATGTTTTATGTTTCATGATATATTTATGATATTAGTTGGGCTGTTAAACTCATATAATCAATAAATTCATATCTTCGTCACCTCTGTTTTCATACAATTTGAATTATTATTTTTACGATGATTTTTTCATTTATGTCCACACCCTCATATATTTTATTTTTTCAAATGGGTTTATGTTCTGCTGAAATAATCCACATTCTTAATCTATAAACATTTTTCTTATTATTATTGTATTGAATTTTCTATATACATTTATATCCATATAATAGAAAATATTTCTTAAAATTATTTAGAGTGGATGATGTTCGCTTAGAAAGAATTATATAATATTAAATGAGTAAATGTATTGAAATTATATATATTGTTATTACAATATGGAATATTGTTGGATTGTTTACTATGTATTGTTTGACCATCCACTTTCATTCTTAGGATGGGTAATAATCATGTTATCCCTATTATTGAAATGGGGAAAACTAATATTGAATTAAAACATAGGTTTTTCATGTAATGATATTAAGTATTTCTCATTACTTGGATAGCCATGTTTTAATAAATCTAGTGTTTTCTTAGGTTATGGTATGAAAAATATTGTTCAATCTTTTAGTGAATGAAATAGAATTAATTATGTGAAAGGTAGGGCTAAAATTTTATATCCCCTTAATACATTGATATATGTAATGAGAAAAAACAAGTTTTGGTATTTGATGTATTCCTTCACAAATCAGAAATATTTATTGACTTCAGTGTAAACAACCAGAAATGTCTTAGAATAAAGAAATAACAACACATTTTTGATGTCTGAAATTATTCATTACATTACTATGATATCAACACTAATAATACCCATGTTTTCATTTTTTGTTATACATATATTATGATCTGTGTTTCAGGTTTATTATGGATTATTTGTTTTACTTATTTATCCCATAAAATATATTTCTTGTTTATTCCCTGATTTCATTAGTTGAATGTTTTCCTTACTGTACATTTGAGATCACCCATTCATATGCTTCAATTTACCCAAGTTATGATGAAAATTACTAAATATGACATGCCTATAAGGATAGATTGTGTAGATAATTTTATGGGATTTGTTCATGATTCATCATATATTAAAAATTTTCATATATGGAGGGAAAAATACCCACTAGATACCAACAACGTGGGTTTTTTTGTTTATGTTTTTTCTTAATTATCTAAATGAGTAAAACATAAAAGATCCATATAATGTAAGAGTTAGAAAATCATTTTTAATTTTGTAATTGAGGATTGATATAGTTGGGCATTAAATACTAGTATCAAATTTTGTATGTCAAGTATGTGTTTTTTGAATTTGATCCAGGGGAGTGGGTCTCATGCATCATAGTTGATACCAAAGGAATGGTTTACATCACTTTAGACGGTATGATATTTTTTAATGATAGTTTAATGATTGATAATTTATGGTTTATCATAATTTTAAATGTGTTCATATTCAGGTTATAATTTATATTATATTTGGATATTATGATGATATAACTTTTGTGAAAATCTTATGAATAAGAAAAATTATAGGATGAAACCTGAATCTACAATAAAAGCATGATTAATTTGGTTTCCTTGAAACTACATCCATGTCTTTATATCATTTGGTGGATGCATTTCTATAATATATGTACCTAGGGGTAATTACCCTGAAGTGTGTGTGTTGGGTATTTACTCAATCTTGACCCGAAGTATATAAAATTGGCCTCACTATACACATAGATAGACACTCTTAGAGGATATGATTTTTCTAATTCACATAGTCTTTATAAATAAATATGATGGATATTAATTTGGTTGTAGTAGAAGTCATAATAGAAATATGACCAAGTATAACCTAGTATTATACAATGAGAGTAATAGGATTATCTATATGTACTATACACTAATAAAAAGACTAACAAGGGAATATATATTTGGTTTTTGGTTTTCAATTCATATTTTTGATATGATCATAAGCATTTTGGTTTTAGTATTTGGATGGTATAGGATCATGAAAATGAAGTTAGGAATGGTATATAAATAGAAATTAATATGTCTTATTAGAAAAAGAGATTACACTAAAATGGTTTAGAATATTATTATTTACATGTTTTGACACAAACTGTGAGTTTCCTAGTCTTATATAATATATTGAGACTGAATGAATTATAATAATGAAAATCATATCTTTTTTCATGTGTGAGTTGTATTTTTTAGAATATTCTTGTATATTATTAAATTACTGAGGATTACATGGAAAATCTATGTAATGTTATTTATTAGGTCTTATTTAATCATTTGAAACATATATTAAAAGGTATGTATAACATTAAAAACTGATTTTAAGAAAAGGTTATATTATTGGGGATAACTGTTGGAGAAATATTTATTTATGTATGAATAACTATTAGTTTTAATGTAATGACCCCATCCCGAATATCTTAGAGCCAGTTCCTTATATAATTACATTGGCATAGATACACGATTCATATCCCATAGGACTAACCAATTTAGTAGTTCTAAAAACTAGATTATATAAAAGAACCTTACATTACAATTTCAAATATAAAATAAAACTTCGAGACTCCATTGGGAAAAACATATTTATTCTTGATTAACCATACATATCAATCATAAAATATATCTTAGAATCTTGGGAAATATGAAACATAATAATGGGGTGATATCATATGTCTAGTAAGGGTAAGCATATAGGAGAATCTATCATAAATAACCATAAACAATATAGAAAATTGAATAACTCACAACAAATTAACTTAAATCATAATCTTGGGAATAATATACTAGTAATAATATTTAAACAAATAATTCCATGTAAATAATCACATGAAAAATATAGCTACCCACAAATATTATTCCAATCGAATAATCACATGGAATATCAATAACTAAACTAATAATGATGGATTGAAAAATTCCATACATTTGAATCATACCATTGAAGCCTCAGCTAAGACATATGAATAAAAATGGTTAAGCCCTTGTCTATATATATAAATAGGAAGGGGATTGACCATGTATATATCAAATTTTTATTATGAGACCCACTGATGAAAAAGGGTTTATAGTGCTACCCAACCTGCACATACTATGTCCAATATATTATTCAAATAAAAACATAAAAAAAATAAATATTCATATTAAAAAAACTAGCATGTTAAATGTGATTAATTTAACCACAAAACATGAATGGTATCAAAATAGAACATCTATAGTAAAAGTTATCATAAATGCTTCAATAAAATATCGTAGATTATATAATAAGATATCAACTTGAATCCAACATAAGATGCAAAAAATTATGTTGACATAGATGCAATTCCCTAATACAATTGTAAGAAATATCTTGAGAAACATACCATTTTACTTTCAAATCATTTATTTAAAATCCATAAAATAATAAAAAAGTATATAAAAAATAGATTTTTGATTCACAGTGTCTCATACAAATTTGAAAAATTTAATATAAATTCAACAATTAACATTTTAAAATATTCATATCCTTATATGTAAACCCAAAAAACCCATTTTTAAAACATGAAAATGAATATGAATTATTTAGAAGAATAAAAATTATATATGTTTAAAATGATGTTTTAGTTGAAGATTACCTTGAATAAAACATTGAAAGGATTTATTTTGAATATATTTTTAATAAACATGGACATGGATGATAAATATATCCTAATAAGTACATACATATAAAAAATATTGGATAATAATGAGATTGTGAAATTAACCCTTAACCTTAGGTATAATTCTCTCCATACATGAAACAAAATCATGTATAGTGGTTTTAAAAATATTATTAACTTATATCAGAAACATAATAATATTTAATATATAATATATTATTCATTTATGACTTTATATTACCCATTTATTAACAATTCCATGTTAAAGAAACATTTCTGGTAATAACCTCTTTTTTTTCAAATGTGTTTTGACTCGTTATTCTTGATCCTATTTCTTAGATCATGATGTATTTACATTAATAATGTAAAATGTGATTTATATACCATATATATTCAGTATAAGAATACATTTATAAGATAAATATATGAAATGGAATACACCGTTCATGGAGATGGTATTCCATAGGTATGAATGAGCAAAATTTCTATTTTCTTAATTTACTGAATATAAGAAAGTAAGTGAAATATATGTTTGTATATATATATATATAGATATTGTTTACGAAATATATGTATATATATATATATATGTTTCTGTTTTCTTATTTTTTTCCAAACAAATGCCTGAATGGAAGAAATATAAATCTATATATATATTTTTGGGTATTCATATGTTATATTTTTCATATTTTTTCAATATATATATATTTATAATCATTCTATAATGGTTAACATTGAAATATGAATCTCATCGCATTGTGGAGATGGTAAGCCATATGTATGCATGAGCGATGGTATCATTTAATTATCGGTAAAAGAGTAATAAATTAGATGGTATATTAATTATAAAAAATCAATATCATGTAATATTTTTTATTGATATCCATTATATCAATCATTATACCCTTCTAAATAAAGTGGTGATGAAAACAAATTACACCATAGTGTGGAGACAGTAAGTCAAACATATGAAACAATGTTGATATTATTTTATATAGGATAGATAAAAGCAAGAATATAGTTGTACCATAATCATAATAACATCATAGAATAAAGATAAAAGAAGATATATTAATTTAGTAAGAAAAAAACATAATATGAGGATAATGAAGAAAATAACATAAATGAATGGGTAAAGCAATTACTACTTCTTTTATGGACTTCCTTTCTACATCCTCTTAGAGACAATATGATTGTTTTTTTGGGATGAAAAATACCCCCATAAACTAACTAATAATTTTTAGAGGAGAAATGGTTAGGGGTTTGTCAATCTAAAAGGCTTAAAGTGGTGTGAGGAAGTGAGGGAGGATGTTCCCTTTTATAAATGTGTTAAGAGGAAATTTTTGAGACCATCAAAATATTAAAATATTAAAAGACTATTCTTGATCCAAATAAATAAATAGGAAACATAAATTAAACTCATAAGGTATTCGAACCATATCCTATCCCCTTTTAATTATTTTTTATTTTTTCGATTTATAAATAATTTAATAATAAATTAATTCAATAAGACATCATTATTGCAACGTTTAATACCAATCATTTAATTTCACTTGAAATACTCGAATAAAAAGTGGGAAATAAAATATAAAGCTTTAAAACATCTATAATATATCTTATATATCTCGTAAATTCATTATACACATTAACTAATCAAAACACATCGAAATTTTATATTTTTTATATCTATTATTATTATTATTTTTAATTAAAAAAAAATATTTTAGCATTAAATAAGAAATTTATGTAATTTCATAATTTATAAAAATTTAAAATAAAATTATATTTTGAAATTAATTTCATTATGATCAAAATTTACAATTATATTCGTTCATTGATTTATTTTTTCCAATGTGGACACAAACAAGTTATTAAAAACAAAACGAGTGATATTTTCATAATATCATTGATTTTGATAGTATATATATTATTTTCATATAAAAATGTCCATTAAAATAATCAAAATATATAATAATGTGATAAGGGTTGAATATCCATCATCCATTAATTTTTTACACTTTTTTATTATTTTTTAATCCTTATGTGTTTGTTTTAACCCTTATTCAGCCCCTTTAACTATTACTATGATATCATATAAGCTATACATTATGGTTCTATATCATTACTATAAAATGATAAATGACCAATAAATGAGTTATTGTTGACATTTATTTTACTTATTCCAATTATTTGGACTAATTTTAGTTTTTATATATATTTTATATCATTTAATATATTATTAATTATTTTATAAAATCTTAATTTTCAATTTTGGTACTATTCATTATTTTATCTTATAAAAAGCAAGATAAACTAGATTTTATACTTCTAAAATATTATTAAAAATTAAAATTCATTAATAAAATTCGTTGATGACATTAACTCATTCAGATTATATTTATATTAATATTTTAATACCATTTATTTGATTATTCCATTATTTAAATAGTTGATGCATCACCACTGTGTCACCATTTAATTTAAACATTTTATCATTAAAAATATTAAATTAATTATCTTGATGTAGAAAAATAGTTTATCTTTTCAATTTCTCTTTAAAGTCATTTTTATATTTTTTATAATACTATAATCAAAATGGTACACCTAATAAAAATGTGAGTATGAGTTTTTAAACATATGTGTAAATAACATTTTATAAATTTCATTTTCTTACCCAAGTAGCTTAAAAAGATATAATTTTTTCCTAAGATTTATTTTGTTAGAATTACACTCATCAATTGAAATTATTATACGTTTTAGGGTGATTTATAATGTTTAAAATATTATTTTTACCCTTAATTACCTGATATACCATTAACCGTGGTAAAAAATAGTAATTCTACTATTCAAAAAATATTAAGTTGACCGCATGAGACCTAAAATTATATAATTAATATATATATATATATATATATATATCCATTTTTAAAAATTCAATTCACAAAAGTGGCTAAAGAAAGTTTAACACAAATCCCACCGATGTGGAGAAATATATAATAAAAGAGACGTTTAAAAGTTCAATAAGTTTTTATATATTATTTCAATATACAAAGAATATAATAACCTAAATTGGATTAATATACGTGTAATTAAACTAATTTGACATAAAAAACAATTTAATTATTGATTTAAAATTAGTAACTATTTAAACAAAATTGGATTTTTAACTAAAATGCTGTATTTTTCACTACTCATCAAGAAAATAAAACTTCTCAGGAAAATGCAAAAATTTCACCCTAATATTTTTTCAAAATTTAAAATTCAAAATAAGATTATTTATTAAAATAAAATATATATAATTTTCTTATACGAGATTTATAATAGGTTCTCCATTAAACAGAGGTAAAAATGATTTTACATGTAGCACAAGATAACTCAGTGTTGTGTGTACCATATATTTGACCTTATGTATAACGAATTCTGACAAGAAAATTACATTTATTATAAAAAGAAATTTTTTTAATGTCCAAGGGTGTTAAATTCTTCCCTCCTTCAATAAATTTCATCCCCTCAATTTTTGAATTCGGGTATGGTAACTAAGGTTTGACCATTCAAAATTCCTTTATTGGATTCCCACATTAGAACAAGGGTCGATAAAGGATACACTTTAAAATAAAGAAATGTAAGTATGAAGGTCATCTGAAATAACAAATACTATATTTCCCTGTAAAACTAATTGACATTGAAATGAATCCTTACCATCATATTCTGAGGGATAGTGATATTGGACATGGTCAGGATAATATTAATAATAACAAAGCTACAAAACATATCCTTAATGCACTTAACAGGGTTTTGTTTTCTAATATTATATTTCAAAATCTAGTTTCTAAGGTTGATGCTTAACTTTCTCTAATACCAACTAGAATGACCCGGTCTCTAGTATCCTAGAGTCAGTGCCTTAATTTATTACATTAGAATAGATACAATATTATAATCACAACATACTGATAAATTTAGTAATTTTTGAACCCAAATTATATACATGAACCTTACATTACAATTTCAAAAATAAAATAATTCATAGAGACTTTTTTTAGAACATCATATTTCTCATAGCCTAACCCTATATATCAATAATAATATAAATTGTGGCATCATGTTAAGAAGAATACATAATAAAGGGGTGAGGATAGATGTTGAGTAAGTTTATGCATAAGAAAAAATCTATTTTATGTAAACATACACAATAAGTCAATGTTAATAAATAACAACACATATCATTAAATCATAATATTTAGTATAATATTGAAGTAATTAAAGAAGATCAAATAATTCTATATATATAATCACATGAAAATGATAATTAACCATAGATATTCTACTAGTCTAATAATCACATGGAATATTAATAAAAAACATCATAATGAGGGAATATATAATTTTGGAAATTTGAAACACTCTGTTGAGGCCTCAACCTAAACATCATAAAATAAATGGTTAGGGCCTCCGCCAAATCCATCTCTAAAAATAAATGGGAAAGGCCTCATTCAAGTCCATTTTAAAGTTTCCTAATGATACCTACTGATGCATTTAGGGGCTATAGTGGGCCACTAATGTAACTTATAATGCCAATTCATTCATTATATTAAAGAAAAAACTACATTAACATTCATTTTTTTTGAAGAACAACCCTAACATTCATATTAAAAAAAAGCATTCAAAATGTGAACACATTAACTATAAATAATGAATGGTATCAAAATAGCACATCTAGAGTCAAACTGATCATAAAAACTTCAATAAAATAATTAAGATTGTATAATAGGATATCAAACTCAACCAATCAAAAGGATCAAAAAAGGATATTGAAATAGATTAAAATACTACAATACAATTGTTAGAAATATATTGAGAAAATACCATTTAACATTGAAATCATGTATTCAAATCCAGTTTATTTATAAAAGAAGAAATTAAAAAAAATTATTTTCTAATTGATGTGTTATATACCACTTTCAAACATTTTAGATAAATTCTAAAAATAACATTTTAAAATATACATGTATGTATAAATATATCCATAAACCCATTTTGGAAACATGAAGATGAATAAAAAATATTTAAGAACAATAAATATTTTAAACATTTAAATGATGTTTTAGTTATTGATTCCCACACATATAAATTTATAAAGATTACTTTTGAAAATATTTTTAGGAAACATGGACATGGATTATAAGTATTACCCAATAAATACTTATGTATAATCTATCTTAGATAATAATATGATTACCAAATTAACCTTTACCACAGGGATGATTCCATCCATATGTGAACGAAGATAATTTATAGTTATTTTAAAAATATTATAAACTTTTACTTGAATCATAATAATATTTATGAGATCATATATGATTCATTTATTACTTAATATTACCCGTTTATTAACAATTCATTGTTGACAAAGCATTTTTGGTAATAACTAACCTGTTTATCCTATATGCTTTGACTCATTATTCTTGATCATATTACTTATATAATAAATTAATTACTTCCATGATGTAAAAAATTATTTATATATCATATATATTAATTATATAAATATATATAATAGATAGATATATGTAACGGAATATGCTGTTCATGGAGGCGGTAGGTCGTATGTACGGACGAACGTTGTTTCCTTTTTCTTATCATTTTTAATTGAATAAATATTTGATATAGATATATATTATTAAAGTATAATTATTATTTCATATATTTCATATTTTTTATATACCTTTTTATAATCATTATTGAATGGTTAAAATGGTAGATGTATCTCATCATGTAATGGAGATCATAAGCCGTACATACACATAGGTGAAAATATAATTTTATTATAGGTAAAAGGAAGAGGAATTAGATAGTAAATTAATTAAAAAGAATCATTATCATACCATATTTATTATTTATATCTATTATATCAATAATTATACCCACCCAAATAAAATGGTGATGAAAAAAATCACATCACAACATGGAGATGGCAGGCCATACATATGTACGTATGGTGATATTTTTTTATAGTATAGATAAAATTTGTATATGGTTTTACCATAATAATTATAAAATTTCATCATATATACGATACAATATTTATTACTTTTGTAAGTAAACAAAATAAGAATAAGACTTAGAAGAATAAAAGAACTTAAATGAATGGGCAAACAAATTACCTCTTCTTCAGTGGAATTTTTTATATCTCCTATTAGGTACACTATGAGTAGTCTTTTTGAAAGACTAGGACCTCCCTAAATTAACTAAGAATGTTGGTATGAGAAATATTTATGGTTTGGTTAATCTAGAAGGATAAATGTTGCATGCGGAAGTGAGTCAGGAGGTTTACTTTTATAATTGAAGTGATGGGCACTTTTGGAAATATATAAAATATTAAAATATAACAATACTATTCTAGATACAAATTCCTAAAAATAGTCCATAAATAAAAATTATAACACATTTTAGACCATATAATTTCACCTTGTAATTATTTATCATTTTTTGTGATTTTTACAAATTTCATAATAAATCAATTCAATAAGATATAATTATTTAAAAATTTAATACAATTCATTTAATTTTATTTCAAATACATTACATCCAAGCATAAAATCAGATATAATGATTTTTAACAACAATAATATCTCATATAAATCTAATAAATTTTTTATACACATTAAATCATCAAAATGTATCAAAACTAATTTTTTTAATATTAATTATTCTTTTTTTCTGACAATTAAGGAAATACCATTTTAGCATTGAAGAATCATTTAATTTAATTTTTTAATTAAATAAAAAATTAAATTATATAATGAAATGAACATTATTTTTTAAATATATACATTTTTATTTATTTATATCTTGATTTTCTCCCCATGCAGACACATAAACATTATTAAAAACAAAGAGAGTGATATTTTGTAACAATCTTTGATTAAAATAATATATAGTTTATTTTCAAGAATAAGTGTCCATTAAAAAACACAAAATAAATCTTAATTTAATAATTGTCTAATTATATTAATACACTAAATTTTGACATGTTTTTAATTTTTTGCATCCAAATATTTTTGTTTTAACCCTTATTTAACCCCTTTAACTATTAATGTGCTATCATATAATTTATACATTTTGGGTTAATATAATTACTGTTAAATGAAAAAGACCAATATATGATTAATTGAGTACATTTTAATACTTATTACAATTAGTTTTCTAAATTTTAGTTTTTAGGATATTTTATATGATTTAGTAAAATATAATTTATTTTAAAATATCTTAAATGTCGATTTTTACTATTTTTATTATTTTTTCTTATAAAAATTCCAAACATGAAGATAAATTTGATTCAAGACACATAAGACATTAATTATATTTCCAATTAATAAATAAATTTATTGGGTGAAAATAAATCACTCATGTTATATTTATATTAATAATTTTAAACATCATTTATTTGATTCTTCCGTTATTTAAATATTTGCTGCATCATCATTGTTTTACCATTTAAGTTAATTATTTGGTTATTAAAAATTATAATTAAATTATCATGATGTAGATAAAAATTTTATATTTTAAATTTACAATTTATTGTCAAGTTTACCATTTTTATAACCTGATTACAAAAATAGTATATTTATTTAAATATTGAGTACGACATTTCAAATTTATCGTTAAATAAAATATCGTTAATGTAATATTAACACCCAAGATGCTTAAAAAGATTATAATATCAACCTAATGGTGGTTTATGTCAATAACCACTCATCCAATTAAATATGGAAAAAATTTAGGGTCACTATATATTGCTTATAATGTTATTTTTTCCCTTAATTACCTGATTAACCGTTAATAGTAGTAAAAAACAATAAAGTTACTATTCAGTTATAATTTAGTTAATCCTATTAAGAGAAAAATTCATACTTATTAAAATAATATATATCCAGTTTTCAAAATTTATTTCATAGAAGTGGATGAAATAAGTTTGGCACTAATACCGTAGATGTGGTGAGAAGGCAGTTAAAAGAGATTTTCAAATGTTTAATTCTTTTTTGTATGAAATATCAACATAAAAATATTAAAATAAAATAAATTGGATTTATATATGTGTAATTTACTATTGTGAAATTAAAAAAATTTTATAATTTAATTTAACATTACTAATTCTTTAAACAAAAAGGAAATTTTTAACTAAAAGGCAGTATTTTTCACTATTTGTCAAAAAAATAATCATCTTAGAAAAATACTACAAATTCACCCTAATATAATTTTGACACTCCATATTAAAATAAGTAGTTTATTTTTTAATAATAACATAAATTAAATTGTGAAAAATTTAATTTATAACATATTCTCTATTAAACGATTTTAAAACATAATCTTACATGTAACAGAAGAAAAATCAGTGTTATCCGTTTGATAAGATTGAAAATATGTATCAAAAATTCTAAAAAATAAATCAAATTTATTATAAAAGGAAAATACTATAAATTATTGTGGTTTTAGATTTAATATACACATGTTGTTGATTTAATAAAGGTTGGTTTGATTTTAATTAAGTCAGTTTGATAGTAATTGGTTACCTTGGGATTGATAATTGATTCATGATATTTTTTTAGAATTATATCCCTTTTTGGTATCATGATATATAGTGGCATGAATATTATTTTATTAAATATTTGTTAATTTAATTTTAGAGTTAAAGATAGAGTTAATTTTCTGATGAATAAAATCTTTTATTGGGTTTATTGTCATCAATATTAAAATGGTTTCTAGGAATGGTTTATTATGGGGACCATAAAATTAGGTTATATTCATACTTAGCTATATGATTGCACGAATGGATAATAATTTTGATGAATGATAAGAGACTTTATATAGACTATGAGAGTATTTAATATGTTATATTAGAGGTAATATCCCAAGTGATGAATATGTAAGGAATTCCCTCACTTAATTTCACTAATTAGTAATTATTAAAATTGTTACGATTCAATTTATTTTGGTGGGGGGGGGGTGGATGTAACACCAAAAGATCTTAGTATTTTACAAGATTTACCATAATTCAATGAATCTAATTGATTTTTCAACATAGAATACCAAACAATAAACGAAACATTGATATTTTTAGATATAAAATAAATTTATAATAATTAATATTAAAAAAATAGTGATTTAATTATAGGGAATTAATATGAGTAATTGATTTATAAAAAAACATAGATAGAAAATTATGGATACTTTTATTATGAATCAAGTTAAATTTTTGTATCTAAGATATATATGAAAATGCTTTCATGCATAAAAATATAATTTTCTAAAATTGATGTTTTTGTCAAGAAATTAATTATATTATGATAGATTATAAAAAAATTAATTATAATTTTATAATAAATAATAATTCGGAATAATTAAAACATTAATTTTTTAATGTTATAATTTTCCTAATATATTGTAATATTTTATTAAAATATTAAATTAATGAATTTGATATTAAATTTGATAAAATAGAAATCATTTTAGTATTATGAATAATAATATTTTATTGAGATAAATTTTTGATGTTTTTTTAAAAAACGATACTTTTATGCATGGAAATAATAAAATTAATGTTCCATACATAATTAATTATACTTTATAAAAATTAATTTTTATTTAGAATTAGTTGGTCTAAATTATATAACAATGCCAATCTTATTTTTTTCATAGAAAATAAATTCCTTTATGATAATGATTAATTTCAATCATAAATGTTAAATGAAGTTTTTCAAATAAATAATTTAATAAGAGTTATATAATTTTTATCTAAATAAATTACATTAATTTAGATTAAAATATTACTCTAATAAGATGTTTAAACACATAAAAATATAAACTCCCATTTATCTAATAATTAATAAGAAATAAGTATTTAAATTATTAATATATAAGAGTACATTTTTCTATAAATATTTTTTACTATATCAAATTTTTTAATTGATAATTTATTTATCTCAAACATAGATATCGAATTAGGTTAAATAGATCCCAAATTCATAATATGCATATAAAAATTTGGAATCATGGATAGTCTTATATTTTTAGTATCAAATAATTACAATGGTTAATATTTAATCAAGATTCATTAGTGTAAATGGATAAACGAGGTATCCATATATTTTATAATTAAAATATCACAAACACCTCCTAGATATTAAATTTATCTATTTTTTTTATATAAACTTATCTCATCTTTAATTTATTCACCGAAAAAATCTAAATATCTTGTAATTCCATTCTGTTACATTACCTAAATCTTTTTTTAAAATATTTGTCCCACTTTACACCTATACAAGGAGCTCACTTCCTCCCACATTAATCTAGACCTATAAATATAAATTCCCATGAAAATATACATAATTTACTTTTTATAAAGCCCATATACTCATTTGTTATCCCTTATCATCAATAATGTTTATAAAGTACTTTATTTCTAAAGGATACTCCAAGTGAAGATCCATGTTTGCAACCTCTTACTTTAATTATTTTTCCATTGCATTCAACCTTTTAAAAACCAATAGAAAACATATGTATATAATTCTATTATGAAAAATAATATACTAAAATTTTATTATTTTTATTGTATAACCATTATATATTCCCCTTTCATTCAATCAAGAAAAACTAAAATATTTCACATTCACGTGCACATACTACATGATCAAGGAATGAAAATTTTCAATTTTCGTCACCACCATTAAAATAGTTCTAAAAATTGGTTTAGGGAATATATATTTTTTATTTCGGTACTTTTTTATCTTCTATAAAAATAATTTTGTAATTCTATAGCATTATAGAAGATTTATTTTTTAACATTAACCATCTTAAACAAGAATATTATGTGGAAAATATATTTATTCATAATACAAAATATTTTCATTTCCATTGATTATTCTTACAATTAATTACAATTTTAATATATAATACTAATAAAGATGATTTAATATTGTTATGATTTTGGTATAATGCCATTATAGATATCCCATCTCATAATCATCGATTAATCATGGTAGTTTCTTGTTCGGGTCGGTATAACCACCTACATGAACAAAAATATACATTTATTTAAGAATGACTATGAGAAATTATTTACTAGTCTAATGTTAAATAAATAGGTAAATAATTTCTCTCTTTTTGTGATGGTAATTTTATATAAAAAATTAACTCATTAATTAATAAAAAATATTTCGTTCGATAGGAATCACCAAAACAAGATCCTTACGAATTTTATCAACTTAGTTTGTAACCAAAACTATACTAGAATGAAATTATATATTTTTTAATTATCATGGAACATATAATATAATACCTTTAATTACATTTAAATTATGAACCTTGTAAAAAAATGAATACCAACATAGTTTTTATGAATTCTGTGCAAAGCGATATGGATTACATACACTCAGTGATGAATATATATATATAAACAAAAAAAAATGTATATAATAATAATAAATTAAATATATAAATTTTTGTATTTTTAATATGGTCCCTGGGTATTTATTTATTGAAAATAATTTTACTATTCAACTTGATTGGTGAAGGTGAAAAATAAAGAAAGATAATTGCAATGGTTTTCAAATATAATTCCACTCTTTGATACATGTTTTTTCTTAGGCACATAATTTCATACATATATATATAAATGGTATATATACTAAACATTTGAGATATATTATAAAAACATTATCTTTTAATCATAGAATTTAATGTTCAATTACAAACCCTCCCTTTTATGTGTTTTGAGTGAAGTGTTATTACACACTCAAGGGTTTTCATAGCCTGAATTACGATTTGTGGAGACATGTTACAAGATATTCACCATATATCCATTTTATGGTTTTTATTTATTTAAAATTCCATGAATTTTATATACATTGTTTACATCTAATTTCTGTGTTAACCTATTCCAAATCTTATTCTTTTACACAAAATTCATTTAACATAATGTTTACCCCAGTCTTAAGATTTTTTGGTGAAATAATTTTAATTCATTGAGTTATGATTATATACATGAAGTTATTACAAAATGATTACCCTTGTCATAAGATTTTTTAGGGACATAATGTTTACCCCATAGGACTTGATTATCATTATAATTGTAAAATATTTCATATTTAGTTTCATTTTAATTGAAATTAATTTAAATAATTAACTTGATATGTCATATTAAAACCCATGATTACATGAATAAGTTATAATAAATTAATTAAGAAGTAACTACACCATATTAATGGGTTTATAGTTAACAATATGAAATATTTCTCATGAAATTAAATTTTTGAAAAACACCTCTTAAATTTTGTTCCTATTTAGTAGAATAAAATATAAGCTTCAGTGTCGATATAATAAACCTCTTAATAAAATATTTTAGATCCATATTCTTAAAAAAACATTTTAACCATTATTTTTTGTTATTCTATATCAACTTATTAGTATGTTATTATTTATTTTCAATATCAGGGGTGATTAATCATCTTTTTCTTGGACAATTTTCATAGTATATATACTAATATTTATTATTATAACAAATCTCATTATTAATAGAATTTAAAAGTTTGAATAATTAAGGATTAATAAATTTTATAATTTCATTCTATGAGAATTTTGGTCACAATTAATAAAGAAGATTTCAGAGATATTTATTATTAGTTAATTTTTAATCAATGAACATTAGTGTCATAATCGATGAGAAAAATATTAATATCACCATTCAGAAACAAAAATAAAAACATAATTTACTTGTATATATCCTATATCATCAATTTTAGAGTTTTCATGGTAATATGTGATGCTATTTTAGAGAATTTTTAAATAGTTGATTAAAAAAAATAAGACATGAAAATATTATAGTTTAGAGGATGATTATGAGGTGAGTTAATTATAATATCAATATAAAATAAGAATAATGACATCATTTAGTGTTTATTACTAGGATATATTACAATTGGACATATGTAGAAGAATAAAAGGACCAATTTAATGTTATTACATAGTATTAAGAAATCATTCTTTCTCTTTGTAATCTCTTTTGAAAAATTGAATTTAAAATGATTTTTTTACTGGTCATATTATTAATTTTTTTTCAATTGGATATATAATATACATTATAATTTTAAAATAACTATATTTTCCCTTTAAACAGAATATTATTACCAACTATGATAGGTGGTAATAATGTTCTCAAAAATTGTTCTATATGGGCTGTAATCCGCACATATGTGTGGTTTATAATTTCATTTCTTGTAGAAAATAGGAAGGTGTAATATGGTTTATTATTTTATAACCTAAAAAATGTTATAATTTACCCAATTACATATAAAATTCCCTATTTAGACCATCCTTTTATGGAGGTGAATGAAAACAAAACGTTTTCCATTATGTAGGATGTAGTTAAATCATATCCATGACTTTCATTTTTAAATTTATTAAAGGAATGAGTGAAAGGGTATAAAATATAAATCCCATAAACATAAAAAAATTACTTATACAGGTAATTAAAATTTATCAATTCATTGTGGGTAATATATTTTTTATATAAATGGATAGAGAATGAAAAAGATTGGAGTGTGAGATATACTTAATTGGATATCATAAACATTCTTTTAATGTAATTCTTGAAAATATATGACTCTGAGAATATATTGTGACCTGAGGATTAGTGGATTAAATAGTATTATATGGGAAATAAATAAAGAAGTGGTTCCAGAGGAAACTTATTATTACGAGTGGGTTCTAATGGGTTATCAATGACTAATTTTATAATTATTGAGAATGACATTTTTTAAATATTTATAACCAAAAATATTGAGAGAGCAAGTTTCCAAAGTCAATTAGATCAAAAAACTGGGAATAATTGAGTGGAGTATTAGTTTTGTTCTCGAATATATAATAAACTCGATTAGAAACTTGTTTTTCACTTGTTTCAATCCCTTTCCCCCATGATTTTTTACTTCAACTATTTATGATTTTACATTTGTAACTAGTCTTTACTTATGTAATTTATACTTTATGACTAAAACTAATGAGGTAATTATTATAGAATATATAACTTGTAATTAAACACATGAAATAATTTTTATTATATTAAATTTTGAAAAGAATTAAAATAAAATTTTAAATTAATAAATTTAAATTTTATTCAATATAAGTTTATAAAAAAGTAACTTAAGCTCTAAAATATCATATATAATTTGTAAAAAAAATTTATTGTCAAATTTACAATCCCACTTTTAAAATACATATTTGGACTAAATAAAGGTTTAATAAATATCTATGTTAATTTTATATACTAATATTGTCCAAAAAATCATGATATTTATAAAAAGTGTATTTTCACTATTTATTGAAAATCCACATGATTTAGAAAAATTTAAAAAAAATTCCATCGAAAATTTTAAAAATAAATGTCAAAAAATTATGTCCATGTTATCTAATTAAATTTATATAAATAATATATTTAGTATTGTAATCAAAATAAAAAATAGAATTATGTACTACATATATTAGACAATGTTATTTTATTACATTATGTATTATTTATTTTATCTTATATCAGTTTATATTTTAAATAAAATTAATATAATAGTAAAAATTGGTAAAATTAAATTTATATGAATTTTTTTTGAGTTACTTGAAAAACTTAATTTGAAGATAAATATTATTTTAAATCTAAATATGAATTTCCAATTCCACTAAGATAAATTATTTATAATTAAAAAATAAATTTTACTAGTCTATTGATATTTAAATCATTGTTTGAATTATATATTAAAATAATATAACAATTTAAAAAAATAATACTAATACTTATACATAACACGCATATATATATATATATTTATAATATTTTAATATCATATTTGGATTTTATTGTTTGTTAAATATATATTAAAATTTACTGATAACTTTAGTTTACCTATTAGTTGAATATGCCATGAACATATTTTCTATGACCATATTTCTAGTGTCCATATTTATAATTATGAGAATTAATATATATACATATATATGTATATATATTCTACTTTATTTGTTTGTTAGATTCACACTTCCCAATAAATAGTTCTTATTTCATATTATAGATTTTTCATAATACTTTCTCTATTCATCGTTCTGTTACTCAATATAAGATTTATTTTGCTATTGGAGATCCTCAAGGTCGAAAATGATCAAGGGGATTTCTTATCCTTAAAGATATCATTTTTTCTATATATTCTCCCCTATTGATTTGTAAAATTTTAATTTACATATTTACCATTTGTGAGTAATATTAAACACTGTGAAATACTTTGTTTTATGTTCATTTTTCGTAATGTTCCTATGATATATAAAAAAATGTTGTTATCTTAATTGATATCTTATACGACTTACTTACTAATTAATTTCACATTCTTTGAACTAATAATGTTTATAATTACAAACATATAATTTATAAAATTAATTTTCTTCCAAAAAACGTGGGGTATTATAATTCACAGATTCATAGAGAATGTGTTCATTCTTAAATAAAAATCCTAAATTGGATTCACCATATTAATGGAAATGAAATGAAAGTAGAAATGACCCATTTAACAGATGGATTATCTAACTTTAAGAAATTCTGTCTTTTAATTTATTAAAAATAAAATGTGAAAGATACTCTTTAATAAATTTCATTGTTTTAATCATCATGCTCCATGAATATTATTTTTAAACACTAATAAAAATTCCTAACTGGGAACAAAAAAGATGATTTTGTTTTACCTTTAAAAATTAATGTTTTAATAGAGTTTCTACATTCCAATTTATACATATTTATTTTTTAATTAATTAATTTTAAGTGTTGGTTTTTCAATTTTTCAATTCATATTTTTATTATTTTTCATTTTGTTGATATAATAGATTATTATATGTTTTTATCACTATTAATATTGTAACACCTCGGGTAAATAAAGAAAATGACATTTTCATATTTATCCATATTTGTGAATAAAATATTAATATATCTTTAAAGGGGTTGCTATGCTCGATGGCGTACCCAATACACAACAACAAGTTTCTTGGGAATCTTATGTTGCACTCTAATAATAAAATAATATTATTTTAAATTGTAGTTAACGCCTAGCTATTGTAATGGTGGTAATGAACAGAACTAACTACAAAATGATTATATATGTTGTTCAAATATTTTTACTTTTTACAATAAATGTTAGAAGATTACAAATGTGAATGAATCCAATTTTAAGCGTAAACATTCTAATATTCTTTAAAAGGTCGATTTACCGCCTTTTGATGACGAACCTCTTTTAAATCCACTTTTTGAAAATTTTATGTGTTATATTTGAAAAAATAAAATTCTTCTTTTGAATTAGGACATCAAAATTTACTTTGTGTAAAGTTTAGGTATTTTTCGGATAATGTTCATTTTTTAATGAATAGTGGAAAATGTTGTATTTTAATTAAAAACCTCGTTTTAATATAATTTATTTATATGATTAGACTATAATTTGAATTGGTTTCAAATTGAAATTAGAATATATTTTTACCATTTAATCCAATAGTGGTCTTTGGAATTAATTTCATCTTGATATTGGACTTAAACTAGTGTCAATCCTTTGATACTTATTGTTTCATAAAAACACGCTATTTGCTCTGACTACGGTAATTAATTATTAAATTAATTATTGTAACTTATATGTTTTGAATTTTTTAAAATATGTATCATTTTTGAATTTGGAATAAGATATATATCCAAGCGTAAATTTTTGGTAATTTTCTGAAAAACTTCAATTTTGATGAATAGTGAAACAGCTAAGTGGTAGTTAATGAAACTGATTTTTCATTTAAATGAAACTTTACCACTTCTGTGATTTGAATTTCAAAAATCTGACATACATGGTTGTCATTAAAAATTAAAATGTGGTTCAATGGGATTAAAATATTTTTTCGGTGAATAGTAACTTTTAAGTTTATTAATCACGATTAGAGGTAATTGGTGTAATTTAAGGTAAAAATAATGTTTTAATAATATGAAATCACCTAGAAACATGTGTTACCCTCATTGGATATGTATTGGCTGACCAAGAAAATCCATGGGTCAACTTGGGGACCCAATGGAGCCACTTTGGTTGGAAAATAACATTAGTACCATTTTATTTAATGTTAAAATAAAAATGTCACATGCATGAGTTGTTTACTAAAAAACATTTTAATGGAATTATAAAAGTCATATTTTTGACTATAAATATGTATTAGAAATCTAAAAAGATTTCCTACATCATGATATTTTTTTTATAATTTTTAGACATTAAATAAATTAAATTATTTATGACATCATGATGATGCAGCGATTACCTCATTAATAATGGATTTAAATAAAATGAAATGATAATGTTAAAACTATAACATACACTTGTAAAATACCTATTTTATGAGTATATTTCGAAGCCTTACCACCTTATCCTAGAAATACATCAATTTGGGACCTTTAAAATCCGTAACTCATTTGAAAATAAAGTAACATTTTGTAACTTTCCAAGAGTGGCCCTTCTCTCCTCTTATAAAAGGCCCCCACCTCTACCACCTTACACACACCTCTCAAGCCTTCAGCTTTCCCAAACCATGCTAATTTTGTCTCTAAACACCCTTATTTTACTCCAAGAATAATCAATTTTGGCAGACGTCTTCCCAATGAAGCCTTTGATCTCAAATTAAAGAGAGATACCCGATTTTAAGGTAATGTCTTCACTTGTGTTCTTTTATTTTATTTTGCTTCTCCAACCCCCTAAACTCTTTTGATTATTTTATTTTGTAACAAAAAAAGTATCTTCAATATACTAGGATGTTATTTTAAGAATTATTATATCTACCCTTACACACACCTTCATCTAATGGTTAAAGAGCATACTGTTTCCGTTGATGGCGAATTTCTGCCTCACGAAACGATGACTGTTCAATATTCTTATAACACCTCCCAAGGTGGCCATTAAGATGAGAATATATTTATATATGATATATAATATGTTTATGTTTTACTTAAGATTCTTTATTTTTCATTTATGGCATACCTTTATGGTTTTCATTATAGGTAAATGTGATATCTTCATTTTAGGAAGTGCGGACTACCGCCCCCTCAAAGTGATTTGATTCGTTAACACCATATGTGGTACGTATAAAGGATAAATTTAATGATATTATATATGATACCACACTTTAATTATAATACTATTATGTTTCATTATGTTTTAATTCAATTAAATAATAAATAGAATTGGAAGTAGCGTTCATGTGTACATACGGCATACCGTCTCTATGAACGGTGCATTTCATTTCTTACCTCTAAATGTTATGTAATACTATAAATGCATGAATATAATGGATATATATGATATATATGATATCTACATAATTAATATAATTCTGGATATAATATATATTTTACCACATGATCAACTAGTAATTATAAAGAGTTTATTTTTGACTCAAGTAGCAGTGATCTACAAAACGACCATTATTAACATAAAAAAAAATTACATAGTGTTCATAGCATGGTATTAAGAGATATAAAAGGAATAATGAACTTGTAAAAGGTTCTTAAGCAAGTATAAATTAACTCATGTTTATTATTCAGGAGGTTAAATAACAATCGAGTCAAGTCGGACCCGAGGTAAGGGATCATACTCCTCTCTTTCTTTTTAAGTACACTCTTTTATGTCATTCCTTTTAAGCTCATATTTCTTATGATTGGGATGTTATTTTATATTAATCCTAATTTACGTTTTATGTTCATATGATGAGAGACCCTATTTTCTCTCATCAACCCTTTTTGTGAGTTTTGAGTGGCGCTGTTAGGCTGCCGAATTTTCGTAAGAGATTTAACATCTCTCTTTCTTTTTATGTACTCTCCTTTATGTCACTTCTTTTAATCTGCTCTTTGTTATTATGGGGGATGTTCATTTATATTGCACATGCTGTAAATTTTATTGTAATATGATGAGAGACTCTATTTTATCTCATCAATCCATTTTTGGAAGTTTTAAGTGGCGCCGTTAGGCTGCCGATCGAGTTTTCGTAAGGGATTGTTCATCTCACTTTTAGTCCAGTGATATTTATGATACATTTGCCACCATTTCCTTGGAGTGGTGTATGTACTTCCCATTATTATAATCTTTGTGTAATATAATTTCATTTATGGGTATTAACATATTCATCGTATGGCCATTCTTCAATGGGGTGTACGTTTCGAAAGTTACCCAAGTCGGTAAGGGAACCATTCACCCTCCTATTTTTAAAAGCCTTCTTTTGTTATGTCTTTTAATTCACATAATATTATGTTGGGATATGTTCTTATATATCCTTATTGATGTAAATTTTATTTCCAAGTGATGAGATACCCTTTTTATCTCTCATCAAATCATTTTATGAATTTTTAAGTGACGTCTTTAGGCTGTCGAATTTCTGTAAGGGAACTTCTTAACCCACTTTCAATTCTTTGGGTTAAACATCTACTTCCTGATTTTATTATGCCATGATTATGTTTGGAATATCTATTTTGTTGTTTCCACAAACCATTGTGTGGATATACTCTTTCTACACATATTCATCTCATTGATAAATTCTTGTGTCATTTAGACGAACTTGTATCAGAAATGATAACTCAATCTCCTTTCATTGAGTTAAATATCTATGTCATTGGTTTTGTTTTTCCAAGATTATGTGTGAATTAACTCTGATTGTTTTACACTTAATATCCACTTGTATTTTGTGTATTCATATTTGTCACACATAATCATGTAATTGATTTATCCTTAATCTAAGGATACCGGCTCTGTAAGGGACTTCATCTCAATCTCCTTTCATTGAGGCATATTTGGTTTAATACAAAACTCTCTTTTATACGATGTATAAACCCCTTTTAATTTTAATTTTATTCAATAGGAATCTTTTTATACGAATCATTTTACTAAATGATGTAAGGAATGTTTCTTGTAACGTACTCGGTGAAAACGACCTTCTCTGTCACCGCGTGTATTATTTGGTCTTTGTATTCCTCAACAAGCCGTAATGTTTTTTAAAATGAAATAAATACCATATACTCTTTTATGTATTTTGTTATTGAAAATGGTTTTTATAACGGATTTTTTATGTCAATATATTTAAGTTATATATTGTGATCAATGTGTGGAAATGTTTTCTTTCCATTATATTTGTTTTATGTCTTATGATTTTATAATGGTACTTGTACATTCGGCAGGTGCTTACGTGATAAACCATATGACGAGTGGTGCTGTGAATACCAGGACATGTGGTTACGTTATAACTTCTAATGCATTGGGTATGAAAGTCGACCATATGTCTATTCCATTATGTATGTGTGGAAGTTGATCGTATGGTTATTCCATTTAAGTATGTTTATGTCCCAAGTTACCTTTATATGTTATGTGTTATTTATATGGTTTTTATTGTAATCTTTTGGTTAAAAGGGTAATTAATGATCTTTTATTCAGTGAAGAGTTTTTTTACTACTTTATTACGTTGAAAAGTATTACTTTGATAAAGTATACTTGGTTTACTTGTTGTTTTGAAAAACTAACAATTTTCATTCTTTGTGTATCACTTACTGAGCTTTTTATGCTCACCCCAAGTTTTTATGAAATGTTTTTCACATGACTTAATGTGGAATAGGTTCAAAGATGGGATCAATGGAAAGTCATGCTATCTAAAACATGGAACTAGACATGTTTCTTTTTTAAGAGTTTTTATTTTATGGAAACATAGTAGAAGTGTCTACTTTTTAATCTTTTGAGATATAATAGTTATGTACTAATAATCTAAAACTCTAAACCATGAAAAGATCCTCAATGTGAATGATTCATTTAATTCAATATTAAGGAAGGTTTAAGGCTGGGGCCTTATAGTAGGTATCAAAGGTCGATTTAGAAAACTTTAGGGATTAGGAGTTTTTGTTAGACACATGGTTAGTCCCTATATCTATTATTTCATTTAAATCCTTGTTTTATAATTATTTCAGGGAAAGTAAATTTAGTTACGAATGGAAGGAGAAAGATATCAAATGACGTTCCTATCTCTTCCTAATGACATGCTTGCAATAATTATTGCAAAATCATGTTCGGATGATTGTGAAACTTTTTCTAGAATACAACTCACTTGCAAGAAGTTGTTTGAGATATCAAACACCTCCACTATACGTAGTTTTCATTGTGGATCATGGGTTGTATTTAGACAAATACTATTTTCACAATATTCTCCTATTTTCAAGAAAGGTAAATATTATACGGGTATTTTCAAATATTTAACCTTATCACAAGAATTTGAAGCATATTATGATTTTAAAAATGTTGATGAGGAAGGAGACCCTTGCACAGCCTATTTATATTTTCTTTTAAAATATAGTCTCTCAGCAAATACTTATGGTATTTTAAAAGGACCAATAATAGAAAGTTTAAACTCAAATTCTGTCCGACTATTTTATAGAAATCATGTTTTAGAAGATGTTTTGGAATTATATGTCATACATGATTACTTTCCAAAACTTTTTTCTTTGAACACCCATATGACCCATGTTGTACAAGGTGTATTTGGATGGAGGAAGCAAATGATTTTGAAGGATCTCTAAATCATTGCTGTAATGCATGGTATGTCTACCTACGTTAACAAGATGAAGATGAAACCAAGTGGACGCCATGATCAAGGTATACTGTTATTCATTTTGGGAATCGTTTTATTTTATCTTATGGTGGTGAAATAAGACTTCAAGAATTAAGATTTTGAGATCGTAAAGAATTTGGATGAAAATGACTGGTATAAGGAATCAATTGAGGTTAAAACATGTTAGGGTTATTTTTGGAGTTTTATAAAAAGGACAACACGTAGACCGTGTGACAACCCGTCGCGTCAGACAAAGCTGTGGGAATCGAACCCACAACCTAATTGTGACTGGTATTTATCGCCTACCACTTGACTACGTGAAGTCCCTGGTTAGTTTGACTAATTATTTTTAGTTATATGATTTTATGAATTAAGATTAAGTTTATTTTTGGTTATCTATGGAAATTACTAACCTATCATGGAGGATATGTGATTAGGTTAATTACTTTTCAAAATGAGACTTTAAGAGCAACTGATGTTATTTGGAGATAAGTGTTATTTTGTACCATAGAATACTATGTGATTAAATCCTTCAAATATTTGGGTTTCAATCTTAGTTTTGTTCACTTTGAAGAAATTTATGGACAAATTTTTTATCGAATGGTCATCGTTGAACTTTGGGTTTTATTGGACAAATTTTGGAGATTAAGAATAGATTTTATTTTTATAAGGGGTTATCCTTTTTTGGATTATATGATCTTGTACTAACCTTTTAGGTTTTGGATTTGGTTAAAGTATAAAGACATGGGAAATATATAGTCCTCTTTTGTGGATTAGGTGATTCTCTAGAAGTTTATTATAGTACTCTTAGTGTGAACAAGTCATCCTAAATACTCATTATTTGGGGAAAATACGAGTTTGTGTAAGAAATCTAGTAAAAGTTGAAAGTAAACATGATAAATATGTATGTTTCTTTAAGATCAAAAATAATTTCCTCAATTAAAAGAAACTTAAAACAAAAATGTTTTCTATTAACTTTTCCTACGGGGGAATCGAATACCATTTAACCAACCACAAGTATGTGATTTTCTTGAGGTTAACTTTCTCCTAAACATGTTTTCGATCACACTCCCTCAGAACATGACCCTTGGTTTTTTCCTCCATATCCATGTTTTCCTACATGGAATCCTAGTATGGGTTAACTCAGATGACCATTGTACTTCTCTTTCTTAATTTTAAAGTGCTTGTTTTATTGACTCTTATTCCGATGTGGGATTTTCAATGAAGTTTCCAAGCCCAATTTTAAAATTGCAAGGACGCAATTCCTAAAATGGGGGAAGGATGTAACACCCCTGGTAAATAAAGAATATGACATTTTCATATTTTTCCATATTTGTTAATATAATATTAATATAACTTTAAAGGGGACACTATGCTCGACGGCGTACCCAATACGCAATAATGAGTTTCTTGGGAATCTTACGTTGCACTCTAATAATAAAATAATAAAATTTTAAATTGTAGTTAATTCTTAGCCATTGTAATGGCGGGAATGAAAAGAACTAACTAAAAAATGATTATATATATTTGACAAATATTTTTACTTTTTACAATAAATGTTAGAGGATTAAAAATGAGAATGAATCCAATTTTAAGCGTAAACATTCTGATATTTTTTTAAAGGTCGATTAACCACCTTTTGTTGACGAACCTCTTTTAAATCCACTTTTTGAAAATTTTATATTTTATATTTGACAAAATAAAATTCTTCTTTAGAATCGGGAAATCAAAATTAACTTTGTGTAAATGTTTGGTATTTTTCCGATAATGTTCATTTTTCAATGAATAGTGAAAAATGTTGTATTTTAATTCAAAACCACTTTTTAATCTAATTTATTTATATGATTAGATTATCTTTTGAATTAGTTTAAAAGATAAATTATTATATATTTTTACCATTTCATCCAATAGTGGTCGTTGGAATTAATTTCATCTTGAAATTGGACTTAAACTAGTGTCAATCTTTTGATACTTATTGTTTCATAAAAACACGCTATTTTCTCTGACAACGGGAATTGATTATTAAATTAATTAATGTAACATATATGTTTTTAATTTTGTAAAATAGACATCATTTTTGAATTCGTAATATCAAATATAGCCTAGGATGAATTTTTGGTAATTTTCTGAAAAATTTCAATTTTTGATGAATAGTGATACCACTAAGTGGTAGTTAAAGAAACTGATTTTTCGTTTAAATGACACTTTACCACTTCTGTGATTTTAATTTCAAAAATCTGACATACATGGTTGTCATTAAGAAGTAAAATGTGGTTCAATGGGATTAAAATAATTTTTTGGTGAATAGTAACTTTTAAGTTTATTAATCATGATTAGAGGTAATTAGTGTAATTTAAGGTAAAAATAATGTTTTAATAATATGAAATGACCTAGAAACATGTCCTACTATCCTTGGATGTGTCATGACCGACTAAGAAAATCCATGGGTCAACTTGGGGACCCCTTGGAGCTTCTTTGGTTGGAAAATGACATTACTACCTTTTTATTTAATGTTAAAATAAAAATGTCACAAGCATTAGTTGTTTTACTAAAACAATTTTTAAATGGGGTTATAAAAGTCATATTTTTTACTATAAATATTCATTAGAAAGATACAATGATTTCCTACATCATGATACTTCTTTTATAACTTTTAGACATTAAATAAAGTAAATTATTTATGACATCATGATGATGCAACAATAACCTCATTAATAAAGGATTTAAATAAAATGACAAGATAATGTTACAACTATAACTTAAACTTGTAAAAGACCTATTGGATGAGTATATTTAGATCCCTTACAACCTTATACTTTAAACACATCAATGTGGGACCTTTAAAATCTGAAACTCATTTGAAAATAAAGTAACATTTTGTAACATTCTTAGAGTGCCCCTCCTCTCCTCTTATAAAAGTCCCCCACCTCTACCTCCTTACACTCACCTCTCAAGACTTTGGACCGGCCAAACACTGCTCATTTTATCTCTTCACATTCCTATTTTACTCCTAGAAGCCTCAATTTGGTCAAGAGTCTTCCCAAGGAAGCCTTTGAGCTCGAATCAAAGAGAGATACCCAATTTTAAGGTAATGTCTTCACTTGTGTTCTTTTATTTTATTTTTCTTCTACATCCCCCTAAACTCTTTTTATTCATTTCTTTTGTACCAAAACCAGTATATTAAATATACTAGTATGTTTTTATAAGAATTATTCAAGCTAAATTTACACACACCTTCATTTAATGGTTAAAGAGCATACTGTTTCTGTGGATGGCGAATTTCTGCCTCATGAAATGATGATTTTACAATATTCTTATTACACCTTAAAAGGTGGCCATTAAGATGACACTATATTTATATATGATATATAATATGTTTATGTTTTACTTATGCTTCTGTTTTTTTAATTTATGGAATACCTTTATGGTTTCCATTATGGGTAAATGCGATATCTTCATTTTAGGAAGTGCAGACTACCGCACCCTCAAAGTGATATGATCCGTTAACATCATATGTGGTATGTATAAAGGATAAATTTAATGGTATTATATATGATACCATACTGGAATTATAATACTATTATGTATCATTATGTTTTAATTCCATTAAATTAGAAATAGAAATGGAAGTAGCGTTCATGCGTACGTACGACTAACTGTCTCCATGAACGGTGCATTTCATTTATTACCTCTAAATGTTATGTAATATTATAAATGAATGTATATAATAGATATACATGATATTTATGATATCTAAATAATGAATATAATTCTTGATATATTATATATTTTACTACATGAACAACTTGTAATTATAAAGAGTTTGTTTTTGACTCAAGTAGCAATGATCTACAAAACGACCATTATTAACTTAAAAAAATTAAATAGTGTTCATAGCATGGTAGTAAGGGATATAAAAGGAATAATTAATTTAGAAAAGGTTCTTTAGAAAGTATAAATTAAATCAAGTTTATTATTCAGGAGGTTAAAGAACGATCGAGTCAAGTCAGACCCGAGACAAGGGATCCTACTCCTCTCTTTCTTTTTAAGTACACTCTTTTATGTCATTACTTTTAATCTCATATTTCTTCTGATTGGGATGTTATTTTATATTAATCCTACTTTAATATTTATGTTCATATGATGAGAGACCTTATTTTCTCTCATCAATACATTCATGAAGTTTTGAGTGGCACAGTTAGGCTTCCAAATTTTCGTAAGAGATCTAACATCTCTTTTTCTTTTTAAGTACTCTCCTTTATGTCACTTATTTTAAGCTCCAATTTTTATGATGGGGGATGTTATTTTATATTACACTTTATTTAAATTTTATTTTAATATGATTAGAGACTCTATTTTATCTCATCAATCCATTTTTGGATGTTTTAAGTGGCGCCGTTAGGCTACCGAGTTTTCGTAAGGGATTGTTCATCTCACTTTTAGTCTCGTGAGATTTATTCTGCATTTGCCACCATTTCCTTGGAGTGGTGTATGTACATCCCATTATTATACTCTTTTTGTAATATAATCTCATTTATGGGTATTTACATATTCATTTTATGAACCTTCTTCAATGGGGTGTACGTTTCGAAAGTTACCCAAGTCGGTAAGGGAACCTTTCACCCTCCAATTTTTAAAAGACTTCTTTTGTTATGTCTTTTAATTCACATACTATTATTATGGGATATGTTCTTCTATATCCTTATTGATGTAAATTTTCTTTCCAAGTGATGATATACCCTTTTTATCTCGCATCAACTCATTTTCTGAATTTTGAAGTGACACCGTTAGGCTGTCGAATTTCTGTAAGGGAACTTCTTAACCCACTTTCAATTCTTTGGGTTAAAACTCTACTTATTGATTTTATTATACCAAGATTATGTGTGGAATATCTATGTTGTACTTTCCGCAAACCTTCGTGTGGATATACTATTTCTAAACATAATCATCTCATTGATAAATTCTTATGTCATTTAGACGAACATGTATCAGAAATCATAACTGAATGTCATTTCATTGAGTTAAATATCTATGTCAATGGTTTTTTCTCCAAGATTATGTGTGAATGATCTATGATTGTTTTAAACTTAATATCCACTTATATTTTGTGTATTCATATTTGTCACACATAATCATGTAATTGATTTATCCTTAATCTAAGGATACTGACTCTGAAAGGGACTTCGTCTCAATCTCCTTTCATTGAGGAATATTTGGTTTTATACACAACTCTCTTTTATACGGTGTATAAAACCCTTTTACTTTTAATTTTATTTAAAAGGAATCTTTTTATATGAAGTGTTTTACTAAACGACAAAAAATAATGTTTCTTTTAACGTACACGGTGACAACGACCTTTTATGTCGCTACGAGTATTGTTTGGTCTTTGTCTTCCTCAACAAGCCGTAGTGTTTTTTTAAATGAAATAAATACCATATACTCTTTTATCTATTTTGGTATTGAAAATGGTTTTTATAATGGATGTTTATGTCAATATATTTAAGTGATATATTGTGATCAATGTGTGTAATTGTTTTCTTTCCATTATATTTGTTTTTTGTCTTATGATTTTATAACGGTAATTGGACATTCGATGGGTGGTTACATGATAAACCATATGACGGGTGGTTCCATGAATACCAGGATGGGTGGTTACGTTATAGCCTCCAATGCATTGGGTATGGAAGTCAGCCGTATGGCTATTCCATTACGTATGTGTGGAAGTCGACCGTATGGTTATTCTATTTAGGTATGTTTATGTCCCAAGTTACCTTTATATGTTATGTGTTCTTTATATGGGTTTTATGGAAATCTTTTGGTTACAAAAGGTTAAGTAATGATCTTTTATTAATTGAACAGTTTGATTTACTACTTCATAAAGTTGAAAAGTATTACATTGATAAATTATACATGGTTTAATTATTGTTTTGAAAAACTAACAGTTTTCATTCTTTGTGTATCCCTTACTGAGCTTTTTATGCAGACTGCAAGTTTTTTGAAATGTTTTTCACCGGAATTCATGTGGAATATGGTCAATGATGGGATCAAGGGAAAGTAATGATATCTATAACATGGAACTAGACATGTTTATTTTTAAGAGTTTTTATTTTATGGAAACTTAGTAGAAGTGTCTACTTTGTAATCTTTTGAGATGTAATAGTTATGTCCTAATTCTCTAAAACTCTAAACCATGAAAAGATCCTCAATGTGAATTATTAATTTAATTAAATATTAATTAAGGTTTAAGGCTGGGGCCTTATAAATATGATAAAATTGCATAAATAATTTTTGGATATTCAGCTTAGATGTCCCAAGGTTTCTAGCTTCTTGACATGTTTACACAAAATGTAATGGAAAAGTAAATGTCATTCAATGATGAAACAATAACACAAAGAGTGATACATGTAAATAAATGATAAATTTGTGACTTTTAATGTGATATCATTAAATGTCACATATCAATTATTAGTGATACAAATATTTTAATAGTTATTACATAGATGGTAGATAAGGCACACATCATATGACCCCATATGATTAAACATGTTGTGTATATCACATTGAGTCACGCAGTTAGTATATGATATCCTTATATGAAATAAATTGAATACTAGCTAAGAGATATGGAAAAATAGAGACTACACAACCTTTATCAACCTTATACATTTCATGTAACACATTTTAACTCCTGTAAGGTACACACTAAGTATTTTTTATTTTTTCCCATGGATTAAAATTTATTATTAAGAATTATATATATTTTTTAAAAATAAACATTATGTATATGTTATCATATGCATAAAATACTTTCACACATTTATATTAGTAAATATTTCATATCATTATGGTGTGTTGTGTGGTAATGCTTTCTGTGAAGACTATATATCTTTACACATGAAACTGAATACTGTGTATATAATCACATGTCACTTAAACATAAATTCCGTGTAAGTACACAATAAATGATTCGGAAAAAACATAGTGTGTGTTACATGATATTTTAGGTTACCATATATATCATATAACTGTTAAAATTTATAAATGGAATAAATCTGTCCCATAATTCATATACCATATATCTTCTTTTTTACAAATCATGAATTAAATTATATTTAAATATAAATATAAATTATTTATTTTGTATAACATAATATATAATAATATTATTATTATCTCCCAAGGATTTTAAGGATGAAATATTATGATAAAAAAGTAACTAATTTAGTAATTACTTAATTAATCTAGTAATCATATTAAATTTAACTTAATAAGAATGAATGGATATGCATTCTTTCAATTCTAAATGTGTTATCATTTCATGTTTTGATTTTTCATGATATTTTACCAACATGGGTATATGTAGTATTTATTTAATAATATTACTAATACACTCCTTATATTTTGTTATAATTTATTGTAAAATTATATATGATTATTTTTATTTATACCTCCATCCATTATTATGTATGGGTGTGCGTATCTAAGGATTGTTTTATGTAAGCATAAACCCTTGGTTCCCCTAACATCTAAATTTTTAAATAATTAAAAATAATGGAGCACCAAGGTGGAGGAGTTGTTTTAAGACCTGATCTAGGAAGACTTCAATGAATGATATACATAAGATAATTAAAAAAATTTGTAACTTGAGTAATGTGATTCCACAAATCCGCACTGTAATAACCAATTTTCATAAACACATAATTTACATTTATTATTTGATACTAGCTATAATTTCATAGATATAAATATCTTTAATTACAAAATCAATAATGATTATTGAATCTTTTAACATCAAATGGGTTTTCTAGATTTATATGTTTAGAGAATAATAAACTACCATAAACTAATAATTTTCATGTTATGTATATCATGAATCTATTATTTTAATTATATAAGAAACTAATTATTCATAAATATTATTGAAAAGATACCAAAAATTAGTTAACATGTGTTATTATTATAAACATGTTATGTGTACTAGATTTATTCATAACTTGGGGAAATAGAAATAGAAGAAGATATAACCTCAAACACTGAGTATTGGTAATATAGAAGAGAAAAAATCATAGAATAAATAGAGAATAAATATTATCACACGAATAGAAAATTAACATGATGACACAATCAACATGAAACTAGAAGTATTATATACCCATTTCAATAACATAAATCATAGACATAAAAAATGATAATCTCATATCGATGGAATTAATAATATTGGACATCAAAAACTTGTTTTAAAGTCCTTCGAACATGAATAATTACGTTTCATCAAGAACAAAGTCAAGTCATCCAATTGTAAAGAATTATTCCCAAAAACATTTTGGGCATGGGTTTTATCAACAATACTATATAAATCATAATGATTTTGATGCTCACAAATAATCTTATCAGTTTTACTAATGATATTACAATAAGTGTATTTCAAGAAAATAATAATCTTTATATTCCTTATTCTAGAAATATTTTCAAGATTGTTATTTCAGTGGAATATTTGTCAAAATGTTTGAAATCCTCTTAACTATATTCTAAAAACCACGTTCATACTATACATTGGAGAAACATAACATAAAGAAGAAACACTTCATTTTTATTATACCTTATACTAAAATATTAGCATGTAGAGTTAATCAAACCAATGTTGACAGAAATGTATGGATAATGAACCTTACATTTGAATGAAAAACTATGTTTTATAAAGAGAAAAAGTATGGTTAACGAACCCTATGTATGTATGGAACATTATATTTTAGAAGAAATGATATGGATCATAAACCTTACTTTATTGATCAATCATAAATTTCAAACTTTACATCCAGATAATGAACACTACGTAGTTGAACCCTATGTTTGGTATATTTTCATTTTTTGAAGGAACCTTATGTTTGACTTTTCATCAATGGAGATTTGAACTGATGATTTTATCAGAGTTTCATGAAATAGTATTTACTGATTATTAGGCATATTTAAATCTTATATTCAAATGACTCAAATCTCTTTATGATTAATTAAAAGAATATTATTATGTAGATTTTCTTTCCTATTATTAAGGGAAGTTACGACTACTCTGAGATGTCTTAAGATTTTGAATTTTTACTATTAATCAAGTGACTTTCTAAGATCTGGAATTAAAATACAGGCTCTCTGTTTTACTTCTATCAGTGTATTGGTTCTATATATATGTTTCTATATGATTAAAAGAATATATATATATATCTATTGATATATATATTAATCCATATATTATGACACGATTAAAATTTTCATTCTTGTAAAGATCATTTAGAGATCTACTACCACAATCAGGCAAACTCTATTTTTCTATATAAGAAGCTACAGTGTAAATATACGTATTCCAAATATAGTATTTTCTATAAGCCTACTACTGCTATTTGTTGATATTTTTATTTAAAATATCTATTGCAACCAGATAACTTCAGAACTTCTCATTCCTAAAGAAACTAATTTCTAAAGAAGAAGATTCATTTGTCCTTATTTTTTTTCAACTATAGAGTTCAACCAAAATCCTTCATAATCAATATCTTTTTTATGGGGAGTTTTAACCACACATACTCAGATGTGGTGGAGTATAATCTTCTCGGTCAATGTTGTGGTCTATCAGTTCTCTGTTATAAAACTAGAAGACTCAGTTTTTAGTCATGTTTGTAAAGGTGTCAACGACTTGCACTTAGATGTAGATTAGTCTTATGATATGAGGAACTGACTAGTGAAATTCAACAAAATAATAGAGAGAGTAATTGGTGGAGTGGACTAGGGGATCTATATGTTCGGAACTACTATAGACATCCGTGTTCTATATTTTTATTTTTATTCGATGCTCATAATTTCATAAGAAATAAAAACACTACTCACCTTCATAATCATCAGTCAATATCATGAGTATGAATTGAAAAGAATTTTGAAAATACAAAATTCAGCGCCTCTTGTGAATAGTTTTATATTCTGACTTTATTATTGGGATCATAGGGGAGATTTTGGAAAAGACTATAATAAGAAAAAAAAATATATAATATATACAATGATTTAAATGATAGATCGATGAGAAGGAATGTCAATGGTTCGTACTATTTATTTCAATGGTGGAAACTATGGATGCTGGAAATCACAGATGATTATATATTTGAAGAATCTAGGATTCAAAGTCTACTCTATGATCATTACTCCTTATATAATTCTTGAAAATTTTGCAACATGGACTGCTTCTACAGAGGCTAACTATAACATTAATTATAAAGCTATGAATTCTATTATCTATGGTCTTGTTCTAGATAAATTCAATAGTGTTTCACAATTTCATAATTCTTATGAAATGTGGAAAACTATTGTATTTTTTTATGAAGGATCAAACAATATAAGACATATAAGGTATGGAACATAAAAACTGAAATATGATACATTCAGAATGCTTGATAGTGAAAGTATCACTAAAATTAACGTACGGATTATAGATATTATAAATAATATTATAGATTTAGGTGATTCTATTATACATGTAATTCAATCTTTGAATGTACTAAGATTACTTCCTATAAAATGAAATGGTATATTATCTACAATTAGTAAATAAGCACATGTCAAAAATATGACAATGAGAGAACCGTATGGGACACTAATGATGTATGAAGATGAAAAGGAATATGAAGATGAATATCATAATGTTTTGGTGAGAAAGGATTATACAACCCTAAAGGTAACATCTTAGAAGCACAAAAAATTAATAAAGTATAAAGTTAGATAAGAAAGGAATTCAGGTACATCTGATTCTGAAATGGAATTAGCTCAATTAACTAGAATGTTTATAATGTTTTATAAGAATAAAATAGGATTAAAAAATACATCAAAAAAATAAGGAAGACTCTAGGGAAGTTATACTCTATGAATGTAAAAAATTAGGCCATATAAGACTTGACTATCCCCAACTAAAATATGATAAGAGAAAGATAGAAAAGGTGTGTGAGAAAAATTCTGATTATGATCATAAAGACAAAAGAGCAATGAAAGAAACATGGAGTGTTGCTAAAGACTCGAATAACTCAACAATATCTATTTTATAAATGTAATATTCAAATATAAAAGACAATATGTGATGGATGGTAGAAGAAGATAAGGTAAAAACCTATTATTCATCTAATTATAATTCTAATTTAAATTATTCAAATAATAAACTGGATACTTATGGCAAAATTCTAGAATAAAAAATGAATTATTATAGAAACAAATACATAAAAAATATTCACAATGTTATTTTAGGAGAAAAAGATAGCTTAATTAAAGAACATCAAGAGTTAATTGAAAAATTTAACTCACCCACCAAATACTATGCTGATCATGAAAATAAGATTAAAGAATTACCAGATAAAGTAGAAACTTACAAAAGTGATGCAATATTCTTGAAAAATGGTGAAAATATTCTGAATGAAATTATTGGTAACAATGTAATTATAAATAAATGATTTGGTATAAAATGTTAATGTGAAAAAATTTAAACAATATAAGAATTATTTTGTTCCCAACTCAAAAACTACTACCTTCCATTTTTAGGGAACAGAAGGGCACATAACAAAATTTTTTTTTTAAGAAAACCTCATATAAGTGGAATTAAAATGGATTTTATTTCAAATAGATTACCTAAAGTAAATTTGAGTTATAAAAAAACAAAGAATATCTATATTTCTGGATCCTTTCTAGATATAACTGCTGGACCCAAAATAATATGGGTACCAAAACAAACTCTTGTTTAAATTGCTTTTATAGGAAACATGTCACATAAAAAGAAAAGATATATTGTATATGGAAAGTGGATGGTCAAGGAATATGAGTATAAAATCATCAAAATTGAACACACTGACTCAAATATATGGATGTCTAGTGACTTTTGGTGATAATGAAAAAGGAAATATAAATGGGCTTGGAACTATTGAAGATCCAAATACAGTCCCAATCAACAAAGTACTATATGTACAAGGGCCTATGTATAATCCTGTAAGTATCTCTCAACTATGTGATGATTGATATTATGTTTATTTTTATAACAATTATTGTTATGTGTTTAAAGATAAACTTCATATGTTTAGAGCACATAAAACTGATAATATTTATACACTAGATTTAAATTCCTTGTGTAAATATAAATTAAATTTTTTAACAGCTAAGATAAATGAGTCTTGGATATAGAATAGAATGACTGGCCATTGAAATATTTATAATTTACAAAAATTATCTAAGAAAAAATTATTTTTTGATTTACATATTATTAAGATTGATAGTGACAGATTTTGTGACGCATTCCAAATTAGAAAGCAACACAAATATTCCTTCAAATCTATTAACATAATTTCCATATCAAAACCTCTAGAATTAATCCACATGGATCTATTCGGACAATCAATATTAACAAGTTTTTCTAGAAAATTATATGTATATGTTTTAGTTTATTATTAATCAATATTTACAAGGATTTATTTTTTAAAATTTAAAAGTGAAGATTTTACTATTTTTCAGTGTTTTGGTAAATTTTTTCAAAATAAAGATGGTTTTAAGATAATTTCATTAAGAGGTGACCATGGTAAAGAATTTGAGGATCATGAATTAAATTACTTTTGTTCAAATCTGGGTCTTAAACACACCTTCATTTCACCAATAACACCACAACAAAATAGAATTTTTTAAAAAATAAATAGAACTATTTAAGAAATATATAGGACTATGATGAATAAATGTTGTCTACCTAACTACTTCTAGGATGAAGCTGTTAGAAAAACCTACTATGTAATGAATTGAGTTTTAATTTAAACTATTTTAAATGAGACACCTTATGAACTTTGTAATAATAGAAAATCAAAAGTAAAATACTTTAATGTTTTTGGATATAAGGTGTATATCCAGAACACCTAGGAAAATCATGGTAAGATCAATCCAAAATCCAATGAATGAACATTTTAATGATATTCAACTACCTCTAATGCCTATAGAGTGTTCAATAAAAAGTCAAGGATTGTAAAAGAATTTGTTAATGTTATGTTTTTATGAAACTCACCATTTTATTAAAGAGAATGATTCAACTGATGAAACTACTGATTCCTCTAACATCATCAGACTTGAATACTGGAAAAATGATTTTGAAAATAACATAAATAAAATTCATTCTAGTTCAGAAGAACATGTTACTGATGATCTTAATTTTTTTACCTAAACAGTCTAGTACCTTAAAGAATCATCCTTTAGAAACTATAATGGGAGACCTAGACATAGGAATAAGAACTAGAATAAATAATGGAATCATTGTTGAATTCTCGGCTTTTCTATCACAACTAGAAACTAAATATTTTGAATAACCCTTATAAGATAAGAGTTTGATGTCAGCAATGCAAGATGTGCTAAACTAATTCAAAATGAATGATGTTCAGGAATTAGTTAAAAGACAGTCAAATTATCCAGTTATAGGAACTAAGTGGGTCTTTAGAAATAAACAACATGATCAAGGGATTATAACTAGAAATTATGCTAGACTAGTAGATAAAGGATATAATCAGGACGAATTTATATAATATGATGAAAACATTCCCCGTGTAGCTAGACTAGAAGAAATCTGAATTAATTTTCCTTATTAATATTAAATGAACATTAATTTATATTAGAAGGATGTTAAATCTGATATTTTAAATGGGTATTTAATGGAGGAAGTTTATGTTGAACAACATCCTGGTCTTGAAAACTCTAAAAAACTAGATTCTATTTTTAAACTTATTGAAGCTCTCCATGGCCTTAGAAAAGAAGCTATCGTTTTTTTAAAAGAGTATGTTATTTTATTTTCAAAATGGATTTGTAGTTGGAATGGTGGAAAAAACTCATTTTAAGAAAACCATTTGTTCTAATATCTTATTAGTTAAAATCTATGTTGATGATGTTATTTTTGGTTCAAGAAATAAAAAACATTTGTAAATATTTTTCAAAACTTATGAAAAAATAATTTTAAATGAGTATGATGGGAGAATTAATCTTCTTTTTTTGACATTAAATTTGTCAAAAAGATTATGTAAATGTTTTAAACCAATGTAAATATATTAATGATTTATTGAAAATTTATGGTCTTGAGAACAACCATACATATACAAATCCCATGTGTACAAATATAAAACTTGATTTGGATGAATCTAGAAAACTAGTGGACAACAAGTTATATAGATGTATGATTGGAAGATTATTATATCTTTCTGCTAGAAGACTAATAGTATTTTTTGATTATATTTATGTGCTAAATTTCTAAAAAAATCCTAAACAATCTCATCTTATTTCTGTCAAAATGTTTTTTATATATTTAAAGGGAACTGTTTTTCAATCAGTTTTTATAAAAAACATCTGATTTTAATTTTATATTATATTAAGATACTGATTTTGAAAGATATATATTAGGTATAAATATTACCTTAAGAACCTTTCAATTATTAGGAAAATATTTAGTATCATGGTCAAGTAAGAAATAACACTCAATTGCCTTGTCAACATCCGAGGAAGAATATATAACTCCATGTTGTTGATGTGTAAAAGTATTGTAAATAAAAAACAAACTAATGGACTTTGGAATAAATTATAATATTAGCCCTATTTTATGTGATAATACAAGTGCTATAAATATTTCAAAAAATCCAATAATTCATTCTATACAAAATCATATTGATATTAGACATCATTTTTTTAGATATTATGTTCTTAAAAATGATGTATTGTAAGAATTTGAAAATACTTAATATCAACAAGTTGATATTTTTACTAAACTACTTCCAACATTAAATTTTTATTTTAATATGGGGACATTAGATTTATTTGATTTTTAAAAGGTTAATCTTTTTAATATTTTTAATTTTAAATATTAATCTAATTTTATTTCTTTATTTATTCAAGTTTATTTATGTTAAAATCATTTAATCATTAATTTAAATCTAATTTGTTTTAAAATTTTCATTTCACTGTAAATTTTAGTTAATATTTTTTAATATTAATTTAATTTGTGCTACATGCTTTCAAATTTTTTAATGATTATATTATAAAATGACATGGGGAAAAGGTTTTATCAGAAAGTTTTTGAATACCTAACCTTTTCAACTCTCAAAACATTTTCGAATACCAAAACCCTTGTTTTACCCTCATCTATAATCGATTTTCTATGTTTTACTTAAAACTATAAAAACACTAAAACCTCAGATCTTTCATTTCTAAAAAATTATGAAAACTATTTAAACTAAAGAATGTGATGACAATGACCTGAAGCATGAGAATGTTTTTTGAATAATGATTTAGTAGGGTAAAGTGATTGATTTTGAATGGCTCTATCAAAAAAATTTACTTCTTAAGGATGTGATAGAAATTCAAGGATTAGAATCTGTGATCAATTAGGCAAACTCAAAATTCCTTTATGATATATAAATGATGTCTTTCTAAAATATTTTTTAGTTTAGTTTTTTTCATTATGAAGATATATGTTTTTCATGAATATAATATAAGGACTTTTCTTTTACATTGACTAAAATTTCACAAATCACGAACTATCCTCATGAGGGATTGATTCATTTTAACCTAGGTTCTATTATAGATAAGGAATATAAATATGATGAACTTTTGTCTTGTTTTGGATCAAAATATGTTAGAATTGTTTTCAAGGATCTTGATGCAGATCATAAAATCTTTGTTAAGTTTATTCAAATAGGAATTTCTCAGAGAGTTGTTGAAATGGAGAAGATTATATATAAAGAAATGTATATCATGTTTTTATTTTTTAGTAAAATAAAGCTGAATTTTTCATAGAATACATTTAAATATTCAAATTACTATTGTCATCCATATGTTAGGATGACATTTTATACTTATGGAAGGATAATTTCTCGAATTTTGTTTAATAATGAAATGATTCAATTAATAGATTCTCAAATTAATTTTCATCACAAAAAAGTTCTTAATGGGATAAACTTAAGGATTTTATGTTTTTACTAGAGTATAGTTAAAGGAAAACACTTACCTATTGGTGAAAATGACCAATAATGATCAGGATATTTTTCTAAGAGGGAGTAAATTGAAACCCATGGAGAAAGACCTTCCAATCCAACCCAATAAAAATTAATGTTTTTTGAAGAAGAATAAAAAGAGGAAAAAGAGGATGTGGAAGCATAATAGGTTATAGAACTACAAAAAGATTATATTTACTTTCTGTAGAACCGGTGTTGGGTTTAGGTGAGGCCACTAGGTTAGTACATAAAGAAGAGAATTTTCTTGAGGAATATTAACAGGTTGAAATCCAAAAAAGATATTTGTAGAATTTTGATTTAATAGTTGTTCAAGAGGAAGTATCGGTTGTTCAGTGAGACAAATAGTTGACCAGAACTGAAAATGTGGCCACAAATATTATTGAGAAATTACTTTTCACTATTTTTGATCATGTGGATGAAATGAATAAATCATTAACTGAAGATAAAACTGGTGTTCTTGATATTTTGTCTTGTTAAAGTGAAAAATTAATTGAAAAAATAGTAGAAAATTATATAAAAACATCTCCTTGAAAATCTCTTGAAATTATGGAAGTTGGTCAGTCACAACATCAAGATGAAGGGAAATATTATTCTTTATCAAATTAGTTTGAGGAGATTGTAATGAAGTTAAATAAGTCTCAGGAAGAGAATTCCAATCTTTGGAAAGAGTTAGAATTTGGGAAGAAAATGTTTTAGAATATTTATGAAAATCCTAATTCCAAGAAAGTATTTGATGCTTTCAAAAGGGAGATGTTGAATGTAGTTAGAAAGAAAACATCTGAAGTCATTTCTAAGACAGACTTCTCTGATATGAATTTGTATTTGGGGAGTCAGTTTGAATTAATAATAAGTACTACGGGTCAGACCCGTACATCTACCTCTGCTCCTACTACCTATGCAGATCTGATTTGAAGATTTCAAGACATCACCTCTATCATGGTTAATATGAATGGTCATCTTCAAAATATTTAGTACAATAGTTCACTTTTGTTAGTTCTGTTGGGAAATCATAAATTTCTACATGACCAAATAACCAGAGTGGACTATGTATTAGATTAATTTTGAACAAATTCATTGAAAAGTTAGATTAGTTTATGTAAAAATATAAAATTTTTAATGAATTTTTAAAAGTAAATATTATTGAGGATTTTCATATCAGTCAAGATTCTAGAATTTCAATTAGACATTTGGGGGATAGTCTGATAAATAATTAGATGTTACTAATGGATGGGTTAAAAGATATGTTTGAAGGTAGAAAAAATACTTAGAACCATAACTGAGCCAACTCCTACCCAATAATTTGTAACCAAACCATTTTAGTTGTCAAACCTTATATCCTAATCAAACCACCTCTTGTATTTATACAAATTTGGATCAATAAAATTTCATTAATTTTTATTTTTTATGTTATTTCATATTCTTTTATATTTATGTATAGATCCCATAACCCCATCGTTATTTATTTATTTATTTATATTATTATAAAATTCAGTTATAGATATTTTCAAAACTAAATGTGTTTTATTCATTTATAGACATTCTTTTTTATATCACAAAAGAGGGAGAATTTTGGATGAATTTTGTTTCTATTTAAAGAAAATTATATAAAATTGAATTTTAAATTATTTTATTTTTAATTGCTGGCAAAATTATAAACTATATTTTTATTTTTATGGGTTTTGTGATCATCAGAATGAGTGAGATTTTTGGACATGTATTGTCTCAAGAATAATCTATAAATCTTTTTGATTTTTATGCTCACAAATACCCTCATTTGTTTTTATAATTATATTACATTAAGTGTATTTATCTAAATTAATATCCATTATATTCATTATTCTTGAAATATTTTCAAGCTTTTTATTCACGTGGAATATTTGTCAATGTGTTTGGAATGCTCCTAACTATATTCTAGAAACCCTATTCATACCGTGCATTGAATAAATTTTATGTAAAGAACAAAATATACATTTGTATTATAGCTTATGCCGAAATATCAACACATATGGTTAATCAACCCTACATTAACATTACAATATGGATAAAGAACCTTTCATTTGGATGAAACCATACATTTGAAAAATAGTAAAAATATGGTTAAGGAACCCAAAATAAGTATGGAACCATACGTTTGAGAAGAAAATGTATGGATCATTAACTTTACATTTGTGATCAACTTTATATTTCCACCCATATGTTTGTAGAATGAATTATAAGTAGTTGAAAACTACATTCGGTATTTTGTCATTTTTTAATGGAACCATACATTTGAATTTTTTATCACCAGAGATTTCAATTTATGATTTTATCACATTTTCATGCAATGATATTTAGGGAATATCATGAATATTTAATGCTCGTTTTTGAATGATTAAAATATCATTATTATTAATTCAAATAATCGTATTAAGTGGAAAAATTCTTTCATATTGTCAAGTTAAGTTATGACTACTCTGAGCTCTCTCTGGAATTTGAATTCTTATGATTATTCAAGTGATTTTCTTGATAATAGAATGAAATGATAGACTATCTATTTTACTTATATCGGTGTATTTTTTCTCTATATATGTGTTTTTATGATTCAAATAATATATATATATATATTGAGATATATATTGATCCATATATTTTTACATAATAAAGAAATGCATTACTGTGATGATATTTTATAGATATACTGAAATAATCAATCAAATTCTATTTTTCTAAAGAATAAGATACATAAGAAATATAAATATTCAAAATTTAGTATTTTTTGTCAGTATCATACTTATATTTATTTTTGTTTTTATTTCAAAGATCTATTGTAACTGGATCTCTTCGGACCTGATCTTTCCTAAAGAAACTATTTTCAAAATAAGAAGATTCATCTGCCATCAGTTAATGTTCAACTGTAAAGTTTAACATGAATTATTCATAATCAATATCTTTTTATTATGACTTTAAAATGACCATAATCAGTATTGGTGGAGTATCAACTTCTTGATCTAAGATATGGTTTATCGGTTCTCTGTTAAAGAACCAGAAGACTCTATTTTCAGTCTGGATTTTGAAGGTGTCAAATACTTATCCTTATCTGTGTATTGGTCTTATAATATGAGGAAATGACTTGTAAAATTCACCAAACTCACATAGAGAGTAATTAATGGAGTGGAATAGAGGATCTATATGCCCCAAACAACTATAAACAACCATGTTCTATATTTCTGTTTTTATCCACTACTAATAATTTCATACATAAGACAAACACTTCTCACCTACATAATCATATGTCAACTTCAAGAGTTAGAATTGTAAAGAATTTTTTAAATACAAAATTCACCCTCACTTATATATATTTTTATATTCTAACCTAAAAAAACTATCCTATTTTGTGAAGATAAATACACAAAAACCCAATATATTTTTATCAGGATACCTATCTATGAAACAATGGTATCTATAATATGATTCCACACCGATATATTATTTAGATATAATTCATTTTATGCAAGCTTAATTGATTAAGAACTAAAAAACCACTTTAATAATCATCTATATAGAAATATAAACATAAATAATAAAAATAATATCCGACATTTTAATTAAATGGATTACCTGATCATAACCCATATGGGGAAGGAAGGTTGGTTGTTAAAAAACACAGAGTGAAATTTACAACAATAATACATACTAGAATAAAAAAATATCAAATTCCAATACATTTACCCATGTCAAGAGAATATAAATAATTCATAGTGATCATTATCCTATCATTGTTATATAAAATGTAATGTTCACACCATATATAACTATAATCATGCGACAATGTTAATATAAGAATAAAATGGTCATAATTAAGTAGAACAAAGAATGTTAGTGGTTTTAAAAAACATATCCCAAGAAGTGATATATTATTCTAAAGTGTTTATGTGGTTGTAATGTATATCCAAAGAAATCAATGAGAGGATACCACATGATATTGTGTTGGGAAATATCTACCCAACATCAGTGAACTATGTATAAGATATTTATTGTAACTCAACTAATGAATGTTGTGTTAAAAAATTATTATTACTGGGGAAAAAATAATGAATAGCTACATGAATATGGACATATTAATTGTCTATTAAATCCAATGAAAAACAATATGTATTGAAAATAATATATGTGGATAATGAATTCACCCTTTAAATAAAACATGGTGTAAGAAATGTAATATGTCTCAAAGAATCAGAATTGAAACCAATAAAAATCTTAAGACTTGAGTGACATTATAATAAAAACACCATAAAAGTAGAGGATTTATATAAAACATAAAATTAAATTATTAAATGATATTTTTGGTTATGGCAACCCAAATATTCAATATATATAACATAAAATCTTATTAGGTGCATAATATAAAATATATATCGATGGGAGAAATTTGAGACAGAACCCCTTAAATCCTTTAGAACAATAGAACCAAAATCTCATAAAAAATTTAACATGAAATGGAAATTTTAATATCATGAAATAAAAGAGAATCAAGATATAAATGTTACAGTGGTATGATAAATACCCCATTCAAAAGATGACATTGTGTATAATATAAAATGATTAAATGAATCGAAATTGAAAGTGAAAACCTTACCTATTTTCCTAAACTCCACGAACATAAATTAAAATTATATATCATAAAGAAATTAACTATAAATTAATTAAGAACCATAATCATATTACTTTTAATTCATACTTTTCATAAATAGTCATTCTCTACATAAATTCTTTTGATATTTCACAATTCATGTTTATACTTTTTATAGTTTGTAGTAGATTAATAATATTGATGTCTTTATTCATTATTATTTAAATATTCAACATTAATAGGATAAAAATATTACTATTAGTAATGGTTTATGATAATTTAAAATATTTTAAATTCCATCAATGAGTTTTATAGTCTTTATTATTGGTAACGAAATCGATACTAAGCATGTTTTAGTGATTTTTTATGAATTAAAGGTGTTTTATTAATTGATAAATTAGATATTGATATAACATATCCTAAAATAAAATAATCACATAGCCATTTATATCATATATAATTTGAAAAAATATCTCATAGTCATATATGAGATGAATGTGTAGTATTGTTCTTGTAGGTGGTTAAACCAACTCAGACATGAACCTATCATATAATGGGTGATTATGGGATGTTTTAGTTGTAATATAGTTATAAAAGAAGAAAAATACATTTTTTAGTCTTTATTTGTGTGATAAGTCATAACTTTAAGTCTATATAAAAGAAAAATAATTTATATAATGTCATTACATAGAATGAAGATATCATTTCTCCTTAGTTCACTCATATTAAAAAAATTGAATTAAAGATAATAGTTTGTTGATCATAAAATTATAGGTTGTTAAATTATACATATGAAAACCCTAATGATATAATATAAATAATATTTATATTTTACTCCCATCCTTATATAGTACATTGTAATGTGATGAAGAAAAAAGAAACACATTAGGTCGTGGAGGAAAGAGTTCAAACGTCATAAAAACAATTACATTATTTTTATTATTTGTTGACATATAATATAAATACTGAAAATAACCTTAATTTTGAAATCATAAATTATATAAAAGATATATGAATTATTATATTATAGTGATTTTTTTGGTAATATATTTAATAATAAAGGTTCTTAGCTGATAAAACTCACGTTAGGGAATGAAAATTTCCTTGGATGTCTCATTGAACTCGATGATCTGAGTCTTACCATGAGTAGACTAGGTAATATATTTCTGAGATAGGGTTATAGAGAGATTAAATGAATTTTTTTAATAGAGTATAATTAATAATATGAGAGTCATGTAGTAGAGAATATGTACCATTTTATAATTGATGAGAAGGTTAGTTTTGTGAGCACCCTTATCATTTTCAACAATGTGATGTTACTATTCCCAGTTCAAAGGCTCCAAAATAAAAATAATTATATGGTAAAATTGTCTTGGTTTATTTAGGGAACATACACTAAATTCATGTGTAATGAATATATTATTTTACATGGAACAATTTATATTATTTTATGGAGTATTTTGGAGTTATGAATAGTGTTGGAGCATGATTTCAGGGCCCATAGAGTCATAGGTTTGGTGTAATAAAAATATTAAATTTATTATATCACATGAATAGTGTTTTTAGAAAATAATGGTATATCTCCTAAAAGGTTTTTTTGATGGGAAATTTGAGACCAATATTAAATATATAACGTGTGTTTTACCCTATTTGGGACATAAACATTTTGTGCATCAGATGTTTTATTTAAGGTAAGTGATAGGAGAAATAATAAAAAATAGATAATTCTAGAAAGATAATTTTTATTAATTTGATATAATCTAATAATAAAAAATTTAAACATTTAAATGGCCAAATTAATGTGTAATATGTAGAACCCTATAGATTGGAGATGACATTAGAGTAGAGATTTAGTGGATGAAATTGTAATCATGGATCAACATTCATTTTTTCATAGAGTTTTTTCCATTAATGGAGTTTCTGGATCTCACTAATGACATCTACATAGAATTCTCCTTCATTAGTGACCCATAAAATTTATTGATGGATATTTTTTTTGGGATTATTCCCAAATTTTTGTTATCTCTTATTAAAAGAAAATTAATTAGATTATAAAACTAATTCATGGATTGAGATTGTTGAATTATTGTTGGATATTTATCTTCATAGAATAAAGAATTTGATCATTAATTTCAAAATTATATGTTTTATAATACTATGATTTTTAATGGTTTCTGTTGTTGATGGTGGAGTAATCAATAAACAACATTGAATATCACATTTCTGCTTTTTGGTTCCCTCCCTTCATTCTTCATTCATCATCAATATTTTTATTTGAATGAATATTTATCATTAACCAAGAACCCTAAATTGATGCATGATTCTCAAGATACATGGATAGTTATTTAAAAACAAATAATTGGTGTTTGTAAATAAAGGATTGTAAATTATCATGATAAAAATCCCAATACATGTTGATGTTTTTTAATAACATGTTTTTTACATGTGGGAATTTGGCGGTATATTAACGAGGTGTTTCTTGATTTTTTTTGTTTAAATAAATCCTGAAAAATTATTATTGGTTCATTAAACCATTTCATGGTTTTAATTTTATGATCATAGGGGAATTGAATCAAGTGGTGGCATGGTTGACACACATAAAACAAACTAGAGTTTATGTGAAAATCCGATATAAATGGTGTATATTCTAGAAGAACACACACCATTAAGACCCAATTTCATAGTTTATAGGGTTAATCACATATATAAATATCATATTCCCCATTAATTTTTTAAATTCCCTGTGGGAAATTATCAGTGACCCATCTTATAATCTGGTCTACAAGGATAAAGACACAGGTTATGAGCACATGCAATACCAAATCACTTGGAGAGGTATAGTGGTAATGAGTATGACCATGGTACATAGGCATGATCTGAAGGAAAAAAAGAATGACAAAGGACCTGATAGGTCTGAGATTTCTAGGATATTTCTTTTATTCCTTATACATGCCATGAATTAATTTCAAGGCTAGTTGGAGACCCCAAACATCTTTCTTTAGAGTAATGTCATTAGGGTACATCCCCTCAGTCCATCCTAATTATGGTAAAATGAGATTTTACCACATAAAAAAAAGTATGATTGATCCCATCTATAGGATAGTTCTAGATATATTCATATATCCCTCCTTGGTTATAGGGTTGTGATCGTCTATCAACATTCCTTAGGATAGGTTTGGTATTCCATTATTGAATTTTTTAGCACATGATCCCTATCCTAGTGGGTTATGATGAATAAGTTTAGGGATCTCCCATTGGACCTGGTTTGGATCCACTATTTGTGAATATAAATATTATTTGATCTAGTATGTACCTCTTCATGGTGAGGCATGACAAGAATTATCTCTGAAATGAGCACTTTCACTATTAACACGACTCAAGGAGTGTGTTTTAAAGGACAAGTGTTAACATGGAGCATGTAGTACAATCATAGTATGGTTGTGTGGGAATAACCTTACTTTGAAACTTGGTGTCTATGTTTGAGAATATATGGGTTATTATCATCTTTTATATTTGAGATAATTCTCTCCAATTCATTATGTTTGGTGATTATATGGTGTTTTGTAGCTTATGTTTTATACTCACCCCTATAAGGGATATGACTTCACATGTAGTTTCATCTAGAAAAAATATACCTTTATAATTTCATGGGAGGACCAAGAGTAGTAGGACCTTTATTTCACTTGAAATAACATTGTTTGTTCTTGGAGTTTAATCCTAACAGTAGTCCCTCTTTTTATAATAAAACTAGGCTACTTTCTGATTTTTGGTGGGCTTTTATTTCTCCATTTTTGTTTCCTGTGCTCATGTCGTACTTTGATGTGGGATTTTATGTCTTCATGAATTTGGTTATTATGTTTATCATTACATTCTACACTCTATTGGTGTTTGGATATATGTGTGTGTGCCTAAAAATACCTTAAGACATGACATATTTTTTGTGTGATATTCCTACTCAGTTCTAGTCACCATTGCCTGACCTATTCGATGTGGGTTTTCAGTGCCACACTTCTCTTTGGACAAGATATGTGGGCCATGGTGGGATGGTCATGATATAGTTTTACTAGATATGGTTATCTTAGGACAGATGTTTAAATACACTTTATATATAAGGTTTCGTTTTGAATAAGGAAAAAATGTTAAATTTGTTTGAGTTTGCATCATAGGAAAAGGAATACAATGGTTGTGTGACAAACACCATACCCATTCCTGATGACTCTAATAACCAACATTTTTACTTGGTATATATAGAAACTTGATATAGGTAAAATATCAGTGCATGCATGTTATAGAAATGTATTTTTGTTTCCAAGTAAATCTTTTTGGGACTCCATAGATATGTTATCTTAACATGATATATCTTAAATTTTATAGTTTTCCTCCATAATGACAATGAATTAGGATTTTATTGCTTGATCATGATAATGATCTTATTTGTAATGATGCTTTAGTTTCGGGGTCTGTATAGGACATGATTCCTTAGGGTGGTTTTTCAGTCTTAGCTCCACCCATTGTGATTTCTGTTTTATGAAAGTATGAACATATGATGTTTATAGGTTGATCATGCTTCACAAGTTCCATAGGTAGATACACCTAGATCTTTTGGTGATATAGGCCCTAGGTGACAATGGATTCGATTGTGTTTTCTAGGAAAGTTTTCCACCTTGTTAAGGCCCCTATCAATCATATGGTGGTATTAGTGGTTATATTTATACTTGGATTAATTAGGAGATGATAGGTATTGGTAGAATAGACAAATGATTGTGTTAATCTTATAGTGAAAAAGTATAAGAACTTCTTCAGAGAGCATATTTACCTAGCGATGTTGCGAGCAGTACATATATTGGTCCATCTGGAGCACTTGATGGGAATAATACCAGATGTAGAGTATGTGTGAAGGTTCCCCAACAAATCATAGTGCTCCATGAACATGGTTCATGACATGTAAATTTGATAATGGTCCTTTAAGCATAGAATTCATCAAGATATATAGGATGGATAGGTATAAATTTGTATTCCATTCTATTTTGTTGTATTAGATAATACCTTGGTGATGGAGAGTTTTCTAGATATTCATATTCCCATACTTTTTAGGGTTATATAAACCATGTATCAAAGTCTTTGGGGGATGGTAGTCAATTATAGAATCAGGGATACAATCAAGTGAGGTATTTCTAATGAATGTTGTAGGAAATTGGTTATTCATTCAAAGGATCTCAAGATGGATTTTATAAGCTGAGGGGTGGATTATTTTACTCTTGTGATGGGATAGGTTATATCAAAAGGGATATCCCAAACCTTATTGAATTATACAAGGAAATAGATGATAGACCACCTATGAAAAGTTATAGGCTTCATATGAAATGTTTCTAGGGAAATGGGTATGGTATAGGTGGTTGGGGAGCAGTATGAGAAGGAAAACATTTTGATAAATTGTCATTACTAAACTAGGTGGTCTAAACTATACTTAGGTAGCTGGGGATGATGGTCATGGGTGTCTTCAATAAATGGTGTCTTATTACATAATGGATATGGTGAGAATTTAGGGAATTATCTATTTGTCCTATACATTATCTACACTACTAATAATCATAGGTGAACAAAAATCTTTTCCTACAACATCCCTTGTTCATGGTCTAGGGATTCCAGTAGAGCGTTTGGATCAATTCTTCAATTTAGGGAAACCTATAATTAATGATTCAATTATCATACATTTATCCCAATTGATTGATCTAACTCTTGGAGGAGAAATATTATTTTAAAATATTTTAATTAGCATTATGTGGATTTATCATTTAATTATAGGTATAGATTGGATCTGCAAAATCCATACATTGATTAATGGTTTTAGGTGATGTATATTGTAGGTTTGAGTTGATGGGATGTGGTTTTTTGCATAATTAGAGAGAATAATGCCTAGTGCGATAAGGGTAGACCACTATTCATGAGGATACAACTAATTACACATCAATTTCCTATTATTACTCATTGAGTAATAGATACAAAATGTTTTTAGCTTCATATTATCATTCTAGAGTATGAGGGTGTATCCCCTAAGGATTGTTCTGGAATAACCCCCCACAATGTGATTGATTTTTATATAGGCCTACTCATATATAATTACAATAAATATGTACTAGAACTACACAAAACTGATAGTTTAGCGGCATTTTATTAAACCCCCTCTATTTTTTAAATTTATTTAGTGATAGATTCTAAAAACCGCAACTAAACCATTATAAATTTTCATACTCACGACACTCTCCCCCTACCCTAACAACACCGAACCCCCAACTCCCCAAAGCCCTACTAGCACCACAACTACCCCTCACCATGCCTCACCACCATCTTCGCACCTCACTTCCCTATATGTGCCTTACCGCGCCTCTTCACCCTCAAATCATCAACTTGAGTCTGTATTCTCTATAGTAACAAAATTGTAGGAACATAATAAATTTATTGTAAAGTGTGAAATATTTCCTTAATTTATATTCTAAAGGACATAATCTCTTCAAGAATATCTTGAGAAATATTAGATTTTACCATTAGATGATTTTGGAATATATATATTTGAGATTAAATTAACTATCCAAGCCCATTAAACTTTGATTTTGTAGTATAAACATATTTCATATATTTTACTAGATATTTCATCACCATAATATCTTTTTCACTTACCTCATAAATGTCATACCATAAAGGATGGGCTATCTAAATATTATAATTCCATTTTATTTGTGCTTCCAATATCCCAAACCATTTTTCAAAATCATCTTTTGAAATGTAAATCACCTTGGGTTCCTTGATTTCATACTTTTAGTATCTCATTTCCAATTTCAATTTATTATTATCTCTTATGATCATATAAAATTCAGTTAACAAGGTAGAGGAAAAGGGATTCACTTCAAAACTATCTAATATTTTACTCACCAATGGTGAATCCTTATTCACTAGAGGTGGTGATGACATATGGGGTCTATGAGAATGGTCAATAAACTCTATACCCACATCAATGAATCTATCACCACCAGAAGGTGGTCTAAGATGAATTGGATACACTGACTGATGATAAAATGTAGATCTAGTTCTCTCTTCAACAAATAAAACACTTGAAACCATCTCAATTGGCCTTTCTTCTATAACTAAAACAGTTTTCTCAAAAACTAGATCAACATAATGAGCTCCTTTAGTGGATTCAGTTATTCCAGATCCTTGCATCTAAACAACCTCTTACACTATAGGATTGACCTATGGAAACTAATTCTTTTCCCTAGCCACTTTTGATTCTTACACCTCTCTATAAACAACCTCAATTCAACCCCCTCTTATCGACCTATTGGGGTTAGGGAGGAACATTCATAAATGAAATTATCATTCAATAATTTTCTTCCACTAAATTTAATTTTACGAGTGAATTTATTGAGAGGAGGATGACATTAAATTTCTTAAAGTATTAAGGCATGAATCAGCAAAATGAATGTCTATGTGTTGTATGCCTGAAATATAAAAAATGTTTTATTAACTAAAACATTATGGAAATCATTAAAATTTCAAAATTTATTTAAAATATTATTAAATATTATTTTATGTGTTAATTTATCAGATTTCTATTCAATATACATTCATTCATCTATCTCCACAAAAAAATTAAAAAAATCATCCATAATATATGTGTTTTTCCCTATTTAGAATATTTATTACTTTACCTTCAAAAATTAATACTTTCATTTATATTTACACAATTTTATTTATATGATAATAGGTTCATATAAAAAACATACACAATTGATGAAAACTACTTGTTTTCTACTGATTTTAAATATTTAGATCATGATCAATATCTGGGATTATTTTCTTTAGGTACACAATTGATGAATTTCTCATTACTTCGTAATGTTGTTTCATATACAATGGTGGTTCAATAAAAGTATATTCATTTAAAAATAATTATTTCTATCGAATCATAAGCGTCCATTTTTGGGTCATACACACCATGGATTGATGACATTAAATTCCACTTTTCATTGAACCATATAAAAATTATTACAAAATAATGTAAATATTATTTTCACCATTATATAGAGCTATATAGTTGATAAATAAAGATTTTAGATCCTAGAAAACATCTACTCAAATGAATTCCATTTCAATTGAAAGACTATTTAGAATCTTTATTGATAAAACATTTTTGACAGGCTTTCTTACAAATAATGAAATTCCACCTATAACATCAATATTGAAAAAATGAATTGTTATACCAAAAAACTCAATTCCACCCATAACATAAATATAACATCAATTTTGATTGGCTTTGTTATATATATATATATATATTGATTGTACAATGCATCTATTCTCATTATTAGTTTCATTCCTGCCTAATTTTTTTTGAAATATATGTTCATAACATAATTATATTTGATTAAATGATATGAATTCCATGGAGGAAGTGTTATATTTTTTATTTGACCACACTGACAGATGATGATCCATTTGTCTCCCTCTCTATGGCATCTTAGACACCATATTCTTGCCCCCTGCACCATCTCTCACACCCTCTTTGAGCATCCGTTCAAGTGCTCAGCCATCTCCTTGCCTTTTTAAAGCCTCAAGAGTGAAGGAGCGGGTCACCACTTCTAGTTCTTCACGGGGATACTAGAGGGTGAAAAATATAAGTACACATTTTAATATGAATAAAATAATTGTACTTTTTTTGTATGATTTTTTTTTCATAAAAAATTCAATCACTTCATTTATGGAGAAAAATATGAAAAGTGAAAATGTATGGAATCTGACCGCATAAAAGATAGTTATCCCATTTAATTTCTATAGGGTCCATATGGATAATTCCGTATGTTTGCATACCTAGATTCTCGGATAATTGAATATGGAACCAATTTCTCTTCCAATTATGCATGATGATCAGAGGAATGTTCCCTCAACTTCATAAAATGATGTTTTAGATTCCCAAATAAAGGGAATTTTAATACATTATGATGTAATTTGAAGTTATTATGTTATTAAATTATTATATTTTCAAAATTAATTTATGTGTACATATGTTATTTCACTTTAGATTTGGTGATCTTCTAGCACGAAAGTAGGTTATTAAAAATCTGGGCAAGAAATGGGAAGAATTTAAATGAATATTGTGGTGCTATGTCAACAATACTTCGTTGAACTCCTAAGAGATATATGAGAAGATACCCTATGGGTTACCCAAAGTGAAATGAAATGTTTTTTCTATATATATCATGATGAGATGGAGATGGTATTGAAATATATATTATTATATTAATCTCATTTTACATTTATACCTGTATATGAAAAGTATATGACATTGAATACATTAATATTAATTTACATTTTATTTATTTCAGGATATTTCAAGGAAGAATGAATCAAGATGGGAAATACGTGCCATACCTTACACTGCAGGGTCATTGAGTTTTTGTAAAAGCTAATAAACTCTGGAAATATTTCCATTAGATTAAATATTTTTAAGAAAATATTATATGTTAAATATATTAATTTTTATATTTATATTTGTTTATTGAAGTCAAGGAATTTAGGGCCCCATGAATCCCGAACAGAAGAGTGGTTATATGTTCAGAAAAATTCTAATTGAAGATTAGTTAACGATACTCCCAAATATGTTAGGGTATGAACTCAATTTTCATTATAATAACTTATTATCATTTTTCAATAATTTAATATATATTATTTCTAATATGACTGATATTTGGTTTATAGGTAAAAATTAAATAACTATGGGATACCAATCCAACGCAGTCCAACTCAGTCTCCCAGGATGTCCCAGTTGGTAAATTCCTTGGGATAGAGAATCCTGGTTGAGTGTTTGAGATGGGTTTGGGACCCATACATTCTGAGGTCTTTGGTAGGTCACCAGGGATTCTTGCTACATATACTCTTGTTTGTAGTCTGTTGATACCCTGAGGTGCTTAGAGTGATATTTTTTCACTAAAAAACATAGTTCAGGAATAGGGGACTCAGTTATCCTATTTGAAAATAATGTAGATTGATTTTTTTCAAAAGACTATTTAATATATCCCCAGTGTTATTGCATCAAAATGTGGTGAGTAGGTAATTCACAATAATAAAAATCATTTAGTTTACAAAAATTTATTAGTTTTAAGTTTAAATATATATATAAAAAAATATTTTATTTTCAATATAATATTCTTACAGATGCTAGTAATAGGAAGTATAGGTGGAGGTGGAGAGGATAATGAGTTGTGTTCATCATCAAACAATGATTAGTGGAGAGGGTACTGGTAAAAGTATTTGTATATATATCATGTGTGGCACAAAGTAGTCACCAAACATTTTCATGTCCAAACATTTTCTTGATTTCCCATTTTTCATTTTATATATTATGAACCCAGTCTTCTAATGAAACTAGGAATTTATAGCCCTTTTGTTGTATTAATCTATATTTATATTTATGAATCATATAATAATATGTGTAAAAATTTCTAGGTTGTTATATCTATGGTGTAGAGGATTTGGAGGAGGTTTTTGGTGTCATTTCTAAAATCATAATAAGTTTATCATAAAGATAATGGCTTCAATATAGTGGCTAATGGTTGAAGTTTTAGTTGTTATAAATTTTTTGTAATAGTTTCACCATGGAGTAGGGATGTGTCCTAGCCTCTTCTTGATTTCATACGACAATGTTTGTTTATACTTATGTAGCTTAGGCAGTTTTTTAGTTGAAAAATTGGATGTTTATAGTTTTTTAGTTTTATAGCAATATAAAATTACTAAATTAATGTTTTAACGTTTATTTTATTAAAAGTTTATAGGTTTATAGGTTTATAAGTTATAATATTGATAGTATAGAGGTTTGAATTCTATGGGATTAATGGCTTCAGTCATTCTCATTAGAAGTTTCTAGTTTCTAGGTTTCTAATTTTGTTAATATTAGGTTTAATGTTTTCTAGGTATGTATGTTTCTAGTTTTCAAGATACATAGTTTTTTTTTAATTTTTTGTTTTTTTTAATATTTTATAGATTTTTTGTTTTTTATGATAAGGTTTAATTGGATTTCATGTTAAAAGTTTCAATTTGTTTACATTTCAAGTGTTCAGTTTTTCACATTTCATGTATTCTTGTTTGTAAAATATTTTTTATATATTTTAACATCATATGTTCACATGAATAATAGTTTATAAAATTTATAGAAATATCTTATCCAGTTTTCATATTTGAAAAATAATAGATTTCGTATTTATTGTTTTTCATGTTTTCATGTTGTAGCCATTGCAATTTTATGATTTCATATGCTTTTATTTTTAGGCTAATGATTGTATTGTTACAGATTTTCTGTTTTCAATAAGGAAATTTGTAATATTTTAGGCTTTTAATCATATATATATCATGTTTAATGATATTTAATGTTGTATTATTATTGTGTATAGGAATGAGGATTCCATGTTTTCAGTCATATAGGTTTTACATTTTTGAAGAAGTCATTAGTTTTGAAGTTTGTTGGTGGAATGATTTCTAATTTGTAGGAATGAATGTTTGGATGTTTAAAATTTTCTAGATTACATGATTACATGTTTTCAGGGTACTATTATTGTGGCTTAAGATCTGTAACAATTTTCTATTTTTAATCTCCATTTAGTAGTGGTTTAATCCATAACTTGTTAAATGGACCATATTTTGTGGTGGTTCAAACAATCGCTATAATTTGGTATCTTACTATTAGTGGTAGTTAAAACTTCTACTACATATAGGATTAGTATAATTTTACTACTCGTTTTTGGATTTATCAGCACTTCTTTTGAAAAATGGGGGTTTTGTTTGTGGAGGTTTAACCCACTGCTAAAAATTTCTCATTTTTTTTACAATTTCACTGTGGTTTGTGAGGTTTTCTAGGTTCTTTTCTTGAGAAAAATTGTAATTATTTTTACTGGCATTTGAACTCACCACAAATAAGATGTTTTTTGAGAAAATCACTTGAAAAACCACAATAACCACCAAAAAATGTTTTTACTAAGAAGGTTACCAGAAACTACCACTAAGTAGATGAAATCTTCATGTATTATATATCAACAACCAATTTAGCGGTGGTTTTATAAAACCAAAATTGAAGCATAAGGCGATAGTTTATATAGTTGCTATAATTTGATTTTCATGTAGTGTAGCATATATAATGGAACCCATTGAGATTCAATATTAGAAGTTGTAGTTTTATTATTTTTAGAGGAAGGGTTTTGTTAGATGCAGTGGGTCCCCATGGGCAGACCTCGTGTTCTTCACTAAGAAAAAAATGGTAAAGTGGTGTTTTACTTATGATATCATCATCTAAATCAATTGACCATCAAGAATAATTTCAAATTCAAAAGATATATGGACATTTTAACTAGTTAAAAGGGGATATGTTCTTCTCAAAGATAGACCAAAATTCATGCCATCACTGGATAGAAGTTGGAGATGCATATAAACCAAAGATGGAATTTTTATACCACTATGTTCACTAAGTATACTCGGTGATACCCTTTCGTGCAAAAAATTCCCAATAAGTGTTCAATGTACTTAAAAATAATATTGTTCTACCCATATTTGATCAATTTCTAGTAGTCTTCATTAATGAAACCCATTTTTACTTGATGATTGAAGAGGATCATGCATGCCATTTGAGGATGGTCCCAAACATACTTTTAAGGCACCAACATTATGGGAATATCTCTATGTGTTAGTTTTGTATTTGAGAGTTGTACTTACAGGGAAATGTTATATCAGACGTGGGAGTGGTATTAGACCCATAAAATGTTGAGTCAATGATATCTTGGTTTACCTGTAATGGGGGATCTACAAACTTCAAATATGTTTATTTTCCTTTGGATTTTTCTGTTCGTGATGAGGTCAGGCCTTAGTGTGGTTCATTCCAGCGGCATCGTTTTCTTTGTCTGCTATAGATGCTTTCTTCTTATGAATTTTTGTTCAGATGACTTCGATGCTATTTTGGATTATCTTGCATTTTCTATCTGGACGAATCATTGATCTGCATTTTGATAAGGACATTGTAAATGGAAGTTCATGGATTACTTTGTTGGATTATGGATGTGTTTCAACTAGAAAACTACATGGGTCTGCTTCAGATGAGGTCCAGAGTAGAAAAAATTATCCGTTACATGCCATTCGGATTTGGAAGTTTGAGAGGGTATGGCTCTACCATCGGTACTGTTCTAGTGCACTCCTACACGGGACAACTAGCTGAGTGTCCATGTGACGGTGAAGGCTTTTCGTCACGATGCAATAGCTGGGAAGAGGAAGATCTGGTAGTCTTGACCTGGGTTATCATCTTTCATGGTTTTTTTTGTGATTGTAATGTTTGGACATTGTTGTTTCTCATTTTTTCGTTAAAAGTGTTTATAATAAAAAAGTTATATTTAGTCAATCAATGATATCTTGAGAACAACCAAAGAGTGTAACTGAGGTGTGATGATACCTTGGGTTGGAAGGTAGTTATTATAGATTCACGAAAGATGTATGAAAAATTCAATGAATTTGTTTTTCCATAAATGGGAAATATATCATTCGGAAAGAGAGATTTCAATTTGAATTTTGGGAGTTGTAGGAGAGGTTGATGAGAAATCCCATCCCGATATAGTTAGGGGAGATTCATGAGTATGTGTTGATCTTTGATGCCACTAGGAAAGGGATTGGATGATTTCATATATAGATAAAATATTAAATTACTAATGGGTCGGAGAAATTGATACACCATGATAATAACTACATGAACCATGATTTGGAGACAGTAGGAGTGCTCTTCTCCCGAGATATTCATTGAAAATACATAACAGGAAAGTAGTTTATTTGGTATTCATAACACAAGAGTATTGGGTATATCATTTAATAGAAATATCATTTCCTATGTAAGAGTTAATGGATAGAGTTCCTATTGTTTTATAACTACATGATTGTCTACAATCTAGGAATGGAAAAGGAGGTGATAGATTCTCATAATAGGAGATCCTTTTCATATATTTATGATGATGGATCATAGAAATGACCTTATTTCAGTTTCCCTTAGAGGAATAGGATGGTGCCTCTCACCTCTAGTCTATAGTTATTACCCCTATTCATTGTAGTATTATTAAGGAGGCCTAGCTTGAGATATGGATTACAAGTACATTTGTGGAAATATATCCTTTATAAGTTCTCATAAAGTATTTTGGTAAAGGCGGTAAGTACATCATTCTTTTTTGAGGATAAATGATGTTACCTATCACATTATGCGAGGAGGTACTATGCTATTTTAATTTATACTCCTTATAAGTACATAAAGGGGTGACAAAATATATTAGAATATTCAGTTGTAGTTCTGGTGGCTAGGGATGAAGGGGTTTGTAACACATCTTACCTATTAGTGATTTACTAGCTAGTAGTTGAAGGCTGAGATCCATGATCTAGTAGGTTTGGCTCAACCATTTGAGGTAGTAGAGTGTTTGTGTGATGGTTTTCACAATATTTTCATGATTGTACGTACATGATCATCATGATTTCATGATTCTGTCTATAATATTTTTTTTCTGATTCACCATGTCATCTCGCTCCCTTACTATCTTGGAGTATATTTTAATTGAGTGTTTTGAACAATTGTACATGAAAGATATAATCTAATTTTATGGAGTTCCTGTATTTATTTTCTCAAACCATGATGTTCACATGAAGTCATGGTTATAGATAGGATTATTAGAGGATTTTGGGACATAAATGAAGGTGAGAACAGTCTACACCCCCACAGATAATGTTAGATAGTGTGGTCCATTTAAATTATAGATGGGGATCTTGAGGCTTTCATGCTAGAATTTGGCCATATCCAAGAAGACTGTCTACCTTTAATGGAGTTTGTGTATAACAAAATTCACCACTCAACCATAAGTATAGAACTAATCAATTTTTTATAAGAGATACCCTACAGTTCACCACTATGTTGGGGTGATCTAGGAGAGTTATCATTCATGGGATTGAAGTTGATGCATGTGATGACATAGAAGGTTCATATCTTTTGGGAGTTGAAAATTCTATATATATCCATCAGATGTATTATACAAATCAACTATAGGGTGTATTGGAGTTTACTAAGTGTGACCATGTGTTCCAGAAGGTCTTACATAAATGAAGATTACAAAGGTTCATCGATGGGGGAATGATATCTATAATATTTATTATATATTTCCAGATACTATATAGGGTTGTTGAGAAGGCACACCACATATCGAAACAACTGTTTTATACCATAAACATGATTTATTCTTAATTTTCTAACTGATTAGATATTTGTATTTTATATAGAACATTATCTAATGGGTCAATATGTACATCAAGGATGGATCAATGTTCATAGAGTACTAAGTAGTGATAAAGGATTAATATAATAAAATACTTCCTAGGTGAGATATTACCTTGGTGTGTGTTCAATAGAAAAATATGAATCCTCAAGAGAGGACAAGGGACGAAGAAAACTAGATTCAAGCTCATTACCCGAAAAATACTATGTGGGGTTTTTTTCTTTGGAAGGAATATTACTATAGTGGGTAGAATATCCACTCTAATTTTTTTTGATGTAATACTTTTGAATATTTTAAATAATATTTCTAGATTTAGGCATGGAGGCAACACGAGAATATGGGACCCACAAATCCTTGGCGTGGATATAATATAGATAATAAATATAATATGAAATGCACATGATTTTTTGAAATAATAGGATATCTCTCTAATTGTGTTTCTGAAGGAAAATCTAAGACCATCATGAAATTCCAAATGTAGGTTTTACCATACACAAGACATATCATTTTTACGCATTGGGTTTTTTAGGGGAAGTAAAAGTTATAACAATAATGAAATAAAATATTATCATAATGTTTTTATCAATTGGAGATGACCTCATTATATATTATTTAAAAAAGAATATGAAAAAATTCTAGTGTTACTCACTTAACCCTAGATATTAGAGAGTAATGATAAGGTGATATTTGGAAGATGATAATGAGATTGTGATTTTATTATTGGTTTTCCATGAAGTTTGGTTCATCATTGGAGTTTTTGGATCACTTAAATGACATTTAAATATAATAATTTTTAATTAGAAAGCAATCAATTTTCAATATAGGGCCTTTTTTGTTGGATTAATCCCCATTTATGATTCTCTCATCTTTAACAGAATTAAATCATTTTGAAAATTAATTAACTTATCATGATTGTTGAATTTTAATTGCATATTTATCATTATAGTATAAGGAATGCGAGATACAATATCTTCATTGGATTTATGATAATATTCACTTTTTTATGGTTTCTATGATAGTTGGTTAAATGAGATATGAAAAATATTCATTCTCACATTTGTGTTTTTTGGCTCCCACCCTATTTTTTTATTCAGAACCATCATTTTAGTTTGACCTGTGATTTGAATTTACCTAAGAACCTGATTCATTATGAAATTCATGATATATATGGATTGTTTTTAGATATAAAAAACATGAATTTTGGAAAGTGTGTATTTTTTATGATAATGATATAATCCCATAGTGTACATAAATTTTAATGGCAACATGGGTTTGACATATGAGACATTTTCCAGTTGAGAAGGAGGTATTTTTAGAGAAAAGAGTGGCTGAAATCTAGAAACCAATTTTTTTGTAGGTTAACCAAACCAGATTTAGGATATTAGGTGATGATCATAGTATAATTGATGGTATTGATGACATTGGAAGGACATGAAAAATAGAATATACTTTTAAAAAAATATTATATACTTGACATGTAGTTGGGAAGAAAACATGCTTTGTTGGACCACCATCTAGGATGCCTAGGGATACATGAAGTTATAAATTTAACAAGATAATTTTCTTTTTACATGCTATGTGACACTTGATTAATATCATCATTTAAACCCTTGGGGTAAATAGAAATAGAAAAAATCAATGTATACAGGCACAACTATAGTTTTTAGACATTTCTAGTGTAAAAGTGCCTGAATAGAGTACATAAGAATGGTATATAGGTAAAATACTTGGGCATGGACTATGGTTTGTTAGGGTATAGTGAAAACATTTATTCTTACTTATACATGTTTTTTATGAATTTCTGGAAACGTTAGATCCCCCTTTGTCTTCATTTTAGATGATTATTTGTAGTGTATCTCTCATTGGTCCATCCCTATGAGGGTACGATGTTGTATAACATTAAAATAATAGGATGAATGAACCCATCTATGGGTTATTGTTGGATATAGTAATGGATCCCTTTATGTGTAAATGTGTTTGATTTTATATCAATCATACCTGGGTAGGGATAGGTATCCCATTACCGAATTTGAGGGTATGTGATCCCCAAACTAGTTGGTTATTCCATATATGGTTATGTGTCCCCAATTTTCCTTGTGTGTGACCCCTAATTATATATCAATACTTTTTTTTATTATTATTATATTACTATTTGTGGATGTGACGAATGATGATGAACTAGAGGATGTGCACTTTATGTGGTACCATATAAGAGGTGTGACTTTTCTTAGATGGGTGTTATCAGGATGCCTTGAGTAGAATCCTAGGATGGAAATGTTGTTCTGACCTTAAATTTTGACTTTGAGTATATATTTAAGAATATCTTTGATTTTATCATCATTTATTTTGATTTGAATTTATTTGATTCTTTATTTTTATAGATTTTGGGGTGTCTGACTATATATGTTTATACTTCCCAATGTGAAGGCTCTGCCTACACATGTTGGGTCTTATATTGATGAAATTTTGTCTAATGGATTACCAAAAGGACTTTATGTGTGTGGTGTTTAGTTTTACCAGATAGAACTCCAATGATTCCAAGAGTATAACCTTGATAGGACTTCCCCATTTTTATTAGATGGTTGGAATCTTTTCTATTTTTAGTGGGATTTTATTTTTTACTTTCTTCTTTCACATACTTGTTTATAATTGTGACATGGGATTATGTTTTTTCATTACTTTTGGTCTTAAATTTATCATTACATTCTATATTATATTTGTGTTTGGTTATGTGTTTTTTCATAGGTATATTAGGATAAGACCTCCTGATAGAGCAAATTTATGTGAATATTTTTGATCAAATAATTATTTGATAATGTTTTTGAATGATAAAACTTATTTATTTCATTGTTTTATTAAAATATTTTACATTTTGGATTATATAATGAAAATGAGAAAAATTGTGAAAAGTGCTTAATTCTGTATTTTTAATAGATTTTTACCAAAAGGGTATTTTGGTCATAAATTTTAAATTAAAATTCCAAATTGTGTGAATATTATTTTATTGTAATAGGTATTGTATTTCCTTCAACATTTTTTTTCTGGACCAGAATCTGATTCGGCCATCTAAAGGGATTAAAAAATGAATTAAGTTGAATATTTGTCCAGCTGTACAACGTGGACACCACCACCGTAACGGAACAACCTATCAGTATACAAACATTCAATTGATGTTTTTAAACCTGGGATAACATGAGGACACATGAGGTCAGCTCTAAAGCAAATTTTGTGGAGCTTTGAAGTCATTAAAGTTTCAATTCGATGTTATAATTTTGAAGGAAGCTTCCTAAAACCTGGATCCCAAAAAAACTGATAATGAAAAATTCATAGCTCTTTCATCCAGGGTCCAAATGAGATGTAATTTGGAAGATGAATGACCAAAAAATTTATGAAAAAAATTTAAGAAGGGATCCATGTGTGAATGTACCATTGAATGGGAAAATAACACACAAAATTACGAAGAATAGAAATCTGCATATAAAAGGAGGCCCTCGCCTCCTTCCCAAATAACCAGGTCGACACCCACAACCAAAGACTAATCCCATATGGGCATGGTCCGCTGTTGATATCCTCTACTACCCCCCCCCATTTAAATTTTTTATTTTATTTTTCTTTTAGTTTCAATTTAAATTTTAATTCCTATATTAGTTTTAATCCATTCATTTGTGTTCTCCATTCACTTTTTTTCATTTCTTTTCTTCTCTCTCTCCCCTTCCACCACTCAACCATGTAATATCATACTCTCATAAATGATAGGCTAACCCGAACACCTGGACATGGGGGAAGGTTAAGGTATTCTTGAGTTTTCTTCAATGTTTATTCAAAATTTGTGATAGACTTGAGTATTATGATTGGGCGAGGCGAATGTTTTCGATTGGGTGACGGTCCGCAATGACATGCAACTCAAGATATTTTTATTTTGGAAAAGAACAGTGATTGAAACATGATATTTCTTGTTTGTGTGATCAAACTAGAATAAAAAAATATAAAGGAAAATAATGATTGAATCCATGATTGAACCCCAAAACCAATTACTTTATTCTTATCTCATTCTGTTTTCATTGCAGGATTATTTTTTATTTTTAAATTGAAACCCCAAAAAAATATTGTCATTGTCTTCATTAGATAATAAAAACACAAAAAATAGATAGTCTAGGTGATATATAAGAAGTAAGTGAACTATATTGAGACGTCTCCTCAAGAAAGACGAACCTGTTCGGCCACTGTGTTGCATTAGGAAAAAATTATTATTGCTTTTGTCCATGCCCTATGATAGGCTTGTGTCAAAACTGGCGCAATTACCAGGGAGCGAATCATTTGTTAATTTTTTTTTTCTATTTTCACATTTTAGTTAGACTTCATTTACGTAAAAAAACAAAAACAAATCTTTCCATGATGAATTCTAATGATTATTATTCTACATGGACTGACAATTACTCACAGGTGAAACAACACCAACAAACATAAAAAGAATTTAAAAGGGATCAGGTGAAAGAACTTATAGAAAGAATTGAACAACTGATGAGAAAAACTGAAAGATCACTTGACTATGTTCATGAATTAATGAAGAAACCCAAACCTGAGCAGGATCAAGAAACTAAGATTGAAAAGGAGGATGAAGTACATACTGAGCTACAAGTGGAAGATCAACAATGAATGGATGTATTCTTGATTAAATTTGAAGAACTTCCTAATCACCCCATACAATTCAAAGTATAATAGCCATCACCACTAATGGAAGAAACAACCCAAGTGGTGGAATTTGAAGTTAAGATGGAGAATCCCAACTACCTGCCTCTATCCTCAAAGAGTCTACTTCAAGAGGCACTTACAACTAGGTTATAGATTAAATCTGAACCAATTCAAGGAGTTTAAACATTATTTGGCTCTATCTCTTCTAATTTTGTTTATTCTAAATTCAACATCACTCCTTGTGGTTTTTATTAAAATAATCATACAATATTAGCTATGCATTTTTGGACGAAGAAGAACTTGGATGTGCACTTGTTGAGGAATATATAGATCTCCCTAGACATGTTGAATATTTGTTGAAGGAATTTTATAAAGAGATTCCAATGGATTTTCCAAACGAAAACATGAAAAATGCTGCTTACTTTTGTGGGGATTAATTTGATCTTAATAATTCATGTTTTAATTTTATTCCAATATAATTACACTCTAAATTTCCCATTGAGAATTTTTTTTATGCAACATACCTTGAGGAACCACTAGACAAAGAGGAATAGGTTGCACAAGTATCAACCAAGAAGGAGGATGATTTATACTTAATCCTACCCCCAACATGAAAGATATACCTCATTGTGAAGGGGGATAATATGGTTTAATCTATCCATGGATCATTACTCACCCAGAAGGATGAAGCACAATCTAGTAAAATCCACATGTTGTGGTTTAAATAAAAGAAGCTTCATCCACCATCAGACATTGGATAACAGCAAGTGCTTCCCTCTGTAGGTAGTAAAAATAAAGGGCCCACTTGGGGGATCATACCAAGATTTATCTTTACTTTTTTCTCATAATTTGGATTTCAATTTCTTTTCATAAAAGTAGTGTACCATTAATCCCACTCCATCTATATTTTTTGTGCTTAAATGTCATGATCTTTATGCTTAATTGAGTTGTTTTCTTTCAAAGGATCATGATGGTATAAGGAATCCCCAGACAGTGAAGGGGAAGGACAAAGTTTCATTTAAAAAGTGAGTTTAGTTTTTGTATTTTATCTTTTAAACTATCCCAATATTTTTTCCAAAACATGTATGAGCTTTAAATATAAAATTTCATGCCCACACATGAATTCATGTCTTAATCAACTTATATAAGAGACATGTGTTTTCTATGAATCCTATGATACCCTGTTTTAGAAATCAATAGTGATTTGGTAAAATGATTGAAATGAAGAGTTTAATTTTTAAAATAAATAATGAATATTGAAATAATAACTCATGATTTGAAGGAATTAATTAATTTATATAAATGTAATTTCCTTACTATCATTCATGTATTGAACTTTTAAAGTTCATGTGAATTAATTTTTTATTATTAGTCACGTAATGAGTTATTGTCCAATGTTATATTTCCCATTCCTAAGAGGATTTATAGACTAAGTACTTGTTATTTATTCTTGATCATATTTCTTGAGTGATCTTGGGACATGTAACCGACCAACACTTGTATTGAAACTTTTCGAAGATACGATTGTGCAAAAATACATTTAAACTGGTTAAGCCATTCTTTGAAAAGATAAATTTTTTTAAAATACCACATTTACATCAATCCTTCGTCTAACACATAGAGACCATGAATGAAATTTATAGAAATGAGCCTTGTTTCAAACCATTTTTATCCATTCCTACCCTACTATTAGTATTTTCCTGATATTTTAAAGTTGAATTGTGGGGTTGAAGGGAATCATGGTGGATGGGATGATATGCCTTTTATGGAATAACATTGGGTGTATTATTGTTGAATTGTTAAACTTTTTAAACAATTAATTATAATCTATTGTTTTCCCCTCTTGATTGAATCAAAATGAAGAAAAATTACAAAAATATCTAAAAAAAGAAAAAATGGGTTGTGATTTGGGGAAACCAAAAATCACCATTTTCTAAACCTACTATATAATGATTGTAGAGGGTTAGGGGATGGATGTGTGGTTTTATCTAATCATAACTTTTGAAAAAAATGTACAAAATTAAAAAAATCAAGAGGGTGCACAAATCATTTATTATACATAATTTTATAATAACGTCTACTTTGAGTTTTGGGAAGTGGATGTTGCTACTTTAAAGGGGATAATTTCATTACTTTTTTAATTTTTATATCATTCATAGCACATAAGAGATAAAAATTCTCCTTGATCCTTAATTTTTAAAGCATTAAATCTTACCAAAATTAAACCATAGAGTCAATAGAACGTTATTTGGAAGTCGTCATGATTTTATGTGTCTTTCTTCTTTACAATGTAGAGAAAGTAGTTCATTTTCAAGAATATAGATATGAAGCTCATTCTCCTGATATGATCATATATATACTTGAATTATATCATGACAGATGAGAGAAATTAATAAAAAATGAGGTAAATTAGGACTTGGCATGTTTAATAATAATTAATCTAGGAGCTTGAATGAATGAAAGGTGATGTTCCATCAAATTTCAAAGGGGAATTTTAAAATATGTGAATTATTTATTCCTTTTAAAATGGGAAATTAACTTGATATTTTATGAAAATTTTTTAATTTTTGATTTCACATTGGTTTTTTTAATTTTATTTCATGATAATTTGATTTTTGGAAACATTGGTGTCCTCTGATATCTATATTGAAATTTTATTCTTGAGGAAAAACATGGTTTAACTGTGGGGGTATTTGATAAGGAATATTTATGTCCTTATTTTTGAAAAAATAATGAGCGTTTTGTAATGTTTTTCAATGGTAAATCTCATGTATTTCATTGTTTTATTAAAATATTGGGGAATTATCTTTATAAATTGAAAATGTGCAAAATTTTGAAAAGTGCATAATTCTGGATTTTTGACAGATTTTTACCAAAACGGTATTGTGGTCATTAATTTTAAATTATAATTCCAAATTGAGTGATTCTTATTTTATTATAATAATTATGTTATTTCTATGAAATTGTATTGTGATCTAGGAGCTAAATTGTCCCTCTAAAGTTCATAAGAAATCAATTAATTTAAATATTTTTTTGGGTAGATACCAAGGACCCCATCATCGTAACAGACCCACATATCAGTCAAAAAAACAAAAAATGTGGTTCTTCCACCTTGGATAGAACATGGACATAAAGGGTCGGATCTAAAAAATATTTGGGGGTTCTTTGAAGTCATTAATGTTTCATTTGGATGTTATACTATTAAAGGAAGATTTCTGGAACCAGCGATCAGAAAAAAACCGCTAATGAAAAATTCATAACTCATTCAACTGGTTTCCAAAGGAGCAGAAATTTGGAGGTTGAACGGCCAAAAACATTGGTGAAAACCCCTTATTAATGGGTACACACATTATTCTTCCATTTAATGGTCAAAAAACGTGCAAAATATTGGAAGAAAAAATTCTACCTATAAAAGGAGGCTCTCACCTCCTTCCCAAATCATCAGCTCGACACCCACAACCAAAGATGGAGCCCACTGGGGCATGGGTAACTGATGCTCTCTTCTCTTCCCCCCTCATTTCTTCTTTTTATTTTTATTTTAGTTTATTTTAGTTTTAATTTAATTTTTAATTCATATATTTTAGTATTAATCCAAGAATTCATGTTCTCCATCCAATTTTCTTCATTTCATTCCATCTCTCTTCCTCTCCCCTTCCCCCACTCCACTAAGTTATATCTTACTCTCGGAAATGAGAGTCTGACTCCAAGACTTGGGTGGGGGAGTGGGGGAGGTCACAGTGTTCTTGAGTTTTCTTCAATTTTTATTCTATATTTTTGATTGACTTGGGTAGTATGCTTGGGAAAGGTGAATGTCTCTGATTGGGTAATGGTCCACAATGACATGTGACTCGAGCAAATTCTATTTGGGAAAATAATAGAGATTCAAACATGATATTTCATTTATGATTTATCAGTGTAGAATAAAACATATAAAGGAAAATAATTATTGAATCCTCAAATGAACCCCAAAACCAAGTACTTTCTTCATAACACTTTTTGTTTTCATTGCATGATTGTTTAGATTTTTAAATCAAAAACCCCCAAAAAATATTTTCATTAAATTAATTAATAATAAATACACAAAAAATATATATTATAGGTGATATAGAATATGTAGGTGAACTACATTGAGTAGGATTCTCAAGAGAGACGACCATGGTCATCCACTGTGTTGTTCTAAGAAAAAATAATTATTGCGTTTGTCTATGCCCCGTGACAGGCATGCATCACCTCCCATGAGTGTGATATGCCTAATTGGTGTTAGTTGTGAGCCCTTGGCCTATTAAAGGTGACTTTGAGATGTACAAATGTCATTCCACTTGCAAGGAGGGCCACAATGGTTCAATTTGTGACATCAACAAATCTTTTTAAAGTGTTTTAGGACATTTACTCTACGTTAAACTAAATGAAGTACTTTTATGTTTACATTGGTAAATAATTTATAAAATTATTAATTAATTTTATCAAAAAATAATTAAATTAAACTTTTTACCGAACTTTATAATTCTAATTTTAAATTTAAAAAATATTTTTTGAATTACAATATTTAAATGCGTGAAATGCAAATTTCAAAAATAAAGACACTTAACCTGGAAAAATCATTTGTTTGGGAAATTATGTTTTTTTATTCAAATTTATTTATGAGATATATATATATATATATAATATTATTATAACATCTTAAATTTATTTATTATAAAAATATGAATGTGTACCCGGCTTCCAAGAGAAGCACAAAATGAATGTATCTTGACATAAATATTAAGTATAATTCAAGTATGTGGTTAAACTATCCCAAAAATTAACCCAACCTGATTTTATGATTATTATGAGATGGTTTAATTATAATATCATCATACCATAATAACAAAGATTATTTGTTATTTAAATTAGTTTTATATATCTAGATTTTAATGATGTATAAAAAGAATGTAATTTGTATAAATTCATTACTTCGAAAGAAGAGATCATTTTCCACTTAGTTTTCTTGTTTAGAAAGATTGAATTAATGATAAAAAATTGTTGACCATATCATTTTTAGGTTCATAAATTTTAATTATAGAAACATAATAAAAAAATTAGATTTATAATTTATTTCTTTCTTTATATCATAAATTTTAAGAAAATAATGGAAAACAAAACAATTTATGTCATAGAGGCGGTAGTCCTCACAACACATGGATAATGATTTTCGTATTATTAATGGATTTTTTATATGAATAAATAATGATGATAAAATAAATATTGTAACCTTAATGTTTATAGATTTTAATAGTATCATTATCTTATTTTTTTGAATAAAATTTATTAGTTATAGTTTAGAAGAAAACTATGTAGTTCATAATACTCATTCTATGGACTTCAATTTCCCTACCATGTCTTCTGGGATTAGAAGCGATTAAAATAAATATGAATAATTAAGGGATTATGTTCACGGGATAGGGTTACTATGAGTGTAAAATATAATATTAAATAATTAATTAAGGAATATATGAATTTTTAAGCAGAGGATGTGTACCATTTTATAAGTGATATAAATGGTAGTTTTGGGAGCACACATATCATTTTTAATAATGTGATTTTACTATTACCTGGTAAAAGTTTAAAAAATTTAATAAAATGTGGGGATTACATGTATTGGTTAACATAATTCTCAACCATTCAATTCAAGGCATGTTTCGTAAATGTTTTAGGAATTTTACTCTAGGTAAAATTAACTTTACTCCTTTTACTTTTATATGGGTAACTTATTTCAACCTATAATAAATAGATTTAATGAAATAGATTAAGAATAAAATTTTTACCTTTTCTGATATTTCAATTTTATGGGTTTTGAATAAATTTATCAAATTATATTTCTGACAGTATGAAATGTTAATTTTCAAAATTAATGTAATTAATGTTAAAAAAATGTTTTTTGGGAAATAATATTTTTTAAAAATAAATTTATATAAAAGATATAAATATATTGGATTATAATTTAAATTAAATAATTTGATTTATTATATATACATATATGTTATGAAGCTTACAAAGGATGATAATATAGAATATCTAATGAAAAATTATTTATTTAAAGAAAATGTAGAAAACTATTTTTACACAAATAACATTTAAATTAGCTATAAAATTATTGACATTGGTGTTTAGAAATTCAAATTAGTTTTTAAAATAAATAATAATATTTCTAAAATTATTATTTTAGAACGTAATTTTTTTTGAAATATTGTTCTATATTATATCATGGTATTGTTTTACAAATTTGAAGATTCCTGAAAAACTTATTTTTCCACTTAAAACTGACCTTTTACAAAAAAAAATCAATTTAAACAAAGTCAATTTTGATATGAGGAATTATAAAATGAATATGACCTTATTAATTTAAAAATATTAAATTTATAAATTTATTTTTTGAATCAAACCAAAAAATATTATGAGAAAACATTTTTCATTAAAACAAACCTTTGTGAAATTTTAGATATCAATATTATTTGATCATATCATTTAATAACTTAATTATTGATAACCAATTATTTATATCAAAAATTATTTCTCATTAATCATATGTATATTGAAATAAAAAATTATGTCGTATAGAAGATAATTTCTAGAATTGTTTTTTTTCTAAAGTATAGAAGATCTTAATAGTCATTTTACACAAACTAGTTGAATTTCCTTCAAATTACATATAGCCTTTATTTTATATATACATATAATTCAATAAAATTTTACTCATATTAATTCCATATAAATTAATTTGTAGATTTTATTAATCAATCATAAATAATTATATTATATCAAAATATTTTATGGATTCTTTTATATTCAGTTTCTTTGTAATGAACATGTTATAAAACAAATTAATTTACTTAATAGTAGTAAAATATTATAATTTTTTGGTGTTAAAAGATGATTGTAGGATTATGGATTTTTTTCCTAGGTTCTAAGTTGGCTTAATTTCTCCCAATATTATAGTATATATTTTTGGTGATCATGGTGATTCTATACCATTAATATATCTTATTAATGTAAGGTTATTTATTTATTTGTAAAATTCATGGGTTATGTGAATGATTAAATGAATTCAAATTTGAATAATAAATTAAAAAGAATGAAAATAAAACCTAAAATAAAATTAATATGAATAAATTTGTTTATAGGTTATGTGTTATAAAATATGTATGCTCAATATATTAAAAAATGCATGTGATGAAAAAAATATACCCTATTTACATAAATATTAAACAAAAATCCCTTAATGATAATATTCTATTGGAAAATACCTTCCACCATTTTTATTAGAATATATCCATAGTTCCATGTACTTATATTCCCCTTATTAGGTTACACTAAATTATCAGTGTCTTTTAAAGATTTATTTGGTTTACACATCCATTTAGCATCATGGTTTCATTACCTTAAGAAGAGAGGGTGTAAGATTGAGGTATGATTTGAGGAGATTCAAATTTAGAAATTTATGATTGGGTGTTCTACTAAAGAGATCAAGAAACTATTAGTTAATGTATTAAAAAAGAACCAACAAACTAAATACATTAAAAATGTTTAGATAAGTCCTCTGTAAGGTTTATTTGACGGTAAAAATGGATCTTTTCATCTTGGATAACTGAATGATTGGATATATCCAATCTAATGATATAGATTGTTGAGATATGATAATATATTGGAAGTTGAATTTTTTAATTATTTAAATCAACCTATTATTAATATAAAGTGATAAAATATTCTTTTATCTATTTTATAAAATTTAATGAAAAATTACATTATCACTTTCCCTAAGGTCCATTTTAGTGAAAGATAATCTTCTAATCATGGTTAACAAGAAAGTGTCGTAGTGTCATTGGAACATTTCACTATACCAAAAGTAAATGTTTTTAAATCTTGGTGTCCCCTATTTCTATTAATCCCTCAAGGAGGCATGTGGGGAGGATAAAAATTACAATTGTATAGAAAGGTTTTATTAATGGGAAGTCCAACACATCATGTTTTCTTCTATAACTATTGATATTTATATGCATCATAAAGGCATAGATTCTTTCACCATGCTGTATCAACTTCAATATCTATTTTTTGGGGAATTAAATATAGTAATGTTGTAAAATAAATAAAGAACTCCTTATATGAAATAAAAGGGAATAATTTCTAGTTTTTCATCTTAATGTTAGGTCTATAAGATATATTTAAAATTTAGAATTCTGGGATTAAAACTAATAAAAACACCTCGAAAAATTACGCTCCTCATATCCTTTCATATAATCAAGATTTATTATGAATATTAATCATAAAAAGTACAAATAATTTCTTCCCAGATCATCAAAATACGATTCACTATGTAGATAAAGATATAAATAATAAAAACCCATCCAACCTTATGGTGGATTGAATTATATGTAATGAATATAGCCTAAAGAAACGTCTAAGACTACGACACTATTGTAATGACCCTCTAATATGAAAATGATATGAAGGCATGCTAAAGATTATGTGGTTGTATATTTTTTTATGAAAATAATTTCTATTAGAATAATTTTTCCCTTGGGAGAAATCAAGTGGAATCTTCAGGTATGTTTTTATGAAGTTAAATAATTTCATTTATAATAATCAAGGACTAGATAAAACTTAATGTATTCACATTTATATTTATATAAAGTATCAATGTATATTCTAGAAAATTAAAACATGTGAGGATGATCTTAACGCTACCAATGGATCAAGATTAGATGTATTAGCTATATGATACTACAATGTCAAGTTGATTACCTGAATGGTTTATGTTTTATTGAATTTTTATTATGTTCCTTATGTTACTAAGAACATTGTTTCTATTATTAGTTTCGATATAAATGGATTCATTTTCACTTTTGGAAATAAAAAATATTATTTTTTAAATATATATACTGTGTTACGGTGTAACACATCTAAATAATAGTATATATGTAAAAGAATAAAAAATAATTCCAAGAAATAACCAAAAACGTATGTTTAAATGACTCAAATAACACTGAGTTTTGGAATAACCATACTACTAATATAAACTAGAAATGATTGAAAAATTATATTAGGAAATATATTTATATTATTTTAAGCTGCATCCTATAGATACATGTCATGTTTTTTAAAATTAAAAATTAATAATGTACATTTTAGTGGAACCAGTTTAAGAAACATATAAATTATTTAATTATATCACATTTATTATTGTGGACCATTTTTAATAGAATCTAGAGGTTTATATTCAAAAATAATAATATTTTTGGTAACACATTAAGATATGTATATTCTTTATTATTTATAAGTAAAATTCCTTTTAGAAATTTAAGTTAATAAATAATGATTTAGAAAACTCTCATGTGAATAAAATAAAGAAACTCTTGTTAGAATGAGGTGAAATGTATATTAAAAAATAACTAATTGATTATATAAAATTTGGTTTGATATTATCCACACTCACTATAGCATATACACCTAATTAAGATGGTGATAGTAATATGAGAAACCATGGCTCATTATACATGGTGTCATCAATTATGTGTCATCAAAATATTCTATTATCCTTTTGAAGATATACATTAAAATCCTAATCATAATATATACACCATGTTCCAATTATAGAATAAAATGTAACAATATATCGGTTATGTTAATAGAATAAATTCACTTTTCATATATACATTTTCAGAGATTAGAATAATTTTTATGGCCAATTATAGAAACACCACTTATTCTCAATGCACAAAGTACATATATATGATATCCTAAAGAAACAAGTGGATATTGACTATTAAATGCCATATATAGAAAATTTATTTTTTTACGATGATCCTTGTTTCTAGAAATAGAGTATGTATTAAAACGAGATAGTGGGAGGCAGATAGTTTTTGATAAAAGTGAGTCTCTAGATACCCTATTATTAAAAAATTAAAAAATATATTTAATCCTATGGAAGAAGTTTTTCAAAAGGAAAAATATTATAATAAGAATAATAGAGAGCCCAAATAACTAGACAAATATGATTTTATTTTAACTAAGGAAGGTTAAACTTTATTAGTAAAATAGAATAAACCTTTTATATATAAGTATATAGTAAGTATCATATAAGTTTATAATTGTGCAGAATAAATAATTTCTAAATTGGATTCTATGTCCCAAAAAATTTCCTTTTGGTAGATCCTTCAGTAGATACTAAACTAGTTACGTGAAAATGGCCATTGAAGAAGAAATTGGTAATAGATGGAAAATATAGTACATAAAAATAATGATTAGTTCTAAAGAGTATAAGAAAGATGATTTATTTAATATGATGAAACATTTTTCACAAATCATAATTTAAAAAATTCATTGTAATTATACATTTTATGGAAACATAAGATTATTCTAAAATTTGAAAAATGACTATTTTCATTTCATTCCTTAATTAAAATATTTTCAAACACACCTATATGAAACTACTAGATGGTTTTATGGAAAAATAGAATTATAATAAGACATGAATGTTTTAAATACTAATTTATGTGTTAAATAAAAATACATAGAATATTCATTTTCACAAATTCATAATAGAAATGTAATTTTTTTGGAATTAACCCGATCCTTTAGAAAATATGTTGTTTCGTGGGAGTAAAATGATTTTTTATTAATATATTTTGATGATATATTATTGATAACAAATGACATACAGATGTTATATTCAGTTAATACATTGCTTAATAAGTTCTTTTCCAAGAACACTTATGTTAATTAGACTACATTCATCGAATCAATATCCGATAAGTTAGTTTTAAGTGGATACAAGGACTAAGTCCAGGTATGAACATTGAAAATGTTTTGAAAAGATGTAATATAGAACCGTCTAGGAGAAATTTATTTCTTATACAAAATGTAATACCTATAAATAAGAAAATGTGTCCTAAAAAATAATAATATTAATAAACAGTGACTGAAATATGATAGACCTCTTTAGTTGGATATATCATGTAGGGAATGATTTAAACCATTATTGTCGTTTTTTACTCTTTGGACATGGATGGATGATATAATGAAGACCCATGATAGATTTATTTTTTATAAGATATTATACTTCAGTACATATGACATATAAAGGATACGTTCTATGTTTATAGAGGCGGCGGTGAAGTGTATTTAAGGGGATATACAAACACATGATTCTAAATGGTTCATAGTGATTTAAAATTTATATTAGGACATGAATTTTATATTGATAGAGGAGCCACTATAATTATCATAAGTAGAATGTGGAAACATATTTTACATTAAATGAGATTATATTCTATTCTCTAATGTTTCTAAAGAAGTAGTATTTATACATAACATTACTCATGTTCTTGGTTTTATACCTAGTAGTAAATATATTATCATTATATACTATGATAATACTAAATCAATATTTCTAAACAAGGATCCAATGTAAAATAAACTGAAAAATCATATAATTCATAAATAATATATTGATTGATTTTACTGAATTGTTGAATTCTATAGTTAGAATAGTATCCAGATAAGAAAACAGAGTAGCATAATTGACTAAATACTTATCTTAGTCGAAGCATAAATTTCATATGGGAGATATCAAATTAAAATTTATTAGAAATTGGATCTAGGAATGTTATAGAATATTGGAGTTGGTTCCATAAAACAAAATTATTTTGTACATTCAATTAAAAATACATAAATTAATATCAGATTGTATAATGATTGTTTTTATGCACACCATTAATGTGGAAATATCCTTAATGAAATTTTGATGTATAATTTTTAAATATTTTCTTGACTATAAACAGAGTCTTGATATGACATGATAATATTATAAAATATATGTCTTATGATATATATAACATCATTATATGAGAAATACATGATATTTTATGATCACATTCTTGAGTCTAATAAGATACAGAGAACTATTATCATGATGTTTTCACTTAATGTTATCTAAGAATAAATGCCAAGGGGATTGACCCACTAATATAATGTTAACATGTTCAATAATAATTTTTTATTCATAAATAAATATAGATTTATGGATTCTTATAGATGAGATTATTATTTTTGTATGTCATAAATTACACACCTTGATGTGTGGATGAAAACTATGATAGTATATACTCATGGTTAGGGGGAATGTGTTGGGTGAATCATATAATATATTGAATTTATTTAATATGTTAACAATATAATTTTAGCTATCAATTTAATGGATGAATATTTTTTATACCCTTTAATATAAATTGAACACTTTGATAAAATCAATTACCATGCTTGTTCAAAGATGAATTCATTTCCGAATGTCAAGGATTGATAGATCATGCATATAGGATGATTACACAAGTATTTATCCTAAATTATGAGATATCAGTAGAAAAATGGATTATATTGCACAAGAATATGTGTTGGAAGGTTTTTTATTAATACATTATGTTCTTCCTCTATGAGTTTATTGATGTGTTGTTTGCATCTGATCATAGACATCATGTTAGATCACATAATTCCACTGCGAAAAAAGCCTATATGTGTAAACAAAATGCTATTATAGAATCTAAATAAAACCTAATGTTTTTAATATTAATGAATAATAATATTATAATTTTTTTGGAAATTATAATTATTCACGTATTGTTAATCACATAAATTCAATCATGATATAATTAAGTCTACAATATTCACATTAAATTTTATCTCATTCTTATTTTTTCACAAGCAAATAAAGTATTATTTTTTATTCTAGAGTTTATTGAATATATCAATATATAAATATTGATTTTATTTAATGAATATTAAATGAATATTTAATCACATGTTTAGTAAATATTATAATTTTATTATTCAAGGAATATTTTTTATTTAAATATTTTTTTTATTATTAATGGTTTTATTAATTTTAGGGAGGATTTATGGGTTAAGTAAATAGATGAATGAATGTGATATATTATATTTAATTATAGTCAAATATATAAATTATTTTTTATTTAATTGATATATGATTTTCAAATAAACACATGCTATGCAATTAATAGTAATATTATTATTAATTTTCATGATGTTTAGTTCAAATAAATAAATTGTTATTGGGATATTGTGCTTTTTAAATATTTTTTGAGTATATCTATCAATTCTTGGTTATATAATATTTAGAGGGTATAGAACAATTATGAAAAATTATAACACTCTATAATTCTCTCAAATCCTAAAGAAATTCTTCTAACCTTACCACATCTCTTGAATATGATAGAAATAGGGATATTTCTACGATGGACAATGAATAGTGTAATGAAAAAACACTACTCCTCTTACACTCAATGTTTTAGGAAATCATATTTTTTTGTTTTTTGTGGAAAATATGGGGATACACATAGAAGTATTTTTATAGAGATTCTCTACAATAATGAAAATAAAACAAGAGCCACAATGGAATATTAATCAAATTGATTATCATAGTTTTGGTAATTAAAAAGTTAAATAAATTATGAATTAAATATAAAGGATCCTCTTTAAGAAGTTATATAGGTTTATTCTTGAATGTTTTTAGGTATTTTCTCTTGATACCAATTAAAACCCAAATCTGACCCCCCTTATATTTTTCATATGCCACAAAATCATTATTATTGAAAAATTAACCAAATATGATCATTAAATCATACTAATTGAAAACTAATCATGGTATAATAATCATATATAATGGAGAAATGTTTGTAAAAACATTATTATAAAATAATCAAAAATATCTAAACAAACATTTCATTAGTGGATAAACTTCCTATATGGGACACATACTTACATGCACTTTGGAAAGCCCTTTATCATAATAGGTAAATGTTGAATAAGAATAATAATTGATTATCATAGAATAAGTCAAGGATCTTTTCAATGACTATCCTAAAATACTTTATTGGGTTTAATCTTCAGTTATATAGATATAGTGGATTGTGTTATCTAACAATTCCTATTGAAAACAAATATTTCAAGAGATATAAATCCCATAATATATTTAATCCATTATTAGATAACCACACCAACAAGGGACAAAATATAAGGTATTTTCTCATTCCCGTGGTATGAAACATGTTCTTGGGAATCTAAGAAGCATCACTTGGGATCAGTTTCTAGAAATTAATAATAAATCATATAAGTTATGGAAATTTAATTAAATTTTTGATTTCCTCATCTATAGGTAATATGGCCATGCTAAATCAAATATACATTAAATAATATAATAATTATTTTAAATAAATTTTAAAAATATATTTAAATAAATGAATAACTCTCTCACTCTTAACACCCTCCCTTGTAAAAATAGCTTCCACCAAATTCCTATGACCAACCACTATAATAATAGTACACCTCCAACCATAGAATGTTGTGAAAGGTATGTACATGGTCAATGTAATACAAGAACTATAATAAGAAAATTGAGAACATCTATATGAATCTATGAGTAACCATGAAACCACATAATAATAAACCCTAATAGAGTGGTAATAAAATCTTGGATCCAAAGAGATAAAATATATACAATGATGCAAGGAAAAGAGATGAATAAGAATTCCAATGGAAACCACACCCCAAGTGAAAGTCATTAAATAAATGAAATATTTACTACTATATCAAAATATATTATTTAAATTATTTTTTCGAATAATAACAACACAAAGAGATAATATATTTTTCTAAATTTTAATTTTTATTATTTTACTTAAATGAAAATAATCATTTGAAAAACATTTAATCAAAAAATTCCACCATTATTTGCTCCCCATTTGTAAACCATTTGTAAAATCCATTTAGAATCATCTTTTTCCAAAATACATTCCAAAAAATTTAAGTATGTTTGTAAAACATTAATCAGACAAAGGTAATTTATTTCAATAATTCCAATTACATTTTTTAATATTTCTAAATGAAATCATGTTCCATGTTTTATCAAAATTTATGGAGTAATATATGTTCCATACATAAAAAATTTTATAAAATGGGTGAATATAGCATGAAATAACTATTTAAAAAACAAGCATAGGGGTGATATTTTATAAGTTATCCAATGATATTTTTCACCATATTTCCTAATAAATTATCAAGATCAAATCAGTTAACATCCAATATGTATGCTGAATTCTAATAATAACATGCATTCAGACTAGAAGGGTGGTTCCACAAGACCACGCCACCACATCTAACAACATTTTAAGGATTACATGAATTTTCTATGTAGTTTGGGGTCTCCCCACTATGACACCATAACCTATAAAATATTTTTTTAATGAAATTGGATAATATAATTTGATACATATTCAAGCCATCCCACTGAGATACACAAGTTCCCATATTCGTTAACCATTTTGAAAAAACAAAAAATATATTCTATTCCCAAATAAATAAACATTATTTAATCCATCCCAATCCATATCATTTATCAAAATTCTACATACCTCATCAAACCCTTTACCCCAGCCATTTTGAGGAAATATTTTGAGAAATTGTAATGAGTATACTTAACTAGAAAACTTTTAAATACCATCTTTTATTAATTTGAACAATATTTATAAAAAATCACATGGAATGAAAACTTTTCCAATAAATATTTCATTCATTTTATTGTTTTAATTTCACATTGAGAGTCAAATGAATATCACATTGGATTTTAAATTTGATTTATGAAGCACAATTCTATTTTTGTACTCATATGAATAAACAAAAATAGATAAACATGTTTTTTTTGTATAAATTAACACACTGTAATGAGAATTTGATCACACACACACATACATTTTATTGTTGACACATATATATATAAACAATTTCATGAAAAAAACATTGGAAAAATAGACCACTTTATGAAAAATCAAAATTTAGACAAAAAATTATTACATGGAATTTCATGTAATTACGTGAAATGTCAATTGAAAATAAAGAGATACTTTAGAATCCAAATGAATACAAAATTTTATTAGATATAAGAAATTATTTACAATGTCCATTCCTGATTTTTCTCAATGATTTTATGTGTTCATATTAATAATACAAAATTTTATCATCGAAAAAAATGTGAAAACCATCTCATTTCATTTGAATAAATTGAAAATGTCAATTTCTTCCCATTTAAATATCAAACACATTTTAATATTGCTATTTAATATCATAAAAAGGAACTTAAATTACATGAAAATAATATACCAAAATATATAGCCAATTATAATGGGAAAGAAACCTAGAACACACTTCATTCGATAAATAGTGCATAAAACCACTACATAATGGTTCATGCAAAATCAAAATACCCAAATGAACCCAAAAAAAGTAAAATTACAAATTCAAATTGTGAATATAGAATATTCATAAACAATCCTTACCAAGTGTTTGACCTCTGGTATGTATAATATGAGGGATGTAAGAAGGGAGGAAGAAGAAGGAGAAAGAGGATATAAAATTAAATTATTTAGATATAGAACATAGAAATATTGATGAAAAATCAAGGATATGATATTGGTAGTTGGGGTTCATGTGAGAAGGATCCCCTTAATCCCTGAGTAATGTGTGTTAGGGAGAGTTTTTAATAATAAATTTGTAATTTTTTTTGTAAAATATTATTTCTATGTCCTTGGGAATTGCATACAGATTATCTATAGGGTTGGGGAAACTCTATGATAACATTATGTGTAATAGAAAAACCCATGTAAACATGAAAATACATCCAATATGACCTATTTAGGTAAGGTATAATAAATTTAGATAAATATGTCTTGAATATAACTAATTAAATAAATATAGCCGGTGAACAAAATAGATAATATAGATACAACTAGATCGATAAAGACCAAACCAAATAGGATAAAAAACTAAGAATTATAAAAACCAATATGTCTCCATGTGACCATCCATAATCTCCAAACAAACCTAATCCGATGGCTGTGACAATAAGAGAAGCTAAAATGCTACTGGATTCCCTTCCCTTTACCCGAGTCCTAGAATACAACTTCTACAACCTACCTAATAAAAATATTAGGTCTGAGCAAAATTTTAAGTTGGATACCATGAGAGAGTCTATAAATAATAAAATAAAAAAATTCCACAGTTCTATAATTTAAATTAAATAATGTTTTACAACTATTTCTAATAAATCGAAACTGAATTATAAATCATTTTACTTATTTTTTAATCAAATACATTCAGATTCACAAATCCAAGAATATGTTAAGTCGAATTGAAAAATATAAGATAATATCCCTTGAACATAAGGTAACGAAGTTAGAAAAAATCATTGATATAATCCACCACACAAAACCATGCGATATAACCACATGTGAAAATATGGGAACAATAACCTATGACAAAATCCATCATGTGATTAAAACCCATGAAAGAAAAAGAACTCTGTATTGGGCCCTATACTATTATAATATATTCTAGATATTATAGTTCATAAACTAGGAATAATGTTTGTACCAACCAATATTATGTCTTATAAAAACATATCAATATCATAAAAGGACTTCTTAGTGGTTATACACCCACTTGAGTCACCTATGTCTCATTCACGATTCACCCAAAGTACCTAGTGAACCAAGCGTGTCAAAATAATTTCCAAAATAATGATCAAAATTTAAAAAAAAAATTAAAATACTATCCAATATGATTCAGTGTTCTAAAATCCATCACCAAATCAAACCCACCAATCAATAATTTAGTCAAACATATGGTCTATGAAAAAACTTTTTTTGAAGAAAAGTTCCTTGAAAAACACTTATCTATCCCATAAATCCGTTGAAACTAAAATTAATTTTTTTTAATTGAATAAACCAAAGAATTTTTACATAAACTATATGAAATTAATAGAATAAACTATTTATATTGAAACACCTACATCAAAATGGAGGTAGAAAAACAAGTATTTGACAACAAAAATCATGGAAAAGTAGATCGAGTCCTCACGATCCTTGATGTTATCCATCAGTAATGAATGAATTATGCCTAGAACACATGGGGAGATACCACCAAAGAACTATAAACCAAAGTGTTTCACAATTATCCTCACCATAAGATATTTCCATCCCTATAAATTCATCAATATTATGGACCTAGTAAATTGATAATTCCACTACTTCCTCATCAACGATTCCAACTCCCTTGTACCATGGTTATCTCATCAACACTCCCAAAGTACTAAGACCAAGGGAATCATTTTACAATGTTGTAATTTTATCTTGTAAATATATAATATGAACTGATAACTCAAAACTGGTTGTATTGGTATCATGATCAACATCCTCCATTCTAGTCACATGGGAATAATCTTTATGAAACCTCCTCAGGTGGGAAACATGAAACAAATCATCATTAAAAGTCAATACTGATGGTAATCCCAATCAATATTCCACCATTACATTTCCTTCCAATATACTCAAAGGGTCATAAAATCCTTAGTGACAACATACCCTCCTTACCTATAATATAAAGTCCCATGTAAGGTAAAAATCTAATAAAAAACTGATCACCAACCCCAAACTATAGTAGAAAATGATGATGGTCTGCATATGATGTATGATGGCTATTTTCTATGACCAACCTCTCTGTATCAATTGAAACATTTACATTATCTATTGAATAATAAATATCCCAAACACGGAACACTCTTCCAACACTTCCTATAATAAGGTATATCTACATGACCACATATAAAATTTTTCAAAGGGTTCCATTTTTATCAAATCTTGGTCACTATTGTTATAGGAAACTTTTACTAGAGAAAAATGATTTTACTAATTTCCTACAAAATCATGAAAACATGAGAATAGAAAATGATCAAGATACTGGATAACTCTCTCTATCTATTCATCCATTTATAGATAATATTTTGTACTCAATTTTATCATGGAACCCATCACATCTAATAAATCATTACAGAACCTAGATGTGAACCTAAAGTCCCACTTTAAAACCATCATAGTGGGAACCCCATTAAGTCTCATAATATCTTATATATACAAGTATCTGGCTCATTTCACATTATTTATCTTTTTGATTTGTAAGAAATGATCATACTTCACTAGTAGATCAATGATAACCAAAAATCATATCCTTCCCATGAGGAGTCCATAGAAAAACTTCAATAAATACCATTAATATTTCATCCCCTTTTCATATCAGAATGTTCAAAGGATGAAACAAACCAGTATGTCTCTATCTTTCTACCCTAATTTTCCGAGAAGTGAGACACTAGGAATAAATATATTTAATGGTCCTTCTTATACCTAGCCACCAATAACAACATCTAATGTCATGATACATCTTGGTATACCTAGGGAGAATAGTCTAAGATAAATTATGTCCACTATCCATATACTATAGACTTGTAGAAATAATGACAGAAATACCCTGTTATAGAAGTATAAAGCGTCAATATGAGACCAAGACTACTCACTCAAGGTCTCTCCACTAAAACATATTTTCATATTGTGCTGGAACTCTGTGTCTATTTCCTTCTCATTCTAAATGTTCTCATTAATGGATTAGTAAATATTATTAAAATCCATGAACTCATATCCACCAAAATTATCAGGTTCTATTCCCATATAGAAAAATAAACTCATCAATCACCACTCCTCAACTAATTCCTTAATGCTTTTTTTTGTAATTTTCTGATAAATAAATCAGAAACCACATTTCCTTTTCCTAGAGTGTATTATATTACTATATAAAAATACTGATGATAATCCCCCTAGAGTCTATGTCTCTAGGTAAAATTCTTTTTGTTAAATATATTTGAGGTTCATATGATCAAAATACACTATAAAACACACCCCAAAGAGATATTATCATCATATTTTGAGTGCATGAATAACCACTAACTACTCATGATCATGGGTATGTAATTTCTTCTCATGACGAAATAATATTGATGACTCTTAGTCTACCACATGTTTCCCCTGAGTTAATAAATATTACAAACCCATACCAGAAACATCATAGAAAATGTCATATCCAGAATCTAGTTAGAGAAGAATCCAAATTTGTGATGAAGTCAACATTTCTTTTAGCTCCTCAAAATATCAATGAAATTTGTCATTCCTATAAAACATTACACCCTTACAGGTTAATGTTTTCATCGATTATATGATCTTGGATAAATATTTAAAACACATCAATAATAACCATCCAAACCCAAGAATATTTTGATCTCAAACACATTTATAGTCATCTCCGAAGACATAAATACCTGTACCATTTCATGATACACTGAGACTCCTAATTTAGATATCAAATGCCCAATAAAGTTTACATCCATGATCCAAAAATAAAAATTTTAACATTCTAAAATTTGAAAAATCATTTCATAGGTTGTATTGTCATACAATGATGAGAAGTAAAAAAAATTAATTAGAAACACAACAAAAAAAGAGTCGAAGTACCTACAAAGGAGAAGATTCCTAAAATAAATAAATACTGAAAAAGAATTAGTGAGACCAAATGGTATAACTATAAACAAAAAATGCCAATAAAATCATAAAGAAAATTACTTAGGCACATACTCTTATAATACTCTCAACTGGTGGTACCCCGACCAAAGGTTAATAATTGAAAACTGACATTCACCTATTAGATAGTAAAAAAGGTCACACCTCCTAGTCAAATGGAAATTTTAATTAATGGTCACCTAATTAAAAATCCCATGGTGAAACTCTAGGATGAATAAATCATTTATCCAATAGATCCTTCAACTTGATCATAAGATCCACCAACTAAGTAGGTTTCATTTGGAAAGATGGCATAGAAATGAGCATTGTACCATGTAGTAGTTCAATAGTAATCTAGACATTTCTATCTGGAGGTAAATAAAAAAATCATCCAAAAATACCTTTGTTTATGAACACACTACCATAGAAAGATGACTATCCAAAAAAGTCCCAAAATAACTAGGGAATATTCTAGAAAACTAGAATAGGATTACCCATGCAGAAGGAACATCATTCCATTCCCTTTCCGATCTAGAGTCTCACTCACCCTAAAAACCAAGGGTTACCCCATCATATGATAAAACATAAAGCCATAGGTGATAATATTATATATGGTCCATAATTTTGGTAATATCATCTATTCCATGTATCTGTTTGAATATGTCAATACTAAGAACTAAAAATTTGTACATCATAACACAGTTAGCTATAAAAACCCAATATATGGGACACAAGCAACTTATTTTTTCAAAACTCGATCCCAAATTCATGGAAAGAACAAAAAATTAATGAATATGTTCTTTATATAATCCAAACACATAATGTAACATTCATGATTTAAAATAATGAGTAACACTTATATCAAACAAAGATAGAACCATAGAAATGATATTAACATGTTACCTATAACATTTTCTAGACATGCACCATAATACTCTCATGTACATTCAGCTTCATAATGGCTATTGGTTTTAGCCACATGAAAAATCCCCCATATATTATGGATTAAAAATACTACACTTAGAGTCATAAGTATGAACCTATGATCCCTTGGTTAGTGTTTATCCTACCTCACATCCCTGGGTAATCCTTTCATTAAAATGCTTTATATAGCCAGATAATCCTTACTGATGAAAAGTCCTAAAAGAAATAGTATAATTAAGCTTGGTATGAAAATTCCTTGCACAATGATAATAAGAAAATGTTTTTGTACTAATCAAGCCTCTAAAAATGGTCATGAGGTAATCAAACCACCCTTATTCTTCCGATTCTATCTAAAGGACACACCCTGAAATAAACGAACCTACTAAGGATCTACTAAAATATATCTTAGAAAACATTTTTTGCCTAATCCAAAAATGTTTTTCTGACTTCTTATAAGAATTTTGGAAGGAAAATGAGAATCAAAATCAATTGAATATCTGAACATATTCCCAACTCAATCCTCTAAACCTTTAGATACTCATTAGTAAGTAGCTCTAGTTCTAGATGAACCATCTCAACAAAGAGGGTGGAATACTCTAGAATGGTACTCTCCCCAATCTCTATGGTTAGAAAATCCTATGTATATTCTTTACATAATTCCCTAGGGTAAAACTATTGAGTAAATATTTTCATGAAAGAATTCCAAGTGAGATCATCTAGTAACATAGATTACAAAATAGGGTCCCACCATCCTATTTCTATCCCTTGATAAAGTACGTGAAAAAAACCCTAGAGTCCTTAGGAATATTTAAGAAGTTGAAGACCCTCTCAATAGTATCCAGCCAGTCTATAAATTTCTAGGGTCCTTTTTCACCATGGGGGATGGGTGGATGATTATTATTCAATTCAGATCCATGACCCACCATATGGCCTAGGATCATGAATCCCACATTACCCAAAGTTTAAGTTGTATAGATTATAGCATCAAAAAATAAGGTTCCATTGGAGGACTCACTTGTGGATCCCATCTCATGGATTCATCTATCAGATTTGGAATATTTCATTCTAAAATCATTTTCAATGAAACATAATAAAATAGCCAATAAAATTTAGTTAATATTCCAAATTCACAGGAACAACATCACATATTCACATCATTGATTTTAAAAATATTAATTTAATACGATAATGAATTATATAAAGAAATGAATAACCTTAATCAAGGAGAATATTTATTTAAATAAACATACCATTTAATGAATTGAAATAACCTCAAACTCTAAGTCTCCATCTTGGTAAACATTTCCAAATCACCCATGTTAAAATGTGATTAGACATGAATGTAAAATGGTTTGGAACCCTCTATCATTTGAAACCTGAATTCTGATGGTCCTAAATCATATATACCCATGCAACAGATCCAAACTCATATATTTTAAAAAAACATCAGGCTTAGAACACCTATAATAACAAATTGTAATAGGCCAAATTGAGTAAAATGGACAAGACCCCTAATCTGACTTTTTTCTGTAAGGTACAATAGACACAATAGAAACAAATCTTGAATATAATCAAAATGAGACATAAAGCTAGAGTATAAAGATGAGGATATACACCTAACCATACACCTCTGAACAAATCAAAATAGGATAAACCATAATATTATTAACAAGAAAATACCAAAAAGTCTCTATGTGACTAACTGTCACCATAAAACCAATCCAAAATGATGGATGGGAGAATAAGATAATCCATCATATTTCATGATACCCTTACATTTACCTTGATCCAATAATAAGAAATCTACAACAACACAAATAAAAAATTAGGTTCTGATAAACAATAATATTAGGATACAACCATAGAGTATATACAAGGTATAATATCAAGAATGGAACAATTATATATTTTAAAACAAAAACAACATTACATATAATTTTCATAAATCCAAACTGAATTTTACATTGTTGACTTCAGTTGTTCATAAAATAAATTATTATTAACAATGATAAGAATATGGAAAGAAGAAATGATAAAATATGAGAGAATATCCATATACCATAAGGTATCCAAGTAAACAAACAACCATGACATAATCTATAATGTGAAACCATGTTACACAACCTCATGTGAAAACATTTTAGCAAAAAACCATGAAACAATTCATCTAGTGATGAATAAATTTAGAATAAAAATAACTATGTATTCGACCTTATCCTATTGAAATAAATAATTGAAAAAATATGGCCTAAATTATGAATATTATTGGTACCAAAAAATATAAATTCCTTCCATATTCCATCTATATCCTAAAAGTTACCCCAGTGGTCTCATACATTCGAGATTCACATATGTCTCCTTCCCAATGCACCCAAGGTCCCCAATTCACAAAGTAAATTAAAATAAATTTAATAACCATTATACGCATTTGGTAAAAATTCAAATAAAATACAATCCACTTTGGTTCATGGAAACCCATTTCCATATCTGAACCACCAGTCAAGTATTTAATCAATCATTAGGCGTGCTTAAAAAACATATGAAAATCCCATTGAAAACATTTATCATTATAGGAAAATCCTTGAAACCAAAAATCATAGTAATTCAATGAATAACGAAGGTTAATTATACAATAAGATTAAAAAATTCATAGAATTAAACCTTTTTATAGAAACACCTACCTCAAATGGAGGTAAAAACACTCATGTTCAAAAATGGGGATTGTGAAAGATTAGATCACGTCCTCATGATCCCCTGTGTAATACATCAAAAAGGAAGGAATTGTTTTGAGAATATAATGGGAGGGATTTCCAAAGAATTGTAACCTAGAGGGAATCACAGTTTTCATCCTACTAAAGGGTCTGAGACTCCTCACACAGGAAACATTCATTGCTAGAAAAACCTACACTGACATAAAAATTTTGATATGTTAGGATATATAAAAATTCAAATAGTTAGTGTATAGAATTAAAATAATATCACCAACCATGAAACCATACTAAATCTCTTAAAATTGAATATTTTTACAAGACATAGCCTAAAATTGGAGAAAAATCATAAAAAATTGAAAATTTAAAGTATAATAGAAAAAATGTTCTTTGTGTTATAGAACTCCCCACAAAAATGGTTTATTCCCCAAAAATCCTTCGATGAAAGCATTGCTTTTAGGTGAATAATTCTAACCCCAAACCAATAATATGACCCATGAGACAAAAATAGTAATACGAATTTCTGTCAATGAAAAACAATATTACTCTTAGTATAAAAATGGTGTATACTAAAATTTTCTAATTCTAACATGAAAAATGGAAAAAAAATTATAAACTAAAAAGGGTATCTATGAGAATTGTACATGGTTGACAATCTAATTCACCACCTCAAAAACCAAGGGACACCGCAGCTCAAAAGTAGTATGATTGGATGAACCAATAAAAATAAAGGGTATACAATTTTTTTTGTGGGAGTGATTAGGAAAAAAATCACTACTAGGTTCCCAAACAACAAAAACATAGAAGCACACACACATATTCATTCAAAGGACTAGGATCCCAGAAATGAATAGTTGACGGTGTTCTCCCCACCATATTTGAATTCTTCCAATTTTTTGATAAGATCCACAAGATATTCACTCACTATTGATAGTCTCAAGGTTATGATTACCAAATGAGAATTATGGTTTTATATGGATACAACTAAAATTGATAAGAACAAAAAATAAGAAACCATTTCTATGAGCACAAGACTAATTGTCATACCATATAAGGAAATAAGATATAACCAAGGAACCTTATACTTAAAATACTATAATAATAAAAAACTACAACCAACTTATAATATAGGATTAATGGGTATAAAATTTGTGAATCACACATGGAGCCTCAAAACATATTTAGACATATCTGAATAAAATACATTCATTCAAGGGTACTATCTATGATACTAGAAAAACCCATTGTAGTTTTTCATGAATGAACCTGAGATATAAAAATTTCCCAAACTTCAAAAAAAGATGAAACAATAATTATAGATTATACATAGGTAAAAAAAGACACCACCAAAAACCAATTTGAGAACCTCTATGAAGACAATTAACATTCCTTCTAGAATATACAATTTAATACCCAAATCAACGCACTAATCAAAAAAATATATGGGAAAACCTTGGATGATACCAATGAATAATCCTAAAAGAATTGCCCAGAGGAATCCATCTACTATGGGCTCAGTAATAAAAATTCATCAGAGTTAATGAAAACCATTTTTATGTAGGTCTATATATAAAAAAATGATGGAATATAACCTATATGCATTAAACTCATCTATTACATCCAAATCCTTATAAAAATAAAAAAATAACATTTAAAATAAGACTAAAAAACATTCATATATATTAACAAATTGATTGAAGAAAAAATTAGGGACATACATGCACTTAATATATTTAATAAATATTTTTTAGAAAAAACCACCCTTCTAATTGATGTTTCATTAGTTAAAACAGTGTGTTTATTTTTTTTCATAAATTTGAATACACCCTCAAACATTTTCCCTCAAAATCATATTTTTTTAAGAAAAAAAACTATAACATTATTTATAATCATTATAAAAAAAATAAGAGGACAATTGTAATTCAAGTGAATATTTATTTAGAAATATACTTTAAAAATAAGTCTTGAATTTCAAAAAAATAACATAAATTACCAAGAAGAACAAATTAATTTTTATTTTAAAATATTTATTAGAAGAACATAAAACAATATTATCTTTTAATTATTTTTTTAAAACTCATGAATTAATTTTAAAATGAAAAAAAAAATAATTTTGAAAGAATGATTTAGAAATTAAAACCACACAACCCCAAAATAATTAATAAATTAATAGAAATAAGAATAAAAATAATATGTATTTATTGGGATTAGTAACCCTGAATAAAATTTATACCCTGTTGGAAGAACATGTTCTAATCAACCTATTGTCATAGAGAGTTATTTTTCTCAATATACATGGGCTCCGAATGGGTTTCTAGGACCTGTGTGATCACAAAGAACCTTGATTTTACTCTTTTTTTGAACAAAAAAATAATTAAAGAATAAATGATATAATTTAAGAAACTAAAAATCAATACTCGTAACCCATATTTCCCTAAAAACCTAAGGTTGAGTATGAGAAAGAGGTCGAGAATCTTTTCCTGCTCCAACCTCTTGAGTCATGGATGTCCAAAACTCATATACTGTACACACCTAATTACATAAATGGAATTATAGAACCTAGTTCAACAAAATAAACTAGGATATACTAAAATTTTTCCATTAAAAAACTAGGGACTTTTCTCCATCAAATTCATAATCCGTGCTGCGAAACACCTGATAGGAATTCCTAATCCCCAAAGGTTGGAATAAGATCTTAACCATCTAGGAAACACCAATTTTGACCTTTATTATAATAAGTAATTAATAAAAATAGTATATTAGATTAAAAATAATTCTGTCATTCCATAATTGTTAGATGGAATCTCACACCAAATAAAATATGTAGGATCAAACAGAATCAACATGATAATAAAGTAGAAAAAATTAATTTAAACAAATAAAGCACTCACTCAACCCTAATTTCATTCCTAATTGAAATAACAAACACTATATAATTATAAATTACCAATATAAAAATATTACACCCCTAACTCTAAAATTAATTAAAAGGCCTATATAGAAATTGTGATAAAATAAACTAAAAAAATTAACAAATTATGTACATATATGCAACTTCATGAGTCACTATCCAACCAAAAATTAATCAATTCTAAATGAGTAGTACTAAATGTGAATGAATCTGAAACTAAAAACATATCAATAGGTGTGAGAAAGATTTTTGTGTGTATTAAAAATAAACCTCACACCAAGTATAAGTAGTTAAATAAAGTAAACTATTTCATTATAATTTGAATTAAAATATTTTAGAAGTACTATTTTCAGAAATGATATTATAAAAAGAAAATATATTTTCATAAAAATTCTTTTCATTATTTTATTTAAACGAAAATAATCACCTGAAAATGTCTCATCAAATTATGTATCCATTATTGGGAAACAGATTTATCAATAACTTGAATAATCCATTTTGAAAAATCATTTTACCAAAGACACTTTCTAAATATTTTAATGAATGTAGAGAAACCTATGTTAATATTATATAGTTTAATAAAATAAATATAGTAACATTATTTAAAAAATAAAATATAAATAAGGTACCATGTTTTAACACTTTTTATGATTGAAAAATCTGTAATGCTTATATATTTTTTATAAAAGGGATGGATATTCCATGAAATAACCATTCATAAAACAATAACCATGGGAAAAAGCCCTTAGTAATATAAGATTAGTGGGATAAAAATATCCCTGTATCATATCATTTGATAATCAGTTAGAATCCGATGCAAGTGATGACCACTCAAGATAATATGATTTTTTCCTATTAGGGGGTAATGCTCAACTATAAAACCACATCTGACAATATACTAAGGGGTAGATGTCATGTACAAGTAGTGTGGGGTCACCCCTCAATGAAACCATGACATTTTTGTGTTTTATTTTATTATAAATGTGTCATATTCCATAGGGAAACATAATACATTATTTATCCTTAATACATGGTTTTCCAATGTTCATTACCCATATAACCAAAACAAAACATTCCATTTAAAAATAAATGTTCTCTCATTAACCCACCTGAAGCCATATTATTTATCAAAAACAAAAATGTATCTTTAACCATTTTCATATAAAATTAAGAAGAAAATTTGAGAAACCATAATGAATTTAATTTTCCATAAAAGATACCAAATATTGGCTCCCATCAATTAAATTTTTTTTAATAAAAAACATAAAAAATTAGACCATTCCAAATAAGAATTTAATTATTAGTTTTATGTTCATTTTGAATCTCACATGAATGTTGATTGGAATATTAAATTAGTTTTTTATATAACCTTTCATTATTGTACACATATACAATAAAAATGTATGTATATATAATATATATTATTTCAAAAATTTATACGATATTATGGGGATTGGTAAATAGACATACAAACATACACACACTCTGGTATATATATATATATACTTATCCATGTATATATTTAGATCAAATGAATAAGAAAAATTAATTTTAAAAAATATTTCTTTTATTCAAAACTAATATTAAAACACAAAATCATTATATGGAATTTCAAGAAATTACATAAAATAAAATGTAAAAACTAATAAATATTTAATAATCAGATTATTGGCCTAATTAATCATTTCTATTTTATGAAATTATATAAAAAGTTTATCAAATACTTTTATCAACCATTTGGTCTACACCGTTCAGTAAAAAAAATTTATATCTTTCAAAAAAGGGGAACCATAATATTTCATAAAATGGTGAAAATCATTTTATTACCAGATGAATGGGGATTTTTTATATAACCATTTAATAAGAAATATGGAGTTAATAATAAAAAAATAACAAATAAATACCAAATATTATGGAAAAAAACATGAAACTCACTACCTTCGATAAACAAAACCTAAAACCACTACAAACAGGTCCAATAAAACTCATAAGTCCAAGATGTACGCTATATAAATCAATTGTTGTATTTAAAATAAATTTATTACAATAATATAGGAAAATTATAGCTTGGATTTTGACAAATATGTATATAGTAAATGTGAGGGATGGATTGGGGAATAGAAATGAGATCAAAGTGAAGAAATGGAAACATCAGAAAGGAAATCACCAAAATAATGAAACAATTGTGAGGATTTGAGGATTAGGGGAGGGGGTAATATGATGGGAAACCCCATTAGATATGATCAATGTGATTAAGGGAGATGGGTGAGTGAAGGATATTTTTTGATTATAAGGTTGATGGACTATTTTTGTAAAATATAATTTTTATATAATTTGGAATTGTATATGGGTTGACCTAATAGTCAGACAAACCATGCATAAACCGCTTTCCTTATATTGTAGGGTCATTGATAACCCTCACTAGTCAGATGAATATTTATAAAAACATGTTATCACCATAGAATTTATCTCTATAAAGATATATATCCACTTTAATTGTCTGTGTGCGGTTTTCACTAACTCCCCGCAAACCGCAAACATGTTCAAAAATTCGAAAAAAATTAAAAATTTTACTCTATTTAGACTATAAATTAAACAAAAAATAAAAAACAATTATATAAATTAAATAATATTATAAAAATTAGTATTAGAGTTCGATACATGTAGAATTTCCCAATGAATTGAGGGGTTATATATTTTTCAGCTCAATCTTTTCATACTGATAAACCAATACATAATGATACAATATGAATATAAAAAAAACACAAATACCCCATAATTAGATTCTGATTATCCCATTGAAATTTTACGAACATTCAATAATGTAAATTATCTATCTATCTAAAAACCCTTGAATCATGGTAGTAAAATATAAATATTTCCCATCATAAAAATATATGGTATATTTTTAAGTAAATAGTTTCTACATGTTAATTTGTTGTATGGGAATCTAAGTGAACAAAGTTCAATTAAAAGAATAAATTATAGGGTATTAAGAAAGGGATGTAATTGAAGACACATTTTTTTAAATATAATTTATAAAAAAGAATTTATATTTCATTTTCATAATATAAATTTCATTTACACCACCCGACATATACATATGAATTTTGGATAATGAATTATACTATTACCTTAATATATAATAAATTTAAGAAAATTACATTTCATGGATATAAAAAATAAAAAGTTAAAAATATTGTGGAATATGATGGATTAAAGTTATAGTTAGAAATACATTAATGATAATAAATTTCATAGGCCTAATGAAAACTATTTCTTATTTCTTAGGTAATGTGGAAATAAACAAGGAATCTATGAGTTTTAATAAACAAAAAATGTAATAAAATTATTTTTTAACAAATAATGATGATTTAAAAATTTATGTTAAATATTATCAATAAAAAACAATATATGAATAAATTTAAATGTGATAGGGATGTCTTGAATAGTGTTTTGAAATAATTTAGTGAAATAGTTGGAAAATAGAGAAATTATACACATTCAAAATATAATTTTAATAATGTTATATAAGTTTTTGAAAAACATTTGAATAATAAATATTCCCAATACTAGAAAATTTAAAATAAATACAATTATTTTCAATTTTTCCTTCCAATAATGATATACATCAAAAATTATTCCTTGAGAAACATTAAAGGATATGACTTTATGAAAGAAGATAGGAAAAATAAAATAATAAATAACACCCAAAAAATTATTTATAAGAATTAATAAAAGATGTAAATGAAGATAATTTGAATGGAATAAAGTGTAAGATATATAAATATGGAGATAAAGATAGATAACATATCATCAACGATAAAAATGAAAATGAATGTACCCTTATAAAAAATTATGGTATGAACTTTAAAAATTTAAGAGACGAAAAAAGGACATAAATTAATAATTACTGAGGGTAAAACTATATGTCATAAATTATATACCTATCCTTTTAAAGGGATAATAAAATATATGAAATATAAGAATATTACATGAAATTTGTTGAGATTTCAAAATAATCTCTTACCATGAGCCCATACATGCTTCATATGTCAAATAACCACGAAAATAATTAAATTATATTTAGTAATCACTAGTTTATAGAAGATATTAATTTTGATTTAATAATTATTTTTGTATAATATATTTATAAGAAAATATCATTAATTTATGAGTTTAATTTTATTCCCTCTTTCATTTTTAGTTCATCATTCCAATGTTGATTGAGTGTAATATATAATTTCTATTATCACTCTAAATTTCTTCTATAATAAAAAATGTAATAAAATCTTATTGATCATATAATTTAATATATTAAATAGTTCATCATATTAAATAATAATTCAAAATAGAAACGTATTTCTTCATAATCTTGATTAATTTGTTTAACAGAAATTTGATTTGATGAATTTACTATAATTAATATCACGACTGTATTATATTTACAAAGGTAAAAATTATATTTTATTTTTTTATAAATGTTATATTATATCATAAGATTTAATTTTAATAGTATCTATAAAAGGAACAAATGAAAAAAAATCATAATTTTCTAAGATAATATAAAACCCCTATAGTAAAAAATGTTTTTTAGAGGAATTAAAATGAAAGACAAAATTAAAAATATATTTGTTTTCTAAAAAACCATAAAATAAAAAAAAATCTAAAAATTTTAAATTTTTATTATGAGATTTCTATTTATTAAATATTAGATTAAATTTTCATTTTTCAAAATAATTTAAGCTCATAACGGAATGATAAAGTGTTTAGGAGTATCATGGAAAATTTCGAAGATCAGAGCTCCAATTTTTGGGGAAATAGTAGGATGAACATGGTTTCTTAATGGTAATTAGTAACCATTCTAATCGACTAGGTAACCTTGATATAGAGGATAATGGTTCTATAAACTGTGTGAGGGAAGACGCAAAACCTTGCAAAAAACAACAAAAAGATAGTTGAAGGGAACCGTATGGGATGTACAGGTTTTTCTTAACCATGTCCAAGACATCATGGGTAGTTTTTCTTAGGATGAAACCCCTATTGTTGGTACATGGATTGGCCAAACTGTGTGGCCAAGCCTTGTTCGTTTTTACAATTGGATAATATTTGGATTTCCCCTTCCTTATTTAATGTTTTAACCTTGTTTTTTCCTCCTTATGAACATCAAACCTCCTCTTTGAGGTCCTAAATGGATCCATCATAGGTCTTGAGGTTTCTACATTAACCAAAATCAGATCAAACCACAATATATTATGTTAGATATCCATTTATAAGATCTTTATTCCTCCTCCCCTTTTTCTTTTCTTCCCTCTCCCTATAGAATTCTAAATATTTAAAATCTAATGTGCCCTATTTCCTGGTCATTGGTCAATATATTCATTTACTAAAATTCTAGCTCCAATTAAAGGCCAACGCTAGATAAAGAGTTTCCTATCACCACAAATTTATTGGTTTAGTACATTTACCAAAATACTATTTTTTATACAATGATCGGTCATGTATCACACTGAGAGAACAACACATTGATTAAAAAATATGTTTCAGTCTAAATTGATTTGTTATTCATGTCATAAATGGATTGAATTTTTTTTTTCTTAATTAAGGATTTCACCTTTAATGGTTGAAAATTCATTGGGTGTTCTTGTTAAATTTTTTTGACTTATAAAATATTTTTTATGTCTAAACCACCTTGTAGGTGGTGTTGGTTTGTCACTTAGTGGAATGGAATATTGTAATTAAATGGAATTTTAGGGGTATGAACACATTGTGCGACTCATCTATAAATTTTCTATTATGATCCTAACTAAATTAAATGTAGAATTGATGGAAACTATCCATTGGTTTATAGTAAATTATTCTCAACACTAATTATACTTATTATTATAAAATTTGATACATGATAATTTAATCAATTATTAAATGTGATACGTGGTTATAAAATCCATTATTAAATTTGATATTAAATAATATAGTCCCTTATTAAAATAGACACTCAAACATAGAATCACTAATTACTTATGATACTCTTGATTTTACTCCCTTACTACTCATGATACTCTGGTATGAAGTTACTTAGAACTATATGAGACTATTTTCACTATGTATGGACACTAGATTTATAACTCAGGTTATGGGTAGAACTATGTATATATATATGTATCTATATATTTATTTCTACATATATATTTTATATATATATATAGGTCATATATAGTTCACAAATTAGTTGTGGGATTACCTGAGAGTTTAAGCCTCCCAGTAATCCTGTATCAGACCCAAGTTTAAATTTGGGTGGGCATGAATTTTCATCGGTACTATTACAATATGTTAGTAGGTATTATTGAATTATAGTAGTGAAGTTACTATGATGAGGTATTATATCAACAATATTATTAATCTTAAATGGTATTTTGGGAAACTATGACTTCTGACCATTAAGGGGGTGGTGACACATGCATGACATGTAGGTAGTAACACATGAATGATTTAAGAAGGGCCTTTGAGCCATCCAATGGTTGGACTAGAGGCCATTTAATGGGTTTCATGACCACTGATACTTTTGAAAAAAAAATATAATGTAATAAAGCATCTTTGATGGTAGGTTATCCCATAGGTGGTGGGTGGGGTGGGGGTGGGGGGTTATGACCTGCCTTTCTCAGCTGTATGTGTGTTGTGTGTGTTTAAATGTAATTGTACCTAAGAGAACCTAATATAATACAATATATAATCACATACCAAAATATACATATAATTATATATGTATATATATCTAAATGTGTGTGTGTGTGTGGTGAAACCTGTTCATTGATATCTTTACTTATGCCAAAGTGTGAAGTCTCCACCTGGAGTCCTTAAAGAACCAAAGTTGAGTCATTTATAGTATATATGTCATACTTGCACTATTATATCTATGCATTCCCATTTTATAAGTATATAATAGATTATACTATACATAATTGGTGGTGTTATAATGAGTATATATCACACCTTGTTTGGGATATCAATTGGTGAAAAAATGATTTCCTTGGTCCAGGTAGGGACAAAGGGATACATCCAGCCTTAAATGCATAAATTAATAGGATAACATCAAGTATGGAAGAGGATGTCCAAGTTTATTCTTTTGATACTAATGGAGATTGATTTTTATAAATTTTTATCCTGTATAGAATTTTTTATATTGTAATTTACTTATATGTTTATATATACATTATGTATAGCGTACACATAAGAAATAATTTAGTTTATGATACGAGATAGTCTTATTCCACTTTATTATATCTATATGATTCATGATTACGATATTTATTTACTATATTTTTTCCAATGTTCACTGTTATAATATCCATTCTGATATACTCTAATCCTGAGGGTATATTATCCACACCATACCATTATTAACCCTCACAGCTAGTCGGTAGGTTTTGGTGTAAAAGGGAGCATGTATGAGGTCATGTTGAAAACCAGGTTTGATTAACTTTGAGTGATCCAGGTATGGTAATATTAAAATTCAAATATATAATTTATTAATATGTAACATTATTTTTGTTTTAATAGTCAAATTGATATAAAAATATAAACATTCTGAAGATAGTATTTCAATATTTTTATTATTTATGAAAATGGTTCTATAAGATGTAATAGGTGACATATTATTTTTAATGAATCAAAATGATCTTAATAGCATATGAATAGTATAGTTGATTCAAAATTATAGTTTTTTTAGAATATATATTGGTTAAAATAATCTAAAAAAATGAATTAGTGATTTTGGAACCCGTACAGGTAAATTACAAAGGTTTTCTTAAAATTTTTTATGAAATAAAAATGGTTATTTCCCATGGACAATATGTAAAAATGATTATTATATGACTTTAATATCATAAACCAGGTCTATAAAGAGTATGATAAATAGTTTTTTAAAAATTAAGGGTTTTAATAAAATGTTGGAGGTTGTGGAACCCTTATATTTCTCTTTATATTTCTAACTTTATATAGAGTCTAAGGCCTTACAAGAGAGTCTTTTGGGTTTAGAAAAACCCCGTATACATTGATGGTGGAGTGTAAAGTGGTGTATGGGTAGACACCCCATAATATAGATTATTTATGTCTGATGTTTCCTTACATAAATGATTCCAATATGGGAATAAATTGTTTTCTCATATAACTAGTTTATGTTTGATCAAATTAAATATTAAGATAGAGTGAACTATTTAGAATAGAGAAATTGAATTAATTTGGGTAAGGGATGTATAAATGAATTTATTAAGTTATTTAAACTTATAAAAATAATGATATTTGTTATTTACTTGATAAATTTAAGGAGGATATTGGTATCTAAATTCTGAGGGCCTACAATGATGAATATAAAGACATATATAACATTTCAAGTCTCTTTTGAGGAGAATTGTAATCAATTAAAAAATGATGGTGTAAACATAGATACTAATTCTAATTATTTATTACGTAATTATGAGGATATGAAGGTTACGTGATATTTTATTTTTGGTGAATAAAGGGAATGAAAAAATATTGTATGTTGTGGGATAAAAATTTACCCCAAGGATGAAAAATAAAAGATGCAAGGGCCTTTTCAAAAAACAAAAACTAATGGTTTATAAGTGTGTTGGAAAATATGTTAGTTTAAAATATCATAAAAATTATTTTTTATGATTTTTGAGGAAAAAAGAATTACAAACATCCTAGAAAAATAACATTTATATAAAAACATGGAGGACCTTTTCCATACTAGTGAATATGGACTTCCGAAAGATCAATCCAATATTGATTTCCCCTCCATTTACATATTTCATAATGGATTAAATTAATTTAGGATAACATTGGAAACCCAATAAGAGTATAATATGAGGATGAAAAGAAAATAAACCCTAATTTCAAGTAATCAATTTTGTATCATCTCAATCAAGATTATAGATATCCCTGAAGCCTCAGTGTTTTATTTAATGAAAGAGATGACATCAGGAATAAAGCTATATATGTGGAAATGAAACAAAATTTTTCCCCAATAAAGAATTAATTATAGTTTTTGATTTCATCTCTTCTATTTTTTTAATATATCCCCTAGTAAAATCCCAACCATGTCATAATATATTAAACATGGGAATATATGAAACCTCCTTCTGATAGAAGATCTGATAAATCCTGACATTCCTTTCATTTCAGTTTGACATGGTTAATTTCTCTAATATTTTCTAGTATATGGTTCCCTCATAACAATAATTTGTTTTAAATAATGGAAATAATGATTTTAAGAATAATGTTGGGGTATTTATGAATAATTTATAAATTATCTCATCATTTTTCATTATGAATATGAATTTTGTTGATTATTATAATTTTTTTAGTGTACGATTAATAAAATATTTTTTAAAATATTAAAACACCCAAAACAAATAAGAAACTATAGAAGTACTGGATCACTACTGTAGAACCACTGTAGTAGTGGTAGAACTATAGTAGTGACGACAATGTAACGGCAGATGTACTGTAGAAGTGCGGGTACAGTAGAAGTACTATTCACCAAGGGGACCTTTGGGCCAAAAAATAGGGATTTGAAGCCTTGTATTCAGGCCACTTGTCCTTGGGCCTTCGAGATATGTAATGGGTCTCCCTATTCCTACTCTTAAGAGGTCTTTACTTTAATACTAAATTGAGGCTTTAGCCCCATCCTTTAAAATAATTATTAAATAAAATCATATAATACAACGGTAAATGATTTTATGTCAAACAAAAATTGTTCCTTCTTATTTTAATGATTACATTATTATTATTTAGTAATTATTATATTTTTGATGATTAGATATCTATATTTTTAGCAAATTTTAATTTTAAAATCTTCATAGTATAATGATGTAGAATCCATATTTTAAATATATTCAGAGGAAAATAATTTTGGTTGTAATGATCTTTGTACAATAGGATTATAATGTTCTGACCAAAATGTTTTTTCAATTATAATATCTACATTATCAAAATATAATAACCATTTTTTAATAATATTATTATTTAAATGTGGGGAATTATATTTTAAAATGATTTTGGTGAAATTTTATTTTATTGGAAAAGAATTTATTTGATGTCTTGAAAGGAAATTTTTTGTGTAATAAATCATGTAGATATAATATGATAACACTGATTGAGAAAAAAAATAATTTTTTTTAAATTATAAAAACCATATAAATAATCATTTAAATTTTAAAAATAAAATTAATTAATTTTGGAATCATGTGATGCATATAAAATGTCATTTGACATTAAATGTTGTTACATAACATTCAATAGTTATATTTCACTAATTTATTGCTATAAAAAACTGTATCGTTTCTTTTTAATAATTAGTTTTGATGAATAAATTTAATTTTAAATATATGTATGAAAATAAATTTTAATTAGAGTAATCCACTTATCAAATAATACGATATGTGTAAAAATAAAAATGAATTCATTTAATTGTTATTTAAAAAACCATTTTACTAAAAAATTAGTATTCATAAACATCATTTATTTTATATGAATTCAAAGTTCATATTTACTATTATTTAATAAAATATTATTATTTGATATGACAATAAATTATTGAAAAAAAAATATGAAAAAAATATTCATATAAGGATACATTTTGTACAATAGGTGAAGAAGTTATTATTATTCTAGGAAATTTCCTTACCCCTCATCAATACCAAATTATGTAGTGATATTATATATCATTAAAATAATGTAAAGGACTTTAGAAGTACAATTTTAGGGTAAATTATTTTAAAATTATAGGGTTTTACAATAGATGTGATGGCATAGTAATTAATTTTGGGCTATTAAATAGAAAATAAAAATTTATAATAAATAGAATTGGAGTTGACCTAAGATGGTCGTCAATAAGATTTATAGATACTCATAATCCTTCGCTATTTATTTATATTTTTTGAATTTTTATAATAATGAATAAGAAGGAAAATTTTAGATTCTGAAAACTAAAATAGAAAAAAACATATGGATAAGAATTGAAATTATAGTGAGAATGATGATTGTTTAAAAGTTTGATTATATACATTCCTTCATTAAACACTTATTTTATTCTAAATATTCTGTATTGATAGATTCGAACCACTTACTCTACTCTCCTATCAATCTATTTTATATAGTATAGTGAACCCCAAAAACCACCATAGAATAACAGATTCCATCTCCACCAATGTGGTGGAAAATAAACATTCTATGGTCCAATGTTTTTAAACACTTACACACCCCACTCCATCAAAATTGGTATTTACATTCATAAACCCAATTATACAATGTTATGGAAATATTATTATCATATAGTGAGAAATTATTGTGATAAAAAGAAAGAAATGGTTGAGGGTATACTTAATAGAAAATGGAATCCTTGATCTATGTTTCTATACTCCTACTACCACATCAATAAGAGGAATGAAATATTAAAACATTTTAATGTAAAGACTCTAACACCAAAGTAATCTCTATATAAGGATAAAATTTTGGTTATTATTCAACAAAAATGGAAGTAAGAGGACAAATTAGGAAAGGGAATATAGATGAAACATGAAACCGAACAAAAATTTAATGAAAATTTATATTGAAACAGATGCTATCATATTCAAAAAAGTGGGAAACCTTCAAAATAGTGATTTTTTCAATTTTCTAAAGTTCACAACATCCTAAAATCTCTCCCTAAAATCCTATGATCAATAAATGTGATTTCAAAAATCTATTCAATGTCACAAACATTAATTACATTATAACTTTGAGTAATTCCTATTTTTCACCATCAAAATCTCCCATGATCCAGTTGATTCCATCTTCAAACATTCTTAAAATGTGATTTTTAAACAAGATAGAATTTATTATTAGGAATTAACCTTTTCATTTGAAATGTTTCATATTTAGTAATGTACTAAATTATATGACACACGAACCATAAAATAAAAATGAAACATTATAAAATATATAAATATAAGGAATATATATCTTAATAAAATTAAATAATTAAAAGATAAAAATAATTATCCAGACACTTTTCATGTGGAAATCATTATTTTTTTTTAAAAAATATGTTTTACTTTCATTTATAAAAATTTATCTATAAAACAAATATTGATAAAAAATTTTGTTTACATAAAATATTCTTTTATAATTTCATATAAATGATAATATATTTCTATCAAATTGTATTTAATTTTTAATGGGTATAGAATTAGGATGAGTCACTATAATTTTTTTCATGGAATAATTATTTTTCACTAAAAATTAAATTTATTCTATTTATAAAATTCTGTTGATAAAATGATTTTTTATTTAATAAGAACATCAAATTTATCTTAGGGTTAATTTTTTTCGTTTCTCTAAAAAATTTGACATTATTTGGGAATAGTCAAAAGTATTTTTTTTATAAATACGACATCTTTTATGAAAACACAATGACATAAGAATTAATTAAATGTTAATGAAACCTTTTTATTAAATCAAAAATTATTAATTGAGTAACATAATTATTATTAAAATCTTTATTTGAGTTATGAAACATATATTTTGAATATTTGAAATGAAATTTCTATTTTATCCTAATAAATAAAATGTAAATAGTTATTTGCATATAATATAATGATTCAAATGTTCTATTTGTTAACTTCAAAAAAATAAATCTCACAAAAATATCCTATTTTTAATAATAAATAAACAAATATTGTTAGAACCTTTACTACTCAAAAATATTTTCCCACAATAATAAAATATTCAATATTTTAACCTAAAATAACCTTCTACTCAACTATAAATACCAAATCTTCCTTCCCTATGGAAAATACTTTACATTACCATTTCAAATCCCAATATTATCCCATTCACATACTAATATATATTTTCTCACTATTAGTGATTTTATGGAGTTTCATAACTACAATAATTAAATGATTTCTAAAAGGAGTAACTATTCATAGAAGAGTTATCCCAGATTATATATTTTTCATTTTCCTCATCTTCTTATTTTTTTATTTCACCATAATTTTCCTCTCTAATAAATTTATAAACTATATCATATATATTAATATAAAAAATTAATTTCATTATAATAATATTATAACATTTTATTATATTTATTGTATATACACACCCTCTCCTTATATTTTGTTGTGTCCAAATAATGGCTAGTTTAATAAATCTATTAGAAGGTTGTCATTATTTTACTAATCAAACCCACAAGGATAGTTACTGTAAAATATGTAATATAAATGCTATTTAATTTATTTATGAATATTGAAATGATATTATAAATATAGAAAAATAAAATTAATCAAAATAACTAAATTGATACAAATTGGGAAAATTTAAAAGAAAACATATTTTCAGACCAATCTATGATATGGTTGTATAGTTGTAAATATTTTTCATTGATTATAAGTGATATAGAATGATAAAAATAATTTAATTAACTTCATGATTCATGTTTTAATGAACATATTTTTATTTATATAGTATTTATAAATGTGAAGAAGTAAAATATGATATAAGGAAAGGGTAATCATGAATACCACTCCTTGCTTTTGAGTTCATGACTTTTTCCCCTTTCACAACATCATTTTACAAAATTTATTCCAAATTTCTCTTTATAATATTTAACATTTTTCTACAAAGCACTTCTATGCTTCTCTTTTGAGGCGATTATTTTTCAATAAATCTATTATTATTTTCAAGGTACATTGTTTTCCAAAACATATCGGTGTTTTCCCAATAGTTATTTCCTATTCTCTGAATTACCTAATATCATTTTATTCCAATATTAATTATTTAGAAATTTGTTTTCCATTAATATTTTTGAGTCCTCCATGATTATTTAGTGAAACATTTTTTATAATAAATATATGAAACCCATTTTTTTCGTTAGTTTATTATAAGGACATAGTATTTTCAAACATATATATTACATCTTTTTAGATAAAAATTCATTACATTATACAAACACACACATAAGGATCAAAAAATTATAGTGCCCTTGAAAGCATATATGTATAGAAAAATGGGTTCATATGGGAACTACATCATATCCAACTATTTTAATGATAACTAGCACACGTCTTAGAGATATAATATATAATAAATTTCATCATAACCTGGGTAAAGGAAACATAAGAAAGTGTAAGATTGGATGACTAATAAGGGAAAAAAGGAAGATATGTAAGCCTATCATAAATAAAAGTGTATGAGAATAGGAAGATAACAATTGAGAACTATACAACGTATATCAAATATCATAATCTAGAGTCATGTAAAAATTATTGGAGGTTATTAAGACATGAATCATATGGAAACAAACCAACATGAGCTATGAGAGTATAGCATTGGCATATGAAAACAGCGTTTAAAAAAAACATAAAAACAAAAAATTATTCACATTATAGTACAGTCGCACATAAAAGGATATCATGGTAGAATTGGTTTACTACCAAAACTATCATAGTAGTCACTGTTGAACCCAAAGGCCATCATAGTGAAAAATGTCCCTTACTGAACCCAGTTCACTCCCCATTATATTTCTGTTAATCTGATGAGATATAAATCATTACCCAATTCATTGGTGGGAGACATAGGTCCCACCCATCACACAATTAAAATCATAAGTATATATGACATATGATCATAAAGAATTCATCATTTCATAACATGGGAAATGAAATAGATTTGAAAAACAATTTATCATATCATAACCAAAAGATAAGAGTCACCTTTTATAATCATTTAATCATTACATAATATTATAAACCAAGAAAATAAGTGGCTTTCATAATATTTTCCTCATAGTATAACCCATGGAAGGGAAATAGGATTTATAAAAATCATTCTATCATAATAATGAACCATTCAGAGAAATAATATGATTGGTATATATTGATAATATCCCCATTATGACATATCTAACATTAATGGATGTGACCATAGATGAAAAATGATTCTGAAGGACTATTGAAAAAATTTTAAAAGAAAAATAACTTCTCACTAAAAATAAATTTTAAAAAATAGAAATTCATAATTTGTTTTTTAAATCAGTTTCAATGAAAATAACATAGAAAATATATAAAATAGTATTAAAAACTCATTAAAATCATTCATTGGAGAAAATATTCTTTACACTTTGAAAATAAGCATATTAAACCATAAAAAAATTGATTTTTTTTAAATAAACTTGAATTATTATAAAAAAATCTTTAATTCAATGATTTTTTATGAAAATGGGGAATTATATTCATGTTGTACACATTATAAAGAAGATTCCATTCAAATTTTCAAAAAACAAAAAATGGGCCTGATACGGAATACAAAAAGAATATTTGTTTCAATTTTTTTGGTGAAAAGTCAAACATGTCAAAAAATATCTTTAAAAAATAATTACAGGAACTTTAGAAAACTTTAATAAAGAAAAAATCATAAAAAGATATATTTGAGATTAAAATGGTTTTTATCTGAATAGAGAAATAAAGGCCATTTTTATGAAAAAATTATTTGGATCTAGTGAGTCCTGAAATAGATTAAAATGAAAGAAAAAATGTATCCATTAAAATTGAAAATGTTATAATAATATAAATTAGTTTCAGGAGATGTAGATGATAATATTTAATCGTTTTAAGTATAATCATAAGCAATCCTTATATACAGTGAGATTATAACATAAAACCCTAACAAATTTGGTAACATTGAATCTTAATCCCAATAAAAGAATAAAATTAATTAAATCATTTAATATTATTATAATATATAAATTATTGATATTAAAAGTTTAAGGGATTGTATATAAACATCACTAAAGAAGACAGGTGCATAACATAACATATATCTCAAAGAATGAAATTTTAGACAAAAATCCATTACCTGATATTTTGAATTCCTTCGTAAATGTTCGAAAATTTTGTATAATTTTTATAAGTTTATTATAAATATTTTATAATAACATAATTATATATATAATTAAATATATTATTTGTTTATGACTTTTTAATACATTTTTATTGACAATTCCTTGTCAAAGTCACTTTTATGGTAATAACCACTTTCTTTTTTTTTGTATGTTTTGATTTGTTTCTTCCCTCTTAAATATATAATGGTAACATATGATATATAATTTTAAAAATTGAATAGATATAATATATATTCATTATATATTTTTTATATAAATTCTTAAAATTTAGATATTGAAAATTAAATACACCCTTCATGGAGACGATATGCTATATGTACACATGAATGATATTTCCGTTTTTTAGGTGAATTGAATGAAATAAAGGTAAATAATATATTAGAATTCATTAATAATTTTTAGGCAATATATATCTGATATATTAATTAAATACACCAATATTACCTTCCATGTAAACAGTTAATAAATCACATTGCTTCCTGAGGTGGTAGTCCACCGTCCAGACCATCGACATTATCATATTTCTACATAATGAAACGTATGATGATATATGTTATATAATAATTCCTGATCTATAATATTTTCATAAATATTTTATATATAAATTTAATTTATCATTATATCATTTTGTGATAGGTGGTGATGGAAAATGAGTGACATGAATTTGTAAGGTTGTGGTCTGGAAAACATGCTAATAATGATTTCCTATCCAATTTGATGGAAGAGTAAATGGTGGTAGGAAATTAATTTAACTTTAAAACATATCAATATGTGTAATATAATGAGTTTATTATATTAACATGGTTTATCAATAATTTATTGTGGAATATGAAGAAATAAAATAAAATTCCCAGTTATGGGTATTAGCTCTCCTTCAGTCAACTTATTCTGGTTTTACAAAAATATATTGATTGGATTCCTTTATAACTAAAATAAGGTATAAAGTATGGTATGAGGTAGTTAAATATTTGTTATGTTTAGGTATTTTTTTAAAATGGATTTTTAATTATAAAAACAAGTGGAGAAGGGGTGGCCTTTTATAAGTGAGGTGAGTGGAACACTAGTAAATTTTTGAAATCAAAATGGTGTACCATATTTGTTTAAACACCAAAAGGATAAAAATGGACCATTATAGACACTAGAATAAATAATCTATAAATATTTCTTTGAAATGGATGTTTAAAAATTTTTCGGTCATTTTTTATCCATATATGTTTACATTAACCCTCATATATACCATGTTAACCATAACCAAGGTAAATATATTGTATATATTATCCTTATTAAGTATGGTAAAAATAGTTAAAAATTATTAGATAATATAAATTATGATGATTATAAATAATTAATCCATTTTTACAAATTCCATTAATACAATTGGAAAATTTTAATTTAAAATTAAACACATTGATGTGATAAGAAAGTGGTTTTAAAAAGAAACTTTTTTCAAAAGTTTAAAATGTTTTAGGTCAAAACAAATTATTAAAATGATTAAAATGAAATATATTATAATAATTATAATATAATTTATGTATTTTGACTTTTAATTCCATTTTAAAATACAAAATTAATTTATAAATTATTTAAATAAAAGGAAACTTTTCAATAAAAACCAGTATTTGTCACTATTCATTGATAAATAACCTTTTCATAAAAATACCAAAAAATAAACATAAGATAATTTTGAAAATTTTATCTCAAATATGAATTTCATTTTATCATATTATTTTCATAATTGGGTAAGAAGTTTATTATATTATTCACAAAAATAATTTTTTATAGAAAATAGTTTTTTTTGTAAAATATAAAGACATTACCAAATATTAATTAATTTTTATCAATATGTTTTATTTATATAAAAACACAATTGGTTCTAAACCATGTTCCTTAAAATGGGTCAATAGTAACATAGAAAAAATCACCAATGTTTCTTCATCATCAAGTCACTTCGGAAATCCCTTCATCATCACGACCAACATAAAGGAAGCCGACATCCTTCTCTTCGATTGATGCAGAGAAATAAAGAAACCCTCTATGAGTCTAAAGAACTCTATGAATTACATGTAGAAATGATAGAAACCTTTTCGAGTCAGATGAACACTGTGATCACTACTGATAAATGACAGAATACTCTGTGAGACAGATGAACTACCTCTGATCGTCAATTTCAATTTCCATCATAGTGATCATTCGAAGCATTCTGATCTTGGATGCCTATAAATAAAAGGATCTCCCACTTAAAAAGGATTGGCACCCTGACCATTCTCCTTTAGATCTCTCTATTCATGAAGCACCCTTTTCCCTATGAACCATCGATAAAAATTCATGACCCAAGGTAAATGAGTATTTTGAACAAACATTTACTTTGCTAATTTTTCCTATATTTAAATTGGGGATTCCATTCATAATGTTAAGAGTCCCTTATGGGTATATGGGTCACTGTGAGGCATTTAGCATTCGTGAAGTACCCTCTAAGAACATGTTGACTCCATGCCTCAGCTAGGTCATCTTATTTTGTGAATCTCCTCCCTTTACGAGGTTTCTTTTCACCCTGCTTTGCAAGTACCTTTCTTTTGCGAATCCCATACTCTTTGTGTAGCACCAAAGCAACTCAAATCTCGTATCCTCGGGGCCATATTCTTTGAGAACCAATCACTCATGTGGCCCTCCAAGGTCATTTGAAGAAACTTCATGGTTCCCGGAGTTGTGCCTCATGTTGTGTTTCTCTTCCTAAGGATTATTCGCTTAGGCACAGTAATGGCTATCACTTATTCACATAGCCATGCCTCCACCTCAATCCCATAATGAATTTATTGTGCCTTCCCACCCAAAGTTTAGGGAGTATATGTTTTTTAGTTCTAATGGGTGAGGAGAAATTTATCTATGTCTGAGCTGTAGGGTGTTAAACTTTATTAGAAACCCACATCCACAAAACATGATGTTAAAGTATGAGTTGATTCAGACATGGAAGTCCTGAGGGGACTATAAAAGGGATTGAACCAATATCCTATCTTTCCATTCTTTTGGATCCACTTTATCTCTCCCTCTGTGATTTTTCTCCATGCATGCCTCAGGTAGCACCTACGTAATCCCCAATCCACCTTGAGGGGTTGCTCCATACATAATGTACATATCCTCGTCATATATCCTAAGCCCTCCTTGGGAAACCCTATATGAGTAAATCCCATTCTTTTTATCCCTGGGATGCTAACTATGTGTAAGCCCCTAACCTCATATCGTGGCTACATATTTCGCGACATGATTGCCAGGTCCCTTGATGTATCTATTTTATCACATCGAGAATAACTCACGTGGGGTTAATGTGATCATCAACCATAACATCCTCTATAGTATTCTAACCATCTGTAAGCCCCATGCCCCTTTCCCTTGAACTAAGTTGACATTTAGTCATGTCTTCTAGGAAAGGTATGTAGGAAGCCTCCTTGAGGTTCAAACCCATTACCAATCTATTCCGGCCATTTCATGTCGGTTCACTGCTTATTCTACATGACAATAAAAAGAATGACCATTTTATCCTAAATTATGTAAAACTGTATTCTCCAACTATGTGGATTTTGATCCCTATTTTCTATGTAGGGTATGTATGAATCCTATTTGTGGTTCAACCATGACCAATGGTAATAGTTGGTTCCTCATCCTTGGAATGTACCCTCATGACGTGACATATTACCTCTCTGAGACACATCACCTGGATCCACCTCCATGTGGTTTCTTCATCCACTCAAGCTACTATCCACACATAAGACCTGAACTCAATCCATGCTCCTCCAACCAAGAGTGTTTATCTTATTATTGGATTCTAACAACGCATAAGGACTAGAATGTATCTAGGTCACTATTCTTTATGTGAACCCTGACTCATCACCCCATATCATAAATTACATTAAATTTCATTACCTATCATGGGGATACATATGAATCCTTTATGAGGTTCAATCCCATCATTCATGTCTCATCCCAGTCTCTCGCATGATCCCCTGTGTTTTAGGATGTTTATTCTTCAACCCATGGTTTCATTTCCTTTGGGTCCCATCCATGCACCCATTCTCACAAGATTCCACCTTAGGCGACTCATAACCTAATTCCACAACAAAGTGGACTTTTATTCTATGCAACATGTAAATATAGGAAACCTCCGTGAGGTTTATGCCCAACACTATCATCGCTTAACTAGTTCCCTTCACACAGGTTCCATATCCATTCATATCCCCCCTTAAACACTTCATCCATGCCAATCCTAGTTTTATCTAGGCCGCTACATATTGATGAGATCATTCCATCTATATGGGTTGTCTCAGTGTGTAATCCCCATTCATCCATATGATTACTGCTCTTAGAAGCACTCTGGTAGTCTCAATGTGTAATAACAAGACTGCTCAATGAACTACGTGTGTTTTGATCCTTTTTTATAAACAGGTATTGGTCATAGGAGAATACTCAAGAGGGGGGGGGGGTTAATTAAGTATCTATAAAAATTTCTATTTGAAATGTTTTCTTAAATGATTCCCCAATAAAATTAAATACAACACAATTAATTAAGGAAATACGGTTAAGAATTTTTTATAGATCAAATAAATTTTTAGAAGATTATTTAATTCTCACTAGTCTCAATATTAGTTATTAATATTAATTTTAATGTTATTCTAATACGGAAAAACAATTAAAAATTATGTCCATGATTAACTATAAATGTAAATCAAATTATTTATGAATTATACAACAAAATCGATAAAAACTAAATTAAACAACACAGAAGGTATAAAACATGTTTTTTAGTCACAAGACAAGATCTAATCCACTCCACTTGGGGATCACCTTCCACCAAGTAGTTTATAAAAATAGACTTGATCCACACTCTGGATTGGGGTAAACAACAATTCACCAGTCTTTCCAGGTCAGATGACATTTTCCATAGTTCATCAAGGGTATAAACTACTAGGTCACACATGGACCTCTTCCACACTTATCGGTGGGAGTAAGCAAGTTTAAATAAGATATGAGTGAAAGGATATCTTATTTGTTTTATTTTAGTGTAGGAGAGAATGTGTATTTTAATATAAACACACACACACTTCTCAAAAGCTAAAAACAATACACAATAGATAAATTATTATGATATTATTTTAGAAGTGCTATGAGTGTTATTCTTTGCATATCTAGACTTCTAGGATGAAGGAGATGCAAGTATCGAGTCCATTTGTGAGAAACAGAGTATCTCAAGTCTGGTGCTCTGGTTTTTAGTCAGATCTAGATCATGTTCACTGTGAAGTCTATATTGGAAATATGTTCTTGAATCTAATTCAGGGAATCATTGCTTTTGGATTCATGAAATGTTTGTGTGTTCTTCAAATGTATCTTGTTGCATGTGTCAGTTCTTTTCTCAAGAATTTTCATGCTTCTTCACTACATTTTTTAGTTCCACTCTTTTATCTTTATTCTTGGAGTGCATGTGTTGGAGCTAATAGGATGCATGTATTCTGCACCTCATACCTCATACTATTTTGTGACATGTATATAAAGAAATATTAATTATGTTACTGCATTTAAAAGACTCAAATATGACAGTTAGAAAGTAAATTGAAATAGACAAAATAGATTAAAGAACAATGTCAGAGTCTGTCTAGAAATGGTGTCACCTTGAAACGGTGTCACAACTAAATGGTGCCTTCTTATTTTACTTTGATCAATGAGAAAGTCATGATGACATAATTGTATAGATATTAGGAACCGGTATCATAGATGCGTTGATAGTTTCATAGTGCCCGGTCTTCTTCCAAACATTGAACGGTGTATTAGTATGGAACTGGTGTCATCGACTTCAATAGAGCTGAGACTGGATACGGTGTTAGGGTTACGGTGTCTAGGTCACAGTGTCTGGTCACAATGTTTGAGTCATGGTGTCTGGTCACAATGTCTGGGTCATAGTGTCTGATCATGGTGTCTGGTGATGATGTCTAGTTCACAGTGTCTGGGTCCTTTTATAGAAAACAAGACCCTATTGTAGACATTAGTTTCTCAGACATAACCAAATATCTTTATATAGACTTAAGCATTGATATTCATAGAATTGATTATACATAATAATTCATAAAATAAAGTCATTATAAAACAAATTAAAATATACTTTACTATTATATAAAATTAGTTGAGATAGATTAGATAGGATTTACAAGTTTTACAGGTAGATTATGATTTTCTATCATTAAAACCTAATTAAAATAGGCGGAGTTCAATAGCTGGGTACATCAAAAGCCACCCCTAGGTTCAATCCCAATTTATTGTAAACCTTGGTGTCCCATTTATTGGGGTCAACCCTCTCTGATTCTCCCTCAATGGTGTACATATCATCCTTCACAGTGTGAAATATTCCCTTTTAAGGGGCACACCATCCTGGATCCATCATCACTAGGTGTTCTAATACACCCATATTGTAAACCGTCTCAATACTCCCTCCAAGGGACGTGCCAATATGGTCTACACGTGTCAGTGTTATGAACAATTCAATCAGTCCCCTCTAGATGTTTAACCTGTGTCATACCCTATTTTAAACACGGAATGTTGAAGAAAAACCTCAGAGACATACATATGGCATAAAACACACTAAGATCGATGTAGGAAGCCTCAGGTTTCTTCACCCTTTAGAAGCCATCTGATGAGGAAGAATACAAGTGTTAAAGTGTTCCAGTGTCAAGATATGCCACATATTCATCAGTGTTACTACTCTCCTAACAGATGGTTGCTACCTTGAATAGACCCCATGGATTTTCCGAATAGAAGTAAAGTAATTAACTAGTGGCCAAAAAGATATGGTATCAGGAATGGTTTTCATGAACAACAACTTAATCCTTAATGAAGACATGGACTAAGTGACATGTTTTAAGGAAGAATCCATGAATGAAGGAACTGACATCCCATCATCCATTTTCGATCACAGAGAAAACATGTAACGCCCCAGCCCCAGTTACCCAGAGTCGGTGCATTATTACATAACATTTCCATGATCACAGGAAAGATCAAATCTTGAACGAACGAATGGTTAAATAGCCTTGGAAACACTAGATATATTCATAAGTCTTACATTACATCATTAAAATGAAAACTAAAACAACATCTTTTCTTCATAGTCTACACTCATATCCCCACATACTATCCCTGTAGTTCATTCATAAATTATATCTTCATATCCAGGGAAAAATAAAACATTGAAAGGGGTGATCTCAAATGCCCAGTAAGGATATCAATATAACGAAAACATTCATAAATAAGAATAAACATTTAAGGCAATGTATAAATAAAATAAAAGCCATTTAAACGTGAAATTAAACATAGTATGGAAAAAATAAAATGAAATAATTCCATTTACTTATTCACATGGATATTCTACTAATCAAATAATCACAAACAATATCAATAACAACTTTCATTATGATGGAATGCATAATGCCAGACTATCTTAACCACATAGCCAAGGCCTAGTGCCAAGACTACAAATAAGATTTTGTCAAGGCCTTGTTCCAAGACACTAGTTTGTCTCATGAGACCTATCGTTGCATCGAGGAGCTATAGCGGGCTCCACCCATCACATATTAAGTCCAATGCATTCCCATATTAAAGGTTTAAACATAACATAAACATTCGTATTAAAACTAGCATACAAAATGTCAATACTTTCACCGTAAACCATGAAGGGTATAAAAATAACATATCCATAGTCAAACATATCAAAAAAAAATTCAATACAATATGGAAGTTTTGTTTCATAATAAATCAGCTTCAAATAAGCTTTAAATCCATCAAAGGATGTTGACATAGATGAAATCAAAAATCTTTTTAAAGAAATATCTATTTTTATTTTGAAATCATTTTAGAGTCATATAACATAAAACATTTTATTTGAAAATATTCTTATAATCTTTTAAGGGATGCTTCGAAGATTTTATAATGGCGGAAAATAGCTGCACCTGCCGTGTAAGTTAAAAACGCGTTCTTACCTTAATTCTATCGAAAAGGTTAAAAAGCACCTTGTTTGGAAAATGATGGAATGATTCCTTTATAAACCTCTTATAAAAAGTCAAAAAAGGGTATAAATGAATTTAACCCATATTATAGTAAATAGTAAAATTGTTTTGAAATAAATTTTTAAGAAACATGGATGTGGATGATAAAGAAGTCCCAGTAGATTATTACAAATAAACAACCTCGGATAGTGAAGAGATTGCGAAATAAACCCTTACCTTGTAATTTTCATTGGTTGAGGGTAGGTTAAACTATTAAATAATGGTGAAATAATTTTTAGTAAATTATACATGAATCATATACATTAATATGATATCATATATGATCTTTTAACATTGATTAGTTAATAATATCTTAGTATTATAATTGTTTTGGGTGTTAACTTACTCATTTTCTTTTATATGTTTTGTTACGTAAGCAATGTTTGTCAAGGATAGGATGTTTCTTATTCATATCCAGAATGATATCAAGTCCTTAAACATTATTTTTAAATCATAAAATGATAATTATAGTTGAATGGATACGATGGAGAATTAATCTCATCGCGTTCGTGGAGATGGTAGTCCGTACGTACGCACGAGCGACAATATCATTTTTTTGATATTAAAATAATATATAATTGGATGGTATATCATATATAAAGAATCATTATCATGTTATATTTATTATTTACATGAATTACAAATCATTATTATAACCGTCCAAATAATAATATATTTAATAACAATTCCACCACGACGTGGAGACGGTAAGCCATACGTACGCACGTATGGTGACATGTCATTCAAAGGACTGATAGAATAATGAATATGATTGTACCATATTTATAATAATTTTAAAATATATAGGAGATACTGGATTCATTATTTTATAATGGTAATAACAAAGAAAGAAGAAGTGGAAGAATAAATGAATTTAAAAAAGGGTGGTGAAAACATTACCTCTTCTTCGGGTTATTCCTTTTGATTTGATCAAAAGGGATCCTTAGGATGGATTTTTGATTGAACTAATGCATCTAGGTTGTATTGAGGGAAGTTTAGAGTGTATTTGGGTAGTGTTTGGCCGAACTAGAAGGCTTTGATGGTGTGAATTAATGAGAAGGGGTAGTGCCCTTTTATAAGAGGGGGTGAGGGGCACCTTTGGAAAAACTAGAAATATTATTTTATAATAATTTCATATTCGGTTTCTAATGGATAAAAAGTGTATTATTTAAAGGTTAAGGTGTGTATAGGTTAAAAAACACTATATCAATAGGATTTAGATAGGTTTGGGTCACTATATTAACCCTATCTTTAAGTATTAACTCTTAGTTAATTAGTTTCACTTTTATAATGTCTCTTTGTATTTTTATATTATATAGTGAATAAATGTACTATATACATCCAAACGACCCCCAAGTGGTCCATTAATTATAAAAATATCATTATTTAAATCTCTTGGCCGAACCATAGATTTTTAGGATTTTAATATATATTAATAATAAAATATTTGTTTTAAAAACTCTTTTTTGTCAATTTTGACACTATTTAATAGTTGATTTTCGTAAAACTCTTAACAGAATGATTACTTCAAAAAAGTCAATTAAATCAATCCTAATATGTCATATTATCCTAGAAAATGATTGCAATTCATTAAAGGTCTCAAATTATATTTCTTTTGGTATTTATAATATCAATAATTTTAATTTTTCACTATTATGGTAATTACTGCATCATCATTGTGTCATAAATAAATTAAATTATTTAATGTCTAAAAATTATAAATAAAATATAATTATATAGTAAATCGTTTTATCTATCTAATGAATATTTATTGTTGAAAATAAAACATATATAACCCTTTTTAAAAATTGATTTGCTAAAAGATATATGCTTTTGTCATTTTTGTATTTATTTTAACTTAATTAAAATAAAGTGTCCCTATCACCTACAAATGGCTCCATGGGGTCCCAAAATCGACCCAAAGATGCTCATGGTCGGACATGTATCCACAAATAAGGTTAGAACACGTTTTAGGGTAATTTAATATTATTAAAATATTATTTTTAACCCTTATTAACCGGATTTACCTTTAACCATGGTAAATAAAATATTTACCGAAATAATTATTCAAAATGTCTAAAAATAAAAGTTACCTATTTACACAATTTTTAAATCCTCATTATAAATATGGAATCCATTTTTCCAAATTCATAACACAGAAGTGGAAGAAATTATTTTAAAATTAATTCCCTCTGTCAAAACAAAAAGCGTGTTTTTAAGATATAATAACTATCAAAAGATTGTTACTTGGTTATTTCTGGTTTAATTGTGAAATTATGTCCAATGACCAAAATTTTATTAAATGGTAAAAATATATTCTAAACATAATTTAAAACCACTCAAATTCTTAATTTATCTCTATTAATTATTTTGATTAAAATGTTGTTTTTAATTAAAATTTAGTAATTTTCACTATTCAACAAAATATTAAAGTTATTCGAAAAGTACCAAAATTTCACCATAGGCTAAATTTGATACTCAGAATCCAAAAATTAAGTCCATTTTGAGGGATAAAATTTATAAAATTTCAAAAAGTAGATATTAATATTCATAACGGCTAGTTCGATTGGTTTTGGTGTGTTAGAACTCGATGTTGTGTACAACACACGCTATCACATTATTCAAAGAGAAGCGTACTGTAGAAGCATGGGGTGTTACATTCTACCCTCCCTCAAATAATTTGGTCCTCAAAATTTCTAGAATACTACCATAGGAAAAGACTCGGGTGGTTCTTCATCATATGTTCATCGGGTTCCCACGTTGCCTCTTCCACCTTATGGTTTCTCCACAAAACTTTTACCAGACGTGTCATCCGATTTCTCTGTACTTGTTCTCTCATATGATGAATACTGACGGGCTCTTCACAATAAGATAGATCGGGTTCCAGTTCTAATTCCTCATAGGTGAGTACATGCGTTGGGTAAGGCATGTACTTCCTCAATAGAGATATGTGGAACACATCGTGAACTTTGGTGAGACTTGGCGGCATTGCCTATTGGTAAGCTACAACCCAAATTCGTTCTACAATTTCGAATGGTCTGATGTACCTGGGACTCAATTTATCTTTCTTACCAAAACGTATGACTCCCTTCCATGGAGATACCTTCAGGAAAACTTGATCACCGACTTGAAAATCCAAATCCTTCCTTCGATTATCGGCATAGCTCTTCTGCCTACATTGAGCTGCTTTGATGTGATTTTGGATTACCTTCACCTTTTCCATCGTTTCCTCCACCAGTTCTGGACCTATAAGTTTTCTTTTACCAACGTCATCCCAACAGGTTTATGTGTGACATCTCTTTCCATATAACGCTTCATATGGTTCCATCTGAATACTCGAATGGAAGTTATTGTTAGAGAAAAATTCTACCAGAGGTAAATATTGAACCCACATAACATGAAAGTCAAGTGAGCAGGATCCCAACATGTATTCTAAGGTTTGAATTGTTCATTCTAATTTTCCATCTATTTGAGGGTGGTAGGCAGTACTCAAATGAAGTTCATTATCCAAGGATTTCTGAAGACTTTTCCAGAATCTTGAAGTAAAATGGGGATCACGATCAGAACCAATCGATAGGGTACTCCATGAAGTCTCACAACTTCATTAATATATAGTCTTTCTAGTCATTCAAGTGGTAAATCTTCCCTTATAGCTAGAAAATGTTATTACATGGTAAGATGATCAACAATGACCCATATTGCATCGTTCCTTCTAGGAGTCTTTGGTAGCCCCATGACAAAGTCCATCGTAATATTTTCCCATTTCCTCTCCGGTATGGGAAGAGGTTGCATGACTCCTCCAGGCTGTTGCCTTCCAGCTTTCACTTGTTGATAAATCATATATCCTGACACAAATTCGGAAATCTCCTTCTTTATGTTGTGCCACCAAAAATGTTCCTTAAAATATCTATATATTTTGGTGCTCCCAGGGTATATAGATAAATTGGAACTATGAGCATCATCCATCAATTCCCTTTTTAGATCAGGTATATCGGAAACACAAAGTCTCTCCACAAATTTCAAAATTCCATCTTCATACACAAATCCTCTCAATCTCCCATCATTCAAAGCATTAATCTTCTTTTGAAATTATTCATCATCGGTTTGATAACTATTAATCCTTTCTAATAAAGATTGTTTGGAAACCATTTAAAAAAGCATTGATGTTTCACCTTCCCTGGTTATTCCCGTGTCTATCTTCACTAGATCCCTAAAAATTGGATCCCTTTAAATTTTCATATTGTTCAAAACTCCATGATCTTTTCTGCTCAAAGAAAATTCCACCTTGTTTTCTTTCCTCGGGTGGTAGTGTATCTTACAATCATAATCCTTGAGTAATTCAAGCCATCTCCTTTTCCTCATGTTGAGTTCTTTTTGTGAGAAAATATACTTCAAACTCTTGTGATCAGTATAAATCTCACATTTTTTACCATAGAGGTAGTGCCTCCATATCTTCATAGCAAAGATCACAGCTGCTAACTCGAGATCATGAGTAAGATAGTTTTGCTCATTAATTTTTAACTGTCATGATGAATAGGCAATAACCCTATCATTCTGCATAAGGACAAAACCAAGTCCTTTCTTTGATGCATCATTATAAATAACGATCCCATCATTCCCCGATAGTAGGGTCAATATAAGAGCATTGACTAATCTTATCTTCAGTAATTCAAAAAATTCTTTACACTCTTTTGTCCAGACAAATTTATCCCCTTTACGTGTGAGCCTCGTTATTGGGTTAGCCAATCGGGCAAAATTCTGGATGAAACGTCGATAATAACCTGCCAAACCAATAAAACTGCGTACCTCAGTTATACTCATATGTGATGGCCATTCTTGAATTGCCATGGTCTTAGAAGGATCAACATAGATTCTATATTTAGAGACAATATGGCCAAGAAAATAAATCTCCTAAATCCAGAATTCACACTTGCTAAACTTCCCATATAATTCATGTCTTCTCAGAGTCTTTTGGATAATGCGCAAGTGATTTTCCTGATCTTCTTAGAATTTGGAGTATACCCACATATCATCAATAAATACCACCACAAATTCATCAAGATATTCCATGAATACTCTATTCATCCGATCCATGAATAAAGAGAGTGCATTAGTAAATCCAAAAGGCATTACTGTAAACTCGTAATGCCCGTACCTGGTTCGAAATACTGTCTTCGGAATGTCTTCCTTCTTCACACACAACTGATGGTATCCAGATCGATGGTGATTCTTTGAAAAGTATTGAGATCCATGTAGTTGGTCAAATAAATCATCAATGCGAGGTAGGGGATACTTGTTCTTTATTGTTATAGCATTGATCTTCCTGTAGTCGATACATAACCTCATAGATCCATATTGCTTTTTAACAAAAAGAACAGGGTCTCCCCATGGAGAAACACTAGGGAAAATAAATCCTTTATTACTCAATTCCTCTACTTTTTTCTTTAGTTTGACTAATTCTACAGCGGCCATTCTATAAGGGGTCTTCGATATTGGCCATGATCTAGGAATTAAATCAATGGAAAACTCAACTTCTCGTTCTGGAGGATGTCTAGGTAAATCTTCAGGAAACACATCTACATATTCTTTCACAACAGGGACATCCTCTATTTGAACGTTCCTTTCCTCACCCATAATCATTTTTTTCTCATCCTCCATAATAACTGAATTTAATTGAGTTACTGGGGGTGGATCTAGATAATAATTAAGTGGTGAAGATTCTTCTCTAAAGATAAGGTGTTCCTTATCATCATCATCAAAAATCGTAACCACCTTCTTCTTACAATAAATCTTCACATCATAGTCCGAAATCCAATCCATGCCATGTATTATATCAAACTCAATAATAGGTATAAAGATGAGATTAGTGGATAAAGAACATTTATGTGCTCTAATGGGGACTGATTCACAAAACATTGTTACAATGATACTTCCCTTAGGAGTTTTAACTGACAACTCCCTTGTTAAATAAAATTGGAAATATATAATTTTCTTAGAAAACTGGGATGATATGAAAGAATGCAATGATCCAGAATCAAATAATGAATTTTCTAAACTTGAGGAAACCATTAAATTACCTATCACCACGTCTTTCAGAGCTTCTACCTCTGTAGTAGTGATAGCATAAGCTTGGCCTTGATCCCTTGGCCTTTTCTGAGGTAAGTTCCCCTGACGCATAGGACATTCATTTGCATAATGTCCCATCTCCCTACAATTACAGCATTGAACATTGGTAGCTTCCTTCTTCCCTTTGCAATCACGATCTTGGTTGCCTTTTTCACCACACATGTAACAAACACCCATTCCCTTCAAGAAAGTACCGGGGTGTTTCTTCCAACATTTACCACAGCATGGATATTCAACCTTTCCCATCTTACCCTTATTTCCATTCCCAGATTGATCAGCAGATACCTTCTTCTCTTTCTTTGCTTTAATGTCATAAGACTTAGAGAATTCCTTTTCGGTCTTGATAGCACATGAGATAGTGTCTTTGTACGATGAAAAGGACTGTGAGACTAATACTCGATGGAGAAATGGTTTTAACACCTCAAATAAATGATCAATATTACTTCTTGGGTTACGTATATAATCTCTAGAATACCTTGATAACCTTGTAAAGTTAGCCTCATAATTTGTGACATTCTCATCCTCCTTTTGTCTCAGACTGAGAAATTGTCTTTCCATATCTGCTTGATGGTCGCGAGGAAATTATTTTTCTAAAAATAGATAATTGAACTCCCTCCATTCCATATTTGATACTTCATCATCTTCCTTCATGTTTTGAATCAATTACCACCATTTATCAGCATCTCCAGTGAGGCAGCAAACTGCTATGATAACTTTTTCCCTTTCACTACTCCCCAAAGAGTGAAATATTTTTTCTAGGGAATTTATCCATTTCTCAGCTACTAAGGGATATGTACTCCCATTGAACGTTGGTGGTTGTTGCCTCATGAATCGATCTAAAATTGATCATCCATGCTGCGGATAAGGGTGCTCCATACAGGTAAGGTTATTATTCATAATCTGAGTGAGTTGTCCCAGTATGGTGATTAGCTGATCAGCACCAGTTGCATCACCAGCTCCACTATAATTATCTTGAGAAGGAGTTCAGTCCCTACATGGATTGCATGTATTGATAATGTTTCCATTTCTTCCAATAGGTGCCATTTCTAAACAATGGCGTGAACTAGATCAGTTTATGAATCAAAATACATAATTACATTCTTATAAAACACTTAACAGAAATTGAACTATTCATGGATATAATCCATAATCATAAAAAATGTTTTCTTTGAGAAAGTATATACTCATAAACCCTTCATTATGATTTCTAAAGAAAATGAGAGTTATCCTAAGCATATCACCTGGGAGTGTCATAACCATGAGTGCAGCAAGGACCGTTGTCGTGCACCAGTTCCCGTTCAAGTCTAGCTCAAAGCAATGTTTTCGGGTTTTACCCCTAGTTACATCTGTGCCTGAGCAGCCTCTACCTGCTCGTATCCAGTCAAGAATGTATTGCTCGAAAAACTCACAAAATCTCTACAATACCAAAATTCTAGGAAGTTCTTCTATACTAACCCTCAATGTCCATCTTAGGTCTATGTGCTCTAATCAGAGTTTATCTAAATATAGCTTCCAAGGTTTGTACTAAACACCCTTTGATACCAACTTTAACGCCCCAGACCCAGTTACCCAGATTCGGTACATTATTACATAACATTGGCATGATAACAAGTAAAGCCCCGACCCCAGCTACCCAGAGTCGGTGCATTACTTCGTAACATTGGCATGGTCACAAAAGATCACGTCTCGAAAGACCGATTAGTTTAGTAGCCTTGGAAACACTAGATACATTCATAAATGTTACATTACATCATAAAGTGAAAAACTACAATACCAAAGTCTCCATAGACCACACTCATATCCTCTTCTGACAATCCCTGTAGGTCATTCATAAAATACTTCTTCACATCCTATAAAATATTAAAACATTGAAAGGGGTGAGCTCAGATGCTCAGTAAGGATAACAATATTGCAGAAGCTTTCATAAATATACATAAACATTTAAGGCAATGTATGACTAAAACAAAAGCCTTTTAAACTTGAACATCAACATAATATGGAAAAAGTAAAATGAAATAATGCCATTTAATTCTTCACATGGATATTCTACTGGTCGAATAATCAAATGCAATATCAATAACCACTTTCATAATGAGGGAATGTATAATGCCAGACATTCTGAAACATTTTTTCAAGGCCTCGGCCAAGACGTCTAAAATGATTAAGGCCTCGGCCAAAACCATAAATCAAATTGGGAAAGGGCCTCGGCCAATTCCATGTCTAGTTGTCTCATGAGACCTACCGATGCATCGAGGAGCTATAGCGGGCTCCACCAGTCACTTATTAAGTCCAATACATTCCTCATATGAATAGGTTTAAACATATCATAAACCATAACATAATCGTATCACATAAAACATGCATAAAGGAAACATAACATTTCCACATTTCAATCAAAAGATATAAATACAACACATTGATATAATAAAAATGCTTTCAAAACCATTTTCAATACCAAAATAAAAGAAAGTTAAAACTTTGTATTTATTTTTCATTAAAAAAATTGATGGCTTGTAGAGGAAGCCAAAACTCAAATAATGGTCACGGCGGCGGAGAAGTCGTTGTCTCCGCATAAGTACAAAAAGAAAGAATTCCCTTTTGTCGTTTATAAAAACGCTTCGTATAAAAAGATTCCTTTTGAATAAACGTAAAAGTCAACGGGTTTTTTACACCGTATAAAAGAAAGTTGTGTATAAAACCAAATATGCCTCAATGAAAGGGGATTGAGACGAAGTCCTTAAAAAGATCATTTTATTAAAATAAAGTACATCTATAATGTGTACTCACTATAAGTACACATAAATAATGTAAAATACAAGATATGACATAATAATATCATGACATAATTTAAAAGTAGGAGATTAACCCAAATAATAGAAATTGGGTTAAGAAGTCCCCTTACCTCGTGTCTAACTTGACTCAACCGCTCATTAACCTCCTGAATAATAACTATAGTTAATATATACCTTATTAAGAACCCTTTTTAATTTCATTATCCTTTTTATATCAATTATTACAATGTTATGAACATTATGTTATTATTTAAGTTAATAACGGTCGTTTTGTCGATCTTTGGTACTTGAGTCAACAATAAACTTCTTATAATTACAAGTTGTTTATGTGGTAGAATATCCATTATCTCCAGAATTATATTCATCATGTAGTTATCATATATAAAATATATATTCAGTATATACATGCATTTATAATATTACATAACATTTAGAGGTAAGAAATGAAATGCACCATTCATGGAGACGGTAAGCCGTACGTACGCATGAACGCTACTTTCATTTCTATTTCATATTTAATGGAATGATGTTATAATTTTATAAAGTTATAATATAATTCCAGTATAATATAATTTATAATACCATTTACTCCATCCTTTATACATCCCACTGATGGCATTAACGATTCAAATCACTTTTAGGGGGCGGTAGTCCGCACTTCCTAAAATGAAATTATCGCATTTACCCATAATAGAAATCATAAAGTATGCCATAAATGAGAAATACAGAAGCATAAGGAAGACATAAAAAAAATATCATATATGAAAATAGTGTCATCAAAATGTCCACCATTAGAGGTGTTAAATGAATATTTAACAATCATCGTTTCGTGAGGCAGTATTTTTCCACCCACTGAAACAGTATGTTCTTTAACCATTAGAAGAAGGTGTGTGTAAGTGTAAACCAAATACATATCATAACAAAATCTTAGTATATTGTAGATACTGGTGTTGTTACAAAAGAATGGAACAAAAATAGTTTAAGGGGTTGGAGAAGCAAAATAAAACAAAACAACATTAGAGAAGACATTACCTTAAAATCGGGTAACTCTTTTTGATTTGAGCCAAAGGCTTCCTTGAGAAGAGTTCTGCCCAAAGTGAGGCTTCTAAGACTAAGGGAGGAAAGTTGGGAGAGTATTTTTGCAGAGTTTGGCCGAGGCAAATGGCTTGAATGTTTGAATAAGGTGGGAGTGGTGGGGGCCATTTATAAGTGGAGAGGAGGGGCACTTTTGGAAAGTAATGAAGTGTTATTCTATTATACAATGATTTTAGGATTCTAAAGGTCCCAAACTTGTATAATTCTAGGATAAGGTGATAAGGGTTCGAAATATCCTCATCCAATAGGCTTTGAACAAGTGTAAGCCTTGTATTTTACATTTTCTTCTCATTTTATTTAAATCGTTAAATAATGAGGTCATCGTTGCATCATCATGGTGTCTTAAATAATTTAATTTATTTAATGTCAAAAAATTATAAAAAAATTATCATGATGTAGGAAATCTTTTTATCTTTACAATGAATATTTATGGTCAAAAATATGACTTTTATAACCCCATGTAAAAATTGTTTTAGTAAATCATTTCATGTTTGTGTTTTTTTTTACTTTAACATTAAATAAAAGGTATTTATGTCATTTTCTAACTAAACTGGCTCCATGGAGTCCCCAAGTTGACCCATGGATTGTCTTGGTCGGCCATGGCACATCCAATTAGGGTAGTACATGTGTCAAGCTCATTTCATATTATTAAAACATTATTTTTTCCTTAAACTACACTAATTACCTACAATCGCGATTAAGAACTTAAAAGTTACTATTCACCAAAAATTATTTTAATCTCATCGAACCACATTTTACTTCTTAATGGCAACCATGTATGACGGATTTTTGAAAATCAAAACACAGAAGTGGTAATATTTCATTTAAATGAAAAATCAGTTATTTAACTACCACTTAATGGTTTCACTATTCATCAAAAATTGAAGTTTTTCAGAACAATGCCAAAATTTCACCCTAAGCTATAATTGATATTCCAAATTAAAAAATGAGGTATATTTTACAAAATTCCAAACATATAAGTTGCATTAATTAATTTTATAATTAATTCCCGTTGTCACAACAAATAGCATGTTTTTAAGAAACAATTTATATCAAAAGATTGGCAATTGTTTATGTCCGATTTCAATGTTAAATTAATTCTAATGACCACCATTGGATAAAATGGTGAAAATATATTCTAATTATACTTTAAAACCACTAAATAGTATAATTTATCACTATAAATTATTTTCATTAAAAAAGTTGTTTTAATGTATTTTTCACTATTCATAAAAAAATGAAAGTTCTCAGAAAATTACCAAAAATTCAACATAGGCTAATTTCGATATTCCGAATCCTAAAACGAAGTCCATTTTGAAATATAAAATTTCTATATTTTTAAAAAGTGGTTATTACTATTCATAACGGCTAACTTGATTAGTCGCGGTGTTTTAGAACTCGAAGTTGCGTACAATGCAAGCTATTGCATTATTGAATGAGAAGCGTATCGTGGAAGCTCGGGGTGTTACATTCTCCCCTCCTTTAATAAATTGCGTCCTCGAAATTTAAAATTTTTTCTTTGAAAATAAAAGGTTGAAAAGATAAAATACCTTTGTGGAAAACCCACATCGGAAATAAGATTAATAAAATTTAGTCTTAATAAGAGGGAAATGGAAATAAGAAAGTCACCACCAAATTATGATCTCGATAAGGAGAACATTGGTGGAAATTAGAGACATATAATTTGAGGAAAAACGTAAATATTTGTAGGGAGTTATTGAGGTCATCAATCACAATCAACTGTCAAATTGAGGGCCTCAAAGCCTTCAATCTATGTTGATTTAAAATATCATCAGTTCAACAAGACATAAGTTATTAGGATAACACATTTTTTGTTTTAATATCCCTTTACTAAAGTTTAAGAATTAATTTATTCATTGAATAAGAGATAGGTATATATATATTTATGCTTGACAATTAGAGTTTCAACCGTCAACTCATCTTTCACTCAAAAAGATAATAGAAATCAAAAATATTACACTTATCCTAATTGTATAAGGTTCCAAATTTTAACACATACCATTTAGATTAGAAAAACTATTTTGTAATAACCAGGGACTTCCTGTAGGCTAGTGGTAGGAAATAAAGGCATGTCACACTATGATTGTGGGTTCGATTCCTGCAGCGTTGTCCAATGCGACTGGTTATGCCCCACCCTGCTGGTTGTCCTTTTCCTAAAACTATAGTATTATAATATTCCAAAAATAATCTTCAGAAATGCTTTAACCTTAAACAATACTATCCATGGTTCATCTTAATCCTTTCCAAATTTAATAGTTATCCAAAATACCTCCGTCCAGACTTTCTCTAAAAGGTCTCTAAATTCCAAAATCAATTGTAACATCAGATTCCCCAAACAATGAAACGTTTCTCTTATTGTCACATACTAAAAATATGATTATCCTAATCATATTAAAACATTAATGAAATCAAAAAGTACTGCAGTAAAATCCTTATATATATCACATCATTCTTATAACCAGAATATAATACTTGAGTCCAAAAGCACCAATACATTAATTATTCCACTTCAACTGTAGTCACATCATAAGATTGGCCTTGATCCCTTGGCCTTTTCTGAGGTAAGTTTCCTTGACGATTAGGACATTCATTTTCATAATGCCCCATTTCTCTACAATTGTAGCATTCAACATTGATAGCCTCTTTCTTTCCCTTGCAATCACGCGCCTGGTGACCTTTTTCTCCACATTTATAACAAACTCCTATTCCTTTTAGGCAAGTACCAGGGTGATTCTTCCCATAATTATCACATAATGGAAAATCCTTCTTTCCCTTTTTCCCTTTATCTATCTCTTGTTCCACCATTCTCTTCTTCTCTTGCTTTACTTTGTTGTCATAAGACTTAGAGAATTCCTTTTCTGTCTTGATAGAACACGAGACAATATCTTCATATGATGAGAAGGATTGTGATACTAAAGATTGACAGAGAAATGGTTTTAACCCATCAAAGAAACGATCAATCTTACTTCTTGGGTTACGTATATAATCTGCAGAATGCCTCGCTAACCTTGTAAAGTTAGCCTCATACTTTGCGACATTCTCATCCTCCTTCTGCCTCAGACTTAGAAATTGCCTTTCCATATCTGCTCGATGGTCATGAGGAAAGTATTTTTCTAAGAAAACCTCTTTGAACTCCCTCCATTCCATATTTGATACATCATCATCTTCCTTTGTGTTTTGAATTAGCGACCACCACTGATCGGCATCTCCAGTGAGGCGGTAAACTGCCATGACAACCTTCTCCCTTTCGCTACTCCCCAAGGCATGGAATATTTTCTCTAAGGAATTTATCCATTGCTCAGCTACTAATGGATTTGTACCCCCATTAAATGTTGGTTGTTGTTGCCTCATGAAGCGGTCTAACATTGATCCTCCACGTTGTGGATTACGGTGCTCCATACGAGTAAGGTTATTATTCACAACCTGAGTGAGTTGTCCCAGTATGGGAATAAGTTGATCAGCACCATTTGTATCTCCAGATCCACAATAATTATCTTGCGCAGGAGGGCAATCCCTACACGGAGTGCGTGCATTGATATGATTTCCATTCCTTCTACTAGGCGCCATTTCTATACAATGGCATAAACTAGATTAGTTTATGAATCAAAATACATAATTCTATACTTATAAAATAATTAACATAAATTTAACTATTTATGGATATAATCCATAATCATAAAAATGTTTTCTTTGAGAAAGTATATACTCATAAACCATCATAGTGTTTTGTAAATAAAATGAGAACTATCATAAGCATATCCCCCGGGAGTGTCGTAACCAAGAGTGCAGCAAGGCCCATTGTCGTGCACCAGTTCTTATTCGAGTCTAGCTCAAAGCGGTGTTTTCGGGTTTTACCCCTAGGTACATCTGTGCCAGAGCCGCCTCTACCTACTCGTATCCAGACAGGGATGTATTGCTCAGAAAACTCACAAAATCACTATAATACCAAAATTCTAGGAAGTTCTTCTATACTAATCCTGAAAGTCTATCTTTGGGATATGTGCTCTAATCAGAGTTTATCTAAATCTAGCTTCCAAGGTTAGTACTAAACTGCCTCTGATACCAACTGTAACGCCCTGACACCAGCTACCCAGAGTCGGTGCATTACTTTGTAACATTGGCATGATCACAAAAGATCAAGTCTCAAAAGACCGATTATTTTAGTAGCCTTGGAAACACTAGATACATTCATAAATGTTACATTACATCATAAAGTGAAAAACTACAATAACCAAGTCTCCATAGACCACACTCATATCCTCTTCTGACAATCCCTGCAGGTCATTCATAAAATACTTCTTCACATCCTGGAAAATATTAAAACATTGATAGGGGTGAGCTCAGATGCTCAGTAAGGATAACAATATCGCGGAAGCTTTCATAAATAAACATAAACATTTAAGGCAATGTATGACTAAAAAAACACTTTTAAACATGAACATCAATATAATATGGCAAAAGTAAAATGAAATAATGTCATTTACTTATTCACATGGATATTCTACTGGTCGAATAATCAAATGCAATATCAATAACCACTTTCATAATGAGGGAATGTATAATGCCAGACATTCTGAAAAAAAATTTCAATGCCTCGGCCAAGACGTCTAAAATGATTAAGGCCTCAGCCAAAACGATAAATAAAATTGGGAAAGGGCATCGGCCAATTCCACATCTAGTTGTCTCATGAGACCTACCGATGCATCGAGGAGCTATAGCGGGATCCACCCGTCACTTATTATGTCCAATACATTCCTCATATGAATAGGTTTAAACATATCATAAAACATAACATAATCATATCACATAAAACATGCATAAAGGAAACATAACATTTCCACATTTCAGTCACAAGATATCAATACAACACATTGATATAATAAAAACGCTTTCAAAACCATTTTCAATACCAAAATAAAAGAAAGTTAAAACATTTTATTTATTTTTCATTAAAAAAATAATGTCTTGTAGAGGAAGCCGAAACTCAAATAATGGTCACGGTGGCGGAGAAGTCATTGTCGCCACATAAGTACGGAAAGAAAAACATTCCCTTTTGTCGTTTAGCTAAACGCTTCGTATAAAAAGATTCCTTTTGAATAAACGTAAAAGTCAAAGGGGTTTATACACCGTATAAAAGAAAGTTGTGTATAAAACCAGATATGCCTCAATGAAAGGGGATTGAGACGAAGTCCTTAAAAATATCATTTTTTTAAATAAAGTACATCTATAATGTGTATTCAATATAAGTAAACATAAATAATGTAAAAATACAAGATAGGACATAATAATATCATGACATAATTTAAAAGTAGGAGATTAACCCAAAGAATAGAAATTGGGTTAAGAAGTTCCCTTACCTCTTGTATGACTTGACTTAACCGTTCTTTAACCTCCTGAATAATAACTAGAGTTAATATATACCTTATTAAGAACCATTTTTAATTTCATTATCGTTTTTATATCACTTATTACAATGTTATGAACACTATGTAATTATTTAAGTTAATAACGGTCGTTTTGTCGATCTTTGGTACTTAAGTCAACAATAAACTTATCATAATGACTAGTTGTTTCTGTGGTAGAATATCCATTATATCCAGAATTATATTCATGATGTAGTTATCATATATAAAATATATATTCAGTATATACATGCATTTATAATATTACATAACATTTAGAGGTAAGAAATGAAATGCACCGTTCATGGAGACGGTAAGCCGTACGTACGGATGAACGCTACTTTCATTTCTATTTCGTATTTAATGGAATGATGTTATAATTGTATAAAGTTATAATATAATTCCAGTATAATATAATGTATAATACCATTTACTCCATCATTTATACATCCCTCTTATGGCATTAACAATTCAAATCACTTTGAGGGGGCGGTAGTCCGCACATCCTAAAATGAAATTATCGCATATACCCATAATGGAAATCATAAAGTATACCATAAATGAGAAATAAAGAAGCATAAGTAAGACGTGAAAACAATATATATATATCATATATGAAAATAGTGTCATCAAAATGGCCACCATTAGGGGTGTTAAAAGAATATTGAACAATCATCGTTTCATGAGGCAGTATTTTTCCACCCACAGAAACAGTATGTTCTTTAACCATTAGACAAAGGTTTGTGTAAGTGTAAACCAAATAATTATCATAACAACATCCTAGTATATTTTAGATACTGTTTTTGTTACAAAATAATGGAATAAAAAGAGTTTAAGGGGTTGTAGAAGCAAAATAAAACCAAACAACATTAGAGAAGACATTACCATAAAATCAGGTAACTCTTTTTGATTTGAGCCAAAGGCTTCCTTGGGAAGAGTTCTTCCCAAAGTGAGGCTTCTAGGAGTAAGGGATGAAAGTTGGGAGAGTATTTGGGCAGAGTTTGGCCGAGCCAAATGGCTTGAAAGTGTGAATAAGGTGGGAGTGGTGGGGGCCTTTTATAAGTGGAGAGGAGGGGCACTTTTGGAAAGTAATGAAATGTTGTTATATTATACAATGCTTTTCCAATTCTAAAGGTCCCTCACTTGTATAATTCGAGGCTAAGGTGATAAGGGTTCGAAATCTCCTCATACAATAGGCTTTGGACCAGTGTAAGCCTTGGATTTTACATTATCTTCTCATTTTATTTAATTGGTTAAATAATGAGGTCATCGCTGCATCATCATGGTGTCATAAATAATTTAATTTATATAATGTCTAAAAATTATAAAAAAATTATCATGATGTAGGAAATAGTTTTATATTTCCAATGAATATTTATGGTCAAAAAATATGACTTTTATAACCCCATGTAAAAATTGTTTTAGTAAAACATTTCATGTTTGTGTTTTTTTACTTTAACATTAAATAAAAGGTATTTATGTCATTTTCTAACTAAAGTGGCTCCATGGGGACCCCAAGTTGACCCATGGATTTTCTTGGTCGGCCATGGCACATCAAATGAGGGTAAGACATGTGTCAAGCTCATCTCATATTATTAAAACATTATTTTTACCATAAACTACACTAATTACCTCTAATCGCGATTAAGAACTTAAAAGTTACTATTCACCAAAGATTATTTTAATCTCATTGAACCACATTTTACATCTTAATGAAAACCATGTATGTAGGATTTTTGAAAATCAAAACACAGAAGTGGTAATATGTCATTTAAACGAAAAAGCAGTTATTTAACTACCACTTAGTGGATTCACTATTCATCAAAAATTGAAGTTTTTTAGAACAATGCCAAAATTTCACCCTAAGCTATAATTGATATTCCAAATTAAAAAATGATGTCTATTTTAAAAAATTCCAAACATATAAGTTGCATTAATTATTTTTATAATTAATTCCCGCTGTCACAACAAATAGCGTGTTTTTAAGAAACAATTTATATCAAAAGATTGACAATTGTTTATATCCAATTTCAATGTTAAATTAATTATAATGACCGCCATTGGATAAAATGGTAAAAATATATTCTAATTATTCTTTAAAACCAATAAATAGTATAATTTATCACTATAAATTATTTTGATTAAAAAAATTGTTTTTATGTATTTTTCACTATTCATAAAAAATTGAAAGTTCTCAGAAAATTACCAAAAATTCAACATAGGCTAATTTCGATATTCCGAATCCAAAAATGAAGTCCATTTTGAAATATAGAATTTCTATAATTTTAAAAAGTGGTTATTACTATTAATAACGGCTAATTTGATTAGTCACGGTGTTTTAGAACTCGAAGTTGCGTACAATGCAAGCTATTTCATTATTGAATGAGAAGCGTATCATGGAAGCTCGGGGTGTTACATAACAAGAAAGATCAAATATCGAAAGACTGATTGGTTTAGTAGCCTTGGAAGTACTAGATATATTTATAAGTCTTGCATTACATCATAAAAATGAAAACTACAACAACATCTTTTATTCATAGTTCACACTCATATCCCCACATACTATCCCTGTAGGTCATTCATAAATTACTTCTTCATATCTTGGGAAAAATAAAACATTGAAAGGGGTGAGCTCAAATGCCTAGTAAGGATAACAATATAGCGAAAACTTTCATAAATAAGAATAAACATTTAAGGCAATGTATAACTAAAACAAAAGCCTTTTAAACATGAACTTAAACATAGTATGGAAAAAATAAAATGATATAATGTCATTTACTTGTTCACATGGATATTCTACTAATCGAATAATCACATGCAATATCAATAACCACTTTCATAATGATGGAATGCATAATGTCAGACTATCATAACCACATAGCTAAGGCCTCGTTCCAAGACAACAAATAAGATTTTTTCAAGGCCTTTTTCCAATACACTAGTTTGTCTCATGAGACCAACCGATGCATCGAGGATCTATAGTGGACTCCACCCGTCACATATTAAGTCCAATTGATTCCCATATGAAAAGGTTTAAACATAACCTAATCATTCGTATTCAAACTAGCATACGAAATGTAAATACTTTCACCATAAACCATGAAGGGTATAAAAATAACATATCCATATTCAAACATATCAAAAAACCTTCAATACAATATGGAATGTTTGTTTCATAATAAATCAGCTTCTAATGAGCTTAAAATCCATCAAAGGATGTTGACATAGATGAAATCAAAACTCTTTTTAGAGAAATATCTCTTTTTATATTTAAATCATTTAAGAGTCATATAAAATAACACATTTTCATTGAAAATATTCTTATAATATTGTAAGGTAAGATTCGATAATTTTATAATGGTGGAAAATAGCCGCACCCACTGTATAAGTTAAAAAAATATTATAACATTAATTATGTCGAAAAGGTTAAAAAGCACCTTGTTTGGAGAATGACAGAATGATTCCTTTATAAACCTCTTATAAAAAGTCAAACAAGGGTATAAATGACTTTAACCAATATTCTAGTAAATAGTAAAAATGTTATGAATTGCATTTTTAAGAAACATAGATGTGGATGATAAAGAAGTCCCTGTAGATTATTACGTATAAACAACCTCAGATAATGAAGAGATTGCGAAATAAACCATTACCTTGTACTTTTATTTGGTTGAGGGTAGGCTAACCTCCTGTATAATGGTGAAATAATTGTTATTAAATTATACAAGAATCATATACATTAATATGATATCATATATGTTCTTTTAACATTGATTTTTTTATAATATCCTTGTATTATCGTTGTTTCTGGTGTTAACTTACTCGCTTTCTTTTATATGTTTTGTTATGTAAGATATGCTTTTCATGGATAGGTTTTATCTTATTCATATCCAGAATTATATCAAGTCCATAACCATTATTTTTAAATCATCAAATGATAATTATACTTGAATGGATACGATGGAGAAAGAATCTAATCGCGTTCGTGGAGACGGTAGTCCGTACGTACGCACAAGCGACAATATCTTTCTTTTGATATTCAAATAATATATAATTGGATGGTATATCATATATAAAGAATCATTATCATGTTATATTTTTTATTTACATTAATTATAAATCATTATTATACCCATCCAAATAATAATATATTGAATAACAATTACACCATGACGTGGAGACGGTAAGCCATACGTACGCACATATGGCGACTTATCATTCAAAGGATGGATAAGATACTGAATATGGTTGTACCATATTTATTATAATATAAAGAATATATGATATTCTGGATTCATTATTTTATAATGGGAATAAGAAATAAAGGATAAGTGTAAGAAGAAATGAATTTGAAAAAGGGTGGTGAAAACATTACCTCTTCTTCGGGTTCTTCCTTTTAGGTTGATCGAAAGGGATCCATTGGTTGAATTTCTGATCAAACTAAGGACTCTAGGTTATATTGGGGGATTTTTATAGAGTATTTCGGTAGTTTTAGGCCGAACCAATATGCTTTTAAGGTGTTAATTAATGAGAATGTGGACTGCCCATTTATAAGAGGGGGTGAGGGGCACCTTTTGAAAAACAATAAATATTATTTTATAATAAATTAATATTCGGTTTCTAATGGCTCAAATGTGTATTATTTAATTTTTATGGTGGGTATAGGTCTAAAACCACTCAACCAATAGGATTTAGACAGGTTTGGGTTACTATATTAACCTTATCATTAAGTATTAACTCTTAGTTAATTAGTTTCACTTTTACAATGTCTCTTTGTATTTTTATATTATATAGTTAATAATTATACTATATACATCCAAGAGACCCCCAAGTGGTCCAATAATGATACAAATATCATTATATAAGTATATTGTCTGAAAATTAGATTTTTAGGAATTTAATATCAATTAATAATATAATATTTGTTTTAAAAACACTTTTATGTCAATTTTGACACTATTCAATTGTTGATTTTTTATAAAATGATAACAGAATGATTACATCAAAAAAATTAGATTAAATAAATTCTAATATGTCATATTATCCTTGAAAATTAGTTTAATTCATTAAAAGTCTCAAATTATATTTATTTGGGTATTTATAATATCACTTATTTTAATTTTTCACTGTTATGGTAATTACTGCATCATTATTGTGTCATAAATAAATTAAATTATTTAATGTATAAAAATTATAAATAAAATATAATTACGTTTTAAATCTTATCATATTTCTAATGAATATTTATAGTTTAAAATTTAACATATAAAACCCTTTTTAAAAATTGTTTTACTAAAAGATATATGCTTTTGTCATTTTTGTATTTATTTTAACTTAATTAAAATTAAGTGTCCATATCACCTACAAGTGGCTCCATGGGGTTCCAAAATCGGCCCAATGATCCCCCTGGTCGGACATGTATCCAAAAATAAGGTTACGACACGTTTTAGGGTAATTTAGTTTTATTATAATATTATTTTTAACCTTTATTTACCGGATGTACCCTTAACCATGGTAAATAAAATATTTTCTGAAGTAATTATTCAAAATTTCTAAAAAAAGATACATATTTACACAATTAGGACATCCTGATTCCAAATATGGAATCCATTTTTCCAAATTCAAAACACAGAAGTGGTAGAAATTAATTTAAAATAAATTCCCGATCTCAAAACAAAAAGCGTGTTTTTAAGATATAATAACTATCAAAAGATTGATAATTGTTTATGTCTGGTTAAATTGGGAAATTATGTCCAATTACAAACATTGTATTAGATGGTAAAAATATATTATAAATATACTTTAAAACCACTCAAATTCATAATTAATCTCTATTAATTATTATTTTTTAAAAAGTTGTTTTTAATTTATATTTAGTAATTTTCACTATTCATCAAAATATTTAAGTTATCTAAAAAGTACCAAAATTTCACCTTAGGCTAAATTTGATACTCCGAATCCAAAAATGAGGTCCATTTTGAGAGATAATATTTATAAAATTTCAAAAAGAAGGTATTACTATTCATAATGGCTAGTTTGATTGGTTGTGGTGTGTTAGAACTTGATGTTGCGTACAACACACGATATCACATTATTCAAAGAGAAGCGTACCGTAGAAGCTTGGGGTGTTAAAAAACATCCCCCATGAGGTGATGGATTCCACCCTCCTTTGTAAAGTTTAATATATGGTACAAGGAAAGCGTCAGTGAACGTCCAACATGAGCGAGCGATGACACCCCAATAAAAAGCAGTAGTAATAGAAATGGTGAACTCAATGTGTATCTATTCTCCTAAAAATGGGGATTAGTAGTGTTCAAGCCATTAGAATATGATCATGTCACCAGATTCAGTTATCCATCACTAGATCTCTCCTAGAAAACAGTGGGTCTTGTGTAGAACTCACCAAAATTTGGGGCAGTCGACCACTGTGCATTTTGGGGTGTGGCATTGTCAGAGTTGATATTTATATTTAACCATGGATGTGTAAACAACGTTGGGGAACATATAATTTATTTACTCATAATTGAATTGATGGATAAATATTCATGCATTGTAGGACCCATGATATATTTTTAGGGAACCAATCTCCACCCACCAGCAGATGGATGGGCAGGATGAACGATGCTAAGACATTTCCACATGGCTGCACCCCCACAATGACAACTTACATGATTATTACTATGGGACACCCATTCCCTGTCTCACCCACAATGTTTTTTCAATGTAAGGTAATTGACAATCTTATATAACTATATGAATAAGATGGGATCATCACAACTATGGAAATGGCCCGCCATGATTTGGAGGCTTCGGTGCCTTGACATCGCCACCCCCCCAAGGTCCTCATAGGGAGCCATTGATTCCCAATCCAATAGTCAACAGCTAGAGAAGTCTCTCTCTAGAATGCTTCTATGATTCAATCCTCTATTCAGATGATGTAAGGGATGTTTGAGTAATCCCAGCTTCGACTTCAGCCATGGAGCTGCCAAGGAGGGCCCCCACTAGGCATGTAAACACCTCCATCTCATCCCTCAAATCGAGTAGTAGGTGGTCGAGACCCCTACCTAGTCAGACATTGTTAAATAATCCTGGTTTCAATATTGGGTTTGGGCTTAAAAAGACACCAATTAGGGGTCATTATCATCCAAATATTTAGTGGCCTATGACACCACTGACAGACACTATATACAATCTATTATTATAGGATAGAGGAACTTATATGCCTATTTATGATTGAGGATACAACCACCTCTAGGATGGTCTGGGTTGACTCTTCTAGTCACCGGCGTAAGAAGCTGCAGTTGAAGGACGATTTTTATAGATAAAATTCAGTATGTGGGTTCTCCAAATACCATCTCTGACCAGTGTAGAGGCCACCCCGGCTCTCAATTATATCATGGAGGACCTCTCCATGTCACCATCACCGAAACCAAGAACATTGATCCTCACCATGACCATGATCTGAGGTATGGAAGGTTTTCCCATATTTCATGCCCTAAACATGAGGGTCCCCCTTGCAACATTAGAAGCTCATGTAGAGGCTCTCCTCATGGAAGAACCATTTAGAGTGAAGGTCATTTCCATTCTACCACTTATCCTCATGGAAGTCTCCCCCATGTTCTCACCAGCTCTAGAAGAGTTCTTCCCCACTCCGGCACTAACAACTGTAGAGGCCCTCCCCATGTATCAGGTAATAGATATGGAGGTCATCCTTGTGTGCCATTTGACATATGACCAGGTGATCCTCTCACACCAACCCACCAATGTGGAGACCTTTTCCACTTAAATGACAACTAATTTAATGGCCCTCCTCATATCCCATCAATATTAGGAAGAGTTCTTCCCTATCCTAGCACCAACCTGTATGAAGGTCATCCCTGTATCGAAGACTGACATTGCCTCGATGAAAAATCCTAGACTAGGAGGGTGAACCATCACCGCCAAAGAAAAATCCCCAATAATCTCCAAATTTTGATTACTCCCATGCACTTTTTAGATTCTGAAGTGCAATATAATTCGAGGATGGTGACTTTTCCCCGACCCTCTATATCAGGGTTTGGGGAAGGAACATAGTTTATCAGCTTCATCCTCCTAGATAGTGAGATACGTCAGATCCCTGAATACCCCCATAAATATATATATGGGATGATGAGTATTTTACTCATTTCTAGCGTATTTCTGTGCATTCTTCCCCACTATTTCCTAATTCACTCTCTACCATGACACGAGATCACAAAGAGTCATTCTGAGTTTTGGTAGATGATGACCACTAGCCTGACCCACCAAAACCAACTGCCACCCTAGTTTAGGAAGAATTAGTTAGCACCCTATTCTATAGGGATGTGGTGATAAAATTAGTATAGTCCACAAGATACAACATAGTGTGAAATGGTTTATCTAATCAGGCACCGTACTCCCCGCCATCTTGTCCACCATCGTAGTGATTTTCATTGGTGCCATTACCAATTCCCCAACCACCTCCAATTTATGAGTTGGGAAAAGTAGATGCTAGATCCTTCTAATGTGAAAAGGATCATATGGGAAATTCTCACTAGGTATCAATTCCCCAAAATTTTCTGAAAAACTGTGACTGTAGAATTCCCCATTACGAAGTCCCTCACCTACGAGGAGATCACATGCTTCCACAGGACCCTCTGGGAAATGAATTCCACCTTATATATCATCATTTGGTTTATCCATAGATCTAGAAGCATTATGACAGCTTCATCTAGCAATTATACCTATTCATGTTCGCTGCACTCCCCGTGGCTCAACATCCTGCATCCATAGGTTACCGCCAGATCCTCCAACGGAGATGCATCCAGAGCATTAATGTGCTCCATATAATTATTTTTGAGGAATATCCACATGCAAAGATCCATGCTTAGGGGAAATACGAAGCCATATATTTAGTTTGATCCAACCCCAATATAATTTACTTGGTGAAATCAAGGACATGACTCCGGATATATTCATTATAAATATTGCTGAACATGCATAAAAGGAAGACGATGCGAGACTCCTCATAGAGAACCTACCCCATGGGTAGTTAAACATTTAATATCCCCTAGGCATTTTAACTCATCAACATATGAATTTTATCAACCTTTCTATCCCCACCGAGTCATCCCCTTTCAGTCAAGACCGTAAAAAGGGAAAAGGACCCCTGGATATTTTACGCACTTTGATTTGTTTGGTTTAGTGATAAAGACAGAAAATGATCCCAAAATGCCACATTATCCCAACAACTCAAGGAGAATAGATGGATCCTAGATGAGCTCATTACTGAGTGTGTCATGGAGCAATGTCCAGATTATGGCGATCCTCGACCGGGGTAGTAGGGGAACTTACAATACCTTCCGAGTGAGCTGCCTCTTGGCGACCGAGATAACTCTTACTGAATAGATAGGGTAGATTATAGAGTATATAGAAAGATAGAATGGTTTTCATCGCCGAATCCACCTAATCTATATGAGAATCTTCCCCTTTAATCCTCTTTTGTGGCTCTATATATTCTTCCTCTTACTGGTCCACAAGTCAATCTTCTAGAAAATTCATATATTATTTTACCAGCCATTGCACAAGTTATTGGGATTGACTACCATATTGATGAGCCCATGAAAAGAATGGTTGTTAGGAACCCTAAGATGGATAGGAATAATTCTTTAGTGAATCCACATTCAAATTTTATTTTCATTCATCAGTGTCTTGAGCCCCACCAGGTAAGATTACCACATACTGGAAAGCCATATCCAACATGGCTTGACAATATGCCAGAACCCCCAGACATTGGAAACACCACATTATGCCCCTTCAATGGGATGGTACACCCACTGCAAAACCTGGCCTACTTCATCTCATGGTGTGGACCATTGATAGGGACTCAGGTTCAGTAGGAAGCCTCCAAGATCCAGTTTTTTCTACAAACATTCGAAGGGACATTTATCATCTGGTACAACCAGTTCCCTATTAAATCCACAGCTGGTTGGGAAGATATACGCATACAATTCTTATATCCATTCATTTATACCACCCACAATAAAATTATCATAGACCTCTTCATGTGTAAGAAGATGATATATGAGTGTGTCATAGACATTATCACTCGAAGTAAGGGCCTCACATATTCAATCTATATTCCACTAACTATAGAGAAGCTGCTAAGGATGTCTGTAGGGAATGTCAATACTTAATTGGTTCCTTCCCTAATCACTTATAACTCCCATGTAGATTCCTGGATTTCTTTTACAAGGCTCAATGCCATGAAAATCCTTACAATAGGCCAAATAAGAATGTTTGTTGCCTCCCACAACCCCTCCAAAAAGGGTCTCTAATGATGAGACAACCACCATCTTACAGGTAGAGGCCCCCATGACAATGGGATTATTACTGGTGGGACCACCTCCATAAACATGCCAAGGACCGCTGTCTCAGCCTCAAAATTATGTTTAGCAGCGCCCACCACAAAATTGGAAAATGACACCCCATCAACCACCGCTGCCTAGACGAGACAACCTGGTTCCACCTCTTCACAAGCATTTAGCCCCTTGTTAGGGATAGGATCCCAATGTCCTTTTTCCAAATTAGAGGAACCAAAACTACTCATTTGAAAGGGCTCAGGTCCCTAGCTACTTCTGGAGTGCCTTAGATCATGGAATCATGCGGTTGTCAGAATATAGGAGGCCTGAAGTGGATAATCATATTGATCACCCCAGCTAATTCTCTTATCACCAGATCATTGGACATACTCTCAAAAAAGTTATTTCACTCCTGCAGAAATCGTTTTTTGCGTCGGTTATTTTTAATTTTTTACATCGGTTTTTAGCCGACGTTAGTACGTGCGATGTTATAAATAAGGTTTTTGACGTCGGTTATTTAAAAACCGACATCAAAAACATAAAATCGCGATGTTAATCACGTCGGTTATTTTAGAACCGACGTGATGAAGGGCCTGGAGAATGGTTTATCATGTCGGTTATTTTAGAACCGACGTCATAAAGGGCCTGAAGAATGGTTTATCACGTCGGTTATTCAATAACTGACATGATAAACGGGCTGGACAATGGTTTATCATGTCGGTTCTTAAACATCCGACGTGATAAACTTGGGCAAAGGGGTTTATCACGTCGGTTCATATAGAACCGACGTGATAAACTGGGGTGAGGGCAGTTTATCATGTCCGTTCTATAAGAACCGACGTGATAAACTGGGCTGAGCATGGTTTATCATGTCGGTTCATATAAAACCGATGTGAAAAACTGAGGGAGGGGGTTTTATCGCGTCAGTTATTATATAACTTCCGTGATAAACTGGAGGGAGGCTGTTTATCACGTCGGTTATTCAATAACCGATGTGATAAACCATTTTCCAGGGCGTTTAGCACGTCGGTTATTCAATAACCGACGTGATAAACCATTCTCCAGGCCTTTTATCACGTCGGTTATTAAATAACCGACGTGATAAACCATTTTCCAGGCCTTTTATCACGTCGGTTATTAAATAAACAACATGAGAAACCATTATCCAGGACTTTTATCATGTTGGTTATTAAATAACCGATGTGATAAACCATTCTGTAGACCAATTATCACGTCGGTTATTAAATAACCAACGTGATAAACCCATTTTTTTTAAACAGAATGCAGTGATCTTCTCTCCACTAGAATCAACCAGAATACAAATCAAGAAATTGTACCACATAAACAGAAGTACATCAAAGTTAAGCATGTACATAGATAACATATAAAACATACCCACTAGACAGCATCCACCCTCATTTATACCCCATGGACAGCCCCCCCCCCCCACCCCGTTGGAGCCCTTACCCTCATGTATACCCCTTGGACAGCCCTCCCCCACCCCGTTGGAGCTCCCACCCTCATGTATACCCCTTGGACAACCCTCCCCCACCCCATTGGAGCCCCCACCACACTCCTGGACTACCCCCCGACCCCCGGACACCCAGAAACACCCCTCGACAACCCCCCACCCGCCTGAACAGCACCTCCTCACCCCCTCACCCCACTTGACAGCCCCCACCACACCCCTGGACAGCCCCAAGCACTCCTGGACAACCCCCCCCCCCCCCCACCCCTGGACAACACTCCCACACCCCTGGACCGACATCCCACACCCCTGGACATCCCTGCCACCCCCCAGGACTGCCCCCCACCCCACCGGACAGCCCTCCCTGACCACTGGACACCCCCAACCCCACTGAACACACCCCCACACCCTTTGAACCCCTCCCCCACAGACCCCAATCCATACCCGAAGAACCATAAAAAGTAGACCAAAACAAGAAGTCGAGCAAAATTACACATTCACTTATATAACATTTAAAACATACAATGTCAACTTCAAAAAAACTAAATCAAACCTAAACGACTACCAAATACACAATTAAAACGATAATATTCAAAATTACATTTTACATTACAAACAACTAAAATTCAATCAAACCTATAAAATAATTTGACCACTCCACTTGTACGTGTTTGATGTCTTCAGAATTATAGGGTTGAGGGTCATCAAAAAGCTACAAATGAAAAAGAAGATAGTTAAGGTGTATAATGAATAAATCAAATTGAAATATTATGGAAAAGTTTAAGAGGAAATCGTACCAGGTCAAAATTCACAACTGTCCCAGTTGTTATTATTTCATACATAAATCATAACATATAATATCCGCATTCGATGAGGCCTTTTTGTTCATGACAATTCCGTTTTGATTGAGTGTAAATTCAATATATTATTTTTATGTAATAAATCAAAAAGTACAAATTATAAATGGAAATTTACCTTCGCATTTACATATTTGATCTTTGCATTTCTTTTCTTTGTGTTTTTTCGAAAGTATACCCATGCACTGTTAGAAAATAATATGAATGGGGTAAATTTAAAATTAATTATAATATATAAAACTATTTGGAAATTGAAACTTAATTTTCCAATATATTCTTAAAACTTTCCCGCACAACACCATGAACAGAGCATATCCAATAAAGAGCTTTCTCCCTTGGGAAAAAAATCCCTAACATCCAATGATCACTGATAAAAGGAACTTTAATGTTAGTGGTTTTTTATGTTAAAAGATAATTACCTCTTTGAGAGAAATTTGTTTCATACCTTTCACAAAAAGGCATCATCCAACATCGTCTGATTATATTCATTTCAAATCTTTTAGCAATATAAACCATTCTTTGTTCCTCAGTCAATGCACATGCTTCAGGGGAAATCAATTGCGGGTCCATGAATCCATATACTTCTGTCAGTTCATTCCTCTCACAAATTTTATAAAGATACCTAATACAAAACATATATAATTATACATTTTTAATATATATAACGCAGGGAAAAGGTGTAAAGACTTACATGGAAAAAATTTGCACCACGTTGATGCCCAACTTATCTCCAGTAACAAGCTCCATGATATCAGATTTTGTAATCCCCACACTTATTTCACGTCCACAAACATTAGATTCCATTGGAAACTCATAAAAACCCAACAAAAAATGTGAATATCTTGACAATCTGTCAAGACCACTGGAATCTGTATCTGATGTCATAGCATGTTGTCTTTGTTGTTGTCTATACAGTATTTCATTACCTTTGAAGTCTTCCTGTGAATTTTTTTTTGATAAATATAGTAGTTTTCAAATGATAAAACAACATTAATAAAAAAATAAAATAAAAGATATAGCATTCATACCTCTATGGTAATGAGTCGAAGAAGTTTGGATGGACAAACTAAAAAATGGCCGATACTCTGTCCAACTGTTGCCACCTCATCTGTAGGTATTGGTACCCTAGATGATGTATCTATAATATCCTGTACAGTGACCCTCTGATTCTCTACCTCTAATTGTTGATGATGAACTGTATCTCTTATACAATATACCAACCCGTATGCTACTATATGATGTTGAGAATCATCAACATACAACTCGCAATATGTAGGAAGCTGTGGCAGATGCGTAGGATAGAAAATGGGGTCCGCAGGCTGAGGTGGGGGAGTGGGAGCTACTGGCGGAGGTGGAGGATAAATAATGGGGTCTGCAGGGGGAGGTGGAGGAGTGGGAGCTGCAGTCTGAAATTGTCTTTGCATTTCTGCAAACATAGACTACACTGACTCTCTAATCTTGTCTTCCATCGTCGCATTAATATTTTTAACTTCAGCCTCCAAGGATTCTATTTTTTTATAAACCCCCTCAATGTTAGAAGTTGAAGAACGTGGAAACACTTTTCTTACCGATACACCTGCCGGATATCCTCTTAAACGACCAGGATGTTCGGGCCTTCCCAATGCTGCACATAAAATATCTTCCCTCCAAGTAGCTATAAATGTCCCCTATGAACTCTGCTCCTCAAGAGAGTCTTGTATTAATTAATTGAGCATTTCTGTAATGATTGAAACTTATATGAAGAAAAAAGTTAACTTAAATAAATTAAATAGATATCTTACAATCCTCTCAGCTACGATTCTCGATTCTTCTGAAAGATATTTCCCTTTTTTCCCTTCCGATCACTCTTCCATTATTCATGTCTAGATGGAGGGGATAGAGGGGCCACCTCTCCAATGATTGAAGACTCAGCTCTTAGTTGTTGAAATTTTTCTGCCATCATTTTTTCTTCCAATAATGTATACCCTCCCCGAGATAAACTATGAGGGTATACATTTTTAGATTGGATCTCTGGATGAGAATTCCTTGTTTGCTGTAATTTAAGAATAAAGAATCATTAACAAAACATTAATAAAATCATTTATATAAGAAATTTTATAAAAGTTTACATTGCCCTTACCAGAAATGACTCTTTTTTTCTACTTTCAAAAAATTGTCTTCATGGGTCTTCATCTATAAAATGATATATACGACATGGATTTTCATGACTCCTATGACCATAAATGAAATCAGATGAGAGGGTTGATTTGAAATCCCTCCATCTCCTGGTGGCCAATGATAAGCATTTCTTCCTGACTCCTCCAGTGTTAGGAATATCAAATGTCATCTGATAAAGGAGAGGTTAAACATATTATATATACTAGAAACATCAAAAGAATGGTAAAACAATGACAAAATATCTTACCAAAATCATCTCCCACAACTGAGAGATAATCACTTTATCCACACCTCTCCAATCATCATACAGAATGCTTACTTTGGTCTTAGCCTGAGTTGCAACAAAACTCTTAAAATCATTGGCATTCAGACCTCTAGGAATATCATCATCATCAAACTCAACTACTATCCTCTGATCCTGCGTATGGGTAAGTGATAATTTTGGTAAACGTGTGCAGCCATGTTTTCCAACCTTTGAACTCTTTGTCGTAATAGGAGCATGTGAATGTTCATCCCCAGATGTATGACCAGCAATATACTCCTCTCCAGAAACATGTGGTTGATCATCTGAATGATCTTTCATTATCCTTCAAATCAAAAAAAACAAATGTCAGTTCACAAATATACAAATTAAAATATTTTAATACTACTGTAATCAGAAAATAGAAAAGTGTACTAAGTTACATAATAGTAATAATTGGTAATATGGTAAGCATGTTAAACAATGGTAAAGATGGAAAAGATGGTCAAGATGTTCAAGATGGTAAAAATGGAAAAAAATGGTAAACCTGGTAAACATTGTAAACATGGTAATGTAATTGTCAGTGACAAATATACAAATTCAAATATTTTAATACTACTATAATCAGAAAATAGAAAAGTTTACTAAGTTACATAGTAGTAAACATTGGTAATATGGTAAGCATGTTAAACAATGGTAAAGATGGCAAAGATGGTCAAGATGGCCAAGATGGTAAAAATGGAAAAAATGGTAAACCTGGTAAACATTGTAAACATGGTAAAGTAATTGTCAGTGAGAAAATATACAAATTCAAATATTTTAATACTACTGTAATCAGAAAATAGAAAAGTTTACTAAGTTAAATAATAGTAAACATTGGTAATATGGTAATCATGTTAAACAGTGATAAAGATGGAAAAGATGGTCAAGATGTTCAAGATGGTAAAAATTCTAAAAATGGTAAACCTGGTAAACATTGTAAACATGGTAAAGTAATTGTCAGTGAACAAAAATAAACATTTTAAAATTCTTGTAATGGTTATAAACATGATAAAGTAAACTAAACAAACTTAAAACAAACAAAAACATATACTTATTTTATTTTAAAACATGTTTTAATAAATAAAAAACTTACAATATCTAACATTTATGGAAAAAATAAATGTAAACAAGGAATAAACACATGTTACCTGTAATTTTAGGAATATAAAGATGGATTGTTTTTCCAAATTCCTTCGTCGTGATCGTTCCTTATGGCACAAACTATGTCTTCAACATGATCATCATTATGTTCTGTTAATATTTCCATGGAAGTAGGGATCTCACATAAATCAGTATATTCATCAAGTTCATCCTCACCAACATATTGTTATTTCCCTTGTAAAACAACATCCCACTTCATATCTTATTGATCTACTAAATAAAAAATTTGTTTTGCATGTGTTTCCATTATAAAAGAATCATCTGTGTCTTCTAATCTATTCAGATTAACAAGTTTCCTTCCAAATTCATCGTCTCTGACACTATTGTTACCGTTAAACCATTTACAGTTAAAAACGTGAACTTTAATTTTAAAGAATCAACCTCCCATATGTCGTCAATCACTCCATAATATGCATTTGATGCAGAAATTGAGTTTTTGTCTTTAGCACTCGAAAAATGCATTGCTTCTGCAAACACCAATACACCACTATTCTGAACTGCACTTCTGTTGTCCTGAGCTTTTGTATGAAATGTATAACCATTAATGTCATAACCAGACCATGTTATCACATTTAAACATGGACCACCCACTATCCATTTTAATGTCTCTGATACATCTGATCTACCAAGAAAAGTCTTTTTAATCCATGACTAAAAATTTTTGTTGTGCTCATTCAAAATCCACATTTCTTTCTTCTTTGCATGACATTGTTTCAAATCATTAATATGCAATGTGATATATGGTTGAGCATCAGCTATGTTATTCAAGATGTATGATTCTAACTTCTTCATCTATTAAACTGACAATGATTTTACTTTCAAGCCGCGAATCCCCTTTCCCTCATTACTAACTCGTTCATGGTGAGATGGAGGCAAACCTATGTGTTGCGCCGTAGCCAAGTAGCTCGTACAAATCTCTGCTACCTCCTCAAAAATATACTTTTCAATAATGGAGGCTTCAGGTCAATATAGATTTTTAACATACCCCTTTAATATTTTCATATACCTTTCAAAAGGATACATCCAACGATGATATATAGGTCCACAAAGCTTTATTTCTCGAACCAGATAAATCATTAAATGCACCATTATATCAAAAAAAGTTGGAGGAAAATACATTTCCAATTGACAAAGTATAAAAATTGCATCCTTTTCCAAAATTTTCAAAGCATTCACATCAATCGCCTTGTTACAAATTGAATTGAAAAAATAACACAACTTCATTATAGTCATTCTAACACGAATGGGCAGTATTCCACGCAATGCAATTAGTAGAATTGGTTGCATCATGATGTGACAATCATGTGATTTCATACCTATCAACTTCAATTCCTTCAATGAGACAAAAAATTTTAAATTAAAAGAATAACCTTGAGGCACTTTGGTATCATGAAGACACTGACAGAAGCTAATTTTCTCCCTCTTTGATAATGTATGACAAGCTGGGGGAAGAAATGTTCGTCTTCCATTAGGAGTGGGAGCTAACTCCAAACGTATTCCCATTGATATTAAGTCTAATCTTGCATTCAACCCATCTTTAGTCTTTCCTTTAGCATATAACAATGTTCCAATCAATGAATCACAAATATTCTTCTCCACGTGCATGACATCAATATTATGTTTAACTTTATGATACCTCCAATATGGTAGCTCAAAACAAATTGACCTTTTCTTCCAAATATGTCTATCATTACCATATTTATGTGTCTTTCCCAATGTCACGTCAAGGTTTTTCACCCTCTCAAAATACAGATCAGGGGATAAAGGTTTTGGAGCAGTATCAAATTCTTGTGAGCCATTGAATGCCTTTTTTAGTCTTCTATAAGGGTGCTCCATAGGCAAAAACATTCAATGACCCATGTACACTGTTTTACTCCCATTATGCAATTGACAATAGGACGTCTGTTGTTCGCAAATTGGACATGCTTTATGCCCTTTAACACTGTATCCAGACAAATTTCCATATGTTGGGAAGTCATTCATAGTGAACAGAAGCACTGCATGCATTTGAAAATATTCCATTTTATAAGAATCATACACCCTATTACCATCAGCCCATAACAGTTTCAAATCATCAATCAACGGTGACATGTAAAAAACAATATCATTACCGGGTTGCTTTGGACCAGAGATCATTGTACTCAACATGACATATTTGCGCTTCATACAAACTTCAGGAGAGAGGTTGTAAATTACCAATAAAACAGGCCATGAACTATGTGTGCTACTGAGTATTCGGTATGGATTGATTCCATTTTTGCACAACCCTAGTCTGAGATTTCTAATTTCATTTCCAAATGTAGAATATTGCACATCAATTTTCTTCCATTGTGGACAATCAGCTGGATGACGTATTTTTCCATCACATACCCGCTCATCAGTATGCCATCTTAGCCTTTTTGCATCATGTGAATTAGCAAATAAACATTTGAAACGATTAATTATAGGAAGACACCAAAATACCTTTGAAGGGATCTTTGTAATCTCTACATCACCCTGTGATTTTTCTTTCACCTTATACCGTGATGTCCCACATTTTGGACACTCTGACAGAAATTCATATTCCATCCTATATATAATGCAGTAATTCAGACAGGCATGTATTTTCTTGTATCCCAATCCCATCAGGAATAATATTTTCTTGGCTTTGTAATGTGAATCTGGAAGATCGTTATCTTTTGGAAGAATGTCTTTCATCAATTGTAGCAGCTCTGTAAAACTTCTGTCACTCCATCCATGCTTCGCCTTCAGGTTAATCAATCTTAACACCGCTGACAAAACCGTAAAATCTGTACAACTGGGATATAATGGTTTTTCAGCATCACCATATAGACGTGCAATTGTTGGTTCTATCTCAATTTGTTCTGCTATAATATCGTGAATCATTTCTTCAATTCCATCGGAGTTACCATCTTGCGAATCATCATCATCAGTGACATTTCGTCCAGTTTCACCATGCCAAATCAAAGGGTTGTATCTCGGATTAAAACCATGACATATCAGATGATCGTTTATCTCTCTACTTTTCAACTTCTTCATATTCAAACATTTCAGGCATGAACAGAAAAAAAATGTCACTACTTGGAATATTTCGTTTTGCAAATTCCAAAAAGGCATCAACACCTTCCTCAAATTCATTGCTCATTCGATGTGCCATAATACAACTTCAACTCATTATTACCTATAACAAATATCAACAAAAAATATATATTTTTATGATAAGACAAATACATGTTTATATGAAAAAAATCATAATTTGAATGTAAAAAAATTTAAAATATAAAAAAAATCTATAGGTATTTAAAAAAATATGCTTGAATATTATTTTTAAAGCAAAATATAGTTAGATATAATAGTTTTAAATTTCATTGAATCAAAGAAAACCATGAAGCCTACATAGATTAATATTGATTGCGGTTTTGATGTTTTAATATATTAGATAAACAACCTATTTTAAATGGCGTACAGACATTGATATTGGTCTTCATCACCCTTCGGTGTGACTGGAAAGAAAAGGTCTACCAGCATGTTATTATTTTATCAGCAATTCACTCATTCCTATTTCTGATGATCGTTAATTGCATTGGTAGGCTGAGAGGGCCGTCCAGCGCATCCAACACTGGTCTGTTCAGAATAACAATAGTCCGACTGATTCGGTTTAATCCTTTATTTCTGATTTTTAATCCCTTGTAACATATCTTGTGGGGATTTGATTTTGTACTTGGCCTTCAGCTTTAACGGTTATCAGTCAAAATAAAACTCGACTAAAAACTCTGTTTATTTTAGGTTTTCAAAATCCAAAAACGAAAACAAAACAGCCATGGAAAAAAACTGAATTCCAATTACAGGAAACATGTTCTGAAATTCTAAACACCAAGAATTAACAAATATCAATAACAATAGTGAACAACCTGGCAATTACAAGACTAAATATGTATATGTATATGATTAACAATAATAATGTGATTTATATTCTCAAGTGAATGTTCAAAATGATATGGTAATTCATATGGTTTAATATCATTGGTTACATGTTTTCTATTCTAATGAGACATAGGTGTGAGAGCCATTGATAATGGAGTAGTGGCCTAATCTCAATCATGGTCCAACATCCTCAACATATTCTTCTAGGGGTAGAATTTAGTATGGTTTGTGTTATTTTAACACCTCTATATTTATTATAGGTTATTAAATCAAATTATTTTGATTAACTTTTTTTATTCATCCTTGTATTATTATTTTTTGACTTTTTAGGATATTATAGTTTTATATTCTTATTCATGGTTGGAACATGGTTAGTGAATACCATGACGTTCTACCTAGGAAACATTTTACATTTGTTTACAAATATAATGGAGGAAATATATTTTGTACAAACCATACTTATTTATCACGAAATCACACAGCATGATGTATATGCATTTTTTAGGGTAGGTTCTAGGTTTTCCATATTGTGTGGTTAAACCATTGTACTCCTCCAATATCATATAATGGGGATCACATTTATTGTTTTAATTTATAAAAAAACCGATCCAAAATATGATATAAAAAGTAATTATTATTTATTTTCCTTTAAAGTAATGATGCACGTCTGTTTTATCTCATTATTCATCTAGTTTAATGTTCCCTCAACATAGTCTATTAAATCAACATAAAATTCCACGAGATTCAAATAACCATTTGCAATAAAAAAATAAAAATAACCATTTGCAATAAAAATAACCATTTTCAATAACAAAATACAAACAACCATTTTCAAATAACCATTTGCAATAACAAAAAATTCCACGAGATTCAAAAACGAACAAAAAGCACATCAAGAATCGAAACAAAAACGAACGAAATAAATTCGTGGAAGGCTTAATTGAATTTTGTGAGTTGAGATGATAGATCCGAGAGGAGTGAAGAAGATAAACAATGAAGCCAAATTGAGTTTAACGCAGGTCGATCGACGATCCATTTAGGGTTTACCGCGTGAGAGAGAGGAGTCGGCGGACTATTAAGTGAAAAATCGTAAATAACAGTCGACGGGTTTTAATATTTTTAAAAGTTTTATAACGTCGGTTATTATATAACCGACGTTATAAACTATTTTTTAAATTTATAACATCGGTTATTTTAAAATCGACGTAAAAATTCTCCCGCGCTTTGGTTTTTTACGTCGGTTATTTTATAACCGATGTAAAAAACGAGATATCTACGCATTTTTTACGTCGGTTATAAAATAACCGACGTCCCCCCCCCCCCCCCCCGTGCTTTGGTTTTTTACGTAGGTTATAAAATAACCGACGTAAAAAATGCGTAGATATCTCGTTTTTTACGTCGGTTATAAGATAACCGACTTAAGAAACCAATGCGGGGGGGGGGGGGGGGGTTACGTCGGTTACTTTATAACCGACGTAAAAAAACCCGGTATTTACGCGTGTTTTACGTCAGTTATTTTATAACCGACGTAAAAAAAACCCGATATTGACGCATTTTTTACGTCGGTTATCTAATAACCGACGTAAAAAACCACAACCCAGACGTGTTTTTTACGTCGGTTATAAAATAACCGACGTAAAAAACCCTGTGCTTTGTTTTTTACGTCTGTTATTTGATAACCGACATAAAAAACACGTCGATATCTGGTTTTTTACGTCGGTTTCCAAATAACCGACGTAAACCCCCCCCCCCCCCCCCGCGCATTGGTTTTTTACGTCGATTAAAAGATAACCGACGTAAAAACCCAACATGCGCGATTTGTAACGTCGGTTATTAAAATAACCAACATTAAAAATCTACTCGCCACATTTTTACGTCGGTTATATATAACCGACGTAAAAAATGGTGACATAAAAAACATTTTCTGCACTAGTGTTTGTTCAAGTATTATCTCATATAATATTTAGGAAAGAACATAATAATATTGGGTTTTACTCCGACATATGTGGAGTGTGTGTCTGAAAATAATAATAGAAACAATGGGGGTGAAGGGAAGCAGGTTTCAAATTGTGGGTCTCAAAAATATGATGAATTGATAAATAAAAAGTCAGTCTCTCATGATCTTGATACCATTAATTTACTAATGAATCAACCTGAGCCATTTGAGGTCACCAAACCTCCCCTAGATGTCATTGTTTCATATATATATCAGCACTAATCTTATCAGAAGGGCAGGAATTGATAATGAAAGGGAATGAAAAGTCCCCCATCAGTTCCATGGTTGTCCCATTCACTTGGAAACGTCATGCCCCCAGATATAAATATTTCTTCTAGGGTCCATCTAGTAATAAAAAATTCTTGAAGAGGTGATCAAGAGTATGCTTCGATAAACACCATCAATTTGGTGGAACCTTATATGGTTCCTAATAATGAGGAATGTCATGTAGACCCTCCCAATGTCTTCAGTTGATGCCAACATCAATTAATTCTTAGATATGTGAAGCAGAATAATGCATCGTCTAGTGTCTCTAACCGATCCATAAATGCCACCGAGACCAGACAAAAGGCTCATTGTAGATTTCGACATGCACAGTCCTCTCATTCTGTGCCATAAAATTCACTCCCTTCACCATTTATAAAACTTGACCAGGAAGATCCATCATGACTGCATTATGATTATTCAAGTACCATAGTGTATTGGCCTCAATAATCTAGTTGTTGGATGGTAGTCATTTGGACTAGTTTGACTAGTGAAAAAATGGATATCTCTTCCACCAGCCAGAATCTTCAGGTTCGGCAAGTAGTGCCCGTTATACCACCATCAACAGAAAATCCTCCTGTTAGTAGAAATGTTCACCTGAAATGGATGTATGATGAACAAAATAACCTCACCATCATACCATCAATTATATGAATCATTGAGTCCCTCTCTCCTTATAAGGATATGTGTGAAGCCCCTACGAAGGCTTTGATATGGACCCTCTAGTTTGAAATAGTTGTAGTGGTTGCAGATGCATTTCATGCCGAGGAAGTTAAGGAAGGAGAATGTCAGGTCATCATCTCATTCTCTGTATAATATGAATGTTCTCTCATACATGGTAAAATTCACCCATTGTACATCATTGGACAATTCAATCTCGTTGAAGTATTCTAATGTCTTATGGACATGGGTTCTGGGATAAATATAATTCTGAACAGAAAGCTCCAAAAACTAGGAATATGTAAAAAAGATCGGAATCCCAATTGGTAGAAGATTATGGTTTATGATAGGATAGAGTAGACTCTATTTGGAAAAATCCATTTTGAATACCCAATTAGGTTTGCTTGGTAACCATCACTGAGTTTATGGTTGTCTCTTAGGACACCACTAACAATGCATTGATGAGTAGACCCTAGATCCAATAGCATGTAGAAGTTTATTATTCCTATCACCAGTGACTCACGTAGTCCCTTAATGGTGAAGTAGGAATACTCTAGGGTGATGTTTCTACCTTTTCCTCTTGTGAACCCTACTACTTAGATGCAGACAATTACATTAGAAAGGGAAATAATGTTCAGGACAATGGGGTTGGGTATGTGGATAATGTATTTGATCTATAGAAATACTTGGTTAATGAATTCTTCCTCTCAATCCATCAGTTGGAAGACATGACCCCAGATAAGGTATATTTCATTATTTTCTCTCGTATGAGGGGGAAAACTATTCCAAAATATATGTATAACTATAAGATCACTTCATACTGTAATAAAAATTAGGCTCCAGTGATTCAAGAGCCTGTTACCCCTATAAGATATCAAGATATTAACCTAATGATAAAAGAAGTATGTCATACATTCTTATTTTATAGGCTGGGATAAACTGGATCAAGAAAACATGCCATTAATAATTCAATATTATCCATAATTCCCCCTCAATCAAACACCTAATGGGATTAGATCAGTATATTTTGTTGCATTGTTTTTAGTAGTGTAGTAATCTCTCGATGAAGGTTACACCACCACAGAGGACAGAACTAACATTTTTTCTGGGTCACTCAACTCATAATAAATTCCCCCTATCATTGAATCTCTCATTGTATATGATGATGATTATTTTAGGATTCTCCTCATGCATTTTTAGATGGTTTGTCCACCACCATCGATGAGTTGGTACATGTGAATCTTAATACTGTGTTAAACCCGAGAGAAACACTAGTCAGTGTAACACTATCTGTGGAAGAACAACAACAATAAGTGGATTTATTGAATTAGTGTCAAGAAGTTTTTTCCTGGAGCTATAATGATATTCTAGGAATATATCCTCATATTATAGTCCACCATCTTGGTCTCCCGGTAATTCATCGCATATTCAAATAGCCTTCTAGTAAGTTACACCCATCTCATGGTTCCATCTTCAAGGAAGAAGTTGATTAGATTATTATATACTACTTTATTAAGGAATTCCAGTACCCCAAATGATTAGACAACATCATAGCTATGAGGAAAAAGAACAGATAGATCATAGTCTTCATCATCATCTAGGATCTCAACCATCACTATCTGGAGGATGATGTTTCTATCTATGTTAGAATTGTTGGTTGATGCCACTGTGAGATACCGGTCTATCTCTTTCATGAAAGGGTATTTCAAATATGACCAAATCCAAATGCCCCCTAAGAAGAAGTTTTCACTACCTTTAGAGTGCCACAAGGTAATTTCTATTACAAGGTAATTACTTTAATCTTAAAGAATGTAGGAGTAACATATTAGGGTGCCATCTACTGCATATTTAGGCAGATCTTGGGGGTGTTAGTGGAATGACACATATATGACTTGGTGGCCAAGTAACACTAAAATCGGAACCGTCTGAAAAGATCTTGAGAAAGTGTTCATCTTCCTCTATTCCTACCACCTGAAAATGAAACCCTTGAAGTGTGCCTCCAGGTTCACCTCTAGAAAAATCCTCGACTTTGTCTCCAAATACAGATGCATCAAGATCGATCTATAGAAGATTAAGGGTACATAAAAAATGGCTCCACTGAGTAACCTTTGAGTCCTCCAAGGTTTTCATGGACACTCATCATATATTCTCCAATTAATTGTGAATCTGTATGGAATCTATAATCCATTTTCCCATATAACGATGAAAGGTGTTGTATACTAGTGGGATGAAGAATGCCAGAACTTTTTTGAATTGATCAATAAGTACCTGCTACATAAATCGGTTCTGATTCCACATATCTCTGGAATGCCACTAGTCCTTTATGTGACCCCTATTTAATGTTCCCTCGGTGCACTTCTCCCCCATAGGAATAATGAAGGGACATAGAATATTTTATAATATCTCAGCTGCATGCTCCTTGATACAAATACAAGATATTCCGCTATCAAGAATAGCTTACATGTGATGGTATTCATAGTGAAAAAGTTGTGACACTATCTATAGCACCATGAGATACATCTGGTGTCCCTTGTGGACCTTCTAATGTATATTCTGAACCACACCATGGGAAGTGACCTTTCAGAAATTCGATATTAGTTTCATGACACATAAATATGTCAAATTTTAGGATATAATTGGCTTCCCATACAACCATAAAACCCCCCATAGGGAAATATTCAGATCATGGTTTCCTAGATTAGGCCATCCTCTCATTGGATCTTATCGTTCCATGTCGTCAGATACACTTCAACAAGGCTACCCAGAGCCCTATCAGTAAAAGGATTAATGATGCAAGGCATAACATAGTAGGAATGGGTATAATTTTCATCAATCCTACACATACTATCCTTACCTTTTTCTTTTTGTTGTCATAAGGCTAAACCAACAATAAGGCTATAAATCATGCCTTTATCCGTGGTTTCGAGGTGGCCCTCAAGATTTATGTCCCTCACATCCATGCGAAGGGGAAATCTGAGTTAGTCATCATGAATATAAATGGTGACTATGTCATTAGAAATGTAGAGCTCATACCCATGTTAGAGGAAATTACCCATTTCTATCTTCCACCAGAGGTTACATATGTCCCCCAATCATAGAATGGCCAGGATGATACCTTGGCCAACCGTACTGATTCTCTTGAAGAGTCTGATCAATATGATTTGATTATCCATGTAGTGAATCAAAGAGTCATAGATCATGTTACCTTGGATGATAAGGATATCCCACAAGTGTTCCATCTCTCCGCCGGTGCCTCCACATAGGGACCTCTAGTCCCTCCTTCCATAGCAGAAGATACCCTTGGTTAGATAATAAATTTTATCGAGTACCTCAAACATGAAAATCTTCAAACAGATAGAAAAATTGAATAAATTAGTTGATAGGTAATGAAGTTAAATCTCTTGAGTGGTTCCAGACTTGAGAAAACCTTCTAAAAATGTTGGTTTGATGGATTCGTCTTCCACTACATTCAATGAGATGAGATCCATCAGGTCAAGTAGGAAGTTCAAGTCAGTTCCTATGGAGCTTGTTAAGAAGTATTAGAGGTATCCAATTAGATCCAAAGGATGAGATATTTCTATCCCACTTTGATCTATGACTATATCTTGTTTGAAAAGAGGTTCCATGAGTTTCATATTCATGCTAATTTTCCATATCGACCTCGAGAGCCTCTTCATACTACCAAGTAATCATGGAACTTCTCGATTTGGGAAATAGTTATTTTGTTGCCATATTAATGAGAAACATATCGCCATTGTAGGTTCATGTTGACTGCCACATATTTATTTTCCAAGTAGGCAGAAGTGATACCACTCATAGAAGTCATAGCATGTTCTATCATCAAATTCATGAGTTCAAATATCATCCACTGATTTGAAGTCCCTCATGCCATTCTCACTAATAATGGATCCAATTTATAGGTATCCAAACTATATTTTTTTTACAACATTTACAATATCAGATCCAACCATACATTCCTCAATCATGTGAATAAAAATAGACTGATCAAGGAATTCATGAAGACTGTCTCTAACGTTATGAAATAGATGGTTGGTTCAAAAACGAATAGTTAGCCAGAAAAGCATCCCAATTCTCTCTGGGATTACCAGATGAAAAATCACAATTCCACATAGGTGAACCCATTATTTATAGTCTATTTAATATAGGAAGTACTACCTATAGAGATTCTATTACCGTAATTCCATATATCCATCTATCATCATCATATGTTCGAAAATGTATCAGAAGTCTGTCTGGTTGAACTGGAATTTCTCGATGAGAACAGACATCATGCCTTTCACAATTTAGAGATGAAAAAATATAATATTGATAAGTATTTCAATAATAAGGTTCAACTCAACTCTATACTTTAGAGGGACATGGTTTTATCCCTTTGAGGACTCATGATACCTGAAAAAAACCACCAAAGTTGGAGCCCAACTTAGAGGGGCCCTATATTATCCTCACAGTTTACTCCCTTGGTGCACATACTTTGGTCACTATGTATGGTGAGTGTATTGCTCCTCCCACCAATTCCAAATTCCCAAAAACAATATTTTTCCAAATAAAACCTTCTTTATCTTCTCAATATGATGGTAAACTATTCAATCAATCTAGGATTAAATATGTAAAGCCACTCTGCATTTTTCCTACATGACAATGAACTAAAAATGGTAAACAGACCCTATGCTCCATGATCTATGGACTAAGATCTCTTCTATCCTTTCAACATGAAATTAAACTTCATGACATTTAGATAACTATATGTAGCTTGATTCCCAGCCATTCAAGATATGCAGGAACACCCAATTTGTTTTTCTTTGGGTCCTGCCCCACTCCCCTCCATCTTTGGTTTCTTGAAATAGGGACTCTCCAGGAGTACGTAGTGTGGTATGGGCTTCTTTTATGTCCTCATTCACATAGGGTTTCTAATAGCCACTCCATGGGTCCCCCATTAAAGCATCTCCCAATTTCTACATCCTTACTGCATGACGTTAAACTGCACTGTATTTTAAGAACTATGTGTATCTTGATTCCTAGTCTCATGGGATACGTAGGAACATCCAATAATTTTACTTCAAGTCGAGCCCTAGTTAATGAAAATAATTTCTTTTTATCTATCCCCTTGGCCTAAGACCACTCAGACTGAGCCTCCTCTAGGGGATTGATGGTGTGATATGAGTCCCCTCTGGTCGTCATTCGCAGTAGGATTTCTTGGTCACACAATGGACCCCTCCATTCATGAAGATTTTATCTTCTCCTGTCATTACTATATGACGTTTTACTAGAAGAAATTTAAATAAATTCATATGGCTTGGTTCCTACCCTTACATGATACATAGGAATTCTTGGGCATCTTTCTTCATGTCCAGTGCCATGTTCCAAAAACCTTCTCTTTAATTTGAACCTTTGGAAGTCATTCATCTAGAATCATGTGGTGTGGTGTTGACTGATTTGGTCCACATTCACATTGGGTTTACAATGGCCATACCATGTTCTCCCCCTCAAATGTATCCCTCAATATACTTGTCCTTAATGCACAACCTTAAAATACATGGAACCTTCATGAACTATGTTCTTCTTGATTCCCATCCTCATGGGTTACAAAAGAACACCCATGAATATTTCTTCAGGCACATCCCCAGGTCCTTAGACCTTTTCTGTACCCTTGGAATAAGTCACCTCTTTGGGGAGTATGGTGTGGTGCAGACTCATTTTGTCTTCATTCCTATCTAGTTTCTTTTTTCATGTTATGCAAATCCCTTTTGGACATTACCCTTCCCCTTTGTCCTAACCACACAATGGTAAACAATGTTTCCACCCTATATTCTTACCGTATGACATTAAACTACAAGATGTTTCAAGAACTACATATGTGTTTATTACCATCATCATGGTAAATATAGAAGTGATTAGGTATTCAATTCTCGAGTACAGCCTCACGTTCAACGACCCATTTAACATTTTTCTTCAGCTCATCTTCCTGATTTATCTCTCCTTATGTCTTAACAATTGACATATGTCCCTATACGTCAAAATTCATGATATGTGATGTGTTATAGAGCCTAGATTGTTGGATTCTTCCTTCACATGCTTTCATTCCATCTCCAAGTTTCATATGTACAATTATTTGGGTCACCATCATTTTTGATGTATAAAGGGAACCTCTAGTAGTATGGATGCTCAGTCTTAGTTCTCACCTACCATCCTAGGCCAATGTACCAAGGGATTTCACACAACAATTTAATATGAGCCCCACATTGTGAATATGGTGATAATTCGATTCACAGATGTTTGTTCCCATTGTAGGTCACATGATTTGGTTATTGTGTTGTGAACATGGTCAGTACCTATCCTCCTTCATTATCACCAACCCCATTATGCACATTATATTGTTCACATGATTCACATACCTTTACACCACTTTATGTCTAGGAAGAATTTTTACACCCTCAGTGTTATCCCTTCGTGCACCTTTGGATATTGAGAGAAGGGACCAGTGTTGTCATGTTATTCCTGGCACCACACCTCTATTCCCCTATCGTATGCTTCCAAAAAAATTTATGATATCCTCTACACCTTGTTTCCATCAATGATCACATACCACATGGGCTTAGTGGTTTTGATAATATTCATTCACACATAGAAGAGATGAAAACCTAGTGGTCCAAACTATACGACCATAAAATAAGAGCTCCAGTACCAATGTCTAGGAATCATGAATGTGGTGAAGAATTATTCTAGCTTTATTCACGTCAGGTTTCCCTATGGTATCACGTAACATATTTCATCCTTGGTAATATTTCACCTTTGGTCCGATCTCTTTGACCATAACATATGATATATTTTGTCCTTATCGTATGATGTTAAATAAATATTATGCATTGAAGTTGTATGATGATAACTACCAAGCCATACAATATCTTCACTTGAGAAGTCATTTCTCCATTAGCATTGGCTGCCTACCTTTTCATTTTTGAACTATGTGTGGCTGGATTCTCAACCACATAGGATATGTTGTGATGCTTATGAATTTCATCTACAGGTCCAACCACATAATCGTAAACCTTTTTCCCCTTATTGACTAAGTGTGACCCTAGAAGTGTGTGGTGTGGAATGTGACCACCTTTTTCTTCATTCATGTCAGGTGTGAGGAAACACACCATATACCTTCCTTAATATCCCTCATTATTTTCTTCCTTAATGTATAACGATTAATCTATGTAGGAAAGTCCTATGCACATGATATTAAATAGGGCACCTTACAATCTAGTTTTTATAAACTTAAACTAATATTCTTACAGTCCAAGTTCAAATGAATTTAAACTACATAACAACTATGGTGCTTCCCACATAAGAGTATATCACCCTCTTTCAGTAGTGGACACTTTCAATGCCATTTTGAGAACTACATGTTGTTTGATTCTCATAATTATGGTATACATAGATATGCCTACACTTCCTGTCTATGGTCCAGCTATGAACTCATTCTTCTTCCTGACAAATTTTTCGTGGGGTCTCCCAGAAGTACGAGGTGCGGTGTAGAATTTTTATTTCTTCATTCACATTAGGCCGATAATAGTAACGACATGTACAGACTTTGATACTACCCCTCTATGTAGTAATCCTTTCTACATGGAAATAAAACTGCACGAGTATTATCCACGCTTCACACATTGCTTTGTTTTGGTTTCCACCATAATTCCTATCTAAAGGGACCCCCTGATGGTATGGATTGTTTACCTCAATGCTCACCTATCGTCATGTCAACGCTCTAGAGGATATCCAACAACAACGTGATACAAGTCCTGTGTTGTGAATATGTTCATCGGTCGATCTTCAATTGTTTATTCCCATCCTTGGCTAACACAGAATGGATGTTGTGTTTAAAACATAGTCCGTAGTTATCCTTCATCATTACACCACTCGTATTGAATCTCAAATATCGGTTGTTGTTAAAAATTTTGATTTGCATATCTTTGAATGTCCTATTGTTATTACTCCATGCATTCACATTCATCAAGTGGGAATGTTGGTGAGCTTGGAATTGATCCCGCTAAACATTTACATCCGACTATTGAACACTCATGATATGGGGAAGGCCTAACATCACTCCATGATTTGTACATCAATCATACCTCTTGTAGGATTAAGAGTTTTGGTAGGGTAATACCCATTCACAAAACATTGTCCCCCCTGGTCCAAGCACTATGACCATAAACTGGGATCTCTTACTTCCTTATAGTATGATGTTAAAAAACATGGAATGGCCTTTTCATATGACTTAAAGTACGATAAAAACCATCCAAGGCACATGAAAAAAATGGAACAACATTGTGGTGTTCTCGTTTGAGAGGGAATCACCATGGGCACTGGTTATTAACCATGTCAATTGTCAAGACCTATGTGGCATGATTACTGTAGTGGCCCTCGAAACATTCATAATTTTTTGGCCACTCCAATAATCATATCGATTAAATTATAAACCAGATACATAAAATGATTATTTTTTCTATGCATGGATTGAAACTGTAAGGAAGAATATCTTCAGAACTATGTATGGCTTGATTTCTCCCCTATCAGGATATGTAGTGACATCTAGACGTCTCATCCCCAAGTCCAACCCTGGAATTTTAAATTCCCTATTTTAGCCTTTTTTGGCTCTGTTTCCCGGGATGGAATTGTGTGGTGTGGTGTGAAATTATTTCCTCATTCACGTCTGGTTATATGACACACCAAACATTTTTTATTTAGATTTCCAATGTCTTTTGAAAATGAAATTAAACTATACTAAAAATTTTCTTCCATACAACATGAAACTAAACAACACAACATCATAAGAATTATATATTATAGGATTCCCATTATCATGGGATACATATGAACACTCGTCTTCAGGTCTAGCCCCATGTTCCCCCATTTTCAGTATTATGTCCTGAGATTCCTTTTGGGAGCACATTATGTGAAGTGTAATTCTTTGGTCTTCAATCACGTTGGTTTTGTAGAATCCAAAACATATACTCCCTTTGTTAGAGTTTTCCATTTCATTTACTTCCTCAACGAATGACATTAGACTACATTGCCTCTTAAGTACATTGTATGGATTGATTCCCATCATTATGGGATGTGTAGGAAAGACTAAGAATTTAGTCAATGGGTCATGTCCTAGGTTTATTAAACTTCTAGGCCCTTTGCCTCTAACTACTGTGCAAAATCTATAACCATAAACTTGGATCCCCCAATCCCTGTAACATGAATATAAACTGTTTACTAGGGTCTATGAATCATGACCTTACAATTTAAACAACGTCATGGTGATATGATGTTAAAATATTTTCTACATAGTTTTTACTGTATCATGTTAAACTCTGTGGTTATTGTCCTCATTTTCATGATGTAAAACTTCAAGGCATACTAGGTCCTCACTAGAGAGGTCCTATTTGTAAATATGTTTGATCTCAATTCAGAACGATACAATCCCACAATGTACATTTGTCAAAGTGGCATAATTTTAAGAGTGTTGGAACCCATTCAAATAACCCCTTGGTCTATATTATTGCTTAGTTTTTTTTGTTATTTTAGATCCTCATCCTCTTTCACATTTGACTATACCCCTAGTGGCCTTGTCCCGTGACACTTTCTCCCACCAACAATCTTGGGTCAGCGTTCGGGAGGACATCAGATGGCACTTTTATTTTGGCCCTATGTTTCGAATAAGGTCAGTGGCTAGACCTTCTTTGTATACATTTCTGGATAAGGCAATATAGATACAGTGTTGTGAACATGGTCAGTATTTATCCTTCTATATTCAGCTCTCAATGTCTTCTGAATTTTGGGTGTCCTGATTCACACTTCATTGGCCCCATTGTTTGGATTGATCCTAGAACCCCTATTATTATTATGATCATGCACTAGAACACATTGGGAAAGGGAAATTTTATTGTTATGGTAACCCTATTCTCTATTTAAAACCCCTATCTCATCTAAAAAATGATGGGTGGTCATTTAGACCCCAAGTGTTCGATTATGAAATGGATTTCTCATATCCAAAATGAGAAATTAATTAGTCGACCCTTGTTTCTCACACTGGACATGACCCATATGATCATAGGGATTGATTGTTAGATTCTTCTGGGATATGATCGATGTACAATAGTCGAATAAAGCAGTAATATTTCCATGCACATAGAATAAATAAGAAAATACGAGAAGCTTTTGTAAGATCAATAGAGTAAAAACCCTATTGATTGAACCCTTCGATGGACCATCTCAGCTCCACCACCTATTGGATGGTGGAATTTATGATTAAAAATTGTTGCCTAAGCTCCCTCCCTTTCATGTTGGATGTCGAGGAAAGTTCATCAACCCCAATATACGTGCAATCCCGCTTGGCCCGTGAGCCAATCACTTCATGGGATGATCACTTAAACTTATTTTTAGATTTTGATGGTTGGTCCTGTAATCATGATATAAATTTTTATTGGATAGTGGTGAAAGAATATATCTTTTTAATATGTGTTTCCAAGGGTTGGATCTATTGTCCAACTTCCTGAAGCCTCTAAGTATTGAAAGACTTCCTCCGCTAGCAGCCGACATAGAGGCCATGGTCGTACTCCCACATTCTCTCTACCTAATAATCCCAGATGAGGATCTGAATATTTCATGCATCAAATCCTATGGAACATATATTTAGTATCAGTGGGTTATTTTTTGAGATTCAGACTACCAACCATGATTGCGGGATGTCACTAATAATGAACATGATTAGTTTCTAGGACCAGCGAAAGAAATTCTCACATTAATTATCATCAAAAAAGGGCTTGTCTAGTTCCTCTAGGTCAATAGGTTTTTATTTTTTGAATGCCTCCAAATGTTCAGCAGTAGCATCCTCCTATAGCATCATATCGGTTAGATTGGTATCCATGTCTTCAGGTTGATCTTCGTCGCTAAATCCCACTTCTATAAGTTCTGGTTATGTCCTTATAATGATTAGGACCTTTACCTGATTGATGTATTATAGTCAATCCATAAGTCCAATTCCATGATGATTGGTGTTCCCCTCAGGAAAAGATTTTTGGGATCCCCAACGACCCTCATGAGCATGTCACACACTGTTCGAAAATATATTCAAACAAAAATTGCACAATGTCAATTGGCCAGGTTTATCAGAAATCAGTTGTGATTTTGTGAGATAAATGACCTATAGAAGTCAAATAGCTAATCTCTCCCATGGTTTTTCGTGGTAGGTATCCTAGGAAATTCCCCCCGTATATGGTCAGAAACTCTAAAGATTTCATAATGGTCACCATGGTTGTCACATCCATGATAGATTATATAATTTACATCATCCCAGATACAAGAACATAAGATATGTATGTTGTAATGCAGGAAGGGACATCGTTTATAAGGATATCTTATATAAGATAAATATATGTTGAGAATCCTGGATGATCTAAGTAAGTGCCACAGTGTAATGGTTTAGAGTTCTCCGCAAAAAATTTGATAAAATCTCCCAACTCATAGGATGCAACATCACCTTCCTCTAAAGGGATCCCCCTATTAGACTTTTCTCCCCATGAGGATTCCTCTAATTATTTAGGTAATGGGAAACTCTCCCTCTTCTCAGCAACATACGGTTGTGGTGAGGATGTTTAAACTAGAAGTAATTTCACTAGAGCATTCATTGGATGCAGATTTCCATGAGAATGCACAAAGTCTTCTAGCTTAGCAACATATTGTTACCCTTCAACCAGAGACACATGAAATCTGGACTTCTGTAGCTGATCTCTGACATATCAATCCCAATATGGTTAAGGAAGTCCCACATCATAGAGAGAATAAGAAGTGGTTTATTAACACCCCAGGTTTCCTAATTACTTGGGATAAAAAGCATCCCCATGCATATCTTTGTGGCGCACTCGCTACCCAAGAGATTGGGTGGGTATCTTGAAGAAACATAAAGGTAGCCTCCCTCCCTTTTAGCTCTTCCCGGTTAGAGATGTTGGGTCAAATATCAATCCTCTTCCACTTCCTCCTTATGTTGGAGTTAGAATAACTGGCCTTGATGATGTTACACCACGACGCGTTTTTTCTATTTTTTAACCCCTACCCTGGTGTTGAGGGGGGAACCCCATCATCAGCATAGATAGTCTATTGCCTTAGAATTTCCCTCAGGTAGTCTATCTCCCAAATCTTCACATACTCTGCAACCAGCCTATAAATGGAGGCCTCCAGAGGTGACTCATTTATCATTTTACAATATTCCATTGTGAACATGATCCACATCTTCCTAATAAAATAGATGTGTTCCTCAAGGTGAACTCCCATGTAAACATGTTGGGTCAACCTCTACATGAATTGAAACTACCTTGCAAAATGATATAGAGTACACAGTTCAAAGATAGGTTCATGATCTACCTATGATACCATAAATCCACATAAAAAGGAAAAAAGGTATAGTCGATGCTGCATCATTCCCTGGATGACATCAGAAAATACTTCCATTGGCAGTGGTATTAGATGTAAGTTGAATTCGTCCACCTTCTAAACATTGATCAGCACCGCTGGCGATGTCATCATGGTTGGTAAACATCCCCCTACATTTAGAATGTACGTTATAAAATATGATAAAAGAGGATAAATAGTGTTTTAATACTTTAAAACCCTTATGTGTGATGTTATCCAGCTGTATAGGATGTGGAGTGGCCTACACACCCACTGTGACTTCTTTCCCTCGCTGATTTTCTAAAACACCTTGTATAGATTTTCCAGTACCTAGACTCTGAGGATGACATGCTTTCTCATCACTAGTATGGATTCCATAATTAATATTTTCAGTTTCAGGACCTTATACATATAGATAACTATAAACATCCAGCCACAAATAAGTTCAGAGGTAATCCCAGCTAAACAAACCACAAGTTGTTTCTTGATGATGACATTGTACCCCCGTATCTTCCATTGGATGTCCTCCAAGATTCACGAGTAGGAATTTGTTTTGCTACGCTGAGCTCCCTTTGGTCAAGTGGGAGGCCTGAATGGTAGCTTCCTAGGATCCTCCACCCCTTCAGTAGATTTATTTGGTGCTATGTTTAGGAAACATAAAAACCACAGATTGTAATAAATGTCCATCCCAAACTATTGTTCATTTACCTACACTATCTCTATCCACACCATTTCCAACCACGGAATCTACTCTATGCATCCCCATGTGTTCCCTATAGGAAGGAACGCATCATACATCACCCCAAGAATTGGAATCAATGATATCTGGTGGAGGTCCCAATGGCTAATGCCAACTACCCCATGATAGAAATGAAATGTTATAGTCCAATAAATCTACCATCTCAATTACTCTATAATCATATGATTCAGCTAGTAGATATGGAATTGGGAGGCCTACATAGCTTCATACAGTCCCACCCAACTTAGCTCGGTCCTAAACGTGTTGCAATATACACATACCCAGTATGTACATTCCGAGATATCCATGATGTTTCTTCTCTTGTGCAGGTCCAAATTATTAGTCCACCCCTTCTCCAGTTTTCCTAATACTACTTTCAAAATGGTGTGGTATTGCGGAGGAGATACCTCTAGCTTCAGTTATTTCCCATCAGCATTATTTACAAGGTTGTACGTAGAGTCTAGGACAACATGCATTTGGTCCTTCCAGGTATGGCCGTCAACATCCATGAACCACTAGTATTGGCGTAATGTGCCCCTTATCTAGTAAGGTGGGTCATCCTTTCTTGGTTTAGGGTTGAAAACATCATCCCTTATATTGAAAACATATAGAGGTAGTCTCTTAAAGAGGTGATAGTTCCTTTTTCCCTATGGAAAAAATATCCAACAGGGACTCATGGTCAGAGTGACTTCACATTTATTCTTTAAATTTGGGATTATATTTCTTCTCTTCCCTCCGAGAAGCATCCAAAAGGACATCCAAATAAGCTTCTTGGTAGGCCATTTAGTGTTAGTACTTTTTCAAAAAAATTATTTTGTTCACAAAGCTCATTCATAGAGATCCTTCACTGAGGTTGTTCACAAATAACAGATCACAGAGAACATGGACGCAGAGCCTTAAAGGACTCACAATGATTCATAGTGAAAAAATGGATCATGATGCACTGGTTCACTAAGAATTATTCGCGCAGCATCGATATATCGAACCCAATGCACAATGATCATTTTTGGGGGTGCAAGAGATTCACAATTACAGATCTCAAGAACAAGTTCACAGAGATTGATGCAAAACAAATATGGATCTAGACCCTCTATTTATATGGTATGACCTCATGAGCTTCAAAAAACCCTTGGTAGGGGTAAGATTCGTGGTGATCCCAACTCGTTCTCTGCCTATAGCCATCGTGGGAGAGAATCATGATCTACGTGTTTTTGGTGATTTTCCGTCAGAATAGGAACCTCGTCTTCTCCTTGGATCCAACTTTGGGGGGGCACCCAAATCCATTCCATTAAATGTGTCGATAAGAACATTGAAAAAATCACCAAAGGGTCTTCTTCATGTAACCAATTTGCGAAAACATTATCACTGTGACCGGTGCAGGGACATCAGATGACATTTTCTATGCTTTTTTGTGAATAAATGAAGGATGCCTCTATGATTCAGATAAAATATGTAGCCAAAGAAAAAAATGAAGAGAGCCTCTGTGAATACGATGAATTCTACGACCACCATAGAGAAATGATTTAATCCTATACGAGTCGTAGGAAATGCCTCTAATAGTCAATAGCCACTTCTTTTACAATTCACCTTTTGAAAATCATGATCCTATTTGTCTATAAATAGAAGGATACCCCATTAAAAGTATTGAAACCTAGTCCATTCGCCTTCCAAGTTCTCGATTTTCAATACACCCTTCGCTCTATGGACCATAAGAAAATACATCACCCAAGGTACTTGATCATTGAGAACCAACTTTCCTTTCCCCACGTTCTTCATCCACTTTATGTGCTGATTCCCAACATGGAAACCTAGAAACATGAAGATGGTAGGATTACCTTTTTCTAGTAAAGCATTCGCTAGGAATTTAGACTTCATGAAGAACCCTCCAAGAACTTGTTGACTCTAGGCCTCAACTGGGACATCATGATTCGCGAATCACATCCTTTTGTGGGGGTTCTTTTTTTATTTTTTGTGATTACCTTTCCCTTGTGAAGCCCCTTCTTTTTGCGAAGTTCCCAGGATTCTAAAATTCGTTCTCTTTAAGGCCTTCTTCTTCGCAAACCTTTCATCTTTTGTAGATATCTAGGTTCATACAAAGTGACTTAATGGTTCCATGAGTGGTGCCTCATTTTGTGTTTCCCTTCCACATACATATTCACATAGTCATAATAACATATATTTATTCAACTCATAGCCACACTATTGTGGGCCCCTCAATTGACAATTCCACCACCTCAATCCCCTCGAACATTTCTTGTTCTTTCCCACCCCCAATGACAGTTTGGTACATGTTATGTAATTCCTATGGGTGAGGGTTAGGTCTTCTACATCTGGGCCGCATGACGTTAAACTGTGTTAGAAACCGACACCCATAAAACATTATGTTAAACATTGAGTAGATGCAGGTGTGACATGACTGAGAGTACCATAAAATAAATGGTACCAAGAGCCTCTCGCTTCATGCCTTGTCGTTCCAACTCCCCTCCCCCTATGTGCTTTATGGTGGTGTGCACCCCGAGAACCCCTATATAATCCTCGATCAACCATGAAGGGGTGATATATGTATGACATCCATATACTCCTCATACATCTGGTACACTCCTCGGGCTTCCCTCCTACATTAAGTCCCAATTTTCATCTTCATGGGCCTTTAACCATGTGTATTCCCTACACCACCCCTTGTGGCCTCATGTCTTGTGACATGATCATTGGTTTCCTTTCTTCCTATTGTTTCACACATCTAGCATAGTTAATGAGGGATTTGAGTTAGAATTAACCATGAAATAATCTATTTCATTCTAACCAAATGTATTTTCCATACCCCCATTTCTCTTGAACTATGTTGAATTTAATTACTGACTTCTAGGAAGGGTATGTAGAAAACATCATTGAGGTTCAAGCACATCACCCATCTGTTAAGTCCATTACTTGTCCATTCCATGCTCTTCCTTCTTGATGTTAAAGTGTTTTCCCATTTTTTTCACAAAGTGTTAAACTATATTATTGAACTATGTGGATTTTTATCAATGTATTTTAGAAGGGGTAGAGAGGAATCCTCCTTGAGGTTCAACGTAGACCAATGGTATACATTAGTGATCCCTCCTAGGGGTGTACCCTATTAAAGTGAAATCATCCCTCTTTGGGACACATCACCTAGATCCTCCTCTCTAAGGTTTTATAATCCACTTGGTCTACTTACCACACATTATCCCAAACTCATTCCATTATCCTCCAACTAAGAGATTCCTCTAGTGAGGGGATGCTAACCACATATAATCTTCTGCTTGTCTATGGGGTATCTATCCTTTGTGTACACCTTGACTAATTTCCCCATATCCTGAAATACATAGACATTGATTTCCTACATAGAGGATATGATGGAATCCTGCCTATGGTTCAAGACCATCATTCACGTCCCATCATTGTCTCTCCCACAAGTACTTATGTTTTGTGAAGATCATGCCTCAACCCCAGGATCCATTTTTTGTGTCCCATCTATGTATCCATTATCATAATCCACCTCCTTAAGAGACTAATTATCCCATTCAATAACTACATATACATTTATTCTCTTCCATGTGGATATATAGGAATATTCCCTGAGGATTAAGCCAAAACTGTCATCTCCGCACCAGTTCCCTTCACATGAGTTCCAAATCCATTTATCCCCCCCTTCAACACTTCCTATATAACCATCCGTTTTTACCCAGGCCACCACATCCCAGTGTGATCATTCCATCTATATGGGTCATATCTGTGTTTAAGAACCATTCATCAATATGATTTCTACTCATAGAATCACCTATTTAGTCTCAATGTGTATTACCCAAATCTCTCTTCAAACTATATGGGTTTTAATCCATGTACTCTCTAAAGAGTGCATCAGAATCCCCCAAATGGTTCAATCCTAGCCAATCATAAACCTTGGTGTCCCCCTTATTGGGGTCCACCATTTCTAATCTTCGCTGAGTGGTGTTCATATCATCTTTCACAGTGGGAAATCATCCCTTTTTAGGGACACATCATCCTGGATTCATCCTCAAGGGGCATTCTAATCCACCAATATTATAAACATTATCTATGCTCTCATAGTGACATACCAATATGGTCCACTTTTATCAGTATTCTGTTAAGGCTGATCCATCTCCACTAGAAGTTAAAACTATGTCATACCTCGTGTTAAACTTGGAAAGCTGAGGTAAACATTGGTGACATTCCTCAAAAATAAAATAACCAATCATTGATGATCGAATCCTCAGGTTTCTATGCACTTTAGAAACCCTATGAAGAGGAAGAATACATGTTTTACAATGTTCTAGAATCAAGAAATGTCCATGAAGCCTCAATGTGACAAATCTCCTACCTGAAAGTTTCTTCTTGGACTATACCCCTTAGAATTTCCCGACAGAAGTGGTGTAATTAACTAAAATCGATAATGACATGGCACTAAGAATGGGTTTCACAAACAACAACTTAATATTTAAGGGATACTGATACAAGGTGAAAAGTTCTGAGGAGGAATCCAGGGGAGGGGGAACTAACATCCTATCATTCCATTCTAATCAAGGATTAAACATCCCCCAATAAGAGATGGATTTTTCCCTCCTATAGAAAGTGTTAATACAAGGTACAATGTGACCATATGTGAGTGTCCAGCATGTGCGGGTCGGCGTGCCCCTACAGAAATTGTCGGAAACAACCATTATAATCTATATTTTAAAAAATATTTATTACTATTCATATATAAATTTTTTATTTCCATGTTATAAAACCAAAATTTAATTAATAATATTAATAATATATTATGGTTTGTTAAATCTCGGTGTTTCATATTACAAAAAATATCAATGATATTTAATTTATCAGAAAAATAAATATAAATTCATAAAAAATAAGGATGTAAAATTATAAACCCCATAAAACAATGTTCTCCCTAAAAATTTATCTATCAAATTTAAAATAATGAGGATACTTCGTCCTTGACATATCCTCAGGTTCCCACATAGATTCTTCAAATATGTGGTTTTCCCCACAAAACATTTTCCTACGGAGTGGACTTATTTCATAAGTCTTTCTATGTGTAATCCAAATTCTTCACAATATTTTACTCACAAGAGTGACACTTCTTCAACAGTACGACCTCTGAGTTCAATACAGGTGAAGAATCATCTATATAATTTCCCAGGACATTTTCTTGGAAGAAATCAAAAACATGGGAGAGGATTTTTGGATGTGATAACTAATTGGATTCCATAATGATATGATCAAGAAATTAGAAAGGAAAAATATAAATATTTAATATTTTCCCTTTCAACCCAAACCACATAACCTTCCTCAATGGTAAAATTTTAGAAACAGAAAGCGAACAACTTCAAAATCTAGAATACACTGGTGATTTTCAGCATAATGGTTCTACAAAATCTATGATTTCTTAAGGGTATTTTGAATAGATCTAACATACTATCAACTTATTTAGATATGTAGGATACCAATAGAATTATTTTTCCAAATTCATTCCATCACATTGGATATCTACAATTATTTCATGGAGGTCTTCATAAATATCCATCTGAATGATTGAGTAAAAGTAATTGTTGTATAAAAACTCAACTAGAGGAAGGGGTTAATACCAAACAACTCTGAAATCCATTTAATAAAATAAAAATATATATTCAAGAGTATGAAATGTTCTATTAGAGTGAATAATTTTATGAGGATGGTATTCGGTGTTTAAACTAAACACTATATCAATAGCTTCCTGAATACTGATATAGAACTTTGATGAAAACCATGGATATCGATCATATAAATTTTAACATGGTACTCTATGAATCCTTACAACATAAATAATGCATATCCTAGAAATATGATCCAAATGAAGATTTTATTTTATATTGATGAAGTGAGATGACATTACATGGCCATTGGCTGCCACCCATATAACATAATGACCATTTGATGTTCTGGGGATTTTGAGGACAAAATACATGGTGATGTTTTCCCATTTAACTTCTAGTATAGGTAATGGATATGAAATTACCATAAATTTTTTCTATCATAATTAACTTGATAAAAAACCAAGAATCACGTTAAAAATTCAATGATATATCTGTTCATGCCACCCCAAGGAATATTTTTTCATATATCATTATATCTTCATATTTTCATAAAGAATATAGAATGAATAACTATGAGATTACTCTAAATAACATTATTCAAATATAATTTTTATTGAATACATAATCGGATCTTGAACATTATTTTTTCTATCATGATCATGGTTAATATCAGAAACACTTATAATCATATTTTCCCGCTCTACATATTCCTTATGTGCCTCAATATTCTTACATAGTCAGATGGTTGAAAGTTCAATCAAGAAAGATGTTTTTTATCCCGTTCCTTTTAGATATCTAGGACCATCCTTTTAAAATATAGAAATATTGGATATTATAATTTTTTCACCATGGATAAGATAGAATCATCCTTCTAACTCAAGTCATCAACAAACTTGTTCGCTACCCTAGGGTGATAATGTATTGAGAAGTTATAATCATTAACCACCTCTAACCATCTTCTTTATAGATAATTAATGTAATTTTATGTTAAAATATACTTTTCCTTATCAGTATATATATCAAACTTTTCCAAAAAAAATTAATTACTCTATCTCATTAATGCAACAATAACCTCAGTTGTCTCCAAATAATGCGTTAGGAAATTTTAAACATGAACCATCAATTTCTCTGAGTTATAATCTATAAAAATATCATTATACATAAGAAATCATCTTAATACATTAATTTATACATCACTATATATTGTAATCCATTATCTAATATAGGGTAATGTCAACACATGTTTGATGACTAATCTTCACTTCAATTCTCGAAAATTTTTATCACACTCCTCTGTCCCTGGGAACATAGCTCCCCTCTATGTTAACATGGGGAGTGGATTAGATAGTCAGTATAAATTATCCAATTATTTTGATAATATTATGTTAATATAAGAAAACTAGAGATCATTGTATCTGTGGTTGGTCTGGGACAATATTTAATAGTCTCTACATTTTATTGGCCAACTGATATACCCTTTATTGAGATTATATGACCCAAAAATAAAGCCATGTGTAGAAAAAGTTAACGTTTTTTTACATTTTTTCATAATAATTATTCTTCCTAATGGTAAATAGTACAACTATAATGTTATTTTCATGATCTTCCTTGCACACTAAATAAGTAATAATATCACCAATAAATACTACCAAAAGATGATCAATATATTCTTTAAAGACTATATTCATTATATCCATGAAGATATTGGTAGAATTAGTAAGACCAAATAATATAACTATATAATCATACTGTATATATATTTTATGGAATGAAATATTGGGTATATCCTCATTATTGACCCTCAAAAAATGATATCCACAATTAAGTTCAATCTAGTTTATGTATTGAGCTCAATTAAGTTGAAATAATAGGTCATCAATATGCGATAGACGATATTTGTTCTTGATCATGATCTAATTCACCTCCATATAAATATTATCAACAATGAATCTTTATTTTTGAAAAAAATAATTGGTGCACCCTAAGGTGACACACTTGGCCAAATGAATCAATTCTCAACGTTGTTCTAGAGTTTATATTCCAATTATTTCTACTCAATAGTGGCCATTATATTTCAAGACATTAAAAAATGTGTGGTACTTTTTATGGGTTCTATTGAGAACTGAACCTAACTTTTTGGTTTAATGGTTGGAAAATATTATGTAAACAAATAAAAAAATCTCTTACAATAGGCATATCGTTGATATTTTTGTTGCAGTCATTTGAGATAAACATTCTTATTCAATAAGAATCCAAACCCATACAATTGATGTGATTACAAACATATTCGCATATTTATCATTGCACTAATATAAGATCATATGATGGTTTGGAATATCTAATTTGAATTCATTTACCTGGGAATTGATGTGGGATATATATATATATCCAATACATTCCTAATATAACATCATATTTAATAAATAGAAGAATGAAAATATTTACATGAAGCACAATCTCATGAAATACAAACCAAGAAGAATATTAGACTTGAGATGGAATTATCATACCATTAGATATTTCCCTACTCATTCTATATATAATCATTTGAGTGGAATCTTGATACCCAAAAAATTATTTAGATAAATAATAATGGGTAGATCCAAATTCAAATAAGAAAATAATAGTTCTAGAGTGGACTAGAAGTGTAAAATTCCTCACATTATTATCACACCCATAGTAAAATAATGTTGATCACATGAGGGTCAAGTCTACGGCATACCGGACGTGAGGGTCAAGTCTACGGCTTACCAGAAACTCTAGGTCTGGGACAAAATTTGTGGAAGTAAGGAATGATTCATATCGACATCTGATACTACAATAGCTAGTAGTGGAAATATACTGTCCGTCAAATCATTCTTAGATCCATTTTGGTCACACTCCTTGACTGCATGATTCTACTCTTTTCCACTTCCCTCCAGCTCCCTGAGCCCGTAGGGGAAAACCAAGGCTGGTGGTTGTAATATGTTGAAATGTACACCACCTCATGCTGCTCTCTTAGATATGCCTCCACATCTGATGCTCTGTAGATTTATCTATCCTTAACATTTCCTCTTCTTGAAACATTTGCACGCCCAAGTCTCTGAGACTGGCACCAGCTCGCTGTGTTCCAACTTCTAACATTCTCTAGCTCTATTCATTCAGCCAAAGAACATCCAACCTTGAGGTTCTCTCTAGCACCATAACGTGAGTAGTAATGCATAGAGGAATAAGTGTTGGATTGAATATCCTTAAACTGTAGAGACCCATATCCTGACGTACATGGACATTACATTACATTTGCGGAATACTTAGTACATAACAAAAACACACACACACAAGGATCGTAATAGTTTAGTGTCTTTGGAAACTCGGAACGTAATCTTCTAATCGTGGTGAAAGTTCTTCAATATCTCCCATAAAGATCTTCTTTTTTTTACCTAAAACCTTTCTTTATATCCTGGGGAAAAGAAAACATAAAAGGGTGAGCTCAAATGCTCAGCAAGGGAAAATAATGGAAATAAAAATCATATCATATCTTTTTGAAAATCAAAACCTGCAAAAGAGATCATAATATCTTAACATGGAATAAATCATAGAAGTGAAAATGAGATCCCCATAATCATAACATAATACTTGAAACTTTGTGGCATGCACACATAATCATGGAAAATCATTTCTTGTTATTCATGACTCATTGCCAAGACTATCTTAGTGGACAAAGTCCCTTTCTGAACCGAGTTCACTCCTCGTTTCAGTCCTGTATCACTGAACCGAAATAACCTTCTGTTCCAGCCATGTCTATATCATGAGATATAAAATCTTTACCCAATGCATTGGAGGGAGATATAGGTCCCACCCATCTCATAATGAATACCATTCTTATGTGTGCCACAAAATCATAAATCATACATCATCGCATAACCCATGTAACAAAAATGGGATTCTTAAACAACATGACATCATAAAACAATTCATATAAGATAAAGGAATTCATAAAAATGTTTCCATCAAAACATAATCAAATCCATGTAATAATAGGGATAAAAATAGAACCCTTTATTATCTTAGATGGAAAATAATTTTGATAAAACACTTGAATTGAATTCTTGAGGAAAATATCCTTTCTTCTTCAAAATCAATTTCTTTTCACAAAACATCATGCAATTTTAAAAGAAAGAGATTTTATTGAAAATAGTCATGAAATATTTTAGAGGAAGCTTCATGAAAATAAGGCTTTATAAAACAGTAGAAATCCGTTCGTGCCGTATAAGTTAAAAAAAACATTCTTCGTACTTTTGTCGGAAAAGTCAAAAAGTACCTCGTACTAAAAACGACAAAAGATTCCTTTCATATCTTTTACAAAAACTTACCGAAGGGTAAAATTGGATATAAACTATTGTAGAAGTAAGGAAATAATATTACATATCGAGGGAACATGGATGTGGGTGATAAAATACACCCCAGTAATTACCAAAGTAAAAACAATCTCGGATAAAAGTGAGATTGTGATATTTTCCCTTACCTTAGGTCTGATTAACTTTGTACGTGTCCGAAGCTCCTGTATAATGGTTTAAATAATGTTATTGACTTATTCCAGAATCATACATATTTATATGATATCATATATGGTCATATTATTAGCTTCTTGTTAGTAATATTTCATTGTTACTTGTTACTCGGGTCTTTATAACTTTTTGTTCTTATGCGTGTTTTGTCGAATAAATTCTTATTCTTATATTTAGGTTATAGATAATTCATTTCCATAATGGTATTAGTGTATTATATACCATATTCATTCATTCAATTCATTTATAAAATCATTATGAAATGAAGATCATGTAGAACGAGTCGCATCACATCGTGGAGACGGTATTCCGTACGTATGCACGAGTGATGATATCGTTCCTATGATCGTGGAATTGTATTGGAGTATATATATATTATTTCAGTATCAATATTACTTCATAATAATCATATGTAGTTACTCATTACACCATTATACCCATCCTTGTAAGGTGATGGTGGAAAATAGATTACACCACGGCGTGGAGACGGTATTCCGTACGTACGCACGCATGGTGATTTCATTTTTCCGTAGGATGGATAGAAGGTGAATTAGGGTTGTTTCATATTTATAATAACATATCAGTATGTAAGTAATACTGATGTTATTACTTTATCATGAAACAACTAAAGAAGAAGAAGTTGAAGAAGAAAGAAATTGAAAAGATCGGTCATGGATATTACCTCTTCTTTGGAACGCTTCTTTGAATCCTCCACTTAAGGAACTATGATTGGTCTTTGGAGAAGACCAGGACCTCTAGGATTATTCTAGGGAAGTGGAGAGGAGAAAATGTCAGGGGTTGGGCGAGCTTGAGTGCTCAAATTGGTGTGAGGAGGAGGGGGAGGAGGTGTCCTTTTATAGGGGAGGAGAGGGGCACCTTAGGAATACCTCAAAATATTATTTTATATTAAAGTCAAAATCGGTTTATAATGGTTCTAAAGGGTCTTATTTCGAAGCTAAAGTGGGGATGGGTCGAAATCCTATCAACCAATAGAATTTAGACAAGTTTAGGATATTATTTTAACCTTATCAATTAGATTTAACTCTAAGTTAAATAATTTAACTTTTACCATGTCTTTTTGTTTTCTTTCACTATATGCTTAATAAACTTACTATAACAAGACAAACTAACCCCAAATTGTTTATTATTAATATATATATCCTTATCTAAGTAATTTGGCCGAACCTTAGATTTTTAGGAATACAATAACAATTAATAATAAAATATTTGATTTAAAAACTATTTTGTGTCAATTTTGACACTATTTGATATATGATTTTTGTTAAAGTGATAACAGAATTAAATGTTCGAAACAAGTTGATTAAATCAACATTAATATATCATAGTAACCTAGAAAATTAGTGGAATTCATAAAAAATCTCAAATTACATTTATTGTGGTGTTTATAACATCAATTATGTCAATATTTCATTAATAAGATAATTACTGCATCATCATTGTGTCATAAATAAATTAAATTATTTTATGTCTAAAAATTACAAATAAAATACCATCATGTAGGAAATCGTTTTAGCTTTCTAATGAATATTTACAATCGAATTTATCTTATGTATAACCCCATATTAAAAATGATTTACTTATTAAACGTTGATTTTAACTATTTTAACCTTTCTTTAAATAAATTAATAATAAATGTCCTAATCTAATCCAAGTGGGCCTAAAAGGTCATATTTTATTCCTAAGTTTGTTTTTGGTCGAATTACACTTGTCCAATAGAATTAGGACATGTGTTAGGGTAATAGTAATATCATATTTACCCTTAGTTACCCTATTTACTATTAACCGCGGTAAAAAAAAGTAAAAAGTTACTATTCACCAAAAAATTATTTTCATCTCATTGAACCACATTTTAGTCCTTGATATTAACCGTGTCTCTCGGATTTTCGAAATTCCATTCACAGAAGCGGCAAAATTAAGTTTTATGAAAAATTCAGTTTTTTTTAACTACCACTTAGTAGTTTCACTATTCATCAAAAATTGATGTTTTTCAGAACAATGCCAAAATTTCATCCTAAGCTATATTTCATATTCCGAATTCAAAAATGAAATCTATTTTACCAAATTCATAACATAGAAGTTGCATTAATTAATTTTATAATTAAATCCTGCTGTTAAAATAAATAGCGTGTTTTTAGGAAACAATATATATCAAAAGATTGACACTTGATTATGTCTGGTTTAAATGTGAAATTACAACCAATGACCAACATTGTATTAAATTGTAAAAATATATTCTAAATATACTTTAAAACCACTCAAATTAATAATTTATCACTATTAATTATTTCGATTAAAAAAGTTGTTTTTAATTATAATTTAGTAATTTTCACTATTCATCAGAATATGAAAGTTATCCGAAAAGTACCAAAATTTCACCTTAGGCGAAATTCGATACTCCGAATCCAAGAATGAAGTTCATTTAGAAAAATAAGATTTACAGAATTTTAAAAAGTGGTTATTACTATTCATAACGGCTAGTTTTAATAATATTTTAATAGCACATCGTTGTTTAGTGAAACTCGGTATTGCGTATTACACACGCTATCGAGGAAGGTCGCGATTGCGTGTAATGCAAGGCAAGACAAGGATGCGTGTTGTGCAAGCTCCTTTTGGTGTAGCGTACAACACAAGACATTAATAAAATTAAAAAGAATATTTTTTTATAAAATCTTGGGCTGTTACATAAACACACCACGCTCAGAGGTCTGAGCGCTATAGCACTGATCGAATCGTATTCATCGAGTACCCGGAATGTTTGGTATGCCTCGACGAATTCTCAGATACCGACACATCATCCTGTCGAAGCTGTATAAGCTCTAGAAAACTCTCAGCCATCTCCTCAAGACAGTCCCTAGCCGCCTGTGTGTCTGGATTGCCTCGGAACATGAGGGTATCTGATTTTAGAACACGTGTAAGGTAGTAAGCTTACATGTGTCACCTACCGGTACTGCCGGTTGTAACTGCTGACCAACAAGTAGTGATGTATAGCTGACACACTACCCGAAGGCACTATCTTAGGCATCGTTCCACGTACTAAAGCCTCATCACTATGCGGACCATCCTCATGGTCATTCACTGGAAAGCACTAGAGGCCAAGTCCACTATCCACTCCACTGGTGTCTAAGCTATGCAGAAAACTCAAGCAATCGCCTCCAGTCAGTCCTCTGCTGTCTGGGAATCTACCTCACCTCGTAACCTTGGAGGCCTCTACTACTGGAACTCGTGAAATGGTCTCTGCCAGCGTGCACAGTTCTCTAGTATAGTTGTTGGCATCTGCTTCCCAACAGGTGGTGGTGCTGCTGGTACACCACCCGAGGGTGCCAACATAGTAAAAAGGGCCGTACACCAGAGCCTCATTTCTCAGTGAGCCGTCATTGAGTACTCTCTCGGAACTCCAACTGACTATCTACGTGGAGACATCTTGAACAGATGCGACATGGTCAACATCTTATACCTGGTGAGCTGACCTAGTTTGAGATGACTTTAAAACTTTTGGAAACACACACGCAATCAGTGTTTTCGTGCACAAAGTCGGAAATCAGTAGTCAGGGTCCTGGTGTATGGATACGTCGGCCGCCAAACCAACACTGGACTCCCTGAACTGAAGACCACACTCGGTACCCTTAACGCTATTGCTTCACAGAAAAGAAAATATCAGAGTTATAAGTCCTGCGGTAGAACTGATTCCTCTGATACCAATTTGTCACGACCCGTCCTCGGGGCCCGTGCCGTGACTACCCCAAGCCCACCTTCCATAGGCCAGGGGCAGGCGACTAGCACCAAAGGCGTAAATACCGATAACTGGAAGACATTTCCTTTATAAAAGTAAACAAAACACCACAGAATACAAGTAGAAGTAAATCACTAAGTACAAAGAGAAGTGCTGAAAGGTAAATGGGCCAGAATACAAACCCAAAAGAAAGTACAACTACAACTGAACAAAGTACAACAGAAAAAGACAACATCTGGAAGGATGGAAGCGGCTCCTGGGTCGTCCTCCTCGGATCCTACCCGAAGGGTAGGTACAGATGGCGCAGCTCCTGGATCGTCCACCACGGATCCTACCTAAAGGGTAGGTACATATGGCGCAGCTCCTGGATCGTCCACCACGGATCCTACCTGAACGGTGGGTACAGATGACCTCCACAATGCTCTCGCCCGTCAACCTCCTCCGAGTGTCGTCTCACCATGAAGTCCACCTCCGGATACTGACTCGACATGTAGTCCACCTCCGGGTACTAACTCGTCGTGTAGTCCACCTTTGGGTACCGTCCAGTCCTCGAACACTCGACATCATTCATCACTACCCGTCGTCTGCAACCAACACTACGAGGTAAGGGTATAGCCCGTGCAGGGGTGAGTATAACGATACTTAGTAGGGACCCCAAGACCCTAATGGTCTCACTAAAACCAACAAGGATAACCACAATGAAGATCTCAACAGATAACCTCTACTTAGGTATATGCCCATACATATACCTAAGTTATCAAGTAACGCATCTCAATCATGAGGAAACACAAGGATTATGAAATCAATGGATAACCACTACCCAGGTATATTCCCATACATATACCTATGTTATCAAGTAACCCATCTCTATCATGAGGAAACACAAAGGTCAAAGACTCAGCTCAAACCACGATTTTCATTATTGAAACCGTAACTAATGAAGAGCTCCATCTATGGAGTGTACAGTGGTCCTGTCATGACTCTGAGGTACTGCTCACTAAACCAAGTCTTTGAGGTACTCCTCATGTCGAGTACCGTGGGTCTTCTGCCAAATACTGGCCATTCCGTCCACGGTGGGTCTGCCGCCAAATACCGGGCGCTCCCCCTAATAGCCTACAAGAGAACTCCTCTGGTCGAGTACCCTGGGTCTGCTGCCAACTACTAGGCGCTCCGTCCGCTGTGGGTCTGCGGCCAAATACCGGGAGCTCCATCCACTGGGCTAGTCGACTCACTCCAAGTCGAGTCGGTCAAGTAGTCGTCAGGTCTCAGTCGTCTACACGGTCTCCGTACTCCATATGCTCGTCTCCAGGAGGGACCGCTCCTCGAGCTACTGGTCAATACTCCAAGTATCTGAATGTCCCACGAAGAAGTATCTCAAAGGACCGCCTCATCACAGGGGTCTCAATGCAACAGACAGCGCGTCAATCGGATGCCTGGTCTGTGAGTTACTGGTCTTTTTCGTCCCCAGGGCCCGGTTGGTTTCGTGTGCGAACCAATCCGTCCGTATCAAAACTGTACCCCGAACACTCATATGGTAAACTCTAAGGGACTGTTTCTCAACTTGATCACCAATGCCGCTGACGGTTCATCAAACAGAAGTCCGGTCTGAAAGATGTCAACTTTTCTATTCAAGGGGCCCTGTTGGATTTCGGGTACAATACAACCCGGCCACTATCCAACAAAAAACAAAACTCTGGCTAATTATGCCAAAAGTTCTGTCTCATCAATAAAAAATCAACGAGACAGACGGCGAGTCAATCGGACACCCGGTCTGTGAGTTATTGGCTTTTTCGTTCCAGGGGCCCGGCTGGATTTTGTGAGCAGACCAACCCGACCGCACTCTGACGGCATCCAAACCTCATGCGGAGTAATCCGTAAGATCCTTCTCACTTAGAAAAAAATCCATCAAAGTCGACGGCACGTTAATCGGACGTCCCGAGCTCATGTTACGAGCGTTTCCGCTCCGAGGGCCCGGTTGGTTTAAAGTACAAACCAACCCGGCCGAACCAAATGTATTCTGAAACCTTGAGTGTGATATGTCAAAACACTCGTCTCGATCCAAGGGTCACATCGCAACTGACGGTGCGTCGATCGGAGTTCCGTAGCCCATGATATGGGCATTTGACTGAAAGTGATCCGAAAACTGGGGGTCTTGGCCCAGACCGACCCGGCCCAACCCCCTGGGACGGCCCGAACCGGGTCGACTCGACCCGAGTCCAACCCAGCTGGGCATGACCCGGACCTGCCAGGCTGGCCCGGCCCGGCATGGTCATGACGCGTCCCGACCGGTGGGTGGGCTCAGCCGGTTACGGCCGAGCGGAGCGAAACGGGGTGCTGCCCCGCGTGAAGAACCGCGGCCCCGCGTGGGGTCGCCCGTGCCAGCGGACGTTGCAGCCAGCCGCATCCCACCACCCCCCTCCGGTCCCGCACGTTCATTGGACCGCGCTCTTCCGCCGCGGCTGAAGCCGCGGCGGATTCTTTTTGATGCGCTCCGGGCGCTGCCGCCCCCGACCGCCGGCGCCGCCGCGCCACCGTGGCTCGCCGGTGGGGGTTTCCGCGGACCACCGGACGCGCTCTGGTGGTACGATTCGTCTGCGGTCTTCACCTGTGATCATCCCAGGACCCGACCTTTGCTGAAAAGTTCCCACAATGCCCGTTCAGCTTCGTTTTTCATTTTCTGGCGTAGTGCGATGGTGCCGTGGCTTGTTCAACTTCATCGGCGCGGCGCGACGACGCCGCACTTTTGAGCCCTTCTACATAATTTCCGCGCGGTGCAACGTCACCACGCCACCTTTCACGTGTTGCAACAAATTCAAACAACAAGGGGGAGGATTTTCGTCCGTGTTCATGCGGTCCGACCTCCTCCCGTTATAATGATAGCAAACGACCATCTATTAGATGTCGACGTACGACAAAGAAATAATTTCCGGACAAAAAAAAACAATAATCCTCAACATCAATCCGCATGAACGAACGATCCGCAGATCAACCTGGAATTGGTTGGTCCACGCTCGTCGTTCATTTCTCAAAAGATAAGAGAAAACCAAATAAATTCCCCTACCTCGTGCGAACTGGAACAGAGGTTCGTCGAACGAGGATTCGTCGTGGAAAAACCATCGCGGAAAGAGACGTCGCAGAAGGAGGAAATCGCGTCGGCGTCGCGGTGCACGGCGTCGCGTAATTGGTTTCTGAGAACTCAGCATTCTTCATCAGAGACCGATGTGTTTTTCGCGTTCTTCATCGAAGACTAAGAAGTTCCTCAAATCCTTAGTCTTTTCTCCCAAAAGCTCCACCACGAGGTTCCAACCCCAAATAAAATAAGCTCACCCCTTATTTTATTAATTTAACATAACTTTTGAATTTCAGGAGTTTGAAATTCAAACATCACACTTAACTCACATAATTAATAACATATGTTGTCAAAAATTAATAGTGAGTTGAGGGGTTTAAGAATTTGAAGGGGTGGGGCTCTTGTGGGCCCCACCACCCTCATAACCTCTCTTGGGAAGTTGGGTAGTTACCCAACTTCCACCAAAATCCTTAAACCATAAAAATTGTTGTTAAATTATAAAGTAAACTTCAACAATTTTTATCATCTTCTCTCATGAAAATGCATCTTCGGAACAGGTGTTCCTAAGCAATTCACGGCGCTGCGGTTCCATTGGTGCCCTCGGAATTCGATTCCGAGCACCTGTTCAAAAGTTAGAAAAACCCACTCGTTCATTCACTGAACGTACCCGAGCTAAACTTCGGAAATTAATTCCGAGCACACCAGGCCTCTGAATCAGGCACCGTCAAGAAACTGCATTCTTGTAAAATTACAAAGAAAATTAAGAAAAAGAATTTCCTTGAAATTTCTGGGTCTTTACAAACTCTTAACATTCATGGATATTATGTCATTCTAGAATAATATTGAAAATAATTCAAAATTAAATTATTTTGAACCAGAATATTTTAGTGACTATGAAAATGTGTAACTTAATAACTTCTAACAATATGAATGATCCCTAATGCTTCCCACAAAAATCCTCTCATTTAGTACTCTGACATAAAAATTTTCTTCATAACCTTGAGAAAGGAAACATAACAAAGGGTGAGATCCTAAGATTATTAAGTGTAAATAAAGGATATATGTCAACATAAAATAAGAATAATGGTATGATAACATGATTAAAACATTTTAAAATCATTCCTTTCTTACCAAAGAACATAAAAATAAATTATGGAGTAAATATTGGGAGTTTAGAAAACCTGAATCAAAAGGGAATCAGGAGTACAATCAAAGAAGAAAGAACATATTAATGAGTTATAGAATTGTGGAAAACACATATGTATATTAATCCATTCCCTAAAATTCAAGATTCATTTTTAAAACATATCAGGACACTTCATGGGGTCCACACCTTCTCAGAAATACACACCACAATCCCTAAACTCCACCATTTATTTTAGTGGGATAGTTTAACTCTCCAAACCATCTTAGTAGCCAAGGATCACTCCCAAGACCATCTATGTAGTCAATGTTGACTCCCAATATCATCTTAGCGGAAAGAGATCTCTACAAGAATGAGTTCACTACTCATTTTAACAATTTATATCTCATGGGATATAAATATTTAACCAATTCATTAAAGGGAGATATTGGTCCCACCGATAACATAACGAAATCATAAATAAATATTATTCAGGACCATAAACATCCATTATCTTATAAACATTTTAATGAAATGGGTATTACAAAGATATCATCATATAATAACCTATAGAAAATAGAAATGTTTCATAATCATTTCATCAATGAATTATAGATGAATATAAGAGGGGGTCATTAGAGTATAACCCATCAATTATTAAGGGGTTTCATAATCATTTACCGCATGAAAGAGAAATAGGTTTCCAAATAATATATGTTGTGATAGTGAAACCGGTTTCATAAACATTATGACATCAAAACATCAACAATTCAGATAATGAATATGAATGGTACCCTTGATTATATCCCTATTAATTCATGACTAACACCAACATATTTCATCTTGGATGGATAAAAAAAGTGAAATAAATATTTAAAAAAATTATCTTAGGAAATTAGAGCTTCTATGAAAAACACTTTAAACATTGTTCTCTTTGGAAATGAAAATTTTAAAATATATAAAGGAATATTTGAAAATAATTTAAAATTATTTTCAAACCTAAATACTTTTTTTAAAACCACATAATATTAAAATTAATTTTAAAACATATAAAATAATATGTGAAATTATTTAAATCATTTTCATTGAAAACAACCATCAAAATTTAAAAAGGATGCTTGAAAACATTTTAAACCCCATTTATTAAATTATCACTAAAAACATTTAAAATAAATTGGAAAATAATTTGAAAAAAAATTATTTGAAAATATATTTTCAAATATAAAATGTAATCTTGATAAATGTTTTATGTTTTTTTTTAAAAAAATATTTTTAAATATCAAAATGAATATCGAAAACATTTTAAAAAAAATTCTTTTAAAATATCATTGAAAAATTATTAGTGAAGATAGATATTTTTTTGAAAACCTATTGAAAAAATAATAATTATAAAATATTTTCCCTTAAATTTTAGCTTAAAATATCATTAAAAAAATTTTTTTTTTAAGAAACATTGTTTTTGAATGAAACAGATTTTCGACCGAGGAGATAAATAAAGCTAGCTTTTCTTAATTTTGTTATTAATTAGATTAAGTACCAAAGAGTGTAAAATAGTAAATTTACATGAGGATATCATAAATTACTAGAGGATAATAAATTTATAAATAATTTATGTGGGATGGTTTATAATATTTCATCAATTGTGGTATATTCATAAATAGTTCCAATAAACTATGAGATTGTAGCAATAAACTCTTACCCACTTGGATATATTAAATGCTAATCCCAATTAAATAATAATAATAAATAAATATTAAAATATCATTGAATAATTTATATTCATTATATTAAAACTATAATGATAGTATATACACTTTATAATATAATATTGTTGTATAACAAAACATGTTTATGACTGAAAGAAAATTGAGGCCAAATTACCCGATTGGTTAAATTTTGAACCAAATACCCCAAGAAATATGGATTATGGAATTAATTTTTAAATTTTAATATATTTAAGTATATGGATCATATTATATATTTATGGGTAGTATATACAGCACAAAAAATAAATGAGTGGTTAATAAGTCATAAGTCTCACAGAAATAAAAGGGAGACTAAATTTCCCTTTACTACTTGAGTAACTTTTGAATCGTGAGATCCACGAGTTAATAACATCAATTTAAAATTTTACTATCAGGATATAAATTAAATTCATGATGTAATATTTAATAGGGAATTATATACAACACTCAATAAGAATAAGTGGAGAATATTGAATATATCTCATTGAAATAAATGTGATATGAGAAAACCCTTACCTCAAGTCTTTACATTGCCCATACAAGTTCAAATCTCATGTATAGTAAAAATATATTTTCTAAATCTTCCAAAAAACCATATTCTTATATTTAACTCCATATATGATTTTATAATGACATTATATTACCCATTTGTTTACAATTCCATGTTAATATTATATTTTGGATAATAACCACTTAGTTTTTCACAACTGTTTTGATTTGGTATATTTTTCGTCCTATTACTTATATCATGATTTCATCACCTAATAAATTAATCTATTAATATAAATAACATATATATGATGTATATATGTATTTATAATATTATATAAAACATATAAATATGAAATGAAATACACAATTCATAGAGATGTTGGGCCATGCATATTCATAAGCTTTAAAAAGTCTCGGTTCCGGGTTCCACCCAAAGGTACCCTTAACACAGTCAGTCACATTAACTCAAGTGCATTTCCAAAAATTCTATAGGTAGCCAACTAGAAGCAGGGGCCACCATGTGATAATGGGGAAAATATTCCCTCATTTTCAGAGTAGACACAACAGAAAACAAGTAGTAAACAATCAGAAAAGCAATAATACTATTAAAAATGTAAACAGAAGAATGATAGTAGTACATCAACTAGAATACATAAAAATGATGTACATCACATGTGTCTAAGAAATCAAACAAACATTTCACAAAGATGGAAATTCAATATTGATCAAAAGCACATAAAAACATGTAAACCCCAACAGCATCGCAAGCCTTAGCATGGTCTAATGCTATCCAAATAAAAAATAATCAAGTTGTTGATGAAGAAAGGTGATCTCCATTATGTATACCTACAACCATATTATCTATTTGGGTCCAAAAGAATGACCCAAAAATGGTGTGAGAAAAATCTCTGAAGGTAACCACCAAAAGAGGTTTGCTTAACTACAAGTGAATATATATACCACGTAATATGCTGAAAGGAAGCAATAAACAAGGGAGTACTAAAAAGTAAACAATAATATACTTTTAATTAAATTAATTTACATTTATTGTTCATCATTTGGATCATGAAAACTTTTTATCTAGCCTATGATATGTATCCCATGTGTAATAGTAACAAACAAACGTCTTAGAAGACCATCTAAACAATCTAGTAAAATCGAGTCCAAGCTTGTGATTTGTCTTGGAAAACTCATCACCATCATTCAATTATTAAATAAAAAACCTATGGTAAAGTAATCACTCTCTAACCCCCTAGTTCAACAATAAAAATATCATTTAACAATGACCCACTAGGTTTCTCTAATGGTGAAACCCCTTTATTATATATTAGCACCAAAAATTTATATAAGACCAACTGGGTGGCTCACACTGCCAATAAACCTTTGTCAACTTAGCATCAATTCATTTAATAATGACCCTCTGGGTAGTTCTCACAATCTAACCCCTCTAGTATATGACAACATGTCATCTCTCACAGTCAATACCCCTGGTTCAACATAATAACAATTCATACATAAATGACCTTACATTGGGATGCTCTCAAAAAAAATTCCACTTGGTCAAATGTTCACCATGCGAATCACATGCATGAAAAAAAATAATTAACACAATCCTAACAACATGAGGCATTGAAAATAAGGAAATCCTAACAGGTATTATAGACCAAACAACAATAATTAATCAAACAAGGGAAATAATCCCATAATTAAGGTATAAAACCTTCTGCATAAGAAAGAACCCTTTATCAATCAAAAATACAATAGCGGGTATTAAATTGGGTTAAATTCCAGAACTTTCCATACCACAAACATGGGTATTAATCACATTAAGCATATATAATCCAAAAGAAATTGAGGAAAGGAATAAACCACCAACCTTGATGTCGCACAGTCAATACTGTTGAACATTGGCCCTTGAATCAGACTAGAATGATGTAGATCTACAATAAAGGTAAAATGATCATCTATGAAATACTCACAAGATAAGGGGATATCAAGAATAAAGGACCTAGGGGAAGAGACAAATCATGGGTGGGAATCCAATGAACATGGAGGCATCTCAATCAGAACTCGGACAATGAATCGGTAGGGGTTCTAAGTTCTTGGTTGTTCCGTCGCTCTACTATATGAAACATAGGCAGATAGAAATTATTCTGGAAGTGAGAAGCAAAACCACACCGATATATCAAATAAAAAGAAAATCACATGCCATTTTTATTTCATGTACATGTCGTGTATTACCATCAACTGGCCCCCACTTTATGTTGTCCTCCAGGTAACCAAACAACTATGTACTCAGCCGTTACACGGAAAGTACACGGCTATACAAAGAACCCTGGTAAATAGCGTGTACTCTTAAGTACATGGTGGTTACTTAGAAAGTTCCTATTTCATCCTTTTCCCTCCAAAAAAACCTAAAATAAAGATCCATACCTGAAATGAAGACCTAGTTCTTAAAAACATTCCCTGTTAAAGTAATTCATCCCTGAATTTCCATTCTATGGTTGGTGAAGAAGAAACATCAAAAAAATATAGAAACATTGATCGTATGTCAACATCCCTCTCCCAAGTCTCACCTTGTACTCGCTTGTGCTACCATAGAACTCATACTAGAGGAACAGACTGACCACTAAGAACCTTCGTGTTGTGATCAATAATAGGAATAGGGTGCTCCTCGAAGGATGAATCCTTCTCCAACTCAACCTCCTCATGTTGAAAAATGTGAGCAGGGTCTGAAAAGTAATGTTGTAACTGAGAAACAAGAAATAAGTCATGAATAGCCATGTACCTATGAGGTAACTCAAACTGATAAGAAACCAGCCCGAATCTCTCCAAAACCTCCAATGGACCGACGTATCTCAGGGAAGGCTTCCCCTATCTCTTAATCCTCATGTGTCCTCACCTGTCACGGCCCGTCCTCAGGGCCCATGCCTTGACTACCCCAAGCCCTCCTTCTATAGGACAGGGGCTGGTGACTAGCACCAAAGGCGTAAACCCCAATAAAAGGGAATGAATTTCCCATATATAATTAAACAAACACAACAGAGTACATAATCTGATGTAAACACTAAGTAAACTGAGTACAAAAGTTAGTGTTGAAAAGAAAATGGGCCAGAATACAAACCCAACTGAAAGTACATTATAACTGAAAAGAATGTATATAGAATCTCGTCTTTTTATAACATAACTTTTCATTCCATTACACGGAACTGAGGATCTTTAAGGTTTACTGTCTTGGAACAAGGAACATAAAACATGAAACAAAAAAAAAACATTCTTCTTAAACACTTGAAAGGCTTCTCCTCATGTTCACCCTAGGCTCTTTACTGCATCTCATAACCTGGGGACATACATCAAAAGGAAGGCTGAGCAGAAGGCCCAGCAAGGGAAACATGTGAAACATTTTACATATGAACTTGAGATACATCAATAAAGTCATGAAAAGAACTTTAATGCATGAAAATGAAATCATGAGACATATCATAATAAAAATAAAACTTTTTCATAACTTGAAGATGTGGCTAAATCATTTAACATAGACAATCATGAACATATCACCAAGGTCCATCCCCAAGGTGTCATTTTAAAATTACCAAGGTTATTCACCAAGGTATCGTGAAAATTGTAATCTCTAGTGGTTACATCATTACCCAATGAATTGGAGCGCTATCAGGGAGCACCATTAAATTTTCCTTTATTATCATGTGATCCACAAATATCATCATCAAACATTTCATAAATAACCCATACAGCATAAAGGAAATGGGTTTCATTTCATAATCATAACTTTTTAAAAACTGCTTTAAAGACATGATCTTTATATCACTTTAAAACCCACAGAAAAGGATGGTGGGTCTCATGTATGTAAATCCCAGAATTTAAAATAGAAAATTTTGGTATATATGTGAATAACCCTTTATAAGAAAGAGCTTTGAGTATTCACATAATAAAATAAAAGGACTTTAGAAAAAGAGATAGACATTTTGAGACAGAAATTCTGCAGCATAACGGCAATGTTTTGAGGTTTTAGAAGACATTAAAAGAGAGGTAAAATGGGTCAAACATTCATAAATGACCCATAAAATAGTACATGGACAGAATAAGAAGGATAAATGATCATGGTAATGATATTTCAAGGACATACCATTTGAAATGAAAAACATGGAAGGAAGAAAAAAAAAGATTTCTCTTATGAAAGTTCGGCAGCCTAACGGCGTTACTTGAACCTCAAAAAAAATGATTTGAAAAGATCAAATAGGATCTCTCATCATGTGTACATAAGAGTTCAGTATGATAGATATAGAGATAATTCCCCAACATAACAAAAAGGAACTTGAAAGAATTGACATGAAAGTAGAACTTCAAAATGAGAAGGGTGAAGAACCACTTAAAAATTCGGCAGCCTAACGGCGCCACTTAAAACATCAAAATACTGAATTGAAGAGATCAAATGGGGTCTCTCATCATATGAAAATAAGAGTCCAGTATGATATATATAGAGATCATACCCCAATATAACAAAAAGGAACTTGAAATAATTGACATGAAAGTAGAACTTCAAAACGAGAAGGGTGAAGAACCACTTAAAAATTCGACAGCCTAACGGCGCCCCTTAAAACATCAAAATACTGAATTGAAGAGATCAAATGGGGTCTCTCATCATATTAACATAAGAGTCCAGTATGATATATATATAGATCATACCCCAATATAACAAAAAGGAACTTTAAATAATTGAAATGAAAGTAGAACTTCAAAACGAGAAGGGTGAAGAACCACTTAAAAATTCGGCAGCCTAACGGCGCCACATAAAACATCAAAATACTAATTGAAGAGATCAAATGGGGTCTCTCATCATATGAACATAAGAGTCCAGTATGATATATATAGAGATCATACCCCAATATAACAAAAAGGAACATGAAAGACTTGAATGAAAATAGAACTTGAAAACGAGGAAGGTGAAAGAATCCCTTAAAAATTCGGCAGCCTAACGGTGCCACTTAAACATTCTTAAAACGAATTGATGAGAGCAGGGGGGGGGGGTCTCTCATCATATGAACATGAAATAGGCAGTAGGATGAATATAAAAGAATATCCTCCAACATAAGAACATGGAGTATAAAAGAAAAGACATAAAAGAGATTACTTGAAAAGAAAGAGAGGGGTCGGATCCCTTACCTTAAAATGTAACTCTTAAACCTCAAAGGTTGGGACCTTGAGGGCTTGGGGGAACCTTGGGAGGACTCCTTGGGAGGTAATGAGACCAGAAATTCGTTGGGAATGAGTGGGGAGTCGAATGGATGAGAGGAGGGCTTGGTATTTATAGGGAAAGTGAGGGGACAAGGCATTAATGGCCAAGGGACACCTCACATGTGCTTTTCTCAAACCCACGTGCTCTCCCTTGTCATTTATCATGGAGGTAGGCCACATGGGGCCCCTAAAACAATAATTCATCACCCTTGGCCGACCAACCCTCAAAAGATCTCATGACATCATCATGACACCGTTATGATGTCATTAAACATACCGAAACCCTAAAACTGTATTTTTACTATTCACTGAAAATTCAACTTTCTCAGAAAAAAACCCAAAATTTCACATTAACCAAATATCAATGCTCTGATTTCAAAAATGAAATCCATTTTATAAAAATAATTTTCTAAATATTTTTAATTTAATTTTTAAATAAAAACACTATTCATCGAAAATTCATTTTTTTCAGAAAAAACCCCAAAAATTACCATAACATAATATCAATGCTATGAGTTCAAAAATAAAGTCATTTTTATAAAAATAATTTTCTAATTATTTTTAATTAAATTTTTAATTAAAAAACACTATTCACCCGAAAAAACTAATACTTGAATAATAATTAATGAAACCGTTATTTAACTATTTTATTGAATCACATTACTTAATCAAGGTGCCTAGATTATTTTAAAACTTTCTTTAAGTGAGATTACTAATCCATTTGGTCATATTACTAATCATAATCATAAAATCACTATTCATAATTTACTATTCATCAAAAATCAAGTTGATCTTATTAGACTCTAAATTTAGTACTGAACATAATTGCAGAAGACCATTTTTTGAAAATCATTACACATTTTTAATTATTTAGGGTTTACATAAACATATTTAAAATATCCTTTTTCTAAAATTCATCAAAAATATGCATACTATATTTATCCGGTCATTTCAAAATTCATAAACTTCATCATAAGAAGAAATCCCAATTTTTATTTAAAACAAGGATTACACAAGGTAGTTACGGTCTCGTTACATAACCCATTATAATACCAGCATAGGACCTAAGAGTAAGGTGTGCTAGGGTGATAGAAGCTTGGGGTGGCTCAGTCAACATTGCCCGAGTAGTAATTTCTATCAGTTTGAACTTCTCACGAAGGCGATTTCGTTCCAGCTTCACATGATGAAGTTCGGCTTGGATTTGATCCAGAGCAAAGCCCAGTGGTGCTACCTCCTTCCCAAGCTCTGTTAGATGGGCTTCAATCGGTCCAAGACTACTAGGTGAGGCCATCTAATCTTCTTTCTATAATAATTAACCAAGATTACTTATATTTAGAGACAATAATCAAAACATTTTGTTCACAGCGGTCATGTTGACCGATGGTTATATAATAGTCAAAACCCACTGATCTCATTTTAATTATAATCATGTTTATCAAATAAAACATTTTTGTTGAGTATAACAATAACACATAAAATTAGGAAACAAAATTTATTTAAAAATTTCGGGTCGTTACAATCTTCCCCCCTTAAGAAATTGCGTCCTCACAATTTTAAAATTGGGTTTTGAAATTTCATTGAAAGTCCCACATCGGAAAAGGAGTCAGTAAAACTATTACTTTAAAATAAAGAAAGGGAAGTACAATGGTCACCCGAGTTAACCCACACTAGGGTTCCATGTAGGAAAATGTGGACATGGAGGAAAAAAAAGGGTCAAGTTCTGAGGGAGAGTGATAGAGAACATGATTAGGAGAAAGTTATCCCTGAGAAAATCCCAAACTTATGATGTGTGTAAACGGTCTTTGATTACCTAGTAGGAAACGTAAACCAACAACATTTGTGTTTTACGTTTCTTTTCATAATTTTGAGGATTTCATTTACTACATAGAACAAAAACATAAAAAAAATATACCTACCTTCAAGTAGAGTTTCATCCTTTAACAAGTCCCTACCAACACTAATCTTTTCTCCAAATGATGAGAATTCAAAAACACTTGGTCTCATAAAAGCACAAGAATCATCTTCTATAGAATCACATAATCTACAAAAGATTAACTATCTATTTCTTCTATCTTTAAACATTATCCCAAAAACAGAAAGGTTAAGGTAAAACAACTCTTCAAAAAGAAAGAATCCCAGAGGAATGGAAACTACTTTTAAATCATCAAAGTTCCATGGTACTACCCAAAGTTCATCATAGACCATTCCATAAATAACGGTCTTTAAAATTCCTCAAAACAAACCAAACTAAGATTGAAACCCAAATACAATAAGGATTTGATAACATAGTCTTCCAAAACAACTTCATTGTTCATCTCCAGACAACATCAACCACTCCTAACATCTTATAAAAAAGTAGCTAACCTAATCATATTTTACCCAAGATAGGTTAGTCATTCCCATATGTAACCTAAATTACTATAAGTTCACCTTAAATTCATCGATTCTTCAAAATATAAGTCAACCTTACTCCTCAATGAAAATACCGTAGTAATCTATTTACCTCGATCAAATATGGTTCCCAAAATAATGAACGTATTCCAAAATAATAATCATATTTTAATCCCCTAATCATCCCTGTCATATTAATACGAAAATCATCGCATTTCCTATCACATTGGTTGTCAAAACATGTTCTTCCATTTCCCACCATTAACTAAGAAGAGAAAGCATAATTAGGGGCTTAAGTACTTATCTAATAATCATGAAAAGGAACTGAAAGCATATAAGGATAACTTGTATATGAAAGGTATACCCTAACTTGTGATCTCCTAGGTTCCCATCTAGGTTATGAATGATCATATATTCTTATGTGAACCTTTATTTTATTTTATCTTTGTTCCTTTAACAATGGTTCATACCAAGCATATGAATTTACCAAAGCATATCCCCCGGGAGTGTCGTAACCAAGAGTGCAACAAGGCCCTTTGTCGTGTACCAGTTCCCATTCGAGTCTAGCTCAAAGCGGTGTTTTCGGGTTTTACCCCTATGTACATCTGTGCCAGAGCCACCTCTACCTGCTCGTATCCATACAAGGATGTATTTGCTTGGCAACCCCTTACTCAATACTCACCAAAATACCAGGAAGATTTCCTATATTAAACTTTTCTATATGGTTCCTCCTAGAGTTTTCATATCCTAATTTCCACAAATAACTAAACCATCCGTTGATACCAACTATAGCATCCCGTATTTTTATAACATAACTTTTCATTCCATTACACGGAACTGAGGATCTTTAAGGTTTAGTGTCTTGGAACAAGGAACATAAAACATGAAACAAAAAAAACATTCTTCTTAAACACTTGAAAGGCTTTTCCTCATGTTCACCCTAGGCTCTTTACTGCATCTCATAACCTGGGGACATACATCAAAAGGAAGGGTGAGTAGAAGGCCCAGCAAGGGAAACAAGTAAAACATTTTACATATGAACTTGAGATACATCAAAAAAGTCATGAAAAGAACTTTAATGCATGAAAATGAAATCATGAGGCATATCATAATAAAAATAAAATTTTTTCATAACTTGAAGATGTGGCTACATAATTTAACATAGACAATCATGAACATATCACCAAGTTCCATCCCCAAGGTGTCATTTTAAAATTACCACGGTTATTCACCAAGGTATCGTGAAAATTGTAATCTCTAGTGGTTACATCATTACCCAATGAATTGGAGCGCTATCAGGGTGCACCCTTAAATTTGCCTTTATTATCATGTGAGCCACATATATCATCATCAAACAATTCATAAATAACCCATATATCATAAAGGAAATGGGTTTCATTTCATAATCATAACTTTTTAAAAACTGCTTTAAAGACATGATCTTTATATCACTTTAAAACCCACAGAAAAGGAAGGTGGGACTCATGTATGTAAATACCAGAATTTAAAATAGAACATTTTGGTATATATGTGAATACCCCTTTAGAAGAGAGAGCTTTGAGTATTCACATAATAAAATAAAAGGACTTTAGAAAAAGAGATAGACATTTTGAGACAGAAATTCTGCAGCATAACGGCAATGTTCCGAGGATTTAGAAGACATTAAAAGAGAGGTAAAATGGGTCAAACATTCATAAATGACCCATAAAATAGTACATGGACAGAATAATAAGGATACATGATCATGGTAATGATATTTCAAGGACATACCATTTGAAATTAATAACATGGAAGGAAGAAAAAAAAAGATTTCTCTTATGAAAGTTCGGCAGCCTAACGGCGTTACTTAAACCTCAAAAAAAATGATTTGAAAAGATCAAATAGGATATCTCATCATGTGAACATAAGAGTTCAGTATGATAGATATAGATATAATTCCCCAACATAACAAAAAGGAACTTGAAAGAATTGACATGAAAGTAGAACTTCAAAATTAGAAGGGTGGAGAACCACTTAAAAATTCGGCAGCCTAACGGCGCCACTTAAAACATCAAAATACTGAATTGAAGAGATCAAATGGGTCTCTTATCATATGAAAATAAGAGTCCAGTATGATATATATAGAGATAATACCCCAATATAACAAAAAGGAACTTGAAATAATTGACATGAAAGTAGAACTTCAAAACGAGAAGGGTGAAGAACCACTTAAAAATTCGGCAGCCAAACGGCGCCCCTTAAAACATCAAAATACTGAATTGAAGAGATCAAATGGGGTCTCTCATCATATTAAAATAAGAGTCCAGTATGATATATATAGAGATCATACCCCAATATAACAAAAAGGAACTTTAAATAATTGACATGAAAGTAGAACTTCAAAACGAGAAGGGTGAAGAACCACTTAAAAATTCGGCAGCCTAAGGGCGCCACATAAAACATCAAAATACTGAATTGAAGAGATCAAATGGGGTCTCTCATCATATGAACATAAGAGTCCAGTATGATATATATAGAGATCATACCTCAATATAACAAAAAGGAACATGAAAGACTTGAATGAAAATAGAACTTGAAAACGAGGAAGGTGAAAGAATCCCTTAAAAATTCGGCAGCCTAACGGCGCCACTTAAACATTCTTAAAACGAATTGATGAGAGCAAGGGGGGGGGTCTCTCATCATATGAACATGAAATAGGCAGTAGGATGAATATAAAAGAACATCCTCCAACATAAGAACATGGAGTATAAAAGAAAAGACATAAAAGAGATTACTTGAAAAGAAAGAGAGGGGTCAGATCCCTTTCCTTAAAATGTAACTCTTAAACCTCAAAGGTTGGGACCTTGAGGGCTTGGGGGAACCTTGGGAGGACTCCTTGGGAGGTAATGAGACCAGAAATTCGTTGGGAATGAGTGGGGAGTCGAATGGATGAGAGGAGGGCTTGGTATTTATAGGGAAAGTGAGGGGACAAGGCATTAATGGCCAAGGGACACCTCACATGTGCTTTTCTCAAACCCATGTGCTCTCCCTTGTCATTTATCATGGAGGTAGGCCACATGGGGCCCCCAAAACAATAATTCATCACCCTTGGCCGGCCAACCCTCAAAAGATCTCATGACATCATCATGACACCGTTATGATGTCATTAAACATTCCGAAACCCTAAAACTGTATTTTTACTATTCACTGAAAATTCAACTTTCTCAGAAAAAACCCAAAATTTCACATTAACCAAATATCAATGATTTGATTTCAAAAATGAAATCCATTTTATAAAAATAATTTTCTAAATATTTTTAATTTAATTTTTAAATAAAAACACTATTCATCGAAAATTCATTTTTTTCAGAAAAAACCCCAAAAATTACCATAACATAATATCGATGCTATGAGTTCAAAAATAAAGTCATTTTTATAAAAATGATTTTCTAATTATTTTTAAATAAATATTTAAATAAAAAACACTATTCACCCGAAAAAACTAATACTTGAATAATAATTAATGAAACCGTTATTTAACTATTTTATTGAATCACATTACTTAATCAAGGTGCCTAGATTATTTTAAAACTTTCTTTAAGTGAGATTACTAATCCATTTCGTCATATTACTAATCCTAATCATAAAATCACTATTCATAATTTACTATTCATCAAAAATCAAGTTGATCTTATTAGACTCTAAATTTAGTACTGAACATAATTGCAGAAGACCATTTTTTGAAAATCATTACACATTTTTAATTATTTAGGGTTTACATAAACATATTTAAAATATCCTTTTTCTAAAATTCATCAAAAATATACATACTATATTTATCCGGTCATTTCAAAATTAATAAACTTCATCATAAGAAGAAATCCCAATTTTTTTTAAAACAAGGATTACACAAGGTAGTTACGGTCTTGTTACATAACCCCTTATAATACCAGCATAGGACCTAAGAGTAAGGTGTGCTAGGGTGATAGAAGCTTGGGGCGGCTCAGTCAACATTGCCCGAGTAGTAATTTCTATCAGTTTGAACTTCTCACGAAGGCGATTTCGTTCCAGCTTCACATGATGAAGTTCGTCTTGGATTTGATCCAGAGCAAATCCATGTGGTGCTACCTCCTTCCCAAGCTCTGTTAGATGGGCTTCGATCGGTCCAAGACTACTAGGTGAGGCCATCGAATCTTCTTCTATAATAATTAACCAAGATTACTTATATTTAGAGACAATAATCAAAACATTTTGTTCACAGCAGTCATGTTGACCGATAGTTATATAATAGTCAAAACCCACTGATCTCATTTTAATTATAATCATGTTTATCAAATAAAACATTTTTGTTGAGTATAACAATAACACATAAAATTAGGAAACAAAATTTATTTAAAAATTTCGGGTCGTTACAATGTATAGCAGTAGAAAAGTAAAGCAACAACCACCAAGTCATCCTCCAGAAACCCCAGCTGAAGGGTGGGTACAGATGGTCTTCACTGGTCCTCGAATCCGACCGTCTGCACCGTCTACGTCTGCCTAATAGTCCACCTTCGGGTACCGTCCCGCCACAAAAGTCTCAACCACAATCAGCGCTGTCCGTCGTCTGCAACCAACACAATGTAGTACAGGCATAGCCCGTGCAGGGGTGAGTAAACGATACTCAGTAGGGACCCCAAGACCCCCAATGGTCTCCTCGAATCCACAATGGATAAACCAAAAAGGAAAGATACAAACATGAAGTATCAACCAAATCTACATAGGTATATTTCCATACATATACCTAACTCATCAATTCCAGTTCGACTCTAACTCAGGAGTCCGAGAACATCCCAGTCCACGCGGGAAAGCACAACCTAGTACACATATGAATGTAAGTCAATCATATCGATGATAATGATTGAAAGTCAATACGCAGCTCACATAGGATATACTACTAATTAAGAGGGTTGGGGATGATTTTATGTAGCCTCTGAATCATCTCATCTGTCGAACCCACGTAGGATCCAAATACAGAAGTCATCACTACCGAACCCACGTAGGATCCAAATATAGTAACCATCGATGTCGAACACATGTAGGATCGAAGTACAGTCATCATTGCTGCTGAACCCATGTAGGATCCATGTACAGTCTTCTTCAGTGCCGAACCCACATAGGATCGAAGTATAGTCACCATCGTCATCATAGTCGCAGCCAGCATTAGGGTTCCCACACATAGTACGCTCGATTCTAGGAGGGTCCGCTCCATGATCCAAGAGGGTCGATACATAAACTATCACAAAGTCTAGATTTGATGTATCAAAAAGTTCTGTATCGTCAGTAGTTCCTCAACGCGACAGACGGCGCATCAATCGGACTCTCGGTCTGAGAGATATTGGCTTTTCCATCCCAGGGGCCGGTTGGTTTTTAAGCTAAAACCAATCTGACCATACTCCAGCTACATCCGAACCTCGATTGGAGTAATCCAAAAGAACTGTCTCACTAATAGGAATCCAATTTAATTGACGACGCGTCAATCGGACATCCGGTCCTTATGTTATAAGCATTTCCGCTCCGAGGGCTCGGTTGGCTTCGTGTTCGAACCAACATCCCCATACCCAAAGTTCGCCAAAACCTTGAGTGTATTATACCACAACGACCATCTCGATCCAAGTATCTCTAATCAACTGACGGTGCATCTATTAGAGGTTCGTAACCCATGATATGGGCATTTAACTAAAGAGGGTCCGAAAATAGGAGGTTTGGGCCCGGTCCGACCCGGTACAATACCCCCTTGGTCGGCCCAAACGTGGTCGACCCGACCCATAATCATGTCCTACCCGATTGGGCGCCGCCTAGCCGAGCCCGACCCGGCCCAGCTGGCACGGAACAACCCTGCGCTGGCAGCCCGGCCTGGCGCGGCCTGCGGCCCGGCTCGGAAGACAACCGCGGCTCGGCTTTCGGACTAGCGGGGTGAGAAGGGGGGCACCGCCCCCTTGTATCTTAAATGGTGGCCCCCGGTGAGGTCCCCCCTAAATGAGGGTTAGGAGTTATGACCGCCATGGTTTTTCTGGAAAAACGGCCGGCCATAGGCCGGCCGGTTGAACCGCCGCGAGGCCCGTGGGGGTCCCACCTCCTAGAGCATCGGTGGCTAGTACAACACGCCGCCCTAGGGTGTCTACCACAGCCTTTAGCCGCAGTTATTATCCTACCAGCTCGGTGTGACGGCGTCGTGCCCCTCCGCCGTGGCCTACTCCGTCCGCGACCCCTTCGGCCACACCGGTGTGGCGCGGTGGTGCCCCGCACCATCGTCATGGCCCACTTCTAGCTGCGGTCTCATCCGGCGTCACCGGTGCGGCCCGATGGCACCGGGCACCACCACCGCAGCCCGATCCGGCTGTGATCCTCTTCGTCCCCGCGCGGTGCAACGACACCACACTGTATTTGCCTTGAACATAAACAAATATCAAAAAATGGGGAGGGGGATCAACCTTGTTTGTGCGATCTGATCTCCTCCCGTTATGACGATAACAAGCGGAAAAAGTATACGAGATGAACAATGACCAAACATGCACAATTTTACTTTATTAAAATTGAACTTAACCCCTACCTCAACAAACGATGATGATCGTCGGTGTTTCTGATGACGGCGTCACGTGGTGATGTTTCGTAGATGTCAACGGAGAGAGTCTGAGGAGGAAGCAGTGTCTCCCCTTTTTATCACAGAGAAAAGAAAACAAAGCATGACTTCGTTGGAGAATTCTTGCATCATTGATCCGTTCCTTGATGCAGAGGAGAAAAAAAAGAAGAATCTGGGCTCACCAAGTCGATGTTCTTTGTTGGAGTTTTGGCATTCTTCAACGAAGGAGATAAATTTCTTCAAGAGAATAGATCTCCCTCTCAAATTTCCTCACACACAAAAATGCCCCAAATAAAATAAGGCCTCTCTTTATTTAATTTTTTTTCTAGGAATTTAAAACTTTACAATTCAAACACTTAGCTAAATTAATTGCAGAGGTTTAATCAATTAATATAGTGTGTGTTGTCATGAATTAATTTTGGAGAGCAGGGAGTTACCAAATTAAATACAAGGGGTTTAACAAGTTAATGGGGGAGAGTTAAGGGGTTTCAGAATCTGAATATTTGGGGCTCGTGTGGGCTCCACCTCACCTTTATCCTCTCAGGGGTAGTTAGTAACTAGTGGGTCCCACCACAACTCCCACACCTATGATATAACCACATAGAAAAAGAAATAAAAATTGTTCTAAAATTTTTATTCAATTCTTATTTAAACAAAAAAAATTAAACTCCTTCTCCCATGAAAATGATTCTTCGGTAAATGTTCTCTTAAGAAATTATCGGTGTTGCAGTTCCATCGGTGCCCTCAGATTTAAAATCTGAGCACCGGTTCAAAATATAGAAAAACTCACTTGTTTGTTCACTGAACATACCCGAGCTAAAATTTGGAAATAGATTTCGGGCACACCAGGCCTCAGAATCAGGTGCCGTTAGAAACTGCATACTTTTTAGATCCCTAAGAATCTTAGAAAAACATTTCGTTGAAATTTATGGATCTTTACATTACTCCCACCTCAGCGATTTACATCCCCGTAAAGATACATCATAAACTTGGAAAAAAATGAGGGTAATGGGCAGGCATATGAGCCTCCCGCTCCCATGCGCTCTCCTCGAGGTTCCCGTGCTGCCACCAGATGCACACTAGAGAAATCGTCCATCCACTTAGGATTCGCTCCTGTAGATCCTCTATCTCCATCGGGATCTCCGCAAAAGTCTCCCCATCATCAATATCTAACTCCCCATGGTCAATGAATTGTGTCAGGTCGTGCACATATCTCCTCAGCTGAGATACGTGGAAGACATCGTGCACCCGGTGCAACTGAGGTGGAAGAGCTAGGAAATAAGATAACTCGCCTATGATGTTGAGAACCTTGAATGGTCTGATGAAGTGTGAAGATAACTTTCCGCCCCAGAAAAATCTCCATAATCCACGTCGAGGTGAGAACTGTAAGAAAACATGGTCGCCATCCTTGAAATCTAGTGGTCTCCGCCTCCTGTCAGCATATGACTTCTGTCGGCTCTGTATAGTCCTCATATGGTCATGGATGATCTGCACCTTCTCTGTTGTGGCCTAGACCATCTATGGTCCTACAAGTGTTGACTCCACAGTGTCTATCCAGCACAGAGGTGATCTTCATGGTCCGCTATACAATACCTCATATGTTGCCATCCCGACATTGGAGTGGTAGCTATTGTTGTACGCAAACTCTACCATGGGTAGATGATCCTCCCAGCTGCGACCAAATCAACTACACATGCACGGAGCATGTCCCTGAGTTTCTGAATTGTCTTCTTCATCTGGCCATCCGTCTGAGGGTGAAAGGCAGTTCCCAGGAATAGCTGCGTCCCAAATGACTCCTGCCACCCCTTCCAAAGCCAGGAAGTGAAGCGAGTGTCTCGATCTGAGACTATTGAAAATGGCACACCATGAAGCCATATGATCTCCTGAATGTAGAGGTGTCCCAAGCTCTCCACTGAGATCTGCTCTCTGATAGGTAAGATGTGGGATGACATGGTGAGTCGGTTAATGATCACCCAGATGGAGTCATGTCCTCTGGAAGTACATGGAAGTCCCATCACTATATCCATAGATATCTCGTCTCACATACACTCTAGGACCTCTAAGGGTTGTACCAAGCCTGCTGGTACCTGGTGCTCCGCCTTCACCTGCTTGTAGGTGAGGCATCATGAAATGAACTCTGCCATAACCTTCTTCATACCGAGACACCAATGCTGTCATCTGAGATCCCGGTACATCTTTGCTACTCCTAGATTTACCGCCAATGGGGAAGTGTGAAACTCCCTCAGCACCTCCTCCTATAATGCTACTAGTACCATGGTATATCCCCTGAAGAGGATGACATGCTCTGTTCCTTCAGAAAATCCATCAGGTGGTTGCCCTATGTAAATCTCAGTACGTCGCCTCTCAAAGTCATCGTCCCCATGGTGTGCCTCTCTGACCCACTGAAGAAGTGGAGGAGTGACTGTGTGGGACTGTAGGAAGGCTACCCCATCTTTATCCATGAAGGATATCTGCAAAGTGGCTAACTACTCTGTCGCCTCTCTAAGTAGCTGAATTCCCGAAATCATACTGAGATAAGCAGTTACTACATTCCCCTCCCCAGTAGTATAGACTATCTCAAAGTCATAGTACTAGAGGAACTCGAGCTATCACCACTATCTCAGGTTCAGGTCCTTCTGTGAGAAGATGTACCTGAGACTCTGGTGGTCTGAGTTGACTGTAAAGCTCTCACCCATCAGATAGTTCCACCACATCTTCAAGGTGAAGACCACTGCTTCTAACATCAGGTCATGGGTAGAGTAGTTCTACTCCTGCTGCCTCAGCTGTCGTGATCCATTGGCAATCACTGCCCGATCCTACATTAGGACACACCCGAGTCTGGTCCCTGATGCATCACAGTAAACTACATACCTTACTCCCTCCTCCGGTAGCCTCAATATGGGTGCACTGGTCAATATTTTTCTTAGCTCCTATAAGCTCTGTTGACATCTATCTGACCACAAGAAGGGTTTACCCTTATTCATCAAATCTAAAGTGGTGATATAACCCTGGAGAAGTGAGGAAAAAATCTCTGATAGTACCCCGCTAGACCTATGAAACTTCACACCTCCATCACGCTCCTGGGTGGCTCCCTAGCTAGCACTACCTCTATCTTCACAGGATCCAATGCAACTCCTACCTCAGAGATGACGTGTCCTAAGAAGTGGACCACTCGAATCCAGAACTGACACTTCAAGAGCTTACTATGAAGCTGGTGCTCTTGGAGTGTGTCCAGTACAACCCACAAGTGGTAGTCGTGCTCCTACTCAGTAGTCGAGTATATCAATATGTCGTCGATGAAGACTATGACAAATCGATCGAGGTAAGGCTAGAAGATCCTGTTCATGAGACTCATGAACACTGCTGGAGTGTTGGTTATGCCGAAAGGCATAACCAAGAACTCATAGTGGCCATACTGACACATGAAGGCTATCTTCTGCACATCCTCATCTCGAACTCTGTGCTAATGATAAAAAGACATGAGTTCTATCTTCGAGAACCATCGTGCTCCCTTGTTCTGATGAAAGGGGTCATCAATCCTCGGGAGTGGATACTTGTTTTCGTGGTCACTTGGTTCAGGCGACGGTAGTCGACACACAGTCGTAAGCTCCCGTCTACAATCTTGGTGAAGAAAATCGAAGAAGCCCAGGGTGAAACACTAGGTCAGATGAATCCCTTTCCCCGCAAGTCCTCCAGCTGTACCCGTAGCTCATGATGCTCAGCGAGATCCATCCGATATGTTGTGTTAGATATCTAGGCTTTCCCAGGGTACATGTCAATATAGAAGTCTACCTCTCTATGAGGAGGTAGTCCAGAAACATCATCAGGGAAAACTTCCACGTACTTATCTACCACAATGGAAAAACTCGGACTTTGCACATCAATCGCTCTGAGGATGAGACTAGACAACTTATGCGTGATCGGTTGCGCTATCCTCTACATAAGTCTATCCTACACTGCAAAGGTTCCCTTATCCCCGATGAAGGTGAACCTGCTCCCATTTGTGCGGACACACCGCACCTTATGCCTAATATAGTCTATTTGAGCATGGACCGTAGATAACCAATCCATGACCAAGATGACATCGTAAGGCCTTGACACCGCTATAAGAAGATCTATGTCGAATCTCTCACCTCCTAGAGTAAGCTCACACTACTGAAACCAGTGTGTAATTGTCGAGTCTACTCCTGTAAGAGTCTCTAGCCGTAAGGATCGAGCCAACGGCTCTGTCGGAATCTCCGAGCTCCAAACAAGGGAAGCGACAATAAAATAATAACTCGCCCTTGTGTCTATATGAACTGCAACAAGGGTGGAGTAGACATAGATAGAACCTCGAATCATCTCAGGCATGTCGTGGTCGTAAGCCTCCACTACCTAAAGCTGAGCCTTTTTGTCACAACCCGCCCTCGGGGTCCGTGCCGTGACTACCCCAAGCCCGCCTTCCATAAGCCAGGGGCTGGCGACTAGCACCAAGGCGTAAATCCCGGTAAAAAGGGAAGGCATTGCCTTTGTAAAGTAAACAAACACCTCAGAGTAAGCAAGCGGAAAGTAAACACTAAGCAAAAGCAGAGTACAACTGAAAGTGCGGAAAAGTAAATGGGCCAGTATACAAACCCAAACTGAAAGTAAAGTACAACTCGAAAGGGAAAACAACAACTGAAAAGTAAAATCCGCCACACCGAGCTGTCCACTGGAAATCCCACCTGAAGGGTGGGTACAGATAGCTCCACTGCTCCACGGGTCCCGCCGTCCGCTCCGAGCACGTCCCGCCCAGTGGTCCACCTCTAGGTACCGTCCTGCTCTACAGGCCTCAGCTAAGATCAACGTTGTCCGTCGTCTGCAACCAACACAACGTAGTGCGGGCAAAGCCCATGCATGGGTGAGTATAAGCTACTCAGTAGGGACCCCGAGACCCCTGAAGGTCTCTCAAATCCACAAAGGATAAACCATGAAGAAAGGTACAATCACGAAGTAACAACCGACACTGCTTATGTATATGCCCATACATATACCTAAGTCATCAATTTCAAATACGCACCAACCTCCGAGCCCAAGTACAACTCAGTCCACACAGGAAAGTAAACGTATTCCACACAGGAATGAAAAACGTAATCCACACAGGATTGAACAACACAATCCACACAGGAAAGCAATAGGATTCAGCTCACACATGTATACTTCTTCGAAAGATGATAAAGATGATCTTTGATCCATCTAAGTCGTCGGACCCACGAAGGATCGACAGGTAACTAACCCCCGCAAAAACCCACACAGGATCAGGCCCACGTAGGACCTGTTGGCGCTGGTTCACACAGGACCACTGAGCGCAAAGACCCACACACGATCGGACCCACACAGGATCGGGCCCACACAGGACCTGTAGCACTGATCCACGTAGGATCGCTGAGTGCTGAAGTCGACGGCGTCGAATCCACACAGGATCTCTGTACTGTCGTCGTCGCAGTCACAGTAACAGTAGCAGTAGCAGTCACAGTAACAGTCGCAACCAGCACTAGGGTTCCCGCACACAGCAAGCTCGTACAGGAGGATCCGCTCCACGAGCCGAGAGGCTGATACATCAACTGTCACAAAGTCCAGAGTTGATGTATCCAAAAGTTCCGTATCGTCAACAGGAACTCAACGCAACAGACGGCGCGTCGATCGGACGCCCGATCTGAGAGTTATTGGCATTTTCGTCCCCAGGGCCCGGTTGGTTTTTAAGGAAAAACCAACCCGACCATACTCCACCTGCGTCCAAACCTCTGGCGTAGCATGCCAAAAGAACCGTCTCACTAAGAGGAACACAACAAAGCTGACGGCACATCAATCGGGTGTCCGTAGCTCAAAATATGAGTGTTTCCGCTCCGAAGGCCCGGTTGGTTTCGTGAATGAACCAACCTGGCCGAACTCAAAGTGTTCCGAAACTTTGAGTGCAATATACCGAAACGAACGCATCGATCCAAGGATCGCGTTGCCGCAGACGGTTTGTTGATCGGAGGTCCGTGGCTCAAGATATGGCCAAAAGACCGAATTTGTCTCGGAAACGGGGGGTCCGGGTCCGGGCCGACCCAGCCCTATCCCCCCCTGGTCTGACCCAAACCGGGTCGACCCGTTCCGGGTCGAACCGACCCTGATCCGACCCGGTCCGCTCGAACCGGCCCGGCCGGTGGTGGTGCGGCGGCGCGGCCCGGCCAGCGGCAGCGCGGCCCGGCCAGCGGCAGCGCGGCCCGGCCAGCGGCGGCGCGGCCAGGGTTCCGTGCATGCGCCGCACGCGGGGGGTGAAACCCCCCCTTTTTTCGGATCACGGCCGGCCTAAGGTGGGCCGTTTCTCATCTCGCGCGGGACCCGCGGGTCCCGCATCCTATCAAAACCGGCGGCCGGCGCGGCCGGCCGTTTTCTTCTTCTCCGCCGCGGCCATCGTCGCTGCTCTTCCGATCTCTGGGGGCCGGCAAGGCCGGCCGCCCCTGGCTGCTCCGCCGCGGCCGTAGGGCCGCGGCCCTTCTTGATCTCCGGTGCCGGCGGCCCGGCCGGCCGCCGGTCACCTCCTCATTCTGCCGCGGCCCATCTCTAGACGCGGTCTCTTTCGTAAACAACGACGCGGTGCGTCGGCACCGCATTTCTTTATCGCTGCTCGCTCCGGCCATAAATTCTTTTGTTCCTGCGTGGTGCGACGACATCGTGCTGTCTCCGCTAAAACAACACGAAAGATTAGAAGGGGGAGGAGAATCGGCCGTGTTTGGGCAGTCCGGTCTCCTCCCGTTATAATGATAACAGTTGGCTAATCGTATAAACACAACAATGAACGTTTCACAATTTTTTTAATAAAAATTGGAACTACTCCCAACGGATTATTCTTTCATGTTCGAGGGAATGAAACACGTAATTTGAAAAGGACAAACCCCTACCTTTGTCCTGGAACGAAGTTCGATGATCGATAACGATTCGCGGAAGTCGAGCGTCGCGGTGGTCGGCGTCACGGAAGAAGAACGTCGATGTCGCGGTTATGTCGTCACGGAAGACGGTTCCCAAGAACGTGGAGTTCTTCGTCGAAGTTCGAAGGTTCTTCGTGTTCTTCATCAGAGTTGAAGAAGAAGAAAAAGGAGAAGCTCCCAAAATTCCTATAAAGGTGGTAAAATAAATTCAACCCGAATAAAATAAGCTTTAAGCTTATATTATTAAATAACATTACCACATGAATTTCAAAGGTTTGAATTGAACAACTCACCTCAATTAATACTTAAAGTTGTCAAACATTAATTAAAAGGAGGGTTAATGGGAGTTTTGAGGGAAGATGGAAGGTTGGGTTTCTTGTGGGCCCCACCACACTTAATCCTCCCACGGGAGGTTAAGTGGATGTGGGTCCCACTCCCAACTCCCTTTGGAAGGATTTACAAAAAAACATCAAGTTAAAATAAAAATTTGTATTTCACAAATTTTATTTAACTTAATCTAAAAACCCAAAAACTAACTTTCAACCTGTAATAAATGCAACTTTCGAAAAGATCCCCTTAAGCGAATATCGGTGCTGCGAGTTCATCAGTGCCCTCGGATTTCAATTCCGAGCACCGGATCAAAAGTTAGAAATTCCTGCTCGTTCGTTCATAGAACGTACCCGAGCCAAACTTCGGAAATTGATTCCGGGCACTCCGGGCCTCAGAATCAGGTTCCGTCAGAAACCGCGCTCTTGTAAAATTCCAAAGAAAATTAAGAAAAATTTTCCTTGAATTTTACGGGTCTTTACACTTTTTCTCTCCGCCATCTCCCTCTGGTCGGGGTGGACCTCCTGGTGGTGGTGGTGGTAGGGCCCCGAAGCATCGTCCACAACCAGCTGCTTGACCAGCTCCTCAGCCCGATCCGCCTGCTCGCTGCAGACCACCAGGGTCGAACCTCTTTCTTTTCCTAGATGGTCCCTCAACCATTTGACACTCCTCTGCATGGTGGGTCGGGCAGTCACGAGCCATGTGGCCCTGCCTGCCACATGCATAGCACTGCCAGCCTCTTGAATGATTGGCTCTGTTATGTGTGCCCCGCACCTTCGAACCAGTATCCTGAGGTTGCCCACCTGATGGCCTATTCTGCTTAGACCTCTACGACATCTATCTACTACCAGCTGCAGAAGACTCTGTTACGTGTTGCGCTACAGTAGGTCTCGCTACTAGTGTAGGCTCAACAAGAAAGATCTCTACATGAAGGTTTCACTCCAGAACTCCTGCCTACGTCAGAATGCTGAGGGATATTGTCGAAGCTCTGATCTCATGCCTCAATCCCTGCTCGAAGGTCCGGGCCTGGAAGAATGGTTCTTGTACCACATCCGTGGAGTAACACAAGAGGTTGATAAATCTTTCTGAGTACTGTGCTACTATCATGCTTCCCTACCACAACTATAGTAACTCCTGGATGCGCACCACACGGAGGGTGGATAGAACGAACTCTGAGTGGAAGAGACTCCCAAAGTATATCCATAGTAGTAATGCCTCGTCGTGTACCTGGGGCATCAGGATCCACCATCTACCTGATGTTTCATTGAGGAGACTCTTCGCAAGGATCACCATGAGGTCAGCTGGTGTCCCTACTAATATGAAGACTCGAAAAATAGCCTCCAACCAATCCTCGGCTACCTGAGGGTCTATCTATCTTCGGAACCTGGGTGGCCTCTAACACTGAAACATGTACAGTGCACTCAAGGGATGTTCACTCTCAGCTACTAGGGATGGTGGCATCAGTGGCTTAGCAGGTAGAGGTACCGCTGATGCCTCTTCTATAATGGGGCCCTGCACCGAGGCCTCGTCGCTTGGTGGGCTTCCATCTCTCACAAAGCTCAGAACCCTAGCTGGATGCTGTTGTGGGGCTATCCTAAAAGAAACAGGTTCTCCATGGTTAATACAGTATACTTGGTGAGCTAACACAAAGTAATCACAAAGAAAACTTTTAAAACACACATAGAATCAATGTTTTCGTGCATTGGGTCGGAAATCAGAAGTCAGGGTCCTGGTATATGGATACGTCAGCCACCGCACCAACACTGGACTCCCTGGACTGATAACCACACACAATACCCTAAACACTATTGCTTCAAACAGAAGAAATTATCAGAGTCCTGAGTTCTGTGGTAGAACTGACTCCTCTGATACGAATTTGTCACGACCCGTCCTCAGGGCCCATGCCGTGACTACCCCAATCCCACCTTATATAGGCCAGTGCCTGGAAACTAGCACCAATGGTGTAAATCCCGATAAAAGGGAAGGAATTTCTTTTATATAAGTAAAAAAATACAAAAGAGTAAAAAAGCTGAAGTAAAAACTAAGTAAACTGAGTAAAAAAGTAAGTGCAGAAAAGTAAATGGGCCAGAATACAAACCCAACTGAATTTCCAGTACAACAGAAAAGAAAGTACAATAGTAGAAAATTAAAGAATAAACCACCATGTCTTCCTCCAGAAACCCCACCTGAAGGGTGGGTATAGATGGTATCTTCTACTCCTCGAATCCCTCCGTCTGCACCATGTACGTCCGCCTGATAGTCCACCTTCGGGTACTGTCCCGCCCCACAAGCCTCAACCATGATCAGCGTTGTCCATCGTCTTCAACCAACACAACATAGTGCGGGCATAGCCTATGCAGGGGTGAGAATATGATAATCAGTAGGGACCTAGAGACCCCATATGGACTCCCATAATCCACAAAGGATAAACCACAAAGGAATGATACAAACACGAAGTATCAGCCAACTCTACTTGGGTATATGCCCATACATATACTTAAGTCATTAATTCCAGTTCTACTCCAACTCAAGAGTCCGAGAACATCCCAATCTACATAAGAATGCACAACCTAGTCCCCATAGGAAAGAAAGTCAATCATATCTATGATAATTATTGAATGTTAGGACTCAACTCACACATGATATACTACTCATGAAGAGGTGTGGAGATGATTAGATATAGCCTCTGAATCATCTCCCTGCCGAACCCACGTAGGATCCAAGTACAGATGTCATCGCTGCTGAACCCACATAGGATCCAAGTACAGTAACCATCACAGTCGAAACCACATAGAATGCACGTACAACCATCATCACTATCGAACCCACAGAGGATCCACATACAGTCATCCTCGTTGCAGAACCCACGTAGGATCCAAGTACAGTCCCCATAATTGTCGTAGTCGCAGCCAGCTCTAGGGTTCCTGCACACAGTACACTCGATTCCAGGAGGGTCTGATCCATGATCCAAGATGGTCAATAAATAAACATTCATGAAGTCCAGAGTTGAAGTATCACAAAGTTCAGTCTTATCAGTCGGAACTCAGTGCGACAGACAACACGTCAATCGGACGCCGGGTCTGAGAGATATTGGCTTTTCCGTCTGAGGGTCCCAGTTGGTTTTTAAGCTAAAACCAACCCGAACATACTACATCTGTGTCCAAACCTTGATTGTAGTTAGAAAAAAGAACTATCCCACTAAAAAGAATCCAATGTAATTGAAGGCACATCAATCGGTTGCCCGGTCCTTATGTAATAAGTTTTTCCGCTCTGAGGGCTCGGTTGGTTTTGTGTTCGAACCAACCTTCCCATACACAAAGTTTGCCAAAAACTTGAGGGTAATATACCAAAAAGACCTTCTCAATCCAAGGATCTCTATGCAACTGATGGTGTGTTGATCGGGGGTCTGTATTCCAAGATATGTGTGTTTAATTAAAAAGGGTCCGAAGATAGGGGGTTTGGGCTCGGTCCGACTCGGCCCAATACCCACTGGGTCGACCCGACCTGGGTCGGGGTCCGACTCAATTGGGCGTGGCCCGGCCCGGCTCGGCACGGCCTACGGCCTGGCTTGGAAGCCAGTCGCGGCTCAGCTATCGGCCGATAGGGGTGCGAAGGGGGGAGCCACCCCCTTGTCTCTGAAATGGTAGCCCTCGGTGGGGTCCGCCCTAAATGAGGGTGGGGGGTTACGACCCCCCCCCCCAGTTTTTCTGGAATAACGGCCCGCCATAGGCCTGCCGGTTGATCTTCCGTAGGACCCGCAGGGGTCCTGCCTCCTGGAGCACCGGCGACCGGTACAACTGGTCGCCCTAGGGTGTCCGCCGTGGCCTTTGGCCATGACTCTTGTCTGACCGGCGCGACGTGATGGTGTCGCACCCCTCTGCTGCTACCCGTTATAGCCGCAACCCCTTTGGCCTCACCAGCGTGGCGCGAAGGCGCCTCACCCCATCCCTGCAGCCCGCTCCTGGCCGCGGTCTCCTTTGGCCTCAACGGCGGGGCATGATGGCGCCATGCCCCACCGTAGTGGCCCGCTTCAACCGCGGTCCTCCTCGTCCCTGCATGGTGCAAAAACACTGCGCCATCATTGCCTCGAACATCAATGTAGATCAAAAAGGGGGAAGAGGATCGGCCGTGTTTGTGCAGTCCGATCTCCTTCCATTTTGACGACAACAAGCAGCAAAAGTGTAAGAGATCCCAACGACAAAAAAAGAACAATTTTAATTCATTAAAATTGAACTTAACCCCTACCTCAACAAACGATGATGAACGTCAGTGTTTCGGTTGACGGTGTCACGTGATGAGGTTTCTTAGACATTGACATAGAGCGTCCGAGCAGTAAGCGGTGTATCCTCTTTTTATCAAGGAGAGAATAAAACAAAGTGTGATGTCCTTGGAAAAATACCACATCGTTGTTTCCTTCCTTGCCATGGAGGAGGAAAAAGAAGAAGAATCTAGGGTCACCGAGTCAATGTTCTTCGTCAGAGTCTTGGTTTTTTTCAATGAAGGAGATGAAGTTCTTCAAGAGAATAGATCTCCCTCCCAAATTCCTTCACACAACAAAACACCCCAAATAAAATAAGGCATCTCCTTAATTTATTATTTTTCAATGCATTTAAATATTTAAAATTCAAACACTTACCTAAATTAATTGAAGATGTTTTATCAATTAATTTAGTGTGTGTTGTCAAGAATTAATGTTGGAGAGTTGGGAGTTACCCAATTAAATACATGGGGTTTAACAAGTTAAAGGGGGAGAGTGAAGGGGTTTTGGAATGTGAAGGGTTGGGGCTTGTGTGGGCCCCACCTCACCTTTATCCTCTAAAAGGTAGTTAGTAACTACTGTGTCCCACCCCAACTCCCACACCTAGGATATAACCACTTTGAAAAAGAAATATAAATTGTCCTCCAATTTTTATTCAATTATTATTTAAACCACAAAATTAAACTCCTTCTCCCATGAAACCTCATATACAGTAAAAGTCCTCTTAAGAAATTACCGGTGTTGCGGTTCCATCGGTGCCCTCAGATTTTGAATCTGAGAACCGGTTCAAAAGATAGAAAAACCCGCGTGTTCGTTCACTGAACGTACCTGAGCTAATCTTCAGAAATTGATTCCGGGCACACTAAGCCTCAGAATCAGGTGCCGTCAGAAACTACGTACTCGTAAAATCCCAAAGAATTTAACAAAAAACAATTCTTGAAATTTATGGGTATTTGCATAACCTCGGTATGAAACTTAAGAAAAAATTAACCCTAACCTCAATCTCTAGAGGTTATCTCCGTCGATCAGCATACAATTTATGGAAGGATTGTAAAGTAGGCACCCTCTTTTGAATCAACTCTAACTGGTTTGTGGTCTCCTAGACAAGAAGAGGTTCCATAATAGCTACCTCTTCTACCTCCATCCAACATAAGGGTGATCGGCATGCCCTACCAAACAAATCCTCACAAGGTTATTTTTGAACCATTTCCTAAAAAATATTGTTGTATAAAATATTCAAGAGGAGTATGGTTTTCTCCCAAGATACCCAGAAATACCGGAAACATGCTCGATGAATGTCATCTAAAACCTAAATCATGCACACAGACTATCCATTTTTCTGGGATGGTATGTTGTACTCAGAATTACTTGTGTACCCAAATACCTCTATAGTCCCTCCCAAACACAAGACGTAAACCGAGAGTCCCTATCTAAAATGATAGAGTGCAGAAACCCATGGAAAGATACCTTCTTTCAGATTTATAATGTTCTATGATCATCAACAAAAATGGTTTACTTCAACGATAAGAAATGTGAAACCCTTATGAGTATTTCAAGAAAAACCCAAACTGCATTATCCCTCGAGGAAACCTCGGTAAAACCATTATGAAATCCATAACGAAAACATTCCACTTACACTTAGGAATGGGTAACTGTTGTAAAATCCTTGTTGGCCTCTGATGCTCTACCTTAACCTGGTGATAGGTGGAACAACTCATAAAAAAACCATCTACATCCCTCTTTACACCTGGCCACCAATACTGACAGTGTAGATATCGATACATTATCATGACAATGGGTTGATCATACCATCCAAAGGCATGAAAATATAGTATTAACTACTCACATATTTCTATTGACACCCATAAGCTCCCATGAAAATGAAATTCCTCCTCATCAGTTATAGTCCTCCGATGAGTACGGTTCTCTCTTAACATGCTATTCCATATCACCAGGCCTTCAAAATTTGATAACTGCATTATTCACACTCACTTCAGAAGAGTAGGGGTAATAGGTACATAATAAATAAATTTCTTCCCCTGTCTATCGTGAACCTCCAAATGCATCTTAGAGAACGTATCCATAATCAATCACTCACTATTGACCTCCTAAAATGCATGTATCTATGTCCTCCAACTACATTCATCATCCACTGCGTTGCCTTTCTCATGTGTATAAGAATGCTCAAAATCAAAATACCAAAGGAACTGAAACCACCTTCATTGTCTGAGTCTTAGATCACACCGAGTAAATATATCCTAGGGAAATTTTCTTTAGTGTACACCAAAAAATGATCTCCCAAAAGATAATGTCTTTTACAGTGAGAACCATGCACAACTACAGTTAACTCAAGATCATACATTAGGTAATTCCTCTCATACGACCTCTACTGTCATGACCCCTACGAAATGAATCCTTCCCCTTGCATAATCACTACCCCTACCCGATACTTAATGCTTCATAGTAATCATTTTAACTCTTTCCCAGCTCAAGAAAAATTAGTATCGGTGTTGTAGTCAATCTACCTTTCAGCTCCTGAAAGGATGAATCATAAGAATCAATCCAAAAGTAATTTTCACCATTATTAGTCAGGCCCATTAGTGGCCCTACTAAGCATGAATATTCCTTTATAAAGATCATGTAGAAACCAAGCAACACTATAAAACATTGTTCCTCAAAAACATTCTTCAGCTACTCCTTGGAAACTACCACTCTGACTTTCTCTTGGTCTACTAATACTCCTGTCTCTGAGATAACATGACCCAAGAAGTGAATATGGTCCTTCCAAAAGTGTCAAATTGAGATCTTGGAATATAAATTATGCTCTCTCATTGTACTTAATACTATCTCAAGATGGGTGGCATGATCATGTTGAGTGGAACACCAATATATCTTCCACAAAGACTACCATGAGAGAATCCAAGTAATAATAGAACACTCGGTTCATCAGTTCCATGATAACAGATGGTGCATTCATTAGAACAAAAATCATAACCAAATACTTGTATAGACTATTCCTAATATAAAAGACAGGAAGGGGTATATCTGATGGTATAACATGTAAATGATGATAACTAGGTCTCAAGTAAATCTTCTAGAACACACTGGCTCCTTAAAGCTGATCGAATAGATCATCAATCCTTAATAATGGATATCAATTCCTAACTGTCAATTGGTTGAGCTTTTGGTAGTCTGCACAATGTTTGAGGGTGACATTCTATTTCTTCCAAAAAAGGATAGGCCAACCCCAAGGAGAAGCACTGGGCCAGATGAAATCCTTTTCATGTAACTCCTCTAACAACATTTTGAGCTCCTGTAACTCTGGTGTAACTATCCTATAAGGAGGAATGAACACCAATGACACTTCTGGAACAAGATCAATAGATAAATCTCCCTCTATATTTGGAGAAAAACATAAAATTTCAATTGGAAAGACATATCTGAAATGATCCACCACTAGAGTAAGGTCTATATGTGATGTCCCCTAGCCATCTAGATATAAACTAGAAATATGGGATGTAATTCCTCCCAACCCATGATGATTGAGTCCCACTCTACTCGCATGGGCATCCAATTCTCCCTTGTGTAGAAAATACCTACCCTCTAGTGATGTGAAAATCACCCTATGGTAATAGCAGTCAAAAATGGCTTTGAAGGAGACTAACCAGTCCATTCCAAGAATGACATCAAAGCCATCATCTCTAAGCCATAGAGGTCCCATTAGAAGTGACACCCATCAAAATGAAGAGGGAACTCCTTGAAAAAATGTACACTACCCTTCCTAATCAACAATAAAGTGTCTAGCGTCATAACATCATAAATATTAATTATGTAGAGCTCATGGATCTCCACAATGGAATCATATATAAAACTTCAAGAACACCTTGTATTGAGAAGAGTAGAAGCTAAAATTGAGGCAATAAGAATCATAGTTCTTAATGTGGAGGGTCCAAAATCATACTCCTGTTAGTTCTTCTCTACTACAAGAGTCTGACATATACCATGGCCCTATGACCCTTCCCAACAACACGGAGCTGATCCACCCTACTATCACTGGAAAACTACCATCTGGCTACCACGACCATGACCTCCTCCTCAGCTTGAACGACATGCTGAACTCCAATTTACTGAATATTGAGAATCCAGTGGTTCTTCTCCTTAATTTGGAGTCATAACATATCCCCTCTCACTCACTGATGGTGATAATATCTAGAAAAAACTCTGAATTTTTTGCATCTTTCCAGAAGATCGACACTTGATTTGGCCGTTCGGGAAATGTTGTATTGTATTCCCACTCTTCTATCACTAGTTGCATACCCCATGTCTATATGAAGAAACATTGCATGAAGGATCCTTTGGGAAAGTCCTAATATCTATCAAAGGAGTGACATCCCAGGATGATGAACCACCCTAGCCCATAGCTCCCATCTCCCTCAGATTGCACTCAGTAATCACCGCCTGATTATCTATTATCTTCACCTTAGTCAGCGTGAAAAAATTCACCTATGATTATATTTCATACCTAACACCTTCCTCAAATCACCAAGAAAAATATAAATCATCACCTTCCAAAACAAGTGTGAATCACTGAAGCTATGTAAAATTAGAGGATTAGTCCATCACTGAAGGAGTGCCATTGCTCTATGTGCATGAACTCTCGGTCTTGATCGTCCCTCAACATCGTAGGGTAGAATTAATCATATATGTTCCTGAGAAAATATTCCCAAGACATATCCCAATTATGTCCCTCAAATAAGATAACATACAACCATCTCTTGGTAGAATCACGTAGCATGTACATTGTGAGATTCTCCATCCTCTCTAGATGCGTATCAAGTTGCTCCAAGATAGCAAGCATGGACTCCATCCATGACTCTACAGCCTTTTTCCATATATCCATTGATAAAGTGGGAGGATTCTACTTCTAGAACACCCATGAAAACTCCCCCATAGTCGATTTAGGTTGAGGTTCTCCCTAAAAATCCTGAAACATCCTAAAAAAACCTTCATGGAACAGTCCATCAGCCCCTGCGTCTGGTATAACAGCTGGTTGCAAGAGATACATGATTGGAGGCTCTACTAGTAGTTCTTGATCTACTATTTTGGATGTCTAGTCATCACCCTGCACTTGGGGTACATCCAAAGGATGTCTTGGTGGCATGGATCTTCATGGTCCGGTGAAAAAATCAGTTCATGACTATCAAGTACAAAAACGTAAAATTTCAAGAATAGAATAGGAGAAGCAAATCATTCATGTTTACAAAACAGGGTTACCCGGTGTGTATAACTACCACACGATGTGTTCCCTTTATGAATTATCATGGGTGTATACCTCTACCAATCCTGGTCATGTTATACCCCTATACACGGCTTGTGCCTCCTGCTACAGGACATGCACTTGAATTTTACCTCTTTCACAGGTTCTTCTACAAGGTGAGAACTACACAGTTCTTTCTTGGGCAACACTACATGGCGAGATCACTCTAGACACACTGTGTACTAATTATGTTTCATACACCCATGTCATTAGTCACACAAGTAGGACCCCGAGACACCTTAATAGGGGAGGGGTGAATCAGGGTGACAACTATTTCATTTAATGTGATGGATCTTGTTACCACTTTGGTAGTAAAATGTTAAACATGTATGATGAATATGATTAGAAAGCAAACCTTCATATGCAGAGAGATGACACAACAAATTTTACTCAGTTCACCACTAAGGGCTACGTCAAAGGAGAAGATGCCGATAGGTTTTTGGACATAACAAATTCCACTAAAATTCACAAGGTGTGGATAACAAAGGGTCAGGCACATTCACTATGTCCTAGGCTCACTACCTTTACAAAGGTTCAGGGATAGCACACTGCGTCCCTCGGGCCACTCCGGTTTTCTCCCCTGGCTCAGTGCCTTCAGTGAAGTGCAACTTAGTTTATAGATATGAAGTTATCTTAATCAATGCACAAGAATGCATCCTTTATTGTATGTAGTTGCTCTGTTCTAGTAGACGAATATCACTTTGCACCAAGGGTACTGGGCAATCTCCCAGCTTTCGTGCACCTTCAAAAAGATAGGCGTACTTCATCAATACCTAGAGCGCTTCCCCAATCCGTTGCACAATTTTCAATGACAGCATGCAAGTTATATCTGGTGAAAAATTCCACCTATAACACTTGCATGACTCAACCTTCTTCAATACCAAACCTGCATGACATACATTTTTTTCACCCAAACCGCCTTGGGCGCGCAACAACCAACTATCGCGCAGGTAATACGTGCGCGACCGACAACCACTTGTGCGGCCACTACACCTGTGCGATGGGAGCACTGAATTTCTCAATGTCTCGAACATCATTCCAAATGAAAAGCGGTGGTCCTATATTTATAGGCAGACTAGCCACCCTACGCGGTGGTGCGGAAGCCTCCTCTCGGCACGCAAGTTCTGGTGCGCAACTCCCACCGCCCTAGCCTCTGTCGTGCTACTCACTTGCATGACCCAACCAATAATTGCGAAAACCTATTTACTTTTCCATATTTTTATGTTCTGATTTAAAACAACCTATGGCGCACTCCTTTCTAATCCTCCTAAGCACCGACACACAAGTCCTTTCTCAGCGTGCAAGTCACTTGCACGACACATACCTGGCGTGCAAGTCTCTTTCCCAAAAAGAATTGTTTTCCACTTTTGTCAGTTTTTAGGTCCATAAATTAGGAAAACACTGGACAATGGTGCCACCTTCAACACTATTATCTGCTTAACCTCTATGAGACCTTTGCTGGCACACATTCTAAGCTTCCTCTGAGGATTCACAACAAACACAAACCATTCTCCAATTCATGCGTAGAATACCATGGTTCCATCTATCTCCCCTTTGGGTTTGTTTTAAATTAGTACATAAATTAAGCCAACACTCTAAGTCTACGTGGGAAATGCTCATTGTATAAAATAATATAGACATCTTGAATTGTGTTCCCATGTTTTGGAATTCTCAATGATGCCCAGGAAAATCTCTTACAGTGTCATAGAAGCATTACATGACCAATTTATTCCTTCTTCTCATCCTTCTCATCCTATCGTTTCATAGAATCATTACATGCCTGAACATGCCTAAATTTATTCCTTACTCCCCCATTGAAAATAAACCCAAAGACCGGTAAATGTTCCTTGTTCAGCTCAAACCACACTCTCCCTGGATAGTATCCCCCCCCCCACAAACATACATCACATTCTTAAATAGATTAAAAATAGTTAACATACCTACAGAGAGGGGATTTCTGTAACCTCCTTATGCACTGAGAGGTGGCGAAACACTGAGGTTCAACTAATGCTTCTCAAACACCACCTTTGACAGTGGCTTGGTGAGGATATCAGCCACTTGCTCATCAGTTCCCACATGGCCCATTCTAATCTCTCCTTGCTAAAATTTTTATTTGATAAAGTGATATCTGATTTCAATATGTTTTGTATTAGAATAATGAACATGATTATTTATATGATCAATTGTGCTCTTGTTATCACAGTAAATAACTGTTGGTTTCTTCACCTCATCACCAATATTTGTTAGTTGTTTCTTTATCCATAGTAGTTGATTGCATGCCGTTTTGGCAGAGATATATTCAGCTACAATAGTACTAAGAGAAGTACTTTCTTGTTTCCTTCACAACCAACAAACGCATTTATTACCAATAAATAATGCTCCACCACGGGTGGACCTTCTGTCTACTACATCACCATCCCAGTCAGTATCAAAAAATGATAATAATTCACTATCTATTCCTACAGCAATGTATAACCCACATCTTTGAGTACCTTGAATATACCACATGATTCTTTTTAATGCTTTCATATGTTCCTCCTTTGGATTACTCTAAAAGAGGGCTGCTAGATAGGTTGCAAAGACAATATCTAGTCGTGTTGCTGTCAGGTACAGTTGGCTCCCAATTATCCTCCTATACATAGTGGGGTCTATAGATTCCACATCCTTATGATTTCCAAGTTTGGTTCCATCTGCAATTAGAGTTAATATTGGTTTGGAGTATTGCATATTAATCTTCTTCAGTAGAACTCTTTCATAGTTTTCATGAGAAATGAATTTTTAATCCCTCTTTTGAATCACTTACAGCACCAAGAAATATGTGAGATCCCCAATCATAGACATTTAAAATTATGACTTCATGTGATTGGAAAATTCATACATTGACATCTACCTGATGCCACCAAATATCACATCATCAACGTTGACTAGAACCATGAATTGATATTTTGGAGAATTATTTATATATAGATTGTGATATACCCCTCCAATTTTGAATTCCAGCTTCATGAGATAAGAGTCCTTTCAGGAATACCAGGCTCGTGGTGCCTGCTTCAAAACATATAGAGCTTTCTTTAGTTTACATACCTTTGATTCATCAGTACCAAGAAAAAAACCCACTGGTTGTTTGATGTATACTTCTTCTTTGAGAAAACCATTCAAGAATGTTGTCTTGACATCCATTTGATATAATTTATACCCTGTTTGGAGTGCCATGGCAAGGAAAAGCCTGATTGACTCCAATCTAGCCACTGGAGAAAAGGTTTCTTCAACATCAATGCCTTCAATATGGGAATATACCTTACATACCAATCAAGCCTTGTTTCTGATAACACTTCCATGATCATTAAACTTGTTCATGAAGATCCATTTTGTACCAATCACATTGTGACCTTCGGGTCTCTGGACAAGATCCCATGTCTGATTCTTGTCAATCTGGTCTAACTCTTCATTCATGGATTTCACCCAAGATTCATCTTTGTAGCTTATTCGAATGATGATGGCTCCACAACTGATAGAAATGCAGATTGTGTGTTATTTCTCATACTCCTTGTTTGAGTGGGTGTACTACTATCCCAAATTATGTTTGATGGATCAATCTCAGCTCTACGATTTCATCTATGTGGTTCTGTTGCATTCTTTCGAGCCATAGATTCATCTTCATATTCTTCTTCTAAGTTAACATCATGATGTAACTGCTGGGTATTTTTTACAACTTCATTCATTTCTGTATTTGTATTTTCTCCAAGTTCATTTTCTCCCTCACATTCTATCACATCAGCATATGAAGTCCTTGAAGCATTTGTGGTTTTCTCTTAAATAATATTAACATCACTACTTTCCACAAGCCATCCTAATCATTTGATGAAACACTTGTAAGATTTACTATTCATTGAGTGTCCAAGGAAAATTCCTTCATCTGTATGGTCACCACACTTCCCTTGATTTCATTATTTGTACTTGATGAATCATTTACTTCCAAAAACATGAAAATATTTCAACGAGGGATTCCTTCTATGCCACAATTCATATGGTGTCTTTGTCTATCCCATATAAAGACCTGTTTGATTTTGAATATACACTGCAGCTTGAACATCCTCTTTCCAGTAATGTCGTGAAATAAGAATCTCAATCAGTATAGTTTGTGCCATGTTTTTCACCTATCGATTCCTAAGTTCAACAACTCCATTTTGTCATGGAGTTCTCACAGCAGCTACCTCATGTTGAATGCCAAGCTTCTCCAGGTAATTTTCAAAATCAATGGATGTGTATTCCTATCCATTTTCATATCACAACACTTTGATTGTTTGTCCAGTATCATTCTCAGCAATTCGCTGATATGTTTTCATATAGTCAAGCACTTTTCGTTTCCTATGAATGACCATAAAACATGACATTCTACTATAATAATCAATTAAGATGACAAAGTACCTTTCTCTATGAGTTCCAACAACATTTATCGGCCCACATACATCTGTATGAATTAGATAAAGAAGATGAGATGCCCTTTTCTTCTGTGGTTGATATGAACTGCATACCAACATTCCATGAATGCAAGCATCACAAGACTTTTCATGCCCATGCTTCATGTTGGAAATGTCCATGAAAATCCTTAGTTTTGATATTTTCTCCATGTCTTTTTGGTTGATATGTCCCAGTATCTGATGCCACAAATTTTTTTCTTCCTCAACAGTCATGTAGCAACTATTTTCATTAATATCAACCTCATAAAAGTTGCGTTATATTCTATATGCCTTCATTAGTTAATTTACTATCTTTCACTTGATAGTGCAACTATTCTGATTAAAAGTAACTATATGTCCCGAGTCACAGAGTTGACTCACACTGAGTAGATTATGACATAGGCCATTTACATAATGGACTTCTGTCTTCTTTAGCTCTCTATTAACCAATTCTGTACTTTCACTGCATTTTATTTTCAGAGCTCCATCATTCCCAAATTGTATTGTACCATCATCCTTCCTTTTGATATCTGTTAACTGGCTAGCATTACCTATTATATGAGATGGAAAACTACAATCTAGAATCAATAAACCGTTGCTTTTTGTAGCATTGAGGGCCACCTTTGCAAGGTTGGATTTTTTGATCTTCCTCTTTTATTGCCAAGAGATATGGGATTGAGTATAAGATATTGACGGCCTTCTAAATATTTCATCCACATAACCAGATTCTTTATACCCATAATATTATTCTAGAGAAGAAAACCTGTTTGTGAGAGAAACACCATTAGGAGGGTGGAAATTAACCTATCTCTGAGAGTTGTATAAATCTATTCAATCAAATCCTTGCCTTCAATACATAGATTTATGGCCAAAGTTAGAACAATGAAAACATTATCCATAGAAACTATTTGTTCTATAAGAAGGGGGATATGAAGTCGGTCTCCCTTGATGATGTCCCAGATCATCCCCATTCAAGTAGCTCCCTGACTCATTGCAATATGACATGGTATGGCCCTGATAGCCACATAACTGACACTTCATGAGATGAAATGTCTTCTCCATTGATTTTCTCCTCATTACTTCTACATTGGGATAATAATTGGACTGTCTGTCATTTCTGAAAGTTAGATGATAATTTACAGTTCTTCTTTTATTTTGGATTGAGGGTTTCTTTTTCTACACATCAGAAAATCTTTTAACATGTCCAACTTTTATCTTGTCTTTATTTTTTCTCTCTCCACTTCCAACAGTTGAAGTCTTAGCTTCACATCGAATTAAACTCTTTCCCATGCAAGCGGATCTTTGATCTCTCATGATTTTTCCAACCCCATCTAAACCACACTAGGCTATTTCCAGTAATTATGCATTTGAGAATCTTCGGTTTTATTCTTACCATAATTTGTGGTTGATTGACATTCAATTTTACTCATAAGAGTAACAACTTGTTCCTTAAGAATGTCAACTATCTTGGACTTCTCTTCTAGTCCAGATGTAAGTTCATTTATGACCTTTTCATGTTCTTCGATTCTAGGATTTAGTTCCACAATGTCATCTGTACAATCAGGGATCGAAGACCGAACTCTCAATAGTTCTTCTAGTCGTTCAATTTATTCTCCAATATCATCAACAAATTCTGATGATTCTTCCACCATTTCCTTCGACATATTTCATTTCTTACATTTGTTCTCATTCTAGGAAAAAGATTCCTTAATTTTAATCATTGGATCCCCATTAAGTTTAATATGATTATCTATTCCTTTATTGATCGAGGGTTATGACTTTTCAAGGGTATCCATCATGGAAGCATAGTTTCTTGTTTTAAATTTTGGTTCTTCTTCTTCACAAAACTCAATATTTCCCTCTTCTTCATCATAGAAAAAACTCCTCATTTGTATTTTGTTTCTGGATTTGAAGTCTCCCTTTTTGAAAAACCATTTCCGAGGGTTCTCAATGTCTTCAGTTTCTCTCTCATCATCATCAAACTGTCTTTGGAACTAATAGGAAATGTGCCCAACTAATCAACAAAAAAACATGCCAGGGGTAGCTTACCTTTAAATTTTCCTTCTCCCTTCTTCAGATTCTTGGGGATGCGAGAAATATTTTTTTCCCTCATCATCTTCACCATTACTATCTTTTGAAATTTTCAGTTTGTCCATGGATTCGAATTCCATTTACTTGATTACATGATTCATAGCATCTTCAGGTTTGACTCTAATCTCATATGCCACTAGAGTACTTAACAGATCATCCAGAGATAACTTAGAAAGACCTCTTTCTTCAATGGCTGACACCTTTGCATTGTACATAGGAGAAAGTCTTCTCAAGATTTTCTTAACGATATCAATGTCTTCTTTTTCCTCTCTAAGACCTCTAATTTCTCCTACAACTTCAGTAATCCTATTGAACAATAAATCTAAATTCTCATTAGGATGAATCTTCAGATCATCAAACCTATTGTGTAAGACATGAAGCTTTTACTCCTTCACATTGCTCTCTTCTTCATAAATGTTTTCATGTTTATCCCACATATACTTTGCTGAGGTGAAACTTGACACCTTTAAGAAGATCTGATCTAAAAGTTCCACAGTGATAGCATTATGAGCTTTAGCATCTGTGTCAAAAACATTCCTTTATGTATCAGTCATAGCAAGTTCTTTTGGATCGGTAACTCGTATTCTATGCGAGGTATCAAAGAGGAATTACATTCTGAGGGATCATAGATGAGATTTCATTTTTTTCTTATAAATATGAAAATTACTTCCATTGAAGAGAGTTACTCCCCAAGTATTGACTTCATTCTACATGATGACAAAGGAAAAATCTAACACCAATAAAAATTACCCTCTGATACCACTTGTAAGACCCCGAGACACCCTGAGTGGGAAGGGGTGAATCAGGGTGACAACATTTACTTTCAATGTGATGGATCTTGTTCCCACATTGTTAGGAACTTGTAAAAACTATATGATGAATATGATCAGAAAGCAAACATTCAAATGCAGAGAGATGACACAACACTTTTTACTTAGATCACCACTAAGGGCTACATCCCAGGAGCATACACCTATAGGTTTTCGGACGTAAAAAATTCCACTAAACTTCACAAGGTGTGGATTACAAATATTCGGACACAATCACTCTATACCAGGCTCACTGGCTTTACAATGGTTTAGGGATAGCACAGTGCACCCCTCGGGTCGCTCCAGTTGACTCCCCTGGCTCACTGCCTTCAGTGAAGTCCCACACAGTTTATAGATGTGAAGGTCTCTTCATCATTGCTCAAGAATGCATCCCTTATTATATGTAGATGCTCTTTTGAAGTCTAAATCACTCCAGTAGACAAATATCACTTTGCACCGAGGGTTCCAGGAAATCTCCCATCTTCCTTATAGCTTCCAAAAGATAGGAATACATCAACAACACCCGGTGCTCTTCCCCAATCCGGTGCAGAAGTTTCAAGGAAAGCACGAAAATTATAACTGGCGCACAAGTCCCCCTCCAACACTTGCGTGACTCATCTTTCATTAATACCAATCTTGCGCGACTTACATTCTTTTCTACCCAAATGTCCTTGGGCGCAAAGTAACCAAATGCCACACAACTTATACTTGCACAACCCACAACCACTTGTGCAACCACTACACCTGTGCGACAGAAGCACTGAATTTCTAAAGGTCTCAAACATTGTTCCAAATAAGGAGGGGTGGTCCTCTATTTATAGGCAAACTGCAAACCCTGCGTGGTGGCGCGCAAGACTCTCCATGGAACACATGTTCTGGCGCGCAACTCCAACAGACCTAGCCTCAGTCGCACTACTCACTTGAGCGACTCAACCAATACTTGCGCGTCCCTCTTTCCCTTTCCATATTCTTATGTTTTGATTTACAAAATCTTATGGCATGTAACTTTCCAATCCTCCTAAGCACCAGTGCACAAGTCCTTTCTCGGCACGCAAGTCACTTGCGCGACACATACCTGGCGTGCAGGTCTTTTTCCCAAAAAGCATTGTTTCCCCTTTTTTCAGTTTTGAGGTCTAGAAATTTGGATAACACTTGACAACGATGCCACCTTTAACACTATTATCTACTTGACCTGTATGAGAACTTTGTTGGCACACATTCTGAACTTCCTCTGAGGGTTGAAAACAAACACAAACCATTATATAATTCTTGTGTACAAGACCATGTTCCAGCAACATAGACGTATACATAGTTGATACTGTAAGACATGCATAAACATGAAATGATGTGTAAAACCTAAATTCCATCCACCCCAGTCATTGGTCACAAGGCTAGATACACAATTCATTACAACGCATCATGTACTCCTGGTACATGGCATGTTACACCAAATATTTCCAATTCCCTATATCTCTACTCCCATATTAAATTCACACGGTCAACAACTACAATGTGTGTACATATAATAAATGGCATGTACTTAAGAAAAGTTATTTCTTCTAGAACAAAAGAACGCATGGTGTGTGTTTATGACATCACATGCTATGTTGTTTGGGTTTCCAAAAATTAGGCATATGAAACGTCTCTAAAACCCATAAAAACATAAAATTTAGCTCAATTCATGACAAATTATGACCCACATGATCCCATACACCTGCGAATCAATGTATGGAATCCTTTTTCACATCATTACATGAAAAAATTCAATTAAATTTCAAACATGATCCACCAAATGCTCATCTAAGAGGGCTCATAACACCTCATGGACCATAGTTTGGCATCCCTTCAAGTAAAACATTATATATTACAGGACCCTATCAAAATAGTAGGCATTTCTATTATGGAATATATGAAAATTGTATGCATATATTTCACAACTTCTTTTACAATAGTATGCATTCAGTAATGAATCCAAAACGGCATGATAAGAATGCATGACTTGTGATATATAGCAAGTTCCTATATGATGAATGAGATGGAATACCCCCATATCATCATGTTTCAAAATAAATAGAATCTCATTTATATGAATCATGACAACACAATACATCTGTATCACCCAACAGTGAAATCAAATCAACTATAACTATTCCAAAACAAGAAAAAATTGTAATATTCAAGGTAACATGGATTTTCCATGTACCCAAGTTATATACTCTTGCGCACAACATATTACCATCAACATATTATTTCCTATCCCTATATATATATTCAAAATAGTATGAACAATTAGAAAGGAACCCATCTGATACCACTTTGTAACATCCCGGTTTTGGGTGCCACCTAAAGGTGGCCCGAACCCGGTTGGTCACGTGACCTCAAGCGCATTTCCCCAAAAACTAGAGGCTCTTGACTAGCAGCGAGGGCCATATTTTGATAATGGGAAAACTATTCCCCCATTGGTAATGTAAACATAGCAAAAAGAAAATAGTAAACAATTGAGGATGAAAAAATACTATAAAATAAAAGTAAATAGTGGAAGACCGATAGTAATTTAAAAACAAGAATATATATGAATGATGCACAACACATGTTTCATGGCAAGCATCCAAACAATTTAAAATGTTGGAAATACAATAATGAAACACAAGTACAGAAAACAAGAAGAATCCAACAGCATTGCAAGCCTCAGCTTGGTCTCATGCTCTCCAGATCCAACATCAATCTAGTACTTGATGATGATGGGTTCTTTACCTTATCTATACATGCAATCAAATAATCCATTTGGGTCCAAAAGCATTACCCTAAAAGGAGATGAGATGAATCCCAGTAGGGAACCACCAAAAGATCTATACCTAACTATCAGTGAATGTATATATAGTAGGTAATATGCAGAAATGATGAAATAAACTAGGGATTACTCAAAAGTAAACAATCCTATACTTTCAATTACAATCAATTTCATTTATTTTTCATCATTGGAATAATTTAAACATTAGGATCTAGCCTTAGCGCTATACCCCATGTGTAATATTAACAAACAAATGTCTCAGAATACCATCTAAACAATCATGAAAAACCGAGTCTATGATTGTGCTTTGGCTTGGAAAACTCATCACAAACGTTTCATTATTCAGTAATAACACTATGGGAATATTCTTCCAGTCTAATCCACCTGTTCCAAAAAAACAAGAATTCATTTAATAAAGACCCTCTAGGTATCTCTCATTCACCAAAACCTTTGGTCTATATTAGCACTAATCATTTATAGATGAACACCTAGGCATCTCATATGGATAATACACCTTGGTCAAACTATCATCAATTATTTTAATAGCAACCCTCTGGTTAGATCTCACTATCTAAACCCTTTGCTATATGAATACCTGGTAGCTCTCATAGTAAATACCTTTGGTTCAGCATAACAAAAATTCATACATAAATGATCCTACCTCAGGAGTACCTCATAGTCAAATTTCCCTTTATCAAACGTTCCCAATGTGAATCACATGCATATCAAATAATAAGTAACTCCATCTTAACAACACGTTGTAGAAAAAACAAGGCAAAACTAATTGTAATTCAAGACCAAATGACTATAATCCATCAAATAAGGGGAACACATCCTTAATATTTGTATAAAACCCTACGCATAAGCAATAACCCATTCTCAATAAAACAGACCATAGTAGGTAGAAACTAATTTAAATTTCGAAACAAGAAATACCCAAAACATGGGTATTCGAAAGTTTAAGCATATATAATCCAAAGGTAATCATGCAAATGCACAAACCACCTGCCCTGATGTCACACAATCAACACTTTTGAATATCAGCCATTGAATCATCCTAGAATGATGTCGATCTTCAAAAAATGAAAAAACGATCATGCTATAAATACTAACAAGAGTGGTGGAATCCATATGAATTGAAATAGGGAAAGAGATAACTCACTGGTGGGAATGTGATGCTCCTAGAAGTATCTCAATCAGATCTTGGACAAAGAATCAGGATGGGTTTGAAGTTCGTGGTAGTTCCATCACTCTTCTGTACAAAACACGAGGAGAAGAAGATGATTTTGGACATGAGACATGATCACACCCTAATATATCAAATAAAAAGTTAATTACTTGGTGTTTTCATTTAATAAACACACCAGGTATTAGCCTTAACCATCCCCCACTTTAGGTGGTCTTCCTAATCACCACACGACCATGTACTTGGCCGTAACACTACCAATATGCGTCTGTATGTGGTACCCGGGTACAAGGAATGTACTCCTAAGTACATGACATGTAAATAGAAAATTCCAATTTCTTCATTTTTCCTAAAAAACAAGAAATAAATATCCACACATAAAATGAAGATCCGAGTTTGTACAAAAATTGTTTCCATTTTATTTTTGTCTTGAAAGAATGAAAGTAAATTAAATATATGTATATATATTATAATTTCAAATGAATTTTTATGACATATATATCAAATAAATTTAATAAAACTAGATTTAATACATTAAATGTAATGTGTAAATGAATAACATCTCTTTTTGTAGGTGGTAGTCTACACATCCACAAAAGAAGTTATTGCATTCGAACAATTTGGAATGCCTTAAGGTTTGGTTAATATAAATATTTCATAAGAATAAATACATTATAAAAATAGAATATTTTTTTATAAATCATTAATTCTGTAATTATTTACTACCTCTAAAGATAGTAATGGAATGAATAAGGGTATCCGTTTCTGAGGCGGTAATCTGCCATGCACAGGAAAGATGAATGCATATCCCATTTCATGAATGTGTGTATTGGTGTAGGTAAAATAACTAATGTGGAAATAAAAATGTATATTTTAGAATATTTATCTTATTATATATTCATGTAACAATAAAAATTTATTGGGTGTATAAATAAATGAATAAAAAGTTTCTGTTGTTGGACGTAAGCTCTTATTTAGATAATTTTTTTGATTTTCACCCATGGGATTCCTTGGTTGTATTTTTCCCAAACTTGTGGGATATATGATTAAGGGATGAAATTTTGGATGAAATTTTGAATGTATTTTAAAAGAAAAATGGCTTGAGATTAGTGATTAAGTGGGGGGGGGGGGGGGGTCGAGTGCCCTTTCATAGTAGATGAGAAGTGACATTCTTGTATATATGAAATGGTAAACCCAATTTAGAGGTATCCCTTACATCAAATCCACCCAATAATTGTACATATTTCATAAAAGTTAGGACATTTTCTAGATAAGGCAATCCAGTGGCTTGTGAACAATTTTTTAGTTCATTTGTTTATTTGTGACTAAATTTTAAACAATAAGTAAACTGTTTTTTTTCCTTTATAACTATGATTGTTTTAATTAATTTCACAAATATATTTAGTAAAAAATTAATTTAACCTTAATATAAATTATAAATTATTATTATTCCAAATATATAATCTATTTTTCTATGTTCAAATAACTTATGTAGAAGAAAATACATTAAAATTAATCCAATAGAAGAGACAAAACAATAGTTTTATCGAGTGAATAATGTTCAAAATATTTGAATGTTTTTATATCCAAATTAAATGTAAAATTCATTAAAATTACATAAATAGAATTAATATATGGGAAATTTATCTAATTATACTTTAAAAAAAATTTAAATATAATTTATCGATATATATAAATTAGGAAAAAATAGGTTTTCATTTTAAATTAAGTAATTTTCACTTTTCATCAATAAATGAAAAAAATATTATAATTACTAAAAATACACTCAAATGAAATTTTGATATTACAATTTCAAAAATTATGTTTTTTAAAATTAGAAATTATAAACTGTTCAAAAAATATATTTAAAATATTTTTTCCATTAAAAGGAAATAAAATTACCTTTTAGTGAAAATATATATCATTATGCATAAAATTGGATTGGTTCTTAACTATTATCTAGAAATTTTTTTGACATTATGTAGTTGATTTTTTATAATATATATTTCATTAAAATATTGTATAAAAATAGTTTATTTAATTTGTTGAGGTAAAATGTGTTTGATTGCATAAATCATTTTTTACAACAAATGATTTCCTATATTTTAAAAAGAGTATTATTTTTATTACTAGTTACGTGGTCACAGAATAATTCTACTAATATAAATTTGAAAACCATATTTTTATAATTTGATAATTATTTTACAAAAACACCATTTTAATTTTTATGTAAAAACTATAATTATATTATAATAATATTACTAATATTAAATTTTAGTTTTAGTAAAAATCAGTCTCATATGTACCAGAGGTTCTCTAATAAGATCGACATTATGCATAATAGAAGGAAAAATGAGTGTTGAGTGTACTACAAGATGATTTAAGTGTTACATATAGTATAATATTATATTTGGGATGTGTGATACACAAACCAAACTTAATGATTTCATATAACATAAGGAATAATCAATGTTTCGTGATATATAGAATATATAAAAGATTAAATTAATTCAAAAAAATATATTTCAAAAAATATCACGGTGTTTTATTACACCTACATTTGAAGGAATTTATCCCTTTATTTTATTTTGGATATATTTGGTTTAAAACAAGAATTTTTTTTCATAGAAACCCACATCGTAAAAATAAATACAAAAATTCCCATTAAAAAGGGAAAGATGAAAACATACTGATTACCCTATGTAATTCAAAACAAGGATTCCACATTTTATAACATTGGTGGAATGTGGAAACATTGAAAATGGAGATAAATATAATTATCATGTTCGGATGAGTGGGGATAAAACACATGGTTAGGAGATAGTTAATGATCACAAATCCATAACCCAAACTTTCTTCAAAAAGACTATTGATATCATAAAGATTGATGAAAATAATAAAAAACATTTTTCAAGGACATTTTTCTAAAAGTTGAATAATTTTTATGTGATGTTATACTTAAATTATTTTATTAAAACATCACCCATTTTTATTACTTGATCAATTTAAACATCATCTATAATTTCATGAAATAAAAGTAAATTTTTTATTCCTGGAGACTCATCAAATCACGAGATCCATAAATAAAATGATAGCTCAATCCATCAATATTTATCACAAGAAAAATGTTATCACAAGTTATCCAATATGTATAAATCCTCATATGGTGAGATAATAACATAATCTATAGAACCTATTCCGAATTTCAAAATAAAATATTCCACAAATTGTTAACCATGTAACCTTTCTATAAGATTAAAATCCAAAAAAATTAAAAATAAGGTCACTAATTTTTTTCCAACATTATCCTAACATTGATCCCCCATATATCATAATGTAGATTTTTTTTTCACATTCCAACGTGAAAAATACATTTTTCAATTATTCTTTCAAAACATGGAAATAACCCGAATTACCATAAATATGGATGCTTCCTTATTCTATGAATTATTGGATATATTATTTAAATAATAAATGATACAGACTATATCAATTATTTCCTAAAACACTTTTAAAAAAAATACACTATTAGTTATAAGGTAATAAATACTTTTTGATTTACATTATCTATTTCATGATATCATTATCCATACAAAATATTATTTTATTATCCTTAGGAACACATTACACATTACATTCCCCTAATCAAAATATCACATTTTATATAAATCAATTTTTAACATATTGAGAATGATTTTACATATTATTTTCATTCCTTAATTAATATTTTATATTGATAATTATTATATATTTCATAATTATTATAACATAATCTTGGAATTATAGAATATATATACTTTAATCATCCTAAATTATTCTCAAACCATTACATAGGCATCATCATGATCATATTCTCAATAACTGTTTCCAAGAATATGACGTATAAATAATGTCTTAAGGTTCCTCAAAATACATTTAATCATGATTATAACATTTAATATAGACATTACAGTTAGAATATCCAATAAATTTCTCATTTCCTTTGTAGTATCATTATCCTCTACATTATAAACAACACTCGTACCACTATCCCAAATCTCATCATGATATTTCTTCTCCAGACATAGATTTATATAATGACCATAGTTTCCAAATCTGAAACATTCAATTATAACCTAGTTCCTTACAGTTCCCTCTATTGAATAAGATTAAAATGCTTAGTTTGATAGACACATGTCGTTGAATAAAACCACATAATCATGAAATAATACTTATAAGATACCTAAATCACGAAACACAATTTTAAATCAATGAAAAATTATTCTTATCTTAGAGACATCCATAGACATGTCCTTATAATTATCCCAATGTATCACACTGATTTTTATCAACCTAGTTTCAAAAGGATGAGTAAAAATTCCATTTGATTCCAACTATAGAGACCCAGGATTAAAATACATTGATAGTAAAACATTTTTGATAAATATTCATAAAATTAAAAAAATTACATAGAAGAGGACAATAATAGATTGGTGTCTTTGGAAAAATAGAACAAAATATCTTCTAACACGGTGAGTGATATTCATTTTTTTCCAAAAATATATTCTCATTTAGAACTCCAACATAAATTATTTATTCATAACATGGGTCAAGGAAAGATAAGGATGGGTGAAATTATATTCTTGTTTATGGTAAATACATGAGAGACATATGTATTACAAAATATCAAGTGTTTGAGAATGTTTTCATAACATTATATTATCATACCCTTCATATAAAAAACATCAACATGAATAATATCATAAATATTATAAATTAATAAGACATTAATCCAGAGGGAATCAATAGCACAATCCATGAAATAATAAAATAAGAATAATACATGGAATTTTTTGAAGAGACATATGAACATAAAATCATTCCATTAATGTCACGGATAATTTTCAAACCATATCAAGAAAATTAATGGGGGATTTAACTACTGGGAGGGACACACCTTCATTCCCAGTCATATCCCATTCCTTATAATGGTATTAGTTTATTACCCAAAACATCTTAGTAGTCATGGTTCACTCCATATTCTATCTTAGTACTCAAGGTTCACTTCTAGGACCATATTTGTAGTCAAGGTTCACTCCTAAGACCATCTTAGAGAATAATGTCCTTTACTGAATTGAGTTCACTCACTATTCCATCTATTTATATATCATGAGATATAACATTTAACCAATTAATTTAAGGTTTATATAGGTCTTACCCATTAGATATCAAAATCATACTTACATGTTATATAAGATTATAAATATTCATCACATGATAACCCATGAAATGTAATGGGCATCACAAACATATCCTCATATAAGAACAAATTTAAAAGAGTCATATTTAATAATAATATCATCAAATCATAACCCATAAAAAGAAGTGGGTTACATAAACATAAAACCCTTAAATGATAAACAAGTTTCCTAAGAATATAACTTTTGAATGAGAAATGGGTTTCATAAGAATATGTCAACTTATATGGAAAATAATTTTGATTTATATTATAAAAACATTTCTTAAGAAAATGTATTTTCTTTGATAAATATAGTAAAAATCCATTTAATTTAAATTAAAATTTTAAAAACATAAAATGGATTATTTGAAAATAATTTAAGTCAATTTTTGAAAATTAATCATTGTTTAAATCCTTCTCCTTTAAAACTATATTTTAAAACATATAAAATAGTCTTTCTAACCATTTAAATAATTCTCATTTAAATTATCCATTAACAAATATAAAGGAAGACTAAAACTATTTTCAAAAACCTTTAGTTTGAAAATGTCATTGAAATATTATAAAATAATATTGAAAATATTTTGAATATTTTTTTTAAATTATATAAATGAATCTTGAAATAATTTTGAGAACATTTTCATTGAAAATATCTTTGAAAAAATATAAATAATTATTGAAAACATTTCGAAAACATTTCCCTTGAAAATATCATTAAAACATTATAAGGGAATATTGAATACATTTTTAAAACAATTTTAAAACATTAAACACTTTTAAGTCATTTTTCCTTGTAAAATGTATAATACAATCTTTAAAAAAAATTAAAACATTTTTTGGGAAAAATATATTTGAATGAGATAGATTTCTAACATGAGATATAAATAAAGTTATATCTTATTTTTATTATTTGTTAATTATAATATGTACCAAAGAGTGAAAAAATGGCACCATTACTTGAATATATCCTTAATTGACATAATATTCTAAAAATATTGGATATTTTGGCGAGATATATCATAGTATTTCAACAATAGATGTATAATCATAAAAATATAGATAAATGGTGAGATTATAGCCATAAACTCTTATAACCTCGGAAACATTAAATTCATAATCCAATTTTATAATAAAATTAAATGTAGATTAAAAAATCATTAATGGAATTATATTCATTAAATATCATTTAAAAATGATGTATATAAACCATGTAAATGAAAAACAGGCTAATAATAAAACATGTGTCTCAAAAAAAGGCAAATTGATATAAAATTAGCTGATCGATTTGGTAACATTTGAATCTTAAAACCCCATGAAATAGATATCATGAGATGAATATGTAAATAAAAATAAATTTAATGATAATAATTACATAACATATTCATGGGAAATATATACACAACAAATAATAATGAATTGTTGAATAAGGAAAGAGTCTCAGAAAAATAAAATTTAGATTATCAATCCCCTTACAACGTTAGTAACTTTTGAATAAAAAGATATATTAAATAATTACCTCAATTAAAAATATTAAAATCATTAAACAAATTAAAATCATGATATAAAATTTAATTGATAACTATATACACCACACAATACAAATAAGTGTCGAATATATCATATATATCTCGTAGAAATAAAAGTGAGATGAGAAAACCCTTTCCTTAAGTCAGGAATTTACAAATTCATGTTAAAAATTAACTAATAATATATATAATTTTATTATCAATATAACAATGAACTATAGTATTATATATAAAACCATATATTATTTTATTATGAATTTATAATACCCATTTATTTACAAGTCCATGTTAATTTTAGGTTTCAGTTAATAATTTCTTTGTTTTTTTCATGTGTTTTGGTTTGTTTTATTTTTTCCCCTTAAAAATATCAGGATTTTATTACCTAAAAAATGAAAACCATGAGAGAAATATAATATGTATTCATAATATATTTATTTATAATAAAATATTAAATATATAAATATGAAATGGAATACATCATTTATGGAGAAGGTAGGCCATATGTATACATGAATGTTGTTTCTATTTTCTTGTTGTATTGAAAGAATGAATATTGGCGATATATATATTATAATAGAATTATTATTTAATATATATCATATATGTTTACTAAATCTATCATTAATACATTCCATGTAATGTTTGAATGAATCCCATCGCATTGAGGATGTGTTAGAACACATGTCCACAAAGGAAGTTATTGTATTCCCATACCATAGAAATATTAGAGGTATGTGTTATATAATAATCATAGAATCATAAATACATCATTAAAATCATATATATGACATAAAAATAGTAAAACCATTATTATTCTAAACCTTGGAAGGTATTAATTGACGAACATACAACATCAGTTCATGGGAGGGTTGTCCATCATACAAACGAATAAGTATTATGTATCCGATTTTATTGAAGTGTGTGTAGGTGTTCGTAAAACCATTAATATAATAAATTCTAATTATATATATTATAATAAGATTATTATATAATAATGTAAAAACGTGAATTGAGGTGCTGGAGAAATAAATAATACAAGATTTCTTGTTGAAGGATATTACTTCTCCTTTGGGAAACTCATTATGGTTTGTACCAAACGGATTCATTGGTCTTATAGATAACTAAATAGAGACCCATATTATTAAGGTATGAAATTTAGTAGGATAAAAGGGTATGTTTTGGTGGATCCAAATAGCCTAATTTGTGTGAGGAAGTGGGGTGGGGGGGGGGGGGGTGAGTACCCTTTTATAGTGGAGGAGAAGTGGAATTCTTGTAAATATAAAAAGGTAAACACCATTTATAATATATAATTACATCACATTAATCCTTAAATGGTATATATTAGTTCCAATAGAATATACGGATTATATATGGAAATAATCTGGCTTTGGGAAAACTGTTCGAGTCATTTGTCCATTTTAGGTTAATGTTTAACCAATATATACACTTATTTTTCCATTATAATTGTAATTAAATTTAATTACATTCAACAATATTTTTAGTATAAAAACTAATATACCCTTACTAGATAATATAAATTAATCTATTTATAAATATAAAATTCATTTTGAAAAATTCTTAACATATAAGTGGGATATATTAATTTAAAATCAATCATATAGATTGGATGAAACAATAGGGGTTTAAAGTGAAAATTTCAAAAGCTTGTAATGTTTTTATATCAAATTTAAATGTAATTATGGTTCAATTGCCTAATTTTTTTAATTTATTCAAAAATTTTCAGTGTATTATTTTACATCAAATTAAAATAAAATTTCACTATATAAATTAATTAGATGAAAAAGCAGTTTTCAATTATAATTAGGAATGTTTCAGTCTACATTAAAAAAATTTAAACTTCTTTTAAAAATAAACAAAATTAAATCAAAATTAATTTTGATATTATGATTTCAAAAATGAAGTTTATTTTTTCAAATAGATATTATGAATGTGTCAAAAATATTATTTAAAATTGGTTTTCTATTAAAATTCATTTTAATTAATTTCTAGAGAAATTATATATCATTATTTTTAATGTTGGATTTATTCTTATATATTGTCTGGAAAACACATAGGATGATAACTAAATTTTACATTTAATATAATATATATTTTTCATAAAAATAATTTATAAAAATTTGTTTAATTAATATATTGAGGTAAAACCATTAGATTGTATAAATATGGTTTTCCACCAAAAGATTTCATATTTTGTTAAAAGAGATTTAATTTTATTACAAGTTAATTGGTAAACAAATAAAAATTCTTATTAAAATGAGTAAACCATATTTTTAATAATTTAATAATTATTATTAATAACCAATATTCCAATAGATATGTGAAATATATAATAATATTTTAATAATATTACTAATAGTATAGTGTAGTTTTGTAAAACTATGTCTATAATGTATTACAAGTTATTGATTGAACTCAAAATTGTGTGTAACACAAAAAACAAATTTTTGCATGTAACACAATATAATCTTGCTTTTTCATGTATAACATGATTAACATCATGTTTTATGAAACAAAAACCAAGTATAGTGATTTCTCTTAACACAAGCATTATCCAATGTTGTGTAAAATATGGAAATATTAAAAAGATTAAATTAATTCAAAAAACTTCTTCCCAAAATCATTTAGTGTAGATCAAACCAAGAATGTTCACATAGTAAGACCCATGTTGTTCACTAAGGAGGTAGAAAAATCATAGGGCTAGATGTGGATTGACATCACCTAAACTAGGTGATTGTTAGGAAATATTATCCACTCCCAAGAATCAATGAGTTATTTTACCACTGGTTATCGGAAATACCATGAGAGTACCAGAATTATGGGAAAATTCCATAAAGTGAGTGCTGAATTATTAACATCCACTTCATGGGATATGTATTCTTAGACACGAGAGTGAAATTAGACATATAAAATGCTGATGCATTTCTCTCTTGAGATATAAAGATGGTTATTTTAATCAATTCTCAGAGTGAGGTTTTAAAATTACAACTATTGAGTGTAGTAAAAAATAAGTTGACCTCATTGTAAGGGCTATTGAGGTTGACAATAGTGTAGCACACATCTGATCAATGGATTTTGGGGATCACCATAGAGATACGCACTATAATAAATTTCATTATTATATAACCATTTTACATGTAAATATGGTGGTGAGTATGTAATAATTCTTATGATGGGAAAAGACAAAATTCATATGGTGAGAGGTTTTGCTGGGATGTTTATTTCCCATAATAGTAGATCTAGGAGTGGTGTGGTTGTACAATGATAATTTTGAATTAGGTTTGTGGCCAAAGATGTTATCTCTTTTTGATGTGTTTATATATTGATATCACACCCATCAATAGCTAGAGACTAAGGTTCCACGATGGAAGATAATGAGGGGAAGTGAATTCAGTTTTCATGATGGAGCATCAATGATTGTGGGAGGTCACCACATTGCCTAAGGGAAAGTAAATCAACTCAATAATTTGGCCAACTACCTTAAAATATGAGAGCATATATTATTAGATATTTTTAGAGGATTTTATTAGGAGGAGGTATTCATTATTTTTGGAATACCAACAATAATCATTTCATATAATGAATATTGCTTCATGTCATGCTTATATAGAGGTTGAGAGAGGAATTTTGGCTTAGTTGTGGTTGAGAATGGATTATTAACCCCTAGTTAAATTCCAAGGTAAAAAAATACCATTCCTGTTATAGTGACTAATATTACGAGTTATTGTATGTTTTGGGACCTAGATAGTAGTATCTCTTACATTCAGTAGAGTTTTCATTTCATGATAGTAAAAATTACACCAATGGAGTAGCATTGTTTTGTTACATGTAAAGGGAAATATATAGGTCTTTATGAAATTTTTTGGAATTAGTGGGAGATAGTTCTTATGGTAAGAGATTTTGTGACACAGAGGGTTGTAGAGGATTTTATTTTTGTATTGGAAAAGTAGTACTTCTTTGAGATGTCATGATTCCTTTGTAGACTAATGATTATGGCCTCAGTGTTCGATAGGCTTGGATTTTGGTCTTAGGTATATCAAATATTTTAGGACTATAGAGGACTATTTAGGACAATGAAAGATCTTTATGGTTTATTGGACCGTTTTCAAGTTACTGTATTGGGATAGTGATGTGGAATACCACTTGAACTCGTGACCACATGATATTGGGTGCTCGATGTTTTTGGTGTGTCAAAGGGGAACCTTTAGGCATTAATCCTTACATGAATTTGACCTGGATGAGCTATATTTTGATATTGGAGTTTCCAGTTCAATGTTACTAAAGGGTTCTTGAGTTACTACCAGAGAATAATATTTATGGAAATGTTTTTCCATTGAGTACTTGTTAGTTGACAACACAAGAACCTTTAGAATATATCCTTGAAGTGGGATACCCAGTTTACATCTCAATATCTTCACCTATGAGTAGTATTTTTTTAGGATGAAAATCCCTAATGTGGGGAGAGTGTAATGTGTATTTTTTTACATGTATTAATTTATAGTGTTTCTAGTAATATATATATAATTGGGCATTGACAGGACATGGAATTCAGGGGACTGAGGAGAACTAGTTGAATAATATTAAAAATATTACACATATTATATCATGTTGAAGAATTTTTGAAATAATGGAATTAATCTAAAATTCAACACTAGATCACAAATATGAGGCCTCTATTAAATCTGGAATATGGGTATGACCATATGCACAACATATTGTTGGTTTTCATTGGGAGATCCATTGAGGGAGTCCTTTAGCAGATGTAGTAAATATTTGATTTTATATAATTAAATAATAGGTGTATAATAACACCTCTATTTATTTACATAAATCACATATATGGATATGGTTTTCTTCTTGAATGAGGAAAAAATAGGAAGGTGATGATACATAATGAGGCTCAATGCATGATGATGTTCTAGCTCAGATCATGGGATAATGTCTTTAGGATGTTAATCAATATTAAAAGATTTTTTGTTTCCCCACATGTTATGGGGATTTTTAGTTTCATGTACCAATACCCATATATGAATTGACTAACTATTTTATATCCCTTTTATCTTTCTTAAGGATCCCCTAGAGGTCAGTCAATATGTAATATGGATAAAGGGGTTTTTGGAGGTTGAGATGGATTTATCATTTAGAAACCCTGATCACAAGGATTGTATAATAAGGGAAAACCATATTCCCTTCCCATTTGGAGAGGAATGATATTTGGGGACTACACACTATGTTAGAGGAGGGAAACATGGGGTACTGGTATGTGGTCATGTGGTGAAGTACTTGGGAAGATACTAAATGTAAGGGGAAAACCCTTGTTAGTGTACATAACCAAATTACTAGTGTAAAAAGGGCAATGGAAATAGTTAGGAAGACATATATAGGTCATGGTATAGCGGTTTGAGACACTATAAATTGGTTTTGGGTGATTAAAACATGTGTATATTTTGATAGTAATTACACTTTGTGTATTATATGCACACACTATGTGAGACTACATATCTATCAAAACCATGGGAATGTGAAGACATTCTTAGGTGTCCTGGTGAGGACACACACCAAGTAGACATCAAAACACATTGTTTAATTTAATTTTATTTTCTATGTACTGTGAGGAGAAAAGGCTATTGTTCATCCTCATGAGAAATCCATTTACCCAAATTGCACACAGAATATACTCACCTAAAAGTCTTTTTCTTCATGTATCTTCATGTTTGGGGCTTGTATTGAGGCCCATGAGTTTCTTATCCTGAGTGGTTTTCCAGGTAGATTGAAACATCAACCTCCATTTGGGTATATGAGATGAGGCACATGGTTATGAAATTTGTAATCTCAATTCAATTTCAAATAGACTAGTATTAGTTGGATTCCTTCATAGAGTCCATATCCTTCAGTTTTCAATGTGGCATCGTATCCTGAGCATCAAGTGTGAGACCCTCTATTGAAAAACATAAGATAGAGTTTAGGAATGGCTCCATGAAACCTGAGGTTTTATCCTCTATAAATTGATCATTTTCCCTTGGTAGGTATTGATGAATTAACATGACCAATATATATAGGCATTGATAAAATATCTAGAGGGTTTTTCTAGTTAATGTTTTTTGTATCCCCCATGATTCATGGGTGTGATACCCTATATATGTATCAGGGTTTTCATAGTTTTAGTTAGGGTATTCAGAATCTCCCATAGGGCCTCGGAGAGATCCCTTATTTGAGAATTATGATCTATTGAGTTTTAGTGAAATCTTTTTTATCGAATGCCTAATGAGTAAAACTATTTGGATGAGTACTGTTAGTTTTATAAGACTTTTAGAGTGATTTATGTAACACCCCGAGCTTCCACGATACGCTTCTCATTCAGTAATACAATAGCTTGCATTGTACGCGACTTCGAGTTCTAAAACATCGCGACAAATCAAAGTAGCCGTTATGAATAGTAATAACCACTTTTTAAAATTATAGAAATTTTATATTTCAAAATGGACTTCATTTTTGTATTCCTAATATTGAAATTAGCCTATGTTGAATTTTTTGTAATTTTCTGAGAACTTCAAAATTTTTATGAATAGTGAAAAATACTTAAAACAACTTTTTTAATCAAAATAATTTATAGTGATAAATTATAATATTTGGTGGTTTTAAAGTATAATTAGAATATATTTTTACCATTTTATCCAATGGTGGTCATTAGAATTAATTTAACATTGAAATTGGACATAAACAATTGCCAATCTTTTGATATAAATTGTTTCTTAAAAACACGCTATTTGTTGTGACAGCGGGAATTAATTATAAAATTAATTAATGCAACTAATATGTTTGGAATTTTGTAAAATAGACATCATTTTTGAATTCGGAATATCAATTATAGCTTAGGGTGAAATTTTGGCCTTATTCTGAAAAACTTCAATTTTTGATGAATAGTGAAACCACTAAGTGGTTGTTAAATAACTGATTTTTCGTTTAAATGAAATATTACCACTTCTGTGATTTGATTTTCAAAAATCCAACATACATGGTTGTCATTAAGAAGTAAAATGTGGTTCAATGGGATAAAAATAATTTTTTGGTGAATAGTAACTTATTAAGTTTTAATCGCGATTAGTGGTAATTAGTGTGGTTTAAGGTATAAATAATACTTTAATAATATGAAATGACCTAGACACATGTCCCAACCTTATTGGTTGTGTCATGGCCGACCAAGACAAGCCATGGCCTAACTTGGGGACCCCATGGATCCACTTTTGTTGGGAAATAACATAAATTACTTTTTATTTAATGTTAAAGTGAAAATGACACTAACATAAATTGTTTTACTAAAACAATTTTTAAGTAGGGTTACACAAGTCCAAATTTTGACTATAAATATTCATTAGAAAGCTAAAACGATTTCCCACATCATAGTATTTTTTTATAATTTTTAGACATTAAATAAATTAAATTATTTATGACATCATTATGATGTGGCGATGACCTCATTATTTAACGATTTAAATAAAATGAGAATATAATGCAAAATCCAAGGCTTACACTTGTCCAAAGCCTATTGGATGAAGATATTTCGAAACCTTATCACCTTAGCCTCGAATTATATAAATGTGGGACCTTTAGAATCCGAAAAGCATTTTGAAATAATGTAACATTTCAATCGTTCCAAAAGTGCCCCTCCTCTCCACTTATAAAAGGCCCCCACCTCTCCCACTTCAATTACACTTTCAAGCCATTTGGCTCGGCCAACCTCTGACCAAATACTCTCCCAACATTCCTCCCTTACTCATAGAAGCCTCACTTTGGGCAGAACTCTTCCCAAGGAAGCCTTTGGCTCAAATCAAAAAGAGTTACCCGATTTTGAGGTAATGTCTTTTATAATGTTGTTTTGTTTTGTTTTTCTTCTCCAACCCCATAAACTCTTTTTATTCATTTCTTTTGTAACAACACCAGTATCCTCAATATACTAGGATGTGGTTATAAGAAGGATTTGAGCTACACTTACCCACACCTACATCTAATGGTTAAAGAACATATGGTTTCTGTGGATGGCGAATTTCTGCCTCACGAAGCGATGATTGTTCAACACTCGTATAACACCTTCAAAGGTGGCCATTAAGATGTCATTATTTTTATATATGATATATAATATGTTTTTGTTTTAATTATGCTTCTGTATTTCTCATTTATGGCATACTTTATGATTTCCATTATGGGTAAACGCGATAATTTCATTTTAGGTAGTGCGGACTACCGCCCCCTAAAAGTGATGTGAATCGTTAATGCCATATGTGGGTTGTATAAAGGATGGAGTAAATGATATTATATATAATATTATACTGGAACTATATTATTCCTTTATATAATTATTATTTCGTTCCATTAAATATGAAATTAAAATGAAAGTAGCGTTCATGCGTACGTACGGCTTACCGTCTCCATGAACGGTGCATTTCATTTCTTACCTCTAAATGTTACGTAATATTATAAATGAATGTATATACTGGATATATAAGATATATATGACATCTAAATCATTAATATAATTCTGGATATAATAGATATTCTACCACATTAACAACTTGTAATTATAAGAAGTTTATTTTTGACTCAAGTACCGAAGATCGACAAAACGACCGTTATTAACTTAAATAATTACATAATGTTCATAACATTGTAATAAGTAATATAAAAAGGATAATGAAATTGAAAATGGTTCTTAATAAGGTAGATATTAACTCTAGTTTATTATTCAGGAGGTTAAAGAACGGTTGAGTCAAGTCGGGCACAAGGTAAGGGAATTTCTTAACCCAGTTTCCATTCTTTGGGTTAATCTCCTACTTTCAAATTATGTCATGATATTATTATGTCTTATTCTATATTTTTAATTTATTTATGTGTACCTATAGTGAATACACATAATAGATCTATTTTATTTTAAAAATGATCTTTTTAAGGACTTCGTCTCAATATCCTTTCATTGAGGCATATTTGGTTCTATACACAACTTTATTTTATACGGTGTATAAACCCCTTTGACTTTTACGTTTATTCAAAAGGAATCTTTTTTATACGAAGCGTTTTACTAAACGACAAAAGGGAATGTTTTTCTTTCCGTACTTATGCGGCGACAACGACTTCTCCGCCGCCGTGACCATTATTTGAGTTTCGGCTTCCTCTACAAGCCATACCTTTTTTTAATGAAAAATAAATATCATGTTTTAACTTTATTTTATTTTGGTATTGAAAATGGTTCTGAAAGCGTTTTTATTATAACAATGTGTTGTATTGATATCTTGTGATTGAAATGTGGAAATGTTATGGTTCCTTTATGCATGTTTTATGTGATACGATTATGTTATGGTTTATGATATGTTTAAACCTATTCATATGAGGAATGTATTGGACTTAATAAGTGACGGGTGGAGCCCGCTATAGCTCCTCGATGCATCGGTAGGTCTCATGAGACAACTAGACGTGGAATTGGCCAAGGACCTTTCCCAATTTGATTTATGGTTTTGGCCGAGGCCTTAATCATTTTAGACGTCTTGGCCGAGGCCTTGACAAAATGTTTCAGAATGTCCGGCATTATACATTCCCTCATTATGAAAGTGGTTATTGTTATTGCATGTGATTATTCGACCAGTATAATATCCATGTGAAGAAGTGAATGGCATTATCTCATTTTACTTTTGCCATATTATGTTGAAGTTCATGTTTAAAAGGCTTTTGTTTTAGTTATACATTGCCTTAAATGTTAATGTTTATTTATGAAAGCTTCCGCATTATTGTTATCCTTACTGAGCATCTGAGCTCACCCCTTTCAATGTTTTAATATTTTCCAGGATGTGAAGAAGTATTTTATGAATGACCTGCAGGGATAGTCGGAAGAGGATATGAGTGTGGACTATGGAGACTTTGTTATTGTAGTTTTTCACTTTTTGATGTAATGAAAGACTTATGAATGTATCTAGTGTTTCCAAGGCTACTAAACTAATCGGTCTTTCGAGACTTGATCTTTTGTGATCATGCCATTGTTACGAAGTAATGCACCGACTCTGGGTAGCTGGGGTCGGGGCGTTACAGTTGGTATCAGAGGCAGTTTAGTACTAACCTTGGAAGCTAGATTTAGATAAACTCTGATTAGAGCACATAGCCCAAAGATAGACTTTGAGGATTAGTATAGAATAACTTCCTATAATTTTGGTATTATAGAGATGTTATGAGTTTCCCGAGCAATAAATCCCTGTCTGGATACGAGTAGGTAGAGGCGGCTCTGGCACAGATGTACCTAGGGGTAAAACCCGAAAACCCCGCTTTGAGCTAGACTCGAACGGGAACTGGTGCACGACAACGGGCCTTGCTGCACTCTTGGTTACGACACTCCCGGGGGATATGCTTAGGATAATTCTCATTTTCTTTACAAACCACTATGAACGGTTATGAGTATATACTTCCTCAAATAAAACCTTTTTATGATTATGGATTATATCCATAAATAGTTCAATTTATGTTAAGTATTTTACAAGTATGGAATTATGTATTTTGATTCATAAACTAATCTAGTTTATGCCATTGTTTAGAAATGGCGCCTAGTAGAAGGAATGGAAACTGTATCAATGCACGAACTCCGTGTAGGGATTGCCCTCCTGCTCAAGATAATTATTGTGGACCTGGAGATACAACTGGTGCTGATCAACTTATTACCATACTGGGACAACTCACGCAGGTTATGAAAAACAACCTTACTCGTATGGAGCACCCTGATCCGCAACGTGGAGGATCAATGCTAGACCGTTTCATGAGGCAACAACCGCCAACCTTCAATGGGAGTACAAATCCTATAGTAGCTGAGCAATGGATAAATTACTTAGAGAAAATATTCCATGCCTTGGGGAGTAGTGAAAGGGAGAAGGTTGTCATGGCAGTTTACCGCCTCACTGGAGATGCCGATCAGTGGTGGTCGCTGATTAAAAACACAAAGGAAGATGATGACGTATCGAATATGGAATGGAGGGAGTTCAAAGAGCTTTTCTTAGAAAAATACTTTCCTCGTGACCATCGAGAAGATATGGAAAGGCAATTTCTGAGTCTGAGGCAGAAGGAGGATGAGAATGTCGCAAAGTATGAGGCTAACTTTACAAGGTTAGCGAGGCATGCTGCCGATTATATACGTAACCCAAGGAGTAAGATTGATCGTTTCTTTGATGGGTTAAAACCATTTCTCCGTCGAGCTTTGGTATCACAATCCTTCTCATCATACGAAGATATTGTCTCATGTGCTATCAAGATAGAAAAGGAATTATCTAAGTCTTATGACAACAAAGTAAAGCAAGAGAAGAAGAGAACGGTGGAACAAGAGACAGATAAAGGGAAAAAGGGAAAGAAGGATTTTCCATTATGTGATAATTGTGGGAAGAATCACCCTGGTACTTGCCTAAAAGGAATGGGAGTCTGTTATAAATGTGGAGAAAAAGGTCACCAGGCACGTGATTGCAAGGGAAAGAAAGTGGCTGTCAAAGTTGAATGCTACAATTGTAGAGAAATGGGTCATTATGCAAATGAATGTCCTAAGCGTCAAGGAAACTTACCTCAGAAAAGGCCAAGGGATCAAGGACAATCTTATGCTATTACTACAGTTGAAGCGGAATAACTAATGTATTGGTGCTTTTGGACTCATGGATTATATTCTGGTTATTAGAATAATGTGATCTATATAAGGATTATACTGCAGTACTTGTTGGTTTCAGTAAGGTTTTAATATGATGAAGGTAATTATATTTTTAGTATGTGACAATAAGAGAAACTTTTCTTTGTTTGGGGAATCTGATAAATTGATTTTGGAATTAAGAGACCTTTTAGAGAATGTCTGGACAGAGGTATTTTGGATAACTATAAAGGTTGGAGTTGATTAAGTTGATCTTTGGATAGTATGGTTTAAGGTTAAAAAATTTATGAAGATTATTTTTGGAGTATTATAATACTATAGTTTTAGGAAAAGGACAACCTGCAGGGTGGGGAATAACCCGTCGCGTCGGACAAAGCTGCAGGAATCGAACCCACAACCATAGTGCGACAAGCCTTTATTTCCTACCACTAGCCTACAGGAAGTCCCTGGTTATTACAAAATTGTTTTACTAATCAAAATGGTATGTGTTAACATTTGGAACCTTATACAATTAGGATAAATAGAATATTTTTGAACTCCATTACCATTTGGAGTAAAAGTTGGGTTTGTGGTAAAAATTTATTAACGAATGAAAGTATACATAACAAGTATGTATATTCCCTTAAGTTCTTAGTAAATCTCCTAAATAAATTCCTCAACATTATAAAATGTAACTTAAAAAAAATGTTGTCGGTTAACTTTTCCAATTGGGGATTCAATGACCGTTTAACCAATCAGAAGTTTGTGATTTTCTTATGGTTAAACTTTCTCCTAATCCCGTTTTCTATAACTCTCCATCAGACCTTGATGGTTTGTTTTTCTTCCATATCCATATTTTCATAGAATCCTAGAATGGGCTATATCGGGTGACCTTTGTACTTATCCTGCTTTCTTTTAATGTTATATATTTATTAACCTTATTTTCGATGTGGGTTTTCCACAAAGGTATTTTCTATTTTCAAACTTTTATTATCAAAGAAAAATTTCAAATTGCGAGGACGCAATTTATTGAAGGAGGTGAGAATGTAACACCCCGAGCTTCCACGATACGCTTCTCATTCAGTAATACAATAGCTTGCATTGTACGCGACTTCGAGTTCTAAAACATCGCGACAAATCAAAGTAGCCGTTATGAATAGTAATAACCACTTTTTAAAATTATAGAAATTTTATATTTCAAAATGGACTTCATTTTTGTATTCCTAATATTGAAATTAGCCTATGTTGAATTTTTTGTAATTTTCTGAGAACTTCAAAATTTTTATGAATAGTGAAAAATACTTAAAACAACTTTTTTAATCAAAATAATTTATAGTGATAAATTATAATATTTGGTGGTTTTAAAGTATAATTATAATATAATTTTACCATTTTATCCAATGGTGGTCATTAGAATTAATTTAACATTGAAATTGGACATAAACAATTGCCAATCTTTTGATATAAATTGTTTCTTAAAAACACGCTATTTGTTGTGACAGCGGGAATTAATTATAAAATTAATTAATGCAACTAATATGTTTGGAATTTTGTAAAATAGACATCATTTTTGAATTCGGAATATCAATTATAGCTTAGGGTGAAATTTTGGCCTTATTCTGAAAAACTTCAATTTTTGATGAATAGTGAAACCACTAAGTGGTTGTTAAATAACTGATTTTTCGTTTAAATGAAATATTACCACTTCTGTGATTTGATTTTCAAAAATCCGACATACATGGTTTTCATTAAGAAGTAAAATGTGGTTCAATGGGATAAAAATAATTTTTTGGTGAATAGTAACTTATTAAGTTTTAATCGCGATTAGTGGTAATTAGTGTGGTTTAAGGTATAAATAATACTTTAATAATATGAAATGACCTAGACACATGTCCCAACCTTATTGGTTGTGTCATGGCCGACCACGACAAGCCATGGCCTAACTTGGGGACCCCATGGATCCACTTTTGTTGGGAAATAACATAAATTACTTTTTATTTAATGTTAAAGTGAAAATGACACTAACATAAATTGTTTTACTAAAACAATTTTTAAGTAGGGTTACACAAGTCCAAATTTTGACTATAAATATTCATTAGAAATCTAAAAAGATTTCCTACATCATAGTATTTTTTTATAATTTTTAGACATTAAATAAATTAAATTATTTATGACATCATTATGATGTGGCGATGACCTCATTATTTAACGATTTAAATAAAATGAGAAGATAATGCAAAATCCAAGGCTTACACTTGTCCAAAGCCTATTGGATGAAGATATTTCGAAACCTTATCACCTTAGCCTCGAATTATATAAATGTGGGACCTTTAGAATCCGAAAAGCATTTTGAAATAATGTAACATTTCAATCGTTCCAAAAGTGCCCCTCCTCTCCACTTATAAAAGGCCCCCACCTCTCCCACTTCAATTACACTTTCAAGCCATTTGGCTCGGCCAACCTCTGCCCAAATACTCTCCCAACATTCCTCCCTTACTCATAGAAGCCTCCCTTTGGGAAGAACTCTTCCCAAGGAAGCCTTTGGCTCAAATCAAAAAGAGTTACCCGATTTTGAGGTAATGTCTTTTATAATGTTGTTTTGTTTTGTTTTTCTTCTCCAACCCCATAAACTCTTTTTATTCATTTCTTTTGTAACAACAACAGTATCCTCAATATACTAGGATGTTGTTATAAGAAGGATTTGAGCTACACTTACACACACCTACATCTAATGGTTAAAGAACATATGGTTTCTGTGGATGGCGAATTTCTGCCTCACGAAGCGATGATTGTTCAACACTCGTATAACACCTTCAAAGGTGGCCATTAAGATGTCAATATTTTTATATATGATATATAATATGTTTTTGTTTTACTTATGCTTCTGTATTTCTCATTTATGTCATACTTTATGATTTCCATTATCGGTAAACGCGATAATTTCATTTTAGGAAGTGCGGACTACCGCCCCCTAAAAGTGATGTGAATCGTTAATGCCATATGTGGGTTGTATAAAGGATGGAGTAAATGATATTATATATAATATTATACTGGAACTATATTATTCCTTTAAATAATTATTATTTCGTTCCATTAAATATGAAATTAAAATGAAAGTAGCGTTCATGCGTACGTACGGCTTACCGTCTCCATGAACGGTGCATTTCATTTCTTACCTCTAAATGTTACGTAATATTATAAATGAATGTATATACTGGATATATAAGATATATATGACATATAAATCATTAATATAATTCTGGATATAATGGATATTCTACCACATGAAGAACTTGTAATTATAAGAAGTTTATTTTTGACTCAAGTACCAAAGATCGACAAAACGGCCGTTATTAACATAAATAATTACATAATGTTAATAACATTGTAATAAGTAATATAAAAAGGATAATGAAATTGAAAATGGTTCTTAATAAGGTAGATATTAACTCTAGTTTATTATTCAGGAGGTTAAAGAACGGTTGAGTCAAGTCGGGCACAAGGTAAGGGAATTTCTTAACCGAGTTTCCATTCTTTGGGTTAATCTCCTACTTTCAAATTATGTCATGATATTATTATGTCTTATTCTGTATTTTTAATTTATTTATGTGTACCTATAGTGAATACACATAATAGATCTATTTTATTTTAAAAATGATCTTTTTAAGGACTTCGTCTCAATCTCCTTTCATTGAGGCATATTTGGTTCTATACACAACTTTATTTTATACGGTGTATAAACCCCTTTGACTTTTACGTTTATTCAAAAGGAATCTTTTTTATACGAAGCGTTTTACTAAACGAAAAAAGGGAATGTTTTTCTTTCCGTACTTATGCGGTGACAACAACTTCTCCGCCGCCGTGACCATTATTTGAGTTTCGGCTTCCTCTACAAGCCATACCTTTTTTTTAATGAAAAATAAATATCATGTTTTAACTTTCTTTTATTTTGGTATTGAAAATGGTTCTGAAAGCGTTTTTATTATAACAATGTGTTGTATTGATATCTTGTGATTGAAATGTGGAAATGTTATGGTTCCTTTATGCATGTTTTATGTGATACGATTATGTTATGGTTTATGATATGTTTAAACCTATTCATATGAGGAATGTATTGGACTTAATAAGTGACGGGTGGAGCCCGCTATAGCTCCTCGATGCATCGGTAGGTCTCATGAGACAACTAGACGTGGAATTGGCCGAGGCCCTTTCCCAATTTGATTTATGGTTTTGGCCGAGGCCTTAATCATTTTAGACGTCTTGGCCGAGGCCTTGACAAAATGTTTCAGAATGTCCGGCATTATACATTCCCTCATTATGAAAGTGGTTATTGTTATTGCATGTGATTATTCGACCAGTAGAATATCCATGTGAAGAAGTGAATGGCATTATCTCATTTTACTTTTGCCATATTATGTTGAAGTTCATGTTTAAAAGGCTTTTGTTTTAGTTATACATTGCCTTAAATGTTAATGTTTATTTATGAAAGCTTCCGCATTTTTGTTATCCTTACTGAGCATCTGAGCTCACCCCTTTCAATGTTTTAATATTTTCCAGGATGTGAAGAAGTATTTTATGAATGACCTGCAGGGATAGTCGGAAGAGGATATGAGTGTGGACTATGGAGACTTTGTTATTGTAGTTTTTAACTTTTTGATGTAATGAAAGACTTATGAATGTATCTAGTGTTTCCAAGGCTACTAAACTAATCGGTCTTTCGAGACTTGATCTTTTGTGATCATGCCATTGTTACGAAGTAATGCACCGACTCTGGGTAGCTGGGGTCGGGGCGTTACAATTTATCCAATATTTGTAGCTATGAGTGTGAGTAACACCCACTATTTGTATAGTACAATGAAGGGGATCAAACCCCTCTATATCCTGTGAGGTTTCATTTGGTTATGGGTAACAATAATGGATTGTTGGATATGTAGGTTTTCCAATCATTAGTAGTGGGGATTTCAGAATGGAGACCCACATTCTCTCTGAGATAAGTTTCTATTGTGAATATATGACTAATGGTCAGTGTTATTTTCTGGTGTCATATTCAAATTATACAAACATACTGGTGTAAATATGAACACTCTCTTAATGATATATGATTAATGTTTTATAGACACCTATTAGTAACATTTATACTGACCCATGCATGATATTATTCCACACATTTTTCATCTTATGAATAATATAGAAATAATTTTGGTTATATTGGTGGACCTAATTTATGGAATTCATAATAACTCTTGGTTCTATCCTTGTATATTTGTATTTCTTGGAGATTTAGGGTTTGGATATCAATATTTATTCCACTATAAAATTTATTGATAGGTTGGGACCTCATTTATAGTTTTTTGTTTATTTTATGATTTTATATTGTTGCAATATTATCTTTCCCTAGAGATGGTTTCATGCATCTTTAAACAATTTATATTCGGTTTTATTTAATTCATCTACATTGTTTCATGTAGAGAACTGAGTGAATTTATATAGGCACATTAGTTAATTCCTACAATGTATGGGATATTCCATCTTGGTGTTTATCACAAGACCCTTAGAAATCTGTTGTTGTATTGGCATGTTATACATGGATTACAATCAATTAATAATGACTCGATGGGTCTTGTCATGATAAAAATCATTTTTATGCTTTATTATTCAGAGAATGAGAATGCTACCCTGGATGTCTACTATTTAAAATGATAAACATTCTAATTGAGGAAATTCATGAAGAATAAAAATTAGAAGGATAAAGTGGAATAAATTAAATGGAGGAAATATTAGAAAATATATTAAAATAATATATTTAACTTAAACTGTTCACACTTTGATATAGATATAATACATGGACATTGAGAGAAAGATTGTTGAATGTGTTGCAACCTATTAGGTAAATTTAAAAACAAATTAAAGTTAAAAATTATGATTTTTTATTCATAATGGTATAAAAAAATTATATTATATGGTGGTTTTAAACAAAATATATGAAAATATATAGATAGCAGAGACATTGGGAGTTATAATGAAGTTGTTATAGGTGCTATCAGATTAGATATATGATTTGGAGAATAGTTATATGGATATGTAGAAGAGGAAAAATGATGGGGTTTTTTGATGATAGGTCAAAGGATAAAGGGGAAAAGATGATCCAACATCCTACCTATCAAAGCTATGGAATGAATAATCACAATATCATTCTCAAGGGAATGATAAAATGCTTCAAGAATTAGAAATATGGTAATTGAGATTAGGAATGTCGAAAACAAATCTATAAATTTATAAATTTGATCAAGGAATGATATGAATGACTCTTGATCTATTGCTTTATGTGTAATGATATAGTGTAGAATACAACCCCATGCAGTAATCCAAGTTCCTTCATGAGGAATAAAAATTAGTGACTACAATAATGTAATAAGAAATGGAAAACTTACTCCATTATTATCTCTGAATTTGAACACGAAAATGATGTAATATAATGTACTTTGAATTTTCACTCATGTAAAAAAAAGTTTTAATTGATTCAGTTTCAAGATAATGATTTTTCTTAGGGAATATTAAAATAACTATTAATTCACATCCTTGAATCCATAATGTAGAGATATTGGTGAAAACACAATGTTGTGTAATCCTTTTAACTGAATTATTGGACTCAATCATAGTTAGTGTATATGGAGAGATTATTCTTGTAAATACCACAATCCTCACTCTGTTGAAAATTGATGTCATACTAATCATGGATTTATTATCATAGTATAGTTCCCATATACAATTTTTAGTTAAAAATGTATAGTTAAATATTTGGAATCATACTCAACTCCTATATATATATGAAAGGAAGATTGTTAATCGTCTTTATAATATACCTCAATAGAGTTATTGTTGTTACCTAGTGAATAGTAAAATATTTATTAAATGGTTGAGATAATAGAAATTGATAAACCTCACGACATACCCATTTTAGAAGAATATATTGATGTATTTCCTAATTAATTTCACGTACTTTCCAAAAATAATGATGTAGAGTCCCCATATGAACGTATACACAAACATTCACATATATCAAAGATCCCATATTTAATTTCCCTAATCGAATTAAGGGATATAAACAAACAACTATAACAGAATTTAGAATAGGGGTCTAATCACCCTAGTGAATTAACATAAGATGTTGCTATTCTATTTTCCATAATGAAATATAGATCAATGTGGTCATGTTTTTATTACCATGAGCACAAAAAGATCATTAAAAATAATAATTATATGATACAATGAACTGATGAAATATAAAAAAACATCAAGAACATATATATGTCTCAAATAAAGATCACTTATCAAGATAACATCAACTAAAAATAAAGAGAGAAGACATCTATAAGACAACCATATTTTCTTGATACAGATACATTGTGTTTATGTTTATGCCATTCAAAATTGAAAATTTTTCTATTAGCATCATGCAAATGATGAATATAGTCTTGAGATACTACCTTGATTTTTTTTCTATTTTCTGGATTGATCATATTCTCAGCTACTCTTTGATAAAGAAAAATATTAATAAGCATATAAATAATATGTTCAGTGATTTTTTTTGGTAAAATTTGTAATCTATGTTCATAAAATGTCACTCAGTAACCAAAACTCATTTAATTTGGAATATTATCCCAATAAATGGTATATATTTGTACTAATCCAAGAATATGGAGATTGAGTATTGAAATATTCATGCAAGTTTCATAGAGATATTTATTTTTCTTGGACTAGTAGGGTAATGTCGATGATTTGTGAGAAATAATTCCAACATTCCTAGCATAGTAACAATGTTAACATAAAAAGGATAAAGTATATTTGGATGCATGAATGTGAGGAAATATTAAAATATCTAAATAATATTCTAATAACTACACATGAACTCATACACCTCTCATGTATCAAAGGAATGTGATTTGTAGAGAATTTTAAAATAATATAATTTGTGGTGAACTCATGAAAAATTATAATTTGATAGTACACACCTCATGAAAAATTATAATCTAAGAGAAAAACTATATTACACATGATCTAGAGTTCACATATGTAGTACCCACATTGATGTTTTGGTGTAACTACCTTTTTGGAGAGAAGTGTTTCAAATATACTGATAAAAAAATAATCAAATATATAATCGTATATATTGAGATAAACCTATTCCCATGAATATTTTTAAAGTTAATCATGGACATTATTTATTAAATTAACTACCATAGTAGAAATGTGAATAAAGTGTCATATTATCAAAATATATAAAATTATGATAATTGAGAATGATATAATAATCATAAACATGATAATGATATATATGGGAATAATAAAAGAAGGAAAAACATCTAAAACTACTCAAATTATTGTTTGGACATCCAAATTTAGGGAGGATAACGAATTATTATTGGGAATACATGAGGACACGAAATGAGGTAGATTCTATAAAAAGGAGAGGGATCAGAATTTACATAAAATAAGAAAGAGTCAAACGATTTGGGGCACACCTATGGTTATTATTTGGGGATGAGATAAGAAAATATCTATTAACTAGTATATAGAAATCAATATTTCATATGAAACCATGAAGCAAAAATTTTTATATAGATCTCAAAGAGAAACAATAAATGAAAAATATCAAAAAAGATATTGTAAATATATTTTGAAGTTCTTGGTAAGTCCACAAGTGAAGGTAAAAATTCAAATATGCACTGGGATGAGGCAACCATTACCCATACCTGAATAGAACATGGAAAACCACACTATTGATTTTTTAATATTTTATCTAATGATATATAAAGAAAATAATTCCACATGGGTTATGGAAGACCATATCATAATGATTTCTTACATCATCACTATTCTACAGGACTTCTCACATGATATAATTGAAAAATATACATCAGACAAGTTGTGAGGATACATCAAATATCATCATTAGTTTTTACAGAATATGATATGATAATCACTTTAATGTTCTAGAAAATTCATCAATATTATATAAGTATGAAATTATGCTTTTCAAAATTGTATCAGGATCAGAAAAATTGAAAATATAAATACATTATAGATAGACATTATGATAAATTGATACCTTTCTATATATATATATATAAAGAGTATGATATCAACAAATTCCTTTAGAAGAGTGATCACACAAAAATATATTACGCATTAGTTTTTTGGATGACATTTTATGAATCCATTTATGGAATGAAATTCATAAATCATTCATTCTAAGATGAAGTTGGAGAATACATTCTATTGAGAGGAAAGTATGCCATAGATAGGGAACAAAATATCATACCTATTACTAAACAACATGGTATCATATATTTGATAGAAATATATCTCACCTTTCCAAAGCACTTTGGTAGACCCATACTCATAAATATGAAATATGGTAACATAAGGATATAATGAAACATTAATTACACCATCTATTCTCAACCAAGGATATGAATTGAAAAGTCTATGTGTAACACCGCGATATTTGGAAATATTAAAATAAAATTTGGTATAATGAATGAAATGATACACCAAGCATAGAATGTAATATAACATCCCAAGATGTTAATATATATATATATTTAAAAAATTCAACCTCTTCTATAGCTTTCAACGAACGCTACATCGGGTGTGAGTGAGATGTGATACTGTGCCAAAACATTAATATTTTAATATTACCATTATAACCTAACCATTAAATTGGAAAAAATAAATAGTAAATTATAAATAGTGAAACTTATATGGAATATAAATCTATAAAATAAATAAAAATTATATTTATTTGTTATAGATAAAATTAGATCTATATGAAGTAAAAAAAATTGAACAAAATTGTTTTTGTGAAAGGTTATATAATCATGCTTTTCCCACATAATTAAAAATAAATTTTAACATTATTAAAAGTTATATTTTAAGAAAATATTTCATTTTTAAAATAATAATATCAAAATTATATCTGGGTGAATTATTTTGATTTTTCTAAAAAATTTAAATTTTTTTCTTGAATAATGAAAATAATTAAATTTAATTGAAAACTACATTCTATTTTAAATTATACATAGTGTTAAATTATATTTAAAATTTTGAATGAAAAATTAGTTAAATTAATTATATATTAATTAATTTTAGGGATTTTGATTCATCATCATATTGAGTATCTAAATAAAAACTTGTAAACTTTTGATTATTTTTTCCTTTAGAACATCTTTTCTTTCCACGTCTCTGAGATTAATTTTAAAATAAATTATACCTATTATATAGATTTATTTTTATAAAATTGATTAAATATTTATAATAATAATAATTAACATTGTTAAATATGTCGTACTTAACTTTTTATCATAATTAGTAGTGAAAACAACAAACAGTAATTATAATGTTTAAGGTTAAAAGAAATGTTTTTTCTCGTTATATATGCTTGTGTAAAAATTAATATACATAGAAAATTGATTTTTTATTTAGTAAATTGTAATAAATATATATAATTATAAGGTCAAAATTATGTATTATGTCTAATTTTAATTTTGTGTTAAATATTTGATTACCTTGACTTGGAAATTAATTTCCATGTTTGATAGTAATGTGGTAATATGGAGTAAACATAAAGCATAATGAATATGATGTTTAAAAAATAGGTTTTTAGTTTTCTATTTGTGTTTTCTTGACCAAATAATCCCTAATATAATTTAATTATAAATAATTGAGCTAGAATAGGTCAGTGTGACCCCCATTATTGAATATGTTTTTGTATTTACAAAAACATCACTCCTCCTTTGTTATAAAAGAAACCCCACTCTACTCACTTATTAATAGATATCATGCAATTTTCTAAAAATACTTCCAAATCACCAAAAAAATTCCAAAAAATGATCATATATTCCTTAGTTTCTGATGAAATCTATAATTGTTAGGCTTTTGGTGAAAACCTAATGATTTTACTCGAAGAAGAGTTTAGATTATTCAATGAGTGTTTTTATTATATTTCTTTCTCCACCACATTTAATTAATTTTAAATCATGATTTTATGATTAAATCATTATATTATATAAAATTAAATTTTTTTATCGTAGGTTAATTGCCTAAAACTATTCAAAATTCCATCAAATGGGTTACAAAATCCCCATTAGTGTGTATGGTGGACAACTGCCTCACGAATCGATGTCATTTATTTTACATTCCCACATAAAATAGTTGGGTAATATGATGGATATATGGTATTTATCTATATTATATTAATATAAAATTTATACCAATAGTTTCATTATATCATATATAACATTTTAGTTTCCATTTTGAAGGTTATGTGATAACGTCTCTTATGTGTACGGAGGACTACCACCTCATTAAGTGATGTGATTCATTTTTCACTAAAACATTACATATAAGGTAATAAAAATAATTATAATTAATATATATGATAGAAATATAATAATTATGATATTAATGAAAAAAGTATCATTAGGATGAAGATAACAAACAATTTTAATTTTTCCATTAAATAATTATAACATCATTCGTGTACTTGTCGACTACCACCTTCACAAAGCGATGAGTCTCTCTTTACAATGCCAAACCACATATATAATATATATAAGTATTTTTAATTAATAAATAATTAATATTGGATATTACATTAATTATTTAATGATAAAATATTTTCCACCACCAATCCACTATGATCATTGTAATGGAAACGTTGCGCATGCGTATGTTGGAACTACCGTCTCAATGATTGTAACATACATAATTTCTCAAAAAACACCTTCCATGGTTAATATTATAAGTATAATATTTCTATACATATGATTATTTTTTAATGATTATCATTATAGTGATTATGAAACTATGTAATATATATCGGAACCAGATGCTTTATGAAAAATCACGAATGGAAAAATAGGGAAATTAACAACCGAAAAAAAGAAAATAGTGAGTTATTATTAATGAACATGTAATAATATGTTATAAAAGTATAATATATGATATTATAAATATTAATATAGTTCTATTAAAAGTTAATAACTTATTTATAACCACTATTGAATAGATTAAATCATGTTTAACCAAATAGAATATTGAGGTAAGGGACTTCGTCTCAATTTTCCATCATTGAGGAGTAGTATAATGTCATGAACCTAATTTCATTTATATAGTGTATAGATTTTACCATTTAAATTTAATACCATGTTTCATTTATACATCATGGTATTATATTTTTTTGATTTTAATTATTTAATATAAGTTTATTTGACTTGAAAATTACCATGCGGTAAAGTTTTTGTATAATATCAATTAATTTTATTATTATTAACATAATCTTCAAAAACAAACTTATTGTTATAATTTTCTATTAGTCATTAAATTTCTCTTAAATATTCATATTATTCAATAATTGATATGTTAATTTCCAAACATTATACCATTTTATATATGGTGTTTACATTGAATGTTATTTGATTAACTGGGGAAATGTAGATAAATTTAAACAATTAACTCAATATGGTTATTGTTTTGATAAGGCACATTGTTCATCAATTGAACTGATCAGTCTAAATATGTTTAATGTTTTTAAAATGATGAAATGGGTGGGTTATGGTTATAGATATCCCTTTGGTTCATTGACAAGTATTATGAGAACAAATAGTCCACAAAAGAAAATGAGTTTATACATAATAGTTTTAAATTATTTTTCCAAACAATATGATTATTTAACTAATAGTTTTAAATGGTATTGTAAATTTTATTTATTTTAGAGGTATAATGTTCATGAGACATGAAATAAAATAATTATGTATTTCATTCACTAATAATTATTCTATCAATTTTCAGGATATATTCAAACTGATATTATCTATGGATGACTTTAATTCTCAATTTATTGATTAAATGAAATGTGTTCACTTATTTAAACTTATTTATTTATTATTAATTATAAGATAGTGATATTAATGTTTTGTAAATAGTGTGTGTGTTCAACTATTTACATTTTCAGGTTTATTATGATTATTTTTTCTTGATAGATTCAGCTGTATTTAATAATTTCTAAGTATTTTAGATCTCCTTTATTCTTTTAGATTCCTAAGAATCCATGAATTGTACTATGTTTGATATACATAAAAATTCTATAAGGAATTATATTATTTAAAAATAGTATGTTGTAATTTTTTTAAATGTGACGTATGAGTCAATTATGTATCCTTTTTACTAATGCAACTAATCGATTCATTATTCTATGATGTGATTCCTAGTATCTTATAAAAATGTAATAATGTAACAAACTAGATATGGACTAATGGGTTTGGGGTATTTATATTTTGTATGAGAGGTAGGATTAGAGTAATCCTTGGGAACTAGATCAATTAAAATAAATATTATGGATTATAAACTAATGATATAATTTGTGAACAAGTATAAGAAAACAAAAATGTTTTGGTAAGGTATATATTATATGTTTATTCTAAAAAATATATCATTGTATGGATAATTCAATGGGACATGGTTCAAGGATAGATGTAACTAGGGGTAATAAGTACAAAATAAGCACATTGGGATTGACTCGATATTCACATGGTGCATAAAAATCGGTGTTACTACACTCTTAGTTCGACACTACCTTTTGATTTGTTTAGTATAAATCAAATTTTCCTTAAAAATGATTATAAAGGATTTGAAAATAAAGATATTCAAAATGAAACAATGTTTATGATGAATATTTTTTTTAATTTTAAATAAGTTTCACATGATATTTATAATTATACATTATGATTTAAAATTCATAATTTTATGAGTTAATACCATATATGAAATTGTTTAAAAATTTAACCTAGAAAATTATAGGGGATCAATATTCAGGGACAATGTATATATTTACATATTTAGGAAGACAATAAATATGGTACTCAAACTGGGAATATTATGGTATATTGGAAAATCATAATCAGGTTACGATAAGTATCATTTCCCAAATCGAGAATCGTTTTCCACAATATGATTCGACTATGTTGGATCATGTTATGCAAGATAAACCACCCTCTTTTGGTGGGACTACTAATCCAATTTTAGCTGAAAAATGGATTAATTCTCTTCAAATGATTTCTATAGTGTTGGGGTGAAGTATCATATAAATGGATATAGGTGAAGTAAATTATATCAATGGTTATTAGGATCAATACCAGTCTTTGACATATATTACTCTAAAAGAAGAGGATATAAAACTCATAGAATATAATAATTGATTTGATAAATTCTTTGAAATATATTCCCATTATGAGAAAAAATGTTATGAAGATAAATTTTCTAGTCTTAAATACAAATGAATAAGAATTTATTTTTCTATATGAATTTTCTATTACAAGGTTATCTCTGTATTTTATAGATTTTATATAAAAATGGACATCAATATTGATAATTTATTTAATTTTATTTATCCATGTATATAAAGGTTATTAGTCTCTCAAATAATATCTTCAACAAATGAAATTGTTTTTTGATTTACCCAGATAAATAAATAATTTTCCATGTGTTATTTATTTTACTAAAATCAAGATATCAATATGAAGGAATAGAAAAAAAGGATTTAGGGAAGATGGATTAGAAGGATTTTCCTACATGTGAATATATTGGAATGAACCACTATGATAATTGCTTGAAGGGAATGGGAGTGTTCTACACGTGTGTCGAAATGGAAATAATTCTTTAGACTATAAGGTAAATAAAGAATTCATCAATGTGAAATTATTACAATATTAGGATAATAGGAACCAAGCAAGTGAATTCCAAAAATAGAAAGAGAATATACCACAAATGAATTTAAGATATCATGAATAATATTAAACCAACGATTCACCCATATTATAATGGTTAATTCCCTTAATTATTTGAATCCATGAAATAAGTTGTAAAATTATTTTATTTATGGTATCTTAATTATAATAATAAAAACATATATGTATATTACTATTGTACTAATTCATAGAGGATTTGAAATCATTCATTGAATGGTACAAAGAAAAGTGATTCTGTAGAAGTAATATCTTTTTGGAAAACACATTATTAAGGGATGTTAACCCTTAATATGTACTATATATTGAGATAATAATAAAAAAGTTATGTTTATGGGAAGGTTTTGATGACCTAGAAATTGGTTTTTGATTTTATGGTTTACGTTATCTTCACTAGTTCTTACTAGATGTTTGGATAGATAGAATATATGAACAACAAAAAATATTATTTTTAGAGGAATTCTTGATTTCATTGGGTTTTTATGTTGATAAAGGAATTCACATATTTATACTGAGAAATTAAAAACCACTTTATATTTTATGGGGAATATAATATTGACTTAGTGACATTACATATGAATTATATAAAACATAATTTTGATGAGATTAATGGTTAAATACTTATGGAATAGATTATGTTAAAATTCTAGTGTTATTGGATATGTCTTTTTAACAAATATTGTTTTATTAAATACTAGAGGAATAGAGTTTTACTATTTTATAGATCAAAAAATCCCTAAAAAGTAAATTTTTGCGGCTTAGGAATAAAAAAGATCGTCTTTGATATTCCTTTCATATCGAAATAAATGGAGTGTAAAATGATCAAACCCCAAATTGAAGATGAAGTTATTCCTATAAAATAGAAATATATTAAGCATATTTTAATATGTTTCTATCATAGATTGTAAAGGAATGTATTCACATTAGTAAAAGGATTTAGAAATAAAAAGTATACTTTTTATCATCAATATTGATGATATAAATGAATATTTTAATGCTAATTTTGTTTATGGATTTTTTGTCATTAAATTTATCCTTAATATGTCTTGTATAACTCTCTATCATTATTTGGTTGTTAGTTTTCTCTTCTTTGTCCATGTAATCACTTTCGACCTATGTTTTCTTATTTGGAAACCAATTATGCATTATTACAAATGATTTTTTCATATCCCTTTATCTTTTAAAATATTTTATTTTATGAAGCCTCTTTATGATTTGGGTTTTTCAAAAATGTTATTTTAAAATTTCATACACTTTATTACTAAGATCGAGTATAAATTTTGAAAAAAAAATTAAATAAGGAGGAAGAATGTAACACCTCGTGATTTTAAGATATTAAAATAATATTGGATATTATATTACATAAAACAAAAAGAGTAGAAGAGAATATAAAATAATAAGCCATTAATAAATATTTATTTTTCAATAATTCAATCTCTCTTATTTCTTTCATTTCATGAAATACCTGGTTTGATTGAGACACGATAATCTATTGAAATATTATTATTTAAACATTAATATTAAAGCATATGCATTAAATTGAATGGTATGAATAATAATTACTAAATATCAGAAAACGTATTTATTAAACATATATGAAATTAATTAATTGGATTTATATTTATTAGAGATAATATTATAAACAATTGAAATGAAAAGAAATGTTTTTTTGGAAAATGTATTTTTTAAATGGTTGTATAGTCATGCTTTGAAAAATTAATTTATAATTATTTTTTAAAAATTTAATAATATATATTTGAAAAAATGAAAATTTTTATTGAAATAATAATTCCAAAATTATATTAGGGTGAAATTATTTGTATCTTTATAAAAATATTTTTTTTGAGTAATAGTAAAAAACATTGAATTTTGATTTGAAAACTATATTTTTATTTAAATTATTTATATTGTGAAATTATATATTTTTAATTATTTATAAAGTTAAATTATTCATACTTTATATCTATTAATCCAATTTAGGTAATTGGAATAATTTGTTTTATTGAATTTTAATATAAAACATTATAAACATTTTAACATATTCTACTTGAAAACCCGCCTTCCCTTCGCATCCATTGGATTTTTTAATTAAAAAATATCCAATAATGTGAATTTAACTTTATAAAATAGTGTTCATATTTTAAATTATAATAATTAATATTTGGTTATATTGTCAACATAATTTTATGTTATAATAATTTTTTAAAAAACTAATTTTTATGCTTAAGGATAAAGGAAACATTCTTTTCACGATACATGTGCTTATGTAAAAATTAGTTTAAAAAAAAGATTTTACTTTTTAAAATTATATATCATATATATAATAAATAATTATATATTATATAATAATAATAATTTTATTTGATTATTAATTATTTATTAATATACTTAAAAAATAATAATTATCTTAGGGGAATGTAAAGTTGTAAAAGAGAGTAAACTTAAATCATAAAGAATATAATAATTAAAACTTTTTTTTATTATGTGGTTTATGTTTTTATAAACCATATAATCCATTCTATCACTTATTTATCAATTTTTTAGCCACATTATTTGATAGTGACATCCCATTGTCGAATATATTTAGGTATTTACAAAATTCCAGCTCCCTCAATTATAGAAGTTCACTCACTCACCTCATTTATTCACACATATCATGCCATTTTTCTCAGCCAAAACCCTCCTAAATAACATCCAGAAATTTATATCCTCGTAATTTAATACTAATTTTTGTTATAAATCCATACATATAAGTTTATTGGTGCAAATATACAGATTTTAACAGAATGAGAGTTAATATTACTCAATGATTTTTTTATTTTATTTATTTCTCCACCTCATTAAATATTAATTAAAATAAAAATATATATTAAAATCAGTATATTACATGTACATATATGTTTCAATATTAATTTCATGTCTTTAAACCATACTCATTTCCATCATATGGGTTATGAAATCATCATTCATGTGTACGACATACTACTTCCATAGAAACCAATATCATTTTTTATTCTATTACGAAATTTGATAGTATGGAAATATGATGTATATAAAATATTTATAAAATATTTATATCCCACACACACACACACAAATATATATATATATATAGTAATTATATCATATATAAATTTTTATTTTCCATTCAGTAGGGGATATGATAACATCGCTTGTGTATATGGCGGACTACTACCACATTAAGTGATACGATTTGTATTCCACTAATTCTTTACTTTAAAGGTAAAAATGATACATTTAATAGATATTAATTATATCAATGAAAATACTATTATATTCAAGATATATGTACCACTCTGAAAAATATAATATATCATTTTTCTTCATTCATTGAGAAATGATTACATCGTTCGTTTGCGTGTGGACTACTGCCTTCTTGAGGTGATGCGGCTCTTTTTTCATCACAACACCACAACGATAATATATACAAGTTTATATAATGAAATAATGTTTTATATATGATATTATTATAATAATAACAATAAGTTAAAATATTACTAAACTTATTTCCATAATGATCATTTAAAAATGGATATGTTACTTATGTGTTTGCATGACCTACCCTCTCCATGATCGTAACATACATCATTTCTTAAACCATCTTTCATGATTGGTTTTAAAAGTAAAATTAGTATATGCTAAATGTATAAATTTTATATAAATATTAAAATCAATTAATTATTATTATTATTGATATTATGGAACTATATAATATGAACATGAACCATATTATTCAAGAAAAATCATGAATGAGAGAACAAGGAAATTTACCCCAAAAAAATTGTAAAATTGAAATATTATTAATAAAATTGTTAAAATATGTTATAAAATGATCATATATGATATTATAAATATAAAAAAATTATTATAATTTAATAAAATTATTTAAAATAACTATATATGAGGTTAATTATTGTTCAACAAAAAGGTATTGTGTCATAAGGGACATCATTCCAATTTCATATCATTGATGTATATTATAATGTTAAGAACCTAATTTGGTTTATTGGTGTATAAAATTACCCTTGTTAATGTAATATAATGATTCCTTCATAATTCATTTTACATTATTTTTTTATTTGAATAAATTCATCCAATGTGATTTCAGTTGAAAATTTTGAAGTTGTAATTATTATTTTACAATCTCACTTTATTTTGTGATTGTAAAAATTCTTTTGAATCAATCAATTTAATGTGATAATTTATAAATTTTAATAACATTTAAATGAAATTTACATAATTTTTTTTGATGGATTTGATTATTTTCTATCCATATACAAATTTTACATATGCTATTTAGTTTGAATGTTACTTTATTAACATGGTTAATATAAATAAATCCACATCCTTTACTCAATATGGATATTTCTTGGTATGGAACATAATTAATTAATTAAATATATCATTTAATAGAAGTGTAATAATTTTTAGATGACGAAATGGGTGCATCATAGTAATAGATTTCCCCATAATGTGTTGACTGGTCTCACGAGACAAAATAATTGGCCAAACAATATAATTTTATAGTGACTAGTTTTAGACACTCTTTTGAAAGGTTATAATGGTAAAGGTATCATGATCCCAAGAAATAATGCCAAATAATTAATAATTTATTTTGTTAATAATTCCGTTATTATTATCCATGAAATTTTTACATTTATAATTTATTTAGATTCATTCCATTCTCAAATTAATGATTAGATTCCATGTTATCAATTATTCACATTTCTATATTGAATGTTACGTATTTAACCATGATAATTATGTTATTTGAAAATAATTTTTGTTAATTTATTTAAAATTATGTATTTATTAGTATCATTGATTCATGATATCTTTAGTTATACATGACCCTTATTGAACATTTGAGCTCACCCTTTTTTATTTTCTTTTTTAAGAATCCATGATGTATATTATGGTTAATATAAAAGGATATTATAGAGGGAACATTTTTTTTATTCAATAAAATTATGTATTAATTTTCGTTTTGAAATTAAATGAATGACTTAATTATATATCCCTTTTACCAAGACAAATCAGTGGTTGCGTCCTCAAAATGTGATTCCTTGTATCTTTTTTCACTCAAATAGTCCAATACACTAGCTCTGGGATACTAGGTTCATGGTCATTACATTATGGATGATGTTTCAGGAGAGGGGGATGGGAAGTAATGGCATAGAATTGATATATAAGTAATTCTAATTTTAGTTAAAGATTTGTTATATATGGTAATATAGTAAAGTATAAGACACTTAAACCATGTAATAGAAAGAAAAATCTGTGGAATATATTTTTATAAGGAATTTAAATAATGTTCTAATTAAATAAAAAAGTAATATATAATAATAATATGTTTCCAATAGGAAAATTATAATTTAATTTTTTAACATATAGGTTGTATTTTATTTAAAAAACATTTAATGAAATATTTAATACTTTGAAATGTAGTTTTATTTTTTAAAATTATATGAGATAATTTTATATAAATGATAATATATTTTAATCAAGTATTATGTTATTTTTATAAGGGTCCTAAAATTTATTGAACCATAAAAATTAATATTTATCTATAAATAAGGATAGTTTACATAAATAATATATTTATATTATTTATATACTGATTCTGAAAAAATATAATTCCTCTTTTAAATTATCACACTGAATTTATTTTGGTTGACATTTTGATATTTTTTACAAAAATATTCTTTTTAAATAGTTAATTATAATGTTTTTACAAATACAACAACTTTTACGGAATCTTTATGATATAATAATAACATAAATAATTTACTATATTTTTATGGATATAAAATTAATTTTAAAACTAAAATGAAATTAAAAATATCCAGTTGAGTTTAGAAATTTATATTTGGAATTTTTAATCATAAAATACATTTTATACATATAAATATTTATTTTTTATTTTATAATTGCATTGAGTGGTGGGAATGTGTCATTTGGTATTAGATTATTTAAAATGTAAAATAATTATTATTATTTTAATAACAAAAAATATTTTTATGGGAATAAATCTTTTGAAAATTAAATTGGCCAAAATTATGAAGTAATAAATATTTTAACTTATAAATATCCATGTTTTATTAAATAAATTACCCTCTACGTTCTCTTGGAAAAGCACATCACATTCACATTATAAATCCCAATTATTTTCTAATTTCCCACTTCTATATCTCTTAGAACCGTTAGGGATGTTATATTGTCACAAAAATAAATCCTTTATTGCATTAATAATGGTGTAAATCTGCAATCAATAGGTAATATCGATTTTCATTCATTGATTTAATTCTATTACTATTTATAATTTTCAAATAATTTTTTATTTTCTACCCATAAAAACCATTTAATATATAATTATATAACATATTTATGTTATCATCATACTATTTAAACAATTTAAATCTATTTGAAGTATATTCAATCTCCCCCTCCCTTTCAAAACATCTTAATATCTACCAGTTTCACCCACCTATAAGGAGGAAATCAATGATTTACTTATCACTACTTATATGAATTATTTTTTAGATTATGTAAAAAATATGTTTTTAATGATTTCAAACATTATTATATATTTAAAAAAATGAGAATTATATATATTCCAAATAATATATTTTAAAAAAGATAACTACATAGAAAAAAAGTTTGTAAGAAATTCCATTTGAAGGATAAATTGTTGTAAGTGAATTTAAATGATTATAACTAATGTAGAATGATAAAAAATAATATATTTTACTTAAATATTCATGTTATGATATAAATATTATTTATACCAGACATTTAAATAGAAAAAAATGATATAGGATTAAAACTAAGGGGGATATCAAGCCCAAATAATTTATTTTAGTGCATTGAAATTTTCTATATGTTTTCATCACACTTCTTCAAAGTCCACTCTAAATTAAAATTTCAATTATTTAAATTTTACATTTTGGGGATATATCCAAAAGGTTTAGCAAGCTGGTAAACATGCTTCTAATTTTTTTTATTATAATATTAAATTATCAAATACATTAAGAAGAAGATTTAAAAGGCCGATATGTAAATCACCCTAATAGTTGGCATATACCATAACAGAACAACATTCTTGTCAAAAAATTGACTTAATAGAATATAACTCCAAAAAATGTTTTTTGAAAATATTTATTCTAAAAAATTCTCATTGTTTTCAATCGAGATATTTCCACTTTTTTCCAAGATCTATGATAATTTTACATCAATATTAAATGATATAAAATATTATTTTTCATATTTTTTAGAGACATCAATGGTTATTTATTAAAATATTATTTTCAATATCTATTTGAAACCAATATATTTCATGTGTTATTTCATGTGTATGTTTTTTATTTTTTCCCTTTCAATGTAGAATGCATAATTATGAGCATAATGTAGTTTTATATGTCGTAAATGAAATATGTAAACCTCTAATGCATTGGGTAATGTGATTTATATTAATATGCTCATTAAATTATGTGTGAAAATGATTTTAGATTATTTTTAACTAATTATAAATTATTATTAGTAAACAAAGGATATGTTTGAACATGGTTATATGTTTGTTGAAATCAATTATGAGGGATTTTACCACTTCATTCAATTTTTTTTTATTGTTATGAATATGACACATTCAACATAATTCTTATATTATTACCTCTTGGTTTTTTATTATGAATAATTTATTATGATATGATGGGGATTATCATTTTCACCATTTTCTATATTTTTTCACATCTAGTGTTCCTCCCCTTATATTCAACCCACACTTGACATTTATTTCACCCTTTCATTGATTTATATCATCCTGTGAATACTTTCACTACAAAGAACATGAAAACTTATAAGAGAATATTTATTAAGGTTTTGTGTAAATATTATTATTTTATATATGATTTTTCTATATGAAGCTAATTTTAAACTAATAATAAAACATTTGATTCTTGATTATAACCATTATTTTGTTTTTTATTATAAAATTATTTAATAATCAGGTATGAAAAATTTGGTCCATTATATTATTACATAAAAACTATTTCACTAAAATTGTGATAAATTATATACATTAGTTATTAAATTTCTCCATTTAATCTCACATTGATGATAAACTTGTGTTAATTAGGGAATCCAATGGTTTCTGTTGTGTGATTCTATCAATCCATTGGTTTTTAAAGTTAGCTGTATGATACATGAATTATTTTTCCATGTTCTTGTGGTGATATGATTTTTAATAGTGAGAAAAGTATCATATAATATGTAATAAATTTTTCTAGTAAAAAATAAAAACTTATCATTCCTTGGAGTCATCCATGTGTGACAGATTGGTGAAATATTACATGAGTGTCTAATTATTTTTACATGGGTTTTATTAAAATGGGATCACTCACACATTATTAATGGAATCACTTATCATTAGATCACATCTCCCTAGCTATTATGACATGATTATTGAAATTTTAGGAAATCAATACCCTTCCTTATCACAAGAGGTTTCTCTATTTGAATCTGAAAAATTAATTTAGTATGAAAAGGATTCATATGCATACCTTTTGAATGTGTATTATTAGTATAATGGATTGTATGATAGATTTTGACATGAGATTTATATATCCCCAGTGAAAAAGTTATTTCCCTTACGTATCACTACATCTACATGACACTATTACACCCCGAATGATAATATATATATATATATATTATGATGCTAGGTTACCCATCGTGGATGTTTATTCATACATGAGGGTGATTTCATCATACGAATGGATTTAAATTTACAATATAATATAAAATAACACTTAAATTTTTTTGAATCCTAAATTTAATTATAGAAAATAAGTACCATAATTCTAGAATGATGTAATCAATGAAATAAAAAAGTTTTATTATGTGAATATAAATTCCAAGATTATTTATAAACTATTTTTTTATATTGGACTGAAATAATTAAAATATAGGTGAAATTGGAAAATAAAAGTGATAAAAAATCACAAATTTCTCATATTATCACTCCCCCACACTTAATATATTTCAATACTATGTAATATTGAACCATAAGATAATCTGAAATAAATTTAATCAAATGAGTAATACTATATTACATTTCATCTTCATAAAATATTTATTCATTAAATATTTTAAATCACTTTTTATCCTTTAAAAAACAATAATTCAACACCATCGATCCATCCCTGAACATGAATACATACCTCGCATTGATATTTATCTCTACTCTCAATAATTTAATTTTAAAATTTTATATTATTCATATGATAATTACTAAATTACATAATCTTTCACTATGACTTTATCCTCACTAGAAAAGAAAAGTTTGATCTCAATAACGATGAATTTTTAATGGATCGTGGTGAGGATTTTGTTTGTGATTTGAATTTTAAAAACAATGAATTAAGAGTGTAATTTTTTTATATTATTCCTAAATTACTAATATTTAAATAAAATATTTTTAAAAGTAACTCTAACCTTTCATCCCTCAAATTAATCACCTAACCTAGATATCTACACCACACTTCTATGGATATTCAAATCTTAACTATATACACAATTAATCATTCATAATCTTATATCATTTTCATATAAATTAATTTTTTTATAGAAGAATGAAATTGTATATATATTTGATTAGTTGTGATGGAAAATTTATTTATTTATTTCATGGGAGAGTGAAATAGAAACATTGGAGTTGACATAGGTTTTTACTCAAGGAGATTATCGAACTGTCACCAATCTTCAATTAATATTTATATTTTTTAAATTTTTAACACTACATAAAAAAGAGATACATGGATATGCTTAAAAAGTAAAAGGGAATGAATGTGGGGGTGAATGAAAGAAAATAAAAGGACAAAAGTAAGTCCCCAAGGTCAAAATATAGAGGTATACTCATTATCTGCTTTATATTTTCCAAATATACCCTATTAACATATCAAAACCTATCACTCGACACTCCACTAAATTTATGATATGTAAAATAATATTCCACATAAACCAATTGGATCACCAAATTATATTTGATATATGGGTTTGAGTAGTAATAATTACTTTGAAAATGATTTTTCAGAACCCACACACCCCACTTCATAATAAGATGTTCATCTCCCTATATACCTTACACAACAATGTATGACGAATGCAAGGGAAAGAGAGTGAGAGTTTATAATGAGTGTTGCAAGAATATTCATAAATAAATGAAAAATATAAAATTAACATATTAAAATGTATTGACTTTTTGTGATTGATAAATCTCCCTCGAGGACCAATTATTAGGTCTGTATTCCATAGCCATAAAAGATAGTGATCACTATGGGTGATTGATAAAGTATATGATCATAAATATTTAAAACCCATATATAATTATATAGAAATAGATGATACAAAAATATGAAATGATTCTAACCTTGACCCCATTGAGTTAATTTACATTTCATATGTTCACAATAACTTCAAAAAATTTAATAGAAATTTGAGGATTATTAGATTTGTAAGTAACAATTTAGTCTACATCAATAAATTTTACAAGTTTCAAACATTTAGAGCTTATATCTACTAATACTCTAAAATAAACCATGATCTATTTTTCATGTTCATATAAGCCATTGTATACACCCGATGGGAGGTCTCAATCGACTGTTACCAGATTCATTTAAAAAATACAATTTTTTTTGTCCTACACCACCTTTTGTTTTTGAAATACTATAATATGTTTTTTTGTAAGTGGATATATTTATATATTTTTTGATAAATGAAAAAACAGAAAATATATGTAATTTAGTAAAGTATAAAACATTTTTTATTATACATTTTTTCCCTCATGTTGGAAACATACTCCTTGATATTATTTGGTTTCACAATGCAATAAATTCTACAATATAAATCATTACATCCAAATGAATTGGGTTAATAATGTATGATCAAAAAGAAGGTTGGTCACATTACATAGCTAATAATTAAAAATATTAAATAAGTGAATGGATTATTATAATAAATACTAGAGTCCTCTTTCATTTGATATTTTTTGCAAAAAAACTTATAAATAAAATATATAACTAATAAATCTGTATATTTCCTTGTATCAACAAACCAAAAATAATTACTTGATGATCCCTCAACATCATTTATTTCTTCTTGAAATAAATCACACTACTTGAAATATATTAACCACACAAAATCATAGATCTTCAAAATATGTTTTCTTAGCACACATACATAGATTCTAATTATCTTTACTACCTAAATATACTCTATATAACTCATTCATATTCTCCTTACTCGCTAATGTAGACTCTTGAAGGTCTACATATTATTATTTTTATTCCTTAATTGTATCTTACCAGTAGAAAATGATCACTACTTTATATTATTTTTTGATAACAAGATGGTTATTTCAATCAATAAAAAATAAAAATCTATTTTCATTTTCCCTAATTGGTTTACTAGTTCTCTTAGTACACTCTGTATCACTAATTACATTCTCAGCCTATTTTTATTTATTACTATTAACAATATATTATATTAACGTTATTTGTAATAAATCACTGTTTCCTATAATTCTTCTTTGATTTCTATAAGTGACTCATTAATTTTAAATATATTATTATATTTTAAAAAAAATTTATGGTGATGATGTGTTACATAAAATGAACCACATTCACATGATCCACCATTTGTTATTTACCTAAAATGTATTCCATATAAATATGACATATATAACCTTCATTTATTTTTTTTCTCATATTTATTTTCCAAATATATCTTAAATTTTATTTCACCGATAGGATAATTTTCATATTACTATAAATACTTCACATATAGGTGAATGAAAATACATATTAAAACCTATATAAAAATACAACACTAGTAAAAAATTGTCATGTGGAGCCTCTTTTTTATATGATGATCTATATAAATTTTTTTCACAGATTTATCTTAAATCAATACATGATATAGATAAAATTTACATACCTATCTTCATCAATAATTTGAATCACATATAAATTTTAATTATATTTAGAAAAATAAAAAACAACCCCAGCGTGGTCACATTTTCCATTTATAGATTTTTCTAATCTAAAAGAACCATATTCATGGTTCTATATATTTATATATCTCTATATTAGCTCAATAATTTTGTAATGATGTAATTAATTATTAAAAAAAATTAGTATTTAAATATAGGAATAATAGCGTAGGCTTCATCTGATTGTATTCCCAACTTTTTTAGAATATACTTTGTTTCAAAAATTGTCATTTCAAAATCATAGGATTATTGTAAAATTTAATCCATTTTATATTTCAAGTAATGATTTTATCATATACTAACACACATTAATGATGTTTTTACATTAATGAATGAATATTGTCTCATCATTGTCATTTTTCATCATGAAAATTTAATTTGTAAAAATATATTTTTCCTATTAAAAATTATAAAGTTAGTCTAAATATTGATTCTTACATAGATCACATGATTCTCACACAACAAACATATAAAAATTTACATGTTTGAAATTACATAGAGTGTTAAAACATCCTTATGTAGTAGAAATACTACTTATTCTGTCAGATGATAATCATTATACACGAACAGATCATCTGTATGATGATACATACAAAAGTTTTTATTTGTTAATTATTAAATACTTGTATGATATGATCTTTATGAACATAATGTGTATCATTTATAATTTTTAAAATAATGTGTACACATAAATATATAATCTATAAAAACATTAATCTATATTCATTTTCATCCTCAATCTAAAAAATCAATATTTCTATAAATTATATGAAATTTCTATCAAATAATCTTATGTCTCACCAAAAAATTATAATTACCATAGATAAACTTCAAAAATATGTCCAAAATAATAAAATTATTAAAAAAACTATTTAAACATATCTATTACATTTAAAGATCTACATAATTAAAAATATTGTATGAACATTCACTTTCTTCAAATTATATGTTTCTAATTATCTTTTGTGGAACCTCTATAAAAGTTACTATTTCATTTTATTTCTATATCCAACTTACTAGATAGTTGTTTTATGGAATTTTCATAGCATCATATATCTTCCTTCCAACTATCAAATTTTTTATCATTTTTTAAAAACAACTTTTTAATTTTTCCCACATAAGTTCACTACAAGAATTATCAGACTACTCCAACATAACTTGTTTCAATTATGAATATTACACCCACTTTTAAAACATGAATTTCTCACAAGGTTCATCCCTGTAATAGATTTATTTTGTGGGTTTATTATTTAATATTTTCATCCATGGTGAATATGGGAAAGAAGAAATTTATCAATATCATTTACCCATGTTTTGATGGGAAACCAATATGAATTCACTGTGTTTATATTCACTACATCACCTATTATCAATATGGAAATATGTAATGAAATTTTTTGACAAAAAATACAAATAATCAACCTGAGTTTACATCAATATGCCCTTTTGTGTATACTATAAATAAAAATAAACATCTTTTTTATTTAAATATATTTGTATATTCCTCATCCTCTTTATTTATAATAAATTTAAAGGGGAATTAGTCTTCTCCCATTCATTGATACATTTGGGTTGGGAGGTATTGAGGGGGAAAATTCAATCCCCTTTATCTAAAAAACCATTTCTCCTTTTGTTCATATACATCCATAAATATTAAGTAATTCTATGGGGGAAGGGTAACTCTTTGTTTTTCCTAGAAGTGGGAAAAAACTAATTAAATATATTCTTAAGTGGTTAGGCCTTGTTTATAAAACATAATTTATGAATATAGAGTAAAAAAAATTATGATGACAACTATAAAATTCACTTGTTACAGGATGATCAAGAATACATTAAAGAACTTATACGAACATATACTAAACCTCAATAATCACATTATATTAATTAATGTTATAATATATATTTATATATATTTTATGTTATAATAAATTCTTGTAAACTATGACAAAAAATATAAAATAAAATTTTGGTTATGAGAATAAAACCATAAATTTCAATTTTGAAGGGTTTGTCTAAATTATATATTTTATAACAATGAACTATGGATATATATATATATGTATATTCTTATTAATGTCTTTTTATTATGGGATTTATTCCATATATCTTCACCAGGGTAGTTATAATTAATAAATTCTTCATTATGGGGAAATTCATTATGTTTGAGAAATACTAATGTATTCAAAATTTCAATAATTTTAATGATTCACCTCAATTTCACTATTCAAATATGTATAAAAAACATAATATAGATATATGTTCTGTTATCATCGTCTTCATAATGTAATAAATATGGCTCATACTATTTCTCCACCATGATACTCATTTCTTTGTCGCTCTAAATTTTTTGAATGTATTCATTCATATTTTATTTTGTTTTGTTTTTTAAATCCATTCCTATATAAAAAATGTGTATTTATTTCATTATTAAATTTAATTATTATATAGAATGGGCCTCTTTACTGGAAAAACAGAGGCATATTGATATTTTTCTATATTCTCTATCTTCTTATCCTTTTATGACTGATAAGGCCATATGATTAAGAAATCATTTCGAACATGTGAAAATATCTTTTTGTGTGAATCTTACTTATTTACAACATAATTTATCATCCAATGAGTTATTTATTATTTTACATTATTTCATGTTATCTATTTTTCACCTAGAAGAAATATCTTATATCTGATAGTTAATTGACTAATATTTTTAAACATTCCAAAAACAACTTTTTTAGCGTTTTCTTTACTATTTTGAGTTGTACCAACAGTATTTATTTAGGAGTGATAACCACTAATACAGTTCAACTATATCTTTGTTGGATTGTTTTACCTTTTTTTTCAAGATTTATCCCTTATTTATTTATGTTTATGGACATCTTGATATGGTCTTTGATTTGGATACTCTTACCCATAGTAAAAGTATATCTTTCCTAGTAGTTTGAAAACAATATAACTTTTCCTTATAGGAATCATGGAATAAATTTAATTAATATAATATATGTTTTCAAGGGATAGAAGGTACCAAAACTTCTTATACAAATGTAAAACATTGTTTCAAAATGTTAGATATTATTTCATTGTGATTAATATATATTTTTAGAAAATAGATAAATGTTCATTTATGTGGTATTCTATTAACCAATAGATTTTCACTTATTTGAGCACTAAAACCCCAATTTTAAAGACATTTATCAATTAAAAATGATTTTATATCATTAAAAATATCAATTTCCTTTTGCAATAACATATAATAGAACTAATAAATTTTATTTAATCTCATTTTTTTTCTTATTGATGAAATATCTGTATATTTTGTTACATATTGTTTGGGATGGAATATAATCATTTCATGTTCTATTTATAAAAATTATTTTCTTTTTTGTGATCAAAGCTTCCCTTAATGATGGTGAGGGATTTTTAGTAATTTTATTTCATGATATTTATCTAGAATTTGATATATTTTCTACACTATTATTCTAAACATGTCTAGTGAAAATTGATTTACCAAGATAATGGATTAACTTTTATATAAAATATTTTTGGAATTATAATAATGATATTCATATATATTCATTCCACGAATCTTTATTTTCATTCTAATAAGAATATTTTTTGATACATGTGTATGAGACATAATATTATCATCTATTTGGGAAGTTTCTACCTGTATAGAGTCTATATTTTTAATAATTATTTTCACTTAATGTAACTTTTGGACTTACTATATTTTTATCAACAACAACTAAGTTCACTATATCCTCCCATTCCTATATTTTCTCCTAAATATGATCCTTATAAAATTTTATGGTTAAAATAGAAAATATTTAATATCCTTGATTATTTAGGATTTGATATCCATATGGGATTTAATGATACTAAGATTGGATTTATGGTTATTTTTTAAAGCCTATATAATTTAAAAATTAATATTTATATAATTTCATTTCTCATAAATCTTTTTTTTATATTTAATTATACTATAAAACAATTTTCTCCAAAATTTTATTAGGAATTCTCCGTAGCTTTTATCTTTGAGATGAGATAGTCTCAATTTTAAAATAGACATTCTAATTCTCTCTCGTTGGTTTAACATATTATTCCAGCTCTGATTTCTCATAATATAATTCCTAGATGAATTTAAATATGTATTTTCAATATCACTAAGGATTATATTCATGCATCCCCTAACTATAAAGTATAGGTTATCAACTGAATTTAAAAGGCTACCCTTACACCATATTTTATTTGGTTAATTTTAGGAATAATACCATATATATATATAGAAAGATATATACAATCCAGAGTTCACATAGATTTTATTAGTTAACTAGTATTTTTCAGTAATTTTCTTTACATTTCCCCTATTTTTATTCTTTTATTTTAATTACCTATATAAAAAATAATAAATTTTTTCTATGAATCAATGAATCTTCTTCAATTAGAGTATATCTATTAAAAAATATGAAATTCGTGTAAATAAAATAGACCCTAAAAAAATATCCAATCTGAGGAAACATAAGATATAATAATTTTTTTGTTAGATGAATAATTCAAACACCTATGTTGGAGGAGGTGAAGCAAGTGTTTCCAAATTATTTTAACAAAATTTTATTTTCCCTTTTATCCTTAACCCCTTTTTATTATAAAATAATTTAACCTTTTAAGATATAATATTATATTTTTATCATTTTCAAATGAATTACACCACATGTAATGTATTTAATATATTAATTTATGGAATATTTGTTCCTATATGAAATAATACAGATGTTAGAAACCGTTTCCCTATTAGGAGTGATTTTCACTAAGTCATATATTCTCCATCGTAAACCATATCATCATTATATATTTTGGAGTCTTGTATTCATCACAAAATTTGTGTAAATATATAACATTGTTGAGAATTAACAATATAATACAAGTTAATAGATGATTTTACTATGTCCCATAGTCTGAGTTCATGCAACTAATATTTAAAATTATCTCCACTTTAAGTAGAACACTAATTTTTTTATGAATATTACTACATCCAAAATATAGATCTCCATGCCCAGAGAGTCTTCAATTAATTTTTGTTCATTAGAAAATATTCTATGAAACTGAGACTATATAAACTGCATTAATTTATATTTCATCAAAATTTATTTTTTGATCCCTCACACTTAGACTCGAATGCACAAAAATCCTAATAATAATATATAGAATACTACACATAATTCTTTCTCATTGAAGTGGAATCTTGAAGGTAAGTATCCTCTACCTCTTCTCCCTTAACTACATATAACCAGAGAAAATACCTAAGAACCATTTTATTCAATTGATTCAACTTTTTACCATAATTATAGGATAAAAACTCCCATCTTTTTCCATTATATGTACATTTTTTCTACTGGAACAATCTATATCATTGATTCATCCTGTGATTTATTTTTCAATTTATTACCTTCAGTATATAGGAAACATAAATTATTTTTCTTCTCTCCCAAACCTATATAAATCTTTAAAATTCATTACATCTATAAAATTTAATGTACGGTGAGTTTCATATTTCAAATAATTAGAAATATTAATGTGATAACATGTAACCCTAAATCTACAACGTGAATATGATCATCTATAAAATATTTTTATAAAATTTACGTCTTATATTAAATGAGAAATATACCATCCATTAGATTTTATTTCTCATATTAAATCATTAAAATATATTATAAATATTATTCTAATATGTGGTTTGAGTTCTTTTTAATATATTTTCAGATTAACCAAATGACAAAACATCTTTACAGTTGTATAAAAATAGAAAAATGATAAGTATTTTTATCATAGACATTTTGTATTTATGTTTTGAGATATTACATGAAATGATTTTATAGATTCTTATTGAATGTATACACTCTATATTTAAATTAATGAAAACTTACTTTAACACTAGATTGAATCCTAAGGAATTTGTTATTTTTAGAATACATAAGAACTGATCTGACATCTTCACCATTCCCATTACAAGATTTTTATAATATAGAATAACATAATTCCTTGATAAATAAGATAATATAATTTTACATTAGTTATTTGTATTTAAAAATCTGTAGATATTTGATCAAATATAATTTTGTGATATTTAAACACAAGATGATTGACATAGGAACTCTCTAATATTTATCACTACTTTGATAACATATATTGGGTTTCAAATATTCTTATTTTAGAATATAATATCCATTGAATAGAGATATTAATTTTATCCTTCATACGATTATTATATGATGGATTAACATTTCATGATGTTGGTTTAGACATTATGAAAATTATATTTGAATATTCTCAATTATTTTTCTTATTCATAATTTAATTTCAGAAACATTTATTTTTATCCATCATATATTCCCTAATTTCACTATGTATTGACCCATAAACATATACAATAATGTGTTTTCAGACATCATACATAATAAAATACTAGTTTATGGTTACAAATAGAAAAAATCATCCCTATATAGTTGAAATCAAGATTACACAATAAGATGATGAACTTTACCTGATTAATCATTATCCATAGAAGGATACTTACAAACTCATTCCATTTTAAATTTTAAAATGAATAAACTAGATCAGTCTTAAAAAATTTAGAAATGATGTTGAAAAAGTGTGTAATTATGTATATATAGGTAGATATCATCTATAAACACATCAAAATATATCCGTTTTCAGTCTTAACAATGTATATTTAGATTTTTTTTCAAATTACATCATCTTAGCCCAAGTTAATATTATGGATACTGAAAAAAAAATCTATATCCTCCAAAATACTTCAAATAAATTTTGATAACGAGTAAAATAATTCCAAACTCCTTTAGAAAAAATTCATGATATTGTATACTATGAAAATGTTAATTTAAAGTATCACAATAAACATCAATTCCATCACATCCCATATTTGATCTCAGCTCATCTTAAACCATAACCCAAGTGATATTTATCTATATATTTCATATATATAATTATAGATAACACTAGGATGGTTTATCTAGAACATGATCTAGATTCCTCAAAACATTGAACATGTTTAACACTTTTTAAATCTATTTTTACAGGTTTTTTGACATGAATTTTTCAACCGGATTCTATGGCTCCTCTATCATTACCTATAAATGTAGTAGATAGGTCTCATATCATTTGCACATTTCCTTCATATGAGATTCAAATCTCCAATATTCTAGTATAATTATAAAGCCATTGAATATTTCTATCCAAGTAACTCAATGGTAGCAACACTTTCATCAATCTCATTTACCCATATATGTATGGGTAGCCAATACTTTTTCATTTTATGTATACTCACTCAATCACCCATCATCCAAAAAGAATAACATATTTACAATTATTGAAAATTATTATAACCAAATAACCAAAGGTATCTTTATATTGTAATCCTTATATATGAATGTCTAATGGATTATTTCATATATATTTTTCTTAGAATTGAGCGACATTTTATACTTGGGAAATTCCCTTCTTCACTCATGTCTCACTCCGATGATGAATTTGTATGTACAATGAAATTAAATGAATTTATTTGAGTATCTATATATATATATGTGTTTGAAAAGGAATTCTATGGACCCATGAATTACTTATCTCAATGTTTTCATTATATGAGCTTGATGTGGTGAAAAGTGACTATCATATAATTATTTTGATTTATCATTAATTATGGATTTTAGAATGTCATTCCATTGTATTATTCGTACATAATAAATTGATAAATATTTACAAAATATATATTGAAATTTACTTGGTGTTTACAGTATGTTTGATTTGAATAAGATAATTAGACGTCCTAATTACACCCACATAGATCCTTTATTATTCTACAGTGAACATTATATTAATATAATTTGTTCTCACATTAATATTATTATGTGAAATGAAATTTTAAAATTATATAATTATTTAGTATAAAATTTATTCTTAAATTATCATATTTGAGGTGGTCGGTCAATTTAATGTGATGCAAAATTGATCATGACATTAGTTTCATATCTCCCAAGTGGAAAAGGAATTTATCTTTTGTATCATTATATATAGGAAATTTTTAAATAAAAAATAAAAACTATTATATATCAGTTTCACATATTTTTATTTTAAATTTTTAGTAGTTCCTGGTTATCCACTCATATGAGAACACCTGGTTCAATTAATGTAGCTCACTTGTTATCATGTGAATTATGATTCACTGGTAATCTATTCTAACTTTAGGCTCACAGTTGTGAACTTCACAACAAATAAAATTGGTAATTAAAATTTATTTGACCACATGTTTAAAATTTACAATAAATGAAATGAAAAATCTAAAAATTATGCAATGATTAATTTTAATTGTATTGAATATAAAATTATTTACAAAATCATGTAATAAATTAAAATCAAGTGTTTATTCAAGTTTAAAATAAATTTCCATTATATTTATAAACTACCACATATGTGATAATTTACATAAAATAATGAAAATAAATGTGAATATTTGAAATGAATATCAATAAAAACATCAAAATTGTCATTTTATTACAAACCCATCATTAATCCATTACAATCTTAGGAAATATTTATAGTTAATCCAATCTGAAACCAATTAAATCATATGTGGTGGTGTAATTTTTAATTTCTTATTCTTCTCATATTTCTATATATTCAATTATTATTCCATTTTAATATACTAAGGAATGTTCATTCAATATGTTATATCCATACATCCACATGTATATCTACCATAGCATAAAATTTATCTATCACTATAAATAATATTTTTTTACATAGGTGTCCTCCTAATAGGACCATGAAACCTTTTTATAATATCATGGTGTGACTAAATCTCCACTCAAGGATAAATGTTTTTCTCAATCAAAATATTTTGTCACCTGCATTGTACTATTGATTATTAAAAACAAAAAGAATCAAGTTTGATTATTCCCCTAATGATTAATGAAATAATTTAGAATAAAAGTAAAAATAGATAAATTCATATTTTTTCTCCATTATATCTTTCAACAAGATAAAATATATATACCACCTTAAATAGAGAGTCACATTACCACACTATATAAAATGATCGAATCATTATATTATTATTTTTAAATATTATTAATTTTAATGGTAATTGGGATGATACGTTCATGTGATAAGTGATTAATTGAAACCATTTCCCATGTGGTGATGGCTATGAGACCTTTAATAAGAAAAAATGTTTTATTTAGTCATGAAGTATTTTGTTATAACAAATATTTTTTATTTTTTAGATTTAGAGATGAAAATGATTCATATAAAAGAAAATGTGACTTCATCCCCCCAAAAAATTGAAACAATACCCTTAATTCCTCCGAAAACATGGAATTACCATGATAATATTTTCATGTAGAACTTATACCATAGTAATATTAAATTTTTAATAATTAATTTCACCATAGTGAGATGTTTGTTAAGGTATTTGTCTTATAATGTATATATATGGTTTTCATAGAATATATGCTTATTAAAAGGATGGTAAGATGTAAATTAGGACATAAAAGATTGAAATTGAGTAGTGTTGAATTCAAAAAATTCTTTTATCATTGAATGTACACATATAATTACACAACATCGAATAATTAAACATTTAATGTTCTAGATAGTGATTCATGTCCCATGTTTTCCATAAATTTATTATTATGAAAAAAATTTAGAAGAAAAAGACGATATCAATATGGGATCATTTTAATTGGTTATTATATAATATGATTGAATATCTATAATGGTCCAAATATTGATAAAATTATAAAAACTATTTATTTATAAAAAAATATCACAAATCATATTTTTTTAATTTTTTTAATTCATGATCAGTTTCACAATTAATTCAATGGTCCCAAAATGTAAAAAGTGTCCAATAAAGATCATATTTTATTAAAATTTAAAAAAATGGAAATAAAATCCAAAAAAGAGTAATCTTAAATTAATCATTTATAACTCCCTAACACTGTGATGTTAGTTCCCTCAATGAAACATTTTGATAAATTAGGAAGTTTTTAAAGAATATAAATAAGGTCATAGTAAACTTATTTGATGGGTGGAAACAACTTATCTGTTAAGCGGAAAAAATAATTAATTTTGTTTTGTTCCAAGAGATTATACCCCCCATAAGAATATTATTATAAAAAAATATGATGTACTTATTTAGTGTAAAAAAATACAAAAAAAAAGTATTGAAAGCATTATTTAAACCTTAAATGTGTAGTAGGGGGTTTTCATCCCTTGGTCAGCAACTTTAACCCCACATACCTATATTCCAATAGATTCTTATAATCTTAACACTAAGTTAAATTATATGTTTTTTGTGTTACATTCACACCACTTTTCCTTAGAGAATCATTTAGCAGTATGAAAATCTATATTGATATATGTGACGTCCATGGTCATAAATTTCATGAATTTCTCCTCCATCACTATATTCACTTATGATACATAATATTTTTCATCCAATAAATAATTAGAAAGTAATTAAAACTTAAAATAAATAATTCTTTTAGAATTCATATTAATATTACCCCACTCCATGTATACATCATATGACATAATCAATTCATATATTACTACCGAGATATCATATTCATCAATATTTTACAAAAATAGACAAACTACTGAATATGTTATGTTTTCTATATGGATGGATTATCATAGTTATTTTTTGGATAAGAATTTTTATTATACATCATCTTTTCGGTGGAAACTCCCTCTTTAATATCAATAGGTATCGAACATGGTTATTTAAATCCATCAAAAAATGCCCCTCCACTCCTTTTAGTCTTTCACTAAAATCCTCTTGGTCCTTCTTAAGTGAGGATGATTCAAAAAATTTAGTAATATTATTGTTATTGTTCATTTGAAATTAAATGAAACATGAATTACATAAATTTATATAGAGACTATCTTTATCATCTGTATTAGTAACAATTTCATTTTCAACATGTAATGAAACATCGAATCTATATGTATGAGTGGGTTATGGGAATTTGTTTTTTATACAATGGTTAATTAAATGTTTTTTTCTTTTAATAATAGCCTTATATATGTAGGATTTTTGTCTTCTAAACACTATAAAATTAGTATATGTGATTGGAAATTTTTCTTATGAACAGGATAGAAAAGAGAAAACTAAATACAAACTCTCTCATTTATATTGAATAGATACCACAACCAAATCAGATAACTACCCCAAAAATAATGTGAGATATGATAGAATGTTATCAATGAGATAACTATAATAAAAAAATCGTATTTTATATGGAAGATGTATAGAGTATATTTTTCTTTTTTATCATATTATTATGGATACTGAAATTTCTATATCTTTTACATTTCTTATATATTGAATTCTCACAAACCATGTTAATATTTTTCATATATCACATGTGTTCATATATTTTTATCATTATAAAGAGGTAAATTTTTTTATATGTCTAATAAGATATTAATAGAAAAGTTATTTAGAAAGTATTAGGTTTATGGACTCCATCTCTTTCTCTAATTTTTTATATCTTTTAATCCCAAGGATGTTTATTTATAAAAATTAAAAAAAATAATATGGGGATAAAATCAACTGTCCATAAATGGTGATATATTTTAATAGGAAATTTTCATTATAGATATTAACTGTTCATTTAAAATTGTTTTTGAGAAGAATGGGAGGACACATAGTATTTTATCAATGCAATTTATAGAAACTCACTTCTCTTTACTTCTTATTAATGTTTTTCTCATTTTAAAACTAAAAAAATAGAAATATATAGATGTGTGAAATATAAAATAAGAAAAAATCTATATTAAGGAAATAAAGTAAAGTGATATTGGAGTTGGAATTAAGATTATATTATAGTGGTACATTAATTATGTTTCTGATCTCTTACAAATATACCCCATATCCAGATCAAAAATTCTCACTAGGAACTCCCCTAAGTTTTTTAATTTAGAACACCCCATAAACCACTTTCAGATACTAAACTCCCTATTATCTGTGGTGTTGGGTCGAAAACATTCTATAGATGATGATTTTTATAACACATAGACAATACTCAATTATAAATAGTTATCCACATATACACCCAACTTCACCATGTGAAGGGAGTCGAAGTAGATTAGTTGGAGAAATGATTTAAATGAAGTAAGAGTAAAGCCAATGGTAAACAAAAGAGAAGAAAAAAGAAATCTACCCACTTTTCTACACTCAAAATATTTCCTCAATGTTATGTAGAGAACATCAAAGCATTAAAATTTAAGGACTCATGATCTTGAGCAATCACCACTAGGGACCCAACCTCTTATCAATAATATTTATCCATGGAATTAAAAGTTCACATTATTGAGGAAACAATGATGTAAAAACAAAAATATAATGTCAAATTATATTGAAATTGATTCTACATGACAAAAAAAAGATCAAAAAATGAGTACAACGATTTTATATCCCTTTAATAAATTGAAAAAACATCGAAACTATATCTTCAATCATATGATCATAAAACATATAGTTATATTTTTTTCACATCACTATATAAAAGTAATTTCCATAATTTAGAAGCATCTTATCCATAAACTCACAAAGCTCAAATTGTAAATTTAATTCATTTTATACTCATTATTTTTACATGGATTATTTGATAACTATTTTTTCAATATGGTGAAAAAAAATATTTGGTATATTCTATTTTTACCGCATTTCCTGAAAAAAAATATGAATATGTGTGAATAATGAAATCCAATGGCTCAAGTGATGTTTTTTAATCCTTCTAATGGTTCCTAATGTAATCTATAGGACCAACGAAAACATTCCCTGAGTTCTTGTTGTGATATGATAATTATGTGGTAAAAATAGATTATCATATACCATGTATGGTATCACTATATTTTTAAATATTAAAATTTATTACCTTGAGGTCATTCATACATTATAGTCATGAGATATCTTTTGTGAGAGGATAATGATTCATATATTTGGTGTACCTGAAAATAATGATTCATATATTTGGTATACATGAAAATATTGATTCATACGTGACTATTTAACTCATTATTTATTATAAACAAATCCAAAGTTATTATTACATGAAACATGGAACACTATAATGAAAGGTATTTTACACATGACATGAGGAGTGGACAAGTAATGAAGTTGAGTGTATACACTAGTAACTGAATAACTAAGATGATCTCATATTACCCCAAAGGGCGTTCTTAATCTGTATGGGTAGTAGAATATCACTTGGAATCACAAAATATGGTAGTGGGAATGATATTTTCAAAAACATTGTGGACGAATATAAACAACTCATTACACATAAATGAAAACTCCACAGGGTTTTATGTTCTGAAATTCAAACAGGTAAAAAATACCAATGTACTAAAACAAATTACAAAAAATAGGATAAAAACCAATGTCCCCAATTATGCAACTCTCTAAGAAAAAGGATCAACAACTCCTTCCACCTCTAAGTGCTGCATTACCATTTCACGATCAAGGAAGAAGACAATCTAAAACACCAAAATGAACAAGTAGGGTGTTATTTAAAAGACTAGTATTGTTTCAAAAATGATTCTATAATATATTCCATTATTTAATTAAACTAATGATTATTAAAATTTTAATAAACATGTATGGTAGTTTAGATCATAATTAAAAACATTCATGATTTACATTTAAATGATGGATTTATTTAAATATTTTTCTTAATGAATAATTATATATAAAAATATTTCTATAAATTCATAAGTCAAGTGTTAAATAGTTTACAAAAAACATCCATATATTTCAATTACCACAAAAAAGAAACATGGTCATCTACCAAATGGTATGATTTTTTCTAGGAAACAGGATCCTCACAAACTTGAAGAGGATCAATGAAACATGTGTATGCACACATCCCTCTAACACTATCCAAATGCGACTTATCCCCGTCCAATTGGGAATGTGACCTACACCAATAGGTTTTGTTTCAGTTATTGTTTCAAATGAGTGATATCCCAATTACTCAATAACATTATATGATTTGAGGTTCTATAATAATGACCAATGATGTGAAAGTTATTTTCAAACTATTAAATCTAACATTCATCATATTTTATATATAATATTCCATCTTTCATTTAAAATTCGATGCATTTCTTTTTAATTAGAACCCTCCTTTTCCCATTATAATACTATTAAAAACAATTTAATACATTTTCTCATATAAAACATTGAAATAAATTTCAATAGATCAATTTAAAAATTTAAATTACACTTTTTTCCATAAATTTCTCAGACACACCCAAATTCAATGGAATTGGGATTTTGGCCAATTTTGGGCAAAATAAAATCCAAATCCTCAAATTTAATATAATCGAAGTTTTAATAAACTAATTGAAAGTAGTTTAAAAAAAGTAATTTAAATAAAAAAACTGAATTTAAATTTACTAATTCATGGTTAATCAAATTTTAGAATCATAAGGGAACCACCAACCATTTTTATATAAACACAAATCCCACAACAGAACTTACCAAAATTAATGAAAATGAAAAATATCCTGTTACTCAACCTCGAAACAAAATTCAGTAAAAATGGAGTTTATATCAATCAACCCCAATATGATCTATAAAACTCCATGGAGATAATGTTAATGAGACCAAGATACCAGGAGAAGACATAAAATAGTGTCACACCATAATTATAATAATGTTTCAATGTAGAATGAAATGTCCAAGAAGGGTTTGATGGATCCAAAATCACATAGCGATGGATATAGGAATGAGAGAATGAATGTATGTAGAATAAGGCATATAATTATCTGCCAGAATTATTTCATAAAATATTCCTCAGCAATTTACATGATTTGTATCCCAATAACACATCATAAAATTTATATATCCAAAAATCAATGATAAACCCATTCTTATTTTGAAAAAGAAATATATTTTTTGACATTTTAAAATTTAAACATAATGTTACCAAATTATTTGTTGTGGTAATTCTTAGAATGCTATAGAACCATTAGGTTTTATGTAGAAAATCCTACAAATATAAGATTTCACCATTATAGGAATCATCCAAATTAATTCTTATCCTTACCCAGATAATGAAAAAGGAATAACACAGTATGGTTTAAAACATACCTGTCAAAAATTTAACATGATATTACAACCACCACACCATAAAAAAATTATTTCCCTACAAACCTATTTAGAAATTTAAATATCAAAAATTCAAAGACAGTTCTCTCTCATAAGTGCCTCACACTACCATGTACTATGAAAATCTATGACATTATTCCATAGAAAATAAACCAAAGTTATCACCCTCCCTTGAAATATATTTTTTTAGAATCCACTATGTTGGATGGACGTTCAGTTATAGCTAAATTAGGTTTACCGTCATGATCACTCTATCTCAGAACTTGATATGGATTAGATGGAAACTTTTTTAGCTAAAATGCATCGAACATGGGATTTTTAATGTCAGTTGTGCTAGAACATCTAATTGGTTAGCAATATTAATCACCTTCACAAAAATCTTAAAATGTCCCAAAAAATGAAGAGCAATATTCTCTTTCCTCCCTTTCCTTTGATAACTAACTTGAGGTGAAACATTTAAGAACACCTAGTTCATAATTGGAAATTCCAATGGTGTGTAATGATGATTAACATAAGACTTATACCACCGCTCTACTATCAACATTCTCTAATGAATAAACTAAATATTTTATTTCTTCTCTTGAACCATGCTCAGTCCAACAAAGGAACATTCACCAATACCTGACCACAATAGTGGCGATCTATAAGTACAACCATACAATGACTCAAAAGGATCCATTATTATCACAATCTAGTGACTTTTAATATAAGAAAACTGAACTAGTTGAAGATAGTCATCCCAAGCTCCACCAAATTTGAGGGCACTAGTGTAGAGCATGTCCTCACGAATCTATATTGATATTTTTGTATAGAAATCTAAATGAATATGGTATTCCATACTCAAATGGACCATAGATCCTATTTCCTTTTAAAGACCTCTCTAACAAAAATATGTTAGCTAACGATCCCTATCAGAGACTATAGTAAGTGAAAGTATTTGAATATGAACAATGTCATTCACATTTAGATTTCCCAACTCCTCAAGTTTGGTTGTATCATTAATGCGTAAAATGTGATATTATTTTCTTGTTCAATCGATAAAAACCCATATAAAATTCTTAATTCTATGGGTACACGACAACCCAATCACAAATTCCATTGAGATATCATAACACTTCCATGAAATAATAGGAAGTGGATGAAGTAGACCATATGGTTTCCAGTGTTAGATCTTGTCATAGTGATACATAAAATAATTTGAGACAAATTCTTTAATTCCATGTCTCATGCCTAGAACCCAACATCTATATCACCTTTCATAGAACATATTCATGAATCCTATGGTCACTTCCCATTCAGAGTTATGAAAATCCCCCACAAAAGTTTCCCTTACTGCTAATGGAACAATAAAGTGGCTCTAATTCTATACTATGACCTTTATTGATAATGAAAATTTAACCACAACATACCTAAAATAATAGATTCTCTAATTCAATAGAACTCATCATCATGATTATTTCCTAGAAAAATAATTCTGGAAAAGGGAGGATTTCTGGTGAACACTTTCTAGTGAAAGTTAATACCCTAATTTTTGGACTACAACATGCAACTATACAAAAATATCCTTCAAGTTACACACATCTGAACATTATTTCATAGATTGGGTTAGAAATATCATGATAAAATTATTTAGGATGAAATTCAATTTCCTCATGGTATAAGTGATTTTAAATTAGAAATATAGTAGGTATTCTAATCAGAAACTATACCATAGATTCAAATATTATTGATAAAAATTATAACTCAATATCTTATGGTAAAAAAAAGGGTAATACTTTCTCTGTAAAGGTAATAGTTCCAAATCTTAAGGGTGTGTATAACAACAACTAGTTCAAGGTCATGTGTTAGATATGTTATTTCATATTTCTAAAGAGGAAGACATCAAAAATAAAATAGATGATCACATTGGAAAGGAACATAACCCAATGTAGAACATAATGAATCAAATATTACCACATATAACTACCTTGACTATTGGAGTGTGAAAAATTCCAAAATCATCAAAATATGTTTTATTCTAAATAATGAATTATTAAAATTTTCATCCCAAGAATAAAGTATTCCCTTTAATGAGAGTGTAATCATTTGGGAATCCAACATTTAGAAGTCATTAAATAACCCATGATAATACCTAGCAAGAACCAAGAAGCTCCAGATCCTGATATAAATTTTTGTTTTGTACCTTGTCCTTATAGCCTTTTCATTTTTAGGATCAACCGAGATACCATGTTTTGACACCATATGTGTGAATAATTTCACTTCATGGATCTAGAAATCAGATTTCAAAGTATTAGAAAAATTATAGAGATTTATCAAAAATTGAAGAACAGATCTTAGATTATTAACATGATCAATTTTAAATGTAGATAAAACAAGGAATTCATCTTGAAGGAATACCAAAAAGGTATCAAGATACTCATGTAAAGTCATGTTCATTAGTTCTATAATTACTGCAAAATCATTGGTTAGTCTAAAAGGAATGATAATATATTCATAGTGGCCTTACATTCAGAAAAAAGTATGTTTTATGAAATCTCAAATCTGTTATTCTCAACTCTTGGTAACAAGATCAAAGATAAATCATCAAGAATTATTTAATCCCGTTCAATTTATCAAACAGATCATCAATTGATGGAAACAGATACTTCCTCATTAATGTGACTCGGTTGAGTTTTTGGTAATATATTAAAATGTCAAGGGAACCATCATCCTTGTAATCAGAGAGAACCGGTTCCACCCAATGTCACAAACTTATACATATAAATCCTTTCTTGAAATGATCATCCAAATGAATCTTTATCACTTTCATTTCAACTAGATCTATGTTTTATGAAGGAATTGACACTGGTTGTATAGTAGTTACAAAATAGATTGAAAAATATTCCTCCATTAGTGGTGGAAACCTAGAGAAGTAATAATAAAACAAGTAATTAAACTCACCAAAAACTATAGGGATATCATTGCTGAAATATTCTAACTCCAAATCAAAAGACAACACATATATCACTTTCAAAAACTCCATATTTAATGTTCCTACAATATTCAAACATGTTTACCATTCTCCTTAAAATATGTAGAATACACCATCAGGTGTATAAAATTAGACCCTTCATAGATAAAAAGCCAATATGGGCTTGTTTTAAATCAGCCCACCCATCCCAAATATGATGTTATTTGTTTTCATTTCATGAACTAGAAAACTCCAAGAAAGATAAAAATATGATAAATAAAAATTAAAATATGGACTATGGAGGCCCTTATATCTATTTTTTAAAGGGGAGTAGTGATATCAACTACATAGGGAAAAATATTCACATGAATATTTATAAGATTAATAATACGAGTTGAAATAAAAAAATGAGATGCAGTAGTATCAAATAAATTATTCACTAATGATTAATTTATGGTGACAATACATCTCACAATCACTGTACATGAATTCAATTCCATTAGATACTCTTCCATATCCTGATAAAGCTTAATTCTGGATGCTTATGACTAGAACTCATTTTTCCATGAAGCATCTAATTACACCACAGTTTTAATAGGCACTATTGATCCCATGCCACTTTTAGGTGTGTACAAAACATGGAAGAATAAATACAATTAACCTGAGAATCAATAGGTTCCACATATCTTGGGTTCCTTATTGAGAACCCTCTTATAATTACAAGTATTTCCACATAGGTAAAAAAATCAAGCTTACTCTTCCTGGTACTGCATTAGTTCTATAAAAACCATGTTTTCAATATTCAGCATAAGAATCATCATGATTCCACTTTCCTTTAGTTGAATTCACAATGCCACTGGGAGAAATGAAAACTCCCATCACCCCTAACGAGCCAGCTTAGTCCATTTTAACTACAAACTCTATATCCTACACTTCAACATGAAAAGTTTACTTCAACAAGAAAACCATAGAAGGAACATTATATTATTCCTAACTCTATCTATCTATTCTTTATATTGTCATTTAATATTATCATAGATAGAAACTGTAATAGCATTGCAAAATGGTTTTCATAATCGATCAATGTCTGGTCATCCTGCTAGCATTTGAAGAACTCTATAGACTTGTCCAACAACATCAAATCTGGATAGAACTAGTCAGTTAAAAGAACATTACATTATTTTCACACTAAGCCCCCATGGTTCTTCATTGTCACCATCATGTATCATAATCTCTTAATTGGTCTTTCCCATATGAAAATGGAATACTTCACCTTAATCTCCTCAGCTATGCTGATGAAATTAAACAAATGAACTATCCTACTCTAATAATCCTTATCTTATTTATGATCATTGGATCCTTTGATTACTAGTGGATTTTGGTGAAGGAAACCATGTGAATGTTTCTTGATAACACCCCTTTATGGTTTCATATCTAGATCCTTACTAGAAACTGGTGTCAGTGCCTTTCCCAATACTTGGATAGTAACCACAATCACCTCCACTACACTAGGTTCTATGGGTGTGTTTTCCCTTTATGGTTCAGTGGAGGCATCCTTTTGCATTCAATTCAGATGTATTCTTTGAGGAATAATGGTACACAACAATATCACATAAAAAGGTAGACATTAGATTTGACAATCAAACTGAGTAACTAGAGAAATCAATCCCCAAATATAAATAATCATGATTTGTAAATCAATATATCAAAATAAAAATTTGGTAAAATTCTAGATACAATATTCAATATATTTTCCCAAACAACAGCCATTGACTTTATGTTTGTTGTGGTGAGAGATGTCCAAACACTCAATTAAAACTACCTCCCAAGTCCCAAAAAGAATACACAACTACATAATGACATCATGGAATGATACAAAACCTAAACCTATAATATTGCATTATCACAAACTATCTTGGGTACCTTTGTATCCCAATCACCAATATGATCACTATAGAACCTAAAGGTAATTATTGATCCCCATGGGTTGGTGACTAGAACATGGAATCATATAACATGAAGGTGAGAACAATTTTTCCACAAAAATTGAAAAAGTAGGTGAACAAGTCAGTATGCATACAATTAAAACTCTACAAAGATTAGTGTTCTACAAGTAAAATAGGGAAACAACCCCAAATTATGGAAAAAAATGCACTAAAAACAGGATAAAAACCATATACCAATAAATGAAACTCTCCAAGACCAATGATAAATGTCTAGTACCACCTCTATGGGGCGACTTTCCCTTTCCCCAACTGAGAAGACGATATTTTAAAAACACCCAAGATAATATGTAATCTTTGAACTAAAATCCCAATAGGGTTTCACCGAGGATTCTATAATAGATGTCAACATTTAATTAACTAGAAAATTATGTAAATTTTAATGAATAGGTATGGAAGATTAGATCATAATTAAATAAATTAATTATTTACATTTTATATTATGGAAAAATTTTAATAAAATTTCTTAATAATCATTTTATATAAATTGGTTCATATAAATTCACAGGGCATGTGTAAAATTGTTTAAAAAAATGGAATATATTTCAAATACAACAATGAGAAACATGTTTATATTAAAAAATGAACAACAGTTCTAGGATAAAGGATCATAAAAAACATGCAGGTGATCATGGAAATATGTGTATACAAATGTCCCTCTTACAATGCGCAAATGTGACTCATCACCATCCCATTATCGATGTGACCATCTATACTTGGTTTTGTTTCAGTTGTACAACATCAAAAATTGTTCTATCCCAATTAATCTCTAACATATTGTGACTAGATATTCTCAAAGAAAATCCAATGAAAGAATATTAGTTTTAAAATTTTATATAAAACAGTTAATCCATTTCTACATTTCAAATATTCCAATTTCCATATAAAAATAAACCCATGGTGTTTTAATCCATGCATGCCTCTTTAAAGATAAAACTATGAAAACAATTTTATTACATATTCTCAAATAGAATATTGAAATTAATTTCAATATATCAATTTCATATTTCAAATTAAATAATTTATATTACAATCTTTTCCTAAAATTTCATGAAAACATCCCAATTCAATGGAATTCAAGGGTTTTCCCAATCTTTTGATGATTCATTTCCAAATCCTCCAATTCAATGGATATTGTTATTTAAAAAAAATATTGATAGATGTTTCCTGAAATTTAATATATGTTAAACAATTTAATTCAAATGAACTAATTAGGGGTTAATAAAATTTGGTCATCATAACCAAACCGCCTATATTTAGTATGGAAACCCAATGTCCACAACGAAATCCAGTAGAAAGAATTAATCTATAAAAGATCTTGGAAATCAACCTAGAAATAAGAATAAATCAACAGAGAGTATAGATGCATCAATGCTTGGATGATCTATCAAACAATACGGATGAAAAAATAATGAGATAAATAGGTATAGAGAATATTTAACTAGAAATTTATAACCTAATCGAAACCATGTTAAATTGTTGAACAAAATGACAAGGAAGGGTTTTAGGGCTCTTTAATTTCCTAGGGATTTCTCTTTGGTTGACAGAAAGGAATACAAAATAATAGGAATGTGATTTTTCATCCCCACAACATCTTTAAAAACAATACTCGGTACATTACATGGTGTGTAACCCAATTACACATTATGTAATTGAAAAATCAATAAATTACTGAAAACCCCATCACCATTTGTTAAAAATGGATTTACTATATTTTTAGAATTAACATGTCATGTAACCATGTTACATGTTGTGTAAATCAACATTTTTCTACAAATCCAGAAGTTTTTTTTATTGAAAATCAAACAAATCTCTGACTTCACCATTATAGGTCTCCTAAAAATTCGTATCTGTCCCTACTTAAATAACAAAAAAACGAAAACATGGTTTAAAATTTACCATTCAGAAAGGTAATGAGATATAACAATCCATTAGAATTTAATCTAATGATTTAGTGTTCAAATGATTCTTTTGTAATCCATAAAGAGGTGGATAGTTTTTCTAATGCATGGTAATATTGATACTTACAAAAGTTTCACATCATTCCTATTGTAATGATGATTCATTCACATACAAATACATCTATTAGAAACTATAATGTAAAAATGGGATCTTTCATATATCAGGATTATTGATTTGGATGCAACGTTCATGGACCTAAGTGTTTTTTCATATGTAGTGTGTTCTTCCCACAAGATAGTTATGGAGATGAGGTTATAAATATATATCTCCACAAACATAGTATGTTGAATTTTCTATATTTAACAATGATGAATTGATGTAGCATACATTCTACCTTGTTTACCTTGACACAGTGGCCATTGATAATGGTTTTGGCTTATAATTGGGAATTTAACATTACAAAACTAGAATAATTTAAATCTAATAAATCATAAGACAGGAAATTTAAAATCAATTCAAAAAAAACACCATTAATTTATGGGGATCCACTTTATATCTATTAGAAAAATAATAATTAATCTGAAAATGATATACTAATTTATGATTGTGAATTTTAATATAATTAAAATAAATTCTCAATTTATTCCATAACTATTAAAAACATTATAACAAAAATACAATAATGGAACCATAGATAAAAATTAAAAATGAACATAAATTTAAAAATTCATAAATTCTTCATTAAATCACTAGGGAAAGATTTCATCCATATTTTCATTATATAGAATCATGTTAATAAATAAAATCACATATATATATCCTTCAATGATATGTGGAATATTTCTTCATGGAGAGGATCATATCATATATAAATATAGTTTTATGTGTAGTAAGCAGACATGTTTCATTTTAGGATCTATTACGGCTCTCTACGTATTTCAAATAAATTTATTTGATCCATCCTTTATAAATCCAAGATTTAGACTCATGTTCCAGCTACAAATGAAACTATATTTATATATGATATGATTAGGTCTATGAATAAATATTCCTCATATCATGAATGGATATGTATATATATATATGTGAATATATATATATATATATATGATTACAAATAATTATAATACGGATTAAATATTATATGAGGATAAATATGGACACATAAGCATGATTCCTCCCAATGGGGAGGTGGTGGCCTTCCAAGGAGGATGATAATAGACACACATACACACACAAACACACGCACTCTCTCACATATAGAGTCATATATACACATTTGTAAAAACTATATCCTATAGTGGATGATATTTGTTTGTAATACTCAAATTAGAGGTCCCTTATTGATGAAAATTACTATGGCTTGAATTATTAGAATCATTTGAAGAAATTATAGTTGATTCCAAAAATATTTTACTAACATGATAGAAGAGAATGTATATAATACTTATTTATATTTAATTTAATAATTTAATTGTGAAATTTTATTGAATATATGATTTTTTGGTATTGTATGCTTCATTTTATTGAAATATGTTTTGAGGCCTTGTTGGGATTTAAATGAGTTTCAATGCATTGAAATACTACATGTATCCCATAAAAATTAATTTATAACTTGTTTTTTGTGAACAATTTTAAATATACTCATTATTTTATGATGGTAGAAGGTCCCATAATATAGGTTTCTATAGAACATGGAATGTGGAATCAAAATAGATTTTTTTTATTTCTGATAGAATATACGAGAGATAGTTATTGTGTTATTTATAGATGTTCCATTTAGGATGTCTCACATAATAGGTCTCTTAGATTTATAAGTAAAGGAGTCTTTCTTCCATTATTTCATATATGTAGTCATATATTTATTCAAAAAAATTCTGAGTTGAATATAAATTTTTGGGTTACTTCTTCATGGGGTTGATATTAGATATATTCCATGTCATAAATTTTTAAGGTACCACTGATGAAAAAGTTCTGTTATATATTTAACAATATAATGGTATGTTATGCAATATTTAAAAGGGTCCAGTTGGTATTTTAGTATAATTTATAAGGTTTCTAATATAACTCTTAAGAGGGTATTTCATGTCCATCTAATTTATTACTTATACCCCATAGTTTATAACGTCCTTTGGTGATCAAGATGTATTCCTAATGTGTTTTAGATAATCACATCCATTTATGTTTTGGAAAATGATTTATTGTCATTAAAAAAGGTATTAGAGAACACTAATTGTTGTTGGATATGGGACATGATAGTGTTTATGATATATTGTTATTGAGACTCTAGAATTAACACATAAATATAATTTTTGAATATATTTATGGTTTAAGGATGATATACAACGAATTTTTGGGTTTTAATTTTAAATTTTTCATTGAGTAAATTCTATTCATCGAATTTCAAGCAACATTAGTAGATATTTTGGGGTAGGTACATAGGAGATAACATGAAATATCAAGTGTTTTCATAAATTTTATACTAATGGGACCATTATAATAGCTCTTTTAACAAAAATATAAATAATAAATAAATTTTATTCTTACTTATTTCATAGTGATGAATTTTTCATCATAAATCAATCAATTTATTCTATTGGATTTTAAAATTCATTGCATGTATTATTTACTAGAACATAAATAATTAACTAGTAATGTATTGTTTTTAACTATTAATATTACTGATTTATTTAATCTTTGAAATAAAAATATATAAATAAATGTGATATAGGGGATATAGTTTTGATATGGTTAAGTACTGATCAGAAGTAAATGGTAAACATCAAATTTAAAGGGAAGTAATCTAACATGATTCAATTTTATAATATTGATTATTGCATCACATTAAATTATTATTTGAATATGAAAAGGATATTTCATGTAATATCTAATTAAATAAAATCCCATTGATCCAAAAGTTCCTTATGGTCTTGTTTATTTGCCCCAAATTTTTTAAGAAAAACTGTTATGAGTACAATAATCTATGGATGTTATGAAAAATATTTTGTTCCATGATCCCCCCTCATTAAAGGAAATGTTTCACATTATGATTTAAAAAACTAGGTTGATTACCTATTCAAGAGTATCGTGAATGTAGTGGTGTATTTGATTCACATTAACACTTTTATATTGGATGTGGATGGTTGATTATGGTGAAATTTTAAGAGATATTATAAAGAATGATAAATAACTTGATTAGAAGTGTTTCCAAGAATTATTTTAGGAACAATGAAACCCTAAAACTTTTATATGAGTGAAATATCAGTATTTTACCATGTATATATGAAAGATGATGTCTGTGATACAATAATTTTAAATATTAAATTTCTTACAATTATCCAATACATATCATAGAATGGATGAGAAATTAAAATATATATAAATAGATATAGGGTTGAGAGAACTAGAAAAACACATGGGGTAAACTTGTCATTGGGTAAATAGTTTTAGAGGAGTAAAATATTTCTTTTAAAATCTTATTATCATAGGATAATTTAAATGGATCTATGAATTTTCTATCCATAATCAATGAGATATTCTGTACTAGCATGAAAATGAATTGGTAAACACAACGAAATGTTATTAATCACTTATATAAAAGGAGGGTTGAATATTCATCTATGGAAGGGGATAGTATACTATTATTAGAGAATTATTATTCCATGAAAGATGATTTTAGTGGAATTATGAGTTAATGAAATAAATTACCTATGAAATGGAATGTTTTGGGCTTGTAACCATTGAAGAAAAAATGATGCGTTACCTTATTTTTTTGGATTATTTCAGAAATTATATTTTTGTACTTTATTCAGTTTTCACAGAAATATATGTTGAAAATTTTAGAATATTTAGTAGATGGATCAAATATGATCTAAATTTTACCATATCGTATAGCACTAAAAAATCTAGAAATATTAAGTCAACATGAATAGATAGGATCAAAATGTTTCATCGTACCTATTAGAAATTTAAATGGGGAAGTTGGATTCATTACGAATAAGGGTCACAAAATATTTGAGTTATATATTGATTAATGTAAGATGAATCAACTAACTATTAAGAACCAATAATTATTACAGTGAATTATGGTTCTGTTTATCCAATTTAAAATGATAACTGGGTTTTTGGGGATTTATTTACAGTCAAGGTACCATGATCACTATATGAGACATGAGTATTTTCTAAATATGTACTTTTCATGTCCATATTAGAATATCAAATACATTTTTATTCTATATGTCCAAACTAATGAACATATAAATAGTATAGATTTAATGAATATAATTTTTTTCGCATTCCTATGAACTTATTATAACCTTTTATAATGATATAATCAGGTACTTATAAATTATGTAGGAGCATTCAGGTAATCCTTGTGTGGATGATGTAAAATTAAAAGAGTATAGATTTTATTCAATACTTTTCCAAATTCCAAATCTATATCATGATTTCAGGTCTTATTATTCTCTGGTTTCAAAATATTGAATTTCTATACATCCTATGCAATTTTAGTTAGTGATGTATTGACATTATACTAACAATGTATTTGAGATCCTGTTTTTTATAATAATTTTTGAATTTTGACAACACTTCATTAAGAAATAACTTCATATAGCTAATAAAAGGATTATGAAAAAAACCCTATATAAGAATATTGTGTAGAATAATATAATGTTATTGTAACATTAGAATAATTACATGACACAATTTTTGGATCTATCCATTATGTACCAGTCATTAAAATTATATAGGAATTAATTATTTTGTGGAGAATCTATTATTTTTTATTATTCAAATTATATATGTGTTTATATTTTTCGATAGATTTTAATTTTATGTATCTTCGATGGGTCTAATACCTTAAATACAATGATTCTTTTTTCAATTTATTCTTTTATAATGGGAAATATTATAAAAATTGGCCTCATTAATATGTCTAAACCTTAGAGGTAACAATAAGCTAAATCCAAATAAAAGATCATGTTTTTAATTGTTAACATTAAAATTGATAACTATTAATATTAAAATAAAATATATTTTTATTCAATTAATTTTGTGTCATCATTAAAAGAATTTATAAAATATTCCTAGATTTGTGATCAAAATTATAACATCATTCGAGGAATACATGGTGTTGGGGATATCTGGGAGTGATTTTATAATGGTTATAGTTATCATTTTTTATTTTCATGGATAGATGTTAGTTCCTATTAACATTCAATAAGTGGTTATGTAGAAGTATCACTCATAAAACACTCTGATTCCTCAAAAACAATTATGGAATATCTAGATGTGAATACGAATTAATAGTGTCTTATAATTAAATATGAGATAGAAGTGTTTTTTTTCATGTCTTGCATCTCAATGAGTTAGTGAATAACATTAAATAATATTTTGTGAGTAGCATTAAATTCCTATAACATTGTGGAAATGGGATAAGATCACTATTGATTTCATTATGATCATACATCAATCTCTAATATATCATGACATAGTGTTGTTAGTAATGAATTTTACAATTAGGAATGTAAGGTTTTTCCCTAATTGGGAGAAAAATAATATTGATGATATGTAGAATATTTATTTTAAAGTTATTATGAATCTCCATAGTGTGCGGGCTAGTTTAATTTATAATCAGGGCTTGGGGTTCACACATTTAATTAGAAAAGTGATGGAAAAAATATAAAAAGAATAAATAAAAATTAAGAAATACTTATCACTCTTATAATGATTTTAAATAAAATAAAATCATTCTTATCATGTAAGATATGTTATAAGACCCATCATTGATTTTAGAGTCTCTTTGGGTTCTTATTTATTTCTTACAATGTTTTTATAAAAATAACCATTAATAAAACCTATCTAAATGTTTCTATTTAATGAATTATAAATTAGTCTAGATAGATATTTATGAATCACTATTTGTTTTCAATTTTATTGTTTAAATGAATAATTAAATTGTTAAAATATTTTCAAATTATTTTAATACATTTAATTTTTCAAAAAATCATATTAAACTTAGGCCATAGATTCGTGAGAAATGAAAAAACTAGGCTATAGATGTGTGAGAAATGAAAAAAAGCATTATCCCCCCATTAATTTGACCCTCTATAAACATGAAGAGAACCAGGGAATTATAAAACTAGGTTGACATTCCTCATTAGATTAGTTAAATGGAAAATGTTTTCCATGTCTCGCAACTTTATACATATATACCCAATCATATATTTTTTTGGATTGATGATGTGGAGTTTGATGTAAACAATTAAATAATAGAATAACCCCTTTCTATGACCACACAATGAAAGAATAAATTATAGGGAATGACTATCCACTTAGTACAGGTATGATGGTATCATGATAAAAATTTAAATGATACAATTTAACAATAAGGTAGCATGTAGATCTAATATTCGAACATACTCTATTACTATATTTGATGATTCTACTAAAGGATTAAAAGATCAATGTTTTGGTTATTGTAATGACCCTTATATTACCATGATAAAATTATCTATTTTATTTTACCATTATATTCCACTAAGGGTATAGTTTTTAGATAGAGGTATTCGAGGAACATAAAGGAAGTTAGAAGAAGTGAGAATTTTGAAAAAGTATTAGGAAAACACTATGTACCTAGTTTACTAGTGCCAAGTACATGATTGTCCCTGTTGTGTTACAAGACTTCAATTAGCTACATTGTGTATTAGGTAGAGTTTTAGTTTTCATTTTAAAAATGTTATGGGGAATTTAAAAATTTTATTCTCAACATTGAAACCTTAATATGATTCTAGTAGCTATTTTTCCCATTCCACCCATCACTACCTTATTGAAAGTCTCCCTATCCCCTCATCCATCATATGTGTGTCCACCTTCTTCTTCTATTTTAGTTTCCTCTAAATGATTTAGGGAAAACATATTTATCTTAAACTTTATTAGTGATCCCAATAGTCTTCAACTTACTCAAAACATCACAGGTAAATGCATTTAATATTTTGAACTCTAATTTTATTTATTTTTAAAATATTATAATTCATCAGTTTCAATCTCATGTAATTGTTTTTAGAGTTTTGTGTTTATAAGGTCTAGTTTTCGTGGGGGAGGAATATCTAAATTTATAGGAATAGTGATTTTATTTTACATAGGACAAAAGGGATGAACTATACCATTATATTAAAAGTTTATAGTGTTATTATTTTATATGTTTGGTATTGAATGAGGGATAATAATATAAACATTTTCATTATAAACAACACAAATAATATGGTTTTTCAACTATTAGAAAATAAAATTGGGTTCACCCTCTTAAACCATGAATCATTGTTTTATGTTCACGATTTATTAATATTGTTTATTCATAATAGTGATATTAATGTTGTTTTATGTGTTTAATTACATTTTTATTATTCAAATTTTACATGTTTTATAGATTAAATTTTTAAAACATGATGTTAAATTATTTCTATGAGATTCCAATTATTAAAATTTATTTTTGAATAACCAAGAATTAATTTTGGTATATTTTGAGTTTATTTTTATATTGGAAACAATGTGTAATTATTTCAAATAATAATATTTAAATGATATCTTTCTTATAGTTTCATTATTGTAGTATCAATCATCTATATACTTGTCCAAAAATGTATTTCATATTCAAATGATTACACATTGTCTCAAAGGTCCTATCTTAAGGATTTGAAATTAAACCTAGATATATATATATATATATATATATATATGATATTTACATTCCTAAGAGAATAATGGCCTTCCATTGAGGAAGGTTATGTATATTTATATATAATATTTATAAGTTTCCAACCAATGATTAGATGGTCAACCACTTAGAGGATTTTGATTATATGTATATATAGTTCCACCTTTTGGAGAGGGAGTGGCCACCCCGAGAGGGTAAATATAAAAAACAACACAAAGAGATATATATAGTTGTATATATATACACCAATACATCCTTTTATAGGGGATATTCTTTGATGGGTTTCCTTAATTGATCCTTCCCTTATATCAGTCAAGTACTACAACGTGAATTTTTAAATATTATGAATGATTCTTAATATTACTAATATTTTATTTTTTCTAACATAATATTAAATCATTTCTAGATTATCTATATCAACATGATTTGATAAAAATTTTCTTAATTACATTTTTTCTTCCATTAATTACACTATATGATTAAACAAATGGTTTTTATAATAATATAGTTGAGGTCAAGTGGTGAATCCCCATAAATAAAATGTACTCACACCAAATATTTGGCCTTTAGAATGTGTGTATAGTACATTTTTAAGACCTAAGTAATAGTAAATTGCCTCCATACAAGGGATAAAAGCACCAAAAATTGAGTGGTCTTAATACATGGTGTCTAGAGTAAGGACGAAAACATTGATGTTTTTTTCGATTTTCCTAGTGGTGGAATATGAGTTATCCATGGAAGATTAATTTGGGATTTATCAATTCCAAATTTTCATATTTTGTTATATAGTGTTTTTTTGGTTCCATGAGTTCTAGTATATGGTCTTATTTCAATTTACACTTTTTTGGTGTCATATATGGTTGTTTTTAGTGGACTTATACATGGGGAATCTTTTCATGTATATTTTAAAAAATTAAATTTCTTGGAATCCCGAATGGATACACATCTTGATGTTGATAATGCTAGGGTGATTAAAAATACATCATCTAAAACATTCATAACATGTCTTTTATTTTTACTATATAAAAGATTCCAATTAACTCAAATGTATGTAAATCCTCACACATTCATGTGTCATTTAAATCTATGTACATAAACTAGGATCTATTAGTTTTGAGGGTGTTGTGACCTATTTTGGTTACATGTATCTATTTTATTTAGGTTTTTAGTCATTGTAGTTATATTTCAATTATCTATATGCATACAACGAAACCCAATCCATGTGTATGGATCCAATAAGGTTTTGATTATTTTTTTTCTAAACCAATGATATAGAGATCATAAAATTTATAATAATATTCATGGTGATCAATTCACAATATCTTGAAGGATTGACCATAATTTGGTGAAGCTTGGCTATCTATGATCCAAAATTAATTGTGTTAAAAGTGACAAAATTCAATAAAAAGTCACCAGTTTTTTCTTTATTAATGATGGGTTCCCCCCACATTTTAATAGTTGAATCATCAAATTCCAGGTAACCTAATATTTGGACTAGTACTATAAGTAACCCTAGATTTATCCCAATTAGTGCTTCAATTTTCCAAAATTATATTCAACTTCTCCACAGTACGATATTACTTATTAAATTATATATCGCTCCACCTCTTCTTAAATGAGAATTTAATTAATAAAAATTCAAGATACAGATTCAAACCTCTGGATAAGACTAATGATATTAAAATAACTATAATATATATGTATACAATATCATAAATACCTCTATTTTTTTATCCCAACTAAACACTAAATTCCCAAGACATCATCCATGTTATAATGAAAATATAAAGTCCAAAACTAACTCCTATAGTCACTATGATAAAGGGATGACATGAAAACACAATCATTCTATTTAGAATCAAATTGTTAATCTTTCCACCTACTATTTATCATAATATCTTCTCCAACACATTTATGAACCCAAAAATACAGTGAGATGAATCAAGAATATTCCTGATTATATATTAAAAGCTTCTCAACTCATTATCATTATTGTTTATAAAAACAAAATCTAAAATGGAAAAAAAATAACTACAAAAGCGAACACACCACAAGAATACTCTTAATTTGGAATATTTCTATCAATTATAAAATGTCTTATCAGAATAGAGAGAATGTATATTCAATCACATTAGTAAAACATCAAGATGAATAAAAAATTATATTTTAAAAAACATATATTTATAAATCTATAATATGTGATTTATTCTCTTAATTGTATTTATCATTTCACTATCCATTCACATGACTTGAACTAATATAACGACATGACTTCCCAACATAATTTTTTGGTGATAATATTTTTAAAAAAGGCTCAGTATGAATGTAATAACTTCATTATTATCCAAAAAACATAGATTAATGATATAGAAATCATAAAAAATATACCATTAATGTTTTTATATGTGGAAAATATCATGAATTATATCTATTTTTAGAGGAAGAACTAACAAAAATGGCGCATCATTGACATGAACCAATACCTAAAATGGTTTTATAAATTTAAAATTAATCATAACAACTATATAAAACCTTTAATTTCATTAAAATGGTGATAACTTTAAAAAGTTATGATTATTGATTTTAATCATTAGAGGCATCCTCTTTTAGTTATCATGAGTTTTTATTTTTATTTGGAAGACCTAATGTTTTTAATGAATCATTTATGTTTTCTCATCCATGATTTTCAAAAAATCTTGAGCCTACTCAACTGACACTCCAACATCAATCTAGAGAAAGAAATATCTTATTGGACACCCATACAATACATTGAACATAAAAACACCAATGCATGAGTGATATATATTAATATAGGTTAAATAAACTAAAATAAAGTTCTTCTCTAATTAATAGCTAAAATTCGGAAAAATTTATATGAAATATTTTTTTTAGGATTTCGATCATGCAGTTTCAAATAATTTGTTTCAATGTATTAAATAGATAAAAGGAATAAATGAGAGTTAAAAAACTATTTGAATATAATCTATATTCATTATATAAAATAATTATCTCAATCATATATGACTATCATTGGGAACCCAAGATATTGCTCCACCTCTTCAATAAGAGGACTAGACAAAGGATTCTATTTAATCTATACCCATTCAAAATAGAATGATAAAAACTTTTTATGAGATACATAATCACTAATATTCTTTACATATTAAAATTATTAGTAATAATAACCAATGATAAAATCCATAAAAATATCATCTATTTACACCGGGGGATAACTAAAATTTTTAAGAACATAGTATGAATTCTATACTTGAATTTCATCAATGAACATATAAAAATGATAACATAAAATAACTTACTTACCTCTTCATCCATATATAGTTTGTTTTACCCCTAATGAAAAATTAATCTCATAAATATAATTATGATCTATTAAATCATATCAATTTTATCCATAAAAATGTATTTCACATAACTTAAGAAATAAACTCTTGAGGTAACACAAAATCTTAATCATTCTTTGATCACCCCATTATACTCTTTCCATAGATGATGTGATATCTCTGTACTTCATCCATGTAATCACCAAAATGTGATTATACATATTAATACAGTAAATAATAGTGATGCAACTTTTGATTTATAGCCACACTTTAGTTCATCTCCATTATAACATAATTGGGTAAGTATGCATCTCAGGTTACCTCCCCATAAACAATTAGATTCTGATCATTATGGAGGGTATATGTATATTTTTTTGATATAAAACACTCTTTTTATAGAAATTTATAAATAAAAATTCATTAAATACCAATAAATATTTATTACAACATAATTAATTTTTAATGATAAAAATACCATCTATATAGGAGCTAAAAGTGAATAAAAAGAATAATGATATAAAAATTTGATGGATTATTAATTTCATAAGACACATTTAAGTATATAAAATATATCATATAGAATATATATATATATATATATCAATGAAAAATCTAAAATAAATGAATTGGAATATTTATTAAAATATCCTTGAGTTCAATCCAAGTCTGATATCTGGAATCTAGTCCCGGATCCCAACCCAACCATTGAACCATGGGACTTTCACTTTATAATATTCATTAACCATGAAGTATGATTCGGCATGAGGGGACCTGAGTAGGGGATTTTTTAGAACTCTATAGGCTCCCACCATTAATGTGACTAAGAATATATTGTAAAGGTAAGTTCATCATGGATATATAATATCTATAAAGAAAGAATAAAATAATATATCACATCATAGTATTGTGTAATTTTGAAATACGTGTCACTATAAAAATTTATAAAATACATTAATGGTATGATATACAAATAGAATGAAAAAACAATAAGTATGGATGATATATCCCCACTAATCTTATGAAAAATATGAATTATGTAGCAACATCAATTTTCATTAGGTTAAGGATGCCTTACCATCACAAGACACACATGGAAAATATCTAATTCCCTAGTAAATGAGGTATCATACAATATTAGTGGATAATATACCACTAATACTAGACTCTAAGTGATTATCTATCCCCCATACATACACCTTCATAGGAGGTTGGTATACCATTGAGAAATGTCTCTATTTGTAATATTCACCATCATGAAAACACCCATTAGTGGATGATGTACCTCAAATATAACTCTCTAGGTATACGATATAACATTTATACATGTCTATAAGTATATTATACACAACTGAGACAACTACCACACATGTAAATAGAACCATCAATATCAATATCTTGGTGGATGATATATGAAAAATATATGAAAGGTAAACAATGCATCAACACTAACCTATTTGAGGTTGATCTGGTACCTCTGATAAAATGACCACATGGTTAATTATGTGACACTTCTAAACCATAATAATGGATGACATATATATAAAAAATTAACACACATAATTAATTATAAATTATTCAAAAAACATAGAATCTGTAATATCCCAACACACAATCATTTAATGCACATGAAGATATCGACCCACTCAATGTCTCATTACTAAGCTGAAACACCCACAACCTATCACCTTCACTTTTCAATCATTACCAATAAAGGATATTAGACACGACATGGGGATCCTGAGGTCAAAAATTAAGTGTAATTCACCCATTCCATGTCTAAATTTATGGGTTTATAAAGAAATTCAAATTCTTATAGGGATCATTTTTTTATACCCACAACACTAGGAATATCAGACACGGATAAGAAATTTTATACCATAAAAATGAAGGAATTCATTTTAAATAAATTTCTAGGATTTAGAAAAAAATAGCACTATATATATTTTATATGATATATATCACACTAGAAATCTGATAATGTAAAGTATGTGACCACTTATTTGAGCATGAATCATTCATTATTATCAAATACCACAGAACTACATAGCCTTCATTGGTAAAAAATGAAAATACCAATAGTATACCAATGCAAGGGAATTGATGATGATATATGGTTAAATAATGAAATAATCACTTGAGGGTATATTATAATATCTAAACACACCCACTAAGATCCTTTTAGATTACTGAGAATTGATTTTGAAAATTAAAAAAGGAAGAGAAGAATAAGACAATCATGATGTGGTGTGTGACAATATAGAGGAGAGTAACACATTTTACATAGTTTATTAACATTTTAAAATTCAATTTTATTAATCAATTAAAATATAAGTAATAAATATAACAAATTTAGAGGGTTACAATGTTATATACATGTCATAATGGAATAACCTTAATACGATCAAATTACATCATTATTCTAATGGTCATAGTACAACACCATAAAACATGGAAGAACTATGAAATTGTTCTTTGAGGTATTCAGAGTGCAGAAACCACCTTAAATGATGCAACTCCAATAAATGTAGTTGTACGCTAAAATCATAGCTACCTCATGGTGGTATGATTTAAGACACCATGATGTGGCCCTATACATTGTGTAATGGTATCCACCCTTTGATTAAATATCATGGTCAAACAGATACTATTGGGCCACAACCCCACATAAACTAAATGTAGTTATACACTAAAATCACTGCTACCTCATGGTTGTATGATTTAAGACACCATGATGTAACCCTATACAATGTGTAATGGTATCCACCCTATAATTAATAATCATGGTGAAACATATATATTTGTGCCAAAAACCCTCTTACATTATACCAATATCATAGTTTATAAAGTGTTTTATGTCTTTGACTCCTTTATAAAATAAATGTATTTCTCAAACCCTTAAAAAATTCCCAAAAACGGCCCTCAATCCCTTTCTAACTCATCCATCAGCCAAACATAATCAATGTTCACAAGATATGGAAAAAATTTATCAAATTATTATGTTATAAATATGGGGTATGTCACAAACTCCCCACCATATGTAATATCAGACATGAATAGTACTACCATGTAATACCCAACCTTTTCATCCCAATTCACTATCCACTATGTCCATATATTAGCCTACCACCCTCTAGTGTCCTCCTCATCTTGATCAAACTAAAAATTCACCAATAAAATATGGATTATCTTACCAAGCCTTGTATTATAACTCTAATTGAATATATTAACTAATAATCCCTCAAAAGATGCATCATCTACTAGCTCAACATCATCAATCATGATCACATGAGATAGGTATTGATATTGTCTATGTATCTTTTATAATTGAATATACCATGAATTACATTGTATCTCATATGAAGAATCAATCAAAATTCCAATCCACATATTCTCTTGAGAACATCAAAATACCCCACAATTATGGGGGTTAAATTTCCCTAACTATACGTAGACTAGATTTCCAATCGAGTTGGAATATCTAAAAATACCCAAGTTCTCACCATAAACATCATATGATGAAAATTTTAAAATATATAAGAAAAAATACTACTCTCAATAGTTTCAAATTACTTCCAGATTAATTGGATATGGTCTAACATCTCAAGCAAGATACTCAATCCAACAATAGATAACATCCTTGACTCTTTATAGTACAATGGTTATCAGGGTGACCTATTATACAATGAAAAAAATGTTAACATCATTCTTAATATGTAATGACTTTTTTTTTGTGAAAAACATTCATATTCTAGAAGGTATTTTGGTAGAATTGCTAAATCAAGGGAATATGACCATATTGTATCTTTTAGTACCATGATGATATATTCAACTTTCGCATCTATCTGATAATGAAATAACATTTTCAAGTGTAACAATGTATCCTGAATATAATAAAATAATTGATAGATGTGGTAATATCAATTAATAATGATAGTCCATATCACCCCATGATGATGAGTTATTAAAGGGAAGTACATCCAGTATTGATAATCGATGGAATTGGTATCCATAATAAAAAAGAAATACATTTCATTTTTTATCTATTATATGATTACACATAATACATTATATCGATGATATGAAGTCAATAATCTCATTAGTTAGTCTATTTTATGAACATCTTTCTTTTACTTGGGAATGATAAATAGCTAAGTATGGACTATGGATAAAAAATTATTTACCTTCATCACTTATTAGGTGATTTTTCATGGAATGAATCCCCTTATGTTCTCCTTCATTTGGGTCCACCAATGCATCATTCATATTTAATTATATATATTCGAAATCTTTGAGTGAACATCACATATTTTATAATCTTAAAATTGAATCAAATCCTTGTGCATTATTACAGGGAACACCAAGACCCCAAAGAAGGACCTCAACTAAAGATATATGAAAATACAATAGAGGCTATCAACCAAAAATTTAATTTTCATCAATGCAACATATATATGTGATTAATAAATATATTTTACCCTCTAATTGAGTAAGGTAGAAATATCCTAGGTCATAATGGTTGTTATTCCATGATATACTTGAACATGGAGGTACATCTCAATAAACAGGGTCATCACTTATCACATGAAACTAGCCAACTAAACCACCAGTGTTTGAGTGTTCCTACTCAGTGAACCTGCTGTGAAATCAAATTTACTAGGGGAATGTTAAATCTCTAAATCAAACAAATATATTTACTTTAACCAAACCATCTTGTAAAGGTTTATGTCAAAGGTATATATTTAACAACACAATATTTTATGATATATTTCTCTTTCAATAAATCTCATTGATATCTTACATTAAACGATCCAAGGAATTTAATAGAACCTTAAACATGTATTAATTTGATTTTATGGATATTATGATGGTATTTAACTTTTTATCTCAATATTTTATTAAATTATGGTATTTTTCTAAGAAGAGTGTTTTTCACTGAATAGTGAAATATTCATTTTTTAAAAAAACTGTTATTTATTTTAAGTGAAACCCCCCAATAATTATTTTAATTTAATCCTAAATTAATATAAGGATATTTTATTTAGTTAAAAAATAATAATTTACTGTTTAATCATCATTATACATGGTTTTGGTATAAATTCATTTTTGGACAAGATACTATATTTTCTAAAGAAACAGTTTTTCATTTCAATTTACTTTTAATATTAAATTAATTTATTACAAAACTTTTAATATAAATGTTATAATACAGAATACATATATAAAAAAGATTTAAAAATTTGGTAATTAGGTAAATTTTTTTTAAAAGTATTAATAGTAACCTTGGGAATAATTTTCACCTCGGTAAGGGTAAAACTGGTAGATCAAGGTTAAAATACTGCTACAAGGAATTATGATTTCTATAGAACATACCCCTATAATATTGGATAAATGGATTTAGTCCATATAAATCAATTTATCCAAACATATTACCACTTCATTTCATATTTAATTATATTGACCTTTATATTTCTTTTAAAAATAATAGAAACAAAATGTAACCCTCTTGAATTTAATATCTGAAATATTTTTCTGTAAGGATAAAGAGATTTTTTTTTTTAATGTTCATTTTAATCAAGAATAAATTTTTTATCATTGTCATATTTTTGAAAAAAACATAGACCTGGAATAATTATCATAAATACTTATGCTACGTAAACAGTATTAATGCAATGATTAGTAAATTAATAAATGATTGTCAAAATGAAAAACTAATAAAAATTAGATAAATTGCTATGTTACAAGAATTTTATTGATTAATGAAACATATTAATATGCTTTAAATGATATATTTTAATCTAATTAAAGACTACATTAATGTCAATTGAATTGAATAGTTCTAAAAAATTCATAAATGATATTTAATAGTAAAAAATAATTAATTAGATGAATTAAAATTCATATAAATCCTATATTTATAAACATTAATTGAATATGGTTGATAATATCAACCAAAGTCCATTTATGGGTCACATTTCTATTTATGATTACATTATTGACCCTAAAAAGGAAAAACACTAATATTATGATAATTGACGAAAGGGATAATGTTGGATACAAATAAGAGAGGGGGATAAAAAATCACCAAAGGCTGAAAAATTATTATTTTATTAGAGGATTTAGACTGATATTCATTTTATCATATAAATATATCAATTTAGAGCCACTTTTTTATAATGATTACTTTATATTAACGTAATACTTTATGTAATTACAAGAGTTCCTATCATTAACCCCTCATACAAAAGATATTTCAATGTAGGAAGGGAGATAATGAAACTCTGAGTTCTACCTTCAATAGGACTCTGGTAGGGTGCTAACATTAACTATATAAAAATATCACATATATGGGAGGTATTTCCCTCTATAATAAAAAAGAACTGAAATATTTGATAAATAACCACTAAATAATTCCATCAGATAATATATAGGTAAACCAGAAAAAATCAGATAATTCATGAACAAGGATAATCCAATAAAAATAAATAGCTCCATTTTAACAAAAGGTAATTCTAATTTAAATGAATAAAAAATATCACTAATGAAAAGCTAGTAATTTCCATCTTGGTCCCCAAATTCCTCTAAAATACATGACAAATTGTTTATATGCATAGGGTGAGTTTAAAATATAAAAGCTTTTGGGAAATAGAATTTTCTCAAGTGAACATGTGAAAAGAGAATGATAATGTGGTGCATAAGAAAAAAATTGAAGCAAAAAGCACTTAGACCAGGGGACTAACCATCCCAGCCTCACCATGTCTCACTAACATAATCACACTTCCAACATCGTAATATAGCCCCATGAGCAAACCAAGGAATGGAATCTTACTACCAATGAACCATTGATTTTACACTCTCACACCAAAAAGTATAAAATCTAGTGCCTCCATCTCATCCATACATATCTCTTAAAATAAAACAATCATATCCCATTTCACCTAAAGACAACTGGTCCATCTATGATGTGGGTCAGAATACATCCCTTCCATCACCACCCTCACAAAGTCTAGAATTCTATTCTAGAATCAATATTCAATACATTACATATATTTTAAAGACACATTTTCCGTCACGCCTAATCTCATCATACAGCTTGGGATGTAGGATATCGTGAACATGACAGACAAGAACCTGTTTCCCTCATCCCACAACACATGAACCCATAAATATATCACATCTCATAACTTCCTCATAAATTTTCATCCCAATGATGAACACCTTTCCTACCAAACCACATCTTTCCCAAATACACATTGGCCAACAATTTTTAAAGGATTCCCTGGAAAGAATGTGTAGCCAACCTTTTGTTTCAAAACCATGCCAAATGATGGGAACCCATCTATAACCCAAAAACCCCTGAGTATTGGAATTCTTATCCACCTTCATTGGGAACATATATAAATAGAATAAAATAAATTATATAGAGATACCATACTATACACCAGCTATGGTTTCACATAAACCGAACAACAAAACATAACGTCACCACCACAATAGAACATATCAAACGACACATCAACTTCCACCAATACATGAAACACACCACATGACCACCAAATAGGCCACACGATATCTCCTCCATTAATTTATATGTTTCACAAATTCACAAATTAATAAATTTACACTAAATTTAATTTACTAATCCCCATAAATCATATATAGACATTCCAATATTAATCATTCATCAACCCATTAATTTATTCACTTATAATCACATTTTAATCCATAACTAATTGAGAAGCTATCACAACTATGCCACAAACCAACTAGCTCAACCAACATAGCCACAAACACAACACCACACATCCACCTTTGTTGTTACATATCATCAAGCATTCCACTCCCCACAAAACAAACATATTGAACATAACAATACAATCTCACAACACAACCAACACACACAACAACCACACATCACTATCACATATTACCACACACCTCATGACCAAAAATCACTACCACACATCATTTCCACATTACACCACATACATATTGTCCCATAATAATTTCTCACCACATCACACCACTACACATCTGCACCACATTTCACAACTACCAACATCATATCCATTCAAACCAACCACATCTCATCACATCCCCTTACCTATGAATCACATTAGGTCATCACCACTACTTTAGAATGGACTGAAAGACACATGGAAACACAACAAGGTGACCACACGTAACAACAACACATTCTGAAATTCAAAATATTTTTTAGGTTATTTTACCACATTACCTATTTCATTTCCATGGGTATTATCAGCCTAACCATGTTTTCATGGGAAACCAATTATTACCCAGATATAGATTCTATATAATTTTATTAATGTTGTGATCAAATAACAAAAAACCAATTGTATCACAACATATAAAAAAACAAAAACAAGGATCCCAATAGTTTCATTTGTTATTGTAAATAGTCTTGCACAAATACATCAACAATATAATGTAATATTACCCCCATACCAATCAATTTCAATTATTCATATTTATTATATTATTCTAATGAACCTTTTTATCCACCCAAAGTAATGAAAGTCATGAAATCCACAAACATAGAATGTATAATGGTATATGGAGAGGATTCCCTACCTTGAAAAAGCATTATCATTTCATTATGCACCACATGGGGAGGAAGTAATAACGTACAACCAAAACCACATAATTCAATGATATATCAACCTACACGGCCTTTAGGGATCATAAAAAAGACTTAATCGCCCTAAAACAAAAACAACAACACTGTAGAATATTACTTAATGAATAAAGAAGAAAATTTATGAGAAAATTGGATGAAAACACCACATATCACCAATGGGAAAGCACTAATACCAATAGATCAAGGTGAGTCAAAAAATGCTAGAATGATGTCAAAAATAGTATATATTTCACCACAACAAATAGGGAGACTGATGAATGGATGATAAAATAATATTCCAAAGTAGGATTATAACTAACCTTTTCTCACCCAATGTATGAAGTAATGTTCATGTTTTTGTATTAAATTTTATTCCCACTATCATAAGTAGTAAAATATATTTTTAGGTTGTATGTTCTTTTTTCAAAGAAAAACATACCTCCTCATGATGGAATTAATATAGGACACAAATCCTGATCAAATTGTGTAAAACCATTTATTACACCCAAATCCTATCCCTGTAAATACCATAAAGAACTAGCTTCTAATGCCATAAACAACCAAATCTAACAAAATCCACACTTTTATGGTGTAAATTTCCTATTTTAGTTTTGATATTTCTCTAACATCCATATGACCTCCCTAGAATTATATAATGAAATCCCAACAATATATATATATATATTTAATCGGTTGAGAAGGAAAAAATTGTTTCATTACATACCTCTAAAATGATACTTAAACTCAAGTATCAAAACCGAACCCAAAAAAAAAGAAAGTGGTTTGAATAACCAATTCGAAAGTTAACTCTTATGTATATCGTTACATATAAACAGTACCACATTCCCATATAAGAAAATCAAAATATTTATAAATCACACTACAAAACCAATTCACCACTGCTCAGCACAAATAACCCCACACCATACGACACCTGTTATAAACCACAAAATTTATAGATTATTGCATACACCTCCACAAAGCCCAAACCAACCATAACTAGAACTGACACAACACTCTCGTGAGCATGAATAATTTATAATTCCATATTTCATGTCAAGATATTATCTGATTAGGTGTCACTAAATTTCTCACATAGTTTAAATAATTTTAATGTATAAACCCCTTTAGATTAAGAGTTGGGTTTTCTATTTTTCAAATGATAAATTATTTATCACATATCACAAATTTTACATCTAGGTAAATAAACATCTCATAAAAAATATCCCTGCATAATATCCCAAGAAAAAGATATAAAAAAACAAAACTCCAAATGGAACATGGTATTAGGAATGAATCTGCACCAATCACTCCAAAATACACTCCTTTTTTTATTTATGCCTCCTTAAAAAAATAATGGGAATATTATATTGTCAAAAAACCTTCTCTTGGTTATCCTTGATCTCTACTAGACTCTCCCTGAACAATAAGTCACCCTCGATATCCAATTTTCCCCAATCAATAACATGGAATTATTTCTAATGATACAAATGAAGCTATTAATAGTGAAAGTTTTCATGGATCTTATCCAACCATGGGGTTAGTTCCAACTGATGATTAACCTCACCAACACACCCTAAAACCTTAATGGGATGAAGAAACTGGTGAGAAATCTTATCCCCTCATTCAAACCCCCTATTCCAATGTCTATGGGAGACGTTAAAAATAAAATCGTCTCCATACAACAATATACAAGTCATACTACTATGATTAGAAAAATAATTTTATGGTTATGAACTTCTATAGTCCACTCTTAAATTAATTTTGTCATCTCATTCATTCTACACACCACATCAGGACCAATAACTACTAACTTCCAAACCCTCATCTAGAACAAAAAACAATGAAAAATATTCTCATAAAATGCCTCATATAGACCCATTGCAATGGTTGAATGGTTGATTTTATTTTATATAAAATAGGAAAATGGATGTTTACATACCAATATTACACCAAAGAATTTTATAGAATCTGGTAATATATCTTCTACCGTATGGATGTTCTTCTTTTTCTACAAAAATTTTTATGGATGAAAATCCATGCTAAGGTGAAACTATGAGAAAAATGTATGAATTAATTTTCTATTTGATAATGGGTTAAAATGGGGATCCATATTAAATATGGTAGTACTTGTATCCATATAGAGACTAAATACATATTTTGTATACTACCTCACTAAATCATTTATAACACTTGAAACATGGGTTACTAGAAAATTGGCTACCCTTATCAGTCAGTGCACTTTCTCCTAAACTTCATCAAATCAACCCTAAGTCAGGGGTTGGACTACGATGAATTCCATTTAGATTTATTCACATTTCCAAATTATAATATCCAAGGAATATATCAAACATCCAAGAAAATTTTTCTCAACTTTTACATGCTTATATACTAAACACCTCATAGTAAGCTCTTTCACTGAACATTTCATACATAGCCATAAAATTTGACTCTTAAATCCGTCATTAATATTTTTCACACTAGGGGTAACAACTAATAGTGATCTATGAAAATCATATATAAATAACTTTAAAATATCCAATAAAATAAATAAAATCCAATAAAATAAATCATGATTACATCCATCTTATAACAATCCATTAGGAGCATCACTAAGGCGAAAATGATATTGACTCATTTATACCGCTATGTCTTCCTAGTAGGACTCCACTGCTTAAAACATAAAGTAATATTCCATGGTTAATTGATAAACTAAACCATGGAAATATCTCCCTCTAATGTCAAGATGCATTAATTTCATATCCTCCATTTCATTGTAAACATCTCCAGAACCCGAACCACATACCCATGGGACTTCCAACTCAATTCATCGACATCCCCATTTCCCTATAATAAGGAATTTGATATTTGAAAATCATAATAAAATGGGATCACCATCAACATATTCTTATTTTTATTTTCATACTTCTAAGATAAAACCTATTTTAGGCTCTCGTGGCATGATAAAAGTACAAAGTTCTTAGTAATGGAGTAATGTAAACAAAACATTGGTAAAAATATAACTTCAACCAACTATATATCATGGGTAGAATAATTATAATATTGGGGATGTACCTACATAGACCTATATGATATCAATTTTTTGTATTATATCAACACACATCACAATCATAGATGATAATTGTTTGGGAAAACCATAATCATCACACTCTCACTAGAAAAAAAGGAACTAGAGCACTGCCCAAATTCTTTTTTAGGTAACTGAATATTTCCAAGATTTGATCATTCCATAAAAAAATCTATTCCATTGTATACATTAATATCAGAATGGATAGAGCCTAAGAGAAACTAGACACAAACCTTTGATAATATCCCATGAGGTTATAGAAACTGCGAATCTATGCCCTATTCTCGGGTGATTTCCATGAAGCTACTACCTCAATCTTATATAATTATGCTTTCACATCCCACTTGGAAACCACATGTCTAAGGAAAACAAACTATAGTATCTAGAATGAACACTTTATAAACTTCCCAGAGAGTGTTTGGGTTCGAAGGACCTATTAAATATCCCTCATATTCTAAGCCTCCTCCCCCATAGACCGGTCCATGAACTCATGGATGACCATTATGATATAGTCCAAGAACACAGAAAAAATGGAGTTCATGTTACCTATGAACATGTTTATAATGTTATTAACACCAAACATCTTAAATATAGAATATAATTTACCATTCCTAAACATGATGGAAATTTTTAGTATATCCTAAAATATTGATATCCATATACCAGATCAATCCTAGAAAACAAACTAGCTCCTCACAGTTTATTGAAAATCCATTATTCATGATAAAGGGTAATGTTTTTTGACCGCTGACTGATTCAACCATCAGTTGAATATGACTAGAATCATACTACCATCCTCATTCTTATAGAAAAAATGAGAACCTGATTGAGAAATATTAGGTTATATAAAACCCTTCTACATTAGGCCATCCGCTGTCAATATCAACCCTCACATCTCTATAAAATCCATTTGAAAGGGTTCCGTCAAAACCGGAGACACATCCAGCTACAACTCTATCCTAAACTCAATGTTTAATAGAGGGGGAAGTATCATAATGTCCAATGGTAGAAAATTCCGGAAGTAATACACACACCCTTGATATATCTACAACTTTATTTTCCACTAAAAACTACACCAACAGAAAAAAGGCTATCCTCTTTCATACTGCGCATCTGATTATATCACATTCCAATGAACCCCAGTCACTAGATCTCTACATATGAATGAAAAAATATCCTCTATAAATAGTCAATGACTTTAGGAATGGAATGAATCAAATTTATGTCTATGATAACATTGTTAGAATGTATATGTAGTAAGAATAATCCCACCACTAACTTGTGCTTTCACATCACCAATCTATATACCAATTAGAAATGAAACATAGAACCCTAACCTCAAACTAATATTGATAAAATAAGGGGAACTCGTAGAATCTACATGTTCCATCAAAAAGGATGGACCATTGTATGAGAAAAAATGAGGTCATGTCTTTAGAATAAAACAAATAACACACAAGGGTAGATGATAATCTAATATTACCATGAACATCTACTGGCTCCACTAGCACCTTCATTTCTAACATGTCTTTATAAAAATTCATATCTCCTCTTCATATCTACAACAAAATGACATATAAATTATCAATAATTGGCCCATATAGACTGAAAACTTCTTGAGGCAAACCACAATGAACTCCACTAAATCATCACTACTAAAAAATCGATGAGAATCCCTACTGTTGAAACTACCACAGAGACATATAATGCTGATAAAAAATGGTCTTGAACATGCATCGAAGGCTTGCCTACCAATGTTTTAAAACACTAACCATGATTATTCCCATTTACCCATCATACATGACAAGAAAATAGGAATCCTCTGGTAGGTTCTTAGGGATGGAAGTTCCTAGAACAATAAACATAGAGTTTTCATAGTTTATTCCCCACTGATTGAAACCATGATTACCTAAACCCCCACGACCCATCTCCCAAATCCCTACTCATATAAATGACTATATGTTCAAAATATTATGTATCAACTCCTAAATAATTCACCTACTTCTTAATATTTTTCTTTATTCTATACATAAATATATTTAAGAAGGACAATATGAAATTGTTCCTCATCACTTAGTTCAAACCATCACCATACTTCACAATATAGAATCCTAATATAGGATGACATCATGGGTAAAGTGTAAATGGTTTTTGAACATAATAAGAAGATACCAAAAACACAGGATCCTCTAATATAGAGAATGAAACGAATTATACTTTTATTCCTTCATCATTGAAGAAAAAAAGTTTGAACAAAACTCCCTATAAAATTTTTCCAACATCACATCTACCTCATTTCACTCACTAGGAAATTTTATCCACCACGGATGTTTGAATCCCCAAAAAAGACTAAATTCCAATGATACCTAGAACTAATCCCATTACTAAATCTTAATAAATAGATATTGATCTCCTCTAACTAGCGCTTCATCTCCATATATGTCATTCTCCCCAAATACTAACCCAAAATCAATTGAGGAAAGGAAAACCGGGTTATCTTACAAACCACATCCTTCTCTATGAAGAAAAAATTAAATGATGAACCAAATCATCCTGCTTCACCTCAATAACCTAATCCACTAACATACTACATTCATAATAAATTAGAAAAATATAGTAGAATATATTAAGCTTCTTATAATTAAATTTTTTCATTTAATTATTAATTTAAATTGTGTTAATTTTCAAAAAATGTGCTAATTTAAAAATGAATACAATCATTCAAGTTAAATTTTCCTCTCCTTTATATACAACCAAAAAATATTTCCACATCACATGTTCTTTCAATAAGCATATATTTCGTAAAATGGATCTTGAGGGGACATCATATCCCTTGTCCTAACCAGATTCCATATCTTATTTCAAGATCAAAGATCAACTAGAACTGGTGCCCTATCATCTCCTCAAATTCACACCATGAATAACTACAAACACCATCATATCTCTCAATCATCACCTTTGATAAAACTTTTTATCATGACCCCTTCCTCCAATGATACTATAATTATGAAATAGATAAAATGAACCCTAAGTCCCACATTATGTTGGCACTTGGTTGGCGATTTTCACCAATGATAGAAAAATATCACATATATATGAGGCACTACCCACTATAAAAAATATGTTATAAAGATAGTATAAATAACAACTAAAAAATAATATTGTAGATAATATTTAAGAAAAAAATAACCATCCAAAAAATGCATGATCAAGGACAATTTAGTACATATACAAATTATCAAATATACTAAAAATGTATGATCTATCATATCAAATCCAATAAAACTCCAATAAAAAGTTAAAAATGTATATCTTTTTCTACAAATTCCTCATGGATACATAAAAAAATTTGTATATATTTATAGTGGTCATAACATGTAAACTATGTTGGGATCTAACCAAGCTCTCAGGTGCACAGTTAAAATAGGATTCTAATGTTCTAGTGAAAAAACCGAATGAAAAAGCACATAGAAAAGTAAATTAGCCATCCTATCCTAAAAATGTATTACTCACCGAATCAGATATGAAATATAGGGATATAGCACTAAGATCATAACAAAGTATGCCTCCCAACTACCTATTACCCACTCATTTTCTACTGTTATTTCCCATGGTCAAACATTATTTGATACCATACCTTCCATATATATCACAACATATACCACATAACATCCTATCTATCTGAAATACACTGAGGCCATCTCTAAGGTTGGTCTTGGAGAATCCCTACCTAACACACCACTACTTATTCTTGAATCTTATGATATAATCAGACATCAAAACAAATTGTCGCACATAAAGACACCTCTTCCATCATACCTCATCACATCATATAACTACTCAATTATATTAGAATGAAATTGAATGAAATAAACCTATTTTCCTCCTCCCAACATGAAAGTCCCCAAAAATATATTGCTTATCAAAACAAACTCATCACATATCATCCCTCCAGAAAAAGGCATAGGCCATGAGACCAGATCGCTTCTGAATAATCCTAGGCCATCACTTTAAATAGATGATTGGAAAAGTAACGATAGCCGACCACCTATATCACCACAATCTCATATATTGACATAAAACAAGAAACATATAACCTCTAATAACAGTTATGGTTATCCGACGTAGGTTATGTGTGTATAGAAATAACATAAAATTCATGATATATTGAAAAAAACACCAACCCTATGGGTTTACATAAACTATAATAGCACAGACTTTGTCACCAAAATATACAAAAAATTAACTATCAGAACTGATTCCAAAACTGTATGGAAAATACCCCAAGACCACTATATAATCCACAAAACATCACCCATATTCATTTACAAGTTTTCAAACTTTATCGATTAATCATGTTACCTTAACATTCATTTACTTAGCCATATCATTAATATTTACATAATCCACTATTATTTATTCATTAAAAAATTCACTTTTTAATTTAATACTTCATTTTATTGCATAGATAATGGGGAAACTATCAAAACCATACCACACAAAAACTTTCACATCTCACATAACCACCACCAAAACACCACACATCCGCCATCACCATCATCCCACATTTCCCATGATAACTCACCACAACAACCACACATTTCACATCCCAGCTCCATATCACAACCCAAATACCATACCAAAAAAATGCATGTCACCACCACACATCACCACTAAACATCATCACCACACATCACTACAACACGTCATCGCTACTTCACCCCACAACCTCTACAATGATTACCACATCACACTATATTACAAAACTACAAATATAATCTAAATTTAAAAAAAATCATATAAAATCCATGCCTACTGAAAACATATCATAACAACCCACTCATTAAAATTATTTGGTGGTCAACCTCAACACATTACAACTACATGAAACACACATGGAAACAAAAAAACCACACACAACAGTGATACATTCTAGATTCCACAATATTATTATTGGTATTTGGTAATAATAACTCATTATTTAATATAGTAAAAATCATATAAAATGTTTCCATGGGGAACAATTTATAATCCATATATATGTAATTTAGCCTTTTATTCATGGGGTGACCAAACAACAACAAAGAAAGTGTCTCATAATATATCAACAATAGAACATGAAAGGATTTCTTTATTTTTAGTATTGGGAACAATCACACATAACCCATACAAAATATCTTAAAAGTATCATAGCATGCAATATCCCCCTATAACAATTAATTTAAATTATCCCAATTTATTATATTTATATTTTCAACCCTTTATATCCACCTAAAGGAAATAAAATTCATGAAATATACTCGCATATAATATATATAGTCGATAGAATCAGGATCCACTCCCTCCAAGAAGCTTTTTGATCTCACTAATCACCAAAGGGTGAAGCAGAAACAACACAAAAGACAATCACACATGTGAATAAGAGATAAACCTACACCATATCCTGGAATACTCAAAACACAAAAACATGCACCCCAAAACTGAAACCTCAACATAAAAATTGATCCCCAGAATAAAAAGAAGGGGGAAAGAATGGGAATATGAGAAGAATATACAACATATAACTATTGAAAATCCACAAGAACCTATGTAACATGGAGAGGTAAGATGGGTTGTAAAGCCTACTATATATACCTAGGGTTCTCTTGAACTGATAGAGAGATAAGGATGTCTAAATGATAAAAGTTTTCTATATAATGTTTATAAATGACCATTAATTTATCCAAGTTACGGAATAAATTACAAGATTACATTGTAAATAAAATAAGCTTATATAACTTTTGTTATAAAACCACTTTATCCCACAGGATCCTTTTCCACCAAAACACATGGAACCTTTGGCCAGAATTAACATAGTCTATAAATCCATGACTTTGGAAGTAAATCTATTTTTTTGCATATACCCTATCTACGTATAATCCATAAACCACGAGCATGTCAAGTTGTAAACAACCCACTTACACAATAGACCCATATTTCATGGTTTAAAAGGTATAAATATATTAATGTGTTTCTCCAACCTCTATATGACCTCTAATATCTCCTCTAAATCACCCCCTATATTAAAACATTGCAATGTAATGGGTTGGGAGGGAAAAAACCATTACTATAGTCCTCACATCACATATAAAAGGGATCCTTTTATGAAAAATTATTCTCACCATTTGATGAATTATATCCCATAAAATCTCAATCATAATTCCTTTTCAAATTTCATCCCCACTTCCAAAAGGATTTTTCCATTCCAAAATACCATATTTTATAGGATGATAATTTAATCCAAAAGAGGTTTATCAAATGAAGAGGTAAAATTTATAATATCATACCTTCTATTTTACCAATTCTTATACCAAATATTAATTTATGGTACCAACCATAACAAAAAACCATTGTATATATTATATACTGAGATTTTATTATGATTTTTTACAACTATTTTCCATCCATTTTCTATCCTATATAAAATTAAAAAAACACTCATGTATACCTATAAAGTAATGTTTCCCCATAGAGGTGTAACTCATTTTTTTCACCATTTTATGTAGAATGTTATAAATATGAAACTACTTAATATATATAATATCTGTTACATAATCATTCTTCTGAAATTAAAATAACATATATACCATTCAATCTATTCTACAATGATAAGGTTAATCGTGCATACATGAGGACTACGACATCCATAAAGTGACGTGATTAGTATTTTTTCATTTTAGAATTACATGGATAGTAATATGGATATATTTAACGAGAATATATGATATATATAATATAATAAATATTTTTTGTGTATAATGTTTTATTTATGTTTTTTTCATTACATCTATCAAACATTGAAAATAGTATTAATGTGAACATACGATATACTATCTCTATGAAAAGTGTAATTCATTTTTCTATCACTATATTATATGGATAGAAATAAATAAATATATATATATATAAGGAAAATATATGATATTTATATCATTAATAAAATTTATGATATGAAGGAATCATGATTCTGATTTAAGGATAAGAACCACCGTACTGAACCAATCCTAACATGATAGATGATGTAGTTAACACCCTAATCAATGTTAATAATATAATAATTTTCACAAAAAGGTGTTTATATGTTATAAATGGATAATATATTATATTATAGATATGTATATGGCCATGTTATGTAATTATATGCAATATAAATTTACTATATTGTTTGTTAAAAGTTCTAACAAGGAATGTCAAAGATTATGTAAGAGGTTTCTTCTTAATATCCACTCTATTGAGAAATATTTGTTATTATGAGTATATTTAAATTTATATGTTTATATACTACCCATTTATAGTATATAATAATAATATATATATTCATGAATTATTATTAAATATTCAATTCAAGCTTACATTTTTATAGGGTTTCAATGTAAATGTTACCAATGGATTAATGATTAAATTTTCAATCTCATTTTCGGATTGCCTATATTTTCATTCCCATAATCCAATAATATATCCTCCATTAAAATAATAATTTTTCCTATAATATAGATTTTTAAGGAACATAAATTTTTTTATAAATTTTAATCACTTTATGACATGATTCAATAAATGAAATTATTAAATGAATGGTCAATATCATTTTTCTTTTTAGTTAAGTATTTGTCTTCCATGTCTATATTTTTAAAAATTGTTTTATAGAGACCAATTTTATTTTATGAAATGATTTATTTAATAAATTTTATGTTATAATTTTCTTTTGAAATAATCATTATTTATTTATTATAATATATTTTTAAATTTTCATATTCTAATTTCATTATTACAAGAAAATTGGAATTTTCCTTTTATACATACACAATGTTAAATAACATTCCCAGAACCATAAAAATTTGGTGATATTTAGCTTCATATAAAGGTTTTTAATTTTTTTAAAATCTAAAATACAAAATGAAAAATTATATTTATATTTTCGTTCTATTTTATATTATTATTTTAAAACATGAATTTGTTAGGAAATTTATATTTATGAAGAACTAGTGGTTATATTTTATTAGATATTAATTTTTTAGTAGTTAAATTTATCCTCATAAATAATCTTTCCTATGATAATCCTTCATAAGACATTATAATTCACGTTAATATCCAAATTCTTTTCATCAATAATTTTCTTATTTCATAAACCATATACAATTTATACATACAAAAGTTTTTATATGCGTTCTTTGATTTATTGAGGAAATCATGATACTCTATTTTATATAAGAGATATCCTTGTCTATAAGGAATTTTGTTTGTGAAAAATTTGATCATTCAATATATGATGAATGCATTGGCCATGGGGTGATGGGTGGTGCTCTATTATACCTTTCCCCTTGATGAATCAAGAAGTCCCATGAGGAAAACACATTTGTCAAAATTATTAAATGGGGTTTTTATGTAAACCCATAGATTAGATTTTCTTAGTACAAGGACATGATAGAAAATATGTCAGGTTTTCTAAGATTCTAACATCTAACTCAAAGAATTTACTTTTCTGAGAATTTGGTTATTTTTGTCCTCGATTTTTTCTCCATTAATATTATCCAGAGATGAATATTATTCTCTTATTATTGATTAATAGAATGTGTATTAAGTTATTTAAATATCTATATTGATTATACATTATTTAATCATGATATATTACAAATTACATAAATCTTATTGAGTATTGAATTTAACCATTATTTTTCTCCATCATATTATGAAATATTCGATGAATAATATCAGGGATACAAGAATTTTTGTAATGTATATATTTTTTTATTTAAAATATATCAATGAAACCTTTTATGTACCTGGATATTCAATACAAATAAATTAATAGGTCCTTTGCAAGAGATCCCATTTATCTTATGCCAATGTAAAAAATAATACATCTGCTCAAGGCTACCAGTGTTGGGATTTGTACCATTTGTATCAGAGGGGGGCTAGTGTAAATCCATGTAGGTAGATTTTATATAAACATATCTAACATCAGAACTATGGTAATTAAACATATATTTTCATAACATTAAATAAAATTGGATTTTTTAATTTTATGGATCAATATTCATGATGATTTTGAAATAAATCTTTTTGTACCATTATTTGGAAATGGTTCGTTATGAAAGAAAGGGAATAAATAGCTGTATATAATGAAAGGATTATCCAATCGAATAGAACAACAAATATTGTTTTAAAACATAGTAGATCAAAACTATATTATGGATCCGACATAGGTTATGATAAATAACCATTCCCAAATAGATTAACCACTTTTCCACAGTGTGATTTTATAAGGATGTGGCCTTAAACATTACATTATATTGAATTAAATGAATAATTCACATTGAGGATCTTTTCAGGTTTAGAGTTTTAGGGAATTAGGATATAACTATTACATCTCAAAATATTACAAAGTAGGCACTTCTACCTAGAATACACTTTTTTCATAAAATAAAAACTCTTGAAAAAAAAGTCATGTCTATTTCCATGTTAAAGAGAGCATGGCTTTTCCTTGATCCCATCCTTGACCCTATTCATCTTTATGTCTTGTGAAAAACATTTCAAAACATGGGATGAGCCTAAAAGGCTCAGTAAGGGTTATAAAATAGCGAATGAAAACATTTGTTCATAAATATATACAAAACATGAAATCTTTTACTTACCTCATGAAATCAAAAGTTTTATAAAAGAAACATAGAACTCATAAATCATAAAGGAAACTTGTGGCATCCATTCAATACTTACAATGTAGCTATCACACCTACATAGAGAGTTACTTTGGAATACCTATCATAGTATATTCCCTAAATCTCTTAGGATAAACGTTCACGTTTACCTCTGTCATGTTACCCAATGCATTGCAGAGCATTCTTGGGCTAACCCGCCCTAAGTTTATAACGGAACCACCCGTATACGTAAATAATGCCCAAGAACCATAACATGATCCTAACACATAACATAAGCATAAAGGAAAGATAACATTTCCACAGTGCAATAATAAAATATCAATTTAAGATATTGAAATAATAAATTCATTCTCAAAATCTTTTTCAATACCATAATATGTAAAAATAGTATTTGGTATTTATTTTTCCTTTTAAAAAACATTCCTTCTTTTTAAGGAATCCAAAGATCAAATAATACTCGCTACGGCGGAAATGTCATTGTCACCGCTTACATTAAAGAAACATTCCTTTTTTTTTTGTTTAGAAAAAATATTTGAATAGAAAAGATTCCTTTTGAATAGAAGTAAAATACAAAGGGTTTTATACTTCGTATAAAATAAAGTCATGTATAAAACTAAAAATGCATCAATTAAAGGAGATTGAGATGAAGTCCCTTACCTCGTGTCCAACTTTACTCGTTCGTTCTTTAATATCCTGAATAATAAACTAAAGTTAATTTCTACTTTCTTAAAATCCTATTTCAAGTTTATTATTCCTTTTATATCACTTATTACCATGTTATAATCATTATGTAATAATTTATGTCAATAACGTTTATTTTGTCGATATTTGGTACTTGAGTCAAAAATGGACATCTTATAATTGCAAGTTGTTCATGTGGTAAAAGGTTTGTTATATCCAGAATGATATTCATGAATTGGGTATCATATATATCATATATATCTAGCATGTACATGTATTTATAATAGTACATAACATTTGGAGGTACGAAATAAAATGCACCGTTCATGGAGACAGTAAGCCGTACGTACGCATGAACGCTACTTTCATTTTTATTTATTATTTTAATGGAATTAAAACATAATTATACATAAGTATATTATAATTCCAGTATAATATCATATATAATATCATTTACTCTATCCTTTATACAACCCACATAGGGCATTAACGAGTCACATCACTTTGAGGGGGCGGTAGTCCGCACTTCCTCAAATGAGATTATCGTATTTACCCACCATGGAAACCATAAAGGTTTGATATAATTGGGAAGTACAAAAGCATAAAGAAATCATAAACATAATATATATCATATATAAATATGGTTCCATCAAAATTTCCACCATGAGAGGCGGTAAGATATAATTGAATAATCATCGTTTGATGAGGTGTTAGTTTGCCATCCACAGAAACATTATATTGTTTATCCATTAGATTGAGGTGTGTGTAATTTTAGTTTAAATACATATCATAACAACATACTAGTATATTGAGGATACTGGTTTTGTAACAAATGAAAGGAAATAAAAATATTTTAGGGTTTGGAGAAGCAAAATAAAAGAAAACAATTTAAGGGAAACGGTTACCTTTAATTTGGGTAACTCACTTTGGTTTGAACCAAAGGACTTCTTGAAGTGCCTTTTTCTTAAGGTAAGCCTTCTAGGAGGAGGATAGGGATGTTGGAAGCTTAATTTGGCAGAGTTTGGACCAGACAAAAGGCTTGGGAGGTGTGAGGAATTGTATAGAAGTGGTCTCTTTTTATAAGGGAGAGGAGGGGCTCTTTAGGAAAGAGTGAAAATATTATTTTATAATATAATGGTATTCGGTTTCTAATTGGAAAAATTCAATATGTTCTAAGATAAGATGACTAATAATTGAAATAAAATCATCCAATCAGAATTGGACATGTTTTGGTTAATATTTTAATCATTATAATCTTATTTAATTAAATCATTTATTAATGAGGTAAATACTGCATCATGATTGTGTCATAAATAATTTAATTTAATTTATGTCTAAAAAAAATCATGACGTAAGAAATATTTTTACCTTTCCAATGAATATTTATAGTCGAGAATATAACTTGTATAACCCCATGAAAAAGTAATTAACTAAAAGATATTTGTTTATTTCATTTTGGCCTTTACTTTAATTTAATTAAAATAAAGTGTCATAATCACTTTTCAGTGGCTCAATGGGGTCCCCAAAACTAACCAAGGATTCCCATGGTCGGGTATGAATCAACCAATAGGATTGGGACAACTGTTAGGGTAAATAAATATAATTTTGTTTACCCTTATTTACCTGATTTACCCTTTAACCATGGTAAATAAAATATTTATTGAGGTAAATATTTAAAATACCTAAAAATAAAAGATAACTATTTACACAATTTTAACCTCCTGATTCCAAATATGGAATCGATTTCTACAAATTCGAAATAAATAAGTGGCAGAAATTTATTTCAAATTAATTCCCACTGTCAAAACAAAAGGCGTGTTTTTAATAAATATTAACTATCAAAAGATTAACAGTTGATTATATACAATTTAAATGTGAAATTTCTTATAATGACCAACATTAGATTAAATGGTAAAAATATAATCTATTTACAACTTAAAATCAATTAAAATGGTAATCTAACTATAAAAATAAATTAGATTAAAACATATTTTTGAATTCAAATACAATATTTTCACTATTCCTTAAAAAATGAACTTTAACAGAAAAATACCAAAAAATTACCCAAAGTTAATTATGAAGTCCTAATTCTAAATAAGGATTTTATTTGTTCATATAGAATGTATTAAAGTGACCAAAACTATATTTAAAAAGGGTTCTCCATTAAAAGGTGATAAATCGGCCTTTTAATGAAAATTATGCTTAAAATTATATTCATTCTCTTTTTAAACCTCTAACATTTATTTGATAATTGTAAATATATTTAACAAACATGTATAATCATATTTTAGTTAGTTTTTATCATTCCCTCCATTACAACGGCTCGGAGATAACTACCATTTAAAATAATAATATTATATTATTAGTGTGCAACGTAAGATTCCAAAGAAGCCCGATGTTGCGTATCGGGTATGCTATCGAACATAGCAACCCCTTTAAAGCTAAAAGTAAAATTTAATTCAGAAATACTAATAAATATGAAAATCTCTTATTTATCATTTACCTGGGATGTTACATCCTTCCCCACTTTTTGAAATTGCGTCCTCGCAATTTTTATACACTTTTCAAAATAAGTGGGGGTATTTATCCCTCATAGCGTTTTCAGATTCCCATGTTGCCTCTTCAACCATATGGTTTTTTCACAAAATATTTACCTGGTGAATTACCTTATTCTGAAACACCTACTCTCTACAGTCAAGAATCTGGACTTGTTGTTCTTCATAAGAGATATTCTCTTCTAACTGAACTACCGCTGGGCTCAAAACATCAGATGGATATGGAATATATTTTCTCAACATCGAAACATGAAAAACATTGTGTACCTGGGATAAACTTGGAGGTAAAGCTACTCTGTATGAAACTAATCCAACTTTCTCCAAAATTTCATGATGTCCAATGATCCTTGGACTCAACTTTCCCTTCCTACCAAAACGCATCGCACTTTTCCAAGGAGAAACTTTAGGAAAGACATGATCACCTACCTCAAAAGAAATATCCTTCCTCCGGTTATCCGAATAACTTTTCTGTCTTCTCTGAGCTGTTCTCATGTGCTTCTGAACCAACTGAACTTCTCTGCCATTTCTTCTACTAATTCTGGACCCATCAGCTTTCTTTCACTTACTTCATCCCAAAAAGCTAGAGTTCGACAACGCTTTCCATTCAATGCCTAAAATGGAGCCATCTTTATACTGGAATGAAAACTGTTATTATAAGAAAATTCAACCAATGAAAGATGTTGGTCCCAAAATCCCTGGTAGTCCATCGAGCAAGCACGTAACATATCCTCGAAGGTATGAATTGTTCATTCTGACTGCCCATCTTATTGAGGATGAAAAGCTGTACTAAAGTTTAATTCAGTACCCAATGACTTCTGAAGGCCTTTCCAAAAGTTAAAAGTGAACCTAGATCATGATCAGATACAATGTAGAGGGGAACTCCATGAAACCTGACTATCTCTTTAACATACAACTGAGCAAGTTGATCTAGAGACAAAGTATCTATAATAGGAAGGAAATGAGAAGATTTAGTCAATCGGTCAACTATAACCCAGATTGAATTATTACTTCCAGATGTGTTTGGTAATCCCACAACGATGTCCATGGATATATTTTCCCATTTCAACACTGGAACCGATAAAGGCTGAAGCCTTCCTTTCAGTAACTGTCGCTCTAATTTAACCTGCTGACAAGTCAAACACTTGAAAGTAAAATCAGCAATATCTCTTTTCATTCCATCCCTCTAGTAATACTCTCAAAGATCTCTGTACATCTTAGTACTGCTAGGATGAACTGAAAACGAAGAACTATTTGCTTCACATAACAACTCATTCTTCATTTGTGAATCACAAGGCACACATAATCTCCTTCAAAACCTTAAAACACAATCGTTATCTATGTTAAATTTAGGCAACTTACACTTCTGAACCAACACTACATTTTTCTGCAACTCACTGTCTTCCTTCTACGGTTTATTTATTCAGTCTGAAAGAGATGATCTCACTTACAACTGAAACAAAACAGAAGAATTTCCTACACCAACAACTTTTATGCCAAATTTTATCAAATCAAAAACCAAAGGATCTCATTCCAAACATAGCATGGCTAATGAGACATTACTTTTCCGACTCAAAGCATTGACCACTTTATTTTATTTTCCCGGATGGTAATGGATTGTGCAATAATAATCCTTGATTAATTCCAACCATATCCTCTGTCTCATGTTCAATTATTTCTGAGTAAATATATACTTCAAACTTCTTTGATCAGTGAATATTTCACACTTCACTCCATACAAATGATGTCTCCAAATTTTTAAAGAAAAAACAACAGCAGCTAATTCCAAATCATGTGTAGGGTAATTTAACACATGTGGTTTCAACTGACATAAAGCATAAGCAATTACCTGATCATTTTGCATTAGGAAGCAACCCAGTCCTTCCAAAAAAGCACCACTGTAGAAAAAAAACTCACCATTTCTGGAAGGAAGTGCCAAAACTGGAGCATTCACCAATATCCTTTTCAATTCCTGAAAACAACCATCACATTCTTTCGTCCAGATGAACTTAACACCTTTTCAAGTTAACTTAGTCATTAGACTAGATAACCATGAAAATTTTATAACAAACCTTCGGTAATATCGTACCAAACCAAGAGAGCTACGAATCTTAGTTACATTTGTGGTTCTTGGCCATTCTTCAACAACTTTTGTTTTTTCATGATCAACAGTTATGCCATTTTTTTATACAATGTGACAAAGGAAAGAAATTTGTTGTAACCAAAACTCACACTTGCTGAATTTTCCATACAGTTTATTTTATTTATTTTTTTCAAGATAACACATAAATTAATTTCATGCCCCTCTTTACTTTTAGAAAACATCAAAATATCATCAATAAAAACATCCAGCATTTTTCACCTGAGACAACTGAGCCATCACTGCAAAAAACTGATTAGTTCTGATTCTAACAATCTCAGGATACTGATTTGAAAGGTCATTTCCCTCTGTATGCCTTCCCATAAAAGCTGTTCTGTTTCCTCTATGAAAAACCATTCTTAACACAGATATATCTTATGTGAAGAAACATGGTAATCTTTAAATGCTATATCATTTCAATTTGACCATAAAAAAAATATTTTTGGATAATCATTTAATATAATTTTAACTCCTAAAGTTATCTAAACCGACCTATGATAACAACTATAAGGATCTGACCTTAAACATTACATAATATTGAATTAAATTAATAATTCACATTGAGGATATTTTTAGGATTAGAGTTTTAGGGAATTAGGACATAAGTATTACATCTAAAAATATTACAAAGTATGCACTTCTACCCAGAATCCACATTTTTTTCTTAAAATAAAAACCCTTGAAAAAAAAGACATGTCTAATTCCATGTTAAAGAAAGCATGGATTTTCAATGATCCCATCCTTGACCCTATTCATCTTTAAGTCCTGTGAAAGACTTTTCAAAACATGGAATGACCATAAAAGGCTCAGTAAAGGTTATAAAATAATGAATGAAAACATTTGTTCCTAAATACATACAAAACATGAAATCTTTTACTTACTTCATGAAATCATAAGATTTATGAAAGAAACATATAAATTATAAATCATAAAGGTAACTTGTGGAATCCATACCATACTTACATTGTAGCTATCACAGCCACATAGGCAGTTACTTTAGAATACCCATCACAGTATATTCCCTAAATCTCTTAGGAGAAACTTTCATGTTTACCTCCATCATGTTACCCAATTCATTGGAGAGATATATCGAGCTCACCCGCCCTAGGTTTATCATGGAACCACCCATATACATAAATAATGCCCAAGAACAGTAATGTGATCTTAACACATAACATAAGCATAAAAGAAAGATAAAATTTCCACATTACAATAATAAAATATCATTTAAAGATATTGAAATAATAAATCCATTATCAAAGTAATTTTCAATACAAAAATACGTAAAAAGATTATTTGGTATTTATTTTTCCTTTTAAAAAAACATTCTGGCTTGTTAAGGAAGCCAAAGATCGAATAATACTCGCGACGACGGAAAGGTCGTTATCACCACTTACATTAAAAAAATTCCATTTTTCCATTTAGTAAAATGCTTTGTAGGGAAAATATTCCTTTTGAATATAATTAAAATTCAAAGGGTTTTATACATCGTATAAAATAAAGTCATGTATAAAACTAAAAATGCCTCAATGAAAGGAGATTGAGACGAAGTCCCTTACCACATGCCCGACATGACCCATTTGTTCTTTAATCTCCTGAATAATAAACTAAAGTTAATTTCTACTTGCTTAAGAACCTTTTTCAAGTTTATTATTCCTTTTATATCACTTATTACCATTATATATTCATTATGTAATCATTTAAGTTAATAACATTCATTTTGTCGATATTTGGTACATGAGTCAAAAATGGACTTCTTATAATTACATGTTGTTCACGTGGTAAAAGTATCATTATATCCATAATTATATTTTTGATTTGGGTATAATATATATCATATATATCCAGCATGTACATGTATTTATAATAGTACATAACATTTGGAGGTACGAAATGAAATGCACCGTTCATGGAGACGGAAAGTCGTATGTACTCATGAACGATACTTTCATTTCTATTTCTTATTTTAATGGAATTAAAACATAATGATAAATAGGTGTATTATAATTCCAGTATAATATCATATATAATATCATTAACTCTATCCTTTATATATCTTACATAGAGCATTAACGAGTCACATCACATTGAGGGGGAGGTAGTCCTCACTTCCTCAAATGAGATTATCGTATTTACCCACCATGGAAACCATAAAGGTTTGATATAATTGGGAAGTACAGAAGCATAAAGAAATCATAAACATAATATATATCATATATAAATATTGTTCCACCATAATGGCCACCATGGGAGGCAGTAAGATGTAATTGAACAATCATTGTTTCGTGAGGCGTTAGTTTTCCATCCACAGAAACATTATGTTCTTCATCCATTAGATGGAGGTGTGTGTAATTGTAGTTTGAATAATTATCATAACAACATCCTAGAATATTTGGGATATTGGTGCTGTTACAAAAGAATGGAAATAGAAAGAGTGTAGGGGTTGGAGAAGAAAAGTAAAAGAAAACAATTTAAGAGAAACTATTACCTTTAATTTGGGTAACTCACTTTGGTTTGAACCAAATGACTTCTTGAAGTGCCTTCTTATTAAGGTATGTCTTATAACTACCCATACATTACATACATTGTTAGTACTTCAAAATTGAAGCACACTTATTACAACATATAACAAAACCATGGAAGGACCGTATAGGTATAGTGTCTTTAGTAACTAGGAAACATAATCAACTGGTTCATAAAGCATCTACACTCTCTCCCATTTATTTCATCATATATATAGTCCCTTTTGGAATATCTTAATTAATAACCTTCTTCCTGACCTGGGGAAAGAAAACATACAAAAGGGTGAGCTGAAATGCTTAGTAAGTGTAAACAATGGAAATATCAATCACATCATATTAATAAGAACATAACATTTTGGAAATATTATCCTGCAAAAGAGATCATAATTTCATAACATTGGATAAATCATGGTAGTGAAATGTAATCACAATAATCATAACATAAAACATCATTCTTTGTGGCATACACACATAATCATAGAGAATCATTTCTTATTAGTCAAGACTCATTTCCAAGACTATCTAAGTGGACAAAGTACATTTCTGAACCAAGTTCATTCCTCGTTTCAGTCCTGTTTCACTAAACCGGTTTAACCTGCCGTTCCAGCCATGTCTATATCATGAGATATAAAATCTTTACCCAATGAATTTAAGTGAGAAATAGGTCCCACCCATCTCATAATGATACCATTCTTATGTGTGCCACAATATCATAAACCATACATCATAGCATAACCCATGTAAAAAAATGGGATTCTTAAACATTGTGAAATCATAAAACAATTCATATAAGATAAATGAATTCATAAAAATAATTTCATCAAAACATAATCAAATCAATGTAATAATAGGGATAGATATAGAACCCTTTATTATCTTAGATGGAAAATAATTTTGATAAAACACTTGAACTCTATTCTTGAGGAAAATATCCTTTCTACTTCAAAAACACTTTTCCTTTCTTAAGCTTTCATACAATATAAAACTAAAAGAAGTTGATTAAAAATAAACATGAATACTTGTAAAGGAAGCTTCTTGTAAATAATGTTTTAAAAATCCATTCATGCCGTATAAGTTAAAAAAACATTCTTCTCGTACTTTTGTCAGAAAAGTCAAAAAGTACCTCGTACGAAAAACGACAAAAGATTCATTTCATATCTTTTACTAAAAACTCACTGAAGGGTAAAATTGGATTTAAACAATTTTAAGTGGATGTAAATGATATTACATATTGAGGAAACATTGATGTGGATGATAAAATACACCCCAGTATATTCCAAAGTATAAATAATCTCAGATAAAAATGAGATTGTGATATTTCACTTACCTTAGGTTCGATTTGCTTCGTAAGTGTCCGAACATCTTGTATAATGATTTAAATATTGTCATTGACTTATTCCAGAATCATACTCATTGTTATGATATCATATATGGTCATATTCATAGCTTATTATTAGTAATATTTCATTGCTACTTGTTATTCGGGTGTTTATTACTTTTTGTTCTTATGCGTGTTTTGTCGAATAAATTCTTATTATTATTTTTAGGTTATAGATAACTCATTTACATAATGGTATTAGTGTAATATATATCATATTTATTCACTAAATTCATTTATTTAATCATTATGCAATGAAAATCATGTAGAATGATTCGCATCACATTGTGGAGACGGTATTTCGTACGTACGCACGAGCGATGATATCGTTCCCATGATCGTGGAATTGTATTGGAGTGTATGTATACTGTTTTAGAATCAATATCACTTTAAAATTATCATATATATTCATTATTTACAACATTATACCCATCCACATATGGTGGTGGTGGAAAATAGATTACACCGCGACGTGGAGACGGTATTCCGTACGTACGCACGCACGATGATTTCGTTTTCTGTAGGATGGATAGATGGTGAAATAGGGTTGTTTCATACTTATATTAACATATCCGTATATGAGTGATACTGATGTTATTAATTCATAATTATACAACTAAATAAGAATAACTGTAAGAAGAAATAATGTTGAATGAATCGGTAACGGACATTACCTCTTCTTTAAAGCGCTTCTTTGAGACCTCCTTTTAAGGAACTAAAATTGGTCTTTGAAGAAGACTAGGACCTATAGGATGTTTATAGGGAATTGGAGAGGAGAACTTGGCAGGGGTTGGCCGGCCTTGAAGGCTCAAAGTGGTGTGAGGAAGAGAGGGGGGAGGTGCCCTTTTATAAGGGAGGAGAGGGGCACCTTTAGAAAAACTAAAAATATTATTTTATTATAAAGCCATATTCGGTTTTAAATAGCTCCAAATTAATTTATTTCGAATATAATTTGGGTATGGGACGAAATACTCTCATACAATAGAATTTGGACAAGTTTAGTTTACTATTTTAACCATATCATTCTGATTTAACTTTTAGTTAGATAATTTTACTTTTACTGTGTCTTTTTTGTGTTCTTACACTATATGGTTAATAAACATACTATAACAAGCCAAACGAACCCCAAGTTGTTTATTATTAATATATATTTCTTTATCTAAGTCATTTGGCCTATCCTTAGATTTTTAGGAATCAAATAACAATTAATAATATAATATTTGTTTTAAAAACTATTTTATGTCAATTTTGACACTATTTAGTAATTGATTTTTCTGAAAATAATAACAGAATGGTTAGTTCTAAAAAAGTTAATTAAATCTATACTAACATATAATAGTAACCTATAAAATTAGTTTAATTCATTAAAAGTCTCAAATTACATTTTTTTGGGTATTTATAACATCAATTATGTCAATATTTTACTAATAAGATAATAATTTCATCATCATTGTGTCATAAATAAATTAAATTATTTAATGTATAAAAATTACAAATAAAATACCATTATGTAATAAATCTTATTAGCTTTCTAATGAATATTTATAGTCGAATTTATCTTATTTATGACCTTATATTAAAATTTATTTACTTATTAAACATTGATTTTAACTATTATAACCATTCTTTAAATAAATTAATAATAAATGTCCTAATCGAATCCACGTGGGCCTAAATGGTCATATATTATTTGTAAGGTTGTTTGTGGTCGAATTAGACTTATCCAATATAATTATGACATGTTTTAGGGTAATAATAATATCATTTTTACCCTTAATTACCCTATTTACTTTTAACTATGGTAAATAAAAGTAAATAGTTACTATTCACCAAAAATTATTTTCATATCATTGAACCACATTTTACTTACTGACATCAATCATGTCTCTCAAAATTTTGAAATTCCACTCACAGAAGCGGTAAAATTTAGATTTATATAAATTTGCAAATTCTCCTATGAGGTGGGTAAAAGACGGTGAAAAGTTCAACAAAATATTTATATATCTAAAATTATTATAAAATTACTCCAATGAATTGAATTAAACATATATAGGAATTATGTATCAATTTTTACCTTAAATAAATTTAAATAAAATAAATAATTATTTAAATAAAAAGTCGGATTTTATATAATAACCTAGTGTTTTCACTATTCATCAAAAATTGAAGGTTTCCAGAAAAATACCAAAATTTCACCCTAGGCTAATTTCGATATTCCGAATCCAAAAATGAATTCAATTTTGAAAAACAAAAATGTAAAAAAAATTCAAAAATTGGTTATTACTATTCATAACGGCTAGTTTTAATAATATTTTCATAGCATATCGTTGTTTAGTGAAACTCGGTATTGTGTAAGACACAAGCTATCAAGGAAGGTCGTGATTGCATGTAAAGCAAACCAAGATAGTTTTGTGTGTAATGAAAGATTCCTTTGATGATTTATATAAAATAAGACAAAATATTTCATATAAAAGTCTCGGGTGTTACATTCTACCCCCCTTAAAATGAATTTCTCCCTCAAAATTCGTCTCTTGTAACAAACAGATGAGGATACCTCTACCTCGTCATATCCTCAAGATCCCATGTAACTTCTTATAATTGGTGGTTCCTCCATAAAACTTTCACAAAGTGAGTGGTGTTGTTTCGTAGGACATTTTCACTATGATCGAGAATCTCTATCTGTTGTTCTTCATAAGAATGATCGTGTTCCATCGGTACAACTTCTAAGTTAAGTACATGTGAAGGATCAGGTATGTACTTTCTCAGGAGAGATACATGGATCACATCATGATCTTGAGAGAGATTTGGTGGAAGTGCCAACCAGTAAGCTACCTTCCCAACACGATCCAGTATTTCAAAAGGACCGCTATACCTAGGGCTCAACTTTCCCTTCTTTCCAAATCTCATTGCTCTCTTCCAAGGAGATATTCATAAGAACAATTTATCACCCACTTCAAACTCTAAGACTTTTATTCGGTTGTCAGAATATCTTTTTTGTCGACTCTGAGCTGCTCTTATGTGTTGTTGAATAGATCAGACCTTTTATGCCATGTCATCAACAAGATCAGGTCCTAAAAGCTTTCTTTCCCCAACTTCATCCCAGCAAGTTGGAGTCCTGCATTTCTTTCCATACAGAGCTTCATAACAAGCCATCTGAATACTGGAGTTAAAGATATTATTATATGAAATTTCCACCAAAGGTTGGTGTTGATCCCAACCACCTTTAAAATCCATAGAGCAAGCTCTCAACATATCTTCTAGAGTTTGAATTGTCCTCTCAGACTGACCATCTGTCTGAGGATGATAAGCAGTGTTGAAACTCAACTCTGTATCCAGAGTATGCTGAAGATTTCGCCTGAACATTGAGGTAAACCTCGGATCACGATAAGATATAATAGAAAGTGGTACTCCATGCAATCTTACCACTTCCTTTACATATATCCCGGCAAGCTGATCCATAGAGAAATCCTCTCTAATAGCAATGAAGTGTGCAGACATTGTAAGACGATCAACTTTGACCACGATAGCATTATTGCCTTTGGATGTTTTAGTAAGTCATGTGACAAAGTCCATAGTGATGTTATCCAATTTCTATTTGCGTATGGGTAATGGTTGTAACATTCCCTTAGACTTCTGTCTCTCAGCTTTAACTTGCTGACAAACAAAGAATCGAAAGACATATTCAGCAACATCTCTTTTCTTGCCATCCCACCAGAATTACTCTTTCAGGTCCCTATACATCTTCATGCTTCCAGGATGAATAGAGAATGAAGAACTACGAGCCTCATCCAGTAGCTCCTTATTTAATTCTAGGATGGGAGGAACAAAAACCCGATTCCTGAACTTTATTATCCCATCACAGTCAAGGTTGAATTCAGGAATATTTCTCACCTTCTTTTGTAACTCTACATCTTCTTTCTGTGCCTCTTCAATATTCACATGTATAGATGGTTGAACATTCATTTGAGAAAGATACGATTTTTCCCTTTTCATTATAATTCCGAGATCCAACCTTTGTAAATCCATAAATATTGGATCTTTTGTGATCCTCACCATGGATAAACTGGCATGGTCTTGTCGACTTAATGCATCTGCCACCTTGTTTTCTTTCCCAAGGTGGTAATGAATTGAGTCATTTTAATCTCTAATCAGCTCCAACCATCTTCTTTGGTGCATATTCAGCTCCTTTTGTGTGAAAATATACTTTAAACTTTTATGATCAGTATAAATGTCACACATTTCTCCATAGAGATAATGCCTCCAAATATTTAATGCAAAGATTACCACAGCTAACTCCAAATCATGAGTTGGGTAATTTTGCTCATGGATTTTCAACTGTTGAGAGGCATAAGATACCACCATATCATTTTTCATAATAACACACCCCAATCTCTTCTTGGATGCATCACTGTAGATCACAAACCTATCTCCACTACAAGGCAGTGTGAGCACAGGTGCACTGGATAACCTTCTTTTCAACTCCTTGAAATTCTCTTCACATTCCTCTGTCCAAACAAACTTAACTCTTTTCTGAGACAACCTGGTGAGTGGATTAGATAATCGTGAAAATTGTTCACAAAACATCAATAATATACAGCCAAACCAAGAAAACTTCGGATCTCAGTTACTGTTGTTGGTCTCGACCATCTTTCGATAACCTCTGTTTTTGCTGGATCCATAGATATCCCCTCTTTTGAGATTATGTGACCCAAAAATGAAACTTTTTGAAGCCAAAATTCACACTTGGTAAATTTGGCATAAAGCTTCTCCTTTCTCAGGGTCCTCAATATAATTCCCAAGTGATCTTCATGTTCTTACTTGCTCTTTGAATATATAAGAATACCATCTATAAAGACTACCACAAACTGATCAAGATAGTCTCTAAAGACTCTATTCATCCGATACATGAAGACAGCAGGGGCATTAGTAAGACCAAATGGCATCACTATAAATTCATAGTGTCCATACCTTGTACAGAAATCCGTCTTTGGTATATCCTCCCTTTTGACCCTTAATTGATGATACCCTGAATGAAGATCAATCTTGAAAAAGTATTGAGCTCCGCGTAGTTGGTCAAATAAGTCATCAATGCGTGGGAGAGGATATTTCGTCTTGATAGTGATCTTGTTAAGTTATCGATAATCAATGCAGCGTCTCATTGATCCATATTTCTTCTTAACAAATAAAATAGGTGCTCCCCAAGGTGAGGCACTAGGGTTTATGAACCCCTTATCAAGATTCTCTTGGAGTTTCTTCTTCAATTCCGGCAACTCAATTGGGGTCATTCTATAAGGTGTCTTTGAAATAGGTAAAGCACCTGGTACGACTTCTATTGAAAAATCAACTTCATGATTTGGTGGAAGACCTGGAAATTCCTCTCGAAAGACATCATAAAACTCCCGTACAATGGGAATATTCTTAATCATGAGTTTCTCACCAACCATTTGAGATAAATAACCTTCATTTAGTGGAATCAAGATCCCTAAGAAGGAAGAAATTTCCACTGGAAGGTTATGTTCATCCTCGCATCGATAGACGATCAAAGATTGATCTGGAATATGAAATGTGACTTCCCTTATTTGGGAATTGATATGAGCTCCATATAGAGAAAGCCCATCCATGCCAAGAATCACATCAAATTCCACTATAGGGAGGATCACAAGATTTTCAGGAAGCACTTTCCGACAAACTTCAATCGGAGAAGAATTGAAAACTTTAGATGCGACTGTTGTGCCATTAGGGGTTGTCACAGCTAACTCAACATCTAATTGTTGAGGTAATATGGTGATACCCTAAGAAAATTCTTCAGAAATAATGGAGCGGGTGGATCCCGAATTAAATAAAACATTTGCTACTTTAGAGTGGATGGTATGTGTACCTTTCACCACTTCGTTATCGTACTCCACATTGCTGATAGAAATTGCATGTGACATTCCTTTTTCTTTAGCCTTAAGAGTTTGTTGACGTTGATCATCATAAAAAACCCTTGGATTAAGGCATTTATTGGCATAATTCCACATCTCCTTGTACTTGAAACATTTATGTGTTGTAGGTTCATTATGTGTATCCATTCCTTTGTTTTCATCATTAGACATCTTCTTCCCATCATTGCGGCATTCAAATTCTTGATGACATTCCTTTCCACATTTGAAACATTAACTTTTCCCTTTAATACACCGCCCTTTATTTTTCTTTCCACACTTTGAGCATAATGGAAAACTCATCTTATTTTCAGTGTTCTCTTTATATTTTCTTTTGAATTCCATTTTCCTCTTCTTATCAAACCCATATGACTGATGGCTTACACTAATCTTCATCTCAATTTTGAGAGCACGTAGAATGATTTCCTCAAATCTATTGAAGTCCCTTATGGATAAATCCCTTCGAAGACTTGGTTTGAAGCCACTAAAGAGTCGATCGATCTTTCTCTCAGGTTGGATAATAATTCCAGAAGCGTACCTTGCAAGTCTTGTAAAATTTTCTTCATAGGTACCAACAAGTTCATCATCCTTTTTCTTTAGTTCAAGAAGCCCCTTCTCCATCTTTGTTCGGAGAATACGAGGGAAGTACTTATTGAAAAATATGTTCTTGAACTCATCCCATTCCATGGACTCAATTTCATATCATTGCCTCGTATTCTTGATATGATTCCAACATTGATCAGCATCACCTTCCAAACGATACACTACTAAGATGACTTTATCATGTTCATAACATTGAAGAACTGAAAATATATTTTCAGTGGTACTAATCCATTGTTCAAAAACTAGTGGATCAGTAGACCCGCTGAATAATGGTGGACGCTGTCTCATGAAGGATTCAACAGAATGTTGCTTCTTTCTTTACTCGTTTGGAAGTCCTGCATGATTCATAGCTTGAGAAAGTTGTGTGAGCACGACAACAAGATTTTTCATTCCATCACCCATAACGTTTGGTTGCTCAGGGGGACAGTCAATGCATTGCCCATCACATTCTGCAGTAACACGGTTCCTTCGGGTTCCATCCATTGACTAAAACCAAGAATAATAGTGTGAGCAACACTAATTATAGTAGGGAAACCACATAATCAAGAATAAAATTTCACACTTAAGGTCTTATCATAGGTTATTCATGGCCATTTCTAAAACACTAAGATTGTGTTCTATGATTAGACTTATCCTTAGAGTTCTTACTATGGCTTTAACATCCTAGTTTCCAAAGGTTGACTATACCTTTCCTCTGATACCAACTATAACAACCCATACTTTACATACATTTTTATTACATAAAATTGAAGCACACTTATTACAACATATAACAAAACCATGGAAGGGCCGTATAGGTATAGTGTCTTTAGAAACTGGAAAACATAAACAATTGGTTCATAAATAATCTACACTATCTCCCATTTATTTCATCATATCTATAGTCTCGTCTGGCATATATTACTTAATAACCTTCTTCCTGACCTGGGGAAAGAAAACATACAAAAGGGTGAGCTCAAATTCTGAGTAAGGGTAATCAAAAGAAATATCAATCACATCATATTCATAAGAACATAACATTTTAGAAATCTTGCCCTGTAAAAGAGATCATAATTTCATAACATGGGATAAATCATGGTAGTGAAATGTAATCACAATAATCATAACTTAAAACATGAAGCGTTGTGGAATACACACATAATCATAGATAATCATTTATTATTAGTCAAGACTCATTTCCAATACTATCTTTGTGGAAAAAGTCCATTTCTGAACCGAGTTCATTCCTTATTTCAGTCTTGTTTCACTGAAACTGCATAACCTACCGTTCCAGCCATGTCTATCTCATGAGATAAAAAATATTTACCCAATGCAATGGAGGGAGATACATGTCCCACCCATCTCATAATGATACCATTCTTATGTGTGCCACAAAATCATAAACCATACATCATAGCATAACCCATGTAATAAAAATGGGATTCTAAATCAATGTGACATCATTAAACAATTCATATAAGATAAAGGAATTCATAAAAATAATTTCCTCACAACATAATCAAATAAATGTACTAATAGGTATAGAAACAGAACACTTTATTATCTTAGATGAAAAATAATTTTTATAAAACACTTGAACTTCATTATTGAGGAAAATATCCTTTCTACTTCAAAAACACATTTCCTTTCTTAACATGTCATCCAATTCTAAACTAAAAGAAGTTGATTAAAAATAAACATGAAAACTTTTAAAGGAATCTTCTTGGAAATAATGTTTTAAAAATCCACTCATGCTGTATAAGTTAAAAATTCATTCTTCTCGTACTTTTGTCGGAAGAGTCAAAAAGTACCTCGTACGAAAAACGACAAAAGATTCCTTTCATATCTTTTACTAAAAAGACACCGAAGGGTAAAATTGGATTTAAACAATTTTAGGTGGATGGAAATAATATTAAATATTGAGGAAACATGGATGTGGATGATAAAATACATCATAGTAAATTCCAAATTATAAACAATCTCGGATAAAAATGAGATGGTGATATTTCCCTTACCTTAGGTCTGATTTGCTTCGTATGTGTCTGAACCTCTTGTATAATAATTTAAATAATGTCATTGTCTTATTCCAGAATCATACGCATTGTTATGATATCATATATGGTCATGTTCTTAGCTTATTATTAGTAATATTTCATTGCTACTTGTTATTCAGATGTTTATAACTTTTTGTTCTTATGCGTGTTTTGTCGAATAAGTTCTTATTTTTCTTTTAAGGTTATAGATACCTCATTTCTAGAATGGTATTAGTGTAATTTATATCATATTTATTCACTAAATTCATTTATGTAATCATTATGCAATGAAAATCATGTAGAACGAGTCACATCACATCGTGGAGACGGTATTCCATACGTACGCACGAGCGATGATATCGTTCCCATGATCGTGGAATTTTATTTGAGTGTATGTATACTATTTAAGAATCAATATCAATTTACAATAATCATATATATTCATTATCTACACCATTATACCAATCCAAGTACGGTGGTTGTGGAAAATAGATTACACCATGGCGTGGAGACGGTATTCTGTACGTACGCACGCGCGGTGATTTCGTTTTCTGTAGGATGGATAGATGGTGAAATAGGTTTGTTTCATAACTATAATAACATATCAGAATAGGAGTTATACTGATGTTGTTAATTCATAATTAAAAAAATAAATACGAAGAAGTGGAAGAAGAAATAAAGTTGAAAGAATCGGTAACAGACATTATCTCTTCTTTGAAGCGCTTCTTTGAGACCTCCTTTTAGGGCACTAAAATTAGTCTTTGAAGAAGACCAGGACCTCTAAGATGTTTCTATGGAAGTGTAGAGGTAAAATTTTCAGGGTTTGGCCGAGGATGGAGGCTCAATGTGGTGTGAGGAAGATAGGGATGAGGTGCCCTTTTATAAGGGAGGAGAGGGGTACCTTTAGAAAAACAAAAAAAAAATATTATTTATTATAAAGCCATGTTCGGTTTTAAATGGCTCCAAATTGATTTATTTCAAAGCTAAAGTGGGGATGGGTCTAAATTCTCTCATCAAATAGAATTTGGAAAAGTTTAGTTTACTATTGTAACCTTATCATTTATATTTAACTATAAGTTAGATAATTTTACTTTTACCGTGTCTTTTTGTGTTCTTACACTATAAGGTTAATAAACTTACTATAAGAAGCCAAACGAACCCCAAGTTGTTTATTATTAATATATATAACCTTATCTAGGTCCTTTGGCCTAACATTATACTTTTAGGAATAAAATAACAATTAATAATATAATATTTGTTTTAAAAACTATTTTATGACAATTTTGACACTATTTAGTAATTGATTTTTGTGAAAATCATAACAGGATTATTAGTTCGAAAAAAGTTAATAAAATAAATACTAACATGTCATATTAACCTATAAAATTAGTTGAATTCATAAAAAGCCTCAAATGACTTTTATTTGGGAATTTATAACATTAATTATGTCAATACTTCATTAATAAGATAATTACTGCATAATCATTTTGTCATAAATTAATTAAATTATTTAATGTCTAAAAATTAAAAATAAAATTCCATTATGTAGTAAATCTTTTTAGATTTCTAATAAATATTTATAGTCTAATTTATCTTATGTATAACTCTATATTAAAAATTATTTACTTACTAAACATTGATTTTAACTATTTTAACCCATCTTTAAATAAATTAATAATAAATTTTATAATCTAATCCAAGTGGGCCTAAATAGTCATATTTTATTCCTAAGGTTGTTTTTCGTCGAATTACACTTATAAAAAAGAATTTGGACATGTTTTAGGGTAATAATAATATCATTTTACCCTTAATTACCCTATTTAATTTTCACCATGTCAAATAAAAGTCAAAAGTTACTATTAACCAAAAATTATTTTCATCTCATTGAACAAAATTTTACTTATTGACATCAATAGTGTGTCTTAGATTTTTGAAATTCCACTCATATAAGCGGTAAAATGAAGTTTTATGTAAATTTGAAAATTCTCCTAGGAGGTGGTTAAAAGACGGTAAAAAGTTAAATAAAACTTTTATATATCTAAAATTGTTATAAAATTACTCCAATGAATTACATTGAACTTATATAGGTATTATGTATCAATTTTGACCTAAAAAATTTTAAATAAAATAATTAATTATTTAAATAAAAATTTGGTTTTTAAATAGTAACCCAGTGTTTTCACTATTCATCAAAAATTGAAAGTTTCCAGAAAAATAGCAAAATTTCACACTAGGCTAATTTCGATATTCTCAATCCAAAAACAAAGTCCATTTTAAAAAATAAATTTTAAAAAATTTCAAAAAGTGGTTATTAATATTCATAATGGCTAGTTTTAATAATATTTTAATAGCATATCGTCATTTAGTGAAACTCGGTATTGCGTACGACACAAGCTATCAAGGAAGGTTGTGATTGCGTGTAAAGCAAGCCAAGATAGTGTTGTGTGTTGTGAAAGATTCATTTGATGATTTATATAAAATATAATAAAAATATTTCTTATAAAAGTCTTGGGTGTTACAGGATTCTTGGAGGAGTAGAGGGATTTAGGGAGCTTAATTGGGCAGAGTTTGGATGACCAAAAAGGCTTGAGAGGTGTGAGGAATTGCATGGAAGTGGTCTCTTTTTATAAGGGAGGGGAGTGGCTCTTTAGGAAAGAGTGAAAATATTATTTTATAATATAATGATATTCAGTTTCTAATGGTCCAAAAATTATTATGGTCAAAGATAAGATGACTCATAATCAAAATAAAATCATCCAATCAGAATTGGACATGTTTTGGATAATATTCTAATCATTATAATCTTATTTAATTAAATCATTTATTAGTGAGGTAAATACTGCATCATGATTGTGTCATAAATAATTTAATTTATTTGATGTCTAAAAATTATAAAAACAAATACCATGATGTAAGAAATCATTTTATCTTTCCAATGAATATTTATAGTCGAAAATATAACTTGTATAACCCCATGAAAAAAGTAATTTACTAAAAGATATTTGTTTATTTCATTTTGGCCTTTACATTATGTTAATTAAAATAAAGTGTCATAAACACTTTTAAGTGGCTCTATGGGGTACCCAAAAAGACCCAAGGATTCCCATGGTCAGATATGACTCAACCAATAGGATTAGGACAGCTGTTAGGGTAAATAAATATAATTATTTTTACCCTTATTTACCTGATTTACCCTTTGACCATGCTAAATAAAATATTTACTGAGATAAATATTTAAAATGCCTAAAAATAAGAGTTACCTATTTACACAATTTAAACCTCCTGATTCCAAATATGGAATCCATTTCTCCAAATTCAAAACACAAAAGTGGCAGAAATTAATCTAAAATTAATTCCCACTGTCAAAACAAAAGGCGTGTTTTTAAAAAATATTAACTATCAAAAGATTGACAGTTGATTATATACAATTTAGATGTGAAATTGCTTCTAATGACCAAAATTAGATTAAATGGTAAAAATATAATCTATGTGAACTTTAAAATCAATTAAAAGGATAATATAACCATATAAATAAATTAGATTAAAACATAGTTTTGAATTAAAATACAATATTTTCACTATTCCTTAAAAAATGAACTTTATCAGAAAAATACCAAAAAATTACCCAAAGTAAATTATGATGTCCTCATTCTAAAAAAGGATTTTATTTGGTAATATAGAATTTATTAATGTTACGAAAACTATATTTAAAAAGGGTTCTCCATTAAAAGGTGACAAATCGGCCTTTTAATGAAAATTATGCTTAAAATTAGATTCATTAAATTTTAAGCCTCTAACTTTTATTTGATAAATTTAAATATATTTAACAAACATCTATAATACTATTTTAGTTAGTTTTGTTCATTCTCGCCAGTACAATGGTTAGGAGTTAACTACCGTTTAAAATAAAAATATTATATTATTAGTGTGCAACGTAAGATTCCAAAGAAACCCGTTGTTGCGTATCGAGTACTCTATCGAACATAGCAACCCATTTAAATATAAAATTAATATTTAATTCACAAATATTAATAAATATGAAAATCTCTTATTCTTTATTTACCTGGGATGTTATAGATTTATCTTTTTTGGATCACTTCATGTGATATAATCCATTATATCTTAATAGAGAACCTTTATTTTCATTTCCATTGGGAAATACATCCCTGGACAATAACAAAATTAAATAGGTTATATGTTACTTTCATTAACTCATAAGGTAGTATACTATGTGGAAGAGTATGAGTCTAACATCACTAGATAATCTAGTCATGTTTAAGACAACATATGTAATCTAGGAAAAAATATTAAATGTTTCATTTATGCAATTAAATAAATTATCTATTGGGAATTATTTTCAAAAATGTTATTCTAATATGATGATATAATATCATTTATAGTTAATATAGAGAAACATTTTTTTACATAAAATATCATCAATGGAAACTGAAATAATAAGAGGGTGTATTAGATCCCATAAAAAGTAACACATCCAAGAATATGAATAAAATTATGAAATATCTACCATTTAAAAATTGTAGAGAGACAAATAATAGTAATTGAATGCAGGGAATGGGTGTTTTTTATGTGTGGGGAAATGTTTCATCTGTAAAATAAATCTAGTTAATATAATAATTCAAATGTTATCCAATGCTTATATAGTAAACAGATGGGGAATTCTTCAAAATAATTCCCTAAGTATCTGTGTAGTTTAACACATAATAATACACGGGGTGAAGGCCAAACATATAGGTTTAATAGAGCCTAATTTGAAGTTTGAATTGATTTAGTTAATTATATATATATAATTTACTCTATAAGTGAATATATTTTATTTTATATTGGCTATACCCATTATTTTGTATCTAAATATTATCCTAAGTCTATAACATCACCAACTCACTAATTATATGTTGATTTTCTTGTAAAATATTCTATTAGTTGGATGGAAACTTCTAAATTCTATATCACCTCTCTGAGATATGCTTTTGAAAATATTATTCTTTAAAATATTTTTATTCCCATACTAATTTAATTTGATGTAATTTTGGGTATATATTGGATCTATTTGTGTTGATACCATATCAATGACTAGGGAAGGGTGGATAAATTTGATGTTAAGAGTAAACTTATGACTGTTTTGGAGGGAAACTTTTAACCTAAATTACCAACTGGAATTTATTTCATGATATGGGTATTACTTTTATTTTTCAGGTTATTTGTCTTATATAGTTGGGGATAAACTCATAATTGAATATATTCTCATTATGTGGGAGTTAGTTGATATATATCTAGAATAGTTTCTTATCCTCACCCAAAATTGTGAAATTGACTTTCCAATTGATATTATACGTGGTACTACAAATATTTCTAAGACATTGTATATAATAACCTCGATTAAGTTTTATAAATTTATAACGAAAATTTTGGAGAAACTAAATAAGGGAATCATTCAGCCTGTTAATTCATTAATGGGTTCACCTAAACATTATATTGTTTGGAATGATGGGTCAATGCAACTTTTCAATGATTATTGAGATAAAAACCCAATATTAAAAACTAGTATCCTCTACCTGATATCGATGATCAGTTTGAATAATTTTGATGATCTCAATATTTATCTAATATTGATCACGATTTTGATATCATCAACTAAATTTAAAAAATGAGTATATACTTAAGGCATTGTTTTATAAAAGTTATAGTCATTATGAATATATATTAATATATTTTTGACTTACTAATAACGCTTATATAATTGTGGATCTAATAAACAAAGTATTTGAGATTACCGTGATCAGTTTTTGGTAATCATTATTGATGAGATTCATATATATTCAAAGAGAAAGGAATACCATGATGAAAATTTGCGAATTAATCTAAAGACTCTATGGAAGAAGAATCCATATACGAAATTTACAAACATTGAATTTTGGATACATAAGGACTCATGTGTCATATGATTTCATGTGATGGTATATTGGTGGATCCATCAATGATAGAAGTTATTGAGTATTATATTAAAACAACCACAGTAACCAAGAATCACATTTTCTCTTCCATGTATGGATACTAGCAGTGATTTTTGACCAATTTCTAATTACAATCTCATACACTCACAAATTAGACTGATAAGGGGTCAATTTTTAATCGACTAATGAATGATAGGTGAATTTTATATAATTGAATAGAAGGTTGATCATATCAGATGTGATTACAATTCAATACAACATGGATGATTTTTTCATATATAATTATTCATTAAATAAGGTACTTATATGCATTGTCTTGTGGAATGATATTGTAATAGTTTATTAATCTGAATAATTAAAAAATAATGATCCAAATTACATGACTTGTGATTATAGATAGAATCAATAATGTTTTCATTGTAGATGTGAAGGAATTTTCATTTTGGTTAAAGGTGTGATATATATTTAATCTTAACATTTAATTTATATATATTTACATTGAAAAGTTGATTATGTTCCAGATAATAGAGTTATAGTAGATAAAATATTATAACACCTGAATACATTATGATCTTATGATGATGAAAAATGTGGTATAAGCTCTAGTTTAGAAATAATATTCCTGTTTTTCCATGATGAATAATTAAAGAGAACTAATATTTATGGATTTAAAATATATGGATAATGAAATATTGATGAAGGAAGACATATGTTATATTTCACATATGAATGTATATCCATCAATCAATGAGAAGGTTATGAAATCACATAAGGAATATGTATAATTATAGATGAATATAAGGAATTTTATTGAGTTCAACCAGGATCATGCTAGAATGATCTATTTTAGAAACAATTTATGTCTTTTATCTATAGAGAATTTTAATACGGGGCTATTTGATAAATATCTTTTTTCATAATACTCTAATTTTACTAGAATTATGAATGTTTATAGTTATATGAAATAGTATTTCTAGAGGGATTTTAGGAAGAGGGATATTGAAAAATATAGTTCTTAATTCCATATGTGTCACAATGTTATGGTAGATTAATATTTTTCTATGGGGATGATACAACCATTACCCATACTAAAATAGATATGGGAAAATATTACCATCTTATTTTTCATCATACTCTACAATACATATAACAGGTATATTTATATTAGGGTTTTAGTTGATAACCTTTTGAAATCAGTAAAGATATCACTGTTAGAGAATATTTTTCCTTATACCAGCTTATTTAGTTTTTCATTATAGAAGTTTTTATTTTCAATGGAGTACCACTCTCAATAATATTTGATCAAGATCCAAGGTTTACATGAAATTCTTGGAGAAGAATTCAGTAGGACTTTCTAAAGAGTTTTATTTTCTTAATTCTTATCATCCTCAAAATGACAGTTATTATGAGAGGTCCATTGATACTCTTGAATACAAGTAGGGATCCATCCCAATGAATTTTAACAGTTTTTGATATCAACACATTTATTTTGTTTAATTTTCATATAGAAATATCCCTCACTAGAGAATTTAGATAGATTCTAATAAATAAATATATCTATTTATGTGCATAACACATATATTCTTGGATGAAGTTGGAGAATGGAAGTTGTTAGGACTTGATTAAGCTAAGGAAATGGAAAATAATGTAATAACAATTCGACAACCGATATTTGTATATTAGAGTTTAGAATTTTGGTGAATATACTAGGAGAGATTTAGAGTTAAATGATGATGATAAAGTATCTCAAAAAAAATCTCCTGGGAGAATGGTAATGATATTTGGTAATGAGGGGAATCTGATCTCTGGATATGGTGGTCCCCTTGAAATTATTTATCATATCAGGATGTCATCTTATCACGTGGATCACTTAGTGAATTTATATCATGTCCAGGATGTGTTCCTTGTGTATCTCCAAAGTATTTAAATACCCCATCCTTTAAATTTAATAAACTAATAGGTCATACCCCTTGATAAAGACTTGTCTTATGGGGAACAACCGATGTAAATTCTCGATTGTTGAGAGAAAGTGATAAAAAAGACTAGTAAACTGGTCGATGTTTTATTGTGAATCTATAAATATATGAAACATATTTTGGAATAAAAGGATGTTTTGAGTAATATTTAAACTTTTTTGTATCAGAGTAACATAATTTTGAATGTTTAATAATTATAATGGGCTATAATTTTAGAACAAATTATTCAGTGATATATTTCTCTTTAAATAAATTTCACTCATGGCTTGATTTAAATATAACATAGTGTTTAAATGAAAATTGAAAATAAATTCAAGTATCGTTATTTTTAAATTAAATAATTTTGGTATTAATATCATCAATATTAACATATGTTGAATTTTATGTAATTTTTTTAAAAGATTATATTTTAGTGATTAGCGAAAAATATTTATTTTTGAAAAAATATAATATAATTCAATTGGAAGCACTAGTAATGAAATTACTTTAATCCTAAATTAACATAATACACATTTATTTATAAATAATATAATCCATTGAATTTTAATAATCATTATTCCATATCTTATTATAAGTTAATTGTTTCACATTAAAACGTATGTTTCTAAAAAAATGTATTTTGTTTCCTTTTGTGTTTTTAGCATAAATTAACTTCTTCCACTACATTGAACTGAAATTGAACGATTTTATTCAATATTTGGAATAAATATGTTCAGATTTCATAAATTGGTATTTTTTATTTTTGAAAATAAGAAATAGTAACATTTGTGAATATTTTTCACCTTATTAAGAGTAAAATGTTTTAAATAGTATTAAAACATTTGAATAAGGCTTTAAATGTTTTCTAATACTTTATTTAATTCTATTTTATTAATACAAGATATCCATTTCAATCATGATATAAAAAATATGACCCATTTTACATTTTTTTGATATTTTAAATTATACTACACAACAAAACAAATAAAATAAAATGAAACATTCTTGACATTAATAAATCTTATATTTTCCTGTGACTATAAAAAGTGTTTATGTTTGGTTTGAAATGTTAATTTTAATGATTATATAAATTTATCTATCATGGTAATTTATTTTTAAAAATTATTTATTGAATTTTTATCTTAAATAATTATACCATCAGAAAATATATTTATTCAATGCATTGAAAATTAAATAAATATATTTTAAAATATTTAAACTAGTAAAAATATAAAAAAATTATAGCATAATTTTTTGAAATGAATTAAACATAGGATGTTTTAAATTTAAATTTATAATTCCATTTTAAATATTTTTGATGTTAATGTTTATGTAAATGGACAGTTCAAAACAAAACATTAATGACATTAAATAATAAACAATATTTTATTAATTTTTTTTTGAATTTTATTAAAATCGTATCTTTAACACCATCAAAATTTTAAGGATTAAAATAATTTTTTATAGAATATATGACATGAAACACCGTTATTATAAGATAATACAAAACCAGGAGAATTTATTATATATTTCTTTCAATGTCTTTGACAACATACAGTGCGCACAACACCAGGTTTTAATATGGCAACTCATCCCTTTAATACACATTAATACATGAAATATTATATAATATTATACCTTATAGAACCAATAGGATAAAAAATTATAGTGTATTTGGGAATTAGGTATATTACATAACAACTAAAAATATAAAAGAATCTTCTTTATTGAAAAATTTACTAGAATGCTCACTCAATAAAATACATTGGATAATCTGGGGACACACATAAGAAAGATTTGATCTATAAATTCTAGTAATGGAATAAACATTGATAAATATGAAAAATGTAATAAATTTCAGACAACATGAATATCAAAGGGTAATAAAATGGCTTTGAACCATAATCATTAATAATAAGACATGATATACCAAGATAACATATTGACAACATGGGAAATGTGGGAAAAAAATTAAAATCGTTCATCATAATCATAGGTAAAGGATAAATTTTAATAAATAAAATTGTACAAGGTCCCATAAAGTAGTGATGTTTACTCCATTTTCTAACATGACATCTCATTAGATTAAACATTACACAATTCATTGGAGTGCAATATAATTCGAAGTTCTCCCATCTATTTCATTTTATTCTCATGCATAAGTGTGCAACATAGATCGTAAAACATGAAATCATTTATCATTAAATATTATTACAAAATCAATGTTTGTGTAATTAGTAAATATAAGTCCCAAATCAAGAAGTCTATGTTCATAAAGGTGAACACCCTTTATTACAAATGGGTATGGTATTCATTACACATTTTTTCCATAAAAAATAATGGTTAAATATTTTCAGCATAAGGACATCACATAAGGATTCATAAAATGGTTTTATAAGAGATAAATGGGCACAACATCAATTGGAAATAAAATGGGAAGTAATAAGTACTTTTAAATAAATTTCACAATAATATTAATAGAAAATAGAAGGCATAAGATAATTAAGAAACATAAATAAAGATGAGAAGGGAAGGAAATATTCTACATTTTTAGAAAGGTAGTGAATGTAAATAAATATTCTTGGGAGGGATTAACACGTATGAATGGGGTATTTCATTACATCTAAATATAAAGGATAGTAAGGGGGATATTTAATGAAATCTCCCAACATGAACAAATTGAAATTGAGAGACATGACAAAAAAGGTGCTTGAATTGGAATTAAAAAAGTGAAACCACTCACTTGAGTGCGTGACTCCAAATTCATGGAGGAGCTTCTTGAGAGATTGGGGGAATAATGAGAGGAATCTAGAGAGGGTAAAATAATGAAATTTTAAATGAACTTGAGGTTATGATAAATTTTATATTGGGTGGTTCATATAAGAAATGAGTGAGTATTTTTTTATTATTTCTCACGAATAGGCTTTTGACCCAATATAAGAAAATAACCAAAACCACAAACATTATAATGGGTTATTATAATGGATTCTAAAATATGGTAGTTTTTTTAATTATTTTATATGGCACAGAGATTAAAATAATAAAATAATACCCCTATTGATGTGGAAGTGAGTCATACTCTTAATGAAATGATTTTAAAAACATAAAATATATTAATGGTATTGGGGGATTCATAAGGAATTCATGAAATTAATAAAATAAACATAAAATCAAAAAAATTAAAGGTAAAACATATATTTTTTCATTTATACTCTTTATATTTTTTATTAAATCAATTTGTTTTTCATTATGATGTCATAATACACGCCATATATTTATACAACATTTAATTTTTACATAAAAATTTAAAAACCTCGTAAAATTATAAAAAATTTACCATTATATAATTTTGATTTTAAAATTCTAAAAAAAATTAATTTTATCAAAAATAATTTTATAAATATAATTATTTTTCCTTCTAATATAATAATCAACATTTATTGCAATATGCTTGTTTTTTTGGACAAATACAGTTTTCAAACACTTATAAAATTTTAAACTAACATCATAAAAGTTATATGATAATTTATATTTAATAAATATTATTGTGAATAATATTTTACTGAAGAATTATTTACTTTAAAAATCCATTAATTTTCCAAAATAAATTTATTAACTAAAAATGAATACAAATAAAAAATACAATTTCTCTTTTATTGTATAAGAATCAAAATAATTTCTCAATAAATGAAAAGAAAAAAAGATATAATTATTCATTTGAAAATACAATATATATATTCGTATTATTATTTTATTGATACATATCCCTTCAGTACACTAGAAAATTACAAAAGGGTAAGATGTGTGACAGTGAGACATTCATGGGTTAGTCTAGCGTACATGGTTTGGGATGTAATTTTGATTATGTTGAACTTATATTATAAATTTTTTTGGTCATTCTTCTATTTTTTGATATCATCATTGGTTTGGAAAAGTGAAAATATCAATGATTTTATATCCCTCTAAATCTCTAACAAATGTGATTCATAGGATGTAATCCTACTAGTTGAGGTTTCCACAACCTTTTTTCTAATCAATTGGATTTATAAAGACCCTATATATATGTATACTAATCATATGACCACTATTCAATATCTATATTATAAATAGAAATTTGGATTAATGATATTTTAAATTCAATATGATATAATAATACCAAAGATTATCATGTGTTTTATTTGAAAATATTACATAGTAAAACATTTTATTATGTAACAAGGGGAATTTTATTTATATGCGTTCATGTCGTTAAAATCTCCCTCCCTTCCTAACTAAAAAATATGGGTATTTCTATTTCTAAATCTTCTCAAGTTCCAATGTCACTTTTTCAAACATGTGGTTTCTTCTTAATAATTTCACCAAGTGAATTATTTTTATTTGGTATAACCTTTTCTCTATTAACTATGATTTTCACCATTTGATTTTCATTATATAGATCATTCTCTATTTGTATCACCTATGAATTGAGTACATGTGTGGGGTATGGTAGGTACTTCTTTAAGTGGGGTACATATAATACACCATGTACATGATATAGGTTGGGTGGGAGTTCTAGTCAATATGCTACCATTCTAATGTGCTCAAGTATTGAGAGGATGATGTATCATGGACTGATATTTCATTCTTTCAACATCTTATGAACTTATCCTAAGAATATATTTACAGTAATACTATGTATCAAAAATCAAAATCTAGGTCTCACATATGATTATAATTATAGGTATTTTGTTGACTCTAAGCACCCTTGATATGATGCTGAATGGTCTAATGATTTTCCACTATTTCATAGACCATTTCTGGAGATACCAGTTTTTGTTTCCCAAAATCATCATAACATGATTGTGTTATATACCTCTTCCCATAAAGATACTAATAGAGAGAAATTTTGATTCTTCAGTGGAAACATTTATTTTATGAGAACTCGACCAAAGGAAGTTGTATATCTCATCCTCCTTTGAATTCAATTGAGCATACAGTCAACATGTCCTTGATTTTTTGGGAAGTCTACTCAAATTATAAATTAGATTGAGGGTTATAAGATATGTTGAAGTTATACTCAGTATTTAGAGAATGATGTAGACTCTTACGAAACATATTGATTGACATTGGGTCTCAATCAGATTCAGTTGATGGTGATGTTCCATTAATCCAAAATTATTTAATGTACATCCCTACAATATGATTGGGTGATAAGTCCTCTCAAATTGAAATGAAGTGAGATGTGTTTGTTCAATGATCAACTTTATCCCATATAGCACTATTTCTCCTTGATGTGTTTGAAATACCATTCATGATGTTTTCCAATTTCCTTGTAGTCGTGTGTTGTGGTTTCATCACCCACTTAGATTTTTCCTTCTTCATTAAATTACTAACATACTAGACATATTAATGTATATTATATGATCTCACTCTTCATATTTTCCCCCAAATAGTTCTCTTTGAGATCCTAATAATTCTTTGGGATTCCTGGATGAATGGAGATTGTAGATCTATGATACAAATCTAACAACTACTTCATTAACATGGCATTTTATTGAACATATATTCATGACTCCAATATCAAAACTCCTTCTTGATTATCACTGAACAAAATGATTTTTCTTTTATTATAGATTATAATTTCTTATGAATTCCAAAATCACCTCATTTAGCATCTTTTATTCTATCTATAAGGGAAAATTGAGAAATCTTTTATGAAAGGATTAATGATTTTACTTATTTTGTTATTCATATGTCAATCCTTTTAAAATATATAATGATCAGATCCATATCAATTCTAATAAATGGTAGAATTATTGGATCCTATCTATATAGAGCATCTAACACATTATTCACTTTCCCATGATGGTAGAGAATTGAGAAGTCATAGTATTTGATCAACTATAATCATATTCATTTCCACATATTTATCTTTTTTTTTGTGGGAATATATACTTGATGCTTTTGTGATATGTATATATTTCCAAATTCTACCCAAAAAAATGACACTATGTTTTCCAAGTGAATATCACTGAATCGAACTCCAGATCATGCATTGTGTAGATTTTTTCCTTAAAATTTAACTACATTGAGGCATAGACTCTCAGTTTGTAATTTTTAATTAACACCAAACCCATGAAAATATTCAATGAATGACTGAATACCACAAAAAAATTTCCACTCATGCGTAGTATGAGAACATGTGCAATGATTTCCCTTTTTTTCAATTCCTTCAATACATATTCACATTCATCATTTTTAGAAAACATAAATCCCTCTAGATTTATCTTTCTTAGAGGGTTTGAAAGCTATGAAAAATTTCTTAAAAATCGATGATAGTTCCATGATAATCTAAGGAAACTTTGTATATTTTTCACATATGTTGGCCATAACTATCCTTAATTTTCTTATTTCATTGAAGGGTCCATATATATCTCATTTAATATGACAATATTCTCCAAGAATGTGGCATACATCAACCAAAACACAAATTTTATTATACTTGTAACAAATCATCTCCTTTCTGAAGATCTCTATCATAGTAGTCAAAGTATCAACATAATCCATCTTACATTTGGTTTATATTATAATATCATCAATAAATACTAACACATATTAGTCAAGTTAATATCAAAACATTATATACCTCAAGTCCATAATAACTAATGGAGAGTTTTAGAGTCTGAATGGAATTACTATAAACTCATAGGGATTGTACGTTATACGAAAATTAGTCTTAGGGATATCCACCTTCTTCACCCTAACATTGTAATACCCCAAACACAGATCAATATTGTAAAATTATATTGATCCACATATCTAATCAAATAATTATTAAATCTATGTAAGAGTATATTTTTTATTTATCATGATCTTTTGGAGATCATGATTATCAATTCAAATGTGTATTGACCCATCCTTATTCATAACAAAGAGGACTAGTTCACCCCAATGTGATGTACTATGGAATATTAACCATTTATCTAGATTCACAGGTAGTTTTTTATTGAGATCCTTGTTTTCAAAACACCCATTATATACATAGTCTTGGATATTAGTCATAACTAAGTTACAATCTTTATTGAAAATTCATCTGCTTAGTTAGGAGGAAGGCCATGTAATTCATTGGGAAACATCTCAGTGTATTACCCCATAATGGGAATGTCTTGGAAGATGACTATTTACTTAGAATCAATCATTGAGCTATCCATGATTTCATCAAGGGAAATAATATCCATGATTGAGATGTTGGTTCTAAAGAAGATCCATCCATATCATTTCATTTGTGCTGAATTAGAGGATGATTCATGATATGGAGAGTGGTTTCTATCCCATGAAAATCGATATTGCCTATATATTTTGAATACCAATCCATACGAAGAATAGCATAAAATTCCACAATATAGAGTAGGACAAGGACATACAATAAGTTAAAGGCAAATTTTTTTATAGCGGAGGATGTATATAATCTAGAGGTAATAATTTCCCCATTTATCATTTTCACTACTAAATCTACTTCCATTATTTTTTGTGGTGTTTGAATAGATATACTAAACTATCCCGATATCATGGAATATGTAATAACATAAAGATAAAGTAAATTCAATGTTATTTATTGAACAAATAGTTCACATATCACCACATCATTTTTTAGGATCCAGCTCATCGGTTGTGATGGAAAAAACTCACACTTTCTTCCTTATTTGTTGTTGGTTGTCTTTGAAAATCCTTGGATTAGTGAATTGATTTGTATAGTTCTTTAGTTTCTTGATGTATAATTAATCAAAAATTAATCAATGTTTTACTATTTCATTACTTTTCTTAATCTCAATGGTTAGCTTCAAATGTCATCAATCTCTAGATAAGTTTCCTCCATTACAAGACATAAACATTTCTTTATCACCTTATAAATATTCTAGGGTGATTCGTTCCACACTTTATCAAATGGGAAGTTGAAATTTCATGGAACTGTTAGGCTTCAATAATTGAATAATATAATTAAAATCAACTTTACAATTCTTATCCCCATGAAATCCAGGACATTCAACAATCCCAATCTCAACATTGAGGGAACATCTGACAATTTCATCATAGCTATCAAAGTCTCAAATTGCGAGATCATTTTATAGACTACGATTTATCCCACCAGACATGCTGCCAACCTTGCATAAGGGGGTAAAAAATTTGATGAAATGTCATAAAAATCATCTGATGTTTTCCTCATAATCCCTGATAGATTTTAGGTTTATTGTCATGAGGGAAACTTAATGAGTTTCCATTTTAAGTCTGAGAGTTTTAGGAAAATATTTACCAAAAATAATTGTCCCTAATTAGTTCCACCCAATCATTTCAATATATTATTAAGGACATTTATTCTTGATCAATATTCACTAACAATAATTGTCTAGATCCATGTGATAAATAAACATTAGAATATTTCTTTATTATAACATTGAATGGCGGAGAAGATCTTCTCAATGGAGATGATTCATTGTCCCACCAATAAGGGAATATATAACCCATTGAATGGCATGGGATATTTTAGCATAATAATCCCAATTAGATATTGTTATTTTTAGGGGGATTTCATTACTCCCCCTGAGTTGGGATTCTATTCAGAACATGGGTCAATGAAGAGAGTATCATCACAAAGTTTGTGATTCCTACTCCCATTTGGTTGGGAATCTTGTTGGGGAGGTCATCACATTTCCCATCACATTAATTATCAACATTTTTCATAATATTTATGTTAATTATATATAATAAAGCATAAATAATGTCAAACTATGTGTATAACATGGCCCATTGTTTTGCACCAGTTCCTGATCAACTCTAGCTTAATAATTGTTTTTTGGTTTTACCGCTATGTACATTTGTTCTAGTGCCACATCAACTTATTGTATCCAAATATGGATATATTTTATAAATATAGTACTCAATATATACGTACCAATATTTAGGGATGTTTTATTATAAGATCTTAAATTTTTATGTCCTTCACTTGATTTTTCTAATACTAATCCCAAAAACAACTAATTTTTGCCTTTTATACCATCTTTTAAAACCCTTCTATTTATTAGAAATTAGTAAATGAATATTTTCAATAGATTAAAGATAATATATCCCATAATATTAATATTTATAGTGTCTTTTGGAATTAGGTACATCACATAATAACTTATAACATGAAAATGGTCATTTTATTGAAAACATTTGTAGCATTATCACACATAAAACTGCATGGGATAATGAAGGTACATATATAAGAAAGTGGTTACATATAAATCCATGAATGGAAATAAACATTTCATAAACTTAATAAAGTAATAATTGATATAAAATTGTCATATAAATTAGGAAAAAGAGAATATAACCATAAACATGAATGATAAGAAATGATATAATATGATAACATAAATGTATTATGAGAAATGATGCAACAACAGAAAACACTGAATAATAAACATTGGTAAAGGATAAATGACAAGACATCATGATAGAAAAAGTCCCAAAAAGGAATCTAGTTTACTCTATATCCCAAAAAATACATCTCATGTGACTAATCATTACCAAATTCATTAATGTGTTATATAATACCATGCACACCAGTCACTTTAATTTCATTTTCTTTCATACGTGTGACACATAGATCATAAAACATGGAATCATTTAACAATAAATTTTATTCCACAATCATGGACTATGGAACATATATATTTATGTCCAAAATAAATATGTATATGTTTATAATGGTGAATTCCCATTATAATAAATGGGTATGGTATTCACTACAGAATATTTTTTTCATGGAAAATCATGGTGAATTTTCCACAGCATAATGGTGTCTCTTAAAGAATCATTAAATAGGTTGATGAGAGTGAAAGGGGTATATCATAATTTTTACATCAAATTAATAATAATAGACACATGGAAAAACATGTCCAAACTCTATGGATTCAAAATTGAAGGCATGATATAACTAATAAACTTGAATAAATATGAGAAGGAAAATATGCATTACTAAATTTTGGCATGGTAACGTGTGTAAAAAAATGTTCATGGGAGGGATCAGTGAGACTGAAAGGGGTATCTCAGAATATAGAAATAAAATGGATAGTTGTGAGTTTGTTGAAAGGCATATCCCATCATGAAAAAATTAAAATTGAGAGACATACCATAAAAGAGGTGATTGAATTGAATTGGGAATTGATAAATCCCATACTATTGTGTGTGAAACCCAATGATGGGGTGGAGTTTCATGAAAACTTGGGGTAAAATTGGGATGAATCTATTGTAGTTAGGGAAGAGTAAAGATTCAATCCATGGATTTTTAGTGATGATAAATTGGAACATGGGTTGGTTTATATGGGAAATGATTAAGAATTTATGTATTATTTATCAAACATAGATTTTGGGATCTATATAATAAAATAAAAAAACCACAAACCACCCAATGTTTTTACCATGGTTTATATAAAATGGTGTTATTTTTCATTAACTTATGATTCCATGAGATGAAATTAATAAAATAAAAGCCTCGATGATGTAGAAGTGACTTATACTCTTAAAAAAATTATTTTAAAACCTTAAAATATACTAATGGATTTGTATGATTCATAAAAGATTTAAAAAATTAATAAAATAAACATAAAATAACATTATTTTAAATGTAAAACATATATTTTTTCATGGATACCATTTATCATTTTTATTAAAACACTTTTGGGTATTTATATGTAGTAATACGTAACATATATTTACACATATAAAGACCTGTATTTCCCGTGGAATGTTTTTAATACATGATAAATTTACAAGTCCGCTGATTTTGACGGCGCTTGATTCCGAGGCCCAGTGTGCCCGAAATCAATTTCTAAAGTTTTGTTCGGGTACGTTCAGTAATGTTACGAGCGGGTTTTTTATATCTTCAGAACCAGTGCTCGGAATCAAATTCTGAAGGCACTGTTGAACTCGAATCGTCGGGCTTGGGGTAGTCATGATACGTGACCTAGGGGATGGGTCATGACATATTGGTGTCAGCGGAGTCGGTTCTTCCAAATTACTTATAACTATGATATTTTCTTTTCTTTGAGGAAACAATGTTGAGGGTACTGAGTGTGGTTTTTAGTTGAGGGAGTCCAGTGTTGGTGCGGAGGCCGACGTATCCATACACCAGGACCCTGACTACTGATTTTTGACTTAGTACACGAGAACACTAATTACATGTGTGTTTTCAAAATATTTTTTTAAGTCAGCTCAATCCAGGTCAGATCAATAGGTTTAGTATTTTGACCATGTTACATCTGTTTCTTTCAAAATGCCTCCCCACAGATGACCAGTTAGAGCCCTGAGAGTTGTACGTACAGATATCCCACCGAGCAATGAGGCCTCATTACAAGGCACTCTTCCAGTTGAGGCACCAGCGGAGGAACCAGTACTACTACTTTCTATTGGGCCACTGATTCCACCGACCCCAGCACCAGAGTGTGCACCCCGCTTGAGCACGCTGCATGAATTCTAGCGCCAGCGGCCGCCCAGGTTCCGAGGAGAGATGGACCCACATATGGATGAGGATTGGGTGGAGGCTATGGTGAGAGTTTTCAGACTAGTAGGTACACCATCCAACATCATTTTTATCCTTGCTACCATCCTCCTTTAGGATGTTGTAGGAAGATGATGGAGTCTAATGCTCCAGATGCATGATGAGGTGACAATTCTACAGCCAGTCTTCGAGGGCATGTTCCTGGCGGAGTATGTATAAGCCACCCTTCCAGATGTGTGGACACAGGGCCTACTACATCTGCATCAGTGCAGGATGAGTGTATGTCATTACTCAGAGAGGTTCATAGACCTCTCACCTTACACCACTGATATAGTACAAGACCTATTCATCGGGGCCCGAACCATTGAGCATGGACTCAGGCGAGGGATCATAGCTTCAGTTATCTCCCACAACATCTCGACCCAGACGGGGGTGTTGGAGAAAGCCCTCAAAGTGGAGAGTTTCTTTGCTGAGCAGTATCCAGCAACGAGACCCACCACTAGTTGACTTGCAGCAGATTCTTATGAAAATAGAAGTAGACAGATGATGCAGAGGTCCTAGAGAACTAAACCTACATGTTTTCGACCACATGAATCAGGATCGGTTGTACGGGGCACCCAAAGTGGAGACAGATCCAGTCATTCCAGGAACGTACAGTGATACTTCTACGGCAGGCTTCATCACACAGATCAGGACTATCCCACTCGTCGCTCTGATGATGAATAGACAGTTGAGGGACAATTAGAGGTAGAGTTTCGATCAAGGTGGTCTGCATGGCACATACAGATATGGAATAGGAGATGGTCGTGTAGCTAGTGGTGGAAGACTTCATGAGGTGCTACCGGCACCACCACTAGGAGGTCCACCCCGACCACAGGGAGCAGGTGGACAGGGCATAACAGTGCTTCAGGAAGCTGAGGCCTACGATCACTGCACTTCGGAGATTATTCGAGGTACGATATGTGTCTACTCCACCATAGAAGCAGTTTTTATAGACACAGGTGCTTATCACACTATCATTTCAACATCGCTCGTTCGGAGCTCAGAGATTCTGAAGAAGTCGTCGGTTTGATCCTTATTACTAGGAACTCCTACGGGAGATGATTTTATGATTAAGCACTAGTTCCGGTAGTGAAAGCTTACTCTAATAGGAGAGAGCTTTGGATGGGATCTCCTAGTAGCGGCGTCGAGGCCTTATGGCGTCTTCTTGGGTATGGACTGGTTATCTACAGTCCATTCTCAGATTGACTGTATTAGGTGAAAATTATGGTGTGTCCACATGAATGGGATCAGGTTCATCATCACTGGCGAGAAGGGAACCTTTTCACCACAGGACAAAATTACTCAGAGGAGGGTGCAACCAATCACTCAACATTTGGCTTGCCTTACCCTCGGAGAAGTATATGTGGAGAGTCTGACTTATCCTATGGTGGTGGACTAGTACACGGATGTTTTCATTGATGATGTTACAGGACTACCTACTCACATAGAGGTGGACTTCTATATTGACATATACCCCAAGACAACACCGATATCTACTCCAGCATATCAGATGTCTCTCGCTGAGCTTCACGAACTGAGGGTACAAATTGAGGACTTGTAGGGAAAGGGATTCATCTGGCCTAGTGTTTCTCCCTAGGCAGCCCCGATTCTGTTCACCAAGAAGGCAGAAGGGAGCTTGAGGCTCTATGTCGACTACCATCTCCCGAGCCAGGTGATCATGAAGATCAAGTACCCACTCCCTATGATTGAAGACCTCTTCGATTAGTTCAAGGGAGCATGGTGGTTCTCTAAGATATAACTCAGACCAGACTATCACCAGCTCAGATTTTGAGATGAGGATGTTTAGAATACGGCCTTAAGGTGTCGTTACAGCCACTATGAGTTCTTGGTTATTCCCTTCGGCATAACCAAAGCTCCAAATGTGTTCATGAGTCTCATTAACAGAATCTCCCATCCTTACCTCGATCACTTTTTCATAGTCTTCATTGACAACATTTTTATCAACTAGACTACTGAGCAAGATCATGCCTACCATTTGGAGGTGGTACTGGACACACTATGAGAGCACCATATTTATAGTTAGCTCTCGATGTTCTAGTTTTGGATTCGGGAGGTTCACTTCTTTGGACGTGTCATATTAGAGCCTGGTGTTACAGTGGATCCAGCGACGATCGAGGCAGTACTTTCTTGGGAGCCACCCCGGAGTATGACGGAGGATTGGAGTTTACTGGATTTGGCTGGATACTATCGGAGATTCATTCCAGAGATCCCTAGAGTTACAGCACCACTTTCATCCTTGACGATGAAGGGGAAACCCATTGTGCGGTCGAAGATATTCCCGTAGAGATTTCATAATATGAGGCAGAGGCAGACTAGTGCCCCCATCTTGAGGATTCCAGAGGAAGGCATAGGGTACGCAGTCTACTGCAATGCATCAGAGACTGAACTAGGGTGTGTACTGATGCAGAAGAGTGTAGTGATCACATATGGTTCTCGACAGCTGAGACAACATGAACAGAACTATGCTACCAAAGAACTGGAGTTAGAAGTGGTGGTCTAAGCCTTGAAGATGTGTCAGGACTATCTAATGGGTGAACGTTTTACCGTGTACTATGATCACAAGAGTATCAGGTATATCATTTCTCAAAAGGACCTGAACCTGAGAAAACAGTGATGGATTGGGTTCCTACAGGACTATGAATTTGAGATAGTCTATACTTCTTGTAAGGGTAACGTTGTTGTGGATACTCTGAGTAGGAAATCTATTATACAGATGCTATGTGAGGTGATAGAGGATCTGGCTACCTTACAAATATCCATTGGGAATAGAGATGGAGTAGACTATCTACAGTCTCTTATAGTCACTCCCACACTTCTTTATCAAGTTAGGGAGGCTCAACATGGGGACATTGACTGCATGACACGACATACTCAGATATCTAGAAGGCAAGCACCTGATGGATTTTCGGAAGGTGGGGAGCATATCGTCCTCTCCAGAGGAAGTACCATGGTACCAGTTTCATTTTAGGAGGAGGGGTTGAGGGGGTTCCACACATCCCCTCTAGCGGTACATCCTGGTGTGGCGAAGATGTACCAGGACCTTCGATGGCAGTATTTGTGGCTAGGTCTGAAGAAGGCAGTAGCAGAGTTTGTCTCATGGTTCCTCACATGTCAGCAAGTGAAGGCAGAGCACCTGGTACCAGTAGGCTTGGATCAACTGTTAAAGGTCCCAGAATAGAAGTTGGATGGGATATCCCTGGGCTACATGATGGGTCTTCCATGTACATACATGAGTCACAACATGATTTGGGTGTTTTTTGACTGACTCACCAAGTCAGCCCACTTCCTACCGATCAGAGAGCAGGGCTCAGTAGAGAGCTTGGGACACCTCTATCTGCAGGAGATAGTGCGTTTTCATAGAGAATCTTCTTCTATTTTCTTTGATCGTGACACACAGTTTACTTCCTAGCTATGGAAGGGGTTATAGGAAGCTTTCGGGGACATATATTAGCTTGAGCACCACCTTCTATCTTCAGAATGATGGTCCGACCGAGAAGACCATTCAGACCCTCGAGGACATGCTCCGTGCATGTTTCCTCGACATCGGTGGAAACTGTGAGAATCACCAAACTTTGGTGGAGTTTTCCTACAATAACAACTATCAATCCACTATCGGTATGGCACCATTTGAGGCCTTTTATTGCCGATCTTGTAGATCGCAAATGTGCTGGACAGACCTAGGGGAGTCAGCACTAGTGGGACCATAGATGGTATGAGCTACCAAGGAGAAGGTGTAGATCATCCAAGAGCGGATGAAGACTACACAGATCTGGAATAATTCGTATGATGACAGGAGACAAAGACCTCTAGAGATCGAGGATGGTGACCACCTCTTCCTACGGGTCTCACCTTGATGAGGTCTACGAAGATTTGGCCGACATGGAAAGCTATCTCCGAGGTTCATCGGACCTTTCCAGGTCATTATCAGAGTAGGTGAGGTGGCTTCCACTTACCTCTTCCTCCTCAGTTGCACGGAGTGCACGACATCCTCCATGTACTCAGTTGTGGAGATATGTGCATGACCCTTCTCACATCATCGACCATGGGGAGCCGGACATCGATGACGGGGTGACTTTCACAGAGGTTCTAATGGATATTGATGATCGACAGGAGCAGGTCCTATGTGGACAGTCGATACCTCTGGTACGAGTTTGTATGAAGCATGAAAACCTCCAAGATAGCACATGGGAATAGGAGGCTCAAATGCGTGCTCAGTACCCCCTTTTGTTTCCTTAGTTCGAGTTGTAGTTTACAGGGATGTAAATCCCTAAGGTGGGGAGAATGTAAAGACCTATATTTTCTATGGAATTTTTTTAATACATGGTAATTTTACCAGTCTGGAGTTTCAGACGTCGCTTGATTCTGAGGCCCGGTGTGCCCGGAATCATTTTCTAATGTTTTGTTCAGGTACGTTCAGTAAACGTACGAGCGGGTTTTTATAACTTCTGAACTAGAGATCGGAATTGAATTCCTAGGGCATCGTTGAACTCACAGTGTAAGTAATTTCAGAGTGAGAACTTCACCACAGTTGCATTTTATCAAGGGTGGATGATAATTTTTGGGGGTTTTTTATTAAATTGAATAATGTTAAAGTTTAAACATTATTTTATTTTGGTGGTTGAAACCTCCAAGGGGAGGTTAGTGGTGGGGGCTACCACACCATAACCTCACATGATAGGTTATGGTTTTGGGGCCCACCCGCACATAACCTCCCATGGGATGATGTCATGGTGGTGGGACCCACCCGCACATAACCTCCCTTGGGAGGATGTTATGGTGGTGGGACCCACCCACACATAATCTCCATTGGGAGGATTATTAGGTGGGTCCCACACGAGCTTAAAACCTCCTCTAAATCCCCAATTAATTTGGTGAAACTCTTCACCTTCCCCCTTCTTTTATTGCACCAACTCTCTCATAATTAATTAAATAAACCCTTGCGATTAATTAATTAACTCCTTTTTGAATTCTTTTGAATTCTTTCCAACCATTAAAATACTAGTATGTTAATTTTTTTTGGTTTCGGCATAATCTTTGGGTGGATCTTGAGAGAGTGTTTGGAGAATTGAGAGAACTTCATCCTCTCAATGAAGAACGTGAAGGAGACTCCTTCCACCAAAAAACGAAGAGCACCGTCTTCTCCCACTTTAACTTTGGCAAGTAGATGAAACATCGTCGTCCATGGAGAATGCCGACGACATCGTCTTCAACTCATCTTCTTTGAACTCTTCCTCTTTCGACGTTGAAAAAACGACGCCACCATCTAGCAACATTGTCAACGAACAATGAAAAGCGAGGTAGGGGGATTTGAGATATTTTATATATGACTTTTAACCTCCATTCTTCGTCGTCCAAATTTATGGATTATAAAATGACAAATGTAATCACCATGATGAGGAGTGCTCGGACCACATGAACACAGCCTGAACCTACACTTTTGGTTGTTCTTATTTGTTGATTGTGAAGCAGACCATGAAAAAGTCGTGTTGTAAGGACATCGGGTCACCATAAGGGTGTGGCACCATTGCGCCGTGCAAAGAGCCGAGCCACAGCCAGGCGGTTTGCGGTGGTGCCGGAGGGGTACAGTGTCATCGCACCATGCCGAAAGGAAGGGACGCGACCAAGAGGTTCCCTGTTGTTGAACAAGGAGCGCAGCGCTGTTGCGCCGTGAAAAGAACAATAGGAGGTCGCGGCCTCACTGGTCCACAGCAGAGGGGTGAGGCTCCATCGCGCCACGCCATGTTTTGGAGTGACTGGCCGCTCGGGCCAGCTGGGTGGTGCGGGACTAGCGCCACCCGGTGCTGGTTCAGTTCGACCCGAACGGTTAAGCCTTTCGGGTGCATGGGGGGGCCCGTGGTTCCCCCCTGTCCATGGTTAATGCGGACCCCCGCCGGGCCAACCGGGATGCTAGGCCACCTTTAGGTGGGGCCCCCATGGGCCAGGTCACCCCCATACCAGGCCGTCCTCGGGTTGGGCTGCCTGCGGGCCGGGCCTCCCTCAGGTTGAGCCACCTGCGGTCCGCGCCTCCCTCAGGTCGGGCCGCGCCTTGGCCCAGGCAGCCCCTTCGGGCAGGGCCGACCCCACAGTTTGGGTCGTCCCCTTAGAACTAGTCAGACCTACAATTTGGGTCAGACCGTAGTGTAGATAGGGTTTGGCCAGATCAGTCTGACTGGGTCAGACCAGACCTGAACCTGTCAGACCCGATTACACCTAATCGCCCTTAACTCGGGTTACGGGCGTTCGTCTGACGAACCGTCAGTTGTGCCATTTTTCTTGTAACAAATTTGTTCCTTTGATAATAACCCATTGGATTTCTGGGGATAGTTGAGATAAGGTCAGGTTGGTTGATACACGAAACCAACCAGGCCCTAATTACTAAAAGGCTAAGAACTCACAGACCGGGCGTCGGATTGACGTGTCGTCTGATGCGTTTAAACCACTATAATGTGGCGTTCCTTTGAGATACATCCACATGAGACTTCATGACACATGGAGTATCGAACATTAGCTCATGTAGCAGATCCTCCCAAAGACAAGTAAATAGAGTGTGAAGACCTAGTAGTTGACAGACCTGAAGACTGCTGACCGATTCGACTCTGAGTGATTCAACTAGCCCAGTGGGGAGCACCAAATATTTGGCGGATGACCCACGGTGGACAGAGTGGCTGGTAGTTGGAAGAAGACCCGTGGTAGTCGACAGGAGGAGTACCTCTGTAGGCTATTAGGGGGAGCGCCTGATATTTGGCGGCAGACCCACAATGGGCGGAGCTCCTGGTAGTTGGGAGTAGACTCGTGGTACTCAACAGGAGGAATACCTCAGCCATCCAAGGATAGTGAAAAGCGCTTCGATGTCATGACATGACCACTGTACCTGATAGAGGAGGAGTTATCCAGCAGCCGTGGTTTTGATAATAAAAATAATGGTTTGAGAAGAGTCAATGACCTTTGTGTTTTCCTCATGATTGAGATAGGTTACTTAATAACTTATGTATATGTATGGGCATATACCTAAGTAATGATTATCCGAGAGCGCCAGGATTGGACGGTACCCGGAGGAGGACCTTTCAACGTATCGATACACGGTGGAGTCTGACGGGCATGGAGTGATGTGGAGACCATCTCTGCCTACCCTTTAGGTAGGAACCCCAAATGATGATCCAAGAGATGCTTCCCCCTTTTAGATGTCTGTCCCTTTTCAGTTGTACTTGCTTTCACTTTTATTTGAACATTAAATTTGGGCTTTTATTCTGGCCCCCAATTACTTTAAGTACACTTGTTATATAGCTTTTACTTAGTGTTTTCTTCCGCTTTTACTCTGGTTGTTGTGTTTACAATTTATAAAGGCAATGTGTTCCCAGTTTTAGAGAATTACGAATTTGGTTCTATCGGTCAACCCCTGGCCTATGGAAGGCGGGTTTGGGGTAGTCATGATACGGGCCCCGAGGGACGGGTTGTGACAATAAAATATTTAATTTCTACATGAAAACTCGGATGTCTAAGAAAATTTTGAAAAATTACCCATTGCATATTTTTGGAATTCTAGTTCCAAATATATTATTTATTTTACAAAAAAAATAATTTTATAAATAGGATTGTTTTTATTTTTACAATAATAATTCAAATTTATTGATAAAAGTTATCTTTTTTGACAATAACAGTTTTGAAACCCTTAAAAAAAATTCATTTGACTTCGTAAAAATTATTTAATAGTTATATTTATTTAAAATGTTATTTGTTTTAAAAATATATTAATTTATCTAAATAAAAATTCTAATTGAAAAAAAATAAACTAAAAACAATATTGGTGTTTTATTGTACAAAAACACAATCATTTATAATGCAACGATATGAGGAAAATATGAATATTATTATATTGAAAAATAATTAAATAAATTCATATTATTATGGTATTGATAAATTTCCCATTAATACACCAGAAAACATCCTAAGGGTATGGTGTGTGATGATATGAATATCATTGGATGGTTTAAAATATATGGTTAGGGTCGTCATCTCAATGAGATTGAACATCGCCCATAAATGGTATCAGTCAATATTATATTGGTGGATCTCAACCTATGAGTGGTGGAGGGAAAATCCAAGAATGTCTATCTCCCCCAGATTCTCAAATATATGGGATTCATAAAGTATAATCCAATTATTTGATGTCCTCAAGTCCTCTTTCTATGTCAATTAGATTTATCAAAACCATATATTTACACTCATCATATTATCATAATTTGTTGACAATATTATCAATGGTAATGATACTCAACTACATTTTAATTCTGATAGGATATAATAAAACCAAATAAGTGAATGTGTTTTTTATTACCATATTATATAATATGAAATTTCATTAAATCATAAAGGGATATTATTTATAAATTTTTGGGCCATTGCATTTAAATAAATGGTATACACTATTAAAATGTTATTATTTATACATTACTATTATAATCTAGTTGTTAAAATTTAGGGTATGAGTAATAACAATTAAATTATCCAAATTATAGGTTTTACAAACCCCATTAAATAAATTTAATGGTTATCTGTTGAATATTAATAAATTAAGAAATATTTGAAAGAGAAAGAAATGTTCTCAGAAAAATGTTTTTTTCTGAGTTCTGAATTAGTAATGCATAGTGCACGTAATATAAAAATAATTTATAAAATTTGAGGAAATTTATTTTAAAATATTACTTTAAAAAAATAATTACGTCAATATTAATGTTGGATTTTTTTTAATATTATTAAATTATAAATTTCTTGATGAGTTTTTATTATATATGTCTATTTATTAAATTTATTTTAATTTTAGTTATTTAAAAAGATAAATTATATTTTAAATTAAATTTAAATTATAATTATTTAAATTATATTAAAATTTAACTAATTTATATCATTTAAATAAATTTAATATTTAATATTAATTTTAAAACATTCTTTACTTATGAGAATTTTCTTCTTGGAAATATGCTCTTTCGCCGCATCTATGGTTTAATTTAAAATTTAATTATTAATCTATTTTTTTGAATTTTTAAAAATGGATTCCATATTTTGAATCTACATAATTTAATTTATTTAATTAGGCCAGATCAATTTTTTTACTATAATGACTATTGAACAAATTAAAAAATAATTTCTATTGTTTAGGTAATAATATGTTAATGGATGGTTAAAATATAAAAGATAAGGGTTATAAACGGACTAAAACATTCCACAATACCAATGGATGGAAATATTTAGAACTTTTATCCTATTAGGGTATATAATTACCCATTTTAAGCCATTTTAAATGGGTAAATTATGGGTGTCCCTTAATATTTTCAAATATTCTGTGTATGTGTCTCCCCCACTATTAAAAGACCACATATTCTCCTCCCGTATTCACACATCCAAGACCCATTAGGTTAGAAAATCCCTTCCAAATAAATTAAGTAACTACTCACATAATATAGGCCTTATTTTTACAATTAGTCCCTTCTATGAAGAATTTAGTTTTAAACAAAAAGTGTCTTTTTGAAGAAGAGTTAAAATTATTAAACAAGCATATTTGATTTATTTTTTATTACAAACCCAAAAAACCTTCTTAAATTATAATTATATGATAAAAAGAGAATCCAATATATAATAATACGTTAATATATTATTTAAATAACCCAGATACATCTTCACTTCCCCCAAATGGGAAATAAGATTATTGATCGTGTGCACGACATACTACCGCCACACGAATCAATGTAATTTTCCCTTCACCAACATTAACGACAATATGTAATGATTTATATAATATAATTATATGTTTTTTATTAAATTATTATACTTATTTTATTATGATATCAAATATAAATAATTACCTTTCACTATGTGGGTGATTTTATAACATCGCTCGTGTGTACGATAGGCGACTGAATAACGAAGTGATGTGGTTAATTTTTCACTTATGCTTTACATGAAATTTATTTTGGCAATAATTAATAAATATATGTTATATTTGGGGTATAAACATAACCTATTGAGATAAAATATTACATATTAGTTCTTACCTTCTAATCTGTTGGAAGATAATATCCTCGCTCATGCGTATGTGTGGACTAGCACCTCCACACAGGGATATGATATGTTTTTCATTTTATTTTTACATGGACGATATCAATTTTTTTTTATTAATGTAAATTATACATATTTGAAAATAATTATTATTTTATTTATAAATAACATTAATTTTATTTTATGTCCAACCATCTAAAAAAAAGGAAACATTGTTCCAGGGCACATACAACCAACCACCTCCATGAACAATTTGATTTATTTTCTATATTTAACATTAATGGATTATTACAAATAACTCTATAATTAATATACATAATTTATATATCATGATTAATATTTTTTATATTATTTAACTAAGATAAAATTATAAGGATTAAAATCATTGAACTAAAACAAACATGAAAAATGATGCAATTATCATTCAAAATAGCGATTTTAGCAATGAATTATTAAATAATGGGTGACAAAATAATATAATTAAATCATATATTGTATAATATATATCATAATGGTTATATAAATTTTTTATAAAAAACTATTTTTATTATATAGATGTTTTAGAAAAATATGGTTGTTTTTGAACCCTCTATAAGGGTTTCTCATCTAAATTCTACTTCAGGGAGACGTACTCAATTGTCTCCACTTATTCCATTGTATGGTTTATTTTGTTTCCATTTTGATATATTAAATAATTATCCTATTTATATTCCATTATTTAATTTTTAATTTTATGTTATTTCATTCATCGAGATTCTGATTCAAAACCTAAAAAAGTAGTAACAGTTTATTTAACTATCACATCATTATTCGAGATGGTTTTGTATTAAGTATCCTATTTGGTAGTTTTTTGATATTTCTAAATTAAATCAGATTAATTTATTATCCTATTTTTACACATAATATAGTTCATTTAATAGAATCCTTTTTCAACACTTACGTACATAAAATAATGAAGAATTTATTTTTTTTCATAAAATATATCTATATTTTTATCTTCGACCGAAAATCAATTTTTTTAAAAAACTGGTTATTTGTAAAAATGATTCTAATTGTTTTTAATCATTGTCCAAATTATTTATTAATGACATATTTATACATTTTTTACTTGTTAAATTATTTTTAAATTTAATCTTTGTTTTATCTAAACAATCCTCATTTGGGTTATTCATAAATGTTAAATAGATATTTGTTTGAATGTCTACAACTTGAAAATAATAATCCACTATCCTGACCAATCACTATTTAAAATATTAATTTAACTTTCTTTGAATGTTATTTTCAAAAAACATATTTACAATATTTTAATTTTAAAAAAAAAATAATCAGAAAAGGTTATTTTCCTCAAGAATGGTTTCAATTATAATTTATTGTAATTCTAGTCATCAATGACTGAATCCCTATATTTTACTTATTATCCACTAGGTCTACATATTATTTATATCATTTTTATTAATTATATTTAAGTTTTATGATTAGTTTTACTGAGGATGTCAAATTTTATTACAATACACCAAATTAGTTTGGATAGTATATTATTATGTTTAATTAAATGGATTAAGTATTATAATTTCGCATGTTATATTTTCAATACCAATGTTAATTCTTATTTTATTTCACAAATTTAATACCAGGAATTCATTGGTATTATAATGTGGTGAGACGATCTTTGTTATAGATAGCTCCACATTTTATCGATAGGTCTTATGAAAAAGATCCTTCCGTAAAATTAGATGTTATTCAACCGACATGAATAATCTATATTGTGAAAGGCCATAATAATATGTTTTAAATGCCCTGAATTATACATTACATCCTTAAGAGAGTATTTTTCATTTTCCATGTGATTATTCATTCTTTTTATAATATATAAGGATATGTCTCATGCTCATGTTTTTATTTAAATGGACTTATTTGATCATTATTTATTTGAGCCATATTATTGTTAGTTAATTGATTTAATGGAATGTGATTTAGTTATTTAAAAATCTATACTGATTATGTTCATTTATTTATGATATCTTATGTTATGTTATAATGATCATAGAGAATATCAGTTAACCCCTTTTTAATATATTATTTTCCTTAGGATACATGATAGTGTTTTATGATTGATTTAGAGGGATACTGTAGGGGGAATAATGGTGTTCTCAATGAAACTTATTTTTCTATATTAGATTTCCAATTTTAATATGAATTTAATTGATATATCTAGTTTACCAATACGACTAAACTATGCGATCCTTTATTGTTTGATTCCTTGTATCTTATATTAATGTAATAGTGTAACCACATGCCCCATGCTATTCGGTTCGAGGTATTTAAAATATCAATATAAAACTAAATTTTATATTCTTTAAAATATAATCAATTTTAATTTTATGGGTCACTTTTCATTATATGGTAACATTATTAACCCTTAAATTGTAGAAAACTAGGATTTTGTGGTAATTGTCCAAAGGGTTAATGAGAGGATAAAACTAATAGATAAGGGTTAAATATCAACTAAACTCTTATAACTATTATGGCATAATAATATTTAGAATTATTTTAATACTATATTTATAATTTTACAATTTTGTGCCACATAAATTTGAGTGTTAATTTATATTAATTTAATACGTTATGTAATTCCATGATTTCCCCTACCCTCATTTATAAAAGGGAACAACTTACCCTATATTCATCACACCTTTTAATCCTGAAAGAATATATATTATCTATAATAAAACCATACTCTATAGTATTATATCATTTTTATATTTTCAAAAGACCAACCTGGTAGGCTTATAGTGAAATCCAAAAGAGTATTCTCAAAAGATTATGCACAACTCTTAACCAAGTAATAATAATTTTTTCTCTTATTATAGAACTAATAAATATTTGTATTAAATTATAAAATAATTAATATAGTATAAAAATATAAATTGATTCTATTATGATTATGGTAAAACCACTTTCTAAATTGTTACCATCCTAATGAAATCAAATACATAACCCATACATTCATACAACTTTTTGTTTCTATATATTAGTGTGATTTTTTTCATCACCTATTTTAATTGATTTTTATAAATATGGATACAATAAATATATATGATATTTTTGAAATAATTAATCTTCTTTAATTATAATATAATATTTACCTTTCATCCATCTAATTAACTGGAAAATGATAACATCGATCGTGCGTACATTTGGACTTCCACATAAATGAATCGATGCAATCAATTTATTTACTTCCTCTTTTAATGTAATGTAATATAGGAATATTTAATTAATATATTTGATATTTAGGATATAATACTACAATTTAAAAATTTTCTTCCTTTCTCTTTTTCCATCCGTTGAAAATTGGAAATAGGGTTCTTGTATATGTATGGCCTACCATATCCATAAACAAAGTAATTCAATTTTATATTTATACCTATTATAAATGAATATGTATATATATAATTTTTATATCATTATTAAAATTATGGGTATTATAGAACCATGATCAAGATTAAATGAAATAAACCACTAAAACAAAACTCATTTTAAAAATGAATCATTTTGCACATGAAATTATGTTAATTATAAAATATTTTTTACAAATGGGTTGTAAGATACAAATGGGTTGTAAGACATTATAAAATGATAAAAAATGATATTAAATATTTTTTAAATTTATTTCACATATGAATATAAAATAATTATTATTTATACTATAGTTTATAATAACAGACGTTACATGTTGAACATGATGTTAGGAATTTTATCACAATTTCCACGACATTGATACATATTTGGTAGTATGAACCAATTTAATTTTATTTTAGGTATATATTACCCCTTTTATGTATTTATAAATAATATATAGTTATTCATGATTATTAAGGTTTCATTTCATTTTTTCACTTTGAAGTGGTTTTAATATATATTTTAACAAAGTGTTAAGGATTTATTTTATAATATCTTTTTTTTGATTAAATTTATTTTTGTTGTTGAAAAATAATAATATATACCTCCTAAATTTGTTATATTTATCTTATAAAATAATTATTTAATGAGTTTATAGGTTTTATTCCAATTTTTTTACTTAAATCAACCACTGAAATTTTTAAATGAAAATATAATCTCATTCTTATTTTTTATTTGGTTTTTTCTTCCATTTCAATATTTATCAAAATGGATTTACAAAAGAGATTTATTTTCAAGAACTTTTTTAATATAAATACCCTTACCCTATTATCTTAAGTTATTGGTTACTTCATTTTATTTTTAAAAGATACAGGGATTCACCTCTTAAAGGACTATATAGTTTATAATTATTGGTAAAATAGATGGATACTTGAAATTCAAATTAAAATTGAGGACATAAAATACACAAAGTGTATTCTTTAATAACAATATTATTATTCATAGCATATTATTTTAAAAAAATATCAAAAAACATCTTTCTCTAATAGAAAAAACAAAATAGAATAAAGGGGTGAAGTCATATTCTCAATAAGGGTAATAGTAAAGAGGAAGATGTCATGATTAAAAAAATATAATTAATTTGGATAGGTAAATAACTAAAAAACCTTTTATTTAATCATTTAATTGGGAAAAATAAGGAATAAATAAAATAAAATCATATAAAACCATAAAAATAATCCCATTATATAGACAATAATATGTATATACTCGTATTAATAAAATAATCATACAAGAATAAACTAATAATCTCATAATTATGTAATTCATATATAATATATAATGATTGGAGCTTTCACAATACATTATAAATATATGGTTAGTTATTAGCCACGAAATGTGGCTAATATTCATTGTTAATATATATAATATTCATGTTATTTATTATTCATAAACACCATTTTAGTGCATTTTACACTTCGAACATCATTTCACATTATGATTGTAATACCTTCTTAAAATGCACTATTATGCGGTACATTTTTTAACATCATTTAAAGTACCCAATGATTCATCTAATTTTAAGGAATCTAATTATAAATATTTTAATTTTATATTTTGGGAAATTAATCTACACTTAAATATGAACATGTTTAATTCAAGGATCAATGGAGGAGAATTCATGGAAGAAGATGGGGATATTTTGTGATGAGAGGAAACAATTCTGGAGAAGTCATATTGCATACCAGCCCACTGATGAGATTTTGGGACCCAAATGATGAACCCAATAAAGACCAAAAATGGTGGGAGGATATAGGACATATATAGGAACAAATCGGTTTTCAGTATCTTGTTCTAATTCAGCCTCCATTGTGGTCATGTAGGCGGCCCAAGTTAGAGATAAAATTATGGGCCAGATTCTGTGGCCCAGAAAAACATCCCACTAATCTAATAATATCTCCGAATATAAAACTCCAAATAGGACCAAAATTTACTGGCTATTATGAGACATCCGGGGATCCATTTTCATATTTTATGGTTCACTCTGATTCTGCCATCTAGAAGGTCTTCCAAACGCGCCTATTCGGTGGATGAAAGTTGGCTGCCATCTCAGGCCAAATGTGGAAAAGTCCAAGTTCCACAGGCGTTCCACCACCCTAGGCCTACCATAATCAAGTGGAATGCTTTGTACTATTGGAGGCTCGACCCAAAGGCTTCCAAAATTCCTATATAAGGCAGTGGTGGTGGATTAGTTTGATCATCTTGGATGCTTTGTTCAATTGTAATGTTATGCTGCGATTTTGTTGTCTCAAGATTGTCTTTCACATGTAAGCTGTTCAATTCACTTTATTTTCTAAATAAAAGTTCTTCTTCTCCTCTTATTCTATTTTTATTTATATCACTTTGATACCTTTTGATCATGGTGTGAATTTATTCACACCAAAACTTATAAAATTATCACATAATGGTGGAGTGATAATTATTTTATTGTGTTTTTTTACTTCTCCATTTCTTCCCTCATTAGTCTACTTTCCGCTTCCATTGAAACCATAGAATCAATGGAGGGATAACCCACTTATGGGTTGATCCAAGGGAGTAGCAACGGTCTAGATTGGATGTTATTTATCACCCCATTAATGTCTAATCACTTCTTTAATTGTGATTTTTATTTAATGATTTTTAAACTCCATCATCCTTGTTGAATTCAAGGCCACAGAAGTCAAGTGCTAATACAAACCTTTACCTTGAAGTGCTCAAAATTTTGATCCTTCAAGTGAATAAGTGATTAGTGTTATGGTTTTTTGGTATTAAATCAGTAAATGGTGAATTTTTTTATCTCTTTAAATAAACTCAACTCAAATATGAGAAATTGAAATAATTAAAAAGGGAATACGTCCATCCACCCAAAGTGATAACCTAGGATCAACTCATTCTTTTAAATTAAATTATCATCAGTATCTTATATTTACTTTAAACCCATATATAACCAACCCATGTTAGCCACTTCATAGACAAAAATAGTCCACAAAATGTATGTGTCTATAGGTATTTTTATTAGGTCTCTGAGGATTCAATAACCCAAGCTAAACTACAAGGACCGTCCTACCTTCTTCTCATGGGTAAATTTGAGCATGAATAAAATTTTGGAACCTTTTTTGGGGACCCAAGTAAGTCATATAAACACCCATTCTATTCTCCCCCCATCTCTTCTTTTTTCAGCCAAATTCTTTTATCTTGTCCCTTTCTCATTTTTTTCGCCCATGTCCGCCTGCACCCACGATCAATCAAACCGTCTAGTTAGGGTGGATAGTCCTGGGGTTGGGGAGTCAAGTACACCAAGGGAACTCATTACATTATATCCTAATCTTCCTAATACTTTATATTCTAATATTGAGCCTATTTCAATGAAATGTATTCAAAGAAACCAACTCATAAACCTGGGTGGAAACCAAATGGAAACCCAAATGAGGTAGCCCCAAACTTGGGGAATGCAGTTGATCAAACAATGAATGACTACCTCACACCTTCCTGGAACAATGCCTCCTAATGAATTAGACACAATTTCCTAAGAGATTCCAAATACATATTTAAACACCATGTCCTAAACCACCTTCCCATATTCTATGTAATGCAGTCCGAGATGCCCTACCTTCACATTAAGGAGTTCAATGACATTGTAGAAACCATGTGTCCCCCACATTTACTAGAATCAGCTAAGATTAGGATATTTCCTTTTTCATTAAAGGATCGAGCTAAAAATTGGCTATAAAATTTTAAACCATCATCCATAAACTCTAGGTACCAACTACAAAGAGAATTCTACAAAAAATACTTTCCCCACCATAGAACAATTCCACTAAAAAAGAGTATCCAAAACTTGTGTGAAAAAGAGGGAGAGTCATTCTATGAAACATGGGAGAGGTTCAAAGAAACTTTAAACATGGTTCCACGCCATGTATTTTCTATTCCTGAATAGGTGAGAATTTTCTATTAATGGTTGGGTCCAGGGAACAAAAAATTCATTAACATGATGTGTAATGGAATATTTAAATACAAATCCCATAATGAGGCTTACGAGTATCTAGAAAGCCTTTCTAAACAAAACCAAACATGGGTAACTTCACCTTATTCTGAAAAGCCACAAAGAACTACTAGAATTCATAAACATAGAGAAGAGGAAAGCCTTAGGGGAAAACATGTAGCACTCTCTAGGAAGGTTGAAGAAATAGACCTTAGGAAAGTCCATGAAATCCAAACTGTAGACCATGTTTTCACAATTTGTGACAAACATGACCATAAGACAGACAACTGCCCAACCATTCCATCCATCAAGGATGTCCTTTTAGGAGGACCCTCAGTAGAAGTAAATGCCTTGAACATTAAAAAGCCGCAATACCAATACTACTTGAACCCAAGGTATAATGACCACCCGGGCTTCCACTGGAACGATAACCAACAACCTAGCCAACCACAGGGAAAAAATCCTTACTCCCATTAGAACTACAAAACCCATAACCAGTTCCAAACCCAACATATCGAATACCAACAGCAACCGGTCCATTTTCACCAAACCATCCCATGTCCAAAATATCCCGCCTGGATAAACCAATCTTCTCAAGCACCAACACAAACTGTTCCACAAAGCCTACTAGAACAACTGAAAAACAAATGGAGAGTATGAAATCAAAAGTCTCTTCCCTAAAACAAGAACTTCAAACCATCAAAACTGGAGAGGCACCCATGCCTACTTAGGCGGTGCCATCCTCAACATCAAGGGGAGAGTCAAGTTGTACACAAACAACACCTGAACAACTAAAGGATGTGACTATTTTAAGAAGTGGGAAATCAATTGTGAAACCTGATCAACTAATTCAAAACCAACCAGAATATTCAAACGTGGATGAAGATTCAAATGAACCAAATGATCAAACTAGAAAACACAATAACATTGTCAATGAAACAAATCTTCAACAAACAACCCCACAACCTGCACCATTTCCTCAACGTGTGAGGGGGAAAGCTAAGCCTGAATTGAGTTAAACATTGAGGGAAATCTTCTCACAAGTGAAGTTGAACATTTATCTTCTCGATGGAATCCAAACCATACCTGCCTACTCAAAGTACCTTAAGGACCTATGCACTTTTAAAAGAATGTTTTCACATACAAACCAAGTCCTTTTGGCTGCTAATGTGAGTACCATCATTCAAGGGACCATTCCTCATAAGTTGAAAGACCCAGGTTGCCCTTACATCAATGTTGAACTAGGAGAGAGCAAGATGGTCAAGGCCTTGTGTGACCTAGGTGCTACTGTCAATCTCATTCCCTATGCTTTGTACTGCCAGTTAGGCCTAGAATAACTCCAACCCAAATATGTCATACTTCAACTTGATGATCATAGAATTAGGGTTCCAAAGGGGATTTTAAAGGATGTTCTGGTAATGGTTGAAAAATTCTTCTACCCTGCAGACTTCATTGTCCTTGAAAACCATCCAAACTTAGGAAATAAGGAACAAAACCCAATCATCCTTGGTCATCATTTCCTTGCAACAATCAACTCTGTTATCTGAGTCCAAAATAGAAACATAACCATCACCATTGGGAACATGATTCTAGACTTGAACATCAATAATTCAAGCTCACAAATAGGGGATGATGAGGAAATTCATGAAGTAAACATGATAGGAATCATTGATAATGAATCCATAGAACATAAAGGAATATTTTATGGATGTTTAAGTCATGATGAGATTGATTTACTTTGTTCATATGAAGGAATGTTATCTCCGTGGATTGAATCATTTTCAAATTTCTCTTATGATGAAGTCTTAGGTCCAAAAATTAGTGAAACCTTTCATGAAACCACTTTCATGGAGACCACTCCAACTTCCTTCCCTAAATCTGATCAAGACAATCTAGTAACTAAATCTTCTATATGTGGGGAATCAATCCTATCTAAAACTCTAGGAAACCAAATTGATCTTGATACAATGTCCCAATCTTCTGCTGAAATTCCAAACCAACCTAGTCTTGAATTGAAGGAACTTCCCACTGCACTAAAGTATGCTTTCTTAAGGGACAATCAAACACATATTATCGTCATTTATTCTTTTCTTGAAGCCAATCAAAAGAGGATGCTTCTAGATGACCTTAGAAAACATAAGAAAGCCATTGGTTGGACCCTGTTTGATATTCCTAGGATTATCCCACTTATTGGCACTCATAGGATTGTTCTAGAATCTGATTCAAAGCCATGTCATCAACCTCAATGAGGACTCAATCCCAATCTCATGGCGGTAGTAAGAAAAGAACTTCTGAAATTGTTATAAGCTGGTATCGTATATCCCATAACTGAGAGTGAGTGGGTCAACCCAATCTAAGTGGTTCCCAAGAAGGTAGTAATAATAGTGATAACCAATGAGGATGGAGAGAATATACGAACTAGGGTGAGTAGTGGATGTAGGGTATGCATTGACTATAGGAAGCTAATCTCATTCACCAAGAAGGACCATTTCCCCTTACCATTCATTGACCAAGTCCTTGAGAGAGTGGATGGTCATGCCTTCTACTGTATCTTAGATATGTACTCGGGGTATAATCAAATTGATATCTCTCTAGAGGATCAAGGGATGACTACATTCACATGTACATTCAACACCTTTTCCTTTAAATGCATTCCCTTCGGGTTATGCAATGCCCCTTGAACCTTCCAACAATGCATGATGGGAATCTTCTCAGACATGGTAGGGGATTTTCTAGAAGACTTCATGGATGACTTCTCTGTGTTTGGGGATACATTTGAGGGATGTCTGCAGAATGTGGAGAGAGTCTTACGAAGATGTGATGAGAAGAATCTGGTATTAAACAAGAAAAAATGCCATTTCATGGTCAAAGAGGGACTAGTTCTAGGCCATCTGGTCTTGGGTTGGGGGATTGAAGTTGACAAAGCCAAGGTTGACATCATTCTTCACCTTCCATCACCCAAAACTGTCAAGGAAGGGAGGTCTTTCTTAGGACATGCTGGTTTCCATAGAAGATTCATCAAGGACTTTTGTTCAATCTCCCATCCCCTTTGTGCTCTGCTAGTAAAGGATGCTCCATTTGTTTGGACAGAAAGCTGTGTGGGTTCATTCTCATCCCTAAAATCATCTCTCACCTCTCCTACCTATATGAAATCTATAAATTTGAACCTTCCTTTAGAACTTATGTGTGATTCTAGTGACTTTTTTGTAGGAGTTGTGTTGGGAAAACGTTGTGATAAAACTCCCTATATCATTGCTTATTCAAGAAGATCCTTAAATGATTCCCAAATCAACTACACCACCACTGAAAACGAGTTACCTTCTATTGTGTTTTCCAAAGATACTTTTAGGTCATACCTCTTAGGACCCCCCCCCCCCCCCCATCAATGTGTTCACTGACCATTATGCACAAAAATACATCTTCCAAAAATAATTTGCTAAGGCTATACTGATTAGGTGGGTACTTCTCTTAAAAGAATTTGACCTCACAATCAAGGATTAAATGGGCATTGAAAATTTTGTAGTTGATCACCTATCTAGGATGGAAGTCAAAGACAACTCAAATCACCTTTCTGTGTCTAATTCATTTCCTGATGAACACCTATACTCTGTGAGTGACTGCCCTTGGTATACCGACATACCCAAATTCTTAGTTATAGGAGTCATTCAGAAATTTTTAGGGACTCAAGCTCGAAGTAAATTCTTTTATGATGTTAGACACTATGTGTTTGATGATCCATAACTCTATAAGTTCTTCCATGACCAAGTCATTAGGAGGTGTATTCCAGAATCTGAACAAGAGTCCAACCATAAATTTTGTGATAATGAGGCATGTGGAGGTCACGTTTCCTCTAAGAAATCATCTACAAAGATTCTTAAATGTGGTATCTTCTGGCCCACCCTATAAAGGGACTCCTACACATTTTTTCAATGTTGTACTAGGTGTCAACAAGTAGGGTCTATCACAAAAAGGAATCAAATACCACTCACTCCCATCATAGTGGTTGAAATCTTTGACTGTTGGGGAATTGATTTCATGGTTCCCTTACCAAACTCTTGGGGATATCTTTACATTCTCTTAGCTATCGATTATGTCTCTAAATGAGTTGAGGCTATTCCTATAAAATCCAGTGATCATCAAACTGTGATTATATTTCTGAAGGGAAACATCTTCTCTAGATTTGGAATTCCTAGGGCTATCATTAGTGATCATGGAACTCATTTTTACAATCGTCCATTCTCATCACTCATGGAAAAATATGGAATTTCTCACAAAGTGTCTACTTCTTACCACCCACAGACCAAAGGTCAAGGTGAGTTAGCCAATCGTGAAATCAAAAAAATTCTTGAGAAAACTGTCAATCCTTCTAGGAAATATTGGTCTAAGAAACTCTTGGATGCTCTTTGGGCATATCTTACAACATAAAGAAATGTCCTAGGAATGTCACCATATAGGTTGGTTTATGGAAAATCATGCCATTTACCTGTTGAAGTTGAGCATAAGGCCTTTTGGGAAATTAAGAAAATAGATTATGACCTCCCATGGCCGAAACAAAAAGGAAATTAGATCTCAATGAACTGGAGGAACTAAGGATGGAGGCTTATGAAAATTCAAGGATCAATAAAGCTAGAGTTCAAGCCTTCCAATCTAGGAATATAAAGGTCAAACATTTTGAACCAGGAAAATTTGTGCTCTTGTATAGTTTAAAACTTCATTTACACCCGGGAATGTTAAGGTCTAGATGGTCAAGACATTTCATAGTGCATCATGTGTACCCCCTTGGGGCAGTTGAGATTTAGGATCCCACATGTGGTCATATTTTCCAGGTCAACGGTCAAAGGTTAAAACCATTCATTGAATCATTTAATAAATAGGAAATAGAGGTTGATTTAACTGAGCCAAACTATGAACCAAGAAGAAATTGATAGATTTATGATCCACATCGGGCTAACGATGTTAAACAAAGCACTGCATGGGAGGAAACCCATGGTTTTAATGTTTCCTATCATTTTTTTTGTTTTAATCAACTTTATATTTTAAATAGGATTAATTAATTTTTTTATATTTAAAAAAATAAACTTTTGACATGTTCTTCTATTATGAGTTTGGATGGGTATAAATGGGGTGCACCATATTCATCTGTTTCACGTGGTGTGATCCTTCAGTAATTCTTTACCCAAAAATTTAAAAAGAAGACAATGTATCATCAGTTGGTTTTATTTTAATGTGTTTGTAGGATTAAAATAGAAATACAAAGAAAATAAATAATAATAATATAATAATAATAAAAAGGGTCATGTCGTGGGTCATGGAGAATACCCCGTCACAACTGGTGAAGCCATAGGGATTTGATCCCAGGACTGAAGGGAGAGAGGGGTGCACGCTTACCACTGACCTACGACTTTTTGTGCTTCCTTATTCTATAATTTTTATATATATACATACATTTTACTTTCTTTATTATATAAATATATATATAAATATATATTGTTTTGTTTTGTTTTGTTTGTTTTGTTTTTCCTTTTTCTACTAGGGAACTTTGCAAGTGACATGGATATCAAAGGATTAGAAGGGAGCATCATGAATTTGAACTTCAACCACTAAGTGACTTCATTCCATGATCCTCATTTTCAATTTCCTTTTTGAAATTCAATTATCTACCTCTACCACCTTTTAAATTTTATTTTCTTTAAAAACTAGGGACAATGTTATTATATGTTGGGGGGAGATAAAATAATAAATACTTTTGTGTCAAAAAAACTAATGATTTGAAAAAAAAGTGTAAATGGAAAGAAAAATTTCCATTAACTTTGAACATGGTAATACATATAACACACCTTGAAACTGAATATCAAATAATTTATATTGCCCTGATTCTGATTTTAATCCTTCTATAATTTTATTAGCATAGATTTTGTAAAGTTTGGTTGTCCAATGCGATATTTCATCGTTTATATTTTCATCCAAATAAAAAAGAGATCACAATGCACGTACTTTGGATTGTGGGGTACTAGTTTGAGTTCATGCGGTCCCCCAAATAAAAAGCATATGTTTGGTGATCATTTTAGTTTTAATACGAGTATTCAATAAAAATAATAATAATAATAATAATAAATTTGCTTGTAGGGAAATGAAATGACCTATTGTGTGGCTTTTGACACTTGGGGATCGTGAATCAATAGTTGTCTGGACCAGAGTTAGTAATTTTATCTCCATTTTTGGTAATTTGAATTTGTTTTTGACTTAGTTAACTCGAGATGATTCCTGATTATGTGGGATTTAGTTGGTTCCCTAAGGTCTTTGATTGTGGGAGTCATCGGGAAAGTCTTTCTAAAGGGGTTGACTCTTTTTTAGTGCAATTTCAATTACCACGAAAAAATTGAAAAAAAAACAAAAACAAAAACATATGATACAATTTTTTTTGAATACTCATATTTATATTGAAATGTGATTCCACCTAGCACTTTCATCATTTCCCCCTTCAATAAAGATGAACCCCCATATCTATTGTGATGCACAACACATCCTCATACTTAACTGACATTGGATGAAATATGACAATGAATATGAACAACGGAATAGGCTTGGGATTGGGATCTGATTATGAAACTATCTTGTATTAAAATATTTTGATGGGTTTCATGATTATTTGGTATGAGGGTTTCTGGTGATCATGGTGAATTAAAATGTTTTTGGAAAAGGGAATTCGAATTTCATATTGTTGAGTTATATTTTGCTCGGGACAAGCAAAACTCAAGTTGGGCGGTGTGATTAGCCACTAAATGAGGTTAATATTCAATGTTAATATATATAATATTCATGTTATTTATTATTCATAAACACTATTTTAGTTCATTTTACACTTTGAACATCATTTCAAATTATGATTGTAATACCTTCTTAAAATGCATTATTATGTGGTACATTTTTTAACATCATTTGAAGTACCCAATGATTCATATAATATTAAGGAATCTAATTATACATATTTTAATTTGATATTTTGGGAAATGTATATACACTTAAATATGAACATGTTTGATTTATGGTTCAATGGAGAATTCATGGAAGAAGATGAGGATATTTTGTGATGAGAGGAAACAATTCTGAAGAAGTCAGATTGGACACCAGCCCACTGATGAGACTGTGGGACCCACATTACGAACACGATGAAGTGCAAATGTGGTGGGAGGCTAGAAGACATATACAGTAACAAATCATTTTTTAGAAGCTAGTTCTAATTTGGCCTCCATTGTAGTCATTTAGGAGGCCCAAGTTAGAGATAAAATTTTGGGCCAGATTCTGCGGCCCAGAAAAACAACCCACTAATCTAATCATATCTCCGAATATTCAACTCCAAATAGGCCCAAATTTTACAGGCTTTTGAAAGACATCTGGGAATACATTTTCTTATTCTATGATTCACTCTAATTCTACCATCTAGAAGGTCTTACAAACGTGCATGTTCGGTGGATGAAAGATGGATGCCACCTCGGGTCAAATGTAGAAAAGTCCAGGTTCCACAAGCGTTCCACCACCGTAGGCCCACCTAATCAAGTGGAATGCTTTGTACTATTTGAGGCTCGACCCAGGGCTCCCAAAATGCTTATTTAAGGATGTGGTGGTGGATTTTTTTGATCATCTTGGATGCTTTGTTCAATTGTAATGTTATGCTGCGATTTTGTTGTCTCAAGTTTGTCTTTCACATGTAAGTTGTTAAATTCACTTTAGTTTATTAATAAAAGTTCTTATTTGCCTCTTATTATGTTTTTCTTCATATCACAATGATATTGTTGGATAAATTTTTTAATTTATTAACATCAAATCTTGTGAAATTATCACACAATGGTGGAGTGATCGTTATTTTATTGTGTTTTTTAGTTCTCAATTTCTTCCCTCTTGAGTCTACATTCCACTTCCATTGAAACCATAGAATCTATGGAGGGATAACCCACTTATGGGATGATCCAAGGGAGTAGAAAGGGTCTTGATAGGATGTTATTTATCACCCCATTAATGTCTAATCACTTCTTTAATTGAGATATTTATTTGATGATTTTTAAACTCCATCTTCCTTGTTGAATTTAAGGAGACACAATTCAAGTGCTAATACAAATCTTTACCTTGAAGTTCTCATAACTATGATCCTTCAAGTTTATAAGTGATTATTATTATGGTGTGTTGGTATTGAATTAGTAAGTGATGTAGGGGTTTTATCTCCTTAAATAATCTCAACAAAAATATAATAAATTGAAATAATTGAAAATGGAATACGTCCATCCACCCCATGTGATAACATAGGATCAACTCATTCTCTTAAATTGAATTCACTTAAGTCTCTTAGAGTTCCTTTAAACCCATATAAAACCAACCCATGTTAGCCACTTCATATCCAAGAATAGTACATATAATGTACATGTCTATAGGATTCTTCTTAGGTCTCTGAGGATTCGATAACCCAAGATAAACTACAAGGACATTCCTACCTTCTTTATCTTGGGTAAATTAGAGTGTGAATTAGTTAGAAACCCATATAATTTGGAAAACTGATTTGTCTCATGGGACCTATAAATACATCAAGGGGCTATATTTAATCATTCCCCAAAAATCCCTTACTAAATATAATTCATTCCTTATATGAAATGGTTGAATTATAATCAATATAAACATTTTTTATGAAAAACAAAACATATGAAATGTTAATACATACACCACCAAAAATAAAATAATCATAAACCATCCTTTGTAATATGGTGAATAGAAATATATTTGTACATCCTCAGTCAAACTAATTATATTCTATCTAATGAATTAATAATGATGTTATAAATTCTTGATATCCAAAGTATAAAATTATTATAATGTAGCATTGAAGGAATTGATGAATATAAATACCGTGAAAATATCTATAAATACATATTTGAGGAAAATGACATTTGAATTTGAATAGTCAATTTTATAAAAAAAGTTAAAAAAGATAAAAAAAATTACTCACTGGAACTAAACTTTGAAACTTATAAAATATGAATTAAAACATTTAGTGTTCACATAGGTATGAAATTATTTTCTTGTATTAATCTTTAAATCGATGACTCATTTAACATTTTTGGAAAAATCTAAATGACCTTAGTTTTGAAAAATATATGAAGAATCTTTAAAAAAAATAAAAAATAATAAAAATAAATAAAGATATATTTAATAAATAATTTTTAAAATGTTAAAAATATTTTAGTAACTTTTTAGAAAACATTTACATTAATGAAAATAAATTTTCTGCAAAAGAGAGAAATAAAGTCATATTAAAAACATTAATTTCTGAATAATTTTATGTAGATTTGAGTGAAGAATAGTAATATTACATAAAAAATTTCATTGATAAATATATGATAAGAATGAAGATTCATTTTATGATATAAATATCAAATAATACCCATAGGGGACACTAAAACCAAAAAAAATGACGACTAACGATGAGATTGTAAAGTAAACCTTCACCACTTTGGTAACTTATGAATCGTAAAGATAAAAAAAAATTATAAAATGGAACTTTAATTGAAATTATTATAAATATATTTAGGATATAAAACATCAATTATTCAGTATATAAACCATGAAATGGAATAAATGGCAAATATGGGTTACGTCTCTAAGAGTTAAACGTGAGACGATAAACCCTTAACACATATTCAAATCCCACTATATGTCCCAGAAACTGATATTTAATAAATATTCGTTTATTATAAATATATTTAAGAGACTTTATTATATATATCATACCATATATGATATACTAATTATATATTATCACTGGTTATTAGTAATTCCTTGTTAAAATAACTGTTTTAGTTGTTAATTTCTCCATTTTTCATATATATTTTATTTCTGTAATTTTGGGAAATTTATTTCAATAATAGTTAAATCATACCAATAATATAAAACTTGTTAAAAATATAATATATATTCATCATATATTTATTTAGTGTAATATATTAAATATAGTGATAAAAAATGGATTACACTGTTCATGGAGACAATACGTTATTTGTCTTCTTGAATATTTTATCCATTTTTCTCAACAGATGAAAAAAACGAAAATAAATATTAAATAACCCTTAAAATAATAATAATTTCATATATATTATTTATACAAATAAAAATATTCCTTATTACCATACATGTGACAATATAGTGAAAAACATTTCACATCACTCTGTAGAGGCTGTAGTCTACACGTATGAACAAGCAACATTACCGATTTTCAACGGATTGAAAGGTATAAAGTTAGATGTGATATTATATTTCATGAATTATGGTTATATAATTACTTTCACATGTATTAATTAATTAATGAAATATAACCTTTAATGTAAAATTTATGTGAAAAATGAATCACACCGCTTCATGAGGCGGTAGTCCTCTATAAAAATGAGGGACATTCTTATATCCCCCACTAAACAGAAATTATCAAAATGTATGTGATATAATATTAGAAGAGGATAATATTTTCATTAATATATATATATATATATTAAATATATAATTACATTTATCCTTGAATGTTAGTGATGTAAAATGAGTTACATCAGTTCGTGAAGCTGGAGTCCGCCTTACACAAGATCGATTGTTTGTTTCGCATGAGATGACAGTGTCGATAGACTTGGATTTTGAAATTAACTTAATAAAATCTAAGTATATAGTAGAAAATTATTTTTTTCTATTATGATAGTTTAATTATTTTTAATTACGGGTAAATAGAATGAAAAAAAATACACACATTTAAGAATTTTACCTCTTTTACAGAGAGCCTCTTTAGCCATATAGTTAAATCCCTCAAATAAGGGATTCTTAAAAATATAAGGGATATAAAATGTCGGAAGGGATGTAATTATGTTATTTTTATATATTTTATTTAAAAATTGGTTTAATAACATTGAAGAGGGGAGGATATTCGGTGGCCTCATATTAGTGGGGAAGAAGACACATGTGGATTTTTATAAAATATTAATTGTCACCCAGGTTTTTCCAATGTCAAAAGAATCTAAAATGGGTCATTTTAGAACATGGGAGGTTATAATGTATAAATATATCCATAAAATGGGGTTTGGGAAAGTTTAAAATTATTATTAACACTTATATTTTTATTTTAACCCCTTAGTAATCCCAATTTTACATTAAACACGATAATTAATTTTTACTATTTATCTATTCATCATGGTAAAAAACTATGTTGAAGTTTTTATATAATATAAATCCTTATGATTAAAAATATTTAATCCATTTTTATAAATTCAATTTTCAAAATTTATATAATTCCATTATAAATTAAATTGTATATGGGAAGAAAGAGATTCTTTCAATGGAGAGAATTCAAAAAAACTTAGAATGTTTTCATAAATAAATTCAAGGTTAAATTTATTCCGATGATTTATATAAGTTAAATATTTATATAATATAACTCATTAATATACAAAACCAATATAAAATATAATTCAAATTTCTATATAATTTAAATAAAATGGTAGTTTTTAATAAAAAATTTCATTTTTTTTCTATTCATGATAAATTTAATCTAACCATAAATTTATCAAAAATTCACCCAAAGATAACTTTGAAATGAAGATATAAAAAATTAACCATATTTTATTAAATAATATATCAATATTTTTAAAAAATTTATTTTAAATTATGTGTGAAATGAGTGAAACACATCCTTTTTAAAATATACGGTTTTTTAGAAAACATTTTTTTTTCCATAAAATGATTCTTATATTATTTATAATTTATAGATATCAATTGAATATATTTTACACATGTATAAAATATATAATTTTTATAATTTAGTTAGTTTTATTCATACCATCAATCCTAAAGTATTTATTATAATGGTCATGATAAAATAATAATGTTTTAAAACAGTATATCATTTCATTTATACATGATATTTTCTACATAAAAATATATTTAAGAGATTAAAATTATATAAAGAGAAACATATTTTATTGTTATGGGGTGATATATTCTCTTTAAATATTGATGTTTTATGTCATATTTTATTTCTAAAATGATTTTCCTATTTTAAAATTTCAATGTATGACATTATACAACCCTCGAATAAAAGTTTTATTGCAATTTCATCTTCATCTCAGTCTTCATGGGTTTGAAATTTAAAAATTCATTTATTCTAATTCCACATTATAAAAATAATTACGAAAAAATAATCTTGATAACATAAAAAGATATGTAGAAAGGTTATTTAAAAAACATATAACTAAATTTCCATGTTGGAGAAAATTGGGTTGATGTGTATATATGGACGTAGATAAAAACATAAATAATTATAAAGAGTAACTGGTATCATTGATCCAATAATGTTTGTGATCCAAATATAGTTAATAAATAAAAAACCATAAATCTAAATTTGGTTAAAAGGACATCGGTTCCAAAAAAAGATGGTATTAGGAAAAAAATTTAGGTTTTAAGAACATTTTACTAGAGTTAAGGGATTATATTAAAATTTACAAAAAGAGCATAAGTAAAAATAGTGAATTCATATAATTCTATTTCATTGGAAAATATTCATCATTTGGATGTTCTTCGATCAATTGATACTCTATATCTTAATCTCAGAAATGAATATAAAATAGAAATTTTTACGCCAAAGGAACGGAAAATAGAATTTAACAAATCATTATCTTAATTAAATAATGAGATTTCAATCATACTATCTCTAGATATTATTAGAGAACCAAATAGTTAACGCAAGTTATATAATAATACTCAAAGATGAAATCATTATATTATATAAATATTTAACCATTATAATTATAGAAATAAAACTTCCCAAATTCAACGTCCAAAAAATTTAGAATAAAGTTCACTAAATTTTTAAAATTTACTTAAATATAGAATCCCAAAACAATATAATGTATCACTTAATGTCACTTTGAAAATATTTGAATACCATTATCGCATCGAAACATTAATGTAAATAAGAATTATTAAAATAAACATCTCATTTTTTGAATATAATCCATAAATCCAAACATGTAGTAAACTCTAGAATAGATAACAGAAATCATCAAATCATTAAATAATATAATGGTAAAAAATGCTATCCCATAACCACATCTTCATCTTTATAATTTCAACATCAAAAACATATTTGGGGGTTATCTTACCACAATAATGTATTATCCAAAATTACCAACTTGCTACTGAATAAATTTTTTTGGTCATTGGTACCAGTCAATACATTATATAAAATTATTATTGAAAATATATGGTAGTAAAATCCTTTGAAATTTCATAATTTTTTAAACAAAAAATCTGATACTAAAGTACTCTTAGAACATATTTCATAGATCCATAAAAAATCACACTAACAATTACACTTCATTCATTAACCATTAATTAGGATTCATCATCTTATTCCTTCATACCTCATTCTTTTAAAATATAATGTGTAGTCTCCGCATCAAAAATAATATAACCATTAATATGAAATCCTTTCAGAATCGCTTCATGTGATTTCCCATTTGGAATTTTTTTTACAATTCCCACTGTTTTCACATTTAAAACATTCACCCATAAATAATACCTTTGGTAGTCCATTATTATCATACATTAAACTTACTAAATATTTCAGCTTTCATCAAAAATTAAATTCATTTTTTTTCCTTCTTTCCCGCACATAAATCATTTTCCCATTCTTTTCAGACACTCTCTTCCAAGTCTCTTTTCAATTTTTTGATAAGAAGGAATCTAATTCTACTTTCTTCTATACTCTTCACTATTCTATCTATTATTTCACTCCATCCTTCACATTTTGGTGATGTAGAGATCTCGTTATATTGAATGTTTTTATTCATATATCATGATAAATAATTAGGAATAATCACAATATCCTTTACCCCAATTGTTATACCATTGGGTTTCTCACCATCATATTATGTATGATATTAATCCTTAAAACAATTTCTTTTAGTTCCATGAATTCAATTTAACCAAAAATAAGAGATTGGGTGACACTAATCAATGTTTTAAACCAATATGCCATGTGTAATCATTTATAGGATGTGTAAATAATTAAAAGTTCTTTTGAATGAATGACACATCAGGTTTAACCTAGATCATTCATTATATTAACTATTTAAATCATCTATAATAGTTCATAATGAAAATATGAATTGAATAAAGAATATCTCCCAGGAGTGAAAAACATGTCAACAGTAAGGCCATCAATCTTGTACAAGGTAATAATTGAGTCATGATCAATGATCCTTTTTTAGATTTATTACCCATATGAACATATTTACAAAAATAATGTCTACTTTTGTATATAGACCTGGTTTAATTTATTTTAAAACCAATATACTATCTTTCTTACCAATACATTAGGATATTATTCTATAATTATCCTCAATATCTATCATAGGTTTAGGTTTTCTTATCCATGCATTCCTAAATAAAGTTCCCATGTTTTCTATTGAACCTCATATAATTCTATCTAAAAAACCTAGACTGTAGTGGACCAGATTATGTAGTTACTTTATTACATTGTCATATGAGACAAGGAATTGTTTCTTGTATGGCTGAATTGTTTAAAAATATTAGTAAACTGTATGCACACAAAAATTAAAATTAAAATTGAAAAGATAAAATAAAAAATTATTTTTCATTTGAGAAAGTCGTAATTCCTTATATCTTATCTCTATATGTTATCCATAAATCACATCTTGGTATACTACAGAAAATAAAAATAAGAAAGGGTGGAGATAAGATTATTAATATGGCTGATAATATAGTGTAGTCTATCATTAATAAATAATCACGATCAAAATGTCTAGTGAAATAATTTAAATTCATTCTATTTAATAAATAAATTAAGGATAATAGGGGTCACAAAAAATATGATCAAAAAAATATATTGAATATAATCATATGATATTGAAACATATCAATGATTGCTTTAAATAATTGAAAATTTAAATAGAATTAAATTAAAAATGTAATAATATGTGAGTTCATAACACCTCACATATGAATTATACTTTTAAGACCTTTCATAAGACAGTTTATAACTGTGTGCAGAAACCAATGAAATTTCGCTGACAGATTTGTCTCATGGGACCTATTGATGTTTTTATGGAATATCTGTAACCAGTACCCATCTATCTCATATTTATTTGAATTAAATCATCATATGAATATGTTTACACATAATCATCGTAAATATTATTATTGAATATCTAACATACTAAATGTTAATACTAATCCCAATCAAATAATAAAATATAATAAACTATCCTGAGAAATATGGTGAATAGAAATAAATTATAAATCCTTAGAAACATTAATCATAAAACATAAAATGAAATAATATGTATATTATGAATAAAATATATCCCATGTTGGATATAATTACCAAAATGTATTAATTTAATTTATGATTAGTCATATCAAAAAAATATCCATTGTTTTTTGGGAAAATTGTTATTTAATTTAAAAAATATCCTATTAAAATAGGGAGTTCATATAATATTTTGAAATTAATTATCTTTCAATAGAAACAAAAAAACATATAAAAAAATCTTTAGAACATTTATTATTCATAAACTTTGAATTTTTTTCATTCTCTATATTTTAAAACAATGATTAAATTCACATTTCTTGTAAAAATCCAAAGGGGATTTTTTGAAAATTAAAAGTAGATTCCATTATAATCACATTATATAAATTAAATATGGTTAAAAATTTATATATTATATTAATTTGTATCTTTTAAAAAATTTTGGGCACATTTTTAGATACTTGAATTTTGATGAAAACGGATTTTCAACTGAAGAGAAAAATTTAGTTTGACATCCATAAAATAATTTTCTTAATAATTTTAATTACCAATGAGTGGTAAGATAATATTACAACATGAAGAAATTTTATGAATAACTTGAGGAGATGATGATATACTAATTTTGGGATATAAATATATAATAATTCTCCCAATGAATAATTAAACAAAATCCATCATGAATAATGATGATATTTAAGAAATAAACTCTTACCACTTTAGTAAATTTGGAATAATTCGAACCATAGAAGAAATAATCACCATTTAAAACAAAAAATACCTTCAAGATTAAGAGATAATTGAAATAATATATAAAATTTTAATTATATATACCATGAAATGGAATGAGTAGTGAATATGGAGTATGACCCATAGAAGTTAAAGTGATATGAGAGGTGCATACCTCTTATTCAACTTCTCTCATATGTGTCTGGACCTCCTCTATAATAAATATATCATTATTAATCAAAAACTATAGAACCATAGTCATAGATATCACAATAAACATTTTTTAATTATATTAATTTGAAACCTAATTATTCATAATTATTTCATAAAATCACCATTTTTTGTGATAATTTATTCATTTTCCATGAATGTTTTTGTTCGTTAAATTTAGATCATTTAATTTGATCATGAATAAAACATATTCAGAAAGTTCAACATGATATAAATAACATATTTATTCATTATATATTTATTTATATTAATCAATTATTGTTATATATTTTAACAACCTAGATATAGATTGAATAATTTTTTTTCATATATATAAGTTTTATTGATTAAATTATATAAATTCATTACAAACATGTAATGTAATTCTTTAAATCAAAAGGAAGTTGTTTTATTAAATTAATTTCGTTTATGGTAGTATTTTAAAATATATTTTTAAAATATATAATTTTAATTTAACAATACTAATTTAATTTTTTAAGCCATCATTCCAAAAATATCTTATTATTAATTTTAGATATTTTTTTGAAAATATTGATTTTTAGTGAATTGTTAAAATCAGTTGTAGTATTGAAAAACATATTTTAGTTACAAAGAAATATTATGATTTGGATAAGTTTAAAACTTTAATTAGTTCATTTTAATTTATAATAATCCAATTATGGTATTTTAAATGAGTTTTATATGTTAATTTTGGAAAAAAAAACATTTTATATATAAAATGAGGCATTTTTCTAAATAACTGTTTTCTAGGTATTGTTTTTGATTTTATTTTAAATTAATTTTTTTGAAATTTGTGTTTTTATTTTTTAAAAATAGATCCATAATTTTGAATAATAATATAAAAAATAATAAAATAGGCTCCTTAATTTTTTGGATAATATAAATAGTAATGTTAGTAATTTGTATTACCACATTTAAATGTAAATCGGGTAATTCAGTATAAAAATAACATGATAAGTATTTGATAATTACCCAGAAAAATATAAAAATTTTATTGGATGAGTATGTTTTAACAAAAATCATATATGGTTCTAATTTTTATCCTCTTTGAGCCACATGGTTTACATTAAGTCCCTTATAATATTTTATTTTAGGAAAAGTCAAACTTTTCACACTACTATTTTTAATATGTAAAAAATTTATAACATTTGGTCATTCAGAAAATATGGTATACCCTAAATATTTTTTTGAACTATAAAATATTTATATTTATCATTTTAATATATTTTTATTTTTTAGGGAATAAATAAATTCTTTAATTGATTTCATAATGATGATATATTAATTATTAAATTATAAAACTATAAAATAAATGATAATAAAAATATTATAATAAAAATAAATTTAGATATTCAAGGTGATCCAAGGATTTTATTGACAAAAATTATATTTATAGTATATAATAAAATATATGTTTTGGATAGTATATTTTTTTTATGTTTTTAACGTCATAGAAATTAAGAGTATTAAATTTGATAATACTGATATTTCATGAATATAAAATTTTATTAAATAATGAAAAAATTCATAATAATATAAATTAAGTCCATAGAGGATAATATACTGTCTACTATGTTATCCCCTATTAATTTAATGTCTATTTTCAATTACTTGACCCGTGAATGGTCTTATTCTATATTTAAATTTTGAGAAATTCATGTAGTTCCCATAACCTCAATTGTAGAAGGCCACCACTTCCCTCACTTAATTCCACCACCTTCATCATTCTATCTCAAACATTTATACCAAATTGTCATTTCCAATTCCATAGACACATTATAGTTGTTTTAGTGTCACTCAATGTCTTATTACATGTTCCTTAAGGGATCATTCATAGAGGTGACATTCAAAAGGTAACTTTCTAAAAGCACATCTCTTTTCATTGGTTAACTTTCATAAACCGGGTCTCATAATTTCATCATTTCTTCAAAAATATCCATAAATCATTCATAAAAAATTGTATAATAACTATAGTATCAATTATATACAATATTTTTATATTTTTAATGGATTATATTATGGAAATCATTTTTCTCATTTCTTTTTATTCAATAAAACAAAACAGCTATCCAAAATATGAATGATAACTATCTCCATGGATAACTAGTTTTTTGTATTCCATTATATACATCATTATGATTCAAAAAAATATTATGATTAAATCATGTTTTAATAACTATATTATAACTTTTTCATGTTCTAGAACTAATATATATACATCACATTAAATAAAATGAAAGAACATCACGGTAGTTAGAAAAACCTCCAAATTAAACTAAATAATTATCATTGTAGTTTTATTAAATGAATCATCATCATGTAAGAAATAAAAATGATATAAGCGTATATTTAAAATTAATTTGGTTCATGAATACCATACGATCTAACTTCTAAAGTACAATTTCAATTTGAAAATAACATCCATAAAAATGTTAACCAACCACGAAACCACGAAACGACCACTACCAAAACTAAAAAATTTGTCTTTATACCTCATTTAAATGTCTATAAATTAACTTAATATGATTATAATAAATATATAAAATGTCTAGGGGGTTATAAATTATTAATTAATGAATATAATTATATTATCTAGGTTGTTAAGTATAAATGAATAAAAAATTCATACATAAGGTAAGAGACTTTCCATTTAAAAATCCCATTTAATGACACTTTTTAAAAAACTAAAAAGGTTGTTTTTTGAAATTTATACATCATTAAAGTATTTTCACGCACTTAAAAAACCTTAATTTTTTGAATCCTCTTGTACATTATTACATTATTATTTTTGATGAAATTTTTTCTTTTTTATGTGTGTAATATTCTTTTAAAACAATTGATTTTCCTCAAAGAATATATTTATAGTGAAATTATACAAGTTTTATGATTAGTTTGTGGTTCCTGGTATATATTTATGATGATGGGTGGGATAATTATTCAAAAAATATTGGTGGGTCGGTGATAGCGATATAATTCTTTGGGTATGTTGGATGCTAATCATGATAGTTATTCGATGTGTAATTGTGATGGTTATATCTAAGTGAAAAAATGAGGGGTTACTTATAGGGTAGTTGTGAGGGTTACATAATAAGTAAATTTGATTAGAAAATGATTCTCCATGTTACGTAAATGTTGAATTTATTATTTCTATGTTCATGGAAATCCTTGGTTTTCACAAAGTATGTTATTGAAGAAATTATGCATTACTTTTTATAGTGTGTAAAATATATTTGTGAAAATTACTTCATGTTTATATAAGTATTCATATAATAATGTCTTATTCCTTATTTTTTGTCCCTTATTTAAATTTTTTATTGCATATTTATTTTTCATTTTTCTCATAGTGTTTAAGGACTGGTTAAAGAAAATAAAAATCCAAGATGAAAGTTGTGAATATTTTTCATCAAAATAAATCATGTTATATCTTAAAAAATTTTATGAAAAAATGATTAATTTGTTTAAGTTTCAACTTATAATGTATTTATTTACTATGTATGATATTTTCATAGTTTTATAAAACTCTAATGCTGGAAATTTTCTCATATATAAGGGAATTATTTGTGGACTCAAAACTGAATATTTTGTAATGTTTAAGGATAAATCCTTATAATTGGTATCAGATTATGATTTAGATAAATATAGTTTTTAGGATTATTTTAATACAATACCCATGAATTATTTTCATTTTATTATTACGTTGAAATGATACATCATTTAAATTTTACCATGTTTCTTCATCTAAATTATTTATATCAAAAATAGTTTTATTTAGAATTATTAGTGAAGCTAAAGAAAGATGGTAGTCAAAGGAAGATATCCTTCTAAATAAGTAACCTTGAGTGATTGGAATTAATATTTTGATGTTTTTATAGTAATTTATTAATTTACATAGAAAATAATTTGAGGTGTATCCATGTAGGTCAACAACCAGATTTAACACAAGATAAAATAATGATAATGGATCATTTTGACAGGAAACACCCACATTCTTTTATTCTATATTATAAAAGACCAGTATATGATAGGTGGATTAAATCCCTTTAATATAAATTTTCTAAAATATGGTGTTCATGTAATAAATATTTTTTTATTAGTATTTATCATTATGAGGGTGAAGATGACCAGTGGTGGACCATGGATAAAAATTTTAAGGAAAAAGAAGATATTGATGCCATAGAATGTGATGAATTTAAGAATAATTTATTAGAAATATATAATCCTTGGGTGGTTTGAATTAGTATGTAAAAGTTATTCCTATAATTTAAAAAAAGTAGAAGATTCTTTGTTCGTGTATGAAGAAAAATTCACTTGATTAGGAAGGTATGATCCAAATTTAACTTGGTATATCGAGTGTAAAATCAATAACATTAAATCAGAATTTAAGTGAATATATTACATGAAATTGGATACCCATAAGATCAAAAGTTATTAGAAACATGATTAATGTGATTAGTGGGTTGAAATTGAATTTTTAAATGATCAACTATTTCATGGGAATTGGAAGTTGAAAAATCCCAGATGGAATACAATGGGTAAGGACTAATAAAAAACACTTGAATGTCCAAAAATCCAGTTTTTTGTTTATGGAATGTCTTGTAAAATTTACACAATAGATTTCCTTATCAAATTTGGAAAGTGACTATGATTTGGTAAGTCTAGAGATATAGAACATTATTGTAATTAACAAGTTATTATTGTTGGAATGTTCTATTATGATAAGTTAATTTTAAAGTTTTCTACATGTGCTGAGATGGGGAATTATGAAAATAACTTCCCAAAAAAGGATTTAAATGATGGAAAAATACAAATTATAAGAATAAAGATGTGGTGAAATACATTTCAACTACTTCAATATATGTTGGGCTATCGAATGAGGTGGTATCAGGTATATTCTTTTGTTACATAGATTATGAAAATGTATTTTTTCATATGAGGTCTATATATTACATTATTTCTAATAAAGTTTCTAGTTAATTGGAAATTTCACCTTAACAATTGGAATCATAATATATTGTTTAAAAATAAGGGTAACTATTATGGAAAATTTTAATTATAATAATGTTATTATTTTTTCATATTTAAAGAAATTACTTGAAAAAAATATTATTTACACTTAATAGAATTCTATTTTATTCTTTATATGGATTAGCTTTCCATTCAATAATCAACGATAGATTATGGTTCTAAAACAAATTTAGAAATAGTTATATTTTTTATAAATGAATGATCTCATACCATTAATAACATATTAAAAAGATGAGAAAATATTTTAATATGGAAATGAATGTTATCTTCAACTAATTAGTGAAACTAAGGGAAATACTCATATTAATTACCTATTGGTGGTAAATTAATACGTGAATGTCTCTTCTAATGACTTTCCTAGTGTTATATATGTTAGATATGTTAACGTTACTATTTACATAGTTTTTTATGCAAATCTTATTTCAAAAACCCTTTATCAAATGGATCATGTTGAAATTCTAGATTCGAAAAAATAGTTGTATGAGTTAAATGATAATGGTTTGATTCATTTAAGAGCTCCACCATGGGATGAATCCGGTTTTTATTAAAAAATGACTGTTCCATGAGGATTTTCATATATTATAGAGCTCTGAGTAACATTGCTATTAATAATAAGTAAATTTTACCTCATATCGATGACTTGTTTGATCATCTCCAAAAATATCAGTGTTTTTTCAAGATTGAATTGAGATCAATGTTCAATTATCTAAGGATAAAGAGACTTAAATTCAAAAAATATCATTCCATACTAGTAATGAGAATTATGTGCCTTTAGTAATGAACTTTATTTTACACAGTTACCCTACCGTGTTTATGAATATTACGAATATGGTATTCTATTAATAATTGGACATGTTTTTTGTAGATTTTATTAATAATATTTTGGTAATTTAAAAATATCATGAGGATCATGAAAATAATGGATTGTTTTAAAAACCCATGAAGAAAACAAGCTATATAGAAAATTTAGAAACTATGATTTTGTGTTAAAACATATTTATTTCCATGGTATCATTAGAAATAATAACGGAATAAAAGTTTATACTAAAAGAAAGTGGTTAAAGAATGGCCAGGAATCCCCAATGGTTCTAAGATTTAATGTTTTGTTGTACTAGTAGGCTATTACAAGTGGGTTTCGAAATGTTTTTGTGGTTTCATACCCCATTATATATGTTAACTATAAAAGGAGTTAACATTATTTGTATAAATTATTATAATTATTGTTTTCAAAAATTAAAAAGTAGATTTCTTAATTATATTGTTTTGTACTTTACCTTTTGAAATAGTGATTTTTTCTTCAATAATGATGAATCATTGAAGGTACTTGGTTGTATTATACTGTACAGTGAATTATTATTATATTTTTGTTTCATGGAAACTAATACCACGTGATTCAAAATAACCCACCCTTGATTTGAAATTACATATCGTGGTTTAGGATTTCAAAAAATAGATGCACAATTTATATGGTTCCATGAGTTAAATATATACTAACAATAAAAGTTTGATGTCTATATATACTCAGAAATATTTGAACATTTGGTATAGAAGATGGATATAACTAAATAAGGATTATTTTTTCATCATTCACTACTATCCTAGAATAGAAAAAAAATCTTACAATGCTTTTAGTATGAACATTATTGCTACGTTAACCATGTAATGTATTTAACAAGAATCTTTGATTAATTATTTAATGACTTTTTTGTGATGTAATGTGTGAAAAAACTCTTATTTTTTTCTTTAGAGTTCAAGGACAATGTTTTAATGATAATGAATTATGAAATCTCAGAAGGAGGATATTGAGTTATTGAAAAATGTATAATTGGTGAAGAAGGATAAGTTATCTCAATATTATGCCGATATATAATGTATTTTGAAATTTAGAAAGAGAATATGTGTTACTTGTGATTCCCATTTGAAGAGAAGGTTGTTATATAAAGCCCATAGTCATATGTTTTATGTTTATCCTAGTAGCACTAATATATATTGCGATATTCAGAAGTATTACTGGTGGGATGGAATGAAAAGAGATATTTATGAATTTACTATGAAAATTTTGAATTTTTAGCATGTTATTGTAGACAGAAATTTAGGAATGGGAATTCTTGACCTTATCCAGTGATAGAGTGGAAATTTGAAATATATACATGGATTTCTTGGTGGGACTACCAAATACATCCAATTATAATAATTCAACTTGGGTTTTTATTGATCGAGTGATTAAATATTCACATTTGCATACCATTTGGTATTATAGTTTATTATATCATCTTTATCAATTGTATCATCGTGAGAAATTTAGGTTATATAGAGATCCATTATCCATTTTATTTAACCATGATTCGAGGTTCACAACTTACTTCTGGAAAGGCCATCACAAGCCATTATTAAATTAATTAAATTTCATCACAACATTTTAGCCTTATTATTATGGACGGTTGGATTGAATAATTCATACATAATAAGGCTTGGTAACTTATTGTTGAATATATTACCAGGAAAGTGGGATCATTATCCTTCTATAGTTGATTTTTAATATAATAATTATTTTTATTCTAGTTTTTGGATGGCACATTGTTATAAATTATATGGAATCTTCTGTCAGAAATACGTATTTCGGGATGAAGTGGCTGAAAGAAAGTAAATAGGAATATAATTGAAAGATAATGTGGCTGAGAAGGTGAAATGGATTCATGAACAAATGAGGGAAGATGAAATAAGACATTAACGTTTTGCAGATAACAGAAAAAAGACCATTTTTTGAGGTAGAAGATCATTTTTTCTAAAAATATTTCCACGTAAAAATGTTTTATGTTTTATTAATAAGGGATATTTATGTTAATGGTTTACTGGACCTTATGAAACATTGGAAAAAATTGAACCAATTTATAATAGAGTATCCTTGATTTTGAGTTTATCATAGATATAAGATGATTTTCATGATACAATGTTACAAAAGTATATTCCAGATTTATCCCCAATTTTGTCCCTATTGTAGTACAATTGGAATATAAACTATCATAAATGAAAAACCCTCTTCTAATTCTTGATCCTAAAAATTAATGATTTTATAACAACAAAATTGAATAGTTTAAGGTGTATAAGAGAAACCATATGGTTGAAGAAGCAATGTGGGAATCTGAAAATCCTATGAAAGAGAGGTATCCCCTTTTTTCAATAAGTTAATAAATATAAATACACAAATTCTAGACAGGTATTTTACAACCCATTTAATGATAAAAAAAATTTATTCATATTTATTATTATTCCTGAAATAAATCTTTAAATTCCATATAAAAAGTTTTATAGTTGATAAAATACAAAATGCAATAATTTATTTCATATAATTTCATATATGGTTATATTTGAAATGATAATTTTCAAATTAAATAATTTTAATATATAGAAAACTAATTTCATTTCTTAATATATAATGTAATAATTATTTCATGATTATTTTCTAAGAATCATAAAAAAAATATTGATTTTTTTAATTTAAATATATGATTTTTATTTATATCAATACAATTATTATTTTTTGTGGGTTTTACACTTAAATTTAGAAGAGAAATATTTTATATTTATAAATAATCATTTTTTTTAAAATATTTTTTTGGTGAATTTTTTTTTAATTATAAATTAATTATATCATATTAGTGTTTTGAATATTGAAAACTAGATTCTTTAGTTGAAATAATAAGGTCTAAATTTAGTAAATATAAACCATTTATTTTTAGAAAATATAAATAGTAAACACTATAAAATTTATTACCATAGTAAAGTGTAAATCCGTTGATTGAAGGTCAAAATAGTATGATAGTTATTAGGAAATTTTCCAAAAACATAAACAAATTTTATTGTTTGAGTAAGTTTTAAATAAAATAATCCCTTAGTTAAATTCATTTCATCCTAGAGAAACATGGCTGAGATAAATTCATTATAGTATTTTATTTTAATAAAAGACAAAATCTTCAAACTATTATTTTCAATAAGTATAACCTTTTAAATATATGGTCATCCAGACACTATAATTGACCATAAACAATATTTTTTATGATAAATTATTGATCATCATCATTGTAAAATATTTTTAATTTCTAGTGATGACATAATTAAATAAAATTATTTCACATTGATGATGGAGTAATTATTAAATTAATAAAAAAATTCAATGAAATAATATTAAATACATTGAAATAAATATAATTTTATATATTCATAAAATATATAGAATACAAATAAATTACATGGCACATATTTAATCTTTTTTTTTGGTTTTTAATGTCATAATAGTGATTTTTATTAAATTTGACAATAATGATATTTAGAGATTATAACATTTTACTAAATTATTAATAATACCAAAATTATTAAATAATGAAATTTGTGTTTTTATATATTTTCCATTGTAGTTTATTAATCATTTTATTGATATATTGAATTATATGGCTCTATAATAGTATTATTATATTTTAATTTGTTGAGAAATTCATAATGTTCTTCACAACTGAATTATGAAAAGGATCCACTTACTTAACTTCATTTCAACACCTTATGCCTTCTTTATTAACCATACAATACAAAATTATCTTCTCTACTTCCATAAAAACATTATACAGGTTATTACCACACCAAAATACCAATTCCATATTCTTCAAGGGATCCTTTAAAGGGGTGATATCCAAGAGGTAACTTTCATAAAACACCTCTCTTAATTTATTTTCTTCTTCGACCATCTCCCCACATCAATCATCCATTATGTAGAAATAATTCTATTTTCATCTATATACTATAATTTTATATTTTAAGTGAATTATCTTATGTCCATGATTTTTATAACATCCTCTTATTCATCGAATTTTTTTTTTGAAATTATGGTGGATAACAATCTTAGTGGATAATGATTTTTCATTTTAAATTATCTCCCCCAATGATGATTATGAATTTTTTTTCGTTTAAATAAGATTGTAATAATTATATTATAATTTATTTATGTTCTGGAACTAATATATAAAATTATATTAAATTAAATGATACAATTTTTTTATGATGGAAAAAACCACCAATATAAGATAAAAATTATCATTAATGATTTATCAAATGAATCATCCTTGTTTCAGAAAGAAAAATGACATATGATACCATTTATAATTTTGAAGTTGAATTAATATAACACAATATCACTTTTATAGTGTGATTACCAATTTAAAATAAAATCCATAAATACACCAAAGTTAACCAACCACAAAACCCTAAAACAAACACTCCTAAAATGATTTTAGTTTTCGTTATAACGTATCCAAATGATAAAAAATGAACATAATAAACTTTTAATAAAGAAAATATATATGGTGGTGGTATTAATTATGTAATTAATAAATCTAATTTGATATTATTGGATGTTTGTTTCATGTGTAGAAGGAATTCATACATTAGGTAAGGGATATTCCTTTTAAAATCATATTTAATGAATTGTTTTTCTAAATCAATAAATTCTTCTTTTTTAACATTTAAGGCATGCACATTTTTCCCCATTTTCATGATTCCTTAATTTTTTAAGCCTCTTTAAGAATTTGACATGGTTATTTTCAAAGGTATTTTCTACTTTTTTATTAACAAAATGTTATTTTAAAATAATTTATTTTCCTCAAGAAATGTTTTTAAGGGGAAATATTAATGTTTTATTAATTTTTTATTGTTTTGAGGACTTATTTTTCATGGTTGGTGATTATGTTATAAACCAAATATTGTAGGGTCCATTATATCCCTCTATTGCATTAGGTTTGTTTGATGATAATGGTTATAGATATTCCAAGTGGAACTCAGATGGTTACAACCAAGTATAATCAGGAGGGTTATATCTTTTGGTAGTTGTGAGGGTTACATAATAAGTAATTACTATAAGAAAATTCATCCCCATGTTACCTAAATGATTTTTATATACATAACATGTTTTAGGTAAATATCAGGATTTCACAATGTATGATTATGAGGAATGTATATGTTACTTTTAAAGGCCGTTATTATATCATTTTAGAAATGATTCCATGTGTTTATATGTATTCATAGACTAACATTTTATTTATTTATTTTAATGAACCAAACTAAGAATTTTTTTCTCATCTCATGTTTTGGAAAAAAATCATAGTTTTTAGGTATTTAAAATATAAAATATGAATCCATGTTTATGGTTTGAATAATTTTCATGAAAAGAAATCTTGATTTATTTTAAAAAACTTTTTATGGGAAAATATAAATATTATATATATATTTCTACTTATAATGTATATATTTACTATGTAAGAGTTTGTTATAATTTTTTAAAATGGTATACCTAAAAAGTCCATGAAATGTAATAGAATTAATTATTGACATAAAATCCAATATTATGCAATGTTTAAGTATGTATTCATATAGCTGGTATCAGAGGATGGGTTATGTCATTACCCATCCCTAGGGGCCTATGCTGTGACTACCCCAAGCCTGCCTTCCATAGGCCAGGGGCTGGAAACTATAACCAAAGGCATAATTTCCTAAAAATAGGAAGGCATTGCCTTTATAACCAAAAAACACACACAACAGAGCCCACCTCTAGAAAACAAACACTAAGTTAAACAATATAGGAAAGGAGTGCTAAAAGTAAAATGGGCCAGAATACAAGCCCAACAGTAAAGTATAAGAAACTGAAATTACAAGTACAACTGAAGAAAAGAATAAAACAACCGATGGGTCATCCTCCAAAGTTCCTACCTGAAGGGTAGGTACGGATTGCCTCATTGGAACTCCATGTATGTTTGTATCCTCCGTGTACCAACTTGTCCTATAATCAACCTTCATGGTACCATCTGGTCTAAATGCTCTCATCCTTGATCAACAATGTTAGTCATCTGTATCCAACACAACAAGGTGCGGGGGTAGCCGATGATGGGATGAATATAATGATACTCAGTAGTGACCCCGAGACCCTCTGGGTCTCACAAAATCCATCAAGGATAAACACAAAAAAGGAAATCAACAGATAACCCTACATAGGTATATTCCCATACATACACCTAAGTTATCAAGTGATCCATCTCAATCATGAGGAAAATACAGAAAAACTGACTCAGGTCAAACCAGGATTTTTTTCTAGGGGATGTATCAAGTAACATCCCCAATCACATTGTCGAAACCTTGGCTGCTGGAGAACTCCTCTTCTATCTAGTATAGTGGTCCTGCCATGAGACCAAACAAGCTTCCCACTAACCTTGGACTGCTAAGGTACACCTACTATCGAGTACTTTGGATCTGCCGCATAACCCAGCGTGGTCCCCATAATGGTTCTACGGTGTCACCTAGCACGCTCCCCCTCATAGCCTACTGAGGTACTTCTCATTCTGAGTATTGTGGGTCTGCTGCAATACCAAGGTGCTACACATTGTGGGTCTTCCGCGACACCAAGGTTGTAACGAACCGAAATTTTGAATAAATCTTGTTTCCTAATTTTATGTGTTATTTTATTTTATTTTTATACTCATCAAAAATGTTTCATTTGATGATTGGAGTATAATTAAAATGAGACCGTTGGGTTTGGACTTTTATTTGACCATTGGTCAATATGACCGTTGGAAACTAAACATTTTGATTTTTGTCTCTAGATACAAGTAATCTTGGTTAATTATTATAGAAAGAAGATTCTATGGCCTCACCCAGTAGTCTTGGACCGATCGAAGCCCATCTAACAGAACTTGGGAAGGAGGTAGCACCACTTGTAAGATTGGTATAGAGTAAGAGGTTTCCAACCTCTGATACCAATTGTAGGATCGAAATATAATATGAGATGCTCAATATACAAGAGGGGGGGTTAATTTTATACTTTAAAAATTCCTTTGGAACCTTTAAGGTTAGTTAAAAATAACTATGTTTTCCTTAAGCAAAGGAAAGGACTAAGTTTAAAAAAGTTAAACTAGGCAAATTCACAACACCTCTAACACCGAACTGAACTTGGAAAGTGATTCCAAAAGTAGGTTCTGGAAATATGGTTCCGGAATTTGAAACTTAACAAAAGTTACAATATGAGATTCTACCTTAAAGCGTATAGAATCTAAACGAATCAGAGTAAGTAAGGAAGTATAAGAAAGTTATACTTTCCTTAAGATACAAATTGCAACGGAATAAAAACAAGTAGTAAACTACTAGTAACAAGATAATAGTCTTTTAACCCAAAGAGAAGGGTATCCAACAACCTTGGATAAAGGTCCCTTGATTTATACTTTCAAGCAAGTCTGTCTTACCCACACCAGGGTAAGCCCTCGATACAAAGATCAGAGTCTCTGTCTTGCTATCCCCACAAGCCCTCAACTTCAAGGTAGTTGGCAACCTCTGTCCTCCTCAGCAAGGAAGCCCTCGAACTTTAAGGTAGTCGGCACCTCTGTCTTCCTATCCCCGGAAGCCCTCGAATGTAATCACCAACATTCGGAGTCGCACGAAGCTTTGAGAGTTAATAAGAGCCTCTCTCTCTAGAATTCACTTCAACAGCATGTAGGCACAAAACTCAGTCGTTTTTCCAACAGCTAGCCAACAGCTACGAGCTCTTTCAAATGAGCTCCTATTTATAGGTAAGGTCGGCTCCTTCTCCAATGGTCATATTTTCCTTAATGATCGGAGGGACCTGTACACGTGTCACTTAGACAACGGTTAGTTTATAACAAAACAGACGGCATCGTTTTATAACAAAATAAGTGTAACAGAAAGTACGACATCGTTTTAAACTCTAACAAAAAGGTTCGGAATGAAAACTTCGGAGTGAAAGTTCGGAGTGAATAAATTCAGAGTGTATAAAACAATGATAATAAGATTCTGTTTAATAGGTGAATTCGGAATGAGAATTCGGAATAGGAATTCGTCATCAGAAATCATAATGAGAATTCATCATCAGAATTCGTAATGAGAATTTGTCATCAGAATTCGTAATGAGAATTCTTCATCAGAATTCGTAATGGGAATTCGGAATGAGATTTCTTCATTAGAATTCTTAATGGGAATTCTTCATTGGAATTCGTAATGAGAATTCGGAATGAGATTTCTTCATTAGAATTCGTAATGAGAATTCTTCATCAAAATTCGTAAAGAGAATTCGGAATGGAATTTCTTCATTAGAATTCGTAATGAGGATTCTTATTCAGAATTCGTATCCTGAATCTGGAATAGAACCTAGTCAGAGTTCATATCCAGAATTCGGAATGAAACTTCCTTATAGTTCTTGTCCAGAATCCGAACCCTAAAACAGAATGCTTTATATCAAAGTTTCAATGATTCCGAGAAAAATGAATCTGAAACTTATACTTAAGAAAAATATGGAAGAATATATGTAAGGATAATTTTTCTTATAAAAGTGATTTTCCTTAAGAAAGCATTTTTCCTTATAAAAGCAATTTTCCTTAAGATAAGGTGTTTGTGATTTTCAAAACAAGAAGGAATGGAAAAGTCATAAGGAAAACCTTATTGACTCAACAATCTCCCCCTTTTTTGAAAGCACAAACATCCTTACAAAAAACAAAAAAAATATAAGAAGAAAGAAACATATTAATGCTTATCTCCCTTGTTTTAAGGATATAGATGAATACGACTAACTCCCCCTTAGGATTTGAAACTCTAAGGATCATATTCATATTTCTGGAGTGATATTTCATAAGAAGGTCTTCTTTAAGAAAAACTCCCCCTTAAACAAACTCTTATTAGAGTTCTTTTTCCTTGGGTATTTTTTCTTTCTCCGCCTTTGATAAACTCTTATTAGAGTTCCTCTTTTTCTTAAGGATCTTTTCCTTCTCCCCCTTTGTGATTTTCAAAAAGAATTGGAGGGAATGGAATAAAATAACGAAGTACCTGAAAGATTAGTAATGACAACAATAGAAACAACAAGCACACTTCTCATTAGATTTGAAATGTCAGCAACAAAAGAATTACAACAAAAAATCGGATTAGATTATTACGGATCTTTCTCCTTCGACATGATCCCCTTAAGAATCGTCTTGATCTTCTTTAAGTCTTTATGATCTTCTTCTGCTTACTTCTCTAAGGCGACTATTCTTGCGGACTGAGCTTCAATTTTTTCTTCCTGAGCCTTCAGTTTTTCTTCCTGAGATTGGATATTTTCTTCCTGAGCCTTCATCCTTACTTCAAAATCGATCCGATGATCCCTTTCAAATTTCCAATTCTGAGAAACAGAATTCAACTTCCCATTCAGATCCCTGACTTCTTGGATCCGGAAGTTCTTTTCTTCAGTCAGCTTTTCTTCAAACGAGGAAGTCAGCTCGTTAATCTTCTTGTCCTCGGTCTCAAAGGCATCTTTAACATTTTCTTGAAACTCATCAAGCAACCTCATCTCTTCCACATTTTTCTTCGACCAGCTTGTCATCCTCTTGCAAGATCTTTTATGAGCTTAGTAACCAACAAAGAATATTTTGAACTGAGCTTCAATCTCAACACATTTATCCATAACCATGGATACGGAGTCTGTTTTCTGATTCAACGCATGTTGGAGCATCTGGCTTCGTGAATCAATACTTGAGAAGGTCGGAATGGTTCCCACCAACTTCTTCAAAGACTGAACAACAAAGTCATGCCCCAACGAAGATGACTCCGAATCTGAGATCTTGCTCGGAGAGTTTTCTTCCTCAATAAGCTCCAACTTTCTCTTAGAAGAACTACCAGCTTCCTTTCTCATCCTCTTTTCTGAACTCGGGGTATCAGTAAGAATTTGTTTCCCCTTATCTTTTTTCGGAATTGAAACCTGTTCCGGAGTTTTCTTCTCACTGTCAGAAACTTGTACAATAATATCTTCCTCATCAGCAACTTCCTGAACACTGACCTCTATATTTCCCATCTGATCAATATCATGTAAAAGTTGTTCTTCTTCTCCATGATAGGCAATTTCTTTTTCTCCTTTCTCTTCTTCAATTCAGGAGTAACTAGCTTTGAAGATTGAGCTTCTGAAGTCCGGAGTGATAAGTGTTCCGAAGGAGTTCCCTTGTACTCATCTACTTGTTTTAGTACATCTCCTGTCTCACCACTTCCTTCAGCAGCTTCTTCAACTTGTTCCACTTGCTCTACTTCCTCGGTATTCGTAGCAACAGCCTCTTCCGGAGCAACAAGATTTCTTCCTGCAGTCTCAGGTAGAGAATCCAGAGAGAAAGATCTCGGAACTGGAAGTGTTGCTGAAACCATTTCATTGAACTTCAACAACGCTTGGACTGCCTCAGCTTCTGAAATTTTCTTCTTAAGCTTCTTTTCCTTAGCTTGTTTCTCAAGATCATCAGTAGTTTTCTCCTTCAAAGCTTTATCCTCTGCAGGGTCCAGTCCGAACTGCGGATCCCCTTCTTTCCTCTTCTCTTTGTCAGCTCTCCACTTTGTAACAACCTCATCAGGATAGGTCTTCTTCTTCTTAGGCTTTGGAGGTGCGTAGTGGAATTCCTTAGACTTGGGTTCCTCAGCTTCGACTACCACTTCTTTCAGCTTTCTCTTCCTTACCGGCTTGAATGATTCCGGATCAGCAGATTTCGGAGCCACTTATTCTTGAGGAGTTAGATCAATAAACATTCCAGAATTCTTGTCAAAGGCTATATTCATTCTTTTCAGAGTTCCATCGCTGACCAGCATGATCTTGCAAACTCTCGGCTTAGATCTGCAAGCTTCCTTGAAAGATTCTAGGCACCGAACTATGAGCTTTGATAATATTGCTGGGTACATAACGATCTGAGCTCTCAGATTCCCCTTCTTCAAATTCTCAATATTAAGAAGAATATGCTTCATCAAGTTAAACTTCCTTAGATTTATCAGGAAATCTAAGATATATATCTCACTCTTTTTCAATCTATCCTTATCACCTTTTCTCGGTACGATAAGTCCTTGCACCCATAGTTCCAGAATCCGGAAGTTTGTTGATAGAGTTGCAATCTTCGGAGCCTTTTCATCATCCAGTCCGAGAGTTTCTAAGGCCTTTTCCTTGTTGAAACTACCCATAGAGTCCGGCAATACGTGAGAAATAAACTTAGCTTCACCTTCATAAGAAAGCCCTACCAAGCTTGCAGCCTTGGTGTGAGAAAGTTTTTAAGTCTTACTATAAGACTTAAAAGAGAATTTCTCCCTATTATCTTCCTTGAAGAAAGCAACTGACTCATAAAACTCAACAAGAAAATCTGAGTACACTTCATCTTGATTCCCGGTTTTAGATACCGCAACATCCTCCCAGCCATTTAACCTGATATTCTTTGAGATAAGGGAATCATAATTGTTGAAGAAATCCGGATGGAGTAACCTTTCCCTGTATACTAACCACTGAGAAATAGGCTTGGTTGAAGACATTTCTTGAGAAGCTAACTCTGCAGACATTCGGATCTGAAGTCCTCTGAGAAATTCGGAACAGAGAAGTCTAAAGTTTGGAGCAAAGAAAACTGTGGTTCAGAATGGCCTTAAATCGGAGAGTCAGAGCTTCAGGACGCAAGAGCTTGAAACCAATGTGGGACGAGAAATTATGGTCCCCTTTATATAGGCAATGGGATGACGGTTCACCTTCCACGGTTGATCTAACGGTTTAGAATGAACTGAGATCAAATCTGACGGTTGAAAGCTTGAATCTGATCTTTTTGAGGTTTTATTAAAACAATGATTTAAGAAAACTATAATCCGAAAACATAATATAAGAAAATGCCAGCAAGTAAAATATGACTATGAAAATATGAGTAAGGAAATCATACCTTTCAGATTAGCTTAGGAAAGTTATTCGTAATGGGTAATAAAAAGATGACTACAAAAGACCCAATACGAAAAACTAAGTACGAAAAAACTCAATACGAAAAACTAAATCCGAAAAACTCAAAACGAAAAACTAAATACGAAAAACTCAATACGAAAAACAAAATACGAAAAAGTAAATACATAAAAAAAACTTGGAAAGAAAATCTGGTTATGAAAGTACCAGTACGAAATTTTCCATTCTGGAAATTTTCAATACGAATAATTCTATTCTAGTAGTATTCTGTGTGAAAATATCCATTCTGGAAAATTTTAGTTCCGGAAGTTCCATTCCGGAAAGTTTCATTCCGAAAAGTTTGAAAACAAATTTTGAAAAACTTTGTTAACCAAACAATCAAATGTACTCCCCCTATAAAAAGGAGTTTATTACTGTAAGGAGATTTTTTCAACAGAAAGTTAATTAAGGAAGATTACATTATGGTTATCATTCCTAACTTTTGTTTAATATATTCAAATCTATCAGAAGGAAAAGATTTTGTGAATATATCAGCAAGTTGATCTTGCGTTCCGATAAACTGAAGAATAATATCTCCTTTTCGTGTGTGATCCCTACGAAATTGATGTGTAATATCTATGTGTTTTGCACGGGAGTGATGTGCAGGGTTCTTACTAAGGGAAATGGCACTTGTGTTATCACACAAAATTTGAGTTTTAGTAAAACTCAGGCCATAGTCTGTGAGTGTGTGTTGCATCCACAACACTTGTGCACAACAACTTCCAGCTGCTACATATTCAGCTTCAGCAGTGGAGAGTGCTACAGAATGTTGCTTCTTGCAGGACCAAGAAACTAGAGAATCTCCTAAGAAATGACAAGTTCCGGATGTACTCTTTCTATCCATTCTACATCCACCAAAGTCAGCATCAGAAAAGCTTTTTAGAGCAAAATCATTTCCAGAAGTATAAAATAATCCTAGATCCATGGTTCCCTTAAGTTAGCGAAAAATTCTTTTTACTGCCTTTAAGTGAGATTCCTTAGGATTGGATTGATATCTTGCACATAAGAATACTGAAAACATTAAGTCTGGTCGACTAGCTGTTAAGTGAAGTAATCTTCCAATCATACCTCTAAAAGATGTTTGATCTACTGGTTTCCCAGCTTCATCAAGATCTAACGTGTTTGAGGTACCAATGGGAGTACTTATACTTTTAGTGTTGTCATAACCATACTTTTTAAGAAGATCTTTAATATACTTATGTTGAGATATGTAGGTTCCTTCTGGTTTTTGAGAAATTTGAAAACCAAGGAAAAATGTTAACTCACCCATCATACTCATTTCAAACTCAGATTTCATTAGACTAGCAAAAGAATCAGTCAGAGATTGCTGAGTTGAACCAAATATAATGTCATCAACATAAATTTGAACAATAAAAACATTTTTCTTATCTTTCTTTATAAAAAGGGTTGGATCTGCATTTCCCTTAACATAGTTATTTTGAAGCAAAAATCCAGTGAGTCTATCATACCATGCTCGTGGGGCTTGTTTAAGGCCATACAAAGCTTTGGTAAGTCTAAAAACATGATCTGGATGTTTTGTATCTTCAAAGCCAGGAGGTTGTTCAACAAAAACTTCCTCTTGAACATAACCGTTAAGAAAATCACATTTTACATCCATTTGGAAAAGTTTGAAATTAAAGAATGCTGCAAAAGCAAGTAGAATACGGATAGATTCAAGTATAACTACTGGAGCATAGGTTTCTTCATAGTCTATTCCTTCTTGCTGATTATAGCCTTTAGCAACGAGTCTAGCTTTATTTCTAACAATGAATCCATTTTCATCACATTTATTTCTAAAAACCCATATTACTCCAATAACAGAAGTTTCCTTAGGTCTTTCAACCAAGGTCCATACATTATTCCTTTCGAATTCATTTAGTTCATCTTGCATTGCTTTGATCCAATCATCATCACCTAAAGCTTCATCTGTGCTTTTAGGTTCTAATTGGGAAATAAATGCTAGATGTTCTACTTCATTTCTTAAGGAACTTCTAGTCCTTACAGGTTGATTTACATCACCAATGATACTATCACTGTGATGATTCTTAAGAAACACCTGATTTGGGTTTTGTAAAACCTGTTCATCAACATAGGGTAGAAAGTATTCTGGGATAAATGTTTCAGAAGTATCTTCTAGAAAAATTTCCTTATCAGAAGGTTCTTCTATCAAAGGTTGACAATCAGTTTTTGAAAACACATCCAAAGATGTAAGTTGGGATGTTTTAAAAACAAAAGGATCTGACTCATCAAATTTCACATGCACTGTTTCCTCAATAGTACAAGTATTTTTATTAAAAACTCTATAAGCCTTAGAGTTTGTGGAATAACCTATGAAAATCCCTTCATCAGATTTTGGTGCGAATTTATGTAAGTTATCTTTAGTATTCAAAATGAATACTTTGCAACCGAAAACCTTGAAGTAGGAAAGTCTAGGTTTTCTACCATTCCATAACTCATAAAGAGTTTTATTAAAAAAAGGTCTAATCAAAACTCGATTTATAGTATAACAAGCAGTACTTATAGCTTCAGCCCAGAAATGTCTAGCAATAGAATATTCACTCAACATGGTTCTAGTTATCTCTTGAAGAATTCTATTTCTTCTTTCAACTACACCATTCTGTTGAGGAGTTCTAGGTGCTGAAAAATTGTGAGTAATACCTTTCTTACTACAAAAAGTTTCAAAATCAGAATTTTGAAATTCTCCTCCATGATCACTATGAATAGTTTTCAATGGAAGGTTTTTCTCAATTTTAACTTGATCTCTAAAACTTTTGAAATAAGAAAAAGCTTCAGATTTATTTGCTAGAAAATAGACCCAAGTAAATCTAGTGTAATCATCAACTAAAACAAACACATAGTATTTGCCTCCAATACTTCTAGTTTGTGTTGGACCAAAAAGATCCATGTGCACTAACTGTAATGCATCAGTTGTTGAGACTTCACCGATTGACTTAAAACTAGATTTATGTTGCTTTCCATATTGACAAGGATCACAAACTTTAGAATAATCAAATCTAAGCTCCGGTAGATCCTTAACAAGTTTCTTCTTAGAGAGTTTACATAGGTTCCTAAGGTTACAGTGTCCTAGTCTTCTATGCCATAACAAAGAATGATCTTCTATTGCACTTAGGCAAGGTAGATCTTGTCTTCTTAGGTCTTCTAAGTTTAAGGTGTAAACATTCTCTTGCCTATTGGCTGAGAGAATAAATTCTTCCTTGGAATTGTGAACTAAGCACTTATCATTCCTAAAATTCACAAGGTAACCTTCATCACATAACTGACTTATGCTAATGAGGTTGTGCTTAATACCTTTAACAAAAAGAACATTTGAAATCAAGGTTTTACCTAAAAGAACAATATTACCAATACCAACAATCTCTCCCTTAGCATTGTCTCTGAAAGTTACCTTTCCTCCTTTCGTTTTGATAATCTTTTCGAAAAAAGCGTTTGTTACCAGTCATGTGTCGAGAACATCCACTATCCATGTACAATATATTGTTGCTGGAACTTTCTTTATTTTCCTGAAATTAAGAACAAAGTTAGATTTTCGGAATCCAAACTTGCTTGGATCCGAGATTTCCAGACAATAAAATTTTAGGTATCCACATTTTCTTAGAAAAGTAGGCTTTGTGGAATCCTAGAGATTGGGTTTTATTTATGGAACAATTCTTTGCCCAGTGACCACCACATTGATACTTGGTGCAAAATGGGGCACTTTGAGGAACAAAATAATTGTTACTGAAAACTGGTTTTGCATTGCTATAACCAAATCCGGATTTATTTCTTAAAGGTCATATTTGGGAATACATCTTGTCAAACTTTTCCTTACCATGGGTAAAGATTGATAAACACTTCTTTAAGGAAAAAAATTCGGACTTGAGTTTTACAATCATGTTTTTATCCTCAAAATCATTAGTTTTAGAACTAGAGTTAGGCTCGAAAACATTTTTATTAGAAATTACTTTTTCTAATTCTTTAGAAAGTTTATTCTTCTCAGAACTTACTTCCTCAAGATTTTTTGAAATACTTTCAAAATCAGAATTTTTCTTATCAAGATCTTTAGAAAGATCTGATATCTCTTTTGTAAGAATAGAATTCCTAGAATTTTCCTTATCAAGTTTCTTACTGAGTTTGGAATTCTCAATCTCAAGAAGTTCAGAAAACCTAGAGACTTCTTCAAAAGAAGGTAAAGTATTTTCCTCATCAGAAGATGATTCTTGATCAGAAGAGTTATAATACTTACTATCATTAGAATTTAAAGAAACATTGGTCAACGATTTAGCATTTCGTACCTTAGCCATAAGACAATGATTATCAATAGGTAATCTGGCTATAAGACCAAGATTCTTCTATCTTGAAGATTCATAATCAGAAGATTCATCTGAAGAGTCACCACCACTGGCACTCCAGGTGTCATTATCTTTCATAACTTTCTTAGCGTTGGATTTATAATACTTCTTTCTATTCCTGTCTGAATGTCTTTCCTTCCTTTCTTTCTTTTTGAGCATAGGGCAATCTGGTCTAATATGTCCAGCTCTTTTACATTCATAACAAGTAACTTCTCCATCTTTCTTATCTTTCCTATCCTTTTTCTTGTACTTGGATTAAAGTTTCTCTGTCCAGCTATCTTGTTCATCCTTCGAGCAAGATTGGCTAATTAATTTTCTGAGACTTCACTCTCACTAGATTCGGATTGGAAAATGACTGTCTTAGACTTGGATCTGGTTACTCTCTCAGGAGTCTTAGCTTTCATCTGATTTGAAGTTGTAGTAAAAGCAACAGTACCATTTCCATTCTTCTTCTTGATGTTGTCAGCATCTCTCTTCATTCTTGTTTCATGTTGTAGAAGAGTTCCAAATAATTCATCAAGAGTAATTTGAGTTACCTTCCTGTTCTCATCTATAGTTGTTCTCTTGGATTCCCACTCATTGGGCATAATGTCAATTATCTTGTCCACAAGAGCTTCATCATCTAAAAATTTTTCTCCCAAAGATTGTAGACTGTTGAAAATAGTCATAAATCTTTGTTGAACTTTACAGATAGGTTCTCCATAAGGAAAATTGAAGCCATGATATTCAACTCTAAGCATAGCTCTTCTAGTCTCAATAACCTTAGAAGTCCCAAAGTGTGTAACCTCTAACTTCTTCCATATACAATTAGCTGCTTCACAAGAAGAAATTTGGCTATATATATTTATGGTCATTGAACATAGTAATGTATTGCGTACCTTATAATTGAGTTGATATTCTTGCTTTTCCTGGTTAGTAAAGGTTCTGACTTCCTTGTCAGGAATTTTATAATCACCAGTAAGCATAACAAAGTTGTCTACTCCAGTATTGATAACAAAAGTCTTCATACGATCTCTCCAGTATTCATAATCATTACCATCAAATATAGGTGGTCTTGTAGGATTCAGATTGTCAATAGATCCAACATTAATTCCTGTCATACAAGATATAACTTTGCACACAAACTTGTTAGTAGCCCAGAATCGTAATCACAAAGTTTTGAATGAGAAAAGTTCGGAATGGATAAATCGGAATGACAAAGTTCGGAATAAAAAAGTGAGCAAGAAAAACTTGTATGTGAGTACAAGTATTTCAGTAACCGGCTCTGATACCAAATGTAAGATTGGTATAGAGTAAGAGGTTTCCAACCTCTGATACCAATTGTAAGATCGAAATATAATATGAGATGCTCAATATACAAGAGGGGGGGTGAATTGTATACTTTAAAAATTCCTTTGGAACCTTTAAAGTTAGTTAAGAATAACTATGTTTTCCTTAAGCAAAGGAAAGGACTAAGTTTAACAAAGTTAAACTAGGCAAATTCACAACACCTCTAACACCGAACTGAACTTGGAATGTGATTCCAAAAGTAGGTTCCGGAAATATGGTTCCGGAATTTGAAACATAACAAAAGTTACAATATGAGATTCTACCTTAAAGCGTATAGAATCTAAATGAATCAGAGTAAGTAAGGAAGTATAAGAAAGTTATACTTTCCTTAAGATACAAATTGCAATGGAATAAAAACAAGTAGTAAACTACTTGTAACAAGATAATAGTCTTTTAACCCAAAGAGAAGGGTATCCAACAACCTTGGATAAAGGTCCCTTGATTTATACTTTCAAGCAAGTCTGTCTTACCCACACCAGGGTAAGCCCTTGATACGAAGATCGGAGTCTCTGTCTTGCTATCCCCGAAAGCCCTCAACTTCAAGGTAGTTGGCAACCTCTGTCCTCCTCAGTAAGGAAGCCCTCGAACTTTAAGGTAGTCGGCACCTCTGTCTTCCTATCCCCGGAAGCCCTCGAATGTAATCACCAACATTCGGAGTCGCACGAATCTTTGAGAGTTAATAAGAGCATCTCTCTCTAGAATTCACTTCAACAGCATGTAGGCACAAAACTCAGTCGTTTTTCCAACAGCTAGCCAACAGCTACGAGCTCTTTCAAATGAGCTCCTATTTATAGGTAAGGTCGGCTCCTTCTCCAACGGTCATATTTTCCTTAAAGATCGGAGGGACCTGTACACGTGTCACTTATACAACGGTTAGTTTATAACAAAACAGAAGACATCGTTTTATAACAAAATAAGTGTAACAGAAAGTACGACATCGTTTTAAACTCTAACAAAAAGGTTCGGAATGAAAACTTCGGAGTGAAAGTTCGGAGTGAATAAATTCAGAGTGTATAAAACAATGATAATCAGATTCTATTTAATAGGTGAATTCGGAATGAGAATTCGGAATAGGAATTCGTCATCAGAAATCATAATGAGAATTCATCATCAGAATTCGTAATGAGAATTTGTCATCAGAATTCGTAATGAGAATTCTTCATCAGAATTCGTAATGATATTTCGGAATGAGATTTCTTCATTAGAATTCGTAATGGGAATTCTTCATTGGAATTCGTAATGAGATTTCGGAATGAGATTTCTTCATTAGAATTCATAATGAGAATTCTTCTTCAGAATTCGTAATGAGAATTCGGAATGGAATTTCTTCATTAGAATTCGTAATGAGAATTCTTCATCAGAATTCGTATCCTGAATCTGGAATAGAACCTAGTTAGAGTTCATATCCGGAATTCGGAATGAAACTTCCTTATAGTTCTTGTCCAGAATCCGAACCCTAAAACAGAATGCTTTATAACAAAGTTTCAATGATTCCGAGAAAAATGAATCTGAAACTTATACTTAAGAAAAATATGGAAGAATATATGTAAGGATAATTTTTCTTATAAAAGCGATTTTCCTTAAGAAAGCATTTTTCCTTATAAAAGCAATTTTCCTTAAGATAAGGTGTTTGTGATTTTCAAAACAAGAAGGAATGGAAAAGTCATAAGGAAAACCTTATTGACTCAACGCCACTGGGCTTTGCTCTAGACCAAACCCAAGCCGAAATTCATCGTGTGAAGCTAGAACGGAATTGCCTTCGCGAGGTATTCAACCTGATAGAAATTACTACTCGTGTGATGTTGGCCGAGCCTCCCTCAGATTCTCTCACCTTAGCACACCTTAAACTTAGGTCCTATGCTAGTGTGATAAGGGTCTATTTAAGGAGACCGTAACTGCCTTGTGTAACCCTTTGTTTTAAATAAAAATTTTGATTTCTTCTTATGATGAAGTTTATTAATTTTCAAATGTCCGGATAAATATAGTATGCATATTTTTGATAAATTTTAGAAAAAGGATATTTTAAAAATGTTTATGTAGACCATAAATAATTAAAAATGTGTAATGATTTTCAAAAAATGGTCTTCTACAATTATGTTCTATACAAAATTTAGAGTCTAATAAGATAAACGTGATTTTTGATGAATAGAAAATTATGAATAGTGATTTTATGGTTAGGATTAGTATTGTGTCCAAATGGATTTGTAATCTCACTTAAAGAAAGTATTAATATAATCTAGACACCTTGATTAAGTAATGTGATTCAATAAAATGGTTAAATAATGGTTTCATAAGTTATTATTCAAGTATTAGTTTTTTTTGGGTGAATAGTGTTTCTTAATTAAAAATTAAATTAATAATATTTAGAGAATTATTTTTATAAAATGGATTTAATTTTTGAACTCAGAGCATCGATATTATGTTAAGGTAATTTTTGGGGATTTTTCTGAAAAAAATGAATTCTCGGTGAATAGTGTATTTATTTAAAAAAATAAATTAAAAATATTTAGAAAATTATTTTTATAAAATGGAATTAATTTTTGAAATCAGTGCATTGATATTTGGTTGAGGTGAAATTTTGGGATTTTTCTGAGATAGTTGAATTTTCAGTGAATAGTAAAAATACAGTTTTAGGGTTTCGTTATGTTTAATGACATAATAACTGTGTCATGAGGCTGTCATGAGATATTTGATGAGTTGTATGACCAAAGGTAGTGAATTATTTTATGGGGGACCCATGTGGCCTAACTCCATGGGAAATACAATGGGAGAGCACATGGTTTTGGGAAAACCACTTTTGAGGTGTCCCTTGGCCATTAATGTCTTGTCCCCTCACTTTCCCTATAAATTCCAAGACATTCTCTCATCGTTTGGACTCCAAAATCATTATAAACGATGTTATGGTCTCCTTACCTCCCAATGAGTCCTCCTAATGTTCCCCCAAGCCCTCAAGGCCCCAACCTTTGAGTTTTAAGAGTTACGTTTTAAGGTAAGGGATCCGACCTCTTTTTTGTTTTCAAGAAATCTCTTTTATGTCATTTCTTTTATGATCCATGTTATTATGTTAAAGGATGTTATTTTATACTCATCTTACTTCCCTTTTCATTTTCATATAATGAGAGATCCCCACTTACTCTCATTATTTCTTTTTATGAAGTTTTAAGTGGCGCCGTTAGGCTGCCGAAATTTTTGTAACAGATTCTTTCTCCCTTCTCATTTTTCAAGATCTATTTTCATGTTAAGTATTTCAAGTTACTTTTTATTATGTTGGAATATGATATCTAAATCTATCATACTGATCTTTTATGTTCATATGATGATATATTCTATTTGATCTCTTCAATTCAGTATTTTTTAGTTTTAAGTGGCGTCGTTAGGCTGCCGAATTTTTAAGTGGTTTTTTCACCTTTCTCCTTTTTCAAAGTTCTAATTCCACGTCAAGTCTTGCAAGTTCATTTTTATTATGTTGGGGTATGATCTCTAAATATATCATAATTATATTATATGTTCATATGATGAGATACCCTATTTGATCTCATCAATTCATATTTTTTGAAGATTAAGTGGCGTTGTTAGGCTGCCGAATTTCTAAGGGGTTCTTTCACCCTTCTCGTTTTCAAGATCTACTTTCATATCAAGTCTTTCAAGTTCCTTTTTATTATTTTGGGGTATTATATCTATATCTATCATTCTGATAATTTATGTTCATATGATGAGAGACCCTGTTTGATCTCGTCAATCCATTTTTGGAAGTTTTAAGTGACGTCGTTAGGTTGTCAAATTCTCATAAGAGAAATCTTATTTTTATATCCAATTCATGTTCTTAGTTTCATATGGTATATCATTCAAATTTCATTACCATGTTCTTAAATACTATATATTATGTTCCCCTAGTGTTTTATGTTTCATTTTTGAGTGGGTGACCCATGTGCCTTCTCTTTTGACATTTTTTCTAAAACCTCGTAACATAGCCTTTATGCTGCAGAATTTCCTTCTCAAAATGTCTCTCTCTTTTTCTAATGTTATTTTAATTTATTAAGTGAATACTCAAAGCTCTTATTACTACAGGGGTATTAACATATATATCAAAATGTTATATTTTAAATTCTGGGATTTACATACATGAAACCTGCTTTCCCTTTTCTGTGGGTTTAAAGTGACATAAAGATCATGTCTTTAAAGAAGTTTTTACAATGTTATGATTATGAAATGAAACCAATTTATATTATGCTATATGGGTCGTTTATAAAATGATTTATGATGATATATGTGGATCACATGATAATACAGACATGTCAAGGGTGCGTCCAGATAGCGCTTCAATGCATTGGTTAAAGACTTAATCTCTAGAGATGACTTTTTAGACTGATACCTTGGTGAATAACCTTGGTAATTTTTTAATGACACCTTGGGGATGGACCTTGGTGAAACTAAATGATTGTAAATATTAAATGTTGTAGCCACGTCTTCAAGTTATGAAAAATGTTATTTTTATTATGATATATCTCATGATTTCTTTCTCATGCCTTAATGTTCTTTTTATTACATTGTTGATGTATCCCAAGTTAACATGTTAAATGATTCCCCTTGTTTCCTTTACTGGGCCTTTTGATCACCATTTCTTTTGATGTATGTCCCCAGGTTTGAGATGCAGTCATGAATCTAGGATAAACATGAGGAGAATCCTTTCAAGTGTTTGACAAGAATGTTTTATGTTTTCATGTTTTAAGTTCCTGGATTCCAAGACACTAAACCTTAAAGATCCTCAGTTTTGTAAAATCTAATGAAAGTTTATGTGATTAAAAGGCTGGATGTAATAGATGGTATGAGAGGATAGTTTAGTTATTTGTGGAAATTAGGACATGAAAACTTTAGGGCGAATCCTATAGAAATGTTTATATATAAGAAATCTTCCTGGTATTTTGGTGAGTATTGAGTAATGGGTTGCCAAGAAAATACATCCATGTCTGGATAAGAGCAGGTAGAGGTGGCTCCGGCACAGATGTACATAGGGGTGAAACCTGAAAACACCGCTTTGAGATAGAATCAAACGGGAACTGGTACACGACAATGGGCCTTACTGCACTCTTGGTTACGACACTCTCGGGGGATATGCTTTGGTAAATTCATAAGCATAGTATGAACCATTGTTAAAGGAACTAAGATTAAATAAAATAAATATTCACATAAGAATATATGATCATGGATATCCTAGATGGGAACCTAGGGGATCACAAGTTAGGGTATACTTTTCTTCTACAAGTTATCCTTATATGATTTAAGTTCTTTTTCTTGATTATTGGATAAGTATTTAAGCCCTAGTTATACTTTCTCTTCTTAGTCAATGGTGGGAAATGGAAGAACATGTCCCAACAACCAATGTGATAGGAAATGCGATGATTTCCGTATTAATATGGTAGATATGATTAGGGGATTAAAAGATGATTATTATTTTGGAAGACGTTCACTATTTTTGGACACTATATGATCGAGGTAAATATATTACTACGGTATTTTTATTGAGGAGTAAGGTTGACTTATATTTTGAAGAATCGATGAATTTAAGGTGGACTTATAGTAATTTTGGTTACTTGTGGGAATGATTAACCTATCATGGGTAAAATATGTTTAGGTTAGCTACTTTTATTATAAGATGTTAGGAGTGGTTGATGTTGTTTGGATATGAACAATGGAGTTTATTTTGGAAGACTATGTTATCAAATCCTTCTTGTATTTGGGTTACAATCTTAGTTTGGTTTATTTTGAGGAATCTTAAGGACCGTTATTTATGGAATGGTCTATGATGAACTTTGGGTAGTAACATGGAACTTTGAAGATTTAAAATTAGTTTCCATTCCTATGGGATTCTTTCTTTTTGAAGAGTTGTTTTACCTTACCATTTCTGTTTTTGGGATAATGTTTAAAGATAGAAAAAATAGATAGTTAATCTTTTTTGGATTATGTGATTCTCTAGACGATGATTCTTGTGTTCTGATGAGACCAAGTGTTTTTGAATTCTCAACGTTTGGAGAAAAGATTAGTTTTGGGTAGAAACATATTAAAGGATGAAACTCTACATGAAGGTAGGTATATTTTCTTATGTTTTTGTTCTATGTAGTAAATGAATTCCTCAAAATAATGAAAAGGAATGTAAAACAAAAACATTGTTGGTTTGCGTTACCTACAAGGTAATCAAATACCGTTTACAGACATCATATGTTTGGGATTTTCTTATGATTAACATTCTCCTAATCATGTTTTCTATCCCTCTCCCTCAGAACTTGACCATTTAATTTCTCCTCCATGTCCATGTTTTCATACATGGAATCCTAGTGTGGGTAAACTCGGGTGACCTTTGTACTTCCCTTTATTTCTTTTAAAGTAATAGTTTTACTGACTCCTTTTCCGATGTGGTACTTTCAATGAAATTTCAAAAAACCAATTTTAAAAATTGCGAGGATACAATTTCTAAGGTGGGAAGATTGTAAAGACCCGAAATTTTGAGTAAATCTTGTTTCCTAATTTTATGTGTTATTTTATTTTATTTTTATACTCAACAAAAATGTTTCATTTGATAACATTAGTATAATTAAAATGAGACCGTTGGGTTTTAACTGTTATATGACCATTGGTCAATATGACCGTTGGAAACTAAATGTTTTGATTTTTGTTTCTAAATACAAGTAATCTTGGATAATTATTATAGATATAAGATTCGATGGCCTCACCTAGTTGTCTTGGACCGATCGAAGCCCATATAACAGAACTTGGGGAGGAGGTAGCACCACTAGGCTTTGCTCTAGACCAATCCCAAGCCGAACTTCATCGTGTAAAGCTAGAACGGAATCGCCTTTGCGAGAAGTTCAACCTTATAGAAATTACTACTCATGCGATGTTGGTCGAGCCTCCCTCGGATTCTCTCACCTTAGCACACCTTACACTTATGTCCTATGCTAGTGTGATAAGGGGTTGTGTAAGGAGACCGTAACTACCTTGTGTAACCCTTTGTTTCAAATAAAAATTTTGCTTTCTTATTATGATGAAGTTTATGAATTTTCAAATGTCCGGATAAATATAGTATATATATTTTTGATGAATTTTAGTAAAAGGATATTTTAGAAATGTTTATGTAAACCTTAAATAATTAAAAATGTTTAATGATTTTCAAAAAATGGTCTTCTACAATTATGTTCAATAAGAAATTTAGAGTCTAATAAGATCAACTTGATTTTTGATAAATATTAAATTATGAATAGTGATTTTATGATTAGGATTAGTAATGTGTCCAAATTGATTAGTAATCTCACTTAAAGAAAGTATTATTATAATCTAGGAACCTTTATTAAGTAATGTGATTCAATAAAATGGTTAAATAACGGCTTCATAAATTATTATTCAAGTATTAGTTTTTTTCGAGTGAATAGTGTTTTTAAATTAAAAATTAAATTAAAAATATTTAGAAAATTATTTTTATAAAATGGATTTCATTTATGAACTCAGAGCATTGATATTATGTTAAGGTAATTTTTGGGGATTTTTCTGAAAAAAATGAATTCTCAGTGAATAGTGTATTTATTTAAAAAAATAAATTACAAATATTTAGAAAATTATTTTTATAAAATGGAGTTAATTTTTGAAATCAGGTCATTGATATTTGGTTAAGGTGAAATTTTGGTATTTTTCTGAGAAAGTTGAATTTTCAGTGAATAGTAAAAATACAGTTTTAGGGTTTCGGCATGTTTAATGACATCATAACTATGTCATGATGATGTCATGAGATATTTTATGAGTTGGGCGACCAAAGATGATTAATTATTGTATGGGGGGACCCATGTGTCCTAACTCCATGGGAAATACCATGGGAGAGCACATGGTTTTGAGAAAACCACTTTTGAGGTGTCCCTTGGCCATTATTGTCTTCTCCCCTCACTTTCCCTATAAATACCAAGCCATTATCTCATCCTTTGGACTCCAAAAACATTATAAACGAAGTTCTGGTATCCTTACCTCCCAAGGAGTCCTCCCAAGGTTCCCCCAAGCCCTCAAGGTCCAAACCTTTGAGTTTTAAGAGTTACATTTTAAGGTAAGGGATCCGACCTCTCTCTTTCTTTTTAAGAAATCTCTTTTATGTCATTTCTTTTATGCTCCATGTTCTTATGTTAAAGGATGTTATTTTATACTACTCCTACTTCACTTTTCATTTTCATATAATGAAAGATCCCCTCTTACACTCATTATTTCGTTTTATGACGTTTTAAGTGGCGTCGTTAGGCTGCCGAAATTTTTGTAACAGATTTTTTCTCCCTTCACATTTTTCAAGATCTATTTTCATGTAGAGTATTTCAAGTTACTTTTTATTATGTTGGGTTATTATCTCTAAATCTATCATACTGATATTTTATTTTAATATTATGATAGACCCTATTTTATCTCTTCAATTCAGTATTTTGATGTTTTAAGTGGCATCGTTAGACTGCTGAATGTTTAAGTGGTTCTTTCACCTTTCTCCTTTTTCAAAGTTCTAATTCCATGTCAAGTCTTGCAAGGTCCTTTTTATTATGTTGAGGTATGATATCTAAATATATCATACTTATCTTTTATGTTCATATGATGAGAGACCCTATTTGATCTCATCAATTCATTTTTGTTGAAGTTTAAGTGGCGTCGTTAGGCTGCCGAATTTCTAAGGGGTTCTTTCATGTTTCTCATTTTCAAGATCTACTTTCATATCAAGTCTTTCAAGTTCCTTTTTATTATGTTGGGGTATGATATCTATATCTATCATACTGATCATTTATGATCATATGATGAGAGACCCTATTTGATCCCGTCAATCCATTTTGGGAAGTTTTAAGTGACGTTGTTAGGCTACCGAATTCTCATAAGAGAAATCTTATTTTTGTCTCCCTTTCAAGTTCTTAGTTTCATATGGTATATCATTAAAATTTCATTACCATGTTCTTAAATACTATATATTCTGTTCCCCTACTGTTTTATGTATCATTTTTGAGTGGTTTACCCATGTCCCCTCTCTTTTGACATGTTTTCTAAAACCTCGTAACATAGCCGTTATGCTGGAGAATTTCCGTCTCAAAATGTCTCTCTCTTTTTCTAAAGTTCATTTATTTTATTAAGTGAATACTCAAAGCTCTTATTTATACAGGGGAATTTACATATATATCAAAATGTTCTATTTTAAATTCTGGTATTTACATATATGAAACCTTCTTTCCCTTTTCCATGGGTTTAAAGTGACATAAAGATCATGTCTTTAAAGCAGTTTTTAAAACGTTATGATTATGAAATGAAACCCATTTCTTTTATGCTATATGGGTTGTTTTTAAAATGATCAATGATGATATATGTGGCTCACATGATAATAAAGACATGTCAAGGGTGCTCCCAGATAGCGCTCTAATGCATTGGGTAAAGACATAATCTCTATAGATGAATTTTTTGACTGATACCTTGGTGAATAACCTTGGTAATTTTTTAATGACACCTTGGGGATGGACCATGGTGAAATGAAATGATTGTCAATATTAAATGTTGTAGCCATGTCTTCAAGTTATGAAAAATGTTACTTTTATTATGATATATCTCATGATTTCTTTCTCATTCCTTAAAGTTCTTTTCATGACATTGTTGATGTATCCAAAGATCACATGTTAAATGCTTCCCCTTGTTTCCCTTACTGGGCCTTCTGCTCACCCTTTCTTTTGATGTATGTCCACAGGTTTGAGATGCAGTAATGAACCTAGGATGAACATGAGGAGAAGCCTTTCAAGTGTTTAACAAGAATGTTTTATGTTTTCATGTTTTAAGTTACTGGTTTCCAAGACACTAAACCTTAATGATCCTTAGTATTGTAAAATGTAATGAATGTTTATGTCAAAAAAATGTGGGCTGTTATAAAGGTGTTCCCCACTGGGCTAGTAGAGACACTCTGACTGAAAACGGTCAGCAGTCATTAGATCTCAGCCGGCTACTAGGTCTCTACACTATGCTCACCCGTCTTCGAGAGGATCCACTCCATATGCTACTGGTCGAAACTCCAACTGCATCAAAGTCCCACTAAGAATTATCTCAAAGGTCCTCAATGTCAAGAAGGTCTCAACGTAATAGACAGTGCATCAATTGGATCCCCAGTCTATGAGTTATTAGCATTTTAGTCTTAGGGGCCCGATTGGATTTGTGCACGATCCAACCTGACCAAATCTCAACTATGCCACAAACTCCAGTGGGGTATACTCAAAGGGACCATCATGCTCCGAGATTCCTTGTGCCACTGAAGGTTCGTCGAAGGGACGTCTGGTGTCAAAGATATGGCAGAAGGAGCATAAATGTGTCATAGTGGGCTTGGGGCTAGTCCAACTCGGCCCGAATGACCCAGCCCGACCCAGCCTGGGCCTCCAGTTTGGTTCCCCTTGGGCTGATTTGTTGGGTCTGGCCTGGACCGTCGTGCGGGCCAACCCATTGGGTTCGGCCTGGCCCGCTGAGCCCGACCCAGTGGGCCACGAGGGGCCACAGAGAGCTGTGGGGGCATGGGTCGTCCACGTGGGAACTAACAGGTTGTGGGTTGGCATGAGGGTGGTTCATCTTGGATGGAGCCGTGAGGGCAGCTCGGCCCAGGATGTGGGTCCGGTTTGGCTCGGAGGGCCGCGACGGCGTACCTACGGGTAGCTCAGCCCTATGGTCGGGGTGGAGTGTCCGAGGCTGGTTCGGCCAGCGAGCGGCACGTCCGGGGCTGGTTCGGTTGGGAGGCTGGAGTAGCCGGGGTGGCTTGGTAGGTGGATGGCTCAGCTAGGGAGGCGTGGGTCCGATTCGGCTGGCAGCAGCATGGGGTCGGTTCGGCCCAGAGGTCGGGGTGCCACGGCGGGCGGCGCAGGTCGAGAGGCCATGGGTGGTGGCGCCGTTGCCTTTGTCACCTTCATTGCCTTACTCCATTTCAAACAACACTGCAAATCAACACAAGGGTCATGGAGGGGACCAGTCATGTTAGTTTGGCATGCACCCTTTGCATTAGAGCGGTAGTAAGAGGTTCACAAGAACAAAGCACATCAAACTCTCCCATAAATATTTTCCCAACTTGCAAATGAAATGAAGGGGTGTACTTGTGAGGTGATAATCAAACAACATTAAACCCCTACCTCGGGTTGATATGTCGACAGAGTCATGGGGAAGAAGATGAATCATTGGGAAAAAGATAGAGATCTGTGTCGTTAGTGTTTTCAACGATCATCGGTTTGTGTGTCAGTTAATCATTGTCGATGACATCCTACGTTAGAGGATATCTCAGGGAAGAAGTTAGAAGTCAGGGTCGGTATTCTTTGTCGACATTATTCATTGAAAGAACATGTTCATAGATCGGAGAAATAGTTCTTTGTTGGAGTGATTTTCTCCCAAGGCTCCAATAAAAAGAAAATGGCCAACTGAGGTGTTTTCTCCCAACATTAATTGTTGGAAAAAATTCAAAATATACTAATTAAACACCTAGGTTGGAAAATTTAATTATGGTTGGTTGGTGTAATTAATGTGGAGGAATCTCAAGGGGCTCCTTCATATTAAAGAGGGCGGTTGAGTGGTTTCATCTCCCCCCATTAATATGGGTCGGGTGGTCCCCACCCATAAATTAAATTTTAGAGGTTATTGAAAACTCAGGTGGTCCCCACCCCAATTTAACATGAGTAGGAGGTTTAGTTACAGTGGACCCCACCCCTAAACATCCACATGGTGGGTGGTTACAATAAAAATAAATTAAATCATGTGTTTCTTTTATTTATTAATTCCACGAAATACCCAAAAACTAACATTCCCCCTCGACCATCTGCCGCCGAAGTGAAAGTCTATTTAAGAGAATACTGGATCTATGAGTTCAATAGTTCCCTCATATTTCAATTCCAATAATAGGTTCAAACACTAGAAAAACTCACTCGCATGTTTGTTGAACTTACCTGAAAAAAGTTCAAAAATTTAATATGGGCACTCCGGGCCTCCGAATCACGCGCCGTCAATTTTCGTGGACTTGTAAAATTTCAATTTATTTAAAAAAATAAATGTAAATTCTGGGTCTTTACATTCTCCCCATCTAAGGGATTTACATCCCTATAAGAAAGAACTCAAACTAGGTAATTAAGCGGGGGTACTGAGTATGCATCTGAGGTTCCCGCTTCCATGTGCTCTCCTGGTTGTTCATGTGCTGCCAACGAATAGACATCAAATGTATTGACTATCCATGAATGACTAGTTATTTTCAATCCTAAAACTCTACTGGAACCTCCATAAAATTTACCTGTCGTTTATTTCCAACTAACCATGGTTGATGATATGATAAGGGTCGTGCAAGTATCTCCTCAGCTCGGATACATGGAAGACGTCATGCACCTGGTGCAACTAAGGCGGAAGAGCTAAGTGTTATGCCACCTTTGCAAATCTAATGTGGAACTGATAAGATCCAGTGAACCTCAGATATAACATTCCGCCTTAGCCAAATCTACACAAACCTCATCAATATGAAACCCATAGAAAGATGTGGTTGCCATCCTCAAACTCTAGAGGTCTCCATCTCCAATCAGCATACGACTTCTGCCTACTTTGTGCAGTCTTCATCCGCTACTAGATGACCTGCACCTTCTCTGTGGTTGCCCATACCATCACTAGTCCCACAAGTGCGGACACCCCTGGGTCAGTCCAGTACATGGGTGATCTGTAAGGTCACTCGTATAGTGCCTCAAAAGGTGTCATCACAATGGTGGAGTGATAGTTGTTGTTTACACACACACCACCAAAGGCAAGTGATCCTCCCAGCAGCGACCTAAGTTGAGAACACAAGCACGCAAAATGTCCTTGAGGGTCTAAATGGTCCTCTTAGTATGACCATCCATCTGAGGATGGAAGGTGGTCCTCAAATGAAGTAATTTCCTGAAAACCTCCTGAAACCCATTCCAAAGATGGGATGTAAATCTTGTATCATGATTCTCGACAATCATCATGGGTACTCCATGGATCTAAACAATATCTTGCATATAGGGACGTCCCATGATCTCTACTGAACCCTGCTCTCTGATCAATAAGATGTGGGTTGACTTGGTGAGTCGTTGGACGATCACCCATATTGAGTCATGTCCCCTATATGTACGTGCAAGTCCTATCACAAATTCCATAGATATCCCATCCCACTTCCACTATGTAACCTTTAAAGGTTGAACCAAGCCTGCTAGTACCTGATGCTCTGCCTTCACTTGCTGACATGTGAGGCACCAAGAAACAAACTCAACAACTTCTTTCTTCATTTTCGACCACCAGTGCTATCATCAGATATCTTGGTACATATTCTCCAATATTGGATTTACCGCTAGAGGGAATGTGTGGAACTCCCACAACACCTATTCATGAATTAAAACCAGTACCATAGTATGTCCTTTGATGAGGAAAACATTTTCCCAACCTTCATAAAATCCATTATGTGACTTTACTAGGGATATCTGAGCATGTAGTATCTCATAGTCACTGTCATCATGATGCGCCTCCCTGACTCCCTGAAAAAGTTTGGGAGTGACTGTAAGAGACTGAAGAAATGCTACTCCATCATGTTCCACGAATTATATCTTCAATGCAGCCAGCTGCTCTGTCGCCTCACCTATCAGCTGTATACTAGACCTCTTGCTGAGTGAATCTGCAACAATGTTCCCCTTCCCTAGAGTATAGACTACCTTGATGCCATTGTCCTATAGGAACTAAAGCCAATGTCACTGTCTCAGATTTTGAGAACCATATGTGATCACTACTCGCTCCTACATCAGGAAAAATCCAAGTCCAGTCCCTAATGCATCACAGTAGACTACGTACCCTATGCCCTCCTCTTGAAGCATCATGTTGGGAGCACTAGTCAACCATTTCCTCATCTCCTGAAAATTTGGTTGGCATTTCTCCAACCAAATGGAGGGTTTCCCATTCTTCGTCAAGGATGATATTGGTGTTTTAAATCTAGTGAAATTTGACACAAATATCCGGTAGTATCCATCTAAACCCAAGAAACTCCATACTTCCATCCCACTCATGGTTGGCTCCCAAACAAGTACCACCTAAATATTTATTGGATCCACTGCAACTCTAACCTCGGAGATGGCATGTCTCAGAAATTGAACCTCTTGGATCCAGAACTGGCACTTTGAGAGCTTACTATAAAGCTGGTGCCCTCGAAGTGTGTCCAGTACTACCCAAAAATGATAGGCATGCTCCTCCTCAGTAGCCGAGTAGATTATAATGTCATTGATGTAGACCACTACAAAGTGATAATGGTACAACTGAAAGACCATGTTCATGAGTCCCATTAACACTGCTTGAGGGTTGGATACACTAGAAGGCATAACCAAGAACTCTTAGCGGCCATACTGACATCTGAAAGTCGTATTCATCACATCCTCATCTCGAAATATTATCTAGTGATAGCTTGATCTAATGTCTATCTTCGAGAACCACTGTGATCCCTTTAGATGATCAAAGAGGTCATCAGTCCTCGGGATTGGGTACTTATTCTTCATTGTTACTTGGTTCAGGAACTAATAGTCAACAAAAAATCCTTAAACTCCCATCCACCATCTTGGTGAATAGAATCGGGGCTACCTAGGGAGAAACACTAGTTTGGATGAATCTTTTCCCCTAAAATTCCTCTAGATATACTCGTAGCTCACGAAACTCTACATAAGCCATCTGATATGCTAGTGTAGATATCATTGTCATCTCGGGGTACAAGTCAATGTAAAATTCCATGTCTCTGCAAGGAGGTAGATCTGGGAAATATTCAGGGAATAAATATGTGTACTCGTCCACAACTATAGGATAATTCGGACTCTCCACATCAACAGCTGTAGGGTCCTGAAAAATTCTCAATAGAGAATGGGAATCCCTTAATTTGAAAAAGGATTGTACCCAATTTCCCTCAAAGAATTGGATGAAAATGTGGAGACTAATCTAGATTGGTGAATCACCAACTGGTCTACGTACCGTTCCAAAATTGATGGTACGCGTCCAGTTCGGTGAGTCGCCCCCTCCGCAGACCAACATTGTTCTTGAAAGGGAGGAGGGAACTCCTCTGCGGGCACGAAGTAGGATGGGCACTAGGCCAATCTGACATCACGATATGCCCAAACAGTGAGATGCCCCAACTGGCCTAGACCACATACACTGTCGTTCACGGAACAAAGACAGAGCCCTGCACGGCTGTGAATCACCCCCCGATCCGATTTTGTTTGTGAGTTAGGTGCATTCAATACCCCCCCCCCCCCCGTGAGATGTGGAATGACCGAGTCATCTGTAAACAGGGTTTTCGGTAATGGGCCTCCACAAATGGTGCCACATGAACATAGGTACATCTTTTTCCCCACTCTATAAAATGACATCCAGGGGGAGAAGAAAGTGATCGATCAAATTCTTGTGGAAGGATTTTGGAGGACTGAACGTAAGAATTTGAAAACAACGATGTTCCAATTCACGAACCAGAACAGGTATGATACTGGAAAAAAATTAATAAGGAACCGATAAATGCATAAAAAATTTGTGAACCGTGAACTTAAAATAACAAAAAAATAAGAACATGAGCTAGGGCCCCTCTGCCGATGTACTCCCTGCAGACCATGGAGTCTATGCCCCTTTTTTCAATCTGACGCACTGTGTAGAACCCTCCTATGTGGGTGAAGCCCTGACCGATGAACCCCTGACCAGTGTCTCCCAAGGTCGCCGCTGCTTTTGTGGACTCCACCGCATACCAACATGGTATGCAGCCTAAACCCAAAGCCACGTACCTCCCTGGAATGAAGGATTCCTATCAATCCGAGTATTATCTTGGTATGTGGTCGACCTCTCCAGCTGCGTATCACCCTCCTACACAAAGGGCACCAGTACCCATAAACACATTTGGCCCACCAATTACTTTGGTGCTCCCATTCCCTAATACAGATAAAATACTTCAAATCTGTCCTCATACTTCGTAATCCCTTCATTGGCTTATTCATCGGCTCTGATCCAAGGTTGTTACCGAAGCCAACAGAACCGTATGATGCAACTTTCAGGTGCATCAGCATGCCACATTGAGTTCACATACCCATGGTAGGTGAGGGAAAAGGGGTTTCTCCGATCCTTGAGTGGGTTCCCTAAACATTTCTCGTTTCACATACCCACGATAGTAATGGGTCCAAGCTCAAGAGTTCATTTTCTTTCTCTCCACTCACTAGGATTGAGGGACCCTACTCGTGTTTCCTTTTGAAGAGCGCCAGCAGTGAGCCCTTATCCCCTCTCATGAGAGTGGCTAGGTATCCCTCCTAGAGTAAGCCCAACACAATCCTCACTGGAAGATGATGAACCTTCCCTTATCATCATGGAAGGTTCATTACTCCATCATACGACCTCTACCTTCATCCAACCACAGGGAGAAGAAGAGTCTAGTGGTCCTAACCTTCTCCTCCACTTATCATCTTCCTCTCCTTCCCTTGGTAAGAAGAATGTCTGAGGCCTTCCAAGTCTGTTGCATTCTATTTTTTCTCACACCATGAATGAATCACATGGGATTAGAGATTTGTGATGGTGACGACATCTACAAAATGGAGGTGGTTGAACGAACTACGTGGGTTTTGATCCTTGTCTCCTAAGTAGGGTATGTAGGACGCCTCCCCGAGCTTCAATCCCAATAATAGGAAACACTTACGTGTAAGCCCTAATCTCGATTGAACTACCAAGATTCTGATTCCCCTCACGAGGATACGTAGGAATCTAATATCAAGGGTTTTATCCAAATGCTAAAGTTGTTATCTGTCCCCCATGGATGACAATAAACTGCAGAGCAATTATTTATGGGGATTTAAACCAGTGCCATTACAATGAGTCCAAAAACCTAGGAGTCATTAATCCAATGAGGGATGCTAAACCTCGAGCCTAAATGATTCTGAATCCCTGCGTTCAGCTGAACATTTCCATCCAGGAGTAATCCATGGATACTATTCTTGGGTATAAACCAAAGATTCGAGAACACATGAATATGACTTAAATATATATGAGAGTCCCAGAACAGGAAATAATTCCCCCCAAAAGGGTCTTAATAATTTCTAGCCAAATATCTCATCGAACACCTACTTTGGAACGCAGGTCCATGTATCATTGGATACAAAACCGTTGGGTGTTTCGAAACGAAGACTGATATACCTGACCTGAGCGATTGAACGGGGCCCAGGCCTCCGTGATTTCGACCATTAGGAGAATCGGTCCCCACTACCTAAGACAGTTTAAAAAAAATGTTGAACCTGACGTGAATCATTAACCAGGCATGATAGATTTAACCTAATCCCACTATGTTCCCCCTTATACTCACAAAGAGGGCCATGCAAGGACATTAATTACACATGAGATCATGAGATGTTGTATTGATGGGTTTGCTGTTAGTATTTGTTAAAATATTTTATAGGTACCAATCAGAAATCCCTTCGATCTAATGGCATCACTGAGGAACTCACAGATGCGTACTTCAAGCTATGTAGTGACCGAACATCCTCACCATTGAGGGGCCAAATCACTTTCTAAGCATCTTCAATGCTGGGTCTCAGATGTGCCGAACTGAGAGTACCACTTGAACGGTACTCTCCCGACGGTGGAGGCAGCCATGCACGCCCTCCAATCCCCCAAGACCCGCTGGTCGCCTGCCCAACAGCAGCCACGAAAGTCTATCCAGATGCGTACTTTAGGTAGGTTCTTCTAGATTCTTTGCTCATCCCCCAGGAGTTTCAATCCGAGGTTGATATTGCTGAGATTTATAGAACATGGACTAGCATTGCTGAATGCAATGAAGTGATTTCCTTCACCAATCAGGATGAAGATTCCATCATGAAAGGACACATCAAACCACTATATGTGTCTGGTACATTAAATGACGTTGAGATCTAGAAAGTATTTATTGACAATAGCTCTAGAGTTAGCCTTCTTCCCCTACGGACACTTCATTGGTCGGGCTACAATGAAGATGATCTAATAACCTTATCCAAAACTCTATTGTGTTATGAAAAGAGTGAACAGAAGACAATTAGACAAATCAAGATAAAATCCCATTTTGTCAACCTTGTGGCATACTCAGAATTCCTGGTGGTCCGGAAAAACACAGCATTCAATGCCCTGCTGGGAATGTTGTGGCTTTATAAGCACAAGTATATTACTTCATCATACCACCATTGTAATAAGTATTGTGTCAATGGACAAGGTGTAACATTGCAAACTAACAAGGAGCCTTTCACGAACTCCTAGTCACACTACATTGACGCTGGATTTTATGAGAAAAGGAAAAAAGAAGCCTTCGCTCGATGGAATAGACTAGAACCCCACTTCAAACTTCCTGGAAATGGTTCCTGATGACCCCCTAAGTAGCTGAGAAGAGACTATATACTTCCCATCAACCATGTTGAGAGCAGGGGTTCATGTCTGGACACACACTCAGTTGTCCTCATGACTTCAGCCATAACAGCTAAATGTGAAAATGTGAAAACGACCGCTAACACTCAATTTGGGGGAGAATACTTGAGCGAGGGCGCCCACAATGACTCGCCTCTGGACTCCCAAGAGCCTATGTCGGGAACTCTCAACTGATGGATGAAGAAGATGAGAATGTGGGGGAAGAAGAGGAGGAAGATCTCATGGATGCACCTCCCACATTTGGGGAAGGTATCTCCACCACTGTGGACGAGCTCAGGGAAATAAACCTGGGTACCGAGGAAGACACAATGCTGACTCTCATTAGTAAATCCATGTCTCTCAAGGAGCACGAGGTGTATACCTCTTTCCGAAGGCAACATCGAGATGTTTTTTCCTAGAAATACACAGAAATGCCGGGACTCGATCAAGAAGTGGTGACCCAAAACATAGGTCTTCCAGAAGACCACCAGGGCTATAAACAAGCCTCCATAAGGATGCACCCCACGCATGATACCAAAATGGAGGCTAAAGTCGATAATCTTATTAAAGCAGGATTCATTTGGGAGGTCCAATACCCCATATGGTGAGCCAACATTGTCCCTTCCAAGGAAAAAAATGGAAAAATCTTTGTCTTCATCGATTTCAGAGATCTCAATCTGCATTTCCCAAAAGATGATTTCCCGATCTCGATTACCGAGTTATTAATCGATGCAACACCTGGGTATGATGATCTCTCCTTCTTGGATGGTTATTCTAGGTATAACCAAATAATAATGGCTCGAGAAGATGAAGAAGCCACTACCTTCAGGGCCCCTCAAATAGTATTTTGTTACAGGGTGATTCCCTATGGTGTCAAGAACGCTGGATCCGCATATCAACATGCCATGCATTGTATCATTAAACCATTCTTAGGGGGATTTGCCGAATTCTATGTGGATGACTTGGTGGTCAAATCAAGACAGTGCTCACATCACCTGCCAGACCTTGAAAAATGATGCCCGCAGAAAAATGATGCCGCCAGTGAAAATAGACTCTATTACCTCAGCCGAACCAAGATCGACGCTGAAACTCGATACTCAGATATCGAGAAGATTGTTTGGACTTGGTCTTCACAGTTAAAAAGTTGTGACATTATCTACTGCATCATGAAGTCTATTTGGTCTCACGTAATAACCCGATCAAGTACATCCTCAGTCGCCTGATGCTCACCGGATGCCTATCCCGATGGGCAGTCATCCTGCAACAGTTTGATATCTGGTTAGTGCCTCAGAAAGCCATAAAAGTCTAGAAATTAGATGATTTTTTGGAAAAGATCCCCTCGACAGAGACCAATGCACCGAACATCGAGCAACCTGATGAAGACATATTCCCGATTCATGAGGAGTTCGCAACATAGGAAATGTATTTAGATGGTGCATCCCAAATCCCGAGAGGGAAAAGAATGGAGGATCCAAAATTTAACAAGGTGGGTTTGGGGATAATACTCATGTCCCCATAAAATAATGTCTTACTGTATTCCTTCCTCCTATCAGAAGGTGGTATGAACAATGAGTAATAGTATCAAACCCCCATTGTGGGCTAGGAGCTCGCACTCCAGACACAAGTACAACACCTTTAGGTAAAAGGTGACTCGGAACAGGTCATCAAGCAAGTCAATGGTGACTATGATATTAAAAAAGAAGATTTGGTTCCCCTGTTTGACCATGAGAAAGGGTTAATGGCATGATTCTCCACCGAACCAACTTTGACCTATATTCCCTGGTCTCAAAATGCCCATGTCGATGCATTAGCTAATGCGGCCACAACCCTAGAAGACCTAGACCGGGATGAAATAATTTTCGGTATTTCTCATCGTCGAATGGTCTCTCTGTTTGTTCAGAATATGATGGAAGAAATCAACTAAATCAGTCCTTCTCCTGAGCTATAAGCTCCTACTATCGGATAGATGACCCCCATTTCAAGCTACCTTCAAAGGGGAGAACATCCATCAGATAGGGATGAACGAGAGCAAGTACGGAGAATGGAAATCAACATTTCCATATATGGGGGCACGGGTTAGCTAGATGTCCTCTACAAATGAGGCCTAATGACGTCCTCCTTAGATGCATTGATGGGGAATAAACCACTACTATCATGACTGAAGTGAATTCAGGAGTATGTGTAGCACATTAGTCGGGTCTAAGCTTTCCGATCAGGTTTGAAGGATTGGGTATTATTAGCCCACCATAGTACGAGATTTCGAGAACTTTACTGAAAAATGCCACTCCTGCCAAATTCATGCCAACGTCATTCACCAACCCATGGAGTTACTTCATCGGGCCATGTACACATGGCCATTTTCCATATGGGGAATAGACATCATGGGACCATATACTCCCACCATGACCAAACAACTGAAGTATATCCTCACAAAAACCGACATCTTTTCTAAATAGGTAGAAGTTTTACCCCTCAAGGAAGTCAGAACAACAAAATTTTTAAGATTTGTAAAAACTAATATCATTACTAGATTTGGCGTCCCTCATACCATACTTATGGATAACGACACCAACTTATGCTCGGCTGAATTGGAGAAACTATACCATGAATATGGTATCATGGATAACCACTCATACTGCTACCATTTAGCGGCCAATAGACAGGTAGAGGCTTTCAAAAAGACCCTGTCCAACATTATCCTTAAAATGGTGGACAAAGACCAGAAATCATGGCTGGATAAACTCCTTCATGCATTGTGGGCTTATCAAACACAATCTGCATCGCTACTCGGGCCACTCTGTACACATTAGTATATGGAACGATATCGGTCTTTCCTATTGAGCTCCAATTTCCAACACTCTGCATTGCCATTTTTGATCACTTATCCAACGACGAGAAATCAGAAAAATGGCTAGGTTAATTGGAACAGTTGGATGAGAAGTAGTTACACACTTTTTAGCATCTGTAAGTATATTAGAACCGGATCCCACGAGCCTTCAATAAAAAGGTTTTTCATTGGTCTATCTTGGAGGGAGAATTGGTGTTGATAAACAGGACCCCAATGATACCCATAATGAAACCTCCAAAGATGTAGCCCAAGTGGGATGGACAATATGTTATACACAAGGTCTACTCCAATAAAGCATATGCCCTGATCTCCATGGAATGGCAGTTCACTACCGCTCCAATGAATCTGAGATTTCAGAAAAAGTATTTAGCATTACCAAAAGGTGTTATCGTCCGAGCTGCAAGATGTTAAACTTCCAAGACCCAACGGTCCAAACTATGTGACCATAAACTAAAAGTATTTCATCCTCACCACACGACGTTAAACTGCACGAATTTCAATGAACTACGTATCACTTTATTCCTACCTTTGCAAGATATGTAGTGACACCAAGATTCTATATCCTGACCTATACATCCCAAAATAAAGTTAAAACTACCCTTTTCCCACATGCACGGACCATCCCTACACGGGGTGTGTCCGTTTTAGAGAATTATGAACAGATTGATTACTGCCCTCGCAGGATACGTTGCGACACCAGGATCCCACATCCTGGCCAAGAACCCCCCCCCCCCCCCCAAATGCCCTCTTCTCCCATGTACGGGCCAACCGTGCATGGTATGTACCTCTTTCAAAGAACTATGTGTGGCCTGATTTCTTCCCTCACAGGATACATAGTAACACCCATACCCCATGATCGGGTCCAGCCACCACCTTCATCACCACTTCCCTTAGCATGCCTATTCACACGTTACACAATCGGGACTTCCGCCATTCCTTGTTTCTGACAATGACTATTACTCACATAGGCCTAGGAATTATGGTTGGGTCCCTTTGCGTGAACACAATCTACATGGATTTTAAGGAACTACGTATGGGTTGATTCCTGCCCTCACAGAATACGTAGTGATGCTAGGGTCCCCCTTCCTGGACCAACCACCCCCAAATAAAGATTAAAAATTCCCTTCCCCCCTCCCATGTGTGGACTAGACCTGCACGAGGTGTATTGTATTTTAAATAACTACATACTGCTTGATTACTTCCCTCGCAGGATATGTTGTGACTCCAGTATTCCACACCCTAGCCCGACCACCCCAATTGAAGATAAAAATACCCCCTTTCTCCTGTGAAAGGACCAGACCTGCATGGGGTGTGTTCCTTGTCCTTACCGCACGACATTAAAACTGCATGGATAAAAAAGAAAAATATATATTGCCCCTCTCGCCTATACAGAACAGATCTGAATGGGGTGTATTCCCCATAATAACTATGTGTGGCTTGATTCCTGACCTCATTGGATACGTAGTGATGCCGAGATCTTATATCCTATCTCATCCACTGATAAAAGAAAACACATTTATATGTACCCCTCGTCATTACTATATGACGTTAAACTGCACAGTCCAGTGTCCTTACCGCATGACATTAAACTGCACAGAATCCCCTTTTTACTTCAGTTCATCTTCGTCCTCATCACACGACATTAAAACTACATTGTATTCGTCGTGACCCACCAATGATATACAGTTAAACGGGATTGGAATAATCCTTGAACATTTGGATGCATACTCTACAAACATTAGACTCTACAACCCAGATAATTTTCGATCTTCATAACCACCCACGGCCATCGGAAGTGGAAAGTTATCGACCCGATGACACCTTTGTATGACTATGCATACCATGCCCTCAGTGGCTTCTCATATGGATAGAACATGGCCCATATATCAAAGGGAATATTTCCTAAGGCGATACTCTTCCTATATCTGTATGCTTACCAGGCTCAGAGCCCCCATATCATATCTCCCAATCCAAAAATTTATAGATCAGTGATTTACAAGTTTGTTCCCCTATCACATCCAAACATTTTCAAGGGTATCCATACCCGGTTAGCCTATGTATCTTCTTATGGTTAACACGACGATATGAATCTATGAACATCAAGCCAAGGCTGGGCTACTTTGACTCAATGGGAAATTGCAGTGAAGTTGTTTCTTGTAGGTTAGGACACCATTATCCCGATATGCCGAACTCTGTGCTATGAGAAAACCCGAATTTTCATAATCATCCATGACCATCGGAATTAGAAAGTTATTGACCCATGGACACCTTTGGATGACTATGAATACCATGCCCTCAGTGTCTCTACATATTGATAGCCCCTGGGACATCTACCAAAGGCAAGATTTCCTCAGACTATATTCTTCCTAGCTCCGTATTCTTACTAGCCTCAGAGACCCCATACCATATCTCTTGATCCGAGAAATCCCAGAGGTATAGTTTACACCCTCACTCCCTCACACTTGTTCAGAGTATACCAGATCATCCTACCTCAAATACCCTCTGGGTGATTGTAGTAATAGTCGCCCAATGGTCCGAACTCTATGACCATTAAAATAAGAGTACTTCATCATTACCACATGAAATTAAACTGCATGGAGTAAAGGTACACCCCTGCGCAAGATAAATCAGCAAAGGGAACTCCCTGAGCATTAACAAAAACCAGGGATGAACATCCCCAACATGTCCAGATATTTCCTTACCTAATGACAGACTTTGTGGCTTGGAAAATCGCGGATCCTCATAATCATTCATTACCATCAGAAGTGGAAAGTCATCGAAACGTGGACACCATTTTACGACTGTGCATACCATTCCCTCAGCGGCTATGCATATTGATAGCCCCTGGCCCATCTACCAAAGGAAATATTTCCTCAGGCGACACTCTTCCTATCTCCATACGTTTACCGACCTCAGAGCTCCCATATCATCTCTTCTGATCCAAGAAGCTCGGTGACCATATTTTACTCCATCAACCTATCTCCACGTCTTAGACATGCCGAGATATTTGAGCCCAGTTACATTCTAGTCAAGAGCGTGCAAATAGGTCTTTACTGCATGATGGTTAAAACAACATGGAACTTGTCCTTGATGCTTGGCATGAAGCTGAAAAGAACAAGCATTGAACATCCAGGTAAATTCCTCCAACTACAAGCATATTCGTGGATTTAAAAATTCAACTTGTCCTCTCTGCATGAAATTAAACTACAAAGTTTCATTAATTATGCACCTTGTCATTACTGCATGATGTTAAACTGCATGGAATCTGTCCTTAACACATGACGTTAAACTACATGGAATTTAATATTCCCTCTGTCCATGCTGCATGATGTTAAACTGCACAGATTTAGTAATAATAACAATGCCCTTCATCCTTACTGCATGATGTTAAACTGTGTGTTCGAACTCTTCACGAGTTCAATTAGGAATAGAGTTCTGCCTCTGTCCCTCAATACACGGGAAAGACCTACACAAACCACCTCCTCACACCAGTGTGAGAATGGATGGCTTTACCCATTCATGGGATGTTTAACCTAGATGTTTCTCCCGCATTCTGGCACCCTCTTTTCATAAACCATACTCTGTACTCAAAAAAAATGAACCCTTGTAAGCCACCCCTGGTGGTCCCAAATCTCAACATCCTTGAAGTTTCATGGCTATTAGGAGAATATTGCCCTAATGAAACCTTTGCATGACTATTCATACCCTGCCCTCAGTGGGTCTGCATATTGATCGCCCCTGGCTCGTCTACCAAAGGAAATATTTCCTCAGGCAGTGCTTCTCTCCATACACCTCTAGGCCACTAAGCCCCCATATCAGTCCCGGAATTCAGAAACCCTATGAGCAGTAGTTTTCCATCCTTTTTCACTACCCTGCTAGAATATGAATGAACATCTCTGACAAGATTACTAAGAATCAGAAAAAGTCGTTCCATTTAAAATAATGGCTCAGTTGCATGACTTTAAACTATGTCGAGCTCCAACCATCCTTTATGATGACTAAATTTGTAGGACATGGATCCTTCATCCACATTCCCAATTCATATAGATGTTCCCAAAACCTTTTGGATGTCACATACCCTTTCTGAGCCAACCCTCGTGGTTTTTCATAATTCTCCAAGCCACCCATGGTGGTTTCTATAATCCGGACATCCATGAAGTCCTCGGGCCATCATAAATTAACATTCATTTACATAAGGACACCTTTGCATGAATATTCATACCATGCCCTTAGCGGCTCTGCATATCGATCACCCCTGGCCCATCTAACAAAATCAATTATTCCTTAGGTAATGTGTTTACTACTTCTACATGCCGATATAGCTCCCATGCGTTGAGACATGCCCTGAATGTTGTTCAAATATAATCATGTTCCACCAACATGCTTCTGAATGGTATTGAGACATATTTTAGTCAACTGAGCCTCGTCAAGACCCTTGCCACACCATATCTGGTCAAAGCTGTTCGACCTAAAACATCAGTAATGATAATATTATCGGTAGGACTTTAAACCGTTCACAAAAAGAGGCGCAAAGCCCGTTCGGATGAAAACCCAAAAGGGCAACCTATGAAAAACTTGATTCATTCCCGCTGGGTCCACAACAAATGGTCCCAGGAAAAATTAGGGTATTGATTGAAAATAAAAAAAAATTTGTGGGGGTTTTCTATAAAATACTAGCAATAGTCAGACTACACTCGCTGGATCCCATGGTCCAGGAAAAAAATTAGAGATCCTTTCTATTGTATCATTTTACTGAACTATGATTAATTCTTATTCAGTGAGTTTTTATTTATACAACAGGCATTCTAGTAACAATAAAATTCTCCATTAAGGAAAAATTGACATAAAATTTTATTCCATTTGGACAAAAAGGGAGAACATCCACAAGCCAGAGTCTCTCTTTCACAGAAATATAGAAATAGCTCTGGAAATCACAAAGGATCCTGGCTCGCTCTCAAAATTAGATCAGCAACCGTTCGGTAATGGTTATTGCATGTTTGCTATAGCACGACCTTCTCCCTAGTCTCAACATCGGCCATCGAATGAGTATGCATCACCGTCATTTGAATATCATTGATCCCTTTCCTGGTAGCTTCAAGGTCACCAGTCAATGATGACAACTGATCCTTTAGCACTGCTGCTCAATCTTCGCATTCATAAAGCTCGGTAGATAAGGCAGTCTCTTAATCTTGATAGCTCTCCTCTAGTGCTATCAGCTAATTATGATTCATCATAGATTCCTCAAAAGCTCAGGTCATGCAATGAAAGGCAGTGAGGAGAGAAAGTTTGTGTTCACTAGTGACAACATCCCCATGGGAAATGAAAACCTGGTCAGAAAGAAAATGAAGTTGCTAATAGTCGAATCCACCTTACCCCAAGCCTAAGAAGAGTTGATGAAGGGCTTCAATTTTAGTCTCCATCTCAACCAGAGGAGTTTCAGCAACAATATCATAGATCCAGGGCTAGGCCCGCCTTTGAACTACTCGTTGGTCCACCATCACATGAGGATCTTTGGTATCCTCGCAAGATAACACAGGAATGAAGTCTGGCATTGCAGCCAGCACAGAAATGTGTGCACTAGAAGATGGTACCGAGACTGGAGGGTCAGAAGCCTCAAGACCTGGTTCATTCTTGGGAGTTGAGCTGGTAAGTCCAGTATTGATCGGTGGGGCTTCAGGAGTTACATCATGGGAGCCCGAAGTCACAAAGTCGTCCTCATTTAAATCCAAAAGAATTGAATATGTATAAACCTCCGCCATAGAGGTGTTGAAATAGGAAGATCCCCTAAGCCTCTTCAGCATGCGCGCCATCAGTCAGTCCTCCCTCAAAGTCGACGAGGAAGGTGAATTAGGCACATCAGCCACATTTATCCCCGATTTGGGAAATTGTCGGATAGACTTCCCCATGATCCTATCTCGATAATGCATTATCCACATTATCTCATACTCCAAGGATAGTCTGGCAGCCATTCCTATATCAGGAAAGGGAAACATTGTACCAGATCCCTCCCACATCAACATCAACCATCGTTGATGGAGAATGGCTGGATGCAGTCCTCGGGCCTGAGGATGGGGAAGGGAAACTAGGAGTTTCATGAATCCAAACTGGCGAGAGAAACGATATGGGGCATATAACTCCCCTAGATAAACCCCATCAATCCGCGTGGATAAAAACCCGTCCCATAGTGAAATAATGTAAGAATTATCTCTTATTCTCCCCCTATGGTCTTTAACCACGACGCTAGAAGGAGTGGGGTAGGGAGTGAATGAAAACTGAGAAAAGTCACTCAGAAGCTTGAAGACTTCATCAGAGATGAGGGAATTCAGACGAACTCCTACTATATCAAGCAGGGTAGGATGAAGGATGGGAAGTGGGATGACTGTGTTATGATGATACTCATAACAGCGACAATGATCCAAAACCAAGCCAAATAAGAATTGAAATGGCCACTCAGACGATAGTGTGACCCACCCTCCAGCATCGGGCTCAGAAATTCGTATGTACAAGCCGAAGTGTGCACAACTAGATTCACCGAGCGGCCTCTCAGCAGCTCAGCTACCATTATCAGGGTGCAAGCCCTAACACCTAGGTTGATATCCAGATATGGAAATAGCCACCTGCTCAAATTCATGGTTAAAAGACCTGCCAACCTAAGCATAGGTGGCACACCGGGGCACATCTAATAACCCCTTGAATGATGGTCGTCTGCCACTAGAACTGCCCAGTTAGAACCTGGTATAGGTCATGATAGTTGAAAAAGATGAGTCTTGGGGTGCTTCATCTTCGGCACAGGACCAGTGGTCTCCAAAAACAACCTTATCTTGGTTCTGTAGGGAATAATAGAGAAGGCACGCAAGGGATGACCCAGTGACCACTCCACCATAACCAGCAGATCCCTCGCCAATGAAGGCATCCATTCGGCATTGTACCATAAATCATGAGTGGGTAGAAGCTTTTCATACATCTCACCATTGATTGGAAGCCCTCCCAGTTGGTAGATGTACCATAAACTAATAACAACTTCACCGTGGGAGAGGTGTAAAGTGTTAGTGCTCGAACACCAGCGACTGAGAATGTCAGGAAGGATCGAAGATGGTGGGTAAATAGAAAACTGAGAATCCCACACTATGGAGTATAGATTTACCGCTTCCAGGGAATCAGGAAATTCCCAGCAATGATAATAGACCCAAAAGGCCCAGGTACAGTCATTTGAGAAAATACCACTAGACCGAAGATCCCATTGGGAAATCCATCCCGCGTCAGGATCCACTCGAGCAAGGTTGTTCAAGGAGGGATAACTCTTGAGGATGGCCACTCAGAAAAATTCCTAAGTGTACCGATCACTTTGAGTCCAAATGGATCCCCTCATAATATAAGTGTCTTTTGGATCAGAATCAGAGATCATCTATCCTGACTGGGTGAGCTTCGCTTGAGTGCACATCGGCGATGCTTCCGAACAAGGGGACGGAAGACCTGAGAAGACAGGGGGTTAAGGACGTCTTCTTAAAGTCTGAAACCATAAAATGGAAGATGATTTGATAGTGGATAATCCAAAAGTTTAGGAGAGATAAAGTCCTTCAAAACACCATTGATGGGAATGATGGGTCTACTAGGGTCCTTTTTGATGTTATCAACTATATAAATCAAAGCTAGACGTCTCCCTGGACCAATCAGAAGAGGCTCGCTCGCATTCCTAGTCACAGGTTGAAGAGGAACCATGTTTTCTCCCTACATCATTGAAACCATACTGATGGTTAGTCCAGAATAATAAAATTTTGACAAAAACACCAAGCATTTGACAAAGGAATCTCTCAAAAAGACATCATAATGAGGTCCATAGGCTGGCCTTATAGGCTAGTTCGCAATGAGGACATCCCGCGAACCATCCCTACATAGAAGAAGTCCACGATATTCTGGCCTATGGAGCATTGTCCAGCAAGCCGCAAACCAGGCCGCTCCGTGGAATCTTTTAAATGTTCATGTTCGGGAGACTTCAGAAGTTTCAATGTCTAGATTATTCCAGTCTGTGGACCATCTGAACCCGTGTAGAAATTTCCTATGTGGCCCATTGTTAATTACATTGTAATTGATCAAATGTATTAGTTCGCGACTGGGATATTGGTCCGCGGATGATGGCAAGTGCGAAAAAATAACGGTTTGTGGAAATAAATGATGGTTCGTGGATGAAACATTTCTCGAAGGAGGAAGGCACACAGAGACGAATAGAGAGATATGTTTTTGTGAAGAATCTGGTAAAATATAATCGATGTCCCCCTATTTATAGGTGTGGTCCCCTACCGGTTCCACTCCTATACCATAAGCTATCCATATTTCAGGACCACTCTATATCGAAATAGACTCCTCTTCATTCCGATCAGACCCCATTCCGATGGGGGGCATTTGTATGGTCCTGAAAAATCCACAAATGAGAATTGAAATCCCTTATTTTGAGAATGAATTGTACCATATTTCCCACAAAGAATTGGTCAAAAATGTGGAGACTACTCATGATTTGGGAAGGACGAACCGGTCTACATACTAGTCTGACATTGATGGTATGTGGCTTGTTCGGCAATCCGCCCCATCCGCAGACCATCGTCGTTCACCAAAGGGAGGTGTGGAATACTCTGAGGGTGTGAAAAAGGATAAGCGCCAGGCCTATCCACCTTCATGAACCGCCCCAGTAGTGAGACGCACCAACCGGCCCAGACCGCATACACTGTCATTTGCAGAATAGAGGCGGAGCCCTGCGTGGCCGCGAAGCACCCCCGGAACTGATTTGGTTTGCAAGTGAGGTGCATTCAATGAACCCCGTGAATTGAGGATTGACCGAGTCATCAATAAATCGGGGTTTCAGTAGTGGGCCTCCGCAAAAGGTGTTTTATGACCATAGGTACATCTCTTTCTAGCCTCTATAAAAGGACATAGAGGGAGAGAGGAAAGGGATCGATCAGATTTGGGTGGAAGGAGTTCTGCTGAAGGAGAATAGGATTTCATAAATGGAAATGTTCCAATTCATGAACCAGAACAGTTATGAAACTAGAAATGAATTAATAAAGAACTGAAAAATGCATAACAAATTGGTGAACCGTGAACTTAAAATAACAAAAACATAAGACCGCGAGCCAGGCCCCTCTACGGATGTACTCCTCACATACCAAGGAGTCTATGCCCCTTTTTTGATCTGACTCACCATGTAGCACCCTCTTACATGGGCGAAGCCTTGACCAACAACCCCCCCCGACCGGCGTCGCCCTTAGTCGTCGCTGCTCGTGTTGACTCCCCTGCATACCAACCTGGTAAGCGGGATGCCTATCAGTCAGTGTAGCATCCTGGTATGCAGACGACATCTCCAGCCACGTATTACCCTCCTACATGAAGGGCGATACTCCTCATACACCCATGTGGCCCGAAAACTCCTTTAGTGTTCTCATTCCCCGAGCCAGATAAAATCCTTCCAATTTAGCCTAATCCTTCACAATCCCTTCATTTCCCTATTCATCGACCCCGTGCCAAGGCCGCTACTGAAGCCATTGAACCAGTATGATGCAACATTCAGGTGCATCAGTGCGCCACTTTGAGTTCACATACCCATGGTAGGAGAGGGAAAAAGGGTTTCTCCGGTGCTTTAGTGGGTTCCAGAAACATTCTTGGGTTCACATACCCACAATAGTGTAGGGTCTGAGGTCGAGAGTTCCCTTTATGCCTCTCCACTTGCCAGGAATGAGGGACCCTGCTCACGTTTCCATTTGATGAGTGCTAACGATGATCCCTTCTTCCCCCTCCTGAGAGTGGCTCGGCATCCCTCCTGGAGTAATCCATGCACTATCCTCACTGGAAGATGATGAACGTTCCCTTCTCATCACAGAAAGTTCATTGCTCCACTGCATGGCTTCTACCTTCCTCCAACATCAGGGAGAAAGAGAGTCCAGTGGTCCCGGCATTCACCTCCACTTGTCGTCTTCTTCCCCCACCCTCTGTAAGAAGATTGTCTGAGGCCTACCAAGTCTATTTCATTCTTTTGTTTCTCACACCGAGCATGAATCACATGGGATTAGTGATTTGTGATGCTCACGACATCTGCACGATGGAGGTGGTTGAAGGAACTATGTGGGTTTTGATCCCTATCTTCTAAGAAGGGTACGTAGGATGCCTCCTTAATGTTCAATCCAAATAACAGGAAACTCTCATGTGTTATCCCTAATCAGGACCAAACAACACAAATTCTTATTCCCCTCACGAGGATACATAGATATACCATATCGCAGATTTTATTCATATACTAAAGTCATTATCTGTCCCCCTAGATGACAATAAACTTCAAAGCGCCCAGTTATGGGGCTACAAACTAGTTCCGTCTCAACGACTCCAAACTCCTCAGAGTCAGTAATCCAATGGGGGATGGTAAACCCTGGGCCTAAATGATTTTGAATCCCTACGTTCAGCTGACCATTTCCTACCAAGAGTAATCCATGGATACTATGTTTGGTTATAAACCAATGATTTACGAACATATGAATACGTCGTAAATCTATAAGAGTTATGGAACATGCAATAATTCTCCCAAAATGGTGTGATGAGCCCGACTTTCCGTCCTCTCGACCAATGTGAGTTCCTAAGCATCGCTGGCCAAATTTACCAATGAACACCTACCTTTTGAAAGTAGGTCCACACATCGTTGGATACAGAACCGTTGGGAGTTTCCAAATGAAGAGAGATATACCTGACCTGGGCGATTGAGCAGAGCTCTGCCCTCCGTGAGATCCATTTTCGGGCGCGTCAATCCCCACCACCCGAGATGGTTCGAAACAACAGTTATGAGGGTAATTCTATTCTACTAAAGAGTGATCACCTACACTCTCCTCTATGCAAGTCCATCCTATACTGCCAAGGCTCCCTTATCACTGGTGAAGGTTAACTAGATCCCATCAGTGTGGACACACTGCAATTTCTGCCTAATACAGTCAATCCGAGCATTGACTGTAGATAACCATTCCATACCCAAGATGAATTCATAAGGCCTCGATGCCTATACTAGGAGATCCTAACCAAACTTGCCTCCTAGAGTAAGCTCACACTGCCGGAACCAGTGCGTATTTGTCAAATCTGCTCCTATAGGAGTCTCTAGCCATAAGGATCGATCCAACAGCTCCATCGGAATCTTCAAACTCCGAACGAGGGTAGTGGAAATAAAAAGAATGATCAGCACTTGTGTCTATATGTAATGTAAATATGGTGGAGTAGACACAGATCATACCTTGTATCATCTCAAGTGCTCCATGATCATAAGGGTCAGCTGCCTGGAGATGAGCTCTCCCCTGTCCACCTGCTCCTTGTGGTCGGGGTGGACATCCTGGTGGTGGTGGTGATAATATCATGAATTTTCACCCACTGCCAGCTGCATGACCAGCTCCTCTCCCACGTCCATCTTCTCCCTGAAGACCAACTCGTTCAAATAACTCTGTCTACCTAAGTAGTCCTTTGAAAGGCTTCTGATCATTTGTACTGTGGGTCGAACAGTCATGATTAATGTGACCCTACCTACCACATGTAAAACGCTGCCCCTCCTAGCAAGAATTTCTCTGCTTTGGGTGCACCGCACAACTGATCCTGAGTCAAGAAGTCATCCACCTATAGGTCTAGTCCTCTTCGTTCTATATTACATCTATCTATTTCCAGCTGCCGAAGACACCACTACAAGATAACTTGTTGCGGGTCTCACTGATGGTGACATCTCAACATGGAAACCCTACACATAGAGGTCTCTCTCTAACACCTCCTCCTACTTTGGGATGTTTAGTGAGATCATCGAAGCCCTGATATCGCACCTGAGTCCATGCTCGAATGTATGGGCCCTAAAGATTGGGTCCCGCACTATATAGGTAGAGTAGCGTGAGAGGTCTGTGGACCTTGATGGGTACTGAGCTACAATTATGATTCCCAATATTAGATGAAATATCTCATGTTTGAACACTGAACGAAGAGTTTCTAGGAAAAACTATGCCGAAAATAGGTTTTCGAAGTCTACCGAGAGAAGCGTCACCTCATCGTGGAATTGAAGCATCAAACTCAACCATCTCCCTCCTGCTACCTATAGAAGGATGGCGGCAAGGATCACCATGAGATCAGCTAGTGTCCCTACAAATTAAAATACTCTCACCAAGACCTTCATCGAATCCTCAGATGCCTATGGGTCCATCTATCCCCTCAAACTGGGTGTCCTATGGCACTAGAACTCGTGCAACACGCTCAAGCAGTGTGAACTCTCTACTGTAGGGGCTGGTGGAATCGGTGGTCCAATGGGTAATGGTACCGCTGGTGCCTCAACTAGAAGGGGGCCCAGCACAGTTTCCTCATCGGTCGATGGGATATCAGTGCGTACAACTCTCAGAACACCATACTACTATCTACGTAGAGGCATCTTGAAAAGAAACAGGTGCGCTACATTAAAATTAATACCTGGTGAGCAGACCTAGTGACTGACTTAAAGAAAACATTTGAAAACACACACACAAATAGTGTTTTCGTGCATTGAGATGGAAATCAGTAGTTAGGGTCCTGGTGTATGGATACGTCGGCTACCGCACCAACACTGGACTCCCTGAACTGAAAACCACACTCAATACACTTAACACTATTGCATCAAAGAAAAGATCAGAGTCCCAAGTTCTACAGTAGAACTGACTCCACTAATACCTAACACCATTGAATGATAACGGGTTAAATGACTAAAAGATAATACTCATGTCAACAAGGTTTACCTTCCTTTTCATGAGAATGTCTAATTAGAACACCACAGTTAAGCATGATTTTCCTTTATTAGTGATCAGGATGGGTGAAGTTCTAGGATGTTTCTCAGGGTATGTGTGAGTGAGGAAAAAGTACACTAGAAAGGACATGTGTTGGCCTATGGGGATAGTAATTAGTCAAATGATCTGTGCATGCATGTGGGTGGGCCATAGGTAGGGGACCATGTGTTTGTGGGTCAACTGGTGGTACCTGGCAGGCCAAGACCTGACGACCATGTTATAGTGGGTTGTTTGTGCTATTACCATGACCCAGTTGTAACATTTGGTATCAGAGGTGGTAACCAACCCCAAGTTTGATGCACTACCTAATTTGAGATGTAGGGCCCACATAGAGGATGTTGTGCTCCAAAGGGGGGGGGGGGTTATAACACCCCAAAATGATAAAGGGTTAAATGACTAAATGATATTTCTCATGTAAACAAGGGGAATTATTCTTTTCAATATCCAATCTGATTAGAACTCCACAGTTAAGAAAGCTTGGCCATGTGCGTAGTGATCAGTATGGGTGAACTTTTAGGATGTTTCTTAGGGTGTGTGTGAGTGAAGAAAAAACACAATGGAAAGGAAATCTGTTGGCCTGTGCTGATAGTCATTAGAAAAATGATCCTTACAGGCACATGGGTGGGTCCCAGGGTGGGGACCATGTGACTGCATGGAAACTGGTGGTATATGATTGGCCATGAACCGATGACTATGTTATGGTGGGGTGTCTATGCTATCACCGAGACCCTGTTGTTACTGGTTAGATAACTTTCGGGGTAAGGAAAAAGCTAATTGAATACACATAAATGGTATTTAATTTATTTCATTGTTGAAATGATATTGAATTTATAGATTACCTTGTTTCTTCATTGAAATTATTTCTGTTTTGAATGGTTTTCTATAAAATAATCCTGGAAGATGAAGTGTGAACTCATTGAGAGGATGATATCATTCCAAATATTAGACCTGGAATAGTTGGAATTGGAAGTCAAAAGTTTGTGATGGTAATTCATTAGTTGTATCAGGCTATAAAAGGAAGTGGAATCTATGAAAGAAAAAACATTTATCTATGAAAAACGAATATGATGGTAACAAAACATTTTATGGGGCAACACCATCCTTATTTTAGTAGATCTTATGACCCTTTGGTAGGTGAATGGTGGATTAAATTCCACGAAAATACATTTGATGTCATGGGGAGGGGGGGTCAGATAACAAAAGATTAGTATTTTTATTAATAATTATGAAACTTAACTCAACTAGTGGTGGAAAATTGTCAATAATATCATGGAAATAGAAAATATTTATGCCATGTAGTGGGATGAATTTAAGAGTATTTCTCTTAAAAAATATTTTCCTCATGCATATCAGCTTTGTATGGAAAATAAATTCTTATAATAGAAAAAATGACAATGATTCAGTGGCCATGTTTAAAGAAAACAACACTCGATTGGAAATGTATAATCTAAATTTTATTTGGGATATTTATAGTAAAATCAATCATTTTTACTCCAAATTAAATCCCACATCAAGACCCAGTTGTTACAGTTTAGATAAGTTTAGGGGTATGGAAATAGAAAATTGAATATACATAAATGGTATTTACATTATTTTGTTATTGAAATGATATTGAATTTCTAGATTACCTTGTTACTTCATTGAAATTATTTCTGTTCAAAACAGTTTTCAATAGAAGAATATTGGAAGAAGAAGTATGAATAAACTAGGAGGATGGTATAATTCAAAATATTAAACCTAGAATAGATGGAATTGGAACTCAAAAGTTTATGATGGTAATGCATTAGTTTTCTAAAGCTATAAAAGGATGTGGAATCTATAAAAGCTAAAAAATAGATCTATGAAAAAAGACTATGATGATAAAAAAAATTTAAGAGGCAACACCATCCTTCTTTTAGTAGATCTTATGACCCTTTGGTAGGTGAATGGTGGATTAAATTCCACGAAAATATATTTCATGTCATGGGGGGTGAAATAATAAAAGGTTAGTATTTTTATTTATAATTATGAAAATGAATGAAACTAGTGGTAGTAAATTGTCTATAATATCAGGGAGATAGAAAAGATTTATGCCTTAGAATGGGATGAATTTAAGAGTATTTCTCTGAAAAAAATATTTTCCTCATGTATATATACTTTTATTAGAAAATAAATTATTACGGTAGAAAAAATGATAATGATTCAGTTTCCATGTATGATGAATATAACACTCTATTGGAATTGTATGATCTAAATTTTATCTGGGATATTAATTGTAAAATCAATCATTTTTAATCCAAATTTAAGCCCTCATATGAAAATAAATTGGATTCCCATGTGTTAAATAGTTTATGAAAACATTTTTTATTTGATGAGGGGGTAGAAATGAATTTTATTGACGATAATGTTTTTCATGTCAAAAAAATTAATAAAATATCTAGATTGTAGGAAATGGTTAAGAACCAATCAAATAAATTTAAAGGAAAAGAAAATTATATTTCTAGTTTTTAGATTGTGTGGTTAAAAGAACTATTGGGAATGCCTTATCAAATAAAATCTAGGAAGTTCCTCCAATGTGGTTTTCTTATTAATATGTCACTTGGTTTCAAGGAAAATGATATTTGTAGTGGTAAGATAAAATTTGATAATAAAACTATAAAGTGTTAAATTTAAGGAGATATGGTATTATGGACATATCATATTAATGATTTAATTGAATAATGATATGTAACCATACTATAAGAAAAATAGTGTTTTGTAATACTTTGAAAATAATTTAGAATTTTTTAGTCTATCAAAAGAAGTGGTTTGAGGTACATTGTTTTTGTTGTCAGATTATGCTACTATCTAGTTAGATACGTGGCCTACACATTCTTTTATTTCATAGAAAATTTCTTCTAAAATGGAAATTTCACCTCAAAAAATAAAATGATAAATTATTTTTAAATATCTAGTGGAAATTTTTAGGTAAAAACTAATTATCTGAATCACTGTGTAGTTGTCTATGGGAAGACATAACCTAAAAACAATGTTTCCCCTTAAAGATTTTGATTTCATTTAGGGTTTGTGTTGTATTTCCATTAGACATACTAAGATAGATTACTGACCTAATATTTTTTTTATAAAGATTATCAGTTTGTAATAATTATTGAAACCACACCATTAATAACATATCATGAATTTAGAAAAGTATTAAAATACTGAAATGATTTTCAGAATGCACTTATCTTTAAAATACGGGAACTATTGAGATTAATGATGTACCTGTGTTAAATGAATAGAAGAACATTTTCCTATTGATTTATTCATTTTTATGCCTAATCATGATGATTAATTTACTAAATACTTAGTTACTAATTTTAATACAATTTTAGAAGGCCCTTATCAAATGGAACACATATAACTTAAAGAACTGAAAATGAAATTAAAATAGCTTCCGGATAAAGGATTCATTTATCCTAGAAATTAAACATTGGGTGATAATTTATTTTCTAAAATTGAGTTATTTCTATGATTATTTTCAATGATTATAGAGATTTTAATAAAATTAATAGTAATAATGAGCATTTGGTTCCTCATATCGATGAATTTTTATCAGATATAGAAAGATTAATATTTCTTATGATTGGCTTGAGATCTTGTAACTATTAAATGTTGGTTAAGGAGGATGAAATTTTAAAATCATTATACTATACTAGAAATGGAAATTATGAGGTTGTAGTTATGGCATTTGTTTTGAAATATTCTCATGCTATATTTAAAAATATTATGAAGAGAGTATCCAATGACTATTTGGATAAGTTTTTGGTTGTTTTTAGTGATGTTATTTTCATTTGTAAAAACATATATGAGGATCATGAAAAAATATATGGATTAATTTTTCAAACCCTTAACAGAAAGAAGTTACGTGTAAAATTTTTCTACTGTCCTTTTTCTGTTGCAATAGATTTATTTCATTGGGAATATTATAAATAAAGATAAAAAAGTAGATCATGCCTAAATAATTATTTAATTAATGGCCATGACATACAAATGTTAATGAGATACAATGATTTCTCGGATTAATACACTATTACTGACATTTTTTTGAAAATTTTTCTTGGTAATATATCCCGCTGACTACGTAAAATCGAAAAGGGGTAAAATTTTTCCAGAAAAATGATTATAATTACTTTTTTTATAAATTAAAAATTATGATAGTTAGTTATATTATTTTATAATTTCCCTCTTGAAATAGATATTTTTTATCTAATTTTAATCTTCTTTAAAGTAAGTTTGTTTTGTTCTCATTATGAATGAACAATTAATTTATTATTATTTAAGGAATCTAGAACCCCTTGAGTATAATTATCTTACACATTATTTAAAAATAGTTTTGTGGTTTTTTTCATTAAAAATTTTATGGCATCATTTATAAGGATCCAATTGTAAAATATATACTAATAATAATTGATTAATCTATATATTTACTCACAAATAATTGAACAAGAGGTTGTGAAGATGTTGGAACTAATTAAGTATTGTGATTGTATTATTCTCTTCCATCCAAGAAATGAAAATAAATTTTTTAATTATTTTTTCAGAAAGGTAATCCTTCATTACCTATGTTATGTTTGGAAGATGGACCATTTCTTAATGATTTATTGAATTATTTCATGGATGTTATGGGTGCATGGAATTCATCTATTTTTCTGTTGTTGTCTGTGATATCATTTCTGTCATGGAGAATTAAGAAAGTTTAGATTGGAGACTGTGAGTTACAGAAAAATGTAAATATAGTAAAAAAGGGTATGTTATGTGATATTAATTTTGATAATTAATGTATTTTGATATATTGAAAGAGATTATGTCTCGATTTAGATTCTTTTTTGAATAAATATTTGTTAATTAAATATTATTTCTCTCTATTTTTAGTTCATCATAGCAGCACTAAGAATGACAGAGACCATCTAGAGTGTTATTGGTGGGAACAAATGAAAAGATATATTTATTATTTTACCATGAAATATTTGACTTATCAATAGGTCTAAGTATAATTAAAACAAATAAAATGGGGTACTTGATCCCTTTTCTATTGCTAGAGTGGAAATGGGAAAATATATCAATGGATTTAATTGTTCAACTACCAAATACTATCTAAGATAAGAAGAAAATTAGACTATTCTTGATCTACTACCTAAATCTACACATTTAATACCCATTTGGGATAATCTATAATTAGATAAACATTCTATAGTATATCTTAAAGAGATATTTTAGCTACATGGAGTTCCAATTTCTTTTGAATCTGACCAGGATCATTGGTTCACTTATATCATTTGGAAATTACTTGAGAATTCATTGGGAACTAAATTAAATTTTAGCATCGCCTTTCATCCTCATTTTAATGGATAGTCAGAACAAACCATTAATACCTCTGAAAACATTATATGTTATATTTTAATGGATTAAAAGGGATGTTTGGATTGAAAATTTTAATTAGTTTAATTCAGTAATTTGGGGGGAGTTGGTAAATTGATGATAATGGTACTCAAATTGGTAGTAGAAGTATTTGATAAGGTGAAAATGATTCCACCACATATGAGGGTAGCTTAGAGTAGGAAGAAACTTTATGCGAATAATAGATGGAACGACCTATCTATCGAGGTATGTCATGTGGGTTTTCTTAAAATGTCTCAATGGAAAGGTGTTATATATTTTATTTAAATGGGAAGTTATGTCCATGGATCATTGAAAAGTATTAAATACTAAATAAATTCGACAAGTTACCTACCCTCAAGTCGTGCCTCCTATTTTATCAAAGGTACATAATTTTTTTCATGTTTCGATGTGAAGAATGAATGTGTGGGCTTTATATCATGTTTCGAGATCTAAATTGGTTTAGTTGGAAGATATCCATTCATTTGAGGGAAGTCCAATTAATATTATTGACTATATAGAATTATTTTTTGGAACTAGGTAATTCACCATTATATGAATTTTTTGAGAAACTATATGGTTAAAGAACACTATGAAAATATGAAAATGAAATGAGGCCAAGGTATCCACATTTGTTTAATTTGTAAATAAATTTTAATGAATTAATTACAAAGGGGGATATAATGTAACAACCAAGTACTGATATAATTATTTGATCCTATATATTCATATTTCCGAATTAAATATTTAATGTTCCTATAAATATTTTAATTAATTAAAAATATCAACTTGGAAAAAGTTTTATTAAACTAATTTATAATAATATTATTATAAAAATATTAATATTAAAATTATAGTATTTTAATTTTAAAAATTAATTTTTTAAAATTTAATATGTTAAGATCATATTATGATGAATATCATATAATATTATGAATATATTGATTTTTTTTAGGAATGATGAAAAATAACAGTTTTATTGAAAAATTTATTTTATATAGTAATTTTTTTATCACTTTGGATTATTTTTAAATTTTAATTAGTTTATTTTTACTTATATTAATAAAATTATGATGTTTGGATTTATTTTATTTACTTCAATTTAGTATAGAGAAATTTTATATATAAAAAATATAAATTTTTCATAAATTTTTTTTGATACATTATTTCAGAATTATTGTAAATTATATTATCCCAAATTTGTATTTTTAATTTTGAAACCTATATTCCAAATTTTGATATATAGGATTTTAATTTAGAAAGTAGGTCCTTTTTAGGAAATATAAACAACAATCCCAATTATTTTTATTACCACGATTATGGTTAAATTCGTTAATTTAGGTTAAGAAACTATGATAAGAATTTGAAGATTACCCTAACAATTTTCATGATACTTTTAGATGAGTACATTTTACCAAATTCATAAATTAGTTTAATTTTATTCTCTATGTATCTACATGGTTGAAATTAAATCCAATACTGTGTTTTATTTTAAAAAATTTCAAAAATGTCACGCTATGTTTTCAATATGTATAAAAATTTTCTTATATTGTAATATAAATGAATATTTTTAATATTAACAGTATTTTGAATAATCGTATATTTATCTTAATCATTTTAATTTATTTTTAAATTTTTTGTAATATATAATTACATTAAATGCTTTCACAACGATGATTTTGTAACTTTAAAATTTATTGAAAATCAAATGAATAGAATTAATTTTTTGAAAATAAAAATAAATTTTGATATTTATGGTGACACATGAAATATGTAGATAAATATGACATTTTAAGAATATAATAAAATCATGGCTAAAATTTTATTATTTTTAGAGATGATTTTAAATTTATTGTAATGAATATTACTAAATTTTATAACAATGGTATTTCATGAATGTATTATTTTATTAAATTATTACAAAAATCATTAAAATTTTATATAAGGACATAGGGGAAAATATATGGCCTAAAATTATATCCCCTTTTAATTTAAGGTATATTCTTATTTACATGGATTTATAACTATCTTATTATATTATAATATTTTGAGAGACTTTTAATGTGCCCTTCAACACAATTATAAAAGAGAACCCCTTACTTCACTTTATTTCAGAACATTGAGCCTTCTATATTGACTATCCTATGAAAAATTATCCTTTACACTTCCATATACATATTATACAGATTATGGGATCACAAAAATACGAATTCAAAGTTCCATTATGTACCCTCCACGGTGGTGTCATTCATGTGGTAACTTTCTAAAAATACCTATCTTAATTGCATTCCATCTTCTATCACATACTCACATCATTCATTAATAAACACATAAAAACATTATAAATAATGATTAATTTATATACAACAATTTTATATTACTAATGGAATATATTATATTCATTATATTTCGTAAAACCTCTTATTCAATGAAACAAAAGCATTGTCCAAATTATAGTGGATAATTGTCTCCATGGATAATAAATTTTTGTTCCCCATTAACATATTCAAGGTCGTTCATAAAACTATTTTATGGTTAAATCGGATTGTAATAAGTATATTATGACTATTTTAATTTTTTAAATAATATTTGGACATGATATTTAAAAAAATAAAACCAATTAATGATTATTGAAAAAACCTTCAAAATATTCAAAAAAATTGTCCTTATCATTTAATAGAATGAATCATCATCATGGAATTAATAAATGTGATATATTGGACCAATTAATCATATTTACTCTCACATTTACCATATAATCTAGCATTTTTATTCCTATTCCTATTTGATAAGATCATCCATAAATATAAACAAGTTATGAAACCAAAAAACCATAAAATGATCATCCTCGTGTTGAAAAATTGGTCATTATAACTCAGGGAAATGGAGAAAAAACAAGTTAATAAAATTATTTGAATATATATATATAAGGAAAATATTATAAATAAAGAAATTAATTAATCTAATTTCAGTATATATAACATTAATTTCTAGTGAATAACACATTCATACATAAGGTAAGAGGCTTTCCATTTAAAAATAATCCTTATCATTTCTTTATAAAAAATTCAAAAAAAATAATTTTTAACTTATAAATCATGAGCATATTTTCCAAATTTTATGATACCTAATTTTAGAAGACTAATTTAAAAGATTAAATTATTAATATAAAACAAAATTTTCTCCTTATTATGTGAAGAATATAATTTTAAAATACATTTTTTCCAGATGGAATATTTTTTCTAATGAATGTATTTAGGTGTTATTATTATGTTCTGGTTTTTAACAATTGTTTATAACGAAATGTGGTTCCATTATAAACGATTTCTGGTTGGTTCTTGATCATCATCCAATTCATTGGGTATTCTAGAAGATGACCATGATGGTTTTTTCAATTTTAACTAATTTGGACACATCCATGTATAACTGTGAGGGTTACATCATATGGTATCCATGGGAGTTATATGATAAGTACATTTCATAATAAAATCATACCCAAAGTTACTAAATTTTTTTTATTCCCTATATATTTTATAGGAATCACATGTTTTCCCAATGTATTATATTGAGGAAATTATATATTACTTTTAAGGGTGATAAACACATTTGTTTGAAAATAGATTCATGTATTTATAAGTATTCATGGACTAATGATTTCATTTGTTATTTTTATACACACTACTAATTTTTTTGTGTCCATTCTTAGTTTTATAAATTTCTTCCATGTGTTTAAGGATTGGTTAGAGAAAATAATAATCCATGATGAATATTGTGATGGGTTTTAAAGAATAAAAATCATACATAATTTTAAAGAATTTTGTGTTATATGAAAATAGATATGGTGTATAACTTTCATCTTTTAATTAATGGTCTTACTAATTTTATGTTTTTCCGAATTTTATAAATATCTAAATCTATAAAGATCCTCAAGAGTAAATTAATTATTTCATAACATAAAACCGAATATTAGGTAATGTTTGAGGTTAGTTCTTTATAGTTGGTATCATAGGATTATTTAGATAACTTTTGGACTTATGATAATTTTAATAGAACATCAATATATTATTTCTAATTTATGGTTAGTATGAAATGATATAAACTTTTACAATTATTATATTTTCCCCCTAAATTACAACTATTCAGAATTGGTTTTCATATAAGAAACTAGGAAATTTATGTTGGAAGGCACTGAGAGGAAGACATCCTTCCAAATACTGAACCTAGAATGTTTTAAATTAGAACTGATTATTTGATACATTAATAGATCAGTTGATGTAGGTTGTAAATGATAGTGGAATCCATGAAAGAGAACATTGAGAGATACCTCAAAGGAATGTGATGATTGTTTAACATTTTATGGGGAGACACCCACCTATATAAAATATATATTCTAACACAGTGGTAGTTGAAGGGTGGATTAATTCCCTTGATAAGGTATTCAATGTCATGGGGTTTTTAGACAATCATAGTTTAGTATTTATACTTATCATTTTTAAGGTGAAGTTGAACATTGTTGGAAAATAGTCAAGAATATCATATAAATAGATGATTTTGATAATTTGAAATGGGATGAAGTAATGGATTATTCTTGAAAATATTTTCCAAGGTAGTTCGACTGAGGACAGAAAATAAATTCTAATAAATAAATCAAAAGGAGGAATAATTATTAGCCTTGTATGAATCTAACTTCACTCGATTGGAATGGTACACTCCAAAATTTATCATGGACCTTGACAGTAGAATAAATTATTTTATCTCATGATTGGATCCAACATATTAATGGGAATATACTTCTTGTGAGTTCAATGTTATGAGAAACTTGTTTCTTGTGCTAAGAGGATATAAATGTAGTTTTCCTATAAAATAATATTTCATTATAGTATGAAGAATAAAAGGTCTATATGTAAGGAAATGGTTAAGATACAATAAAATATATCTAAATGTAAAAAAATATTTTTATCTTTTTGAAGAATTTTTGGAAAATATTGTCATGGAGAATGCCTTATGAAATACGGGAAGTATTTCTCATGTGGGTTTCTTGGACTTATTACCCGTGATTATATTAGAGAAAATATAAATGGTGTTAAGGTCAATTTATATAATCTTTAACACCCAAATATTTTTATGAAATATATTTTTATATAATACCATTTCATTTGTACCTTTCATACCACACAAAACCATGTTAATCATGTGCTAAATTAAATAGTGTCTTAGTTTGTGCTACACACAACACAATGTTTCAAGAAGACATAATTTTGTTATTGTAATTCTATTAATAGAAATATAATTTCATATCCATTATAATAGAGGGTTTAAAAATGATCAAATATATAAATAAAAAGTTGTTTTAAACATGTATATATAATTAATTATTTGTTGACCAATTTTTTCTAAATGAAAATAAAAAAAACTTTTTTATATAGATTGTAATATTTTTTTGAAAATAATTTCATTTTTTATAAATATTGAAAATGTGACTATTTAATGATTATATTAATGAATTATATATATATATTATTCAATAAAATTTTTAACATTCATTCTATGTGTTTTCTAGAAATAATATATCCAGTTTTCACATTTGAAATTTAATTTTTATTTTTAAAATACGTTTTATCACCTTTTAATGGATTAATTGTATTATGTTATTTGAAATATTGATGAATTTTATTTTAAAATATAAACTCATTATTTGAAATAGGGATATAAAAATTTATTATGTTTTAATGTTTTTATTTTTTCTGATAATTCTCATGTTTTGATGAATTGTGATAAATAATAAATTTTAATTGAAAAACAATTTTTGATATAAATAATTTAAAGTGTAAGATTATATTTTTCGCATGGTTTAATTTATAATTAGTAAAATTTCATAATATTAAATCCAATTTAGGTCATCAGAATATTTTTGACATCAAAATTGGAAACAAAATCATTTTAAACATTTGAACATTTTCACTAATAAACCTTTTTTCTCATTCTATCAACGAGATTAATTTATTTTAATTATAGACAATTATGTGTTTTGAATTATAAAAAATATATTCTATATGTGTATTTAGAAGGTCCAAATTTATAAAATAAGCCCCTTTTATTTTTTTTTCAATGTGAATTGTTGCCTATGTACACTTTTTACAGTGAGAAAAAATAAATTGTGTAATTTAGGTCAAATATATAATGATGATGAATATAAAATTACGCTAAAATAAGGAAAAAATTATTGGATGAAATAATTTAAAAATTTAAAAATAATGATCGAAATTAAGTTTTTTAATGGGCCATTATCCATTAAAATAAATTTATAATAAATTAATCAAAGAACACCACAAAATGTAACTTTCCTTGTCTTAAAAAATCTTTATGTGTCCACATGGGAAAAAAGGTATGTTATGAATGAATATAAATGTAAATATTTATCATAATAAATACATATAAATTATATAAATGTGTTTTTTTATTTTTTTTGTGCCACTTAGATGGGATTATGTTTTTGGTAATATTTTATTTAATCAAAATTTAAATATATAACATTGATATATGAAATAATATATACTTTTTATATAAAGTAACACAAAATATATATTTGAATATTAGTATTATTATGAAATTAATAAAATTTATCTTCATCTGTTTATTGTTTTTAATTTTATGTTAACATATATGTATTGTAAATTAGTATACAACACTGATGTAGTAATTATTTTATTAAGAAAAATATCCAATAAATGTTACTAAAAATTATAATATGAATATTATTTGAGATTATTATAATTATAAAATTATTTTATATAAGTCCATTAATACTTTGGGATATAATAATTTTTTTGGTGTTTTCTTATTATATTAATATTTTTATTTTCCTTGTAATGAATATTTTCAAAATCTACACCAATGATATTTTATAAAAATAATATTATATTAAATTATTTAAAGATAGTAAGACATCATTAATAATAAAAATAGTTATAATATACTATAATATTTCATAATTCATTCATTTATGGTCTAACTGATAGAGAATATGTTAAAATATAAAATGTTTTAATATTCCAAAAAGATGTTATTATAGTTAAAAAATTTCATAACTAAGGGTTAATTAAAATTATAAGGATTTAAATAATATAAAATAATTTCTTTGTTATATTGAATGATGATATTAAAATATTATATAAAAAATATTATAATATAATTCTATTTTGAAGTATTCTTATTGATATTTAATATGTTATAAATTAATGTGTTTCGAAATTCCAATACTGACCCTCATTTAATTATGAAAGGGAACATCATCCATAACTTCTTCACATCACATTGAGCCTTAATTCCTGGCCATAACCTAAATATTTATATTATAATATATTATATAAAAATTTTAGAGCATCTTTGCTTCTCATTAGACCAACCCTACTGTCTCTAAGAGGATATATAATGTAAGATTTCAAAAGAATATGTAATCATCTTCACCAAATCTTTTAAGATTATTTATAATTATAATTAAAATTCATGTGTTTTTTTTAATTTATAAAAAATAAATATAGTCTAAAATATATTTTGGTAAGTTATTAAGAATTTTAAACAACTATATTTTTCATTTTTCTGTCATAATAATGAATGAATGACTGTGCATTCGTACGTATGACTTACCATCTTCATGTCGTGATGCAATTTTTTTTATCCCCGCTTTACATAGATGGGTATAATGATAGAAATAATATATATATATGATGATGATAACCAGATATTTTTTATTTATAAAAAAATATACAAGCTAATTTCCCCCCTTTTACCATTAAGGTAATGATATCGTCACTTGTGCGTATGTGCATGCAACCGTCTCCATGATGCGATGATATTCATTTCCCATGATCACCTATAATGAATGATTTTATAAATGTATTTAACAAATTGATATTATATCTATTACCATAATATAAATATGTGAATAGCTTAACTATATCCAACGCACCAGAACCATGACACATATGTCAAAAATGAATTGGAAAATGAATCTGTAAACACCTGTAAGAAGGAAAATAACGAAATATTATTAAGAAATGGGTGATAATATGATATAATCAGATCATATATAATATCATAAATGAGATTATATTTCTAGAAAAAAATTAGACAATTATTTAAAAATTTTAATTGAGGTTCAGATATGTATTAATGAAATCAGACCTAAGGTAAGGGGATATATAGTATCACTTTTATTTCTATGAGAATTATATCATATTCACTACTTGTTTCATTTTTGTGGTGTATATATTTCACATTAATGTAGTATATGATTATTATTCTTATGTTTTAAGGTGTTTACATATCTATATTATAATCTCTATTTTTTAGGGTGTGTAGTTCAAATATTACCAAATCGATAAGGGAATTATGTCTGGATTTTCCATCATTGAGACATATATTATGTTTTAAAACTAAATTATATTATGAGGTGTGTATTTAAGTAATTGTCTTTTTGTATCATAAATATCCTTCTTTTCAAGATATTACATGTTTCAATTTTTTTATTCTCTATTATGTCATATATCTATATTCCTTCATATAAATATATTTTAATTCTGATTTAAATGTCTTTTAAATGATATTTTAGTAATTTTTAAGGAAAAAGGATTAAAAATATGTTTAAAATAGGTTCAAGTGATTAATTTATATGTTTTAAAAGTTAATTTAAATGAATATATTTTAATAATTGTTTTATTAATTGTTTTTTTTCAAAATGGATAGGTTGTTTTCTTAAATAGTTATTTTAAGTGATATTTGAAAAAAAGTTTCTATCTTAGAGAATGATAATTAATGTTATATATGTTTTTCTGGGGATAGTATTCAATGATACATTTCATATTATTTTCCTAAATGGTTTATGTTTATGGTTTCTTTATAATTATAGGTTTTCTTTCCTTTCAATTATTTAAGTTATGAGGAAATGTTTATGAAACCCATTTCTATTTATGGGTTCTGATATGATTTATTTTCTTAAGGAGAACATACAAAATATTTTATTATTTTATGGGTTGAACCTATATCTCCCATATATTAAATAGAAAATAATTATATCTCACAGGAAATACAATAATGGAATGGTAAATAAATTTGAGTTGCTAATAAAGGACTAGAAGGGGAGTAATGTAGGTTCAATAATAAATTACTATAATAAGAGGAAAATCAATTAAGAAATATAAGTCTAGAATATGGAGTGAACCTATATTAGTAAAGGAATATTATTCCCATGATGGTATTTCCAATCATCCTTGAATAATATTGAAATAATTTTATATGCTTATATATATGCCATAATTTCATGACTTATGTTATTCTATCATGGATTATGTTATCTGATTCCTTATGAACTTCTATGATTAATTCCATGACATGATATTCAGGTCTTTTATATATGTCATATGGTTTTCAAATCAAATGTACTTAAGCGTTATGATTCGGTTATGATTGATATGACCCTTGTTTACCCATAATGGTAATCTAATCTCACACTTTTAATTTTTTTATTTTACCCATGTAATCAATAATTCTTATAGGTAAGAATATATATGAAGAATATATTTATTGAAATCATTGAGGTTCTTTCACTGGATAAGAAGTTTTTGTTCAAAGATTACAAATTCACTAAACTAATATTGTCTTCATGATTGTTTCTATATAATGTTTTCAATATTCCAGAAATTGATTAAATTATATACCTTTTAAAATTGGGTTGTTATAGTTGGTATAGGTGAAAAGGTCTAGTTTACCTTTAGAAAATAGGGTGAGAAAACTTTAGTTGATAACTATTTATAGGTTAAAATCCTATAATTTTTTTAACAATCATTAAAAATATAGGATTAATTTTAAAGAGTCATAAACTGAAATTTCATAAATAAATTTCTCTTCATTGGGTTTTTTCACTACAATATGTGTTTGTCACACAGTCATTCATGGTTTTAGTCAATGGTGGGAACCAAAAGAAAATGTGTTAACAATGAATGATATGGACAATTTTCTTAAGATAAATCCAATTGTATTACTACTAGAGTGATGTAAGTTGTGACTATTCAAAAAAAATCATATAATGGCCAATGATATAAATTTTTTTGATATATCTAAAACATCTATTAATAGGAATTCATAATAATATTAATTTTCATGTGGTTATAAACATATAGTAATGACTATTCAGCTTCCATCATGTTAATAAGGTGAGAAGAAACATATAGAAGAATATCTCAAACAGAGGTTAAGGTGTTATCTATGTGGAAAATAAGGTAATGGAGTGAAAAAATTTATAGTTTTGTTATTTATTTGGCATGGAGAATAGGGGAATTATATAACTCAATGCACCAACCTAGAGATTAACATGTAGGCTTAAGAAAGATTAATATCATGTCTATTATTAAAATTAAAGAATTCACTTATTTAAGTATTTGATTTCATTAATAATATTGTATAATTAGTATTATGGTATTATTTAATAAAAAAATAACTAACGTTTTTTCCACTATAGTTTTCCCTGACATATTTGAAATAATATGTTGAATGGTACTCGTAAAAATGAAAAGTGATTGAGGTCGTACGATGATGTTTTTGGTGAACAAAAAAATTAAAGTAAAGATAACCATTAATATGTTATTTAGAATGTGATAATAATTAAATAATTTTTTTGATTGTGATAAAATAAATGGGGTAGTATTGATGACCTTGGAATTGATGACAAGGTGGTCTATGATATCATGGATTTATTTTATAGAATTTTTAAATATATATTTTAAGGAAATAGTTCATTTCTAAAATCACACATGTTTTCACTAATGTTTTATGGTAATTTAGGTTATTGAAATGTTTCAATTTACTACATTATAATGGACATCACATGAATACTATATTAAAATTAAGAGATACACCAAGTTTTTTAGGGGTAAATGACATGTTTCGTGACATTTATTATGTTTTGGATATTAATAATTTTTAATGTTTTATAAGGGTAGCTATTTGTAAAATGTTTTACATTAAAATTTGATTGAGGTTTTAGTGATTAAGGTTTTGTAATATAAAGACTTATGCATATTGGATTACATGTGAAAACCATTTTTTAGGATTACTAGTTATATAAGGAAATACTTATCATCCCATTTGGAATAATATAACCCCATAGTTGTTATGGAATTATAATTTCATCTTAATCGATTCATGGAAAAAGAGATGAAGTTAAAATTGATCAAGGAACAAAAATGGTGGAGGTTTTTTCTAAAATAATGTAATTATATATTCTCTTTAAAATTCATAAAAATTAGGGAAAACGTTTTTGATTTTTTTTTCATATAATAATCATTTTTAGGATATCAATTACCTTTTTTAAGCCTCTTTTGGTTATCATTTTGTGGTTATTATCATTATCATAAAAAGATTATCTATTACTATCTATTAGAAAATGATTGTTAGTTTTCTCACCTATAACCATGTTTTCAATAGCTACATATTTTATCATATGTGTATATAAATTAATTAATTAATTTGAGTATCTTTCTGTTACCATCATTGTTTTTTAAATAATGTTTTAGTCATCATTTTTGCGATGTGGGTTTTTTATGAAAATAAATTTCATGTATTAAAACATTTATGTCGTTGATGAATTTTGTGGGAGAAATTAATTTTAATAGTGGTAAAATATTAAACCTTGATATTTTTAGAAAATATTTATTTATAAAATAATGATTATTTGATAACTTTAATTGCATGCTACACCATGTTAAACTTTAACTACATGCAACTCCTTCTTAGCTTGTGTTACACAAAATAACGAGTTTCTATGAAACATCTTAATATTAATGTAATTATTATAAAAATGCAAATGTAAAATATATTTTAGAGAGGTGAGTTTATAGAATATTAAACATATTATGAAAATATTTTTTTCACATCTCTATATAATTAATTGTTTTGTGACCAAATAAATATAATTGAAAATAACAGCAGTTTTGAATAGAAATTGAAATATATTTTCATGAAAAACTATTTAATTTTTCACCAATAAATATAAAATAACAATTTTTGGATTAAATTAATGAAATACATATAAGATATTTAACATGATGTTTTATATTCATTCTATGTGTTTTATAGACATAGTAAATCTTGTTTTATGTTGAAAAATGTATTTTTTTCTAAAAGAAGTGTCATACACATTTAATAGAACACTTATTTGAAAATTATATTGTTATAATTTTATAAATTATATATAAAAAAATCGACATCTTATTTGAAATTAGGATATAAAATTTTAATTTGGTTGATTTTTTTACTTTAATGATATGTTTATTGTTTTGATGAATAGTGAAAAAGCCAAAATATTAATTGAAAACATCATTTTCATCTATATAATGTATAGTGTTAAATTAGATTTTTGATTGGTTCTAAAGTATAATTATATAATATTCATATCATTTAATATAATTTATGTTTATTGTTATATTTTTTTACTTTGAAATTGGATATAAAAATATTTTAATCATTGGAACATTTTTACTTTAAAATGATAGTTTCTCATTCTATAAGAATGATTATTTTAAATTTAATTAGATATTTTTTTTAATATTGAATAATTTCTTACATATTTTAAATAATAAGTTAAAATTTTAGTGAATATTTTCTTTAATTTTTTACCAATATGAATTTTTACATTGGTACTTTTTTTTACCGCGACAATGGGTAAATTGGGTAATTTATATTAGAAAAAAAATTAAAAGGAAAACAATATAACCATAATAAATGGAAACAATTTATTAGATTAAGATAAATTTAACCTTAAAACATAAGGATACACATTAATTTTTTTAATTGATACCTATCCTTGAAAATGACATATATAATATTCAAATCAATCAAATTCATAAAATATCACTTTATTTATCTTAAATAACCTTTATGTCTCCATATTGGGAGAAATTTAAGTTATGAAGGAATATAAATGTACATTTTTATCTTAAAAAATATACTTTCATGTTATTAATGTATTTTACTTATTGTTCCACTTAGATGAGATTCTAATATTTAAAATATTTTATTCAATAAAAATAATGAGATGTCACATTAATGTAATAACAAATATATCATTTTTAATATAGGGTTACAAAAAATTTATATTTGAATACAAAAATTATTCCAAAATAATGAATATTTAGCTTAATCATTTTATTTTATTGTTACTTTTTTGTGAAAATTGGCATATTTAATAATTACACAATAGTGATGTAGTAATTATTTTAGAAATGGAAATATCAATAATTGGTCCTTAAAATAATAATATAAATATAATTTCAGACAATAAATGTGGGAAATGAATTTAAAAGATTAAATTGGTCTATTATAGTTATAATAAAATATTTATTTCAATGTTTACATTTTTTCTAAATATTTCAAATAATTCAAAGTATTAAATAGGTACATAATTGACAGTAATGATATTTTATAATGTAATTTAATGATAATAAAACATATTTAAAAATAAAAAATAATTATAATATAGTCTAAAATTTCATAAATATTTACTTTAGTGTTCAATTTACTATTTTGTTTAAAATAACAACCTATATATATTGAAAATGTTTTTAACATAGTTTAAATTAAAATAGATTAACTGAGGGTCAATCAAAATGATAATGATAAAAATATTACTATCAATTGTTTAAAATATATTATATGATAATATTAGAATATTATATATTATTAAAATATAATCCATTTACTATTTTAGGTATTTTTATTGATATTAAATTTTCTATAAATGAATATTTTTGAAATTCCAAAATTTCCCCTCACCACAATTATAAACGGGATCCTCCTCCATTACTTCTTCACATCACATCGAGCCATAAATCTCAACTATAACCCTAAAATATGTAATATAATCTTGAATATAATCCCTATAAAGGTTATTATCTTCCTTAAATACCAACCATTATTACATTATAAAGATATATAAAAAATGTTTCCCAAAGAACGGATAATCATCTTTACTGACCGTTATAAGATTATTTATTCTTATACTTATTCTTTTGTTTTTTTCGATTATGAAGTAATAAATACATTATAAAAAATATTCTAATATTTTATTATGATTATAGAAGAGATATATTTTACATTTTTTCCACCATACTGAAAAAAAGCATTGTGCATGCATACATATAGTTTACTATCTCCACAATGTGGTGTAATATTTTTTTCATCACCACTCTACATGGATAAGTATAATGATGGAAATAATATATATATATATATATATATGATATGTATAACAGTAAATTTATTCTTAAAAAAATTTATCATCCACTTCATTTCAATTTCACCATTTAGGGAATTATACAGGTGCTCTTGCATACTTACAACCTACCATATCGACGACGTGATGTGATTAATTTTTGATGACATTCTTCAAAAAATAATTATATAAACCAATTTATTGAATAAATTGGAAATTGATTACATTAATATAATTCTTTATATATCATAAATATATCCTATTAACATGAATCGTTACTTATACGACAAAATATGCATTGGAAAACGTAGCAGTTAACACATTATAGAAGTGTAGTAAAAAACATTTTAACCATACATGTAACAATATAATGTAATTGGATAATATATGTTTTATTGATTGTTAATATGTTCCTAGTATAAATTAAAAAAAAATTCATAACAGTATCCATGAGGTTTATATACATATGAATGAAATTAGACTTATAATAAGGGGATTTATAGTCTCACTTTTATTTCTATGATCTATATTCCATATTCACTACTCATTTATTTTGTTTGGTGTATTTAGTTCCCATGAATGAAATATAATATTATTTTACATAATTTTACTAGTATTTAAATATCCATTTGAGGAACTCCCTTTCATGGGGTTTATAGTTTAAAAGTTACCGAATCTGTTAGTGAGTTTCATCTCAATTTTCTTTCTCTAATAGTCATGTTATATTTTCCACCAAAATTATTTTGTGAGGTGTGTACAATTAAAATGGAAATGTCCTATCCAAAATCTCATTATTTTCAATATATTTTATTTTCATGAATTTTAATCTCTCTTTATTCATAAATTAGTGTTCCATTAAATCTATGTTTTCCAAAAAAAGGTATAAAAGTGTTTTAAAAGACCTTTTATGAAATTTTAAGGAAATATGATTTATAATATATTCAAAATAGTTTTCAAAAAGTACTTAAATTATTTCTAGGTTATTTTCAATGAATGTGGTTTCCTAAATGATTAAGTATTTAAAAAAACTTTTTCAAAATGTAAAGGATAGTTTCTTCATAAATTATTTTAAGTGATAACTAAAAATTAATTTTCTATCTATGAAAATGGAATTTGATGTTAATTATTATTTATTGGTGATTTTAACCAATTATATAGTTCTTCACCTTTCTATGAATTATTTATTTTTATTATTTATTGATACTAATCTATTTTTTTTTTCTACGAGTTATGTTATAATGAAATGTTTATGTAACCCGTGTATTTTTATGGTTTTGATATGATTTATGTTCTTATGGAACACATATATTTGGTTATACTTATGTTGAATGTGGGACATATATCTACCTCCTAGGAATTGTGTAATGAATTATATCTCATGGGATATAAAATATTGGAAGAGGAAATAAACCCAGTTCAATAACTCCAGATGTAACAAGTGTAAGATCCATTTTGTAATATAGAACTCAATTATGAGCTAAAAAAATTTATTAATTAAAGTCTGATATCGGGATTTCACGTAATTTTTTAGAGACTTTTTTACTATTACCGTCTAGGGAATGATTCTTGACTAATATGAAAATGATTTAAATGGTTTTTATATTCCAAAATTTGAGGTATCATGTACTTCTTTCATGGAATATGTTCTTTCATTTTTTATGGTCTTCGATGATTTATTATATATAAATATATCACGATCTTTGATATACATGATATTATTTTCAACTATTTTGTTTATATACTTATTCTTTATGATTATGTTATGAACGATATCTTAATTGTTTAACCATACTAATAAATTTATCCAACACATTTCTAAAGTATCATTTCCCCATGTTATAAAGAATTATTTTAGATTGGAATACTAAAAGGGGAGATCTTTAAAGTAAACATTTAATATCATTAACTTGACTATAAATTTGTGTTCAAAGTTTCCACATGCACATAACATTTACAGTCTTTAGGTGTGTGATTGTGTAATGTGTTAAAATTTCCTAAAAATGATTTAATTTCAACTTAATATAATCTTGGGTCATTATATATGAAAATTTTAAAGTGTTTGATAAGATATAAGATAAAGAATTATGAACATACCTGTCCAATAAAGTATTTGAATGATGGGTTGTAGCTATACTATAATTAAAAAATGGTTTGAGAAATCCATTGAAACTACATCTAATGATATTAGTGTATCTAAAGAAGTGGTATCAGATACCAATTTTAATTTGATTATGGTAATTTATTTTTTGATACACCATGTTCAAATTTCTTCATTTATGTGAAATTTTCTCATAAATTTTAAATTTCACCTCATTAAATATAATTAGAACTTATTGAAAAATCACTATGGGGAAATATAAAGGTAACAAAATAATTATATAAATAATTATATTGTTTTTCGTTAAAAGACATTACCTAAAAGAAATTTTGATTTCCCCTAGTAGGGTTTGATGTCATTATGGGTATATATTAGCTTTTAGTTTTCCATGTGAGGAATGACTGTAGAGATAAAAAATTTGTTTCTAGAATGTGTCACGAACCGAATCTGGTCGCCACCAAAACTGGCACCAAACCCAGCCCGTGACATGACCCGAAGGGCATTCCCTTTCCCCACGGGCTGGCACAAGTGCTAGGGGATCATTAATATAGGATTGGGAATGATTTACATGAGTTTGAAAGCATAAAACATTAAAAACAATCCATAATATAAATCTGAAATTTGTGATCCAAACAAGAATTAAGTAAAAACCATAACTGAGAAAATTGGTTTAAGGATAATACAAGAGTTCCAAAAAAATAATTATAGCATCAAGATATCCCCAAGGAATACACACGACTAGGGGTCATCACCCCTATGCTAACTCCACAACTCTACACCAAGGATGGGAACTAAAACCCTGAACCACCATCACCCTTAGCCTTTCCTTTACCAGAATCAAACTTTACCAAGTATACATACACCTAAGGGGCGTAAGTTGGGTGTGAGACTAAGCCCAATAGGATTCCACCCAATGATTCCAAGGAGTAAGAAATACAATGTGAAAAAATCAAGCAGTTTTCAAATGCATGGAAAAGTAGTGTTAAAATTTCAAGAAATGAAACCTCCGATTGAAAATAGATTTCAATCCAAAATTTTCAGAATATGAACAAATTAAAATATAAATGTTATATACAGTAATTTACTTCCAATCACACCCTATGGCATGGGTAAATACTACAAATCCAATGAGAAAAAACATTGGGAACACCTTAGGCACTTGGTTGTCTTGGGCCCTATGTACCTCGTACCTCGGTGTAAAGTAACCATAGAAAAATTTGTTCTTGTGCACAAGCAACCAGTAAGTAACATACACATAACCTAGTGGTTCCCAATAATCATCTACATAGTTTAGTTAGAGTTGTCTTTATCCAAATTCAAAGTGAACCGAGGTCAAAACTCATCCGGTCTACTAGTCGTACTAGTACAAATCTGCCCCACCTAGGTACCCGAGCTTCCCCTTTTGTGCTCAATCAATTTCAGCAAGAAACATAAATCAATTTTCATATAAAACATCATTAATGGTCAAACACAACCAAAACAGTATCTATCACATTTTATACCACTTAAAACACGCAGCAAAACACCTATATTTATCACAAAACAATTCCTCAAAATCTCGTAGTGTTTCATACACAAAACTCCTTATAAACCTCACTTGCATACTATGTGCACATTTTTAAGTTTCCAAAACAGAAAGGGCAGCCTACTATATTTCAGTGAAAACACAAAAACATTTTAGGGCAGCCCCATATGGTTCAAGAAATGACATCATTGAAAAATCTCCATTTTTACACAAAACAACTCTTAGAATTTCATGTGGTTTAGAAACAGCATTAAAACCAGATTTTGTAGCAACAAACACAAGAGATAATAATTAAAAACAGTATTTTTATCCCTATTATAGTTAAATAAAATCAACTAATTACTTATAGGGTATCCCCAATTAAACTAATATAACATTTCTATGAAGAAACCCCCAATTTCACATGAAATTGGCATTTAGGATTCATTATAAATACAAACACCACTAAAACTATTTTGTTCCAGCAATAATAAAATTAATTAAGCATGAAAATACCATAAAAAATTAGTCAATTCAAAATATTTCATACATAATGGAATCACCTACCAAAACCTAGGAAACCGTTGAATCCTTTGTGCGAAAACTCAAACGCACCACCACCGCACAACAAGGAAGGTAAACCAGACCTAAAACCAGAATTTCAGACCATGAAACACAATATAAAACCCTAATTTTTTAACCCTACTTTCTGGACATTAGGAACCTCAATGATAAGGGAATAAACCCTAAAACTAATTGAAAGAAGAAAGAAGGGGAAAAACTTACTTAAATTATCTTGTATAAATCTCCCCCACAAATACCAGTAGCTAATTTTAAAAAAAACTCAAACATTCAAGGGAGGATCGAACAAGGATAAGGAGATAATTTTTGAATTTGAATGGGGGAAAAAGAGTAATCATTGAGATAGTTATGAAGGAATGAACTTACCTCTTCAAATCTGGACGATTTGAGGAAGACTATAAAGTTCGGCACCAAATCGCGATTAACTATAGCTCCAAAGAGGGGGGAGAGAGAATGGTCACATGGTGGAGTTCAGTGGTCTTGGGAGACACTTGGAATTACCGAAAAATCCCAAAAATTTAATAAGTTATGACATAATAAAAATTTATTTTTGAAATAGAAATTGGGCTTTCGGGCAGGCCCTACCCCTTAGATAAAAACCCAAATAATCCCAGGTTATGGATTTTTAAAAGATCCAAATTACCATGGTGGTGTTAATAGGTTAGGGGAGGTCATGTTGGAATTTGAATGGATGAAAAATGTTGAAAAATGAAAAAGTTATAAAAGATACAGAATTTATTTTTTTAATCTGAAATTGGGCTCACGATTTGGCCTAATTCATGAATGCTCATCTATTCCTTCCTAAAACCTAGGGAAACCCCCAAAACAAAGCAAGGATGTAAATTAAATGAATAATTCATTTAAAATATGTATTATATGTGACAATTCTCCCCAACATAAATCATTCCTCCCCCAGAATGCCACAACATGACAAGATGCAAAAGCAAAGCCCAAACGATAGACCAAGATAGACTTCCTTGCCACGTTTTCACCCACTTCAAAAAAGGCGAACATCTCCAGTTGATCAAAGAAAGTAAGATAATACTCTAAACAACCAAAAATAACCCCAATTACTTAAAAATATGAAACAAATTCAAAACATATCCCAATACAAAACACCTCAAACACTACAAGACGACGCTCAAGCAATCCACTTGAAACCAACAACGAACTCAAATAATGCTACAACAATATTATGTAAACAAAACCATTGGGTGTTCTCCAGCCACAAATTTACCCAAGTAACAAATTTTTGGATTGATAGACTTGAACGATACTACCTATTACCTAGAATAGACCAAGGAGAAAACTGAGTCACTAGTATGGGGTGACCCAATCCGGACATCCCATGACCAGGGACAACTCAATTTCTAAGACAAAATAAGGATAACAAGTGGGGAAGGAACGAATGGTCTCCCCATCATAAGGGGTAAAATAAAATTATTCCTTTACCAAGAGTATACACATGATACCCATGATGGGTCTCCCCACCATAATAACAAACACAACATTCCTTAAAACATAATCAAGACAGTAACATTGGGCCTCGAATAGACTTCCCGGCATTAGGGGTAGATTAATATAAGAATTATTCCAATGAAACTTACATGAGTCCCATTGTGGTTAAACCCCAAACAAAACCCAACCATCTTAACTAAATAGTATGGGATAACAACAGGAAAAACAATTGAATTTTAAGGAGCTGGCATGGCTGCACGGTTGCTTCACAAGGTCTGGGAAACTGTGAGTTAACTCTGCGGATCATTCTGTCCAAAAAGGAAACTTCACACAGTTTCCTTGGGCAATGATCATGGTCATGTGGATACCATGTGGTAGCTACTGTCTCTTATCACATGGTCCCTTGGTTGGCACATGGTTACTGCTAACCATGAACAAACTATGAACTTCAACCAGCCTAACCCAAATTTTAAACGTTTCTCAAAAAACACAACGGACCCCAAAGGGGAAAATATCAACTTAGGTTATGACATGGGAATAGGTTACTCACACCTATTTCCACCAAATGTGAGAAATTGGAACAAGAAGATGACCCCAGAGGATTAAACTATTCCTATATTTCATATTGAGGATATGACCTTGACCAAAAGTTTGAACGACTCTAGGATTTCCCCTAACTACACGCCAACTTCTCTCAGGGGCCTATGGCTGGAGCTCAATGGATTGAAGCATCTTCGGCCTCACAGTTAGGATTTGGAAACCCCTAAACTGAACATATTATTCTAGTTCCAAAAACAATTATACTGTAATCTCAGATGGTCTCATTGAGACATGAAACACTTCAAACCCGCTTTTCCCCAACCCATAATTTTACCAAAACAAGAACTTAGAGGATGCACACACATCGCCCCTTTTTTTCTTCGGATGCAAAACAGCGGAATGAAAGGACATATAGAAACACTTTCCTCTAGAACATAAGATTTATAATTTTTTATAGGGAGACACACATCCAACAAAAAATAGTGACTCTCATAAGATAGCACAATATTCACCCTTATAGTCAAATAAACACATGACATCGCAAGGCATCACCGAACATAACCATTGTGTATAAAAGAAAAAACAAAGAGAGGGACCTTGTATTGAGTCCCAAACAGCACATGATTCCAGCAAGTGTCCATAATAGCCACTCTTGGCCAGATCTTGCACACTAGTTGCCTAACATGAACTCTTGCTTCAATGAGACTGACAAAAGACCCAGAGGCCCTTTAAGACATCATTCTACACTAACAACCCTGAACATCATTGAACTTAGACAACATAGAAAATATATGAAACTAAGGTCTATTTCAACCTCCCACAAATACTCTCCAACTATAGGTGGATCCTCATAATTGAAAAAGAAGAGGGGTAAACACATTCTCTAAACCTCAAGAATAAAGTCCTTATGTTGATCAACTAAAGGATCATCCAATGGTGAATCACCATAGGCCAAACATGAATCATATATTAACACTTTATGGGGGTGTACCCTAGCCTATAAGAAAACCCAAGGACCCAACCAATTTGGTTATTTGGTCACAACAGACCACAAACCTGATCCAAACACATGAGGGAAGCCACCACATTGGCCTCCCAAACTTTTCCTCAAAAGAAACCACTAACCAACACTTCATTCCAACTTATCAATGAAACACAAACCCAAAACATCGTTCAAACAAGAGTGGTTATTGAACTCTAAACATCCCACAATAATAATCCCAAAAACACATAATCCATACCTCCCAACCATACATTATCAAAACACAACACTTTCCTTCAAAAAAAATATTTTAAAAAAATAGTGTTGTTGGGTTGCGCATTTACCAATAGTATCTCATGAGCCTCAAAAATGCATGTTTGCATGCCACACTGGGAACCCACATCATATCCATCCATATTCCCAAATAAACCTATGCATGTGGTCACCCTTGAGAGCACCAATTACCAAAAATCAATCCTTTCCTCTTTTTAAAATAAAAACTTTTAACCACACATTCCCATTCTCAAAAACGATAACCATAATATCAAAACCCAATTTTTCATCTCACATACCAATTTAGAAGAGAATCCATAATTCAATAAAATCACATATTCAGGCCTTTCACAATCGTTTCAAAACATTTCAACCCATTTCAAAACACTACTAAATTCGTGAAAAACACCATTTCATAAATCTCCATTTAATTATGAGCTCGACTATTCTCATTTCCAGACAAGGTTCTAACATTTCATAATTTTTTTTGTTCAGTAGACACCAAACCCAAAATCCATCTTCATACCCCACACAAAAATTCTACAACACTTAATTCAATCCCAAAACACTTTTCCATGGTTTAAAAAAATCCACTAGAAACATATTTTCAAAACCCCAATTAACATTGTTCATAATTTCAAAAGAGGTGTAAACACATAATTTACCATTTTGAAATAATTCTGAAATTCCATTTATAGGCAATAAAAAAATAATAACATTTTCACTTTACTAGAAAATAACTTCAAAAAAATTCACACTCCATAAAGTAAAGCCATTTCTTGCTTAAAAAACCAGGTTTCCAAGATTCCAAAACAACGAGACATAAGACAATGTGAGATGAAACTAGTTTCCATGGGTGACTTGGACATATGGTAGGCATCCATATTCCAATCACTTTTCCATCACAAAGAGTATTCTAGGGAAATATCCACGGATCCACATGGCTTGCTAGGTCCTGCGAGCTCACTGAGATTATTCGCCCAACTCACTTTTCATTTCCCATAGTCATCATTAAACCAATAAAACCAAAGGACTCAGATAAATCCATACTTCCCATGGTGACTTGAATCCCGTCATGAGGTGTGCTGTCCAGACACACTACCCATGACTAAAATTTCACGTCCCAAAAATCCTAACTCCAGACTATACTGACTCTTCCTGAAATAACATGACCCATGGAGCGAACCTCCTCTGATACCATTTTGTCACGAACCGAATCTGGTCGCTGCCAAAACTGGAACCAATCCCAGCCCGTGACATGACCCAAAGGGAGTTCCCTATCCCCACGGGCTGGCATAAGTGCTCGGGTATCATTAATTTAAGTTTGGGAACGATTTACCTGAGTTTGAAAGCATAAAAAATTAAAAACATTCCATAATATAAATCTGAAATATTTGAGCCAAACAAGACTTAAGTAAAAACCATAACTGAGTACATTGGTTTAAAGATAATACAAGTGGTCCAAAAAAAATAATTATAGCATCAAGACAGCCCCAAGGACTCCACACGACTAGGGGTCATCTCCTCCAAGCTATCTCCACAACTCCGCACCAAGGATGGGAACTAAAACCCCGAACCGCCATCACCCTTAGCCTTTCCTTTACCTGAATCAAACATAAGAAAGTCTAATTAAACAAAAGGGGTGTAAGTAGGGTGTGATCCTTATCCCAATAGGATACCACCCAATGATTCTAAGAGTAATAAATACAATGTGAAAAAGAAAGCAGTTTTCATACGCATGGAAAAGTAGTGTTAAAATTTCAATAAATGAAACCTCCAATTGAAAATAAATTTCATTCCAAAATTTTCAAAATATTAACACATTAAAATATAAATGTTATATACTATAATTTACTTCCAAACACACCCTAGGTCATGGGTAAATACTACAAATCTAATGAGAAACAACATTGGGAACACCCATAGGCACTAGGTTGTCTTGGGCCCTATGTACCTCATACCTCGGTGTAATGTAACCATAGAAAAATTCATTCTAGTGCATGAGACACTAGTAGGTAACATACCCATACCATAGTGGTCCCCAATAATCATTCACATAGTTTAGTTAGAGTTGTTGTTATCCAAATGCTATGTGAAACAGCGACAAAACCCATCCGGTCCACTAGACGTACTAGTACAAATCTGACCCACCTAGGTACCCGGGATTCCCCATTTGTGCTCAATAAATTTCATTTTTCAAAATAAATATATTTTCATATAAAACACCATTACTGGTCAAAAAAACCAAAACAGTATCTATCACATTTTATACCACTTAAAACACGCAACAAAACACTTAGATTTTTCATAAAACAATTCCTCAAAATATCGTAGTGTTTCAGACACAAAACTCTTTATAAACCTCACTTTCATACTATGTGCACATTTTTAAGTTCCAAAACAGAAAGGGCAGCCTACTAAATATTAGTGAAAACACAAAATCATTTTTAGGGCAGACCCATATGGTTAAAGAAATGACATCATTGCAAAATCTCCATTTTTACACAACACAACTCTTAGAATTTCATGTGGTTTCGAAACACCATTAAAACCAGATTTTGCAGAAACAAACAAAAGGTATAATCATTAAAAATAGTATTTTTATCCCTATTACATTTAAATAAAATCAACTAATTACTTATAGGGTATCCCCAATTAAACTAATAAAACATTTCTATGAAGAAACCCCCAATTTCACATGAAATTGGAATTTAGGATTCATTCTAAATACAAACACCACTAACACTATTTTTTTCCAGCAATAATAAAATTAAATAATCATTCAAATACCATAAAAACATTATCCAATTCAGAAACATTTCATACAAAATGGAATCACCTACCAAAACCAAGGAAACCCTTGAATCCTTTGTGCGAAAACTCAAACGCACCACCGTCGCACCACAAGGATGGTAAAACAGACCTAAAACCAGAATTTTAGACCATGAAAGACAATATAAAACACTAATTTTTAAACCCTACTTTCTGGAAATTAGGAACCTCAATGATAAAGGAAGAAACCCTAAGTACATTGGATGTAACCCAAAACTAATTGAAAGAAGAAAGAAGGAGAACAACATACTAAAAATATGTTGTAGAAATCAACCCCAAAAATACCAGTAGCTGATTTCAAAATATCTAAAACATTGAAGGGAGGTTCAAACAAGTATAAGTAGATCATTTAGGAATTTTATTGGGGGAAAAAGAGTAAACATTGAGAGATTTATGAAGGAATTAACTTTCCTCTTCAAATCTGGACGATTTGAGGAAGCCTATGCAATTCAGCACCAAATCGCGAGTAAACAGAGCTCCAATGAAAGGGGAGAGAGAATAGTCACACGGTGGGGTTTAGTGGTCTTGGTCTACACTTAGAATTACCAAAAAAATACCAAAAATTGAATATTTTATAAATTAATCAACATTTATTTTTAAACATAAATTTGGCATTTGGTAAGGCCCAACATCTTAGATAAAAACCCAAATAAACCATGGTTATGGATTTTTAAATGATCCAAATTACCTTGGTGGTGTTAATAGGTTAGGGGAGGTCAATTTGGAATTTGAATGGATGAAAAAGGTTGAAAAATGAAAATGTTTTAAAAGATACAAAATTTATTTTTTTAAATCTGAAATTGGGATCACGGTGTTGGGCGAATTCATGAATACTCATCTATTCCTCCCTAAAACGTAGGGAAACCCCCAAAACAAAGAAAGGATATAAATTAAATGAAAAATAACTTTAAAATATGTCTTGTATGTGACAGAATGAGTTTTAATTTTTATACAACAATAAACCCATAATATAGATAACACATTAGAAAAATGATAAACTATTAAAAGACACCATTTAATGTTATCTTGCATATATTGTTGAAAACAAATTAATTTCATAGATTAATAAAATACTGGAGGTAAATGAATACCTACATGTTTTTTCTAATGACTTTATTGGTGGTATACTTCATCAGATAGTTGAATTTACTATTTAACTATTTCATCATGATAATATAATTTTATAACCACTTTTTGAATAGATGATGTGGATCTTTTATAATTCAAATAGTGGTTTTATGTGTTTCTTAATATTAATTTTCATTAATCCAAACACATCTTTAGTGGGTTATCTAATTGTTTTTATTATAATAATGATGGATACATTGATTTTTTCATTGATTACATAGCATTAAATAACCTTTCTGTTAAGAATAACTATTTATTTCCCCATATTGATGATTTTTTTATTAAAATTTAGTATAACGTTATTTTTAAAGGTATAATGTGAGTTATAGGTACCTTCAACTAAAGATGATGGAGGATGGAATTTAAAAAAACATTTTATACTAGATATATTCATCATTATTTTTTTATTATTTGTTTTTATTTGAAAAATTAGCATGATGTATTTACAGATCATATAAATATAATATTTTATGAATAAATTGATATGATTCTGGTTATTTTAATTTTTGATATTTTGGTTTTATAATAAGGTTTCTAGGATCATGAATAATATCTAATGAATGTTATGAAAACCCTCAAATATAATAAGTTATATGGAAGATTTAGATAATGTGATTTTCTTGTTATAACACATTTATTTCCATTAGAATATTGTTAATAGATATTTTAAAATAGTTTATCCCACTAAAATAAAAGTTATTGATGAATGTAAAATAGCATAAAATGATATTGGGATTAAAAATTTTCATGGATTTGAATTCTATTACCATTAGTTTGTTAAAAACAATGCATGTTTTTCTAGTCAACTAACTATGTTAAAAAAGATAATAAATTAATCTAGACAAATTATTGTAATTATTATTTATTAATTAAAATTAATATAGGTGAATTCTATAGTTTTATACATTCTCCCAAGAAATTAATAATTTTTAAACTAAAATAATTCTTTATTAAAAAGAATTAGTTGAATTATGATGTAAAAGGAATATGCAATTTCTTATGATTTATGTAAAATAAAACGTGATGAGTTAAATTATACCACTGATGATTTGGAATTTAAAGATATGATTTTATTGTTCAAAATTTAGAGAAATCATTGTATGGATCAAAGTGTGAATTATATAGTTATCATAAAATATTAAATAATATATTTACATAGAAAGATTTGAATACGAGGTTGAAAATATTGGTGGAACTAATTAAGAAGTACGATTTTTTATTTACTACCATCATGGAAAATAAAATAACATTTTAGATACTTTGAGTCATACAAAATTACTACATTAACCATTATATTATTTTTATATGAACCTCTGGTTAATGATTTTTTGATTTTTTTCTGGATGTTACATGTGATGTAAATTACTATGTCTTTTAGGTGTTAGTGTAATCTCCTCTCCCAGATAGAATTTTGGAAGCTCATAATGAATTTTTTGAGTTACAAAAACTATTATAATTATTTAATAAGGTTATGTTAAATAAATTTAATTTTTATAGAGAATGTATTTTGAGATTTATATTGAGAACATGTGTACCTTGTGGCTTTTATTTAAAAAAATATTTTTTTTGTAATGATTATATTTAACCATACATAGTTCATTCTATCGTCACTAATATGTATAATTACCATAAGGAATAGTACAAGTATGATAGAATGAAAAAAGTATTTCTTGTTTTACAATCAAATGTTTGTCTTGTCAATTAGATAAAGAAGAATAAAAATTACCAAAGGGGATTATTAGGCCTTTTTCTAGTGACAAAAAAAATGAGACTATGTATCCTTGTAATTCATGGTGGGACAAACAAATAATTATTGATGTAATATTTTCATTTGGTTTATTATAGATCGAATTATGGAATTTAGAAATTTCATTCCTATTTTAGATATTATATCTTCATATAAGAATTCTGAAATTTATCATAATTATTTATTTAAGTTACATGGAGTTCCTCTCTAAATTGTATCTGAATGAGAAATCATGTAGACTTCTAACATTTGGAAAGACCATAATAACTTGTTGGGAACTAAATTAAATTTCTGAAAATCCTTTCAACAAAAGACAAATTGATTGTCAAAATGTACATTCGAGACCTTTCTAGACAAGATATGTTATTTTTATATGGATTACCAGGGAATTTGAGATCATTATATTTCTTTAGATGATTATTCTAATAATAACAATTTTCATTACAGTATAAAGATGAATATTTTAGGATTTATATAGAAAGCAGTGTCCAACTCCAGGATTTTGGGATGTAAAGGGAAATAGAAAGTTAATGTGACCATAATTGGCTGATTATGTTGGTGAGAGGGTGAAAATTATTCAAAATGTTATTTGGATAACTAAGATTATAATGAAAAATTATATAGATAAAAGTTGAAAAGACATTTTTATAGAGGTTGGGAATATTGTTTTTCAAAAAATATCTCGACAGAAAAGTGTTTTTAATTTTTGTAAGAAGAAAATGTTAAGTTCAATTTTTATTGGACCATATAAAAAACTAGAGAGAATATATTCAGTAGAATACTTAAAATAATTTCCTTTGATTATATCCTAGTTTCAAAATGTTTTTCACATTTATATGTTAATAAAGTATGTTCTAGATTCATATCATGTTTTGAGCCCTATGAGAGTAAAGTTGGAATAAAACATTAAATATGAGGAAAATAATGTTTATATTCTTGATAATAAATATAATTTTTTTGGAACTAGTTAATTCACCAGGTTAGCATATTTTGGACAAATGATTTGGTAGATAAATTTATTATTAACATGTTTAGTAATTCTCAAATTAAAAAAAGGAAATTTTTTTATTCAAAAAATATTATATCTGGTTATATTTAAAATATTAATTTTAAAATTATTTAATTTTAATTTGAAAAATATAATTTGATCTTTTTAATTTACATTTTAAAACTATCTTATGCGACTTTTTTTATAATTATCATAGAATATTGATTTTTCAATTAATAGTAAAAATATCACTTTATTGAAATTTGTATTTTATTTACTATTTAAAATTATAATTTGGATTAGTTTTATATTTTTAGTAGTTAATATTTAATTATATTAATCCAATATATTTTTTTGGAATAGTTTTTATCATTTAATATAGTATAGATACATTTTATATTTAAAAAGATTCATCATTCTAAAAAACTGTTTTTTTATATAATTTAGTCAATCTAATTGAAAATTAAATCCTAGAATATTTTGTGTATTTATTTTTTAGAAAAGGATTCAATATTTTTAATGATATGGTCTAATTGTTTTGAAGTTATCCCCATTATTTTTTGGATAATAGAAGTATTAAACTTATTAATGTTTATTACAACACTTAAGGGTAAACTGATTAATTTGTGAAAGAAGAATATGATAATGATTTAAAAATTACCCTAACAATTTTATAAATATTATGGAATGATGTATTTTTGACCAAAATAATCCATGTCTTAAATTTATGTCTTATTGGAGCTAAATGGTTGATATTAAGTCCTTATAAAATTTTATTTTTAAAAAAATTAAAACATGTCACACTATTGTTATTTAAAAGTATAAAATTTTAAAAATATTGTTATATAAAACATATATTTGACCAATAGTAATATATTTAAAACTATAATATTTATATTCTTTATAGTAATTTATTTTAAATTTTTTGGGAAAAAATAATTACCTTAAAATATTGTACAATGATAATACTAGAATTATAAATTATTAGAAAAATAAAATTGATTATATTATTAATATTAAATAAATATATTTTGAGATATTAAAGGTGATACATGAATTATTTCAGAAAATATGAAATTTATCATAAATAATAATAATTTTTTACTAATATTACACTTTCTTATAATATTTTTAAATTCTTAGTAATGAATTATATAAAATTATAAAATAATGATATTTCATTAATATGATATTTTATTAAAAAATTTAATAAATATAATAAATGATGTTATTATTTAGGGGATAAAATATGGGTTAATATTTCAACTTCAATTTATTTTTGAGGTATTTAAAATTATTTTACTATAGAATAACTTTATTAAATTTTAATTTTTTTAGAAAATTACTAAAGTTCACCTCACCTTTATTACAAAAGGGAACACCTTCTTTCACTTCATTTCACTAAATTGAGCCTTATATATAAGGACCTAGCACTAAACATTACATAATCATGAATTATATGGATAATTCACATTGATGTTATTTTGAGGTTTACAGTTTTAGAGAATTAGGTCATAACATTTACATAACAACATTCATATTACATGTAGACAATTATACTCAGTATCGATTTTTTTCTAAAATAAAAACTCTTGAAAAAATGAGTCATGTCTAGTTCCATGTTTTAGACAGCATGACTTTTCCTTGATCTCATCCTTGACCATTATTCATCTTTATGTCCTATGGAAAGCATTTAAGAAACATGGGATGAGCATAAAAATCATAGTAAGGGATATAAAATAAGGAATTAAAACATTATCCCATCAATAAATACAAAACTATGAAACCATACTTTTCAATCATAACATACCTCATGAAATCATAAGATTTATAAACAACACATAAAAATCATAATTCATAAATGTAACATACGGCATAAATAAAATACTTAAAATGTATCTATAAAATCTATAGAGGGAGTCACATTTGGTATAACCATTATAGTGTATTCCCAAAAGCTCTTAGGAGAAATATTAATGTTTACCTTCGTCATGTTACCCAATGCATTCGAGAGCTATCTCAGGCTCACCTTCACAAGATTTATCACAAAAACACCTATATACATAAAGAATTCCCAATATATATAAAATATTCATAAACCATAAAACAAACATAATGGAAAGATAACATTTCAACATTTCAATCACAATATATCATTTAATAAATTGAAAAAATCAGAACTTTTATCAGATCATTTTCAAAACCATTTATAATATTAAATAAAGATATTTTTTAATCAATGTGTCTCCTACCAGATTGAATCTTTTGAAAGAAATTTAAATTTAAATACATTCTTGTCCATCTGAAAAAATCATTAAAACCATTTTTTAAAAATGGATATTAATGTTAAATATTTAAAAGAATAAACCTTTAAAACATTTAAAATGATATATTAGTTAATGATTTTTTAACAAAATTAGAGACCCTAGAATACTAATAATCGAGGAATAAAATTTAATCATAACTTAATAATATCATGAGAATAAAGGTATTCTTGATATATTTTTCCAAAGGATAGTATATACACCGTATATGGGTGAATTGGTGCATATCAACAATGATGTCTCAATGGAAATGTAAATTGAGACAAAATCCATTATAAAAATCGTATCCTTAGAATAAGGAAAATTCCATTTCATAATTATGGGTGAATATTTTAAATACACCCAATATAAGTGGAAATAATGTGTTAAAAAATCATAGGTTATTCACATATATTCATAGCACGACATAATCAAGAAGTAGATGTTTAACCCAGAAATTGAAATTAGGTTAAGAAGTTTTCTTACAAAAATTTTACAGCCTAATGACGTCACTTTAAAAGTCAGAAAATATGTTGATGGGAGGGAAAATGATATCTCATCACAAGGAAATAAGATTTAAATCAGTAAGGATATATAATAACATATCCCAACATAATAATATTTAAATTAAAAGACATAACAAAACGAAGTCTTTTTAAAAGATAAGGGTGAAAGGTTCCCTTACTGATTTGGTAACATACATGACATACACCACCTGAATGAAATATCACACAATGAATATGTAAATTCCCATAATTTAAATTATATTACACAAAGAATACAATCCTGGGTAGTACATCCACCACACAAAAAGAAATAGCGGCTAATATAGCATGAGTCTCACAGGTATAAGAAGTGAGATGAAAAATATTACCTGGTTGTAATCAATCGAGTCGTATGAGAAAAAGTTAATAACCAAAAAATTAATCAAATAATATAATGAATATAAATAGAATTATGATAATATATACCAAATTTCATTACAAAATACACCACATGAAATAAATAAGTGGTGAACAATGGAAATATCATGGAATTAAATGTGAGATAATAAACTACTTACCTCGGGTCCGACTTGACTCGTTTGTTTCTTATTATTACTGAATAATAAAATTAAGTTAATTTATAATTTCTTTATAACCTTTTTAATATTTATTATTACTTTTATATCACTTATTAACTTTAAAAAATAGGTAGTTAATTATTTGAGTTCATATCGAACATTTTGTCGATGTTCGGAATTTGAGTTAAAAATAAACTTGTTATAATTACAATTTGCGCATATGGTCAAAACTCCATTATCTATAGAATTATATTAATGATTTAAATATAATATAATTAATATATATCCAATATAAATATATATATTTATAATAGTACATAAATATTTGGTGATAAGATATGAAATGCACCATTCATGGAGAAGGTAAGTCGTACGTACACATGAACACAACTTTCATTTCTATTTAATATTTAATGAAATGAAATCATAATGATACATAAGTATATTATAATTATAATATAATATAATATTATATATATGTTACATAATTTCATTAACACCATCTTTATACGTTCAATGTATGTCAAGAACGAATCATATCACCTTGAGGGGGAGGTAGTCAACACATCCTCAAATGAAATTATCGTGTGTACACATATTGTAAGGAATAAAGGAATGTTTTAAATAAAAACTAAAGAATAATATAGGAAAGAAAAACATAATATATATTATATATAAATACATTTTCATCATAATGGCCACCATGCACGGCTGTAGGAGATAATTGAACAATCATCGCTCTGTGAGGTGTTAGTTTTCCATCCACATAAACAGTGTGTTCTTCACCCATTAGATGGAGGTGTGTTTAAGTTTAGTTTGAATACATCTCATAACAACATCCTGGTATATTTAGGATACTTTTCATGTTATAAAAGAATGTAATAAAAGGATTTTAGGGGTTGGAGAAGTAAAATAAATTAAAATTACTTAAGAGAAGACATTACCTTTAAATCGGGTAACTCCCTTTGGTTTGAACCAAAAGGGTTTCATGATGTTCTTTCTCCCTAAAGTATGGATTCTATGATGAATAGAGGGATATTGGGAGATTATTTTAGTAGATTTAATATGAGTCAAATTCTTTAGAATTGTGAGTAATGAGATATAAGTAATGACCTTTTATAAGGGAGAGGAGGGGCTCTTTAGGAATGTTTGAAACAATTATATTATTTTAAACGCATATTCAGTTCAAAAAGGTCAACTAATCATTAGGAACAATTTTTAGATTAATCATGGAAGAAATAAAATAATACAATAATAATTAGATTGGATTAGGGTATTTTTTAGTATTTAAAATCTTTTTTATTTTAATCATTTATTAATGAGGTAAATATTGTATCATTATTGTATCATAAATAATTTAATTTATATGATGTACAACAATTATAAAAAAATTACCATGATGTAGAAAATTGGTTTATATATCCAAATAATATTTATTCTAAAATATAACTTATATACCCCATGTAAAAATTTATTCACTAAAATATATTTGATTATGTCATTTTTGTCTTCAATTTAAATTAATTAATATAAAATGTCATTATTACATCCATGTGGCTCTATGGGCTCCCAAATTTGATGCAAGGATGACCATGGTGGGCTATGTATCATCTAATAGGATTAGGACACATGTTAGGGTAACTTAATATTATTATAATATTATATTTTACCTTTATTTACTATATTTAATCTTTAATCCTGGTAAATAAAATATTTACTGTAGTAAATATTTAAAATTTATAAAAAAAAAATTACCTATTTACAAAATATATACCTACTAATTCCAAATATGGAATTAATTCTTCCAAATAAAAAACACATATGTGGAAAAAATTAATTTAAATTAATCCTGCTATTAAACAAATATCGCGTTTTTATGAAAAAATAACTATCAAAAGATTGACACTTGTTTATGTCAAATTTAAAATAAAATTACTTATAAGGACCAAAATTAGATTAAATGGTAAAAATATTTTCTAATTTAACATTAAAACCAATTAAAAATATAATATAATTATATCAATAAATTATATTAAATGGAACTTTTGAATTAAAATACATAATTTTTCACTATTCATTAAAAAAAAGAACATTATCAGAAAAAAAAATTACCCAAAGTATATTTTGATGTCCCAAATCTAAAAAAGAATTTTGTTTTTTCAAATAAAACATAAAAGCTAACAAAAACTAGATTTAAAATGGATTCAGTATTAAAAGGTGGTAAATCTACCTTTTAGTGAATCTTGGAGTATTTATGATTAAAATCGAATTCTTTAATTATTTTAAGCCACTAAATTCTATTGGATAAAAGTATAAATATTAAATAAACATGTATAATAATATTTTATTTAGTTATATTCATTCCTTCCAATATAATGGCTAGGTGTTAACTACCATTTGAAATAATCATATTATATTATTAGCGTGCAGTGTAAGATTTCAAAGAAACCCATTTTTTCATATCGGGTATGCCATCAAACATCGCATCCCCTTTAAAATAAAATTAATATTTAATTCAAAAAAATTAATAAATATAAAACATTTCATGTTCTTTGTTGACCTAGTATGTTATATCCTTCCCCCGTTTGGGAATCGCATACTCGCAATTTTAAAATTGGGCTAAAAAACATCATTTAATGTCCCAAATGGGAAAAAGAGTAAATAATACTATCACTTTAAAATAAAGAAAAAGAAAAGCAAATGTTACTTGAGATAACATGTACTAGTATTCCATGTAGGAAATAATGGATATGGAAGGGAAAACAAACCATCAAGTTTTGATGGAGAGTGATTGATAACATGGTTAGGAGAAAGTTAACCTCCAGAAAATCACAAACTTGTGATGTGTCAAGCGGTCATTGATAACCCAGTAGGAAAAATAAACTGACAATGGTTTTTTATGTTCCTTTTCTTAATTTGAGGAATTCATTTATACATAGAATAATAAAATAATGAAATATACTTACCTTCAAGTAGAGTTTCATAATTTAATAAGTTTCTACTAAAACTAATATTTACTACAATAAAATATTATTCAAAAAGACTTGGTCAAATCAAAATCATAAAAAACATATTCTAGAGAATCAAATAATCCAGAAAAGAATAACTATATATTTTCCTTGTCTTTATACAACCATAAAAACCAACCTGGTTAGTATGCGATCATATAATCCCCAAAAAATGATAATCCTTTATTAAAAAATTACTACCCTTAATCTCCAAAATTCAACAAATATACCTAAAGTTCATGAAAGACCACTCAATACATAATTGTCCGTAAAATTATTCAAAATAATCGAAACTAATATTGAAACCCAAAACTCAAAAATATTTAATCTCATAGTCTTCCACAATAAATCTTAACATTTATCTCCAAATAGCATCGACCACTCTTGTCGTCTCATACTGAAGTGTAATTAACCTAATCACATATTCTCTATGATAGGTTAGTCATTTCCATAAATAACCCCGATATCTATATTTCTAAAATAATTCATAAATTCTTCCAAAAATTATAACTCAAACATTACCCCACAATTTAAATCCAATATTATTTTATTTTATATAGGTATATATTGTGCCCCAAAAGAGATAATGCCTTCCAAAATAACTTTTATTACTTAATCAACAAATCATTTTATTATACTAAGGATATCCATTTGATAAAACATAAGATCCTAAATCATATTATTCTTGATCAATAAAATCATTTAAATAAAAAGAATAAGTCATACTGCCCAGGGACTTCACATAGTCTAGTGGTAGGCAATAAATCCCAATCACACATTGGTTGTGGGTTCGATTCCTGCAGCATTGTCCAACGTGATAGGTTGTCACACGGTCTACATGTTGTCCTTTTTATAAAACTGAAAAATAACCCTAACTTGTTTTAACCTCAGTGGTTTCCTAATACCTCTCATTTTCATCCCAAATCATTTTGATCTACCCATATTAATTCTTGATGTCTTATATATATTTTCATAATTTTTTTAATTTCACTACCATATGATAAAATGAAATGATCCCCAGATTAAAGAACATCATACCTTGATCATGGTGTCTACATGGTTTCATCATTATCTTGTTCACATTGGTATAAGGTCCATGCATTTCAAAAATGATTTAGAGGTCCTTCAAAATCATTTTCTGCATTCTTCCAAATACACCTTTTACAACATGAGTCATATGGGTGTTCACAGAAAAATAGTTTTGGAAAATAATCATGTGTGACATATAATTACAAAACATCTGATAAAACATGATTTCGATAAAATCGTCGGACTGAATATGAGTGGAAACATTCAATTAATGGACTTTTTAAAATAAAATATGTATGTGCTGAGAGAATATATTGTAAAAGAAAATATAAATAAGTTGTTCAAGGGTCCCTTTCTTCAGCACCTTTTTCAAAATCATAGTATGCTTCATAATCTTGTGATAAGGTAAAATATTTGAAAATTCTATAAAAATATATACATATCTTGAAAATATGAGAATATTGTAAAAATAGGATTTGATTAAATACAACTCATAATCCACGATGATATCAGGGTATAGTGGAGGTTTTTGATATCCCAAAAAATTTCTTGCAACTGAGTTCTATTTTAAAAAAGGTTTCACAATCATCCGAACATGACTTTGTAATAATTATTTCCAGCACGTCATTAGAAAGAGATAATAATTTCATTTAAGATCTTCATACTTCCATTTGTAACATACATTCCTTGATCTATAAAAGGGTATAAAACATTTATTTCACTGAAATAATATACATTGAGTCTAACCATGTGTTTAATGAAAACTCATAATCCCTAAATTTGTCTAAACTGACCTCTGATACCAACTATAAGGACCCGACCCTGAAAATTACCCAATATTGAATTAAATGGATAATTCAAATTGAGGATATTTTTAAGTTTATAATTTTAGAGAATTAGGTCATAACATTTACATAAATACATGAATATTACATGTAAAAAATTCTACTTAGTATCCATTTTTTCATAAAATAAAAAATCTTGAAAAAAGAGTCAGGTCTAGTTCAATGTTTTATATAGAATGACATATCATTGATCCCATCCATGACCCTTATTCATCATTAATTCATGTGGAAAACATTTCAGAAAAATGGGATGAGCATAAAAAGCTCAGTAAGGGATATAAAATGAGGAATGAAATCATTATCCAATCAATAAATACAAAACAATGAAACAAAAATTTTCAATCATAACATACCTAATGAAATCATAATATTTATGAACAACACATAGAAATCCTAAATCCTAAAGGTAAATTATGGAATAAAAAACATACATACATTTAGCAATCATAGCTACAGTGGGAGTCACATTTGGAATACCCATCAAAGTATATTCCCTAAATCTCTTAGGAGAAACATTAACGTTTACTCCGTCAAGTTACCCAATGAATTAGAGAGCTATATCTGGCTCACCCGCCCTAGGTTTATCACGGAACCACCCATATAGTAAACAATTCCCAATAGATATAACATATTTATAACCCATAAATCAATCATAATGGTATGATAAAATTTCCACAATGCAATCACAATATATCATTTCAAAATATTGGCAAAATAAAATCATTTACCAAACCATTTTCAAAACCATTTAAAATATTAAATAAATAGATATTTGAGTCAAAGTGTCCCATACCACATTGAATGTTTTGAAAGAAATTTAAATTTAAAAACATTCATGTCCAAAGGAATAAAACCATAAACCTATTTTTAAATCATAGACTGTAAAGTGAATGGTTTAATAGAATAAACCTTTAAATCATTTAAAAGGATATTTTTGTTAAAGATTTTTTATCAAAATGAGAGACCCTAGAATTCAAATAATTGAGGAATAACATTTATTCTGAACTTAATAATATAATGAGAATAAAGGTATTCATGATATAGTATTCCAAAGAACAATATATACACCATATAAGAGTGAATTGGTGCTTATCAACAATGAAGTCCCAATGGAAATGTAAATTGAAACGCAATCCCTTATAAAAACGGTATCCTTAGAATTATAATAAATAAATTACATAATTATGTGTGAAAAATATAAATGAACCAAATATAAGTGGATATTAAGTGTATAAAAATCATTTTTTATTCACATATATTCACATCACAACATAATCAAGAAGTAGATGATTAACCCAAAAATTGAAATTGGGTTAAGAAGTTTTCTTACAGAAATTTGATAGCCTAATGATGTCACATTAAAAATCAGAAAATACGTTGATGAGAGATAATATGATATCTAATAACTTGGACATAAAATTTACATTAATAAGGATATAAAATAAACTATTCCAACATAATAAGATGTAAATTAAAAGACATAACAAAAATAAGCCTTTTAAAAAGAAGAGGCTGAAAGGTCCCCTTACCGATTTGGTAACTTACGAAACGTACACCCCATGAAAGAAAGATAAAAAAATGAATATGTAAAAACCCATAATTTAAATTATATTACAAAAATAATTCATTCATGGGCAGTACATCCACCACATAAAAATAAATAGTGGCTAATATAGCATGAATCTCAGAGAAATAAAATGTGAGATGAAAAACCTTACCAGGTATTAATCAATAAAGTTGTATGACCAAAAGATAATAACCACCAAATAAATCATTTAATACCATGAATATAAATATAATAAAGTTAATATATAAAAAATTTCTTTACAAAATACACCACATGCAATAAATAAGTGGTGAACAATGGAAATATCATGGAATTAAATGTGAGATAAGAAACCACTTAACTCATGTACAACTTGACTCGTATGTTCCTTGTTCTTCATGAATAATAAACATAAGTTAACTTATACTTTCTTAATAACCATTTTAATGTTTATTATTATGTTTATATGACTTATTACCTTGAAAAAACAGTTTGATAATTATTTGAGTTTATATCGGACATTTTGTCGATGTTTGGAATTTGAGTTAAAAATAAACCAGTTATAATTACAATTTTTCCATGTGGTCAAAAATAAATTATCTCTAGAATGATATTAATTACATAGATATCATATATATCACATATATCAAGTATATATATATATTTATTTATAAAATTACATAACATTTGGAGATTAGAAATGAAATTCACCGTTCACGGAGATGGTAAGCTGTACGTACGCATGAACGCTACTTTCATTTCTATTCAATATTTTATGGAATGAAATATTATTGATACATAGTTATATTATATTTAAAATATAATATAATATTATATATATGTTACACAATCTCATTAAGTCCATCTTTATACGATTCATGTATGTCAAGAACGAATCATATCACCTTGAGGGGGTGGTAGTCAGCACTTCCTCAAATGAAATTATCATGTTTACACATATTAGAAGTCATAAAGGTATGTTTTAAAAAAAATTACAGAAGAATACAGAAAACAAAATCATAATATATATTATATATAAATACATTTTCATCATAATAGACACCATGAGAGGTGGTATGACATAATTGAACAATAATCGCTTTGTGAGGCGTTAGTTTGCCATCCACGGAAACTGCATCTTCTTCACCCATTTGATGGAGGTGTGTGAAAGTGTAGTTTGAATCCTTATAATAACAAATTCCTAGTATATTTATGATACTATTGTTTTTAAAAAATAATGGAATAAAAATTGGTTAGGGGTTGGAGAAATAAAATAAAACAAAAGAACTTAAGAGAAGATGATACCTTTAAATCAGGTAACTCTCTTTGGATTGAAGCAATAGAGTTACTTGAAGTGATTTATGACTAATGTAAGTCATATAGGATTAATATAGGGATCTTGGGAGCTTATTGTATCATAGGTTGTACAAGGAAAGGGCTTGAGAAGTTTGAGGAATGAGTTATAAGTAAGGGCGTTTTATAAGGGAGAGGAGGGGATCTTTATGAAATTTTGAAACAATTGTATTATTTTAAACTAATCCTCATTTTCAAAAGGTCAACTAATCATAAAGATTTATCTTAATATGACTCATGGTTACCATAAAATAATCCAATACAAACTGGAATGGTATTTGGATATTTTTTTAATATTTAATTTTTTTTATTTAAAACATTTATTAATGAGTAAAATATTGTATCATTGTTGTGTCATAAATAATTTAATTTATGTGATGCCCAAAAATTATAAAAAATACCATGATGTAGGAAATATTTTTATATTTTCAAATAATATTTATTTTATATAATATAATTTATATAACCACATGTAAAAATTTATGTATTAAAAGATATTTGTTTATGTCATTTTTTTCTTTAATTTAAATTAATTAATATAAAATGTCATTATTACTACCATATGGCTCCATGGGATCCCAAATTCAACCAAAGTATTCCCATTGTAGGATAAGTATAAGAAAGTAGTTTTAGGACACAAGTTAGGGTAATTTAATATTATTATAATATTATATTTTACCCTTATTTACTACGTTTACCCGTTAATCCTTGTGAATAAAATATTTACTGAAGTAAATATTAAAAATGTATAAAAATAAAAATATCCTATTTACACAATTTGGACCTATTGATTACAAATATGGAATCCATTTTTCCAAATAAAAAACACATAAGTGGAAGAAATAAATTTAAAAGTTATTCCCGCTGGTAAATAAATAGAGTGTTTTTAATAAATAATAACTTTTAAAAGATTAACACTTGTTTGTGTCCAATTTCAAAATTCAATTACATCCAATGAACAAAATTAGATTAAATGGTAAAAATATATTCTAATTTCACTTTAAAACCAATTAATAATTTAATATATCCATAAAAATAATTTTGATTAAAATTCACTTTTGAATTAAAATATACTATTTTTCACTATTCTTTTATAAAATAACATTATCAAAAAAATACAAAATATTTACCCAGAGTAAAGTTTGATATCCTGAACTAATGAACAATTTTATATTTCCAAATATAATATATAAAATTGAAAGAAAAATATAATAAAAAGGTTTACCTATTAAAAGGTTTTAAATCAACCTTTTAGTGAATATTAGAGTATTTATGCTTAAAATCGAACTATTTAATTCTATTTAGACGCTAAATTTTATTAGATAAAAGCATAAATATTCAAAAAAAAATGTATAATAATATTGTAGTTAATTCTATTCATTCCTTCCAATACATCGTTTGCGCGTTAACTACCATTTAAAATAATAATATTATATTATTAGTGTGAAACGTAAGATTTCAAAGAATCACGTTTTTACATATCGGGTTCTCCATAGAACATTACATCGCCTTTAAAATAAAATTAAAATTTAATTCAAAGAAATTATTAAATATGAAAAATGTCATGTTATTTATTTACTTAGGATGTTACATCCTTCCCCATTTTGGGAATTGCGTCCTTGAAATTTTAAAATTGGGCTTGGAAACATCATTTAATGACCCACAGGCAAAAAAGGGTCAATAAAACGATCACAATGAAAAAGAAACACAAACATTACTTGAGATAATGTAACGCCCCGACCCCAGATACCCATAGTCAGTGCATTACTTCGTAACATTGGCATGATCACAAAAGATCAAGTCTTGAAAGACCTATTAGTTTAGTAGCCTTGGAAACACTAGATACATTCTTAAGTCTTACATTACATCATAAAGTAAAAACTAATAACAAAGTCTTCATAGACCACACTCATATCCTCTTCTGACTATCCATGTAGGTCATTCCTAAAATACTTATTCACATCCTGGAAAATATTAAAATATTGAAAGAGGTGAGCTCAGATGCTCTGCAAGGATAACAACATAGCAGAAGCTTTCATCAATAAACATAAACATTTAAGGCAATGTATAACTAAAACAAAATCCTTTTAAACATTAACTTAAACATAATATGGAAAAAGAAAAATGAGATAATGCCATTCACTTCTTCACATGGATATTCTACTGGTCGAATAATCACATGCAATATCAATAACCACTTTCATAATGATGGAATGCATAATGCCAGACTATCATAACCATGTAGCCAAGGCCTCATGCCAAGACCACAAATATGATTTTGTCAAGGCGTCGTACCAAGACACTAGTTTGTCTCATGAGACCTGCCGATGCATCGAGGAGCTATAGCGGGCTCCACCCGTCACTTACTAAGTCCAATGCATTCCTCATATGAATGGGTTTAAACATATCATAAACCATAACATAATCGTATCACATAAAACATGCATAAAGGAAACATAACATTTCCACATTTCAATCACAAGATTTCAATACAACACATTGATATAATAAAAACGCTTTCAAAACCATTTGCAATACCAAAATAAAATAAAGTTAAAACTTTGTATTTATTTTTCATTAAAAAAAATTGATGGCTTGTAGAGGAAGCCGAAACTCAAATAATGGTCACGGCAGCGGAGAAGTCATTGTCGCCGCATATGTACGGAAAGAAAAACATTCCCTTTTTGTCGTTTAGTAAAACGCTTCGTATAAAAATGATTCCTTTTGAATAAGCGTAAAAGTCAAAGGGGTTTATACACCGTATAAAAGAAAATTGTGTATAAAACCAAATATGCCTCAATGAAAGGAGATTGAGACGAAGTCCTTAAAAGGATCATTTTTAAAATAAAATAGATATATTATGTGTATTCACTATAGGTACACATAAATAAAATAAAAATACAAAAGAGGACATAATAATATCATGACATAATTTGAAAGTAGGAGATTAACCCAAAGAATGGAAGTTGGGTTAAGAAATTCCCTTACCTCGTGTCCGACTTGACTCAACCATTCATTAACCTCTTGAATAATAAACTAGAGTTAATATCTACCTTATTAAGAACCATTTTCAATTTCATTATCCTTTATATATCACTTATTACAATGTTATGAACATTATGTAATTATTTAAGTTAATAACGGTCATTTTGTCGATCTTTGGTACTTGAGTCAACAATAAACTTCTTATAATTATAAGTTGTTCATGTGGTGAAATATCCATTATAACCAGAATTATATTCATGATTTAGATATTATATATATCATATATATCCAGTATATACATTCATTCATAATATTACATAGCATTTAGAGGTAAGAAATGAAATGCACCGTTCATGGAGACGGTAAGCCGTACGTACGCGTGAACGCTACTTTCATTTCTATTTCATATTTAATGAAAATAAATCATAATTATATAAAGGTATAATATATTTCCAGTATAATATTATATATAATATCATTTACTCCATCCTTTATACATCCCACATATGGCATTAACGATTCACATCACTTTGAGGGGGCGGTAGTCCGCACTTCCTAAAATGAAATTATCGCGTTTACCCATAATGGAAATCATAAAGTATGCCATAAATGAGAAATACAGAAGCATAAGGAAAACATAAACATATTATATATCATATATAAATATAGTGACATCTTAATGTCCACCTTTTAAGGTGTTATATGAGTGTTGAACAATCATCGTCTCGTGAGGCAAAAATCTGCCATCCACAGAAATAGTATGTTCATTAATCATTAGATGTAGGTGTGTGTAAGTGTAGCTCGGATCCTTATTATAACAACATCCTAGTATATTGAGGATACTGGTGTTGTTACAAAAGAAATTAATAAAAAGTGTTTATGGGGTTGGAGAAGAAAAATAAAACAAAACAACATTAGAGAAGACATTACCATAAAATTGGGTAACTCTTTTGATTTGAGACAAAGGCTTCCTTGGGAAGAATTGTGCCCAAAGTGAGGATTCTAGGAGTAAGGGAGGGAAGTTGGGAGAGTATTCGGGCAGAGGTTGGCCGAGACAAATTGCTTGAAAGTGTGAATGAGGTGGTAGAGGTGGGGGCCTTTTATAAGAGGAGAAGAGGGGCACTCTTGGAAAGTAAGGAAATTTTACATTATTATACAATGCTTTTCGGATTCTAAAGGTCCCACACTTATATAATTCGAGGCTAAGGTGATAAGGGTTAGAAATATACCCATACAATAGTCTTTGGACAAGTGTAAGACTTGGATTTTACATTATCTTTTCATTTTATTAAAATCGTTAAATAATGAGGTCATCGCTGCATCATAATGATGTCATAAAGAATCTAATTTATTTAATGTCTAAAAATTATAAAAAAAATACTATGATGTAGGAAAGCTTTTTAGATTTCCAATGACTATTTATAGACAAAAAATATGACTTGTATAACCCAATGCAAAAATTGTTTTAGTAAAACATTTCATGTTTGTGTCATTTTTTACTTTAACATTAAATAAAAGGTATTTATGTCATTTTCCAACTAAAGTGGCTCCATGGGGTCCCCAAGTTGACCCATGGATTGTCTTGCTCTGCCATGGAACATCCAAGGAGGGTATGACATGTTTCAAGCTCATCTCATATTATTAAAACATTATTTTTACCTTAAACAACACTAATTACCTCTAATCGCGATTAAGAACTTAAAAGTTACTATTCACAAAAAATTATTTTAATCTCATTGAACAACATTTTACTTCTTAATGACAACAATGTATGTCGGATTTTTGAAAATCAAATCACAGAAGTGGTAATATTTCATTTAAATGAAAAATCAGTTATTTAACTACCACTTAGTTGTTTCACTATTCATCAAAAATTGATGTTTTTCAGAACAATGCCAAAATTTCACCCTAAGCTATAATTGATATTCCGAATTCAAAAAGGATGCCTATTTTACAAAATTCCAAACATATAAGTTGCATTAATTAATTTCATAATTAATTCCCGTTGTCACAACAAATAGCGTGTTTTTAAGAAACAATTTATATCAAAATATTGACAATTGTTTATGTCCAATTTCAGTGTTAAATTAATTCTAATGACCACCATTGGATAAAATGGTAAAAATATGTTATAATTATACTTTAAAACCACTAAATAGTATAATTTATCACTATAAATTATTTTGATTAAAAAAGTTGTTTTAAGTATTTTTCACTATTCATAAAAAAATTTAAAGTTCTCAGAAAATTACAAAAAACTAAACTTAGGATAATTTCAATATTCTGAATAAAAAAAATGAAGTCCATTTTGAAATATAAAATTTATATAATTTCAAAAAGTGGGTATTACTATTCATAACGGCTACTTTGATTAGTTGCGGTGTGTTAGAACTCGAAGTTGCGTACAATTCAAGCTATTGCATTATTGAATGAGAAGCGTATCATAGAAGCTCAGGGTGTTACATTCTACCCTCCTTTAATAAATTGCGTCCTCGCAATTTGAAATTTTTCATGGAAAATAAAAGGTTGAAAATAGAAAATACCATTGTAGAAAACCCATATCGAAAATAAGGTTAATAAAAATATAACATTAAAAGAAAGAAAGATAAGTACAAAGGTCACCCAAGATAGTCGATACTAAGAATCTATGAAAATATGGATATGTAAGAAAAACAAACCATCAAGGTCTGATGGAGAGTTGTAGAAAACTGGATTAGGAGAAAGTTAACAATAAGAAAATCACAAACTTGTGATTGGTTAAACGGTCATTGAATCCCCAGTTGGAAAAGTTAACCGGCAATGTTTTCGTTTTAAGTTACCTTTTATAAAGTTAAAGAATTTATTTAGGAGATTTACTATGAATGTATGGGAATATACATACTTGTCATGTAGACTTTTATTCTTCAATAAATTTTTACCAAAAATCCATCTTTCACTCTAAAAGGTAATAGAACTCAAAAATATTCTATTTATCCTAATTGTATAAGGTTCCAAATTTTAACACATACCATTTAGATTAGAAAAACTATTTTTTATTAATCAGGGACTTCATGTAGTTCAGTGGTAGGCGATTAATCCCAATCCCACTATGGTTGTGGGTTCGATTCCCACAGCTTTGTCCGACGCGATGGGTTGTCACTCAGTCTGCGTGTTGTCCTTTTTATAAATATCCAAAAATAACCTTAACAATAGTATCCAATGTAAAATATAATCCATTACAACCTTTATAGTTATCCAAAATACTTCTGTCCAACTCACAGTAAAAATTTTATGATGAAGGTAAACAAAATGAAGCTCCTTTTCTATGCGTAACAACATGTGAACACCTTCATCATGTATTCTTTTAAAACACTACAACATACTGTATTACCATAAATCCTTATTTATTACATTCATGATCCCTTATTCCTTATAGAAAACTAGATATACTCCTTCTATCAAAAAATGTATACAAATCATTAATCAGTTTCAATGATGTTAAGAATATCTAACATAATTTATCTGAATCAATCATGTCTTATTCCAAAATCACTATCTCGGTATCAGAACCGTATTATGGTTTATCTTTCTCTCAACCATATATTTTCCAAAAATTTAAACTACTGTGGAGTTACTTTTCTTGGTTCCACACAATCTCAAGTCCTAGATGAAATAGTACTGTAGTACAATCCTTATATACTCCATAATTATTATAACCAGTACATCATTGATACAACACTCAAATTACAAAATTCTTTAATAACAACATAAGAACTCTAATCATTCCTTCTCATCTGTGGTAGTATCATAACTCGATTATTATCTAATAACATCATTTGGGGCATACTCTGATGAATTGAACATTGGTTTGCGTAGTGTCCCCACTCCTTGCAGATAAAGCATTGTACATTTGAAACCTTTTTCTTACCCTTGTAGTCACGCACTTGGTGTCCTTTTTCTCCACACATATAACAAACTCCCATTCCCTTCAGGAAAATTCCAAGGTGTTTCTTCCCACAGTTATAACATATTGGAAAATTCTTCTTTTCCCTCGTCCCTTTATCAATCATTCTCTCTTCCATCCTTTTCTTCTCTTTCATCCCGTCAAATCCATAAGACTCAGAAAATTCTCTACTTATCTTATTAACACATGATACTATTTCTTCATATGTTGATAACACATGGGAGAATATTTCTCCTCTAAATGTTGTCTTAATACCATGAAAGATATGATCCTTCTTACTCTTTGGATCATACGTATTGATGGAGTTCACATTCCTTCTACTGGTAGCCATTTCTATAAAATGCCATAAACTAGGTTAGTTTATGAATCGAAATACATAATAACAAACTTGAAAAAACTTATAATAAATTGAAATATTTATGGATATAATCCATAATCATAAAAAATGTTTTCTTTTAAGAAGTATATACTCATAACCCTTCATAGTGGTTTGTAAATAAACTGTGAATTATCCTAAGCATATCCCCTGAGAGTGTCGTAACCAAGAGTGTAGCAAGGCCCATTGTTATGCACCAGTTCCCGTTCGAGTCTAGCTCAAAGCGGTGTTTTCGGGTTTTACCCCTCGGTACATCTGTGCCAGAGCCGCCTCTACCTGCTCGTATCCAGACAGGGATGTATTGCTCAGAAAACTCACAAAATCTCTATAATACAAAAATTCTAGGAAGTTCTTCTATACTAATACGTAAAGTCTATCTTCGGGCTATGTGCTCTAATCAGAGTTTATCTAAATCTATATTCCAAGGTTAGTACTAAAATACCTATGATACCAACGGTAACGCCCCGACCCCAGCTACCCAGAGTCGGTTCATTACTTCGTAACATTGGCATGATCACAAAAGATCAAGTCTCGAAAAACAGATTAGTTTAGTAGCCTTGGAAACACTAGATACATTCATAAGTCTTAGATTACATCATAAAGTAAAAATATAATAACAAAGTCTTCATAGTCCACACTCATATCCTCTTCTGACTATCCCTGCAGGTCATTCCTAAAATACTTCTTCACATCCTGGAAAAAATTAAAACATATAAAGGGGTGAGCTCAGATGCTCAATAAGGATAACAACATAGCGGAAGCTTTCATCAATAAACATAATCATTTAAGGCAATGTATAACTAAAACAAAAGCCTTTTAAACATGAACTTAAACATAATATGGAAAAAGTAAAATGAGAGAATGCCATTCACTTCTTCACATGGATATTCTACTGGTCGAATAATCACATGCAATATCAATAACCACTTTCATAATGATGGAATGCAAAATGCAAGACTATCATAACCACGTAGCCAAGGCCTCGTGCCAAGACCACAAATAATATTTTGTCAAGGCCTCATTCCAAGACACTAGTTTGTCTCATGAGACCTGCCGATGCATCGAGGAGCTATAGCGGGCTCCACACGTCACTTACTAAGTCCAATGCATTCCTCATATGAATGGGTTTAAACATATCATAAACCATAACATAATTGTATAACATAAAACATGCATAAAGGAAACATAAGATTAACACATTTCAATCACAAGATTTCAATACAACACATTGATATAATAAAAACACTTTCAAAACCATTTTCAATACCAAAATAAAAGAAAGTTAAAACTTTGTATTTATTTTTCATTAAAAAAAGTGATGGCTTGTAGAGGAAGCTGAAACTCAAATAATGTTCAGGGCGGCGGTGAAGTCATTGTCGCCACATATGTACAGAAAGAAAAACATTCCCTTTTTGTCGTTTAGTAAAACGCTTCGTATAAAAAAGATTCCTTTTGAATAAACGTAAAAGTCAAAGGGGTTTATACACTGTATAAAAGAAAATTGTGTATAAAACCAAATATGCCTCAATGAAAGGAGATTGAGACGAAGTCCTTAAAAAGATCATTTTTAAAATAAAATAGATCTATTATGTGTATTCACTACAGGTACACATAAATAACGTAAAAATACAAAATAGGACATAATAATATCATGACATAATTTGAAAGTAGGAGATTAACCCAAAGAATGGAAGTTGGGTTTAGAAATTCTCTTACCTCGTGTCCGACTTGACTCAACCATTCATTAACCTCTTGAATAATAAACTAGAGTTAATATATACCTTATTAAGAACCATTTTAAATTTAATTATCCTTTTTATATCACTTATTACAATGTTATGAACATTATGTAATTATTTAAGTTAATAACGGTTGTTTTGTCGATCTTTGGTACTTGAGTCAACAATAAACTTCTTATAATTACAAGTTGTTCATGTGGTGAAATATCTATTATATCTAGAATTATATTCATGATGTAGATATCATATATATCATATATATCCAGTATATACATTCATTCATAATATTACATAGCATTTAGAGGTAAGAAATGAAATGCACCGTTCATGGAGACGGTAAGTCGTACGTATGCATGAACGCTACTTTCATTTCTATTTCGTATTTAATGGAAAGAAATAATAATTATATAAATGTATAATATATTTACAGTATAATATTATATATAATATCATTTACTCCATCCTTTATACATCCCACATATGGCATTAACGATTCACATCACTTTGAGGGGGCGGTAGTCCGCACTTCCTAAAATGAAATTATCGCGTTTACCCATAATGGAAATCATTAAGTATGCCATAAATGAGAATTACAGAAGCATAAGTAAAACATAAACATATTATATATCATATATAAATATAGTTACATCTTAATGGACACCTTTTAAGGTGTTATATGAGTGTTGAACAATCATCGTGTCGTGAGGCAGAAATCCGCTATCCACAGAAACAGTATGTTCTTTAACCATTAGATGTAGGTGTGTGTAAGTGTAGCTCGAATCCTTCTTATAACAACATCCTAGTATATTGAGGATACTGGTGTTGTTAAAAAAGAAATGAATAAAAAGTGTTTAGGGGTTGGAGAAGAAAAATAAAACAAAACAACATTAGAGAAGACATTACCTTAAAATTGGGTAACACTTTTGATTTGAGACAAAGGCTTCCTTGGGAATATTTCTGCCCAAAGTGAGGATTCTAGGAGTAAGGGAGGGAAGTTGGGAGATTATTTGGGCAGAGTTTGGCCGATCCAAATGGCTTGAAAGTGTGAATGAGGTGGTAGAGGTGGGGGCCTTTTATAAGAGGAGAAGAGGGGCACTCTTGGAAAGTAAGGAAATTTTACATTATTATACAATGCTTTTCGGATTATAAAGGTCCCACACATATATAATTCGAGGCTAAGGTGATAAGGGTTCGAAATATACCCATCGAATAGTATTTGGATAAGTGTAAGCCTTGGATTTTACATTATCTTTTCATTTTATTAAAATCGTTAAATAATGAGGTCATCACTGCATCATAATGATGTCATAAATAATTTAATTTATTTAATGTCTAAAAATTATAAAAAATACTATGATTTAGGAAATCTTTTTATCATTCCGATAACTATTTATAGACAAAAATATGACTTTTATAACCCCATGCAAAAATTGTTTTAGTAAAACATTTCATGTTTGTGTCATTTTTTACTTTAACATTAAATAAAAGGTATTTATGTCATTTTCCAACTAAAGTGGCTCCATGGGGTCCCCAAGTTGACCCATGGATTTTCTTGGTCGTCCATGGAACATCCAATGAGGGTAAGACATGTGTCAAGCTCATCTCATATTATTAAAACAATATTTTTACCTTAAACTACACTAATTACCTCTAATCGCGATTAAGAACTTAAAAGTTACTATTCACCAAAAATTATTTTAATCTCATTGAACCACATTTTACTTCTTAACGAAAACCATGTATGTCGGATTTTTAAAAATCAAATCACAGAAGTGGTAATATTTCATTTAAACGAAAAATCAGTTATTTAACTACCACTTAGTGGTTTCACTATTAATCAAAAATTGATGTTTTTCAGAACAATGCCAAAATTTCACCCTAAGCTATAATTGATATTCCGAATTCAAAAATGATGTATATTTTAAAAAATTCCAAACATATAAGTTGCATTAATTAATTTCATAATTAATTCCCGTTGTCACAACAAATAGCGTGTTTTTAAGAAACAATTTATATCAAAAGATTGACAATTGTTTATGTCCAATTTCAGTGTTAAATTAATTTTAATGACCACCATTGGATAAAATGGTAAAAATATGTTATAATTATAATTTAAAAACACTAAATAGTATAATTTATCACTATAAATTAGTTTGATTAAAAAAGTTGTTTTAAGTATTTTTCACTATTCATAAAAAAATGAAAGTTCTCAGAAAATTAAAAAAACTAAACATAGGATAATTTCGATATTCTGACTACAAAAAAATGAAGTCCATTTTAAAATATAAAATTTATATAATTTCTAAAAGTGGGTATTACTATTCATAACAACTACATTGATTAGTTGCGGTGTGTTAGAACTCGAAGTTGCGTACAATGCAAGCTATTGCATTATTGAATGAGAAGTTTATCATAGAAGCTCGGGGTATTACAGATAACCTATACTAGAATTACATTTCAGAAAACATGGATATGGAAGAGAAAAAAAGAATCATGTTCTGATTGAGTGTGATAGATAACATGATTAGGAGAAAGTTAACCGCAATAAAATCAAAACCTTGTGATGTGTTAAGTAGTCTATAATTACACAGTTGGAAACATAAACTGAAATTGTTTTGGTTTTAATATTTTGTTCATAGTTTTTGAAATCCATTTACTACATATAATAAGAACATAATAAAATATACTTACCTTCAAGAAGATTTTCATCATTTAATAAGTTTCTACCAAAAACTAATATTTTCTCAAAACAAAGTTTATTAAAAAATACATGGTCACATAAAAATCACAAGACTCATATTCTAGAGAATCAAATAATCCCCAAAACAAGAGATATATATTTTCCTTGCCTTTATACATCAAATAAAACCAAAATGGTTAGTACGAGAATATATAATCCCCTAAAAATAATAATCTTATATAAAAAAATCACTACTCTTAATCTCCAAAATTCAACATAAGTACCCAAAGATCAAGAAAGACCATTCAATACATAAATTTCTATAAAATTATTCAAAATAGTCAAAACTAATATTGAAACCCATAACTAAGATGGATTTAATATCATAATATTCCATAGTAAATAAAAACATTTATCTCCAAATAGCATCAACCACAATTATCTTCTCATACTGAAGTGTAATTAACCTAATCACACATTCTCTATGATAGGTTAGTCATTTCCATAAATTACCAAGATATCTATATTTCCAAAATGAAACATAAATTATTCCAAAAATAATATTTCAACCATTACCCCACAATTTAAGTCCCATAGTATTCCATTTTTAGTTTGAATATATTGTTCCCCAAAAGAGAGGATGTATTCCAAAAACACTTTTATCACCTAATAACCAAATCATTTTATTATACTAAGGATATCCATTTGATAAAACATAATATCCCAAATCAACTTATTCTTGATCAATAAAATTATTTAACTAAAAATAATAAGTCATACTAACCAGGGACTTCACATAGTCTAGTGGCAGGTGATAAATCCCAATCGCACTTTGGTTGTGGGTTCGATTCTCATATCTTTGTCTAACGCGATTGGTTGTCACATGGTCTGTGTGTTGTCCTTTTTATTAAACTCAAAGAAACCCTAACATGTTTTAACCTCAATGGTTTCTTTATAAATCTAATTTTAATCCCAAATCATTATGATATCCACATGTTAATTATTCATGTCTTATATACATTGTCATCATTTTCTTTAATTTGACCACCATAGGATAAAATGAAATGATCCCCAGAATAAATAACATCAGACCTTTATCATGGTGTCCACATGGTTTCATGGTTATCCGGTTCACGTTGGAAGAAGATACATGCATTGCTACAATGATTTATAGGTCCTTCAAAATCATTTTCTTCCTTAATTAAAATACAACTTGTACAACTTGGGTCATATGGGTTTCATAGAAAAATAGTTTTAGAAAATAATCATGTATGCCATATAATTTAAAAACATATGATAACACATTATTTCTAAAAAATATTTGTGCCGAATATGAGTGGAATCCTTCAATTAATGGTCCTTTTAAAATACCATAACTATGTGTTGAGATACTATGTTGTTATAGAAAATATAATTATGTTGCAGAAGGGTCTCCTTCTTCAGCAACTTTTTCAAAATCATAGTATGCTTCAAAATCTTTTGATAAGGTAAAATATTTGAAAATTCCATGATAATATTTACCTTTCTTGAAAATATGATAATATTGTAACAATAAGATTTGATTAAATACAAATCACGATCCACGATGATATCAGGGTATAGTGGAGGTGTTTGATATCTCAAAATTTTTCTTGTAAGTGAGTTTTATGTAAAAAGCTTTTCACAATCATCTGAACACGAATTTTCAATAATTATTTCAATAAAGACATCTAGAAGAGATAGGAATGTCATTTCGGATATTTATCCTTACATTTGTAACAAAGTTTCCTTGATCTGAAAAAACTTATGAAATATGGATTTAACTGAAATAATAGACATAGGGAAAAACCATGTGTTTAACAAAAACTCTTAATCCCTAATGTTGTCTAAACCGACCTACGATACCAACTATAAGGACTCATCCATAAACATTACATAATATTTAATTAAATGGATAATTCACATTGAGTATATTTTCAGGTTTAGAGTTTTAGAGAATTAAGTGATAACATCTACATAACAACATGAATATTATATGTGTACAATTCTACTTAGTATCCAATTTTTTTCATAAAATAAAAACTTTTGAAAAAAAGTGTCATGTCTAGTTCAATGTTTAAGACAGCATGACATTTCCTTGATCACATCCTTTACCCTTAATCATAATTAAACCATGTGGTAAAAATTTCAAAAACATGTGATAAGAATAAAAAGCATAGTAAGGGATATAAAATAAGGAATGAAAACATTATCTCATAAATAAATACAAAAAAAATTAAACCATACTTTTCAATCATAACATATCTCATGAAATCACAAGATTTATGAAAAACACATAGAAATAATAAATCATAATGTTACCTTAAGGCATAAATATCATAGATACATTTTAACTATCACAGCTATCGGGGGAGTCACATTTGGAATACCCATCGTAGTATATTCTCTAAATCTATTAGAATAAACATTAAGGCATACCTCCGTCACATTACCCAATGCAATGGAGTGCTACCTCGGGTCACCGACCCTAGGATTATCACGGGACCCCCTGTATATGTAAAAAATGCCCAATATATAAAACATATTCATAACCCATAAAAAACATAATATAAAGATTAAATTTCTACATTTCAATCACAATATATCATTTCAAAATATTGAAAAAATCCAATCTTTTATCAAACCATTTTCAAAACCATTTAAAAAATTAAATAAATTGATTTTGGAATCAAAGTGTCCCATACCACTTTGAAGCTTTTGAAAGAAATATACATTTCACAACATTCATGTTAATATGAATAAATCATTAAAACCATTTTTAAAACATGGACATTATTGTGAAATATTTATAAGAATAAACCATTAAAACATTTAAAACGATATTATAGTTAATGCGTTTTTTAACAAAATAAGAAACTTTATAATACAAATAATTGAAGAATAACATTTAATCATAACTTATTAATATCATGAGAACAAAGGTATTCATGATATAATATTCCAAAGGACAATATATACATCTTATAATTTGTAATTGGTGCATATCCGAAATGAAGTATCAATGGAAATGTAAATTGAGGCAAAATCCCATATAAAAATGGTATCCTTAGAATAAAGATAAATAAATTACAAAATTATGTGTGACAAATATAAAAACACACAATATAAGTGGATATTAAGTGTAAAATATAAAATGTTATTCACACATATTCATAGAATAATGTAATCAAGAAGTAAATGTTTACCCCAGAAATTGAAATTGGGTTAATAAGATTTCTTACAGAAATTCGACAACCTAACGACGTCACTTTAAAATTAAAAAAAGAATTTGATGAGAGAGAAAGGGATATCTCATCACTTGGAAATAAAATTTTCCTCAATAAGGATATAGAATAACATATACCAAAATTATATTATGTAAATTAAAATACATAACAAAAAGAAGTCTTTTAAAAAGAGGAGGGTTAAAGGTTCCCTTACCGATTTGGTAACTTACGAAACATACACCAAATGAAAGAAGGACCACATAAAAAATATTTAAATACCCATAATTTAAAGTATATTACTCAAATAATACAATCATGGGAAGTAAATCTACCACACAAAAGGAATGACTGGCTAATATAGCATGAATCTCAGAGGAATAAAAAGTGAGATGAAAAACCTTACTAGGTTGTAATCAATCGAGTCGTATGAGAAAAAGTTAATAAACACCAATTGAATCACATAATACCTTGAATATAAATATAATAATGATAATATATACAAAATGGCATTACACAATAAACCACATGTAATAAATAAGTGGTGAACAATGGAAATCTCACGTTATTAAAAGTGAGATAAGAAACTACTTACCTCATGTCCAACTTGACTCGTATGTTCCTTGTTATTACTGAAAAATAAAATTATGTTAATTTATACTTTCTTAATAACATTTTTAATTATTATTAATACTTTTTTATCACTTATTACCTTGAAAAAATAGTTATTTAATTATTTTAGTTCATATCGGACATTTTGTCGATGTTCAGAATTTGAGTTAAAAATGACCTTGTTATAATTACAATTTGTCCATGTGGTCAAAACTCCATTATCTCCATAATGATATTAATGATTTATATATCATATATATCATATATATTCAGTATATATATATTTATAATATTACATAACATTTGGAAATAAGAAATGAAATGCACTGTTCATGGATATGGTAAGCCGTACATACAAATGAATGCAACTTTCATTTCTTTTTAATATTTAATGGAATGAAAGCTTAATGATACATAGGTATATTATAATTCCAATATAATATGATATTATATATATGTTACATAATTTCATTAACTCTATATTTATATGTTCCATGTATGTCAAGAACGAATCATATCACCATTAGGGGGCGGTAGTCTGCAATTCCTCAAATGAAATTATCATTTTTACACATATTGGAAGGAATAATGGTATACTTATAAATAAAAATTACAAAATAATATCAAATTAAAACTAATATATATTATATATAAATACCGTTTCATCATAATGGACACCATGATAGGTGGTAGGAGATAATTGAACAATCATCATTTTGTGAGGTGTTAGTTTACCATCCACAGAAAGAGTATGTTCTTCACAAATTAGATGGAGGTGTGTGTAGGTGTAGCTAGAATCCCTTTTATTAAAACATCTTAGTATAATTATGATTCTGATGTTTTTATAAAAGAATGTAATAAAAGGAGTTATGGGTTGGAGAAGTTAAATAAAACAATAGAACTAAAGAGAAGACTTTACCTTTAAATCTGGTACATCCCTTTGGTTTGAACGAAAATGGTTTCATTGAAGTGGTTTATGCCTAAGGAAAGGCTTCTAGGATGAAGAGAGGGATCATGGGAGATTATTAGATCAAGGTATGTATGATAAAAAGGCTTGAGAAGAGTGAGTAATGAGTGAGAAGTAACGGATTTTTAAAAGGGAGAGGAGGGGATCATTAAGAATGTTTGAAACAATTATTTTATATTAAGCTCAATTTCGGTTCCAAAAGGTAAAATAATCATTAAGATCAATGTGAATATGTCTCATGGTCTAAATAAAATAATCTAATAACAATTGGATGGGTATTGGATATTGTTTTAAAATTTATAATCTTTTATATTTAAATCATTTATTAATTAGTTAAATATTTTATCATTATTGTGTCAAAAATAATTTAATTTATTTGATGTCCAAATTTTTTTTAAAAATTACCATGATGTAGGAAATATTTTTATCTACTAAAATAATATTGATACTCAAAAATATAACTTATATAACTCCATATAAAAATTTATTTACTAAAAGATATTTGTTTGTGTAATTTTTGTCTTTACATTAAATTAATTAACATAAAATGTAATTATTACTCTCATGTGACTCCATGGGGTCCCAAATTCCACCCATGGATTACCATGATGGGATATGATTCATACTATAGGATTAGGACACATGTTAGGGTAATTTAAGTTTATTATAATATTACATTTTACCATTATTTACTATATTTACCCTTTAATCATGGTAAATAAAACATTTGCTAAAGTAAATATTTAAAATCTCTGAAAATAAAAATTACATATTTAAATAATTTGGACCTACTGATTAAAAATATATAATCCATTTTTACAAAACAATAAACATAGAAGTGACATAAATTAATGTAAAATTAATTCCCATTTTTAAATAAATAGCGTATTTTTAAGAAGTAAAAACTCTCAAAAGATTGATACTTGTTTACGTCCAATTTAAAAATGAAATTACTTATAATGACCAACATTAGATTAAATGGTAAAATTATATTCTAATTTCAAGTTATTATGAATTAATAATATAATATTAACATATAAGTAAAATATATTAAAAGGCTCTTTTGAATTAAAAGACAGCATTTTTCACTATTCATTAAAAAAGAACATTATCAGAAAAATACCAAAAATTTACGCAATGTAAATTTTGATGTCATGAATCTAAAGTATAATTTTATTTTGTCAAATATTACATATAAAAGTGACAAAAACTATATTTAAATAGGGTTCTCTATTAAAAGGCGGTAAATCGACATTTTATTGAATATTAGAGTATTTATGCTTTAAATCGAATTCTTTACTTATTTTAAGCCTTTAACTTTTATGGGATAAAAGTATTAATATTCAAAAAGAATGTATTATAATAATGTGGTTTGATCTTTTCATTCCCACCAATACAACGACAAGGCATTAACTACCATTTAAAATAATAATATTATATTATTAGTATGTAATGTAAGATTACAAAGAAACCCATTTATTCATATCAGGTACGCCATCGAAAAATAGAGTCCCCTTTAAAGTAAAACTAATATTTAATTAAAAAAAGTAATAAATATGAAAAATGTCATGTTATTTATTTACATGGGATGTCACATTATATATCAACAATCCTATGAAAATTTATTATCTCAACTTATTTAGCCACATTATTTAGGTTTTGGTCTCACCAAAAGACAAATATCATATTCCATAAGGGATCTTTCAATGAGGTGATATTAAAGAGGTAACTTTCTTAAACCACATATCTAAAGTTATTCCAACCTGTAGCCTTTTCCTCAACTCATTCATCCATAAATTTATAGTAACTCTAGTATCATGTATATAATATAATTTTATAATTCTAATGTGGTATCTTATATACATCCCTTTTCTCATATTCTCTTATCCAGGAAACAAAACCATGTTTCAAATTAGGGAAGATAACCAAAGCTGTATATAATGAGTTTTTTTACATTACCCACCTAAAGGATGGTCATAAAATGATTAATATGGTAAAATACTATTGTAATAATTATATTATTACTTTTATCATTTCTATAACTAATACTTAGAAAAGATATTAAATAAAAGGAAACAAATTTGTTATGGTTAGAAAAACTACCAAAAAACTAAATAACTATCATTAATGTTTTATGAAATAAACCATCCTTATGTTAGAAATAAAAATCATATATTGGAAAAGGTAAACATATATAGGTTCATGAATATCATATAATCTCAGTTTTGTATTACTATTCCCATTTTAAAGTATCATCCATAAGTATAAAAAGTAAAAAAACCATGAAACTAAGATACTAATGGTCATGGAATAATGATATTAGTATTTGTAACTACTAAAAATTTGCATAAAAGAACATAATAAAACTATAATAAATAAAATATATATTTAATAGTTTCTATATTAATTATAAAATTAATATAATTTGATTTTATATGATAAAAAGTACAAGTGTAGAATGCATTCATATATAATATAAGGGATATTATTTTAAAACCCCTGTTTAATGTATATTTTTACAGAATTCAAAATAATGTTCTTTAATCTTATACGACATGTGCTGCTATTCCTGATTTTTTGAAACCTTAATTTTTTTATTGATACATTATAATATTAAATGGTTATTTTCAAATGAAATGTTTTCCTTTGTATGTGCATAGATTTCATTTAAAAAGTGATTTCTATCATGGAGTGTTTTTAGGATGCAAATATTCTTGTTTAATGATTATGTTTTGGTTCCTAGGAATCATTTATAATGATAGGTGGTTATATTATTAAAAAATGATAAAGGATTCTATTATAGAACTCTAATGTATTGGGTATTTGGGATTTGGACCATAATGGGTTTTCCATGTCTAATTATATTGGTTACATAATAGTGAGGGTTATATTGTTATAGTCATTAGGGTTACATCATATGGAAAATGTAGGTCTTACATCATAGGTAATTTTGGTAAAAAAATGATCCCAAAAGTTAGCCAAATGGTTTATTTATTCATTCATATGAATCTCATGTTTTTATAATCTATGTTATTGAGTAATGAAAATTTTACATTAAGGGCAACAAGTATATCTTTGAGAAACATTATTCATGAGTTTTTAAGTATTCATGGAATAATGGTCTATTTCCTTATTTTTATTTCACCTAATAATCATTTTTTCCACGTCAAATATTTTTGAAAAAAATTCAAAGGGTTTATGGATGGTAAGATTAAATAAGAATACAAGCTTAATATTGTTATGATTCTTCATGAAAAAATGATCATTAATTTTAAATACTTTTTTTCTAGGAAAAATTGATACCGTATAGAAGTTCTAACTTTTAATATATTGATTTACTATCTATGAGTCTATAATAATTTTCTAAATATTTAAACCTAAAGACAAAAATGATTTTAAGATAATTATTTCATGACTTAAAACTCATGATAACTTATTATTTAATCATGGTTCCTTGTAGAGTATAAAATAGATTACAAAATTCATTGAGATGATAGGCCATACGTACAAATGAACATTGTTTCCATTTTTTTGACTTATGGAAAAAGGATAATAAAATAAATTCACCATTAAATAATTATTATTTTGTTATATATATATTTTTTATTGATCTAATAATACCTTATTACCAAGTATGTAAAACATAAAATATAAAACATTTCACGTCGTTATGTGGAGGCGATTGTCCACACATACGCATGAGCGAATTTTTTTTACACTATATTGAAAGGTAAGAAGTTATATATTATATTAAATATCAAGTGGGATATTTAGATCCTAAATATAAGATATAATCAATATTTTTACCATTATTACCTTTAATTTTATGTTTAAGGAAAACACGAATCACATCGCTTCATAATGCGATAACCCACCATACACACAAGCAACATTATCATATCCAACATGAGAAGGAAATTAAGATGTTATATGTTATATCATAATTAAATATGTTTAATAATGTGATAAATATCGTATTAATCTTTTAAAAATTGAATAAAATCAATCTTTTAATAGTGGTGCCGGAAAATGAATAACATTGGTTCATGAGGGGATAATCCACCTTACACACAATTAATAGTTTCAATGCCCATTTTATAGAAGTCAAATATGGATATGAGTTATTAAATAAAAATAATAAAATATTAGTTAACAAGATATAATGGTTTTATTTTATTTTCATATTTGATATGGTTTGATGGAAAAGGAAGAAGAAAAAAACAAATATATGTGTTCAAGAATTTTATCTATTCTTCAGATAGCCTATATAGGTTTATACATAAAATATTAATCGGATATGTTAATAATAAAAATAATTACTCTAGTATGTGTTTGTGTAATTATATAATTGATTTCATTAGGTCGTGGAGAAACCAAAAGGTTTTTTAAAGAGTTGATAGGAGTGTCCTTCTATAAGTGGGGGAGAGAACAAAAATAATGTTTTCCAAAAGATAAATTGATTAAAAAATTTTGTAATGAAAACTTCCACAAAAATTTGTCATTATAATACCTTAAATTTGATAATGTATTTAAGATTATGTCCCATGGGTTTTTTTCATATTTTAAGTCATTTTTAACCATTATCTTTTTAATTTTTCACCATGGTAAACCCATTTTTACCTTAAAAAATAATTATATTTTCCCCTATTCACTATGGTTCAAAATCATATTAACAATATTATATAATATAAATTTTTATTATTCTAACGATTTAAACTATTTTTCAAATTTAATTCAATGAACTAGAGTGATTGAATTTAAAATTATACCATAGACACGATGAAAGAGCAGTTTTCCAAAGAGAAAATTATCATAAGTATAAAAATCTGTAATCTTAAATATTTATATGAAATTCATTAAAATGACCTATATTCGTTAAATTGTAATATAATTTAACTAATTTCAATTTAAAGAAATTTAAAAGATAATTTAACTTTGTAAGTAATATAATTGAAAAAGTATTATTCAATAAACATTGGTATTTTCATTATTCATTAATAAATTCTTACTTTCATAAAATTATAAACAATTCACAAATATATATTTATTAAATTTCAAATAAAAAATTTAGTATATTTTTTCAAATAAATTCTCTTTATTTGGTAAAAAACAATTTTAAAAAAAGTGTGAAAATTGTGAATAAATCACCTTTTTATAAATATTTTTCTTAGAAAACATTAATTTTTTATTCAAATGAATATAATTTTAATATTATCAATAGATGTCCAAAAAAAATTTATATACATTTATATACATTATAATATTCATAATCTAGTTATTAATATTTTAACCTGGAATCATAATGGATAGTTTATATTAGTCAGGTTTAAATAATAATATTTTAATAGAGTATTTTATTTCATATAAACCTGAGCTTTCATGCTTTAAAATCAATTGAATAGATTGAATTTATTTAAAAGCATATATATTTTAATTTCATAAGTTTTTACTTTTTATTATAATGTTGATATATTTTCAAATACACTATAAAAAATGAAGTTCTTACATTCAAATCTAAGGGTAATAAAATTAAGGACATTTGATGTTATAATATACTTATACAATGTCTTAATTTAGTCAATATAATATTTTCAATATGATTCATTTTCAAATTTCTACAAAAAAATAAAAAATAGATATTTATTTATTTTGAATATGAGGTTAATGGGAATTCCCTGTCCCATGGTCGTTTTATGATAATTAACATCATCTATAGGATATCAAGATATTTAAAAATAAATATATTTAATTAAATAATATTTTAATGTATATATTCCATTTTATTTTATTGTCCAGTAGACATGGATTTATTTTAAAACCTATAGTTCTGATGAATATATGGTTATCTTTTATCTCATATTAATTTTTTGGATATGACCTTTCACTTGAAGCAATAACATTCATGTCATAATTTTTTATTTTTTATTACATTTCACTTAGATATCCATATTATTTATATCATGGATATGATTATTAGATAAACTATATTCCATTTCTACATATGGGGTTTTACTATGAAAATAGTTTTCTTGTATGGGAGAATCTTGATATTCTATATCATTTACCTCAAATATATATTCTTATGAGATATTTATTATAAATTAAAATGAACATTAAATATTTTAAGAATTCATTTGACACACAATGATGGGTGGGGCCTAGTTATATATATTACATCAATTCATCAGCTATTTTATGATATAAACGATTCTTCGAAAATTATTAAATATGTTTTTTCTGTATACCTACATATCAATTGAAATTTCTTTGGACAAGGACATGATGATAATGGTATCATTATTTTAGAGATATTCATATCTAACATTAATAATTTATTTCATTTATATTTTATATTATTGTTATACATGATATTACAATAGTTATATTATCCATGGATACATTTTTCCCATATTTTTTATTAAATTTCATTTATTTTCAATTATATACATTTCCATATTTAATATACCTTTTTAACTCATGATAGACTATTACTTATTTTACTGTACTGATCATTTGATCTAACCCTTTATTAATTTTCCATTCCCTTAGATATGTGAAACATGATTATGAATAATATCAAGGACTTGAGTATGTTTATTATATTATTAATTTTATTTTTCCAATGTAATTTTGTAATCATATATGTATATTGTTCTTCAAGACTATTGAATGGTTTTGTACTTCGAGATGAGATCCCTTGTATCTTATTCCATTATATTAAAGAACATTTCAAATTTAGGCAACCGGATTTGGGGATTCAACTATAGAATATTGATTTCAGGCTATTATAGTCAATATATACCATGATCCACAAGATATTAACCCTCTAATCCCAATAATTTACTATCACTACTAGCTATATATAATTTCTTGGGTAATTTCACAGATACATCATTCATTACATGGATCTATAAGAAACTATATACCCATCCATTAACATTATTTCAATAGGGTCAAATCTAGTTTAAAAAATATATATAATTTATACATCAATGATTGGTCATATAAGGTCAATATCTATAAAATCATTACTCTCCCTACTATCTCATGAAATCTTATCTCATAAGAATACAACTTCTAAAACTCTACCCCTACATTGTTTTGGTTGTTATCAATACTGTGACATATGAGAAGTCTTATATAAACATATGGTTGGGTAGATATCTTGAATTATTGTTCAAATATATTAAATTATTTTTATGAATACTCAATAAACTAATGAAATTCACACCTGAAGACCTTAAATTTTTTGGGTCTTTATAAAGGTTGATTAATAAATAATTGGTCCAATGTAAACTACATAATCTCTCATAAATATATTTATAACTATCACTATTCTTTTAAATATCATATGTAATAAATTTATTCATAATCATAGAAGTTGAAATATAATAAAAGGTGATCTCAAATGCATGGTATATGTAAAAAAGGGAGATACATCATCATAATAAGAATATATGGTTATTAGAACATGACCACAAAATTTTAATTCCATACCCTATATATTAAAGATCATAATATTGATTCATGGGATAAATATTTCAAGATCATTAGTAATGAATGATAAGATACTTAAATAAAAGGATCCATGTGATCATAACAATGGGATAAGACACTGATTTTTGACATACATATAAGTATAGAAAATAATTTACATAGTTGTAAAGGCTCTAATCTATAGATATCGTAGTGGAATGTGTTTACTCCCCAAACCATCATTGTAGTCATCTATCACTCTTAAGACCATTACAGTTAAAAATTACATTATATAAGTATGATAATTCCTCATTCCATTCCCTTCCTCTCATGAGATATAAATCGTTACACAATTCAGTGGGGGGGTATAATTCCCACACATATGATAATAAAAATATTATTTATTTGTTACAAAAGACTAAAATCATCATATAATAACCAATGAAATAAAATAGGATGAACAAATATATCATTATATCATAACCTATAGAAAGAAGAAAAGTCTCATTATCATTTCATTATATATTCAAAGAATAACCCGTGAAAAAAATCATGGATTTCGTAAGAATTTTATCATAGTATAATCTGTGGAATGGAAGTGGATTTCACAGCCATCTTATCATAATAAAACATTCATAGAAAGAATAGTAATGATATAATTGGTTCATATCACCAATAAAGAATAACTATCATCAATAGATGTCATATTAGATGGATGATGTTTTTGAATGATTATTTATAATATTTATGGAGTAAATTTTCTATTCCCTATTGAAAAAAACGTTATAATATAAATCATTTTGAAAATACAAATTTTAGTGAAAAATGAAAAAGTATAAATGAATATTCGAAACAATTATTTGTTTTGATGGGGGAGAATTATAGTCATTCCATATATGTTAAAATAAATATTCCATTCACATTTTCAGTAAAAGGAAAATGGAATTTTTTCTGAAAATGACATAAATATTCTCTTTCAAATATTTTCAAAAAAGGTAATCATGGTTGAAAATTTCATCCAATAATCATTTAAAAATATTAATAAATTTTTAAATTTTTTTAATACATGGCTTTAGATGGAAAATATTTTCCAATCGAAGAGAGATGTAATGTTATAATTTCATAAAAATATTTTCCAAATTATTTTAAATACTCAACTATGGAAAAATGGCATTATTAATGAAAAATATCTAGAACAAACTTAGTATAATAAAATTAATGATTTTGTTAATATATGAATCATAGTATTTTATTATTTAAAGCACAATCATAAAAAATCTCTATAACTGATGATATTTTAATATTAAATCATTACCACTATGGTTACATTCAATCAAAACCCCCTTGATGGAATAAAATAAAATGGAACATAAAATATCATAAGGAAAAATAAATTCAAGATATTACATGTTAAATGTTTTGTATATACACCTCATGAAATAATATAGGTGTATATCATTATGTACGTCTCAATGAAGGGAAATTGAGAATAATATCCCTTAACTTAACTATTGAAACCCATCATACTTATTTGAAACTATAGTATAATAAATATATGATTTTATAAATATATGAAAAAATAATATTCATATGTATAATAAAATATATTATTTTCTTATGACCCTTTATTATTTATTTACTTATAATTTCATACTAAAGATAAATTTGGGGTAATAACTAGTTTGTTAATTAAAAATGTTTTTATTTTTTATTGTTAGTATTCATAATTTGATAATGATTTCACCATATAAAAAATATTTACCGTGATATAAATACCATTTATATTCATCATATATATTTTTGTTGGAATTAATAAAATTTAGTAATAGAAAAATAAATACAACGTTCCTAGAGAAGGAAGGATATGTGTATGCATGAACGATGTTTCTATTTTATTATCAGATTGAAATATAGAATGGTAAATAATATATTAAAATTAAGGAATAATTTTAACCTAATATATTTCACACATATTCATTTAATCCAACACAAATAATTTCTATGAAAATCATGAATTAAGTACACGCTTCGCAAGGCAATAGTATTTCATACACATGAGTAACATTATCATATTCCATAAAAATGGTGAGTATGGTGGTATGTGTAATATAATAAGTAAATAATTTTAATAATATCATAATATATATATATATATAATATGTTCAACATTAATTATAGCGATGAGATATGTAAATGGAAAAATGAATGACATATGTTCATGAGGTGGTAGTCCTCTATACACACGAATGATGATTTCATAAATAATTTTATAAGAGTAGATATGGAAGATTCAAATGAAAATAACATATCAACATCTTAGTATATGGAATATACTGAGGTTATTATATCATAATGTTATAATATTATCTTGTGGTGGTGGAGGAAGAAATAAAATGAAAATTCTCATTGATGAATGGTACCTCTACTTGGGGTATCCAAATTAGGATTTCCCCAAAAGTATTCCTTGATTGGATTTCAATCGAAAATATTGATTATAAGATGAGCAGAATAAATTTAAAAATTTATTTGGTAAGTTATTTTATGATCCAAAATAGTTTTGGGCTGTGAATAAGAGAGGATAGGTGGTGGCCTTTTATAAGTGAGGTTAGTGACGGAACTATAATATTTGTCGAATAAAAAGGTGTAACCATGTGATTATAATTTAAAAAGGTTGAAAATAGACTGTTATTGTTTTTATGAGATATAATTTCTACATATTTCTATAAAATTGATTTTGGACAAGTTTTGGTTTATATTTAAACATTGTATTTTTGGTTCTACTCCCATGGTAAACCGATTTTTACCATAGCTGCTTTAGATAATTTTAACATTTATTACCATTAATGATGGTAGAAAAATAATTTTGATGTATTAGATAATATAAATAATTATAATCTGAAATCTAGAATCCATTTTTCTAAATTAAATTCACAAAAGTGTGAAAAAATAATTTCAAACTAATCTCGTAAGATGTGACGAGAAATCAGGCTTTCGAAGAGAAATTGTTGAGAAGTTTACAAAGATTATATATAAAAATTCAATATAAAATTGATTAAAATGGCCAAAATTGGATTAATGGATATATAATATATCTTATTATAAATTAAAAAATTGAAATATATTTGAACAATGTAAATAAATTAAGTAGAAATTCAATTTTCAATTGAGATTCATTATTTTTATCTATTCATAAGAATATGAACATTTTTTTGAAAATTATAACAACTTCACCCTAGGTTAATTTTGACATTACAATTAAGAAATGGTGTTTATTTTAACAAAATAATTTTATAAAAGAGTGAACGTTTATATTTATTTCTATTCACAAAAATTAACAAGAATCAAATTTTTCAAAAAATAATATTTTTGAAATATATAATACGTTACTGAAAATTAGTTACCTTTTATATGAATTTGTTTCATTTATGTGAAATTATTTTAATTAGTATTTAAAATATAGTTATAACTATGAATTATTCTATGTTTAATAACTTGGTTATAATTTTCATTTTTTCATAATTATATTAATAATTTGTCTTAGTTTTGTTAAAACTCAATGTAGTGTGTAATGAAAGCTAGCATAGCGGTGCGCCTAGTGAAAGATTAAATTGGTGTTTCTTTTACTCTATAATGTCAATGAAATGTAATATATTTTAAAAATAATAATTTTAATAAACTTGAGATGTAACATTCTACCTCCCATGCACTAAACTTCTCCCTTAAAATTAATCACTCCCATAAAAAATGAGGATAATTCTGCCTCATCATGTCTTCAAGTTCCCATGTAGAATCCTCAAATAGGTTGTTTAACGACATAAATTTTACACAGATAATTTTATTTGAAATTTATTATTTTATTCAGAATATCCAACGGTTATTCCTTATGTGAATGATCATGCTCCAGTGGTATGACCCATGAGTTCAATACATGTGAAGGTATTGGTCTATACTTATTGAGGAGAGATACAAAGAACTCATCATAGAATAGAGAGATGTTTGGTGAAAGTGAGAATGAATAAATTATGGTCATGTTTTGATCAAGAGTGTTAAAGAGACCAATATATATATATGGATTAGTTTACATTTCATTCCAAATATAATAACCCTCTTTCATAGATAAATTTGAAGAAAAAACTTGTCACCAATTTCAAATTGTAGATTGCTCCATAAATTATCATCATAAATTTTCTAGAAACTACGAACTAACTTTATGTGTTTCTAAATGGATCTCTCCTTCACTACCATTACATAAAATATCGCAGTTCCAAATAGATTTCATTCACCAAAATTATTCCACTTTTTTGGGGATCTTCATTTATTCCCTTAGAGGGATTCATAAGGAGTCATCTTAATTCTTAAGTGAATGATATTTTTGTTTGAAAACTCAAATAATGAATGTGTTGATCATAACCACATTTTAAATCCAATGATAAAGATCCCAGAATATCATACAAGGTTTTAATTCTTCTATAAGACTAGAATTATTTATGATGGTGATATATAGTATAGAAACGCTACTCTATATTAAGAGAATAGTGAAAACTTTTCTTAAATAATGACATAATCCTAAGATATCGATTAGGAACAAAAGAATGTTTTACTCTATGAAACCATACAACATAATTATTGTATATACTAAAATTTCGATCCAAATAGAAGTCTCCTCTAACAAATTTAAAATTTGAAAACATAGTGAGGTTATCAACCACATCCCATATAGCATTATTTCATTTAAAATTCTTGGGGAGTCCTATGAAGAAGTGCAAAATAATATTTTACACTTTCCACTATGGTATGTGTAATTGATATAACATCCCAAAATATTATTTCATTCATCCATAATATGATCTAATAATAGTAATAAAAATATAAACTCTACGGTATATCTCTTCATGACAACCCACCAAAAATGTTATTTCATACATCTATACATCTTCATAATTCTCAGATGAATATAGAATGAAGTAAAATGTGATCACCCTGACACTTAATTCTGAAAATATGGTATTTATGTAATAAATAGACAGTTCATGAACATTATTAATCTATTATGATTAAGGTTATACTCATGAAAGTTTATAACCTTCTTTTATAGCTCTGAATCATACATATGTTCCTACTTAAGAATAACAAGGATAAATGGTTGAAAATTCAATTGTTTTAGATATAAATTTACCCATTACATCATAATTTCAAGATATATACTTTAGAAATTCCAAAATATTGGATATTTTGTAATCCTCATCATAAATATGATAACATAATCCTTTTGACTCAATGAAACATCCAGTTTCATCTCTTTTCGATGGTGGAAATTTATTGAGATGTAATAAGCATCATTCATCGATAACAATCTTATTTAGTGCATATTAATCACATTTTATGAGAACATACACATTAGATATGTATTCTCATTATATATATCACATTTTTATCCACAAAGATAAGACCTCCAAATCATTAATGAAATAATTACACAATCTAACATAACATTAGGACTTGGGTAATATTTCTTATAAATCATCTGTTTCAACTAGGCATGATCTATAACCATGTAATTATATATAATAATATAATCCAAAACCATATTTTATGCCTCATTATAGATTAAAATATTCTTATACTATTGGTTAATGTATCCAATGTTGTACTGACTAATATTCTATTTTGTACCAAGAAATCTTCCTCACATTAACCTATTCATAGGAACTTGGCTCCCTTTTGAGTATACATGGTCAATGGTATATATTTTCATGAGAAATTATCAACAAACCTTAGATAAAATTTGTATAAACAGAGAAAAATATAAGTCTAATTCACTGTGGTTGGTCTTGTCCAAAATTCAGTAGAATTATTCATTGATGGATCTGTTGATATACAATCTCTTTAGATTATAAAACCCAAACAAAAATTTTTTTGTAGAAAACTATGACACATAGTAACCTTTCTCATATATATTCTCATTACTTATAGAATTTAGCACAATTCCCATTTTTTCTTTATTCACTTCCATTCTATTTGAATTGATATGAATTTCATCAATAATTACTACCTAAAAATAGTTTAGGTAACATCTAAATACTTTATTCATATATTCCATAAAGACATTGGGCATCAATAAGACTAAATGAAATAAATATATACTCATATTATCTATAACTTATATGGAATTTTCTCCATGGTATATCCTCATTCATGACCTTAAATTGATGATATCTATAACAAATTTCAATATTGGAAATGTATTGAGCTCTATTTATGTTACATACCAGGAAAATAAAGAATATGAAATTTTCATATTTATTTATATTTTTGAATTATATAATAATTTTATTTTGAAGGGGATGTTATATTCAAGGGAGTACTTGACACGCAATAATGGGTATCTCGAAAGTCTTATGTTGCAAACAATGCTCAGTCATACTGAAAAAATAATAATATATTATTATTTTAAATGGTAATTAACACCTAGGAATTTTATTGGAAGGAATTAATATAACTAACTAAAATATTATTATTCATATTTGTTAAATGTTTTTACATATTTCTAATAAATTTTAATGGCTTAAAATGAGAATGAATCGAATTTTAAGCATAATTTACTTTAAAAGGTTGATTTACCACATTTTGATATAGAACTCTCTTTAAATATAGTTTTGGTCACTTTTATATGTTCTAGTTGAAAAAAATCTTTTTTAGAATCCAGACATCAAAATTCACTTTGGGTAAAATTTGGTATTTTTCTGATAAAAATAATTTTTTGATTAATATAGAAAAATACTTTATTTTAATTCATAATTTCTATTTAATTTAATTTATTTATATGGTTATAATATATTTTTAATTTGTTATAAATTGTAATAAGAATATATTTTTACCATTTAATCCAATGGTGGTCATTGGAATTAATTTAACTTTGAAATTGGACATAAAAAGTGTCAATCATTTGATAGTTAATATTGAATAAAAACAAGCCTTTTGTTTTGTCAAAAGGAATTAATTAAATAATAATTAATCTAAATTTTATTTTCTGAATTTGGTAAAATAGGCATCGTTTTTGAATTCAGAATATCATATATATCTTATGATGAATTTTTTGTATATTTCTGAAAAAATTCAATTTTTTATGAATAGTGAAACCACTAAGTAGTAGTTAAGAACTGACTTTTTCATTGAAATGGAATTTTACAGCTTCTGTGAATTGAATTTTGAAAATCTAACAGAAATTGTTGTTATTAGTAAGTAAAATTTTGTTCAATAAGATAAAAATATTTTTTTTGGTGAGTAGTAACTTTTGACTTTTATTTACTTAAATGTAAATAGGGTAATTCCAAGTAAATAGAATATTATAACAATAAAAAATTTCCTTAACACTTGTCCAATTCTTATTGGGTGAGTCCTGGCTGACCCTGGTCATCCTTGAGTCTTTTTAAGGACCTCATGGAGCCACGTGGGAGAGATAATGACATTTTAGATTAACTAATTTAAAGAAAAGACAAAATGACATAAAAAATATCTTTTAGTTAATTAATTTTTACCTAGGGTTATATAAGTTTTCATTTCGAATATAAATATTCATTAGAAAGATAAACTATTTGATACATCATGGTATGTTTTTATAAATTTTTAGACATCAAATAAATTAAATTTATTATGACACAATAATGATATTGTGTTTACCTCATTAATAAATCATTTAAATAAATACGATTATAAATATTAAAATAACATCCAAAACATATCCAATTCTTATTGGATTAATTTATTTCTACCATGATACAATTTATCTTTTAACTTAATCAGTTCCTGACCTTTAGAAACAGAAAATAATTATGTAATAAAATAATATTGTAACACTTTCCTTAAGAACCCCTCCTCCCACTTATAAAAATCCCTCACATCTAACCCATTAATCACAACTCTCAATCAAATTGGATAGTACAAAACTAACTCAAATAAGCTCTCAATATCTATATCCTCCACCTAGAAGCCCTACCTTAGGTATAAGTCTCGTCAAGAAGACATTTTGGTTCAAACCAAAGGGAGTTACCCGAATTAAATGTAACGATTTCTATTAAATTATTTTGTTTTATTTTACATCTCCAACCTCCTAAACTCTTTTTATTCCTTTATTATATAACAAAAATGGTATCCTAATTATAAGAGGTTGTTTTATGATAATTATTTAAACAACACATACACACACCTCCATCTAATGGGTAAAGAACCTACAGTTTTTGTGGACAGCGATCTACTGCCTCACGAAATGATGATTGTTCAAATAAATCAAAACACCTCTCATGGTGGCCATTATGATTGAAATATATTTATATATGATATATAATATATTTTTATTGTTTTTATACTTTTTTATTTTTCATTTATAGAATTCCTTTATGGTTTCCATTGTGGAAAAATACGATAATCTCATTTGAGGAAGTGAGGACTACCGCCCCCTCAATGTGGTATGACTCATTCATGCCTTATGTGGAATGTATAAAGGGAAGGGTTAATGAAATTATATATTATATTATACTTTAATTAAAATATAAGTATATTTCATTAATTTTCCATTACATTACAATACGAAATAGAAATGAAAGTAGCGTTCATGCATACGTAAAGCTTACCATCTCCATGAACGGTGCATTTAATTTCTCCATGAGTTTTTGGTTTATATTTTAGTTTTGATTATTTTGAATAATTTTAAAAAAAATTGTATATTAAATGGTCTTTCCTTAACTTTGGGTACTTTTGTTAGATTTTGGATATTAAGAGTCGTATTTCTTTTTATAAAGGATTATACTTTTAGGGATTATTTGATCTCATAGTAACCAATTTTGTTTTTGGTTAATATATAATGTTAAGAGAAATATAAGATTCATATTTTTTGGATCATTTTATTCTCTATAACATTATTTTCGTGCTTTTGATGTGTCCAAGTAAACATTAATACTCATTCATTTTAGAAAACAAGAGTTTTTGGTAAAAATTTAGGAAAGGATGAAAGTCAACATGACAAGAAAGTATGTGTCCTTATGTTCTTAGTCAGGCTCATAATTAAATTCCTAAACATTATGAAAATGAATGTAAAACAAAAACTATGTCGGTTTAATTTTTCTTCAGGGAAACCAATAACTGTTTAACCAATCACAAATTAGTGGCTTTATTATTGTTAAATTTCTCTTAATTATGTTTTCTATCACTCTGCATCAGAACATAAAAATTAGTTTCACTTCCATATCAATGTTTTTATGGAATCTTAGTATGGGTTATCTTGGGTGACCTTTGTACATATCTTTATTTCTTTTAGAGTTATAGTTTTATTTACTCTTTTTTCTGATGTGGTACTTTCAATGAAGTTTCCAAGCCCACTTTTAAAATTCTGAGGATGCAATTTCTAAAAGGGGGAAGGACGTAATATCCTAGGAAAATAAAGAATATAAAAATTTCTTATTTATTAATATTTTTAAATTAATATTAATTTTTTTTAATGTAGATGTTATATTCAAGGGAATATGTGACACACAACAATGGGTTTCTCCGAAGTCTAATGTTGCGAACAATTTTGAGTTATACTGAAATAATAATAATAATATATTATTATTTTAAATTGTAATTAATGCCAATATGTTTTATTGGTGGTAATAAATACAACTAACTACAATATTATTATACAAATTTTATAAATGTTTTTAAATTTATCAAATAAAATTTAGAGGCTTAAAATGATAATGAATCTAATTTTAAGCATAATTTACATTAAAAGGTTGATTTACCGCCTTTTATGGAGAGTCCTATTTAAATATAGTTTTGGACACTTTTATATTTTCTATTTTTCAAAATAATATTCTTCCTTTGAATTGAGGCACCAAAATTCACTTTGGGTAAAATTTTGGTATTTTTCTGATAAAATTCATTTTTTGATGAATAGTGTAAAATACTATATTTTAATTCAAAATTTCCATTTAATATAATTTATTTATCTGGTTATATTTTATTTTTAATTAGTTATAATGTGTATTTTGGTTATAGTTTCACCATTTAATCCAATGGTGGTCATTGGAATTCATTTCACTTTTAAATTGGACATAAACAGGTGTCAATCTTTTAATAGTTAATGTTTCTTAAAAACATGCCTTTTATTTTGACAACGAGAATTAATTTTAAATTAATTAATCCAACATCAATGTTTAGAATTTGGAAAAATAGGAATTGTTTTTTAATTCAGAAAATAAAATATTCCTTAGGCTGAATTGTACGTATTTTTCTGAGAAACATCAATTTTTGATGATTAGTGAAACCACTAAGTAGTAGTAAAAAACTGACTTTTTTATTTTAATAAAATCTTATTTCTTATATGAATTGAATTTAGAAAATCCGACATACATGGTTGTTATTATTAAGTAAAATTTGGTTTAATAAGGATAAAATATTATTTTTTTGGTGAATAATCACTATTGACATTTGTTTTTTGTTGTTAAAGGTAAATAGGGTAATTCAAGGTAAAAAGAATATTATAGTTGTAACGTCCCGGTTCTGGAAGCCTCCAAAAGGTTCCCCATACCTGGTTGGTCAGATGGCCTTAAGAGCATTTCCCCAAATGTCAGATGCTGCCGACTAGCAGTAAGAGCATTGGGTGTGATAGTGGAGAAACTATGCCCTCATTTGCAATGCACACATCATAAGTAAACAAATACATACAAGAGAGAAAGCAGTAATAATGAAATATAGTAGAAAATTGAGGGTATATGCTGGAGAACATATATATATATATAGATAATGATGAATGATACATATGTCCAGGAAATCGGTGAAAAAAATCACAATGTTGAAATATAGTGCTAAACCAAGTACAAAAGAAAAATAACAGTCAACTGCACAACATCACAAACCTAATCTTGGTCTCATGATCTCCAGATTCACAAAATTTCATGTACTTGAAGTATAAGGGTACTTTACCTTGTCTAGACCTACAATTATATAATTGTTTTGGGCCCAAAATCATGGCCCAAATAGGTTGTGAGACTAAATCCCAGAAGGAAACAACCATGAGATCTGTGCCTAACAGTCAAAGAGTATATGGCAGGAAAAAGTTCAGGAAACAGTAAATAGGAAAGTACTCAACAGTAAACAATCCACAGATCAATATCAAGAAACAACTAAACAAGTAAAAAAAATACAATAGGTTATCCCTTGGGCAGTACAATCTATCTAACCTCTCTGGTCCTACCTAACAAGTACAAGAAACCCTCTGGGCAGTACACTCATTCTAACCCCTTTGGTTCAGCTTAAGCATATATTCTTTGAGGAAACAGTCACCGTCAATTCCCACTATAGTATTGAATCGTAACTAAATGCACTCTAGGGAAGCACTTAAGTCACATTCCCTCTGTGGACTATGTTGAGGAACTACAGACACTCTGAGGAAGCACTCAAAGTTAATTCCCCATGTGGACACACATCGTAAATTATAAAGACACTCTGGAGAAGCCCTCAATGTTCATTCTCTCAATGGTCTATACATCATGTTATCATGGCCCTATGTAAGTCAAGAAATTGTAGCATCACATAACGGACCAGGTAAACCTCAAGAACTACATTGTTATCATTCTACAGCACAACAGCATAACAGAACAACAGTCACACCATCCTACATTACTAGGAATGGGAAAGAAAAAAGCAGCCTAACAGGAAAGAACGACCCAAAAGGTTCAAACAGAAAAAATATGCAAGTGAAATACATCCAAATCACAAAAATGCACCCTATTCACAATTAATAATCATCTACTCAATCATACCTACACAGCAGAAAAACAATAGGGATAATATGGTAAATGTGTAGTACCCTATTCGTGGGTATTGGGAAATGTTTCACATAAAAATCAAGGACTATCAACAGAAACACACAAACCACCTACCTAGGTGTTGGTAGATCAATATACTTGAACAATGATGATTTAATTTCCTTAGAACTCTATAGATCAATGATAACGTATAAAAAATTCAACCCACAATATCTCACTAGAGAGGAGAAATCAAAAGATATCACTCTAGGAGAAAATAAAACTCACCGATGCGATTCAAACATAATAGACAGTTTTCGATTCAGAGGACGGACTCATTTTTAGGGGTTTGTTGATGATCTGTGGTCATACAGATCTCTGGGTTGAATGGGGCCAAAAAGAAGAATTTTCTGGTGATTATATGTGACCCTAGTGCGTTTAAGGGGAAAAATAAAGTACACAGTGTGTACTTATGATGTACACGGTGTGTACTAGCTGTTTCTGTACTCCACATTAAGTGGTCTCCAAGTCACCCCCACATGGTCGTGTGTGTGGCCCTGACACAGCCAGCACACGGCCTCCTGTGGCAATGCAGTACATGGCGTGCACTCATAATGTACACGGTGTGCACATATAAAATTTCCAGAATTTTCCTCTTTTCACAAAAATAGATAGAAATGAAAAACATACCTGAAAAGAAGATCTGGGTTCTTACTAACATTCCTCCTCAAAATAAATTTGTCCCTGAACTTCCCTAGCATGGTGTAGAAGAAAACCCGAATACCTCTAGCCACTAGGCTCGTACATCAGCCTCCCTCTCCCGTGTCTCGCCCTGTACCCACCTGTGAGACCATAACACTCGTACCAGAGGAATATACCATCCTTGGAGAACTTTTTTTACTACGATCAACAATATGGATAGGATGCTCCTTGAAGGATTCTTCCACTTCAAACTCATCCTCTTCATGTTGAAAGACATTAGTTGGATCTGAGAAGTAACGTCAAAGTTGAGAGATGTGGAAAACGTCATGACAGAACCAACAATGTCCTTCTTCATACCTTGCCACCAATAATGACGGTGTAGATCATGATACAATTTGGTGACACCAGGATGAAATGCCCAAACCGAGGAATGAAAATCCCACATCTGCCTCTCGCGAATATTTATGGGCACCCATACATGCCCCTAGAAACGCAATATATCTATCTATCATATGGTCCATCCAAGAATAGGGTACCCACCTGATACACTCTCCCTTAGGACTATAACTTCAGAATTGGATAGATGACTCATTCAAACTTGATCAATAAGAGTAGAGGTAACAACTACAAGAGAATGTAAAATATTCCGTTGTCTGTCATGTACCTCCAAATGCATCTCAGAGAACATAACCATAAGCCTCCAATCACTGTTGTCCTCCTGAACTTCTGAAATCTATGTCCTCCTGCTAAAGGCATCTGCCACTATGTGGCCTTTCCTAGGCATATAGGCAAGCTCAAAGTCAAAGTACTGAAGGTACTCAAACCACCTTCATTGTCACAAATTCAAATCACACTGAGTGAAGATGTACTTGAGACTCTTGTGGTCAGTGAAAACCTCAAAATGTTCTCCCAGAAGATAATATATCCAAAAGAGTAAGGCATGAACAACTGCTAAAAACTCAAGATCATGTGTCAGGTAGTTCCTCTCATGTGGTCGCAAATACCGAGACCCTTACACAATGACTCCTTCCCCCTTTATAATCACAGTTCCCAGCCTGATTCTTGAAGCATCAAAATACACAGTATAGATCTTTCCCAACTCTAGAAATACTTGTATTGGTTCTGAAGTTAACCACCACTTTAGGTCCTGGATGAATGACTCGCAAGAATTTGTCCCAAGAAATTTTCGCCCTTCTTAGTCAGACTCGTTAGTTGTGATGATAAGGGTGAAAAGTCTTGTATAAAACGTCTGTAGTATCCTGCTATCCCTAGGAAACTCCTCACCTCAATGACGTTATTTTGCTTCTCACATGAAACTACAGCTCTCAATTTCTCTGGGTATACTGATACTCCTGTATCTGAGATAACATGACATAAGAAGTGAATCTAATCCATCCAAAAGTGTAATTTTTAATGCTTATCATATAACTGGTTCTCTCTCTATATACTCAAAATGATCTCAATATGGGAAGCATGATCATGTTGAGTTTGATAGTACACCATGATATCATCCACAAAAAATACCACGAAAGAATCCATGTATGGATGGAACACTCGGTTCATCAGTGCCATGAAAACTGTAGCTGCATTCGTGAGGCTGAACGGAATGACCATATACTCTTATAAACCATACTTTCTTTGAAAGTCTATAAGAGGTATATCTAATGGTATAACGTGCCAAATATGATAACCGGATCTCAAGTCAATCTTCGAGAACACCTGGGAACTCGAAGCTGATAAAAGATATCATCAGTCCATGGTAAAGGATAATTGTTCTTGACCGTCAATAGGTTAAACTTATGTTAGTCCACACAAAGTCTAAGGGTATTAGATACCTTCTTTTAAAACATGATAGGTGAACCCCAAGGAGATGTACTGGGTCAGATGAAACCCTTTTCCTGCAACTCCTCTAATAGAATCTTGATCTAATGCGACTTAGGTATAGCCATCCTATAAGGAGGAATGGACACCAGTGCCACTCGTGGAACCAGATCAACAGAAAATTCTACCTCACACTCTGGAGAAAATCATGAAAAGTCTTTTGGAAGGACATCCCTAAAGCGATATACCACTAGAGGAAAGTCTAACTGATAAGTCCCCCGGATCATCCAGATATAAACAATCAATCTGGGCTATAACTCATCCTAACCCACAATGATATGGACACACTCTGCAAGCCTAGACATCCAACTCTCCCTTAACATGAAACAATATGCCCCTGGTTATGTGAAACTCTCCTTGTGGCGATAACAGTCAACGATTTCTTGGAAGGAAACTAGCAAGTCCATTCCATGAATGACATCATAGCCTATCATCTCTAGGACATAGAGATCCCATAAGAAGTGACACCCACTAACTTCTAGAGGGAACACCTTACACTGACTTACAGTCACCGTTATAGTCCCCAATAAAGTTTCTTGTGTCAATATGTTAGCAAAAGAAAATATGTAGATCCCAAGACTATCCACAACTGCAACAGATATAATTCTACATGAATCCCCTATATCGAAAAGAGTAGAAGCTAAAACTTAGGAAACTAAGGTCTTACCTCAAACTGTAGAAGGTTCGAGATTCATCTCCTACTGGGTCTACTCCACTGCAATGGTATGGCCTACACCACGGCCGTGTGACCCTACCTGACAACTCTGAGGTGATCCACTTTGCTGTCACTGAAAGACCGGCAACTGAACACCACGACTATGGCTTCCACCATGGCCTGAACGAATTGAAGAGCTCTAGTTCCTGACTAGAGAGAAACTGGTGGTGATGCACTCAAATGAGGAGTCATAGAAGAACTCATGTCCTTGGATGCTGGTGAGATTACCTGACAGAAGCATGGAAGGTGACCCAACTGTCCGCATGATCGCCACTCCACTAGGTCTTTTAGGCAGTATGGACTCGTATGCCTACTCTTCCCACACTGGTATCACACCACCTGGTTACTAAAAGAAGTGTCTTGCCTCCTTGAATCACCATGAGAAGACTCCCAGCAGAACTTTCTACTGTCTGTAGGAGGGATGCTAACTCCAGATGCCGAGCCGCCCCGGCTCACAACTCTGGAATCCCTCTAATTGTGCTCAGTGATCAGCACCTGGTTGACAAAAGAATTGAGATAATTCAACTGATAGATGTTCACATGTGATCAGATGTTGTGCCTCAGACCATCCTCGAACTTCCTTTCCATGAATAAAAGATCACCTACTTAAAAAGGTGTGAAGCGCTGTAACTCTGTAAATCGGGAGGAATACTCCATAATAGAAAGAGTACCCCGCTCCAGACTCATAAACTCTCTGGCTTGATCATCCCTCAAGAACACTGGATAGAATTAGTCCTAGTAGATGTGCTAAAACTCATCCCACACCATCACTTATTGGCGTCCCGTTTGTGAGACCACATCCAACCACCTCTTGGAGGAGTCCTGATCCATATGGGTAGCAAGCTTGTCCCTCCTCTCTGGAAGAGTCTCCAAATGCTCAAAGAACATCAGCATGGCTTCTAGACATGAATCTATAGACTAGTGTCCTCTATCCCCTTAGAATGTGGGAGGATGCTGTTACTAGATGACCTAAGTCAAATCAGCCATCGGCAGGGTAGGAGGAGATGACCCCATAAAGTTCTGCATCATCCTCCTAAAGCCATCCCTAAACTATGCATCAGCACCCGTGTCTGGTATAATGGCTAGTGCCAAGACTAGCGCAATAGGAGGATCTGCGGGAAGTCCCTGGTTAGCCATGTTCAGTGTCTGATCACCTTCAGGAAACTGGCATACAACCAGAGGATGTCTCGGTGGCATGAATCTACAAGGTGAAGCACACACATTTGACTAAGATTGTCAAGGATTAAAAAATGGAAGTACAGGAATAAAAGGAGAAATAAAGAATTAATGTTTTGTAAAACATGACTACACGGAGTGTAAATCTAATACACTATGTGTTCCCTTAAGCCATTCACATGGGTGGGTAGTCCTGTCGGAACATGTCATGTAACACACCTTACACATGGCGCGTTCCCCTAACACATGGCATGTACTTGAATCCACTTCCCCTGCCCGAGTCCTTCCACACAGTGAATCCACACTACTCTCCTAAGATAAGATTACACGGTGTGTTCAAGATGAAAACGATGTGTACTATACAAGCTTCACCCGACCCGTGTTGGTAGTGACACAGCCTGACACACGGGTCACACTACACGGCGTGTTCCAGGTGGACACGATGTGTATGTGAAGGGATATCACTGACCCGTTTTGTTGGTTATAATGACGGCTACAAGACTAACACTGAACAATGTGTTCCAAATGGACCCGGTGTGTACGATAAGGGATAACACAGACCCGTGTTGTTTGTGACACGGCCAGGTACATAGGTCATGATACACAGCGTGTCTAACTGGCACACGACGTGTTCTCACCAGACATTCCCCATCTTGTGTCTCCACCCACATGGCTGATTACAAGGTTAGAGACTACACAATGTGTACATAGAGTACAATATGTATACTTAATAAAAATTGTTTCTTACCAAATAGAAGAGCACATGGCATGTAGTCAAAAAAACCCATCGTGTATTCTTGGTTTTTCGAGACAGTAAGCAGAAGAAACTACTCTAGAACCCAGAAACAAACTGAAACAAACATTGAAAGATCCAAATTTTGATATGTGAGGGCCCATTCTCCCCGAGAATCAAATCCTAGCATCTTAAATATGTTATAACAATGTAACAAGTCAATGATCCACCAAATTTTGGTCCATGAGGGACTTTAACACCTCAAGAACCAAATTTTGAAATTCCTTCAAACAAAACCTTACACAAATAATACCCTATCAAATAACAGATACTTTATCAAGAAATCTATCAAAACAGAATGAATATTCTACAAAACACCTATCCCAACAACATGAAATCGCCAATGCATCTTAAATTTCATGGAAAGAATGCATGACATGTGATTTCTAGAAAGTTCCTATATGATTCATGAGATGGAATACCCTTATCTCAGTCAGTTTCTGCAGATTTAGAACTTCAATAACATAATTAATAGCCAGCAAAAACATGTGAGTCAACTAATAGTGAAAATAAATGCATCCATACACATGAAAAACCAGAAAATTCAATTAACAAGGTAGATTGGCATTTCTTTGTACACGGGTTAGATACTCCCGGGAACAGCTTTTTACCAAGTAACTATTCCATCTTATCCCTGACTATAGGCTCAAAATAGTAATTCAAGATAAATGAATTCCTATGATACCACTTTGTAACATCCCTGTTCTGGAATCCACCCAAAGGTGCCTCATACCTGATTGGTTACATGGCCTCAAGTACATTTCCCCAAATTCCAGAGGCTGCCGAGTAGCAGCGAGGGCCTTGGGTTTGATAGTGGTGAAACTATGACCTCATTGGCAGAGTACAAAAAAGAGGTAAACAAATAAATTGAAGAGAGGAAGTAGTAATAAAAAAATATACCAGAAAATTAAGGGTACAAACTGTTGAACACACACAGATATATATATAGTGATTCATGATACATATGTCTAGGAAAATATGGAAGCAAAGGACAATGCTAAAATACAGTACTAAAACAAGTACAAAAGAAAAATAGTATTCATATCCATAGAAATGCAAGCCTAATCTTGGTCCCATCATCTCCATCGCCACATTATGTCATGTACCTGAAGTAGATGGGCACTTACCCTTGTCTAGACATTCAACAATATAGTCTGTTTGGGCCCAAAAGCATTGGACAAATAGGGTGTGAGACTAAATCCTAGTGGAAAACTACCTCGATACCTGTGCCTAATAGTCAAAGAGTATATGGCAGGAAAATGTAATGGAAATAGTAAATGAGAAAGTAATCAACATCAATCAATCAACATTTCATATAAAGAAACAACTAAACAAGAAGATAAAACACAACAGGTAACCTTCTTGGAAGTACACTCAGTCTAACCCCTATGGTCCTACCTAACAACTACAAGAAACCCTCTATTCAAACCCCTCTAGTTCAGCTTAAGCAGAGACTCTCTGAGGAAGAACTCACCATCAATTCCCCTTATTGTCTCGTATCCTAACAAATGGCGATCTTGGGAGGCACTAACATAACATTCCATCTATAGAATTCATCGAGGAACTACAAACACTTTGGGGAAGCACTCAACGTCAATTTTCCATATGGTCTCTCGTTGTAAATTATAAAGACAATCTGGAGAATCCTTCAACATTCATTCTTCCTATGGTCTATACACCAGGTTCTCATGGACCTGTGTAAGTCAAAAAAGTGTATCAACGCATAATGACCAAAGTAAATTACAAGAACTACTTGGATAGAATTCTACAGCACAACAGCATAACAGAACAACAATCACACCATCCTACAATACTAGGCATGGGAATGTAAATAGCAGTCTAATAGGCAACCATGACCCAAAGGTCCAAACAGGAAAAACATGCATGGGAAATACATCCAAAGGAAAAAAAATTCACCCTATTCAAAATCAATAATAATCTACTTAGGCATACAGGTATAGGAGATAAACAATACAACTAATATGGTAAACATGCAATAACTCGTTCATGGGTATTGGGCAATTTTGCACATAAAACTCAAGGACTATATACGGATAGGCACAAAAAACCCACCTTGGTGTTGGGAGATCATGATACTTGAACCATGAGGCTTTAATCACCTTAGAACACCATAGATATATGAAATCATATTAAATTTTTGACCAAAAATATCTCATGAATGTGGATAAATCAGAATATGGTTCTCTAGGAGAAAAGCTAACTCACTGATGTGATTCCAACGCAACAAACGGTGTTCGACTCGGAGCTCGGATGCATGCTTGGGGGTTTGTCAAAGACTTGCGACCGTACGAATCTCTCGGTCGAATGAGACCTAAAAGAAGGGACTTCTGGATGTTAGACGTGACCCATGTGCATTTAATGAAAACAATTAAAGTACACAGTGTGTACTTTTGAAGTACACTATTTGTACTAGCTATTTCTATACTCTACTTTAAGCGGTCACCAAGTAGCCCCCACATGGCCATGTGTGTGGTTATGAAACAGCCAACACACGACCTCCTATAGAAATGAAATATGTGTTTTTTACTCATAATGTACATAGTGTGTACTTATAAAATTTCCAAACTTGTCCTCTTTTCTCAAAAATTGACAGAAAGGAAAAACATACCTGAAAAGAAGATCGGGGTTCTTACAATAATAATACAAAATTACATTAACACTTGTCCTATTCATATTGTATGAGTCATGGAAGACCATAGGAATCCTTGTGCCCATTTTGGGACCCTTTGGAGATGCTTGAGAGTGATAATGACATTTCAGATTAATTAATTTAATGTAAATACAAAAATAACAAAAAACATATATTTTAGTAAATTAATTTTTAGATAAGGTTATATAAGTTAATTTTTCGACTATAAATATTTTTTAGAAAGATTAAAATATTTCCTACATAATGGTAGTTTTTTAATAATTTTTAGAAATCAAAAAAATTAAATTATTTATGACACAATAATGATGCAGTGTTTACCTCATTAATAAATCATTTAAATAAATAAGATTCTAAATATTAAACTATCATCCGAATCCTATCCAATTGTTATTGGATGATTTTATTTTGACCAAGAGTCATCTTATATTCAACATTAATGAGTTTTGGACCTTTAGAAACCAAATATAATTATATAACAAAATAATATTTTCACACTGTCCTAAAGTACCTCTCTTCCCCCTTATAAAACTCACTCACATATAACCCATTCATCACACCTATAATGCCCCTTGGATCATCCTACCCCCAAAAAATAAACTTTCAAGATCACTCTATTCTACATAGAATCCTTAATTTTGGCATATGGTAATTCAAGTAGTCTTTTGTGTTCAAACCGAAGGTAGTTACCCGAATTGAAGGTAACATTTTCTCAAAAATTCTATGGTTTTATTTTGTTTTATTTTACTTCTCAAACCCCCTAAAATCCATTTATTACATTATTTTATAACAAAAACAGTATCCTCAATATACTAGGTTCTTTCTATGAGAAGTATTCAAACTAAAATTACACACATCTTCATCTAATTGGTAAAGAACGTACTGTTTCTATGAACGATTATCTATTGTCTCACGAAATGATGATTATAAAAATCTCTCAAACCGCCTCTCATGGTGGCCATTATGATGTAAATGTATTTATAAATGATATATATTATATTAATATTGTTTCTATTCTTCTTTATTTTTCATTTATAGAATACCTTTATGGTTTCCATAGTGGGTAAATATGATAATGTCATTTGAGGAAGTACGGACTACCACGCCCTCAAAGTGATATAACTCATTCCTTCCTTATGTATAACATATATAGGGTATAGTTAATGGAATTATATATGATATTATACTGTAATTATAATATACTTATTTATCATTAAGTTCCCATTCCATTACAATATGTTATAAAAATGGAAGTAGTGTTAATGCTTACGTATGACTTATAGTCTCTATGAACGATGTATTTCATTTCTTATCTAGAAATGTTATGAACTATTATAAATACATGTATATAAAGGATATATAAGATATATATGATATCTAAATCATGAATATAATTCTTTTTATTATGAAATTTTGACCACATGAACAACTTGTGATTATAAGAAATCCATTTTTGACTCAAATACAAAATATCGACCAAACAACCATTATTAACTTAAATGATTACATAATTTTTATAACATGGTAATAAGTGATATTAAAGGAATAATAAACATGAATAAGGTTATTAATCAGGTATAAATTAACATAAGTTTATTTTTAAAGAAGAACAAGGAACAAACAAGTCAAGTCAGAGATGAGGTAATGGGTTTCTTATCTCACTTTTATTTCTGTGATATTTCCATTGTTCGCCACATTTTAATTGAATGGGGTGTATTTTTTAATACCATTAGATATATATTATAATTATTATTTTTATATTCATGGTATTATGTGATTAATTTGGGGTTTTTTAATTTTGTTTCATACGACTCGTTTGATTACAATGTGGTATGAGGTTTTCATCTCACATTTTATTCTCGTGAAATTCATGGTATATTTGCCACTATTTCATTTTGTGTGGTTTATGTACTGCACATGATTGTATTCTCTGTGTAATATCATTTAATTTATGGGTATTTCAATCTTCATTGTATGATCTTCATTTCATGTGTTTATGTTTCGTATGTTACCAAATATGTAAGGGAACCTTTCACCCTCTTCTTTTTAAAAGACTTATTTTTGTTAGGTCTTTAAATTTACATCTTCTTATGTTGGGATATGTTTCTCTATATCCTTATTTATGTAAATTTTATTTCCAAGTGTTGATATACCCTTATATCTTTCATCAATTCATTTTCTAGGGTTTAAAGTGACGCTGTCAGGCTGTCAAATTTCTATAAGAAAACTTCTTCACCCAATATCAGATCTTTAGGTTAGACTTCTACTTCTTGATTATGTCGTGATATGAATACATGTTAATAAGGTATGTTTGTTTTACACATAATATACATTTATATTGGGTGTATTTATATTTTTCACACATAATTATGTCATTTATTTATCCTTAATCTAATGATACCATTTTTAAAAGGGATTTCGTCTGAATTTACATTCCATTGAGTCCTAATTTTTGTTATGAACTAATTTACTCTTATGTGGTGTATATATTGTCCTATAGAATATTATATCTGGAATACCTTTATTCTCATGATATTATAATGTTCTTATTAAATGTTATTCCTCAATTATTTGTATTCAAGTGTCTCTCATTTTGTTTAATACTTTTTAACTAAACTATCGTTTTAAATGTTTTAATGATTTATTATTCTAAATATTTCTCATTAATGTCCATGTTTTAAAAATTGTTTTAAATAATTATATATATAGACATTAATGTTTTCAAATGATAATTTATTTTAAATCCTCAATGTTGTATGCAACAGTTTGATTCAAAAATCTTTTTTATTAAATATTTTAAATGGCTTGATTAAGCATTGATTATGTTAATATCTTGAAATGATATATTTTAATTGAAATTTGGAAATGTTATCAGTGAAATGTTTATATTTTCAATATTTTATGAGTTATGTCTTTATAATGGTACTTGGACATTTGACGGGTGGTTACATGATAATCCAAAAGACAGAAGGTGTTGTGATAAACCAGAATGGGTGGTTACGTTATAAGATCTAATGAATTGGTAAGGAAGTAGGACATATGGATATTTAATTTAGTGATATGTGTGGATGTTGGCAGTATGGTTACCCATTTAAGTATGTTTATGTCCCAAGTTACCATTATATGTTATTTGTTTTTATATGAGTTTTATGGTAATTATTTGGTTACAAAAGGGTATGCAATGATCTTTTAATCAGTGATGAGTATTTATTACTTCATAATGGTGAAAAGTATTAATTATTATAAAGTATTAAAGGTTTACTTGTTTTTTTAAAAACTAACAGTTTTACTTCTTTGTGTATCCTTTACTGTGATTTTTTATCAACCCATGTTTTTTAAATGTTTTTCCCTGGACATGAAGTGAAATAGGGACAAGGATGTGACCAAGGAAAAGTCATGATGTCTAAAACATAGAACATGATTTTTTTTAAGCTTTTATATTTTATGAAAAATAGATACCGGGTTGTAGTGTCTACATGTAATATTTAAGTCGTTATTTAATAGTTATGGACTAATTCTCCTAAAATCTAAACCTGAAAAGATCCTCAATGTAAATTCATGACATAATTCAAGAATATGTAATGTTTATGGTCAGTTACTTATAGTTTAGTTGATAAAAAAGTCATCAATATAGGGAAGAAGATACTTGTACTCAGTTGTCATATTGTTCAACACTAGATAATCACTACAGAGCCAGAATGTTCTATATTTATTTAAAAATATGAATACCAAGAACCCAAGGGGACACAATTATCTAAATAAATACATTGTTAAGGGTTTATTATATTTTCTTCTTCAATTACTGAAACACAATCAGGGATATTTTATATGGAGTCATTGAAACTGGTATGATAACATGTGTGAGTTCTATTGAGAACACAACTATCTGTTTTGGTCGAGGGCTAAGTAAATCTTCTAGAAAGACGTCAATAAATTCCAAACCAATATAAATATAATTGATTTAATGTATCTACAAAATAATTTGAGATAAAAATCATTATTAAATGGGAATTAATTCCAATAAAATTTATATGATATTGATCATAATTTCATACTTTTTATCAAATTATTAGATAATCATATGGTGGTTTGGAAAATAAAATTTAGCTCCCCTTCATCAAAAACTGATGTGGGATTTATGTAGATAAATACAAACCATGCCTAGTATGACAAAACAATAAAGTAGATATATAATAAAAATATTAATAGGGATCACTTTCATGACAATATAAAATATATAGTAATCATAGACTTTAGATAAGATCATCATACCACTTGTGATTTTCACTACTATTTTTTTATCTAATAGTTTGGTGGAATCTTGATTCTATTAGAATTATAATTACATGTGAAACAATGAGAAGATATAGTGGTAAATAATACCTTAATAGTATTAGAGTGGATGGAATGTGTACCTTTCACCATGTTGTTAGAAAACAACTCTCATAAACAGTGATCTCAAGATATATCCCTTTCTCTCTTGGATTAAGATGTTTTTGACATAGATCGTCAACATTATCCTTAATATTTATGGTCATTAATTAGAATAATACCCATACTCCTTATATTTTTTAACACTATTATATGGTTGGTACATTCTATAAAGAATCATATCTATTAAATTTATTATATAACTTCTTCTATTCTCTTTAGAAATCAATTTCCTAGTATTATTCCCTTACCCACAGAAAATATTTCTTTATTTACCTTAAGAAAATTTCATATATGACTATTTATTATCCAATTGAAGACAATAAATTTAATTTATTATATTATAATATTCATTTTATTAAATGTTTATAAATATTTTTACTAGTGCATTTTACAATTTGAACTTATATTCTCAACATCATTATAATTTATTCTTAATATGCCCTATTACATGAATCATTTTTTTACACCTCCTAATAAACCCAATGTTTTTTATTTTATTAAACAATTTCATTTTTTTGTCTCCACTTCTATGAATAAAATTATATCCCTTTGGATATATTAAAGATTCAATTGCAAAGATGACCAAAGTGGGCCTTGAACTAATAACATTTTGGGTGAAGTGAAATGGACAACATCCTAATAAAAAGACTGTATCATCTAATATCAATGCCCAATAATGCTAAAATCTGAACTGTGGATAGATTCTATCATGGGTAGAAGTTCATAAAAAATTTACTGCAGACAATTTTGAGTTACAAATGAATTCCATATGACCCAAATTAAAGATGGATTTCTGGGTCAGATCCTATTTCCTAGAAAAATATCCCACTATTTAAATCATATATTAAAAAATAAAAATTTGGGTTGAAATTTTATATAATATTAAGATAATAATTTGAATTAAATTTATTCTTCTATATACCGCTCAAATATCTTCCATCTAGATTCTCATTTGGAAACATCTGTATTAGTTATGCAAGCTAGATCCTATTTCGAGACAAGGGTGGAAGAATCCACATTCCACAAACATTCCACCACATAAGATATATCTAAATCAAGTAGGAAGAATATAATTGGGTGGAGTGTCCCAATACTCTTTAAATTCCTATTTATGATAGTGCTGGAGATATATTTAGAGGATGTATTGTTTGTTTTTATTTTAATTATATGCTTACCATATCATGTTGTATTAACATTTCATTTTTTTGTTTCTCAAATAACTATAGACTCTTAATAAATATTCCCCTTATTCAAATTTTCTATTCCTTTTTTTAAAACATTGATACCATAACATTATGGTGTGAATTTATTCACAAAACAAATACTTAAATACTATAACAATGGTGGATTGTTCAATATTTAATTTTTTAACATCTTCAATTCTCCTATGATGATTCTTACTCCAACATGCATTCATATCAGTACATCATTATATAGATAACCATCTTATTCTATTTTCTTTGTGAGTTTAAAGGGGTTGGATTTCATTTTTTACAACTCAATAAATGTTTTAGAATTTCATTTATTTGAGATTTTATTCAATGATTTTCTATCCTCCTCTTATTAAATGATTTTATTTCCATTCTTTTCATGTGCTAATAATATCCTTTTCAATGGTATATCTCATTAAAATGTGAATATGATGGTGTCAAAACAGTATGTGATGAGTTATATTAATTTCATTGAATGAGTATTTCTCGAGTTAATGAAATATAAATAATTTAAAAACAATTCAACCAATAACTCCCTTATAATATACTCAGATAAACTGTTTATCATAAATTTAATTAAATTAGGTCCCTTAGTGATCATTTCTACCAAATAGTATTAAGTTAATCTACATCATATCCAAATCTCCCTATTGGAATGTATGTGTCATTAAGATTATTCTTAGGTATATGATGATTCAACAACCCAAGATAATACTACCAGTGATAGCTTAAATCCAAAAAACATGGGTAAATAATGGTGAGACCAAATATCGGAACCATTAACATAGAAACAAGTAATTAATCAAGAAAATAATTATATTCTCCCACAATTATCATTTCTCATCGTAATTATTATATAATTTTCCCTTATTTTTTTACCTCTCTTTATACACTTCCAACTATACCCATGACCAATCAATCCAACTTCATAAGGTGGATAGTCGTTGGTTTTGGGAGTCAAGTACACATAGAATTATTTTTAAATTTGGTCTTAATAATAGTAATAAATTTAATTAAAACATTAAATTATTCCAATGTAGTTTATATAATGAAATCAGCTTACATGCCCAGGTGTGAACCTTGATGGTAATCTAAATGAGGAAACATCTAACATGGGGAAATGTAGTAGACTAACCATAAAAGAAAAACTAACACATTACTATAATAGTGAACCAAATTGAATTATACATTCTTCTTAAGGATAATATAACTATCCACTCACAACTTATTTCCTAACCCACCTTCCAACCTTTCCCAAGATGGAGTCAAAAATACTATAGCTTCTTGTTAATTAATTCAATGACATTATTGAAACCATGTTCCCCCCACATCATCCTAAGTCACATTAAATTTTAAACATTTATTTATCACTAATAAATTAATCCAATACCTTGTTGAAAATTCTGAGACCAATATCAATCCACTACTGGGACCAATAGTAATGGAAATTTTACAAAAAATACACCCCATCAAAAAAATGTTCAACTTAAAAAGAGTATCATTTTTTTAAAAAAATAAGGGGATTCATTTTATAGAACATGGTAATGGCTTGATGACACACTCAACATAGTACCCCATCATGTCTTTTCAATCATTGAATAACATATATTTTTTTATGAATGGTTGGTTAGGGGAAACAATCAATTCATTGAAATGATTTACAATGGATCCTTTAAAAAAAAGCATGAAATGATGACAATGGTATCTAAAATTGTTTTTTGAATAAATACAAACTTGGTAAAAATCACCTTACTATGAGATGAGAACCAAATCTGGTAGAATTCATAACCTTGGGGAAGAAGAAATCCTTAGGAAAAAACTATATTCACTCACACGAATGTTCAAGGAGATCAATCTTATAAATGTACATGAAATCCAACCTATTGACCCTTTTTTCAAAAAATTATTGAAACAATTAACGCAACATAAAAAATTTCAAAACCATTTTTTAAAAAAGAGATGTTTCTTTAGGTGGAAATATTGTGAAGTCAAATGATCTGCACATTCAAAAATGCACAATACCCAAAAAACATTTAATTTAAGATACAATGGACATCTCGGTTCCATTGGAAAGATAACCAATAACCCATCAAAGAACATAGTCATCCAAAAAGTATATACCCCTAATATAAGGCCCCAGCCTTAAACATTACTTAATCTTGAGTTATTACAAGATTACACATTGAGGATCTTTTCGGGTTTAGAGTTTTAGAGAATTAGATCATAAAACTTGCATTACATTCCACATATAGACAAAGTGGTTACATAAAGATAGTATTCCTCATTCCCATCAATGGAAACACATTTGAACTAAAACATGGATTCTTTTTGACACATCCTTGACCCTATCATCTTATCATGTACCTTTCCCTTGACCTGTGAAAAACATTTCAAAAACTTGGGATGAGCATAAAAACTCAGTATGGGTTAAAAAAAACATGGAAAGGAAACATGAGTTCATATGTACATAAGAATGAAATCATACTTTACCCATAAAACATAGGCACTTTAACACGCCTCATAAAATCATGAATAAATCATAGAAACCATAAGACATAAAGGTAACTTGAGGCATTCATAACATTCTTACGTAGGGAGTAACCCTCTTGGTTACGTTTGGAATACCCATCACAGTATATTCCCTAAAATCTCATCGGAGAAACCTTAACGTTTCACTCCTTCGCGTTACCCAATGCATTGGAGAGCTATAACGGGCTCACCCGCCCTTAGTTTATCACGGAACCACCCGTCTTCATAATAATGCCCAAGAACCATAACATAATCATATCACATAAAACATGCATAAAGGAAACATAAAATTTCCACATTTCAATCACGAGGTATCAATAAAACACATTGATATAATAAAAACATTATGAAAACCATTTTCAATACCAAAGTAAAACATGGTATTTATTTTTCTTTTTAAAAAAAAGGTATGGCTTGTAGAGGAAGCCGAAACTCAAATAACGGTTACGACGGCGGAGAAGTCGTTGTCGCCGCATACGTACGACAAAAACATTCCCTTTTGTCATTTAGTAAACGCTTCGTATAAAAAAGATTCCTTTTGAATAAATGTAAAAGTCAAAGGGGTTTATACACCATATAAAAGAAAGTTGTCTATAAAATAAAATATGCCTCAACGAAAGGAGATTGAGACGAAGTCCCATACAAAGATAATTTTTAAAATAAAATAGATACATTATGTGTATTCACTATAATTACACATAAATAAAGTACAAATACAAGATACGACATAATAATATAATGACATAATTTGAAAGTAGGAGATTAACCCAAAGAATGGAAATTGGGTTAAGAAGTTCCCATACCTCGTATCTGACTTGACCCGACCGTTCTTTAAACTCCTGAATAATAAACTTTAGTTAATCTCTACTTGATTATGAATCTTTTCCAAGTTCATTATTCCTTTTATACCATGTTATGAACATCATGTAATCAATTAAGTTAATAATGTTCATTTTGTCGGTATTTGGGTCTTAAGTCAAAAATTGACTTCTTATACTTACATGTTGTTATTTTGGTCAAAGGTTCATTATATCCAGAATGGTATTCATGATGTAGATATCATATATGTCATATATATCCAGTACATACATGAATTTATAATATTACATCACATTTAGAGGTAAGAAATGAAATGCACCGTTCATGGAGACGGTAAGCCGTACGTACGCATGAACGCTACTTTCATTTCTTTGTCATATTGATGGAATTAAAACTAAATGAGACTTATGTATATTTTAATTCCAGAATTATATTCATCATTTAGATATATCATTAATTATATATATCCATTATATACATGTACTTTTAATAATAAATTACATTTGGGGATAAGAAATGAAATGCACCGTTCATGGAGACGGTAGTCCGTACGTACGCATGAACGCTACTTTCATTTCTATCTCATACTTTAATGGAAATAAATGATAATGATATATAGGTATATTATAATTCCAGTATAACATCATATATAATATCATTAACGTTATCCTTTACACATCCCACATATGGTATTAACGAATCAAATCACTTTTAGGGGGCGGTAGTCCGCACTTCCTAAAATGAAGATATCGCGTATACCCATAATGGAAGCCATAAAGGTAAGACACAAATGAAAAATACAGAAGAATAAGTAAAACATAAACATATTACATATCATATATAAAAATAGTGACATCATAATGGCCACCTTTGAAGGTGTTAAATGAGTATTGAACAATCATCGTTTCGGGAGGCAGAATTTCGCCATCCACGGAAACCGTATGTTCTTTAACCATTTGATGTAGTTGTGTGAGAGTGTAGCTCAAATAAATCTTATAAAAACATCCTAGTATATTGAAGATACTGGTGATGTTATAAAAGAAGTAAATAAAAATAGTTTAGGGGGTTGGAGAAGCAAAATAAAACAAATGAACATGAGAGAATGAATTACCTTAAAAAGTGTATCTCCTTTTGAGTTGAGCCTAAAGGCTTCCTTTGAAAGGATTCTGCCCAAGGGGAATCCTCTAGGATGAGGAGAGGGATGTGGAGAGAGCAAATGGGCAGGGGTTGGCCGAGCCAAAGGCTTGAAGAGTGTGTGAAATGAGGTAGAGGTGGGGGCCTTTTATAAGAGGAGAGGAGGGGCACTTTTGGAAAGTAAAGAAATATAACTTTATTTGAAAATGTGTATCGGTTTTAAAAGGTCCCACATTGATAGAATTCGTGTATAAGGTGATAAGGTTTCTAAATCCACTCATCCAATTGGTTTTGTACATGTGTAGGTTTTAGATTTTACATTATCTTTCCATTTTATTTAAATCGCCAAATAATGATGTCATCGCTGCATCATTATTATGTCATACATAATTAAATTTATTTAATGTCTAAAAATTATAAAACAAATACTATGATATAGGAAATCTTTTTAGCTTTCCAATTACTATTTATAATCAAAATTTGGACTTGTATAACCCCACTTAAAAATTGTTTTCGCAAAACATATTATGTTTGTGTCATTTTCACTTTAACATTTAATAAAAAGTAATTTATGTTATTTCCCAACAAAAGTGGATACATGGGGTCCCCAAGTTAGGCCATGACTTGTCTTGGTCGGCCATGACACAACCAATGAGGTTGGGACATGTGTCTAGGTCATTTTATATTATTAAAGCATTATTTATACATTAAACTACCCTAATTACCACTAATCGCGATTAAAAACTTAATAAGTTACTATTCACCAAAAAATTATTTTAATCTCATTGAACCACATTTTACTTCTTAATGACAACCATGTATGTCGGATTTTCAAAATTCAACACACATTAGTGGTAAAATTTCATTTAACCGAAAAATCAGTTTGCTTGATTACCACTTAGTGGTTTCACTATTCATCAAAAATTGAAGTTTTTCAGAAAATTACCAAAAATTCACCCTAAGCTATATTTGATATTCCGAATTCAAAAATGAAGTCTATTTTACAAAATTCAAATCATATAAGTCACATTAATTAATTTAATAATTAATTCCCGCTGCCAGAGCAAATAGCGTGTTTTTACAAAACAATAAGTATCAAAAGATTGACACCAGTTTAAGTCTAATTTCAAAGTGAAATTGATTCCAATGACCACCATTGGATAAAATGGTAAAAATATATTCTAATTTCACTTCAAAACCAATTCAAAAGATAATCTAATCATATAAATAAATCAGATTAAAAAGTGGTTTTGAATTAAAATACAACATTTTACACTATTCATAAAAAAAATGAACTTTATCAGAAAGGTACCACAAATTTACACAAAGTAAAATTTGATGTCCCGATTCTTAATAAAAGTTTTATTTGGTCCAAAAGAATGTATAAGAGTGATCAAAACTATATTTAATGACGGTTCACCATTAAAAGGTGATAAGTGAACCTTTAGTGAAAATTAGAGTATATATGCCCTAAAATTGAACTCTTTCCGTATTTTAAGCCTTTATCTTTTATTGGGTAAATGTAAAAACATCTAAAAACATATCTATTCATATTTTAGTTATTTCTATTCATTCCCGCCAGTACAACGACTACTTGTTAACTAACATTTAAAATAATATTATTATATTACTAGTGTGCTACGTAAGTTTCAAAGAAACTCATCGTTGCGTATCGGGTACGCTATCGAACATAGCAACCCCTTTAAAATAGAATTAATATTTAATTCGTTAATTTTAATAAATATGAAAATTATTTATTCTTTAATTACCTGGGATGTTACATCCTTCCCCCCTTTTGGGAATTGCGTCCTCGCAATTTTATTCACATATCAAAATAAGTGGGGGTATTTATCCCTCATAGCATTTTCAGATTCCCATGTTGCCTCTTCAATCATGTGGTTTTTCCACAAAACCTTTACCTGCTTAATCACCTTATTCCGTAACACTTGCTCCCTGTGGTCAAGAATCTGGACCGGTTGTTCCTCATAAGATAGGTTCTCTTCCAGCTGAACTACCTTTGGACTCAAAACATGAGATTGATCTGACATATACTTTCTCAACATCGAAACGTGAAAAACATTGTGTACCTGAGATAAACTCGGAGGTAAAGCCACTCGGTATGCAACTGATCCAACTCTTTCCAGAATTTCGTATGGTCCAATAAACCTTGGACTCAACTTTCCTTTCTTACCAAATCTCATCACACTTTTCCAAGGAGAAACCTTGAGAAAAACATGATCACCTACCTCGAAAGATAGATCCTTCCTCCGGTTATCCGCATAACTCTTCTGCCTGCTATGAGCTGTTCTCATGTGCTTCTGAATCAGCTGAACTTTTTCTGCCATCTCTTCTACCAATTCTGGTCCCATCAACTTCCTTTCACCCACTTCATCCCAGAAAGTTGGAGTTCGACACTGCTTCCCATATAATGCCTGAAATGGTGCCATTTGTATACTGGAATGAAAACTGTTATTATATGAAAACTCAACCAAAGAAAGATGTTGGTCCCAACTTCCCTGATAATCCATAGAACATGCTCGTAGCATATCCTCCAATGTCTGAATTGTTCGTTCTGACTGCCCATCTGATTGAGGATGAAAAGCTGTACTAAAATTTAATTCAGTACCCAACGACTTCTGAAGGCCTTTCCAAAAGTTAGAAGTAAACCTGGGATCACGATTCGATACAATGGAGAGAGGAACTCCATGTAACCTGACTATCTCTTTAAGATACAAACGGGAAAGTTGGTCTAGATAGAAAGTATCTCGTATAGAAAGGAAATGAGCAGATTTGGTCAAGCGATCAACAATAACCCAGATTGCATTATTACCTCGAGATGTCTTCGGTAATCCAACAACAAAGTCCATGGATATATTCTCCCATTTCCACTCTGGCACTGGTAAAGGCTGAAGCATCCCTTTCGGTAACTGCCGCTCTGCTTTAACCTGTTGACATGTCAAACACTTCACAGTAAAATCAGCAATGTCTCTTTTCATTCCATCCCACCAGTAATACTCCCGCAGACCTCTGTACATCTTAGTACTGCCAGGATGAAAAAACAACTCATTCTTCAACTGTGAATCACAAGGCACACATAACCTCTTCACAAAACTCAAAACACAAACACAAACTTATCCAAGAACTCATGGAAAATTTTATTCATAAGGTCCATGAATACAGCAGGTGCATTGGTTAACCCAAAAGGCATAACTACAAATTCATAATGGCCATATCTAGTACGGAACGCAGTCGTCTGCTTCTTTTACTTTCAACTGATGGTACCCCGACCTCAAGTCAATCTTCGAAAAATACTGAGCTCCCTGGAGCTGATACCACTTCATTCGATGGCCCAACATCTGCTGAAGTAGTTGCAAAGGATTTCACCACCCCTTTCTGCTTGTAGTCTAACTGCTTCCCATCACTCAAGCTCCTTGTTGGACACTCGTTTGCATAGTGACCCATCTCATTGCACTTATAACATTTCACTAACCGTAAATCAAATTTATTCTTACCTTCACCTTGATCCTTTTCAGTGCAATCACGAGCCTTATGTCCCATCTTACCACATCGGTAGCACTTCCCAGAATTCAGAAGACATTCCCCAGCATGCCTTTTGCCACATTTATCACAAACTGGAAACTTAGTTCTCTTACCATCAGACTTTTTTGAAGAATTCTTACCTTTCTCCTGCCACCTCGGTCTCTTCTTCTGCTGGTTGTTATAGAACACTTGGTCATCGGCAAACTCCATTTCCACCTTCTCAGCACATCGAACAAGCTTTTCATAACTTTTAAACTCACGAGAAGCTAATGCCCTTCGATATTTTGGCTTTAATCCTGAGTAAAAACGATTGATTTTACTATCAAGGTCCCGGATAAAATTTGGAGCATACCTTGCCAATCGAGTGAACCTTTCTTCATAGGCAGCCACTGAGTCTTCCTCTTGCCTCAATTCCAAGAATTGCTTTTCCATCCTAAGTCGAACATCCTTAGGAAAATACTTCTCAAGAAACATACCTTTGAAATCATCCCAGTCAAGAGCATCAATCTCATCGGCATCCCTGATATTTTTAACCATAGACCACCACTGATCTGCTTCACCCTCCAAACGGTAAATAGCAAGACTAACCTTTTGATTGTCTGAACACCCCATGACATCAAAAATCTTCTCCAGTGCTTTAATCCACCCTTCAGCTTGCACAGGGTCAGATGATCCTCTGAATGATGGGGGATGTTGCCTCATGAAATGTTCCACCACTGACATGTTCCTCTGCGGTTGATCTGGCTGATCTCGTGCATGGATACCACCACCATTTATAGCCTGAGTCAACTGTGCCATCACTGCAACAAACTGTTCAGTTCCGATTCCGACCATCTCAGGTTGCTGATTTGGAAGGCTGTCTTCCTCCTGATGTCGTCCCAACATAGCTGCTTTGTTTCCCCTACGGAAAACTATTCTGAACATGGAAATATCTTAGGCGAAGCAACATGGTAATCCATAAATGCTATATCATTTCAATCATATTATAATTTAACACTTTTCTAACTCCTAAAGTTGTCTAAACCGACCTTTGATACCAACTATAAGGCCCCAGCCTTAAACCTTACTTAATCTTGAGTTATTACAAGATTACACATTGAGGATCTTTTCGGGTTTAGAGTTTTAGAGAATTAGATCATAAAACTTGCATTACATTCCACATATAGACAAAGTGGTTACATAAAGATAGTATTCCTCATTCCCATCAATGGAAACACATTTGAACTAAAACATGGATTCTTTTTGACACATCCTTGACCCTATCATCTTATCATGTACCTTTCCCTTGACCTGTGAAAAACATTTCAAAAACTTGGGATGAGCATAAAAACTCAGTATGGGTTAAAAAAAACATGGAAAGGAAACATGAGTTCATATGTACATAAGAATGAAATCATACTTTACCCATAAAACATAGGCACTTTAACACGCCTCATAAAATCATGAATAAATCATAGAAACCATAAGACATAAAGGTAACTTGAGGCATTCATAACATTCTTACGTAGGGAGTAACCCTCTTGGTTACGTTTGGAATACCCATCACAGTATATTCCCTAAAATCTCATCGGAGAAACCTTAACGTTTCACTCCTTCGCGTTACCCAATGCATTGGAGAGCTATAACGGGCTCACCCGCCCTTAGTTTATCACGGAACCACCCGTCTTCATAATAATGCCCAAGAACCATAACATAATCATATCACATAAAACATGCATAAAGGAAACATAAAATTTCCACATTTCAATCACGAGGTATCAATAAAACACATTGATATAATAAAAACATTATGAAAACCATTTTCAATACCAAAGTAAAACATGGTATTTATTTTTCTTTTTAAAAAAAAGGTATGGCTTGTAGAGGAAGCCGAAACTCAAATAACGGTTACGACGGAGGAGAAGTCGTTGTCGCCGCATACGTACGACAAAAACATTCCCTTTTGTCATTTAGTAAACGCTTTGTATAAAAAAGATTCCTTTTGAATAAATGTAAAAGTCAAAGGGGTTTATACACCATATAAAAGAAAGTTGTGTATAAAATAAAATATGCCTCAACGAAAGGAGATTGAGACGAAGTCCCATACAAAGATAATTTTTAAAATAAAATAGATACATTATGTGTATTCACTATAATTACACATAAATAAAGTACAAATACAAGATACGACATAATAATATAATGACATAATTTGAAAGTAGGAGATTAACCCAAAGAATGGAAATTGGGTTAAGAAGTTCCCATACCTCGTATCTGACTTGACCCGACCGTTCTTTAAACTCCTGAATAATAAACTTTAGTTAATCTCTACTTGATTATGAATCTTTTCCAAGTTCATTATTCCTTTTATACCATGTTATGAACATCATGTAATCAATTAAGTTAATAATGTTCATTTTGTCGGTATTTGGGTCTTAAGTCAAAAATTGACTTCTTATACTTACATGTTGTTATTTTGGTCAAAGGTTCATTATATCCAGAATGGTATTCATGATGTAGATATCATATATGTCATATATATCCAGTACATACATGAATTTATAATATTACATCACATTTAGAGGTAAGAAATGAAATGCACCGTTCATGGAGACGGTAAGCCGTACGTACGCATGAACGCTACTTTCATTTCTTTGTCATATTGATGGAATTAAAACTAAATGAGACTTATGTATATTTTAATTCCAGAATTATATTCATCATTTAGATATATCATTAATTATATATATCCATTATATACATGTACTTTTAATAATAAATTACATTTGGGGATAAGAAATGAAATGCACCGTTCATGGAGACGGTAGTCCGTACGTACGCATGAACGCTACTTTCATTTCTATCTCATACTTTAATGGAAATAAATGATAATGATATATAGGTATATTATAATTCCAGTATAACATCATATATAATATCATTAACGTTATCCTTTACACATCCCACATATGGTATTAACGAATCAAATCACTTTTAGGGGGCGGTAGTCCGCACTTCCTAAAATGAAGATATCGCGTATACCCATAATGGAAGCCATAAAGGTAAGACACAAATGAAAAATACAGAAGAATAAGTAAAACATAAACATATTACATATCATATATAAAAATAGTGACATCATAATGGCCACCTTTGAAGGTGTTAAATGAGTATTGAACAATCATCGTTTCGGGAGGCAGAATTTCGCCATCCACGGAAACCGTATGTTCTTTAACCATTTGATGTAGTTGTGTGAGAGTGTAGCTCAAATAAATCTTATAACAACATCCTAGTATATTGAAGATACTGGTGATGTTATAAAAGAAGTAAATAAAAATAGTTTAGGGGGTTGGAGAAGCAAAATAAAACAAATGAACATGAGAGAATGAATTACCTTAAAAAGTGTATCTCCTTTTGAGTTGAGCCTAAAGGCTTCCTTTGAAAGGATTCTGCCCAAGGGGAATCCTCTAGGATGAGGAGAGGGATGTGGAGAGAGCAAATGGGCAGGGGTTGGCCGAGCCAAAGGCTTGAAGAGTGTGTGAAATGAGGTAGAGGTGGGGGCCTTTTATAAGAGGAGAGGAGGGGCACTTTTGGAAAGTAAAGAAATATAACTTTATTTGAAAATGTGTATCGGTTTTAAAAGGTCCCACATTGATAGAATTCGTGTATAAGGTGATAAGGTTTCTAAATCCACTCATCCAATTGGTTTTGTACATGTGTAGGTTTTAGATTTTACATTATCTTTCCATTTTATTTAAATCGCCAAATAATGATGTCATCGCTGCATCATTATTATGTCATACATAATTAAATTTATTTAATGTCTAAAAATTATAAAACAAATACTATGATATAGGAAATCTTTTTAGCTTTCCAATTACTATTTATAATCAAAATTTGGACTTGTATAACCCCACTTAAAAATTGTTTTCGCAAAACATATTATGTTTGTGTCATTTTCACTTTAACATTTAATAAAAAGTAATTTATGTTATTTCCCAACAAAAGTGGATACATGGGGTCCCCAAGTTAGGCCATGACTTGTCTTGGTCGGCCATGACACAACCAATGAGGTTGGGACATGTGTCTAGGTCATTTTATATTATTAAAGCATTATTTATACATTAAACTACCCTAATTACCACTAATCGCGATTAAAAACTTAATAAGTTACTATTCACCAAAAAATTATTTTAATCTCATTGAACCACATTTTACTTCTTAATGACAACCATGTATGTCGGATTTTCAAAATTCAACACACATTAGTGGTAAAATTTCATTTAACCGAAAAATCAGTTTGCTTGATTACCACTTAGTGGTTTCACTATTCATCAAAAATTGAAGTTTTTCAGAAAATTACCAAAAATTCACCCTAAGCTATATTTGATATTCCGAATTCAAAAATGAAGTCTATTTTACAAAATTCAAATCATATAAGTCACATTAATTAATTTAATAATTAATTCCCGCTGCCAGAGCAAATAGCGTGTTTTTACAAAACAATAAGTATCAAAAGATTGACACCAGTTTAAGTCTAATTTCAAAGTGAAATTGATTCCAATGACCACCATTGGATAAAATGGTAAAAATATATTCTAATTTCACTTCAAAACCAATTCAAAAGATAATCTAATCATATAAATAAATCAGATTAAAAAGTGGTTTTGAATTAAAATACAACATTTTACACTATTCATAAAAAAAATGAACTTTATCAGAAAGGTACCACAAATTTACACAAAGTAAAATTTGATGTCCCGATTCTTAATAAAAGTTTTATTTGGTCCAAAAGAATGTATAAGAGTGATCAAAACTATATTTAATGACGGTTCACCATTAAAAGGTGATAAGTGAACCTTTAGTGAAAATTAGAGTATATATGCCCTAAAATTGAACTCTTTCCGTATTTTAAGCCTTTATCTTTTATTGGGTAAATGTAAAAACATCTAAAAACATATCTATTCATATTTTAGTTATTTCTATTCATTCCCGCCAGTACAACGACTACTTGTTAACTAACATTTAAAATAATATTATTATATTACTAGTGTGCTACGTAAGTTTCAAAGAAACTCATCGTTGCGTATCGGGTACGCTATCGAACATAGCAACCCCTTTAAAATAGAATTAATATTTAATTCGTTAATTTTAATAAATATGAAAATTATTTATTCTTTAATTACCTGGGATGTTACATCCTTCCCCCCTTTTGGGAATTGCGTCCTCGCAATTTTATTCACATATCAAAATAAGTGGGGGTATTTATCCCTCATAGCATTTTCAGATTCCCATGTTGCCTCTTCAATCATGTGGTTTTTCCACAAAACCTTTACCTGCTTAATCACCTTATTCCGTAACACTTGCTCCCTGTGGTCAAGAATCTGGACCGGTTGTTCCTCATAAGATAGGTTCTCTTCCAGCTGAACTACCTTTGGACTCAAAACATGAGATTGATCTGACATATACTTTCTCAACATCGAAACGTGAAAAACATTGTGTACCTGAGATAAACTCGGAGGTAAAGCCACTCGGTATGCAACTGATCCAACTCTTTCCAGAATTTCGTATGGTCCAATAAACCTTGGACTCAACTTTCCTTTCTTACCAAATCTCATCACACTTTTCCAAGGAGAAACCTTGAGAAAAACATGATCACCTACCTCGAAAGATAGATCCTTCCTCCGGTTATCCGCATAACTCTTCTGCCTGCTATGAGCTGTTCTCATGTGCTTCTGAATCAGCTGAACTTTTTCTGCCATCTCTTCTACCAATTCTGGTCCCATCAACTTCCTTTCACCCACTTCATCCCAGAAAGTTGGAGTTCGACACTGCTTCCCATATAATGCCTGAAATGGTGCCATTTGTATACTGGAATGAAAACTGTTATTATATGAAAACTCAACCAAAGAAAGATGTTGGTCCCAACTTCCCTGATAATCCATAGAACATGCTCGTAGCATATCCTCCAATGTCTGAATTGTTCGTTCTGACTGCCCATCTGATTGAGGATGAAAAGCTGTACTAAAATTTAATTCAGTACCCAACGACTTCTGAAGGCCTTTCCAAAAGTTAGAAGTAAACCTGGGATCACGATTCGATACAATGGAGAGAGGAACTCCATGTAACCTGACTATCTCTTTAAGATACAAACGGGAAAGTTGGTCTAGATAGAAAGTATCTCGTATAGAAAGGAAATGAGCAGATTTGGTCAAGCGATCAACAATAACCCAGATTGCATTATTACCTCGAGATGTCTTCGGTAATCCAACAACAAAGTCCATGGATATATTCTCCCATTTCCACTCTGGCACTGGTAAAGGCTGAAGCATCCCTTTCGGTAACTGCCGCTCTGCTTTAACCTGTTGACATGTCAAACACTTCACAGTAAAATCAGCAATGTCTCTTTTCATTCCATCCCACCAGTAATACTCCCGCAGACCTCTGTACATCTTAGTACTGCCAGGATGAAAAAACAACTCATTCTTCAACTGTGAATCACAAGGCACACATAACCTCTTCACAAAACTCAAAACACAAACACAAACTTATCCAAGAACTCATGGAAAATTTTATTCATAAGGTCCATGAATACAGCAGGTGCATTGGTTAACCCAAAAGGCATAACTACAAATTCATAATGGCCATATCTAGTACGGAACGCAGTCGTCTGCTTCTTTTACTTTCAACTGATGGTACCCCGACCTCAAGTCAATCTTCGAAAAATACTGAGCTCCCTGGAGCTGATACCACTTCATTCGATGGCCCAACATCTGCTGAAGTAGTTGCAAAGGATTTCACCACCCCTTTCTGCTTGTAGTCTAACTGCTTCCCATCACTCAAGCTCCTTGTTGGACACTCGTTTGCATAGTGACCCATCTCATTGCACTTATAACATTTCACTAACCGTAAATCAAATTTATTCTTACCTTCACCTTGATCCTTTTCAGTGCAATCACGAGCCTTATGTCCCATCTTACCACATCGGTAGCACTTCCCAGAATTCAGAAGACATTCCCCAGCATGCCTTTTGCCACATTTATCACAAACTGGAAACTTAGTTCTCTTACCATCAGACTTTTTTGAAGAATTCTTACCTTTCTCCTGCCACCTCGGTCTCTTCTTCTGCTGGTTGTTATAGAACACTTGGTCATCGGCAAACTCCATTTCCACCTTCTCAGCACATCGAACAAGCTTTTCATAACTTTTAAACTCACGAGAAGCTAATGCCCTTCGATATTTTGGCTTTAATCCTGAGTAAAAACGATTGATTTTACTATCAAGGTCCCGGATAAAATTTGGAGCATACCTTGCCAATCGAGTGAACCTTTCTTCATAGGCAGCCACTGAGTCTTCCTCTTGCCTCAATTCCAAGAATTGCTTTTCCATCCTAAGTCGAACATCCTTAGGAAAATACTTCTCAAGAAACATACCTTTGAAATCATCCCAGTCAAGAGCATCAATCTCATCGGCATCCCTGATATTTTTAACCATAGACCACCACTGATCTGCTTCACCCTCCAAACGGTAAATAGCAAGACTAACCTTTTGATTGTCTGAACACCCCATGACATCAAAAATCTTCTCCAGTGCTTTAATCCACCCTTCAGCTTGCACAGGGTCAGATGATCCTCTGAATGATGGGGGATGTTGCCTCATGAAATGTTCCACCACTGACATGTTCCTCTGCGGTTGATCTGGCTGATCTCGTGCATGGATACCACCACCATTTATAGCCTGAGTCAACTGTGCCATCACTGCAACAAACTGTTCAGTTCCGATTCCGACCATCTCAGGTTGCTGATTTGGAAGGCTGTCTTCCTCCTGATGTCGTCCCAACATAGCTGCTTTGTTTCCCCTACGGAAAACTATTCTGAACATGGAAATATCTTAGGCGAAGCAACATGGTAATCCATAAATGCTATATCATTTCAATCATATTATAATTTAACACTTTTCTAACTCCTAAAGTTGTCTAAACCGACCTTTGATACCAACTATAAGGCCCCAGCCTTAAACCTTACTTAATCTTGAGTTATTACAAGATTACACATTGAGGATCTTTTCGGGTTTAGAGTTTTAGAGAATTAGATCATAAAACTTGCATTACATTCCACATATAGACAAAGTGGTTACATAAAGATAGTATTCCTCATTCCCATCAATGGAAACACATTTGAACTAAAACATGGATTCTTTTTGACACATCCTTGACCCTATCATCTTATCATGTACCTTTCCCTTGACCTGTGAAAAACATTTCAAAAACTTGGGATGAGCATAAAAACTCAGTATGGGTTAAAAAAAACATGGAAAGGAAACATGAGTTCATATGTACATAAGAATGAAATCATACTTTACCCATAAAACATAGGCACTTTAACACGCCTCATAAAATCATGAATAAATCATAGAAACCATAAGACATAAAGGTAACTTGAGGCATTCATAACATTCTTACGTAGGGAGTAACCCTCTTGGTTACGTTTGGAATACCCATCACAGTATATTCCCTAAAATCTCTTCGGAGAAACCTTAACGTTTCACTCCTTCGTGTTACCCAATGCATTGGAGAGCTATAACGGGCTCACCCGCCCTTAGTTTATCACGGAACCACCCGTCTTCATAATAATGCCCAAGAACCATAACATAATCATATCACATAAAACATGCATAAAGGAAACATAAAATTTCCACATTTCAATCACGAGGTATCAATAAAACACATTGATATAATAAAAACATTATGAAAACCATTTTCAATACCAAAGTAAAACATGGTATTTATTTTTCTTTTTAAAAAAAAGGTATGGCTTGTAGAGGAAGCCGAAACTCAAATAACGGTTACGACGGCGGAGAAGTCGTTGTCGCCGCATACGTACGACAAAAACATTCCCTTTTGTCATTTAGTAAACGCTTCGTATAAAAAAGATTCCTTTTGAATAAATGTAAAAGTCAAAGGGGTTTATACACCATATAAAAGAAAGTTGTGTATAAAATAAAATATGCCTCAACGAAAGGAGATTGAGACGAAGTCCCATACAAAGATAATTTTTAAAATAAAATAGATACATTATGTGTATTCACTATAATTACACATAAATAAAGTACAAATACAAGATACGACATAATAATATAATGACATAATTTGAAAGTAGGAGATTAACCCAAAGAATGGAAATTGGGTTAAGAAGTTCCCATACCTCGTATCTGACTTGACCCGACCGTTCTTTAAACTCCTGAATAATAAACTTTAGTTAATCTCTACTTGATTATGAATCTTTTCCAAGTTCATTATTCCTTTTATACCATGTTATGAACATCATGTAATCAATTAAGTTAATAATGTTCATTTTGTCGGTATTTGGGTCTTAAGTCAAAAATTGACTTCTTATACTTACATGTTGTTATTTTGGTCAAAGGTTCATTATATACATAATGGTATTCATGATGTAGATATCATATATGTCATATATATCCAGTACATACATGAATTTATAATATTACATCACATTTAGAGGTAAGAAATGAAATGCACCGTTCATGGAGACGGTAAGCCGTACGTACGCATGAACGCTACTTTCATTTCTTTGTCATATTGATGGAATTAAAACTAAATGAGACTTATGTATATTTTAATTCCAGAATTATATTCATCATTTAGATATATCATTAATTATATATATCCATTATATACATGTACTTTTAATAATAAATTACATTTGGGGATAAGAAATGAAATGCACCGTTCATGGAGACGGTAGTCCGTACGTACGCATGAACGCTACTTTCATTTCTATCTCATACTTTAATGGAAATAAATGATAATGATATATAGGTATATTATAATTCCAGTATAACATCATATATAATATCATTAACGTTATCCTTTACACATCCCACATATGGTATTAACGAATCAAATCACTTTTAGGGGGCGGTAGTCCGCACTTCCTAAAATGAAGATATCGCGTATACCCATAATGGAAGCCATAAAGGTAAGACACAAATGAAAAATACAGAAGAATAAGTAAAACATAAACATATTACATATCATATATAAAAATAGTGACATCATAATGGCCACCTTTGAAGGTGTTAAATGAGTATTGAACAATCATCGTTTCGGGAGGCAGAATTTCGCCATCCACGGAAACCGTATGTTCTTTAACCATTTGATGTAGTTGTGTGAGAGTGTAGCTCAAATAAATCTTATAACAACATCCTAGTATATTGAAGATACTGGTGATGTTATAAAAGAAGTAAATAAAAATAGTTTAGGGGGTTGGAGAAGCAAAATAAAACAAATGAACATGAGAGAATGAATTACCTTAAAAAGTGTAACTCCTTTTGAGTTGAGCCTAAAGGCTTCCTTTGAAAGGATTCTGCCCAAGGGGAATCCTCTAGGATGAGGAGAGGGATGTGGAGAGAGCAAATGGGCAGGGGTTGGCCGAGCCAAAGGCTTGAAGAGTGTGTGAAATGAGGTAGAGGTGGGGGCCTTTTATAAGAGGAGAGGAGGGGCACTTTTGGAAAGTAAAGAAATATAACTTTATTTGAAAATGTGTATCGGTTTTAAAAGGTCCCACATTGATAGCATTCGTGGATAAGGTGATAAGGTTTCTAAATCCACTCATCCAATTGGTTTTGTACATGTGTAGGTTTTAGATTTTACATTATCTTTCCATTTTATTTAAATCGCCAAATAATGATGTCATCGCTGCATCATTATTATGTCATACATAATTAAATTTATTTAATGTCTAAAAATTATAAAACAAATACTATGATATAGGAAATCTTTTTAGCTTTCCAATGACTATTTATAATCAAAATTTGGACTTGTATAACCCCACTTAAAAATTGTTTTCTCAAAACATATTATGTTTGTGTCATTTTCACTTTAACATTTAATAAAAAGTAATTTATGTTATTTCCCAACAAAAGTGGATACATGGGGTCCCCAAGTTAGGCCATGACTTGTCTTGGTCGGCCATGACACAACCAATGAGGTTGGGACATGTGTCAAGGTCATTTTATATTATTAAAGCATTATTTATACATTAAACTACCCTAATTACCACTAATTGCGATTAAAAACTTAATAAGTTACTATTCACCAAAAAATTATTTTAATCTCATTGAACCACATTTTACTTCTTAATGACAACCATGTATGTCGGATTTTCAAAATTCAACACACATTAGTGGTAAAATTTCATTTAACCGAAAAATCAGTTTGCTTGATTACCACTTAGTGGTTTCACTATTCATCAAAAATTGAAGTTTTTCAGAAAATTACCAAAAATTCACCCTAAGCTATATTTGATATTCCGAATTCAAAAATGAAGTCTATTTTACAAAATTCAAATCATATAAGTCACATTAATTAATTTAATAATTAATTCCCGCTGCCAGAGCAAATAGCGTGTTTTTACAAAACAATAAGTATCAAAAGATTGACACCAGTTTAAGTCTAATTTCAAAGTGAAATTGATTCCAATGACCACCATTGGATAAAATGGTAAAAATATATTCTAATTTCACTTCAAAACCAATTCAAAAGATAATCTAATCATATAAATAAATCAGATTAAAAAGTGGTTTTGAATTAAAATACAACATTTTACACTATTCATAAAAAAAATGAACTTTATCAGAAAGGTACCACAAATTTACACAAAGTAAAATTTGATGTCCCGATTCTTAATAAAAGTTTTATTTGGTCCAAAAGAATGTATAAGAGTGATCAAAACTATATTTAATGACGGTTCACCATTAAAAGGTGATAAGTGAACCTTTAGTGAAAATTAGAGTATATATGCCCTAAAATTGAACTCTTTCCGTATTTTAAGCCTTTATCTTTTATTGGGTAAATGTAAAAACATCTAAAAACATATCTATTCATATTTTAGTTATTTCTATTCATTCCCGCCAGTACAACGACTACTTGTTAACTAACATTTAAAATAATATTATTATATTACTAGTGTGCTACGTAAGTTTCAAAGAAACTCATCGTTGCGTATCGGGTACGCTATCGAACATAGCAACCCCTTTAAAATAGAATTAATATTTAATTCGTTAATTTTAATAAATATGAAAATTATTTATTCTTTAATTACCTGGGATGTTACACCTAAAATCTAATTTTTTTTCAAATAATAATTATTTCCACACACAACTTGTCTAATAACATAACCCCTCATCCAATTTTGACAAGACACCCAAAAATTCAAATATGCACAAGGGATAATCCAACCAACCCAAACCAATTTCCATATACCAATATTTAAAATGTATTATAAAAAAGAGAAAAAATTAATTCTAATGTTTCATAAATGAAGCATTAAATAAAAACCATAAAAATATATAATGAAACTATATCTATTCAGTAGGTACGATTATTGATCTTAAAGGGATAATCCAGTTACACAAAAACCATTTATGAACTACTCATTACACTAAAAATTTTAAGAAGTGGGAAATCCCTTAAAACCCTAAATAAACCATTTTAGAAACCTAAAAATCATAAATACCACCTGAAAACATTGACGAACCTCCATCATAATCAGAAAAATATGATATGAATATGATGGAACTACAACCACACCAAAAAATCAAACAACATGTACCCTTCAATGCATGAGAGGAAAATCTAAATCCGACTGAAAGAATCATTGATGGAAATTTTCAATTAGGTAAAGTTGAAAATTCATATTCTTAATTCAATCCAACCAATTCCTACCTAATCAAACTACATTAATTAATTATTCACATTCAAAATATGATTTTAAAATTAAAATCAAGTCATTTTTGCACTAATGTGAGGACCACCCTCTAAGTAACTATTCATCCTAATTTGAATGTTCAAGGATACCTATACATAAACATTGATTTTGGAGAGAACAATGTTGTCAAAGACCATTTTGATCTAGAAGATAGTGTTAAGAGCATCACATATTCCACACATTTTCTGTTAGGATTTGAGGAGCTCCAAACCACACATGTCACACTTAAAATTGCTAATCATAGTGTTCATGTTCTTCAGAGAATAATAAAGGATGTTTTGGTGAATGTTAAAGCAATTCATTTACAATAATAACTTCATTTTCCTTGAAAATAACCCAATCATAGGTTATAGGGAGAAAAAACCCATCATTAATGGTTATTCCTTCTTATCAATAATAAATAAATCCATCTAGGTTTAATATGGGAACATGAAATTAAACATTGTTAAGATGAACATCGATATAAGAATGTATAACAAAAACAATCAAATTCGGTATTATAAAGTAATATATGTGTTAAATTGGATAAGTATTATTGAATGTGAGCTATAATAACATACCAAAATTGTTTGAGGATGTTTAGTTCAAGATTAGATTGATTTCCTTCATTGAAATGAGTTAAATGTGTCTCCATGGGATGAATATCATTCAGACAACTACTTTAATGATTTTCAGGATAAGAAATATATGATACCATTGAAAAATAAATACATTCATTCCATACACATTCTAGACATCGATCTGTCATAATATGGTGGATGAATCATCAATAAATAATTAACCAATATGGTCAAGAAATTTGGAAAATGACAAAATGTCAAAGGAAAATTTCCATCATTACGTAGAGAGTATTAACAAACATAATTTCAAATTAAAGGTAATACCTTTATCACCATGCTATGATTTTTAGGGGACAATCAAACCTTCATTGTTGAAATTTATTATTATCTTGAATCTAATTAAGAGAGATTGGTTCTACAAGTCCTGGGACGGAACAAGAAAAAATTGTATGAACCATGTATAACATTCCTAGGATTAAGACACTCATGGAACTCATAGGATTGTTCTACAATATGACTCTAATCCATGTCTAAATCATCTATGAACACTAAATCAAAATCATATGAATGATTTCTGGATAGAAATTTTATAATTGTTAAATGTGAGTATTATCTTCCCGATTGTAGAGAGTGAGTGGGTAATCCCAATTCATGCTATTCAAAATTAGGAAGGATTCACTATGATTACAAATTAGGATTGTAATCATTTCCCCAAAAGGAGTTTTATTAGATAGAGAGTGTTCATTGACAATAAAAGATAAATTCATGCACCAATAAAGACCATTTACCATTACACTTCATTGATCGGGTTATCGAGTGATTGTTGGGTGGTTAGTTCTACAATTTCTTATATAGATAGCCAGTGTAACATAAAATTGATAAATACTTATATAGTTAAGGGAAAATAACCTTTCCCTATCCATCCCACACTTTTTCATGAAATATAATTCCGTTTGGGTTTTTTAATTCCCTTGTTACCCTCTAATGGTGCATGATGGGAATATTCTATAACAGAGTTGGGGGATGTTTTATAGAGGTATTTATGGATGAATTATGTATCATTTGGGACATATTTTAGGGATTAAGTTTAATTATTGAAAGGGTATTGGGTATATTTGATGAAAAGAATAACAACATAAACTGAATTAAAGAAATTTTATGGTAAAGGAAGGACTAGATATTTACCATATAGTCTATGGAAAATGCATTAGATCTGATAAAGTTAATATTGATATCATTCATCACTATCCCTCTACAAAAAAATCATGGATGTGAGTTACTTCTTTAGAAATGATTGTTTCAATATAAGTTTCATTAAGAATTTCATATCTATTTCCCACCCGCATTGTGATCAACTACTAATAGATACTCTATTTATATGGAAAAAATATATTTGAGGAATAATTATAAATAGTTATTTCATTTCATACCTCTCCACCTATCATGAATTCTTTTAGTTTGAATCATATATTTGAAATCATATGTGGTGCGATTGACTTCACTGTAGGATCTATATTAGGACCACATTTGGATAAATCACCATGAGTCATTTCTTATGAAATAAAATCGTTAAATGTTTCAATTATCAACTAAAACACTACTAAGAAAGAGTTTATTACTGTATTATTTTCCATATAAAATTTAAATTCCTCTCTCTTAGGATCCTTGATCATTTTCCTCACTCAACATTCATACCTAAAATTAGATTTAAAAAAACATGGAAACTAGTATAGGTCGATTAGATGAGTCCTTCTTCTTCAAGAGTTAAATATAACCATTAAGGGGAAAAAGGATGTTGAAAATGTGTTAAATGATTACAGCTCAAGGACGATATTCAAAGACAACTAACATCACCTTTATGTGTCTGATTAATTTCTCAATATTCACCCATATTATATTTTTCCATGTTATACTAAAATTAATAACCACATGGTTATGGGTTAATTCCAATATTCTATATGGCTGAAGAAAATAATAATTTACATTTTTATATCAAATTCTATGTGTTTGATGATCCAATATACTTAATTATTTGTCCTAATAAAGTCATTAAGATATGGGTTCAAAGTCTATGAATGATTTCATTATTAGATTCTATATTTTAGAGGCCCATATAGGCCACATATCCACAAATAAATCCCCTTAAATGGTTGTAAAAAGTGGTTTCTACAAGCCTAACCTCACTATGGATTCCAATTTTGTCCAATACTTTACTAGGAGTTAATAATTGGTTTTCATAAAAAAAATGATTCAAAATCACCCTTCTCCCATTCTAATCATTGTTATATTTGATTGTTGGGGAATTGATTTCACAAAAACCTTCATAAACTCTAGGGGGGATGTATATCTCTTATTAAAAATTGATTATATATTAAAATGTTTAGAGTGCATTCCCACCATGTTAAATGACAATAACATTTTGATCATATTATAGAAAGGACTTATCATGTCACGATTTAGAATTACCAGGGCCATTATCAGTTATCGTGGAACCCGTTCAGCAATCATCCCTTCTTAGAACTCATGTCTAATTTTGTGATTTTCCCCAAGGATTCTAATTCCTAAAATCCTCAAACAAATGGTTAATGTGGGTTGGAAAATATGGAGAATAATATAATTAAATAAATCCCATCAATCTCTCAAGGAAATATTAGTTTAAGATACTATTGGATTCCCTTTGTTCATATTTAATTATATTCAAAACCATCTTAGGCATGTCACCATATAAAATGGTATATATAAAATATTTCCGTTTACCTATTTAAATTGAATAGAAAGCCTTTTGAGAAATCACAAAAAGAAACTATGACATTAGTTGGGTACAAATAAAGATGATATTATACATTAATGAACATGAGAATATTAGGATGGAGGAATATGAAAAATCTAGGAACAATAAAACTAGAGTTCAATCCTACAATAGTAAATGTTATGGGCTAGATGGTCAAGGACATATAGAGAGCATCATGTGTATCATCATGTGGGTGTATAGATTTGGGATACCACTATCTATTATTTTTTTTAAAGTTAATAGTCAGAGGATGAACCCATTAATCTAATCATTTGAAAAACAGCAAAAAGGGGATACTTTGACTTGTAAACCTATAAACAAAAACATTTTGATAGATTTATGGTCTATATTTGGATAAAAAATATAAATAATGAAATTATTGGGTGTCAAAATGTATTTTACCTTTACGTTGACTATGTGTATGGTGTTATAAAATAAATATGTATATTTTTTTTATGAATTCCGTTATTATATATTTAACTTTAGTTAATGGATCCACATTGGGTTTCTATTTTTTTCTATCTATATTGGTGTGTGCAATTTATTTGATTTTGTTGTTGATGTCATTTCAAGAAAATAATATTTCTTCCAAGAGTCCAAAAAAAATTTTCCATCATTTATCATGTGTCTTCGAGTGACATGGAGATAAAATGAGTAATTTGGAGGATCAAAGAAATCCTCATGAACCACATGGTGACCTTGTTTTATGTTTCTTACTTTAATTTCCTTTTAAAACTCATCATCTCTTCCTCTACCCCTTTATGAGTTTTATTTTCATTAAACACTAGGGATAGTGTAATTCTCTTTTGTGATGTGCATAAATGGAAGAAACCAATTTCTTTAACCTTGAACATGATAATTATAATTTAGATAATTAAAACTCAATATCAACTAATTTTTCATTCCTTGTTTTTAATTTTAATCCATGTTCTTGTTCGTGTGAATAAATTTTTGAAATTATGACTATCTATTGGTATTTTTCAACATTTAATTTTCCTTTATTTACAAAACTCACAATGAATGTCATTTTGTTTTTGGGGTATTAGTTAGAGTTCATGGGGTCCCATAAAAATGAAATAGTTTTGGGCATTGTAATATTTTTAACAATATTTACAAAAATATCGATTAAATTTTCACATATAAAAAAGGAATTAAATTATAAATGGATTCTATAACATAGTGATCATGACTCCATAATTTTATTATCTTAGACTTGGGAATTTCAATTTTATTTTTAGTAATTTGAATTTATTCTTTATTATGATAACTCGTGACGATGAATGCATTTCTGAGCCTCACTTAGTGCCTAAAGGTCATTGATCTCGATACATTGGTGGGATTGATTGAGTTAAATTTATGTTATAATGGAAAAAATGTAAAAAAGAATAAATATTTTAATTTTAAAATGTGATTCAACCTAGAATATCCAACTTAACTCCTTTGAATAAAAATTTACCCCATGTCAATTATGATTAACAAGACATCATTTTTCCTAATTAAAATTGGGTGAAATGTGATGATATATGTTAAAAAATGAATTGGAATATTCTTATGATTTATATATGAATATATCTTGTGTTATATGATTTGTTTTGGGATTCATAATGTTTTTTCAGGATGTCCTCTATAATGCATTTTTTGTTAATATGTTTTTGGAATAGAGAATTAAATTTAATATTTTTGTTATACTTTTTGATCAATAATATTACAAATCAATTTGGTGGGTGGTTATCCAATGAATGAGGATATTATTCAGTTATCATACAATAATATTCATGTGATTCAATTTTAAAAAACACATGTATAAGTTAATTTTACAATATGAACGTTTTTTCATAACACTTCCTAAAACACCAAATGAACATTATTTTAATTTCCTATTTCATTTTGAGGTCTCAAATTCTATGAAAAATATTCTATCATTTAGATGATACTGAATATTCAATTAGAAATATGATCAACGTTTTCCTTTAACAAATAACATTCTGGGTGAAGTGAACTAGAAAAGATCCCAATAATAAAAATTTAGGACCCATGATTAACAGCCAATAAAGACATAACAATAAATTCTAATAAGGGGAATCATGAGGAATATTATATTTTAAATCAACCAGTTATAATTACATGATTTAAATGGATTTCTTGGTATCCCATGATGAAGATGAAATTCTAGGCCAAATTCTATGGCCACGAAAAATATCCCACTAATTCAATAATATCTAAAAAATTCCAATTAATGTGATATTTTATAGGATTCTGAAATACATCCTAGTATTAAATTTATTATTTTACATACCACAAAATATTTTTCCATTTATATCCTATTTTGGACACATATATCATTGTAATGAAAGATGTCACCCATTTTTGGGTCAACATAGATAATCCCAAATTCCTCAGATTTTTCACCACCCTTGACCAACCATAGTAAAGTGGGAAGAATTGTACTATTGGCGGATTAATCTAAATCTCTTAAAATTAATATTTAGGGATTTTTTGGTGAAGGATTCATATTATGTTTATTATGATTTCATTTTAATGGTGTTCTTCAAAATTGATATTGTTATCACATTTCTTCAATTTCATATTGTGCGATTAACCCTAGATTACTAATAAAACTTCTTATTATTCCCATTTTTGTTATCATTTATTACATGATGATACCATTTAGTTACTTTGGATATTTATTCACACAATTAAAATAAAATCCTTCAATAATGGCAGAGTGATTGTTATTTTTTTAATCTTATCTTTTTCAATACCACCCTCTTGAGAATACATCCCGCTTCAATTGAGAGAATAACATCAATGGAAGGATAAAACTATTATGGGTTGATCCAATATAATATCAATGGGATATATTAGATTTTATATTTTCCTCTATAATGGTTTTATAATTTATTAAACTTTTTTTCATTCAATGAATTTCTTTCTTCCTATTCCATATTTAATATTTTCGACACGAATTTCATGTGCTAGGAAGATATTTAACTAGGAGTTATCATGAAAATGATTATCCATGTTAAAAGGTTATTTTTATGTATATGTGAAAGAATTAAACTAGTTATTTTTTAGTTTATATTGTTTTTTAAATGATTCCTTATAGATTTAAGGGATTTAAAAAAATTAAATATAATTTCATCAATGTAATAACTTTTAATAATCTGGGATCAACACTTTCTCATAATTGAATTCAATGCGGCCTCTCAGTGTTCATTTAAACCATATCAAAACAAACCACTATTAGCCACTGAATACCAATTCCTCCCTCTTATAATGTGTGGTTACTTATTTTTGTTCTTAGATATCAAAGGATTCGACAACCCATGATACACTATATGTGACTGCTTCGACCCTATAAACATAGGTAAATTTGGATGAGACTACTTCTTCCCATAAGTCGAGAATAAATGAAATTCCATATTTTCTCTCCATGATTCTTATATTTTACATGGAATTCGATTTTATATTCTTATTAAAATCATGATTTTGTTACATAACACCATTCTTTATTTTCACCTCTATTTAAAATAATACAATATCTCCATAACTATTGAAATATCTTATCAGTAAAAACAATCAAAGACATAGTTTTAGGCCGCCAAATAATTTATAATCCTTAATTTTAGGCTGGATAATAATACTCCAAGTGTACATAATAATTATTTTAAATGTTTCTTAAATACTGAGATATTTATTAACCACTATCATTAGATCTAGGAACTCTTACTCCATAGTTTTATGAATAATATGAATAATGTAATAACCGAAAAATAATTTATTGAACACAAACAAATCTATGGACATAGTTTCATCCTATTTAATCATATTCTTGATAATAGTCCACTATCGATCTAATTCACCATCTATATTGCAGATAACTGAAATTAATTTTCATATTTTAAACACTAATGAATTTCAAATAAATTTTAGTTGGTGATAATACAAATTTTAAAAAATATTGGATTAGAAAATCCACTATAATAAGGTGGAATTTGTGTCATGATTGACTCAATAGAATTACGTTCTATTTTTTCATTTGAAAGTCCATGATGATTCATAATATGATAATGTTATGTGATAATTGAAATTTGTTTTATCATTATCAATCCAGTTATTTTTTGATAATTATAAGAAAAATTATTCCATTGTCTATCAAAATGAACAATAAGACGGTTCATTTGGTTTTCATCCATTGAATAAAAAAATGATTGGCTTCTGAATCAATAATCATATTTGGGGACCACATTATCATGAAACATCACATAAATGATTTATATGTCATGAAAAAATTATTAATATATGAATTCTTGGTCATGTTATTGGAAATTCATAGTCATCATATATTTAAATCATTTAATATGGTTGGGAATGTTTTTTTAATTTCAAATGCATATCCCTTTGGAGTGTGAAACCAGGTGTGATGGGAGGATTATTGTTGGGAACCTCATGATAATCGATTCTAGATCAATTCACAATTTTTAGAGCTATTTCCCCTAGGAACCAATGTTTGAGAGACAAATATAATTTTATGATTAATAATGTGATGTAATTTCATTGATACCAATCTTTTTAAAATTTTCCAAAAATCATGAAAATTTTTATATAATTTGACTCTTCCTTAAACATATGTGTAGACATTTCCATAGAGATATCACTAAATTTATATATTCAGAATTACAAATTATTAACTAAACCAATCATCTGATAAAACAATAAAGAACCATATTTATCATACATATATATTATTTCAATATTAAAAAATATTAAGTACATTATAAAATGATATTTATGAGGACTCTAAAGTGTTAGAGTGTTTGGAAGCATTGAAACACAAATAGCTAGTCTATAGGTAAACTATATCATCTCCCACCATGATCTTCATATCTATCTCTCTTATTAGTCATATCATGTGTAATAAATTTATTTATAAAATAGAGAAATAAAACATAAGAAAGGTTTTTCTCTGATTCTTAGTAAGGGTAAACAAAGGAGATATTTTAGAATAACATGAACATTGGGGTGTGAGAACATATTGATAATATTTGGAAACCCTACCATACATGTTAAATATCATAATGTTTAGTCATGGAATAAATATTGGAAGCTCATAATATATGTAACATAAAAGAATCAATGAACGTGATCCATGAGGGGGAAAACAATGGAATAAGACATAGATTTTTTTGTAGTGATTATCATAGAAAATTATTTCAATGGCAGTTGAGGACCACCGCTAAGTCTATTATTGTTTAATGGTTTCAATCTCCAAACCATTATTGTTGTCAAGGTTCACTCCCAAGACCATAATTGTGAAAAATTACTTTACTGAATGTATTTTACTCCCCATTCTAGTCATTTATATGCGAGGGGATATAAATCCTTACTCAATACAAGAGAGGGAGATATAGGGCTCACACACTCATAATTAAAATAATATTTCTATGTTCCAAAATATCATAAAACATTTCTAATATAATAAACAATAAATTAAATGGATTTCTTAATAATTTCATCATTTCAAAACCTATCAAAAAGATCAATTTTTATAACAATTTCATCATTTTTTCATATCATTACCCATATAAAAATATTGGGATTTCATAATAATTTTATAATGGTATAACCATTGATTGGGATACATTTTTTATAAATTTTTTCCAAAATAAACCAGTCATATAATGAATAAAAATTCTATCCCTGGTTAATATCCCTACTAAATTATAAGAATCATCAACATATTTCATATTAGATAGAAATTATTTGGAAATATTATTTAAAACTTGTAATGAAGATATTAGACTTTCTTATTTGAAAAAAATAAAACATAAAACATTATTAAATTTTTTCTTTGAGAAATAATCTAAATTTTATAAAGGAATATTAAAATAAATGATTATTCATTATGTAGGACAATTCTGTTCAAGATTTATATGTTAAAACAATGATTCCATTAAGATTTTTGGTAAAATACAAATGGTAATTTTATTAAAATGACATGAATATTTTTTTAATTCTTTTAAAAGTATAATATGGGTGAAATATTATTTTTATCATAGTTTTAAAATAGTACTTCGTTTTACAAAACTATGTTTTTTTTAAATATGGTTCTGGAAAAAATTTATTTTTGACATAACAGAGAAATTATTTTGAATTTTCAAAAATATATTTTCTTATTTACATACAAAAGAGTGGAAACATCGTTCTTTAAATTTTATAAATATATATATGAGAATAAAATAATAAGGTTTTATGTGAGATATACGTCATAATAATTTAACATCGGAATCATGATCATGAAATTTTTTAATAAATGATGAGATTGGAACATAAAATATTTACCACAATGGTTATATTGAATATTAAGATACATGAAGAAATAAGATAACATAGAACATAAAATATCACAATGACATATAAATTCACGATATTACATACCAATGGGGACATATATACACCCATTGATAGAATATTGGTTCATAACACAATTTACATCTCCATGAATGAAAAATGAGATTGAAATTCATTTCCTATTGTCATAACTTAAATGGTACACATTAAAAATACATGTCTAATAAATGTATTATTATTATAAAAACATACAAGACAATATTTATAAATATCATAAAATATATTATTTTCATCAAACCTTTTATTACATGTATATTAAGAATTCCATGTTAATGGTATGTTTCAGGATATATCAACTTATTTTTCATATATGTATTGATTTTTTATTCAAAGTTATAATAATTTTATCTTGATATAATAATATATAGAATGTTTACCAATATAAAATTATCATACCTTTTCATTAAATATATATTTATGGTAATCCATATAATTTGGTTATCGAAAATCAAACACACCATTCATGGATATGGCAGTCCATATGTGCTCCAAAATATTGATACCATTTTTTTGTAGGGTAGAATGGGAAAAATGTAAATTATATATTATCATGATTACATAATTTTCATTCCATATATATAAAAAAAATATTTAATAAAAATATCTTCAGTACATTCCATGTTATGCATGAATGATTTTCATCTCTTCAAGTGGTGATAATCCTTCATACAGAGTAGTGAAATTATCATCTTCCTATAAAATTTAAGGCATGAATGAATGTAGGAAAAAATAACTAAATAATTATAAAAATATTGAAATTATCATATATAAATATTAAATTAATAATTATATCCATCATTGAGAGGTGGTATTGGAAAAACTAATGACATCAGTTTATGAGGTGATAGTCCGTCGTACACATGAAAGTTGATTTCAAAATCCATTCGATCAAAGTAGAGATAATTTTCAATCAAAAATCATTAATGATAAATTCTTAGTATATGTAAGATAGTGGGGTTATTTTATTATCATCATATAAATTTAATTTAATTATCTCGTGGAAGATATAAAAGAATTACAATTGATCAATGTTACCACTGCTTCGGGAATCCTCCATAGGTTTGTAGAAAAGTCAAACTTGGTTGGATTATCGTCCAAAAATAACAGTTATAGGAGGAGGGGATCAGCGTTTTTATGGGATTGAGAATTTATTTGATGAAACAAAATATTTTATATTTTGAAGAAAAGATGATAAAAGGTGGCATTATATAAGTGAGGTGAGTGACTCTCTTGTAATTATTTGAAAAGAAAATTTTGTACAAATTTTTTTATCCTAAAAAGGTTCCAAACTGAATCCTTATCAACAATAGATGGGATATTTTCAATATATTTCCATAGAATTATTTTTTAAAGAAAATTATTATTTATTTTCAATGGATATCATTTTAATAATCCCCATGTAATTTTATTTATACCTTAACAGAAAAAAATATTTACTATCATTTAATATTCAATATAGAAAAAAATTTAATATCAAATTAGTTGATAATATAATTTATGATGATTCCAAATATTGAACCATTTTTTCTTATTATTTTCATTTAAGTGGGTAATTTTTATTTAAAATTAATCACATGAACATGATGAGTAAACATGTTTTTAAAGAGAAAACATTCAAAACATAAATAAAATTAACAAAATTAAACATGAAATTAATTAAATGTCCTAAATTTGGTTAATGGATGTATAATTTAACTAATCTGATGATAAAAAATATTTTTATTTAGTTTAACTTCATAAATAAATTAAACCCCAAGGAACATTTGAATTTAAATTTAACATTTTCCACTATTATTTATAAAATGAATGTTTTCCAAAGTATCACAATAATTAATCCTAAGATAAATTTGACAAATTTATTTCAAAAAATTAATTTATTTTATCAAATTAAATTAGTCATGTTTTGAAATATTAGTTATATTGGTGTACTGAAAAAGAAATTAAAGTCTTTTTTCGGTAAAATAGTATTTTCAAAACATATCAAGAATGAACCAAAAAATAGGAAATTATTATATCAATATGTTTCCTTTATATAAAGAATATAATTAAAATATAAAATGTAGTTATTTTTAATGATATCTTTATATAAAATATCATGTTTTTATTAGAAATATTTAAACAATTATATTAATAATATATCATGTTTTTTTGAAACTCAGTGTCATGTTTAACACATATTATCCTAATGATGTGTGTATAACATGATTCAAAGGGTGTTGAGTTTAATAAAATATATCAGTGAAATTTAATTTTTTAAAAAATTATAATTCATAAAAACTAGGGGTGTTCCATGTAGAAATATTCTTAGCACATGAAACTATGGATCTTGAAAATATTGTTGGTAATTCAAAAAAAAGGCAACATTACAATTATTAGGCTCAAAAAATATTAATCGTACTGATATCATGTGTTTATAAAATAAAAAATTACACATCACAACTGATAATAGAGAGAATAAAATTATAGGGATTATCCCACTACATGCTCAGAATGTTCTCCATATGGAGAGAATTATCCTACATTAATTTGGATTATACCAGAGCATCTTTAGTGAATTAATTAATTAAGGAATACACATATGGATGGAAGCGTAAATTCATTAGGGAAATAATCACTATTATAAAATTCAGAATACTAAAAATATGCATAAGATACTCATTCAATTCACACATACATTTAGAATATATACAATTAATACTATATATCCTTATATTTAATAGATTATATCATGAAATAATATAAATCATGAAGAAAAACGTGGATATATATAATATATCTTATATGATACTTATATATTGAGTAATATATAATATCGCGATGATTTCCTAATTCAACAATTGATAATACATAGATAATCATAATAAACAATTCACCTTCGTGGTGGAAAACCCAAGAGAATACCATGGGGACACACTCATCCCTTCACAACTAAATCTTCTAGTAGATCCATTATATAATTTAAAACTAGAAGAAAAATTCTATTTCCTAAAATTTATATGGGATTTGTTCTTGGTATAATATCTATCATGATTTTGAACACCATTTTTGGTGTAAATTCAATGATGTAATCAATAGAAACATTTAATTAATGATCAAAAAAATGAAGAAAGGGTTTTATTTACAATACCTCATCTCAAAAAAAATTATTAGCATGTTAGAATAAAAATTCTCCCAACTACCCATGGTCCCGTCTTCAATGTATATCCTATAGATCATGAACCCTAACATAGTTATACCAAGCTCCCAATAATGAAATAAATGTTACCCCTACTGATGGAAATTTCCATGTTCTCTATAATGGTTTGACCAATCCATCCCAATGATCACATTAGATATAAACATCTCTAACATGATGAAATCTACAAGAATCTAATATACAACGATCATTATATCACACTATAAATTCTTGAATAATCTCTGATAACACCTCTATGGGAGTGTCTATAAATACGGTAAGATTTTATCTTTTTTAGTAATGTTCCTATTTTAGTTTTTTTAAATCTACTTATGTAATTTTATTTTCATTTGAAAATTTTATAAATATAATATTAGTCTATTCAGATATACCTTTTAAAATTGTGGATGTAATAGTAGTGAGTTTTCCCACAGAACACCTTCAGATAACCAATTTTATTCATGATGTAAAATGATTTATTAATAATCTTGATAACCATAAATGGTAAGAATTGTTAAATGTATGTTATGAATCATTAATTCAGATCATGTAAGCCATAATTCATGAATTAAGATCATGTAATAGATTCATATTTTTATATAGAGTTATTTTTTATTTTTAATATGAAGTGATAGGTTTATTAAGGTATAGTGGATATGATACATTCATGACAAGAAATTAATTCACATTCTGAATTATCAATACATAGGATTAAATAAAAGATCAAGTGTTGAGTGATTGTGAAACATCTCTCTCTTAAATTTATTGAAACCCTTCAATGGAAATTATTTGAGATCATTTTTTATATAGAGAAATTCCACGATTTTTGTTGAAATTCAAAAAAATAATATTTATGATAAAATTATATTTATTATACCAATTTTCAATCTATTGAGGATGGACTTTTTGATTCTCATTGAAGCGACGAGAGAAACTGGTCGCTATAGTGGACATGATAATTTTACTGCACCTTCTCCAATTTCATGGTAGGTGGTTTTGAACAAAACATTATGTTTAGTTTCTAAATGTTCATGTAAAAAAATATATTCAAATCGCATAAACAAAACATGCACATTAATTTATTGAGAAACCAGAGTTGATAAATCATTAGTTCAATTACTCCATGGATCCCTTTGGATTCAATGGTATTAAGACCATGCTTCTGGATACCAAGAGGGTGATCCTACCCTTGAAAAATAATCAATTAGCGAATGAATTAAATTATATTCTTTTCCTAATATGAAATATCATGAGATTAATCATGATATATTCGTCATTGAAAATGTAGTGATGGATTATTGATTGAATTGTGTATATTTGATATAAAATGGTTGTACAAATTACCATGGCAATGATTTAAGATATAATATAAAAAATTATTTATTAATTGAATGAAAAACGGTAATTGGATGAATTAGACATTGTGGCTTCTGATATTATGATGTATTATTATTTCCATTATGAATTCTATTTGTTAGTTATGATGAAATCATTACATAAATGGATTTACCCAGTGATGGTAAAATTATTATTTAAGGTGATATTACTGATGATGATTAAATAAGAATATAAAGGTCTCTGATGAATGACGATGATGAAATTACAATATAAACAGGTTTTATTGGCGATGATGAAATTTTTATATAAATGGATTCGCCTAGTTATCATGTAATTCTTATAGGGATCAACCTAGTAATGAGATTATTCTAGGGACATGGGATTATAGTTGACATGATTTTTCTACATGACCAATGATATTACAGAAAATTTACAAAAATTTTTGATTTAATTATTTTATCATTTTATAAATTAATACACCTAGTATCTCTATATTTCATGCACTTATTATCAGGATATTTTTTTAGGCATTATATTTTCAAGATACTAATTTTTTTACACCCTATTCATGCCACAATGTGAAACATAAGTAGATTACACATATGTCGGTTCAGACAATGGAAGTGAACCTTGTTGTTGATTTTTTCTTTCTAGATGGGTTGGACATTGAATATAACAGTAACCCGGGGTTTGGTATTAGGGACTTTTGAATTTATTTGCATTTTGATGGACATTTTTATTTATAATTTATAGTTTTTAATTTAGATACATTCCAACATGTCATTGCATTAACATTTTATTATTATTGGATTATCAGCTGAAACTTATAATTTAGTTTATCCACTGTGATTTATTATTTCAGATATTTCCATCACTCTGGTATTTTTTTGTTTATATTTTATTTTATATTTCAAAATGGGGTTATATACTACACACTATGTTCTCTATATCTACTATTCTAGTGTAACACCCCTTGAATATGAGGAGGTGTGCACGAGATCCATTATTTTTCCTGATTTATCCATGTGAGAGAGTGTTAAATTGAGGGATGTTACAATGTGGTATAACAGGAAGGTTGATGTTGATTATTATTTCATTACTATTGGAAAGTGATGATATTAGATTAGTATGTGTTGATTCTTGGTAATAACTTTCATTAGAGAGTATCTGAACCATTCCGGGGGTATCCAAGTTCCTATCAATGGTAATTTTTTTGATGATGTATTCTAGTTACGGTTGATATTATTTAGCCATGGGTGATTCACATGTAGTGTGATGTTATTTTTTATTTATTTTTATACTCATGGCCCCGTATTGAGAAAGATGAGTATACTTACATCGTGATTGGCATGTGTACATATATATTGACATTCATTGTTCATGATATGGACATATTTATTACATGTGATGTATATTATTATAGGAACTGTGATTTGTGAAAACTGTTATATATGATAAATTAAATGAATGGAATGTTATGTCATACTAAATAATATTTAATCCACTTTTAAAGAGACCATGAGTCAGTGGTTCTCTATCTGTGTCACTTTTTTTGAGGTCAAACTTGTTTCTATATAAAATTTTGTTGAGTTTGTTTGTCTTATTGAAAAAATACATGTTTCTCATCTTCAAATTGATTTTCAAAATAGTTTAAATCATCATGATATTAATGAATTTGAACTTGATATTACTATATCTCTTGATGGTTAGGTCGATTCACATCTTCATGATTGCTTCATGTGGGTCATGCAATCCAAGGAATGTGACAGTATTCATATTTTTCCTTTAATGGATGAACTGACAAGAGAGTTTCATCTATAGCTTCCTCTTACATTCCCTAGGTAGGGAGTCCAACAGGCTTCCACGTTATGGATTGAGTCATTATAGAGGACCATCAATATCCTTGTGACACCTGATCATGGAATGGTGAAGATTGATACATACATGCTTCGTGGACCATCCAAACACTGGTGGGACATTCGATGGCAGGCAGGGAAAAAATGAGTAGTCCTAGAAGGGATTCAAGGATTCTGAGACACTTTTATCAAGATATGATGATGCATGTGAAGGTATTCATGTTCATTAAACTTATGTAAGAAATAATTTAAGTGGTGGAGTATTCTAGATACTTTACCGACATGCAATATTTTTCTCCATCATTAACGGAAGATTAGGTCTATAGGGAAAGATAATTTCAAGATCATATTCTATATAAGGTTAGTTCATAGTTAAATTTATTTCTCTTGAGCCTATTTTCGGATATAATGAACGAGGGAACCATCATAGAAGGGGACATGACCGATTCCCTTTGAAGTGTCTATGTTGTTTCGGAATGAAAAAATATGTTCTCTTCTTTTGGTTGTGAGAAGCACCTATAAGATAGTAATCACTATATAATCAATAGGAAATCCAATGATTATAGTGTAAACCCACTTTAAGACCATGTTCTGTTGTAGTGATATATGTGTGGCATGATTAGATACATGTAACATCAATTTTTAAACCCGTATTTTGAGAGGCATGATTACAGTTGGTTGGAATACATGTCGTGGTTTTTTAGTTGCATGTTGTCATAGAGTAGTGGTAGGGGATCCATAAAAATACATTATCCTAGGAAGGAAACAAATACCCCCCAACAGACATGTATCTGGCATTCCTTTAGAAGTTTTGGTCGAGGAATTGGAGTTGGAAACATAGTATGGGATCAACATTACCAGGTAATTAAAAAAAAACAAACGGAGTAAGTTTAAAGACCAGGGTAGAGGTGGAATATATCTTCATTATATTCAGACTAATCGACCATATTTCTGTGAAAGAAATTTTAAATTTAGAGGAATTATTCTCTAATATTTTACACATTCTTATATTTTGATTGATATAGATGTATATCATTATTTTACATTTAACTTCCTTTGAAAATGGATTGGGATTAGTTATGAAAATCTTGGATGGTTTTATGACTATCAAAACACCAATGACAGTTATGTCAGTTAATATAAAAGGTTTCACGATATTTCCTCATGAATTTTGTGGTTAGTGTATCTTTGGGGATCCATTTGTACAATAAATGATAGGATTCAATTTTATTTTTGGTGTGTATTGGAATATTCTATACTAATAACAATTCTAATTCTACCATATGAGAGTTATTATTATATCTATAGAAGGAGGTAGCTATTTTCACAAGGGTATATGGGATATTCTATCATGTTATGCAATACCATTTTAGTGAATAATAGATTATCTCATGGATCAGATAGTGGGTCTTGTTTTTGATAATGCTGTAATAAAAAAAGTTACTTTTCCTCTAGTGGTATACTATTTTTCATAATGTTTTTTATCATGAGTTTTATGAATTTATACTAGAGATCATGATTGAGTTCATCATCGAGCTAGATGGGAGATGAATCAGTTTTTATTAGACCTTATATGATGTAACCATAATAGATTTGAGACATGAATATTCAGTAGGAATATTTAAATAAAATAGGTTTCATTAGTGGTAGTAATTCTTTAAGATGTGCTCTTGTTCTTCCCACAATTAAGGATGGTAATACAATGTCCTTAAGTGTTGATAATTATATTTTGAACCAGATAATGAACAAGAACTAGATCACTTTCCGTACATCAAAAATTTATTCAATTAGTATATAGGTGATAAAATCATATCCTAGTTCGATTTGTCTTCAATATACCACAAGTTAATTATGAGACAATTAGACATAACTAAGAGTAACTTTATGATTGGTTATGGTTTATATGAGTTCATAGTGTTCCCATTTTGTTTGATGAATGATCTAACCACATTAATGGATATGATAAATAATATCTTTCATTATTTCATGGATCAATGTGTGGTAGAATTTTTCAAAAACATCACAGTGTACTCCTAGTATGTAGATGACCATTCCCAACTTCTTGATATCATCTTGAGTGCAGTGAGATAGTATCATCATTACAAAAATATAACGAAATTCTGTTTCTGTGTTGTTAATGTTCACTTATTAGGCCATGTCATCTCAGAGGTTGGAGTGAATGTGGACCCAGAGAAATTTGTATCCATGTTATAATAGGAGTGTCCTGATAATTTCTTCAAGATTCAGAGCTTTCTATGAATAATAGTTTATTATAAGTGTTTTATCCAAGACATCACTCAACCTATATCATTGATGTCTATGAGGACCAAGAATGAAGTGGTTTTTTGTTAGATTATTATGAGAGATACTTTCATGAAATGAATGTAAAGCTGACCAAACAACCAATTTTGACCAATCTTTTTCTAGGAAAGGAATACACATTTTACTATGATGCATATAGTGTTAGTCATAGATCAGTTCTAATGTTGGAGGACTGAGTGGTTTCATATAGATCTGTAAATATAAGACCACATGGGAGAAAATATCATACTCACGAACTGGATTTATAATTTTTAGTATATTCGTAGATATATTGTAGAAACTATCTTTTTAAGGAGTGGTTTGTGGTGCATAGAGACTATAAGGGCCTCAAGTACAAATTTTCTCAGCGAGACCTGATCCTTTTACCATGGATGTGGTGCTAGAATGTAAAGAATCTAGAAATTTATTTGGATTATGCACAATGATAGGGTAACATTTATTTATTAATTTATCAAAAATACATATAAACAGGTAGTTCGAGAATATTGTGATGAGTGATAAATGATGTCACTCTTTAGAAAGATGCAACTAGATGTTTAGGAGTCCATTAGAAAGTAGATCTATCTTCAACATCTTTTATACATGTTCTTCATTATAAGATCAATAAATACTTGTTATCTAACTTGGTGGGATTACATATAAGCGAAAACATATAGGATGTAGAGACACCATCACGATGGTTTCATGGCTATGGAAATTATCTTTTTTTCTATGGTCGAGTATGGGTTCTTGTGAACCTGTGTCAGGAGCTGATTCTATAGTTTCTTGATTCATGATAAGTTGTATATATATTTATAAAAAATATTTATCTTGATATTTTTAGAATGTAATGGTGGGTAAGAATGATTATAGAGATACATGTATTCAGGGATAGATGTTTCAACCGCTTGTTGGTGAAGGTTGAGTATCTTATGATTGATTGGATGTTGTTTCCTCTTCACATTTCGGAGTGGGAGTGTGATGATGTCAATAAGGATTTTTTATAGGATTACCCAACAAACAACTCAATAATGATATTTTATGGGTGATTTTGTATCAAAATAAGAATTTGTCCCACATATTTCCTCAAAGGGATACTTTCATTATGGATGATCTTAGTAGTATTTACACATGTGAGATAGGTATGTTGCATGGTATTATTAGGAGAATTGTTTATAACTGATATATTTTTTTCAAAAATGAATTTTGGTAGGGTATTAAAATGCTTATGGGATCACATGTTCTTCTAAGTATGGTCTAACATCCTCTGACTAATGTTCATTCTAAGAAGACTATTTAGATTTTAATGGATATGTTACGAGACTGCATTTCAGAATTAATTGGTTTATTGTAGAAGAATTCATCACTCATAAATCTTACTAATAATAATAGATCACATGAGTCAATCCAAAATGGATCATTCTTGAAATTTTATTGTGGGTTATTTTATTCGATTCCTAGTTGGTTGGAGGTAAACGTGTTAGCAATTCTTGGACCAAATCTCACAAATAGGACATATGAGTAGGTCTGGTAGATCGAGAGGCAATTGGTAAATATTAATATCAGAAAGAATCATTATACTAGAAATCAAATATTACATATGGTGTTTGATGTTGGACATTATTTTTTTATTTAATTACATCTAGATTGGAGAAATATTGTATCTGGAAATAGTGGAAGCTAGCACACAATTATATTGGGTTATTCAATATAGTGGAAATGTTTGGTCTAGTGGTGTAACAATTATCCATTACACAATTTTTTAGTACCAGACATTATGTTATTCACATGTATCATCATCAAGCCTATCAACCATCCCCTTATTAGGTGGTATGTGTTTATGAAATTGATATTGGGGTAGATTAATCCATTGAAGAGTATTTTATGTGAATTTTATACTATTGTGGAAAGTACCTTATATGATACACCATCCATTTTTTAATGTGCATTGGAAGCATGGGAATGTTCAATAAGATAACTCGCACATATGGTATGATATGTGATCATAGTGGAAATACTTGATTGCTGAGACCCCACAGTGATTCTTGGAGAATATTAGGGATAACCTATTATATGTTCGAGATATAATAATATCTCATATTTTTATAGGTATGTCCCAGTTTTAGTTTTCTCAAAAACATATTAGGAAGTTTTTATCTATATTAAAAGCAATGTAATAAATCAGAGTAATGTTGAATAAGAATTTAAGAATTATAAGAGGAGTGGAATGTTCTTCCTACAGAACTCATTCACATTATGAATTATATTCACGACATGAAATGATCATGACATGATGATGAAATCGATAAATAGTATGAATGGTTCCATGTAAACCTTATATCATGTGTTAACATCTTATAAGATATGAAATAGGAATAAATTTCGTGTAATGGATTCATGATGTGAAATTGGTTTATTATAAATTATTATCACTCTCAGTTGATGGTTTTCACTTCACATATCAGATACAAGACTTTCACTATATAAATTTAATTTATATCATGTATTATCCACACATAGTCTCTAATAAATGCTCTAGTTTTGTAAATTTTTGAGAAGTGTCTCTTTTCTCTCCACTATAGACATTCCATATATTTTATTTGAAAAAAAAATTGATCTTGAATAAATACCATATTGGATCAAGGAATTTATGACTTGAATATCATATGTAATCTTTCCAATTCTTATTTAATTTTATGATCCATTGTTGAAGGAATATCTATTTCTCATTGATGGGAAGGGAGAATCCAATCATTATCATATACATGAGTATTTTTCATTGCCTTCCCTTATTTCAAGGATGGTGGTCTAGAGCCCAAACAGATAAACTGTTTATAAATATTTATGTATGTGAAATATTGTGTGATGCACTAACATAACATGAACAATATTTAAGTGAATCCTTGGTGTGAGTAAATAATATGTTAGATTAATCCTTGGATCCCTTTGGATTCAATGGTGCTACGACATGGATTCTGTCTACACATAAGGAAATACTACTCTTGAATAATAAATAATTGGTTAATTTCATGATTTATATTTATGAATGACATGAAATCTCATGTGACTTCTTGTGATAGATTCACCTTGAGAAATGAATTAATGGTTTATATAATGACTGTTGGTCATTTCATATAATATGTGTGTGGAAATTGGTTTGGGAAATGACTTTCAAAATAATAAAATTAATTAATGGGTAATTAAAATAAAAATGTTAATGGGATAAATTAACCAGTGTGCCTTTTGATATTATGGTGTGTTATTCTTTCAATTATAAAATATCATGTGGGTTATAGTAAAATGATTTTATGAAGGGATATTCTTGGTAATGATGAAATTATTAAATAATAGTATCTAATCAGTGATAATGGAATTATTATATAAAGGGATCTTCTTGGTAATGTAGAAATTTTTATATAAAGGTATTTTACTGGTGATGAAAAAATTATTTTATAATGGGGTTGAATAGATTATTCAAAATCACTTATATGCATTTACCATTTTATGTGACTATTCCAAATAATTGTGGTTACAGTTGACATGGGCATACATCATGATGATAGATATTATAGAATGGATCCAATGTAGGATTAATTTTATATTATTTTAATTTATTAATTAAAATAAATTTTATTTTCTTCTTTCATGCACATATAATCATTCTATTTTTTTACACACGATGGTGTAAAATCACTAAGTTTTAATAACACCTTATGTAGGATTCCATTTGGTACACTATCAAATTACATGGATATAGGTTTAGAAAATTTAGAATAACTTTTTTTATATTGATTTCTAAATTAGTTTGAGGTTGGAGATGATACTAGTAGGGTGTTCGAGTCAATGTTATTTTGAGTTTGTTTCTGCATTCCTGGTATTTTTAGATATATTATTTTTATTTTTATGTATAGATACATTTCATTATATCCTTACATTATCATTTTAATATTAATAGATTATTAAATTGACATTTATTTTTTGGTTTTTCCAATACGATGTATTATTTCTCATATTTTTGTTACTCTATATTTTTTCCACTATATTGTAACTTTGTACCATGGGGTATAGTCTCCCCACTATGTTCTTCACACCCCCACTACTAGTCGATATACACTGGTGTATGAGGTGGAATTCTTGAGTTATTGTTAATAACATGATTTGGCCATGAGGGAGAGTGTTGGATTAGGGGAAATTATAAACATACACTAATACAGATAATATACATGAAGCCCCCAATAACTAAAAAATGATAATATATTAATGAATATAGTACCCTGTATCAAAATAAAACTATTTTTAGTGTGGATGGCTCAAGAATTTTCCTTCTAATGTCCATTGCCCCCCCATAAATGAAATTAGTCTACTAGACAACATGAATATTTCTTAAAACCTAATCATAAGATCATATTATCTTACACCCTTGTAGGAAATCTCCCCAACTGCACTATTTCCCATATCTTCATACACCATAAGCTTGTATTTTACCTGATACTATAAGGGACACATAATAAGTAATTGGTTTCTTTATCCTTGGAGAATTTTTGAATCCCAGAGTGTGATCAGATACACTCACTCAATTAAAAAATGGAACTATAAAAGAGAACCTATAATGGTGACCCAAATCCCTATTACTATTGCACTCCATCATCATTCAGCATAATATATCACAAATGACAGCATTTGTAACATTTAGGACCATCTCTCCCTCTTATATGAAGTGATGAACCCACTCAATAGTTAGACTATTTGTATTCACCCTACTAAGACTATTTATACACCTTATTTTTGTTCTCTAAAAACTAAAAAAAATAATTCATAAAGAATAATTATTCTAAGATGGTGAATGCCTAATATTTTTATATACCGTAATAATTTGTTGATTAATTATCTCAAAAAAGTATTTTAAGGAGATAATTTTAACCTTGGACTATATAAAATGTCTCATATTATTCTCAAAATTCACTATCCCTCAAATATCAAAAACAACTATCACATGTGAAATAAAAAATAATCATCAATTTGAAAAGAATAATAAGTCAGAAACATAACCCACATAGAGGGTTATATGTACAGTCATTTATATCATCCCTTAAATAATATAAAAATAAATGACCAATAATTTATTAAAAAATTCTTCTATGATTTACTAACATATTTGTATGTGTGGACAAAAACATCTCATTAGTTCTCTATTGGTTAATTATTAATATAGTAAACATACATAACATTCCTTTTAGGGTGTATCTTAATATGATAAATGATGGTATGCAATGACTCTAAACAAAACAGCGTATCATTTGGTCCACCCACTCCCATAAATATTGGTGGATGAAATAGCTGAAATTATCTGGTCCATACTAAAATGGAAAGCATTAGATGTGGGTCTTCATGAACTAGGGACTATAACACATAAAATAACATCTCTTAGTAAAACTTATCAATATTGTAAATATTTATAATAGGTGGATCAAGTATCTATATCAGTGGTGAATTATCACCCCCTCTCTTGGTTATATACTAGAGGTCTCCACAGTAACATATCTATAAAATATTAAGTTTTTCAATTATAAAAAAACCTCTCACATGTAGAAAAACATAGTTTTAGTAAGAAATAAAATACATGTAGTTCTCTAACATAAATGTAAATTCAATGAAATATTTTTCTCACAAATTTTGACTCATTTATAGCCCATATTATCCACTCTCAAGTCATATAAAATATCATTTACATATCTATGATGAATCATCATATATAATAGGAAATATTAATAACTATGGATTGATTATGTAGAGTTCCACCGAGAATTAATATAGGGGAATTCTATATATATTTTTCTAAATCATTATTTAATTGTTGCATGCATCATTTATGGAATATCAGTTTGGAATACCAATTATATATAATTATAATAATTTCATGTGTTACCTATATGATGGAAATTATATATAAAAAAATTCTTCAAGGAAAAATGTTATAATAATAATTCCCCAAAAATCAAAACCATGTATCATATTTTAAAAATGACAAAACTATAACACCTTGAACCAAAAAACGTGGAGCCAGTGGATTACCATTTACATTATCAAACATACAAGATTAAAATACCAAGGTAACAAACATTTTATCAGTTTGGAAAAATTGTATTTTATATATGATACCTATATTACATTGGGAAATATAGAATAAAATACAATACATAACAAAGACGAATAAACCATATTATTGAAACTCATTCAAAGGATTTATCTTCATAACCTGGGGAAAGGAAACAAAAATAATATTGAGATCAAATGATCTGTAAGGGTAAGTAACATTAAGAAGTTAATGAATTTAATATAATAATATGAAATTAAAGGTAAATAAGTTATGACACAAGCCATAAAAATAATTAAATAGGGTATAATCAATATGTTAAGGTAAGAAGATGAAACACAAGACTTTTAATCAATAAACTGGGAATGGAATGGATTTATAGAAATGAAGAATACAAATATCATGGGTAAAAAATAATTTAGTCTCAATGAGGTAAATTATTAATTATTGAATTCAGTGTTTTATAGGAGCATGGAATGTTTTCCTTCATGACAATTAATACTATAGTTCATCATATCGGGTAAAAACCCATCAAATTTGGTGAACTAATTCATGTTATGATACCCCCGATGAATTGAAGTGAAATCTATAATCAGACCCAACCCATGTCAAACCTGTCCAAATAATTCTTCATTTTTTGTGTAATGGGTTTTGTTTCGGAAAAACAGTCCTGATAAAATATTGTATTGGTTGAAAGATACTGATTTATCAATAATTCCCCTGTAAATCAAATAACAAATGAATTGAACGTTGAATGTAAAAAGGTACATAGTTTATAAAATAATAATAATAACCATTACATGAAAATATAGATATTTAATAAAAATTAAACATATGATAAAAATGATAATAAAGAACCGATATTTTCAATATATTGTTAATAATCACGAACGTAATTGATATTGTAATGATAAATTTTAACATTTGTTAATTTTCAATTCAAAATACATTACATGAGATAATTAAAAGTAAGACATTTAATACCAATAAGATTAAAGGTTTCATGGTATAATATGTCAAATGGTATATTATATACACAACACACAATTATTTAGTGGTGTAAATGGTGTATGCCTCTCGAAAAGAAAATTGAGAAAAGAATCCACTACCTTACATTTCTATTTATGTGAGTAGATATTAAAATCATGTATAATGGGTTTAAAAGTGGTAATAACTTAACAAAGAACCATATTAATATTTAAAATGTCATATATTATCTTATAATAATATATTATTTCCCATTTGATAACAATCATTCATTATTTTCACTAATTCATGTGTTAATTGGCCATTTTTTCTAATATTTTCTAACTTTTAATTTATTGTTCATATTACATAGATCATATTTTCATCATAAAAAAAATTTAAAAATGACTTTTATATTATATATATGAAATAAATATATATTTAGAATAATCCATAATATACGGAGACATGAAATAAAATGCACCTTTCAATAAGACTGTATGTCGTTTGTATTCATGAATGCTACTTCTATTTAATTGTAGTATTTAAATGAATGAAAAGTAAATGAAAAATATGTGTATTATAATTTTATTATAGTATTAATATCAATTTTTTCACATATTTTTATTAATATAATCATTAATACATTCCAGGTATTGTGTGAATGGATCACATAGGTATGGGTAGACGGTAATCCACACTTCCACAAATTATGTAATCATATTTAAAAAAACGAACGAAAATATGATATGTGTTATACAAAAATTATAAAAAAATAAATAAATAATAAATATCATATATATTATATATAATCTTAATTTCAATCATAATTATGGATAATGAATGATGGTAAAGGGAAAATGAATAACATCATTTCGTTAGGCTGCATTTTTCTATGAATGAACAATAAAATCATTACACAACTGATGAAAGTTTATGTTTCTGTAAGTTGATAAAATAAAATGAAAACATATTAGTATATATAATATACTGGGTTTATTATATAATCAAGTCATAATAAATGTTAATTTGGGTGAGTATAAAAATAAATAAAATGAGTTTGAGGACGGATGGTTGTTCTTCTTTTGGTATCTAAACATGGTTTGCACAAAAAGAATTCATTAGAAGGATTTATTTGAAAAGTGAGGACTATAGTATTCAATTATGGTTTTAGATATTTTACTTTATCTGATTTATTATGTGAAAAATTCCTTTAAAAGTGAGAGTAAATGGGAGGGATGAGTGAATTTTTATAAGGATGAAGAGTGTAATTCTTGTATATTCTTTAAAACAAAATTCCACCCATGTTTTTAAATGAATAGGGTCTCAAAAAATGGTCCAAATTTAATAAAAGGGAGGATATGTTCAATATATGGTCATAAAATATCTTTTGAAAAATTTTCTAGATTGGTTGTGATCTTAATTTTAAGGTTTATTCCCTTGTTATGCTAATTTTACTGTTAATTACTGTAATTAATTTTAATCACTTTAACTAACATTTTGGTTAAAAACCTATGTTAAAATTATTATCTATATTAAATGTATATTATTCCAAATATTGAATCTATTTTTTCAAATTCAAACTAGATAAGTGGCAGAAATTTATTTAAAATTAATCATACGGGTGGGGATGACAATGTAGGTTTCTAAAGTAAATATCTTCAAAAGGCTACTATGTTTTATATGTAATTTCAAAATGATATGTTTTCTAATCACCTAAACTGGATAAATTTATGTATAATTTATTTAATTAATATTAAAAACTAATTGAAAAAATAATTTATCAATGAAAATAATTTAAATGAAAAATCATTTTTGAATTAAAATTGAGTATTTTTCTTTATTCATTAAAATAGAAACATCACATTAAAATAACAAATATTCATCTCAATCTAATTTTTATGTTACTTTATCAAAAATGATTTTTATTTTTTCATATTAAATTTATAAATGTTACAAAATTTATATTTAAAATATTTTTTCCATTAAAAGATAAAAAAATTATTTTATTAAACTATAGATTTTAGTGTGTAAAATTTTGTTTATTATTATCTTATGACAAATCACATATATTTGAAGAATGTAAAAATATTTTATTTCATGTATAAATTTTAAATTTACTATATATATTCTAAAAAAGTGTTAAAATTTAATTGACCATGAAAAAGTGATTGAATAATGGTTTGTTTAAAGTCAATGTTGTGTCCATTACAAGTGGTCAGAGAAATTTAATTTATTTTAAAAAAATTATGGGAATTTTTGGGGTGAAACATTACATTAAACAAAAAAAATCCATCCTTTACATTTTTGGGTTATTACCTATGAAAATACATGTGTACTTATCCTTCATACAATCATCTTTCTATGATGTTTCTTCTTCAATTTTGTTATTTCTCTAGAGTAACATTACAAGAAAAGTCATTAGATTCCTCAACACATTTCCTCTAGAACCAAGAATCTAGATATGATCATTATAGTATTAATTTTTTTTTTCCCAATATATTTCATTCGATAAATGAACATGTATTTGGTATGGCATGTACTTCTATATCCTAGATATATGGAACACATTGTGTACATTTGTGATATTAGGAAGTATTTCCAAATGATAAGAAACAATAAAAAATCGTTCGGGAAACTATAATGATATGATATACCTGGGATATAGTTTTACTTTCTTACATATCCTTTTTACAACCTTCTATGGTGACAATTTCATGAAAATATGATCTCCCACATGGAACCATAAATATTTCCCTTGATTATCAGCATAACTCTATTACATTATTTGTTGCTCTTAATTGTGATCCTAAATATTCTTTACCATTTTTTGACATCTCATCAACTAGTTCCAATCCAAATTGTTTCCTTTGACTAAATTCAATTCATTAAATTGGAGTACAAAAAATCTTGTCCATATAATTCTTCATCCGTCCCCATTTTAATACATGAATGGAAACTATTATTATAGGAAAAATATACTAATGGTCAGTACAGATCACACATAACTTAAAAGTTTAGTGATAATGAACTCAACATGTATTCCATTTTATGAATTGTTTTTTGATACTATCCATCAGGTTGGAGATATTAGGCATTTATTAAATGAATCTCAGTGTTAATAGACTACGGAATAATTCCATAATATCGATGTAATATTGGCATCTCAAATAGAAACCATTGATAGTGGTGAATCATGGAGTCTTACCACTTAATTAATATAGATCATTGTGAGGGGCTCATGATGGTGGTATTATCTTATCCAAATAAAATTTTTATATTTTTTTATCTAATGAAAACTAACCAATATTCTAATAATCATTATGTGAAATTTTGGTAGTCCCATGATAATGTATAATGTAATTTCCTCCCATTTTCTCATATGAATAAACAAAGGTTTCCTGAATCCTTTAGGATACTACCTAATATCATTCGCTTGTTGAAAAACAAAACATCAAGAAATATAATAATTAATTTCTATCATTTTCTATCCAACCAAAAATGTTATTTCAATTCCCTATACACATTTTCTAAACCAAGGTGTAATGACCAAGTTTTTCTATGACCAGTGACCAAAAATACCCCTTTTATACGAGGTATAGATAAAACACATAGTGTCTATATAATCATTATAAGAGAATATTCCCAAACAAATTAAACTAATTTTCTTTCATTCACACATTTTATTTTCTTCTGGAATATCTCATCATCGTACTGGGATTTATTTATCTTCTCTAATAAAAATTGGTTTTCAATAATTTAAACAAATATTGATTTATCCCCTTCTATAGAAATTAAAATATTCATCCTTATTAGATCTAAGAATAAAATATCCATCTCAATACTCATTTGGGTTAGAATTCTATGATATTTCTGTAGAGACCCGTATCTTGACGTACATGGACATTACATTACTTTTGCAGAATACTTAGTACATAACAAAAACACACACTAAAGGATCGTAATAGTTTAGTGTCTTTGGAAACTCGGAACGTAATCTTCTAATCGTGGTGAAAGATCTTCAATATCTCCCATAAAGATCTTCCCTTTTTTTACCTAAATCCTTTATTTATATCCTGGGGAAAAGAAAACATAAAAGGGTGAGCTCAAATGCTCAGTAAGGGTATACAAAAGAAATAAAAATCATATCATATCTTTTTAAAAATCATAACCTGCAAAAGAGATCATAATATCTTAACATGGAACAAATCATAGATGTAAAAATGAGATCACCATAATCATAATATGAAACTTGAAACTTTGTGGCATGCACACATAATCATGGAAAATCATATCTTGTTAGTCATGACTCATTGCCAAGACTATCTTAGTGGACAAAGTCCCTTTCTGAATCGAGTAACCCTCGTTTCAGTCCAATATCACTGAACCGAAATAACCTTCCGTTCCAGCCATGTCTATCTCATGAGATATAAAATCTTTACCCAATGCATTGGAGGGAGATATAGGTCCCACCCATCTTATAATTAATCCTTTCTTATGTGTGCCACATAATCATAAACCATACATCATAGCGTAACCCATGTAATAAAAATGGGATTCTTAAACAACATGACATCATAAAACAATTCATATAAGATAAAGAAGAAAAAAAAATATTTCCATCACAACATAATCAAATCCATGTAATAATAGGGATAAAAACAGAACCCTTTTATTATCTTAGATAGAAAATAATTTTGATAAAATACTTGAACTCCATTCTTGAGGAAAATATCCTTTCTTCTTCAAAAACACTTTTCTTTTCTTAATATGTCATACAATTATAAACTAAAAGAAGTTGATTAAAAATAAACTTTAAAACTTGTAAAGGACGCTTCTTGGAAATAATGTTTTAAAAATCCATTCATGCCGTATAAGTTAAAAAAAACATTCTTCGTACTTTTGTCGGAAAAGTCAAAAAGTACCTCGTACGAAAAAAAACGACAAAAGATTCCTTTCGTATCTTTTACTAAAAACTCACCGAAGGGTAAAATTGGATATAAAATATTGTAGACGGATGGAAATAATATTACATATTGAGTGAACATGGATGTGGATGATAAAATACACCCCAGTAAATACTTACGAATAAACAATCTCGGATAAAAATGAGATTGTGATTTTTCCCTTACCTTAGGTCCAATTTGCTTCGTATGTGTCCGAACCTCCTGTATAATGATTTAAATAATGTCATTGACTTATTACAGAATCATATTCATTGTTATGATATCATATATGGTTCACTTATGACATTATATTACCCGTTCTTTTGTAAATTCCATGTTAAAGAAGCGTTTTGGGTAAAATCGTTTCATTTATCGTAGGTGTTTTGACTTGTTGTTCTTGACATCATTATTACTTATATCATGATTTACTTACTTCCAGAATATAAAATATGATTTATATATCATATATATTCAGTATATATATATATATATATATAATAGATAGATAAATAAAATGAAAAAACACCGTTCATGGAGACGGTAGTCTGTACGTACGCATGAACGCTGTTTTTCTTTCCTTATTGTCTTGAAATGGAAGTAAGTAGATGACATACATATGTATATATATACATAAATCCAGTAGCTTTATAATGTCATATATTTCATTATTATTTCTTATATATACATTATAATCATTCTTAAATGGTTAACATGGAGAATGAATCTCATCGCGTCGTGGAGACGGTAGTCCGTACGTACGCACGAGCGATGATATCATTTCTATAAATATTGAATTGAATTGGAGTGGATTATACAATATATCAGAATCAATATGATGTTGTAATAACTATGTATAGTTATTCTTTACACCATTATACCCATCCATGTAAGGTGGTGGTGGAAAATAGATTACACCACGGCGTGGAGACGGTATTCCGTACGTACGCACGCGCGGTGATTTCTTTTTCCGTAGGATGGATAGATGGTGAAATAGGGTTGTTTCATACTTATAATAACCTATCAGTATATGAGTGATACTGATGTTATTACTTCATTATGAAACAACCTAAGAAGAAGAAGTGGAAGAAGAAATAAAGATGAAAGAATTGGTAACGGTAATTACCTCTTCTTTGAAGTTCCTCTTTGAGACCTCCTCTTAGGGCACTAGAATTGGTCTTTGAGGAAGACCAGAACCTCTAGGATGTTTCTAGGGAAGTGGAGAAGAGATTTTGGCAGGGGTTGGCCGAGCTTGAATGCTCCAATTGGTGTGAGGAGGAGGGGGAGGAGGTGTCCTTTTATAGGGGAGGAGAGGGGCACCTTAGGAATATCTCAAAATATTATTTTATATTAAAGTCAAAATCGGTTTATAATGGTTACAAAGGGTCTTATTTAGAAGCTAAAGTGGGGATGGGTCGAAATCCTATCAACCAATAGAATTTAGACAAGTTTAGGATATTATTTTAACCTTATCAATTAGATTTAACTCTAAGTTAAATAATTTAACTTTTACCATGTCTTTTTGTTTTCTTTCACTATATGGTTAATACACTTACTATAACATGCCAAACGAACCCCAAATTGTTTATTATTAATATATATATCCTTATCTAAGTCATTTGGCCGAACCTTAGATTTTTAGGAATACAATAACAATTAATAATATAATATTTGATTTAAAAACTATTTTGTGTCAATTTTGACACTATTTGATATATGATTTTTGTGAAAGTCATAACAGAATTAAATGTTCGAACCAAGTTGATTAAATCAACATCAATATATCATAGTAACCTAGAAAATTAGTGGAATTCATAAAAAATCTCAAATTACATTTATTTTGGTGTTTATAACATCAATTATGTCAATATTTCATTAATAAGATAATTACTGAATCATCGTTGTGTCATAAATAAATTAAATTATTTGATGTCTAAAAATTACAAATAAAATACCATCATGTAGGAAATCTTTTTAGCTTTCTAATGAATATTTACAATCGAATTTAGCTTATGTATAACCCCATATTAAAAATGACTTACTTATTAAACATTGATTTTAACTATTTTAACCTTTCTTTAAATAAATTAATAATAAATGTCCTAATCTACTCCAAGTGGGCCTAAATGGTCATATTTTATTCCTAAGTTTGTTTTTGGTCGAATTACACTTGTCCAATAGAATTAGGACATGTGTTAGGGTAATAGTAATATCATATTTACCCTTAGTTACCCTATTTACTATTAACCGCGGTAAAAAAATAAAAAGTTACTATTCACCAAAAAATTATTTTCATCTCATTGAACCACATTTTAGTCCTTGATATTAACCGTGTCTCTCGGATTTTCGAAATTCCATTCACAGAAAGGGCAAAATTAAGTTTTATGAAAAATTCAGTTTTTTTTAACAACCACTTAGTAGTTTCACTATTCATCAAAAATTGATGTTTTTCAGAACAATGCCAAAATTTCATCCTAAGCTATATTTCATATTCCGAATTCAAAAATGAAATATATTTTACCAAATTCATAACATAGAAGTTGCATTAATTAATTTTATAATTAAATCCTTCTGTTAAAATAAATAGCGTGTTTTTAGGAAACAATATATTTCAAAAGATTGACACTTGATTATGTCTGGTTTAAATGTGAAATTACAACCAATGACCAACATTGTATTAAATTGTAAAAATATATTCTAAATATACTTTAAAACCACTCAAATTAATAATTTATCACTATTAATTATTTCGATTAAAAAAGTTGTTTTTAATTATAATTTAGTAATTTTCACTATTCATCAGAATATGAAAGTTATCCGAAAAGTACCAAAATTTCACCTTAGGCTAAATTCGATACTCCGAATCCAAGAATGAAGTTCATTTTGAAAAATAAGATTTACAGAATTTTAAAAAGTGGTTATTACTATTCATAACGGCTAGTTTTAATAATATTTTAATAGCACGTCGTTGTTTAGTGAAACTCGGTATTGCGTATTACACACGCTATCGAGGAAGGTCGCGATTGCGTTTAATGCAAGGCAAGACAAGGATGCGTGTTGTGCAAGCTCCTTTTGGTGTAGCGTACAACACAAGACATTAATAAAATTAAAAAGAATATTTTTTTATAAAATCTTGGGCTGTTACATTCTACCCCCCTTAAAATGAATTTCGCCCTCGAAATTCGTCGGGGTTATAAATGGTTTACTATTCGAAAGTTTCTTTAATAGAAACCCACATCGTAAAAAGGAATATCAAAACCAATCTTTAAAAACAAAATTATGAAACGTAACGGTTACCCAAATAAACTAATCATTGGGTTTCCACATAGGTGAAAATATGGATATGGAAGAGAAATCTAACCATCATGTTCTGATGGGGAGTGGTAGAGAACATCGCTATGGAAAAGCCAGTAATCACAAATCCATAGATTTGTGATGATATAAGGTACCATCTGATTCATCAGGTATAAGATCACTAGGACAACATTTTTGGTTTTCAAGATCATTTCCCCTAAAGTTGAAAATTGGAATTAGAATAAATACATACTTTATTTTGGTACAATCTCACTGTTGTTCGTGCCTTGAACAATTTCCACTTCATCTCTTAAATAAATGAAGTTGAATTTGTTATTCGTGAAGTGTTAGCAGATCATGTGATAGAATGACGGGTCATTCCATCTGTCTCAAACAAAAGGTTAGAAAAAATTATATGCATAAATCGATCTATAGTGAGATTAATCATATATGGTTCCTAAAATGGACTTATACTTCATATATCATACTGCTTAATATAATAAAACTAGTTTCTACTAAACAGGGACTTCCTGTAGGCCAGTGGTAGGCGATAAAGGCCAATCGCACTTCGGTTGTGGGTTCGATTCCCACAGCCTTGTCCGAAGCGATGGGCTGTCGCCCGTCCTGCAGGTTGTCCTTTTTCCAAAACTATATTACTATAACATCCCATCAATAATATCGAAAAAAAAATTTCTATCCTTAAACAATACTAACTTACGTCCAACACAATCCATTCCAATCTTTAGGCTTATCCATAATACTGCAGTCCACTCTCATAACATAGTGAAAACAATTACCAGAGATTTAATATCATCGTTGATCCCCATATATCATAAGATATGTTTTGTTGGTCACATTCCAAACATTCAAAGTCCTTAATCATGTATACTCTTGAATACCCATTGAACCTTAGTGAAAACTTGAATGCAGTTAAAAGTTAACACTTTACACATACCAAAATCCTCAAAATTATTTATACTCAAACCATGATATCACTTAGTCCTTATATCAATCATGAGCTCATGAATACTATTAAACATTTCATTTTCTCGTCTTCATTATGCGCATATCATCTTATTTCCAAAAAAAATATCTCAATCACTTTGAATACCACATCAATAAATATTGCAATACTCAATGATACAACATTATTTTGGAATCCCATTACATAAACGCTTAATCATTCCACCACATCGTTATCATATTCAACATCGCCAATAGTGATCGCATGTGACTTCCCTTTGTCCTTTGCCTTCAGTGGTTGCTCATGTTGATCATCACTAACCCTTGGATTAGGGAAATTATTAGCATAATGCCCCATTTCCTTGCACTTGAAGCATTGAAGTGTTGGTGGTGCGTTCTCTGCAGTGTTTGCTTTATTCACATCATTAGAAACCCTTTTTCCATTACTTCCACACTCAGCTGCTCGATGACCTTCTTTTCCACACTTAAAACATTTTCTAGTTCCTTTAAGACAATCTCCACAATGCTTCTTTCCACACTTTGTGCATAAGGAAACATTCATCTTCTTTTCACCATTATTATGAGATTTCTCCTTGAACTCCATCTTTCGTTTTTGTCAAAACTATGAGATGGATATGTAACACCAACTTCCATTTCTACCTTGATAGCACAACGCACAATTTCTTCATAGCTACTGAATTCTTTTATAGCTAATGCCCTTCGAAGACTTGGTTTTAAGCCACTGAAAAATCGATCAACTTTACTTTCAGGTTGGATGATAATGCCAAATGCATACCTTGCAAGTCTTGTAAAATTCGCTTCGTATATACCAACAGATTCATCATCCTTCTGCTTCAGCTCAATAAACTCCTTTTCCATCTTTGTTTGAAGAATACGAGGGAAGTACTTACTGAAAAACAAGTTCTTGAACTTGTCCCATTCCATGGACTCAATTTCATCCCTTGGCCTCGTATTCTTGATAAGATTCCACCATTGATCAGCTTCACCTTCCAAACGATATACTGCTAAGATGACTTTATCATGTTCAGAAAATTGAAGAACTGAAAATATCTTTTCAGTGGTACTGATCCATTGTTCAGCAACAAGTGGATCGGAAGTCCCACTGAAAGAAGGTGTATGTTGCCTCATGAAGGACTCAATAGAATATTGTTCCCTTCTCTGCTCATTTGGAAGTCCAGAATGATTCATAGCTTGTGTAAGTATAGCAATAATATTTTGAACTCCATCTCCCATAACATTTGTTTATTCAGGAGGGCAATCATTGCATTGTCCATTGCATTGATCAACACGGTTCCTTCGGGTTCCAGCCATCGTCTAAAACCCAAAAAGAATAGTGTGAGAGGAAAAAATCATGCTAGGGAAAACAACATAATAAAGGGGGAGTACCTTCAATATCCAACATCTTAGGTTTAATTCTATGATCTCTAGAGTAATTCTATTACTATAACATATACGTATACTTATCCCTAGGGACATCCCTAGACATACCTTAGAAATATCTCTAGGGATCTCACTAACGTTTTCGCATCCTAGTTTCCAAAGGTTGACTAAACCTTTCCTCTGATACCAACTGTAGCGGTCTGGAATTACTTCCAGTGGACTGTAATTGATACCTATCAGGGCACTCCATGGGCGGCTACACCCCCTGGGCGGGACACACCACCATCCCCAGTGGCAGCCATTTCCACATGAAGCCCTTGGGCGGAGAGCCATGCTTCATCCAACGCTCACATGTGAGAGTTCCCAAGGATCGGATACATTCCTACCTCCTTTGCCTTTGATACCAACTGTAGATACCCGTATCTTGACGTACATGGACATTACATTACTTTTGCAGAATACTTAGTACATAACAAAAACACACACTAAAGGATCGTAATAGTTTAGTGTCTTTGGAAACTCGGAACGTAATCTTCTAATCGTGGTGAAAGATCTTCAATATCTCCCATAAAGATCTTCCCTTTTTTTACCTAAATCCTTTATTTATATCCTGGGGAAAAGAAAACATAAAAGGTTGAGCTCAAATGCTCAGTAAGGGTATACAAAAGAAATAAAAATCATATCATATCTTTTTAAAAATCATAACCTGCAAAAGAGATCATAATATCTTAACATGGAACAAATCATAGAAGTAAAAATGAGATCACCATAATCATAACATGAAACTTGAAACTTTGTGGAATGCACACATAATCATGGAAAATCATTTCTTGTTAGTCATGACTCATTGCCAAGACTATCTTAGTGGACAAAGTCCCTTTCTGAATCGAGTAACCCTCGTTTCAGTCCTGTATCACTGAACCGAAATAACCTTTCGTTCCAGCCATGTCTATCTCATGAGATATAAAATCTTTACCCAATGTATTGGAGGGAGATATAGGTCCCACCCATCTTATAATGAATCCTTTCTTATGTGTGCCACATAATTATAAACCATACATCATAGCGTAACCCATGTAATAAAAATGGGATTCTTAAACAACATGACATCATAAAACAATTCATATAAGATAAAGAAGAAAAAAAATATTTCCATCACAACATAATCAAATCCATGTAATAATAGGGATAAAAACAGAACCCTTTTATTATCTTAGATGGAAAATAATTTTGATAAAATACTTGAACTCCATTCTTGAGGAAAATATCCTTTCTTCTTCAAAAACACTTTTCTTTTCTTAATATGTCATAAAATTATAAACTAAAAGAAGTTGATTAAAAATAAACTTTAAAACTTGTAAAGGAAGCATCTTGGAAATAATTTTTTAAAAATCCATTCATGCCGTATAAGTTAAAAAAACATTCTTCGTACTTTTGTCGGAAAAGTCAAAAAGTACCTCGTACGAAAAAAAACGACAAAAGATTCCTTTCGTATCTTTTACTAAAAACTCACCGAAGGGTAAAATTGGATATAAACTATTGTAGAAGGATGGAAATAATATTACATATTGAGTGAACATGTATTTGGATGATAAAATACACCCCAGTAAATACTTACGAATAAACAATCTCGGATAAAAATGAGATTGTGATTTTTCCCTTACCTTAGGTCCAATTTGCTTCGTATGTGTCCGAACCTCCTGTATAATGATTTAAATAATGTCATTGACTTATTACAGAATCATATTCATTGTTATGATATCATATATGGTTCACTTATGACATTATATTACCCGTTCTTTTGTAAATTCCATGTTAAAGAAGCGTTTTGGGTAAAATCGTTTCATTTATCGTAGGTGTTTTGACTTGTTGTTCTTGACATCATTATTACTTATATCATGATTTAATTACTTCCAGAATATAAAATATGATTTATATATCATATATATTCAGTATATATATATATAATAGGTAGATAAATAAAATGAAAAAACACCGTTCATGGAGACGGTAGTCCGTACGTACGCATGAACGCTGTTTTTCTTTCCTTATTGTCTTGAAATGGAAGTAAGTAGATGACATACATATGTATATATATACATAAATCCAGTAGCTTTATAATGTCATATATTTCATTATTATTTCTTATATATACATTATAATCATTCTTAAATGGTTAACATGGAGAATGAATCTCATCGCGTCGTGGAGACGGTAGTCCGTACGTACGCACGAGCGATGATATCATTTCTATAAATATTGAATTAAATTGGAGTGGGTTATAAAATATATCAAAATCAATATGATGTTGTAATAACTATGTATAGTTATTCTTTACACCATTATACACATCCATGTAAGGTGGTGGTGGAAAATAGATTACACCACGGCGTGGAGACGGTATTCCGTACGTACGCACGCGCGGTGAATTCTTTTTCCGTAGGATGGATAGATGGTGAAATAGGGTTGATTCATACTTATAATAACATATCAGTATATGAGTGATACTGATGTTATTACTTCATAATGAAACAACCTTAGAAGAAGAAGTGGAAGAAGAAATAAAGATGAAAGAATTGGTAACGGTAATTACCTCTTCTTTGAAGTGCCTCTTTGAGACCTTCTCTTAGGGCACTAGAATTGGTCTTTGAGGAAGACCAGAACCTCTAGGATGTTTCTAGGGAAGTGGAGAAGAGATTTTGGCAGGGTTTGGCCGAGCTTGAGTGCTCAAATTGGTGTGAGGAGGAGGGGGAGGAGGTGTCCTTTTATAGGGGAGGAGAGGGGCACCTTAGGAATATCTCAAAATATTATTTTATATTAAAGTCAAAGTCGGTTTATAATGGTTACAAAGGGTCTTATTTCGAAGCTAAAGTGGGGATGGGTCGAAATCCTATCAACCAATAGAATTTAGACAAGTTTAGGATATTATTTTAACCTTATCAATTAGATTTAACTCTAAGTTAAATAATTTAACTTTTACCATGTCTTTTTGTTTTCTTTCACTATATGGTTAATACACTTACTATAACATGCCAAACGAACCCCAAATTGTTTATTATTAATATATATATCCTTATCTAAGTCATTTGGCCGAACCTTAGATTTTTAGGAATACAATAACAATTAATAATATAATATTTGATTTAAAAACTATTTTGTGTCAATTTTGACACTATTTGATATATGATTTTTGTGAAAGTCATAACAGAATTAAATATTCGAACCAAGTTGATTAAATCAACATTAATATATCATAGTAACCTAGAAAATTAGTGGAATGCATAACAAATCTCAAATTACATTTATTTTGGTGTTTATAACATCAATTATGTCAATATTTCATTAATAAGATAATTACTGAATCATCGTTGTGTCATAAATAAATTAAATTATTTGATGTCTAAAAATTACAAATAAAATACCATCATGTAGGAAATCGTTTTAGCTTTCTAATGAATATTTACAATCGAATTTATCTTATGTATAACCCCATACTAAAAATGATTTACTTATTAAACTTTGATTTTAACTATTTTAACCTTTCTTTAAATAAATTAATAATAAATGTCCTAATCTAATACAAGTGGGCCTAAATGGTCATATTTTATTCCTAAGTTTGTTTTTGGTCGAATTACACTTGTCCAATAGAATTAGGACATGTGTTAGGGTAATAGTATTATCATATTTACCCTTAGTTACCCTATTTACTATTAACCGCGGCAAAAAAATAAAAAGTTACTATTCACCAAAAAATTATTTTCATCTCATTGAACCACATTTTAGTCCTTGATATTAACCGTGTCTCTCGGATTTTCGAAATTCCATTCACAGAAGCGGCAAAATTAAGTTTTATGAAAAATTCAGTTTTTTTTTAACTACCACTTAGTAGTTTCACTATTCATCAAAAATTGATGTTTTTCAGAACAATGCCAAAATTTCATCCTAAGCTATATTTCATATTCCGAATTCAAAAATGAAATCTATTTTATCAAATTCATAACATAGAAGTTGCATTAATTAATTTTATAATTAAATCCTGCTGTTAAAATAAATAGCGTGTTTTTATGAAACAATATATATCAAAAGATTGACACTTGATTATGTCTGGTTTAAATGTGAAATTACAACCAATGACCAACATTGTATTAAATTGTAAAAATATATTCTAAATATACTTTAAAACCACTCAAATTAATAATTTATCACTATTAATTATTTCGATTAAAAAAGTTGTTTTTAATTATAATTTCGTAATTTTCACTATTCATCAGAATATGAAAGTTATCCGAAAAGTACCAAAATTTCACCATAGGCTAAATTCGATACTTAGAATCCAAGAATGAAGTTCATTTTGAAAAATAAGATTTACAGAATTTTAAAAAGTGGTTATTACTATTCATAACGGCTAGATTTAATAATATTTTAATAGCACATCGTTGTTTAGTGAAACTCGGTATTGCGTATTACACACGCTTTCGAGGAAGGTCGCGATTGCGTGTAATGCAAGGCAAGACAAGGAAGCGTGTTGTGCAAGCTCCTTTTGGTGTAGCGTACAACACAAGACATTAATAAAATTAAAAAGAATATTTTTTTATAAAATCTTGGGCTGTTACAATTTCCATAATAATGCATCTGCTACTTTATTTTTATTCCATGGGTGGAAGTGTATTGAGAAATCATAATACTTAGGTAGATCAATCCATCACATTTCTATCACATAGAGTTATTTCAATGAGAATATTTATTTTCTAGTTTTATTATCTATTTTAACTCAAAAAATTAATTAGAGATATAATTTGAACATATTTTCAATGTGATGATTACTGCCACTAACTCATGATGAAAGATTTGAAAGTTCTTCTCATGAGTATTCAATTTCCTTGATTCATATGAAACAACTATACAATTTTTGTAGGAAACAACTATATCACTTCTTTGATATATCATGATATATGACAATACTATCACTTACATGTGTGAGAGTAAAAAAAAAAGAAATGCCTAATATATTCTTTATTCCATCAAATAATTCATCCCCAACCTTAAAAATACAAAAACAAATTACTTGTTATATCGGTTAATGGGTAGTCTAATGTGAAAAAATTGTAAATGAATCTATGATATTATCCTTCCAATCCAGCGAAACATTATACCTCGATTATATTTTTTCGTGTATACCATTATCTAACAGCCTTTTCCTTTGCAAGATCAACTGATATTTCAGCCTCGGATACGATATTCCTATGAAAAGAAACTTCTTAAAGACTTAAATTACACTTATTTTTTATATATATCTTTTAACTTATAAGATTAATAATAACGATCCGCAATTGATTATCGTGGTTCTTATTGGTTTTGGAATACATAAAAATATCATCAATGGATTCCACAACAAAATTATAGTCATATTCCGTAAATACTATGTTCATTATATCAATAAAAACATAGTGTTAATTATTTTATCTAAATTGAAATACTATAGACTAGTAAAGTATATATATTTTCTAAAAGGTTGTCTTTATATTTTCTTCCTTTTTTAGTCAGAAGTTTTTATACCCAACACGTGGATGAATCATTGAAAAATATTAGGATCCATGAATTTGATAAAACAAGTAATTAGTAAGAGGTAGAGGATACATTTTCTTGATTATAATATCATTTATTTCCCTATAATAAACGAACAACCTCATGGATTCATCAGTATACTTAAGAAATAGGACATGGTGTCCCCATGTAGAAATATTAGGGAGAATAAATCCTTTTTTACACAAATCCTCTAGTTATATCTTAAACTCTACCAATTACAGAGTATCCATTATGTTTGGGTATTTGATATTGGTCATGTATTGAGAATAAAATAAATTAAATACTCAACATTGAACTCTAGGATATGTCTGTGTAATTCGTTAAGAAATACATAAATGTATTCTTGCATAATTGGTACATTTTAAATTTGAATATTACACCCTTCATCACTAGATTTTTTATTCTATAAACCAATAATTTCATTTGGTAGAGAAACAAGGGTTTGATATAGATAAGAAGTAGGTGATGAATGTTTTACTCTTAATATGAGGGACTATACACCTTCCTCAGAAATTGTAATTTCATTAATTATGAAATAAATATTTACATCATATTTGGAGATTCAATCCATACCATGTATTATATCAAAGTAAACTATAGATGTGATAACAAGTTAATCAAGTAACGTACATTAATGTGTCGCACTGGGAAATTCTCGACACATCTCTGTCGTGAAGATACTTCCCTTATGAGTTTTCCATAATAACACTCTTATTAAAAAACCAGAATGTCTACTTTTCATAGAAAACTGGATAGACATAAAATAATTTAATGATGATACATCATAAAATATGTCATAAGATATATTTTAATGTTTTACCACCCCAATATTCTTCGTGATTTTTTTTAATTTCTTTGATGTCTTTTAATTTATGCTACACCAAGATAATTTTCTGCTATAAGAAACACCTAATTAACTTGCAATTTACACAACACTATTCTTGCCTTTTTTAATAACAATTTCATGTTATTTTTATTGAATTTATTTCACGTAAGACCTAGTATCAGTGATAACTAACAATTATAACCTAGTCATTATAATTGCGAGTATGAATAATATTAACTTCCTTATAAAAAAAATATTTAAATGAAAATTATTTATTTGACAAAATAATAAAATCCATCATTATGGAATTTAATAGTGAAATATCTTTGTAATATATTCAATTTAATTCATCTTATATTCAATACATGATATAAGAACAAATATAATTTTACATATAAAAACATTTTTAAAAAATACAGTTTTAAATCCTTTTTATAGAGAAATGTTTTTAAATATAGTTTTTGACAATTTTGTAAGTTATATTTGAAATAATAATCTTCATGTTAGGAATAGGGACATAAAAATTTACCTGGGCTGATATTTTGGTATTATTATGCTTAAATTCATATTTTAATGAATTATGAAAAATATTAAATTTTAATTCAAATAAACCTTTTAGTCTAATGTATTTATATAGTAAGATTATATTTTTAATAATTTTTACTATGTAATTAGATTATTATTTTATTATTTAATCCAATTTTAGTAATACTAATTATATTCCCATTTAGATTGGACATAAACACTTGTCATTTTTTTGATAGTTATTAGTTCGTAAATACTCGATTTCTGTTTTTGACAACGAGAATTAATTTCAATTTAATTAATAAAAATTATATGTTTTGAATTTTGAAAAAGGTATTCTATATTTTGAATAAATGTGTCCAAGTTATGTTAATAAGTTACTTTTCTTTTTCGGATAATATAAATAGTCACTATAGTAATTTTTATTAACCACGGTTAAAGGTAGATCAAGTAAATTACAGTAACAAACATTATGATAAAGATAATAAAATTAAATTATAATGTGAAAAAAAATATTTTTGGATAAATAAAAGTTGACCAATATCACATATGGTCTGGAATTAATTCATTTAATTCACCTTTGTCCATGAAATGGATTTAATTATAATTAAACTAAAAGAATGTGATAAGATGTAACTCACTTATCTCATATAATTATAATAATTTTGATGTTGAGATACATGTAATAAAACATTGAACATAAATTGTCTCCAGAAATATAATGAAATTATATAAGTTATGTGAATTTATTTATAATTTTTAGAGATTAAATATTATCCATTAATGATAACATAATAGTGATGTAGAAATAATTTTATTAATAGAAAGATCAAATAAATGGTTTTAAAGATAATAAAATAAATATAATAGGAACTAATTAAAATGATAAAAATATTTTTAAGGTGACTATGATAGGTTAATTGTGTATTAAATATTTTTTTTTCGAATTTACCTTTTTTATGGATTATAATTAATGTCATATAAATGAATATAGTCAAAATTGAAACTATTGATATTTTATAAAAATAACATATTCTAAAATTATTTAAAAATCAGTAAAATATTTAAAAATAAAAAAGTGATAATTATATGGTCTAAATTTTCATAAAGAATCCAATAATGGACAACTGATAACTCATAAATAAATATTTATTACCATTTTATATTTAGAATATTGTTACCACAATTAAAATTAAATGGATTAAATATGGATAAATCAAAATGATATGGTTTAAAATAAAATAAAAACCATTTTAAATTTTATTGTTTGAGATGAATTCAACCTATACACATAGTATCATAAAAATATTACTCTTTAGAAGAATTTTAATTTAAAAATTAATTTATATTAATATAAAAGTTTTGGTATTTCTAAAGGTACCCCTCCCCTCTCTTATAAAAGGGAACTTATCCTTATCTTTTAATCACAACTATGAAGCCTTTTTTCTTGACCAAAACCTACCCATTTCTTCTTCCAATATCTCTCACTTTATCCTAGATGCTAAACATTGGGATTAAATCCAAAATAAGAAGACGTATTGTGAAAACCATTAGAAGATACTCAAAAAAGAGGTAATTTTTTTAGCACCTATATCAAACTAGTTTTCTTCTTCTACTTCCAATTATTATGTTATTTTCATTCTAATGTAATAAATCTAGTATCTTATACATTATGATATGTTATTATAATTATGTTACAACCTTATACCACCTCTTATCCATCGGATGAAATATAATATCACCATACATGCGAAGGCCCATCTTACTATCTCCACACCGTGGTGTAATTTTTTATTCCAAAACACACACTTTGGATGGGTATAATGATTACTATAATGGATATATATAATTAATATAACATTATAATTATTCTATATAATAAATATAACATTAAATTATATACCATTCAACCATTAAGTGAATGATATCATCACTCACGCTTATCTGCTGCCTACTATCTCAACGGTGAGATGTGATTCATCATTCATGATCTTCATTATATCACGATTTTATACATGAATGGAATGAATAGATATTATATAAATTATACTAATAACATTATTTAAATTATATAACTATAAACAAGGAAGTGGAACATGAACTTATCAAAAAAAACATGCATAAGAACATAAAGAAGTTAATATCCTAACAACGGGTGACAATGAAATGATACTAATAAACAGATGATAATATGGTCATATGTGATATCGAAAAAGTGACTATGATTCTAGAAGAAGACAATAAAATTATTTAAATAATTTTACAAGATGTTAAGATACATACAAAGAATATCAAACATAAGGCAAGGGATAATTTTTCAATCACATTACTATCATAGATTTTCTATACATAAGTATTCACTAGGGTATATTTATCACACACCTCCATGTTTCATAAATATATAATATTATTTTTATTCATATAATATTTTTTAAGTTAATTTTACCCATTGGGGAGTTTTTATTAAACATTATGAATGCAATCTTTCTTTTGTTTTCAATACAAGGTACTTTTTGAATGTTCTAGAAACATTATGAGAAGAAAGTTTTTATAACTTATACAACCCGAATGGATTGTTATGCTTTCAAAACACCTTGTTTCATTAAAGATTATATTACAATATTTCAGGTGTATTTTCAATTAAATACTTTTATTTTAAAATATCATGGTATCTTGACAAATGAAAACATTTTGGAAGAATAAATGAAATTTTTTGTAATAATTAATTTCAATTGTTTTATCAAAATTACTTTCCATGTATGATGAAATAGGGTTATGTTTCTATCCCTATAATTACATTGATTTTAGAGTTTTTTTAATGAATTTATTATTATGAAATCCATTTATTTTTTATGTATTATGATGGAATTATGCTTTTGAAAACCATTTTTTGTTATTTAAGATATTCTATGATGAATGGTTTATAATTTTATGGAACATGGATGAATGATTCCATTATGACATGGGTGGGACCGATATCTACCAAAAATTGATTAGGAAAACATTTTTATCTCATTTGATAAACATGACTAGATTAAAAATTAAATATAGTTCTGTAATATAGGGAATTAATGGAAAGTAAATCTAGTTTAGTAATAAAATTCTAGAATGAAAAGTAAATCTGGTTCTGTAATACATGGATAAAATGGATATTAAACTTGGTTTAGTAATGGAAATTGTCCACTATGATGGTTTTGTAAGAAATTTCTTGGATACTATGGAGATAATATTGTGTGTTTACTTTTTTTCCAATATTCAATGTTTTATTCCAATACTAGTTTCTCATGGTTCACGAATCAATTATGATTTATACATTATAAACTACCATGATTTATTTTATGACTAAGGATTTTGTTATATGTTAAATTTTGTATGTTTTTTAAACGTTGTTTTCACGTTATTACATTATTATGTTAAATTTTTGTATGATATTTTCAATAATTACCCTTATTGATCATTTGAGTGAACCCATTTTCATGTTTCTTTTACCCTAGTATTTGAAGAAGGGTATTTATTAAGAAGCATAAAAAATGGGTTCTAGTTATGCATGATAAAGTAAGAGAATATGTAGATATTTTATGAAAAAGTTGTTTATGTTTACGAGTTTTCAAATACACTAAACTAATATGGTCATTGAGAATATTTTTTTGTAATGTATTATGTTTTCCTCAAAAAGAAATGTAACTTCCATGTATTTCAATCCTTGGGTCATTAATGTTGGTGTCAAAGAAAGGTTTTTGTTATCCATTGAAAAATAGGATGTGAAGAATTTAATGATATCTTGAGATTTATTTTCTAATGTATGTCTAGGGATGTACCTAATGGTTTGTCTAACTATAGGTTAAATTCCTAAATTTATTGAAATGATCATGAATAACATAGTATAAAACCCAAGATGTTAGATATTGAATGTACCTCCCATGGTAATGTTGTATTCCTAGTATGATTTTTGCCTCTCACACTATTCATTTTTGGTTTTAGGAAAATAACGGAACTGAAATGAACTATATTAATCATTAATGCACTGAGAAAATTAATGATTTTCCTCCAAAAAACCAAAATGTTATTGGAGATCGAATGAAAAATATTATTTTTATACTTACAGAAGCTATGAATCATTCTAGACTTCAAAATGAGCTGATTAGGGAATAACCATCTATTGATTCCTTTATGCAGAAATGTCCACCTTATTTTAGTCGGTATTATGATCCACACATTACTGAATAATGGATCAGTACCATTGAAAAATATATTTGAAATCCTTCCTTTTTTTAGAGCCTGAAAAATTCATGTTGTATGTTTATTGTCTAGAAGGTGAAGCAGACCAGTGGTAGACTCTAATTAAGAATACGTGGAAAAAAGATTAAACTGAATAAATTGAATGAGCCATGTTTAAGAACATATCTTACATAAAGTACATTCCTTGTATTCATCAAACAAAAATCTAAAAGTATTTCCCCGAGCTTATGAAAAAGGATGATGAATTCATTGGTAAATATGAGTAAAATTTAACAAGAAATGAATGATATGCTAAAGCTTTATCATTTACCCTAAAAGTAAATTTGATCGACTTTTCAGTGGCATAAAACCAAATCATTAAAGGGAATTATCTATAAGAGACTTTAGTATACTTGATGATATTTTTAATTGTGCTATCAATGTCAAAATTGATGTTGGTGTTAGATATACTTCTCATGGTTTTGACAAGAAACAAAATATGAAGTTCAAGGGAAAATCTCAAAGTGATTTTCAAAAGAAGATGATTCTTTCCTTATTCTCAAAGTGTGAAAAGAATCATGGTAAATATTGTCTTCAAGAGACTATAAAATTTTTTAACAGAGGAAAAGAAGTTCATTTAGTAGTTGAGTGTCAATGTAATGGAAATAACATTCTAATGATGTAAATAGTGAATGGACTATAGATAATGCACCACCCACACATCAATTCTTCCAGTGTAAGGAAATATGAAATTTTTCTAACAAATTCCCTAATACAATTGTTATGGATGATTATTGACGTCAATAACTTCTTAAGGATAAAAACAAAGGAAAATCACATGTGATTAGTATTGGAAATGTAGAGTTTGAAAAAACATGGTGGAATGATAAAGTGTTTATCTAATGGGATTCCAAAAGAGTATTGTAAAATCTATTTTATAGTATTATGGAATATTGGAATATCTATGTATCGGTCCATTGGGGTTTTCCATAAGTATATGGTACCAGAAACGATGAAAAGTACCTAAAATAATTTTGTAAATCACATGATATGTGCATAATTGAGGTATAAAGAGATAATAAGATGCTTGATAGTATTAATAACCTCATGACTAATATAAGGAAAATGTGTTTTAATAGTTTTGGTATATATAAATTTTTGTATTTTTGGTGTGTGGAAAGGGATAACTTTGATAGAATGCTTGTTTTCACAAAAATTCTAGAGCAATTCATGTTATTATCATCTTTCAAGAAAATACATGATTATAGTATTCACATGTTTAAAATGTGACAACCAATACCTACCTTATAAGATATGAGAAATAAAAATTAAGTTGTTTTAGTTCAACTATTTCTAATGTTTTATATTTTCAAATTTTGGAAAGATTTTAATGTTATCCATTTATGGATAGTATAAGTTATATTACATCTTCTGTATTTTATATTAATTTATTATCAAAATATATTTGGACTTTTTCATATTTGATTTCTTGTATAATAATTTTTTCAAGACATATGGATTGACCTATAATTCTATCATCTAATCTACCAAGACTTCATGAAATGACAAATTCTACTTCATTTCTTTAAATAAGATATGAAGTGGAAATTGTCAAGTCAAAAACAACAGTGACACTGGACCAAAATTAAGTAAGTCTATATTCTAATGATAAATTCATCAATATTTGGTAATGGATCTTGAAATCAAAAGTTTTTTATCTTTGAATATTTTTGTCCCATGAATCAGATGGTCCCTTAAATCATCAGGTATTTATGGATTTCTAGTTATTAACTTTTCCTAAACCTTGTTCTCTATCATTATCTATCAGAACATGGTGGTTAGATTTATCTTCCATATCCATGTTTACAATTCCTACTTATGTTATCTTATGTGTAATCCAAGTTATGAGTTGCATTGGGTAATCATTATGTTTCTAACATTAATTTCTAAAATTATGTTTTAGTATTCCAATTATTGATGTTGGTTTCTATGAAATAAAATATAATATAGTAAACCATTTATAACCCCTGGGAATTTTGAGGGTGAAATTAATTTTATGGGTGGATTAATGTAACACCCCAATATTTTATGTGATAGATTCTTTATTATTTCTTTGATGTTTTGTGTTTTATTCTTCCCAATTATTAGCTTGCGCTACATGCTAGAACGTATTAACTTGTAAGATATACAAAAATATTGTTGGCTTATGATTGACATAATTTTTTGTTCTTTTGATATAATTAATTTCATATAAAAGCAATAATAATTATAACTAAATATTATAACCCGGTTATTATAATGGTTTGTATGAATAGTATTAACTTCATTTTTAAATAAAAACTATTTATACAAAAAATAGGTATGTATATAAAATAATAAAAAAATATAGTTTTTCCACCTTTTGATGGATAATAATATTTAAATATAGTTTTCAAAATAATATAAGTTCTATTTTTCATAATAAACTTCACCTTTTGAATCAAGACATAGAAATTTCCCTCGGTTGAAATTTTTGTATTTTTCTAAAAAATTATATTTTAACGAATAGTGAGAAAATCTAAATATTAATTCAAAACATCTTTTTTATATAATTTATTTATATAGCTATATTATCATATTAATTAGTTTTAAATTGTAATTAGATTATGTGTTTTTTATTTATTCCAATTTTTATCATTTGAATTAATTTCACATTTAAATTTCACATAAACATATGTCAATCTTTTGATAGATATTACTTCTTAAAAACCCACTTTCTAGTTTTGAAAACGGTCATTAATTTCAAATTATTTAATGAAACTTTTATGATTTTAGTTTTTCGTAAAATAGATTCAATATTTGGAATCAGTGGGTCCTAATTATGTTAATAGGTTACTTTTATTTTTTGGATATTATGAATACTGACTACGGTAATTTTTTGACCATACTTAAAGGTAGATTGGGTAAATTAGGGTAACTAAAAATACGTTAAACATATTAAAATTAAACTAAAACCATCCAAAATCCTATTAGATTAACTAAAGTTGACCAATTTCATATAAGGGTCTGGATTTATTTATTTAATGTATTATATTTCATGAAAGTGATGTAATTATAATTAAAACAAAATAATGTGACAACATGTCACTCTCTTATCTCTTATAAGTATACTAATATTAATTTAGTGATAAACTTCCTAAAACATCAAACATAATTAGTATACCTAAATATAATAAAATTATGTACATCATGATAATTTATTTAGAATTTTTACAAAATAATTAATTACCATTAATTATTACACAATTGTGATGTAGAAATTATTTTATTAATATAAATATCAAATATATAGTTTTATGAATATTAGAATAAATATAATATTAACTATTTAATATTACCCACTAAATTTCTAGGTGATTAGGACATGTTATAAGTGTATTAAGAATTCTGTATTTAATTTTTCATCTCTTGTGAATTGATTTAAAGATAATTAGATGAATATTATCAAAATTGGAATCATTGATATTTTATAAAAATAACATATTTTTTATTCATTTAAAATTCGAAAAATTATTTAAACACTAAAAAGTGATAATTATTAGGTCTAAAATATCATAATGTATCAAATTGTGGATAATTTACAACACACAAGTAAATATATATAACCATTTTATATTTAAAATATTAGCACCACAATTAAAACTAAATAGATTAAATATTGATAAATCAAAATGATAAGGTTTAAAACTAAATAAAGAAATGTATAAATTTTATTTGTTCAGAATATTTAGACCCATATTTATATTAGATTCTGAAAAATCTACTTTTGGTGAATTTTTATTTAAAAACTAATTTATATTAATTTAATAGTCTTCATATTTTCATAGGTTCCCCTCCCCTCTCTTATAAAAAAGCACCTCTCCATCTCTTTTAATCACACCTCTAAAGCCCTTTATCTCAACCAAACCATATCATTTTTCTCTTCAAACTTCTTTTACATTGTCTTAGATGACATACTTGGGTCATAAAGACATCTTAAGGAGACCATTTGATAAAATCAAAAAAAGATACTCAAAAAATAGGTAACTGTTTTATCAACTCTTTCAAAATTATTTTCTTATTCTACTTCATCTTATTATATTATTCACATAATAAAGTAATAAAATATTTATTATTTAATTATGAGATGATATTATAATTATGGTACAACCCTATACCTTTTTTTATCCATCCTGCGAATAACAATATCACCATGCCAGCGTCTGTAAAAGTTACTCTCTCCACACTATGGTGTAATTTGTTATTCGACAATACTAAATTTGGATGGATAAAATGATGAGTATAATTGATCTAAATTGTTAATATAACATTATAATTATTCTTTATAATTAATATACCATCAAATTATATACTTCTTAACCATTATGTGAATGATATCTTCCCTCATGCATACATACGACCTACCATCTCCACGATGCGATGTGATTCATTCTCAAAGATCAACATTAGACCCAGATTATATACATGAATTGAACGAATTGAATGAATTAATTTGATATATATTATACTAATATCATTATTTAAATGATATAACTATATACAAATAATTGGAACATGAACATATCCAACAAAACAAGCATAAGAACATAAATCTGTTAATATATGAATGACATGTGACAATGAAATATTTCTATCAAACAGATGATAATATGATCATATATGAAATAATAAAAATATATATGATTTTGGAATAATTCTATAACATTATAAAAATAATTATATAGTAGTTTTGGATGCATACGAAGCATATTAGGCCAATGTTAAGAGATAATTTCACTATCTCATTATTATTTGACATTGTTTATATGTAATTATTTACTATGGTATATTTATCATCCAAATATATGTTTCATTAATATATATTATTATTTACACTCATATTATTTTCTTTAAAACTAATTTTACCCATCGATGAATTTTTATTAAACAATATTTTAGTAATCATTCTTTCATTTTCTATACGAAGTACTTTTTGAATTTTCTGGCAAGAGTACGAGAAAAATGATTTTTAACTTATATAGATTGAATGGATTATTATAATTTAATAAAACCTTATTTACATGAATAATAATTTAAAATATTTTAGTTTTATTTCAAAAAAATATATTTTATTTTAATATTTCATGTCATTTTGAGAAAATGAAATAATTTTAAAGAAGAAAGGATATTTTCCCCAATAATTAAATTCATGTGTTTTATTAAAATTAGTTTCCATATAATATGAAAAATGGTTATTTTTATGCACCTATTATATTATAGATTATATTCTGTTTATGATGGAATTATTTTTCTGAAATAAATTTATTTTTTATGGATTACGATGGAATGATGTTTTAGATACTAATTTTTGGTATCTTGAGTTATGCTATGATGAATGGTTTATGATTTTGTCCCACATGTAAGAGTGTATTCATTATGATATGGGTGGGACCTATATCTCCCTCCAATGAATTTGGGTTATGATTTATATCTCATCAGATAGACATGACTAGAATGTAAATAAAATTGGTTTCATCAACACAGGGTTGGAGCATCAAGTAAATCAGGTTCAGTAATACAGGGCTGGAATGACAAGTAAATCTGGTTAAGTAATACTTGGATAAAATGACATGTAATTTTAGTTTAGTAATGGAATTCTTCCACTATTATGGTCTTAGAAGCAATGACTTGGCTACTATAGATATCATATTATGTAATTATTTGTTTTCTACAATTCCATATTTTATCCCAACGCTATGTTCTCTAGGTTCATGATTCCGTTATTATTTATACCTTAAAAAATACCAAGATTAAATTCATGACTCAAGATTTTTGTATAAGTTAAATGTGGTATATTTTTTTAAGATACGTTCACATTTTTACATTCTTTTGTTTATGTTCGGTATGATATTCTCCATGCTTACCCTTCCTAAGAATTTGAGCGCACCCTTTTCATGTTTATTTTCCCCCTCATTTGAGGATGGGTTTTATGTAAGATGTGTCAACAAGGGGTTCTAGTTATTAATCATAAATCAAGAGACAATGAAAATGTTTTATGAATCAATTTTTATGTTATCCAGATTCCAGAAGAACTAAACTAATATGGTATTTGGATGTATATTTCTATAATGTATTATGTATTTCTTAAAATAAATGTGAGGTCCATTTATGTTAAGTTTGGGTAATTTTAAAACCATTCAAGTTAACTTCTACCAAATCATTTGGAACATCAACCTCTGCTATAGTGATCACATAAACTTGGCCAACTCCCATTATCCTCTTTTATTGTAGATTATATGAATGCAAAAGTAATTCCCTAGTGTATATCCATATCTAATTGTAGTTTTAACATTGAATACATATGTTTTCCTTGTTCCCATAGAATTATTTATCATGGTGAACCCTTTCTAAAATCATATAGAAATCTCCCACTCCTTTCCAGTATTTCTGAACAAGACTCTTTAAACAACTTCCTCAATTTAGAAATCACTTGAATTTATTATTCCTTTTTGATAAATTCCCTTTTTAATTGTCTTCAGAAGTCATATTATATTCTAGGATTCTTTTCTGTTTTTAGGATCCTGATTTTTCCTTCTCCTTTTTACGACACATAAAAACACATCTTTGTATAAAGAAAAATTATGAGAAACTAGTTCCCTTCAATGAATTGGCATAATACATACACATAAGTGGTTTATCCAGCACTCCATGTTACTTATGTAAATTGTAGGATATCTACATAACCAATAAATGGTATATTAATAATTTGAAACACTATATTCTTATATTTTCATTAATTTAATTATCATTCTCCTCATATGAATTTTTAGATCATAATTGAATTATTTATCAATGAATTTATCTTTAATATGTATCCATTCCATGTGTTATATTTCTCCACCCTATCTATTATTTTAGATCAAGGACCACCATTTACTACCATCTCCTTTGAGATAATACACTAAAAGTGGAACCATATCAATTTCACTACATCCCAAGGCCATAAATATCTTCAATAAAGACTTTATCCAATTATCTGCAACAATTGGATTGGTAGTCCTACTAAATAATTGAGGTTTCAGTAACATTAAGTGATCTAATAGAGTATATTATCTCTATGGAATATGTTTTTCTGTTAAGGCTATGTGATTTTTCAAAACCTAATTATGATATCCTAGTATATATATAATTTTCTCTATTCTAATATTAGGTGTATTGGTATCCTAGTTAAAGAAATCCTTATATTTTCCATGAGTTTTGATACCATTTGTCCTTTGAGAATGCATTTTTGAAAAAAAATACTATATATTAGCTCAAAATTTCATAATATATATTATAATTTTTTTATTTAACATAAAATAAATTTATACATTATAAATATTAAAATAATAAATATTGGTTTCTTTGGGGAGAACATTTCTTTTAAATCCTTCATAATGGATAATAATGAAAATGTGAATTATCATATGTGTATCCCCTAGGAATAAAAATACATTTGTATAGTAAGGCATGTTTTCCAGTACCAGGTTATGTCAAGTTAGGCCTAACACCCATTTTGAGATTTAATACCCCTAGTAACAGTTATCCTAATATGAACATCATATATATAATGATATAAAATTTTTAAAATTAAATTTATAGAAATTTCATGAGAATATGGACGTTTAATAAAAATTTAATGTTCCATTAATGGATTATAATTAAGTGATTGTTTCATTGAAAATATAATAATTATAGAATAAAGAGATAGTATGAAAATTACATTTACTACATGGTAATTTTGAAGTAAAAACCCATCGGATGAGATAATTCAAATTAAAAATTTAGATACCATGAATATAAAAAAATTCATGAAATAATCTATACAAAATATTATTGATACCCCAAAAAAATATGTAAGTGACATAAATGATGTATGCGTCGTAGAATGAAATGTTAAACAAGATTCCCTTACCTCAACATTCCTTTTGTGTGAATAGAATTTAACCTCATGTATAATTATTTTAATAGTGTAATTTTATTATTAAAGAACCATATTAGATTTTATTATATTATTTATTATCTTTTTATAATATCTTATTACACTTTTGATATCAATAATTCACTATTTTCAATATTTCGGGTGTTAAGTACCTAGTTTTTAGAGTATGTTTTGACTTTTTATTTGTTGTTACTATAACATATATTATGATTTCAACATATAAATATTTTAAATCGTGATGTAACTATAATATATATTTTTTATTTTTTTATTTTTTAAAATAAAAAATATTTCGAGATATGAAATGAAATGCATCGTTCAGGGCAAGGGTATGTCATATGTACGCTTGAACACTACATCCATTTCATTATCATATATAATATAATGAAATGTAAATGATACATATGATTATTATAACACTATTATTATATTAGTGTCATAGATATAACATATTTTTATTAAAATCATCACTAATATTATCCATTTTTAATGTGAACAAATCACAAAACTTTGAGGAGGCGATTTTCCACACATCGAAAAATGATGTTATAATAATTACCTAATATGGAAGAAATGAATGTATATGTTATATAAAAATTACAGAATAACGAATATATAATAAATATAATATATATTATTTATAAATAGTGTTTCCATAATAATTCATGTCCATGAAAGGTGGTAAAGAAATATTGGCAGACATCGTTTTGTGAGACGGTAGTTTGTCCTAGACGAAATATAAGTTCGGTACCCATTAGAATAAAGTGTGTGTAGGTGTAGGTTGAATCCAAAAATTAGACAAATATATATATATATATATATATATATATATTTATTTATTTATTATTCTAGCGTAATCAAATAATAATGGATTAAGAAGATGTTATGGGATGGACAATAAAAATAAAACTAAAGATCTTGAGGACAAATGTTACCTTTTCTTTGGGAAACTAATGTTTGTTTTCACTAGAGGGCCTCCTTGGATTGATTTCTTCCCAAAATTAGGTATCTTGGAAGAGGTTAGGGGTTTCTGGAGAATATTTTGGTAAATTCTTCTTGAGACAAAGGGCTTGAGTGGTGTGAATATGGGGGTTGAGTGCCTTTTTATAGTGGACGAGGAGTGACATTATTAATATTTTTGAAATTTGAATTCGACCTATATTTTTACTATGAAATGTGTCTCAGATAATCATAAATGTTATATTAAAGGGAGGAATGTGTAGAAATATGGCCATAAAATATATTCTTTACAATATTATTGGTCATTTTAGAACATTAGTTTAAGGTTTAGTTCTTTTTATGACAATGTTTCACTTAATTACACTAATAAATTTCATTCAACTTCACTAATATTTAGGGTAAAAATCAATGTCGCCATTATTAGAGATTATAAATTATTATTATTAAAAAAATTAACATATTTTTAAAAATTACAATAACATAAGTTGGACTAATTATTTTAAAATTAATCCCATGGATGGGATAATAATGTGAGTTTTTAATGTCAAAATGTTAAAATGTTTGCAAATTTTTTATATATAATTTCAAAATTAAATTGATTATAATGACCTAAATTGGATTTAATTATATAAAATTTATCTAATTAATGTTTTAAACTATTAAAAAATATAATATAAATTTATAAAAAAATTAGAATAACAAGGAGTTTTGAACTACAATTAAGTGTATTTCACAATTCATTAAGAAATGTAACTTCTCTAAAAAACAAAAAAATCATCACCCTAAAATAGTTATTATATTTTAATTTATTTATGGAATATTATTGTTCATAATAAATTAATAAAATTTCCAAAAATTTATATTTAAAATAGTTGTTCCCTTAAAAGAAAGTTAGACTACTTTTATAAAGATGTAGGTTTTAATGTGTAAAACCAAGATTATTCTTATATTTTGTCTAATTGAATATATTTGAAAAATGTAAATATATTTTATTCCATATATAACTTATAAATTTAAAATTTAAATAATTTAAAAGAGTTATAATTTAATTTACCATTCAAAACCTGACAAAATAATGTTTTGTTGAAAGCTGGAATTGTCTGCATTGTTAGTTATCAAAAAATTAATGTTATTATAGAAGGAAAATATTTTAATTTATTGGGGTTATAAATAACCAAAACACTCTAAACTAATATGATAAATCTTATACCATGTAAAATAGACAAAATTTCTTTGTGGGTGAGCTACTCAAAGTAATAATATACTTATCGTGATCCTAGATCACCTATATTTCATTTATAATATCCTAAAAAATAGAAAAGAACTATTCCATGATACCACATTTTAATATCCCATGTTTGGTTCACCTCTAATTAAAAAAACTAGATTGTTACGTACATTAGGCACACCTCAACGTATATCAGGAATACTGACTTGTGGTGTAGATTTATTTATATTTTGGGGAAATTATACCCTCTTGGTTATAAATTACTATAAATCATATTAGAATTAATATCAAGTCATAATTTTCAAAATATAACAACAATAAAAAATTTATACATTTCAACTATGTTCCTACTTAATGTAAATTACAATCTAAACCATATAAAAAATGTGATATACTCAAGGTCTGAACACATCATGATTCTGAAAAATATATCACTATTCATCTAATAGTCAACGTTAATAGGCTACTAAAATCATTTATTTTTAGGTGAAAAATGAATTGCCAATAATAATTACCCTTGTATAATGACGAATTATATGGTTACATAGTATCACTAAGTCCACATTGTAACAGCCAGAGATTTTATGAAAAATATTCTTTTTAATTTTATTAATGTCTTGTATTGTACGCTACACCAAAAAGAGCTTGCACAACACACATCTTTGACTTGCCTTGCATTACACGCAATCGCGACCTTCCTCGATAGCGTATGTAATACGCAATACTAAGTTTCACTAAACAACGATATGCTATTAAAATGTTATTAAAACTAGATGTTAAGAATAGTAATAACCACCTTTTAAAATTTTAGAAATTTTAGCTCTCAAAATGGACTTCATTTTTGGATTCGGAGTATCGAATTTAGCCTAAGGTGAAATTTTGGTATTTTTCAGATAACATTCATATTTTGATAAATAGTGAAAATTACTAAATTATAATTAAAAACAACTTTTTTAATCGAAATAATTAATAGTGATAAATTATTAATTTGAGTGGTTTTAAAGTATATTTAGAATATATTTTTACAATTCAATACAATGTTGGTCATTGGATGTAATTTCACATTTACACTAGACATAAACAAGTGTTAATCTTTTGATAGTTATTATCTCTTAAAACACGCTATTTGTTGTGACAGCGGAAATTAAATATAAAATTAATTAATTCAAGTTATATGTGGGGAATTTTGTAAAATAGAAATCATTTTTTAATTTGGAATATCAATTATAGCTTAGGGTGAAATTTTGGCATTTTTCTAAAAAACTTCAATTTTTGATGAATAGTGAAACTACTAAGTGGTAGTTAAAAATATTATTTTTTTCATAAAACTAAATTTTACAGCTTCTGTGAATGGAATTTCAAAAATCTGAGAGACACGGTTGATGTCAGTAAGTAAAATGTGCTTCAATGAGATGAATATAATTTTTGGTGAATAGTAACTTTTTACTTTTATTTACCACGGTTAAAAGTAAATAGGGTAATTAAGGGTAACAATGATATTAATATTACCCTAACACATGTCCTACTCCTATTGGACAAGTGTATTTCGACCAAAAACAAACTTTGGAATAAAATATGACCATTTAGGTCCACTTGAATTAGATTAGGACATTTATTATTATTTAATTCAAAGAAGAGTTAAAAGAGTTAAAATCACAGTTTATTTACTAAAACATTTTTAATATAGGGTTATAAATAATATAATTTCGACTATAAATATTCCTTAGAATGCTAAAAAGATTTAATACATAATGGTATTTTATTTTTAATTTTTATACTTTATATAATTTAATTTATTTATGACACAACGATGATGCAGTAATTACCTTTTTATTAAAATATTAACATAATTGATGTTATAAATGCCCAAATAAATGTAATTTGAGACTTTTTATGACTTAAAATAATTTTATAGCTTAATATGACATGGTATTCTTGATTTAAGTAACTTTTTTTGAACTTATCATTATGTTAGAAGTTTCATAAAAATCATGAACCAAATAGTGTCAAAATTGACATAAATTAGTTTTTAAAACAAATATTATATTATTAATTGTTATTTAATTCCTAAAAATCTAAGGTTCGGCCAAATGACTTAGATAAGGATATATATATTAATAATAAACAACTTGGGGTTCGTTTGGCTTCATATAGTAAGTTTATTAACAATATAGTGTAAGAAACCAAAAAAGACACGGTAAAAGTTAAATTATTTAACTTAGAGTTAAATCTAATTGATAAGGTTAAAATAATAACCTAAACTTGTATAAATCATATTGGATGAGATTATTTCGACCCAACCCCACTTTTTCTTCGAAATAAGACCATTTGGAACCATTATAAACCGAATTTGACCTTAATATAAAATAATATTTTGAGATTTTCCTAAGATGCCCCTCTTCTCCCTTATAAAAGGGAACCTCCTTCCTCTCTTCCTCACACAACTTTGAGCCTTCAAGCTCGGCAAAACCCTACCAAAATCTCTTCTCCACTTCCCTAGTATCATCCTAGAGGTCCTGGTCTTCTTCAAAGACCATCCTTAGTTCTTTAAGTGGAGTTTAAGTGAAGGCGCGTCAAAAAGAGGTAATATCCATTACCGATCTTTTTCAATTTCTTTCGTCTTCAACTTCTTCTTCTTTAGTTTTTTGATGATAAATTAATAACATCAGTATTTCTTATATACTGATATGTTATTATAAATATGAAAAAACTCTAATTAACCTTCTATCCATCCTACGGAAAAAGGAAATCACCGTGCGTGCGTACGTACGGAATACCATCTCCACGTCGTGGTGTAATCTATTTTCCGCCACCACCTTAACTGGATGGGTATAATGGTGTAATGAGTAACTATATATGATTATTATAAAGTTATATTGATACTGAAATATCATACATACACTTCAACACAATTCCACGACCATGGGAACGATATCATCGCTCGTGCGTACGTACGGACTACCGTCTCCACGACGCGATGAGATTCATTCTCAATAATTAACAATTCATGAATGACTATAAAGTATATATAATAATTACTAATGAAATATATGACACTGGATTTATGTATATTTATATATATGTCATCTACTTAATTCCATTCAATTCAATAAGGAAACGAAAACAGCATTCATGCGTACGTACGGACTATCGTCTCCATGAACGGTGTATTTCATTCCATTTATAAATATATTATATATATATATATTCTGAATATATATTATATATAATTCATGTTTTACATTATGGATATAAGTAATCATGATCCATGTAATCATATTAATAATTACAAGTTAAAAACACGAACGACAAATGAGAAGATTTTACCCAAAACGCTACTTTTACACGAATTTACAAAAGAACGGGTAATATAAAGTCATAAGTGGACCATATATGATATAATAACAATGAATATGATTCTGGAATAAGTCAATAAAATTATTTATATCATTATACAGGAGGTTCGGACACTTACAAAGCAAGTCGGACTTAAGGTAAGGGAAATATCACAATCTCATTTTTATCTGAGATTGTTTATACTTTGGTATTTACTGGGGTGTATTTTATCATCCACATCCATGTTTCCTCAATATGTAATATTGTTTTCATCCACCTACAGTTGTTTAAAACCTATTTTACCCTTTGGTGAGTTTTTATTAAATGATATGAAAGGAATCTTTTTTCGTTTCTCGTACGAGGTACTTTTTGACTTTTCTGAAAAAAGTATGAAGAATGTTTTTTTTAACTTATACGGCATGAATGGATTTTTAAAACATTATTTCCAAGAAGCTTCCTTTACAAGTTTTCAAGTTTATTTTTAATCAACTTCTTTTATTTTAAAGTTGTATGACATGTTAAGAAAGGAAAAATAATTTGAATAAGAAAGGATATTTTCCTCAAGAATGGAGTTCAAGTGTTTTATCAAAATTATTTTCCATCTAAGATAATAAAGGGTTCTGTTTTTATCCCTATTATTACGTTGATTTGATCATGTTGTGATGGAATTATTTTTATGAATTCCTTTATCTTATATGAATTTATTTATGATTTCATGATGTTTAAGATTCCCATTTGTATTACATGGGTTATGCAATGATGTATGATTTATGATTTTGTGGAACACATAAGAATGGTATCATTATGAGATTGGTGGTACCTATATCTCCCTCCAATGCATTGGGTAAAGATTTTATATCTCATGAGATAGACATGGCTGGAACAATAGGTTATACCAGTTCAGTGAAGCAGGACTGAAATGAGGGTAACACGGTTTATAAATGGACTTTGTCCACTATGATAGACTTGGAAATGAGTCTTGACTAATAAAAAATGATCCTCTGTGATTATGTGTGTATGCCAAAAGGTTTCATGTTTTATGTTATGATTATTGGGATTACATTTCACTTCAATGATTTATCCTGTGTTATGATATTATGATCTCTTTTGCAGGATAAGATTTCCAAAAGTTTTGTTCTTATGTATATGATGTGATTGATATTTCTTTTGTTTACCCTTACTGGGCATTTGAGCACACCCTTTTATGTTTTCTTTTCACCAGGATATAAAGAAATGTTTTAGGTAAAAAAAAGGAAGATCTTTATGAGAGATATTAAAGATCTTTCACCACGATTAGAATATTACGTTCCGAGTTTCCAAAGACACTAAACTATTATGATCCTTATGTGTGTGTTTTTTTGTTATGAACTAAGTTTTCTGAAAAAGTAATGTAATGTTCATGTATGTTAAGCTTCGGGTCTCTACAGTTGGTATCAGAGGAAAGGTTTAGTCAACCTTTGGAAACTAGGATGCGAAAACTTTAGTGAGATCCCTAGAGATATTTCTAAGGTATGTCTAGGGATGTCCCTAAGGATAAGTATACGTATAGGATATAGTCCTAGAACTACGGTAACGATCTTATAATTTAACCTAAGATGTTAGATATTAAGGGTACTCCCCCATTATTATGTTATTTTCCCTAGCATGATTTTTTCCACTCACACTATTTTTTTTGGGTTTTAGAAAATGGCTGGAAACAAGATGATTCACGATAATGGAGGATATGATAGAAAATGGAATGATATTATTCATAATGAACCAAATGAAATAGGATTTGGAAGTCCAAAAATCATTATTATTCCGAATCAGAAATCTCATAATATGATCAATAAAGTAAAATTTGGTAAGTTTCCTGACTTGGCTAATAAGAGAAAGATGGAGTTTCATGATGATCATAGAGGAAAGAAAGTTCAATTTACCCTATGTAAATCATGTGGGAAGAGGAATCAAGGAGAATGTTTCAAAGGAACTGGAAGATGCTTTCGGTGTGGAAAAGAAGGACCCAAATCCAGTAAGTGCAAAGGAAAAGGTTCAGTTAACACCAGGGATGAGGATAATGGTATTGCTACGACATCAAAAATGGTTAAATGTTTTAAATGTGGAATGTACAGGCATTATACAAACCAATGCCCTAAGGGAAAGTCTCATGAAGAGAATCATTACGGCCATATGGGTAGTATTTATGTTGATGATGATGAAGAGACTACAAATGATATGTGATATGAAAGAATTGTTGAAGCTCGGTCAATGGTTTAAGAAGGTAGTGGAATGATTACATGTTTATCAAGTGTAATGTTGTATAAAGAATATCATGGTACTATGGAATAAAGAGACATCTAAGGATTGTTACACTGTTGTCTTTCCTTGAGTTTTGAAAGTGTATGATTAATGTTACCAGTATCCATGAAAGGTTATTCAGATATTTTTGGAATGTAGATGATATGCGCATAATGAAGGGATAAGGAGAAAATTAAATGTTTGATAGTATTCATGAGCTCATGCTTGATATAAAGACTAAGTGATATCATGGTTTGAGTATATAGAATTTTGAGGATTTTGGTATGTGGAAAGTGTTAACTTTTAACTGCATTCATGTTTTCACTAAGGTTCAATGGGTATTCAAGAGAGTACATGATTAAGGCCTTTGAATGTTTGGAATGTGACCAACAAAATATATCTTATGATATATGGGGATCAACGATGGTATTAAATCTCTGAGAGTGGACTGCAGTATTATGGATAAGCCTAATGATTGGAATGGATTATGTTGGACATAAGTTATTATTGTTTGTTTTTCGATATTATTGATGGATTTTATAGTAATATAGCTTTAGAAAAAGGACAACATGCAGGACGGGCGACAACCCATCGTGTCGGAAAAGGCTGTGGGAATCGAACCCACAACCGAAGTGCGACTGGCCTTTATCGCCTACCAATGGCCTACAGGAAGTCCCTGTTTAGTAGAAATTAGTTTTACTATATTAAGCAGTATGATATATGATGTATAATTCCATTTTAGGAACCATATATGATTAATCTCACTATAGAATGACTTATGTATATTTAATAACTTTTGTTAACCTTTTATTTGAGACAGATGGAATGACCCGTCATTCTATCACATGATCTGCTAACACTTCACAAATAACATATTCAACTTCATTTATTTAAGAGAGGAAGTGGAAATTGTTCAAGGCACGAAAAACAGTGAGATTGTACCAAAATAAAGTATGTATTTATTCTAATTCAAATTCATTAACTTTAGGGAAACGATCTTGAAAACCAAAAATTTTATCCTAGTGCTCTAATATTTGATTAATCAGACGGTACCTTAGATCATCACAAATTTATGGATTTTTGATTGCTGGCTTTTCTATAGCCATGTTCTCTACCACTCTCCATCAGAACATGATGGTTAGATTTCTCTTCCATATCCATATTTTCACCTATGTGGAAACCCAGTGATTAGTTTATTTGGGTAACCGTTACATTTCATACTTTTGTTTTTAAATATTGGTTTTGATATTCCTTTTTACGATGTGGGTTTCTATTAAAGAAACTTTCGAATAGTAAACCATTTATAACCCCGACGAATTTCGAGGGCGAAATTCATTTTAAGGGGGTAGAATGTAACAGCCCGAGATTTTATGATAAATATTATTTTTAATTTTATTAATGTCTTGTGTTGTACGCTACACCAAAAGGAGCTTGCACAACACACATCCTTGACTTGCCTTGCATTACACGCAATCGCGACCTTTCTCGATAGCGTGTGTAGTACGCAATACTGAGTTTCACTAAACAACGATATGACATTAAAATATTATTAAAACTAGCTGTTAAGAATAGTATTAACCAACTTTTAAAATTTTAGAAATTTTAGATCTCAAAATGGACTTCATTTTTGGATTCGGAGTATCGAATTTAGCCAAAGGTGAAATTTTGGTACTTTTCAGATAACTTTCATATTTTGATGAATAGTGAAAATTACTAAATTATAATTAAAAACAACTTTTTTAATCGAAATAATTAATAGTGATAAAATATTAATTTGAGTGGTTTTAAAGTATATTTATAATATATTTTTACAATTCAATACAATGTAGGTCATTGGATGTAATTTCACATTTACACCAGACATAAACAAGTGTTAATCTTTTGATACTTATTATCTCTTAAAAACACGTTATTTGTTGTGACAGCGGAAATTAATTATAAAATTAATTATGAAAATTATATGTTGGGAATTTTGTAAAATAGAAATCATTTTTGAATTTGGAATATCAATTATAGCTTAGGGTGAAATTTTGGTATTTTTCTGAAAAACTTCAATTTTTGATGAATAGTGAAACTACTAAGTGGTAGTTAAAAAAAATTAATTTTTTCATAAATCTTAATTTTACCACTTTTGTGAATGGAATTTCAAAAATCTGAGAGACAAGGTTGATATCAGTAAGTAAAATGTGCTTCAATGAGATGAAAATAATTTTTGGTGAATAGTAACTTTTTACTTTTATTTATCACGGTTAAAAGTAAATAGGGTAATTAAGGGTAAAAATGATATTAATATTACCCTAACACATGTCCTAATCCTATTGGAAAAGTTTATTTCGACCAAAAACAAACTTAGGAATAAAATATGACCATTTAGGCCCACTTGAATTAGATTAGTACATTTATTATTATTTAATTCAAAGAAGAGTTGAAAGAGGTAAAATCAGAGTTTATTTACTAAAACATTTTTAATATAGGGTTATACATAATATAATTTCGACTATAAATATTCATTAGAAATATAAAAAGATTTAATACATAATGGTATTTTATTTGTAATTTTTATACTTTAAATAATTTAATTTATTTATGACACAACGATGATGCAGTAATTACCTTTTTAATAAAATATTAACATAATTGATGTTATAAATGCCCAAATAAATGTAATTTGAGACTTTTTATGACTTAAAATAATTTTATAGCTTAATATGACATGTTATTGTTGATTTAAGTAACTTGTTTTAAACTTATCATTCTGTTAGAAGTTTCATAAAAATCATGTACCAAATAGTGTCAAAATTGACATAAATTAGTTTTTAAAACAAATATTATATTATTAATTGTTATTTAATTCCTAAAAATCTAATTTTCGTCCAAATGACTTAGATAAGGATAGATATATTAATAATAAACAACTTGGGGTTCGTTTGGCTTTATATAGTATGTTTATTAACCATATAGTGTAAGAAAACAAAAAGACACGGTAAACGTTAAATTATTTAACTTAGAGTTAAATCTAATTGATAAGGTTAAAATAATAACCTAAACTTGTCTAAATCTTATTGTATGAGAGGATTGCGACCCATCCCCACTTTAGCTTCGAAATAAGATCATTTGGAACCATTATAAACCGAATTTGACCTTAATATAAAATAATATTTTGAGATTTTCCTAAGATGCCCCTCTCCTCCCTTATAAAAGGGAACCTCCTTCCTCTCTTCCTCACACAACTTTGAGCCTTCAAGCTTGGCCAACCCCTGCCAAAATCTCTTCTCCACTTCCCTAGTATCATCCTAGAGGTCCTTTTCTTCTTCAAATACCATCCTTAGTTCTTTAAGTGGAGGTTAAGTGAAGGCGCGTCAAAAAGAGGTAATATCCATTACCGGTCTTTTTCAATTTCTTTCTTCTTCAACTTCTTCTTCTTTAGTTGTTTAATGATAAAGTAATAACATCAGTATTTCTTATATACTTATATGTTATTATAAATATGAAACATCTCTAATTAACCTTCTATCCATCCTACGGAAAAAGGAAATCACTGCGCGTGCGTACGTACGGAATACTGTCTCCACGCCGTGGTGTAATCTATTTTCCGCCACCACCTTAATTGGATGGGTATAATGGTGTAATGAGTAACTATATATGATAATTATAAATTGATATTGATACTAAAATAGTATACATACACTTCAACACAATTCAACGACCATGGGAACGATATCATCGCTCGTGCGTACGTACGGACTACCGTCTCCACGACGCGATGAGATTCATTCTTAATGATTAACCATTCATGAATGATTATAAAGTATATATAATAACTAATAATGAAATATATGACACTGGATTTATGTATATTTATATGTATGTCATCTACTTAATTCCATTCAATTCAATAAGGAAATGAAAACAGCGTTCATGCGTACGTACGGACTACTGTCTCCATGAACGGTGTATTTCATTCCATTTATCAATATTATATATATATATATATATATATATATTCTGAATATATATTATATATAAATCATTTTTTACAATCTGGATATATGTAATCATGATCCAAGTAATCATATTAATAATTACAAGTTAAAAACACGAACGACAAATGAGACGATTTTACCCAAAACGCTACTTTAACACGAATTTACAAAAGAATAGGTAATATAAAGTCATAAGTGGACCATATATGATATAATAACAATGAATATGATTCTGGAATAAGTCAATAACATTATTTAAATCATTATACAGGAGGTTCAGACACTTACAAAGCAAGTCGGACTTAAGGTAAGGTAAATATCACAATCTCATTTTTATCCGAGATTGTTTATACTTTGGTATTTACTGGGGTGTATTTTATCATCCAAATACATGTTTCCTCAATATGTAATATTGTTTTCATACACCTACAATTTTTTAAAACCTATTTTACCCTTTGGTGAGTTTTTAGTAAAAGATATGAAAGGAATATTTTGTCGTTTCTCGTACGAGGTACTTTTTGACTTTTACAACAAAAGTACGAAGAATGTTTTTTTAACCTATACGGCATGAATGTATTTTTAAAACATTATTTCCAAGAAGCTTCCTTTACAAGTTTTCAAGTTTATATTTAATCAAAATCTTTTATTTTAAAGTCGTATGAAATGTTAAGAAAGGAAAAATGTTTTTGAAGAAGAAAGGATATTTTCCTCAAGAATGGAGTTCAAGTGTTTTATCAAAATTATTTTCCATCTAAGATAATAAAGGGTTCTGTTTTTATCCCTATTATTACATTGATTTGATCATGTTGTGATGGCATTATTTTTATGAATTCCTTTATCTTATATGAATTGATTTATGATGTCATGATGTTTAAGATTCCCATTTGTATTACATGGGTTATGAAATGATGTATGATTTGAGATTTTGTAGCACACATAAGAAAGGTATCATTATGAGATGGGTGGGACCTATATCTCCCTACAATGCATTGGGTAAAGATTTTATATCTCATGAGATAGACATGGCTAGAACGGTAGGTTATACCGGTTCAGTGAAGCAGGACTGAAGCGAGGGTAACTCGGTTCAGAAATGGACTTTGTCCACTAAGATAGTCTTGGCAATGAGTCTTGACTAATAAGAAATGATTCTCTATGATTATGTGTATATGAAACAAGGTTTCATGTTTTAAGTTATGATTATTGGGATTACATTTCACTTCTATGATTTATCATGTGTTATGATATTATGATCTCTTTTGCAGGATAAGATTTCCAAAAGTTATGTTCTTATGTATATGATGTGATTGATATTTCTTTTGTTTACCCTTACTGAGAATTTTAGATCACCCTTTTATGTTTTCTTTTCCCCAAGATATAAAGAAAGGTTTTAGGTAAAAAAAGGAAGATCTTTATGGGAGATTTTGAAGATCTTTCACCATGATTAGAAGATTACGTTCCGAGTTTCCAAAGACACTAAACTATTACGATCCTTGTGTGTGTGTTTTTTTTGTTATATACTAAGTATTCCGCAAAAGTAATGTAATGTTCATGTACGTTAAGCTTCAGGTATCTACACACATAGATCGTATACTACCAAAACAAGTCTCTAAGTGGAAGATACACCATTGATGAAACTATTCCATTTTATAATGATATAAAACCAAAATATTTATCTAGGTGGATAATGTAAAGACAAATAAATTCCTATATGTAAATGATGTACCACCAATATCACACTCAAGATGGATGATATACCCAGATAAAAGTTTCTATATGGATTATATACCATCTGGACAATTATTAAATGTGGATGTTTTACCACCAATATCACTCTATAACTAGATGATAACAATAATAGATGATGCACCACCACTATGTGGAAATAGCTAGATAAGGTACATAACATAAAATGAAATCATGGTGAATGATATACATCCAACACAACATGTGTGGATGAGATACCGCTAAACACCAATGTTGGATGATGTACCACTAATCAATAATTACAATGAATGAATTATTAGTTATTTAAAGTATATAGATGATGATATAATCTAATATTGAAATGGTTAATTCACTGAAACTGACTAATCCACCCAAAATGAAATTCATAGGCAATTAACCCCTTTTTTTATTATGTTCACTTTTTATTCCTTGCCATAGAAATAACATGGGCATCAAATGTGGCTCATAAGGTCATAACTCATTTATAATTCACCCATGATGGGACCAATTTAAATGTTCTAAAAAACATCCCACATGTCCAAAGGTCAACAATAACCATGTACTTGATAACCATCACTCAAGTTACCGATAATGTGTCCATCAATTTCCTATTTATACCATATGTAGTGATTGATTTTAATTTAAATTAATTTATCATGATTATAAAAAAAAAGTTAAACTATCCTTAATTTATAATTTTAATTAAAAATAAATAAATTCTTACAGGAATACAAGGGACCACCTACATTGACCTTGAATGTTCCTTCTCATAGAATATATCAATTTTAATCATTAAAAATTGTTATAAAAAATAAATCATAAATAAATTGGGAATTTCTAATGTTACATGGTGAAAAATTGAATTAATATATAATTTATCCAAGTGGAGTTCTAATACCACCCATGTAAATAATAAGAGAATATATATATTTTATTTTGACAAATTATATTGGCATTACACATGTTGGAATGTAATAATGAGAAAACTGGGATGTGTTTTGTGAGACAGCTTTGAAAAATAGGTGATTCCACATTATTGTTTACTACATAATCATTTATATCAATCAAATAATCAAGGTTCAACTAAAAAAATTCAATAAGGGGTTCATTATTGTATGTCCATGTTGGCCTTGGTAGACCACCCTTAATAGGTGTGCACATTTTGGTGTGGCTATTATAGTCATGACATAAAATTCTAGTCTAGGAAAAAACCAAGAACCTGAGACCCATGGTCCTCATGGTATAACAAACCACTTCATGGGGATGTTTACCCAATAAGATCATCATTGAATTGTAATGTCTATCACATTAAATGACCAAAGAACCCTCAATAAACCCTATACTATTGTTACATGATCTCCCCCATGTCATGCTTGATATGGTGAAAATAGAAGTATTATATAAAATCCCAACATGACTCAACCCATCATCATGGTCAACAAATATACTACAATGTGGCCTTTATCGGGTAAAGGATTTTCAACCCATACTCAAGGATAATATCTAAGGACTGATCCCATACCCTTAAGAACAATATTGGTATCCACAATATATAAAAGTACATATAATTTAGTGAAAATTAATTCTAAATCACATCATAAACATACATATTGTTTTACAAATTTGTATTGTAAAATATCACTAATGATTCCCACAAAATAAAGATATAATTGCTTAAGTTATCAAATAATTATCCACTATTATTTTACCCCTTGATAAAAAATCACCATGTGATTTCATACTCAGTACATCAGCTATTACATTGTCATTCCAAAATGTATATGTGTTCTCCAATCCTTCATTATTATAGAATTATTTCCTCATCCGTTGAAATGAATCCTAACCCCCCTAAGAGAAGTAACACCATAAAATCATTTTATATTTATATATATAAGATAAAGCAGTTTCTTATAAAATGTTATCATCATTTCATTAAAGAAAAAAAACTAATGAAATCTAAAGATAATGGTTTGATTAGTAACACCCATTATGATAAAAATACCAACTCCCATAGGGAATCACCACCCACTAATACATCAATTCACAACCCAAGAAAATATATTATTAATTTTAGAATTACTGAAGAATAACTAAATTTTTTGAAGGGGAAAAATATGAGCCCTACCTATATTCCCCGTCATGCACTCAATTATGATCATACACGAATATATTCATAGGATGGATAGATCCTACATGGTCAATGTTTCACAATTTTAAATAATAATAAAGAAATATAGTAATAATCTAATCTAGTATCCGACAAGGCCAAGGAACATTTGAATTTTTGAAACTTTCTTAGAAAACACCAATGGAACAACTACCACATTCTTTAAATATAAAACCATTAAACCCTATTGAGACACAAAATACATGATGAAATATACCTCACATATAAAAAAATACACTTTTACAACTTATCACTTAGTAAATATCATCAATATACATCTATAAAATTACCCAAATGATCTATATTCTCCTTTTTGAGATTGAATACACCAACTATTCACTGATGAAGACTACCACATAGTTATTAAAAAAATAATTAGACAACAAGTTCATAATTCTAATGACAAAAATGAGGTTGGTAATAACATAAAATAGTATTCTTATGATCTCAAAGAATCCATAATTATGTCTAAAAATGACTTTTTGATATAACAATTGAATGTACTCATTCAATGAAATTAAATCTTTAATAACATGATATATACCTTAAACTAATCAAATAAATAATAACACCTTTTGAGAAGATAGTAATTTCTCACCATCACCACCTTAAACTGATGTTTACTGATACTATTCTATCAGCTTCCATATTGTTTCATCCTATAAAACACCGTGACACCACAAGATTATAAATCAGTAAAGATAAAACCCTTCTACAATATATTATTGATCCTAATCTACAACATCAATAACTCTGAAGTTAATACCCAAAAATGAGACATGTAAATTAGGGAGATTTTTTATTTTAGAAGTTTCCTAAACTAAATATATCTTTAATGGGGCATTTTTATAACCTTGTAAATTAAAAAAATCAAAAACTCTTAGAAACCCCTTTGAAACATAATAGTATGAAATTATACTAAACTGAACACTAAATATTTCTTTATGAGATGAATAGGGAACTAAAATTTATGATTATTAAAAATCCTGATCTCTAACCAGAATTTCATGATCTAATTGTATATCAATGAAATCTACTATTCACAAAATTTAATGGATAAAAATATTCATTGAGTATAACTAATCTATTCCATTGAAGATATTATAAATTTTATCTATTAAAATAAGAACTTTATTAGATATTAATGTTTCCCCATAAATGAATTAGAACCCCAACACACCATAATTAGTATATAATCACCCCTAATAGTCTAAGTCAATAATAATGAAAATAGAAGTCTCTCTAATAGAATTCCCAGAGTTTAGACTGTGGTAGGTCGAAAAAAGGAGTAAAAATCTCTTAAATAAAATAATGAACACAGTACTGAAAACGATAATAAAATTTTGTATGTTGAATTAATTTTGGAACCCCTCATGTTAAAAACAACATAGAATTCATCTAACTATGGCATTCTAATATCACTCTCACAACCCCTAATGACCCCCACCGTCCCAAGAACTCTCATCCATATGTATTTGATGATATGGAACATCACTGGGATTGCAAATTTTAGATTATCACCTCTTTAATAAAGAAAAATTCTAATGGAACAAAAACTAGTGTTATGACCTTATGGGTAACTATTTATGAGTGCGTGTTATAAAATGGATTTCATCCCTACATTAGTCAATATGTATGGTTAAAAACTATAACTATTGAAGGAATAAACCTATAACACCCAATTTTTCTGAAAAAAAATATATTATTTCAAATTAATTTTTTATTTGAGATATTTTTTATTTCACACAATACGTATTATAGATTTTTGTTAGAGGGAATCACTAGTTTTTGTTGAATAAATGGATGTATTAAAATAATGAATGATTTATATATATCTTGATTCATTCCCCTGAGTTTTAATGGTGTCGAGTATTCACCACCCAAATGTTTTTTAGAGAAAATTTGAAGATAATTTTGGTAGCATAATGTGGGTATATAAATAATCCTCAAAGGGTTTCATTGGAATGAAAGGGTTACCTAGTTACATAAAAAACCAAATGGATATTAGAGGTATTTTTAAAAACATATTATTAATATATAAATTAGAATTAAACATTCTTAATATAAACAATGTTCTTAAAAAAAGAGTTGAGTAAGAGGATCTTATACCTTGAGAGAGTACTTATAAATTATTGGGAGGATTTTTTATGATATTTGAGGAAAATTTATAAGACTCTGTTGAGTTAATAGTAGAGTAATGTCTTTATTTATGAGTTTTGAGTGTAGTGGAATCTGAGGGTATTTTTTATTTCAAAATATCAGATAAATCATTACTAATTTCCAATCCTATGTTTTGGACTCAATGTGACCATGCAATAAAAATAAAATAAAATTTTCATTTATTTTTACCATGGTTTATTGAAAATAGAAGATTTTTTCATTATATTATAATGATATTTATCAAAATCATTATAATAATACAATTAATTTTTTTGATGTGAGACATGATCATAAAAAATTATTTTTAAAACCATAGAATTTTATTTTTTTTCTTGTAGGCGTCATTATGGGTTTATATAATAAATCAAATAAATTTGAAAACAATTTATTTAAATGGAAACATAATTTGTTTCCTGGAGACTCTTTATTTTATTTCTTATATCACATTAGTTTTATATGATACCATAATAGACACTTTATATTTATACCATATATAATTTTTACCCAAAAATTTGATCAACTCTGAAAATTATGAAGAATACACTTTTGGATAATTTAGAGATTCTTCATTAGAATATAATTATTATAATATAAAAATAATTCGTTAAAAAATAAAATTTAATATCTTAAATCAAAACTCCCTATTCATTGTAAAATAGATGTTTTTTATAGTAACCATTTTCCGACCCAGATTAAAATTATATTTAACTTCTTAAATGTTTATAATAATGTATGTTAAAATTAATTTTTTTATTAATAATATTTTAAAAAAATAAAATTTATTTAAAAAACTCTTACATTCTACAAATACATTATCATGATTTAAACTATATATTTCCCAAAATATTATTTCAGTTCCATTATAATGAAATAAATCTTTTATCAAAATATTTATTTAATCCTATGTAAGGTAAAAATGAAAAGGGGTAAATATTTTCATTATTTAGAAAATAATTATATTAAAAGTAATATAGTTTGTTTTCTTGACACATAACACTATATTAAACCACTGTAAGCCATAAGGGTAAGCTGTGATATGGTGACACATTCTTGGGGTGGTTTGAAGAACCATGTTTTGTCAGTTATCTTAACACGCTTGAATATATCTCACAAATAGGTCCCCTAACATTTTATTTATTAATTATAATATTAGGCATGGTCAAGGTAAAATCCCATTGATTCCATCTTCATCATGAGTTTTAATAAATGAGTTTCATAAGGTATGGTCATATTGGTTGAGGTCATTAATTCTTCCATCCATGAAAATTGGAAGTAATCATAACCCTGAATATATAATTATCATATCTAGCACTATAAAAGAGCTATATAATCAATGGTCATGTTTGTTAATGTTATTATAAATCATATTGGATAGAACATTTGACCATTAAACTTAACTAAAGCAGTTAAGGAGTTTTATATAAATATATTACATAATAATGAATTTAATTATTTGAAAAGGGATCTTTTTATAAAAAATTATTCCCTTAGATACATTATTAGTTCCAAAACTTCCTCATTTAATATATTTTTAATACACTAAAATTGATGATTCTATTCTAGTTTCATCACCTCTTTAGATTACCTTGTTTCTTTCTAAAATTTGTTATTCCACCATATCACTTTGACCATATGAAATGTTTTGTTTTGAAGATATTTTTTCAATATGATTTAAAATATTCACCATTTTATCATCATATGAATGATTGATCTAAAATGGTAAAATTTATAGATTTAGTAAATATAAGGGATTTTCTATGTACAAATTCCAGAGGGATTCATGGAACACATCATGTACTTGAGATTGGTTATGTGGGAATGCTTCACAATAGGTCACAGATATGATTTTATCAAGTATCTTAACAAGGGTGATGTATCTAAGACTGAAAAACCATTATTCTCAATTCTTATGACTTCCTTCCACATCTAAAAATAATGATATACTTTATATCCAACATCAAACCCTTGGTCTAATTGTGGACTATCTGTATAGATTTTTTGTCAACATGGTGTAGATTTAATATAAAATTGTAATGTTTAAACCTTATTGTTATTATTTATATATGATCATGACCCATAAAATTCTTTTTCTGACTTCATCCATGTGTTTTGGAGTAAAAAACAAATCCCTATACAAATCCATAGAAGCTTCCATTTGAATGATCGAAATAAAATGTTTTGTTATACAAGGACTCCAATTGGGAATGTATTGATCCCAAAATCCATGAAAAACAATTGAACATGATATTATACAATCCTTTAATGTTTTAATGGTTTATATATTTATCATCCAATTTATGACGATATAAAGTGCTTAATATTAGTTCTTTGTCCAATTGCTACTAGAGGTTTCCCGAAAAACATAAGGATAACCTCAGATCCTAATAATATACAATAGAGGGTGGAACTCCTTGTATTAATAATTACATTACTATATATATATATATCTTATTGAGTTAGTAATGAGAGAAATATTCCTTAATACAGCTTAAATAAACAAGATTTTTAAGGTGATTGAATATAACTCAGATGGTGTTATTGCCTTTAGGTGTCTCAGGGAGTCCTCCAATGAAATCAACAGTTATAATTTTCCATTTACATATTTGTTAGGGGGATTATTTATTCACACCCTTCAACTTTTATTGTCCATCCATGAATTTTTCAAATACTAAGCATCATGATACAAATTATTTAATATACCTCTTCATTTTATCACAACACATGTTTTGATTTTGATTTTTATACATATTATTTCTTCCTAGATTAATAGGAATTGATAAGATATGAACATCATATAGAAGTTTCATATTTCATTATGGTTTTTATTAGACACATATATGCATGTTCCGAACCATTTTACTCTATATTTTTCAAATTTATCCCCATAATATTAATTTACATTTTTGATATCACAACATCATCATTTTGGACTTTATTTATCCTATTAAAAATTAATGTCTTATTGGTTTTTCAGAACAGTATGATCATGTAGTTTTAATATTTCTATTTATAACATTTGTATGTATAATAATATTTGATCCATTAAAATCCTCATTATTGATGGGGTTACAAGATCTATTCAACAATGAAAACTTTCCCCATTATTCAAAATTTCAAGAATATAATGCATTGAATAATAATAATCCTTGATCATATCTACCCAACTTGATCAACATATTTTGAAATCATTTTGTGTCATTATAAACATGATTATTTTCTGATATGTATTTTATCTTTAATTATTGTTTGGAATGAACTATTATACTATAATTTATCATGATAAAACAACAGGATCTGATTTGTATTCACCATTATAGATCAAAAATATGTCCTCATTAATGTTTAATGAGTAAATGTATAGTAATTTTACTCTTTATTAACTATTTATAGTTCTCTTAAAATTCAACACATAAGAAAAAAATGACTCTCTTCCACATTTTCATGAATATTAAGCTTGGAAATTGTGTGAAATTTCACAAAAAAATTCAATAGTACCCAAACCTCTAAGGAAACTATGTATTAATGTGACAAATATTATTTTGGGTCATCCTTCAATTTCATGTATTTTAAATGGGTCTATAAATATCCATTCAATGATTATAAAAATCCCCAAAAATTTTACTTTATCCAATAATAACATTCATTTAATATACTTATATAATAAATTTTAATTTATCAATGCCTTCGATATATAATTAGAATGATTCTCGTGTTCCCCTTTTATTTTTTATTAGATAAGAATCTCATCTATAATGTATTCCACAAAATTTAATGGTAAACCTAAATACTCTATTTATTAGGTCCATGATGGTATTTTAAAGTATTACTTACTCTTGATGGAATCAATACGAAGACATAGTTTTTGTACCTTGGACAAAATAAGTCATGGGTATATCCTCTTTATTCACCTTTACATGATAATATATCATTCACAGATCCGCCAAAAATAATTCATGGTCTCCAAATAGTTGATAAGATTTGTCATCAATCCATGGTAGATGATAATTTTTCATTATCATTGTTTTTTGGGTTTTAAATACTAAATTTTGATGTACATTGAACCATCCATATTGTTGATGAAGAGGGTAAGTACACCCATATATGAAGAACATAGGTTTATAAGTCCTTTGTCTAGATTATTCCATTATTCCTTCTCTATAAACAATTGTTTAAAAATGGAAAATATGTATAGAGTCTTTGATATTTAGAAAGTTCAGGGTATAATTTCAATTGAAAACTCAAAAACTCATAAAAGAGGGAGAAAAGGAAATTCTTTTGGAAAAACATAAGAAAACTAACTTACAATGGGCCTGTCTTAAATGATGTATTTTCCTTAACCACAATCAATTGAGAAAGAAAGTCTTTCTCATAATTCAAAATATATATTCTTGATATGATTACACTAGTGGTGATACATCATCTTTCATGAAATTTTATGGAATCATAGAAAAATTTTCAATTCAAATTGTTATTTTTTCACTTAGATTTATATGTTGGATCTATATAAGGAAAAATAATCATGCCAAAAATTCCATCAAATTCTGTTAAAGGTCATATCACAAGGATCACTAGGATGTTCAACTAAAAAAGCACAGATATAGGAAGAGTTATATACTTGGGAAAAAATAATTTTCCAATTTGTTTTCATATATATACTTATATCCTTATTCTAAGCTAGTTCTTTATTAGTTATTCAAAACATATATTATATGATGAAATGCATAAAACCAAAAACAAATATTTCATTCAATATACATGAATTAATAAATAGAATACCTATTAACACATCATTGTTAGGAACCCCCTCTATAGTTTTGAGAGAATAAGATCTCTTTTTCTTTAGAGGCCTTTGATGTTTCATTCTTCAGATTTCATCAAGAACCCTTGGGTTTGTGCATTAATTTTCATAGTCTTTTTGTTCCCTAAAGATGAAAAATTGTATAATAAAATGTGTGTTTAATAGAGTATTAATTTCTTCTATCAAGTTTGTGGGTTTATCCAATCAGAAATATCTAGCTATATTCCCTTCATTCCCACACCTAAAGTATTTCATTATCCACATTAGTTGTTTTTTGGAATTCTTCTTCCCATAATTTTGACAAGTGGGATTTCAGAAATTATTTACCCATGCGACTTTTCCACTGCATTTCCTAAATTAATATTAATTCTCCACTTCTTATCCAAAGAAATTGGATTTAAATGGGATTCTATATTCCCAATTTTTAACACTGATATAAAATACTACGAATTTCTTATAGATATAAAAGTAAAAAGTAAAAAAAAACTCGTAGACTCATATTTATCCACTAAAGCAGATATCATAATTAAGTTAATGATAAATGAAAAATCATTAGTTCCATTGTGTGAGAATTTTTTGGATTAAATCATAATCCCCTATGGACTCATCATTATTTTTCTAGAGGGAAATGAAATCCCTCTCCATTTTAAATAAATAATTGGGTGGGTATTATTATTTGAAATTTTTCTAGAATTAATCCCCCATAATAACATTGATTTCATCATTAATATTGTTATTTTGACTAACATACACATTTGAGGTGCTTCTCTATCCATATGATAAACATCCAACACAACATTCATTTTCTCAAAACCATTGGATGATAATGAATATCTTTTCAATGGAGATTCTCCATTCTTCTATGATTAATGGATATGAAGATCCAGTAAATTTTATAGTTCTTTATTCTATAAATGTATCTATTACAACATTATCTTGGGGGGGGGGGGGGGGTTCTTACCCCTAATTCATTTTTTTTCTAAGACAAGAGTTGATTTATAAATTATTCAATTGAAGTTCCCTACCCATTCTTCGCTTAGGTTGGGAATATTATCTGGGATGTCAACACATTGACCCAGAAAATGGTGGTTGAATCAGTTTCTTCTATTTATATATTTAGAATTAAATAATTGATAAATTAATGATGAAATGTTTTAAATAAATAATTACAAGAACAAGAAACCATTAGATTTAAAGGTATAACTCATAAATTTCATATATTAATTAACATTGAATTTTTAGGGTTTGATCTAAGTTATCCATCATCCATTCCATAATATAAAATCTTAATAGTATAATTATTCCTTTCATAAAAGATACTAATGATTTTATGAATTTTTCAAATCATGTTACCCTAGATTGTGAGACCCTGTTCTTAAAAATGAACTCTGTTATACACCAGGTGACGATCGAGTCTTACCTTATTTTCCATTTTTTGGGTTTTTACCCCTTGGTACAACAATGCTTGTTCCACATGCCCTTATAGTATCTAGATTAGGATTTATTTTATAGGAGAAAATATAATCTATATAATAAACACATTTAGTGAGGTTTCCCAATTTCTGGTCTAATCCTTATGGTTTTACTAGTTTTTTCTAATCTTAATATAAAAAAATAACGTTACTTTTTTCTCTAATAACAATTGTGACAACCCAAATTTCAATATATATAAAATAATGATTTATTAACTAAATATACATGTAATATAGTCCCATAGTATAATTAGGCATATTTTATTTGGTAAGTTAGATAAATAGAAAATTACAATGAATCATGGGTACAAAATCATTATCTATAAACTCCACCAATTTATTTTAATATCTATTTTACTCATAATAATACATGGGAAAACACAGTGACATACACAGTGAATGGGTATGATATAAATAAAATTTATAAAATAATAATACAATAACATGATGAAACAAATACATATGAATTAATATTTATATCATGTTGGCATAAATTGTGTTAGAATCATAATCACGAACAATGATGCATGTTATAACAAGACAACATCCAAGTAATATTGGAATGTGGAAACAACATAAAACATGGCATCAAAAACCTATGTCAATGTTAACACCAATTTTATTATAAAATAATGTGCATAAGATGACCTCCCTTTCCCTATACATTGTATCTTCTTAAATAAAAAGAAAACACTATGAATTGGAGGGCAATAAAATTTAAAGCCCACCCATCACATTCAAATCATGTAAATCCAAAAATATTCTACATATATCACACAAAATAAAAATGAATTTCATCACATTTAATTCCACGATTATGTAGTCTGGGTTATATAATTGGTATTCCAAAATATGTGATGTATAGATGCATCTCTTTGAATTCCCTCGTGTGAAAATAATGATGAGTACACAATGCATAATTATTTCTTACAAAAATTCACAAGAAAAAATCATCTGTATAATAGAGTTACATAAAGACTAATAGAAGGTTTTAGTGAATGTTAAATGGTAATCTCATCACACGTACATCATATTTACAGTAAGATGTATACCTAAAAAATATTCCAATAGGATCATTTAGAAATCATAAGACATCATATAAAGAAGGTTTTCTAATAAAGAGATGAAGGAGAAGATACATGACACTGTGGGGGATCTTCTAAAATATTTGGAGGAGTTTCTTAAGAGTTTAGATATTGTATTTTATGGAACTATATGGGTAAGGGTATATTAAATTCTTGATATAAGGGTTGTAATGAAGATAAATGGGATGCATGGTGGGTTTTTGTTGAAAATAATGTGGAATTACCCATTAATATCCATATTTTTGTTTTTAATAATATATGAATAATTAAACAAAACAAAAAACCATACAATGGATTCTGAGAAATAAGAGTACTTTCAATTATTTTATAATAATATAAAATTAACTCATTCATTTAATAACCATGGTGATGTGTAAGTGAATCCTGTTCCTAAAAAATTATTTTTATAACATTAAAATAGAATATTATTTTGGGAATATTCATTAAGGGTTTTTAAAATTAATCAAATAACTTTAGGACAAAATTATTTTAAAGTAAAATACAGAATTTTGGTTGTGGAATCTCTTTCTAGTATTTATTACAACACTTTCTGTATTTTATGATGACATAATATACCCTTTATATTTATACCGAACTAAAGTTTTACTAAAAACCCATATTCCTCTGAATATTATGAAAAATTAAGTGTTCAATAATTTAGATATGATTATTAAAAAAAATATTTATTTTATCAAAATATTTATTTAAACATGGATATAAAAAATTTTAAATAAAATTTGTTCATTTATTTCTAAATATGTATTTTTATAAAAAAACTGTTTTATGACCCTTATCAAAATGACCTTTGACTTCATAAAATTTAATAATCAACAATATATAATTAAAAAACATTAAATATATATTTTACAAAAATATTTTATAATAAAAATTATAGAATATATAAAAATACTATTTATTTATTTAAACTATATATTTTCCAATAATATATTTTTTGTTTCATCATATCAAAATCTATTTTTTGTCAAAAATGTTATTTGATCATTCATAATGAAATAATAGAAAGTGATATATAATAAAATTATTTAAAAAATTAAAATCATAAAAATTTATATTTTCGGGGTATTGATATTTATCCCTTTACTACACAATCGTATGTCCTAAGGTTATGGTGTGAAATAGTAACACTTTCTTAGGTTGGTTCAGTGAACCATGTTTTAGTAGTGATCAGAAAATTATTGAAAGTATCTATAAACGATTTTTGTAATGCAATAGTTGTTGAATCATGATAGAGATTTGGTCAATTTTGAGTCATAGTGATTACATCTACCGTATTAATTTTGATTAATTATCATTATACGGTACAATCCAACTGGTTGAGTCCATCACTTCTTTCGTAGATGCCAATTCAATTTTATGATAACCCTTATTATATACTAATCATAATGGTCTCTTTAAAATGAATATTTTTTCAAAGTTAATTATTCATAATGTTTTTTAAATATGATAGTTTATAACATAAATATATAAAATAATCACATTATTGCATTTTTTTTCTGAAACGACATTATTTTAAAAGTCATTTATACATTTTAAAATGGAATTTCACTTATAATACATTGGGTAATTATGATAACCATTCATACGTCATGATTATTCCACATCTTAATTGAATTTTAATTATCATTTTACATTAGTGTCTACAAAATTATTGTGACAATGTAGTTTTTTGTGTCTCAATGTTTTATAAACCTCCAACATAATTTCTCAAGAAAATAAAACAAATTACCAAGTTGTACCCTCTCTTTTGGATGTTGTCTCTGTTGGATTCTAAAACCTTTTGGATACTACCTCTAAAATAATTTTCTCTCTCCAATCAGGGAAGTTAAAAACTATTCCATAATATATATTCCTTATTTTTGCAGACTAAAGAATAACAATATCATAAGTTAAATAAAACTGTACTCATGTAAAAAATAGATTATTCAATATCAACTCACTATAGTTCCTTATAATTTAAAATAAATATTTTATTAAAAAATTAACATGATTAATGGAATTATATTTTATCTCACCATTAACCATTGAAATATTGTTGGTACTATTTCATACACATTCTTCACTAGTTTTGGAGTTTTTGTTCCATTATTGATAACCATATTCTTCTAATTTTTTCCCACTTATTATATTTTCATTCAAGGGGTCCAAAAGACTTGTTCAGGGTACTATATAATTTTTTGTTTTTATAGAATTACCAACAAAATTAGATTCATGGAGGCCTTTTCCAATTTTGTTAATATAATTTTAAAATGCAAGATGATTTATTGTCAATGAGTTCTCATTACAATATATTATTACTTTATGATATTTCACATATATATTATAAAAAAAGATATTTATTATGATTATATAAAGTATATTATTCCCCGGATTAATAATTTCATTGAGATATCAAATCATTCCTTAATATTCACTTATATTTTAGCAATTTATTTTGATTTTGATATATCAATATATTTCTTTATTGCTTTATTATATGTTTTAAATTAATAATTTCCACCCTCATATTTATATCATCATTAATTCATAATAAAATAATCATTGTAATTTTATGATTATTTTTTTAGCTTCATCGTCGAATTATATCCTTTTACTACACCATCATTGTTCTATACTCAATGGATCTTTGTAATGAATTTATAATTAATTAAAAAGTATATTCTCATTTTAACATGAGTATCCTATATATTTTAAACATTATCATTAATATATGAGTCTTAATGTATTGAGAATAAATTTTTATTCGTTACTTTGGTGGCCAATCATTATTATTGGAATTAATTTTGTCTATTATCACCACTTCATATCATTCTACTCCTTCTTGAAGATATTTTTGAATGATCATCATCCATATATTATTTTCTCATATCCTCTAGATTACCCAAAAGTAATCCAATATTTACAAAATTGAAACACTTGAATTTATTTTTACCATTGTAATTACATTTCCGACATTACATTTAATTAGAAAATAAATATAAAATTCCACAAAATCTATGATTTTACCTTTCTCTTAAAATTTACCGTAATGTTATTTCATTGTATCAAGTTGTCTTGAACCTTTTATAACATTAAAATTTATCTTCATATCATGTTTAGCTTTCATCATAATGATGAACATCCCATTAACTCCTAATAAATCAAGATGTTTTTTTATCAGTGGTAGAAACATCCAATTATAGATCAAAAAGAAGTTTAAATTTTTTCATTGAAATTTTCATTATGCATTACCCTAACTTTCATTATTAAGATGTAATAATTATGAAAATATTTATCACCTTGAATAAGTATTATTATTTGTTTCACCTAATTGAATGTATTTTCCATTAATGAATATTATCATATTCATATATCTAAAAAGTGAGCACTATATGTTTGAAACCATCTGTCTTTAACTTTATTGTCTCACTAATGTATATTAAAAAGATTTTTCAAAATTTATTTTACATTATTAACCCCATGAATAATATAAAATACTTATCTAAAATGGATAAATGTATTCCTTTGGGTCCTCTCTCATAAAATTTAATTTTATTCATTTTATGAAGTGCATTAGTTTTCAAAACCACAATTAGATTCCCATCATTATCTATATTTCCATAAACATCCATGTGAATCATAAGATGATATGTGACCATATTCATTTTCTATAGATTTAATACTTTCCCATATATTCATTGAACTTATTTTTTGAATTTAATTTTCATAGATAGAATATATTTCATAAATATTTGATTTACATTCTGGAAAAATCTATAAACACTGGGAAAAAGATTATGTAAACACTTGAAAGATAACTCTAATAAAACATCATTGGCTTCAGATAGAGTAAAACACCACTAATAGGTGGTAAATTAGTGGTTGGATAAAAATGACAAAAAAAATTGAATACATATTTCATATATGTGTTCATTATTTTGATGAAATTATGAGAGAAACATTTAAGAGGAACATGCAGATCATAAGATAAAATACTTGGTTTTCCATCCCATAATATAATGTTGTTAATCCGTCATGTGAAATAGTTATTATCAAACAAAAAGTATTTTTATTTTACCATAAATAAGTAATAAATTATGATTTCATATGTAATTGAACTAGTAAATTTCGTAAATAATTACATGTTCTAACATTTTCATTGATCTCTTCACCCCTATGTCACATGTTTCTCTAGAATATTAATTTTTTTGTGAAGAACCCTTCGAATTGTTAAAGGATGTCTATATTGTTCTAATGATGATTGAATAGCATTGGATGTATTTAATTTTTTTTTCTATTAGACATTTATCAAAAGTTATTTTAGGTATACTTGATTAACTATTTTTAAAGTTATTTTAACTAAAAAATATTGTGATTTGTAAAGATATTTTAATTTTTCAAGAATTTATTAAAGTGATTCATAGAGAAGATATTATGAGTTTTCAAGGATATATAAATGTTTTTTATTAATATAAAATGTATTTTGGATAATAAAAAATATCTCACTAATTATTCATATGTTTTTGAGAGATTTAATTGAATATAAAGGATAATACATAGATTTATTTTGTAATATGACCTAGAACTAGTATATGATTTTCTTTTTGGTCAATATGGAATATAATATAAATAAAAACTAATAATATTATATTATTATAAATGTTTTTTCATGAATATAGAAGATAATATCATGTGATACATTTATAATGTTTGAAATTATGTACTGTTTTTTGGAAAATTATCAGTATATTGAAATCTATGTACCTGATATTTTAAAGTTTTCGAAGAAAACATATTAATTTTAGCTATGTTATAATTTTATTGAATGAATTTATATTATGATTAATTTTCAATAAATATGTTATTCAATTTGTGTTGATATTAATCTTTGAAATATTACATGTACACATGAAAAAGTGTTGTTTAGGTACATCATATTGAGTGATGTGTGTATTTATGGATGTTCTACTCAAGATCATGGACTGTACGGAGAAGAAATAAGTGAGGAGATTTAAATAAAATCTAAAGGATCAGGATCATGGTGGGTATACATGTATAATATTTTGATAATTTATTAAGATTATATATTTTATAGTTTATCAAATTTGATTTTAATATTTCACATCTTTTTGGAATTTAGAACATTTAAGATTATGGAAAATAATAATATGGATGACTAGAGAATAAATTATTTGTTGATATAATTTATTATTTATAGTAATATAGAGAAGTATATGAAGAAAAAGAAGAAGAAGAATATTAATAATGAACCTACGATAATCAGTAATGTGATAATATATTGAGATTGTTAGTTCAAGGCTTATGATCATAAATAATTTATTATATAATCCTAAATCCTAAATAATAGGATGCATATTTTATTTTAGAATATACTATAGTATTGGGAAGATGAAAAAATAGTGTTAAATTATCATAGATTATTATACTGATCTTCTTCTTCTTATAATCAATTTCAATAAACTTGTTATAAGTAGTACAAATAATTAGTAAGAGTCTTATCCAAGGGTTAAGGATGTTACCTAAAACTTATATAAACTAATTTAATGAAATTATTTATAAATACATTTCTTTGACATTCCTTGAACATTGAATGGAATTAATAACCCATTGTTGGGCTGAAACGTATAAAATTACAATATTCATTGTGTACTTTTTTTAGTTATGATTTGAAACTATGAATAAATTATTAGATGAGTGGATAATGGTCCCAACAAGTTATAATTATTTATTATAGAAATGAAATTTTAAAATATTTAAAATTATCCACCCTCTAGGTATAAAAATACTAATCATTAGGGACATTCTTGTGGCATCAGATCAAATCCCAGTTTCCTTTAAGTGTTCCTTTGGTGTATGAATGTGATTATGGAAAATTTTAAGTCTATTACACATAATGTTTCATAGAAAATATATGGAAAAAATTATCATGGTCAAAATAGTTTGATGACTATTTATTTTTATAATGATGACATATAATTTATATATTCATCTAATACATATTTTGTAATTTTTGAGAGATATAATCCTATATCCTTTTCACAAAAAGGATATTTAGATATTAATAGTAGATAAAGTAAGGAAATTATTATTTCTGCATCCTAAAATGAGTATAAAAATTATATAGGACTCAAAACTAGTTAAAAATATGTTATAATTTAGAAAATATTCTTATGTGACTTTTAAGAAGATATAATACAAGTTATATATTTAGAGGGAAATGTTCATTAATATTATAACTAAAAATATTAATAATATTTATGACTATTTCATAAATCTAAATGGAATTATGATAAATAAAAATGGCTTTAGAAAATCATTGGAATAATAAACAATTTTAAGATGTTTATGAGATATTTTCCTCAATAACATTATGTAATGGTCACTACTCTAAATGATAAGGACTGTTTTTCTCAAGATAGAATTTATAATTTTCATCATTATTGTTATTTTATAACTAATCATATTTTTATGATTCATATTATAAATAAGAAGGAAATTAATATTAAAAAATAAGAAAATATCAATCTTCCAAAGATATTATTATTTATTGAATATTATTTTTTAATATTGTATTAAAAGCCAAATAATTTCAAAATGGTAAAGGAACATTACTATAGAGATAATCAAAAGAAATAATTTAAATTTGAAAGAAAAAAGAATATTAAAAATTATTGCCCAATGATGTGTTCAATTTGAAAATAAACATAAATAAGATAGAATAATTTAGAATAAATGTTCTATAATCTTTCTAGAAATCATGAAGCCGATTGAGAGATTAAATTGGTTAAAAAATAAGTATGTTAATAAATGAAGGTGATGAATAATTTACTAAATGTATTCCATCTTAGGAGGAAAACATTAGAATTCCTTGTAACATAAATGATCAGGATGAATGAAAATAATAAACCACATTTTTTTAAGTATAAATACTATATAATTATACAAAATTGATGTTAAAAAAATATTTAAGTATTCCTTAACATATAATCTAAAAGCATAGGATAATAAAATTTTCTATTGAATTATACATAAACGATAAAAAAATTATAGGGTGAATTCCACAATAAGGATTAAGAAATAATTAATAAAATTAAACATAAAAACTAAAATTTTAATTATAATACCAAATATTGTGTTATTTCAAAGGTAAATATTCTAAAATGAAAGTGGAATTAAATAAAAAAACATGATTCCTGGAATAGTATGATAAAATAAATAATATTATTTATGATTAAAATAAATACATATATTTATGAGATTAGTGATTAATATCTTCTAGGAAATGTTACATGAACATTCAGGTAAAAGCATCCATTTTGAACTAAAATATTCATAAATTTATTTTGGATGATATTAAAGATTATAAAGAATAATATGGGAAAATATATATATGGATAAAAATAATTAAAATCCACATATATATCATGGTATACTAGATAAGACATTAAAAGGATATTTTGATAAAGTAATGGAAAAAAGGATACATGTAATATTACTTAAATAAAATAAAAATTTCATTCACCAAATAACCAATTCAATAGAAGATTATATTTTGGATTAAATTATTTTGGTTATTGAAGGTATGGAAAAAGATAATGTTTTGTGGTATAATATTATAATTCCATTTTGTTAAATGTCTAATAGAGTTAAAGTGAGAATCTATAACATATAGGGGAACAATTTTGAGAAGAATCATATTGTGTAAAAAATCAATGAAATTTTCTTATGAAGTAAATATTTCATTTCCTAGATAAAATCAATGGAATGTTTGAAAAAATAGTGGATGTAATAGATAATATATAATTATAGTTCGAAGATTATAAATTCAAAATACTATATATGATAATTTTTAGAAAAAGTATTATTGTAAAATTAATCTTCTTATTAAGGTTCTATTACGGTATGTGAGTGATACAATTCTAGGATACATTATAGTGGATTTTCATATCATATGTAAAAAAGACAAAAAAAATATTTAATATGATTGATGAAAATGATATAGGTGGAGTTTATATTTTGAGTCATTTATTTTTAATTACTATAGGAGTTAGAAATATGAATTATAATTTAAATTTGAGTTTAAAAATATAAATCATTTTTTCCTTATAAAATGTAGGCATCTTATTTATTTGAATTTTTAGAATTTTCAAAGGTTTATTTGGTAAGAGATCACCCCATCTTTGAATTGAAATAGTTTATATTTTTGAAACATTTTAACACTATAAAAAGATCATTGTTAGTCATAAAAGAGTGATGATTCAATCTACAAGAAAAATAGAAATAATTCCTATCAAATTGTGTGGTCGACTGCCCCATCAATCCTATATATGTGATCATATTTCGTAATGATAAGTTAATATTTATGAATCATGATTTATATGATGATTATGATGAACAAATCTAAATATATTACAGTTTTTGGGATTTTTGGAAGTGTTGTTTAGAATATGAATGAGTTTATATCCTAAAAAGTTAAAATTATAACTGATGGATGATTACAATAAATTAATTAGAATCATATAATATTTATAAAAAAATATATAGTAATGATATATATCAATAATCAGCTATAGTTTCATATAAAACCACAAACATGGTGTCAAAGATAGGAATAAAATAAGTTTTGTTGAGATGGAATGATCAAAGATAGCAGAATCCATTCCCCCAAAATATTATTTGAGATATATTATTTGTACAGTTGTTCATATTCATAATTTGTTCATATTTGGGCATGAATAGATCACGAATCATTTTGAATATTTTAATATGGATCATTATAATGATTTACATCAAAATTTATAGAAATTTATTCCTTATAATGATAAAAAATTAAAACCTATAAATTTTATGAGAAGGTTAAAGATTGTATTTTTAATGGTTATTTACCCAATATGAGAGGATATTGGTGATAGATAAAAAATTCTATGCAAGGCAGTTGGATAATATTATGGGTTGAAAGTTAAAAACAATTTTAATGATTGAATATAATTGTGTAAATTTTTTTGAAGAATTTAAAAATTAATATTTCTTAAAAAATGAGTAAATAAGAAGAATACATTTACCAAGATATATTAAGGATAATTCATATAAGATCAATGATGACATGGGTAATAATATGATTCATATGTTAAATCATTATAGGATCAATAATTATGTGAATCTTAAATTATATTTCCAAATTTTAATAAAGTAGTTAATGCTATAAGAATATTAAGACATTTAAAATAAATAAAACTTATTTTATAAGTTTAACCAAACTCTATTGTTATAGTTTTTTAGATAAATTAATGTATAAATGAGATGAATAAAGAGATGGAATAGAATTAAAATAATTCAATATTGGATATTTTTTAATGACTAATAGGATATAATATTTTATTGGAACCAAATGAGTGATTAGAAACACATTCAATAACTATGTTTATGTTTAAAAAAAAAAAATCAAGATTAGTTTGAAGGGGACAATATCAGGTTAAATGAGTTGATTTTGAATAGATATTATCTCATGATTCATTGACTAAATCCAAAATATTATTCTAATTTTATTTTTATCTTAATAATTAAAAATCTATCAAATTCATTTTTAATATTCATTTATGTAGGGTGAAATTAAAAATTAATATTCATTTGAATAATAAAATGTTTTTACATTAAAATTTTTGAACCATGGTGTTCAGATAGAATAAATATCAATATGGGATAAAATATTATCCTATATACTATTACTCAACATAAGATAACTACTTGGGTTAAATTGGATTCACTAAAGGGAAACTTTAAAACCATATTTTCTTGAGGAAAATATGCATAGTTAAGGTCTTTTTAATTGTATATATTGATGAATTATTTTATATGAGTAACAAAATATTTACTTATAAATAGTTTGTAATAAAAATTTAATCTCATTTTCAATATTATATGCTTTATGAGATATGTCTCTTATAGATATTACAAGTCATGAGAAAATAATTTTTTATTTTTCCAACATAAGATAAATATTAAATGTAATTGTAAATCAATATGTATTTCAAAGATTAAAGCTTAATATTCTCACACATAATATATGTTTTGAATCAAAGAAGAGATATACAGAAAAATATATGAATAAAAAATAATTCAGGATGTCCATTAATTGTTTATTTTATCTTAGTATATATTAGCCTCCCATATTTTATGATATAACCTTGTCTTCTATGTATCAATGTTATCAAAAATTATCACACATGATGGATACCCGATGTGTTTTAAATTTTTGAAAATGAATTTATATTATAATCTGATGTATATAAGAGGAAGGAATATGATATTGTTTTATATAATAAATAATATTATGTGAAATATAAAATTTTATAATAGATAGTATGCATTAAAACCCAAAAACAATATCACAATGCACATTAAATTATTTTATCATTACAATATAACATGAAAATTCCCTATTCATAATTATATTATAATGATTAATTTTTATACATTATATTTCAATTTTGGAAATTGGAAATAATTTTTTTACTTATATTTTTAAAATCAGTTTATGGTTAATTGAAGAATTTATTTTCAAAATATTATTTTTAATGAATATTAAATAATAGTGTTTTTAATAATTCCATCAATTTTAGAATATAATCATAATATAATGATTTCATAAATATTTAATAACCCACAATCGTGACTAAATATCTATTTATAGAGTAAAATAATGAATTTGAAAATATTATTTTCAATTTATAAACTAATTTTTTTCATTGTGAATCCAAATTATATTTTACACTGATCAAAATATATCTTAACACTTTGTTCTATGTTGATGTTTTCAAAAGATACCATTATGAATTTGCCTTTTTTAAATTTATGAAAACTGTCCCATTTTAATCATGAAGAAATAAATTTTTGGGAATAAAAAATTGTCATCATCTATTAAAAAATAAGTATAAATTATTTTTTTAATAATAAATTTAAATAAAAATTGTTTTTATGTATCATTATATTAAATTAAATATTTAATAAATATAAAAATGAAACTAATAAAATGTATTTAATATTTACAATAATCATACAATAATTTTTTAATAAATATATGTTCATGTATAACCATGATAATAAGTTTGATAGCTAAAGGGATGTTCAAAAAGTAAATTTTTGAATGAGTTAAAAATGTAAAATCAAGTTATAGATACACAAAATAACAAAAAAAGTATTCTCAAATGTATGTATGTGGTTATAAACTATCCTTGATTAAATTATCACTACTAAGTGTATATTTTTTACCAATATTATTTGAGTATGCCATTTCATTTATATTAAAAAATAAATTCATTTAAAAATACCACCATTCTCACTTACATAAAGACAACCCCATCACTGATTCCATGATAAGCCCAACATATAGTAACTCCATATAATTTTTAATGTGGCTTTTAGGATCAATTTCCTCTATTGAGATGTGGGTGTTAAATCAACGGGAGGTAGATCATGAATTTTTTGATAATAAAAGTAAAAAACCTTGAATTGTTAGATTAGAGTAAACATGAAATAAAGAAAATCATCCTTTAAAAATCATGTGGAATATGAAAGTGGAATAAACAAAGAGTTTTTAAAAGTTTGTGATCCAATAAAGAGTCAAATTCCTCGCCATGGATGGTTATTCCCACCAAACAATGGATCCATTTCACTATAACCCCGAGAGAAATCATCTTAAGAGCTTTAATTCATCATCTGATGACAAATGACATATAGAATTCCCAACAATAGACATTCCCACTATATTATGAAATATAATTAAAAAACTAAGAAGATAACAAAATTAACATGGAATATTCAGTAATTAAATATTATGATCAAATTCTTCATGCTTCGAAAAATAGGCATGACTAAATTTCTCACAGTATAGTATTTAAATGTATTGTATAAATATTCCTAGACTCAATATCAATCTCTAAAAGATACACAATTCATCAAATGTTAATACATAAATAACCATCTTTGACTTTAGACTCACCACATATGAATGAAATATCATGTGACCATTTATCAACAAAATATACCTCAATATTATAATTTAAAATATGGAATAGAAAGGATAATAATAACATCAACATGATCTATATAATTACAGCCAACAACTACATCTCTATTGTGACTATGATTAGGAAGGTATTTATAACTTCCCATGTAATAATATAATGAAACCACCAAGTAATAATTTAATTCTAAAGTTATGTATAATATTAGAATATAGGTAATGAGATAAAGAATTGTTCATGTACAGAAAAATGAATACTTGGATTATTTTTCATACACTTTTCAAATGGTTATGTAGGAAATGAGCTACTTAATTCTCAAATAGAAACATACTAAATCATCTATGTGACTCATAATCAGCTATGTGAATGAAAAATTTTGTTAAACCAATCATTAGTCTGTGCGATTCATTCATATTTATGGATGAATCCACTATATTATTTTTCTACATATCTGGATTGGCAAAGAAAATTTATGACATTGTAAAAATGGATAAATGAATTTATTATGTACAAAAAATGGTTACATGAATCTAACCTCATTAATGTGGATATATTTATATAGTTTACACTCAAAATCCAAAGAAACACCCCATTAATACAACTTCTAGACATACTATAGAACACTTCCTTATATTATGAAATTTTCATTCCTGATATATAAATTCATACTAATTAGATCAAAAAACATGACACTTGTGAGTTCTTTGTGTAATATTTCATCAAATACAAAAAAAAATCACCATGAACTGTGGGATATTCATTATTTATCAAAAAATACAAACAATATAATGGGTTATTCAAAATACCCCAATAGATTTTATTATAATAAATTGTAATCATTTTGATGGGATACTCCCTTTATCACCATAGGGAAGAATAATTTGATGACCACTACCTTAAATTTAGTGTATAACCACCTTCACCCACACCAAAGATATGTTTTGTATGAAAACTAAATAAAATAATCTTGATGACAACTATTATCAAGAGTTCCTTTTATGATTTATCTTCATTAATAAAACAAATATATCATATTCAAATAACATGAAAAACTCCTCATGCCACAAATACTTCCGCTTTGTTCTGGAATTGTCTCCCTCTTTGGAAAAAAAATTCCAAGGACTATGGGGTTATCAAAGAATGAAAATCTAAATAGTATTAGGAATAATTAACATCAAATTTCAGTCTTAACTCTAAGAAACTTTCATGTGATATATATTTTATAATTATTCTAGCATGATATTATTTTGTGAAAATATATAAGAGTTTTCTTTCACCTGAATCCTACTTCCCTTTGATAATGTTATAATGAATGTCAATATTTTTAGTCATAGTTTGTTTCACTGGATTTTTTGAAAATTAATTAGTGGTCTTATTATAAAAAAATCATGAACAGTCACCAAATATCAATTCTGAAATCTACTTGTTGAACTTCCTTCCCAAAGCCTTTGTATAATCACATGTAGCCTCTAAATCCAATAACTCATTGATATTAAGGGTTTTGACTTCTTGTTATTTATTTACCAGCTACCAAAACTATTTTAAATAATGAACACAAAATTTTAGGTGGATCTATGATCTATGTAGTCCCAATACCTATATGAATGAAATTCTAGATACTCACTGTGCCTGTATAGTATCCCATAATACTTATTTCTTTTTAAATATAATAAAACTTTTTTAAATGAACCAAGTGTGACACCACTAGTAAAAATCTTTACCTTTCACATAGATTCCCCAATTTGTAATCTATTCTGTAGATTCTTAGAGGTACCATATGATTCCAATCATACTCAAGAATGTTTCTTGTTCATCATTTCTCAAATTTGTGAAAAATAATATTGATTTTTACAAATATTTTGAGTCTTATTTTTAAGATATTATAAAACATTATCTCGCATATTTTTCTATTAAAAAGAAGATATGATATTATTTTTTCTCAAACTATTATCCAAAAAAATGTTTATTTCTTTTATCATAGAAATCTCTAAGCACTATTACATATCTACAAAAAATTACAAACCTAAAAAATTATTTATACATGAATAAATTATGTCATCAACATATACCACCACCACATTTTTTTCAACAAAATCTTTCATCAGGTACATGTTGTTATCAATATTGTCATTAAAGAGCCCAATTTGTCTCAGAAAAATATGGTATTTTTTCCCTTTGGAAATTTTTATATTTTATATGTGAAAATACTACCAAGAACAGACTGTTTTATCTTATTTTGAAACCAAGGGAAAATTATCTTCAATGTCTATTCCCCCTATTTGTGAGTATCATTTTTAAAAATTTATTTCACGGTTTGGTGTGGACTAACCTATATCATTGATTTTTTTTAAAGAATTCTATTTTGTACAAATAAAAGTTTAATATTTTGGTATAGAATCATGTTACCATATAGATTTCATCTTGATTTTATTGATTTATTCATTCATATATTTTCCCCATTTATCATTTTCAATATCCTTATCCACCATTCTAAGATTAAATATCGATACAAGAGTTATTTAATTTTAAAATATTAGTCTCCTTATCTTCTGAACTAGTCTATTCTGATTCCTTTTGGCGTTCTATTCATCAACATGTTTCTTTAATTTATAAAACTAATTTATGTTACCACATGAAAATTGTTCATCATAAATTGATCATTATGAACTAACATCAACTACTTATAAACTAATATGAGTATTTTTTCCATCCATTTATTCATATATATGACACAATTATCTTTTTAGATGTTCAAAATAATCATGAACATACTGAAATTTTTTTCGATATTTGAATCAATATTTATATTAGATCACTCTATAATATTATGTAACCATTTTTTTCATCATGCTTGTCCACTTTTCCAAGATAAATTTACCACTAATTTTTCATCATTATTCTTTTCTTCAAACATTCCATGGTTACTTATATTTAGATCATTATATAAATTAATTCCAATGACCTTGAAATATTTCATTATAGGCTTCTTTTGGTAAGACATATAATAGGGTATTGCGTATTTTGGGTCCTAAGAGACATTTGTTCTAAATGTGGACTATGTTAAAACATGATTCTCGCAACAAATATTTTAAAACATCATTCTCACAGTATATTATTATATCCATTTCCTCAATTATCCTATCCATCCTATTTTCAGAACCATTCAGTTCTAGTGTATAGGGTGTTCTATATTAATTATTAATTCAATTTTTTCTATGATAAGTTTCAAGAAAATAATAATATTATTATTTCCCAATATCATATCTCAATTTTATTATACAAAAAATATAGAACATCTTAATTGCCTCAATATTTTCTTAAATAATATAATATTCTCTATTTGAGTGTATTTATATATGAGTGTGATGAAATAAATATCACGTTAAGTACAATTCTATATCATCAATTGATAAATATGGTGATAACTAACTCCAATGGACTTGTGGATGTAATTTACACCATCCTATAATAATTATGAGCTATCCTTCCATTGTAATATATTCTACAGATGCAGGGTTGATATCTCATCAACTTGTGAAAATATATTACAACATTATAGTACAAATCACACTTTGGCTTATTTGTACATGGTACTAAAGTATTCTACCCAAAAAAACAATTTTTTATTAGACCCGTTACAATCCAATGTAATAAAACTAAGCTAACCATGATATATCAATAGTGACTCTGTATATTCCTAAGGAAACCATATAAATACAATGGCCTAGGGTATAAAAATGTAGAGACTATGACCTCTAGTCACAGAATAGAACAATGATAAATAATATATATAGTCAATAGAAGTAGTGTAATGATATTATTGATTAGTGGAAGTAGAATTAAATCATCCAGATAATGATAACTAATTTCATAATCAAAACCATGATCATGTTATGATAATATAAAAAAGTGAAATACATAGGATATATACAAACAATCATATAAAATATACTATACAAAATATAATGAAATGCCCAATCTATCCTGAGTATCACCTTGAAAATAATATTGGTCCCCTTCACCTATTATCTAACTTTGTACGTAAAATCATGTATCTAAAGTAGGAAATCTTTTTTGTAGCTTTCTTCATCCAATATATATTTTTATAATAATTGTTGTCCCAAAAAATGTGTCATATATACTTAGTAGGCCACCACAAAATTTCATATCATATGATTCAGCTAGTGCATATAAAATATTAGTGTGAATATATAACAACATGAAGTAGTGGTGTAATTTGTAACGAAGTCATCTCGGTTTTCCAGATATCACCCATCAAAATATACATACTTTAGCCTATGAAAGGGTATCTCTAAACATGTTTTACCATATAAATATAAAATTATATGTGTATATATAATATAATAATTATATATATATGTGTGTGTAAACATAAATTGTTGTATTTAGATGTGTAGTAAGAGGAATGACCTGGTGTATACCCATGGAATCCCTACATAATCATAAGAATGCCATATTGTAAATAAGTTAACTAAAATGATAATATGATTTGAGATACATATATCTTCATATCCATAAACCCAATGTGAAATATCATTTATAGAAACCTACAAGGGAATATAAAACATCATTTTAGACATTAATTAAAAAATATAAGATGTAGTTCCCAACATCACCCATAGAGGGAGCATGAAGAATCATTTCAAATAATTTTCTTAATCATGTCTCAACATCCATTATACATGGATGATTAATAATAATAAAAATCTTGTATGTAGTTAGTTCTTTAACATAGTCCAATATATAGTTCCAACTATTTACCATTATATTATCCAAGGGTGCAATCCATAATTTATATAAAGGGTACGAGACAATTTCATACCATTCACATTCATTTGATTTATTCAAGTAATTAAAATTTTTAAAACTAGTCCCAATAAAGGATGTGTATTCCTTCTATCATTTACTATGTCAACGTACTTTTGTAATCATGCCTCTAGGGGTGTCACTATTTGAAAGAAATATACTATGACAAAAACAAGTGTGACATTCCATTCTTTCGTTGACAACATCATATCTAAGAAAAAGAAATTTAACATAATCTGTTGAAGGTCCCACATTTCGTAATCACAATTCATGATATATAAAAATGATACATTTGGGATAAATTATATACCACCAACCCTTTGCCTTTAGTATACTTATCATCTGATATGGGCATTTTATTCGAGACAAAATAGATGAAATTGTAAAAATAAAGAAATAAACTGAAAATTGGTCATATTGTAATTCCTAAACATAACATTGAGTTGGATGACATGAATGATTTAAATAATTAAAAATAATAGATATATTATGGATGGTTATACAATTAAAAATACAACATTAGTTTTAGAGGTCCTATAAAGGAAGAGGATCAATGCATATGGAAGGAATAAGGAGAAGATCATGTATAGAGGGTTTCAGTTCTTAGAGAGGAAAAGAAAAGCAGGAAAAAGTAATAATGATGGTAGTGGAAAATGAACATTTACCCATACTTTTATGGGTTCAAATTTTAACCAAATAGTCATCCAAGCGGAGTATCAACCATACGCTAACACTTTCTAGGGTTCCACCCCCTTTCATGGGCTATGTGATTTGTTAGAAAAACAATGCACAAAACATGTGTCGCTTATTTAATATTCTATATCACAACACATAAACATGTTCCTACTCATGTGGTTTCTCAAAACCATAAACGTTCATTATTGTGTTTATGTTTATTTATAAAAATGTGAAAATGTTGTGCCAAATATATTACCTCAAAAAACTATATCTCCAGGTGCTGAAAATGCCTCAGATTATACTGAAACAACCCTAAAATATTATGTATATTCATTTCTATATGAAGAATGGTTTAAGATGAAAAGTAATATATTTCTACCATTATTGATATGATGGGATGTTTCAACCTATACTCATTAAAATAACTCATCCACATGTTTCCCATCCACGTTTGGTAAGACATAATTTGATAAAATCTATTTCTACTTAGCATGTATGTAAACTAATTTCTCCATTGTCTCATATTATAAATGGTCATGCTTACTTTACACCCAAACTAGAAAAGGTGAACTACTATAGGGATACTTTTTTCTATGTTCAATTATATTAATATGAAACTCCTTAATATAAAAAACACCCTTAAATTCACAATCCATAGAATAGAAATAATGAGACTACTCAAAATGATAATGGTGAAGCTCCAATACATAGAATTTTCCATGAATGTTCTGGTTCCATGAAGCTACAAAACCCCAATAGGATGTCGACTTACTCTCTTCAAGACCATGAAAGGTGTATCTTGACGAGGTGATAGATTGAACAATTTTTGAACCTAGTATGACCCAACCTATGTGATACTCATAGAATGACATGATGTCCCCCCTCAAAATTCAGAGTCCATGAACAATGATTCGTATAAGAGTTCTACCATGACATGGATTTACGCATATGTTTTTAGATATGTTGTACCAGTTCCGATGTCTCTTGAATGAAATAAGGTCAAATTATCATTGCCTAACTATCCTATAACAATAACATGTTTTAATATAATGAACTACTATAAAAGGACTTAAATGAAGAAATAGGAATGGTTGGATGGATACTATTATGGTGTGAAAATATTGTGAGAGGTAGGTGTGTCTCTGATAAACCTCTCAAATCAATGAATCATTCTCTATGCAAGTCCAGCAACACTAGTATAATACCGTTAGGCTAACCATTAATCTGAGGGTGATATATTTTTTTCAGAACACCTTTAAACCTACTGGATTTGGTAACCCATCCGAGAACCATGACATAAAAAAGAGTTTCATTATAATATATGGTATAATGAGGAACACCGTGAATTAATATAACCTCTCGAATGAAAATACTCTCATGGTCATCCACTAAATAGGTTTTTATGAAACATATATTATGGCAGACCCTCTTTAATGTATCGACAGTAACCCATGTTTCGTCACTTCCTCGAGGGTATCTTGACAAGGACTATGAAAACATATATCATGACATCATCCCATATCCACTTCAAAAATAATTGAGGCTATAAATGTTTATAAGTTCACTACTAATACTCTTTCATATACTAAAATGTGGCACACCATATAACAATACATATAATCTACCTTTTTAATCAAAGAAACCAAACTAGATATTTATGGAATCTTACATCTTTGAATGAACAGGGTGTACTACCTATTTAAATGAATATTAATACAACATCAATTACCCTCATATATCTATAGGCACACAAATATTCTAATAAATATATAAAATCTCATCTGCATCCATAATAAAATCAGGTGATTGGTCTTTATCTAGGAATATATGGCTAAGGAAAATCCCTCAGTATCAGAATAATGTCTAATAATTAATTTCTCTAAGACATGAGATTTGACTACCAAGTCTACTATAATATGTGGTTTGTTATGTTCTGGAACCACTAGATTCATATCATGAATATGATCCATCAACTACCACTCACTACAATCATCTTGAACATATTGTGTCTTAATATTATATCTCAATGATTCAACTAATTAATTATCCATATTAGACATATAATCTAGATCAATGTTGAAATATTGTTGTTATTCTAAACATATTCTATTGATTATATTGAAGTCACCCGGAGTGTAATTGTTTTTTATAAATCAATGGTTCATGTGAATTAAAAAAATTTCTCTCAAAAAGTAATTCCTCAAATAAAAAAATACACAAACTAAAACTTCCCATTTTAGGATAGGTGTCGGGGATATATGATCATGAGACCTCAACTAAGCAGCCCTATAAAACATGACTCACTCTCTCTATAGTATAAGGTCTCCCATTCCGATTCCAGCTGCTTAAATATATAATTTATAATATCTTACAAGATATGGAATAATTAATATCGGTATTAAAGTCAACTTCCCTTTCAACTCTTGAATGGATTCCTCACATTCCTCATATAATAATTCACCACACCCTTATTTGTGAAGATTGTATTAGGAATTTTGATGCGTGATAAATCCTTAATAATGCATGGTTAATAACCATCATGTGAAATGAAACTCTATATGAAATATAAATTCAAATGTTTTCCCAAGATACCACTTCTTCCAAATTCTATAGGTCAATATATACTGTAATCACCGAGACAATGTGAAAAAGTTAGTAAATTTTTTTGTTCCAAATGTTTCATTTTGTAATCATATCATTCAATAAGTGCTCTATGAATTTATTTAATATGATATAAAGATGTTAGGTATGGTCATGCTGAGCATGAGAACATACCATGATTTCACCCCTTAAGAACACTACAAATGAATTAAGATATGGGTCAATACCCAATTAATTATGTCCATGAAAACTATAGGTGCATTTGAAATACTAAACGATGTTTCCACGTACTAGAGAAGGTCATGTATACTTAATAAACTCATATGTTCTATATCATTAAGGCATAAATCATACCTGATTATAGAAAAACCATTAAAATGTCTTATATATGACCCTCACTCCTTAGAGATGGACAAAGAGGTCATCTATATGGGGATTAGGATATTGGTTCTTGATTATAGGATGATTTAGATGTAAGTAGTCTAGATAGAGCCTATCTTATATATAATCCATTTTGGTGAATAACACAGGAGAACCCCATGTTGAAAAAATGGGTCTTATAAAACCCTTAGTTTCTAAATCCTTCACCTTTCTCCCCAGAACCCAAAGCAATATAGGATCCATCTTGTATGTTATAATTGAGACCAGTTTTACTCCTAACTGTATATCAATAATGAACAATAAATTTCTCTAAAGAGGTAGTATAGGATATTCATCAAGAAAAATGACCCTAAATCAATCCAACATTAGAGGAAAATCAGTCTATCGGCCTCGATATTCACTCACGAAGATACCCACAATTTTTGTTGTAAATCCAACCAGCCCATAATTCTTGTGCCCAACTCAGCTAGAATGGACAAAACATTCTATCTTATGGAATTAATTACCTCCCTTGGGTGATAAAAAGGTCACCCAAAATCAATAAAAATTTATATTGGCCTTATAAATATCAAAACAGTTTGTTCATCTAATATTTTCTAAAACTATCATATCTAGAATAGAGAGGTTCCAAAAGAAGAAAATGATTCCTACCTCACAATAAAAATAATTTCATCAGTATAGTCTCTCTTTTAATTTTCCCAACGTATTATATTGATTCATTGTTTGATTAAGTAAATATTTAAAGGCATATAAATTTCATAATATCCAATGTAATAAATGAATTAGAATAACCTATATCTTGAAATAGGGAAACTAAAGAAGAGGATACAAAAACATTACCTTGTAATGTAGAAGGCCCAAATGTTTGATCCTCTGGTGTAGTCTATACTCAAAAATCTATCATGTACCACATATTAATACATATACTAGCTACCATAAAAGTCTTGATTTTATATTAAGAAAACTCAAAATAATATCTCCCATGCTCATATCCCCCTCCTCAGTTTGATCAGGCAGTAGTATGGCATCATCCTATCTGAGGAGAAGCTATAGATCCTTATTATGAATATAGATTTGGGGTATAACACTTATCATTATGTACTAGGGGATATGGTATTTATAAATTTTAAAAAGGCCCATTTTTCCTATGGGCTCAGTATTCAACATAATCTGTGATTCACTAGGGAATCACTTGACCATGATTTCCAGTCTTCTAGAATATTACATAAGTGATAGTGTATTCTATTAGGCAGGAACTACCACCAAAAATAAACTCAAGGTATGACATCTAACCATAAGACGATTCAAATCCTTACCCTAGTTCTAAACAACCATAGCCTAAACTATCTTGTCCCCTATAATTCTGATCAACAACGATGTTTTCATTAAATATTTTTTTTGGAAAACAAATGATATTAATTTGAGATTCAATGTTGTATATAAGTGCATATTATAAAAATATCATTGTTATCATATCATCATCAATGATAGTAAGCGAAGGATGGTGGATACCCATGAAAAGTTTAAAATAGTACTTCTGGAATATAACACCCTATTAAAGATGAAAAAATTCATTTTCCCACTCAAAATAATGTATATGTGGTAAAATGTAATCATATAATTCCATCTGAAACTCATTTCATACTATATCTCGATTTTGACCATCTCGGGTGACAATGATTCACCATCGCTTGGAAGAATAATGTAGTATATATGTTTCAATATTGAACCTAATTTTTGGATGAATATGAAATTTCCCAAATATATATATCACATCCTCATGACATGGATCGACATCATGGGGGCCACAATCCACCGAGACTGTAGTTGGATATTTCTTCTAGAACTCACAAGTCAATTATTTTAGTGAGGAAGCTCATAGAGCTCCCTTCATGGATTACACACATCGCATGAAACTTTAACAGAACTGAGAACTACTTCCCAATTAAGGTATAGTAGTCAGTTTAGAAAATGAAAACAAATGGGGTAACACAAGGAGCTTAGGGACCACCTTCCCTGGAACATTTTTACAATGACATTTTTGGAATTTTACTAGAGGTCATCATGGTGGAATATTTCAAATAATTCATAAAAAATAATTTTTAAAATAATTTTATAATAGAATAGACCCCAAATAAAAGAATAGAATATGTAAAATACCATTTTATAAAATATTATACAACTTTTTTCCATCTCATAAATCATGGTCTATGTTTATTTTGGAAAACATAGATTCATAAGTGAAACTTCTACCTCCCACTACTATTTTTTTGTTAGGGTCTGGGCTGTATATGATATAAGAAGGTCCCGGTATATGGAGAATAATTTATAAGAAATTGGAGAAAAATCCTTTATATTATAATTTTCATCCCCATTTAATGGTAACCATTATATAAGAGTTAAAAAATACAATTGTTCATTTTTATATGTATATATATTAATTTATCCTAGGACATTCATATATTTCATCCAATTCCATGTTTTAAATTCCAAAAATTTATAAGATGTAAATTGGTACCTCATGTCATACCACTAGCCTTAATAAAGGTTTAATTATATGTATTACCATTCATAGTTTATAGAGGCAAATTAAATTTATAAATTGTAAATGGAATCTATTTAATTTCAACCACTATTCTTTCCTATCACATGACTAATGATCCATGGATCAAACATACTATGATTGGTTAGTTAGAGTTCCACCATCATGCTATATAGGGAATAAAAATTTAAGTTGATCAAGAAACATTAAAAGAAAATCTATTAATCTCATTATAAGAAAAATTAGTGACATTCTAATATAACTATTAAGGAACCTACATCAATCTTAGGAAACACAAGAAATTCATTTAATGACATCCACCAAAATAGAGTGGCATAATGTATTACATGTGAATGTCGATGTTACTTTGAAGATGAATGAATAATACTTTCTTACCTTACCAATCCAAGGTTAAATGACAATCCATAAATGTAAAATCATAAAACACTTTCATCACCCCATGGATAAAATAGTAGAATAATAAAAAGTTAAATACATAACATAAAGTCCCAACCAATGAAATTTTGATTCTTTCTATATGTGGGATAGGTTCTCCTTGGAACAAACCAATTATTGATTTCTAAGACTTCTTAATCTCTTAAATAACATTTCCTAAAAACAAACGGAAAGGTTAATGAAGATATGATACCACATTTTTGAATCCCATACCTAGTTTAATGTTTTTTAAATGAACATGGATGGATATATGGCCTCAAGTGTACATCCCCTCATACTTGGAGCTATCGAGTAACAACAATGTCCAAGGGTGTGTCCATAGGGACACTATTCCCTATTTTCATTATGGATAACATTACTGTATAAAGGATAAAATTATATGAAATATTGTAATCATAATAGGAATGAATTAAATAATAAGTAAATCATTTATATAAGGATCACTAGGTTTATATAAAAAATGAATATTACGTTATAATACTATACATAGTGGAAAATACATGGATTATAGACCAACATGAATATAAAAAAATTCTTACAAAATACAATGAGAGTACCAAGCTATCTCTAATATTATCACAATAATAATATTGGTATTCTTCTCTCATATTCCATCCTTGTACAAAAAATCATGTATCTATTAATTGACCCTTTCCTTTTTCCAAACCTATAACCAAAAATTATATTTATGTACCAATCAGCTGGCCAAAAAGGGATTGTGATATAATTAGTTGGAAACCACAAATAGTTTCTAATATGATCCATCTATTTATTATAAAATTACATTGAACATATATAAAAATGTGAAGCAATGATATAAATTTTAACCAAGTCGGCTCAGGTTCTTAGAGGACAACTGCTGAAATAAACATACTTCATCTTACACATACATATCTCTAAATATGTATCATCATATACATATGCAATAGGATATATATATATATATATATATTTGTATATATATATATATCTATCTATCTATCTCTGTGAGTGTAGTACATTCAATGACCTGGGGTATATGCAACTCATTTATAAAAAATAATAAGTGTCACATCCGGTAAATTAGGGAACCAACACAAGAATTAAATCGGGGATTTGTATTTTGTTATATCCATAAACCCATCTTGTAAAGTGAAAATAAATTTATAATTACATATAGGGTAACATGAAACATCATGTTCGACATTCAATAAATGATTTGACATATTATGCCAAATATCACACCTCAATGGAGTGTGATGAATACTACCCCATGGTAGCCATAATCATGTCCCAATTATCATTATTCAGGAAAATTTAACAATCATCATATTATATCAGGTATTTATTTCTTTAAAAAATAAATGAGGTGGTTTCAAAACTTTAAACATTTAATTATTCAATTTTGCAGTCCCAGAATTATAAAATGTGAAATAGACAATGTCATACCATTCATATCATTTAACATTGTCGAAGAATTCATGCTTAAAAATCAATCTAGCCTAACATAGAAGTTCAGTTGTCCGCATTGGCATTTACTTGATCAATGGAATTTCATATGGAAAACTCAAGGGGTATCTCTAATGAAAAGAAACATCCTCAGATAATGAAAATAGTGGAATGGATCATTTCTTACGAAGAATACAATTTAATTAATGAATTTTTTTATTTTAGAAATAGGTGATGTTTGGGCATTTAAAATCATATTGTGTGATATCAATGAGTGAGACATTAAGGATAAATAAAATACCACATACCAAATAGTGGCATATGATTCTTATTATGGTATCAAATTCATATTCATGATGGAATGGAATAAATTATTGAAATAGGAAAATGAAATAAAATAATGGCATATTAGATATCCTTAAAATGGAATTCACGAATGAGATATAATGGAATAAAATAATCATTATAAAAGTTGAAATTACCAATGGTGATCTAATGGGATATCAATTTTAAATTCAGTGATCTTTTGAGGTAGCAATATTAAATCCTATGGTTGGAAGAAAGAGGAGATCAAGTGTGAGGAGATGATATGTGAGGATAGAAAAACATTAAGGGAAAAGTTATTAAAGAAGGTAGGTGGAATATAAATTTTCCCATATTTTTATAGGAAGAGGGGTTGGATTCATGTGCATAAAAACCATGCTCAAAATATCTGATAACACTATTCATGGTGTTACCCCCTTAGACAGTCTATACTAAAAGTAAAAAAAGTATTCACACCCAATGTAGCACCTCTAAAATTTTCTATATATCCTTGCATGGTTGTGAAACCTTCCTAAAATCATTTTTCAAATATACGAGCCTTCATTTTTTTCCACATGGTTATATACAACCCGGATCCAATAGTTGGATTCATCTATTTCCTCTAAAAATATATATATATGCTCTAAATGTGTCTCTTGCACATTTAAAATCTCCACTAAACTCATAATGACATTAAAAATATTAAGATAACATGTATAAGTTGAAATGAAATAGATATATATCTTCTATGAAAATCTAATACAATATAAACATTTTATCATCTTTTATACTCATGGAACATGTATTGAAAGGAGAACAATTCAAGAATAAATTTCTATTAGTATAATTACCATAAAGAAATATCACTTCAATGACATATGATATTAAATTTTAATGTATTTAATTAGAATGTTCTATCATTCCCATGATCAAAAAGTTTTCTAAAACTCAAAAGGATTTGTCTTATCAATTCAAAATAAGCAACACCATCTGATTTCAAATAAATATTATCAATATGAGATGATCCAATACCCTTTATTTTTAGAGAAGATTAATTTACAAAAGTTATGAAACCACCATAATGATTCTCAATGCTCTTCAAGATTTCAGAATAACCAATATGTTGGGGGAACACCTATTATCTAAAATCCTTGATTTTTTCATCATATTTTCATTAAAATAATTTTCTTTTAATAATTAAATTTTTTATTACACACTTGATCTTATTTCCCTTAATATTTTAGTGGTGACTGATCAAGTATGATTGTAATGAATTTATTTAGACGGAGTACCTTTTGATCACACCGTATGCATACGTCTTAATGGAATTCCAATATTTTTAGTGTTTTCAACTTTTAGGGGGTTTCCATTTATTTATTCTTTCTTTCATAATCTTCTTTTATCTCAATAGAACTAACCCCTACCTTCTATCCTTATCTTTGGTAAAAGTATTTCATAACAAAACTTATATTATTGGTTTACAAACATTCCCCAATACTAGAAATAACCATGATATATGAATTTAAATAAAAAATTAGTGTTGAATTAATAAGTTTTATATTGAGAATTAGACTTCTACTGAACTACTTAGGTCTCATTTCATCTTGAATTTAGAATAATAAATTCATTAAATATTATTCCATCATCATCAACTCATGTATAAAATATATCAATAATTTTTAGTTAATAATATACCAGAAATAATATTAAACAATTAATTATTTTTACAAAAGTTTCTTAAATATGTTTTTTAGATAAAAAAATTTATAGATAATTTTTTTCATTTTTTGATGATTCTCATTTGACATTATTTGATCCTTTTAAATAATTCTAAACAGTTGACTTATTTTTTCATCTCCAATAATTTTTTATTACATCAATAAGAATTCTTCGACATTAAAAGTGAGTCTTTATTTACTATTTGTGATAATTTTACCATATTATGTAGCTTTACACATGATATTTTTATATTAATTTTCAAGTCCATTTTCCCTTGTAGTATTTTCACCTTTTTAATCTATTAGTTTGTTATTCTATATTAGAAATTTATTCTACTATTTTTTATGTATGTTATTTTTATTCAATTAGGCCTCAAAATAATATTTTAGAATATATTAGTAATTTATTGGTTTTGAATTAACTCCATCACTTCTGGGATAATCTATAACATTTTTTACATGAACCATAAAATTGTTAACATTCTCTCTAATTTATTCTAAGAAATATGCACCTAATATAAGATCAATTTCTCTTATATTCTCAGAAAATTTATTCATTTTTTTCACTGAAATATATTCATACTCTCATTATCTTTTGAATCAATATATTATTTTTTATCCACATAATTACTTGTGTCTTTTCATTTTTTTATTAGAAATATATTAAACTATTCTATGAAAATTTAATTGCATGATGTCCAATACCATCTCACTTATATCATCTACTATATAATGTACCATTATGTTTTCCGTTTGTATTATAAAACATTTTAAAATTTATTGTAATATATAGCTGATATTATTCTACATTTTCATAACCAATTGAGTAAATGGAATCTTTATCATTAAAAAATTTCAAATTCGTCATGGTTTTAGAGGCCATCCCTTATTTCAGTTTACATTTGAATGGGGCATGTTTTAAATTTTTGTAAGTAATTATTTTATTATGTAACTCATCAAGTTTATGATAATTTATATCTCCAAGAGTTTATATTTTATTATCAAATCATTTCATAAAATTTCTTATCAATTCCTTCATAATTATGGATGCATCATGTTTCCCACCAAATACTAAAATATTTCATGAAACTCCATTCACCTTTATAATAAAAACATTAATAAATGCATCATATTATATTTTTATGTCTTCAAAATTGTTTTTATATATCTATATTTTTTTATCTTTGATATTTAATTTTTATTCAAAACTAATATACACGTTGTCCCATATAACTTCTCCAATTGACAGTCCCATAAAATTACTACAAACTGTCACTAATAAGGAAATAAGAATATAATTTATCACTTTTTTCATCAAATTCCATATTTATTTTTCCAAAATACATCATCTGATCCGTATTTAATAATAGTGTAAATACCACTATCACTAAATCAAAATCATCCAGTCATTGAGAAAAAATGTATGGAAACATATGATTCTTACAAATGTGATAATCTTCCAATAAAATATTGGTAAACCCTTTATATTAATAAAATTTATATTATATATGGCTCAGAGGATAATTTACTAGATCTTACACTGGGAACCCCTCTCCAATACCAATTTATGTTCTGGGTAGGATCAGTTTTTCCACTGAGATGGTGTGGGAGTATATCAATGGATGGTAATTTTTACAATTTATTTTGAAGAAGATAAAAATTTGAGTGTATATAGATTAAAATTAGATCAAAACACAATAAATCAACGTCAAAAAGTCATTAAGAATTAAAGATAAGTAACAAAAAAATAAATGGTTCGGATCTAATGATGAATACTACTCCATTATAAGGCTGGTCAAACCCCAAAAAATATAATATTCTAAATATATCCCAAAATAAAATTATTTTTCACGTATTATTTCTGTATACTAAACAATTTTTTAGTAATCAGAGGATAAACTCATCTTCCAACTTAAAAACTTAATATTATTAAGAAGATAAATATGAACACATAAGAAACTTGGATTTTTTTGGAATCAAAATACAAATATCCTCTACCTTGAGACTCAAAAAAATTAAAAATAAAAATTTTTCCCCAAATAATTAATAAAAAGTGATGGAATATTATTCCAAGTCTCAAAATCAATCTCTATAAGAAACAAATTTCATGAAATATTTTTCGCTGAAGAACCAGCCTTGGATTTAGACTCTTATCCTTTCGTTCACTCTGCCTCCACTATTTCGAACCCAATTTAATCTTGTGTAGTAAGGCATTGTCATTAATTATTTCTTATTTTTTTCATTATTTTTCTATCTATTATACTTATTTTAATAATAAAAATTATTATTGTTTTTTTGTGGTTTTATATAGAATGATTCAGAATCTATTGTGTGGGGGATAATGGCTATATAGAAAATTCACTAGGTTACTCTCTGTCAGCAATTTAGAGAATAGGATATGTAATTTTTAAATGGATATCCTGAAAATTAGGTATTTAATTATCAATAAACAACATTAATTTTAGTACTATTGATTTGAGGTATGTAACCTTTATTTGTGATTTTATATGGTTAACTTTTTTTGTAATGATTGGTAGAGTCTTTAAGGGTTTGGAAAAGGTTTGGAAGCTTTCTTGGGGTTGGGTGGTTTAAATATAGTTTGGGGAAACCATGAAACAAACTCAGGTAACTCTGGAAGATAAGGTAATAGCATGAGATATGGGGAATAATTAAGGTTCATAGTTTCCAAATTGTACGTCCAACCTAGGTAACTCGTGGAGCTTGAGATAATGGGATTTTGCATAGTTTGTGCATAGTTTGTCTAACCATGTTAGGTAATGGTAATGATAATACTTTGTGTTAGTAATATTCACTTGTCCAATGCTCGGTTTGTCTACCCATGTGATATTTCCATGAATGACATTAAAAACTGGGCTATAAAAAATGGGGTCATTCAGGACTTACTCTAAATCACCCATTTCATCTCCCACTCGAATCCAACTTAGGATTTTCTCTTTTAATGGGTGAGGGAACATTATACACTAATTTTTTAGGTGTTTGGATGTTTTTTATAGGTGTGGTAAAAGATATTATCCTCTATTATGTCTCCTATATTGAATTGTTCATGGTTTTCCTTAAATCTAGTTTTCTCTCTCTCTCAGTTTTCTAAATCTATATCAGTCGCATGAATAAATACTGATTTTTACATAGAATATTGATATTTTTTTCTTATTTATGTTATGGAAAGTGATCTAGGGAGATTTTTTAGATGTTTCACTAGGATTAAGTGTGTGGTTTTGTGGTAGGAGAATTTCTCCAAACACTAAGATATGTTGATTCACTCACATGACTATTTTAATAGAACTAGACGGGATAAATTAAAAATTGATGGATTTTGAATGAAATCAATGATGCTTCTGATTTGAAAATCATTTCTAACACCCATTATGGTATTTTTTGTGTATTCGGTGGGAAATTGGTTAATTTTGGGTAATGGGCTTGAATTTTTATTTCAAAATGATAATTTTAAATCATTGTTGTGATGGTTTTTTAGAAAATCATTTTAATTAAATGGTTTTTGTTTTGATTAAAAGATATTTGAAATGATTGTTGTCTATAATAATTTTTAATAATTTTTTTTATTTAAATGTTTATGGATTGTGATGGAATTGTTGAGTTTTTTATGGTATTGTTTGGATTGGAAATTTTGTGTTAATTTTGTTGAAAAAAATATTTATAGTTATGATTGATGGATTATGTGGTTTAAGAATGGGTTGCATGTATTTTATAGTGGGTGTGAAGGACCACCATCATGGTTTGGAATGTGTGCTTGAAGTACAACTATAAAAAGGGTTGGGTTTGGATGTGAAGTTCCACTATTAATAGTAATAGTGAACTTGAGATTGGGAAAAAAATGATTTTTGGGATTCATGGTTGTTTGTGGTCATGCAAGGTGAATTGGGTTATACAAACATGGAATGGGGAGAATAGACGATGAATTGTTTGTTTGGTTCTTTAGAATTTTCTTGTTTGGATAAATGTTTTTTTTATAAGTGTTTGTCTGGATTGCTGAAAATGGGTTCATCCTTTATTATTTTTATATAAATTCGGTTTATATAAATGTTCTAATGTTTCTATCCTAGTGGTGTGTGTAGGGAATTCATTTGGGGAAAACATAATGAGTATTAATACTCACCCCCACCTTTCACAATTTTTTTATTTTGTATATGTTGTAATCCCAGATACATGTAAGGTTAAATAATAACATTTTATTAGTGGTTCATTGTGATTATTAGTGGTATTGTGGTTCTTTGATCATAGATCTTGTTTTGGAGCAAAGGAGTTGTGTCTTCGATTCTTCGGGTTTTGTTGTTTGGTGTTCATCTTGGTACTATAATTCCTTATTATTGTGCTTTACTCAATTTGGAATTTGGGAATGTTTATGGAATGATTTGGTTTTATGGTTTTATAAAGGTAATGTGTTGTATTATTTCCCATTGTTGACACACATCATGTTGTTGTATTTGTTTATGGATTATTGATTGGTTACTTTTATTCTAGGGAATATTGTTCCACATTTGTTCTTGAAGCCCTCGATATTTATTTCTTGTGTTTGGTGCCTTGGGAATGTCTCCTACAGTAGAGTATAATTCCATCGCCTTCGAATGATAGTGAAGAGGGGTGATATGTTACAAGTGGTATCAACACATCTATTCATTTATGTACATGTTAATTCAGTCTTGTTCCATCTTGGAATTGTTTTTCAGCCTTAGAGTTGACATTCCTTCCTTTCATATTACTTGAGTTGGGATAGTATTATGTAGTAGGATTGTTAGAACATGAAATATATAGCATAAATTGATGTATATAACCCTTTTATGATGAACATCATGTTACTAGGGAGTTGGGTATTTGATTTTTGGAGAAACATATAGCAATGTGATATCATTATCTTATGTGTAGCCAATGAGATGAGCACAAAATGCAAGGTAAAATGCAGATACTACTATGATATCATATTTCCTATTGAATAATAATTAATTTTTTGATTGTGAATTTGTTGACTTTTGAGAAATCTGGAAAAAAATTTCAAATATGATATTTTAAAAAATGAATGGTTGTTGTATTTTGAAAATGGTTGATTTTATAAACATGGTATGTTTTGAAAAATGTTTGAATTTGGGAAATTTTAGCTTATGTAAAGAATGTTTGTGGAAACTCAAATTTAATTTACCTTGAAATATTAATCCTTATGTTTATTGGGAGTGAGAATTAAGATGATTATTTTATTGATAGAAATAGAACCCGGTAAGAATTGTAGAGACCAACTGGAGGACTCCGTGGAAAATGTGATTGCACCTAAGCCCCAGGTGATCAAGCAGCTAGTTCAAAAAATATTGAATTCTTTTCATGAAATAAAAACAAGGAATATAAGTGATGAGATGATGTATGTGGATTAATCTTTTTATATTTGGAGGTAACATCCACCCATCGTTAGGGGTGGTTTTGAACTAGAAACGGAAGTGGCCTGGTTCGACATGATGAATCGAATATTCAATTTTCTAGGCACGCCGACATATTTGAATGTGAAGTTAGAAACCTAAATGTTGGAAGATCTTTCATGAAAGTGTTTAGAGTTGGTGGTCCAAGATAGAAGAAAATAGGGTATGACATGGGAGGGTTTTGAGGAATTTTTTAACAAACAATTCAACCATAACATGTTCAAAACTAAGTGGACAATAGATTTCTTTATCCTGAAGGCGGAGAGCATGTCAGTGACAGAATATGCGGTTAATTTTATAAAATTATTCTACATTTTACCTAAGGTTACTGCCAGTTACTCCATATGATACAGATAATTGAATTGGGCTTGAGTTATAAAATCCATTCAAAAATTACAGTGATATTTATAAGTGATTATTTGGAAAAGTGATGTCGAAAATATTGGATATCTTTCCAAGATGTTTGGTGTTCCCCCATGTAAATTTTGAGTTGAAAAATACTAATGGGGGATGAAATACTCTTCCTATAATAATGTGGATTTGGGGAAATTCCATAATATAATTTTATTCTAGTATTTTATGTAATCTTAGAATGAATTATTTTATATAGTTTTTTTATGGATAATCATACTATGTCTGTACATTTACTGTCTTTTAGAGAATATCATTCCCATGAGTAACTAGAAGGACCCAATATTTTTATTTTTTTGAGACTTCATGGTGAAATTTTATCAATTTTATATTATAATTACCCTCATTTTATATTGAAATTAATTATGATAATTGAGAAGGATCTCAATTAATGAGATATATTGGAGCACTACATATCATATTAAAATTGTTTGATAGTCTAAAACAATAATTAAAACATTATAATATAAACACTGATGATTATCACATTACTATAATGGAATATTGTATTAGTGTATACCTTTGGTGGATTTTACATTTAATTATATATTCCATTCAATAATTTATATGGAACTATAGAAACCAATGTATAGGAAGATATGTTGTACTATATCTTATTTGGATGGAATTGGAGAAAAGAAAAAGTATGAGGAAAAAATAAACTGGATATAGTTGTAAAGATGTGTCCTAATCCAAATCATATTAAGGAAAATTATAATAGAAATGTGTTCTATTTAGACATTCATATAAAGGACAAGAAATTTCAGGTGGGGTATTATATCTTCTTTCTAACACCCAATTTTTTTGGGGACAAAATTTTTTCAAATAAATTAATTTCCTTTTAGATATTTTATTTCACTAAGTCAAACACTCCTTTAACATGACTCCAACTTGGAATACTATATATGACACCAACTTGGTTCTATTATATGTAACACCAACTTGGCGTTTGTTAAGCAAAACACCATATGAAAAATATAATGTAATAACCCCATACAGTACGATATATTTACTATCATAATTAAATATAACATATTTAATATACATTAATGATAACCACACTTAGTTCTCTTGTATTAAATACAAGAGAATATTTCATCATTAGCTTACACTACACTGAAGACTGAGTATTACAGGGAAATGATATATTATTAAAAAATTACTATTTAATATAATAAGACATACACAAGCCATTAAATTAGTATTTATGATTTATATTAACTAGGTCAGGAAAATATATGGTTTAAATAAATATAAAAGGAATTCATTGTTTATTAAAAAATAATAAATGAAACTAAGAACAAAATTTATACAAAAAGAAAAAATATTATTATTTTCATGCTTCGAAAGGAGTTTTACCTTGATAAACTAAAATAATCAAAATTATTTAGTGATTTCAATGAAAATTATATGTTTCATATTCAATAATATATTTTTTATATTCATTCCTTAGGTTTGATCGGTGTAAGATAAAAACAATCCTAATTTTACACATAAAACCCAATATTTTAATAAAGGCAAACATACTTCATTTTAATAGTGAGGAAATTTTAAATCCATATTTTCACACTTTTATAAATTCAATATGTCATGATACTAATAATTTTTATAATAAATCCAAAAAATTATCTCATGGTGAATTTTGAGTATTTTTCTGTAAAGATTCTATTTTAATGAATAGTGAATTATTCTAAATTTTTATATAAAACTCATTTTTTCACTTAATTTATTTATAATGATAAAATACTTTTATATTTGTTATAAAGATTAATTAGATAGTATTGTTATATATTTATCCTATTTAGTTCGTTTTAATCAATTAAAATTTTAAATTGATTATATTAACATTGCAAACATTCGAATGCTTTTACTTTAAAACCGTGCCTTCTTTTCCTGCCTAGAGGATGAATTTTAAACACATTTCTACCACTTATATGATTTATAATTTGTTAAATTTAATAAGTATTATTTTAAGACATAATGTTTTTAATAATAAAAATTTCATTTTTTACTAAAAATATTAGTGGATGTGATTAAAATTAATTACAATGCTCAAACATAGTCACAATGCTCAAACCGCTTATAATATGCTAGGATCTTCAAAAATATCTTCTCAAAAGCCCTCCCTAATAAATTGAATCCTCCATTTTTGATGAAATCATTCTATGGAATCACTTTAGTATAAACCAATCGGCATTACTCGATTTTAAGGTAATGTTTTCCAAATATTTATTTTATTCATTTTCTTATCAACTCCCTATACTCATATTATTCCATGATTATATAACAACAACCATATCCTAAAATTTATATTATTTTTCTATGTTTTTATTTATACTTAAAATTACACACACCTGCATCTAATGGGTATCAAACATTCTATTTCATTGTATGGAGAACTATTGCCTCACAGAATGATAATATTTCATTTTTTCAATACCACCTCTCATGGTGGAAATTTGGATGGAAAATATGTTTATATTTGATATATATTATATTGATATTTTCATTATGATTCAACATATTTTTTATTTATAACATACCATTATGAATTTCATATTGTGTAAATACAATAATTTTCTTTGAGGAAGTGTGGACTACCACCCACTAAAAGCGATGTGACTCATTCATGCCATACATGGAATGTAATAAATGATGGTATTAATAAAAATATATAACATACATAAAAAAAGGTATATGATAATGGAATTATAATATTCATGTATATTTTACTTCTAATTTTATCAGTACGGTAATGAAAGGAAATTAGCATTTAAGAGTACATATGGAATACGGTCTCCAAGAACGGTGAATTTTATTTCTTATCACTAAATATTAGAGGTTATTATACATTCATAAGTAATGAATATGTAAAATAATTCTTAATTGTTCTAAATCCCATAGATGATCAAATCACTATTTATGGAATAGGTAGAGCAAAATGAAATACAAGACATACTTGTGAAATCAAAGTAATTAATACTCAAAATAATAAAAATATTGAATGATTATTAACTAAAAGGTAAGACGATGTTATAAGTAGATGATATATAATATTGTAAATATTATAATTTTTCTATTATTAGTTGTTATAAAATTTTAAACCACTATATATTAGGATAAATACCACACAATAAATGTAAGGTTAAGGTAAGGTAATATTATCTCACATTTTATTATAGTGAGATACATCCCTTATTCACCACTCACACATATTGGGTGGTATATACGCTACCCTCTGAACTATTATACCATGAATATTTTTATCTTCATGATATTATAATCTTAATTTAATTTTATTTCTTTACCCACTTAGTAAGATTCAATGTTACCATGTGGTCTGAGTCTATTGTCAAAATCTCATCGTTTATCAAGATTGTTTGTGATTATGGTTCAATTGATGAAAAATCAGGATCCATCTCTCTAGGAAACCAATGAATTATCATATTATCTACATTTTAAGGATGTAATCACATATTAGTACCAATTTTTCTTCCCAATGATACTTAGTAGAACTAATAAAATGTTTTAATTAAAATGTTACTTTATTTTTTTTTTGATCGGAAATGTGTGTGCATTCAAAATTGTTATTACAAAAAATTATTTAAAAAATCTATTAATTTTTTCAAATTGATTGTAAAGGAAATTTTCATCAATGATTTAATTTCTATGTACTTAGATGAAAAATATTATTATTTCTTATCAAGGCACTTTTTAGATGTTTAAAAGGAAAAAAAGGAAGGCTTGGCATGTATAGACTTACCACCATTGCAACCGTCATTTCCTTGAAGCTTACATTATATGTTTACATGTTTAATTTAAATAAATATTTTTTCTTTATATTCATAAAATTTATTGTTTAAATGTTATTTAAATGAATAATATTTTTTAACAAACAATTATGGTTTTTTCAAAACATCCATTGAAATATTTAAAATATATTTTATAAGAAAAATGTTTTCAAGATTGTTTTACGTTTAATAATTTATTTAAATATTATCAAGAATAGTTTATATTATTTCAGAGATAAATGTTTCCAAATTATTTCAAATCATTTTTTATCGATTTTAAATTTTATTTTTAATGAAATGGTATTCCAAACATTTTTTATTTTAAAAATGTATTTTTCAATTAACAAAGTATATTTTTTAAAGAAGTTTTTTTAAAAGATATTTCACAATTATTTCTCATATAATATTACATACATTGGTGGTACTAATTATTTTATAAAGAAATGATTAAATATTTCCATTAATATTATTTCTATGAATTGTTAATGTTTTTATAGAATGATTTTAATGAAACCCGTTTCTCTTTTATGGGTTATTTGGTTTTGAGACCCACTTCTTTTCACAGGTGGAAATTATGAGACCTACCAATTTTCCATAGGTTATGATATGATTAAATTTTCATTATGATTTTCTTATTTCACAGTTTATGATAATTCTTTTGGTTATAATATTTTCACACTTGTATGTATGATTTTTTTATGTGTTGGGATAGATATATATCTCCCTATAATCCATTGAGTAATGATGGATGAACCATGAGTATATATGTTATAAGAGAACCTGATTTAATGTTTACAATGTTATTCATGATCCTTATAACATATTCAAAATTTTATGCATGGAACATATTTCCTTTCAATATATTTATGAACGAAACAAATTACATGTTCAAAATGTTAAGAATGAACCTTATTACATGTTCACAATGTTATGCATGGACCTAGTTCAATGTCATTATGTTTATGAATGAACCTCATTAAATGATCAAAATATTATCTTCAAAATTGATTAAATGTTAAAAAGATTATGTAGAACAATTTTGAAGTCTATAAGGTTATGTGTGAACCTGATTTCTTATTCACAATATTCTGAATAGACCTGGTTTCATGTCCATAAGTTGATTTAGGGGCATGACTTCATGTTCTTAAATTAACCTGTGAAACTTTTTCTACTTATACATGATGAAAATTTTATAAACAATTGTGTAGAAAAAAACTCCCTGTCATATTCATATGTTAGGTTTTTTCTCCTATTCCATAAATTCATATATGTTTAATTTCTTATGATATCATTTAAAAAGAGTATGAAACTTGAGAATGACATTTTAAGATCATAGTCTAAATATTAGAAAAGTTACTAAAGTTAGAGATATTTATTACAGATTTTGATGATCTTTCACTAGATATTATACTTTTTTCCAATCTTCAAAAGACACGAAACTATTATGGTAAATTGGCATGTATTTTTGTAATGTACTGAATATTCTTTTAATGTTCTAATATCCAGGTATGTTATGCTTGGGTTTTTGTAGTTGGTATCAAAGTAAATGTTTAGTGAACCTTTGGTAATTGGGATTTTATAACTATATTGTGATCTTTAGGGGAATTTTTTAATAATATTCCTAGGGAAGGCCCTAATGACATGTCTAGGGATAATTAATATTATAGGAAAATGTCTGAGATTTTTTGTAAAGGATAAAGAGAGTAGTTTACAAGAAATGTATCTCTTTTTGGATTAAATAAGTGGGTGTGGATCTGGAATAGATGTAACTAAGAGTTCCAACTCTGAGAAGATGTTCCAAGACAAACTTTGGGTAACCTGGTACTCAACAATGTGACATTATTCACACCTGGTTGGACATTCCTGTAGGATATGCCTGGGAAATTCAAAAACACATGAAAAACTATTTTGGGTTATCTTAATGGAAGTTGACTGTGAGTAACCTAGGATCATCTGATGGTATCATTTATTAATGATAATTTCATAATGTAGATATATTATAAGTAATATTTCATGGTTATATAGTTTTCTTCTATGATATGAGTTTATCACCATGTGCTTTCTGGTTTTAGTCAACAGATAGAACTATAAAGAACATTGATAACAATTAATGTTTCACATTTTAATAGTATAATAAATATGAAAATCTATTTCCCAAGTGGAAATCTCATAATGATAATAAGGAAGGTATTATGACTATTGGTTATACTTCTAAAGATAAAGATACCACAAACAAGCTGTGAATTTTATGTGATGTTCTTAAAGAATTGTTTACATTAATTATAATAAACATGATTACATTGAGTTTAATAAACTATAAAATATGATTCATATATTCCAAGAAGTAGTTTTTAAGTAGAAAGTTGATGAATAGTTATTAATTGTTTAAGAATGATGTTGTATAAATGAATTACTTGTGTATTAGAATTATAAGATAATGTCTTGTGGATCATGAAATATAACATTATTTTCAGTATAAGTTATCATGATAAATTTAAAATGATATGTTTAATACTGATAAATATGTTAAAACGTGATATTTTGATTAAGGGAAGGTAACCATAAATGTGATCATGATTTTGAGAAAAAAAATCACTTGGATAAAGAGATGATTGATTTTTATAATGTAAATTAGATAACACTGATTACCTCAGAACAGATAAAGGATCTATTGAAAAAGTAGTATATGTTGTTCTAGATGATGATTAAAACTACCTAAATTTAAGTAATATACCCCAATACCTTTGTAATAAGGAATAATTCATGTTTTTAATAAGGATTTATAGTAATTCATGTCATTATCATGTTTTAGTATAATATATGATGGGGATATTTACATGTTGGGAATGTGAAAACTAATACATAGTTTGTGATATGTGGGGATCAATGATAAAATAATTTAGTGTCACTCTTTATAACATTTTGGTTTTCCATAATTCAGTATGTTTATAATTTTAACCAATTATTGGATGTTTATGTTAAACATCAGATGATGTTTTTGAGATTTAAGTGTTTTCTCACTATATGGGGATTTATGGATATTGGATAACCTGCTGTAACAATTTTTTATGATAGTAACTAAGGAGACATGTGATGAATAGTCTTGTACATAATGATATGTTAGTGCTTCAGGAATAAACAACACACCTTTTTTTAGAAATAATAAAATAGGAAATTAATTAGGAAATTATCAAATGGTGGGATTTTACTTATGAGATGGAATTAAATCCAGTAAGTATAACTTCCCAGGATAAGTATTCAACCATAGTTAATATATTTTGAGACCAAAAAGGTTATGCTAATTCCTTATTTTACAATGAATGAAATTTTCCCTTTTATAATCTCATATTCATGGATTTTTAATTGATATATTTCTCCTAACAAATTTCTCTACCTCTTCCATCAGAACCTAATAGTTAAATTTCCCTTCGATATCCATGTTTTCACTTCACACCTTTGTTACCATATTTATATAACTAATTTTATGTTACAATGGGTAAACTTTATGTTTCCAAATATTCTTTTTAAATAACATTTTTAGTATTTTCTATGTTTTGGGACTCTATAAAAAGGAACTTTCAAATATAATACATATTATGACCCCCACAATATTTGAGGGTGAAATTAATTTATAGAGATTATAATTTAACACCTTGTGGTTTTTTAAACTAATTTTTTGGATAAATTTATTTTCATTGAGGTATTTTATTGCACTATATCATATATTCATTTCACATGACATCAACTTGGCTAGCATTACACAAACCAAAAACTTGGCATATATTACATACCACACTACGTGTAAAAGTCAGTATAATAACCCAATACATATCAATATATTTAATATCTTAAAATAATATTGTATATTATAAGGATTATAATTAAAATAACACCTAATCATTTTACATTACACATAAGATCATATTTTTCAATAGTTTACACTATATGAAAGACTGAATAATACAAGACAATGAGATATTATTAAAACATTATTACTTGAAATAATAATATATAACCTAGACATTAAATAATTATTTATGACTATAATTAACTGATTTTTTTAATATATGATTTATATAAATGTAAAATGAATTAATTGGATACCAATTAATTAGAAATGAAACTAAGAACCAAAGGAATATAAAGAATTATTGTTTTTATTTTCATGCTTCCAAAGGAGTTCTATCGTGATAAACCAAAATAATAATAATTATTGAGTGATTATAATTTTATATATATATGTGTGTGTGTGTGTGTGTTTAATATTCAGTAAAATATTTTTTCATCCATCCATTCGCTTTGATAGGCAGAATATAGGAACAAACTAATTTTATACACAAAAACCAAATATTTTTATAAAAGAAAATTTAACTCATTTTAATGGATGATGAATTATAAATCAAAATTTTGATCCATTTATATATTAAAATTTTTGAAAAATAAAATTCATATTTTGATGAGAAATATATTAATGATATGATAGTGAATAATTGGTAATGTCTGTGAAAATTCTTTTTTTAGGAAAAGTGAAAAATACTGAATGTTAGTTGAAAAAATTTTCATTTATTTTATTTATAAGGATAAATTATGTTTTAAATTGTTTTGAAAGATTAATTATATAATTTTGTTATCAATAAAACCATTTTTGGTAATTGGAAACAATTTCAATATGAAATTGACTATTAAAACATATAAACCTTTCTAATGTTTTTACTTTAAAATCTAACATTTTTGTCCCTCTTGTGGGTTGAATTTTAAATTGATTTATACAACATATGTGATTTTCATTTTTAAAATGGAATAAGTATTTAGAATCGTAAGAATTTCTAATTTCTAATAAGTATAACTTTGGTTTTTTACCAAAAATATTTGTGATTGTGATTAAAATTAAATACTATGTTTAATGTAAAATTATGAAAAATGAGGGACTAAACCATAACCTTATGGCCCAAAACGAAATATAAACATGTAAAATATCTATTTTATATACATATTGGGGTAATATCCTCCCTTTTATCTAATTATGTCCATTATTGGAGAAATATTTAATGTGAAAAACGTGAATGGAATTCTTTTTTCAAAATATTAGAAGTATGCCACCCCTACCCTACTATAAAAGGAACCACTTCTCCAACTTTATCACACCACTCATAATCACTTAGGACTCCAAAAATATTATCAAATAGATTCAAACAATCCATAACATACTCTTTGAATCCTATGTTTTTGTAGGAATTATACTAATTAATCCTTTTGGTATAAACCAAAAGGAGTTACCTGATTTTATGGTAATGCTTTCTAAAAATCTCTTTTATTTAATTTTCTTCTCCACTCCTTATACTCTTATTATTACAATATCACATAAAAAAGAGTATCCTAATAATATGATGTTTCAATGTTATTATTTTTACTTACACCATCACAAAACTATATTTTATGTGTAACGAATTTATTGATTCTGTATACAGTGAACTAATTCCCCACGAAATGATGTTTATTCATTTTTACTTAAACAACTATCAATATTAAAATTATTATATAAACTCTATTTATATATGATATATATGATATTTACAATTTATTTAATCATATTTAATATTTTTTATGAAAAACCTTTATGATTTTCATATTTTATAAATATCATAATTTCATATGAGATAGTGTGGACTACAACCCATTCAAATCGATGTGACACATTAATGCCATACATGGAATTTGGAAATTATGGTCTTCATAAAACTATGTAACATATGTAACATATATATGATAATTAAACTATATTATACATATATAATTTATATATAATTTATTTAATTCAACAAAGAAATGGAAGTAGTGTTCATGAATACGTACAACCTAATGTCTCCATGAATGATGTGTTTCATTTATTATCTCAAAATTAATTGCGTATTTTAATAAATATTTACATAATAAATAAGATACATTAGTCATGTTATCCATATGAGATATTATTAAACCACAATATATGTAATAGTATAATAATATAAAAAGTCAACACCTTCTTTAGAAAACTAGGAAATTAACACGAGAAATAGAGAAAATAATGAATGATTGTTTACAAAAGTGTAATTAGACATTGTAAGAAGAAGATATATAATATAATAAACTTGAGTATGGTTTGGGTATAATTTATTAAAATATTACCAACCCCTAAACATGAAAATAAATACCACACAACAAATTTATGGTTATGGTATGTGAATTTAATCTCAAATTTAATTATCGTGAGATACACTCTCGATTCACTATTCACATTTATTTTTTTTATCTAAAAAACCTGTTAAAATTTTATATAATTAATGTTATTTTATTCATGATATTATAAGATTCATGAAATATTATTTTGCTACATGTAGAGTATGATTCAAAGTAACCACATGCTAAGAGTTTATTGAAACAATCTCATCATTTATCGAGATTATTTATGATTATGATTCAATTGATGAAATATCAAAATTCATCTATCAAGAACACAAATTAATTAACATATCCTAGGGTTTTACACTATAAATTAATGTATTATTACCATTTTATAACTATTTGGTACATAGGATAACTAAGAATGTTTCTTAATAAAAATCTGTCATTATTTCTCATTTCATTCAGAAATATATGTTCCTTAAAAACCATGAATTCTAAAAATGATTACAAATACATTTATATTTTTAGATATGATTCTAATAGAAATTTTTATCCATTTTGTAACTTATATGGTCATATATGTAATATATAGGTCATATTTTTATAAATTCAATTTTTTGATCATTTATGGAAAAAAAGAAAATTTTAGCATGTACAGACATACCACAATTATGACCATCATTTCCTTAATGATTACATTGTTTGATTACACGTTTAATTTAAAAGAAATTTCTTTTTTTTATATGCTATAAATTCTTTGATTTTAAATTACGTTTAAATGAGATTGATTTTCAAAAAAAATTTACTATTTTTTCAAATCTTATTTTAAAATATTTCAACAACTTTTTCAAATATAATGTGTTTAATTAATGTGTTTTGTTTATGAAATGTTTTAAAAAATACCATCTTTCATTATAAATTTTCAAATAAAATATTTTCCAATATTATTTTTAATTTATATTTATAAGTTTTTTGGTTTATTTTTGTGTAAATGGACTCCAAAGGGTTTTATGTTTTAAAAATGGTTTTCTCGAATAAGAAATGTTATATTCTTCGAAAAGAGTTTTTAAAAGATATTTTAAAATTTATTTCCATCTAAGATGATATACATTGGTGTAACTAATGTCATTATATGGAAATGATCCAATGCTTCCACTTATATAATTTCTATGAATGATTAGTATTTTGATGAAATGATTTTCATGAAACTTGTTTCTCTAGCCCATGTTAAATTTATGTAAAACCAACATCTTTTCACAAGGGTTGATTACGAGACCTACATCTTTTACGAAGGTGATGATATGATTAAAAGTTCTATATTCCTATATCGTTTCATAGGTTATGATATTATTATTGATTATGATTTTTTAGAACTCGTATGTAGTAATTTTTTATGTCTTGTTATGGAACTATATCTCTATCCAATGCATTGAGTAATTATAGATGAATCGTGAGTATATAATTTTTCTATAAACCAGAATTCATTTCAAAATGTTATTCATGAAACTGATCACATGATACCAATGTTATTCAGGGACTTGGTTTCATGCTAATAATTTTATGTGTGAAACTGATTACATTTTCCAAATATTACGAGTGAACTTTATTACATGTACAAAATGTTACATATAGACTCAGTTTCATGTCCATTCATTTATGTGTGAACCTGATTAAATGTTCAAAATGTTATTTGTGTACCTTAATACATGTTCAAAATGGTATGAATAGACCTAAATTCATGTACATAAGGTTATGTGTGATCCTAATTACATGGTCCTAATTTTATTCATAGAACTAGTTTCATGTCCATAAGTTGATACACGGTCTTAGCTTCAAGTATGTAACTTAATGAGTGACTTTGTTTCTACTTATACATGCACACAATGTTATAAACCAATGTGAATGCAACAAATTCCATGTATTATTCATATGATATGATTTCATAACATATGCCCAAAATTCCATTATGATCCATTTTTGATGAAATTGAAATCTTTATTATAATCTCTAATATGAAGGGTATTATCTTCAAATGTTAGGATTTTGTTCTATACCCTTTGTTCATGTTACGGTTGAGCATTTCTATTATTTTACCTTATTGAGAATATGATCACAAACCATTTCTTATGTTTCCTTTCCCCATGTTATGAAGAAATTTTTCAGGTAGAAGTAATAAATGTGGAGATATTCATGTGACATGTTGAAATCATTCAATAGTATAGAATAATTTGCTTACATGTTTTTGATGACACTAATCTATTACGGTCCTCAGGCCTATATTCCAATAATGAACTGAATATTCTTAAGATATTATTTAATACCTGTATATGTTTATCCTTTTCCTCAATATTCATAGTGGTATATCCATGTAAGGGTTTTATAAGTTCTTTTAAGAAGAGGAACATAAATCCTACGTATATCTGGCCTTTTAAAATTTTAGAGATAATTGAAGATGTGGCTTACTGGCTGGCTATGCAACCCATCCTATCCAAGGGTAATTACACAATACATTATTTTTATCAAGTAAGAACATTTCAAGCCTAATGCACGTACACAATAAAGAGTAAATAGAGTTTAATCCTAAATTATATAAAAATTACTCATCTATAAAAATTCATAATACTACTGAGTGTAAAAAAATCTAAAACCATTGTATTTGAATGTAATTTTGATGAATCTCAGGTTATATGAAGCAACATGGGTACCTAATGATGTAATAATAAATAAGTTCCCTCATTTTTTTAATCATACATATATAAAAAATTTCCAGAATAAAATTATTTAATGGTGGATAGTTTAAAAACAAACACTATATTTGTTAAACAATATATAAAAAAATATTTCATAACGAAAAATCAATTATTTTGTCATTACAACAAAATATAAAGATTTATTATTCATAATTATACTAAAAATTTTAATCTAAAAATGTTAGATTTAAAAGTAGAGATAATGAATGTAATTTTTTATTGGACATGTAAAAATTAACATATGGTAAAGTCATGGATGTTTTTTGAAAGTTTTTTTATTGTGAATGTCTAAAAAATAGAGTATTTGAAAGTATCATAATTTTTTTCAAAAATAAAAATATAATGATGACCTAAAATTTAATGAAACATTATTCAAAAAAATATTTATTTATGTAGTAAAATGAATCATTTTAAAGTAATAATTTTAATTTAGAAACCATTGTTTAAAATATACTAACCTAAGTTATATTTTATTGAAACAAAAAAAAAATCTTTTTCCATGAATTATGTTTTAAAATGTTTCATTCTATTTTAATTTTTATTTAATGTTAAAAATATTTATGTATAAATCTATAAATTTAATTGGAATAAAAAAATTATAATAATTTGAATAACTAGTTATATTTGTTTTGGTAAAATATAATTTTCTAAAAGTTTTTTTTATTATTTTTCTCATACATATGAAAATTTTAATGGGATTCAATTTTATACATAAAATATAATAAATTATATTTTTTATATTTTAAATCATCAATTCCGAATTAGTTGAAAAGCTCAATTTCAGTTTTATTCATAATAATATGTTTGAAGGGTAAACATTTATCCCCCAAATGAAGTTTAAAATAATGTAAAAGGGTTCATTCAAGGGATAAAGACACAATATATCAAAAATATTAATTATAATGTGTATATGAGGTTATAATTACCCTTTCTATATCATATCCTCATTAATGATTATTTTTGGATCCACATTCCCAGAATATGAAATTCCTAATATATTATGAAAATATAACTATAAAAAAAATTATCCTCTCACTTAAGAATATTATAATTCCCCACAAATATTATACTTATTTAATTCTAAAATAATAAGCTTCCATAATGTGTATCTCTTTGACTCCACGGAATCAAAAACTTCCTTCAAACCCCAGAAATGTTTTTTGGGGAGTTACAAATTCTTCATTATAAGTAATAAAATATTATCATTATTTTGTATATATCTTCATAATCCACCTCTTCCAATAACTAATTTAATTATTTAATAACATATAAATTATATCAATATAACTATATAATGATGTTATTGTAATAAAAACACCTAAAAATCATATTCATCCACTAATTACAGTACATTCTTTTTTGGGTCAATTTAACCACCTATATGTAATGATTCTATATATTATTTTCATTAATGGTTCTAGGAATTTAATTAATTGTAATATATGTTAATAGTTAGTAAATAATGTTTTTTCTAGTTATGGAATCATTATATTAGGACTTAAAACATTATTAATATACCCTTTTATTAGGTAACTATACTTCCTAAGAATGCATATTATAGATTTTATCTTTGAAAACTATGCATGAAAATCTAATGGAATTAACATGGGAGTCATTAAATGTATCATCTTAAATTTTATATGAATTTTAATTTATTTTCGAATAAATAATTATTGACATAATATAATATTTTATATAGTTTAAAAATATGAAATATATATATCTTTATTTCAATAAATAATAAAATATTTTTTACAAAATAAACATACCCATGAGAATGTATAATAATAAAATGTATAAAAATATTGATAAAAAAATACATGGATATTAATTTTTGGATCCTCTTGATCACTTTGAATCATCACATTGATGAACAGAACTATAAAAATGTAAAATTATATCAATTATGCAGTGGTTATTTATGATTTTAAAATTTTAAAAACATGAGAGAAATTGAGTTGATTGTTGTAGGAAGGAATTAAGAGATATTTATATTTAGTAATATGATCAGTTGAACAATAACCTTCATGTTAAAAATTTTACCTTTATCAACAAGAATAGAAACATTTCCATTATATTAGTAAATTGACCTCAAAGTGGTGAAATGTCATGTTAATAATAATTACCTTTATTATTTTATATAAATAAAAATATTCAAATTCCAGAAAATGAATATCAAAATTAATTACTTAATGAAACTATAAGAACATTTTTAAAAAACTATATTTTATTAAAATATGTTAAAATCATAATCTTTATGTAAATATTTAAATTATCTATGATATAATATTATTTTGTAGAATAAAATTTTATTATTGGGATAAAGGTTTATAATATTTTGTGGTTTTTCTAAATTTTATAAACAACATAAATTTTTATGTGAATTATAAAGGTATTTTACTTTTTTAATTTTTATTTATAAAATGACAAAATTTATGATTTTATAGTCATAGAACTATTTCCATAGTTTTATTATTGACTCAAAACTTATTTAAAAAGATATAGAATCCATGAAATTAAAATTATAAACCTAAAAATACAGTTGAAAGTCTAAAGTATAATGAATTCCATTAACTAATAAATTTTCATTTCTATACATTCCATTTTAAGAAACGAATGAATTTAGTCTATAAGAGGGTTTAAAATCATAAAAACTTATATTGTTAATATAATATAATTTTAAATTTTAAAAATGTACCTATTACGAGGTTTTGTATGATAATTATATTTTATAGAATACCTTATCCTAAAAACACCCCTACCCCCAATTATATCTTCCACCCCCATTAGAAGGACACTTCCCATACACTTTTTATTGAAAATATATACCAAAAGTAACAAATATTAATACACTTAGAATCATATGTGATGTTCTTGATTAATACAAATACAATAATTCATGATGATTAGATTAGTAAAAGAGATACAAATTAAGGAAATAGGTAATTTCATTTCAACTCTTTTATTTTATTCTCCTTTTCAAAATAAAAATAAATTTATATGATTCTAAATAAAAACATCATTAAAAAATTTATTATAACATTTAAAAAATATTAATATTTTACATCAACATTATAAATTTTATATATGATATAAACATATTGTACATATATCCCACAACCTATTTAATCAATGTCCCTTCAATGATTGGTGAGCCTCTCACAAAGATATTTCAAACACTCTACATATCACCACCATTATGTATAATTATAATAAATTATTTATAATTTATAAATCTAAAAATATATGCATATAAAATCTTTTGGAGTTAATATAGTTAGTATATAAATTGATATAATCGACACTAATAAATCTAAACATGTTGACCTAATTTTAATGATAAAATAATCTTGAGGCGTTAAACCATTATGAATGAAAATTGAAAAACAAAATCAAATGATTTTAAATGATCAATAATAAAAAAATGAACATAATTAATATCAGTTTATTTTTTTTAATAAATTTATATTTATTATAAAGGATTTTTCAAAATGATTAAATTACATGAGATATATGTTAAGGTAAATAGTGAACACAACTCTATATTTTGGGTTTTATACCTTTTTCTATTTATTTTCAACTATCAATCTTACCAAATTATTTAAATTTTCTATTTCTATATTTCTTGTATTATTATTAATTAGGTATAATAAGTAGTCTACCTAATTTAATTGATTTTTAATCAATTTCCAATGACATTTTAAAAGTTACTTTATTTAGAAATTCATCACATTAAATAATCTTGATTTTCTTCTTCTCTTCTGAATAAAGATGACCTTCTTAGCCAAAATTCTATCTAAGTTATTCATTATGCTACCTCAAAGATTATTCATTGATGTTTGAATTGTTAAATCTATATGAAACCCAATTTTCCACGTGTTGATTATAAGACTATTGTTGGTATATTTTCTGTTTCCATGTGGTATGCATAATTATGATAATTTAATTATTCACTGAGTATGAATACAATTATATTTACATCTAATTTGTTTTACTGTTATATATATGATATTATATGTACAACACATGATAATAATTATATCATTTTTTAAAATTACGATGTTATGATCTATACGCATACGTTATTCATGAACTTGATTCTAATTTTTCTCACAAAAATTTATAGTATTTGAAAACTATGTTATAATGTTTCTACATTATGAATATGAAACACTCCATGACTTTTTAAAATGATTTCCTTAAGTTTATGATGAATATACAATTATTATGAAATGATTATAATGATTATTCACGCCCGTGAACTATTTATTTTAGGATTCTAATCCTTTTTTGTTATTCCTCTCTGTATGGGTTTCTATCTCACCCCTTTCGTTAATATATACCCTCAAGTGAATACATGTACTAAAGAGAACTTCGGATATTTTTGGGTGAATATGAATAAGGATTTAAATAATATTTATGATTTATTATTTACTCATGATGTGTGAGACTATTGGTCTCAAGACACTAATCATTTTGAATATAGAATATATTATTCTTTTAGTATTTATGTTTTTTATAATATAATAGTCCTATAAGAAGAATTTTCATTTCAATTCTATTTATTCAAGCATGGTATAGTTTATTTTAGAATGTGGAAAATAAATTATTAGGTAAATATCCTATTGATAAGACTGATTATAGGAAGACATCATAAATATTGATAAATTATGGTGTTGCAAGCATCCAATCAATCACATACCAATTAGTATATTACATGAAAACATAATTAGGGTGTATAAGATGAAAGGGTAATATCACTAAAAATAAATTATTGGTAATTAAACCAATATTCTACCTGGTCTTAAGTAGTGGTACTTTCATAACACTAAGTTTACATTTTTTGGGGAATATGCAATGGTTGATCAGATTATCAAAAAAAATACTATAAAACATATAAAAGTAACATATTTATTCCTCTTAATTTTAAAAAATGATTAATGTATCTGATCCTAGAAGTAATGCATTGTAAGTATTCTAATTTTATGACTCTCATAAGATAATATATTAGAATTGACTATCAATTAAGATTAAATCAATGATACATTATTTATTCATTCATTATTAGATTGTGTTTTTTATACTAGTTATATTTTAGAATGTTGGGGGGAATTATGTGAAACCGGACTAATACCCCATGTGGGGAAGAATTCAAGGATTTCCATAACTACATTCTAAATGTAATGGGTGATGGAGTTCAAAACATCATGGTGGTACCTTCCAAGAAAAATTAATATGTGAATAATAAAATAAACCATGTGGAACATTTTTCTTCCACCAATAAGGATAAACTAATCATCATGTCCTCTATACAGAAATGACTATAGCCATTTAGAATATCTTTTAGACAACTTTTCACAAAATAGTTGGTTAATTCAATAGAAATGATACTTTTATGGTCCATTATTGTAAAATTTATAAGTTAACATTGGACATATATAATTATTATTTGTAAAATTACCAATAATTAACATTAAAAATGAATAAAAAGATAAATGAAAAAATTGAATAAATGGAGTGCGAGGACACATTGATGATAATTTATAAGAATTATTCTTCTCAAATTATTTTAATAAATATAGAGAGACAATTTCTAGTACATAAGAAAAAGAAGAATGAATGTATCAAGTAATTTGAAAAAAATCACAAGTCTCTCTTAGTATGGCTCGAGTTTATTATCAATAATTATCAAAAAATTGATATATTATTTAGTGGTGTAAAACTAAATCTTTAAAAGGCCTTAAATATTTGATAAATTTAGATTGATAATGATATAGTTTGATGTGATCTCACAGTAAATATGGGGTATGAGGAATGGTTTCCTTCATATGTTGATAATAAGATAATAATTAACTATATAGATGTGAGGATCAAATGAAAAAGGAGTAACGAAACTCCCAAAACCCACCTGTCAATCTTGTGGAAATAAGTATCATATAAATTGTATCACAGGGATGCATAAATTATTCTTATGAGGGAGACAAGGTCACCAATATCATAGATGTTGTAGAAATGTAAAGCTTCTAACCAATTTGATATAGGAAATTAAGGCATAACCCAATGATCCGACGATTCTTCAATGATTTAACATTAAGGATAACGTGATATATGATATCCAGTTCATTAAATCAAGTGTATTTGATGGAAATCAACATATGAAACTCACATATTTTAGGGATTACGGGAGTAATTATTCCACCACCACTACTGAGTTAGGATATAAAAATGAATCTATATAAGGTTCACATCAAATTAAATCAATAAATAAAAATGAATTATTTCATTATGGTTCTAAACATTCATTTTTATCATAAATGCTTTCTAAAACACTGTATTCATATCCATTATACCTAGAAGTGGTCAAATAATTTTAAAAATCGATTGTTGATATAATTGAATTCTTACTATTGTACTATTATCTAAAAAGAGTATGTGGTATGATTTTTCCAGATAATATTTTAATCCATACAATGCAATAATTTGAGTCTATATTGGTTCGGGATTGTCTATTATTATATAAAGTTCGTTAAGTTATAACAAAAGGGAAATCACTCTATATAATATGAATCAACATAAAAAACTATGAATATTTAATTAATATCATGAATCGTTATTGTAAAATCACTCAACATTGTTGGAGTTGATACCGAGTGAAGAAATATATATCTCCAAATTGATTGTGTCAAAGGAAAGAATCTGCATTGAATGAATTTACCTAATGAGGGAATATATATATTTGTTATGTAAATTGTTTTCTAGATTTCTAAAAATTAAAGAGTTATCATTATAAATATAACACATAATCAGAGTCGCTCCTATATCTAAATTCTATAATATGATGATCATTATTGAACTAGATGAGTTAGATAAGAACCATCAAGAGTATTTGGGTGATGGGTTCATATTCTATAATGTATCACCTTGGGATGAAATAATGTTTTTTATCAAGAAGAAGGTCGGATAGTTGTTGTTTTACATCAATTAATGGTTGATCAAAAAGTTTAGTATGAAGAACAAGAATCCTATGTAATGAATTTATGACATTTTCAATCATCATTATGGAGCATAATACTACTCAATGATGGGTTCTTGTTCTCAAAATCATTAGATAAAGGTAAATATAGAGAATATCCTACATATAACCTTCCATAATATACATTGACACAATGACTTCATAAATTTTCCCTCAAACTTAATATTTCCTTATAAATCATCTTGGACATGAAATAATGAATCTTTTATGACTACCTATAATTTTTTTGGAAATATTCACTATTTAAATTCTAAATAACTCCAACCAAAAGGAGTAACATGATAATAATTTAATAATTATGTTGGAATCATTATTAAAGGATAAGCTATATTCTGTGTTCATCAAGTGTGACACTTAGATATAGTAAGTCACATTCTTAGAGCACATAATCATAAGTGATAGATTTTATTTGTAAATTTAAAAGATATTTTCTTGGGATGTGTAGTCATGGAAAATGATAATGTGAAATTATATACCTCTTAATAGTTGATGAATCATGAGAAGATCTACCCCACACATGATTTATAGATATTATATTTGATATTTCCATTATATATTTTGATGGAATTATTCTACAGTAAGAGGCCTGACATATATACATGTCACAAAAGTATAATGTATATATTCACACAATAATATCTCAATACGAATAACAAAATATGGTTAGACCTGATAAAATACAATGAATGCACTATTCAACAACATCCTATAAATTTGAATATGGTAGGTGATGGTCTTAAAAGAATTAAACCTTAAATCTATGTATGATACACATTGAGAATGATATGGATTTGAAAATGATAAATATGAAATCTATAATTATAATAAATACATCAATCCATTCAAAAAATATTTCCCAAGAGTAAATCTATAGAAATATCAAAGAGGTATAAAATTATTGTTTATATAATTCGAACAAGATGAAATAAGTAAAAGAAGGGAACCCTCATGAACTCCACAACGATAAAGATAAATCCATTATGTTTGGAACTATATTTTATGTTACTTTTTAACCTATGTTAGAGATATATATATTTTATAAATACAATATATCATCATTTACCAATAATAATATATTCATTGAGATGTATCGTGATCATCAAGATGACTTATAGTAGGATAACATAAAGAATTATATTGTTGGATAAATATTAATGTTATTTTTATGTCAATATACCAAATTACTGTTATATAATAACAAGGGGATAATGAAAAAATTAACCATAACAAATTATAAATTGAAATACATTATTATATATACTTCACTAATAACCTGAATACATAAAAAAGAAGAAATTTTATATGGGTTATGATTGATCATCTAACCTACAAAATCCACTTAATAACTATGGAAAAAAATTAATCTCTTTAATTACTTTCTAACATATATATATAATGGAGGTGTAAACTCTATATTTTCAACAACATTAAATAATTTATAATCTTGATCTAAGTCACTCCTATAAATTATGGAAAATAAATCATCATTCCCGAAATATGGATCGTAATTTTTTTAAGTAATATCTTCACTAGAATGAATGAAAATAGTAAAATATCATTTAGAAAGTCAAATGAATTATTAGATAATTCCAAATTAAAATTAATATAGGTTCGGATCAACATATCACAGTGTTTTAGTAATCATATAATAATAGATTCGACATGAGTATCTGAATGTCCCAATATGAAACTATAAAAAGGAAGAAATTTATTGATTTAAAATGTTTCACATGAGCCTTAGCCCAGTTGGTGAGGTCTTGCTAAGTGCATCCATGGGACCCAGGTTCAAAACCAGGTGGAGGCATATTTTTGGGGGTACTATAGAAGTTACTATAGGAGGCACTGTAGCAGGTAATGTAGCAGTCATTGTAGCATGAACTGTTCGGTACTATAATAGCTAGAACTATTCACATTGGGCCACCGATTTGGGCTTGGATTCCATAAGGCCTTTAGGCCACCCAAGTCCTTCAGGTCAGTAAGACTCTCGAGCCACCTTAAGGCCCTTAGGGCCACCTGATTTGTAGTTGCACAGACAGATTCTACAAGGAACTACTCTAGAGGAGTAAAGATCACGACACATCCAGCAGATTAGGGCTATAAGGACTTTTGAACAATGACAGGGTATGATATCTGACATCGGTTCCATGCCTGTGCACCCCTACAAATGGACATGCTAGCCGAACAGTCATGCAAAGGTGGAGAACTGATCATTATACAGATGCTTGGGAGGACCAGTTTCATGTAGTAATAGTCTGTAGGATTTCCTTAAGACCTATGGGTCATGTTATGTCTCCAAGCATACGGGCAATGTAATTCTTTAGCCTACGAGCCTTGTAAGGGTTCCCCCTCATCCCTTCAAAGGGGGGTTATCAGAAAATCAAAAAAAAATTAGGACTTCGATCCATTCAGTCAAAATGTTGGTACAATGTCTATGAAAGAAATATCCATGGACCTGATATTATATAATAAATTAATGATAAATTTTAGTCCATCCAATAACACATTAAATCTTCATTTTGTGAATAAAAAATTTATGCTAGTAATGTTCAATGGGGACCGATGTTTGATGATAGAGACAAATTATTCCTCTACATGAAGCCATAGAAGATATTCATGTGGTTTTAAAAGAAATGATTAATTATCACGAGGTACATTGGATCCTTTGTGATCCATGATCACATATAAGAAATGGTGAATCATCTTGATCATTCAGCGAACATAGATCATGTTCATAATTTGGTCCATGTATCACTCCATGGATAGTATATATGTATTGCGATCCATGACTTTCATACATATATGTTACATATTCTTATGAATTTTAAACATATTATACAAAGAAACAACTAAGGAATGTAATATTTTTTTGTCCTTGGGGACTTTTCACATAATCTTCTAATTGGGTGAATGATCTGCAACATCCCAAATAATGATATCCCCCTACAGTACTCTTAATAAACACAACCTACCTAAAACTATTCTTTATAACATAACTAGAGGAAATATAAGAAAGGGTAATATTAGATAATTATTATGGGTAAATAAGAATATACATAATAAAAACATGAATATAAGGGTTTTAGAAAATTAACATAAAATTTTATAATTAAACATTTCTTATCAAATATCATAATCATGAATCATGTCATAAAGACTGTAAATTCATGAGACATGAATAATAAGAAAATCATAGAATATGATTCATTATATAATAACATTAGAATAATATATAGAATTATGGTATACACATAATCATATAAAATCATTTCTATTGTATTCAAGTCTCACTTCTAGGGAAATCATAATGTAATGGGTTGACTTTTGAAATAATTATAGTAGTTAGGATCCACTCCCAAGATAATCATAGCAAAAGAAGTACACTACTAAACTGAGTTCACTCCTCTTTCTGGTCCTCTCTATCTACCAATATATAAATAATTAAAAAATTCATTGAAGGGAGATATAGACCTAATCTATCAAATAATGAAATAATTAATATGGTTTTCACGAGATCATAAAAAATCATAATTTCATAACCCATGAAATGAAATGGTTTACATAATGATTTCATCATATCATAAACTATGGAAAAAGATATTGTTTTTATAATCATTTCAATATTTAATCATAACATAACCTATGAAGAAATGATGTTGGATTCATTATAATTTTATCACAGTATAACCCATGGAATAGAAAAAAGTTTCACAAACAATTATTCATTATAAAAATTAACCATTCTGGGAATTAAAAATATAGGTATCCTTTGTTTATGACCCCAGAAAAGTTTATGTAACCTCAAATGATTTCATCCTTTGTGAAAAATTAATTTTAAGGATGAATCAATTGGAACATTCTCTAAGGAAGATAATTTTTTTTAAAAATAAAAAATATTTATTATTAAAAATTCCTAAAATATTTTTTAAATCCTTTTATTTGAAAGTAAACATGAAAAAATATGAATGAAACAATTTTAAAACCACTAATATTAATATGTGGTTAATATACCTTGTCCATTTTAAAAACACTTTTTAAAACATAAATCATTTTCAAAATAAGTTTTTTACTTTGAAAATAAATAATTAAAATATTAAATATTAAAAAAACATTAATTAAGATATTTTATTTAAAATTACAATCGAAAAAATTTAATGGAATCTTGAAATAATTTATTTGTTATGAAAATGATAAATAATGTTCCTTTCATGCATGTTAAAAACAAATTTTTTCACATTTTTGAAAAATCCAAACAGAATTTGTTTGGAATATGACATGAATATTTAATTTTAAAAAAAAATATAAAAATTCAACCATGTGGAAAATTTAATTTAACAAACCATTTTAATAATCTAAAAAAATCAATTTTGAATACATTTTTAGTGATCATTGATTTTGTTAAAAAAGTGTTTTTGGACCGAAGAGAGAAATAAATTAAATTTTTATATTGAACATTATTTTTATATATTGAGTACATAATGTGTTTGAAATGAAGGAAAATTTATATTCTCAAGAAATTACAGTGAAAAATAAAATTATATATTTTCAGGATAAATGAATCATAAAATTTCATTATCCGAAACATAATCATAAATAATCCCAATAAATGATGAGATTGTAACCTAAAATCATTATCGGTTTGGTAACATTGAATTGTAAGCCCAATGAAGGAATAAAATTAAATTAAAAATAAAATATCCGGAATATAATTATATTTATGATATAATATTTTAATTAATTATTAGATGTACCTCATAGAATATAATATTTTCATAACATAACATAGGTCTCTATGAAATATATTTTCGATAAAGAATCATTTAAGTATTTACAACTGTTGAAAATTAAGCCCCATGAAAGAGAGGTAATCCAAAATACTATTTGATAAAAATATTTGTTTGTAAAAACTTTTTAAAATACATTAATTGGAATTATATAATCCAACTAAAACTAATATGTGGTTAATACAGAATTTTACTCACATATAAAATGTGAGACAAAAATCCCTTACCTATTTACAAATATTTCAAATCATTAGATCCAATTAATTATAATAAAATATTAATCATTAAATATGCTTACAGGGTTTAGATTAATTATTTAACATGTAAAATGGTATGTATGAACACCACACCAATAAAATGATTGGTGATTATGCAAATTTTTTCCCTGAAATATAAGAGAGACCCGAAATCCATAACCCTACATCTTGACTTCCATCAAACACATTCTAAAATCTTGTATAATAAATATAATTTATTATAAATATATTATAGAAGAATAAATATATATATTATATTACATATGATTTACATATGAAAAATTATTACCTTTTTATTGACAATTCATTTTTTACATTCACATTTCGAGTAATGTGATCTTTGATTTTTAAATATGATTGGATTTTTTATTTTTGGTCATATTACATTGACCATTGTTCCATCATCGAAAAAAAATAATCTGGAAATAATTATCATATTTATGTATCTATTATAATTTTAAATCCATTCATGAAATATTATTTCGATAAATTATGTTTGTTACGATCATAGAGGTGGTGCGTCATACAAATTCATGAGTAACATTTCAATTTTTCAACGATCATTATAGAAATGAGTTTAGTGATATTTTACCCTTACAAATTTATAATATTTTCATAAATAAAATATTATTTCATTACATATACTTATAAAAATAATTTTTGTGTTTTGGTGATGAAAATAGAGAGTCACATTGCTTTTTGAAGAACACACAAACATAAGTGACATTAACATCTTTTAGTGAGTGAACATGGTATATTATATTATAAAAATGATAAATATTTCTTGAATATAATAATTATTTAATTCATATCACACATATTTATTAGATATTCCTTAGTATCTTCCAGGTAAAGAATTATTGATATTGAGTCACATCACATTGTGAGGCAGTAGTCCACCGTACCTCCGAACAATGGTGTTGTATACCATACGAAATGGAAATTAAAACGGTATATATGATAAAAAGATAACATAGGTATATTTATTTTATAAAAACTATATATATATCAATAATCATACCCAACTATGAGAGGTGGTAAAGGATAATTTTAAACATCAGTTCGTGAGGCAGTAGTTTGTCATACACACGAATGGGGATTTCAAAACCCATTTGATATAAGAGGAGCATAGATTAGGTCAGTAACATTACATAAAAACCTATAATTATATTAAATAAACTATTTTTATTAAAAAATCATGGTTTAATAATAATTTAAGGTGGTGTATGATAAAATAAAATAAAAACATTAATTGAAGAGCATTACCTCTTTTTTGGGAAACCTCCTTAGGTTGGAAGAAAAATCTATCATAGGACAGATTTAACACACAAAATAAGTCTAATATGGTGTGATGTGGGATTTTTTAAAGTTATAGGGGTAGGGTTTTTGTGAATAAATATAGTATTATTGTGTGAATAAGAGAGGATATGTGGTGGCCTTTTATAAGTGTGGTGACTAGCAAAAATGTTTTTTTGGAGAATAAAATAGTGTACCATCATTTATTATCATGAAAAAGGTCGTAATAATAAACTATTATCATTAAATATGAACTATATAATTTTAAAATTTAATTATAATTAGTTATAGACATTTTTTTAATTCATTTTATCCATTTTATTTTATGTTTAACCCACTATTAAACCATTTTCTACCTTAACCCCGGAAATTGATTTGTATTTCTATAACTATTAATTTTGGTCTAAAATAAAATTTATCTTATTATATAATGTAAATTGTTGAGATAAAAATTATTTAATTCCTTTATAATAATTCAATTCATATTAGTGGAGATATTTTAATTTAAATTAATCCTATAGACACGATAGGAAAGCGAGGTTTCATTGAGAAAAAGTTAAGATGATTATACAGTTTTAATATTAAAATTAAATATGAAAATGAGTGCACTGATATAAATTGGATAAATATATATAATTTAAATAATTTTAAATAAAAAATGGAAATATAATTTATCTTTATAAATAGTTTAAAGGAATTTGATATTTTCAGAAAAAATTCTCTATTACGCATTATTCGTAAATAAATCTATCATTCTAGAAAATTATCAAAAATTAACCATAAGATAATTTTCATAGTTTTATATAAATTGTAATATATTTTTTTCAAAATAAATTATACTATAGTTTAAAAATTTTATTTTGACAAGTGTTGCATAAAACGGAAACAAAACTGCATTTTAGAAGAAATATATTTTAAAGCAAAAAAATAGAATTTACTCTTATCTCTTGTCTCGAAAACACATAAGTTGTATAACGAACCAAAATTTTTTCAATGAAAATTGAATTCGTATATTTATGTTATATATCTAAAATGACATAGACATCATATAATGAGCACTATAAGAACTTTATAAATGAAGAATAAATTAAATAAGAGGTATTTCAGTAAGTTAATTAATATATATTTGTTGAATAATAACCTGACCTTGTGAATAGTAATGTGACCCTTATAAATATTAAATTGTAAAATAGAATAGTAACCTCTGATTTGAATGTATAAATAAAACTTCTACATCTTATAAATAGAAAGATGGTATATTTATATCGTATTATAAGTATACAAATCTCTTAGAAATTATTAATAATGTATTGATATATTTATAAAACAAATGTATTTATATTAAAAAAAATTAAAATAAAGTTTTTAAAGAATTATTTTCCATAAAATTTATTAGTAAGTTAATATTTTCTTTTTATATGATTATAAGACAATTTTATGAGACCTTAATTATTTTTTAAAATTGTAATAAAATAAGTTATAATTTTAAATTTGGTATTTTCAAAGTAAATTATACTTGAAAATAAAAATGAACTATATCATATTTTTAAAATTATTATCTTAAAAAGGGGTCCATTTTTTAATTCATTGTTTTGAAAAATGTTTTGGTTGAATTTTTTTGTTTTTTGTAAAATAGTTAAGAAAAAACTGTATAGTGAAATATAGTAATTTACAGTATATGCATACATTATAAGTTTAATACAATATTACATGCTTTATCACTGATTTAAGCGTCATGAAATAAAAATAGAATTAATTATTTATATATATTTATTGATAATTATTTAAATATTCATATTATTTTTGGAAAAGACATAAACAAATTAATTAAAAAAATATAAAACACTCATCTTCTTCCCTATAAATACAATCCTTCACCACCTGTTCTCCCCACACCAATGAATCAATAACCCTATAAAATATCTAATCTAATATCTTTCCTGTCCACTCACAAAATTATATGAGTCTTTTGTCTAATAAAATACAAAAAACAACCCCCTTGTAGATGTTCACAATATTAAGGATTCAAGAGTTAATACCATCATTCTTTTATTTTTATTTATTTTCATGTTCATTTATTTCTGTAATCTCTTCTCCTATCCCTTCCTAAAATTTGTATGATAAATAGAGTAACCTATATATATATGAATTTTATTATACTCATGGAATAATTCATCAACATTTCATTCCATTTTTTTACTATAAATGAATACATCACCTGAGATATGTAAATTTATCACATTCAATGACAAAAATGTTTCCAATTTTTATTACATATTTCAAAACTTCTCATAAAATAATTATTATAGATAACGAAGTTAATAAAATATATATTACATCCTATGTAATGTTATAGGCCATTTTATATACATAATATTAATGAATAAAACAAAAGTAATTTGTGATGATCGAAAAACTTCCAAAATTATCTAAATAATTATCACTAACATATTATCTGATGATTCATCCTCACCAAAAAAAATACCAAATGACTTATAAAACCATTTAATATTATGTATGGTAATTAAAAATTTATAACGTCAATTATGGACAAAGAATTTCATTTTACATGATTTTCCATACATATATACATTTAACTGATCATGAAAACCTAGGGAATGAACATTCCCAAATGATTAAACTGTATCATATAACTAATCAGAAGGGCTATAAAGGATCATAATAGTGTTATAATAAATAAAATAAATTTATAAAAGGTTATTAATTAATTAAATAATGGATTAGGTTTTATTATCTAGGAATTTATGATCAAGTTTAGAACCATTTCTGATATAAGATAAGGGTTTTCCCCAAATCACAATTTTCCTATTTGGTTACGCTTTACCTTTCCTTAACCTAATGTAACCCATATTTAATTTCAAATAAATAATCTAAATTCTATGTATATGTTCCAAAATCATGTATCCAGATCATTTCATCTCAACTATTCATGTATATACATGTTTTAATAAGGTTTCCTTCTTAATTATTCATGATAAAGAAGCCCAATTAAAGGGAAATTACCAATTTCTTACCCATTATCATGTATTATCCATAATATATTTTAAGAAACCACTTTTCCAAAAATAACTCATTTTATCATAAAAATTACCTTTTTTTCATTTCTATAATTATGATAATAAATATTACTTCTTCATTTTAAATAATATTTAATATTTTCCTTGAACCACACTAAAATGTTATATTTGTAAAGATTCATATTTTTTTACACATTTTGACTTCAATATTGAATAATTTATCATTATCTAGGCTTATTTTACCACATCAATGTCCATGTATGATTCAAATAAATTACTTTAGAGAAACCATTATGATATTTCTTTTTGTTATGCCTTATTAAATGATTATGATACCCAATTAATTCCATGTGTAACATTTATGCTTGATTCCCCATGAGGAACACATATGCATGAACATGCTATGATAGGTGCACCAGGATATCACTCTGATGAATTATTTATATTTTAGCCTCTTGAAATGTCATATTTGAATAGGGAGTGAACATGATTATTTTATGGGACTTTGTCAACCATGTGATAGTCTTGGAAGTTATCCATGACGGATGTTTATATCATGTAATATGATATTTCCATGTTCTGGCTTTTAATGATTGTATCTTCCCATAATATACATTCTATTATTCCTTATGTTTATTCATTTTCCATGTCTTTATGTTATCATGTTATATTTTCTCATCCAGGTGCTATGTTTTATTCCCATTCATATTCCCTTACTGGGATTTTTTTGCTAATCCATTTTGTTATTTTATTCCCTACATTATCCTATATAGATGTAAAAACTCAGTTTGACGTCAAGAGCTCATTACAGAGATTAAATTTTTTCCATGTTTTTAAAATATTTACCTATTTTTTCGAAGACACTAGATATTATGATCCTTTGTTGTATATGATGGTAAATTACCCTTAAAATCATGTATAAATTATTGTAAAGGCCTAGGGTTTCTATTTTGGTATTATAGGAATGACTTGTTATTTTTGGATATTAGGACTAGAGAAATTTACAAAGTACCATAGGGAAAATTATATCACCATGGGTAACCTAGATTGAAAGTCATACCATCACAAGTTAGGATATACTTTTAATTAAAAAGTTTATCTTTATATGATAAATGTTTTATTTTTAAATAATTATTATTTAATTATTCACACCCCAAATTTATACATTATTATTTTTATTTAATGGATTAATATATAAGAACTTATTACAAAAATCAATTTTATAGTCCATGTGATGATTTACCTAATGATATAAGAAACATTATGGGATGAGTGCTCAAAACATCACAATAGTACTTTCTTAACTCGATCAATTTATGAATAATAAGATGAATCATGTGGAACACCCTCATAATAATAATAAATATTAAACTTTGGTCCAATACTTTATGCAGAGACGTCCCCCCATGCATAGTGAATTTTCTGAATCCCTCCCCACAGAAAAATGGATTAACACTATTAAGAAGATACTATTTGTCCTAATATGTGGAATGATAGATAATGTTATCCTAATAGATTATCCTTTTTACAGAAAATCTGATTAGTGGTGGTTACTGATCAATAACACAAATTCCCTATAAAATATTGATCCCATGGAATGTGAGGATTTAAAGAAAATATTCCCCAAAAATTGTTTTTTGTGAACCCTCTATCATTAGATCGAAATGTTTTTTCTCAAACTAATGGAAAAGGACGATGAGTCTATTGTACTGTAAAAAGAAAATATCACTAGTCTTACAAGATAAGCCTTTAGAATTATCGGGAACACCAAAATCAATGTGGTTTTCTACTATAGAGGATTAAATCCGAGTCTAAAAAGGAATTGGAAATTAAAATATTTCACAGTTACATGGAAAATTTTATTGTGCCCCTAAAATTGAAATAGGGATAAAAAACTCTTATTAGTTTCATGGTCACATAGCCTAAATGGCCCGAAGGCCTTCTTTTTTTATTTTATTATAGATAATCCCCCTTTTAATGGTTGAAAGGGAACCCGTACATGACCCGTAGGCCAAAGGCACAAGGCCCAACATGACCCACAATACATGACCTGAAGGCCCAGAGGCAAACCATGGCCATTACAAGACCTGTAGTCCTAGCCCATTAGAACTACCCCTCCCCAATTTCTTGAATCATTGATCTCCTAATCTCCCCACCTTCAATTCCAGATTGGCTAGAATTTCCCCATACAAAGCTGCATGGTGCCTGGTTGTAGAGACCTGAAGCCTGACGTACATTGACATTACATTACATTTGCGGAATACTTAGTACATAACAAAAACACACACACAAGGATCGTAATAGTTTAGTGTCTTTGGAAACTCGGAACGTAATCTTCTAATCGTCGTGAAAGATCTTCAACATCTCCTATAAAGATCTTCCCTTTTTTTTTACCTAAAACCTTTCGTTATATCCTGGGGAAAATAAAACATAAAAGGGTGAGCTCAAATGCTCAGTAAGGGTAAACAAAAGATATATCAATCACATCGTATTCATAAGAACATAACATTTTGGAAATCTTAACCTGCAAAAGAGAGCATAATTTCATAACATGGGATAAATCATAGTAGTGAAATGAAATCCCAATAATCATAACTTAAAACATGAAACTTTGTGTCATACACACATAATCATATAGAATCATTTCTTGTTAGTCAAGACTCATTGCCATGCCTATCTTAGTGGACAAAGTCCCTTTCTGAATCGAGTAACCCTCGTTTCAGTCCTGTTTCACTGAACCGGTATAACCTACCATTTCAGCCATGTCTATCTCATGAGATATAAAATCTTTACCCAATGCATTGGAGGGAGATATAGGTCCCACCCATCTCATAATGAATCCTTTCTTATGTGTGCCACATAATCATAAATCATACATCATCACATAACACATGTAACAAAAATGGGATTCATGAAACATCATGACATCATAAAACAAATCATATAAGGTAAATGGCTTCATAAAAATAACTCCCTCAAAACATAATCAAATCAATGTAATAATAGGTATAAAAACAGAACCCTTTATTATCTTAGATGGAAAATAATTTTGATAAAACACTTGAACTCTATTCTTGAGGAAAATATCCTTTCTTCTTCAAAAACATTTTTCCTTTCTTAACATGTCACACAACATTAAACTAAATGAATTTGATTAAAAATAGACTTGAAAACTTGTAAATGAAGCTTCTTGGAAATAAGGTTTTAAAAATCCATTCATGCCGTATAAGTTAAAAAAAACATTCTTCTCGTACTTTTGTCGGAAAAGTCAAAAAGTACCTCGTACGAAAAATGACAAAAGATTCCTTTCATATATTTTACTAAAAACTCACCGAAGGGTAAAATTGGATTTAAACAATTTTACGTGGATGGAAATAATATTAGACATTGAGGAAACATGGACATGGATGATAAAATACACCCCAGTAAATACCAAAGTATAAACAATCTCGGATAAAAATGAGATTGTGATATTTCCCTTACCTTAGGTCCGACTTGCTTTGTACGTGTCCGAACCTCCTGTATAATGATTTAAATCATGTTATTGACTTATTCCAGAATCATATTCATTGTTATTATATCATATATGGTCCACTTATGACTTTATATTACCTGTTCTTTTGTAAATTCATGTTAAAGTAGCGTTTTGGGTAAAATCGTCTCATTTGTCGTTCGTGTTTTTAACTTGTAATTATTAATATGATTACTCGGATCATGATTACTTATATCCAGAATGTAAAACATGATTTATATATAATATATATTCAGAGTATATATATATATATAATATATCGGTAAATGGAATGAAATACACCGTTCATGGAGATGGTAGTCCGTACGTACGCATGAACGCTGTTTTCGTTTCCTTATTGAATTGAATGGAATTAAGTAGATGACATACATATAAATATAAATAATTCCAGTATCATTATTAGGTCATATATTTCATTAGTACTTATTATATATACTTTATAATCATTCATGAATGGTTAATCATTGAGAATGAATCTCATCGCGTTGTGGAGACGGTAGTCCGTACGTACGCACGAGCGATGATATCGTTCTCATGGTCATGGAATTGTGTTGAAGTGTATGTATACTATTTCAGTATCAATATCACTTTATAATAATCATATATAGTTACTCATTACACCATTATACCCATGCAATTAAGGTGGTGACGTAAAATAGATTACACCACTGCGTGGAGACGGTATTCCGTACGTACGCACGCGCGGTGATTTCCTTTTTCCGTAGGATGGATAGAAGGTTAATTAGAGTTGGTTCATATTTATAATAACATATCAGTATATAAGAAATACTGATGTTATTACTTTATCATGAAACAAATAAAGAAGAAGAAGTTGAAGAAGAATGAAATTAAAAAAGATCGGTAATGGATATTACCTCTTTTTGACGCGCCTTTTCTTAACCTCCACTTAAAGAACTAAGGATGGTCTTTGAAGAAGACCAGGACCTCTAGGATGATACTAGGGAAGTTGAGAAGAGATTTTGGCAGGGGTTGGCCGTGCTTTAAGGCTCAAAGTTGTGTGAGGAAGAGAGGGAGGAGGTGCCCTTTTATAAGGGAGGAGAGGGGCACCTTAGGAATTCTTAAAAATATTAATTTATAATAAATCTAACCCCACTTAAAAACCTCCAAAAATGACTCATATTCGAAGATTAGATGAGATAGGGTTGTAATCTCATCAACCAATCAAATTTAGACATGTTTGGATCTTATTTTAAACCTTATCATTTTGATTTATGCTTATTTAATCTATTTAAGTTTATTTGTGGTAATAAAATTCTAAATTTTAAATTATAACAAATAATTACTTATTTGTTGTTAATTTTCCATAATTGTTTACTTTATAACATTATAGACCATATAAATATAAATTTATAATTTTTAAATATTTTTGTGATTTTTAAACAATTTTATAATATGTTATTTTGGTAAAATAACAATAGTGTCAATTTTGACACTATTCATTTATTTGAATTTAAATAAAATATATACAGAAGATATGTTCGAAGTAAAAGCTTTAATATATTAATAAAAGGTCATATGTATCTATAAAATTAGTGTATCACATTAAATATTTCATATAATATTTATTTTATTATTTTTTAAAACATTTATTTGGTTTATCTCTTAATAAAATAATTACTACATCATTTTTGTATAATTATTTAATATACTTATTTGTTGTATAAAAATTTAAAATAAAATCCTATGATGAAGATAAATATATTACCTTTCACAATAATACTTTTACTCGAATTTATCATCTTAAAATCACAATATTTAAATTGTTATATTTATTAGATTATGAAGGTGACAACTTTGGCATCATTTAAAATAAAATAATATAAGTGTCATAATCGCTTTTATAAGGCTCCAAATGGTCAAATATTCGACCATTGGATGCTTATGGTTTACATTTACATGGTCAATAAGTTTTGGTTAGGTATTTGTGCATTTTATGGTCACTATTAGTTTAATAAAAACAATATTCTTGATTTTTCACTAGATAAACAATTTCTGCATCACTATTGTGTCATAATTAATGAAAATTATTTAATCCCTAAAAATTATAAATAAATTTATATGATGTAGATAATTTCACTAGCTTTCTGTAGACTATTCATGTTCGAAGTTTTATGAAGTTTATCACTAAATTAAAATTAATATACTTATAAGATTTAAGAGAGTGACATGTTGTCACTTTCTTTGGTTTTAATAATAATTAAGTTATTTTCATGGACAAATTTCCATTAAATGATTCTAATCCGAACCTTAGGTGATATGGGTCTACTTTTAGTCATCCAATAGGATTTTGACATTTTTTAGGGTAATTTTAAAATATTATATTTACCCATAATTACCCGATTTACCTTTAACTATGGTAAATAAAATTTAACGTAGTTACTATTCATAATTCCCAAAAATAAAAAGTAGCTTATTAACATAATTTGGACCCACTGATTCCAAATATGGAATCCTTTTTTCCAAATTCAATACACAAAAGATGCAGAAATTAAATTAAAATTAATCCCGTTGTCGAAAGAAAACGGGTTTTTCTTTAAAACATTGCAAAAGATTGAATTGATTTAACCTACGAATTCAAGGTAAAATCAATGCTAATGACATACATTATATTAAATGGTAAAAATATATTCTATTTTTACTTTAAAACCATTCAATATTATAATTTAACCACATAAGATATTATGATGAAAAAAGTTGTTTTTAATTAAAATATAGCGTGTTTTTACTATTCATTAAAATATGAAAGTTATCGGAAAAATATCAAAACTTTATCTAATGTAAATTTTTACATCCTGATTCAAAAGAAGAATTTTATTTTGTCAAATTGAACATATAAACATGTCAAAAACTATATTTAAAGTGGGTGTGCCATCAAAAGGCGGCAAAACTGCATTTTTTGAAAAATACTTATTTTACCCGAAAAATTTATTTTGTTCTTATACCATGTTCTAGAAAATATGTAAGATGAATAATAATGTTATAAAATTCAAAATTTAGTTAATACTATTCATAACGGCTAGTTCATGACAATATTATAATAATATATCATTGTTTATTAAAACCCGGTATTGCGTACAACACACGCTATCGAGGAAGGTCGTGATTGCGTGTAATGCAAGCCAAGTCAGGGTTGCATGTTGTGAAAGAATCCTTCGTTGTTTCGTATAACAGAATCCAACCATATTTCATTTATACATTTAATATATATATATATATACTCAATGTTGCGTAGAATAACTATTATCAAAATTGTGTGTAACACGATCCAAGTATAGTGTTGCGTATACTGCAAGCTAATACGGTGTTGCGTATAGCGCAAGGTAATCTTGCTGTAGAATAAAACACAAGACATTAATGAAATTAAAATAATATTTTTCATAAAATCTCGGGGTGTTACATTCTACCCCCCTTAAAATGAATTTCTCCCTCGAAATTCGTCGGGGTTATAAATGGTTTACTATTTGAAAGTTTCTTTGACAGAAACCCACATCGTAAAAAGGAATACCAAAACTTATCTTTAAAAACTAAAGTATAAAACGTAATGGTTACCCAAGTTAACTAATCACTGGGTATCCACATAGGTGAAAATATGGATATAGAAGAGAAATCTAACCATCATGTTCTGATGGAGAGTGGTAGAGAACATGGCTATGGAAAAGCCAACAATCACAAAGCTATTGATTTGTGATGATCTAAGGTACCATCCGATTAATCGGATATAAGGGAACTAGGACAACATTTTTTGGTTTTCAAGATCATTTCCCTAAAGTTGATGAATTAAAAGAAATACTTGCATGATTTTGGTACAGTCTCACTGTTGTTCGTGAATTGAACAATTTCCACTTCATCCCTTAAAGAAATGAAGTTGAATTTGTTATTCGTGATGTGTTAGCAGATCATGTGATAGAATGATGGGTCATTCCATCTCTTTCAAACAAAAGGTTACAAAAAGTTATAAGTCCATCTTATGGTTAGATTAATCATATATGGTTTCAAAAAAATAACTTATACTTCATATATCATACTGCTTAATAAAATAAAACTAGTTTCTACTAAACAGGGACTTCTTGTAGGCCAGTGGTAGGCGATAAAGGCTAGTCGCACTTCGGTTGTGGGTTCGATTCCCACAACATTGTCCGAAGCGATGGGCTGTCGCCCGTCCTTCAGGTTGTCCTTTTTCTAAAACTATATTACTATAACATCCCGTCAATAATATCAAAAAAAATTCTATCCTAACTTATGTCCAACATAATCTATTCCAATCTTTAGGCTTATCCATAATACTGTAGTCCATTGTCATAATATAGTGAAAACGATTACCAGAGATTTAATATCATCTTTGATCCCCATATATCATAAGATATGTCTTGTTGGTCACATTCCAAACATTCAAAGGCCTTAATCATGTATTCTCTTGAATACCCATTGAACCTTAGTGAAAACATGAATGCAGTTAAAAGTTAACACTTTCCACATACCAAAATCCTCAAAATTCTATATCCTCAAACCATGATATCACTTAGTCCTTATATCAATCATGAGCTCATGAATACTATCAAACATATTAGATTCTCTTTATCCCTTCATTATGCGCATATCATCTATGTTCCAAAAGTATCTGAATAACCTTTCATGGATACTGGTAACATTAATCATACACTTTCAAAACTCAATGAAAGATAACAGTGTAACAATCCTTAGATGTCTCTTTATTCCATAGTACCATGAGATTACTTATACAACATTACTCATGATAAACATGTAATCATTCCACTACATTCTTAAACCATTGACCGAGATTCAACAATTCTTTCATCTCACATATCATTTGTAGTCTCTTCATCATCATAAACATAAATACTTCCCATACGACCATACTGATTATCTTCATGAGACTTTCCCTTAGGGCATTGGTTTTCATAATGCCCGTACATTCCACATTTAAAACATTTAACCATTGTTGATGTCATAGCAATACCATTATCCTCATCCATGGTGTTAACTGGCCATTTTCCATTGCACTTATTTGCTTTGTGTCCTCATTTTCCACACCCAAAGCATCTTCCAGTTCCTTTGAAACATTCTCCTTGATGCCTCTTCCCACATGATTTACATAGGGGAAATTGAACTTTCTTTCCTCTATGATCATCATGAAACTCCATCTTTCTCTTATTAGCCGAGTCAGGAAACTTACCAAATTTTACTTTATTGATCATATTATGAGATTGCTGATTCGGCATAATAATGATGTTTGGACTTCCAAATCCCATTTCATTATGAATAATATCATTCCATTGTCCATCATATCCTCCATTATCGTGAAACATCTTGTTTCCATCCATTTTCTAAAACCCAAAAAAAGAATAGTGTGAGAGGCAAAAATCATGCTAGGGAAAACAACATAATAAAGGTGTAGTATCCTCGATATCTAACATCTTAGGTTAAATTCTATGATCATTACCGTAGTTCAGGGACTGTATCCTATACGTATACTTATCCTTAGGGACAACCCTAGACATACCTTATAAATATCTCTAGGGATCTAACTAAAGTTCTCGCATCCTAGATTCCAAAGGTTGACTAAACCTTTCCTCTGATACCAACTGTAGAGACCCGAAGCCTGACGTACATTGACATTACATTACATTTGTGGAATACTGAGTACATAACAAAAACACACACACAAGGATCGTAATAGTTTAGTGTCTTTGGAAACTCGGAACGTAATCTTCTAATCGTGGTGAAAGATCTTCAACATCTCCTATAAAGATCTTCCCTTTCTTTTACCTAAAACCTTTCTTTATATCCTGGGGAAAATAAAACATAAAAGGGTGAGCTCAAATGCTCAGTAAGGGTAAAAAAAAGAAATATCAATCACATAGTATTCATAAGAACATAACATTTTGGAAATCTTAACCTGCAAAAGAGAGCATAATTTCATAACATGGGATAAATCATAGTAGTGAAATAAAATCCCAATAATCATAACTTAAAACATGAAACTTTTTGTCATACACACATAATCATAGAAAATCATTTCTTGTTAGTCAAGACTCATTGCCAAGCCTATCTTAGTGGACAAAGTCCCTTTCTGAATCGAGTAACCCTCGTTTCAGTCCTGTTTCACTGAACCGGTATAACCTACCATTTCAGCCATGTCTATATCATGAGATATAAAATCTTTACCCAATGCATTGGAGGGAGATATAGGTCCCATCCATCTCATAATGAATCCTTTCTTATGTGTGCCACATAATCATAAATCATACATCATCGCATAACACATGTAACAAAAATGGGATTCATGAAACATCATGACATCATAAAACAAATCATATAAGGTAAATGGCTTCATAAAAATAACTCCCTCAAAACATAATCAAATCAATGTAATAATAGGGATAAAAACAGAACCCTTTATTATCTTAGATGGAAAATAATTTTGATAAAACACTTGAACTCTATTCTTGAGGAAAATATCCTTTCTTCTTCAAAAACATTTTTCCTTTCTTAACATCATACAACTTTAAACTAAATGAAGTTGATTAAACATAAACTTGAAAACTTGTAAATGAAGCTTCTTGGAAATAAGGTTTTAAAAATCCATTCATGCCGTATAAGTTAAAAAAACATTCTTCTCGTACTTTTGTCGGAAAAGTCAAAAAATACCTCGTACGAAAAATGACAAAAGATTCCTTTCATATATTTTACTAAAAACTCACTGAAGGGTAAAATTGGATTTAAACAATTATAAGTGGATGGAAATAATATTACACTTTGAGGAAACATGGACATGGATGATAAAATACGCCCCAGTAAATACCAAAGTATAAACAATATCGGATAAAAATGAGATTGTGATATTTCCCTTACCTTAGGTCCGACTTGCTTTGTACGTGTCCGAACCTCCTATATAATGATTTAAATCATGTTATTGACTTATTCCAGAATCATATTCATTGTTATTATATCATATATGGTCCACTTATGACTTTATATTACCCGTTCTTTTGTAAATTCATGTCAAAGTAGTGTTTTGGGTAAAATCGTCTCATTTGTCGTTCGTGTTTTTAACTTGTAATTATTAATATGATTACTTGGATCATGATTACTTATATCCAGAATGTAAAACATGATTTATATATAATATATATTCAGAGTATATATATATATAATATATCGGTAAATGGAATGAAATACACCGTTCATGGAGACGGTAGTCCGTACGTACGCATGAACGCTGTTTTCGTTTCCTTATTGAATTGAATGGAATTAAGTAGATGACATACATATAAATATAAATAATTCCAGTATCATTATTAGTTCATATATTTCATTAGTACTTATTATATATACTTTATAATCATTCATGAATGGTTAATCATTGAGAATGAATCTCATCGCGTCGTGGAGACGGTAGTCCGTACGTACGCACGAGCGATGATATCGTTCTCATGGTCGTGGAATTGTGTTGAAGTGTATGTATACTATTTCAGTATCAATATCAATTTATAATAATCATATATAGTTACTCATTACACCATTATACCCATCCAATTAAGGTGGTGATGGAAAATAGATTACACCACGGCGTGGAGACGGTATTCCGTATGTACGCACGCGCGGTGATTTCCTTTTTCCGTAGGATGGATAGAAGGTTAATTAGAGTTGGTTAATATTTATAACAACATATCAGTATATAAGAAATACTTATGTTATTACTTTATCATGAAACAAATAAAGAAGAAGAAGTTGAAGAAGAATGAAATTGAAAAAGATCGGTAATGGATATTACCTCTTTTTGACGCGCCTTTTCTTAACCTCCACTTAAAGAACTAAGGATGGTCTTTGAAGAATACCAGGACCTCTAGGATGATACTAGGGAAGTTGAGAAGAGATTTTGGCAGGGGTTGGCCGTGCTTGAAGGCTCAAGGTTGTGTGAGGAAGAGAGGGAGGAGGTGCCCTTTTATAAGGGAGGAGAGGGTCACCTTAGGAATTCTTAAAAATATTAATTTATAATAAATCTAACCCCACTTAAAAACCTCCAAAAATGACTCATATTCGAAGATTAGATGAGATAGGGTTGTAATCTCATCAACCAGTCAAATTTATACATGTTTGGATCTTATTTTAAACCTTATCATTTTGATTTATCCTTATTTAATCTATTTAAGTTTATTTGTGGTAATAAAATTCTAAATTTTAAATTATAACAAATAATTACTTATTTGTTGTGAATTTTCCATAATTTTTTACTTTATAACATTATAGACCATATAAATATAAATTTATAATTTTTAAATATTTTTGTGATTTTTAAACAATTTTATAATATGTTATTTTTGTAAAATAACAATAGTGTCAATTTTGACACTATTCATTTATTTGAATTTAAATAAAATATATACAGAAGATATGTTCGAAATAAAAGCTTTAATATATTAAGAAAAGGTCATATGTATCTATAAAATTATTTTATCACATTAAATAGTTCATATAATATTTATTTTATTATTTTTAAAACCATTTATTTGGTTTATCTCTTAATAAAATAATTACTACATCATTTTTGTATAATTATTTAATATACTTATTTGTTGTATAAAAATTTAAAATAAAATCCTATGATGAAGATAAACATATTAACTTTCACAATAATACTTTTACTCGAATTTATCATCTTAAAATCACAATATTTAAATTGGTATATTTATTAGATTATGAAGTTGACAACTTTGGCATCATTTAAAATAAAATAATATAAGTGTCATAGTCGCTTTTATAAGGCTCCAAATGGTCAAATATTCGACCATTGGATGCTTATGGTTTACATTTAAATGGCCAATAAGTTTTGGTTAGGTATTTGTGCATTTTATGGTCACTATTAGTTTAATAAAAACAATATTCTTGATTTTTCACTAGATAAACAATTTCGGCATCACTATTGTGTCATAATTAATGATAATTATTTAATCCCTAAAAATTATAAATAAATTTATATGATGTAGATAATTTCATTAGATTTCTGTAGACTATCCATGTTCGAAGTTTCATGAAGTTTATCACTAAATTAAAATTAATATACTTATAAGATTTAAGAGAGTGACATGTTGTCACTTTCATTGGTTTTAATAATAATTAAGTTATTTTCATGGACAAATTTCCATTAAATGATTCTAATCCGACCCTTAGGTGATATGGGTCGACTTTTAGTCATCCAATAGGATTTTGACATTTGTTAGGGTAATTTTAAAATATTATATTTACCCTTAATTACCCGATTTACCTTTAACTATGGTAAATAAAATTTAACGTAGTTACTATTCATAATTCCCAAAAATAAAAAGTAGCTTATTAACATAATTTGGACCCACTGATTCCAAATATGGAATCCATTTTTCCAAATTCAATACACAAAAGATGCAGAAATTAAATTAAAATTAATCATGTTGTCGAAAGAAAATGGGTTTTTCTTTAAAACATTGCAAAAGATTGAATTGATTTAACCTACGAATTCAAGGTAAAATCAATGATAATGACATAAATTAAATTAAATAATAAAAATATATTCTATTTATACTTTAAAACCATTCAGTATTATAATTTAACCACATAAGATATTATGATGAAAAAAGTTGTTTTTAATTAAAATATAGCGTGTTTTTACTATTCATTAAAATATGAAAGTTATCGGAAAAATATCAAAACTTTATCTAATGTAAATTTTTACATCCTGATTCAAAAGAAGAATTTTATTTTGTCAAATTGAACATATAAACATGTCAAAAACTAGATTTAAAGTGGGTGTGCCATCAAAAGGCGGCAAAACTGCATTTTTTTAAAAATACTTATTTTACCCGAAAAAATTATTTTGTTCTTATACCATGTTCTAGAAAATGTGTAAGATGAATAATAATGTTATAAAATTAAAACTTTAGTTAATACTATTCATAACGGCTAGTTCATGACAATATTAAATTAATATATCATTGTTTATTAAAACCCGGTATTGCGTACAACACACGCTATCGAGGAAGGTCGCGATTGCGTGTAATGCAAGCCAAGTCAGGGTTGCGTGTTGTGAAAGAATCCTTCGTTGTTTCGTATAACAGAATCCAACCATATTTCATTTATACATTTAATATATATATATATATATATATACTCAATGTTGCGTAGAATAACTATTATCAAAATTGTGTGTAACACGATCCAAGAATAGTGTTGCGTATACTGTAAGCTAATACGGTGTTGCGTATAGCGCAAGGTAATCTTGGTGTAGAATAAAACACAGGACATTAATGAAATTAAAATAATATTTTTCATAAAATCTCGGGGTGTTACACTGGTCCCGATGGCGGCTGCCATACCCTCTCATTCTTCCAATCAAGTTAGCTCTGCATCTGGTGGCTGCTAGTCATGTTTCCCGGATCCTCTTCTGGGGCCTGTTTTGTGTGAACTGGGCTACTCCATGGTCTATGTGACCCAAAGGCCATCTGGACCGAAGGCCTTTGATGACCCAATGGCCTTGTAGACCTGTAGGCCCAAACCAGTGGCCCGAAGGACCAAATCGGGTGAATAGTTCCGACATCTACAGTGCCGAACAGTGACTGCTATAGTACCGAACAGTGACTGCTACAGTCCTGAACATTGAATACTACAACACTACTACAGTACTGCTACAGTAATACTACATTAACCTAGAAATTAGCCTCCACCCAGTTTTGAACCCGGGTCTCTTGGATGCTAAGCAGGAGCCCTTACCACTCGAGTACGGGCTCATTGGAAAAAATGTGGGTTGCTAACACCGACTCCCAGCGGGGACCCCGACCAACCCCATGTGCACTCCACACTCTCCATCTAAGAAAATGGCTTTGAATCGCACTTTGCATAATATTCACAGTGTCCGAGTCTAGCAAGACTCGAGCCTACGCCAGTTCCTATGGAGAGCGAGGGGTACAACCAGCGGGTACCACTCAGCTAACACCACATGGGCATTAATGTGGGTTGCTAACACCGACTCCCAGTGGGGGGCCCTAACCAAGCCCAAGTACACTCCACACTCCCTAGCTAAGAAAATGGATTTGAATCGCCCTGTGCATAATACACATAGTGTCTGAGTATGGCGGGACTCGAGCTTGCACCAGTTCAGATGGAGAGCGAGGGGTACAACCAGTGGGTACCACTCGGCTAACACCCCATGGTCTAAAAATGTGGGATTATAACACCGACTCTTAGTGGGGGGCCCACCAATCCCAGGTACGCTCCACACTCCCCATCTAAGCAAATGGATTTGAATCACCCTGTGCATAATACACATAGTGTCTGAGTCTGGCGGGACTCGAGCCTGCGCTAGTTCCAATGGAGAGCGATGGGTACAACCAGTGGGTTCCACTCATTCGACACCCCATGGGATTTTTTAAAATGTCGGTTTCTAACACTGACTCCTAGAGGGGCGGCCCGACCAAACCCAGGTGCACTCCACACTCCCCAGCTAAGCAAATGGCTTTCAATCGCCATGTTCATACTACGCACAGTCTCCGAGTCTGGCAGGACTCGATCATATGCCAGTTCCCATGGAGAGAGAGGGGTATAACCAGTGGGTGCCACTCGGATAATTGAAAAAAGCCTCAACATGAATCACATGATGGAAAAAATTATCAACATTCCATATATAAAATGTTTTGGATGAAGAGTTTGGGAAATTGCTAAAGGGGAAAGAATAAATGATTCAAATGTGTAAGATAAGGTCATACAAAAAATAACTTTTTAATGTTAATGAAGAATACAACTAATGAAGAAGAATAAATGAACATTCAAATCAACACTCAACCTATAGTGCAATGTTTCAACTACAAAGAAAATGTGAATTATGTTATCCATTTCTCTAAGATAAGGGTTGTAAGATGCAATCCACAACCACAAACTCCAAGTAAACAAGGAAGGGAATATTGAAACACCCTTAGATTTTGTGAAATAAATTTTTCTAATTTATTTTATCCTTTTTATATTTTTAATTCCACAAAATATTAAATATGAATTTTTATATGAAAAAAACATGGTTAGATGTAATTATGGAAACAATTAGGATAATATTGCTCTACATGAAACACCATATTAGCTTGTGGTATAAGAATCACTATTTTATATTATCTTACTCATAATGTCGAGTTCTTTCTATTAATAAAATTACACACAATACAGAGATTTATTGAACAATAATATATCATTAAAATTTTATTATTTATAATATAGTAAGATATAACAAAGCAACTAAATTAACTTTTATGAAAAGTATGATCTAAATTATGAAAATATTATTTTTTTAATATGATTTCATTAGTTACCAATTCATTAGATTTGAAAATATATATCTATTGATTATAAAGTAACTAATCTTACATTCCTCCTCCTAAGGTCATTTTGTCACAATAAATTAAATTATTTAAAGTTATCGAATGGTATTAATGAAATATATATTGTATACATTCAATAAAATATTTGAATATTCATTTAATTGATTTTAAAGTCATAAGATATAAACATGTTGAATTTTATGCCTAAAACCATATATATTTTAAAATGGTAATTTTCCAATATTTTTTAGAGAATTAATTTTAAATATAAATTATTATAATTTTAGAATTTTTATATAGGAAAATAAACTTCTTATTTTAAATAGGGATATAAAAATTAATTTTGATAAATTTTTGTTATTTTTTTGTGAAACATTATTTTTTTGGATGAATAATGAAACATATTACATTTTAGTTCAAAAATGTATTTTCATCAACATTATTTATTTACTTAAATTTTATTTCAAATAGGTTATAAATTATAATAAATTATATTATAAATCAACTAAACATATTTATGTAAATTCAATCAATTTAAAATTGAAATTATTTATAAAAACATTTCAAACATTTGAACTTTTCACTTTAAAATGCCACGTTCCTATTTTGTTTGTGGAATTATTTTTAAATCCGTTTTCTCAAATTATGTGAACTGAATTAGGTAAAATGCATTACATATTTTTAATCATAAGTTCCAAATTTATTTGTAAGGTCAATTTATTTTTAATTTATAAAATTGATACCATGGTAAAAACATTATTTATCGTGGTATTGGTAAAACATGAAACATGTTAAAGTTAAAAGGGTAAAGAGATAAAATACCTAAAATACAAAATTTAAAGGTTTTTTGTGGTGTGTATCAATCCTAAACACATTTAAAACATTATTTGAAATTATATTTCGTTTAAATTATTTCCAGCTTAATGTGGTAAGATTAAAATACAAAATACTCAATAATTTAATCACTTAAACCCACATCTCCTCAAGTATAAATACCACCCCTCACCTCTATTTTTAGTCCAAATTTTTTTTAGCTCAAAAAATACAAGTCCAAATAACTCTTCCTCACACTACCCGAATCCAAGAGCTTATGGTCTCAAAATAATACTAAATCAAACATCCTCAAGTGTCTTTCAAAGAGGTGATATTCAATAGTTAATTTCCCTATAGTACCTATATTAATTTATTTAATTTTTATACATTCTCCTGAACTAATTCATATATAAATTGATGATATCTCTATAATCATGTATATAATTTATTTTTTTGTTCCTAATGGAAGATATAAGATCCATTTCAATTCTAATCTCCTCCTATTGAATGAAATGAATTTGTTGTTTAACTTATGTCGGTTAATCACCTCCGTGAATAATGTTTTGGGTTTCTCCAATACTACCTTCAGGGATGGTCTTAAAACTATTTTATTGTTAAATAAAAAATTAATATTTATATTAAAACCTATTTATTAATCTGTAAATTTTATGTTAATCATACCTTCTTGCTTTCCATATAGTGGATATATGATAACTTCATTTGGGGATGTCTGGACTACCACATCCTCAAAGTGATGAGATTCATTCACACTCACATGGAATGTATTAAAGATTATTTTAGTCAAAATATATGATAAAAATACATATTTTTACTACTTTAATTATATTATATATATACACATTCATTTCATTTACTTCGGCTCTTTCAATATAAGAAGAAAATGAAAATAGTGTTCATGCATATATGCAACCTATAATCTAAAATAACTATGTTTTTCAATTATCATTATAGATTTTTATAATGAATTTTATTTTTAATATATTATATATTTATATAATATATTTATATAATATATTTATATTCTTAAAATAATCATGAATAATAAGTCAAAACACATACAATTGGAAAAGAAAATATCAAATGAAACATAACATAAACATGAAGTTAATATTAAATAGAAGATATGAGGTATTATTGAAATCATATATGTTATTATACACATTAATATATTTATATGATAGATTAATAAAATTATTATACTTATTATACAGTATTTTTTAACTTGTTTTATGGAATTCAAATGTGTGGTAATGGAATTTCTTCTCACTTTTTATTCCCATGAGATACATGCCTTGTTCACCACTCGTTACTTTTGTGTGGTGTAAATAATACCCATGAAGGGATTATATGAATTTTATAATTTAATTTATGGATATTTACATATCCATTTGTTAAACACTATTTCATGTGTATTTATGGTTCAAATGCAACCAAATGAGTAAGGTAGTTTTGTCTAAATTGTTTTCTTTTAGATAGATGTTTTATAATGCACATATGTTCTTCTACGAAGTGTATATAATAATGATTGAAATGTTTTTTCAATAATATAATTATTTTTAGGATATTTTATTGTTTTTAATGTTAACGAATCATTGGGATTATGACGAAAATTCTTCCAAGTAGTATGGGATAGTTCGAAGTGTTTTAATGTTATTCTATTCATGAGATGTTTTTAAAATATATATTTAGTCTATATTCATGGAAAAATTCTTATAATGATTTTTTTATGTTTTCATTTTTTTATAATATTATTTTGTATGTTTTAAAATCAATTATTAAATAATATTGGGAAACTTACAATCTGATTACATTTCCATATTGTTTATACATAAGATTTTATTAGGGTATATTTATCATCCTTTTCAATGTTTCATAAAATTTTTCCCCATAAACGTTTCACTATTATTAGAATAATTTATATATTTGTTATTAAAAAATTTTTAGATTGTATTAATTAGTTCAAAATTAATCTTTTTTCATTTTACTAATGATATAATTATTGACTTTTTTGGAAAAAGTATGAGATGAATGTTTTTTAACTTTTACGGCACAAACATATTTTTACTCTTTCATGAGGCTTTAATTCCATAAAGATTACCTTACAATATTATAATTATATTTTAAATCAAAATGTTTTATTTTAAAATTTCACATAATTTTATGTAATGATTTCTTTTCAAGGAATAATGGATATTTTTGTCAATAATTGTTTTCAAGAGTTTTCTCACAATTATTTTTCATCCAAGATAACATTGTTTAATATTACATATGTTTTTTATAGATACGATTTAATTTCTAAATTATTATTACATAAATGGTTATGTTTATGATGAAGAGATATTTATGAAACCGATTTCTTTTCCATGGGTTTTGTTATGATTACATTATGTTTATAAAACCCATTTTATTCTGTGGGTTTTGATATGATAAATGGTTTATGTTCTTATGGAACTAAATTGCATGATTTCAAAACAATATTCTTTGTACATATTTCTCCCTTTAATTAATTGGGTAATGATAAATGTTTTATGAGATCAATAGGGTACACATGAGTCCATCCCTAGGACAAAACAAGAAGGTACACAGGTTTATATCCCAATCCCAAAACAGTAGGGTATATGGTGGACTTCCCAAGTCTGAAATAATAGGGTACATAAATAGAAATCTCCAGACTAATAAAAGAGTGTACATTGGAGCGAATCTCAGGCCCAATATTGGTAAAAAGGTTATTATTTCAAGCCTGACAAGTTGTGAAGGTCTTGGTAGGTATCATTGGAATATGATTTTATATGCTTATGTTTCTTCCACAAATTCCATGTATTATTCCTATGTTATGATGTGATAGATTATTATCTTTATTTACTTGTGAATCTTGTATTATTAACTTCCAATTGTTTTACCATGATTCATGCATATGATATTTTGATATGCATGGTATGTTCTTCAATTATTATTCTTATGTTTTCATAACCTGATGTTCTTATTATTCTTACATATCTTCCATGTTTACCCTTAAAAAGCATTTGAGCTCACCATTTTCTTATGTTTCCTTTCCCTAGGTTATAAGAAAATGTATTATGTAAGATTATGTAGAGACCCGAAGCCTGACGTACATTGACATTACATTACATTTGCGGAATACTTAGTACATAAAAAACACACACACACAAGGATCGTAATAGTTTAGTGTCTTTGGAAACTCGGAATATAATCTTCTAATCCTGGTGAAAGATCTTCAACATCTCCCATAAAGATCTTCCTTTTTTTATACCTAAAACCTTTCTTTATATCCTGGGGAAAAGAAAACATAAAAGGGTGAGCTCAAATTCTCAGTAAGGGTAAACAAAAGAAATATCAATCACATCATATACATAAGAACATAAATTTTGGAAATCTTAACCTGTAAAAGAGGTCATAATTTCATAACCTGAGATAACTCATGGCAGTGAAATGTAATCACAATAATCATAACATAAAACATTAAACTTTGTGGCATACACACATAATCATAGAGAATAATTTCTTGTTAGTCAAGACTCGTTTCCAAGACTATCTTAGTGGGCAAAGTCCCTTTCTGAACCGAGTCACCCTCGTTTCAGTCCTGTTTCACTGAACCGGTATAACCTACCATTCCATCCATTTCTATCTCATGAGATATAAAATCTTTACCAAATGCATTGGAGGGAGATATAGGTCCCACCCATCTCATAATGATACCATTCTTATGTGTGCCACAAAATCATAAATCATACATCATTGCATAACCCATATAATACAAATGGGAATCTTAAACATCATGACATCATAAAAAAATTCATATAAGATAAAGGAATTCATAAAAATAATTCCATCACAACATAATAAAATCAATTTAATAATAGGGATAAAAACATAACCCTTTATTATATTAGATGGAAAATAATTTTGATAAAATAATTGAACTTCATTCTTGTGGAAAATATCCTTTCTACTTCAAAAACATTTTTCCTTTCTTAACATGTCATACAAATTTAAACTAAAAGAAGTTGATTAAAAATAAACTTGAAAACTTGTAAATGAAGATTCTTGGAAATAATGTTTTAAAAATCCATTCATGCCGTATAAGTTAAAAAAAACATTCTTCGCGTACTTTTGTCGGAAAAGTCAAAAAAGTACCTCATACGAAAAATGACAAAAGATTCCTATCATATCTTTTACTAAAAACTCACCGAAGGGTAAAATAGGATTTAAAAAATTGTAGGTGAATGGAAATAATATTACATATTGAGGAAACATGGATGTGGATGATAAAATACACCCTAGTAAATACCAAAGTATAAACAATCTCGGATAAAAATGAGATTGTGATATTTCCCTTACCTTAGGTCCGATTTGCTTCGTAAGTGTCTGAACCTCCTGTATAATGATTTAAATAATGTTATTGAATTATTACAGAATCATATTCATTGTTATGATATCATATATGGTTCACTTATGACTTTATATTACCTGTTCTTTTGTAAATTCCATGTTAAAGAGCGTTTTGGGTAAAATTGTTTCATTTGTCGTCCGTGTTTTGTCTTGTAATTATTCATATGATTACTTAGATCATGATTACTTAATTTCAGAATATAAAACATGATTTATATATATATATATTCATAATATACATATATATAATAAATCAGTAAATGGAAAGAAATACAACGTTCATAGAGACGGTAGGTCGTACGTACGCATGAACGCTGTTTTTGTTTCCTTATTGAGTTGAACGGAATTAAGTAGATGAAATTCATATATATACACATAAATAAAGTATCATTATTATGTCATATATTTCATTATTACTTATTATTTATACTTTATAATCACTCATGAATGGTTTAAAGTGGAGAACGAATCTCATCGCGTCGTGGAGACGGTAGTCCGTACGTACGCACGAGCGATGATATCGTTCTCATGATCGTGGGATTGTATTGGAGTGTATATATACTATTTCAGAATCAATATCAATTTTAAATAATAATATATAGTTATTATTTACACCATTATACCCATCCAAGTAAGGTGGTGGTGGAAAATAGATTTCACCACGGCGTGGAGACGGTATTCCGTACGTACGCACGCGCGGTGATTTCGTTTTCCGTAGGATGGATAGATGGTGAAATATGATTGTTTCATACTTATAATAACATATCAGTATATTATTGATACTGATGTTATTACTTCATAATGAAACAACCTAAGAAGAAGAAGTGGAAGAAGAAATAAAGGTGAAAGAATCGGTAACGGAAATTACCTCTTCTTTGAAGCGCCTCTTTGAGACCTCCTCTTAGGGCACCAAAATTGGTCTTTGAGGAAGACCAGAACCTTTAGGATGTTTCTAGGAAATTGGAGAAGATAATTCGGTAGGGTTTGGCCGAGCTTGAAGGCTCAAAGTTGTGTGAGGAAGAGAGGGAGGAGGTGCCCTTTTATAAGGGAGGAGAGGGGCACCTTTGGAATAACTAGAAATATTATTTTATTATAAAGTCAAGTTCGGTTTTAAATAGATCCAAATTGATTTATTTCGAGGCTAATCTGGGGATGGGTCTAAATCCTCTCATCCAATAGAATTTAGACAATTTTAAGTTCCTATTTTAACCTTATCATTTAGATTTAACATTAAGTTAAATAATTTTACTTTTAGCGTGTCTTCTTGTGTTCTTACACTATAAGATTAATAAACTTACTATAAAAAGCCAAACGAACCCCAATTTGTTTATTATTAATATATATAACCTTATCTAAGTCAGTTGGCCGAACCTTAGATTTTTAGGAATAAAATAACAATTAATAATATAATATTTTTTTAAAAAACTATTTTATGTCAATTTTGACACTATTTAGTAATTGATTTTTGTGAAAATCATAACAGAATGATAAGTTAGAAAAAGGTTAATTAAATCAATAATAACATGTCATATTAACCTAGAAAATTAGTTGAATTCATTAAAAGTCTCAAATTACATTTATTTGGGTATTTATAACATCAATTATGTCAATATTTCATTAATAAGATAATTACTGCATCATCTTCGTGTCATAATAAATGATATTTATTTAATCCCTAAAAATTATAAATAAATTCCTATGATGTAGATATATGTATTAGATTTTTGTAAACTATTAATGTTCGAAGTTTCATGAAGTTTATCACTAGATTAAAATTATTATACTTATATAATTTAAGAAAGTGACATGTTGTCACATTCTTTGGTTTTAATAATAATTAAATTATTTTAATTGAAAAAATTTAATTAAATTAATCTAATCCGACCATTAGGTGATATGGGTCGACTTTTAGTCATCCAATAGGATTTTGACATTTTTTAGGGTAATTTTAAAATATTATATTTACCCTTAATTACCCAATTTACCTTTAACTATGGTAAATAAAATTTACCGTAGTTACTATTCATAATTCCCAAAAATAAAAAGCAGCTTATTAACATAATTTGGACCCACTGATTCCAAATATGGAATCCTTTTTTCCAAATTCAATACACAAAAGATGCAGAAATTAAATTAAAATTAATCCTGTTGTCGAAAGAAAACGGGTTTTTCTTTAAAACATTGCAAAAGATTGAATTGATTTAACCTACGAATTCAAGGTAAAATCAATGCTAATGAAATATATTATATTAAATGGTAAAAATATATTCTATTTATACTTTAAAACCACTCAAATTAATAATTTATCACTATTAATTATTTCAATTAAAAAAGTTGTTTTTAATTAAAATTTAGTAATTTTCATTATTCATCAAAATATGAAAGTTATCCGAAAATCACAAAAATTTCACCCTAAGCTAATTTTGATATTCCGAATCCAAAAATGAAGTCCATTTTGAAAAATAAAATTTAAAAAAATTCAAAAAGTGGTTATTACTATTCATAACGGCTAGTTTTAATAATATTTTAATAGCATATCGTTGTTTAGCGAAACTTGGTGTTGCGTACAACACACACTATCGTGGAAGGTCGCGATTGCGTGTAATTCAAGCCAGGTCAGAGATGTGTGCTGTGAAAGCTCCTTTTGGTGTAGCGTATAACACAAGATATTAATGAAATTAAAAAGAATATTTTTCATAAAATCTCAGGGTGTTACATTCTACCCCCCTTAAAATGAATTTCGCCCTCGAAATTCGTCGGGGTTATAAATGGTTTACTATTCAAAAGTTTTTTTAATCAAAACCCACATCGTAAAAAGGAATACCAAAACCAATTTTTTAAAAACAAAAGTATGAAACGTAATGGTTACCCAAATAAACTAATCACTGGGTTTCCACATAGGTGAAAATATGGATATGGAAGAGAAATCTAACCATCATGTTCTAATGGAGAGTGGTAGAGAACATGTTTATGGAAAAGCTAGCAATCACAAAGCCATAAATTTGTGACGATCTAAGGTACCATCTGATTAATCAGATATAAGAGCACTAGGACAACATTTTTGGTTTTCAAAATCGTTTCCCTAAAGTTTAAGAATTTGAATTAGAATAAATACTTAATTTATTTTGGTACAATCTCACTGTTGTTCATGCCTTGAACAATTTCCACTTCATCTCTTAAATAAATGAAGTTGAATTTGTTATTCGTGAAGTGTTAGCAGATCATGTGATAGAATGACGGGTCATTCCATCTGTCTCAAACAAAAGGTTAGCAAAAGTTATTAAATATACATAAGTCATTCTATAGTGAGATTAATCATATATGGTTCCTAAAATGGACTTATACTTCATATATCATACTGCTTAATATAATAAAACTAGTTTCTACTAAACAGGGACATCCTGTAGGCCAGTGGTAGGAGATAAAGGCCAGTAACACTTCGGTTGTGGGTTCGATTCCCACAGCCTTGTCCGACGTGATGGGTTATCGCCCGTCCTGCAGGTTGTCCTTTTTCTAAAGCTATATTACTATACCATCCCATCAATAATATCGAAAAAAACTTTTTATCCTAACTTATGTCCAACATAATCCATTCTAATCTTTAGGCTTATCTAAAATACTTCGGTCCAAGCTCATAGTATAAATAAAATTTTTACTTGAAATGTCGTCAAACAAGCATGTGAATACCATCATTTATCCCCCATATATCTTGTTGGTCACATTCCAATAATGTGAATACCTTAATGATGTATTCTCTTGAAAAATGAATACCCATTAAACCTTAGTGAAAACATGAATACTATCAAAAGTTAACTCTTTCCACATACCAAAATCCAAAAATTCTATAGACTCAAACCATGATATAACCTTCTCCTTATATCAGTCATGAGCTCATGAATACTATCAAACATTTAATTTTCTCCTTATCCCTTCATTATGAGCATATCATTTACATTCCAAAAATATATGAATAACCTTTCATGGATACTGGTAACATTAATCATACACTTTCAAAACTCAAGGAAAGACAACAGTGTAACAATCCATAGATGTCTCTTTATTCCATAGTATCATGAGATTACTTATACAAAATTACACATGATAAACATGTAATCATTCCACTACATTCTTAAACCATTGACCGAGCTTCAAAAATTCTTTCATATCATTTGTAGTCTCTTCATCATCATCCATATAAATACTACCCATACGACCATACTGATTCTCTTCATGAGACTTTCCCTTAGGGCATTGGTTTGCATAATGCCCGTACATTCCATATTTAAAACATTTAACCATTGCTGATGTCGTAGCAATACCATTATCCTCATCCCTGTTGTTAACTGAACCTTTTCATTTAAACTTACTGGCTTTGTGTCCTTCTTTTCCACACCCAAAGCATCTTCCAATTCCTTTGAAACATTCTCCTTGATGCCTCTTCCCACATGATTTACATAGGGGAAATTGAACTTTCTTTCCTCTATGATCATCATGAAACTCCATCTTTCTCTTATAAGCTGAGTTAGGAAAATTACCAAATTTTACTTTATTGATCATATTATGAGATTGCTGATTCGGCATAATAATGATGTTTGGACTTCCAAATCCCATTTCATTTGGTTGCTCATTAAGAATATCATTCCATTGTCTATCATATCCTCCATTATCGTGAATCATCTTGTTTCCAGCCATTTTCTAAAACCCAAAAAGAATAGTGTGAGAGGCAAAAATCATAATAAAGGGGGAGTAAATTCAATATCTAACATATTTGGTTTAATCTAATATCGTTACCATAGTTCTAGGACTATATATTATACGTATACTTATCCTTAAGGACATCCCTAGACATACCTTAGAAATATATCTAGGGATCTCACTAATGTTTTCGCATCCTAGTTTCCAAAGGTTGACTAAACTTTTCCTCTGATACCAACTGTAGAGACCCGAAGCCTGACGTACATTGACATTACATTACATTTGTAGAATACTTAGTATATAACAAAAACACACACACAAGGATCGTAATAGTTTAGTGGCTTTGGAAACTCGGAATATAATCTTCTAATCCTGGTGAAAGATCTTCAACATCTCCCATAAAGATCTTCCTTTTTTTTATACCTAAAACCTTTCTTTATATCCTGGGGAAAAGAAAACATAAAACGGTGAGCTCAAATGCTCAGTAAGGGTAAACAAAAGAAATATCAATCACATCATATACATAAGCACATAAATTTTGGAAATCTTAACCTGTAAAAGAGATCATAATTTCATAACCTGGGATAACTCCTGGCAGTGAAATGTAATCACAATAATAATAACATAAAACATTAAACTTTGTGGAATACACACATAATCATAGAGAATCATTTCTTGTTAGTCAAGACTCATTGCCAAGACTATCTTAGTGGACAAAGTCCCTTTCTGAACCGAGTCACCCTCGTTTCAGTCCTGTTTCACTGAACCAGTATAACCTACCATTCCAGTCATGTCTATCTCATGAGATATAAAATCTTTACCCAATGCATTGGAGGGAGATATAGGTCCCACCCATCTCATAATGATATCATTCTTATGTGTGCCACAAAATCATAAATCATACATCATTGCATAACCCATGTAATACAAATGGGAATCTTAAACATCATGACATCATAAAACAATTAATATAAGATAAAGGAATTCATAAAAATAATTCCATCACAACATAATCAAATCAATTTAACAATAGAGATAAAAACAGAACCCTTTATTATCTTGGATGGAAAAATAATTTTAATAAAACAATTGAACTTCATTCTTGAGGAAAATATCCTTTCTACTTCAAAAACATTTTTCCTTTCTTAACATGTCATACAACATTAAACTAAAAGAAGTTGATTAAAAATAAACTTGAAAACTTGTAAATGAAGCTTCTTGTAAATAATGTTTTAAAAATCCATTCATTCCGTATAAGTTAAAAAAACATTCTTCGCGTACTTTTGTCGAAAAAGTCAAAAAAGTACCTCATACGAAAAATGAAAAAAGATTCCTTTCATATCTTTTACTAAAAACTCATCGAAGGGTAAAATAGGATTTAAAAAATTGTAGGTGAATGGAAATAATATTAAATATTTTGGAAACATGGATGTGGATGATAAAATACACCCCAATAAATACCAAAGTATAAACAATCTCGGATAAAAATGTGATTGTGATATTTCCCTTACCTTAGGTCCTATTTGCTTCGTAAGTGTCTGAAACTCCTGTATAATGATTTAAATAATGTTATTGAATTATTACAGAATCATATTCATTGTTATGATATCATATATGGTTCACTTATGACTTTATATTACCTCTTCTTTTGTAAATTCCATGTTAAAGAGCGTTTTGGGTAAAATTGTTTCATTTGTCGTCCATGTTTTGTCTTGTAATTATTCATATGATTACTTAGATCATAATTACTTAATTTCAGAATATAAAACATGATTTATATATATATATATATTCATAATATACATATATATAATAAATCAGTAAATGGAAAGAAATACACCGTTCATGGAGATGGTAGGCCATACGTACGCATGAACGCTGTTTTCGTTTCCTTATTGAGTTGAACGGAATTAAGTAGATTAAATTAATATATATACACATATATACAGTATCATTATTATGTCATATATTTCATTATTACTTATTATTTATACTTTATAATCATTCATGAATGGTTTGAAGTGGAGAATGAATCCCATCGCGTCGTGGAGACGGTAGTCCGTACGTACGCACGAGCGATGATATCGTTCTCAAGATTGTGGGAAAGTATTGGAGTGTATGTATACTATTTCAGAATCAATATCACTTTAAAATAATAATATATAGTTATTATTTACACCATTATACCCATCCATGTAAGGTGGTGGTGGAAAATAGATTTCACCACGGCGTGGAGACGGTATTCCGTACATACGCACGCGCGGTGATTTCATTTTCCGTAGGATGGATAGATGGTGAAATAGGATTGTTTCATACTTATAATAACATATCAGTATATTACTGATACTGATGTTATTACTTCATAATGAAACAACCTAAGAAGAAGATGTGGAAGAAGAAATAAAGGTGAAAGAATCGGTAACGGAAATTACCTCTTCTTTGAAGCGCCTCTTTGAGACCTCCTCTTAGGGCACCAAAATTGGTCTTTGAGGAAGACCATAACCTCTAGGATGTTTCTAGCGAATTGGAGAAGAGAATTTGGCAGGTGTTGGCCGAGCTTGAAGGCTCAAAGTTGTGTGAGGAAGAGAGGGAGGAGGCGCCCTTTTATAAGGGAGGAGAGGGGAACCTTTGGAATAACTAAAAATATTATTTTATTATAATGTCACGTTCGGTTTTAAATAGCTCAAAATTAATTTATTTCGAGGCTAAGGTGGGTATGGGTCTAAATACTCTCATCCAATATAATTTAGACAATTTTAAGTTCCTATTTTAACCTTATCATTTAGATTTAACATTAAGTTAAATAATTTTACTTTTACCGTGTCTTCTTGTGTTCTTACACTATAAGGTTAATAAACTTACTATAAGAAGCCAAAAGAACACCAATTTGTTTATTATTAATATATATAACCTCAGATAAGTCATTTGACCGATCCTTAGATTTTTAGGAAAAAAATAACAATTAATAATATAATATTTTTTTAAAAAACTATTTTATGTCAATTTTGACACTATTTAGTAATTGATTTTTGTGAAAATAATAACAAAATGATAAGTTCAAAAAAGGTTAATTAAATCAATAATAACATGTCATATTAACCTATAAAATTAGTGTAATTCAGAAAAAGTCTCAAATTACATTTATTTGGGTATTTATAACATCAATTATGTCAATATTTTATTAATAAGATAATTACTGCATCATCTTTGTGTCATAATAAATGATATTTATTTAATCCCTAAAAATTCTAAATAAGTTCCTATGATGTAGATAATTGTATTATATTTCTGGGGATTATTCATGTTTGAACTTTCATGAATTTTATCACTAGATTAAAATTATTATACTTATATAATTTAAGAAAGTGACATGTTGTCACATTCTTTGGTTTTAATAATAATTAAATTATTTTCATTGAAAAAATTTAATTAAATGAATATAATCTGACCCTTAGGTGATATGGGTCGACTTTTATTCATCCAATAGGATTTTAAAATTTTTTAGGGTAATTTTAAAATATTATATTTACCCTTAATTACCCGATTTACCTTTAACTATGGTAAATAAAATTTACCGTAGTTACTATTCATAATTCCCAAAAATAAAAAGCAGGTTATTAACATAATTTGGACCCACTGATTCCAAATATGGAATCCATTTTTCCAAATTCAACACACAAAAGATGCAGAAATTAAATTAAAATTAATCCTGTTGTCGAAAGAAAACGGGTTTTTCTTTAAAACATTGCAAAAGATTGAATTGATTTAACCTACGAATTCAAGGTAAAATCAATGCTAATGACATATATTATATTAAATGGTAAAAATATATTCTATTTATACTTTAAAATCACTCAAATTAATAGTTTATCACTATTAATTATTTCGACTAAAAAAGTTGTTTTTAATTAAAATTTAGTAATTTTCACTATTCATCAAAATATGAAAGTTATCCGAAAATCACCAAAATTTCACCCTAAGCTAATTTTGATATTCCGAATCCAAAAATGAAGACCATTTTGAAAAATAAAATTTACAAAATTTCAAAAAGTGGTTATTACAATTCATAACCGTTAGTTTTAATAATATTTTAATAGCATATCGTTGTTTAGCGAAACTTGGTGTTGTGTACAACACACACTATCGTGGAAGGTCGCAATTGCGTGTAATTCAAGCCAGGTCAGAGATGTGTGTTGTGAAAGCTCCTTTTAGTTTAGCGTATAACACAATATATTAATGAAATTAAAAATAATATTTTTCATAAAATCTCGGGGTGTTACAGATTACTAGTGGGAATAAGTTTTGTGGGGAACATTGAAGATCTTCCTCGAGATAATAAGTTTGTGTTCCATGATTTCAAATCCACTAAACTAACAAAATATTTGGTAATTTATTTGTGTAATGTATTATTTATTTTGAAAAGGTGGTGAAATTTCCATGTATGAATAGATAGGGTTATTATACTTGGTATATGAGTGAATGTCTTCATCAGATCTTATAAACTATGATGATATAACAAAATAAGATCCCATATGATATTTTTAGGGATATGTCTTGGAATGTCTCTAAGGACATGCATAAGGTGTCATAGATTTAAAATTTGGAATCATTATTTAGACTCTATATATGTATTTTTAAATTATTATCTGCTTCTAAATTTTGGAAAATTTTCTCACACTATTCATCTACCTTTTAGTCAGTGAAGGAAGCTAGAAATAACTAGATTAACAATGGTTATGATGAAAAATATATTGATCAGAATTCAACTGAGATGATCACTGGAGTGATGGATATTGTCATCAAGATTAATCAGTTTTCAATGACTGTGATGAAAAACATGTACCGTAACCAACTCTTGAACTCACTAATGAAGATAATGAAGGAATACACTAAGAGTTAAGGTAATTGAGACCATTGAGTAAATAAGATTCAGTTTCATTTATGTCAATAATATGGAAACAATCAACTATGTGAATGTCTTAGAAGAATAAGAAGGTCTTTTGAATAAAAAAAGTACAAAAAGAAAATAAATACAAAGTATGAAGGGTTGATTTAACGAAATACAATGTAATATTGGCCTTCCTAAGGCATCATTGAAGGTAAACTGCTTTATGTATGGAATAAATGATTATTATTAAAATAAATTTATTATGGAAAAATCCCTTGAAGATAATTAGAAAGGTTTTATAATTAATTATTATACTATTTATGATGATGAGACTAAAGATGAATTTTTAAATGAAATAAGTATTATTTATCAGGATTATGTATCCTCATTAATGGATTACAGATGAAGTAAAATAATGAAAATTTTAATGTATTTTTATTCAATAATTATGCAATATGAATGGTGAAATATACAAGGATTGTTCATGTTGTGTTATTCACCTAGGATTATAATGTTTATGTGGAAGATGCTGATAGACTGGAAAAGCGATTTTATAGAATGGTGACATGTTGACTAAGTGAAGATAACTCTTAATATGCTTCTTATTTTAAAACAATGATGTTTTGAAAAATATATGTTGGATATGAGTAAGTAAATATGATTATATTTGTTATTTAAGGATTTATTTACATGTGGGTTATGTTATCATTCACAAGGGTTAAAACATTTTAGAACTTACGAAATATATCCTATAAATTTTCAAATAGAGAAACATGCATGTTTTCAATAAGGATGCTTGGTAATTCAGGTTATTACCATGATTCAAGAGAATACATGATGAAGGTATTCACATGCTTGGAATGTAAAAACAAAGAGCTACCCTATGATATATGGTAGACAAATTTTATGCTAATTTAGATCATTTTTGGATTCTCATTGATTAAAATGATTATATGGTTAACCATTTAAAGATAGTTTTATGTTTAAAATAATATGATGTTATATATATATATGTCTGTTTTATCTCTTAATTTGAGGATTTATGTATATTTGATAACATGTGCTAACTATTTTGTTGATAAAGACAGATGAAATTACTTATCATTCCATTTTTTGAACTCATGATCTGCAAATGAAAATATATAATTAATTTATAGGAATGAGAGATAAAGTTGAAACTAATCATGGCACAAAATAAGATGCTATAATGAAACCAAGTATGTATATATTCTCATGAAAAGTATTAAATGATAGTAATATTTATATTTATGTTAAATTGTTTCATGTTATCGTCATTTTTATGATATTAATTACCCCGTTCATGTTTATTTAGTTTCTGGTTTTATGATTGTTAACTTTATCTAGATTAACCAATTTTTTCTGATCAGTTATCTTTATTAATATCAATTATTATTTATGACTTTCCCTCGTGGAAAAATATTTACCTATACTCTCTTATTTAGAAAGATAGTTATAATGTACTTTGGGTAATTGTTGTTTTTCTACTTTTCCGTTTTAAAAGAAAGTTTAAGTATTTGTTTTTCTGATGTGGGTTTTTATGAAGTATACTATAATATATTAATCATTTAACATCCTAGAATAATTTTGAAGGAGAATTAATGTGGTGTAGAATATAACACCCTGAGATATTAAGAAATGTTTTTCTAATCAACTTAATCATTTAATATTTTTCCTTTCACATAATTCTGAATATCACTTTTTCATAATTAAAAACACTATGATTGGATTGAATTATAAGATAGAAAAAGATAATATTGTGCTATATGAAACAACAATTTAGCTTCTCGTATATGCAACACTATATTTGGCAGCTGTTACACATAATTTCAAGTTCTTTTTTTAGCTTACGTTATATGCAAGACATAGTTTTATGGAAAAATAATTTTTTTATGAAAATATTAATGTTTAATATGTAGTCTGATGTAACCTAGAAGATAAATTATAATCTATAAATATTATTATTTGAATTATAAAAAAATAATGTTTATAGTATAAATTCACCAGTTAAAAATTAATTAGAAATAAAAATATATAACAATTGATTATGAAAGAAATTGTTTTATTTTTATGATCCAAAAGCTATTTTTTCTAGATAAATTAAATTAATTAAAATTGGTGAATGATATTAATGAAATATATATGTTAAACATTCAATGAAATAGTTTTTATATTCATCCAATATATTTTATAGGTATAAGATAATAACAAACCCAATTTAAAGAAAAAGATCCTATATTTTTTTAAAGGGTAATTTTAATGTATTTTAATGGATAACCCATTTTAAATATATATTTTGACACTTTTTAAAATTTTATATGAAAAAAATAACTTCATATTTTAATTAGGGGTTAACTATTTTCTTTTGATTAAATTTTATTATTTTTCTGATAAACATGTTTTTTTGGATAAATAGTAAAAAATAAAACATTTTAGTTCCGAAATGCGTTTTTGCATAAATTATTTATATTAATAAATTATTTTTTAATTTGGTTTTAAATTATAATAGGTTAAATAATATATTATTAAATTCATTTTTTTTCATTTTATTCAAATTAAAATTGAAATTTTATATTAATTAATTTCATTCTTTTGAACATTTCACATTCTAAGCATTCTTTTTCATTTTATGTGTGGAATTAATTTCAAAAATAATTCCTCCAATTATATGAATTTAATTATGTAAAATAGAACCAATATTTATAATAAAAAGGAAAATATAAATTTATACCATCAATATAATTTTTATGTATAAAAAAGTTACCATGGTAATAAATTATATACTGTGGTATATGTTTAAAAAATGAAACTTGTTAATGTTCAAAGGTTAATGGATTAAAATACACAAAAAATAAAACATTTCAATGTTGTTTGAGGTTTGGATTGTGCATAAACATCTTTAAAACATTAATATAAAGTCTAATTTTAGGAAATTACTTTTCCCTCAATGTGGTTATCATTAAATATAAAATAATCAATAATTTAATCACATGAACCCACCTCTCATAAAGTATAAATACCACCACTATCCATCCAATTTCATCCCAAAAATTATTTTATCTACTAAAATATCTCCCAAATCCTCACCTTCTCACTCTCCCCATGTTCATGTTCTTCTGGTCTCACTAATATATGAGATCTGATGTTCAAAAGGGTTATTCAATGAGGTAATTTTCTCAAAGTAACTCACTTAATTTCATTCCTTTTTCTACTTCCTCTTAAACTCCTTCATCTATAACAGAATGATAAATACAAAATAATTTATATAATATAATTTTATGTTCCTAATTTAATATCTAATATCAATTTCACATTTCATTTTCTCTTATTCAATGAAATGAAATTATTGTCCAAATTATGTTGATTAATCAACTTTATGAATAATGTTTTTCTATTTTTCCATCACCACTCACATAGATGTATTAAAACTATTTATAATTTAAATAGAAATTAAATATCTATATTGTAATTTATTTCATGTTTTGGAAATTTTATTTTAAACATACCTTCTGCTTTTCAATATTGTGGATACACGATAACATCAATTGCAGACGTGTGGACTACCACCTCCTCAAAGCAATGTAATTTGTTAACACTTCAAATGGAATGTTATAAATATTTTTTTAATAAAAATATATATTAAAATTTTAATATATAGACTAATTTAATCATAATATATATTTATATATATTTACAAACATGTCATTTATTTTTTTCTATCAATAGGACCAGAAAATTAAAATAGTGTTCTTAAGTATGTTCGGCATGCCATCTCACCGAATAGTGTTTATTTGTCTTTAATGATTATTATAAGTAGGTATTTATTAAATATATAACATATAATATCATATTAAATGTTATGTAAATAATTAAATCATGTTAATCAATAATGAGAAGTCGAAACCCATATGATTAACAAGTAAAATTTCTCCCTATATGTAACTCAAACATTTTTTTTAATAATAAATAGGAAATTTATTTTTTACATAAATAATATATTGTCTTATGAACATGAATAATTTTATGTGATAAATTAATAACACACATGTACTTAATATATATGATTTTTTAACATGTTTGAAGGATGGTGAGTGTGATGTGAGGGAATTTCATCTCACTTTTTGTTTCCATGAGATACATACCTTATTCACCATTGATTTCTTCTTCATGGTGAAAATACATCCCATTAATGTATTATATGAATTTATACATTAAATTATGTATATTTAAATATTAATTTTATGATCTCAATTTCATGTTGATTTATGGTAAAAAAGGATAATAAATTAGTAAGGTATTTTTGTCTCGATTTTCCTTCTTTGAGACACATGTGTTGTTATGCACATCTGTTCTTTTAAAAAGTGTATATACATATTTTTCACATGATTATAAAAAATATACTTAATTTCCTAACACATTATGATTATTTTAATATTATTATTTCATGTGTATTATGATGGAAATGTTTCAGGTGGTATGGTACACTTTTGAATGATTGAATATTATTCCCCTCATTAAATATTTTCAAAATATCCCTTATTATTATTTTCAAAGAAAAATGATTAAAAAGAATTTTTTTATGTTTTAATGTGTTTTTAATATCATAATTCATATTTTTTTCAAATATATTTTCAATGAAAAAGGGTTAATTTCATTGTATCACTACCTTCCGAGATTGTTTATATGTTAGTATTAACTTAGGTATATTTATCATCCTCATCCATGTTTCATAAAAAAACTTCATAATATTTTATCCATTCTAATAATATTTTCATAATTAATTTTTTCTAATGTTTGACTTTCTTTTAAATGGATTGTAAATAGTAATTTGTTTCCTAATGTGGTAGTTTCTTAATTTTTCCAACAAATTCATGAGAAGAATGTTTTTTTAACTTATAGAAGAAGAACATATTTTTTCAATTTCATTATGCCTTAATTATTTAATACTTATATTAAAATATTAAAAGGTTATTTTTATAGAAAATGTTTTTTTCTAATATTTTCAGTGAATTCCAAGTGAAGAAAATGATTTCAGAGTATAATGGATATTTTCTTGAAGAATTGTTTCAATAGTTCTCTCAAAATTATTTTTCTTTATATATGGAATTATTTGATATCACAAATGTTTTTCCAGACATATGTTTTAATTTTTCTATTATTATTATATGAATTTTTATATCTATGATGTAATTGTATTTATCAATCCCATTTATTTTTTTTTGGTTTATGTTATGATTGATTGATGTTTATAAAACTCATTTCATTTCGTAGTTTCTAATATGATAAATGATTTATGTTCTTATAAACACATATGTATGATTTCATTATGATATAGGGGGCTTATATATCTCTCCATTTAATTAGGTGATGAAAAAATCATTATGATCATAATAGGGTAAATGGTGGGACATCCCATTCCTAAAACAAGAGGGTACATCGGTTGATGTCCCAAGTAAGAATCAAGAGGGTACATTGGTATACCTACCAAGATAAAAATAAGAGGTTATATGGGAGGAAAACCCAAGACCAAAATAAGAGGCTACATAGAAGGTAATCCTAGGATTAAAGTCGGTTCATGAGTTATTATCCAAAGTTTGACATGTACGATATGATCTTATGTTGTTATGCTCATGTTTTCATACCTTTATGTTCATTTTAATCATACATATATTCAATGTTTACCCTTATTGAACATCTAAGATCTCCCTCTTCTTATGTTTCCTTTCCACTATTTATGTGGAATGTTTTTAAGTATGAGTACTAAATGGAATGATATTTTTGGGAAGCATTGATGATCTTACTCTAGAAAAAAACAATTTCATGCTTGCAAACACGCCAATATATTTAATCCTTTGGGTTTTTGTTGGTGAAATGTATTATGTATTCCAAAAAAGTGATGTAATTTCTATTTATGAAATTATTGGGTCGTTATAGTTGTAATTAGAGTGAATATTGTAATCAACCGTTCAAAACCAGGATGAGAAAACATACTAATATCCCTAGTGATATTTATAAATATATATCATGTGATGTCACTAAGGATAAGCCTAAGGAGTCATTGATCTAAAATCAGCTATCATGACTTTGAAATTTTATATGTAATTTTTAATTATTATGTGGTTTTAAATTTTGGTAAATGTTTCTCACACAATTCCTCTTGGTTTAGTAAGTGGTGGGAACATGGAATATCATGACTAAACATAGGTATGATGGAAAATCTATTGATGAGAAGTTGAATTGGATGATCACTAGAGTGACAAATATTGTGATCATGCCTAATTATTTTTCATTGAACATTATCAACAATGTGTACCTTAGAAAACACTAAGACTCACCAAGGAATATAATAAAGGAGTTTTTTGATAGTTCAGGTAGTGGAAACCATAGAAGAAATAATAATTCATTTCTTTTGTTTCAATAATGTGGAAGAAACCACCTAAGTTAATGTCATAAAAGAAATAGAATGTGATTTGACTATAGAAAAAAAGTAAACAATGCATGTAACTACAAAGGAATGATGAAGGGTTTAGTTAATGAAATGTTTGGGAATATTGGACTTCTGAATATATCATCAAACGTCATATTCTTTATGTGTGGAATAAATATTTATTATTCAAATCGATGTCCTATGATAAAATATCCCGAAGAGAATGAAAACTATGCTAAAAGTAATGGTTATATTGCTGATGAGGATGAGACTACAGATGAATTATGCAAGGAAAGAAGTATTAAGTAATAGGATGAGGTATTCCTTTTAACGACTTAGGAATGAAGGTAAATAATTGAATTGTTTATGTTTTTTGATTAAAGAATTATGTTATTTAAATGGTTATATATATAAGGATTTTTCATGTTGCGTTATTCTCTTTTGCTTTACAAGTTTATGTTTAATGATTCTAATAGACATGAAAATATATTTTAGGTAAATGTTATATCTCTACAAATGGATGTTAACAATTAATATGATTTATATATTAAGATATTGATGTTTAGACAATGATATTTTTGATATAAATATGTAAATTCTATGAGACAAATTATTTAATGAATTATTAACAAGTAGGTTATACTATCATGTGTGAAGTATACAACTTCATAGGATAAAATGAATATATTCAATGAACATGGGAATCAAGAAAAATGTATGTATTCAATAAGGATGTATGGTAATTCTTGTTATTACCATGAAAAAATTAAATACATGATGAAGGTAATCACATGTTTGGAGTTTGACAACCAAGATCTGGCTTATGATATATGAAAGATAAATGTTAAGCTGATTTAGTGAATTTTTAGATTTTCATCTTTTAGAATGATTATAAGGTTAACAATTTATGGAATGGTTTATGTTTCACATCAGATGCAGTCTTATATGTTCACATGTTATCACACTATTTGATTATTTATGTGTATTTTATAACATGGTATATCCTTTATGTTGTTTTAAATATATATGGAATGACATATCATTCTAATTTTGGATCTAATGATCTGCTGATGATAAATTTAACATCATTTTTTGGAATAATATATAATGTGTAAATCTATCAAGACACAAAAATGGTGATTTTGTCCTGAATCGAAGTAGTTATATCCTCTCATGAATATTCTTTACCATTATAAAAATGGATTTGATGTAAAAGTTTGCGTTGTTATCATCAATTCTTATGATATCAATGAAAACAATCATGAAACTTTAGTTTTTGGTTTTTTTATTGACGACATTATCGACATCACCCACTTTTTGGTGATCAATGATCTTTATCAATCACTATGGTGATTTAAAATTTTCCTACATTCCCAAATATTCACCTATCTTAACGTATGTACAAACATATTTATGATATAATTTGTGTAACTATTATTTTCCAAATTTTCATTTTTAAAATGAATTTTAGTATTTATTTTTACGATGTGGGTTTCTATGATATAAAAATTCATGTATTAATCCTCTAATAACATATAATAGTTTCTAGTGAGTAAAATAGTTTATTGGGAGTAGAATTTATCACCCCGGTATTTTGGAATTTTTTTTCAAATTAATTTATTATATTAGATATTTATTATTTCCCGCATTACTAAATATAGATTTCTTATAACAAAACACTTTGTTTGATTTTTATTTTAAGAAACACCAAGATATTCTTATGGTACATGAAACACCAGATTAAATTTAAATATATGTAACACTATTTTAGTCTTTTATAACAAATAATGCCGAGTTCCTTCGATCACATAAGTTACACACAAGACAAAGATTTATAGAAAAAAAATTATTAAAAAACTATTATTTAATATATAGTAACAGATAAAATGGGCATAAAATTAGAGGTTATGAATATATATTCACTAACTTATGAAACTATAAGGTTTATAATATTAATTCATTGGTTACCAATTAAATATAAATCAAACCATATACAAATTGATTATAATGGAAATTGTTTTTTAATCCTCCTAAAGTCGGTTTGTATTAATATATTAAATTAACTACAATTTAGAAATTATATTAATGAAATATATATTTTATATATTCAATAATATATTTGTTATATTTATCCAATATATTTTATAGGATTTAGATAAGATCAAAACCAAATTTGAGCATAAAACCCTATATTTTTCAACAGGGTAATGTTACCACCATTTAATGGAGAAACCATTTAAAATATATATTCTAACACATTTATAGTTTTTATATGAAAAAAATAAACTTATTATTTGAAATTGGGAGGTTAATTTTTTTACTTTGGATAAATTATTTGTATTTTTCTAAGAAATAATAGATTATTATTGAAAAATATTGCATTTTATTTCAAAACTACATTTTTGTTTATTTCATTTATATAGTTCAATTATATTTTAAATTGGTTTTTAAATATATTTTGTTATATTATTCATCAATAAGTCCAATTTTAATGGGTTAAACATCAAATTGATGATAAAAAAAACATTTATATCTTTTGAACATTTCAATTTAAAAACCCGCTTTTTGTATTTTCTACGTAATTAATTTTAAATATAACTATTTTAATTATATTAATTTAATTAGAAAAAAATTTATTTCCTATTTTAAATAATAATTTAAAAATTAGTTTTTAATGTCAATTGCATTTTTAGGTATATAAAAGTTTCTGTGGTAAAAAAATCAATTTATCACGGTATAGGGAAGAAATGAACAATATTAAATTTAAAAGGTTAAAGGCATAAAATACTAAAACAAAATCAACATTTAATGATTATTGGAGCTTTGTATAAACCATATCTAGAATAAAAACATTAAATAATATTATAATTATTTGAAACTATTTCCACCTTAATGTGGTTATATTTAAATATAGAAAAATCAATAATTTAATCACCTGAACTCTCCTCTCCTCAAGTATAAATACCACCCTTCACCTCCACATTTTGACCAAAAAAGTATTTAAGATCCTGAAATATCTTCCAAAACCAATATTCATGATACCCAAATGAAAGTGCTTATGTTTTCACCAAAAGACCAAATCCAAGGTGCTCAAGGGTCTTTCAAATAGGTTATATTTAAGAGATGGTTTTCCCAATGTACCTCTCTTAATTTCATTCATATTTCTACTTTCTCCAAACATAATTCAAAAATAAATGAATAATAACTCTTTAATGGGGAATAAAATTTATTTTCATTTTTATAATGTAATATCTTATATTAATTTCATTTCTCATATCCACATATTCAATGAAACAAAATTATTTTACATGTTATGTTGGTTAATCGCCTATGTGGATAATTCTTCTTCCCTTCTTAGATTATCACCTTCAGGACAAGATTTAACAATATTTTCTTGTTAATTATTAATTTAATATATATATTATAACCTATTTAATTTTCTTTAATTGTTATATTAAACATACCTTCATTGTTTCCAAATTGTGGATATATAATAACTTTGTTTTTGGATGTGTGGACTATTTCCTCTTCAATGTTATTTGATTCATTAACACATCACATTAAATGTATTAAGGAAATTTTAAACAAAAATATATGATCAAAATAGAATAATAATACTACTATAATAAAATTACACAAACAGATATATATATATATATGTATACATTTGATTTACTTCTGTTCTTTAAATAAGATAAGAATGTGAAAATAACATTCATGCGTACATACAACCTACCAAATCTGTGAATGGTGTTTCTGATTTATCATTATAAATTATTATATATAATTTTATATTTAAAATATTATACATTTATATCATGTTTTCGATTCTTTATATAAATACATCATGATAATCAAGAATAACAAGTCAAAACTCATATGATTAACAGAGAAAATATCACTAGAAACGTAACGAAAACATTAAGTAAATGTTAAATGGATAATATTTTGTATTAATTAAATCATATATACTATTATATACATGAATATATTTCTATGAAATATTTATAATAAACTTATACATATTATATAGGATTTCTGACAATATTTGAGGGAATTGGAAAGTGAGGTAAATAAATTTTTTCTCACTTTTCATCTCTATGATATGTATGCATTATTCACCAATAATATCTTTTTTTTGTGGTTTAAGTACATCCATTGGATTTATTGAATGATTTTATACCTCAATTTATGGTTATTTACATATCAATTTTTTGACAACTATTTCATGGTAATTTACGGTTCAAAAGTTTCCAAATGAGTAAGGTAGTGTTGTCTCAAATTTCCTTTTTTGAGACACATGTTTTCTTATGATCCTATATTAATTTACAAATGGTGTATACTAATTTGTGACAGGTTTTATCAATAATATAATTATTTTAATGATATTTTATTCTTATTATAATGTAATTATCTATTTTGGATTATGATATAAATGTTTCTATGTTGTATGTGAAACATTGAAATATTAGAAGATTATTCTCCCGATGAATTTTTTTAAATTATCTCTTAATCTCATTTTCAAGAAAAAACGATTCTAATGAAATTTTTTATGTGATAAATTTATTTGTAAATAATTCATTTATAAGTTTCCAAATATATTATATTAGAAAAATGGGAAATTTCACAATCTCGTTACATTCCAAGATTGTTTATATTGAAGTATTTACTAGGGTATATTTGTCATCCATGTACAAGTTTCCTAAAAAATAGAACATTTTTACTACACCTATAAAATTATATAAATTCATTTTTAATATTGTATGAGTTTTTATTAAATGATATTAAAGGAATATTCTATCATTTTCCTAATGAGGTATATTTGTTATTTTTTTGGAAAAAGTACTAAAAAATTATTTTTCATCTTATACGGCATGAATAGATACTAAGATTTAATGGTGCCTTAATTTCTTTAAGATTCCCTTATAAGATAAAAAATTTATTATATTGAGAAAAAATTTTCTATTAATATTGTGCATATTTTTCATGTAATGAAAATATTTTCAAGGCAGGATAGATATTTTCCTCAATAATTGTTTTCAAGAGATCTCTAAATATTATTTTTCATTTAAGATAATATTTTTGTGTTGTTAAATATGTTTTACTTAGGATGTTCTTCAATTTTTACATTATTATTATATTATTGGTTATTTTTATGAATGAAAGATATTTGTGCATCCTAGTTTTTTCTATGGTTATTGTAATGATTGAATGATGTTTATAAAACCCATTTCATTCCATAGGTTCTAATAAGTTAAATTATTTATGTTCATATAAAACACATACGTATGATTTTAATTATGAGATTTGGGGGACCTATCTAACCCCCCAATTCATTTTTAAATGTTAAATGTTTTATGAGCTTAATAAGGTAAATGGGGGGGGAATCCCGAGTCCTAAAAAGAGGGTATATGGGTGGACATCCCAATCCTAAAACAAGTGGGTAAATAGGTCAACATATCAAGCCCAAAACAAGAGTGTACATGTGTGGACATCACAATCCTAAAATAATTGTTTACATGGGAGGGTTTCTTCAGCTCAAAGTAGGTATTGATGTCATTATCCCTATCCTGACTTGTTTTGATGCCATTTTTAGGTATCCTTGACATATGATTTTATATTCTTATGTTTCGGCCACAAAATCCATTTATTATTCCAAATTTTTTCTTTCACTGAATGATTTATTTATTAATTTATGATTCATTTCTTACGAACATCTAATATTTAATCCATTATTCAAGAAAATTACCATTTGATATTCATGTTGTTATAGTTAATTATTATTCTCTTGTTTTCACACCCTTATGTTCTTATTATTCTTATCTATATTACTCACTTACCCTTTCTGAGTAATTGATCTCACTCTATTCTGATTTTTCATTTTTAGAATTTATAAGGAATGGTTTTATCTAGGCATACTGAAGGGAATTATCTTTGTGGAAGACATTAAATATATTCCTCCATACTAGATGTTTTTTGTTCAATGATTCCAAGTGAACTAAACTAATACATCCTTAGGTAATTTTTATGTGTAATGTATTAATTATTTTTCACAAGTGATGTAATTTTCATTTACAAAAAGGTAGGGTAGTTATACATGTTTTTTCACTACTAATAAGGTGGGACCTGACAATAATGATGTAACAAGTATGTTGGTTATTAATTCATGTTTAGTGAATTGAATATTTGAGTCTGGTTATACACATTCCTTTATATCATGCAACTTTTGTAGAACTATTGAATTACCATCTCAGAGTTTGGAGGTTGAGTTATTTGTGAGAACCAAAATCGATAAATAATTGTATCCAAATTTAATAACTCATCCTTGATTAATGTTTGTAGGAATAACCTCTCAGTAAATCTTTTCATAAAAGATTAAGTAGATTTTTATTCTATATTGGGCATGAATTGACTATATTTATACAATTCCAACATCTACTGTAAGGAAAGGGAGATCACTATTGACATCTCCAAGAATCATATAATTATTTAAAACATTAAGGAGATGTGTGAATATTTTTGAGAATCATCATCTCAATTGTGTTTTTTTCCATATCAGAAAGAATATCTATCTCAAATGATTTTGACGATGGATATAATAATTTTTTAAGAGACTACCATCATTAGAGATTATACAGAGGAATTCCTACAATAATTTCAAGTATTCCTCATGGACAAGTGGTTGAGTTCTCTATTAATCATATTACTGGTTCTCTTCATATATCAAATACACCTTATTTAATTGCCACTGTTGAGATGGAGGAACTAATGAAGAAGTTAAAATAGAATCTTGAAAATGTTTTTATATACATGACTAATTTACCAAGGGGTGTGTTGGTCCTCTTAGTCAATAATAAGAATTTATCAATGCTCCAATGTATCGATTATCATGAGCTCAACAAAATCATCATAAAGATCATGTATCCCCTGTAACAGATAAACATATTTGATCAACTATGCAGGGCCAATTCATTCTCTAAGGTCGAAGTTTGGTCAAGATATCACCAATTAACAGTGAGGATGGAATAATGTGTGGTGGTACCATCTTAGGATGTTGGTTTTGAATATTCTAAAGAATGATCCTAATGGGCCTCCCATGCTCTTAGAATTTTTGACCGTCTCTTCTGTATCTTCCCCACTAGATCTGCTGGTCGCCCTTGTTTTTTCAACCATTGTTGCAGTGGTTGACCTTCTGGATCCGCCGGTCCCTCCTCTCTCCTCGGCTCCTGCAGTGTTTCGGCCTGGGGCGAAGCCATATCTGAATGAGATTCTCTTTTTTCATCTGGTTCAGAATGATTTTTGCCTCCCAACGGTCTAGATGGGGGTTTCTCACTTGGAACTCCAGAATGGCTCGCCGATCATCTCTTTCGCGGAATTGTCATTTGAAGAATATTTTTCATTTCTTTGATGGTCCCTTGTGGCCCGATTCGGGATGGATAGTTCACCTCGCCGCATCTTCCAATACTTTGTCAATGGTTAGGGGATTATCCACCCTTGCATGATTTTGGAGCTCACCAAGGGCTCTTTCCCCATTTCCTTGGACTACCGGGAGGATTTCGTTTGTGCCTAGGAATAGGCACCCAGGTCTATCCTCCGCTGGCACATTATCGATTCTCTATAGTCCATGGAGGCTCACTGAGGTCAGTAATCCTCAATGGATACGGAGTTGGTGTCCCTCCCAGGTATCCCCTTTCTATTTTATAATATGGCCTTTTGGGAGGTGATTGGTAACTCCCTGGGGGAGTTTCTTTGCGCGGATGACCAGAATCTTCATCTCCTGGATACTGCTTCGGGTCGCATCTACAGAGCTCTGGATCATTGAAAACCATCATCTTCCTAGTTGTTCCTTCATGTTGGGGACTCCCTAGAATGAAAGTAGTGTCGGTTATTCCCATCGGCTCTAGGTTTCTTTAGTGGCTGCCAATTGGAAGGCCACTCTTCCGCAGTCTGCAAGAAATAGTTCACCCAGTACTCTAGAGGAAAGCATCTTATTACTGAGGGTGGATAGTCCCCCTTGATCCCCTTCCATCCCCCTGCATCGCTAGCTTTGCCTACTTTGGCTCTCGGTCCATCGGTGCCCCCTCCTCCCCCTCCACCCTAACTATTGGTACCAGTCGTTCCTTGCCCTCCTATCCCCTTTCCTCTTTCCCTGTCATCTTCTCTGGCTCCTACCCCTCCATTGGCTCATTTCTTGACCCTTTTCCTCATCCCTCACCCCATCCCCCCTCATGCACCCCTCTCCCTACCAGGGTTCCGTAGCATGGACCTCATCTCGGCCCCTCCCTCTGCCCCACTTCCCCCCATCAGCCCCTTTCATGGGCCTTTAACCTTCCCCTCTCCCAGTCTTAGCTCTGGCACCTTTCTCCCCACCCCAACCAGCTTCCGTATCTTCATTAGCCCCTCTTGCTATGATGGATGCTCTGCACTATGTCTATCCACCCATTAGAGGCCCACTTCAATCCCTCCCCCGGTCTCAAACATCAATCCTTATGAGCCTAAGTGCAAGTGGAAGAGTGTCTATCATCGAGTTTTGCAGTCAGGAAAAGGGGTCGTTCTCTGTATCGACATCCTGAGTGGTCGGGCAATCCATCCTCGGCCTGTCATCTCTTAATGGGTAAAATGTGCACTATATCATATTCCAAGGCCTTGTTTACTTCTCCAAAACAGCAGGTCCAGAATCCACTCACGCCTGGGGCCAATGCCAGGTGCTATCTATTCTTATGATTTCGATGATCCTTTAGAACGGCCGAGGCCTTAGGGTCAAGGAAAAGATGTATTTTATCTCATTTGGAACGTATCTTCATAAAGCCTATGTGGTGGTTATTCTCATGCCTAAACAACGTTCATCGAAGATAAATGTCCTTGATAAATCGATGGGTATGCAGTCCTTCTTGCATGGTGAGACTGAGAATCACCATATCTAGATATTTTGGAAATATATAGTCAATATTGTTTTGTTAGCTGCATCAGACCAGTATCTTTCCGTAAGGATCTCGCTAGAGAATCAACCTTGCCCATGCTCCTTTGTATATGCTAAGTGTGATGTAGGCCTGTGAGAGAAACTATGGGTAGAGATCATAGACTTTAATCTCGGGGGGATCTCATGTATTGTGGGAGGTGACTTCAACTCGATCATGCATCCATTCAAAAATCTAGGTGGTATTACCCTTCCAAGGGTGGATATACTCACCTTCTCCTCCTTCACATCATACATAGGTCTTCAGGATCTTGGTTTCTCAGGAGATAGGTTCACCATGTACAACAACCAGAGGGGAAATAGGAGGACTTGGTGCAAGTTGGATCGTTTCCTGGGGAACCTCCAAGGTATTTCAGACTTCTCATACATGGAAGTCCACAATCTCACACTTTCTCTTTTGGATCATTCATCATTATTGGTCTATCTCAAGTCCATACCCCCGAGCCCTCACCTCTTCTACTTCCTTAAGATTTGGACGTGACACCCTGACATTCTTGATATGATTCGATGATCCTGGTATCTTCCTTATCTGAGAGAGGTTTGGGTGCGTCTTTACCTAAAGTTACGTCGCCTGAAATTGGGCATCGCAGCCTAGTCTGCCCTACATTAGGCTGACTACTTGTGGATGGAGGAGGTGGCTTATGGAATTGAGTGAGCTGAAGTATATCTAGAAGATGAGTGGAATGAAGTGGTTTTTTGTCAAGCTATGTCTCAAAAAGTAGCGTTTGAGTGAGCTGCTGATCCAAAAGGAAAGGAGGCTATGTGGATAGTCTCAAACCCTTTGGATCAATGAAGGATATCAAAATACATCTTTTTTCCATGTATGTCTGATAGAAAAGAGTTGACCCCATGTTTCTAACATCCGCCTCATGGACATCTCATATTTCGATGACCCCGAGCTCACTAGAAATATTGTTCATGCGCACTTCAAATATCTTTTGTGTGATGTTAAACTGCATCTTTTGAATGGATATCACTCTAGGGAATCAGATCTTTTCGATTCAATATCCAATGTTGTGATAATTTAGGCGAACACCCTCCCCTAGAGTTCCCTTGATGAGAAGGTGATTCAGGAAGCAATAAAATTCCTTAACCTAGACAGAGCAACATTCCTCGATTGATTCCAAGGGTCTTTATTTATGTCATCCTTGAGTATTATTAAAGGTTATCTCATGTAGACCATTCAGGATTTCTTCTATGGGTGACATCTCCCCCGGGTCTCTAGTGCTACAACGGAGATCCTAATCCCCAAGGTTAGATCTCCTTCTTCACTATACAAATATTTTTCAATTTGCCTCTGTATCTTTGCATACAATGTTTTGACCACCATCATCAATTACATGCTCTCTGGGTTCATTAATGATTGGGTAGCAGACTAGCAACAAGCGTTCATTCAAGGAATATTTATTCAAGGTACAATAGGGATAGATCAAGAAATGGTCTCGGATATCAATCAGAATGTGACTAGTTCAAATGTGATTATTAAATTAGAAATGAATGAGGCCTATGACCAAATAGAGTGGTGAAACATTATTTGGGTCCTGCGATGCATGGGGTTCTCCGAGAGATCCATCGATATCTTGTTTCGTAGATTCATCACCCTATGGTTCAATATTCTCTTTGTAGGGAGGCAGTGTGGATTTATCAAAATAGTCAGAGGCCTGTGGTTGGGTGACCCATTATTTGCTAATCTTTTCTTCAATTCTCAGGATTCTCTTAGTAGGTACATTTCTCTCAAAACTCTGGTGGAGGAATCTGTCTTTTTTATAGTGGTCCTCACTCTTCTTGGGATTCTCATCTACTCTTTGTGGATGATTATATGTTCTTCATTAATGGGTGAACATCCTCTATTAAAAACTTTGGTAGGATAATAGAGGAGTATTGTAAGTGGATTCGGAAAATTATCAATAAGGAGATGAGTGGGATCTTCTTTTCATCTCACATCTCAGGAAGAGGTAGGATTAATGTCGAAGCTATGTAGGGTATCAACGACAAGAACTTTATCGTGACTTATCATTGTGATCCTTTTACACCTAGAAGAGTTCGCATCCATCACTTTTAGGATATATTGAACAAAGTGATATTCCATATTAATAACTAAAAAATAATTTTATCTCTTTCTGTGGTAGAATAACCCTCATCAATTACGTTTTATCCTCAACCCCCTTACACATCATGGCGGTTATCAGAGTCCACAAAGCTACAATTGGTCAAATTGAGAGTGTACTAAATTATTTTTTTTTGGTATACTCATAGTGAGGGAAGGGTCCATTGGGCCTCCTGGGGAAGACTATCAAAACCAACAGATAATGGAAGAATTAATGTTATGATCTTTGGAGAGTCAATGTTTTTTTGTAGGGCAAGATGGCCTAGGAGATGATTGAGGGTAAATCTCTTTGGAACCTCTTTATTATATAAAAGTACGGAAACATTTTTGGGGAAACAGATTGGAAATATTTTCCTCTGTGGGCCTCTTTTTGTGGTCACGTACCCCTCCTCTAGGATAGCTCCCTTGGGATTATTGGCCAGGGTGACTCCAACTTATAGGAATGCAACTAGGGGGCTGAAGTACTAGGATACCCGAGATGCCCATCCCCAACCTTCCCTTTAGAGAGGCTAGCCTCCACCCCATATTATCAATTCAATCCTTGACCCTACCAAAAAAGATACCTTCAAAAGCATATATTTAGATGGCTCTGATGATAGATGCATCTTCTTAGCATCCCCGGATAGGATGTTCTCAGCCAAGGCATAAATAAGGGACATGCATGTGCAGATGGTTTTGGACACATGGGGTAAGATCTTTTGCTGAATGTTTATCCCTACCAAATACAACTTCATGATTTGGTGGCATTGATCCAAGGAAATTCCTACTGATATGGCTATCAAAGAAATTGTTATTTCTATCTCGTCGAGATGTTCCTTCACTCATGGCCTCCATGATGAGAACAATATTCATCATTTCGTCTAGATTGATTGTGCTAGTTGTGTATGGAGTGACCTCGGTTATCCCACCATGGCCTCTAGATGATTTGTTGTCTTGGAGGAATTCTTCGAGTATTGTTTAAGTAGAGATAATAGAAAACAAGAGTAATTCGGCTGTTTTATCCTCTTGGTGATAAGTTTTTGGTGTGTTTTGCAGGCACGCAATAGGGTGCCACACAATGATTTTCATACCACTTCCCATGGCCTGGTATTCAGAACTAGATGCCTCATTACTAATTTGGTTACCCTCTAAAGTAGGCGTGAGTAGGATCCTTCCCTTAGGCACTTCTCTAGCATCACAAATCCCCCCTCCCGCCCATTGCAGTTGGGGTCCTAGGTTAGATAGACTCCCCTATTCAGGGATTTAAGCTGAATTCTAAGGGAACGTGTGGCCAGGGAATTATGAGGGGAGGTAGAGGGATCTGTGACACATCTGTTTCAGTTATCGTGTCCTTCAGCACTTTCATAGGGAATGGGGATTCATTGATGGTAGAGACAAGGGACCTACTTACTGGGTTGGAGCACTTTAACTTAGGGAACATCCCCCTCACTGTGTAGAGACTCACACTAAAATCATATGGTCCTCCCTTAATGGAGTCTCCTTGACCTCCTAGAACATTTCTTATATCATCTGCAAGTGCAGACCTCTTCTCCTAGACATCACTGAGACACTTCATACACGGCGTGAGGGTGATCGGCTGGAATACATCCTCACCTCTAATGCCTCCCCTTATCCTCCGCTTACAGTGTATAGTTCTATCAGTTCCCTCCCCTCAAAAGGCGTTGAGGTGGATCTAGGGGATGCCCTTGCCCTTCAATTTTTCAGAACCCTCATGATCCCCATCCCATAGGTATAATATTTACTATTTACTTTTGAATTGATATTTAATAAAAAATGAATTAATTAAAAAATTATTGAGGATGGAATATATTTCCAATACAGCCTTTTGAATGAGGTTTAGACACTACGAGTTCATAGTGATTCCCTTCAGACTCACTAATGCTCCAAAAATTTTCATGAACATAATGAATAATGTGTTCAGTGATTGCCTTAACAAATTTGTGGTCATATTTAATAATTATATTGGTATATAATCCAAGAATAAGGGTGAACATGAGGATCATTTTAATATTATTGTATAGAAATTATGAAGGGAGAATATATTTGAAATGAATAGTAAATGTGAGTTTTGGATGGGAGGATTTGCATTCTTGGGAAATTTTATCACCAATAATGGAATATTGTGGACCCTTCCAGGAAAAATCCAATCGAGTAGTGGGTCCATCCAATATTTGTAATTATAATCCATTTGTTCTATGTTTTATCTAGGTATTTATGGTGATTGGTGAAGAACATATCACCAATTTCAAACCTACAAACCAAGATTACTCGGAATGGGGAATATAATATCTAGACCAAGGAATGAGAATAGTAATTTATAGAGTCAAAAAAAAGAAGCTTATCACTACCATAGTGCCCTCACTATAAAGAAGTGGGGTAATCCTTATGGTGCATATCAACTATTTAAAGAATAGAGTATTCTATGTATAGTTAGGAAATATAAAATTAATAGTATATGCCTCATGCCAGTTGAATATTCCTAAGAAAAAATAACATATTCATGATCTGGAATTAGCAGCATTAATCATTTGGTTGAAAATATGGCATCATTATACCTATAGGGATAATTATTATATATATAAAGATCATAATATCCTCAAATATATATTCTCACAAAATGATCTTAACATGAACTGGTGATGATGGTTATATTTCTTCAAATATTATGACTGCTCAGTCTACTAACATCTAGGTAATGAAAATAAGTTTTAGGATTATCTATGTAGAATGTATCCTAATAATTTATCAATGTTGAGAGTTGAAAAGGATCTAATATTACAATATTTTCAATAGATTTCCATTGGAAAGATTAATGGGGAACATAACCAATCCTTTATCAAATTATTTCTCACCAATCCCATATTTTGAAAATAAAGGACGCCCAATGAAAATATGTTGAAATTTAGAAAAAGGAAGAGGCAATCAGAAATGTGAAATCCACAATGTTTAAAATGAATGAAAAAGGATTGATGAGATTTGGGTTATGGTTATGTGTACTATCAAATACAAAGATTAATAAAGATAGTATGAATTAGGCATATATCTTAAACTACTCTATTCACCTAGGGATCACAATTTTGTATCATGATATATGAGATAACTATTGGTTGGAAAAATTGATGAAGGAGATCATTGTACATTGATCAAAGTTCCTAGTATATTAGAAAGTGGAGGCTAAAAAAATTCTAAGGGGATGCTAAAACCATTACCCATAAAAATATATAAATTTAAGAATATCACCATGGACATTGTCACCAAACATCTTAAGATATCAAGAGGAGACAATTATATATGGTCTGTTGTGGGTCATCTTACAATGACAGTTCACTTTATCTAAATTTGAGAGGACCTATCACTAGATCAACTTGCAAAACTGTACATCAGAGTAGTGGTAAGTCTTTTTAGAGTACCACAATTGATTGTATCTTATAGGGGTCCTAGATTAACCTCCATGTTATAGAAAAGTCTCCAATTTTCTTTAAACTATGGTTTGAACTTTAGTATGACCTATCATCCTCAAATAGAGGAACAATCTGAGGAGACAGTTCAAACACTAGAAAACATGTTGAGGGTGTGTTAAATAAACATAAAAGGATGATTGGACAAACCTAAACCTCTACAACGATTTTCCTATAACAATATTTTCCACTTGAGAATCCTAATGACTTGATATAAATCCCTCTATGAGAAAATTTACATAACGCTAGCATGATTGGTTGAGGTCGGTTGACATAATATTCTAGGACCTATAATGGTCAATGAAATTGTAGAAGAGATGAAAACCTTTGAGTAGCATATTCGGGCAGCCCAAGTTCATTAGAATATTTATATAGAAAATAATTATTATGACATAGGTTTATTATTGGAGACATGGTATTTTTATGCATATCTCAATATAAGGTGATATTGTGATTTTGGAATAAAGAAAATATAAGTCCCTGGTAAATCAACCCCTTCAAGATTATTGATCGTGTTGAGATGTGTCCTATCAACTAATAATTCCACCAAATATGTGTTAGGTACATGATGTGTTCAAGATAACCCTATTGATGATGTGAATACTTGATCCATCACCTATAATAAATTAAGAGGTGGTATAATTGGAGAATTTTCTCTCTTATAAGGAGCATCTGATGAAGATCTTGGATCACAAAGATAATATTATATGCAACAAGACCACTCACCAGGTCAAAGTACTATAAAAGAATCATAATTAGGATGTGGCAACATGGGAACCAATGGATGTGTTGAAGGAGAAATACCCACAATATTTCTCACCATAGTTTGTAAAATCAAATTTCGAGGGAAAATTTTCATAATGGAAGAAGATTATAACAACCAAAAACATTATCAATGAAAATTCCCTTATTATAATTATGTTATATAGCATAAATAACATAAAATTATCATAGTTAACACAACAAAAACATTATAAATGATGAATAAATGAAATAATATGTTTTTTATAAGTTAAGGAACCTATACTAATGTAATAGTAACATGAATTTGGAATAGTAATTTGATCCTTATGAATAGTAAACCAGAAAATAGAATATTAACCTCACCTATGAAAGTATAAATATAATTTATCCATCTTATGAATGAAAATATGATATCATTATATCATATCATAAGTAAATAAATGTTTTAGAAATTAGTACTTATGTGTTGATATTTCTATAAAAAAGAATTGTTTATTTTCAATTTTATATATAATATAATGTTTTAAAAGAAATTTTATTGGAATAAAATGAATTCAAAAATTATTATTTTGTCGTCTTATAATTACAATATAATTTTAGGGGGCATTAATTAAATTTTCAATGTGTTATAAAATTAGTTATAATTTTAAAATTGGTATTTTAGAATTAAATGATGAACTTCATTAAAAAATAAAATCTATTATAATTATAAAACATTTTTTAAAAAATGGAGTCCATTTTTGAATAATATATGTTGAAAAATATTTAGAGTGAATTTTTGGAATTTTTTGAAAATATTAGATTTTAGTGAATAGTTAAATAAAAAATATATGGTATGTATACATTATAAGTAAAATAACCTATTCCATGATTCATCACAAATTTAGGCACTATAATATTGAACTCTAATTCAATATTTTAATATATATTGATAATGATCAAACTATTCAGAGTCTTGAGGAAAAATAAGAATCTAATGAATAAAATAATGAGAAAACACCCCTCACACCCCCTATAAATACCACCCCACAACCTCTTATAATCGCACTTCTAAAGCATTGAGACATGTCCAAATTATACTCAAATAAATTCTCACCCTCACACGCATCTACGATCCTTTTGTCTCGATAAATACAAAACCAATCCCTTTAATGTGGTTCTCATGAAGAAGGATCCAAGAGGTAATATCTTATATCTTTTCTTTTAATTTATTTTCATGTTATTTTATTTTCTTATTATCTCCATGGATACCGTCATAAAAATGGTATTATAACTAAAATAAATTTTATATAATGTAATTTTATTATGCCAATGAAATAATCAATTATTATTTATTTTCCCTTTACTTTTCTTCTAAAAATGAAAATATCATTTATTATATGGTAATTTATCACATTCTAGGATGACAAAGACTTTAATATCCATTAAATCCTTTAATAATTCTTATAAAACCATTTTTATGGTCAGTCCAAATAATAAAATATTTATTAAAACCTATTTAATTTTCTATAACCAATTTATATGGATAATATTAATCACTTATACAAAACTAGTTTGTGATGATCAAAAAACCATGAAAATAATCTAAACGATTATCACTGATATATTTTTAAATGATTATTCCTCAAGAAAATCACCAAATGACTTATATAAAATTTTAACATTATGTATGTTCGTTAATAACATATAAATTTAATTTGGTACAACCATTCCCACTTATAAGATATTTCACACATGTATAGAAGTAAACTATCATGGAAATCAATGAAAACAGACACTACTAAACGGTAAAATTGTATATTATAACTCATAAAATGGGCCATAAATGAGAATTTTCAATTATAGTTAATAATTAAAATGTATAAAAGGTTATTAATTGATTAACTAATTGATTTAATTTAATTATCATAGATACTAAGATCACGATAAGAACAGTTTTGGGTATATGGTAAGGGATTCTTCTTGAACTTCCATTTTTTCCTTTGGGTTACAAATTATCTGTCTTTACACAAATATAAATCTTATTTGTATTTATATAATTATTATAAATTATTTGAATATGTTCCAAAATCAGGTAAATTGATTTTTGAATAAATCTTTCTTGAGGAGATAAATGTTTTTATAAGGTTCCTTTCTCAATTATTTTAGATAAGCAATCCTGATGAAGAAGAACTTCCCAATGTTTTACGCATTATCATGTTCCATCCATAATACATTTCAATAAACCAATATATTCCCTAAAATTATTCATTTTATAATTAAAAAAAACAAGGTCATTTATTTTTTCATTGAAAAAATACACCTTTTTTCTTCAAATTCTTGTTAACATTTTCCTTAAACAACACTAAAATGTTCCATTTCTAATGTTTTTTAAAAGTTTTTACATGTTTACACATAAATTATATGTGACTTATCATGATATAGAACTATTTTAAAATATTTATGTATATGTATTAATTAAAAAAATTATTTCATGGAAACTATTATGATATTTTTTTAAGACTTATGACAAGATTATGACTCCCAATTCATTCCATGTGTTACCCTTATACTAGAATTTTCATGTGGCAGAAATATGCAAGAAAATGATAGGATGATTGTTCCCAGATATCTCACCAATTAATTGGGTAATGTTTAGTATCATGATACATCATTTTGGGATAGGTAGTGAACCTGATTCCTTTATGGGACGTTGTCTCCCATGTGATATTATCTTCGGATTTAGCCATGAATCAAGTTTAGGTCATGCAATATAGTGTTTACACATATCAATTATGTCATGGTAATATGTTACATTGTTATAAATGTTATTATTCCTTATGTTTATTCATGTTCCATTCCATTTCTATCATTTTAAGTCTTTTAAAAAAGGTGCTATGTTTGATTCTTATTCTTATTTTATTACTGGGTTTTTAGGTCATCTCTTTTTTTCATGTATTACCAAGGTTATTATATGAGGATGTAAGATCTCATTGGTTGTTAGTACATCATTCCATATTTTAAACAAGTATATTTTTTAGTTTGATTTCAATGTTTTCAAATTATATACCAAATCATCTGAAGACAATAGACTTTACAATCTGTGGTTGTATATGATAGGGGATTATTGTTCAAATCATTTAATAATATCTGTTAAGGGATAGGGATTCAATAATATGACTATAAATAAGTTTTTTTGAATATGTAATATAAATATATTTCTTTGGAATAATTTAAATTTTTTTAATATATTGAGGAAAAAAATGTTTTTTTAAAATATATATTTTTAAAATATTTCCTTTATCTTCATAATTTTTTATATTCATATTTAGAGTATTAATTTTATTAAAATTTATAAACTATATAATTTCATAAGTTATTTAATACAATTTATACTCTTAAATTCAACACCTAGGATATAATTATTATTTTAACTAACAATATTTTAATTTTACGACATGTTTCATTTAAACTCAGTGTTACGTGTAATGCAATATATACCCAATCTTACGTGAATTCCAAAATAGAAAAAAATTTAAATTAATTTCAAAAAAAATTCCCAAAATCTTATGGTGTTATATTATACCCCAAAAAAATGAATTTCACCGTCAAAATTTTCTATGGTCATCAATGTTTTAATATTTAAAAATTACTTCATTGAACACCAATCAAAAAAAGTATTAATAAAACAACCTCTTCAATAAGATAATTGGTTTCGTGAAAGTTATATGGAATAACACATAATACGTTTTCCAATTGTATAACATTGGTGTGAATTGAAAACATGGACGTAGATGAGAAAACTAACCCCCAAAATATTGATGGATAGAAATAGAGAAAATTATTAGGATGGGGATAATGACCACAAATCCATAAACCAATAAGGAATGAAAAATATACATGTTGTCATAAAAAATGAAGATAATAGTAACTAATGTTATTTGATGACCCTTTTACATTTATTGGGGAATTCATTTTCCATTCAGACTAAGAACATATGAAAATATATATAATTGATATAATTTTATTTCATAGGTAAATTTCATCCTTCGGTTGTGCATTAGAAAATTTACACTTCATCTCTTACCCTAAGATCTGACTTTTTCATGTTTAATGCACTAAATAAGATCCATACAATAATGATAACTAATTTATTCAATGTATTATTAAAATACACTAACACATGTTTTCTAATAATGATAAGTAATAAAATTGTGTGGTAATACGTTACTCTCCAAAACGGTATCCCATGTTCTACATAAACCATTCAATAAATGGTTATCCTTATAACACTTAAAAAAATTCAAATTTAGAAATAAAGTCACTAAATTCATCAAAAAAATATCATTAATCCTTTTTATATTATTAAGTTCATATTGATTATCACATACCAAACATGTGAATACATTTACCATTTTTTCCTTTAAAATAAGGTAATAATCTAAATTACCAGAATACCTTAATGAAAACATACATGCTTCCTCATTCCTTGAAAATAAACATTGGTTGTTGAATATCATCTAAAAATAAAATAACGCTCTAAACTAAATCAATTATATTAGAAACCTATTTTTCCAATGGTCATTAATCAGTTCCAATGTGATCATTAAAATTCAATTTACTTTATTTATATCCAACATCTTCTTATCCCGACATCATTATCTAGGTATTATGAACATGTTATGGTTTATATTTCCCTTACTCATGCGTTTTTAATGAATATCACTATTCCATTAATCACTTTCTATGACATCATAACTATATAAAATATTCTTGAAAATATATAGAAAAAACCTTATAGTGATGAATCCTTATATATTTCATAATTATTGAATTATAATACATAAACCCTTCAGTCCTTCCACTTAATTCTTATGCAATTCTCCATTCATTGTCAACTTTATCCTTATTTATTATTTACTTTGATATTTCATTAAGATGCTCTTCATAATCTACAGAAAAAACATTATCGGTATAGCCTTGTTGATTATATTCATATGCTATCCCCTTAGGACATTGATTATCATAATTTTCATACATTACACACATAAAACATTCCATGGTTAACGATTCCTTAGGGACACAATTATTCTCACCCATTTACTTAACTGAATAGATCATTTCTCATTTGGAATTAGTTTATTTGTTTCATTATTTTTCACACCAAATAGATATGTTTTCCCCTATAAGAGATTATCTTGGGGGATTATTCCAAAATATATGTTACTTAATCTTCTTTCATCCATGGTGTCCACTAATAAAACTCTTAATGAACACTATCCATATCTTCTTTGGTTATTCCAATATTTGGTAAAGGATTAAATTATTAATTGTGTTCCATGATAAATGATATGGAATAATCAGAATATCCTTCACTCCATAAAATTTCTGATTTTGTAGTACATTTCAAAAATTTCGTTACAATGAATGTAATCCCTATTCCTTCGATTTCTCAACATTCACTAGAACCAAAAAATATAGCGTGATCAATGATAATCATAATAAAAAACCTAATAGTATGTAAAATTATTCATTGTAATCCTAAATTTGGACCCCTTATTTTAAATATATCACAATATAAGATTAATGTAGGTCATCTATGATTATACTATATTTAAATACTTCATGATGGTTTGTAAATAATTTATGGTTTTTCATTGCATATCCCGTATGACTGTCAAATTATCTGTGTAGCAATGCATGTTTTCATACACCAGGAGATGGTTAAAGCCATCTCAATGAACTATCTTCATCTTTATTGACCTTGGGTACCTCTATTACAGTGCCACATCTGCATTTAGTATCCAAAAAATGTTGTAATATCATTGAAAAAAAATGCTCTATCATTTACCAAAATTACAAAACGTTTTCCAATAATTTGACTTTTCCATAGACATATTCTTAAATAAAAGCCTATATATATCATTAGAAAAATTCCTATGGATATCAATAAAATTTTCACAATAGAAACCCAGTCTTTTGAAAGATAAATATTATATCATTTTAGATGAATATTCAATATAATACTAAAACACACATTTAATGACTGTAATTGTTTGGGGTCTTTTGAGACTTGGTAAAAAATAATATAATTTTTTGAAAAGTATATAATATATCCAATATTGATATCCACCTTTATTATTCTTCACAAAAATACCATTCTGAAAAACCGTCTTCATTACATGGTTAATGGAAACATAAGAAAGGGTGGGATTAAATTCCCAATAAGGGTAAACAAAGATGATACATAAATATAATATGACTAAAATGGTATGGTAACATGATAATAACATTTAAAAACCATACTATGTATATCGACAAACATAATCTTGAGACATGGAATAAATATTTTCAGTTCATAATACATTAGTCATAAACCAATAACATGAGTTGTGAGAGTAGAACCTTAACATAAGACTTGAAATTGTGTCATTAATATATTAATAGAAAATAATCTCAATTTTAGTTAAGTATCACCATAAAATATTTATTTGTGGAATAGGTTATATCCCCAAATCATCATAGTATTTATAATTCACTCCTAAGACTATAATAGTGGGAAAAGTACCTCACTGAATTGGGATAACTCTCAATTCATGTCCTATTTATCTCATGAGATATAACTATTTAACCGATGCATTGGAGGTAGATATATGCCTCATCCATCCCATAATGAAAATCATACATATGTGTTCAACAAGATCATAAAATATTCATCACATGATAATCCATGAAATGAAATGGGACTAAAAAATCATTATATCATAACCTTTGTAAAAGAGACTGGTTTTATAATCTTTTTATAGTAGCATAACCCCTGAAACAATAAGTAGATTTCATAAGAATTGAATGATTTTAAAACCCATAAATTGGAAATAGGTTTTATAAACAAATTTTTTTCCTTAAAATAAAACATTCAAAGAACAAATAAAAATGTTATCCTTTGTTTGTATATTAAGAAATAAAATATTTCATTATAGGATATCATCTTAGATGAAAATTCATTTTTAATGTTGAATCATAAGGAACATTTCCAAATGAATGTATATTTTCTTTGAAAATATATTTTTAAAACTAAAAAACCATTAAAAGTTCAGAAAATATTTCCCATTAAAAAAATAATAAATAATAAATTAATATTTACAAAAAAATTAAAAAAAATTATAAGGAAATTTTCTTTTCATCTTTGAAAAGCACTTTTATAAATATGGAACATGTTCAAAAATCACTTTTTTATTTGGAAATCATTTATATGAAATCTAGAAATTTCAAAAAAAAATTGGGAACCATTATTTTAAATTAAAATTTATAAATTCTAATGGATTTATGAAATATTATATTTTTCATGTCATACATGTTAAAATAAGTTTTTTTCATATATTCACTAAAATCCAAATAATAGTTGTATACAAAATTAAATGAGATTCATTTCAAAAAATATATTAAAATTAAAACAAGGGAATTATTTTATTTAATAGACAAATTTGTGTCTTTAAATATTTTTTTAAAATATTTTTTTATAAAACAAGGTTTTGGATGAATAATGTGTTTTCTATAAAAGATATAAATAATTATGTCTTTTCTATAATATCATTCCTTAGAACACATGTGTAGATGAAGAGAGTAAAATGAAGTGAAAATATGTTTTATCATGAGATAAACATATGAAAATAAAATTCTTGAGTTTTTTGTGAAAAGGATCATAATATTTCATAATCAGTAATAAAATCATAAACAATCCCAACAAACTACGAGATTGTAACCTAAAATATTTACCATGTTGGAAAACATGAATTGTTCTCCAAATGATGGATTAAAAATAAATGAATATTTCTATTTAATGAAAATATGTTTATTCATGATATAAAATGTCAAAGGGGTAGTATATACACCTCATAAAAGAAGGCTGATGCAAAACATAACATAGGTCTCTAAGAAGGTGATTTCCAAAAAAATCCTTACCCCATTTGGTATCTTTTGAACTATAAGACACATTAAAAATATATAAAGAAATTTATATTTAAATAAAAATATCTATATTTATAATCCTAATAATATTCATTCATGATGATTATATACACCACATTTATGAAACATGTGGTGAATATGGAATTTGTCTCACCGAAAATAAACGGTACTTGGAAATCGCATACCTCTTTAGTGATATTTTGATTCATAATGCCCAATAATGAATAAAAGTAAATTAAACATTTATTATACATAAAAAATGATATAAATTATATTATATATAAAAGGGGTACTATATACACCACATGAATGAACCAAGTGGTGAGTTTGTATAGGTCTCCCAAAACTATAAGAGAGACTACAAATCCCTTTCCATATTCTTCCAATTATATTGAACATGTTCAAACCTATTGTGTAAAAAATATAATTTTATTAATATATTAAAGGAACATAAATATATATATTTATATAATACATCATATAATTTTATTATGATCATTTATTTCATGTTCATTACGAATTCCTTGTAAAATATTGTTTTGAGTAATAAGTGATTTATTTTTCATATATGGTTTGATTAATCATTTTCAGTTCTCCTACATATTTCATGGTACCACATTTTCTAGAATAAACTTAATTAAATAATTATAATATTTATAAATAAATTAAACTTTTAATTCAAATCATATTGGATGGTTTTGAGAAACGATGTATGTTATGATCATGGTGATAGCCGGTCATATGTATGAATTAGAAACATTTCCATTTTTTAATGATATTTATTGAAATTTGGTGCGTAAATTTATATAATCAAATAATTATGAAAATTTCATAAATAAAAAATTATTTATTAAATATTCTTATAAACATCATCAATTTTGTTGTGCTTTTGAATATAGAGAGTAACAACACTTTGTGATGGCGACAGTCCGCTTTTACAAGAACAATGTTATAATTTTTCAGTGAGTAAAAAGATAAGAAATAAAATTATTTATTTTTTTATAATAATAATAAATAATTAATTAATATAATATTTATATTAATTATGTAAAATATTTTCATTAAATGTGTCTTTATTATCTTCTATGAAAACCGTTAGTGAAAATAAATCTCGTCTCTTCGTGAGGTTGTATTTCATTGTAACCAAGAATGATGATATTATATCCATTATGATATGGAACATAATAAGTTATATTTGATATAATGATAAAATATTAATAAATATATTTTATAAAATTTATGTCCATCATCATACCCATCTGTGAGAGGTAGTAATGGAAAACGAATGACATCGATTCGTGAGTTGGTAGTCCGTCTTACAGTCGAACAATGATTTTGTAACCCATTTTATGGAATTAAAGATGGTTGAATTTAATTAAATTAACATAAAATCTTCTTATTGTATTTAACATACTAAATTTATTATATCACCATGTATTAAAAAAATTTATAAGTTGGAGGATGAAATAAAATTAAATGTCTCATTAATGAACATTTCATCTTCTTTGGGAAATCTTCCTAATTTTGCACCATATCCCTTCCCTGATTGTATTTATATCCATAAAAGGATTCTAGAATTATATTATGAATTATGGGATGTTTTTTGGTATGGTTATTTCCGAAAAATGTTATTAAGGTGTAAATATAAAAGAGGATAGGTGAGACCACTTATAAGTGTGGCAAGTGGCATAGATGTATTTTTCTGAAGAGGAAAAGTTTCACCCAAGTTATTCTTATAAATATATGCATGAAAATGGATTATTATATGGAATTTTAAATTAATGTGTCTATAAATGGATAAATAATATATTTTATATTGGAATTTATGTAATTTTAACCCTTAGAATTTTAGCCTAACGCCCCATGTAAACCCATTTTACCTTAACAATGGAAATTAATTTTACAATTCTCCCTATTCATTTTGGTAAAATATTAAGTAGAAATAATTATCTAATATAAATTTTTATTATTTTTAATATTTATTACATTTTTCATAATTAAATTTATTTTATTGGAAAATGTAATTTCGATACGAATCCGGTAGACATGATGGGAAATTTATTTTTTTTAAAAACTATTGATGTTTCTAATGTTTATATATCAAAATTAAAAATGAAAAGTACTATAATGAGTTAAATTTTATTAATAGATATATAACTGAACTAATTTAAATTTATAATAAATATAAAATATAATTTAACTTTATAAATAATTTGAAAAAAATGTTAATTTTCAATAAAAATTCTGTATTTTCCACCATTTATAAAAAAATCATTTCAAAAAATTAAAAAGAATTAAACTTAAAATAATAATTAAATTATGATTCAAATTATGAAATTTATTTTCTAATATAAAATTTATAAATCTGTAGAAATTTATATTTAGAAATATGTTTTCCAAAATTCATCAAAACTATTTTTATAAAAAATACAAATTTTAATCATAAAAATGGATATATTCTTGTCACTTATCTACAAAAAACATAATATGAATGTTAAAATGTTGATTAAATATATTGTATATATATTTAATTATAACTATTAAACAATTTATTTTTTAAAATTATTTGACAGAAGCATACTTTATATGCATAATAATAGTTTTTTAGAAAAAACCTTTCCCTTATTTTCAAATTGTTTTTTATTTTTATTTTTCAATAATTCATTGTATATAAATGTGTAACCCATATATTTTCATATTCTAGTTAATACTATTCATAAGTTCCATTCCCATAGTTAGGATATGATTTTAATTCTATATTATAATATTTTAATAGTATGAAATTTTTTGTTTAAAATCAACGTTTCATGTAACACAAGATAAATTTAGTGTTGCATGTAATGAAAAATATAAAAAATATTAAATTAATTTTGAAATATTTTGAAATATTGTATCATAATGAAACCATTATTATGTGTGCCAAAAAAACCACAATTTATTTATCATTGCATACCCCATGTATTAAAATGGGATTCATAAATATCAGGCCATCATAACATAATCAATATAAGATAAACGGACTAGATAAGAATAATTCCACCATAATCGTAATCCAATGAAAGTGATAATTGGGTTATAAACATAACACGATTTTATCTTATTTGGAATTTCAATTTGATAAAACACTTCAAATTAATTCTTGAGGAAAATATCCTTTCTTATTCAAAAACATTTTATTCTCTCCAAATGTCATGAAATTTTAAAAGAAAATAATTTTATTGAAAAAACACTTTTAAAAGTGTATTGGAAGCTTTATATAAATAAGGAGTTATGAATCTGTAAAAACAAGTTCATGCCATATACGTTAAAAGAATCATTTTACTCGTAATTTTGCCGTAAAAGTAAAAAAGTACCTCATTTGGTAAAATTATAAAGTTTCCTTCCAAACAATGTAGTAAAATTCAAAATCAGTAAAAATGACTATAAAAATACATAGAGTAATAGTACATATTTTATGATACTATTTTTAGAAAAAATGGACATGGATGATAATCATATCCCCAACACATACATACAAATAAATAATTTTGGATAAAACAATATTGGAAAAATTATCTTGTACCTTAAGTGTGATATGATTCATATATATCAAAACCTCCTATATAATGTTTTAAATAATATTATTAATTTATTTCATAATCATAATCATTTTTATGATAAATGTTATGATCTTATTTTCATCCTTTTGTTTGAAACATTTCATTGATACATGTTATTCGAGTGTCAACAGCTTTATGTTCTTATGTATGTTTTGTCGGATAAGTAATTATTTCTCTTTTTAGGTAATAGTTATCATTTATAGCACTATATTATTATAATATATATAATATATATTAATTCAATTCATGTATATAATCAGGGTTTAATGAATATTATGTAGAACGATTCACATCGCACCGTGGAGATTGTAAGTTGTACATACACACGAGCGATGATATCATTCCCATCATTGTCAAACGGTATTAATGTGGATGATGTATAATATTTGATAATATTATAAAAATCATATATAGTATCTATTTACACCATTATACCCATCCAAGTAATGTGGTGGTGAATATAGATTACACCAAGGTGTGGAGACGGTATGTCGTACGTACGCACGCATTGTGATTTCATTTTTCATAGGATGGATGTAAAGTGAAATAGGTTTGTTTAATATTTATGACAACATATCATTATATTATTGATACTGATGTTATTAAATTATAATGAAAAAACTAAATAAGAGGGATTATAAGAAAAAATAAATTTGAAATAACCGGTAGAAAAGATTACCTCTTCCTCGGCGTGCCTCTTTTAAATTTCCTCTTTAGGAACTAGAGTTAGTCTTTTGAGAATACCAGTACCTCTATAATGTAACTAGGGATGATTATAAGAGAAATGGGTTGGGTTAGGTCATGTATGAAATCTCAAAAGGAAGTGAATTGGAGAGTGATTAGGTTCCCATTTATAAGAGATGAGAGAGGGACGTTAGGAAACTCTCAAAAATATTAATTTATATTACATTTAATTTACAATAAAATGGTCCAAAACATATTTAATTCAAATATAAGATTATTTTTGTTCAAATAACCATCATCCAATAACATTTATGTACGATTATAATTTTTTGTATCATTTTTAATCATATTGAGATATCATGTTATTTACATATTGTGGGTTAATGTAAGTTTCATATCATGTTAAAAAAAGCAAAAAAGGTTATTTTTAAAATTTTTAGACTTATATAAACCATTTAGATGAATCATATATTTTTATAAATTTAATTTCATTTAATAAACTATTTTATGTTTTATGTTATAAATATTGTCAGTTTTGGACACTATTTATAATTGACTTTTTAAACATTCATAAAAACATTATTCCTTCTAAAATAAGGCATTAACTCAAAATTAATATATCAATTTAATCCAAAAAACAATTGTATGACATAAAAATAACTAAATTTAATTTTTTTTATATTTATAAATTCATTTATTTAAATATTTAATTCAGAAGGTAATCAATACATTATATTTGTGTCATACATAATACTATTTATATAATATTTAAAAATTATAAATAAAACACCATGATGTGATATATTTTTCATATATATATTTACTATTTATATGAAAATAGATCAGTTACATAACCATATATTAAAATATATTTATTAAAAGTTATATGTTTAGGTAACAAATATCTTTTCATTAAATTAATTATTATAAATTGTCATTTTCACATCCATGTGTATCCAGGGGTTCCCAAAATATACCCATGGATTCCAACAATTAGAAGAATTTCATTAAATAGTAGTAGGACACATTTTAGGGTATTATTATATTAATAAATTATTATTAGATTACAATTATTTACCAGATTTACCCTTTAACTATTGTAAATACAATAATTACTAAAGTTACTATTCATAATGTCAAAGAATAAAAGTTAACTATTCACAAAATTTCGAACTTCTGATTTCAAATATGGACTCTATTTTTCTAGATAAAAAAATGTAATTGGTTGTAATTTATTTAAAATTAATTTCGTTGTTGAAATGAGAAAATGAGTTTTAAGAGATAAAACATTACAAAAGATTGAAATGTTTTACCTATGAATTCAGTGTAAAATTAATGATTATGAGTTAAACTATATTAAATGGTAAAAAGTTATTATATTTATACTTTTAGAGTAATCAATATTATAATTTTACCTTAAAAATTATCTCAATGAAAAGAAGTTATTTTAATTATAATTTAGCATATTTTTACAATTCATCGAAACATGAATGTTATCAGAAAAATATAAGAAATTCTTCCAAAATAAATTTTTATATCATAATTCACAATAAAATATTAGTGTTTTATAATAGAAATTATTGATGAGATAGAATCATATTATAAAATGGGTTCACCATCCAATGTTATAAAATTTTCCTTTAAAAAAAGGATCTTATACATAAATTGAGCTTTATTAATACCCTATGACTAAAATATCAATTAGATAAATATCAAAAAATATTTTTTAAATTATATAACACATATAACTCATTAATCTCATTACCAAATTTAACTAACTCAAAAAATAAAAATATCTAATTGATTTAAATTTTTCAGAAATAATTATTATCCAAAAAATTCATAATGCATTTTCATAAGTTAGTTATAATTATTCCCACTAACCAAATGGCTTGTCTATAACCTTATTTTTATATTAAGGGAATATTGTGGTTCATTTAAACTCACAATTACGTGTCATGAAATCTATGAAAAGATAATAATTATTTAAAGAAAATATTTTATAAAAACTTTTTGGTGTTACATTATACCCCTCTTTAACTAAATTTTACCCTTGAAATATGTAAACTGGAAATAAACAGATGAGGATACCTCTATATCATTATATCCTCAAGTTACCAAGTGGCATCTTCCAATTGGTGGTTCCTCCATAAGACATTAACCTAGTGAGTGGTCTTGTTTCGTAAAACTTTTTTGCAATGATCTAGAATCTCTATCTGTTGTTCTTCATAAGAGATAACATCCTCCAGTAGTACAACTTCTCATATTATTAAATGTGAAGTATGAGGTATTTGATTTCTCATGAGGTAATCTAGAACACATAATGAACTTGAGAAAAAAATTTGTTGGAAGCAACAATCTGTAAACTACCTTCCCAACATAATCCATAATTTCAAACGCATTGATACACCTAGGGATCAGCTTGACCTTCTTTCCAAATCTTGTTACTCTCTTCCAGGGAGATATTCGTAAGAACACCATTTCACCCACTTCAAACTCTAGGTCTTTTTTTGGTTGTTAGTATAACTTTTTTGACAACACTGAGCTACTCTTATGTGTTCTTGAATATATCTAACTTTTTCGGAAATTTATTAAATAAGATTAGGTCCTAATAGATTTCATTCCCCAACTTCATCCCATCAGGTTGGTGTTCTCTACTTCATTCCATAAAGGTCTTCATAAACAGTTATTTGAATACAAGAGGGAAATCTATTATTGTATGAAAATTACGAAAATGGTATGTGCTGATCCAAACAACCTTTTAAATCAATAGAGAAAATCTCAACATGTCATCCTGAGTTTTAATTGTCCTCTTAGACTGACCATATGTGTGAGGATGATCAGCAGTGTGACAACATAACTCTATATCTAATAATATAGAAGAATTTTCCACTACTTCGAGGTAAATCTCATATCCTGGTCAGATATAATATAAAGTGGTACTCTAGGAAATCATACCACTTCATTTACTTATATCTCAGAAATCTGATCAAGAAAGTAATTATCTCTAGTTGCAATGAAGTGTGCTGACTTCGAAAAGTGATCAACTATAACCCAAATATAATTATTTCCTTTGGGTGTTTTGGGAAGTCCGATTACAAAGTTCATAGTGATTTCTTTCCACTTCCATTCTGGTATGGGTAATGATTGTAACATGACCTTATACTTTTGTCTCTAAGCCTTAACATGCTGACAATCCAGGAATCAAGGGAAATATTCCGCGACATCTCTTTTTATTCCATCCATCTAGAAGTACTCTTTTAGGTCCCTATATATCATTATTATTCCACGGTGAATAAAGAATGGAAAACAATGTGCCTCATCCAATATCTCCCTCGTCAATTTTGGTATGGGCAGAACACAAAACCGATTGATGAACCTTAATATTGCATCACAATTAAGGTTGTTTTCTGGAACGTTTCTCAACCTCTTTTGTAACTCTATATCTTTCTTTTGTGCATCTTTAATCTTAACTTATATATATGGTTGAACATTCATTTGAGAAAGATAATATTTCACCCCTTCCATTATAATTTCAAGATCCATCCTTAGAAAAACTATAAATATTCGATCTTTCATGATCCACAAAATGGATAAGATAGCATGGTCTTGTCGACTTAATGCATCTTCCACTTTGTTTGCTTTCCCAGGGTGGTAATGTATTGATAAATCATAATCATTAATCAACTACAACCATCTTCTTTGGCACATATTCTTCTCCTTTTTTGGGAAAATATATTTTTGATTTTTTTGGATTAGTATAAATATCACACCTTTTACCATAAAGATAATACCTTCATATATTTAATGTAATGATTACCACAACTAACACCAAATCATGAGTTGGGTAATTTTGCTCATGGGTTTTGAACTTTCGTGAGAAATAAGCTATCACCATATCATTTTTCATGATAATACACCCTATCCCCTTCTATGATTTATAACTATACATCACAAATTGTTGAAATAGTGTGTTCCCTAGACCCCACTATGCAGTACTATTAATTACCATATCAAGTGTACAGTTAGCTATTAATGATGTTATCTTACCATTATAGTGTAGACTTTTCTATGTACACTAATATAATTGTAATTTCTAAAGGTTAATTGTCATGTTCAGAGGTTATAGAAAATCCCAGGCTATAATGAGAACCTCAATATACTATGACAATAATCTTAAATATTTGTTCTATAGTCTATATAAAACATACTAACTAGACACAATAGATGTATGAATTTAATGTGCAGGGGGCTCATAAGCATTTAGGATTTTATCATGGAGTTTTCACTTGGTGATCTCTAGTAATGAGATCATGAGGAAAGACCCACCAATAAGAAAACCACATGTTTCTTGTGTCATTGGATGATCCTATCTATAGACATGTGTTTTGGTCTATGGACTTGAGACCATTTCCAATATGTACTATTTTATTATACACTTTTATCATGTTTAAAAACATGGCAATGAAGTCATGGAGATGTATTTTGTGTTGTGTGTGTTTTTGGTGGTATTACATTTTCTAAATGGTCAAGAAAGGATTTGTCGCTTCCGTGTTCAGGAAGTTGTATATCTTAGGCTTGGTTGATTAAGATGGTGCCACATATATAAGTCTATGCTCAATTTAGTACAAAGGTAAATCCATATGATTAGATCCATAAATAATAAAGAAGGAAAAAGATCATTACACAAGAGTGTGTCTTGCTTTATGATATATTTAAGGACAAAGAGATTATAGTACACAGTCAGTGTTCGTCGGATGGTAGTCATTGATATGACCATCCTTATCTCATTAGGGGCCATGATCAGTTGCTAGACTCCACTCTTGGTTTGTGGATTTAATTCACTTCTATCGAGATAAGGGCCTAGAGGGTCACACACAATAGCGTATTCAATAATATTCCCTATTATGTTGAATATGTATATAGACATAGTGGGCCCCTCCACAAGGTCCGAGTATTTTCCAAGTTTTTGATCACCAATATAATTAAATAAATTCATTAATATTAATGTTATGTATATTTGGGATTGAATTTATTTTATGTATTTACACGTTTAGTAAATACGAGAAAAATATTCATCGAACAGATATTATTTCAATATCCAAGGTTCTTTTAATATTATGTGGGAATGCGAGTCTAGTTATATGACTCATTTTTTGTCACATAATATATTTTATATATATTAATGGTATTTTATAAAATAATAAATAATATTGATGTAGTTTATTTCATAAAAATTATTTATATAGTAGACGTTGAAATAAATGGGGGCAAGTGAACCCAACTGGGTATTTTAGAATTCTACTATAAAAAAGAGAGGATTATCTATATACCTTGGTGTGCTAATCCCTATTAATTCATTCATGAAATGAATTTTGAGAGCCTCTCTCTCCTCCCTCTATCTAGAGAGAGAATTTATTGATCCAGGAAGCTCGAATCACGATCTCTCTCATTCATCAAAGGCTTCTCAATGCGGTGATCGTCGGGACATCAAAAGCATCTTTGGATCATCGTGATAACACCCGGATTTCAACGATCAACCTTCCAACGGGTTTTAGAAGTGTGTGTGGATGATCTAGTGGGTTCCTACATTGGATCCCTCGAGCAACGATGGCCATCGACAATTTGTTGTCAACCGCGTCATCATATTTTAAATTGGTACATTTTCATTTTAATTTTGTGCTCCATATAATTTACATGAGATCCATGGACCTATCTAGGGCTCAGATCATTGGTGAAGAATAGTTATTTCGATCCGCTGATGAAAAATTTAAAATCTCTGAGCCACCGAAACCAAAACCTAATGGTTGTGTCATAGGGATATCATCATTTTTCTGAGACTATAAAATTAAATTTTCATTCAAATTAATTAGTGGGTTTAAAAACGGTTCTAGCAGAATAAACCACACATCTATCCGATCTCGAACAACCATGTTATGGTCATTTGAAATTTTTGGATTTAATCGATTTTTGCGTTTAATTGCGGGTATTAATTTTTCAATCATTTCGATCATCATTTTTGTTTTGGTTTTTCCTAAAACCCCAAAAAGGATCATAAAAATTATAATCTAATTATAATAATTATCATAATAAATTAATAACAATAATAAAAAGTTTATAATTATTAAAATAATTATTAGTATAATAATAATTATTATTATTATTATTAAAGGCTAATATTTAGCCTTTAGACATTTTGAAGAGAGGAGACTTGACTCAAAATTAAAAAATTGAGTGAGAAAGACTTAAAAATAAGTGTTAATTTTTATTGAAAAAATGAAAATAGGGAGGGGTAAGCTTTTGCGCGTCATGAAAAGAAAAACAACAAAAAGGGGGAAATATAGGGGTCCGCGTGCACCCCCTCCTCGGGCTTCCTCTGATCACCACCCAACATGAGCCCCCCTTTGTGCCGCCCAGACCATAAGGCTGGTGGCCTCCATGTAGAATAATAAATCTAGGTCCTCCCGCTTCTCAGGGGACCCTTCCTCGTGGCCGCTGCACCTACCCTCTGACTTCCACCTGCAAACACCCCACCGCCCCTGCTTGGGCCCTATCCACCCAACCTCTGAGTACGCCTCCTTCCCCGAAGCAGTAGAGCATGCCCACCGGCCTACGCCGGCCCAGTCTCCATCCACATAACTGGCATCGTCTCATTCCCTGGCCTTGTCGTGCTCCTCCCCTGGCTGGCTTCCATGCCATGCAGCCACCCCGACACGCTTTGGCCGCCCTGAACGGACCTCAACACGCCACAACACTAGACACATCACCAGCCCCTACAGTCGGCTCGCAGCCCGCATGCCGTGCACCTGGCCTCATCACCGGTGCCACTGTCATCCCTTTCAGGTTATAGCCTGACACCCTGTGAACCCCTGTATGGAATCCCAGTGCTCCAGGATGCTGCCTCTAGGTCCTGGTGTAGCCCCGCACCCCTTAGCTCTTAAACCAGCTGGCTGTTGTGGAATCAGGTCGTTGCTTTCCTCTAGGTCGAAAAAATCACATTATTGAAAACCCTGCTAGGAAATCGTGGGCAGTTCCACCAGCTTCCATGCATCCCAAACAATTTTGAATCCAGGATACCATTGTACCAAGGCCGCCACATGTTTCCGTTTAGCCCACACCACACCGCCAATCCCGAGGTTCACTAATCATGATAAAGTATGTACCCTTTTTCCTCTATGTAATCCTATGCAGGAAAAATTTGGATCTGAAGTGGTCTGAGCAGACCTGTCCAACCCAAAACAGGTTTTGGGTGGATCGGCCCAGCCCAGTTTGGCTGTGTATGGCCCTGTGCGAGTTTGGCCATATATGGCCCTGCGGGGGTTTGGCCTGACCCACACAGGCCAGGCTGTGCTGTTTTGCAAAAATGACATTTTATGTTAATCAAAATAAATTAATTTTGTTAATTTAATCTTAATATCTAAATTAAATTAATTAATTTTTTTTAATTATTATAATACTCGAGGATATAAATTAATTTAAATTATGAAATTGAATTAAAATATTTAATTAATTTATTTTCGGCATAACAATTAAATTAATTAGTGGAATGATGATTAATTAAATTATTTGAATTTATTAATTCATTAAATTTAAATAAATAAAACCTCATACTTATTAAATGCATTTAATTTTATCACCCTTTATTTTACCATCCTACTGGTCTTGAGCATCGGCCCGTGTGTGTAGCCTTTTATTTAATTAATTATTTAAATGCATGCAATGATTGTAATTAATTAAATAAATGGTATGCACATCGCTGTTATTTTGGGTTAAATTGTATAAGGAACTACATGACCAACTCACTTGATGTACATTTTTACCTGAGTCCCCCTCTCCAGTGCATGAGTATTATTGTACTTAAGATGAAGATAGTGAAGGAAATGGACCCCGCCAAGATGAGACGGTGGACGACGGTGCAGGATGACACATGGATTCCACCGAGACGAGGCAGAACTCCTAGATGTGATGTGGACCCCACCAAGATGAGGTGATACTTCAAAGAAGAGAACATATAAGATGGGGGCTAGCAGCATTTTGAGTCATTCTTCGACTCAAGTTTGAGGACCCATGGGTCATTTTGATTCTCAAGACCAATCAGGTAGAAGTTTATCATTTATGAATTTATTTATTATTTTATGCATTTTATAACAAATGGAAAATACATAAAATAATAGATAATAAAATGCATAAAGAAGAAGCTTATTTTTTTCTATTAAAGTTTAGTTGGGAGGACAACAAAATATATGTAAAATATTAATAGAAATTGATTACTTTGTTCGAGAGAGAAAACCAATAAAACCCTCAAATAAAAAATTAATTCATTACAGCCTATGATCATTCATCTTTGAAAAAAACCGGGTGTTCAAGGTGTCAGTAATGGCATAGTTGAGGGTGCTTGTTACTTCTAAGGAGTTCATATTCTGATGGTTGGTTGATTTAACTAAAATTTCATTAATTAAAAATCCATAGATATCGTGTTTTAATTTTAGAGGCAAGAATTGATTAAATCATGAAATGATTTTTGAAGCTGCGACATCACTCAACAAATCATGGAACCACCAGTTAATACGGTTGGTAAGCCAAAGGCCTATATTAGACCCTCCGAGTAGTGGAATAGTCATAGCTTGTAGACAATGATGGAGGTTCAGGGATCCTTTCCACTAGAATACTCAAGAGTATTCTGATTCTAGTACAGAGGGTTCCTAGAATTCAAAAAATTAGTAGGAGACATTTAATGATTAAAATTAATCAGTAATGTCATATTTTCTAATCACTTAAAAGTACAATATTCTAAATATTATTTATAGTGAATGAGAAGTAATACCATAATAAAATTTATGGTAAATATTGGAAATAGTTAATTTCCAAACAAGAATGAAATTCCAAGTGTCGTATAGGCACTTTCGCACATTACTTTCATATTGGAAATTCAAGCCGCTTGTTTCCCAACCTGTTATGCTGCCTCAAGAAGTGAGGGTGTATAAATGCTAAAAGGAGACTCATGTGTCCAGCATATGATGGTTTTGTCATAATGATATCATCAACGTCTGATGTACGTTGTTATTACTACATCATGACATCGATGATGTTACATGTAGTCTCATCTCCAACAAGACTCCAAGGAGAAAGTGATGCAATATTTGAATGTGATGATTGCACTCAGTTTGTGTAAAGTGACTGACAGTTCACAATCTTTTATGTCATCTCATTCTAATATCATTTACACCCAATTACTCTAGTTTCATTTAATGATACAAATTAATGGTATAGAGTGTGTGCTTCATTACCAATAATGTAACATTCTACAAGAAATAAGAATATTAAAGAAAGAACCATCTTTCGTTCTTATAGTGAATATATTGAAAGAAAAGGAGAAAAGGCCTATGACATGTAACTAAAAAGTAACCTTCATAATATCCTTCAATGAAAAGTGGTTTGTTACATAACAAGAGGTAATTTTCATCACATATTAGAAATAAATTTATGGAAGTTTAAAAACTAAAATACTAGAAGAAATTACCCACTTCTCGCTCAGTTAATATTCATTAAATAAAAGTTTTTTCTCACATACTTCATGGATATTAAAATAAAAAATACAGTTCACATATATGTATTTAAATACAGAAACCATGTTAATATAGAAACATTACTAGGAGTAAGGTGTCTTCTCCAAGCAGCTGAGAAAGGTTGATTACTAAGTCAGCAGTGAGAACCACATAACATCTAATTGCCAAGTGATTGATTCAAATTGAAAAAATTACTAAGTATAACCAAATAATTTATCTTAAGTTATCTTTTTTACATGATAAGACAGTATTCCATATTTTGGAATGATTGTTATTTTTAGTAATATACTCAATATACAGTTCACAACTACTTGAATCAATGAAAATACATGATGAATATAAAATTTAAGATCTAACCAGTTGTGGAAATATAGTTCTTTGCCATGTAAAACTATAAGTGGATGTAAAAGCTCAACCCAGTATGGTATTTAGGATTGGATCAGCTTAACGCCTTTGATATTATTGAAATCATTAGTTTAGACAAAGAATCCTTTAGAAGTAAAGGTATGCCACAATGCTTGTGAGGATAGTTCCACAAGATTGAGAACTATTCCAAAGTAGTGCTAGAGGTAAAGATACAGTATATGGTTCCATCAAGCCATTAAGGAATGTACCAATGAATTATATGTTTGGTCAGAAGAAATGACTTGTTTCAGATCCGCATGCCGAATAATATCTTGACCAGTCATTCATCAATCTAGATAATGAAGTGTGGAGTAATTCATAACTACATGTTACCATATCTACATCACAGTATTGATGTTCATAAGGGGGATCTATGATGAAGTCTTACATGTTAACACTGATCAAAAAAATGTAGCGTGGAAAAATTCCTAAATGCACATGTTATACATCAATGTTATGATGTAAGTTGTATCAATATTTCAACATGAAGAAACTTCCATTAAATTCACGATATTCCTTACAAAAAACTGCATAAAACAATAACCAATATGCCAACTAAAATTATAAATGGATATCATATAAGTCATAGTGTGATGAAAATCCATTATGTCATAGATTATTTTTTTGAATGAAAATAGTTTTTTAAGATACAAACAAATATGAATTAATCTAAACACATGGTACATCTTAGGTAATTATCCTTACAGTTTCATAGAATATTACCTAAATCCATAAGATAGAAAAATATTTAGTCAAGTTTTAGACTACATTTCTATACAAGGGTGCACATCTATATTAGAGATAGTGGGAGCTGAATTGACTTGGACTTAGTCAATGATTGAGATGCACAAATGGATTTCATAAGAACAAGTTCCACAAGTACATGGGGAATAGGCATGTTCTAGAGACACATACTGCGTAGGAAAAATGAAACCATGGTGATGGTTTTATATTCACCATTACTGGTGATATATTATTCATTAATAATAATAAATCCTAAAAGTAGTATAAGGCCATGAGATCAGATTGACACGATCAACTAATATTCAACAATGGATTCCATGTATCAAATTTCAAAGGGGCTTAAAAATTGAATATTGCGGTGGGAATTCAAATGAGATGATACATGAATGGTACAATCTTGGTACCAATAAAGCTCGATTGGTTATACCAAGTTATTATGCATAAATTCATTATAATTTTACTTTTTATAGCTAAAATTATTCGTTCATTTTATTGGTCATTGGATGCCAAGATCATCTTTCATGGAAGGTGTCTATATGATGCAATAAGAAAAAGATGATGATATCAAATGATTCTAATAAGTGATGAAAGATACTGAAATCCAATTCTGGATTAATGTAAGCAATAAGATACTAGATCGTCCATTATAAATGAATCTTTTTCTTTGTGTCTACCAAAGGATAGTGGAAGAGACAGTTTCTTCCAAGTGAAATATGTTCAGCAACATATGGAAAACAGATCTTGGTGTTTCTGATAGATAAGAAATGGTTAACAGATTTTCTCCAATGAATGATTAGGGTAGAAACATGAGTTCTAGAGAATAGGATATGTTGAGGTATATCCATAGGTTTATTTGTCTTAGTCAATTGTACATATAGTGACATTGTATTGAAAAATAATATTTGGACCAATTCAAGTTCATAATTATTGCCAATGTCACATGTCTTAATCTCTATAGGTTAGCATGTTTAGATCATGGGAAGAGATTAATGTTGTGAATTGATACCATCTGATTCAAAGATGGATCAATCACATATTCAATGTTATTTACAGTAATTGATATTTTCAAGATATACTTTATTGTAGGAAGATATAAATTATATCTAGGAGCACTGCAAGTGAAGCAGTCAGAACTATCATCTTGTACTTCGGTGAGTACAAATAATATGTGCCTGGAATATGGAGAGAAAGGTATACTAGTTTATGTGGGACCTAAATTAGTAATCATTAGATCAATTTTATATAGTATTTAAGTTAGTAAAAGGTGATGAGTGATTCATGCTCATAAAATCTAGTGGTAGCCATACCTACTAATACAGAGTATGTTGCAGCTTCTAAGGCTGCTAAGAAGAAGTAATAAATTGCAATGATTCGTTCAAGTTCTAGGATTCATACCTAGTGAAAAAATAATTATAATAATGTAAATTATGATATTCTTACTATCCATGTTGTCATGTTATGGAAATGGACAAAGTTATATACTCATTGATACCTTATCTTGAAAAGTTTTAATCAAGCAGATGAGGTTTCGTGTAACAGATACGACACGTGGTGAAAATCTGGTAGTCCCAATTGTTAAATCCTTTTCACAACAGAAGCATGATATTTTTCATGTGACTAGCAAAAAAGTTTGGTTAGCAAGTTGGCTCTAGTGCATGTGGGAGTGTTTAAATAGTGGGTTCCCTAGACCCAACTATGTAATATATTTGATTACCAAATCATGTGTACAATTAGATATGTATGATGTTATGTTACCATTATGGTGTATACATTTCTTAGTCCAATATTATAATGGTATTGTCTAAAGGTTAATTGTTGTGTAGAGTGGTTATAGCTGATCCCATGCTATAATAATAACCTCGAGATTCTATGACATTAATCTTAAATATATGTTCTATAGTCTAAATAAATACTACTAACTAGAGAGTGTATATGTAAGACTATCAGTTTATGAGAGATCATAATCATTGATACAACTTTTTATGAAGTTAGCACTTTGTGATCTCACGTAATGAGATCATGAGGATAGACCTGCCAATAAGAACACCACATGTTTTTTGGTGTCATTGGTTGTTCTTATCTACAGAAATGTGTATTAGTCTCCTAATTTTAGACCACTAACAATGTGTATTATTTTATTACGCTCTTTGATGCAAGATAAAAATGGTGGCAATGAAGTGGTGGAGAGGAAGTTTGTGTTGGGTGTGTTGTTAGTGGCATGACATTGGATGAATGGTCAATAAATGATTTGTCACATCCAAGTTCAGGAATTTGTATACCTCAGGCCAAGTTGATTAGGATGGTGTTTCCTTCATAAGACTCTAGCCAAAGCTATACAAAGGTAAATCCATCCAATTATATCAAAAAATAATAAATAAATAAAAGGATGATGACACAATAGTGCAGCCTTCTTTATGAGATATTTAATGAAAAGAGATTATAGTACACAGTCTGTGTTCATAGGATTGTAGTTGTTTCTATGAATATACTTATCTCTTTAGTGTCCATGAAGGGTTGCTAGACTTGGCTCTTGGTCTATGGATTTTACTTCACTAATATTGAGATAAGGTCCTAGAGTGTCACACACAATATCATATTCAACAATCCACCCTATTTAGTTGAATAGGTACATGGACATAGCGGGTCCTACCAGAGGGTCCGAGTATTGTCCTAGTTGTCGATCACTAAAATATTTAAATAAAATCATTAATATTCATGTTATGAATATTTGGGGTTGAATTTATTTGATGTATTTACAAGTTTAGTAAATATGAGAAAAATATTAAATGAATGGATATTATTTTAATATCCAAAATTTGTTTAATATTAAGCGGGACAACAGGTCGAGTTAAATGACTCAATTGTTATAACATAATATATTATATATATTAAAAGTATCTGGTAAAATAATAAATAATATTGACGCAATTTAGTTCATCAATATTATTTATATAAAGGATGCTAATATAAATGGGGGCCAGGGAACCCAACCAGATATTTTGGAATTCCACTATAAATAAGAGAAGAGGCTCTCTCCCTTAGTGTGCTAATAACTATTCTTTCATTAATGGAATGAAAGTTGAGAGCCTCTATCTCCTTCCTATCTCACTCGAGAGAAGCTCTCGATCCAAGAATATCAGATAAAGATCACTCTCATACATCAAAGGATTCTCAAAGTGGTGATCATAAGGACATTGAAAGCATTGTCAGATCGCTCCTCTAGTACCTAGACTTCGACGATCGACATTCTGAAGGGTTTTAGATGCGTGCGTGAATGATGTAGAGGGTTCATTCTTTGGATCCATCGAGCAATGACCTACATCAATAAGTTTCGTTTGACCACAGCTTTGGATTTGAAATTGGTATGTTTTTATTTTTCTTTTGTGATCATTATAATTTAGACGAGATCCTATGACCTATCTGAGGCTTGGACCAACGGTGAAGACAAGTTTTGTCGATCCAAAGATGAAAAAAATTAAAATCCCTATCCCACCAGCTTCTGTTGTGGGCCCTGAAACCTAAAACAAGCCTTTCTCTACTACAAGGCAGTGTGATCATAGGTGCACTAGCTAACCTTCTCTTTAGCCCTTTCAAATTCTCTTCACATTCCTCCATCCAAACTAAAATAACTCCTTTATGAGACAACATGGTGAGTGGATTAGATAATTGTGATGAATCATTCACAAAACGTCAATAATATCTATCCAAACCAAGAAAACCTCAGATCTCCATTCTTGTTGTTGGTCTTAACCATCTTTCAAAAACCTCTATTTTTTTTGGATCCATAAATATCCCCTATCATGAGATTATGTGACCCAAAATGAATCTTTTTGAAGACAAAATTCACAGTTGGAAATTTTTTCAAAAATCTTCTCCTTTCTCCGGGTCTTCAGAACAATTCTCAAGTAATATTGATGTTCTTCCTTGCGCATGGAATAGACAAGAATATCATCTATAAAGTCTACAACAAACTAATCAATATTGTCTCTAAAGACTCTATTCATTATATCCTTGATGATAGTAGGGGAATTAGTAAGACCAAAAGGAATAACTATAAAATCATAGTGCCCATACCTTGTATAAAATGTTACCTTTTCTATATCCTCCTTTTTGACCCTTAATTGAGGATACAATGAAGGAAGATCAATATTGGAAAAGTATTGAGCTCCACCTAGTGGGTAAAATAATTTATCAATGCAAGGTAGAGGATATTTTTTCTTGATATTGATCTTGTTATGTTCTCAATAATCAATGCAGAGTCTCATTAATCTATCTTTCTTCATAATATAGAGAATATGTGATCCCCAAGGTGACTCACTAGGGTGTATGAATCCCTTATCAAGATTCTCTTGAAGTTTATTCTTCAATTATGGAAACTAAATTGGGGTCATTCTATAAGGTGTCTTTGAAATTAGAATTTCACCCAATATGAGTTCTATTGAAAAATCAACTTCATGATTTTGTGGGAAGACCTGTACATTCCTCCAAATGGACATAATAAAACACCCATAAAATGGGAGTATTCTTAATCATGATTTTCCCTCTAACCATTTGTGATAAATAATCTTCATTTATTGGAATCAAGACAAATAATATGGAAGAAATATCCACTGGAAGGTTATATTCATCATTTTAATAATAGATGATCACAGATTGATCTTCAATATAAAATTTGACATCGCTTAATTGGATGTTGATAAGAGATCTATATGAATAAAACCAATCCAGGCCAAGAGTCACATAAAATTTCACTATAGGATGGATCACAAGATTTGAAGGAAGCACTTTCCCACAAAATTCAATTGGAGATAAATTGAAATTTTTTGATTCAATAGTTGTGCTATTAAGATCATTCACAGGTAAATCAACATCAAATTGTGGAGGTAATTTGATGATACCCTTAGAAAATTATTTAGAAACAAAAGAGTGGGTGGATCTAGAAAAAAAATAAAAAATTATACTTTATAGTAAATTGTATGTGTACTATTCACCACTTCATTATCATACTCCATGACACCGATAGTAATTTCTTATGAATTTCACTTGCCTTTGGCCTTAAGAGTTTGTTGATTTCGTTCATCGTCAATCACCCTTGGATTAGGACATTGATTTGAATAATGCCCAATTTCCTTTAACATGTAACATTGAAGTGTAGGAGGTTCATTTTGTGTAGCCTTTTCGTTGTTCTCACAATTAGATGTATTTTTTCCATTATTTCAACATTCAGTTACCTAGTGACCTTATTTTCCATAATTAAATCATTTTATAGATCAATTAAGACAATTACCTCAATGTTTATTTCCTCACTATGAGCATAAGGAAACTAATCTTTTTTTAGTGTGGTCCTTTTATTTTTAATTTAATTCCATTTTCCACTTATTATCAAATACATATGACTATTGGGTTACTCTAATATCCATCTCACCCTTGAGAGCACATCGAAAAATTTCCTAGTAGATATTGAAGTCCCATATGGATAATTCCATTTGTAGACATGGTTTTAGGAAGCTAAAGAATTGATCAATCTTACTCTCAGGTTAGATAATAATTCCAGAAATGTACCTTGAAATTATCGTAAAATTTTCTTCATATGTACCAATGGATTCATCATCCTTTTGATTAAGTTTAAGGATCTCCTTCTCCATATTTGTTTGAAGAATACAAGGAATGTACTTATTAAAAAATTATTTCTTAAACACGTCCCATTCCATGGACCCATTTTCATCTCTTTAACTCATATTCTTGATAAGATTCCACCATTGATCAGCTTCACCATCCAAACGATATACTTATAAGATGAATTTATCATGTTAATAACATTATAGAACTGAAAATACCTTTTCAATGGTATTTATCCATTGTTAATCCACTAATGGATCAGAAGAACTGATGAATGAAGGTGGACACTTCCTCATGAAGGATTCAATAGAAAAATTCTATTTACTTTGCTCGTTTGGAAGTCCAACATGATTTATAGCATGATAATGTTATGTGAGCATGGAAATAAGATTGTTCATTCTTGCTTCAATAACATTTGGTCGTTGAGGGGGATAATAATTTCATTTCAAATGGAATTCAGCATTAACAATGTTCCATCGGGTCTCATCCATTGGCTAAAAAAACAAGTATTGTGCAAGAAAAACTAATCATAATAGGAAAACCAAAACATAAAGAATAAAATATCAATTTAGCACACTTTAGGATTTATCATATATTATTCATGGTCATTTATAAACAACTAGTATTGTACCCAATACATAGAAAAATACTTATGGTTCTTATTAAGGCTTTAATATCCCAGTTTCCATAGTTTAACTATACATTTTCTCTGATACCAACTATAATAACCCATACATTACATACATTGATATTAATTAAGAATTTAAGAATATATATTACAACATATTAAAAAACCCTAAAGGTTCTATATAGGTATAGTGTCTTTAAAAACTGGTAAAAAAATGGTTAACAAAACAACTATATTATCTCTCATTTATTTCATCATTACTAGAATCATTTTTTGTTATATCATACTTAATACAATTCTTCCTGACTTGGGGAAAAGAAACATACGAAAGGGTGAGATCAAATGCTCAGTAAGGGTAATCAAATGAGATATCAATCCTATATAACATTTGAAAATCTTATCCTGTATATAAGAGGTCAAAATATCATGTCATGGGATAAATTATAGAAGTGAAATGTAATCCCAATAATCATAACATAAGACATGAAATTTTGGATCACACACACATAATCAAAGAAAATAATTTCATATTATTCAAGGATCATTTCCAAGACCATCATAGCAGGGAATGTACATTACTGAACCAAGTTCCCTCCACATTCCACCCCTGTATCACTAAATCAGATTAACATTCCATTCTAGCCATGTCTATCTCATGGGTTATAAATATTTACTCAATGAATTTGAGGGAGATATAGGTCCCAAAAATCTCAAAATGAATCCATTCTTAGGTGTTCCACAAAAACACAAATCATTCATCATAACATAACCTATGTAATAAAATGGGATTCTTAAACATCGTGCCATCATAACATAATCCATTTAAGGTAAATAGACTTCCTAAAAATAATTTCATCATAAACATAGTCAAATAAAAGTAAAAATTAAGGTAGAAACATAACCCAATGTCTTCTTAGATGGAATTTAATTTTTATATAACACTTAAAATTAATTCTTGATGAAAATGACCTTTCATTTTAAAAATTGTTTTCCTTTCAGCAAATATCGTGCAATTTTAAAAGAAAAGATTTTAATTTTAAATACACTTGTAAACGTGTAGTGAATGATTTAAGGAAATTAGGAGTTATGAATATGTAAAAACCTATTCATACTGTATAAGTTAAAAGAAACATTTTTCTCATACTTTTTCCGGAAATTAAAAAAATTACATTATATGTTAAAAAAAGAACGATTCATTCCAAACCATGTAGTAGAAGTCCAGATGGGTAAAAATTACTTTAAATATACATAGAAGAATAGTACACATTTTATGAGAATATAATAAGAAAACTTGGACATGGATGATAAGTATATCCCCATTAGATACATATGAATAAAAGATTTCTCCTAAAACCAGATTGGAAAACTTATCCCTTTCCTTAATTCGGATATGGTTTGTATGTATCAAAACCCCCTGTATAATTATTTAAATACTTTTACTGATTTATTCCAAATTCATAGACATATTTATGATAAAATTTATGATCATAGTTTCATCCTTTTGTTTGTAACCTTTCATTGTAACTCGTTATTCAGGTATTAGCTGCTTTATTTTCTTAAGTACGTTTTGTCAGATAAGTCCTTATTCCAATTTTTGGGTTATAGTTATATCATTTATAACAAGGTATTAGTATAATATATATCATATATATTCATTTGATTTATTTATATAATCATGGATTAATGATTATTATGTAGAACGAGTCACATCGCACCATGGAGATGGTAAGCCATACGTACGGAGGAGCGATGATATTATTCCCATTATTATTGAATGGTATTGAATTGGATGGTGAATACTTTCTTATAATGTAATAATGATCATATAAAGTTATTATTTCCACAATTATACCCATCCAAGTATGGTGGTGGTGGAAAACAGATTACACCACGACATGGAGATGATATGTCTTATGTACGCACGTGTAGTGATTTCATTTTTCGTAGGACTGAAAGAAGGTGAAATATGGTTGTTTAATATTTATAATAACCTATCAATATATTAGTGATACTGATGTTATTACTTTATTATCAAACAAATAAATAAGATGAAGTAGAAGAAGAAATGAATATTGAAGAATCAGTATAAGAGATTACCTCTTCCTTGATGTGCTTCCTTTAAATTTTCTCTTTAAGAACTAGAGTTGGTCTTTTGAGAAGACAAGAACCTATAGAATGTTACTATGGATGTTTAGAAAAGAAATGGGAAGTGTTTTTCTGATCTTTAAGGATTAAAATGGAGTGAATAGGAGTGGGAAGAGGTTCTCCTTTATCAGATATGAGAGGGTTACATTAGGAAACTATCAAATATGTTAATTTAACATAAATTAAATTTCAAATGAAAATGGTCCAAAACATATTTAATTCAAATATAAGATGTTTTTTTCTTATACACATCATCCAATAATATTTATACAAGTCTGGAATATTTTATTGTTCTTATCTTTTGGGATTAACCTTTATTTTACAATTTTTAATCTAACTGTAATATCATGTTATTAACATATTGTAGATTAATGTAATAACTATTTCAGGTCAAATTACCCAAAAAAAGTTATGTATGAAATTTCTGGACTTTTATCAACCATTTGAAAAAAGCATAGATATTTAATAATTTTGTATCGTTTAATAAACTATCGTATGTTTTATGTTATAAATTTTGTCAATTTTGGACACTATTTATACATGACTTTTATAAAATTCATTAAAACTTTATTAAATTGAAAAAATGCATTAAAACAAAGATAATATGTAAATGTTATCCAAACAATTTGTGTATGACATCAAGATAACCAAATTATTTATATTTTTTAATACTTATTAATTCATTTATTTAAATCATTCATTAATTAGATAATCACTACATCATATTTTTGTCTTAAATAATACTATTTATATAATATATAAAAATTATAAATTAAATACCTTGATGTAGGAAATGTTTTTATTATTACTAATAACTATTTATAAGTAAATATATCATTTATATAATCCTATATTAAAAGTGATTTATTAAAAGTTATATGTTCAGCTTATAAATATCAATAGTTTAAATTATTTTTCTAAAAATGTCATTTTCACATAAGTGTGAATCCATGGTGTCTAAAAATCAACACAAGGATCCCCATGGTCGGAACTATTTCATCTAATAGGATTAGGATACATTTTAGGGTAGTATTATGTTATTAAATTATTGTTTTTACCCTTATTAACCAGATTTACCTTTTAACCATGGTAAATGAAATAATTACTGAATGTACTATTCATAATATACAAAAATAAAAGTTACCTATTCATAAATTATGGATATTATGAATCAAAATAATGAATCCTTTTTTCAAAATTCTAAAAACCAAAGTTTCAGTAATGGATTTAAAATTAATCCCATTATTGAAATGAGAAAACGCGTTTTAAAAGTTAAAACATTACAAAAGATTGAAATGTTTTTTCCTATGAATTCAATGTAAAATTATTGATAATATGTTACATTAAATTAAATGGTGAAAATTTATTATTTTTATACATTAAAACCATTAAATTTTATAATTTAACCATATAAATTATCTCGATGAAAAATGTTATTTTTATATTAAACTTAGCGTATTTTTACTATTAATCAAAACATGAAGGTTATCAAAAATTTATCAGAAATTTTTACAGATTAAAATTTTATATCCCGCTTAAAAATAACATATTTATGTTTTCATATGTAAATTATTATTCTGTGAAAATCTTAATTTAAAATGGGTTCACTATTCAAAGTTATAAAATTGAAATTTTTCTAAATAAAATAGGTTCTTATACATACGTACGGTTTTATTTATACCTTATGAATAGAATATCAATTATGTGAATATAAAAAATAATTTATTAATTATATAGCACATATATTTCATTAAACTCATTACCAAATGTAAATAACTCAAAAAATAAAAATACTTAATTGATTTATATTTTTCATAAATAATTAATAGCCAAAAAATTCATAATGAATTTTCATAAGTAGGTTATAATTATTCCCACTAACATATTGACTAGGTTTTAATAGTACTTTTATATTAAGAGCATATCATTGTTCATTTAAACTCATAATTTTAGGAAAATCAAGCTACTGAAGGAAAAAATTATTTAAATATAATATTTCATAAAAACATCCAGGTGTTACATGCTTCATGTTTCTAGGGGATATTATTAAGAATCATAACATTTTTTGGGTGTTGTAATTTTTTATTTAGAAGTGCTTAGTATTTTTTGGAACATATGGTTTTCAATTTGTAATGAATTGTATATGTTGAGTAGAAATTGATGACAGATCTCCTTTTACATTAAAATTTTAATTGTATGGTACTAACAATTATTGTAAAATATGATTTCAATGATAATTTTAGAAATATAAAATAATTATTTTAAATATTTACTTATATTTTATTTTTATGCATAATTAAAATTATACGTTCAAATTTTTCTCATGTCCTAAATTTTATCTTAATTTAAAATTCTGTTGGTGACTGATATGATTAGATTCTTTCTTGAGTAATAAATCTAATTACCATATTAATTATATTTTTAATTTTAACAATATTTTATAACATTTCATGTTATTTTTTGATGTTTTCCATTATTCCAATGATTTTATTTATTGGTTTTATCATTATTTATTTTGGAATTAGGTTACTCATTAGCCCTACAGTATTTTATTAACTATGAATATCTTATAGTCTAGGGATTTCATCTCTTATTGTGATATGTATTTGATTCAACTGTATGGAGTTGTCATCAAATGTTCCATCTTGAGTGTTTTTGAATTGTGTTCCAAATCGTTAAATGGTGTTCACTCACAAGTTCCATAGGTATGTCTCAGTCATTGTTGAATGTATTGGACACCTAACACGCTCCTAGTCACTTAGATATGTGTCTTTCTCATATTTTGTTTCTTTGTTTCCTATTTTTTTTAATAATTACTACATATATGTTTTTAAAATTTAATCAATCATGGAGCATTTTACAAAAATAGAACTAATTTTTTTCAATATTCTCACTCAAAAAATATTTATAATGCTACTTGATTTGTATATATTTTTTACATTTTTTAAGTTATTATATTTTTCTTTAGTATTTTCCATTGATGTACGTAATTTTATCCCTCCATGAAAAGTATATTTTTCCTCTTACAATAAACATTTGACATTCCCATATTCATGAATACTCCCATTCCCTATAATGATGTTTTGAGCTCAAATGATTTGAGTTTCTAGTTTGGATAAATATGTGTATTACTAACCATCAAGAAAATTTTTTTTCTCTAAGTTCTATTTTTTTTAATTTAGGTTCCTCATCCAACATCTTCTGTATTTGTAATAACTTATAAAATTCTCTAGTACCAATACACATTATTTGGTTCTTTTAAGATAGTGGATCTAATTGAGAATTTTATGAAATATTAGGTTTCATTAGGTCATTTTTTTTATTTTTATTCACCACCATTGTGTGAATATTTTATGTGTAAAGGTAAAAAATATAAACGATGGGGTAGAAGATAGATTTAATAGCATTTTTTCGTTTTCATGTTTGGATAGAAGTATAAAATAATTAAATTTCTGTTTTATTCACTTTATAATTCATAATTTTCTAGATTATTGGGTATAACCTAGGGTATACTGGATCACCATTACACAAAACAAACTACTATTTGGTCATTAAATCACTTATGGGTACAAATATTTCCATGTAAATGTTAGCGTTTTAGATAGAAGTGTTCATTTTGAATCAAAGTATGTGAGAAATTTTTAGAAAGTGAAAGTTTTTGTTTTTTATCATTATTTTCTTTATAATTTGAAAATATTATTTTTCTTAAAATTCACGAATTCATTTATATTTAATTTTTTATTAGTGGTTATATATCCTTCTATATGGAAGCATGAGAATATATGGTGTTGTGTCTTCATTATTTATGATTCTTCTAGGTGCAACCAAGGTGTTTTGGCCCTAATGTATATGGGTTTTTCTATCTTCATCATGAATTTGTATTGCAATCAAAATTTTAGTGGACCAACGTACATCCGATATGCCTTTTCCAGAAAAGTGTGACCCAAATTTTATGAACATTTCTTATTCTGAACCCACTAGGTTTATGGAAAAACAAACTCATGGGAGGAAATCTTGGAGAAGATACCTATATGTTTTTGACATTTTGTTATAAGTTGGTATATTTTATCCCCCAATTTTTTTACTCTTTTTTCCCTTCATTTTCCATTTATATATATATATATTAATAAATTAGAATTATTGACATATTTTTTTAAATTTTATATAACTATTAAACATGTTTTTTGTTATAACAAATTAATGTTTCAAATTATGCTCCTATCAGTCCTTTCATGACTGAGCTGGAAGGTGATTCTACTATCACTCAAGTAATATTTTTTCTTCTTGTGTGTTGTTCCCTTTATTTTCATGTATTCTATTTTCCATTTCAATTTGATTATGTTCACTTGTAATTATCAACCAACCTATATATGGATAGGAATATAGTGTTTCTATGTGAATGCATTGATGATTTTTTAATTGAAGAACAAATGTCTTATTATCATTATTACCAATCATGGAATTTTTTCCCTTAATGGTTGTTGTTATATGTTCTTTTTACGATAAAAACCATGTTTTATATCCTCAAGATTCAATTATATTATAGAAACTTGTCTTTTCAGCATACTAAGTAACAAACATTCATTCAAACGAGAAGGTAACAAAGGATCTATTTTATTTTATTTTTCAACCATTATTTTATTCACTTTTGAAAACAGAAAAACAGAAAAACTTGATTAGATTATTTTCAACATCATCATCTTATAATATCACAGTCCCATACTTTCCTATAAGATTGGGAATCCTACTATAATGTGTTTTATCTAATAATACCATAATATAGTAAAAAAATATTAATCCAAATATAATAATGAATCACTATATTAAATCAACATGAAAAATTAATATATTAATAATCAATCACTATCCACATGTTCCTAATAAATCACCAAATTAGTGATTACTAACTCATAAATGTGTGATCATTCTTCAGGAAAGAATAAGTTGAATTAAGAGATAATAAATAATTTAACTTACTAGGTAAAATCAGGTAAATAATTAATGGTAGATAAAAAAACTGAACAATCATTCAAGGATTTGATTACACACTCTTCATCAAGAATAATCATGTTTGGCTCTCTATATAAAATTATAAGTTCTTAAATATGTTTGTTCTATCAATTAAATTCTTAAGAATAATTTATTTTAACCTTGTACTATATCACATTTTGATGTAAGGGGTTTCTGCTCAATGATATGTATGTAAATTAAAAGCTTTTATGTATTCCACTTTAGTGGAATTATTCATAGGTCAATATCATGGTCTGTGTTCCAATATTCTTGTCTCCAACATTCCAAATTCTGATTCAATATGGATTATGGTGTTTAATTTTGATAAATATTTCATGAAATCTTCTTAAAATAATTATTTTAAGTAATTTGAGACATGATAGTGTCTATATTTTATTTCATCGCCAATAAATCGATCTCATTACAGATTTTAGTCTTAAGGTTATAACCATAGGGAAATGTTATCGAGCTCTTACACATTTACTCTTATATAAAAATGTTGCAGCATATTGAATCTTGGTCAACGAGAAAGATATAATTTCAATTTTCTATGTTAGTTTTATAAATATTTTATATGGAATTTTATATCCAGTTATATATTGATTACCTTATTTAAATTCATAGGCATCTCTAGTCATACTCAATAATTCTACAATATCAATCGATGCAATATCATTTCTTTTTGAATTCCCTTATTTTAATAATCACTTCTCTAAATAATCCAAACAAATCCCACTTACTACACATCATTGAGAAAAAAATGAATTGCCTATTTATATATTATTTAAATAATAAATTCATTGGAAATTAATATGCATGTTATTGGGTTTTTAGTCAACACACTGGATACTCCCACCCTATTAATTCCATCCACATACCATATTATGAGTTATTATAAGACATTATTTCATTTAATGCCTCATATTAATGTGAATAATTATCCAACATGTGTAAATTATTGGATTATGGGTTTGATATTGATAATTCAGTGCTAGTGCGAAGTGTGTTTTTATAGTATATGACACAAAGGTGTTGCATGATTGGATGATAAAGAGTTGAGTGTAGAAAGTGGATTAAAGTGGCTGTGAAGACTTTGAATATATCAAGATATTTGTTCTAATATGTTCATATTTCTGCATTCCTTTAATTTTGTTGAAAAAATACATACTCTGAAAAAAATTAAATACAATAGTTTCATAGTTTATTTCAATGTTTGTTCATTTATATTGATGATCAAGAAATATATATATATATATATTAATATATTATAATTATAGGAAAATTAAGATGTTATATTGTGGGGAATTTTTTCAAGTTGAATTTTAGAGTTTCAATTATCATAATCAAGAATTAGTGGTGATATTGTGATAATTTTAGATTTAGATGTTTTGGTGATAAATTATTCAATGTTACCTTTCATCCTATCATATCAGATGACCAAGCACATGTTTAAATGAATGATCATGATCCACATTGACCAACTGCAAGATAGTGATTACTAACCACATGATTATCTAACTAATCATTCATATTGACTATATGGCTATTGGTTGACCACACATACAATTTATTAACAATAGACATCGACCCTACTTTTTGGATGACTAGCATGATTTAACAAATCATCCACATGACTTAATGACTAACCTCATGCCTTAATAGATCGAACATATGAATGAATGTGCGATGGATCAATTAGAAGATTCAATACATATCCAAAGATAAGAATTTATCCATTCAATATCTCATATATATTAAACAACCTTCAGCTATTCTCAATCTCTTATAAACACCTTAAATCACCTTTATGTGTTTATGAAACATCCTCATCTCAGTTTCCAAGAACATTCAACATGTATACCCAATGTTGAGCATCAATAAGATTTATTTCACTTTAATCTTTACCCAAACTCAAGCTTCATCTAAGTGTAGTTCCACAAATATTACATGAGTCACATGTAGTAGAAGAGTGGGATATTATATTTATACTAATTAATAGGTATTAAATCTTCAATCATCAAAATCCAATCATATATCCATATATAATAGATTATAATAACACTTCAAGTTGTACAATCCACCCCAAAAATTCAGATTTTGTGGGATTTTTGTAGGCATTGATGGTTTATGCATTTTAATTCGTGAGGTATTAAAATGGGAAATTATTTTTATCTATTTTTTGAATATTAAGTTTTATTTATGTTTTTAATTTCCTTGGTGGAAAATTTTGACAGTTGAATTCACAAAGTTTTAAATTAATAATATTATAATATGCATTTTTTTAGAATATTTAATTTTATATCTAATTTTTTAAATATTTGATAATGTTTTTTTATTCTTGAATGCTATGATTAACAAGGCCGTCCTACTTGGCCTTGGTTCTTGAATTCTGATTTCTTCATTCCTTAAGGGATAAATGTTAGTTTGTTGATCCTTTTGATCTTGTAGATTAGGATAATACCTTTTGGGTTTTATGGTGTGTTTCTTTTTTGATTATATTAAGATGGATAAGTATCATTCCATTTTTCCACTAAAATGTGCCATGATCCCAAAATAACCTGAAATCATAGTAAAATCTTTTTATTGTTATTTTTGACATGTACGAGTAAATGACATGTCAATCGAACATACGTTCTACCTGGACTGACCAAATATGATATATTTAAAGGTTTCACACACATTAAAATGCTTCTTCCATTGGTAAAAAATCTTATCAACATTCTAATATTGTGAAATCATATGAGAAATAACCATAGAGTGAATTGTGAAATGGTTGAGTAGACAGAATGTCAATATGAGAAGGAGTTTCACGAGGAGGAAAAAAACAAACATTTAGTTTAATAAAACACCAAAACTGCATGTCTAATAGTCATATCCATGAGAAAAAAAATCAGAATGAAATTAAATCATAAAAAATGTATTATTATTATTATTATTATTTTTCATGTGTATGAGGAGAAGACACACCAATTAGACATGTGGTCTGCCCGGAGTGATCAAATATGTGGTTTTTAAAGTTTTTACGGCCATTTAAGACACATGAGGTTCAAAACCAACTGAAAAACTTAAAATTTTCATGAAATTAGATGACAACAATAATACAGTGAATTTTGAAATGGTTGAGTATATGATACATCAATAGGGAGTAATGATTGTTCGAGATGATGGAAGACGCCCATTTAGTGTCATAAAACACTAAAACATGCATTTAATAGTCAGATATATTGAAAATATCTTCAGAATGACTTGAAATAATAGATTAAGAATATTATTATTATTTTTGATGTGTATGAGAAGATGACATGTCAATCAAATGAGTGGTCTTCCCGAAATTAATGAATCTTTAGTTTTCAAAGACTTGACGCCCTTTAAAAATAATTGGTGGTTTAAAACCAACCCAATGACCTATGATAGGCATGAAATCCGATTACAATAACCGTAGAGTGAATTGTTAAATGTTCAACTAGAAGTTACTCATATAGGATGTGCCATTTTTATTGGATGATAGAAAACACACCTTTAATTTCATAAAACACCAAAACATGAATTTAATGATATTATTCATAGATAATGCCTTCATAATTACTTTAAATCATAGTAAAAATGTCTTATTATCATTCATGAAGTGTCAGAAGAGATGAAACATCAATTGGACATGAATTATTCCAAGAACAACAGAATAAGTTGTTTTTAATGGTTTTCCGCCCTTTAAAATTACTCGGGAGGTCAAAACCAACCGAATGACCTCCGAATTAGGTGAAACTAGATGACAACAACCATATACTGATCATTGAAATGGTTCAGTAGATTGTTCATCAATCAGTGGTTCCATTTTTCTAGGTTGATGGAAAATAAAATTTTAGTTTCTTTAAACACCAAAACACATATTTAATGGCATGATATAAAATGAATGACCTCAAAATTACATGAAATCCAAATTAACATCTTATTATTATTAATGATTTATACGAGAAAATGAAACATAAATCAGATATTTGGTCTACCCAAAACTACCAAATAGGTAGTTTTTAAAGGATTAACACCATTTAAAAAGGTGTGCATGTGAATAAAAGCCAATCAAACTATATTATAATGCCATAAAATCTGACGAAAATAATCATATAGCTTATTGTGAAATGTTCTAGAAGACAGTATGTCAATCAGAGGTCCTGTTTTCCTGGGATGATCAATAAAATATATTTTTAGTCATAAAACACAAAAACGCGTGTTTAACTATTAGATTCATAGCTAAAGGCCTCAAAATGGCTTTAATTCACAAGAAAACTATCTTATTATTATTCGTGATGTGTAATAGAAGAAGAATTTTCAATTAGATGTGCAGCATTTCCCGAATGACCGAATATGTTATTTTTACAGGGTTGACAACCTATAAAATTACCTTGGGGGTCAAAATCATTTGATCGACCTTCAAAAGTGGTGAAATCAGAAAAAATACAGAGTGTGAATTTTGAAATGGTTGAGTGGATTATATGTCAATCCGAGGTTTTGTTTTCCCATGATGATAAAAAACCGAACTTTTAGTGTTATAAAACACCAAAAACATGTATTTAATGGTTATATATATATATATATAATTTCCACATAATGAATTGAAATCATAGTAAATCTATCTTATAATTATTCATGATGTTTATGAGTAGAAATATTGTTTATCGAACTAGCGGTATGCCTGGAACAAACAAATATGCAGTTCCTAAAGTTTTAACGCCCTTTAAAAAGGTGTGTCTGAGGGGTAAAAACTGACCGAGCGATATCATAAAGAAGTTAAATAAGAATAAAATAATCTTAGACTGAATTTTTTATTGTTCAAGCAGACAAACTGTCCATCAGAGGTGTCTTTTTCCCAATACAATCGAAAATGTACTTTTACTATGATAAAACACCAAAACACGCATTTAATGATTAGATACATAGTCAATGACCACATAATGACTTGGAAGTCACATGATAACAGTATTATTATTACTTCTTATGTGTGATAAAAGACAACATTTAAATTGTACATGCAGTCTACCCGGAACAACATAATATGTTGGTTTTAAAGGTTTGTCGCCCTTTAAAATTATACAGTGTTCAAGACAAACCTAACAACCTCTAAATGTGTTCAAATAAGATGAAAAAAATCATAGAGTTAATTATGAAATGGTTGATTACATGGTACAAAAATCAGAGGGTTTTTTTGTCTGGGATGAGGTAAAACACACATTTAGGGTCATAAAACACCGAAACATGTATTTAACGATTAGATATATAGAAAATTATATAATAATGACTTGACATCATAGGAAAAAAATTATAATATTATTAATTATTTGTATCAGAAGACAGAACATCATTTGGGTTTGTAACCTTCCCGAAACTAATAAATATGCAGGTTTTAAAAGGTTTGATGTCCTTTAAAAACTATGTCTAGGGGGTCAAAACTCACTAAATAAAATCTAATTTCTGTGAAATTGGAAGACAAAAATCGTACAGTTAATTTTGAAATGTTTGAGGAGATGGAAAGTAAATCATAAGTTCATTTTTCCTAGTATGACCGAAAAAAACTTTTAGTGTCATAAAACAACAAAACATGCGATTAATTGTTGGATCTATAGATAATGATATCAGAATGACCTAAAATTATTGGAAAATATTATTTTTATTATTCATGACATGTAAGAGTAGACTTCACGTCAAAAAAATGTGCAGTGTGCTTGGAAAAATAAAAAATATGTGGTGTAGAAAGATTTGACACCCATTAGAATGGTGTTTCTATTGGTCAAAACCAGCCAAACAATAGAAAAATGTTGTGAAACTAAATGAAAAAAACAATGAAGTGAATTTTGAAATGATCAAGACATTTTTATTTCCATCAGAGGTGTCTTTTGACCACAATGACGGAAAACATAGTTTTAGTGTCATAAAAAACCAAAATGCGTGTTTAACAGTTAGATATATAGAAAAACTCTAAATGACATGAAATCATAGGAAACCAGAATTAATATTATTTTTCATAGATAAGATTAAATGACATGTCAATCAGACATGCAGTTTACTTGGAATGACTAAATATGTGGGTTTTAAAGAGTTAATGTCTTTTGAAAAGGGGCGTCTGAGGGTAAAAACCAAAAAAATATACATTGAATTCCCTGAAAACATATGAAAAACCTATTATGTTAATTTTGAAATAGTTTAGTAGACCAAACTTCAATCTGAAATGGTGTTTGTCTGAGAGGATCGAAAACAAACATTTAATGTCATAAAAAACTGAAAAATGTATTTAATGATCCGATCCATATAAAATGACCTCATAATGACTTCAAATCAAATGATAAACGTATTATTATTTTTCATGACATGTAAGAGAAGGAGAATCATCAATATTACTTGTATCCTGCATGGTACGATTGAATATGTGGTTTTTAATTATTTAACACCCTTTAAAAAGGTCCATCTGGTGGTTAAAAATGACAGAACGACCAATGAGTTCAAAAAAATCATACAACAAAAAAAGTGAATTGAATTTTTAAAAGGTTGAGTAGATGGTATATCTATTATAGGTGATGTTTGACTATGATGATGGAGAACACATTTTCACTATCATAAAACTAATAAACAGGCGTTTAACAGAAAAATTTATATAAAATGACCTCATAATTACATGAAATCATAGGAAAATAATCTGAGTATTATTATTGACGTTATTGGGGTTACATCATGTCAACCATACATATGGTATGCTTATATTACTGAAGGTACGTTTTTTAATGATTTTTTCCCTTTAAAAAGGGTTGTCTAGGGGTCAAAAGGGAATGAATGACATCTGAATTTTTTACAATCAGATGATAAAAACCATAGTGTGAATTTTAAAAAGGTCGAGAATACATAACAACAATTCAAGATATATATATTTTCCCAGAGGAATGAAAACACACTTTTAGTGTCATAAAACACAAAAATGATCTCTAAGTGGATAGATTCATAGAAAACGATCTCATAATGACTTGAAATCATAGATAATATATATTATTGTTATATATAATATTTAAGAGTATTTAAAACATCTATCAAATGTTTGATCTATGCAGAATGAATGAATATGTGGTTTTTAAATATTTGACGCCCTTTGAAAATGTGTTTTTGTGGGATAAAACTAGCCAATGACCTCCGAATTACATGAAATAAATTAAAAAAATTGTTGAGTGAATTGTGAAATGGTCGAGTAGGCCGAATGTAAATTTCAGCTGTCATTTTTTCAAGAGAACCAAAAATGAACTTTTAGTGTAATAAAACACTACAATATGTTATTACTAGTCAAATACATAGAAAATTATTGGAGAATCATTTTAAATCATATGATAACTGTATTTTTATTTTTTGTGACATGTAAGATTAGATGGAATATAAATCGGATGTGCGGTCATTGAAGGTTTACTGAATATGTGGTCTTTTAAAGATTTGATGCCCTTTAAATAACTATGTTTGGGGGGTATATGTCATGACCTGTCCCTTGGGGCCCATGCCTTCACTACCCCAAGCCTGCCTTCCATAGTACAAGGGCTGGAGACAATAAGCGAAAGGTGTATACCCTAATTTTGGAAGCCATTGCCTTTAAAAACTGTAAACTCACACAAACCAAGCACACTTCAAGTTACAAGTACAATGTAAACTATATAGTAAAACAAGGTGTGTACAAGACGTTTAGGGGCCAGAATACAATTCCAACTTGAAATTAAATGTAAAACTAGAAAGTACAAGTAAAATTGAAAATATCTCATGTGAACACCCAGTAAGGATCCTACTAGAAGGGTAGGTACATCTCTCAAATGGTTGTCTCTGCGGTATGCCGCATATAAGGTCCACCTCCGAGCAGTCTCCGGTCCTGGTACCATTGTCTTCAGTCTGTGATGTCTGTCATCTACATAAGACACAATAAGATGCAGGTATAGCCCATGAAGGGGTGAGTATAAGAATACTCAGTAGGGACCCTGATACCCCTGAAGGTCTCTTAAATCCACAAAGGATAAACCACAAAACATGGAAACAATAGTAAACCATACTTAGGAATATACCAATACATATACCTAAGTTATCAATATATATTCATATCATACGGGAAGAAATAATACCACAATGGTAACACCATGAAATTAGAAGTACCGCACATGTGACATCATAAATATAGAAGTACCACAAAAGTATCACGACGATGATAGTACCACAAAGGAAAAGAACCACACACGTATCACTAAAAAGATAATACCACAAAGGTAAAAGTACCACACAAGTATCACCATGAAGTTAATACCACGGAGGTAAAAATATTTGTTCAAAGAGAGTCCCAACTCAAATGAGGTATTAGTGAAGTATAGAAGTATAGATGATTAGTCTCAAATCTAGATCATCTTATTCTGTCAAGAGGCACTTCTTCTGACCATACAGAGTCCGACCCACACAGGATTGATAGGTACTAAGCCCCGCAATGACCCACAAAGTATCTGACCCACCCAGAGTCGATAGGAACTAACCTCTCCTGACCCACACAATATCTGACCAAGACAATATCGGTATTCACTGACCACACATGACCGTTGAGTGCTGACCCACACAGGATCTGACCCACAGAGGATCAATATGCACTGACCCACACAGGATCATCGAACGTTGTCCGATACAGGATCTGACCCACATAGGACTGGTATACCCTGACCCACACAGGACCGCCGAGCGTTGACCCACATAGGATCGATAGGTACTAACCCATGCAATGATCCACATAGGATTTGACCCGCCCAGAGTCAATAGATAACTAACCTCGTATGATCTGCCTCCAACCTCTACCTCACTGCCAGCCACAAGATTCCTTGAACCCGGTGCAATCGAGTTATATATAATTTTTTCCTCAATATGTCGTTGATTCCTCAACCACCAATAATATCCTCAAAGGATTAACCCAAAAGGTTGTCATGTTGTAAGGGTTCCAAAGGGATACAAGGTGCATCAATCGGACGCCCGGTCTGTAAGTTATTAGCATTTCTTTTCCGAGGTCCCATTCGATTCAGGTTCAATCCAACCTGGTTGTACTCTAACATTATCCAAATCTCTAGTGGGGTATTCCAAAAATACTACCTTGATCCAAGTTTCTCGGTGCCACAAACGGTCAGTCAAATGGATGCCCAATTCCCATGATATGGCCACAAAGGCGTATCTTTGTCTAGAGGGCCCCGGGTCCAATCCGATTTGGTCATAACGACCCATCCTGATTTGTCATGGGCCAACCCAACATAATATAGATCGACTTAGTTGGCCTTGGCTATTGAGGACCGACCTGCTAGGCCATGGTCCGGCCTTTCCCGCAAAGGTGACGGCCCACTGGGGCGGCCCGCGGTCGGGCGGACCACTGTGGCAGGGTCCGCCCTAGCAGACGCCTAGGAGGAAGGCGTCTCATAGGCCAACCGAATGGCCAATGGTCAGTTCAGTTTTTGGAAGCAGGACCTGCGGGAGTGGGTCCTTCTCAGTGCACCAAGGTTGGCCAGTTCGCTGGCCAGTCCTCCTCCTCCTAGTGGTGCGATGTTGTTGTTGTCCCCTGTGGCTGGTCGGGTGTCGACCGAACTTCAGCCTCCACCGCGGCCAAGCTTCCATGACCTCCTACTCCACCAGTGGCATGGACGTGTTCTGTCCCTCCGTCATGCAGCTGGCCAGATTTCGGCCGCCCCACTGCTCCGCTGCGACAACCTGCTCAATCGAAAGCACTAACAGGCACTGCCCCTTCCTTGCGGTCGACAGGGTGCCAGCTGCCGCCTTCTTCCATGATCCATCGCGGCTTCATTCCAAGCCCTAAAAATATTAATACTACATATTCACGATCCTCGGGTTGAGGACTCTATGTGCATATGTCACACTTTACAAAACATTCTGTTTTCATCATCATTAATTATTTAGTATTGATTAACGCATGAAGAATGCACGAAGAACAAAAGATATAGGGGAAATTATATGTATGGGATGATGGCCAAGGTAGTTTGGACAATGACATTGTGAATCAAGAATATGAAGAATTATCAATTAAATTAAATCATAAATAAAAGTAAATACCCTACATATATTTTTTGATGGTGGTGGCCCGAGGAAGAAGATGAAGTCATTGAATATTGACGACGGTATTCGTCACTCCAACAAGAAGCTCCAAGTTTTGTTCTTTGTTCTTCGATTATGTAGTCCTTCTTCATTGGAGGATCTCCGTTTTTGGAGAATGATCTTTCCTACTCTCCAAATATCTCCCCTCCTTTTCCAAAACCTTTTCCCATGAGAGGTGAGGTGCTAAACTAAGTATGATTAAAAAATAATTTAATTAATGTTTGTAGATTAATTAAATTAAGATTGAACATTAACTAGGGTAATTCCAAAGGTTACCCCAAATTAAATGGGTTTTCGGGTGGTCCCCACCACCAAGTATTAAAAATGGTGGTTTCAAATAAAAAAATAAAAAGTTATTTTTTTTATTTTTTTTCTTCCCCCATGAAAATATAAAAAAATAACTTCCACCCTCCACCCACTGTGGTTAAGGTGAAGGTATATTTAAGATAATATCAGTGTTGTGTGTTCAATAATGTCCCCAGATTTCAATTCTAAGCACTGGTTCAAAAGTTACAAAACACGGGTCACACATTTACTGAAAGTTCCCAGAAAAAGTTTGGAAAATTATTAACAGTAACTATTGACCCGCGCCAGTCGAGGTTAGGCTCTGCATAAGTGAAACATGCCCCAAAAAACCCAATGTTACTCTCAGATTTCCAATTCGAGTTACCATTTAAAGTTATGAATTTTTCAATAAAATAATTGTCAATTAATTATTTTATTTACAGCCAAAAACTAACATTCACTCATGGCCCACACTGGCCAATGTTATTATCTACTCAAATAAAGCATACCCTCATGAGTTCAGCAGCCATCTCAGATTTGTAATCTAAGTTACCTTTTATGAGTTATAAGAATATGAAAAATAAAATAATTTTATTTAATTATTTTATTTACAATTAATTCATGTTCGGGTTTTCTCATAGGAGGGCCACACCAACTAAACATAAGTCACGCCTAGGGTAAACCCACCACTGTGAGTGAAACAATGCACTCATATTTTTAATCTGAGTAACTGTTTAGGTGTTATTCCACTTTTTCAAGAAAAGTGCTTATGCAAGTTAATTAAACCTTAACAAAACTTTTACGGATCATTCTGGGTACTCCGGGCCTCCGAATAGCTCGATGTCAGATTTCACGATCTCAAAATAATTCTATATAATTTAAAAAATATTATACGGAATTTCTGATACATTAAAGTAAAAAACATCCAAATGACCTCAAAATTCAATGAAATTAGACAAAATCAACTATGAAGAAAATTGTTAAATTTTTAAGTACACAATACATCCATCAGAGATCAAATTTGACTAAAATGATTTAAATCACTCTTCTAGTTTCATATAACCCCAAAACATGTGGTTAATGGTCAGATTCATGGAAAATGTCCTTGAAACGGAATCAAATCACAAGAGAACCGACTTATAAATTTTAACATGTGTGAGTAGTTGACATTTAAATCAGTCATGGAGTCTTCTGAAGATGATATAATAAGTAGTTTTTAATTCAAAAAAATGATTATAAATTATTAATATATTTTAGAAATCAAATAAAATTAATCTCTTTTTCTAATATTTTATTGTAATATTTTATTTTATTTTAATTATAAGGTGGGATATTTTTTCCTGAATTAATTAATTTATTAAATTTTTTCTAGAAGTTCTATTATATGATGGATATAGAGTTTGAATATTGATGATACAATGATATTAATGTTATTTTGTTTTTAGATATTCTAGATATATTTTTTTGGATTTTTGAACTATTTTGTTTTTATAAATGTTTTTATGATTTAAAAAAATTATAACAGCTGTTATATGGATGTCACTATAGGCCATCCCATGTTCATCTATAGAAGCTTCCATTTGGCAGTCACTTTAGCTAATATCGAAGGGGCCTACAGAAACCACAAAATGATGATCACTATATCCAATATTACTATCCTCTATATTGACCACTTTTTTGCAGTCTTTATAGGTGATTTGTAACTCATCTATAACATCAACCAAATGGAGGATGTTATAAGAAACTACGATGGGCCTAATGCATCGTTCGTTTGGTGGATGTTAGGAAGTCTCTCTAAGACTTTAGAGATGGATTTTGGAAGAATCTAAAATCCTTTTTCCAACTTCTGGGAGTACCTAAAAATTTTTAGGGGTGGGGTTCTGGTACTTTAAATGACAAAATTGACTTTTTTAAACCATACACGTCACCCCGCTTCACTAAGATGATTATATTACTTCCAAAGGTGGTTAAAAGAGTTTAAATGGGGGTATTATAGGAATGATAACCATGAATGATTCACCAATTATGGTGCATGATAATAATTTCAGGCACTGAAAAAACCATTTGTATGTCACCAACCAAATTTGGTGCGGGCCTATCGTCAGAAAATGCCTGTCTGGAAAAATATGAAGAGGTGATATTATATAAGCGCATTTGGGTGATCGAATTGGAATGCATCCAGGCAATGAAATGGGTAAGAATATTTGCTACTCCCAAAGAGGCCATCTAGGCATCATGAAAATACATGGAGGGAACTACAGGGACAGGGATACCGTAAGGTGTGGTTGAACCCCTGCCTCATGGAGTGGATAGGTCTCAGGAACGACCTCAAGGGATAACAAAAGAGGCTCTTGGGAAGATGTTGAGGTACCTTCTCTAAACAACTATTGATGTTGTCTTCCCTGCACATTGGTATACCTATATACCATTTCAAACATTACTATGAAAATAATACCTTTGTAAGAATTTGATGTGGGATGGAATTCGAAATTCAGATGTTGAGAACATTTAGGATGTGAAAAAAGTGTACTTCCATCGAATAAATGTGTACATGACATATGATGAATGTTTATGTATGAAAACAAGAAAAACACAAAGAACCCACCAATTTTGTAAAAGGGGCTATAGTCCAAGAGTCTGATTGGGCGGGAAATCCGCATGAGGGGAAAACTAATTGTTTAGAAGAATTAGTGTAGAAGTCCAAGGATGGGGAATCTCTCTGGGATGCTGATCTGCAAGGGGTCCTCGAAAAAGTGGTGAGATCGCGGTTTATGAAGAAGAACGATGGAGTACATCTAGGTAAGATGTAACTCACTCAGATTCATTTTATAAGATTCACTTTAACTATCCTAGTTCTCTAATTTAATCATATCCCCAGCATGATAACCTATATACTATGCAAGGGGTTCCAACTACCATGGGTGAAGATGTACCAATAGGTGTAGAGCAGATTCTATGGCCTGCGACCGGGGCTGATGTGACTAGTTGTGGGTTGTCTGAGGAATTCATATAGGAAACCTCAAAACCCTTGGTCCTTTCCTATCATATATGTGGGAATGCACGAGAATTCCTTTGGAGAAACCCACTTTTAGATAGGTGGAATGCCTGATGTGGGTTATCATCAAAATTACTCATCCCCATGGTTAGCGGAGATATCCAATTATCTGATCATGGTCGGGCTTCCTTAGAGATATAACATTAACATATATTCATTTTCCATAAATCTTCATTGAAAAATTAAAAATGGGAAAAGGTTCAGGTTATTGAAATACCTTGTGCCGAAGGTTCTACTGTGGTGGAAGTCGCCACAATGATTGGGAGAATGAATTGATCATGATTATCTCTTGTGAGTCCTTTAATTCATAATGTTATACAAATATTTTATTGATAATATTGGTTGTGGTGATTTCATTCCATGTAGTGCTCAGAAAACATTATTACCCATGAGAAGAAAAAGAAAATGAAATATATCGGATCTATGGGATCCCTTTTCATGGTCTCTCATGTTCATGATGAACTGATTGTCCAAGATGATCTATCATTATCTCTAGGTAAGTAGGATGTATTTTCTATAGGTGATGCCATTGGTGGGGAATATATCAAATATTGATGTGTGAGGATGCTAAAAAAGAATAAATTAAGGATGGTCATACCCTTAATCTATAGCCCAGTCTATCTAATTGGATTTTAGAGGAGGGCCAAGATGAATAACTAGTTATTGTTTTCCTAGTTTATGAGAATGCCGATCCTGGTGAGAAGGATGTATCTGATCATGATTCGGCCAAATAGAATCACGTTTTCAGGTTTAGGTTGTGGAAATGCATTCAGTTCTTCATTGATCAGACTATGGAACCAGAGATGGTTGTCCAAATAGGGTCTATTCCCTTTTGGATATGCAGTCTATGTGGTGGATGGATAGATTTCTCAATGTATTTACACACTAATCCAGTATTATCTTGACAAAAATATGAGGGAGGGGACATCATTTGGATGTCTCGTGGAATTAGGATAACTCCATGGAAATGTGAAAGCATAAAAAATTCAATGAAAATATTCAAAATTTGGAGGAGAAAGCATGTGAGTGTGCCACCTTCATTAGGACTAAATCAGAGAGCATCAGCAAGCTATGTCTCAATTGGGGGTGTCCAAGAACAAAATTAATCGAGAAAATTATAAAATCATTGATCTCAATGTTAAGTGTGGAAATGAATAGACATGTGTGGATGAACTTCATCTGACACCTAGCGATGGGGATACAGAGATCAAGAGGAGGCAGAAAGCCCTAGAGGCAACTCGATGGAGGTTAGTAGAGTGAAATCACTAAATAATTAGTCCATATTAATAGGGGATATATTTTCAATACTCATTAGATCCTCTAGTATTTGGATAAATCTTAACATGGCTCGAATTTTTTAATTTCATTTATTACATTTTTGTTCATAGACACATTTCATTTATTTCATTAAAAACACACTTCAATCATATTTGTGAGACAACTGATGAACGACCTCTAAGATCACATGGATAATGAATGGTGTGAGAAATAATAGAAAGCCACCTGATTGGTTACTATGTCTGGCAATGTTAGATAATTATCAAACACTCAAGGACTGTTATTATTGACTGATCACTAACATTTTTTGGGATGAGAGAGACTTTGGTGGTAGTATATGGATACTTAAACAACCAAAATTCTTCCTTGATGTGTGCTATTACATGAACGTTATAAAACATTGTGAACTGTATTATTCTCAAACAAATTTTAATGAAGAGCCTGAATCACAATACATAGCATTTGAATCACATGGAAAGTGGAATGGAACTACATGATAACTGCTGACCATACTCGAAATGCACCATTAGTACCATTATCAATAAATGGGGAAAAATATGATGGGATGCTATCCATGTTCAATATTTGGAAAATTTCTTGTAATTCCATCCAAAATCTTCCGGAATGTTGGACTAGGATGGTATGTGACCCAAAATGGAATTGGTCAGACCATTATGGGGTCTCTTTAGACATGATATTATATAAGGATCCAAATACGTGTCACACAAAAAATGGAAGTGTTGTGATGGAATATTCCAATGGATTCAAGAAAATCTGAGGATTATGACGCCATGAATTAGAACACATTTTTGTAAGAATGCTAGTTTTAAGGAATATCAATCCCATCTTCTAGTGGAGCATCGTCTCAGATGTAGAGCAACTATATAAAATGTGATCCTCGTGGAAACTAACCAGCATGAGATAATTAAATACCAAGTGAGGGGATGACATGATTGTAGTTTCATGTAATGCTAATTAGGATGATTGAATTATAGTTTCATGACATATGATGAGGACGAAATGTGGTACAGTTTAATGTCAGGTGATTAGAACACATATCGTAGTTTTACATAATCTGGCTGAGATGATATACAATGCTTATGGTTATACTTCTTAGACCATAGCCAACATGTAAAATTAATGTTTCATATACTATAAAAATTACTATACCTAGTATATTTCATTGTAATGGGGGAAGTAAACCCAACGTGAATGATCCAAAGGAGGCGTTCATACCAAAAAGTATTATGAAAAATAAGGATATCGATGAGAATTTGGACCAAGAGACCAATGATACACTACACATATATGAAGGAAAACAGATGAAATTTAAATTCATGTTTGTACATAGACATTAAGTTTATTGTCATAGATTCTTGGAACAAAATGAAGGAGACAACTCAATATAGGAATATGTGGTGTAGTGGGCAGAAATACCTAACATGAATGAGGATTTAAGAGGAAAAGTTCCACGCCACATTTTCTCGGTCAACATCTTGGTTTAGGTTTATAGAGTTTCGATAGATAATACCTTGTGTGTCTCAACCACATAGGTATCCACCCTACCAAGACCTTTAATACCACATGATCCATCTGCAGTATGGCAATCAATGAATGGTATAGGTGGTCTACCTAGAATGTGAAAGAACATATTAGGGGTGATACCAAGGCTGTAATTCCAGGACAACACAGGAAATTAGAGATAAGGTAATTAGATACATTAATGGTATGGAAATCTAAGAGGCTGGTTAGTAGGTATTTACTATTTAACATGTTCATAAAATAAAAACTACAAACCTAACGATCGATAATCAATAGAGAAAATATAGTATCAACTATTGAACATGTTCAATATAAAATATTCACGGTTTGTTGCGAAAGATCCATAATGGAATTGGTCCAACTCTAGAGGTAGGCCAGAAATGATGTAATACCATTACTACCAGGGGGTCCATATGGATTTGAAAGATGATGGGAATCCAAAATATGAAAGAATCGAAGTGTGTAAAGGGTGTATTATAGAGTTAGATTTGAACTTGGGTGCTACAAATAGTTTAAAGTAATGTTGCATGAACAATGAAAAAAAATTTAGAGTCATATTTCATGGACTATAATATCATAGTTTATGTTCATGGAGTTTAGACTAGATGGATATAGGTTTAATTTTGCGACATATGTACAAAAGGAATACATTCCCTCCAAGGGTGTATTTATGACACAAAAGGTGTAAAACATTATAAAAATAGATCCAAGGAGGCTCACGTCCAACATATACACTTTATAATATAACTTCATGATGTTTATGATCATGGGGCTTGGAGAAAACCTGAGGCCAAGGTGCCAAAAGATTGATAGACATCTGGTTGGACTAATAGAAAATCTTTTTGGGCATCACTACATATCCCATAAGGATTCGAATCTAGCCAAATATATTTCATGAACACAATGTGGCGAGAAACCAACATTAGGGGGAAAATAAACTATGGAAGGTAACTAGGGAATCCTACATTTAGCATGAGGCATCCTAATTTTTTATGCTACACTCATTTTTTAACATCATATTAAATAAATTATCTCTTATTTTATGTTCATAGAGTTTGACCAAAATGGGGGACCCTTTTAAATGGGTATTTTTTGAATTATGTCATGAAAAACTTGATATAAATGAGGACCAAGGAGAACAAACACCAAAAAAAGAACCTTGAATAAAATCATGAATAAAAATTAATTATATGATGGTTGGACATAGAGTAAATAGTTTGAAGACATGTTTCCTATACCATCAGCTCTTAGTTTAAGGTATTAGATTTTATTACATGGGTTGTGCACTGATAAAAGTGATTTTCATAATGGGTCATAATAACGTCTTTGACAAGAATGAGGATCAAGATGGCCCCACAAAACATATATATTCATGAGGAGGCTTGCATACAGTTTAGATTTGTGATTATTAGACTAATGTGAGGCCTAATTGTAGAATATTTAATGAATTTGTAGCTAGTCCAATATCTAGAGACCCATTTTTTATTGTATTATATTGAAATATTTCAATATTTATTTCCAAGATAGACATTGAGACCGTGAGAAATTCTAAGGCCTGATGTTCCTAAAAATAATTTTATCAAAATATTGAACATGTTTTATTTTGTGTACTTATATTTATTTAATGAAAATGGGATAACTCTTAAATGGGTGATTGGATCAGAAATACTAGACAATATTTAGTTCTGTAGTGCGGTGTTTTCCCTAGGTGAAACATAATATGAGTCAGTGTGGGATGTTCATACCTCTCACTATTTGGTGGTAAGTTTACTGGATTCAATTATATAAATAAATAAATTTATTAAATTTATTTTACCTAAAATGATGTATATAAATATATCATTAATGGAAATTTTATATGGTTGGACTCACAATTTCTGGAATCCGTTGACGGGATCTCCTCGTTCCTCCCTTTGGAAAATCGAGATGAACGAGGAAATAACATCATATTGGGTCGGATCCGGATGCAACAAACACATCATATCCTTTTGATCATTATGTGGGTGCGTTATTCACCAATAGTCATGCAAAAATATTGGTAAAACTCTTCATATGATGCTTTCACACTGTTGGATTAAATGATTGAGTATATCATTATTCCTTCTTTAACCTGCATTTTGTTAGGGACTTTTCATGAGACCGATTTCCAGATTTTGTATTATTTAATCAATGTTCTAACCCTGGTTACCCATTATTGATCTCTGGACAATAATTCTTCTTCAATGATGAATAACACATTGTTTTATTGTTATTTTAGGCATAAATTCAATAGAATTTTTTTCCGATTCAATCACCATAGTTTTGGTGAAAACCTTTTGGGTGGAACGGAACATGATCAAGCCCCCGAATTTGTGACGGACCGACAATGAGACAATGATTTTTCAAGAAACTTATAGATCTAGAATCGTGGTTATATAAGGTTTCCATATCTATTGAATTGAGATATGAGATATAATATATTAGATAAAAGATATGAGATATGATATTTAAGATATAAAATAAAAAATTTGAGTTTTGAGTTATGAGATATAAGATCTAATATATAATATAAAAGATACAAGCAATGAGATATAAGATATGAGATATAAATCTCGATTAAATAATCATATATTGGTTATATATTTTATCTGAAGCATCCCATTGATTATCCATAAGTGAAAAAATGATCCTATAATTGAGACCATCATTTTAAGAATGATGTTGGATACATTTTTTAGACTCCTATCTCAAGTTAAAGAGAAAAAAAATGATAATAAAATTATTGTTTTGTGGTATATTGAATCCAACATATCTCCCTTATATGGTGTCATAAAAAATATCCTTATTTGATTTTTTGAACCAAAAAATTGGGATGAGTTTTCATGACATATATAGGGAATTTATTTGGAATTGTGGCTTGGGACCACAAGATGTCATTCAAGCACGATGCTTTAAAATGTTACTTTTCACAAGGTGTCCAATTTCTGAAACTGAACACCCTATCTTGATAATTTTTTCACATATAACACAATGCGTCTCTGTTGAGGATTCTGATATATGATGTGAGACATTTCGATAATGATGCACTAAGATGAAACCCGATGAATGAAGTGATCATACATGATAACCAATGCTTTCTGGGATTAACCTCTAGTAGGTCTGAGAAGTTGTATTACCCAATGATTTTCTAAGTTACCCTCAAGTAATTTTGGAAGTTTAGTTTCTTGATGTTCCAGGATTAACATCTAGTAGGACTTGGAAGTGTCATTTCTCGATTATTTTTATGAGTTACCCTCTATTAGGTCTAGGAAGTGGAGTTAATCGATGTTCTGGTAATAACCTCTAGCAGGATGAGAAGTGGAGTTCCTCAAGAACCTTACCAGTCTTACCCACTAATAGGACTGGGAAATGGAATTCCCCAATGCCCTTCTGGAGTGGTACCCTCTAGTAGGACTGGGAAACAGAGTTCCTCTATGACCATTAGATTAGGACCCTCCTGTTATACGATGGTATGGGATCCTTAACGAGAATTTGTGGCCCCTTAAATGTGATTTAATGTGATATGACATTTTTTGATGTTGATTAGGACTCACAAATAAGAGTAACACATTCCCCAGCAACATGTATTCTTGTGATTCCACACAAGTATTTGGGGGTGTTTCAATGCTAACCAAAGTGGGTGGTATTAATATTTGTTGATTAATTCCCTTAGACTTGTGTGTTTCGGGATGTTGTGTGAGATTCTGTCCATCATTGATTGAATTCTTTTGAAAATGTTGGGGACTCATTTTCCTAGGAAGATTTTTTACATGGAGATACCTTTACACTATCCTTTGGGATTATTTGACTAGAAATATATATATATATATATATATATTATTTCTTCTAGATTCACACATTGGATTTGGATACTATATTTCTAGGAAATGTGAATATGCATTGGGTATATCTTGTGCTCTATGTGTCTATATTATTTTTGATGGATGATTATACTCTCTTATTATAGGTGTAGAAGGATCAATGTATATTGCATCTACTCACCATGTTTTTTCCCTAGTTAATGGATGAGTTTACTTTCACTCTCTTATTGGATTGAGTTGTAATCTTTCACTATAAATTGTTCTATATACTTATTCAATCTTCAATTGTATATTTTACTACTATACCTTAATCCCATTCAGGGTGTTCTAATGTGTGTGTATAAACTCATCCCTACATAGGATTTTCTCACATGTGTCATGTCAATCATAGATGATTAGCAGGTTGATCATGAATTTTGATGAGATTAGGGATACTGGGTTATTAGGCCACATAGTTTGGTATTAATATCATGTATATAAGATCGTATCTCTCATATATGTAACCTATTCAATTTTTTTGGGTAGGGACATATTTCCAATCGGACACTTATTTTTCCCTTTATTTTCAAATTACAGTACCATACTTTTTTAATGTCTGGAGGTTCATGCATACCTAGTTTTTCTTATTATAGTGATAAATATTTTCCCCATTCTCTGTACAATTTTTCATTGAATTGTTTTTATTTTTCTGTACATGTACTTATGAAAGATCATCCCTGAGTTTCGTTTTGCCTTTAGTGCTTGTTACCAACCATTGGAATATGGATGTGGGATTGGGTAGTTGCGGCTAAATCCCCAACATGGGTGAAGTCATGAATGGTTGATATTAGAGAAAGTTCATTACACGGGACATTTTTCATACTTATACACTTAAAAAGTAACCTTTTGGTTTCGGTAAATAGTGTCATAGTGTCTCGAGTGTGGATCTTAGGCCATGGATGTCGAGTGATGGTATGGGTGGCCAACATATCCATTCACCAGGTCCTTGAATACTGGCTCATTAACTCTGCATGGTGAAACATTTGTTGTGGGGATTTCTGGTACATGAATTATATAGGACTCATTCATTTACTTTCCTTATAGATTCATCTCCCCATTACTAATATATATATTCTCATATGACAATGATACTCCTTGATAAATTCTAGGATGCATCTGCAATGACAGTTGGCTTGGATACCAACTTCAGTTCATGACGACAACCCACGGAGTGATGAGGCCTCAGTTCATGTTTCCTCATGTGATCCCCTTTCTCCATGTGGGTAGGTAGCATCACCTTCACCTGTTGAGAAATAGATCATAATAATAGAGCAGGATGAGGTTGTGTCCAGTCTTAGGTCACTCGTTGAGTTCCATTTTCTGAGACCACTGAGGTTCCATGGTGAAATAATTCCTTAGGAACTAGTGGATTGGATTGATTCGATCATCCACATATTCCTGCTTTTTCTAACCCTAAAGGAATTTGTGGTTGGTTTGGTAGCCAGCCTTTTCCATAGAGTAGATGGATGTTGGTGGAACTGGATTACATAGATGTGTGGTGAGGTGACACTCTTATGGGATGTCTTCCAGAAGTCATTTAGTGAGGAGTACTCCCACTCCTAAATACCCTTAGTACGGATCTAGGTGATTCTATAATATCATAAGGGAGGAATTATGAAGGATGAGTTTGTGGTGAGGCTCATATACCTTATGTGCTACTCTCTTGATATGATTAGTGATGGATACTTCATAGCACAGTTGTTTTACAAGGGACTTCATTGAGAGATCCTAGATAGTATAGTGCATTTGGTTATCCCCACCTATTATAAGGTACTAAAGATACTGAAAATGTCAAAGATATTTATATTATAGGGATTCCCCATATTTAGATATGGTAGTCAGTTTCATGGATCTGATTAATCAGAAGCAACTTGAAGGCTCTAGTCAATGGGATCTTGGTGTGTGAGACCCTTTCATGACAAGGCTGGAGGATGTGGCTGTACAGTACATGGGTTAGTGTACAACACTAGGGAATCCATGGGATGGATGATGGAAGGCTTTTTTGGGGCATGGTAACATGGCATGAGACTACCAAACAAGATGTGTTGAGCAGCCCAAGATGTTAGCTGATGGACTTCCATGGCAGAGGCAACACCATGATCATGGATTTCCTAGGTGAGGATTGCATGGTCCCTAGGAAGTCAGACCTAGAAGTGGTTCTAGGGGAGTTATAGGTGGAGGATTAAATTATTAGGTCCTTTAACCACTACCACCAGGTGTCCCACATCATCCTCGTAGTGCTTGCGACTAGGGACATGAACAAAATCATACTTTGGATTATACTTTTATCTTAATATTAGAAGACATGTGTTCCAATCATTATTTTATCTTGATACTCCTAGTGAAGTTTATGGAGCTCCCAGTAGAGGCATTATCACAATAGTGTTGACGTTATATTCATACTGGGAATGATTAATCGGTATCTTTCATCAACCATTACTATGATCTGTCTCTTGGAAGAGAGAGGTTCACATGGGACCTTTTGGTCTTCTAAATGGAACTGTATGATTCCATCCACAATATGGATTGGAATTTTGTGGTTTTCCTCTAGATTGACTATCACCATAGACAATTCATATGCCTATATGATGATGGGATGGGATTTTTCCTTTCTATCGAAATAGATCTCTTCATAGGATAAGTGGATGCTAAGAGGAGCAGTCTAAATCCTATAAAAAATTAGTTGGAACGTATATCCCGTGGTGAAGCAGACTCTTAAGGCATCTGGGTTCCGTATGTTGTGTAGGATTACATGTATTTCCTCCCCAAGGACATCTTGAGACTACCTATGAGGTGTGTGATGGATTTTTTCATTGAATTTCATCATGACACTACCCGAATATCATCTATAGATTATCATAGAAAACCTATTTAGATTTGGTATTAACTATGGTAGTTGGAAGACATTCATGAGAATGGTTTCATTAAACCCACTATGTTCCCTTGGGAATTCCAATGATGTTTAGAAAAAAGGGGGATGGGATCTTATAGATTCTCATGGATAATCATCACCTAAACCATGCCATGATAAAGAACAAGTTCCCCTTGTTGAGAGATGATGAATAGTTTGATTAGTTATGAGGTGTGAGATGATTCTCAAATATAGATCTCAGATCTAGAAACCCCCAGTAGAGGGTTGGAAAGTCTGACATTCCAAAATTAGCATTCCTATGATGCTACAATTTCTATGAATTTCTAGTGATGAAATTTGGTGTAAAAAATGCCCATATAGTGATTATGGTTTTGATAAACAAGGTATTACATCCATACATTGACTAGTTTGTTGTTGTCTTTATCAACGAAAAACTCATATACTCTTCAATATAAGAGTATCATGATGAGAAGAAGAGGATGGTCCTAGACATGCATTGAGAGCTCTAGCATTATTGAATGATATCTAAGTTCTAGATCTAGATACATGATGTTATCATTTTTGAGATTTTCATTTTGGAACAATGTTTATCAATGGATTTATAAATTATTTATGTAGTTCTTTCTTCGGGGCCACTGAAAAATGTGTTTTATGTATAGATCCACCGAGTCTTGGTAGGGTACTACATTAGGTTAGTAACAGAATTCACCAAAATCACATCCTCGTTGATGGCATTGAGGATAAGAGGGAACACTTTAATCTTGACTTAGAAGAGATAGAGGTCCTTTGAGGAGTTGAGATAGAAGATGAAGAGTTCTCTAGTGTTAACACTAACAGACGAGGGTGAGGAGTTACTCATTTACTATGATGCCTCAACAACTAGGAATTATTGTGTCTTGATGCAGCAACAATAGTTATCGTGTACGGGTTGAGATAGTTGATACCCCATGAGAAGGACTACGTAAATCATGTCTAATATATGGTAATGGTACACTTCACCCTAATGACGTGGATACACTATCTTCACGTAGAGATCATTGTAGTTTACTCAGACCACTGGAGTTTCGGGTATGTATTCACTCAGAGAGACCTGATCCAAAGACAATACAATTGGTTGGACTTCCTATAAGACTAATATTTGAGATTTTATATAATATATGGAGGGGAAATGTTTCAGAAGATTCTATTATCAGGAAGTCCTATGCTCACATAGTTTAGGAAGATTTAGTTTAGTTTGAATCCAAACATCTGACCCTGGTGAAGATGGTGAGTATATCTATTCTTTTGTAAATGGTTTTGACTCTGCTCCATGAGCATGTTAGAGAGTCCAAGATGGGATATATTGAATACTAAGATATATGTAATCTGATATTGACATGTGATGCACTAGATGAATATTATAAAATTAGGGAATCACATTATATTTTTCTATGGGAAAATGTGGTTCTAGTTATGATGAGGGAAGAGGTGATGCAGATGCTCCACACTTGTAACACCCTAAGATTTTATAAGAAATATTATTTTTAATTTAATTGATGTCTTGTGTTGTACACTACACCAAAATTATCATGCACTATACGCAACATCGTATAAGCTTGTATTATACATAAATAGTATTCTTGGATTGTGTTGCATACAAGAGTGACCTTCCTAAATAGCATGTGTTGTACACAATAATGAGTTTCACTAAACAAAAATATATTGTTATAATAATATTTTGAACTATCAGTTATAAATAGTATTTTTTTTTAATTTTATAACATTATCCTTAATCATACACATATTCTATAACATGGTATGAGAAAAAAATCGGATAAAAGAATTCTTTTTCGAAAAATACAGTTTTGTCACCTTTTGATGGAACACCAATTTTAAATAAATTTTTTGACGAGTTTATAAGTTTAATTTGACAAATAAAACATATTATTTGGAATTAAGACATAAAAATTTGCATTGGATAAATTTTTGAGATTATTTTGAAAACCTTCATATTTTGATGAATAGTAAAAATACGCTAAATTTTAATTAAAAAAAACCTTTTTAATTGAGATAAATTATATAGTTAAATTATAATATTGAACGGATTTTAAGTATAAATAGAATTCATTTTTACCATTTAATATAATTTATGGTATTATCAGTAATTTTACCTTGAATTCATTGGTAAAAACATTTCAATCTTTTGCAATGTTTTAACTTTTAAAACTCGTTTTCTCAATAGAGTGATTAATTTTAAATTAAATACTGCAACTTCAGTGTATTGAATTTGGAAAAATGGATTCAATATTTGGAATCAGTAGGTCCAAATTATGTTAATAGGCTACATTTTATTTTTATACATTATGAATTGTAACTACAGTAAGTTTTATTTAACATAGTTAAAGGTAAATCGTATAATTAAGGGTAAATATAATATTATAAAATTACCCTAACACTTGTATTAATATAATTAGATGATCCTATTTTTCATTAAATCATAATTTTAAAAAAATGGAATCTATTGGAACCCAATTGAATTTGATTAGGACCTTTAATTTATTTTATTTAAATAAAGTGAAATATGTCTCACTCAAATATTAATAATTAATGTATTTTTGATATAAGGTTATACATATTATAAATTAGATTATAAATAATAATTTGAAATCTAAAATATTTTAATTTTTCATGGTAATTTATTTTCAATTTTAATGAAATATTTAAATACCTAAATAGATTATACATTAATGATGCAGAAATTATTTTTTAGAGAAAAATCAATAAAATAAATTTTATTCAAATAATAATTCCCATAAAAGACTAAACACCTGACCAAAACTTATTTTTCGTGTATATATAAATCATAATCATCTAAAGGTCGAATTTTGGACCATTTGGATCATTATAAAAGCGATTATGAAACTTATATTATTTTATTTTAAATAATGTCAAAGTCGTCACATTCATAATTTAATAAATATAACAATTTAAATTTTGTGATTTTTAAGATGATAAATTAGATAAAATTATTATTATAAAAGATATTAGATTTATCTATATCACATTATTTTATTTTATGTTTATATGAAACAAATATGTATATTAAATAATTATCCAAAAATGTTGTAGAAATTATTTTATTAAGAGAAATATCAAAAAAATGATTTTAAAAGTATTAAAATAAATATTATATGAACTAGTTAATGTTATCCACGAATTTTCTAGATGAATATGAATTTTTAGTAATATATTAAATAGGTTTTTTTGGAAAATATATTCGGTGTAGATTTTAATTGAATTTAAATAAATGAATTGTTTCAAAATTGATACTATTGATATTTTATGAAAACAACATATTATTAAATTGTTTAAAAATAACTAAAATATTTCAAAATTACAAATTAAAATTTATATGGCCTACCATGTCATATGGTATCAAATTATGTACAATTAAAAACACATAGGTACGTATTTATAACCATTTAAAATTTATAACATTATTACCACAAATAAAATTTAATAGATTAAATAAGGATAAATCAAAATGACAAGGTTTAAAATAAAATCAAAACATGTCTAAAATTTATTGGTTGATGAGATTACAACCCTATATTATCTCATATTCTAATTTGAGTCACTTTTAATGTTTTTATGTGGGGTTTGAGTTTATTATAAATTTATATTTTTTAGGATTCCAAAAGTGCCCCTCACATCTCCTATATAAGGGCACCTCCTTCCCTCTCCTACTCACACTATTTTGATCCTTAAATCTCGTCCAAACCATGCCAATACCTCTTCCAAACCTCAATAGTTACATTATAGTGGTTCTTGTCTTTTCAAAAGACCAACTATAGTCCCATAATAGGAAGTTCAAAGGAGGTGCGTCGAAGAAGAGGTAATCCCTTCTACCGATTATTCAATGTTTATTTATTCTTCTACTTCCACTTCTTTAGTGGTTTCAATACAATGTAATAGCATCTATATAACTAATATGCATATAAGTCATTATAAATATGAAACAACCTTATTTCACCTTCTATCCATCCTATGAAAAACAATATCACTGTGCGTGTGTACAAACGACTTACCGTTTCAACGCCGTGGTTTAATCTGTTTTTTCACCACCACCATACTTGTATGGATATAATTGTGAGAATTATAGCTATATATTATTATTATAAGTTAATAATCATTCTGATATATTATATCATCCACTCCAATTTAATTCAATAATTATGGGAATGATATCATCGCTCGTGCGTACTTACAAATTACCTTCTCCACGATGCGATAAGATTAATTCCCCTTGTTAACCATTCAAGAATGATTATAAAGTATATATAATAAGTAATCAGGAAATATATGACATAATTATTCTAATGGATTTATGTATATATATATGTGTGTCATTTACTTCCATTCAATTTAATATGGAAATGAATACATCATTCATGCGTACGAACGACCTGTCATCTCCATGAATGGTGTATTTTGTTTCATTTATCGATAATATATATATATATATATATATATATTTACATTATGAATATATATTATCTATAAATCATGTTTTACATTATTTAATTAATTAATCCTGACTTATGTAATCATATGAATAATTACAAGTCAAAACACATTCGATAAATGAAATTATTTTACCCAAAACACTGCTTTAACATGGAATTGACAAATGAATGGGTAATATAAAGTCATAAGTGAATCATATATTATATCATTAATATTATTATGGTTATTTTACAGGGTAATAATATGATTAAACCCACTGTACAGTAGTTTCAAACACGTACAAAAGAAATTGGACCTATGGTAAGGGATAATTATTCCAATCTCGTTCTTATCCGAGATTGTTTATTTGTAAGTATTTACTAGGGTTATCATTATAATCCATGTCCATGTTCTCTAAAAAAAATTTCATAAAATGTTTACTATTATTCCATGTATGTTTAAATTAATTTTTACCCTTTTATGATGTTTACCACATGGTATAGAAAGAATCTTTCTTTTTTTACTATACGAGGTACTTTTTGACTTTTCCGGCTAATGTACGAGGAGAATGTTTCTTCAACTTTTTCGGCATAAACATATTTTTACGGTTTCATAACACATTATTTTTATAAAGAATCCTATACATGATTTCATGAATATTTTCAACAAAATCCTTTTCTTTTAAAATTACAAGGAATCTTGTGAGAAGAAAATTATTTTGAAAAAGAAAGGATATTTTCCTCAAGAATTCATTTAAAGTGTTTCATCTAAACTATTTCCCATATACGATTACATTATTTATTATGTATCAAGTATAATTTCTCTATTATTTACATTGTGTTATTTTTCATTTAATGAAATTATATCTATTTGTTTTATATGGATTATGTTATGATGTGATACATTTTTTGAGACCCATTTTATTATTTCGGTTATGATGAATGATTTATGTTTATTTTGTGGAACACATAATAATGATTTCTTTATGATATTGTTGGGACCAATTTCTCCCTATAATTTATTGGGTAATGATTCATATCTCCTGATATAGACATGGATGGAATGGAAAGTAAATCTGGTTTAGTAATACAGGGATGGAAGGACAAGTAAACCCAATTCATTAATGGACTTTGTCCACTTTGATGGTCTTGGTAGTAATACCTTGGAAACTATGGAAATAATAACATGTTATTAATGGTTTTCCACAATTACATGTTTTATTCCAATTCTATTTTATCATGATTTATGTTCCCTTATGATCTATGCCTTACGTACTACCATGTTTTATGTCATTGATCAAGATTTTGATGTTTAAACATTATTTCATGTTTTTATGTTCAAATGTATATGATTTGTTTTATTTTCTCCATGATTACCATTAATGAGAATTTGAGCTCGTATTTTTATGATTTCTTTTCCCCAGGATATAAAGAAAGGTTTTAGGTAATAAAACCAAAGTGGAATTACATTATGGGAGATGTGGAAGATCTTTCACTATGATTAGAAGATTATGTTCCATGTTTCCAAAGAGACTAAACTATAATGGTACATTGGTGTCTATTTTTATTTTGTATTAAGTATTTTGAAAAATTAATGTAATGTCCATGTACGTCAAGCTTGGGTCTCTACAGTTGGTATCAGAGGAATGTTTTATTTAACCTTTGGAAACTAAGATGCGAAAACTTTTGTGATATCCCTAGAGATATTTCTATGGTATGTCTCGCGATGTCCCTAATGTTTAGTATAGCTATAGGTTAAAGTCCTAGAATTATGTTGACGATCATAAAGAAACTAGGGTGAACCTAATGTGTCTTGGATTAGATAATTTTTAAAATATTAGACATCCCATAATTGAATTTTTATGAAAATGTGGTTCCTTGTTATTTTAAAAGTTTCTTACACTTTGGTTTCTGGTTTTAGTCAATGGACGAAACGAGAAGGAATTCAGTTAACAATTATTTTAATGGAAAAATTGGTGACTATGATCCACAAAATTGTGTAATTCCTTGTGAGAAATATATTGTGATTATTCCAAATCAGTCATCGTGATATTTGAATAACAAGGTGAACTTTAGTTGTATTCCTAAGTCATTAAATAAAATGAAGATAGACTTTTATTCTTGTTGGAATGGTGAGGAAAATAAAGGAAGGTAGATTAAGGTTTATATATATCAAGAATAAGGGAAGAAGAACCTTGAGGAATACCTCAAATGTAGGGGAATATGTTAACTTGGTGGGGAAAGGGGGAATAGAATGACAGACTATTATGGATTTCAATGTCTTATCTATGGAGAACATGGGCATTACAGAACTAAATTCCTTGACCTAAGAGGTTTCTTTTAAATTGAGGAAGGACCTATTACATTCCAATAATTTAAGAGTATATATTTATGTGCTTATGTATTGAAAATCAAGAATAGTGTTGTTCAGTTACTTTTATGGTATATTGAAATATTTATATATTGGTCTATCATGTTTTTCTATAAGAATATGGTACTGGTAACCATGAAAAGTGATTTAAATATTTTTGGAAAGTATATGATATGTGAATAATGAAGGGATAAGAATATAATAATATGTTCAATAGTATCAATCAGATCATGAATAATATAAGGTAAAAGTGCTATCATGTTTTGAGTATATAGAATTTTTGGGATTTTGTTATGTGGAAAGAGTTAACATTCGACAAAATTCATGTTTCCAATAAGGTTCTATGGTAATTTATGTTTCAAGAGAATACATGAATAAGGTATTCACATGTTTGGAATGCGACAATCAAAATATATCTTATGATATATGGGGGATAAATGATGTTATTCACATGCTTGGTAAATGACCTCTATAGTGATCTTTTTCATTATACTATGAGATTGGACAGAAGTATTTTGGATAAGACTAAAGATTGAAATGGATTAATTTAGACATCATATAGTATCTTTTAATGCTATAACATTTTGATATTATTTTGGAAATTTTATAATAGTATAGTTTTAGAAAAAGTACAAGACGTAGGATGGGCGACAACCCATCGCATCGGACAAGGATTTGGGAATCGAACACACAAATAAAGTGCAACAGGCCATTATCGCCTACCACAGGAATACAAGAAGTCCCTGGTTAGTAGAAATTAGTTCTATTTTATTAAGCGGTATGATAGATGAAGTATAAGTCCATTTTTGGAATCACATACGATTAATCTCACAATAGATGGACTTATGTATATTTGATAACTTTTGCTAACCATTTGTTTGAGATGGATTGAATGACCCATCATTCTATCAAATGATGTTCTAACACTTCAAGAATGAAAAATTCAACTTCATTTATTTAAATAATAGAAGAAGTGGAAATTTTTCATGAAATGACCAACGATGATATTACACTGAAATCAAGTAAGTATTTCTCATTATGAAAAAAATTATCAACTTTAGGGAAATTATCTTGAAAACCTAAAACATTGTACTAGTACCCTAATATATGAGGGATTTGATGGTACCTTAGATCATCACAAATTTATGGATTTGTGATTATTGGATTTTTCATAGACATGTTATCTACCACTCTCTATCAGAACGTGATGGTTAGATTTCTCTTCAATATCCATATTTTTACCTATATTCTCCTATGTGGAAACCCAGTGATGAGTTAATTTAGGTAACTGTTATGTTTCATACTTTAGTATTTATAATTATGTTTTATTATTCCTTTTTACAATGTGGGTTTCAATGAATGAAACATTCAATTATTAAACCATTTATAACCCCGATGAATTTCGAGGGAAGGGGGGTAGAATGTAACAACCAGTGATTTTATGAGAAATATTCATTTTAATTTCATTGATGTCTTCTATTGTACACAACACCAAAATTATCTTGTGTTATACGCAACACCGTATTATCTTTTATTATATGCAGACACTATTCTTGGCTTATGTTGCATGTATGAGCGACGTTCCTCAATATCGTGTGTTGTATACAAAACAGAGTTTCACTAAACAACAATATATTGATATAATATTATTATTAACTAGACATTATGAATAGTGTTAACCTAATTTTTAATTTTATAAAATTATCATTCATCATATACATATTCTAGAAAATGGTATGAGAAAAAAATTCAATTTTCGGATAAAAGAATTATTTTTCAAAAAAAGCATTTTTGTCGCTTTTTGATGGTGCACCCATTTTCAATATAATATTTGAAAATTTTATTAATTCAATTTGAAAAATTAAACTTCTTATTTGAAATAAGGATATAAAAATTTACATTGGAATTTTTTTTGATATTATTCTGATAACTTTAATATTTTGATGAATAGTAAAAATACGACAAATTTTAATTAAAAACAACTTTTTTCATTGAGATAAATTAAATGGATAAATATTAATATTGAATGTTTTAAAGTATAAATAGAATATTTTTTCTCCATTTAATATAATTTATGTCATTATTATTAACTTTACATTGAATTTATTGGTAAAAACATTTCATTCTTTTACAATGTTTTAACTTTTAAAACCCGTTTTCTCAACAGCCGATTTAATTTTAAATTAAATACTACAAATTATCTGTATTGAATTTGGAAAAATGGATTCCATATTTAGAATCAGTAGGTCCAAATTATGTTAATAGACTACTTTTTATTATTCGGCATTATGAATAGTAACTATGGAAAATTTTATTTACCATAGTTAAATATAAATCGTGTTATTAAGGGTAAATATTTTATTATAAAATTATCATAACAATTGTCTTAATATAATTGAATGATTATATTTTTCCCTAAATCATACTTGGGTTCAAATGGAATCTATTGGAATCCACTTGGATATTATTAAGACCTTTTATTTATTTTATTTAAGGAAAGTGAAATATGTCTCACTCAAATTTTAATAATTAATATATTTCTGATTTAAGCATATAAAAAATATAAATTTGATTATAAATATTCATTTTAAAGATAAAATGTTTATATTTATCATGGCAATTTATTTTTAATTTTTATCAAATATTTATTTACCTAGATAGCTTATACATTAATGAAGCGGAAATCATTTATTTAGTGAAAAATCAATAATATAGTGTTTATTAAATTATTATTACCCATAAAAAGCCCAAAAACCTAACAAAAACATATTGGTCGTGTATGTATAAACAATTATCATCCAAATGGATAATTTTGGACCATTTGGATCCTTATAAAAGCGATTATGACACTTATATTATTTTATTTTAAATAATGTCAAAGTTGTCACCTGCATAATTTAATAAATATAAAAATTTAAATGTTCATATTTTAAGATTTTAAATCCAAGTAAAAGTATTCTCAAGAAATATATTAGATTTATCTTTATCATAGTATTATATATTTAATTTTTATGCAAACATAAGTATATTAAATAAATATACAAAAATGTTGTAGTAATTATTTTATTAAGAGAAATATCAAATAAATGATTTTGAAACTATTAAAATAAATATTATATGAACTAATTAATTCAATCCATGAATTTTATTGATAAATATGACTTATTAGGAATCTATTTATTATTTTATTTAAATATATTCCATGTGGATTTTTTTAAATTCAAATAAATGTATTGTGTCAAAATTGACACTATTGATATTTTATGAAAATAAAATATTATTAAATTGTTCAAAAATCACAAAAATATTTAAAAATTAAAAATTAAAGTTTATGTTGTCTACCATGTCAATTATGTACAATTAAAAACACATAAGTTTGTATTTATAACCATTTAATATTAATAACTTTATTACGACAAATAGAATTAAATAGATTAAATAAGGATAAATCAAAATGATATGGTTTAAAATAAAATCAAAACATGTGTAAATTTGATTGGATGATGATATTACAAACCTATATTATCTCATATAAAAATTTTAGTCACTTTGAAAGTTTTTATGTGGGGTTTGAGTTTATTATAAATTAATATTTTTTAGGATTCCAAAAGTGCCCCTCTCCTCTCATATATAAGGGCACCTCTTTACCTCTCCTACTCACATCATTTTGATCCTTCAATATTGGCCAAACACTACCAATTACTCTTCTATACCTCTCTAGTTAAATTATAGAGGCTCTAGTTTTCTCAAAAGTTTAACTCTAGTCCCTTAAGAGGATGATCAATGGATGTTCTTTGAAGAAGAGATAATCTCTTCTACTGACTCTTCCAAGATTATTCATTCTTCTACTTCATCTTATTTAGTTTTTTAATTATATAGTAATAAAATAATAATAACTAATATACTAATATGTTCTTATAAATATTAAAAAACCATATTTCACATTCTATCCATCCTACGAAAAATGAAATCACCACGCGTGCATACGTATGGCTTACCGTCTCCACGCCGTGGTGTAATCTGTTTTTCCACCACCACCATACTTGGATGGATATAATTGTGAGAATAATAACTATATATTATTTTTATATCATAATACTGATTCTTAGATATTATATCATCCACTAAAATTTAATTAAATAATTACGGGAATGATATCATCGCTCATACGTACGTACGGATTACCGTCTCCACGACGCGATTAGATTCATTCTCCATGTTAACCATTAAAGAATGATTATAAAGTATGTATAATAAGTAATCACAAAATGTATTACATAATAATTCTACTGTATATATATATATATATCTCATTTACTTCCCTTAAATTTAATATGTAAATGAAAACAACTTTCATTCGTATGAACAACCTATCGTCTCCCTGAACGGTGTATTTCGTTTAATTTATCGATCTACTACTATATATATATATTCTGAATATATATTATATATAAATAATGTTTTAAATTCTGTAAATAATTAATCATGATTTAAGTAATCATACGAATAATTAAAAGTCAAAACACGTAGGATAAATAAAACTATTTTACCCAAAACGCTGCTTTAACATGGAATTGACAAATGAACGGGTAATATAAAGTCATAAGTGAATCATATATGATATCATAAATATTATTTTGGTTTTGCAACAAGTTAATAATTTTTTTAAACCCACTATAATAGAGTTTCAGACACATACAGAAGAAAGTGTACCTATGGTAAGGGATAATTATTCCAATCTCTTTCTTATCAGAGATTGTTTATTTGTAAGTATTTACTGGGGTTATGTTTATCATCTGTGTCCATGTTTTCTCAAAATGTTTTCATAAAATGTTAACCATTGTTCCATGTATGTTTAAATTTATTTTTACCCTTTAATGACTTTTACCACAAGGTATGGAAGAAATCTATCTTTTGTTTACCATAAATGGTTCTTTTTTACTTTTTTTGGAAAAAGTAAGAGGAGACTGTTTTTATCTTATACGGAAGGAATGCATTTTTACGGTTTTATAATGCCTTATTTTCATAAAGTGTTCTATACATGATTTCATGATTATTTTCAACAAAATCCATTTCTTTTAAAATTACATGGCATGTTGTGAAAAGAAAATGATTTTGAATCAGAAAGGATATTTTCCTCAAGAATTCATTTTAAGTGTTCATAAAAACTATTTCCCATATAAGATGACATTATTTATTATGTTTCAAGTATAATTTCTCTATTATTTACATGGTTTAATTTTACTTATGATGAAATGATATCCACCTGTTTTATATTGATTATGTTATGATGGGATGATGTTTATGAAACCCATTTTATTCTTTGGGTTATGATGAATGATTTATGTTTATTTTTTGTCACATGTAAGAATTATTTCATTGAATGATTGGTGGGATTCATATCTCCCTCCAATTCATTGGGTAATTATTTATATCCCTTAGGATAGACATGGATGAAATGGAAAGTAAATCCTATTCAGTAATACAGGGAAGGAACTGCTAGTAAACCGGGTTCAGTAATGGGCTTTGTCCACTATGATGGTTTTGAAAGAAATGACTTGGATACTATGGAAATAATAACATGTGATTAATGGTTTGACACAATTAAATGTTTTATTTACATGCTATTTTATCATGATTGACATTCCATTATGATCTATACCTTACGTACTACCATGTTTTATGTCATTGCTCAAGATTTTTAGGTTTAAACTTTATGTTCATGTTTTTATGTTCAAATTTATATGGTTTGTTTTATTTTCACCATGATTACACTTAATGATAATTTGAGCTCAACCTTTTTATGTTTTCTTTTCCCCAGTATATAAAGAATGGTTTTAGGTAAGAAAAAAAAAGTGGAAGATCTTTATGGGAGATGTTGGAGATCTTTCACCATGATTAGAAGATTATGTTCCTAGTCTCCAAAGACACTAAAATATTATGGTCCTTGGGTGTCTGTTTTTGTTTTTTATTATGTAATATGAAAAATTAAAGATATTTCCATGTACGTCAAGCTTGGTTCTGTACAACACTTCTCCCCTAGATATATATAATGGCATGGGAAATATGTATTTAGAACGTCAATAGTAGTTTTGGTAGTCTGACATGAGACAATATGTAGCTGAGTTCATCTATTATTGCATCATATATCTGCAGGTGAAGGCTGAGGAAAATGTTTTGATAGGTATGTTGAAACCCCATGAGTTCCAAGTGAACATGGGATTGAATATACATGTATTTTTTATATTGATTCTATGTATAGTGAAGGGCCATGACTCCATCAGGGTGATAGTTGATCGACTCAGGAAGTCAGTGCACTTACTTTCCATCAAGGAACAAAGTTCAATAGAGAGTTTGGGGAATCATTATGTATAATAGATCATTATCCTTCACAGTTTACCATTGATGATTGTATTTTATAATTATATTTGATTTACCTCTTGATTTTTGGGAGGAATGTAATAGGAATTTCAGACCAAGGTGTGGATGAATACAACCTTTCATCCCCAGATTTATGGGTATATTCTGTGCACTATGGCTTGCATGTTATACACCAAACGGTAATGGGTGGATAAATTTACATTTTTATTGTTTTCATACAATAAAATATACCAATCTACAATTGTCATGGTGACTTTTGAGGCCCTGTATAACAGACCATTCCAGTCAGCCATCTGCATTTTTTGTGGGCATGGAGTTTGTGTATCTAACAATGTGGAATGTTCATGACATCTGAGAGTGGATGATGATAAACACGATGAGGATGGAAGAGGTTATATTGGGGGGAAATCTATCCTCTAGGTTCATCTGGCTATTCTATATCATGTAAATAGTTTTTGAGGTTTCTAATGATGTTTACCTTCCCCACATCTTGAGTAGGTCCACAATGTATTCCACATGCACAGTTGAGGAGATACGTGCATGACCCTATGCACATCGTCCACTAGGGATTGATGGATATCGATGATGGAGCCACATTGGAGGAGCACGTGATTGAGAGAAAATATCGGCAATAGATGACCCTATATGGATGAACCATCCATTTGGATCGCACTCTTTGAAATCACAAAAATGTACAGGAGAGTTCCATGGAGTGGGAGAGCCAAGTGTGGGATAATTATCTCAAGTTGTCTTTTTTTTTCTTTTTATAGATGAAAATATTGAAGAAGGATTAATGTTGAGACCCGAGTTATATATTGAAAGACTTAGAAATATTTTTATATATATTTCTAGAGTTAGGGTCTAACACGGCATGAGATTCTGAGGCCCGGTGTGACCAGATTTATGTTTATAAAATTTTTAAATATATTTTATATTTCATGATCAGTTTATTTAAATAAAATGGGATAAATCACAAGAAATAGATTATATTGGAAATATGATACCACAATTGGGTCCAGAATATGGTGTTTTGCATATGCATGACATAAAATGAGTCGGTGTGGGAGATTAAGATCCATTTCTTGTTGGTGGTGCATTAAGTGCATTCATGTAATTAAAATAATTTACTACATTAAATTCCTTTCATATAAAATTATGTCTATAAATATATTGTTACATGTTTTTTTTTTGGGGGGTGGGGGCTTAGAATGTTTGGAATCCACCAGAGATAGCTCCTCCCTCATCTCAATGGATAATCAAGAGGAATGATAACTTAAAGTTAGAACAGATCAGATCTAGATGTAATAAACACATCAATTTCTTCTAATCATTTCACATACATGTTCTTTACCAATGATGGATCCAAAACTAATTTATGACTCATCTCTTTTGTTTTTTACTCATTTAGATAAAAATATTGAGTAGAACCCCATTGCTTCTTTGATCCGCGTCTTGTTAATAGTGTCTGCATGAGACAAAGTACCAGATTGCATATTGTTTAATCAATGTTCTATCCTCAGTTACCCATTCATGTTCTCTGGAATTGAAATCTTGGATGAGGATCATTACTATATATCTTTATGGTGATTATCACCCTAAATTATTCGTGGTCTTCTCTATTTGGATCACCGTATTCCCTAATCGAAATTTCTAGGTGACCATGATTTTTGATCGGGCCCCCATATTCATGGATGATCGACTATGTGACAACTATTTGTAATGCAAAGCATAGATTTGGAATCATTATGGTAAAGATATTCTAGATTTTTTGGTTTTGTATATGATATATACTATATATAATACAAGATATGAGGTATGAGATACAGGATATAAGATATAGGATATGACATATGAGATATAAGATATAATATATGAGATATGAGATATGAGATATATGATATAAGAAACAAGATATGAGATTTAAGATATGAGATATAAATCTTGGTTAAATAATCATATATTGGTTATATATTTTAACTAAGGCATCCATTTGATGAACCTTTAGCGATAGTATGGTCATAAAATTAAGATGTTGATTTTAAGATAGATGTTGGATACTTTATCGGACTCTTGCCTCGAGCAATGAAACACCAAATAATAATAAATTCATTAATATGGTGGAATATAGTGTCAAGAATTTCTCTGGCATATAGTTTCAGAATGAATAAATGTCTATAATGATATGACCCTAAAATTTAGGCGTACATTTCAAGCCCAATATCAAGTATTTAATTTGGACTCTAATGTTGGTCCCATCAAGCATGATTCAAGCATGATGTGGTGAAATGATACTTTTCAATATGTGTCTTATTGAGTCATGTGAAGAACCTATCATAATTGATTTTTGTAGAATGTGATGGTTCCTTAAATTGTGGATTTTATGATATAATGCAAGAATTTCTGATCATGACACACTGAGCTGACACTAGATGATAGCAGTGATCATTCATGGTCACCAGAGTATTCTGGTCTTTCCCTCTTGTTGTGTTGGGAAAAAATTATTCAATGTAACATTGAAACATTTTTGGGTTATTTTTATTTGTTATCAAGGTGTCTTTCCATGGTAAATTGTCGAGTTCCAGTGATTTTGTTGAAAATTAATTTTGACATAGAACTATTTTAGATGAATGGATGATATGGAGGTAGTATAAAAAAATTGATACATGTTTTCCCCTTTTTATAGTTATTGGCATATTTTTTGGGGTCCAAAATTTGGAGTTTTGATAGCATTATAAAATATTGATTTTATTGAATATCTCATCAAAATATGGAAACACCAATAGTTTCGTGAATATGGACATCAAGAAGAGTATTTCCCAAAGGATGAAAGAATGATGATAGTGATCTCTGTGATTACGATGAGCTTCATGAATGGTAGTGGTGAAGAGCATTGCGAAGACACATAGGTTTTTATAGAAGCTATATGATTATGAGAGAAGGATCATCTCCAGGGCACAAATAATATATTAGAAAGAATCATGATTACAATTATAATTTGGAATTGAAAAGTATAATGCAGCCTCACAAAAAAAGGAGAATTGCGATGGAGAAATTAGAGCTCTGCAAAATGGTGTTGATGTGGACCTGTTGTGGCTGGATGTTTCTGGAGTCGGTGGGAAATTCCTATAAAAGCCCTCTACCCCATTAAGAAGTGTATAGAGAATCATCCAAAACCATAAAGCTCTCGAATCATGAACTACATTCACAAAGGTAGCGAGCATCACAAAAGTAATGGACTTTACAAAGGCTCTGTGAGCTATGTGAATGAAAGGAGATTTTTGGTGGAAAATTAAGCTTCACAAAGGAGGTATGATTTGCAAAGGCTATGTGACCTTCCAAAAAATAAAATTTTTTAATGGATTATATATTGGGAACTTTTAAACAGTGATCTTCATGAAAGGGGGTATATATAGCAAAGGATGGTTTGAGCTTTGGGAAAAAAGGAGGTCCGTCAAACCGTGTGCTTTGAAAAGGTTGTTCAAAAGGGGTTTCCCAATGTTCTCTGGGAAATGGTATTCATCAGTGGGTGAAAGTGGGACATCAATAGAGAATCTACATATAGTGAAGTAGTAATTTATTAATTATAATAAAGATACATAGAGTTCTATAAACATTGAGTGGATCTTCTGAGGAAGAACACATCAGTTGAGAGAGTAGTGAGCTTTCAAATTGTGATTGTGGTAAACCAGGAGGGAGAGTGAGTCCACTCTAAAAATTGTAAATTGTAGTGCACATTTAGTAGATTTGGTACATCTACAAATTTTTATTATATTATCTTTGGACGTATCCCAATGATGGATAACCACATAAAAAAACTTTGTCTCATGCATGATTTAATTTCAATTCATACTTTTCTATAGTAAAGAGCGGGAAGAAAAATTTGTTTATCAATGAAACAAGATCAAAATGGGAAGTTTTTTTAATCTATCATACCCGTATTAACCACCCTTTATGGTATTTGACATAGTGGACTAAACAAACATATAAGGGTAGTGGCATTCACCAATTATCATTTCGAGTTATCCTCTCAATTGGATAGGAAGTAGAGTTCCTCAATGTTTTTGGCTCACCGTCCATTCTAGATAGGTAGGGAAATTCCATGACAGTATTTCTGATTTACAGTTGGGAATGGTTTTCTAGTGTTGTTCATAGATATTCAAGGATTACCCTACTGCAAGGCTGGGTAGTGGAGTTCCCTAATGTCCATCTAGGCTTACCCTATAGTAGTAATGGGCAGTGGAATTCTAAGATGACCTTCTCATACAGTACCCTCTAGTACGACTACGTAGTGGAGTTATACTGGGACTATTATATAGGATCCTCATGTCATACTAGGTAATGGGATCCTTACCTAGAATTTGATGTCACTCGACTGTGTGGCATAGTGAAAATACATGGTTTGATGTGGATTTTCACTCACAATGTTGAGGGACACTTTCTGAATTGGTACATGTTCTTGTGAAACAACCTAAAACCATGTGGGTGAATCAGTGTTTTCCAAAGAGGTAATTATGAAAGTGTCTTGATAAAGTCTGTTTTAAATGTTTTTTGAGGAAGACACTTGAGATGTTTGGCATCCATGATGGACTTCTTTGGGAACAATTGGCGACTCCTCTTCTTGGGATGATCTATAAGATGGAGATCCCCTTACTCTTTTGTTTGGGATTCAATGAATGAGAATATATATATATATATATTATTTATTCTATATTAACACATTGGCATTGGATACTCTCCTTTTAAGAGATGTGAAGACACAAGGGTTATGCGACAATTTTAAGGTTTTTGGATTCTTGTGGTTGGATGAGTCTACTCTTATTCTACAAGTGGAGAAGGATATATGGTTAGTTCATCTACTCACCATGTTTATCCCATTTTTCATTGATGAGATTAAATTCACTCTTGTGTTGGTATGAGTTGTACTCTTCCACTATTCAATGTTCTTTCTACCACTTCCCTCTTTAGTTATATCTCTTATAGCCCCGCCTTCACCCCTATTAGGGGGTTTTACTGGGTATGTATATACTCAACCCTACACAGGCCTCTCCCACATATGTCATGACATTCATAGATGAAATAGAGGTTGACCGTGACATCAGAGTATCTTATGGATACTAGGTTCTTAGACCATGTAAACTGGTCATTTCCTAGGATATAAAAGATGGCATCTCATATATATTTACTCTTTTCCAGTTTTGTCGGGTTGGGAAATATTTCTAGTTTGGAGTTTATTTATCACTTTTACATTCATTCTACAGTACCATAATTTTATACCATAAATATGTTCATGCATTCCTAGTTAATTTTATATTATTTTAATTTATTACCACATTTCCCTCTGTCTTTTTTCATGGTATGGTTTTGTGTGTTGATACAAGTACATGTGAAAAGGCCTTATAGATTTTAGTTATGTCTTCAAAACTTGTCTTCACCCCTATCCAATGGAGGCAGGATTGAGTTTGTTTCAACTAAATCTTGGGAGTGGGTAGTGTCATGAAACTAGAGATTAGTAGTCTAGGAAACGCTATATATCCCATAAGGATTGTAATAAATAGATATTCAGTACTTTAACACATCTCACCGCAAAAATCTGACCCATACACCATGAGGGGGAATTTCTGTCATTGTTGCTTCTTTTTTTAGGTGGTGTGGATTGACCAAGATATATACTATGGGAATCTCTACATATCCCATATTTATGGGAATCAAACAACACATACTTCTTGACTATTTAATTTGGGTTGACTGATTCCAAGAGTGACGTCCTATGAAGTGATAACATGATAGAGTAGTGGGTTTTATCATCATATGTTCAGGATGATGGTTTTTATATTAATTAACATTATGAAACAATTTTGTTAGAGTTAATCAACTTATCATAATATGGATAACTGGATAACATCTCATTTTAGCTTCATGTTGTAGGGATTAAAGAGCGAAAAAATTCGAAGGGGTTTGTGCATGGTTTGACAATAATAACCCGACTTGAATGAGATCCTAAGACGCCCATCACCACTCCACACACTCCCAAAAAAGGCTTAAAAAAATAATTCTTTGATGTTTGGACCTGAACATTTAGATTATTTCTGAAGAGTTTGGACTAGGTGACCAGTTTAACGTCATGTGTCTTGGATTCTAGCACTATGTTGTTTAAATTACTACAACATGGAATATAAGAGTTTTGAATAGTTTAAATTCGTAATTCATAGACTTGTTTCAGAAAAAATAATTCCATGTCCCATAGACCATGCGATCATAGTTTAATGTCATAGAGTTTTTATCATGGGAGAATGGGACTCATGTGGATGCGTGTAGTGTGGTATTATGGAAAACCCAATGTAGATATAGGGAAAACGCCTCACACCACAAAAAAAATGTCTAGAATGACTCTTGAATATAGTTTAAAGTTGTGATTCATAGACTAAGGATATAGTGTTTAAATTTGTACATCTTGGACTTTGTAGACACATTTTAACATCATGTTGAGGGGATGTGGTTAGCTCCTTGTGAAAATTATTTCTTGAGAAAATTTTTATTTGTCGGAGGAATGATGTGCTCTACATATATAGTCATAAAACACTACACATAATTAGGACAAACCTTATTAATGATGTAAGGTTCTTCCAATTTTGGCTCTAGAAATGGTGGCTTTATTTTGGGTATCATCGGCATCCTCTGAGCTAGCAGTATACCACCACAGAGGATGGAGAGGAGATGAACATTTTTATTGAATTCTTTGGAAATCATATTCAGGTATCTCTATAGATTATGAAATGCATTTACCATGTTCTCTTTGAGATATTATAGCTAAAATAGATGAAATTAAGACATTTTTTCATGTGTATAATGGTTATAGACATATGTTTGGAGTGATGGAAAATGAATCTCGATGGGTATGACCACCTCTGTTCCATACACAAGAGAATACAGAGTCACATAGGGGAAATTTTGGTTCATCTTGTGGTAATCCCAGATAGAATTGGGGAGCTTTTATTTCCATCTCTTCTTGTTCTGAAAACCATATTTTATTAAATTTTAGAGAGGGTTTAATTGAATGCCTTCATCTGAACATTCTTCTGCAAATGGTAGTGAGAAGTGTAGTTCTACTAGATATAGTACATGGGATGTAACTTATTTAGCACATATTCATGGAATATGGAAACATTTTCCATGAGAATATCTTGAGGGACTCTGAATAGATGCATGATATTGGAGCTCACTAATTCAACAACCGATAGAGGCTTCAATTTCTGGATAGAAATCAATTCTTCCCACATTGAAATGAAATCTATTATGGTCCAAATGAACACACATTGGAAATATTTCTATGGTGTATATAGTCCCATTACATCAAGTCCCAAGACTGTAAATGTCCAATAATACCATTTAGTATAAAGGGCTCCAGTAGTTTATGAACAATTTTTTAATGGATCTAACATGGATTGTGCCTTTTAGCGAACTCAATATAGTGGTGGACCACGTTGGGCTAGTAGTATCCCATTATGTGAATCTAGTGGGAGAGATTCAACCCATCCTAATGAGAACCACAAGATCTAGGATGAATTTCTTACATAACCAAGATAATATCATCTCCTTGAATGAAAGAGTGGAAAATTTTGTCAACCCCACTTCTCTAGTAAGTGAGCTCAAGGATGGTCCCTCTCTTGAAGGTGTACTACTCTGTGTGCTAATAGATTTTCTATTGTTCAAATCTGTTAGGTGGTAGAGATCCATGTTGGAGATACTCAATGAAATATGTTCTCCATTCCAATGAATCAATAGCTATGTAGGGATCAGGAGTTCCTAATGTGCAAGCACCAGCGGTCTTGTGGTTTACCTTGTGGATATCATCATCATCTAAGGTAAAAGTTGTGATAAATCAACTATGTTCCAAATTAGTGAATATATAATCCTCACCAGGACCTATGAGAGATTCTTATATACCATTCAAGGAATCTAATTGACCATTCTATGGTAAGGGAACATGATTCACCAATGGTTGATATGGGAATAGGTCCATCTGCTGGGGAGTCCACTCTAATAGGGGCGTAAGTTATAGACTCCCAATAGTATAACCACCATTTATTGATTCGATGACTAAAAAATAATATCCCTTAATAGTTATGTGGGGAAAATAAATCTCAAGGGTTAACATAAGACAAGTATTGAGAGACTCATACTCTACCTTATTATTGGTGCAACCTTCAAATAGTGGGAATCTGTAGGAAAGAATATCCAATAACTAAGTGATGAAGAAAATCCCTAGGACTTATACCAGTTGGTCATAAGAAGTCACCATAATACTTATTCTATTAGAATTTAATGTCTTGATCCAATGAATGGGGGACCTAATCAAAGAAATCAATTTCCAGTGAAAATTTTTCCGGGGCCGAATGGACGGCCAGAATTTCTGCTCGCACATGACCCTATAAATCCTTATGTGATATGAAATTGATGTAGAACTACTAAATAATCACATCCTAACTTTTTATTTCTCCTACTAGAATTAGTAATTTTTTGATATAATTTAGTAGATTCACAAGGGGCACAAGCTGTATCTCGTGATGCTACAAATAATGATGTAATTCGGCATAACGAAAACACGAATAAGGTGGCTATAATCGATAAGAAAATATTTGGAATCTATGTTAAGGATCATAAGACCGAGATGGTATATACTATTTTTCTACCCCTTAAACATTCTTCTGAGTGATAATAAAAAAAGGATATCTCTAGGGTTATCACATAAAGAAATAACATCTTTTTAGTGATGGGTGTCATCAAAACTAGAGGATGTATCAAATACATGATGATTTCCTCAAATGTAGTTTGAAACTTTTCATCCCACTGGTAGAAAAAACATTTCATCATCTGCCTGAAAGTGGAGATACAATTTCCATCCATATTTAAAATTAATTAATGTTTATAGGATATGTAGCCTTGAAGATAATAATGTTCTCTTAGTATTCTCAGAGGAGGAACATGGATAATTATCTTTATTTTCCTAGGGTTTACCTTGATGCATGTGTATTTGACAAAGAAGATGATAAAATTTCCAAATATAACCCCAAAATCACATTTTAAGGGTTTATCTTTAAGTGCTCGTAGGAGAGGAAGACAAATAATTTTCCTAGATCTATGATAAAGTCATGAATTTGGAGATATATGATGACAAAGATATACGCATATCATTCAACTAATGTACCATGAATCAGTTTAAATATGATGTGCATTATTCAGTGATTTGTATCTTCTAAAATCATTACACTAAAAGTAATTACCAGATAATATAAAGTACCTTGAAGTTCTCTAAAGGAAGTATAATACTCATCTTGGGGTCCATCCATATCTTGTTGTATCTGGAGTATCCATTCATTAAAGAGATGTCTTAGATCATAGTAGTGAAATAAATCAATAGATCTACCATTAGAAAGGGAAATTCATCCTATGGATAGTGGTGGTTGAGATCATGAATGTTGATACATACTATGACCTAACGATTCTTATTCTTGAATGGGATGATGTTGGCTAGCCACATGGGGTACAAAAATTCCTTGATGAAGTTTGATTTGATAATATTTTTTACATTGGCCTCATCCATGGAACCATGAAAAGGGTGAATTTTGTTGTGATACTTCTTGAACCTGTAATGGATTTCTTAAAGACAATGATGGTGGATGATGATCAAAGTGTCTAGTATTTTCATTTCACCATAGATCCAGACAAACACATCATGGTTATGCTTCATGAAATCCATGTACTTTTATTGTTTATATGTACGCATGACTACACTGATCAACATCTGCCTCAGATCTACCTCAATACCAAGGTTCTCCTAAACAAGATCATAAACAGTTTCGGAGACACCATCTTTAAATATGGGTGGGGAATCTTTCAAATATTTTTCATTTTCTAAGACCTGGGGATCAGTGGTAGGAGATCACTCTTCCAAACTGACTGATTTTGGGGGAACACTAGTGCATGATTGGGATGAAATGGAATCATCATTTGGGGATGTGTTTCTCTTCTAAAACCATAAATTTAGATGTTTTCGAGCCAATTTTATAAATCATTTGACCTTGGGGTCTATGATTAACATCAATGCAATGTTTGAAGGGTAATATTTTTTAGTTAAAACCATCTTGATGAAACAAGCAAGCATGACGCATAGCTGTAACAATTGGTAGAACATATTGATAATTAATAGGGTTAGGGAGTTCGGGTATTACATGATCCTAGACTGTGTACTAGTATGATGTAATCATTTGATATTATTTTTACATAGGGAAACAATGGCATTTTCATCCCGAAATGGGAAAAACTTTCCCAAGTCTAGAATCATAGCATCAAACTGGGGAATTGGGAAGATCAATTTGTCATCCAAATCAGTCCATGGGCTAGACACAATGGTGGTGTTCTTGAAATCATTATCTTTACATGATTTTCTTTTCCGATGTAACATTCGGATTCCATTTTTCTGAATTCACATGAGTCTATGGCAGAAGCATCACCATGTAGCCTGCCTACTCAAATGTTGAGGGAGTACATGAGGACATGGCTATATAAAGAGTGGATTTTTGCATGAATATATCATCAGTGAATACGTATCAATGAATTTTACGTAGTTTCTTATGATAGAAACATGAATTAAGTGTTTTATAAAAAACCAACAAACTAGTTCTTTAAACATATCCCTCTATATAGACTTTTACATGTCGTTTCATAACCCTGAATCCTCATGTCATAAGGGTCAAACCTACTTCAATAATTCCCAAACTACAGATCATCTAGTTTAGGATTAGATTGATCTTGGAGCCTGTATCCACTAGATAGTGTTGGAACTCCACACCATTAAACAACCTTGTGATTTATAGTGGGTGAATGTGAACCTACATGAGGGATCCATCATCTTATTCTGAGATCAAGATGATAGTTTTCCACTCTTCTCACCTTACATACTCATTATATAATTTATCTATGTAAAGACTTGAAAATTACATATAATTTTTTTAAAAGTATTTGGGAATATTATGAGTTTACGAAATTTTACTATGCTTTATTTTGAGGTCCAGTGTGCTTGAAATAGAATTTTGAACGTTTTTAAGGTATGTTCAGTAAACATGCGAGCGATAATTCCAATCTTTTGAATCAGTTCTCAGAATTGAAATCCAAAGGCACTGTTGAACTCATAGTGCTGGGATTCACTTAAGGAAAGATTAACATCGACCGGAGTAGGTTTGAAGGAAAATATATATTTACGGACCATTTAATGAATAATAAAATAACATAAAAATGTTATTTTATTTTTCTACCACTTGTTGAGTGACGGTGGTAGGACTGCTAGGTTGTCATGACATTTAATGGATAGACTCTTCTGTTTTGTAACCACACCATTGAGAGTTAAGTGGTTCGTTAATTAAAACATCTTAGTGAACCTAATTAATCATATGACCTATTAATATATCTTCCCATCTATTTAAATGAAGCTCAGTCTTGGTTTATTGACACGAAAGAGAGGAACCTCTGACGAAGTGTCATTGCGTCTTCCACCAATGTAGAACGGATGCTTTGATGACAATGTTGGATGAATCAATTCAGAAATTACTAATGCCAATAGCTTCATCAAACGTTGATTCATATTCCACAATTAGGATGTCTCCTCCGAATCTGAGGTAGGGGTTGTTATTAATCATAAGTAAATTCTCTATACAATCCCTCGATCTTGAAAAGCATGATAAACACGGATCTACCAAAACAATCTGATCCGTGATTTGTATAAAATTGTGGGCGGTTGTTGTGGGAGTATTCAATAGGATTTAGTTTATCTTTGAGGATTTATTTATATCTTGCTTAATATGATGCTAATATGGTGGGAGTGGGTTAAACAAACAAAGATCAGACACTCCTCTATTTCATATTTTGTTGCGTTCTTTTGGGATGTATTTTTCAACACGATGGAATCTAGAATCAGGTATCCATTTAATGATGGATAAAACCCAGGAGGCCCATAGGCACGCTCAGAATGTAAAACGGACCACTGGAGCTCACCTGGTGGCTGGTAAAAGCCTCACATACATGGCACTGGTGACCGATGCCAGTGGGAGACTGTAGTGGCCGGCTGTCACCAGCCATGGAGGAGAGGCGATTCCCAGAGGTGCCCCAGAGGATAGCGGGGCGACCGATTTTGGTCAGTCACGATGGTGATAGTGCGGCTTGTCGTTGTTCTCTACGGAAGGAAGTAGCGACATCGAACCACGATGGCAAGGAGCTACACACCACGAGTCCTGATGACAGGGGGAGGTGCCAGATGCTGCAGCCGGTTGAGGAACCCAAATGGATTTTCTGTTTTGGAAGAAGGGTGGGACACCTGACTGGTGGACCACACTAGCAACTGGGTCGGGCCAGCCAGCGGGCCGCACCCAGCCAAGGTTGGCCGAGACGGTCTGTGACCCATTGGGCCGCACCCATGGCCCAACCCACTTAGGTCGGCCCAATCTATTCAGGCCAAGCTGGGTCCGACCCGAGTCGTACCCTGACTGGGTTGGGTCAACCAAAACAGGTTCGGGTCACCCATGGTCAGGGTGGGTCAGGTCTGTCCGACCAGGTGAGACCGGACCCAAAACCCTTTCCCCCAAAGATGATTAAAAAATCATATATCACAAACCAAACATTCATTTGAAAAACCATCTACGGTGCTAGAATACGTGGAACAAAACTTTCCTTTTGAGATACTCCACTTCAGTTTTGGAGAAATTTAGAGTATGGCAAGGTTGAATCAAAACCGAATTCAACTAGGCCCTCGGTACTAAAACACTTATAACTAATAGACCGAGCGTTTGATTAACGAATCATCTATCATGTTAGAAAACATAATACATGGTGGTCCATTGGGTTACATCTCTGTAGAACTTCTTGGAAGTTAAGAAATGACCCATATCTTGAGGATTAGATTCTACAGAATTCAAGTGCACCAAGTGCGGATAATCCTTTGGCTGACTATCAATTGAAGTGCGACTCTATGACGATCAAAATCATAGAGACCCTATGTGAATCACCATTATAGAAACCCCATGTGGTTTATAATAATAATGACCCTGTGTGGATTACAATTATAGAGACCATTTGTGAGTCAACTTCATATTGATCCTATGTGGATCAGCATCATACCGACCCTTTGTGGATCAGTAGTGTGCGACCCGACAGGGACCAACCATGCAACGCCCCTTCATGAGTCAGTGATATACGACCCTTTGTTGATATACAATGGAACGACTACATTGTGTTTCATTTGTGGAAACATCATAATATAATAAAATTATATAGATTAAGTTTAATAATAATTATTCCTGAACTCAGTGTTTTATACCTGGTTGGAGATGAGTCCTTTTCCCTGTCCTTTGTGATTGAGATCATGATTTGTGGTTTCCCTTTGTGGAATTATGAGAGACCTTCATGGGTCTCAGGGTCCCTACTAGGTATTGTTATACTCACCCCTACATGGGATTCTCCGGCACCTTGTTGTTTCTTGTGTAGACAACAAGAAGTTTGGCTGAGATGTTTGAGATCTAGGACTTGGTGGTACACGAAGGTGACTGGTTAACATGGAGAGATGTGGAGATAAGATGTACCTACCCTTTAGGTAGGATCCTTGGTTGATTATTTGAGAAGTTATTTTCTATTTTAGTTTTATATTTCCATTTGGGCTTGTATTCTGACCATTTTACAATCAATACACACTTTTACTACTACCGTTTTACTCTGTGGTTTGCATCTTGTCATGTTCTTTGTCTCTGTGCTTGCAGGTATAAAATATACGCCTTTAAATTTTTAGGGATATTCTTTTCTAGTACTAGTTGCCAACCCCTGGACTATGGAAGACGGTCATGGGGTAGTCTTGGCACTAGAATAGTGTACAGGCCATGACAATGTTGTATCAAAGTAGTTGGTTCTATGGAAGAACTAGGATTATGATCTTTCCAATGGTGCAATAGTGTTATGTTTTTTTAGTGTAGGTTTTAGTTCAGGGAGTTCAGTGTTGGTGTGGTGGTCGATATATCCGTACACTAGGACATTGGATTCTGATTTCTGACCCAGTGCATGAAAACACTGATTGCGTTTGTTTTGAAAATGTTATAATTTTGATCTCTTTTGAGTCATATCAGAAGTTATAACTAATTGGATATGGAAAAATTGTTTCTTTTCATCATTACATCACATATATGGGAATCCATTATTCCATAGAGAATTCATGATGATGGCCCACCAAGCGATGATGCTTTAGTTTAGGGCCCTCTTACAGCAATATCACCTTCGGGTGGTGCACCAGCAGCACCAATACCCATTAGTCAGTAGTTTCCATTATCCCAACTAATAGACAGTGCATTCCAACTGAGCACATTTCCTGAGTTCCACTGTTAGTTCCCTTCGAGGTTTTTATGTGAGACATATCCCCATATAGCTGAGGAATAGCTGGTGGTTGTTGTTAGAGTCTTCTACCTAGTTGGAAAAACAGCATAATAGATGGTGATCCTTAATGATAGTCTTTTCCGGGAAATTATAGAAAGATGGTGGAGCATGACGCTCGAGTTACATGATGAGTTGACCTTTACCTAGGTGGACTTATAGAGCTTCTTTCAAGGTAGAGTTTGTACCAGAGAATCTACACTTTGTGCGTATTTAGGATCTCCAACACCTACAACAGGGAAACCTGATTGTAGCCTAGTACGTGGTGAGATTCACTAAACTCTCACGTAACTCCACTGACATGGTACATGACCCTTCATTCCGGGCTCGAACCATTGAGTGGGGTCTCTGGTGGAAGATCAGATTATTGATGATATCACTCAACATTCTGAAACAGGCTTGAGTACTTGAGTGAGCATTATTGGTGGAGAGATTCTTATTTGAGCAAGAACCGATGGTGAGAGGCAACACAATATGATAGGTAGACTATTTATCTACAATAGAAAGTAGGTAGATGATGAAGAGGTTTAAGGAGGCCATAACTTTCAGACGGTGACCCCAAGATGCATGGTTGGAGGTGTGGATCTCATGAGGTAGAGCAATCCAACAGAGGAGCAGATTTTTCTTCCCATACGGCGGGCATGGCCACATGTATTCTAACTACCCAACTCGCCATAGCGACAATCAGTAGATAATTGAGGTACCATCGAGGTAGATTCACAGATTCAAGCGAGGAGGTATGTAGGGAGGAAGATGTGGCATAGGTGTAGACCATGCTATAGGAGGTGGGTGGTGATTTGAGGTTCTACTGCCACCACCTCCTGGTGGTCCACCCCGACCTTAGGGAGCAGTCAGATAGGGATGAGCACAACATTATGTAGTAGGGGCCTATGACTACGGTGCTCCAAATATGATTCAAGGTATGATTTGTGTCTACTCTATCCTAGATACATTACATATAGACACAATTTTCAGTCACTAATTCATTTCCAAAGCTCTCATTTAGAGCTTAGACATTCTGGTAGATCCATTGGCTCAATCCTTATGATCAGAGACTCTTAAGAGAGAGGATTCGACTATTACACACTAGTGTGAAAATTTTGATAATTCTTTAGGAGTTGAGCGCTTTGGATGTGATCTCCTAATAGTAGCGTCGCAGCCATACGATGTCATCTAAGGTATAAACTAGTTATCCATATTCCATGTTCATATTGACTATTTTAGGAAGAAAGTGCGGTATGCCTATGATGATGGGACAAGGTTTTCCTTCACCGATGAGAAGGAAACCTAAAGGAATCATGCTATGATTATTTTTTCTCAAACTATTTTTTTGATTTATTCAGTCGTTTCAACCTAAAGGAATCATGCTAATTCATAATTAAATAGATAGTTCAATGACATTCTCCATGATAAACCAAAGTATATGCGATTTGGAATGAAAAATCTAGTTTCAATATTCAAAACTTTTTCAAACTATAAATCATGATTAACTTCTAAATGGGTAAAATAGAGATAAATTTCTTATTGAGTCTCTATTTATGGAAAATTAACATTCACTTAGGTGTTCCATAGTAAAAATACACATTTATTAGTAGATCAGTACATTTGAAAAGATATATAATATTTTCTAATGTATCGATCATGTAAATTTCATTTTGGATGTAAATTATTTGAAAATGGAATCATATAAATAGTGGATATTTATCAATAATAAAATTAAAAAAGATTAAATTGAATCCATGTATTTAGTTATTTTAAAGAATTATATCTCAACATGAAATTTTGGAATATTATTTTTGTGAACATGGAGAAAGAATTCCTTTTATTAATGTAGATGGATGACGAAAAATTTGGTACGAGGGAGTAAAATATTACTAGACATGTAAGGTATACTTACAGTAATAGAATCCATCCTAAATATAAGGTTGATTGATTCAATAGTGGAATAAAACCAAGTATTGAAAGCGGATTATACATAAGTCACATTAGTATATATGAAGAAATAGTTTGTTGTGCTATTAGGGTGAATATGGAGATTAAAGTTACTGATCAATTTTATGGGTTTGTTATGAAGAAAAGGGATCTAAATGAAACAGTAGAAAAATAGGAAAAAGAAATGATATTTCCTTAATGGTAAAAGTGTGGAAGGAAACTTGGAGAATATTTTCTTAGATGGGGCCACTATAGGTTTTATGTGGAAGGTCATCTGAAAATTTATTATCAATGTTTTGGGAAGATGTTATATAATAATGAAAATAAAGATTGTTATCCAAAAAATGCACCAACCACATTCCCTTGATAAAATTTAATTATTATGGAAATTATGATGATTAGTTTTGAAATACGAAGAATAATGATAATGATTGACATCAGTAGCTTCTTAACTTGAGAGATGAAGATAAATCTCCGGAGATTATTATTTCTGATGAGGCATGCAATTATGATGTGGTTAATGGAACACATACCATCCTATATAGAACATCTAATGAATTATTCAAATTAGGATGTACTAATCCTATTATAAATGAATAATTTTAGTAGATTATCAAAATTCCACACACTGATTATATGTGTGATTTCTAATGAAAACACCAAATGGTATGAAGATCATATATCTATTTTATGATTCTTCTCTGGTTAAAATTTGTGGGAATGAACTTCCTACAAACCACATTAATCACTTTATAGTGATGTTATATTGGGATTGATTTGGATTTATCAGCATCAATTTATAATCAATTTTCAACAAAATGGAAGAATAAATTGATACACTAGACAAACCCATGATCATCTATCAGTGTGATTATAGATATAAAATTTGGATGCAGATCATATCCTTTGTATGGGTCTTGATTTTCAATAAAAAGGGGTGTCTCTTAGATAGTTGGGGATAAATTGAAAATCAATTATAATCATATTGTAAAATAGTATTTACTAAATTTTGGGATGAGTTTCTCAGTCTTCCATTGGATTCTGAATTTTAGTTCTCAATATTAGTCATACCTGGTGCCACACATATTTTAAATAGTCCCTCTAAAATATCCCTAGTTGAGTTTCATTAATTTAAAAATTAATTGAATTACAATTTAGAATTGGAATTAATTTGGACAAAATTTTCACCTTTGGGTACACCTCTTATTTATTTATGAAGAATGGTGGAATAAGATTAAAAAAAAGTATCTTTTACCCCATATTGATGAATTGTTCGATCAACTATATAAATCTCCATATATTTCCATGATTGACCATGGATCTGCAATCCATCAATTGAGTTCTAATATGAATAATAAAACTAGTAAATCAATTAATATAAGGTATGTACACTAGGAATATATAGTTACACAACTCGGTCTTACTAATGCCACCACTATCTTCATGGATTTAAAAATAGTCATTAGTTGTAACCTTGATCAATTTTTGGTATTATTTATAGATGATACTTGTTTATCTTGTAACACCACAAGCTTCCACGATACGTTTCCCTTTAAATAATATAATAGCTTGTGTTGTACGCAACTTCATGTTCAAACACTCCACAACCAATCAAACTAGCCATTATGAATAGTATTACAAACATTTTGAAATTTTATAAATTTTATCTTTCAAATTGGACTTCATTTTTGGATTTGGAATATCAAAATTAGCTTAGGGTTAATTTTTGGTATTTTTCTGAAAACATTCAATTTTTTATGAATAGTGAAAAACACTGATTTATTGTTTAAAACCAAATTTTAATTTACATAATTATTTATTTTATTTAAATTTATTTTAGGTCAATATATATAGATAATACCTATATATGTTTAATGTTATTTTTTGGATTCATCTCATAATAAGTTTAGATATATAAAAATTGTAGTGAACTTTTTACCCTCTTTTACCCAACTTTTAGAAGCATTTGAAAATTTGTATAAAACATAATTTTACTGATTCTGTGAGTTGAATTTCAAAAATCTGAGATAAAAGCATAATATCAGTAAGTAAAATATGGTTCAATAAGGTGAAAATAATTTTTTTGTGAATAGTAACTTTTGAATTTTATTTACCACGGTTAAAAGTAAATATGGTAATTAAGGGTAAAAAAGATATCATAATTACCCTACCATATGTCCTAATTCTATGGGATAAGTATATTAAGACAAAAAAACATAGGAATTATATATTCACCTCTTTGTTCCACTTGGATTAGATTTGGACATTTATTTTTATTTTATTTTAAGAAGAGTTAAAAAAGTAAAATTCAATGTTTAATAACAAAACCATTCATTAATATAGGGTTACACACTATATAATTTTACTATAAATATTCATTAAAAATCTAAAATTATTTCACACATATTGACTTTTCATTTATAGTATTTAGACATTAAATAATTTAATTTTTTATGACACAATGATGATGCCGTAATGAACTTATTAATGAAATATTAAAATAATTTATATTATAAATATCAAAATAAATGTAAATTGAGACTTCTGATGAGTTCCAATAATTTTCTAGGTTAATAGTAGGGTTGGTTAAATATATTCTATTCTTAGTGATAATGTTTTTATGGATTTCACAAAATTAAATACTAAATACTGTCAAAATTGACATGATTGAGTTTCTAAAACAAATACTATATTATTAATTGATATAATATATTTAAAAATATAAGGATTTTCCAAAAGTCATTGATAAGGTTATATATTTTAATAATGAACCACATGGGGTTCTCTGGGCTTGTTATAGTACGATTATTTACCATGTAATATAAAAATACAATGAGACATGGTAAATGTCAAACTATTTAAATAAGAGTTAAATCTAAAATTTAAGGGTAATATGATGACCTAAACCTGTCTAAAACCTATTGGATGAGAGGTTCTTGAAACATCTCCTCCTTAGACTCTAAATAATTCATTTTCGAGCAATTAGAAACTAAAAATTATTTTATTATAAAATATCATTTCATGCTTTTTCTAAAGTGACCATCACCACTCTTATAAAAAGGAAATTCCCCTTATCTTAATTTCACACCTCCAATGCCTTTTTTCTTGGAAAACCCCTTCACAAATATCATCCCAACTTTACTCCATTCATCTGTGAGGCCTTATTTTGGTCATAAATCCACTCTAAATATCCCTTTTGATCAAATCAAAAGGAAGAACCCAAATAAGAGGTAAATATTTAATCACCTCCTCCAAGTTCTTTTTTATTCTACTTCCTCTTTCATTATTTCCCATTATAAAATAATAAATCCAGAACATTCTATATACTGTGATGTAATTATAAATATTTTACCACCGTATTCTTTATTCTACCCATCCTATAAATGACAATGTCAACATACATGCGTATGTACGGCTTACCGTCTCCATGTCGTGGTATAGTTTGTTATTCAAACACTTCATTATTTTGGATGGGTATAATAATGAATATATCTAATGTAAATAGTAAATATTTTATTTTAATGATGCTTTATATATTATATAACATCCAATTACATATGATATCACCATTAATATAATGATATTATCCCTCATGCGTACGTATGGATTACGGTATCCATGAAAGCTATGAGATTCATTCCCCATTGTAATCATTCAAGAATAATTTTCATTTTACGATTAAAAATAATGTTTTATAAATTAAAATCATTCTTGATATGAATAAAATACATCTTATCCATAACAAATATGGCTTATGTAACTAATAATATAAAGGAAAATGGATTAGTTAACACCCGAAAGGATGATACTACTGAAATATTATTAACAAGGCAATATTGGAGGGTCATATATGTTATCATATTTATTTATATAGTTATTTTATAATTTAATAAAAATATTTTAACTATTATAGATGAGTTTAACTTACCCTCGACCAAGGAAAAGTACGAGGTAAGTTTTAATTCCCCAATCATATTATTATCTGAGGTTGTTTTTACGTATGTATATACTGGGACCTCTTTATCATCCACATCCATGTTTTCATAAAAATACATTTGAAAACATTTTTACTGTTCACTAGACAATGGTTTAATGTAATTTATACCCTTATTTTACCTTATTTGTTTTGAAAGAAATATTTCCTTCATTTTGCAAACAAGTTGCTCCATGACCTTTTCGTTAAAATTATGGTAAGAATTTTTTTTAACTTATACAGCGGGTGTAGCTGTTTTCCACCATTATGACATCGTCGAAGCTTCCCTAACAAAATTATAAGAATATTTTCAAAATTAATGTTTTATTTTAAAATTATATGACATTTAAATGATTTCAAAATAGAAGGAGATAATTATCTAAAAAACTTTTTGATTTCATCTATGTCAACATCTTTTTGATGGATTTTAATATTGTTTGATGTTGATTTATTATGATAAAAATATTCCATATTGTATTGATTATTTGTGATATGATTGACTATGGATGTTTTACTCTTATTACATTCATGGTATATGGAAAAATTATTGACATTTCATATTCTAGTTTTAATATGAATGTTTATGTTATGTTTAAACCTTCGCATATAAGGAATGCATTGGACATATTAACTGAAGAGTGGAGTCCGTTATAGCTTTTCAATGCATCAGTAGGTCTCATGGGACAAACTAGTGTCTTGGAAAAAGCCGTTAGCGAAATCTTACTTGTAGACTGGACACAATGCATTTACTATGTTGTTATGAAGTCTGGAATTACACATTCCATCATTATGAAAGTGGCAATTGATATTGCATGTGATTATTCGACTAGTAGAATATCCTTGTAAATAAGTAAATGGAATTATTTGATTTTATCTTTTCCATATTATGATTATGTGTAAGATTAAAAGTCTTTTTATTAGACTTATAAATTGACTTAAATTTTTATACTTATTTATTCAATTCTATGAAATATTTTTATACTTACTGAGCATCTAAGCTCACCCCTTTCTATGTTTTATTTTTCCCAGTATGTGAAGAAGTAATTTATGGTTGACCTGCAGGGATAGGCTAAGGATATATGTGTGTTCAAAAAGGGACAAAATTTTGTTGATATTTTCATTTCATGATGTAATATAAAACTTATGAATGTATCTAGTAATCCCAAGGCTACTAAACTGATTGGTCGTTCAGGACATGATTCCTTGTACCATGCCAATGTTATATAATAATGAACTGACTCTAGGTAAATAGGTTCAGGGCATTACAGTTTGTATCAAAGTAAGTTTAGTACAAACCGTAGAAGCTAGAGTTAGAAAAACTCTAATTATAGAATATTACTCTAAGATAGACTTTGAGGATTTGTATAGATGAACTTCTTAGAATTTTGGTAATGTATGGATTTCATGACTTTTTTAGAAATACATCCCTATCTAGATAAGAGCAGGTAGAGATGACACTAGCATAGATGTACCTAGGGGTAAAACCTGAAAACCCCTTTTTTGAGATAGACTCGATTGGGAACTAGTGCACGATAACGGGAATTGCTGCACTCTTGGTTACGACACTCCCGGGGGATATGCTTAATATAATTCTCATTTTCTTTACAAACTATTATGATGATTTTATTAGTATATACTTCTTCAATGAAATAATTTTTATGATTATAGATTATATCCATAAAATTTTCAATTTATGTTATGTGTTCTACATGTTCTGAATTATGTAAGAAGTTTATAAACTAATCTAGTGTATTCCCTTGTTTAGAAATGGCACCTTGTGGATGGAATGGAAACAATATCAACCCAAGTAAAACATGTAGGGATTTCCCTCCCACTCTAGATAGTTATAGTAGAGTTGGTGATGCAATTAATGCTGATCATCTTATCACCATACATGGACAACTCACTCAGGTTATGAATAATAAATGTACCCGTATGGATCACCATAATCCATATCATAGAGGATAAATGTTAGAAAACTTCATGAGGAAGCAACCACAATGTTTCCCTCAGAATTTGGGGATGACCTCCTTGATTGAAGGTTCAAACATTCCAATTGTTTTCTAACGGGTTTGTTCATAGAACTGGAAACATCCAATGATTCCATATCCATTTGGACCTACTTTCCAATGGTAGGTGCTAATTAGATGTGGACTGACGAGGCCTATGAATTTTCATTGGTCGAGAGGATGGGAGGTCAGAATCATCACACCTTTTTTAGGGGAATTATTGTCTACTCTGGGACTCTCTTTATAGATTTATGTTATGTTCATGAATCCTTATTACATTACCAAGTGTGAAATTAGATTCCCTTCAGATCTGAAAATCAATGATTAAATATGTAGGAAATTTATAGAATCTTTTATATGTATTAGAGGTTATTCATTGATAGAGAATCATCTGAATTTAATAGAGATTCTTGGTCAATGGTATCCTTCGACACATTTATATAGAAGTCTCTTGGTCATTATGATGACCATGCTGGTTTTAAAGCCACTCAGCGGGGCACTTGAAGTTTATTTTCATTCAGAAGGACATGGATTATTTCAGTGTTGGGATCGAGCCCATAGATGGTATACCTACGTATCCTTTGTTTAGAAAAGAAATCAGAACCCACGTAGTTCGAGTAAGGGAGTATGTTTTTTATGATTGATGGCTCAAAGAAGGTTGTCATAATTACTTTTACACTCTAAACTCACGTGAGTCGTGATCGGTGTGAGAATCAAGAGGTATTGGTAAAAAATCAGACAATTGTGCCATGAAAGATTCAATAATAAGAAATAATGTGGGACTTATGTATGACTGCCTAGATAAATGAAGATTAGGATTTACATCAAGGAATAAATTCAAGAATAGGGTCCATAAATGTATATTTTCTTAATGGAGAATTGAATACTCTAACTTGGGGCTTAGTCCTGAGAAGGAGGACCAAATTAGGATATGACTTATGATTGGGTTTTACTCTTGAGAAGGAATCCTAGATCAAAGGTAAATTAGGGCTGGTTAAGAGAAATTAAGATTGGGGTCTACTCATGAAAAGGAGGGCCAGTATAAAAGATTTGAAAAATTAAGGGACTTGGGGATTAATCCTGAAGAGGATGCCCATATTTGAGACTGGGCCTTACTTCTGAAAAGGAGGACCAGGTTAAGAATTATTACTGGGGCTTATTTCTGAAAAGGATCCCCAGGTTAATGAGTTCTCGCATCTTAAAGCATGAGGTCAAATCAATGAAATCTCAATCTTTAGTGACATAAAAATGTGTAAATAATAAAGTTTTGAATGATATTCCACAGAATTCCATTCAGATAAAAAAGTAAAATCAAGAAATCATTCCATAAATGGCTTTGAAGAGTGTATTGAAGACTGAATCATGAATATGATAGGTGTAATGGATTAAGAGGGGTGAAATAGGAAAGAATGGAACCCAAAAAGGCAAGGGGTACACAAGTCCTGACAGGCGCGCAGGTACTGCATGGGCACGCAAGTCCTGGTCGCATAGGTATACCTGCGCGACACATGGGTACTTACACAACGGTTAACCAGCAGTGTAATACTTGAGCGAATCTTGGTTAAAGCCATTAGAATCATCTTGATGTTCTTCCAGAAGAGTGGCACGCATGTTCTATTGAAGGAGTTAGGCGACACACAAGTGTGGCCATTTCCCTTAAGGGATGGCCACTCAGGCGCACAAGTGTTGATGAGTTTAAACACTTAGTCCTTCCTCCCCTCTTTATATCTTCCGTTCTAGGTAAGAAATTACCTTAGAAGTGTTTCAGAAGCTTTGATAATAGACTAGGGCACTGAGAGCTCAAATCTTAGTTTCTGGAAAAATTCCCCCCGAAATGGGGGGCCCACAAGGTCTATTTATAGGCTAGAGAAGACCACAAGCGGTTATCCTTTAGGGAGTGCAATTGTACTTGCGCTACCATTGTGGCGCGGAAGTGTACTTGTGCGACCATTGTGGAACTTGCGTTATCCTTATAGAATGTTATTCTTATTCCTTCCTTTGTCAATTTTTGATATTTTTCCAAAGGTTGATTGACTTTTGAGCTCATGGTATTTCTTTTCTTCAGTGGTTAGACTCTGTGATGAAATAAGCGTCAACAAAAGTCCCCCCTAAGAGTTGGATCCGAAAGAAATGAGAATGTGGCTCAGAGGAAAAGAAGGAAACCAAAGGAAAAGCTGCGCGCAAGTCTTTCTGTGTGCAACACATGGCGCACAGGTTCGAGTCGTTCTGGGCTGGAGTGCACTGGGTGTAGGCGCATAGGTGGGCCTCCTGGCCTATAAATACGCGGTCATTTGTCGCGCATATCATCTGATTCCGGATTCTCGAGCTCTCGCCGCGCAGGTCCCCTTCGCTACCCAAGTTGCTCATTTTCCGCTGTTTCATTGTTTTCGCGCTGTTGTCAAGGTAATAGGACTTAGCAGTTTTGGATACGAAAAGAACCATGCCATGGTGAAACAGGTCATCTTCAGGAGGGAGGAAGAGAAAAAGTTTCCCGAAGATCTGACCAGGGTGAAATCGTCAGTTAACATCGGCGAATTTGAGGCTGCATTATCCCAAGCTGAGGCTGATTATACTACCAAGATGAAAGAGCCAAAGCATAAAATAAAAGAAAAAGTCATCCAGTAGGTGCAACTCCAGCAACAGTTAGATGCTGTTACTGGGGAACTTGATTAGCTCAATAATTCATTTGAGGGAGCTCAAATGAATGGTATGAAAGCCATTGCAGATGCCAAGAAGGCACTCCATCAGGCTGAGAAGAGTGAAGATGGTCAAGTGCATGAGCTTCAAGTAGCTGCTGATGAAGCTCGGGATGTTGTACATCAAGTGAAGACTTATGTTGACAGTCTTTTGTAATCTCCTAAAAAATGGAAGAGGCTCCAATCTGTGTATGTCCCTCTAATTCTTGTGCATCAATGAAGAGTACTTTAATCTTCAATCATTTATTCTTGTATTATTTCGCTACCTGCATTAAATTTTACCTAAGCCAATGGGCCTAGTAAGCATAGTTTGATTTTTAATAGGATTAATATAAATAACCCTACAAGCTTTGAAACTCTTAATTTCTCAATATTACCTAAATCATACAAAATTTATGTTTAGTGAGATGGAACATGACATTTATTCAAAGTTCCCTTGTATTTTGTGGGCAGTTTAAATTCATGCACGTCGGACATAGGGAGACTAATGTTTAAGGTTGAAAATAGCTTTTACCAAATGAATTATAATTGACTCAATTAATTGAAAATTCGTCTGAAAACATATTACCATACTCAAGTATGAGGGAAAAATGGAAATTATGGCTTAAGAATATTTGAATTTGAGGAATGATATGAAAACGATCTAAAAGGCATCAGAAGAAGTAGTTTCCAAGAATGAAGTTACTATTATTTAACAAACCCGTTAGGGGGTTGAATTATGCAGGGCCACCTAAGGGAATTTGCTGTATAGTCAAATAAATAGCATCTTTTGGCTAACAAGTCTGTTATGTGGACTGTTTATGCAAGGCCGCCTAAGAGAACGTGTTGCATAGTTAGGCAAAAGAACTCTTAGAAATTTACCTTTCTACTGCTAAAAGCCAGTGAAAGTTTATGGAGATTCAAATTTTACAAGGTATAGAGTTTTCTGTATGGAAATAGGTACTTGAATATGGAGAAGATATTTCTGAAAAATATTATCGAAGAAATGAATGGATATCACTTCTACGAAGGTCTGACCCAAACTTAGGGAAGGAGAATATAAACCATAGACTTGAATACTTTCAGATCATGAAAAAGGATATGGGAAAAATATGTTAAGGATGGCTATTTTTGTGGATCCCTGCATACTATCATTTAAGATCAATAAGGACAAAAGAGGCCTTATTCCCAAAAATGAAGTTAACATTATTTAACAAACCCGTAAGAGGGTTGAATTATCCAGGGCCACCTAAGGGAATTGGATGCATATTAAAATAATAGTATCTTTTGGCTGACAAGTCTATTATGTAGACTGTTTATGCAAGGCCGCCTAAGGGCACGTGCTGCATAGTCAGGTAAAAGAACTCACAGAAATTTGACATTTTTGTCACTAAAAGCCACGAAAAGGGCTATGAAGATCTGAAAATATTTAAGGTTACGATTAGGACACATAAAGATAGGTATTTTCCAATGTATATAAAGATACACAGATTAATGCTAACCATAATCATGTTGTGGATGGGTCCCGAATGGAAATGTTAGACTTCACTATGTATCACATAAGGATGGGAATCAAGCCATATGTAGTTCTTAAACTACAGTTTAAAGTTGTATGGGACAAAAGGATTAGAGATCTTAGTTTAGGTTCATAGAGCTTGGACCATTGTAAAAAATACACAGTGTCTATTTTCATGGGGACTTTTCAGCAAAGGGAATGGAAGTGGAATTCGGGGTTAGGCCCAAAAGACTTGTCCTGGATTCAAGGGACACTCGAATGTTCCTACGTATCCCATAAGGATAGGAATCAAGCCCACGTAGTTCTAGAAATACCCTCTGTACAAATTTGGTTCGTACAAGCGAAGGGTGAAAGGGGACTTTAGTACAATGATGGTTTGACCCAAGATAAAAGGTTTGGGCATTGCTTTGTATGTACGTAGTCTTTGAAATGACACATGATTGAAAAATCAATGTAAATAATGGTTCCCTCTCAGGTGAGGGTATCAAAGAATATTGTAGTTTATTGTTATACTGGACAAAATTGTTTTATAATTTAACATCGTATAACAAGGAAGAAAGTGAACTAATGTAAAGATATCGATTCTAAGGGTGGTTTCATGAATCAACACCATATGAGATGGAGGTGAACCGATGTGAAGAGATTTGTTTTGGGCTTGAACCTTGGGAGGTTGCCTTCATACCCAGCCTGGAAGGCAAGGATCAAATGCTGTGTAGTTCAATTAAAGAATGAATTAATGATCAAGTTGTTCTTGGGGACAATGACCTAAAAAATGATGTTGTTGGGACTTAAACATGGTTAGTGGCCCAGAGAGGGTGTTATGGTTGAAGTTTTCTCTAATCTAAGATGAGTCATACTTGGTGTGAGAAACAAGAGGTAGCGACAACCCTAATGATGCACAATTTAATGTCATGTAGGACATATTAAAGGATTTTTTGTATAGTTTAGCGTCATATAGTTAGGACTATGGGGTCAATACAATTTAATATTATGTTGGAAAAAAGAGGACTATGCAGTTTAATGTCATGTAGTGAGGACAAAATAGTACACCATTTAACTTCATGTTGGATGTAAGTGCGAATAGTTTAAGGTCATATGCATGGACCATGGATGGTGCAGTTTAGCGTCATGCTGGACGGAAGGGGGACTGTGTAGTTTAATGTCATGTAGTGAGGAAAAATGAGGGATTTTTTCATAGTTTAACGTCATGTCGGATGACAGAGAGAATAGTTTAAAGTCATATGCATGGACCGTTGATGATGCAGTTTAACGTCTTGTTGGACGGTGGTGCAGTTTAACGTCATACCTGACCATGGTGTTGTTTAAGGTCAAACTGGACCACGGTGTAGTTTAAGGTCATACTGGACTGGTGATGCTATATTTTGTGTCCACACAAAATACTTCTTCAAAAATTTGGCATTGGTTGGAGTAGTGATGAGTTATCCATCCATCGAGATTAATGAATAATATACATTGGAGTAGACCATATGTATTAAGTAAGGTCCTTCTAAATTGGGCTCAATCTTGGGAGGTTTCTTCTCTGGTATAATTGGAGTTCTTAGAACTAATACCAATTTTCCATAAGTGAATGAACGAAGAAAAAAGTTTTTGTTAAAAGCTCATGCGATTCGATTCTGATAGACTTACAAATGGTGCAAAGTACACAATCTTTTCTCATCTAACCATTCCAATTAATTCAATCACTTTTGAGATTAGTCATCTGTAGATGATTGATCAGAAATGGAAACACTGAGCGAGGGTAGTTTTACATCAATTGGAAAGACTGCTTCCATTCCATATACCAATGAATATGGAGTTGACCGCGTTGCAGTGCGGGTGGTAGTCTGATAAGCCCATAAAGCATGAAAGAGTTTATCAGGGCATGACTTCTTATCTTTATCCACCATATTTCGCATTATATTTGAAAAAGTATTGTTGAAGGCCTCTATTTGGCCATTGTCCGCTGCATGATACCGAGATGAATGGTTGGATTTGATGTTGTATTCTTGATATAATTTCTTCACCTCGGTTGAACAGAGGTTGGTGCCATTGTCTGTCAATATGGTATGAGGGACACCAAATCTGGTAATGATGTTAGACTTGATGAAGATAACAACGCATTTAGAACTGAATTACTTGAGAGGTATTGCCTCTGCCCATTTGGAAAAGAAGTCAGTAGAAGTAAGAATGTACTTAAACTGCTTGGCCGTAGCCGAAGGGTAAGGTCCCACCACATCTATTCCCCATGTGGAAAATGGCCATCAGTATTTAGCTATATGAAGAAACTGTGGAGGTTGATGAATGAAGTTGGAATGTACTTGGCATGAATGACAATTCTTTGTGAAATCAAAAAAATCTTGTATCATTGAAGTCCAAAAGTATCCAAGCCTTTGAATCTGATCAGACAGTCTATGTCCAGACTGGTGGGCATCACATACTCCTGCATGCACTTCTTTTAGGACAGACATTGGCTCTTCACCATCAATGCATCTGAAGATAACTCCATCAAAAACACGTTTGTAGAGAATTTTCTATAGGTTATTTGGGCTATTATAAAGAGTAAAATTGAACACACGTCGCCAGATTTCTTCTTTCTCAGCTCTATCAGGTGGAAGTGTTCCATTTTGAAGGTATTCCCTGATAGGTGACATCCATCCTATAGTATGACCATACGGTTCAGGAATGGGAATAATTTCATTAATTTCCTCTATCCTGATTCGAACATAAGGTGAAATTGCACGACAGTGGTCAATACTGATGGTTTTCTCATCCCGATTTGGATCTACCAGAGCTGTGGCTATATAAGCCAGTGCATCAGCTTGAGCATTTTGTGATCGTGGGATATAAGAAAATTTCGGTTACGAAGGTAATTCCGCCTTTAACTCTCTGACGTAATCATACAAAGGGATTAGTTCTTCTTTCCTGATGGAATAATCCCAATATACTTGTTTGATTACTAGTTTTGAATCACCTTTCATCTTTATGTGATTCACTTGTGCTTGAATCACTAATTCCAATCCTGCGATGAGAGCTTGGTATTCTGATTCATTATTGGTACCACCTTCCCACAATAAGAAGGAATAAGGTACAACTGACTTTTATGGAGAAATGAGCACAATTCCTAAGCCAACATTTTTGAATTTAGGATTTTCTATTTTTCCCCCTGTTGGACTTATGGAAGCACCATCAAAATACATTTCCCATGACTGAGGACTTTCTTGAATAGAGAAGACTTCCTCATCAGGGAGTTCATTATCTGAAGATGTGTCTTCCATTGAAGGGTGTTCAGCAAGGAAATCAGCTAGAGCTTGGCCCTTTATTGCCTTTTGAGACACATAATGAATGTCGAATTGCTGCAAAATAACATCCCACCTTGTCAGACGTCCTGTAAGCATTGGAAAAATAGGGATGAATTTGAGCGGGTTATTGAGAGATACCAATTGGACCTCGTGATGTTTCAGGTAGTGTCCCAACTTCTGAACTGAAAATATTAATTCCAGGCAGCACTTATCAATACTTGAATACATGGTTTCTGCATCAAGAATAGTTCAATTGAGATAGTAGAGGCGGTTTTCATTCCCAGCATCATTCTTTTGAGCATGGAAGGCACCCAATGATCACTCTAGAGATGTAACGTAGGGGATAAGTGGTCTTCCTTCAATAGGTGGAATGAGTACTGGTGGGATCAAGAGGTATTTCTTGAGAATATCGAATTCTTCTTGACATTCTTCAGTCCACTGGTAATTGACTCCCTTCTACATCAATTTGGTGAAGGGTAAACTTTTTCCTGCCAAATTGGCGATGAAATTCCAAATATAGTCTAAGTGTCCTTGAAGTCCTCTTAATTCTTTCAAATTTCGAGGAGGTGACATACCAAGGATTGACTTGGTCTTCTCAAGATCGACTTCAATACCATGATGGCATGCAACAAAGCTGAGTAATTTTCCTGAGGTTACCCCAAAGGAACATTTTAAAGGGTTCATCTTCAAATTATATTGTCAAAGCTTGCGGAAGATGACTTCCAAATCAGCCAAGTGATTAGAACATTGTTTGGATTTAACCACCGAATCGTCTACATAACATTCAACAAACATCCCTATGAAGGGTTTGAAGATAAGATGCATGGAACACTGATATGTTGCACCTGCATTATTTAAGCCCAAAGGGAATTACCTGATAGAAAAACACACACTGAGGGGCTCTGAAGGCTGTGTATTCCTCGTCTTCTAGGGCCATTCAGATCTGATTATATCTTGAATATCCATCCAGGAAGGAAAGTGCTTCATAGCCTGCTGTTGCATCAATTAAAATTTCTCTAATTTGACTGTTCTTCTTCTTTACAGGGACAATATTAGCCAACCACTTGGGATACTGAACTTCTCTGAAGAAGTGAGCTTTGATAAGCTTATCCACTTCAGCTTCAATTTTGGAAGCATAAGTTGGGTGTGTTCTTCTCGCGGCTTGCTTATATCCTCAATGTTCTTTTGGTAAACCCAAATGATGAGTAGCAACATCAGGATCAAGTCGGGAATTTCTGTATAGTTCCAATCAAAAATATATCTATTTTGCTTTAGGAAAGAAATATACATCTCTTTTTCTTCAAGAGTCATGGTCGCACTGATTATAGTGGGGCGTGGATCTTCTTTTGTACCCAAATTTATTTCTCTGAGTTCATCCACAATGGTAGATATACCCTCTTCAAATACTAGAGGAACATCTCTGAGATCTTCTCCTTCTTCTTCATCATGTGTTATTTCTTCTGTTTCTACTTGCATAGTAGATGATAAAGCAAAATTTTCATGATCCGAAGAGATGTCAAAATTTTCACATCCTGAAGAAGAAGCTTCCATTCCTGACCTGATTGATAATGAAGGGTCTTCTTTGGGTAATAAAGAGGAGATGATGGATTGAGAATCAATATCATTGTTCACCTCTTATGTTGCTATAACTTCTTATGGCCTAATTGGAGAAGTATAGACTTGTTGGATTTCAGCAGTTGAAATGAAGATGTCACCATTTGTGCTTTCATCACTGCTTGGTGGGTTACCAATTTCTCCCATGTTGTCAGGCTCGATTGCCGTAATTGACATTATAGATCATTCAATAAGAGTATTTTTATTTGGGTCTATCTTGTCAATTTGACTGATAGGAAACACATAATCTGTACTCACATGTGTAAATGGATTTACTGGAATCTTCTCCAAACCATATGGAGCATTAACTATGGTAATCTCCTTTGTTGTAGATTTATCCCTTCATTTCATGTGATAGAATTCCGCCTCAATTTATTGAGACTCACATGTCTTGAATGGGGCCTTATAACCATAAAATGTCCCAACTTGACCATCGAAACAATATTTGAGACATTGATGGTATGATGAAGTGATAACCGCATGTTGATGTAGCCAGGGTCTTCCAAGAAAGATGTTGAAAGCTGAGTCTTGATCAACAACCATGAAATCCGAATTGGATACAAGATCTCCAAATTGAGTTTTGAGTGTAACTTCACCCAGTGGTTCTTGTTCATTTTTATCATATCCTTGTAACATAATGGTAGAAGGAGATAAATCATATTCCATGACACCCAATCAACAATGTGTACGAATGGGTATGAGGTTGACTCCTAAACCATTGTCAATGAATTCTCTTCATACATCTAAGCCATTGACCTTTCCAGATAAGTAAAAAGGTCTAATATGCCCTTGCACAACATCATCGTCATCTTCATCAGTAAAACATATTATTGCATGGGATTCTGCAAGATTATTCTCTATGTGATAGACATCAGCTACAGTAATTTCACTTTCAATCTCTTGAGTACTTGACAAATCCTCGATGAGTGCTCCCTGAATATATTTTGAAAGATTCAAAGCATCCAGGATTGATAACGTGGCTGGTACATGGGCCAAGTGTTTCAATACATCATTATTTTGATCCAGAGGTCTGCGTTTCCCAACAGGAATATGTGTTTTAGCAGGTACCTTGGAAGCAGATGCTTTTGAAGTTAATGCATCTTGTATCGAGATAGGAGTTGGAAATATTTCTGGTTTTGGAAGATTAGACCGATTAGATCCATATACGTGTTGAGAGGAAGAAGATCGATCCTTCAACCAGTATTCCAAAATAACTGTGCCAGGACTAAATTTGCTATTGGTAGAAGAACTTGCTTGTTCTTGCTAAGCTCGCTGAAGGGTAGTACCACGAGTTTCTAATGTGTACACAGTTCTAACAGGGGTAGAATTGGAATAGTGTCTTTCGAAAGATCCTCATCTTCTTCTGTATCATGAGCCTCTAGAACATCCTCCGATTCCCATATTTGATACATGGAATTCAGGATCATCGAAATTGAAACTACGACTGGCATATGGATATGTACATTGAATCATTTTAACAGAACTAAAGATTAACTCTTCATTTGTTGAAGACTCTTCCTGATTAACCTATTTAGGCTGTGCCGTTTGGTGGTGCGGTTCCCATGGCTTTGAAGTATATGGAATGATGTCTACCAGATTCAAAGACAACTTAGGCTTTGACACATACTCATCTTCTTCTTATTTTTTTTCTTTCATTGAATCATGCCATTTTTTGAGGACTTTCCCTTTGATGAAGAGGGTTTTTCCACAACATTCATGGTACAACACACAATCTGTTTCATTAATTGTGTTCGTAAAATAGCATGAGTTTGGTTGATTGTATTTCTGACCATCCAATCATCATACTTCTATGCATTTTTTCTTTTGACTTCTTTTCATTCGCCTTCCTCCTCTGGAACTGTAGCAGTAACACATGCTATCTGAGCTGAAGAACCATTTAGTTTGACTTGTTCCAAGTCGACCATCTTTTGTAAGAAGTCTTTGAAGACAAAACCCTCCTGGATAGGATGCCCCAACATTTGATGAAAAGGGAAATAATTGGGATGGTCTTCATCTCCTTCCTTGCCGGCCTCTTAGGCCTTGGCAGCTGAACCAGATTATTTTCCAGAGCTGAAATGAAGAAACCATGAACTTGTTAATTTTGGAAATAGTATGTTTTTCTCTTCAGATCCTCAAATTGATTTCATCTTTGATCTCTTTGATCATCTGGACGAAAATGGCCTTTTTTGTTGGAGCTTAGGAGGCAGATCCCTTCGAGAAGATGAAGGTTTTGAAGTAGAAACAGGTATAGGTGCTTGTTTAAGCATAACTGTATCAGTTTCTACTTTACCCATTCTCCTTCCTAGAGCTGATGGAATTACACGAGATTTAACCTTAGCCTGTATAAGGGATTCTTCAATGTATAGAGCGATTGAAGAAAGGTCTTGAAACACTCACAGGGATCAATGACATGCGTAATTCGTCACACAGATTTTCCATACATATTGGAAACAATTCTTCTTGAGGGAGTGCTCATCTTAGGGAATATGTTAATCCCTTCTAGCGAGCAATGAAATCTAAGACCCTTTCATTATCTCTTTTCTTACAGTTTGTATGATCGAAAACTGATGTCTTTGGGAATGCTGAGCTGAACTGAAGATGGATTTTTTGGTGAAGATCCTCCCATCCATTAATTGACCGGGATTGCAAGCTTGTATACCGAATAGAGGCTGGTCCTTGTAAGGTCCGTACAAAGCATATGAGTTTTTCTACTTCTCGCTGCTCCAGAGTTCCCATCATAGGATCTCAACAAGACACATAATGCATCAACTACTGTTCACGGTTGCCTGATCCATTAATAATAGGGAATACAGGGTTTCCAAAACTTGATGGAGGAGAGATTGAACCTACCCATTCAGGGTAAACTTTTTTTCTGGTTGAACTTGCGCACGTTTCCCTTCCATAGTTTCCAACCGATCTTTTAATGACTCATTGGTAGTTATTAACTTTTTAGAAACATCCGGTTGAACTTGGACTTGGGTAGGTGAAGTGACTGGAGCTTGGAAAGATGTGGTGTTTGGTGCTGCAACTGATGGTAGCACTGCCAACTGTTGTTGCACATGACCCGTAGGATTAGACCTGTGAGGGTGTACTAATAGAGGGGTATATACTTGATCCATCTTAGTAGGGCCAATAAATTCTCTTGGCTGACTGACTCCAGCATGCTTAAGAAGAAGACTACCCTGAAGTAGTTCTACATTCAACCTCCTCAATTCCTTCATTTCTTCCTCCTGTTGTGAAAAAATTTTCTTTAGTGAGAGCGATTGGACTTCTCTAAAGGAAGGATATGTAACCATATTATTTCCCCTCCCTTTGTTGGATCCTTTTTGGAGAGGGGGAAGTGGGTTACTCAAAGGATTACCTAGGTTTTGATTAATCCTTTTATTTCATGTACGCACACCATCTTCATTTGTGTTGTTGCGTACATCTTCTTGAGCAGGAACCTCTTCATCTGAGTCCCCTGAATGAGCCTCATCTGGTGGATCAACAATAACGACATTGATGACATTGATTGATTCATAACGCATCGCATCACTTCTATCATCATTTCTGTGATATTGTCTTCTTCCATGTCTTTGATGAGACATTTCATTTTGTTGATTTGGTCCCTCATGAACTTCTTGAAGAAACGTAATTTGGATGGAATATCCTGATTATTTGGTTCTTTCTTCCTCATGAGGCTTCTTCCTCAATCGAGAAAAGACCGAATATCTCTGAGGAGGGGATTGATGATTTGAAAAAGTCCCCAGTCCGTTGGACTGGGGCTGTTCCTACTGTTCCCGCTCAACCCCTCGAATCCTATTTGTTGATTTCGAGGGTTGGTTTAAAAAGTCTCCAGTATGGTAAGCTGGGGTGGCTCTTGACATTCTATGTCTGAGACTTTCCTAAATTCTCTCCTGATCATGTTAACCATAGTCCAGAAATTAACTGGATGCATTAACCTGTATCCACTTTTATCACCTGGTTCAAAAGACCATTGGATGATTTCCAACACTTCTGTCACTTGATGATGTGCTTGCTCCATACGAGAGGCCTGTTCAATATTTTCATTTTCTTGATGTAGGAGTAATTCAACAACTTCTTCTTTTTATGCTAGATTTTGAGAGGAACTAGATGAATCCTGTTCTTGGGCAAGCTTTTGATTACAAACAAAGCCCATGACTTTGGCCGACCATTGGAAATAACATTGCATGAGACCATTTTTGGCGGGCTTTACTGACTGGACAGCTTAGTGAAATGTAGTGCTCCATGAACACCCCATCCTCTGACATGAATACCATATGGGGTATTAGAAATTAACTGACACAATCTTCTTAGTGTGTAAAGGAATGAAGGTTGAAGGGCACTCTGCTATTTTTAAGCCTTCGGATATCGAGAGACTGTTAGAGATGCCAAATCAATCTGACGTTATAACCCTTCTATTATCTTCATATGATTTTCATATTCATCACAATATAATACTTTCTTATTCAACTAACAAATAGTTTACCATATATTGAGACGAATATCATGGATTCCATCTTCTGCAAACATATTTGGAATGTCATACTGAGAGTCAGCCAAAGGCCAAAACATGACTTGTAGTTCACCTTTTTCCATTTGTTTTCTCATGTTCAGCATTTCCTCTTTATTATTAAATGATTATTCTTCTACCTGATTTGACCAGAGCTGGTGCTTACTTGTTACTTCATCGGATTAAACAAGTTTGGTAGTGATATAACTGATTAAACTAGAAGATGCATGACTTAGGGGTGGTTTGGAGAATGACCTACACCCTGGGCTATCTTCTTATTGAGAATGTATTTCACATGATAGGGATGAAGCATCAAACATTACTGGTTTGACATTTTCAAGTGCCTCAAGATAAGAGGGATTTCTCAACAATAAATTTTCCACTAGAGCAAATTCCATACAATGCGCATTACTACTGCAGAGAGGACTTTCACAGCGAAATTCATCATCATTGGGAGGAACACAATGTTGGGTTACAGAAAAAGATGAGATCTCTTTCTATATGGTCTTCTGACCACACAAAGGGTTCCTGTTTCTCTCATCTGAAGATGAAACTTCGAGATCGACCGAATTTTCATGAAGCAAGCCTTCATGAGGAAGTTTCTATTGAAGACCTTTGGAATTAATGTTCCCACTATTGGGAAATGAGGGACCAGAATCTTGGATTCCAAAAGATTATTGTCTGAGGGCTTCAAGAATGCCAGCATCGAGCAAGGCCTTGTTACATATTGGCTCTTGATCTTTTGACTGTGTTGGGTGGCTCTTCTTCTTAGATGCCTTCTTACTCGACTTGGAAACCACTTGTTGATGAATGTGGCTGCTCTGAACAGGTGTATGTGCCTGCTCAGGAGAGATAGCCAGGTTAGGCTGACGATCTCTACTCATGTCAGGTGTATGTTCCTGACTTGGTTGTCCATATGATATGGGGGAGTATGCCCCCACAACCCTCTTGGACTAGAACAAATGTGTGTGTCTGTTCTAGAGTGAAATATTTATGTGTCACTCCACTAGTAGGGATAAATTTATGGGTCATTCCCTAAGATGCCACTGAAGCTGTTATAATATCCTAGAAGGCATCCAAAATATGAGTAGGGATTTGCTTCTGCTCTTTCATAATTGATAGAATATTCTTGGTGACTTCAGCTGCATGAACGAGGATATACATCCATTCCGTGCTTGGAGTAGGTGTATGTGTCTGCTCCTGTCCTCCTTTTCCTATTAGTGAATCCTGAAAGTACTCAAGTTTGGGGGAGAGAGTTGAGTCTGCCTTCTGTTTGTCACCAGGGCATTCTGACTAACTTCTTTGAATGCTACCAAGAGAGACTGTTGGTAGGCTTGATTAATAATAGCAGGTGTATGTTCCTGCTGATTGCACTTCGCGAACGTGGTTGCAAAGGTTCATCATATGTAGTCAGACGAGCCTGCTGACTAGCTGATTATGTATAAATAGGTGTATGTTCCTGCCTATAGTACTCTGCCGGAATTTACCGGTAGGATTGGCATGATGCTGCTAGACGAGTCTTCTAGATAGCAAAATTAAAATGGGCATGTGTATGTGACCGCTTGTTTCTTGCCACCAAGTTAGGTTGGTGGACTTCTCTGGAGATGTCAGAGATGAGAACATGCTCACTGTTGACCAGATTCCACCTCTAGTGGTTCGTCTTGCCTTCTCAGGTTTGAGGAATCTGAGCCGAATGCCTGGAGTTGGTACCCAAATTATGTTGAGGGCGTACTGCCGTACGATTCTGGTGGCGATTTTTGATATGAGCCCTCAGGAAGGACTCCTGCTTCTTTGAATTAAGGCCCTGAGGGACCTGCTCATTTACCTCCCCAGAATATGGTAGTGAATGGTGATTGCATTCTGGGGATAACAACCCGAAACGGTTGGATACGGTGGTTAGCACCGCCTTCTTCTTAATCACTGGTCGTCGTTGTTTGGATAACGGGTGTGAGTTGTTCACTTGGAGGTCTTGTCAGGCATCCTCTAGAGTTGGGATGGTACCGTGTTGACAGTACTCCTTAACCATCGCATTTGATACCCAGTGTTGAAGACACTGATTAGGTAATGTCATCCTTAGAGGGGATGATGATCCAGCTAGAGTAGCAGCAGTGGCATTTGCAGTAGCAGTATTCACAGGTGTGAACATGAGAGCAGCCATTCTGGAAATGAATAATATTTTGGAAAAGGGTGCCTATTTGATATAACAGACGTAATCAAGATAAATTCAGCCACTACATCTCTTGGATGAGCACATATGTCAATGATTATTTTTATTGGCTCTCTCATTGAGTTTTAAACACGTTCCTAACAAATAGGTAAATCATCATTTTAACTTGGTTAAGGATTCATGTCGGGTTCACCATTTTTTGTTTCCCTCGGAATTTGGGGATGACCTCCTTGATTGAAGGTTCAAACATTCTAATTGGTTTCTAATGGGTTTGTTCAAAGAACCGGAAGCATCCCATGATTCCATATCCATTTGGACCTACTTTCCAAAGGTAGGCGCTCATTAGTTGTGGACTGATGAGGCTTAGGAATTTGCATTGGTCGAGAAGATGGGAGGTCGGACTCATCACACCTTTTTGAGGGGAATTATTGTCTACTTTGGGACTCTCATTATAGATTTATGTTATATTCGTGAATCCTTATTACATTACCAAGTATAAAATGAGCTTTCCTTCAAATCTTACATTCAATGATTAAATATTTAGGAAATTTAGAGAATCTTTTATATGTATTAGAGGTTCTTCATCGATAGAGAATCATCTGTATTTATTAGAGATACTTGGTCAATGGTATCCTCCGACACATTTATATAGAAGTCTCTTGGTCATTATGATGACCATGCTGGTTTTAAAGCCACTCATTGGGGCACCTGAAGTTTATTGTCATTCAGAAGGACATGGATTATTTCAAAGTTGGGATCACACCCATAGATGGGCTACCTATGTATCCTTTGTATTAAAAAGGAATCAGAACCCACGTAGTTCAAGTAAGGGAGTATGATGTTTATGATTGATGGATTAAAGAAGGATGTCAGAATTACTTTTACACTCTATGCTCACGTGAGTCATGCCCAGTGTGAGAAACAAGAGGTATTGGTAAAATATCAAACAATTGTGCCATGAAAGATGCAATCATAAGAAATAATATGGGACTTATGTATGACTGCCCAGATAAATGATGATTAGGATTTACTTCAGGGATGAAATCCAGGAACAGGGTTCATAAACGTATATGTGCTTCATGGAGATTTGAATACTCAAACTTGGTACTTACTCCTGAAAAGGAGGCCCAAATTAGGAGAGGACTTATGATTGTGTTTTACTCCTAAGAAGGAATCCCAGATCAAAGGTAAATTAGGACTGGTTAAGAGAAATTATAAAAGGGGCTTACTCCTGAAAAGGTGGCCTAGGTTAAGAGATTTGAAAAATTAATGGACTTGGGGATTACTCCTGAAGAGGATGCCCATATTTGAAACTGGGGCTTACTTCTGAAAAGGAGGCCCATGTTAGGAATTATGACTAGGGAATATTCCTGAAATGTAGGCCCTGGTAAATGAGTTCTCTCATCTTAAAGGACGAGGTTGAATGAAGGAAATCTCAATCTTTAGTGACATAAAAATGTGTAAATCACTAAGTTTTGAAAGATATTCCATAGAAATACATTCATATAAGAATGTCAAATTATGAAATCATGCCATAAATGGCTTTGAAGAGTGTCTTGAAGACTTAATCTTGAATAGGAGAGGTGGAATGGCATTAAGAGGGGTGAAATAGGCAAGAAGGGAACCCAAAAAGGCAAGGGGAGCACAAGTCCTGGCAGGCGCCCAGGAACTGCGTGGGCGCGCAAGTCCTGGTCGCGCAGGTATACCTGCGCGACACATGGGTACTTGCGCGACGGTTAACCAGCTGGGTAATACTTGAGGGACTCTTGGTTAAAGCCTTAATAATCATCTGGTGGTTCTTCCAGAAGAGTGGCACGCATGTTCTATTGAAGGAGTTAAGAGGCGCGCAAGTGTGGCCATTTCGCTTAAGGGCTGGCCACTCGGGTGCACAAGTGTTGATGAGTTTCAACAATTAGGCCTTCTTCCCCATATTTAGATCTTCTGTTCTAGGTAAGAAATTACCTTAGAAGTGTTTCAGAACCTTTGATAATAGACCCGGGCACCGGGAGCACAAATCTGAGTTTCTTGAAAAATTCCCCCCAAAATTGGGGGCCCACAGGGTCTATTTATAGGCTGGAGAAGACCCTGAGCGGTTATCCTTTTAGGCATGCAAGTGTATTTGCGCGACCATTGTGGCAGGCAAGTGTACTTGCGCGACCATTGTAGAACTTGCGCGACCCTTATGGAATGTTCTTCTTATTCCTTCCTTTGTCAATTTTTGATATTTTTCCAAAGGTTGAATCACTTCTGAGCTCATGGTATTTCTATTCTTCAGTGGTTAGACTTTGTGATGAAAGGAGCATCAACACACTAACATTAAATGGGAGTAAAAATCCATTAGTAGTTGAGAAATTGATATGTTTCGTAGAGAAATTATTTCATGATTTGTAGTGTAGCGAAAGGGAAATATGTTTTATGGTAGTTTATCGCCTCTAGTGAGATGCAGATCAATGATGGTCTTTAATCCAAAACACAAATAAATATTAATAAGTATCAAACATGTAATTTAGAGTGTTTAAAACTATTTTCCTAGAAAAATAATTTCCTCGTGACCGTTGAGCGGATATGGAAAGACAATTTTTGAGTCTGAGGAAAAAGGAGGATGTGAGTGTAACAAAGTATAAGGCTATATTTAAAAGGATAACAAGGAATGTAGTAGATTATATATGAAAACCAAGGAGTAATATTGTCAGATTATTTAATGGGCTAAAACCATTTCTCTATTGAGCATTCGTCTCACAATCCTTCTCATCATATGAAAATATTGTCTCATGCACTATCAAGATAGAAAATGAATTCTCTATGTCTTATGATTTTAAACATAGTAAGAGAAAAAAATATATCTTTAACACTCTAGAAATAGAAATATGGGGATAAAGGGAAATTTTGAATATCTGTCATATGGTAAATGTCGGAAGAAACACCCATATACCTTCCTGAAGGTAATGAGAGTCTGTTATAAATGTGGTGAAAAAGGCCACCATGCTCGTGATTTCTAGGGGAATAAAGAGATGGTCAATGTTTAATTATACCATTGTAGAGAAAATGGGCATTATGAAAATGAATGTCCTAAGTGTTAAGAGAAATTACCTCATAAAAGTACAAGGGTGAATGTCCAATATTATGCAATTACTAATCATGATGTTAAAGATCCGAATGATGTGGTGGCATGTAATTTAATGGTTTCCACATGTTTAGAAAAGATTTATTTGATTATGGATCATCACATTGTTTCATTTCTTCCCAGTTTACTATGAAAATTAGATATTTTTAAATTGAATAAACAAGGTAGTTTTCAGTCAAAACACCTTAGGTAAATATCATCGCAATAATGTTTTCTGAATCACTTCCAATTAGATCATATAAATGTTCATTATCTGATGAACTTATCATCATACCCATGATTGAATTTGATATAATTCTCAGTATGAGTTGGTTTTCAGAACATGATGTGAAAATTTATTGTAAGTAAAAGGTGGTTACAATTTTTGATGATGATAAGGAGTACCATATATTTAGAGAAGAAACATCACCACCTGATTCTTATCTATATCCACCCCTAGTAGCTATACTAAATTCAATTATTAGGGAGGAAGAGAATGAAATTAGTACGGGTGAGGAAAAGAATGTTCAAATAGAGGACGTACCTAATGTTCATGAATATAATGATGTGTTTCCAATGAGTTTAATCGAACATCCTCCAGAGTGAGAAATTGAATTTTCCATTGATTTAATTCCTGGTTCATGACCCATATCGAAGACTGCTTATAAAATGGAAACTATGTAATTATTGGAACTAAAGAAACAAATAGAGTAATAGAGTAAGAAGGGATTTATTCGCCCTAGTGTTTCTCTATGTGGATCCCCTGTCATTTTTGTTAAAAAGAATGATGGATCTATGAGGTTGTGCATTTACTACAGGGTGATCAATGCTATAATAATAAAGAACAAGTATCCCCTACCTCTCATTGATTATTTATTAGATCAACTTCATGGATCTCAATATTTTTCAAAGATCAACCTTTGATTAAGATATCCCCAGTTGTGTGTGAATAAGGAAGACATTCCGAAAACCGCATTTTGAACCAGGTATGGGGATTATGATTTTAATGTAATTTATTTTGGATTTACTAATGCACCCACTCTTTTAATGGATCTAATGAATAGATTTTTTAAGAAATATCAAGAATGAATTTTTAGTGTTATTTATCTATGATACCTTGGTATACTCAAAAATCTACGAAGATCATGAAAATCACTTGCGCATTATCCTAAAACTCTTAGAAGAAATAAATTATATTGCAAGTTTAGCATGTCTGAATTCTATCATCAAGAGATTTCTTTTCTTGGCCATATTGTCTCTAAGGATAGAATCTCTATTGATCCTCCAATGACCAAGGCAATATAATAATGTCCAGAACTGATGAGTATAACTGAGGTGCGCAGTTTAATTGGTTTAACATGTTATTATCAACATTTTTCCAGAATATTTCCCGATTTTCTAACCCATTAACAAAGCTCAGACGTAAAGGGGTTAAATTTTTTGGGACAAAGGACTATGAAGAACGTTTCGAAGAACTGAAAAGAATATTAGTCAATTCTTCTATATTGAATCTACTATTGGGGAATTATGGGTTTTTTATTTATAGTGAATCTTTAATGAAAGGACTTGGTTGTGTCATTATGTATAATGATAGAGTTATTGCCTATGAATCATGATAGCTAAAAATTCATGAACAAAACTATCCCACTCATGATCTTGAGTTAGAAGTAGTAATAATTGTTATGAAAATATGGATACAATATCTCTATGGTGAAAAATGTGAGATTTATATTGATCACCAGAGTTTGATGTATATTTTCTCACAAAAAGAACCCAACATGTGGAAAAGGTGATGGCTTGAACAACTCAAGGATTATGATGGTACTATACACTACCACCCGGGGAAGGAAAATAAGGCGGAAGATTCTTTGAGAAGAAAATATCATGGAGTATTGAACATGACGATAGTTTAAAATGATCATATATACATGGATCTAGTAAAGATAGATACGGGAATAACTGTGGAAGGTGAAACATCCTTGCTATTTCCAATGGTTTCTAAACCATCATTACTAGAAAGGACAAAAAGTTCTTAGACTGATGATGAGGAATATCAAAAGAAGATTAATGCTATGAATGATGGGAGATTGAGTGACTCCATATATGAAGATGGAATTTGTAAAATTGGGAAGAGACATTGTGTTCCTAATATACCAAATCAAAAAAGGGAATTGTTGGATGATTCTCATAGCTCTAATTTCTCTATACACCCTGGTAGCACTAATATGTATAGAGATTTGAAGGAACATATTTTGTGAGACAACATTAAGAGGGAGGTTGTGAATTTTGTGTCAAGATGTTTTGTTTTTCAACAAGAGAAAACTAGAAGGCAGCAACCTGGATGAGTCATGCAACCTCTTAACATACCATAGTATAAATGGTATTATATTATGATGGACCTTTTCATGGGGCTACCAAGTACTCTGAGAAGGAATGATGCAATAGGGGTCATTTTTTATCATCTTACTAAGTCAACAAATTTTTGTGCTATAAGAGAAGATTTACCAGTTGAATGTATGACAAGACTATATATTAATGATGTTTCAAGACATCATGGAGAGCCCCTATCAATTATTTTTCATCATGATCCCTGATTTACATCAAGATTCTGGAAAAGTCATCAGAAGACCCTTGAAACTGAACTTCTTTCGAGCACATCCTACCACCCTCAAACCGATGGACAATTAGAACGGACTATTCAAACCAAAGAAGACATGATGAGATATTTCTCATTTGAATTTCAAGGTATGTGGGATCAATATTTACCACAGGTAGAATTTTTCTATAATGATAGCTTGAATTCAAGTATCTGTATGGCATCATATGAAGTGTTATATGGAAAGAGATGTCACACACCAACTTATTGGGATGATGTTGTTGAAATAAGCTTGTAGGACCGGAACATGTTGAGGAAACAATGTATAAAGTGAAGATTTTCCAAACCCACATCAAAAAATCCAAAAGTAGGAAAAAGAGATATGCCAATAACTGAAGGAAGGATTTGGAATTTTAGGTATGAGATCATGTTTTCTTGAAGGTATATCCAGTGTAAGGGAATTATATGATTCGGTAATAAGTGTAAATTTAGTCCCAGGTACACCAGACCATTAAAAATTCTAGAACGAATTGGGGTTTTAGCTTACCATTTGTAAATATCACCAAGTCTCTCCAAAGTTCACAATGTGTTCCATGTATCACTGTTGAGAAAATACATGCCTAACCCAACATATGTACTCACCTATGAGGAAATTGTACTGGGACCTAATATGTCTTATTGTGATGAGCTTGTCAAGATTCCTGGGATAGTAGAACAATTGCTGAGAAACTGGACAACTCATTTGGTGAACGTTTTATTGAGAAACCATAAGATGGAAGAGGCAACGTGGGAACCCGAGGATCATTTGATGAAGAACCACTTGAATCATATTATGTACTAATATTCTTGAAATTTTGGGGATGAATGTTTTTTTAGGGAGGGGAGAATATAACACCCCAAACTACCATGGTATGTTTCCCATTGAATAATACAATAGCTTGTGTTGTACGCAACATTGAGTTCAAACACACCACAACCAATCAAACTAGCCATTATGAATAGTAATACACACTTTTCAAAATATTATAAATTTTATCATCCCAAATGGAATTAATTTATAGTTTCAGAATATAGAAATTAGCTTAGGGTGAATTTCTGGTATTTTTCTGAAAACATTCAATTTTTGATGAATATTGAAAAACAATGAGTAATTATTTAAAAAAAATTTTATTTAAATAAATATTTATTTATTTAAATTTATTATATGTAAAAATAGATACATAATACCTATATATGTTCAATATAATTCATTGGAGTCATTTTATAATAAGTTTAGATATATAAAACATTTATTGAACTTTTTACAGTCTTTTACCCACCTTCTAAGAGCATTAAAAAATTTATATAAAACTAAAATTTACAATTTCTGTTAGTTTAATTTCAAATATCTAAGAGATATGGTTATATCAGTATGTAAAATGTGGTTAAATAGGATGAAAATAATTTTTGTGAATCGTAGCTTTTTGACTTTTAAATACCACGGTTAAAAGTAAATAGGATAATTAAGGGTAAAAATGATATCATAATTACCCTAAAACATGTCCAAGTTCTATTGGATAATTATAAATCGACCAAAAATATCCTTAAGAATAAAATATGATCCTATTTGGTCCAATTTCATTAGATTAGGACATACATTATTATTTTATTTAAAGAAGAGTTAAAGGAGTAAAATTCAAAGTTTAATAACCAAACCATTTTAATATAGGGATACACACAATATAAATTCTACTATAAATATTAATTAGAAATTTAAAAATATTTCTTACATATTGGTATTTTATTTATAATTTTTAGACTTTAAATAATTTAATTTATTTATGACATAATGAGGATGCGGTTACTACAATATTAATGAAATATTAAAATAATTGATATTATAAATATCCAAATAAATGTAAATTGAGACTTATGATAATTAAAAAAAAATATAGGTTAATATTACATGTTATTATTGGTTAAATATATTTTATTTGAAGTGAAAGAGTTTTTATGTCTATCCAAGAAATAAAATATTAAATAGTGTAAAAAATGAGGTGATTGAGTTTAAAAATATATATATATTATTAATGGATTTAATATTCCAAAAAATATATGGTTCAGAAAAAAGACTATGATAAGGTAATATATATTAATAATAAACAACATGGGGTTATTATTTCTTGTTATAGTATGTTTATTAACCATGTAATATAAAAATACAAAGAGACAAGGTAAATTTTTAACTATTTAAATAAGACTTAAGTCTAAAAGATGAGGTTAATATGATGACCTAAACCTTTCTAAAACATATTTGTTGAGAGTTTTTCGACCCATACTCACCTAATCCTTGAAATAATTTATTTTGGATCCATTAGAATCTGATAATTATTTGATTATAAAATAATATTTCAAGATTTTCCTAAAGTGACCTGCACCTCCCTTATAAAAGGGCACTTCCCCTTCTCTTCTCGGACAACCCTTATCCAAATATCCTCCAAAATTTCCTCCAATCATCATAGAGGCCTTCCTTTGGTCAGAAATCTAGCCTATAGATCCCTTTTGATCAAATCAAAAGGAAGATCCTGAAGGAGAGATAAATATTTCATCCCATCTTTCAAGTTCTTTTCTTCTTCCACATCCTCTTTATTTTTTGTTTACATTATAAAATAAAAAATACAGTATCTTATATATAATATAATTTAATTATAAATAAGGTACAACCATATTCATTATTCTATCAATCCTATAAATGAACATGTCACCATACATGCATATGTACGGCTTACTGTCTCCACATCGTGGTGTAGTATGTTATTCAAACACTTTATTATTATGGATAGGTATAATAATGAATATAACTGATGTAAATAATAAATATAAAATGTCATGTATTCATTATATATGATATACCAACCATTTACAGTTGATTTCACCATTAATATAATGATATTGTCGCTCATGCGTACGTACAGATTACCGTTTCCACAAACGCGATGAGATTCATTCCACATCATAATCATTCAAGAATAATTTTCATTTTATAATTAAAAATAATGTTTTATAACATGATATAATTTTCACTACTGGAAAATGGGTCTATACCCACGGTTCTACATAAAACCGTGGGTATAGGCCCCCCCTATACTGACGGTTTTGGGAACCGTGGGTATAGGGATAGTATTGGGACCTATACCCACGGTTCTCCAAAACCGTGGGTATAAGTCCCCTTTACCCACGGTTCTTGGCAAAACCGTGGGTATAGGTTTTTTTTGAAGACCTATACCCACGGTTTTTCCAAAACCGTGGGTATAGCTGTTGTTCTACAGACCTATACCCACGGTTTGTGAAAACCGTGGGTATAGGTGGTAAATTTTTCAAAGACCTATACCCACGGTTTGTCAAAACCGTGGGTATATCGTTCCCGCGTTATGGCGGGAACGAAAAATTACGCGGGACCGAATTTTTTTTTGGGTGAAAAGACGATCTGAAATAATATAAATATAGGGATATCAAATATTAAACCGTGTAAAATATTTAGGTTAGTTGGTCACTCCATAAAATCCCTTAGGACAGGTCGCGGGTTCGAAAACCCGCGTATTCTTATTTTTTGATTGTAGCAGATATATTATTATAAGAATATATAATTATAATCGTATATCAATTGGGAAGTCGGCTCAGTTGGTCGCAGTTACTGTCCAGCGATTGTGAAGCGCGGGTTCAAAACCCGGGAGGATTTTCTTTTCCATTATAACTGTTATATTAATATATTAAAACGAAATTATCAATATACATTAATAACGTCGATAGACTGGTTGGTCCCTTGGCGCGGCGCGGTCTTGGTGCTTTGGGAGGTTGCAGGTTCAATTCTCCGTTGGTATTTTTTTTTGAATTCAAATCCCCCTCGCCGCATCTTTTGAATTTTAATATCCATTTTGATTATATTTATATATATACGCAGATGTCTGTGTGCAAATAAATAATAATCACAGCTTGGTTGGCTGTTCGGTGTGGAGCGGTCGTGAGAATATTCAGGAGGTTCGGGTTCGAAACACGCTGGATGTTTTTTGGAATATTAATACCGCATATTAATATAAATGAACAGATATATGAATATATAATAGATTGAAGGTGTAGCTTGAGTGGTGTGTTGGTGCAGTCGCGATTGCCTGCGTAGCGCGAGGTCTGGGTTCAAAACCCCCTGGCGTCATTTTTTGAAGAAAAAAATTAAATCCCCACGGTTCTCAAACCGTGGGGTAAATGCGGTGCCAGCATGTCCATGCACCTGCCACGTTGTGGCATTCCTATCCCCACGGTTTCTTCAAACCGTGGGTATAGGTCGACCCCCCTATCCCGACGCCGTTCCAGCCCACGGTTCCCAAAACCGTGGGTATAGCCTATACCCACGGTTTTGGGGGCTATACCCACGGTTTTGAACCGTGGGTATAGGGCAGTTTTCCAGTAGTGTTTGGATATAAATAAAATACATCCTATTCATTACAATCATGGGTTACATAACTGAGCATATAAAGGAAAACATATCAGATAACAGTCGAAACGATGATACTACTGATATATTGTAAACAAAGAAATATTAGAGTATAATATATGATATCATATTTATGTATATAGTTATTATACAATTTAATAAAAATATTTCTACTATTATTCAAGATTTTAACATTAACTTTTCCATGGAAAATTACAAAGTAAAGGTTAATTCCTTAATCTCTTTATTATCCGAGGTTGTTTTTATGTAAGTATCTACTGGGACCTCTTTATCATCCACAAATGTGTTTTCTTAAAAATTTATTTCAAAACATTTTTAGTATTTAATAGACAATGAGTTATAGTCATTTATTCCCTTATTTGACCCAATATGTTTTGGAGGGAATCTTTCTGTCATTTTCCAAACAAGGTACTTTATGACCTTTTTGACAAAATTATGGTAAGGAAGTTCTTTTAACATATATGGTGGGTTCACCTATTTTCACCCATTATAAAACCATAAAATATTCCATTACAATATTATAAGAGTATTTTCAAAATAAATTTTTTCTATTATAATTATATTAATTTTAACTGATTTGAAAATAGAAAGTGATATTTCTCGAAAAAATATTTGATTTCATCTATGTCAATATCTATTTGATGGATTTTAAGCTGATTTGAAGGTGATTTATTATGATAACAATATGTCATATTGTATTGATGGTTTTGTGAAATTTATTATTTTGGATGTGTTATTCTTATTCCATTCATGTTTTATGGTAAATGTATTGACATTTCGTATGATAGTTTTAATATGAATGTTTGTGTTATGTTTAATCCTTTTCATATGAGGAATGCATTGGACTTTTTAAGTGACAGGTGGACCCCGTTATTGCTCTTTGATGCTTTGGTAGGTCTCATGAGACAAACTAGTGTCTTGGCATAAGGCCTTGAAAAAATTTTATTTGTAGTCTTGGCACAAGGCCATGACTATGTGGTTATAAAGAATGGAATTATGCATTTCATCCTTATAAAATTGGCTATTGATATTGAATGTGATTATTCGACTAGTAGAATATCTATGTGAATATGTAAATGGAATTATTTGATTTTATCATTTCCATATTATTCTGAATTTTATGTTTAAAAAGCTTTTGTTTTATTCTTATAAATTCCCTTAAATGTTTATGCTTATTTATGAATGTTTTTGCTATATTGTTATCCTTACTGAGCATCTGAGCTCACCCCTTTCTATATTTCATTTTTACAAATATGTGAATAAGTATTTTATGGTTGACATAAAGAGATAGGGTAAGGATATAAGTGTTTCTAAAACATGAGAAAATGTTTTTTATGTTTTTATTTCATGAGTTAATGTAAAACTTATGAATGTATATAGTAATTCCAAGGATACTAAACTGTTCGGTCTTTCGGGACATGATTCCTTATATCATGCAAATGTTATGTAATAACGCACCAACTCTAGGTAACTGGGGTGTGGGAGTTACATATATACAAAGGTAATGGGAGATAATTAATTACACCACCACCAGAAAATTGTATTTTTTATTAAAGAAAGTTCTTTTAGGAAAAAAGTAGGAAAACTTTTGGGTACAAAAACATATGGTCAACCAACCTCATATGTAATGGTAGACTATTTAATGTGTATTTGAAGTCATTTAGACAGCTTACCATAGTAAAGACTCCATTTTAGTGTGTTGTCCTTTGGATCTAGATCATATTTGATCAGATCATCAATATAGTCGGCCATCTTTTCCCAGGTTTGGATAAACTTCTCCATGGTGATATTCTTTCCATATGTGCCCTACTCCTACTATGTTGCATTGGAGAATAATTTATTCTCTAAGTATTCTTCATTGAAAATGAAAATATGGTCTGAATCATCACACTTGACAAGCTCATTTCTACTTAGGGGGATATCTAACCTATCAATATCTATTTCTGCATGCACCAGATCGATGACTCTAGAGTCCCCTACATGAGATTCTCAATCCTTGTGAGTCCCTGACTCCACGTTCTTGTCAGAACCATTATTTTTCTCATGATTTTTTTATCAAGAAATGGTAGAGGGATTTTACGTTTTCATGAATTTATTTTAAAAAGAGGAATATGAAATTTATAATAGTCTTTTTTTCTTCACCCCGTTTGTGTTTGTTTAATAAATCCATCTTAGTATATAATAGTGATCTATCCTTTCATTGAGGAGTTTCTCAAATAATCATATAGAATGTGTACATCCTTGGAATCTACTATCTTGGAGTCCTAGTTGAAGTCTTTTCCTCCTCACGGTGCTCTAACCACATAAGGGGATCTTTTCCATGAGATTCCTCCACATCAATCTTTTCTTCAGGTGAATGACATCCAAACTCTCCCAAAAAAATTAAATTGTGGGAGCTATTACCTTTGAGACCTTTCTCAATGGAAGCCTTTATACTAGTGTATGTAGTGGAAAAATAGGACGAAGACTTTGAAATGAAAGTATTTGGGTACAAAGATCCCAAAACATTCACCTCATCAGACCCCCTGATCATTGTACAATTTGAATCACCTCATCCTAAAAAGACCCCTACTATATTCTATTTCCAGACATCTCAATCAAATTAGAATTCCCTTTTTCATTATATAGATCACCTACTGGAACATTTTGGCTTTACCAAATGCATACTATCTCAGGCACAGGTTCCATTAATCCAGGTAACTAAACCTCTTCAGATCCAAGGTTCTACAATCTGTTTGGGACACCCAGGTCCTGTTTTAGGCTACTGAAGATGTCTGTCACATTTGGGTAGTCCACCCTCTTCCCTACCTCAAAATGGGAATCCTTGGTTGCATCGATCACCATTTGTATATAATAGGTACGAAAGGACTCATGTGGAAATACTTCAAGGAACTTCTCCTTGGGATGGCTCTGTTGAACCACTACTATGTCCACTTGGTTGAATACCCTAAGAGTGGGGGGGGGGGTGAATTTGGGTAAGGTAGATTGAAACAATCTTCCTTTTGGATCATGTTTTGTTCTAGAAAATCTCAATTCTCTCTTCCTATCGTGGAAATATTAAAATTGATATGAAATCATGCACATGACACACCGATTTTTACTGGGTTTTCCCATACTGGACTACATTCAATGAGAATACAATGGACATGTGTTGATGTACTGAATTCACTAAGGCTCAGGGCCAATAATGATACCAATGTTCAGGAAAGATCTTCTATAACCAGGATCACTACCTTTACAAGATTTAGGGTCTGCTCAATGAATCCCCATGGGTCACTCCCTATCCTCTTTCTCTGGCTCACTGCTAGTGGAATGGGTCACCGTCTTCTTCTTCCTTCACTCACTAATCATGGAATGGAATCCACTCAAAGTTTATGTACATGTATGTAAAACACAATAAATGGAAATGTAGGTCTCTTCATTTTCTTGAATATCTGCATCCTCAACTATAGGTAGATGCTCTGTTGAAGTTTTATTTTCTCCAATAGATGAATTCCACCTTCCTGAGTACTTCTAGGTGCCAAAAAATTCATTCTCAAACTGATTTGAAGATATCAAAAGCTTCCTTGTGAAAATAGAGAACCAATTTCCTCCTCCACATATTGTGTAGTTGGTTTGGAATTCAAACCACCTCTCTGTGTACTGTTTCTGCCTTCCGCCAACATTTTACACCTCCATGTACCGCTGCCTCTGTGAACTCACCCTGTCTACGAATTGTTCTCTATTCGTGGACCGTCTCCACCTTCGCGTACCAGAGACCCCCTCTACTCACCGCTTGCAAAACCATCACTCTCACATATCGGATATTCCACCTCTTCATGCCGAGTCTTAATCACATACATCATTCCGCATAAATCCTTTGGAGGAAACCTCTTCTGCCTGAACCTTTTTAGCCTTCGTGGGATTATCCCTTGTGATCTACCTTCTGAATCTACCGGCTTCCTTGAGAAAAAAATTTATTCTAATGATAAACGCTATCTACAATAATTAGTGGGATAATAAATTCTTATATAGGTAGAGATACCCACTTAATCCACTGAATCTAGATTTACAAAATCTATAATCCTACCTCAACCGCTTACCGATTCTTCAGCCACAGTAAAACACAAGCCACCCACGAACCATTTTTCTATGCACTCTGCATACTGTATTTGATCCTACATGGTCAAATTCTTACGCTATCTTCATCCCATCCATGTATCGCACCGCTGCTCAGCTGCAAAATCCCTTTGGTTCCATGAACTACTTCAGCATAGTATTTCCAATGCTCTACGTACCATTTTTAGAACATGGTACGTGTTACATGAATTTTGGTATTCAGTTCCCATAGTTTTCCACCGTCCCTAAATGTTATTCAATCAACTAACTCCTATTAATAAATACATCCTTTTCCAACAATAAAATTCATATTTTTAGGCCCTAATATTTGGAAAACACTGGGAAATTGCACCACCATAAAATCTTGTCTTCAGAAAACACAATCCATATTCATTTGCGGTCATCTGACATTGTTAACCAACACAATGACACCCAAAACATTTTTAGAGGATTCCTTGAAATAATTTTCCCCCCAAAATATCCCCCCTTTGGGTATTTTGACAACTCTTATTATAATAATTCAATTCACTTTGAACCATCATTCTGTTTATGCAATTAAAATAAAGATAATGTTTTTACTCAAAACATACTATAATACCACAAGATCCAAGCTTAGTGTGGGAAAATAATTCTATTAAACGTTCATCAAATAATCACTTCATTTATGAAAAAAATCATTGATACCAAACTAATACCAATTGATGAGTGGTGGATTCCCTCTTACATCATTACAACACCACTCTTATTCTTTTATTAGGATCCTTAGATATTGTGATATCTATTCATTGATCAATCACTTCTAGAATCGTTATATTTAATGCTCTCCCTATCTTGTTTATCTTCCAAAATTCCATATCTTTAAATCCCCCTATCTTTCTGCACAACTTAAGAGCTTCTCCATATGTCTTTTCTCCCATGGAAGTCACACTTTCTCCCCCTTTGTCAATGAACCTGAACGACACATCAAGTTTTTCTTAAATAGGGTAAAGAATAGATATCAGTACATTAGGGAATGACACACCATACCTCGGTGATAGAGGGAGCCACATAAACACTTTTTCATGTTCGGGAAGTCGATTGGACTCCCATATCCAGTCGATGCCTTTCAAATGCTTCTTTGGTGTAAGGCCTTTGTTATAATGTGTGAAACCTATTATTTTTTAGGAACATAATCCAAATTAATAAGCACCTTCTTCACCCTCTACTAGATAATATGATATTTTATTTCAATGTAAATTGTAATTTAGTGATTGATTGGAATTTTTCACAGACTTATACATGAATTATCACAATAAATTTCGATCAGATATTTCTCTTAAATTCCCATGTCTTCAAGTTGCTGCTTCATCCATAATAGCTGCGTGCAAGATTGAGTAGCCACAATGTATTCAACTTCTACATTTATCAATGAAATGAAATATTGTTTCTTGATTCACCATGAAATACACAGCCCTCGAAGATAAAAGGAATCTCATGTTGTTGATTTCCAATCATCTGTTGAACCAGCCCTATCCACATCTGTATATCCCAATAACTGTAGCTGAGAGTTTTCATTATACATTAATCCAAAACCCATTATTCCCTTGATTTACTGAAGAATTATTTTTACTGCAATAATATGTCTCTCCTTGGATTTTCTTTGATACCTTGCTGCTGGGCATGTGGGACATATAATATTAGACCTTGTCGTTCTAAGGTACAAATGACTTCCAATGATTTTGTTGTACTCTGTGATTTTAATTTCCTTAACTTAATCATCTCGTGAGAATTTTTACTGGGTAGAAACCATAGTCATCAATGATTTTGTATTATCCGTTACAGACCTTCTCAAAACCTCATTGGAATATTTATATTGAGAAATAAAAGTGTCTTTATTTCCTTGTTTCACCCGTAATCCAAAGAAAAATTTCATCTTTCCAATCACCGACATTCCAATATCACATCTCATGAATTCAGAAAATTGTCTAAATTTTTCATCATCTGATCCACCAAAGAATATGTCATTAACAAAAAATAGCACCATAATCCTTTTACTGTTTCCATTGACGTAATACAAATTGTAATCAACTCCACCGCGATAAAAATATAGATTCTTTAGAAAATGATAAAACCTGAAATACCATGCTCTGCTTCTTGCTTCAAACCATCTAACTCCATCTGCAATAAAAAAATTCAGTTTCATCCTCATGAATGAAAAAACTATCTAGTTGCTTAATGTAGACTTCTTCTTCTAGAACACCATTTAGAAATGCTGACTTGACATCCATTTGGAAATCCATAAACATTATTTTCACAACTTTTTCAATGAATAATCTAGTTATCTCCAACCTTGCAAAAGGTGACAATGTTCCATCAAAATATATACCCTCTATCCCGGAGTACCCTTTGCACATAAGTCATTCTTTGTTTCGAATAACAACATTGTTTTCATTCATTTTGTTACAAAAGACCCAAATTTTCCCTATGAAATTATTCTCTTCTAGTCTCAAAACAATTTCCTATAATTGAGTCTTCTCAATTTCATCATTCTCTTCGTTAATTTCCTAAATCCAATTCACACCTCTAGCAAATTTATCAAATCATTTAGGCTCCACTTCTGATAAGTATGATGCTTTCTGTAGAGACATTAACCTTCTTATCTATACTATTCCTGTCTGATCACCAATTATGTTCTACCTATCAATTTCAAATCTTCTTGGTCTCTGGGAAGACACTGATTTATTCTCATAATCTATGTATTATTCTGAATCAATCACTAGAGTTAGAGCATCTCGTGATCTACATATAGGTTCATTGGTATCTTTTTGAGTTTAATCATTTATTTGACCATGATTCTATTCATTTTCTAAAATACTAACATCATGACTTTCAAATATCTTTTCTAACCTCTTATTAAATAATTTATTTAATTTTCTTTTCATTGAGTAGCCATGAAATATCCCTCTATCCCCACAATATTGAAATGTTTTATGTTTCTTCTTATTGAGAATGCAACATTTACTCTTGAATATTCAAAAGTACTTTAATGATAGCTTATTTCTATACCACAACTCATATAGAGTCCTCTCTACTTTTAGACAAAGTAAATCTCTATTTAAAGTGTATATTTCTATCATTTCTACTTCTTTCCAAAAAATTTCCAGATGTTCTTTCTCAATGAGCATTGATATGGCCATGTTTTCAACAATTATATTTCTTCTCTATACTACTCCCTTTTTATGTTGAGTTATAACTACTAAACCATGATGACTTATCTCATTTGTTTCGAGATAATCCTCTACTTGGATATTTGTGAACTCTGTTTCATTATCTGTTCAAATCATTACGATTTTCTGACCATGCATATTTTCACATTCCCGTCGATATCTTATAATTCAACTAAACACTTCAGATTTTTGTGTGATTATTGAAACCCATGCCATTCTACTGTTATGTTTAATCAATAGATCCTAATATCTCATACCATCAATATCCCTTGAGTAAATTGGCACACGCACATCAATATTCACTAGATCAAGCAATCTTGTTGACTTTTTCTCCTTTTTCTTATATGTATTCTGAATGATCTTCCCCTATGGTAAAGAATGACACATATTAGAACGATCACGTGATAATCTTGGTAGATTTTGAGCTACATCATATTTTACCATAGCATCCAACGATTCTTGGCTTTCTAGGTCAAAAAGTTTAATCCATGATTTGTTTTCCTTATCCTTGGACAGAAAGCACATATCTTCTTCTCCATATTCATGGTAGATATTCCCTTTTTTATGCTTTACTTAAAACACAATAAAACCACCCTTTTCCTTTATGATACATAATTTCATGGAATTTTTTTTGTTATATCACGAGTCAGACATTTGACTAACACTAACCATGTTATGACTAAGCCCCTCAATAACTTGGTCTTCATCTCGTCTCATGTATTTTCCTCCAAATATGGATTTTCCTAAAAAAACAACTTTTAAGCCTTCATAATTACCTAATCTTACAATAAATTCTTTTCAAAACATGATTCTGGTTACTGTATTCTTATTTCCCATCATATGGGAAGTTTATCCAATATCAATTATCCATATCCATGTGAAATTTGATTCCTTGAAGGCAATTTCTAAAACCATGTCTTGCTCTCCCATATTATTTTTGAACCAAGACTTTAAATTCATAACTAACATGGAAAGATAACCTTGATCATAATTAGTATAGGATTTGTCAACTAACTCTTGTAGAGATGAAAATTGATTTTGAATCTTCCACTATATTGAAGATACATTTGGATACTTTTTATGAACAAGTTCATTCTACCTTGGAATATTATTCTATGTTGTTGGTGTGAAATATCCTTCCATATTCCCGAGTCCTTTACATCTGAAATAATTACTATCAGATGATTACATGGAATTCTATGGTCTATATTACCACCTATGTTGCTCTTTTTTCCATTGGTACCTCTTTTCTATGGAACATAAATATTGAGAATGTCCCATATTACCACAACAATAGCATCTTATGTGAGGTATATTCTTTTATGGAAATAATGCACCACTAGTTGTGACTTGGGTTCAATGAATGTTTTGATTATGCTTCATACCAAAATCAATATTTAATCTTTGAGTGGGTTCTTGTGGTTTGACTTGAACCATTACAAATTTTTGTTTTAGATCAAGCCCCATACCAGCCCTATTATTCACAATTGATTGTTTCTTCTATTCTGATGGACCACTCTACTAAAATATCATCTTATCAATTTCTTGTATGGTCTTCATTCCCAATGTTGAAGTAAGAGTGGGCATTTTATCTTGAACTTAAATTGTTTGTCATATATTTACAATGTCCTCTTCTAGTTGTTCAATACGTTTGATTTGATCTTTTCTAGTTTCAGTCAAACTATCAATTTCTATTTTCTGTTCTTCAATTTTGAGTTTGTACTCAACCACCTATTTAGAGATTTCTGGCATTAAGGACAACAACATTTCAATTTCTTCATTCATCTCATAATTCTATTCATATTGCTACTACATAAATAGTTTTTCTTCACAAACAACTTTGTTAGATTTATTTATCTTGTCTCTAAAAATATCAATCCCTTAAAGTGAAGCTTCTAATTAATCATGAAGATCAAATCATCCTTTAATTTCTCCTTCTTTAATGTCACTTCAATCTCTTGTTAAATAATTTCTTGCAACTACCACCAAAGCATATACTTTCTGATCTATGTAGTCCTCCATCAATTCTGCCTTATATTCTTATGAACTTCCATCCTCTCTTGAAATAATATTCATGTTCTTGAAGAACATTTCCCTTGTACTTCTCCTCCCTCCCTCATTTGATGAATAAAGTTTTGGGGAATTTCATCATTTTCTTCATTTTCATCATCAAAATTCTTAAAACACTTTTCCTTCAAAATGAACAATCCTTCCACATTGAAAGCATGAAAATGGATGTTTACCTTTGAACCTCCCTTTAACACTTTGCAGATTAGAGGAGATAAATGAAATGACAGCGTCCATTTTTTCCTCCTCAGGACTATCTTTAATAGAGGGATTATTCATGGCCTTGAATGCCACTTTCGTAGACTTTCCCTTTTCCAATGCATCGTTATCATCATTTGTCATTTCATATGATACAAGGGTACTAGGTAGCTTATATAGTGTCAACTATTTTGGGACTTTTTCATCCAACACTAAAACATTCGGATTGAACCATGGTTGATGTTTCCTCAAGATATGTTTCACAATCTTTATATCATCAATAACTTCTCCAAGACCTTACATGTCTTCCAAAATAATATTTTTCTGTCAAAGAATGCATCAACAGTCTAATTGGGATTCATTCTAAGATCCTAATACTTTTTCCATAGAACCAGCAAATTTCTTTCTCGGACTTTTGTGTCACCCTCGTAAATGTCCAGAATAAATTTCCACATTTTATGTGATATTATATAGGACATCACATTTGTATAAATTTCATCTGATAGGGATATCCCTAAAGAATTTATACCATTAACATCAACATCAAATTATCTTATTTCAGCTTTTGATAAAGCATCACTATTAATGTCAATTTATATTCAATGCATAGATGCTGTAAATACATCCATCTGTACTGATCGGAAGCAATTCTGCATTAGAATGATCCATTGTTGAGAATTATTTCAGTCAAAGATATTAATTCCTTTATTATTGAACACCTCCATTTCATATTCTTGAGAGAGAACCACAATCGTTTTACCTTTGCTCTGAAACCAATTGTTAGGACCACTAGGTCGAATACCCAAAGAGGTGGGGGTGAAATATGGTATGGTAAGTTAAAATTTTCTCCATTTTGGATATTATTTATTTGCTATAAAAAACTCAATTCTCTCATCCTCTTCATGGAAATATACAAACTGATAGAAATCATTCACATGAAACAATGATTTGTACAAGGTTTAGCCTCACTGGGCTACATCCAAGGAGAATACAATGACAATATGCTGACATACCAAACTCCCTAAGGCTAATGGCCAATAAAAAGTACAATGTTCAGGCTATATCTTCCATACCTAGGATCATTACCTTTAAAAGATTTAGGGTTTTCTCACTTCATCCCAAAGGGTCACTCCCTATGCCTCTTTCTCTGGATTACTATTGGTGGAAAGGGTCATCGTCTTACTCTTCCTTCGTTCAATGCTCTTGTAATGGTATCCACTAATAGTTTAAGGACTTATTGGTCAAACACAGTTTATGGACATTTTGTTCCCTTCATTTTCATAAATACATTCATCCTCAACTATAGGTTGATGCTCTATTTTTGTTTTGTTTTTACCCATAGATGAAGTCCACCTTCTGGGGTACTACTGGATACTAGAAAATACTTATACAAACTGATTTGAAAATTTCAAAAGATTCCATGGGCGAATCGTAAACCAATTTCCTCCACCGCGTACTGTATAGCATGTTTTGTACATGGGACACCTCTCTATATACAACTTATGCCTTCTGCCATCTGTTTACACCTCCGCGTACCACTGCCTCTATTCTGCCTCTGCGAACTACACATTTCTGTGAACTACTCTTTGTTTGTGTACCATCTCCACCTCTGCGTACCAGAGCTCCCACTCCATGCACCACTTGTGGAACCCTCACTCTCACATAACAGTGATTCATCATCCACATACCAAGTCTTAAGAGGATACAAATTTCCACTTAAATCCTTCGATGAAAACATCTTCTCTGTGAACCAACACATCCTTCTTGGGATTATCCCTTGCAAACTACCTTCATACTTTCCTGAATTTCCTGGTAAAAAATATATTCAAATAAAAAATGATCTCATCAGTCATCATATTGATAAGTTTTTCTTATATAGGCAGAGATACCATCTTAATCTGCTGAATTGAGATTTACCAAATCATTAATCCATCCTCGATTGCTTATCGATTCATTAGCCACCAAGAATTACAAGGAATCCATGAACCATTTTCTTATATGCTCGGTATACCATCTTTGCTCCCACGTGGTCGATTTTCTCTACTGACTTTATCCCATCTTTTTACTGCACCAACTCTTATCCGTGAACCAGCATTCATTCCATGAATCGCTTCAGTGTTCCGTTTCCACTGCTCAACATTCCATTCTCAGAACATGGTATGTCGTCTATGCATTTTGGTGAGCGGTTTTCATACTTTTAAACCTTTTTCCAATATTATTAATGATAGTAACTCATATGAATAAATCCTTTCTTTTCCATATTTAAAATCTCAATTTTGAGGCCCTAAAATTAGGAAGACACTGCAAAATTGTGAAACCTTAAAAACCTAACTTCGAAAAACACTTACCATACTCATTTGCAGTCATATGGGTTTTTCAACAAAAACAATCTCACTCAAAACATTGTGAGAGGATTCATTGAGAGATTTTTTCCCAACAACCACATCCCTACTATCACATGTACTACCCCCTTATTCAAGGTCTACGCTTGGTTAAGACAACACCCATGCTATCATAGTAATGCCAGGTTCCCAAGATGACCACAAAAACCACAATAAGCTATCCAAGTTTCATAGCATAAAATTTTATTCCAGTGGAGTTCACCATCAATATCGATGGAAATGTAGTCTACTAGACCCTTCGACACATTAGTTGTAACACAAATCCACGACTAGACTGGATGGCATATGACATTGGTATGAGAATCCTGGAAAAGGTAGGACCTTACCATATTTCTAAAAAACCATAGAATCACCTGATTCTAGAATGGTATAGAGATTCCATGTAGATAGATCAGGTGAATAGTTACATGAGAGTTTCCCAGTAGGTTAAAATAAAATTACCATTGAATGAGAGAAAAAAATCCTCTATAGTAGAGAGAGTAGAAGCCTAAGAAAAAAACATGTCATCTTCATTCAAGAAACAGACATGGATATTCTTCGTATATAAAAGACCAAAAATATCTCAATCTTGTATATTCCAAGATGATTACACAAACAAGTTGAAGACGTTGACTGATGTGAGTTTTTTCCAAAACAAGGCCACTAGAATGAGATCCAATAGTGTTTATTATTCTATAAACTTCAATGAAGAAATCAAGATCGATATAACTCCATTCGTGAAAAATTGGACCTTATGGATGACATTTATTGCAGGTAAGTGAGGTAGGGAAGATGCGTATATGAAATAAGAGAAGTTATGTTTATTAGAATGAAGGAAACACGAGGGGGGGTCATCCCCCATCTTGTCTACAATGAACAAAGTTGGTATGGTGGCACTACAGCCATGACCTAAGCTATCTAGGAGAATGAAAGTGAGGAAGGGAAGATGGCTATGGAGATAAATAAGAACACATGAGAATAATACTAATGACCTTATAGGAGTGACTATATGAAAGAATTATATAGTGCTATTTTGTTAAAAAATAGGTTTCACTTTTGAGTCATATAATCTCATGAGAGGATATGACGGTTGTTCCATTAAAGTGACGGTATGAAAAATTTCCCTAGACCATCCATTATTATTGAGGTTTTATAGATAACTTCTTAGTAATATCTAATAAATTCACTGTATTTACTAAAATAGATCCATGTTCATCTGGATAATTGAATGTGATGAAAATTTCAATGAACTATGTAAAAGGCTCGTCAGTGATCATGATCTTAAATTACCGTATAGTGGATATTGGTTTTAATCTTTAATGATGTATAAAATAAGTTATTGGGATTTATTTTCATATTTAATGATATAGTTTTATCTCATTCCCTAAGAATGTTAATGGGTCATGAACCAAATTACCTAACTCATTATTTTGAGTTAGCTATGGTAAATATTTCATTAATGATATGGAGGAATAGTCTTTTTTGGAGAAATATGTGATATATATACTGATCATAATTTTTTAAAGTATGTATTCAAAAATAAAGAGTTCAAAATTCTCCCTAAAATTTTGTTTGATCGGATTAGTGATAATGGCCTCTCAATATTGAACCATAATTAGAATGTAGACAATGTGGTTGATTCCTTTAGTTGAAAAGATCATGAAAGATTATCTATGAAAATGAATAAAATATATATAATATTACTGTATTTAAAAAATAAAATATTTGTATGAACTATATTAAGGGGAAGAATCATATTTCTATGATATAAATTTTCAACCATATATCCAACTTATGATTAAAGAGGCACCAAAAAAATATGTAGAGCTAAAGAAGCTCGTGGGAAATTTTTTTCGATTTTAAACTTGATTATGATTGATTTAAAGGGTCACAGAACTATATATCTATTCCATTCATTCTAGATATTAATAAGGATTTCCAAATGAATATCATAGTTTTTTATTCTCATCCATCCTAGAAGTACAATGATGAATAAATATTTTGTATAGTAATTCTAGTGACACGAAATGAATGGAGTTATTGTGGAGTTTCAATCTTGATGCTTGGTATGTGAGAAATTTAAGGCTTATAGAAATGTTTATGAAGAAATGTTACAACCATTAATCATACCATAATGAACATGGGAAAAATAAATCTGGATTCTTATTAATTGCAATCCCCAAAATGACTTAATGGAACAATCTATACAGGTTACCGTCTATCATCATCAACATTTATCAATCATCATTTCTATCAATGATAATCTCTCATCACATCATCTTTCAAAGGTCAACATTAATTAAATGGTAAGGTTCTAGGGAGTACCACGTTCAATTATATCTTATTGGAAACCTAGGTTTAACCCTATATTCTAGTGAATTCATCATCAATATCTTTATAAAGAATTGAGTTTCAAGATTTCATATCATCTATGATAGATTTAAAAATAGAGATAAAAATGTACACCCCTGAGGATATATTGAGATATTTCCTTATGGATTTAAAAAGTGGAAGGAATCAACAACTTCTAATATTCAAGTTTTCATAGAATAGTAACTTTCATTGAATCATTCTGATGGATCCTTTTGAAGAAATCAATAGAAAGAATTGTTAAAATCCATTATTCTATCAGGACCGGAGGGATCAGAGGAAATGATAGAAAAATTCAGACACACTAAATATCATGTCTGGTAAACTTAATGTCTATATAAAATTTATTATACTAATAAACTGATTCAACTGGAGTTTCCAGTTGGTGAGAAGGTTTTTCTACTGACTTTTTTAGAGTAGAAGGTTATGATATCCAGGAATAAAGGAAATTTGATTCCTTGGTATATATTCACATTCAATATTCATCAAATAAAATGAACTCAATGTTCATGTCAATTGATAATAATATTGTGTATGAATAATACATTATTTTTATTTTAGATCATAAAGATAAAATTCTAGGACACATGACCACTCACCTATTCATCATTTTATGGAGAAACTACCAACTTAGCAATGCTAAGTGGAATCCTGAGGATATTATGTGGCTAAAGTATCCTCAACTGTTCTTATAATAGTGAGAAAATTTCATAGTAAAAATTAATGTTAGGGGGGGGGGGTGGTTTTGAATGTATCAACACATGACTTATTGAATTTTTTTTCTCAAATATATTTTAGTTCATTAGTGTATTACATTTCACAAAAAACTAAGTTTTCATGAAATCAAAATATACTACTAAAATTATTATCTAAACATGACCTTTAAAATAAACTATTAAATTTTACGGTATTAATAAGAATATTTTTTTTTCAATTATTTATAAATTATTTAAATAAGTAATGAATATTCATAATAATGTACTTAATTTTTATTAAAGTCTTTATATAGATTAAAAGTACCTTTTTCTAGGAAATGATATTTATTTTTTATGGGAAAATAAAAAAAATTATATTTTGGATTTTTTATAAAATTCAATTGAAAAAATTTACATTATATTAGAAATCAAAAAGAAAAAATTATATTATGGTGAATTAATGATAATCTTATTAAAAGATAAATTTTTTAGTGAATTGTAAAAATATATAGTTATTATGAGAAACTGCCTTTTCATTTAAAATATTTACAAAGATACATCTTATTTAAAAAATCTAATATTATTTCAATAATTGTATTATTAATCCAATTTAGTTCATTTTAATCATATTAATTTTTAATTTTGATATTAAAATAGTCCATACATTTTTAAATTTTATCTTATAAAAACCGATTTTTCATCACATCTGTGGTTTTAATATTTAATTAAACATTGATACATCAGTGAATGTTATAAAGAAAAATAGAATTAAAATTTTTATTCAATATAATTTATATTATATGAAAAATTCAACTAAATTTTTGGTCAATAGTAATAATAAGAACAGAAAAAATTAATTACTATTGTTACATTCGAAATAGAATTTCATTCGGTTAAAATAAAAATATATGAAAAAAATCCCCTAATTAAATTATAAAACACTCATTTATTGAAATTGGTATAGATTTAATCATATAAGTTTTTTAATGATCCATTCTGGGGCATTTTTTATTTTTTAATATGTGGGATCTCCTTTTTATTTTCAAAAATTCTATATGTTTTATCTCCCCCACATATACATAGGAAAAACCTATGTCCTCCCATAATAAACGTTCTAAATCATTTGGTTTAGCCAATAACTTCTCAGATAAATTCCATAATTCGATAAATACTTCATAAAGTCTTTATTTTGATAACGAGACCCTGTTATGAGATAATTTTATGCTAACAAAAGGGGGTTGTTCAAAGTAGTGGTATCATTCATAACTAAGTGTTTTAATTTAATTTTCTCTTCCACCTCATTCAAATATCATGAATATGTTATGATATAATAAAAAAAGTACTTAATATATACATATATTTTATTCTAGTTATATAATAACTTATATCTATAGTCTCTTACATCAAATGGGAAATGAAACCGTCAATTGTGTGTACGACGAACTCCTGCCTCATGATCCAGTTATATTTTTATTCCATCACCTTATCTCAAAGATATGGATAATTTTGGATTTAATGTTTAGATATGAAATTTATGAAATATTTATACTAATTTAATCTTATTATATCATATAACTACTTATCATGTATTCTTATGGAAGACTATAATATCGTCTGATATACTTTTGAACTAGAACATCAACTAAGCAATGTGATAAATTTGTAATTTAATTTTAACATGGATGGATATAAGGATATATTTGATTAATATTTATGAAATATAAAGAAAATACTCTATAAATTTAATAAATTATTTAACTTCCATTATTTTCATTCAACGATAAAATAGAAACAATGTTCATGCATACTTAAATCTTCCATCTCCATGAACACTATTATTCATTTTCCGTTATATAAATTTTATTCATTATTATAAAAAATATATATATTATGAATTAATATGATAATTGTATCATGGTTAAAATATTATATATAATGGAACCATGATCAATGTTTATGGAATGAAAATACTATTCTAAACCATAGATGAATATTGAAACAATTATTACTATAAATGTTATTTTGACATGGAATTGATTGTAAATGTTTAATAAAAGATCACAAATAAACCATATATAATGTTAAATATATTATAATGGTTTTTTAATATATTTATAAAAAATATATTTTTTATTCATGAGTTTTTGACAAGTATAATGAAATTCAAGAGTTGGAGTAAGGGGATTTTCGTCTAACCTTTATTTTTGTAGGAGACATGTCATATTCCCCACGTGTTTCTATTATATGGTGTATATTCTAATAGTTAATTTATTTTATTATTATTATTATTATTATTATTATTATAAGTATTTAAATATCTATATAGTATTCATTTTTTGATGGGTATTTCAATTCAAATATTAATAATATAGTAATGTAATTATGTCATAATATCATTCTTTATCAAGATTGTTTACCATAAAAATTCACATTATAAAATTTATGATCTATATAAATTTAAAATCTAGAAATTTCTAAATCTAAGGTTATTTAATGAAAAGAAATATTTCCTTCATGTTATCCTCATTGTGTACTCAATGGTCTAAAATAAGTTTGTAAGGAAAATAGAATATTTTTGACTCTTTGGTCGAAACCATTTTTCTTTCATATCTATGTTTTTCCTAAAAATAAAATAATTTTTTAACATTATAAAGTTATTTTTAAAAGATTCTTCCATTTTTAATTAAAAAAATAGGTTAAAATGAATAATCATTTCTTTTTCCAAAAAATTCTATTTTGTCTTTTACAAAAAATGTGAACAAAATATTCATTTTAAAGTGTCTGAAATCAATATTATTTTCTACTATCATGAATGATTAATGAATTAATGTATCCATTACAAGTTCTCAAGGTAATTTCAATAGAATGTTTTTAATATTAGGATTTAATTTGGATTTTAAAGTAGTTATTTGAATGTTTTCATTTTATTTTATTTATAAAATGATACAAGTGATCATTCAAAATAATTTTCCACTATAGATTACATAATTTGATGTTACTTAATAATTATTGGTGTTATGATCAAATGAAACCATTATTTAATTTATTTTTATGGTTTATGATTATGATGAATTGTTTTAATGAAACTTATTCATTTTCCACATGTTATGATATGATGAAAAAATAAAATATTTATTGAACCCATTTAATTTCAATGGGTCATTCTATGATGAAATATTTATAAATCCCATTTATATTCATGGTTTTTAATATTATGAATGTATTATAATATTTTGGCACAAAATTATAAATATTATTCCATATATGGGACCGATATATCTGTCAAACACTTTGGTTAATGATTGATATATGACGAGATAAAATGGGTTGGAATGGGGAGTGAAGCTAGTTCAGTAAGGGAAATTGTCAAATATGATAACAATGAGAGTGATAAATAATTCCTAAAATGGTTTTTCGAGTGAGTGTTATCCATTTTGATAGTTTTGGGAGTGAACTATGAATACTATGATGGATTGGGAAATGGAAAAAATCCATTATGATAGTCTTTCCAATGATCATTTACTATATAGGATATAATTTTATATATTTAAATGTATGATAAAATTAAATTTAATATTCTAATGTTATATTTCCATGTATTAGGTTCATTTATTCATTTATTAATCATGTATTATGAATTTCTAAGATTTATTCCATGAATCGTGTTTACGACCAATGATATATGTTATATGGTTTTAAAATGATAATATCTTATTCTCATAGACTTATTCACATTTTATACTTATGTGATAATTGATATATCCATTTTTATCCTTGATTATATTCTTACCTCACCCTTTCATATGTAAGATTCCCTTGAGTTCTAAAGAAATGTTTTATGTATGATATGTCTTAGAACGGTTCTTGTTATGAATAACTAAGAGAGAGATGATATATATAAATTATGAATAGGTTTATTATGAACAAATGTTTCCTATGAATCTATTCATTTATTGTCATAATATATGTTTTTTAGATTAAATAATTGTTGATCTACTAAAATATATTATCTATGTTTTAGATCTTTGTGTATTTACAAATTTGGTTTGTTATTTGGATGAATAATTAATATTTATGTCGGATTTCATGGAATAAGGTATCGTAAATATATTTATGATATATGACATTACACACTACATTATAATGAAATCATCTTCCAAATTCTATGTGATTATTCTAATAGTTATTTCATTCATAAGTATGATTCAAAATCATGTGATTATTTATATGTAATTAATTGATCATCAATTATTCCAACCATATTATTCTTCATTCTCTAGTTTTTGATTAAATCGAAATTGTTTTAATTTTATCACCATATTCTATTAATTAAAACTGATTTACTCTTCATAGATTCTATTGGATATAACCCTTACTATAGATTTGAGCAGGAAATGATTTTTTTTCTTTCCCCTGAGATATGAATAAAGATTATTTGAATGATTTCAAGGATGCATAATAAATAATTTCACTATCATTTATATTTTATTTCTAATAAAATATTGGAAGACTTCTTTATCTATAGTACAAAGAATACTATAAAAAATTTCATTTGGGGTTTTTTATATATTGTTTCAATGTAACAATATATCACTCAAACCACCATGTTCGGGATCATTATTTTTAGTATCAAAGGAATTTTAGAATAGCATATGGAACTACATTTAAGAAGATATATATTATAGAACATAACCCTCTGATAGATGCTTGGGATATTTATAATTATATAATAATATTAGAAAGTTTTTGGTAATGTAAATATTGGGTGGTTCTACTAGAAATATATCAATGTCTAATTACTACAAGTGGAAATGGTTTTAGAAATGATGCATCTTGGGCTAATAACCGCAAAAAGAGTTGGTTGAATGTATTTCAACCATTATTATACTACCTAGTGAAGGTTACTTTACAGTTCACCTAGTTTGATATTCCAAGGGACTATTCCATTGTTAATTAACATTTTATTTACAAATAGTTAAAATAAATGATAGAATAGAACCTATATAAAACAATGACATGATATATTGATATGGGATAAAAATAATGTGCCTTGGAATGAATAATACATGGATTATAATAATTCTAAAGGATTATATTCCCCTTTAGAGGTATTATGTGATGGGATTTTAACAAGATTAATTGTATTATTTGAGATATTTATGGGAAAACAACCCTTTGGTTTATAATTTATTTTAATCATATGGTTAAATGAGGAATAATAATTTTATATTTTTTAGGAATAATTTTAATTTTTTTCAGAACCATTATTATATATATTATTATTTATGTCAAGGTAATCATAATAAAAAATTATGAATTTGGAATTTATGGTAGAAAATAATATGTATAGAAATCCTAAGAAGTTTGAAATCCATTTAATGATTAATGTTATTTTGTGATATCATCATCAATGTTTTGGGAATATTATAGTAATTATAGTAATATAGTTTTATAAAAAGGATAAATTGATGACCAGATAGTAACCGTTCAAATCTGGTTCGACCACTAGTCTTTAACTGACAACCGAAGGGTGAAAATTGTGTTGTGACTACCTCTAACATACAAGATTTTTTAGAGAGTATGTCTTATTTTTATATTTAAAATATGTTATGGATAAAGAATAATATTTTTTATAAGAAATATTATAGCTTCATATATTTATTTATTTTTTGGGATTTTTAAATGATTAATGACATTTTAAAAGAATTTTAATTGGGTTGAGGTATATATAATCTTTACGTGTAATGAGATGAATTGTTTGGTAATAATTCTATAAAATATTAGGATAAGTGAGATTATGGGTATAAAATAATATTTTAAGTTAAAAACTTCTTTAATTTAGAAGATATTGATGATATTTGGGATATTAGGTTTTTAGTTTTTGGAATAATCTATGTTAAGCCATTAGATTTACTATTGAATATTGTTGAAAAATATATTATTTTTTCATATTCAATTTTATTAATTATGGTTTTTCTGGCATTATGATAACTTTTTTTTGTTCTAGTATTGATAAGGGGAATATAATTTTAATATTTAGTGAATTATTTAATCCATTAAATGTCAATTTAAACGCTTCATGACTAAAAAATTCATCTTAAATGCTCATAAATTTGATAAAATGGTGAAATTATAGTCCAAATTGATTAATGGTTAAAATTATACTACTCATGTATGTATATTTCATTATGTTTGTTTCTATATGGAATAACATTTCCTTGACTATAGGAAAATGATATTAAAAATTGTTATCCTATAACATTTTTTTTGGTTGAATCAATTGTGTTTTTAAATCCCTGCTGATTCATGGTTTGTGGAGTTTAATATTCCCATAATAATTTTCTACATATCTCTCTATTATTCCATGAAACATATTATTATCATAAATTTATATATTTTATCATTCCAATAATTTTATCTTTGTATAATAACCCAGATATGTTATATTTCAGGTGACAGTTTTGATTTGAACCTTCCTATTTCAAATGAAGTTTGACTATCCCTACTTATGATTCTGTTTTTATAATAAGGTTTATCCATTTATTTATTAAAATATTTAATTGATATGAAACTATTTTTGGTGGGGGTGGGGAATTTCATTGGCTATAAATTTAAATTAATGGAATAATATTCACCATACCTTGTTTAACACAAAACACGACCATTAATAAAATTTAGATACATTATAAAAGTATTATTATATTAATTTGAAATATCAATTGAATTTTTGGTTATGAATATAGTATCAAAATTTTGATATTTATATAGAAAAAATATATATTTTTTAATTATTAGATAATATGCACTCAATGTTTAGTGATGTTTTCATATACTTCAAAAAAATTTAACTTGAAATTGTTTTCATTAGTAAAATTTCATGTAAATTATATATAATTATATCAAATTTTAGAAATATTATTTTACAAAATTAAATTCCTTTTTTAATCATTATATCAATATTACCTTAGAGAGAACTTCAGGTTATTTTTTGAGAACATGGTTTTTTTGAATTAGTAAAAATACTTTTCTTACTAAAAAATTCACTTATTGAATTACATTTTGTTTCAAAATGATTTAAATAAAACATTAATTTATATATATTATTTCTAAAATCATTAGGTTTATTGGAATTAATTTCATTAGACATTTTAATTTAATTTTTTTTAACATTATAATAAATTTGATATGGATAACTTCTTTTCATCACATTTTATTTGATTAATTTTAAATTAAATTCATATACATAAAATAATTGAATCTGGAAAAATGGATTTCATATTTTTAATCTTTAATATAAAATTTGTTAAATAGTTGCATTTTATTTTTGGCCATTATGAATTCTGACCTTAGTAAATATTTGTCACCTTGGTAAGGATAAAATACGTAAAATATGTTTATAACATTAGGTTAAGGATTCAATATTTCTAAAACACATCAATTTATCCTATTGGATGATTTTATTTAATAAATTTACATGATTTTATAGAATATATTTCTACACAATTCCATTTTTATTTAATTATTAACTCTATATTATTTTATGAAAAAATAAATACAATATTTCACTTTTTTTACATTAATGTCTATAATATAGAAAAGGATAAGAACTGTATAATATTAGTTATATTTTTCAGAAAGTTAAATTTTTTATTCTTACCAAAGTAATTTATTTTTTATTTTTATTGATTGATTAATTTACCTAAATACTTACGTAACACAAAGAAAATATTTATTCAATAAATAAAAAATAAAATAAATGATTTTAAATATATTAAAAGTTTTAAAATATTGATGAATTATTACGTTTAATTAATTTTGTAGATAATTAAAATAAATTCAATTTGTTTGGAAAAATATTATTTTAATTATATGAAAATCATTATAAAATTAATGTCAAACAATATGAATATCTCAAAAAAGACACTAAAGACATTTTAAAATAAAAAATTATTTTATTAAATGATTTGTAAAATTTAAAAATCATATAATTGGCTAAATTAATTGTATATGGTTGTGAATATCATTCAAAACCCATTTATGGTACATTTATTCATTTATGGTAATATTATTGACCCTTATATAGTATATAACATTAATGTTATGGTAATTGTAACAACGATTAACATGGATAAAAATTTTGAGATATGGGTTTTAACCTCAACTAAACTGGCATAAAATTTATTTGATAATATTAATATTAATTATATTTATCTTATTTTTAAAATATTTTATCTTGTAGTTTTATTATAATAATAAATAATTTGTATTGGTTTATTTCTTTATGTAATTCCATGAGTACCCTACCCTTCCATATTCAATATAACACCTTATCCTCTATTACTCAGAACTTATCAGCCTCATATATTGAAAAATCCATAAGAAACATAATTAGCATCATAAAACACATTCTAGATCTTTTTTTCTTTCTAAAAGACCATTTATTCAATGCTTAAGTTATAAAAATAAATACGGTTTTCAATAAAGAGGAAAAATAATAAATAAGAATTTTCAATTTAATTTATTTTTATACCTCCTCTAAATCTATAGTATTCATAAAAAAATACTAATGTAAATTTATTAAATATAATTAATTGTCATTATATTTATTTAACAACCATTATCCATCGTCTTTCTATCATATGGTAAGTGAAAACATCACTTGGGAATAACCACAACTTACTGTATCCACGTACCAGAATAATTAATTTTTCATCAATAGTTTAATTGGTTACTTATAATGATGGATTAAATAAATATATATTTTATTTTTCATAATATTATGATTCTTGAATCATGAATTCTTGTTTATAATTTATTCATTACATCTATCACAAATGGAATAATTGTTCATGCATACATATAACCAACCATCTCCATGTATGTTTTAATTAATTTATATAATTATAATTTTATTGATTAATGAAAATAAATATATTTTGAATATATATTATATTTATAACATGATTAAAAATATATACCTCAATTAAAAATGATCAATTTTTAATGACTCAGACATTAAAACCGAAGCATTGATGATATAATACATCGAAATTAACTTTTTTATTATCTAATAAAATTGAGTAGAAAGTGAGAAACAACAAAATCAAACGTTACTACCAAAAACCCATAACAGAATAAAATGAAAGAAAAATATGGGATCTGCCTCTACCCAGCAATAGAAATGTGACTACAAACTGTGAGCAATGCATTACCACTTAGCTAACTATCTCGTCCAAGGATGCATGGTCATAGTACGGATGACATAGCCATACCCTATCATTATTCAATGATATACAATATAGATAACATATGGAAATTCTATTTTTAATAATGAATAGTCAATAATGGACCAATTTGTTTTAATTAAATCATATATAGTCTGATATATATAGGACTATGGTTCATTAATAGGTGTATAAAAAATATACATTAATTATACTAGTGGTTCAAACACATATAAATTAATTATGGTATAATATGAGGGTTTCCTATATGAATTTTAATTAGAGGTGATATATATCATTTTCAGTAATTGTTTAATTTATATCACAAATATAATTTACCTTATAAATGTTATATAAAGAATATAATTATATTCATTGAATTTAAATTTAAAATTAAATTTATTTATTTCAGGGTGGTTAGGATTCAAATGTTACTAATGTTGTAAGGGTTTCCTCACAATCTCATCATTATACATGATTCATTATGTTTATGTATCTATTGGGGGAATGATATGTTATTTTTATCAGAAACCTAATATAATTTTTTTTCATCTTTATGTAAATGAATAAATTTCTATTCATTTTCCCCGCTTAAAAACCCATGATACTAAAATAATGTTTTAAATGAAAAAAATATTTTCTTTATTTTCCAAAAACATTTTCTTCCATGTAAATATTTTTTAATTAAAATGATTTCAAGAATGGGTTTAATATTATCTATTCATTTATTAAATACATTTTACCAATATTTTACTATTTATATATTGGTTTAAAATAAATATTCTTTAAAAATTTTAACCATATTTTAGTATTTTTACACTTAATGGTTTCAAAATATCATCTATGATATTAGACTATTTATTTTCAAATTCATTCTCCTTTTACAGATAGTGTAAAAAAATATTTTTCTTCCTATACAACACATGAATTAATTTTCCCACAATAATGACTCATCTTCTTCTTGATTATTTATTTACATGTTTCCAAAAACATTTTCATAAATTAAATGGTTTTTTTAATTTAAAAAATGTTATTCAAAAATAGAAAGGGAAATTTCCACAAAAGAAATTTCCTTGATCATTTAAATGTTTTTTATCTAGGTAAAAGACCTTTAATGAGAATATGATATAATGATATAATAAACTAAATTTATCTCTATGGTTTATGATTAGTTTTACATGGGAAACTATGTGTATTTTGTATTAAAGTTCATCTGTTAATAACAATTATTGACTGTTATGTAATACTGAATTTGTTGTCTTATTTATTTATATCAGGACTTATTTTCCATTATTTTTTTGAAGGTAATGAAAAATTTTACAAAAGTACAAAACTTATTTATTGATTATAATAAATGTAAAAAATACTGAAATATGGATTTTGACAAATATCTAATTGAAAAAAGATGATACCTTATTAAGATCATTATTGAGCCATTTTATTTATGAAGCCAAAACCCATTTACATTCACACCCGTCGTCTAAATAATATGCCTCAAAATATGAAATTTATGATCATAAAACTAAAGGAAATAATATATTCCACTAACTACATCTATCTTAAGGTCATCTTCAAGGAAAATTGAATAATACCATTTCTAATAGCTTGAAAAGTAGTGGTGGATTCACATTCAAGCCATAAGTTGATCCCTCCTTATTCCTTAGAAATTCAAACTGAACATAATATAGCATGAATTAATATGTTAAAAGAAGTACTAATTCCTCCTCGACAATAATGAAATTTAAATGTATCACTGTTCTGATTTTTGAAAATCCCACCATAACAAAGATCTATATAATCTCTAGAAACACCATATGTATTGAATTTGATGCACAATTGGAATGAAGGGATCCATGTGACTTCCATGGCTCCTGAATGAGGAAAATATTTACAAGTAATTTCAAGGTTATAAATCAGGGAAAAATCATTAATATAACTATAATAATAAATTTTTTGATGGGAATTTTCATTTTTCGAATAAATGATGATTTGAGTAAGATAAGAATGTAAACGCAAGGGTATATATTCACAGAGGATATTTTTTTAGAAATTTCTACATCACATATAAAATATCAAATGAAACCACCAAGATACGATTCATAAGTTCCTTAGAGAGAGGAAAAATGGTGTATGAAAAATTTACCCCTAATTATTTTCAGTACATGGTAACATCACATCAGACAATGTAACGGAAACAATATATAATTTTACAGAGGTATATAAGCTGATGAATAGATGATCAATATTTCCCCAATGTTGATTATATAGTATACATATTGGTAATAAACTAGTTTTAATAGAATAAATGAAATAATCTTTTGGATGATTAGACTGCATCACCATCAAATTAATAAAAAATATATATGGATGGATCCATCTTATTCTCAAACATACAACATAGTTCTTTTATTCACTTGAACTGCATCACAATGGAATGAATTGGATAAAGGTAGTCTGTTATTGGTAGGATCTTGGGCCAATACATCAACACAATTTATGTGGTGATCCTATAATTATAATGCATATCATTTCACATTAGATCTCATGAAAGAATTATTCCTCAATGATTATAGGGGGAATTACACATTTAGGAAATACATCTTGGTATGAGAACATGATAGTATATTTATGCCATCCAAAAATATCCAATCAATTGTTATGAAATAATTAGTTATTTCAATGTTACTATTTAAAATTTGAAGTCATTCATTGATAATTTTTAAGCTCATGTGATTAATTATGTGCAATTATTTCAACATTATTTATTCCCTCAATATTATTTTTCATGCTCATTTTATTTATTAAACGTAATGTGTTTTCATTTATTTTTTTCAACATATTTGTTATTCCTTATTTAATAATGATACATTACACTATTCATAACCCTTACTAATATTTTTATCCCTCACATATGTTTTTCCTTCCCCATGTTATAAATAAATAATCAATGTATAGTTTCAAGGACTCATAATAATAATATTCGCTATGTTTTCTATTTTATTTCAAATGTAATATGAGAATTTTATGTGTATCTAGTTAATGAAGGCTAATAAATAATTTGGTTACTTTAGATGTTATATATTGATTCTAGTTCTATTTTAATTATGAAACCACAAATACTAGTCTACTATAGTGGAAATTATTATAGAGTTTTTAGTCTAGACGTCTTCCTGATCAATGTTTTATTTTTTTATAGTTGATAGAATGAAATTAATAATTCACTTTTAATTAATACAATTTTTTAATATATAATAATTATACTTATTTCGCTATATTAATAAATTCAAATAAGGTTATGATTTTAAAAATTTATAAGGAAACACTATGATGTAATGGATACTTATATTGGGTGGTTGAATTTTTACTATGAATTTTGTGTTTAAATGATGGTCTTATGATAGCTAATAGTGACACAGATATTTTTAAGTGAGATAAGAATATATTAAGGCAAAATATTTATACATTAAAATAATAATCCAATGTTAAGGTGATTCTTGATGTGGTAGAGTTCATTTTTTTATATGTGATGAGAATTATAGTTTTTCAAGTAGAAGAGTACATTTTCAATAATATAATATTTAATGCAATATAAATAGATAAAAATGGTAAAATGAGGAGGGTAATCATTTGGGGTAAATTTAATAACCATAAAACCATTTTAGAAACCACCGAGAGTGTGTTCACACCCCTTATTTTATCATTTTATCTTTAATACAAATTTAGTTTTACAGTAGTAATTAATTTTTAACCTTAATAATAAAATTTAATTAACAAAATTGAAATTGAATATATGATATTAATGGAAATATCTCATTTCAAATTATATAAGTAATTTATTAAATAAATTATTTTAATGTGAGAAAATATAAACAATATTATTTCTGTAAAAATAGGTTAATAAGAAATAATATTTTTAGCATTAAATTTATAAATAAGATAACATTATCATTATTTTTAATTTTAATAACATAAATTTATTTATAAAAATAAATGATATTTTATGAAGAAATAATAATTTGAAATTAAAAATTGTTTATTCAATAAAATGAATGAAAATAGTTATGATTCAAATAAAATTATAATATTGTCTAAAAAATGTTGGACATAACATTTATAATTTCAATGAATCTTCATAGAGGAATAATTTTATATCATAAGTAAATAATTTAGTACATATAATTTTTTACCTTTTAAGATACTCCAACCTGATGGTAAAATCATAAAACAAATTTTTTTTATCTAAATAAAATCATTATAAAAAAGGATAGAAAATAATACGAAGTATAATTTTATGTGGGGAATTATAAATTAATTTTATTTTATAAAAAATAGATTTTATAATTTTTAAAATTAATTTGATTAAATGAAAATAATAATATAAATAACATAAATTTATTAAAAAGAAAACATATTATTTTTAAATAATACTAATTTTTTATCTTCTAAAGGTAATAACATTTAATAGAATACTATATTAGAGTTAGTTATTTGTTTATTAATAATGATATTCAAATATATTGAGGTTTTTTGTTTTGGTTTTACTGTATAACGCATGATAAATAAAAAATAATATATATTAAATGATATAAAATAATGGATCATTACATTCTTCCCCCCAAATATATTGTGTTGATATAATTTTAATTATTACTCACATATTAATGTAGGTGAAGGTATTCCTAACATACTAATTATTCATGATATTATTTCCAATGTGGAACCTACCTTTCTATATTAAGCTCTATATATAATTTTCTTTCCTCAGACGACATTGATTGTTTTTACCCTAATCATTTATTCTTCAGAGTATTCCATTCCCAATACTAGTTACCTCTCTATGTCATTAAACCATATTCAATCATGATTTAATGCTATAAAAAATCCAAAAATGATATTTTATATTACTTAATCAAAGCACACAAAATTAATATATACCATAAACCAAAAAATTGATAATATTTACAAAAAAATATAATTAATTAACTGTAATCTGAAGGAAATTGGTAATATATAACAAACATTTTTAAAATCATACAAACCTTTATTATCACAACATAATCAATATAATATATCCAAAATAGTTCCATCCCTGAAAATTTTGTTTTATTATAGTTATCACTAAAAATATAACCTTTAATAAAATCATTTCACATAGTAATTGATAATGTTTAACATAAAAATTAAAACCATTAATTCAAAATGATGAATGAATGATCCTTCGATGTTTCACATTTTCTATAATACAATTTAGAATATCCAAATTTTTTATAAATAAATAAAAAATCACTTATTAATATATTTAGAAGAAAAACATATTTATTTATTTATGGATCTCAATGAAATTACCTAATGCATGAATTGGAAAATATAATTTTCTCATAATTGGAATAAAATATTGTTTGAGTATTTAAAAATTATCCCTTGTTTGGATATGATATATGTCTATTTCTAGAAACATACATTCCCTAGAGTGATTTTTGTTATCCTATTTAAACCATGAAATAAAAAAATTAGTTTTTATAATATCCAAAATATTTATATGAAAAGTTAAATACATACAATTCTTCCTTGCAGGGTCCTTTAATTTTAATCATATAAAACATTTGGTTCAAACAAGCACACATTTTGTTGTTTTATTTGATACTTATTAACTAAATCCCTTAAGGTAATTTTGAAATAAACCCCTCATAATGAATGAAAAATATAATGAAATTGACCCAAGTATTTCACCTAGGAGTATCAAACAAGAATTAAAATTAGGCTTATTCCTTTAACCCCAATTGAATATTGAATTAATACCAAATACGTCCTTTTATAGATTTCACCTTTAAGTACATATTATCAAGTGAATGAAACCCCTTAGTGTATATATACAGGTATGTAATTTCTTAGAATCACTTAATAAATATATATTACTATAACAACTTAATGTTATCTCATACTTAGAAATATCTATTATAGTCATCACTACATTTTTTATTAATTTTTCTTATCACAATTCCGTGAATAATGATTAATAACTCTTGGAACCTAAAATGTTATCTATATATTTTAAATTATAAAGAAATAGGATATATAAATCTCTATTAACATTTCTAACTCATAATGTTCCAACTAATAAAATCATCTTAATCTAAAAAATAATGTAAACCCTATTATAAAATAAACTATAGTATCCAATAAATATGATAGTTTAATTACATGGAATAAATTAGGTTTTTTGTCCCCTTCCTGTGAATTTCGTACATAAATATATATTTTTATTAAAATATATTCCCAATAACATTTAGGTTTAGTGTTTTACGGAACTACGAATAACCTTAAATAAGAAAAGTTATTTCCTTTTTAGCTAACAATGATTTTCACATTAATATAACAAACTACTCCATCCATAAAATTATTGAACATCTCCTACTAATTCTATATATAAGAAACTCCTCTAAACCATTAATACTTTAATTATCTTCATAACCATAGGAAATGTAAACATATGAAATGGGTTATCTCAGAACCTCATTAAGGGAATCGTTAAGTGATAAAAATCAAATATCATAAGTGATTATAAGAAATGGATATGTTTATAATAAATTTTCATAATATAAGTAATCTCAATAAATCCTATGTAATAAATCATGGCACAAATCATGATATTAATTAACACACTAATAAAAAGAGTGATTGGGTAAAAATGGTCTATGAGAGAATAACATGATCATGAGATTATGTATAATCCAGTAAAGAATATTTCAAATATCCAACATGTGTCAGTATAGGGAAAATAACTTTCATGAGACACACCATATTTGGAAAATTTTATGTAAAATTTAAACATACTTGTTAATAATTTATCTCCTGAAATATAAAATTTTTACTAAATAATTTGATGATGATATATTACCCCACATACCATTCATTTATACTTTTACATGCCATAAGAAAATCCTTTATTTTAAAAAACATATTGAAGCCTTGTAAATAAAGAAGGTATAATAAATAATACTAATTAAAATAATTCACTTTTTGTAAAATAAAAAACCCCTTAGAAAGAAAATGAAATTCCATCAAAATACTATATGAAACCATGGAATGATGATGGGTTTCATATCCTTTTCAAATATATTAAAAAAATAAATAATAATTCAATCAATAATCATAACACGATAAACAAAATGAAAATAATGGTTAACCAATGACATCATGTTACATTCTATTTAAATTCCATTTAATCAACAATTTAAATCATATGGTATGTTCACCATATATAGATCGGGTATATGGTTAATATAATAATTTGCATCATAAATATATATATGGAACCAAGGTGAGAACACATTGATTAATTTAATCTATAATAGGGTATTCACACTGGGAAGGAATTATAAAAAAATATATGATCATAAACCGTCAATGCCAAGGGAAGAAAATGACAGTGATATATCAATTTGATGATTGAAAAAAACAATTTTTATTACCTCCAAAAAATCAGGTGGATGGTATAATTTTAATAATATTTATTAACTAGTATAAGATATATTAATGGAAAATAAATAATATGAGAAACACTTTGTTGAACATTTGTAATCAAACACTTTGGGATAATAAATATTATTTCAATGGTTTTAAATAATATAACTTATAAAACTAAGAGAAAAATAATTTATTTTAAATCCATGAAACTATATAGATAAAGATTCATATTAGACAAAAACGTTTGTGAAAATTATAATTTCTAATATAAATGTTAAAAAGAAAATATATTTTCATTTTTATGAAAACTACCCATATATATAATGATGAATTTTTTTTCAGAATTTTAAAATAAATAAAGTTATTTGAAATGAAATTAATGAACTATTAAATAAGAGATAATGACACTATAAAATTTATCTAAAGAATATGGATATGGAAAAGGGAAGATCTTAACTAAGAAGAAGTTACACTGTCAGTTTCACTTAGAAAATGACGTTGGAGTATACTATGGGTAAAATGGAAAAGGATTTTATTGGGAAATATAAAACTCCATGAATATAAAATTAAAAATATGAGGGTTGTGGGAATAATAAAAATTACGTAGATTTATTATCATTAAAATATTATTTATTTTGAAAATAAGATTGTGAATCAAATATCAATCCAATGTCATAAGAATCGAGGAAATACATTATTTCTATAAATACTTTGAATTAAATCATTGAGTAAGCTAAAATAAATTGTTGGTAGGTATTTACTGCTAGACAATAACAAATTAGCCCATAATAATAAAAAACATGTCGAAGGGGAGAAATTGAGATGAAAAACTCTTACCTTGGTCTTTATTTCTTCTTCACTTTCACTAAACATTTTGAATAATTAAATTAATTTTTTAAATATCTACATAAAAAAATTATTTTCAACTATGAACATTTATGTATTCAACTTATAAAAATTACAATCATATAAATATTAGATATTTTTTACATTCTCTCCTAAATATAGATTCTTATATTTCTAATATATTTCACTTTTTTCATAGGATTGTTATAAAAAATTATTATTATAAAGTTAATATTTTTGAAACCATTAATTTTACTATAAATTTTGATTTATCAATATATATAAATTTTATTTTTTGTTTCATTAGTACATTTTTCTATGTCCTTTAAAATGAAGTTAACAATTTTAATTTTTCAATGATATTTTATCTATAAAGTGTTCTAATTTAATTAATTATTTAAATATTGATGTATATTTTCTTCAATCAAAGAAAATTATTATTATATGTATATTATTTTATTAGATAATTTATGTATTCATAATCATCAATGATATTAATTCATTATGTTCTTTAACAAGGTGGTTAAATAGGCCAAAACAAGAGCATACAAGGATAAATAGTTGATTATGAGGTGATTAAGTTTCAATATAATTATAAAAATTTTATAATTAAATATTTATTTGTTTATTATTGTGAGATTATACAATTATTGTATAGTATAAGAAGTGATGGATATGAAGCAATTTTATAGTTTGAATAAACTATTTTCCTCTTAGTGAACTTGTTTAAGGTGGTTAATTTTATAACAAATATTTTACATTAATAATATCAAGATGATATTCAATTATAATTTATGGAACTTTATTTATTTTAAAAAAATCAAATTTATCCTTTGAATCCATCTTTTAAAACTAGCCTCTCAGGCCACGATTTTCACAAACACTCGATTGATGTTGTTATTTTTTTATTTGGTCGAATAGAATGAATCCTTACTTATTAATTTATAAAATTACATAAAATTATATCAATGATATTTTTTTCATTACATTCATGTTATTATAAATGGTTTTGATAGTAAAAATATTAATAATTAATAACTAATTAGAAGTCGATACATACATCCTGGACTTAGATATTCACTTCTAATTTACCTTTAAATTGAATTAAAAATACTAACTAATACTAACCATTGGATTTTGGACAATTTAGATGTCTCAAAGAGGAGATTTTTTATTTATTTGCAAGGATATAATCAATTTGAAGGTTATTATGGGCGTTGTGGGAGTTCACCTTTTTATATGTGAAGAGAAGGGTATTCCTGGATATAATTGTTAAATATTCTGTAATGTTTTATACTATTTAGAGGTCATTTTGACAAAAAATATATAAAATTATAAGGGAATCGTGTTTTAGAAGATATTCTCCTCATCCAATCATTTGGGAGAAAAAATTAGTGTTTCTATTTTTATTATTTTATCATTTTCTCTATTACCACGGATTAATTTTTCATTTGTATTTAATTTTTAGACATACTAATTATTTTTAATGATAAAATTTATAAATGACTATAATTTGTAATATGTTTTTTTTCAAATTTTAAAATAATTTTACAAACACATTTTAATGGTGTAAAAATTTTATTTTAATGTAAATACAATTAATCACGTAAAAACAACTGTTAGGAAAATATTTTTTTAAATTAAAATTTATAGATAATATAAAAGTTTCATTATGGATGATTTCAATGACATGAAATGGTTTATAATAAATTAAATAAATTTTAGTTTTATTTAAAATCCTTAAAAGTGTATTATCAACATTAAATTTCTTGATTTATAGAAAACAGTAAAAAGTTTATTATTAATATAGTCTTTTTGTTTGGTATTAAAAATCATTGATAAATTTTTAATAAGATAAAATAATCTTTTGAAATTAATAATTATATTCATAATAAAAATTTAATAGTACATAAAAGGTTTTAAATCTTATAAAAAGTTCATACTTAATGATAAAATAGTACATAATTATAATTTCCCAAAAAATATTTTTTCTACTAAAAATTACAATATTTAGTAGGAAAATTCATTATTAATAAATTAAGATTCGGGGAATGAAAAAAATAATTTCAATTTTAGAAATTTAAATTCTCTATTATTCTAATTTACTTTTTAAATGAAAATAAATTGTATAATTAAAATGCATTATATTAAAAATAATATTTTTCAATATTAAATAATACTAATTATTCAGTTTCAAATATTAATTAATTTTAATGGTCTACCATATTAAAGTTAATTGTAGATTTATTATTAATATTATCATAATATAGTGTGGTTTTTATATGTTGGGTGTATCATGTAACACAATTTATAGAACATTGATAATATTTTAAGGAATCTAAAATATCATATCAATATAATATTACACTCAAGGAAATTATATGTTTTTATCATTAGAGTATATCAATTTGGAATAATAACAGACAATAAGAGATGTTTAGGGAAATGAAAATAGATTTATAAGATAATGGGTTTCTTAAAACATTCAAATGGTATAATATACGAATAGATTGTGAATTAGATCATTTGATAATGAAGGTTCAATATCCCTAAATAAAAACATTAAAATTGGGTTTTGATGGTTCTAAATTAATTATAAATCCAAATAATATAGATCATTTATGATTTAAGAGGAAATTTACAAAAAATCAAAATTGTATTTACAACAATCTGAATAAATGGAAGTAATATAAAACATATAAGTAACATAAAAATCATTTTGAGGGTTAAAAAAATTAATTCAGAGAAAATATATTTAATTAATTTTAAATATTTAATCCTTGAAAATTAATTAATCACATGATATAAAATGTGAAGTGGATGGTAAAAATGTATAATAATGTAATGAAATAACTTTATTATTTCTTATAATTTTTTTTATTAATTTATTTAAAATTATAAATTAACAAAACAAATTCAAATATTTATAACTTTGTAAAACAAAGAACACTTGCAGAATAATATTTATTATTAGAAATGATTAAAAATATTGGAAAATGAATTCATGATGAATGTGTTGAATATATTCTTTTCGCATTATTATAATGAAATTAAAAATATAATATAACTTATAATTATATAATCTTCAATATAAAAATAATAACATTAATTAATGAATATAAGGATTATGGTTTGTGAGGAAAAATATTACAAACCACAATGAAGAGATAATGTCAGATCCAATTATAAAAAACCCTAGGGTTGAATTATGATCTAAGAGGGGGTAAATGGTTAATAAGTTAATAAAACCCCCTGAATGACTAGTGTATAAAAAAATAAATAATTTTAAATAGATAAATGTGACACAAATTTACTATATTAAATGTTATATATAATAAATATTGAATTCCATGTGATGTTGGAAAAAAACCATACAAACAGATAATGTTATGATCTATAAATCCATATTTAAGGAAGTGATACCATAAATTCATTATAAATTAATGTAAAATAGTAATATAAACTTTCATGTACTTTAATTGCAGTTATAAAAGACCAAATGTGAAATTGAAGAATAGTATATGAAAATAGTGTAGACTTTGAAAGGAAACCCTCGCATGGATTATAATATGTGAAGTATAAATATATCATCAAATATATTTTTTGAATGAAATTTAAATCTATATAAAATTATTATTAATAACACATAAAATAATTATATTTTATAATTCAAAAAATAGTATAACAACATAGTCAATTAATAATCTACAGAACCCAATCAATAGAAATATTGTATAATAATCCCCTTATAGTTTTTTAAATGTTTAAAGAAAATATCATGAAAGAGAGTAAATTAAGATGTATTTATTAATAAATTATATTTAAAAGAAATTAATATAAAAATAAATACATGGGTATAATATAGAGTACAAAAAATAAACTAATGGAGAATAAGAACTATACCTCATCAAACAGAAACTATGACAAGAAACAATTACCGACATAATATTTTATGAATTATGAATCAGGTGAAATGGGGTACATGGGAATAAAATTAAATATATAAATAAAATAGAAACTAAAAAATTATTAATATCATATTTTATAATTAATATAAAATATAATAATGGAGTTTATAATGATTCATTTTAAATATATTAAAGGAAATACATATAATAAAACAAGTTTTCATTGGATTCATTCTGGGTTGGGAAAACAATAATGTCTAATATAATATACTCTTACCCATTATTTTTTTAAAAATAATCAATTTGTATATGATTATTTATTATTATTTTTTAGTAACTTATAACATAGTTATAACCTATTTTTTAAAATATGGATCATTCATTGTTTGTGGCTTTATTTTTTCATTTTATGTTTCTATATAATAGTTTTGGTCATATATACATGTTGATAAGTTCATCATCTATATAGTTCTAAATTAAATATAATATAGGTTACATGATGCGTTATTTGTTTCCTTATTTCATTCTAATGGATTATCTGGTATGATTCTTCAAGATGAAATTAATAACACACTTGTTTCGATGTATTTAATAGATAAAATGTGGTACATTAATAATTTTATAAATAATTATAATGTAATTATTGATCAAAAAAATATTTAATGCATTTTAATTTCATATCATACCATTTTTTATGTTTTTTATCCATCAGCGATAGATATGTATAGCATCTTCCGTGATGGTTATAAATTCATCCCAAACAATAACATGATATAATTAATAGGTGTGTATGAATTTGAATTGATGTTCTTATAATATACTTATTTTAAACGAATAATGATCATATACATATATATTAAATTAATGAGATAAAGTACAATTGGTAAGTGGGACAAGAAGGAGGTAAATTTAAATGATTGAAAGAAGTCAGTACTTATAAAGAATAAATCATGTCTTCTCTTAGATGTCTATTTGGTTTGGAAAATATTTGAGAATTCTATTGATGAAAAAATTCACCCAATATGGGAGAGGATTATATTTTAAAAATATTGTTAGAATATAAGGTGGAATTATAATTTTAAGGGTGTCATATAAAGGATGGTGGGGTTCCTCTTATAACTTAGAGGGGTGGAATTTTTTAAAAGTAATTATTTATTAACATAAAATTGATTTATTACTCAATTATAGTGGATTAAAATTTTATATTTATGGAATATAAAATCTTTGGGTATTTATAATATCCTTTTTGATTAATTTTAGGGTAAGGTGTCATTATATTTTTTTATTATATCCCATTTTATTAAATTTTCAAATCATATTAAGCTTTATAGTGGTTACTAACTTTTACAGTGGAATCTTGTTTTTATACCCTCAAAATAAATTTTCCACATTACATAATTTTTATAATATTAACGAACACATAAAATACATTTCACTAAATACATTTTTCAATGGTGATAATATTTAAATTTATTTTACTATGTAAAAAGTAAGAGAATTATTTTAATAAAAATGTTTTTTCAAGAAAAAATGACTTTTTATTTATTTTGATTATTAATATTATTACCCATGTAATTTATTGGTTTACTATTAAAACAAATTGATTTATTTCACTTTAAAATAATTCCAATCCTAAATGTATCTAGATGAGATCGTAATTAATAGAAAAAGAAAATTAGGTTCTTTATTAGAATAAAGAATAATGGTTGATCCAATACTTCAAAAAACAATGAATTTAAATTTAAAAAATGATTTAGGAATGAATTATTTTACTCCAAAAATTCATTTTTGGTCATGTGAATGGTTTCTTAAATTTTTATCCAATATTTACATCATGATAATGTCATAAGATTTATGTTATTTATAAAAAATTTATATTATTATTATTCATAAAAAAAGTATAATAATAACAAAATAATTCTAATATAAATTATATGTGATAATTCAAAAAATGGTTTTCTATTTATCAAAATAATTTTCCAGATATGCTAAATTAAATTTCTAAATAAAATAATTATTAATTAAAAAAATTAATTTTTATGGGGTGATATTATTGATAACACTTTTAAAAATTACACATGATGTCATAATATTATATGATATTTTATTTAAAATAATATGTTCTTTATAAAAAGTATTTATGAAAATAACATTCTATGAAATAAATATATAATTTAAAAATTCAATAAGTTTTTATAAAAACATATGTATTCTTTATTTATGTAAAATACTAATTTTCTGTTTTTTTAAAAAAATATTAAAATTTATTATTATTTGGATTAATTATAATTTTTTATCTAAATTAAATAAACTAAATTACTTAAGTGTAATTTTATTATGATCTAGTAGAAATTTTTAATCATAAGAGAAATTACATTTATAATTATCTTGGTCATTACATTCTTTCCCCCATAGAAATGTAATCTTTGAAATTTCATAACTTGGAAAAAATGATGCTATGGGTATGATATAATATAATCAACAAATAATTTCTAGTGATATATTATTTTCTCTATGATATATAATAATCATAAACTCATCATTTTCATTATAATTTTTTTATAACAAATTTTTTGGTACCATTTGTGTCAAATATGATTTATATGTTAGTTATAGGAGTTTCAAGAGACCTAATGTTTATAGAATAGTTTATAAGAACATATGGTCAACCAAATAGAAAAAACCAACAGTAATAATGGAATATAATAAAATTTTAGTAAATAAATATATTAATATGACGACTAAATCATTTTATGACTTATTTTATAGAAATATCATTTCAAACCCTGATATGTTATTTCAACTATACAGCTGTTGATTAAAAGTAAATCACATTTACTTTATGTTAGGTTCCTTTATATTTCATCCTCATAATACTAATAACCTCATCACTATAAATTACTACACATGACTATACCAGGATTGATTATTATATATTAGAATGTTAAATATTACTGAAATATATTCTTCAAATAATTCTACTAGCCATTTAATCACAAGAAAAAATCACATGTCAATTATTATTACCTTAATTATAAATGCTCTGAAAAATATATTATAATTTTATAAAAATAACCCTAATTACCTTGTCACAAATAATTTTTTAATTATAATGATCATCTAGTCTACTCATATTATATTTACCAAATCAATTATACAATTTTAAAAAATAAATAAATCTATCTTAAAATCAAATAAAATTGAACCCCAAATGGGGATATATAAATCACTCTAGTATTCTCCAAAAAACACAATAATGATCTTCAAAATACCGATAATCATGATAAAATTCAATATCATAACACCAAAATATTAAATATATTTATTTTAACATACGATAAATCATATACATATTAAATGATGATGGTTTCTGTATCTATTGAATTGAATAATATTATTTCATAATAACAAAAAGTTCTTTCTAAAACTACCTTTGGTTCCAACTAATATTCCCTAAACCCACAATATTAGATTTTGTAATAAATGCTTATTATTAAAAAATTGGTATTGATTCCCAATGAATTTATGAAAACATGACCATAAATAATTAAAATCTAAAAAAAATATTTATTAAATTTTATACTTATAAAAATTTAGGTTATGTGTTCTAAAAAATTAGGAAAATCCATATGTATTAAAACCTAATGTATTCCCAATAAAATGAAATTCATTTTACATCAAACTAAAAATATTTAATGATTCCCAAAAATACTAGAGCATATCGTACAGAAAATCTAAATATTTGATATCCTCTTAGAAACATAACACATAATACTCTTCGTCACTTACTCTGGGAATGGAAATATAAGAAAGTGTCATATCAAATTCGATGTAAGGTAAAACATAAGAGATATCAATAGAAGATCATAAGTGAACATAATATAAACACATGGGCATAAAAACATAATCAAGGTGTGATAAAATATGTAATGGAAATAATACCTAATAACACACAAGTTATATGTCATAAGTCATAATATAAGGATTTTGGAAAAAATAAGTGGACATCATAGGTACATGGATTCATAAAAATATATAAACCACATTAAATTAATAAATCATAAACATAAGTCAAGGTTAGTTACTAAGACATCATAACAAAGTGTATAATTTCCTATAATGTATTATGTTCACTCAATAATCCCTTATATATCATGTGATGGGAGATAAAATAAGTCTTTATTCATTCGATAACTATTTAATTCTAGTCCCAAATATCACAACATAATGTGTACATTCATATTTGTTCCATATAAGAAAATATTCATAATTTCATCAAGGATAATTCATCTAATTGTGAAGAATATTATTTTAAGGACGATTTATGCAAAATATGATCATTTGTAATGAAGAAACATAATTTTGATGTTATCAATATAAAATATCAATAGTTGAGCATAAGAAACATTATAAGATGTTTATATAGATGTTAATAACATATATATGTTTATTGGATAGAAATAATTTACAATGCTATCAAATAATAAGATATCAAGAATTTTATGTTTGGATACCACAAGGTCCATATCCCAAATTTGTGTTCAATTGGAATATATGGAAGAAATTATAAATCATATTTTCATAAAGTGTTTGTGACATGGGAAAAAATTAAACATATAAGTCTCATCAATAACCCATTTTATGGAACGATATGGGGAAATTAACAATCATATTTTATATGAAATTTAAATTTTTGAACATTAAAAGAAAAAAATATAATTATAAAAAATGTGATGTTGTAGATTAATATATATATATATATACTTGGAAATAAATCAAAATATTTTGTTCTTATAATGCATTACCCTCCATTTTTTAAAGACAATAAATCCCTAAATAATAAGAATAAAAATTATATTAGAAAAAAATGTGACATTGGACAAGGATTTTCACTAATATAAACTATTAAAAATGATTGAAAATTGATTTCTTTTGTAATATTTAAAAATAATTATTCTCATAATTTTCATAACAAATTAAAAAATAATAATCTGTTGTAAATGATAAGAAAATTAATTATAATTAATTAAAAAAATCAAAGATAATTGAGGATGAATTCAAGTAAAAAATTGAATTATATTGAATAATATTAACAAAAAAATATTAAGAATATGGTAATGGCTGAAAAATAAACTCATTTGTAAAGAAAATATAATTTTAGATTCACTCAAACGAAACCATTTAGTTAAAATTTTAAACAATGGGAAGTGAAATGGTAAATATATATATTTAGCTAGAGTATGAGTAGTAGAGAAGAAATAAAAAAAATTGAGAGAGAAGGACCATACAATATCCATATATAAAAATTTGGTCATAAAAAATCTCCAATTCAAAATTCTATTTGAAGGAAACACCTTATAAAAAAAATATTTTAATGATAATAAATACCAATGAAAGAATATTAGTGAATTAATTAATTAGAAATAAATGTATAAAATATAAGGTAAAAAGTCAAGGTATTGAGTTTTATTTATAGAGAGTAAAATATGAAATTTAACTACAATACATGAAAATAGTAATTATTTTTAATGGGAACTGTTAACAAGGTCATATTTGATGAAGAAAAAATATATTGAGGAATAAAATATCTTGAACAACCCAATAAAATCTAGAAAAAAAGAATAAATGTTTCAAACCATATAAGTAATGTGTAACTTTCTTTTGAAGAACCTACTTTATTATAAATCCATATTTAATTATGCTCTACACATAGTACTATATGGATGGGTGACCTCCAAATAAGTATCATCAGGGGTGTCTGAGTAAGGGAAAACACACCAAATAAACATTATTTCTACTATGGGGATATTTATTATTTTGACCAAAGACCCTAGGGGGTAATATATCATGGTTTATCTGGATTGTAACCAACATATTGCAGAGTCTCATAGGGTTATACTACTAGGTTCATACCATGAAAATGTCATGTCATGAAAATATTAATCATAGAAATTACATTTCTAGAAGTATAATAAAACTACCTATATTTTATTTTTGGGGACCATAAGAAGTGTGTTTTTATTTAAAGGGTTGGAGGGTGTAACACCCCTCTGAAATTAGTGAAAATACAAAGTGTTACTACCCATGTTAAAAAGGTGACAATTTATTTTTTATAATCTTTCCTTATTAGAACTCTTTAGTTAATCATGTGTATCCTCAAGTAGTGTAATCATGGGTGGCCTCTAAAGAAGCTTTCAATGGGGTATGACTCTAAGGAAAACCCAAAAAAAGATTTTAATACCCATTTAAAATTGATTTATAAATGAATAAATATCACTAGCCATTTTAATAATCTACACATTTCAAGTTTGGAGCCTACATTTTTAGATATACAAATTAAATAATAATTATCCTAGAATAGTTTTTGGATCTATGATATCTATGGATATTTCCCATGGGTGTGTGAATAATGATTAAGAACACTAAAATTATATCCATGTGTAGTATATACACAAAAACAAGAGAAATAAATTATGGGAAATAAAATTAAATCCAAAATAAAATTTTTAAATAAAATATAAACTAATAATTTTTTATAATTCACATAATATTAACATAACATAGTCCATGAGTAATGGACATAACTCAATTATTGGAAAATTGATTTAAAAATCCCATTAGATATTTAGTAAAATCTCATACAGAATCCCCAAAAATAGAGAAACTTATATGGATATGTATATCCATTTAATTACATTATTATTATGATCAAATGAAATTAATAGGTAGAATATATACCATAGAAAATAAAAAAGTCATGGAAATAAATCATTTCTCAATGAAGGGAAATAGAGAGAAAAAACCCAAAGCTATTTAATCATTTATGAAGTAATAATCATTTGAAATTTAATTTATACATTGAAATTTAAATCCATAATAAATTATAAATAAATAAAAAATAATACAATAAAAGTATATATTGAACCAAACATATAGCAATTGAGTTTAAGATGAAATAATATATCTTAATTAATGTAAATTCAATAATTAAAAACACATACCTTTGATTTATTCTTGAAAGAACAAAAACTAATATCCTTTATAATAATTTAAGACACATGAGATTTTTATTTCAAAAACCTAATCCAGTTTTTCACCATTTATATTAAGTTTTTCATTTATTTTTTTTTAAATTAATTTTAGTTAATACCTATTATTATTTTCCATTATCTTCAGTTGTTCCATCTGTATTTTGTTATAATGGTTTTGGTCATTGTTCTATGTTCTTGAGTTAATCATCAAAATTATTTTTAGAAAATAAAAATATAGTATCCATAATAATTTATAGTACTAAAGGTTAATTTCATTGGAGTTTCATGTTTGGTTCTTTAAGACGAAATCCATAACACACATATTTCAACCATTTTAAAATATTAAAGGATGGTATGTTAATAATGCATCAAATAATAATAATACAATTAAAAACTGTAAATAAAACCACTATTTTATTATTAACATAATATATGAACATCATATGGGTTTTAATATATGTTAAGGATAATAATTTATTGAAACATTCATGTAGGCGGTGTAACCTTCCCATAAAACGATAATCTATAATTGATGGATGTGTATGATTATGATAGGATTTTGTTGTTAAACAATAATTAAGGAAGTATAATGGGTATATATTAATTTAATTATTTTTATAAAATTGAATTGGGAAGAGGTACGAGATGCATAAAAATGAAAATTATTGATAATAATAATTACATATAAGGAGAAAATAACACCTTCTCTTTGATGTCTTCCAGAGTTTCCAAGGTTTGATGCATTATATTGATTCTAGTTTCTACAATTAGTGGTGTGTTATTATTATGTAAGTAAATAAAATAGTTTATTTATTTAAATTCAACATTTTTATGATAAAGGGTAGTGGAGGGGCCCTTTTATAAGTGTTCAGGGTTGTAATTTGGAAAATATATATTTATTGCATTAAAATTATTGTCATATAAAAGTGTAGTTGATTTGAAATAGACAATATAGGATAATAATATGAGTACTGGTTATCAATAATATGATACATGCATTCAAATATAACTATTTTCTATATATAATGATGTTATCTCGTGATTTGTCATTTTTGTATAATTTTAACCATTATTGTAGTAATTTACTTTTACTACTGTAACTTTTTTTTATATCCTGAAATTAAATTTATCTTATTATCTAATTATGATTATGATGAATCCATATATTAATTACATTTTCCTGAAATCAATTTTTATAGTAAACCATAATTATTTATGTTGACCTCACCTATTTTGATAATCCCAATCTTGTATTCATATGATTTTGACAATCCCAATTATGTGTTCATATATTATTATATTCACAATTACTGTTGATCTACACTTTAATTCTTTCAAATCGATGATCAAGTTAATAATAATGTTAAAATAATTTTTGATTTATGTTAATCTCGATTATCCATGTTTATATAAGTTTTGAAATGATTCTATGTGAATTAGATGTGTTTTGCATAAGACAATCAATTGTAAGTATTACTGACCTGCATAGAGCTACCGACAGCCAAGAGCAACCGATGGAACTAAGTTCATCGAGCTATCGATAAGAGCTACCGATAAGAGCTACCGATAAGAGCAACCGATAAGAGATACCGATAAGAGCTACCGATAAGAGCTACCGATAAGAGCTACCGATAAGAGCTACCGATAAGAGCTACCGATAAGAGCTACCGATAAGAACTACCGATAAGAGCTACCGATAAGAGTTTGAAGAGCTACCGATGGAAGATCCTACACAGAGTCAACCGTACACGTCTACAAACAAATGGCTACCTATAATGAACTGTGGAGTCAAATCCTATATCCTCGAAACTATATCCTCAACAATATTTGTTTATTACACTATCGGCTACATTTGTTACTTTTGATGAATTTAATGTTATTAAATGATTTCTGTTCCCATTTCAGGAAACTGTACCAAGTACGATTGAAAAATATAATCATTCCTTCTTCTTAGCAAAAAGGCATAAAGTTATAAAGGGGGTGAATGTGAAAGAGATAAGAGATACAAGAAAAACCAAGAACAACGGGTATGTATCAACGAATCAAGACAAGAGACTTGAAGAGATTGAGCACATGGGAATACACTTGTGATCAATCTCAAAATGTTCCAAGAAAAACTGGAGAACTTGCACTCACAAGACTACTACTACCAAACTCGAGAATGCAGAACATACGTCAAGCAATCTATGCTCAAGAAGAACTACACAGAACACTTCATTTTCTGAGCCGATAACCAAGCTGGACCTGGAAGCGCTGAAAGAAGAAACGATACTCTGTTTTTCATTCAAATACCATAGAAGGACTCAGAACCATTTCTGATCAAATCCAAAGGAGTCCAGAGCTGCACTGCAATCACTAGAGCCATTCTAAACTCTATATCTTGCTCTAAGTGATTTAGTATTTTCATTACGTGCAGTGTGTGTAGCCTATTAATTATTACACACACAGTGTCTCCTGAACCTTAACTGGAGGATTTGTAAATCCTCACTCACAATCATTACATCCTTTATTTCCCACTGTGGATAGTGGTAGAGGTCGAGTGTGCCCTGGACAGCTTTGAGCTGTTGTTTGTTATCCAACGTATAACTGGGGTAGAGGTCTCTTGACCTGAATAGTGTGATCACTGTTGTTAACCCAGATCCAGGGTGTGGATCACTTTATATAAATTTTGAGAGGACTAAGTCTCGGCTTGAGACTGAACCTCTTGGTTAACTCTTGTGTTTTTAGTTAAAATCTATATATATACTATATACATTTATTTCATATTCCGCTGCTATTACTTTGAAATATAATTTATTTTCAAAGCTACTTTGATAGTTAAACTCGCAAGTGTTTATATTTATTGTAAACTAGTAAGTTAGTTTCCAAAGTTAATTTATTCATAAGATTATGTTAACTGAGAATTAATCAATCTTTGAGAAACTAATTGAACCTTTATAATCTGTATAAATTCACTACAGTTTAATTTGTTTTTGAAATTGGGGGATTTTAATAGAAATTATGTTTAGTAGAAATTTTAATTGGAACTCAATTCACCCCCTCTTGAGTGTCCACTCCAACCAACATTTGGTATCAGAGGTTGTGTGTTTTGAAAAAGTTTTTATTTACCCTCTGCTTTTCAACTGTGATTTTAGTTGTATTTTAAAGTTCATAAAATTTCTGTTATTTCTAAATTTTTATCTCTTTAAATTTTGTTTATAATGGATAATAGACATGAGGGTGCTGCTACTAACTGGCCACCTTCCTTTAATGGAAATAACTATGCTTAGTGGAAACTTAAAATGAAAATTCATCTAGAAAGCATGAGTTTTGATATTTGGACTGCTATTGAATCTGAATACAAAATTCCTACTACTGATAGATCTACTTGGGATGAACCTAGAAAAACTTCTTACAATAATAATTGTAAAGCTATGAATGCTCTGTACTGTGCTCTACTAGATGAAGAATTTAACAGAATTTCTGCATGCAAAACTGCTTTTGAAATTTGGGATACCTTGGCTGTTTCTCATGAAGGAACAAATAATGTTAAAGAAATGAGATTGAACACTTATACTATTAAGTATGATAATTTTAAAATAAAGCATGATGAACCTATTTCTGACATGTATCTCATGTTTAATGAGATAGTCAACACGATGAATTCACTCGGAAAAGTTGTTCCAGCAAAGGAACAAATTATGAGAATCTTGAGATGTCTACCAGACTGATGGAGAGGCACACCTATCTCAATCAGAGAATCATGTGACATTGATGCTCTACCTGTCAAAGAAATTATTGTCAAATTGATGATGTATGAAGAAGAGATCAAGGTAAACAAAGAGGAAGATGATGAACCGAAAAGAAAATCTGTAGCTTTCACGTCTACTGCTTTGAAGAGTAAGGAGAAGGAGAAAATACAAATGGAGGATAAGAGTTCAACAAGTGAAAACTCAGAGTATGACAGTGATGCAGAAATGGATTAGATAGCCATGAGATTCAAGAAGTTTTATAGGAAAATGAAATTCTTTAGGAAGACAAATTACAAAGGAAAGTATGATCAACAAGGCAAATGGAAAAAGGATTGGAAGAAAGCTGACAGGACTGATGAAGTTGTCTGCTACGAATGCAAGCAAAAAGGGCACATCAAAGCAGACTGTCCAAAGTTAAAATTCAAAAAGAAATATGATTAAAAAGACATGAAGTACAAGAAAGCCATGAAGGCTACCTAGAGTGATTCAGAAGATAGCACAAGTGAAGCCAAATCTTCGGACTCTGAAAGGAATCGAGCCAACATGTGTTTCATGACAAATAATTCTGAGGTAACATCTGACACTCCTGTTTTAAATTCATATTATTCTGGAGATGATTATGATTCGGAAAACATGTCAAAATCTGAGCTATTTGAATACTATGATATGTTATAAGAATCCTGTAATGAGCTTAAAGACAAATACAATGGTTTAAAGAAACAGTATGCTTTAAGTGTTAAGCATAAATCTGATCTTGATATAGAAAGGAAAAGAATGCTCAACTATTAATGGAAAATACAGAACTGAAAATGTCAAATGAGAAACTCAAGAAAGGACTTAGAAAAATTCACAAATGTAAAGGATGCTCTCACTCAAATGCTAGGAAAGCAAGTTGCACCTAGATATGCTACTGGTTTAGGATACCAACTTGGACAGAGACAGTTCACCAGAACCTGATTTATTCATATGTCTGAATTTTTTTTGCTAGTTCCAGTTTTGGAAATTCATATGCTTCAACAGATATTCATATGGTTATAGACCAAATAAAGTTTATCTTTCAAAATATGTTACTTCTATTAATTGTATGTAACCAATAAAACAGATCTGGGTACCTAAAGCCCTGATTGCTAACCTATCTGGACCCAAGAAAATCTGGGTACCAATGTCATTTCCTGTTTAAATCAGTTTTGTAGGAGACCTGCTTGGAGAGCTGTCACAAGAAGATATTGTATTTAGACAGTGGGTGCTCAAGACACATGACTGGAGATTATTCTTGCTTCAAGAGTTTAATAAAGGTTGATGGAGGTCATGTCACCTTTGGTGACAACTCTAAAGGAAAGATCATCGGCCTAGGCCAGATTGGTAACACTGACTCAGTATTAATTTCTAGAGTTTTATTCGTTGATGGACTTAAATATAACATTCTTAGTATATCTCAATTATGTGATGATGGTTTCAATGTCAAGTTTGAAAATGATTCCTGTGATGTTTTTAACTACAAAAATGCTTTAGTATTTTCTGCTCTAAGGAATGAAAATGTTTATGCTGTTGATTTAAATTCTTTATCTAAACAAAATATTCCTTGTTTGAATGGTTTTCATAAAGAATCTTGGCTATGGAATAGAAGATTAGGACACTGCAACATTCACTCACTTAAAAAACTGTCTAGGAAAAACTTAGTTAGAGACTTATTTAAATTAGAATTCCCAAATGACAAAGTGTGTAATCCCTGTCAAAAGGGGAAACATCACAAAGTTTCTTTTAAATAAAAGAAAGAAGTCTCACCTTCTCAACAACTTGAGTTGGTTCACATGGATTTGTTTGGACCATCAAGAGTGACTAGTTTAAATGGGAAGCACTATGTCTATGTTCTAGTAGATTACTTCTATTGATATACTTGGGTATATTTCTTAGCTCACAAAAGTGAAGCTTATTCTTCCTTTGTTAAATACTCCAAGTCTGTAGAGAATCTTAGTGGACTCAAAATTAAGACCCTGATAAGTGATCATGGCCGTGAGTTTGAAAATCAAGACTTTAAATCTTATTGCTCACATAATGGCTACACTCATAACTTTTCAGCTCCTAGGACACCTCAGCAGAATGGCGTAGTAGAAAGGAGAAACTGAACCCTTCAAGAAATAGCTAGAACCATGCTCAACAAATATGAACTACCTATTTACTTTTGGGATGAAGCTGTAAATACAGCTTGTTATGTTATCAATAGAGTCTTGATCAGACCTGTTCTTATGAAAACCCTATATGAGTTGTGGAATAATAGGAAAACTAAGGTTAATTACTTCAGAGTTTTTGGCTGCAATGTCTTTATTCTTAAAACAAAGGATAATCTGGACAAGGTTGCTTCAAAAAGTGATGAAGGAATTTTTCTGGGTTACTCTACTTCAAGTAAAGCTTATAGAGTGTTCAATAAGAAATCCAAATGCATGGAAGAATCTGTTCACATCAAATTTGATGAAACCGTTCCACATGAGCATAAAACCTCTCTTGAGAATCTTGAAGAAGATTTGTCTGTTCTGGACCTTAATGATAAATCCAAAGAACCTATTATAAAAACGTCCAATTCTGGACTTTTTCCAGAATCTATTTCGGTTGGACCTAATCCTACTGATGAACCTGAAGTGTCTAGTCCTACCTTTACTAGATCAACAAGAATTATAATGAATCATCCATTGGATGCGGTTGTTGGTAATCATCATAGAGGAACACAAACTAGAGCTTATCTAAGAAATCAGGTTGAACATCAATCTTTTCTCTCCCAGCTATAACCCAAAAATATTAATGATGCTATCGTTGATGAATTCTGAGTAATGGCTATGCAAGAAGAGTTAAATCAATTTGAAAGAAACAAAGTCTGGGAATTAGTTGATAGACCTAAGGACACACTAACAATAGGCACTAAATGGGTTTTTAGAAATAAAGTTGATGAATCAAGAAAGATAGTTAGAAACAAATCTAGGCTAGTTGCACAAGGATATAGTCAAGAAGAAGGAATAGACTATGAAGAGACCTTTGCACCTGCAGCTAGACTAGAATCCACTAGGATTTTACTTGCATATGCTGCACATCTAAATTTCAAGTTATATCAAATGGATGTCAAATGTTCAATTCTAAATGGTTTTATAATTGACGATGTTTTTGTAGAACAACCTCCTGGATTTATAAACCCCCATTTTCCAAATCAAGTTTTTAAACTTTCTAAAGCTTTATATGGCTTAAAAAAAGCTCCAAGATCTTGGTATGATAGACTCAACAACTTTCTTATTTGAAAATGTTTTACTAAAGAGATTGCTGATCCAACTCTATTTATTAAACGAATTTCTAAAGATGTTTTAGTTGTAAAAATCTATGTTGATGATATTATTTTTGGATCATCTAAACATTCTTTATGTACTGATTTATCAAAAAGTATGCAAAATGAATTTGAAATGAGTTTAATGGGAGAACTTAAATACTTTCTTGGATTTAAAGTATTTCAAAATGAAAATGGTATTATTTTCAATCAAAGTAAATATACAAAGGATTTTTTAAATGGTTTTGGTTTGGATAGTATTGAGGAGAGTGAAACTCCTATGAGTACAATCTGTAAATTGGATACAGATGAAACTGTGAAAATAGTGGATCAAACCAATTATAGGGGAATGATTGGTAGTTTACTTTATCTTACTGCTAGTCGACCAGATATTATGATCAGTGTATGTATGTGTTCAAGATTTCAAGCTAACCCGAAATAATCTCATTTGCTTGTTGTTAAAATAATTTTCAAGTATCTCAAACATACTGTTAACCATGGTTTATTTTATCCAAAAGGACAATCCTTTGAGTTAATAAGTTATTCAGATGCTGACTTTGCTGGTTGCAAATTTGACAGAAAAAGCATATCAGGAACATGTCATTTATTAGGAAAATCCTTAGTATCTTGGTGTAGTAAAAAGAAGAATTTTGTAGCTCTATCCACTGCCGAAGCAGAGTATATAGCTGCTGGTAGTTTCTGTGCACAAATTTTGTGGATAAACCACACTCTATTGGACTATGGATATGCTTTTAAGCTTGTTTCGATTAACTGTGAAAATACTGGTGCAATAAACATCTCGAAGAACCCTGTATCTCACTCAAGAACCAAACACATTGATGTAAGGCATCATTTCCTAAGAGATCATTATCAAAAAGGTGATATTTATCTTGAATTTATCGGCACTGAACATCAATTGGCTGACATTTTAACTAAACCCATAAGTGTGGATAGGTTATGTTACATTAGGCACGGGCTGGGGATGATTAATCTTCACCGATGTTGAAATCCTCACTGGTAAAAATCATCACCGATAAAAGCGCCATTTTAAATCTTTTTGTCTGCTGCTAATAATCTGAACCGTTTTTTTATTTTATTTTATTTTTTTATTCATTTAACTTATGATTCCTAAATGATAATACTAAGTCTAATCCGATTCTCACTCCACCGAGCCCAAAAACTTTTAAATTCGAACCTTAGAACCCGAACACTCTGCGAACCTGAGATCCCTCGAACCAGCAATGGCAAAAACCAAAACTCCTGTCATCCGAGACGACTGTGTTGAGCCTAAAGCAAGAAGGCCGAAGTCCGAGCTAGAAGCTAGTAGTGTTGTTAGAACTAGGTCAGGAAGGAGACCAGTAAATCCTCATCTGCAAAATAGAGCTATTGTGATCGAAAAAGAGCTGTGTGTAGACTGGTTGCTGCCCAGCAAGTCCTTGGTGCTCGAAGTTCTGGAATCTTAGAGATGGGTAGACTGCTTTTCAAATTACAATGGTCCATACTACCCAAAGTTGGTAAAATAGTTTTACGAGTTCGTAAGCTTTGAGAAGTTAGAGAATGAGAACCAAGTATCTTTGTTTGTAAATGGAAAAGTGACATCTTTTTCATCAGTAGAATGGGCTGATTGCCTAAAAGTTCTACATGAAGGTGTGACTGGATATGTATCAAGAGCAATTCCACCTACCAGTGAGATTTTTGATCATGAGACCGTGTTGAAAGAACTGGCTGGTGATGGAACTCCAAGGAAAGTGGTTGCGGTAGAAATGTATGGAGAGAAGAGATTACTGTTCAACTTTGTTCAAAATGTGTTGATACCAAGGAGAGGAGACTTTGCTAATTTGAGATATCAGGATATCTATCTCCTACATCTTTTGAGACATGATGTCAAAGTCAATTTTTGCAGATTGGTGATGAGTCAAATGGAAGATATGACAAGGCCGAAATCAAAGACTAACGCCCTATCCTTTGCTAAGCAGATTTCTGTAATGATCAAAGTGAAAGGGATAGTTGAGTCTCAAGATGAGACAGTTGTAGTGAAGAGAAACTTTTGTATCACAACTACGGTTTGCAAATATATGAAGATTAATTGGAATCCGTGGAGAGGAGAATGGGTCAATGATGACCAAAAGGTATTTGATAAATTTAATACTTTGGATTACCCTTCAAGGACAAAGGATAAAAGAGATCCAGGTCTAGGACCTGATGAAGAGGAAGCTGAGTACAGTGATGAGTCAGAAGAAGAAGTAGAAGTAGAAGAGAAAGAAACTCCTATAGATGATGGAGGAGATCTGGACATGCCTCCAAGCCCTGTTGCTGAAATTATGTCTTTAGAAAAGGAAGTGCTAGCAGAAGTGGAGACACCTGCTAATGAGGAAGACCAGTTGGTCTCTGAGCATGTAGAGGAAGAAGAGAATGTCTCTGAATCATCTGATTCTGCTGAATTGAGTCTGAGTCCAGTTATTGGAAGCTCAGTTGTACCTTCTATGGATGAAGAAAGAGAAAGAGGAGAAGTTGTACCTATTCCAGAAAATCATCTTGCTGCTGCAGAGATGGAAATTGTTGTGGAAGATTATGATGAAGAAAGACTAGCAGAGAATGTAGTTGCTATATATGAGAATTCACCCATTGAGGGGGAGCATCACACCATGTTTGGAAATGTCAAAGTGACTATCGAGTCTGAAGACTGGGTTGAAGACCCAAGTTTTATAGTCTGTGGTTTGGATTATCCTGATTCGGATAATAAAGTATCTTTGAATAGACCAAAGATCTGTTATGACATCAACCCTGATTTATTACCTGCAGATGTGGTCCGAGTACATGATTTAGATGTGCAGAAAGAAAATCTCAAAGTCAGTTTTGTAGAAGAAGTAAAGGCAATGGAATCTTTTTTAGTATCATCGATTCAATCAGTCATGACTGACTTTGTAGTCAGTTTAGCTGCTGAAAGAGTATCTACTACAGTTCCTCCTACTGATTTTGTTATAAAGTCTGACCTCGAATCCCTAAAGCATGAGCTGAAGGAATCCTTCAGTGCCTCTGTTGCTGAGATGAATCACTGTATTGGTGAAGAAATGAAGCTGTTAGAAAGGACTTTTGAGCTTTCTCTTGGTTGCAATCTGTCAACTTTTGTGGGTGAGCTAATGGAAGAAGTCAAGGAGTGCCACACTCAAACTTCTAGGCTAGAAGCAGATCTTGAAGCTCTACGGATATCTGTTTTTCCTTAGACTCTTTCATGAGTTCAAAATCTCAAGCTGACAAGGATTTATCCTATGTGAAGAGTGTTGTAAGTCAGCTGGTATCGGTGTTTGAAGCTTTCAAACCATCTATGAAAGATCATGTCAAAAATCAAGACTCTCAAATGAAAAATCTGATTAGTGGGTTGACCAAAATCTTTAATGAAACTGTATCCTTCTCTGCTGGTCCTCTAGTTTCAAAACCTGCAATTTATCTGCATCAATTTCGTGCTCTGATGAAGGAATAGCTTGGTTCTATTTCAACCAGTGGCTCTGTGGACACATCATATTTAAGTCGAGTTGTGCTGTCATCCAGGGATTCAGCGAGAGAAATAATGGAAGTCGTCCAGGACTACATGAGTGAGGCCTCTGCTTCTCAAGAGGCAATAAAGAATAAGGTGGATGCTTATTTTGAAAAGGTTTATACCAAGAAACAACTGACCGACCATTTCAAACTTCTTCTTGATAATCTTAAGTTACCTCTAGTGTCTCAGGCCTTCAGAGAGCAGGTTAGTAAGCTCAGGGAGCTTACTCCTGCTTTGGATAAATTCATTGAATATAGAGATGATTTTGTGTCTACAATGGAGATAGGAGGAGGCATTATAATGGATTTCAGAAACCTGTTGCTGCCCTTCCTGCATGTGGATTCCAGACCGGTCATTGTACCTCCTGCATTGCCTGCCTCTGCCTCTACTACGTCTCCAGTTCAGATGACTCCTGCTCAAGCCATAAGAAGTCTCACACCTATGATCACTCAAAGGACTTCCCACTATAGGCCCGAAACTGTATCAGTTCCTCAACCTCCTCTGATCATTTCTGGAATTCCAAAGTCCTCTCCAGTATCCTCAACACCTGAATTCTCTTCTGATCCCAAGGGAAAATCGCACATTGAAGATTTGGATTGATAAAGTGGCAAGCATGTTTGATATGAATCATTTTTTTATTCTGTTTATGTAATTTTTGTCTGATCTAATACAAATGACTTTCTTTCCACTCTCTCCGTTTATCAGTTTTCTATGTTTGGTTTCCCACTTTTTGATTATCACAAAGGGGGAGAACTATAAATATGGGGAGAAAAGGGGGAGAAATATGCTCAAAAGGGGAGAAAATGGGAGAAATATAAAAGGGGAGAAATATGATCAAAGGAGGAGCCTTTGATACTATTTCTTACATTTACTTCTTTGGTACTAATTCTTTCAAACCCTATCTCTGATACTATCGTATTAAATTCTACCTATGATAATTTTTGATCTATATCTTTATATTACTATTTCCTCTTTCCTCTGATACTTTTTTCTTTGAGAAAATTAAATATTAATGTTATACTATCTAATACTATATTCTCACTATTTTAAAATGGCCATATCATAAGTTGTGATTATCAAAAGGGGGGAGATTGTTGACCTAACCTATTTTGATAATCCCAATCTTGTTTTCATATGATTTTGACAATACCAATTATGTGTTCATATATTATGATATTCACAATTACTGTTGATCTACACTTTAATTCATTCAAATCGATGATCAAGTTAATAATAATGTTAAAATAATTTCTGATTTATGTTAATCTCGATTATCCATGTTTATGTAAGTTTTGAAAGGATTCTAAGCGAATTAGATGTGTTTTGCATAAGACAGTCAAGTGTAAGTATCACTGACCTGCATAGAGCTACCGACAGCCAAGAGAAACCGATGGAACTAAGTTCATCAAGATACCAATAAGAGCTATCGATAAGAGCTACCGATAAGAGCTACCGATAAGAGCTACTGATAAGAGCTTCTGATAAGAGTTTGAAGAGATACCGATGAAAGATCCTACACAGAGTCAACCGTACACATCGACAAACAAACGACTACCTATAATGAACTCCAAAGTCAAATCCTATATCCTCAACACTATATCCTCGACACTATTTGTTTATTACACTAACCGCTAAATTTATTACTTTTGATGCATTTAATGTTATTAAATGATTTCTATTGCCATTTTAGGAAACCGTACCAAGTACGATTGAAAAACATAATCATTCCTTCTTCTCAGCAAAAAGGCATAAAGTTATAAAGTGGGTGAATGTGAAAGAGATAAGAGATACAAGAAAACCCAAGAACAACGGGTATGTATCAGTGAATCAAGACAAGAGACTTGAAGAGATTGAGCACACGGGAACACACTTGTGATCAAGCTCAAAACGTGCCAAGAACAACTGGAGAACTTGCACTAACAAGACTACTACTACTAGACTCCAGAACACAGAACATAAATCAAGCAATCTATGCTCAAGAATAACTACACAGAACACTTCATTTTCTGAGCCGATAACCAAGCTGAACCCGGAAGCGCTGAAAGAAGAAACGATACTCTGTGTTTTAGTCAAATACAAGAGAAGGACTCAGATCCATTTCTGATCAAATCCAAAGGAGTCCAGAGCTGCACTGCAATCACTAGAGCCATTCTAAACTCTGTTTCTTGCTCTAAGTGATTTAGTATTTTCATTACAAGAAGTGTGTGTATCCTGTTAGTTATTACACACACTGTCTCCTGAACCTTAACTGGAGGATTTGTAAATCCTCACTCACAATCTTTGCATCCATTATTTCCCACTGTGGATAGTGGTAGAGGTCATGTGTGACCTGGAAAGCTTTGAGTTGTTGTTTGTTATCCCACGTATAACTGTGGTAGAGGTCTCTTGACCTGAACAGTGTGATCACTGTTGTTAACCCAGATCCAGGGTGTGGATCACTTTATATAAATTTTGAGAGGACTAAGTCTCGGCTTGAGACTGAACCTCTTGGTTAACTCTTGTGTTTTTAGTTAAAATCTATATCCATAATATATACATTTATTTCATATTCCGCTGTTATTACTTTGAATTATAATTTATTTTCAAAGCTACTTTGGTAGTTAAACTCGCAAGTGTTTATATTTATTATAAACCAGTAAGTTAGTTTCAAAAGTTAATTTAATCATAAGATTAAGTTAACTGAGAATTAATAAATCTTTGAGAAACTAATTGAACCTTTATAATCTGTATAAATTCACTATAGTTTAATTTGTTTTTGAAATTGGGGGATTTTAATAGAAAATGTGTTTAGCAGAAATGTTAATTGGAACTCAATTCACCCCCCTCTTGAGTGTCCACTCCGACCAAAAATTTATATTTTAAACATGTATATTATATTTTTATTTCATTGATAATTATGAATTTTTAAAATTTTAAAATCATTATATATTTTTTAAATTGATATTATTAAAATGAAGTGTCTAATCAGATGATAATATTTCTAATTAATGATTAATATTTTTTATAACAATATTAGTAATGAGTGTATAATATAATCAAATTATTATGGTAGAAAATATAATTATATTATTGATTATTAATTAATAGTTTCATATAATAATTAATTATTTCAATATATAAATAAATGTATAATATTATTTTAAATGATTTTTCATTATAAAATGTGATGCAATTAAATTATGAATTTATATTTTGATATATTCGGTCATTATCCTTATATCATAAAACAAATATGTATTCATATTTAATATCATGATAATTAAAATTAATAATTATCTATTAATATATATATATATACAAGAGCCTTAACCTAGTTGGTGAGGAATCCTAATGTTCATATAGGTAGAGGCATAATTCCCGGGGGTACTCTAGCAGTACTTTAGAAGGTATTGTAATGGAACTATAGCATTATTGTAACAGGTACAATAGCTGGAATTGTTGCAGGTACTGTTTCAGGTACAGTTTGGTATTTTAGAATCTAAGACTATTACCCCGTTGGGGTCTTCAGACCACCGATTTAGTCCCTATGTCTGTTAAGGCCTTCGGGAAACCCATGCCTTCGGGTCAATAAGGCCTTTGGGCCACCTCAAGGCCTTCGGACCACCTTAATGACTTTGGGCGACCTTAAGTGTAGATGAAAACTTAACAACCTACATGGAAAATGCTCAAAAAGTAGGATGAGAAAAGATATTTTACCATAACTGAAGTTAAATAGATTGCAAGAATTAGAGGTTCTGACACCTTCCATCGGGACATGCATGTTCTTGTACGGGAAAGCCTAACCGAACAACCATGCGAATGTGGAGAGCTGATTTCATGATGAATATTTTGGGGAGGAGCAGTTCCAAGTAGTTAGTTTGGGTTGTTTTAATTATTTTAAGCCTATAGGCAATTAATTCCATTAAGGCCTATGAGCCATTTAATACTTACGCATACTGGCCTTTTAAGGGTTACACCTCGACCATTGAAAGGCAGATTATCAAAAATCAAAAAAAAAATGAAGGCCTTTGGTCCATTGAAGTATATATATATATATATTAGTATAGAATGGGTATTATTATGGTATGTGATGTTACAAAAATAATATGAGACACATTTATATTATTCCTTTAATAGTTTTATTAAAATGTTATTTTTAACAACCCTGACTACAATATCTTTGACATAGTGGGTAATTTATTACATTAGCACAATATACAATGAATCACATCTTGATGGATATAATAATTTAGTATTCTTGGTAAACTAGATACATTCATGATACTCACATTAGGTTTAAAAAAATACAAGTAAACATTTCCTTTGAGAACACCATTATTTCTCATATCATAACTTTCTATATCATTCACAAAAACACAACCTAGTATCCTGGGGGAAAAATAGGGGTGATATCAGATGCTGAGAAATGGTATTCATATAATGGATTTTTTCATGAATAAATACGTTTAATAAATGCAGAAAGGCAATTAAAAAAAACACAATCCATCTAATCAACATACTGGTCTTAATGTGGAAGGGATAAATTATAGTCCAGTAAATATATATAAATAATCACATAGTATTGATACCTTCCCATTGATATTATAAATAATTGAATAGTATTAGGGGTATCAATAATGAATCTCATAATGGGGAGATTCATATTGATGAACATATCAAACATACTATCAAGACCTTCCATAAGATAGTTTAAATCTATGGGCAGAACCCTTTCTAATCTATCCTATAGATTTGTCTCATGAGACCAGTCGGTGCAAGTAGAGTATATCAATAAATGGTCCCCACATGTCACCTACAATTTATGATGCATTACTCATCTGAAAGGGTTTATAACTAATCAACATTAACATTATTTTTTAAAACATAAAATATAAAATTTTAAATATACCCCAATCAAATAAAAATAATCATAAACAATTATTTTATAATCAGTTAAATGGTATTAAAATTGTATATCATCAGTAAAAACGATAAAAAACTATCCAAATAAATAATAAATATGATGTAAATACTACATATCCCTTGTGAATCATAAATAAAATAATGGTATTACATCATTAAAGAATATAAAAACCCTTTGGGTTTCATTAATTTATTTTATTTTGAAAATCATCTTTCCACATTGAATATCTCATTTTTTAAAAATATTTGTCAAAAAATATTTCGAAAATAATTTTCTTTAAAAATAACATTTTAAACAAATAAATTAAGATTTAAAACATCTTTTTGTGATGATGATAGGAAATTCCATTCATTTTGTACATAATAAAATAAATATTACACCAACATTTTTAGTAAAACCCAAAAAAATAATTTTTTAAAAAACGACAAGAAGATTATTTAAAAACAAATTTAAAATTAAAAAATGTTTAGAATTAATTTAATAAATCAGTAAGAAAAATTCAATTAAAAGAATTTATATTTTTTATAAAATAATATTTTTCAAGAAAAAAAGTAATTTCACCGAAGAGAAATAAATTCATATTTTCTTAAAAAAATCTCAATCAACTTATTTATCACAGAGAGATAACTATTATTGTTAAATTTAAATGATGATAAATATCTAGTATAGAAGAAAATAAATTTATTATAAGATAAAAATACCAAATAATTACCCCAAGTGAAAATTAAACTTAAATAATCCCCATGATGGTGTTGTAAAATAATCCCTTACCACTTTGGTAACATTTGAATCATAATCCATGTGAAATAAATAATCTCAAATAAAATGTTTTATTCCATTAAATTAAATACATTCACCAATATAACATATCAAAATGGGTAATATATACACCACCTAATGTAATAAGCGGTGGATATGGTGTATATCTCATAGAAGTAAATTTGATGAGAAACTCTTACCTTAGATTTTACCTCCTTAATATGATTCTAAACATCCTATATAATTTATATATAGATATAATGAATATTTTTAAAAAATAAACATATATAAAATACCATATATGATTTAATAAATTTCATTTATCACCTATTTATCATCATTTGTTTGTTTAAATCGTTGTTCTCAGTGATAATTTCTTCATTTTTATGTACATTTTCTTACAAAATTGTGATTATTTTAATTTTATCAAGGTTAAATCATCTAAATGATTTTAACCATCTTATTAATATGTTATATCTTCATTATATTTGTATTTATACTAATATATTAATGTTAAATATTGAAAATGGATTACTGTAGTCTTGGAGACAACATGCCATTTGTACACATAAACAATATTTCCAATTTTCATAACAAATGGAACAAAAATAAATAAATTAACATTTAAAAAATAGTTAGTATTTAATATATATAATTTATATTAGTCAAATATATCCTTATTATAATCTATTCAAAAAATAAAATGAAAAACGTTTTACATTGGTTCTTGTAGGTGGTAGTCCTAATATACGCATGAGCGAAGTTACTAATTTTTATTTGATTGGGAGGTAAAGAAGTTAGATGTGATATTATATTTCAATAATAGTTTTTAGATAATTAATATCACATATATTCATTAATTTTAATCACAATGTTATCCATGTATGTTTTATGTGAAAAACAGAATCACACAGCTTCATGAGTGGAAGTTTGCCGTATACACAAGTGACACTGTTGTATCCATCATGGAATGAAAAGTAAGAAGATATAAGTGTCATGTGAAATAAATAAATATAATAATATGATAATATAACATACATAAATTAAATTAATTATTATATTCATCATGTAATAGAGTCATTGGAAAATTAATTATATCAGTTCATGAGGTGATAGTCCTCCGTACACACTATCAAGAGTTCCATTTCCCATCTCTAGGAAGTAGAAATGTAAATAAGTTATAAAAATGGAAAAATAATATTAATATATAAGATGTATCAATGTTTTTATATTATCATAGTTTAATATGGTTGGATGGATATGGAATATTATATAAAACAAATACACACTTTAATAAGCTTTAGCTATTCTTCAGAGAGCTTCATTAGGTTTATAACTAAATATTTCTAATGAGTGATTACTAACCAGAATAAGTTCTCTTGGATGAGATGAGGGTGATAATTAAGATATTTTGTAATATTATGTCTAATAAAAATATATTTGTAAGTGTGGTAAGGGGAGGACTAGGATGGACTTTTATATGGGGAGAGATGATACACATTGAATTTTTAAATAGATTAAGTCAAACACATGTTTTAATAATTCCAAATGCATAAAAATTCGTCATTTTCTTACCTTGTAGGTTATATAGCCTATATTTTACACCAAAATGATTTCTATAAATGTTTTATTACATTTATACACTGATCATTTTATTTTAACTCCCCTCTCAAAAGTAAAAATATTTTTAGCTCAACTGGTGAAAACAATTTTTACAATTTTATGATTAATTATGGGAAAAAATTAATATTAACTTATTATATGATACAATGTATTGTGATTATATATATTTAACCTATTTTCCAAATTAAAATTATATAATATTCATAATTCGATTTAAAATTAAACCGTATATGCGATGAAATAGTGATTTTCTTGCTGAGAAAATTCTAATCGGTATAGAATGTTTTAATATAAAAATTCAATGTAAAATTGATTATAATTGACTAAATTAGTTAAATTTTAAATTTATTAGGCTAATAAACCCTTAAAATTTATTTAAAATATAATTTAACTTTGTAAAAAAATTAATTATCATCGATGTATTCATTAAATATCAGTTTTTTCACCCTTCATAAAAAGATTTATTTTCTACAATGTTTTCATAAATTAGTAAAAACTAATTCATATATATATATATATATATTTAATTAAGATTAATTTTTAAAATAAATAATATTAAGGTCATGAAAATTTATTTTATATTATTCTCACAATGCAAGACTAGTCATTATTTCAGAAAAATAATGTTTTTCTAAAAAATATATTTCTTGTTCAAATGGTTCTTATTGTGTTTCAAATAAAAATATTTAAATTGAATTTATTTAATATATTTATAATACATATAATTTTTATTATTTATTTATTACAATATATACCTACATTCATCATGAATACGTCATAATGGTTATATTTTTATAATAATATTTCATAAGATTATTAGGTTTAATTCAAAACATATATTGCATAAATTGCAATTTATTGAAGAGATTTTGTTTATTTTTACAACAAATACATCATAAATTATTATTTTGTTATATTCTATTTAATTATTGGCGTTTTTGTCACATACACTATGAAATATTATGTTCCTCCTTTAAAATCATTTGGTATCACATTCTACCCTCCATAAAAAATTTCAACCTCACTATTTAATCTCTATGTCAATAATCATGGGTTTGAACTCTTAAAATACCATTTTCCAAATCCCAAATAATGATAAGTGTTAATAAATATTCTCATTATAAGGAAAAAATAAAATTATAATGGTAATCTATAATTATTACATAACATGGTTTCCAAGCAGCAGAACAGAGCATGGAAGTCAAGATATAAATATGGGGGGAAAGTAAAATGCCGAAATTATAATATTTGGTGATAGAGTAAATTGATGAAAAGAGTTATAATTATTAATATAAAGTATAAAACCATGAAATACTAAATCTAGGATGAGTAAATACCAATAATATTTATCTAAAATGAGTATACTAAGATGCACTTTTTTCGATATCCTTTTCGGTGAGTTGAGGAATTATTCTACCATCTAGACAGTGAATATATGAATATATACATACATCATAGCATTATATTTTATTAACATAATTTAATCAATTTTTTGTCCTTTGATCAATTCCCAATTCATTTATTACACTATAAAGGGAGTATAAAAAAATAATTTTTAGGGATCAATTATATTTAACATGTCATTATAATGAAAATTCATTCCTCCTCTCTTCTAATATTTTTCAAAACAAAAATAGTCATCACAAGTTATCAAAAAACACACAATGTTCAACTTAATTAGTTCCATATATATTTAACATTATAAATTATTCAAAATATAATCATTAAAGGTAAGAATATAGTGGATGTTATCATGATTAAATAAGAATAATAAATATGGAAAGATAAATAACTAAAATAGATTCTATATAATTAACAAATAGATAATAATATTGGAAAAATAAATAATGATCAAATAAATACTTAAAAATAATAACATAATCTTGAAAATTATTGGTGTATATTTTTAATAATTTTATATTCAGATGGAAATCAATAACTGGTCTCTTTATGAGAAAATTTATAATGATGGATGTCCAAAAAATTATTTCATGACATTTCATAAGATAATATAAATCTATGGGTACAAAACCCTCAAATTTGGACACCTTATTTTTCTCATGAGACTCGTTGGTTTATCATGGGGATATATATAACATTGACCCACCTATATCATAAAAATCCCAATGTATTTCCCAAATTATATAGGACAAACATAATAAAAATATACATTCTTATTGAGAATCTATCACATGAAATGTTAACACACACCTCAATAAAATAAAAATAATCACAAAACATAAATAGTAATATGGTGAATGGTAATAAAACTATAAATACTCATTAAAAATGATCATTAATAAAAAAAACAAATAAGGATGATATAAACACAAAAATCCATAGGGGATCATATTTTTAATAAATGATAATTTTCATTTATGAACATAAATACCATATGATTGACATTAAACCCATTTTTGTGGAAATAATATTTTCACATGAGAAATCAATATTTTTAAATAAATGTTAACAAAATATTTAAAAAAATATAATTATTTTAAAATAAACATTAAAAAATTTCTTATAATCATTAAAAAAATGGGTGGGAATGATGGTATCAAATTATTTTCATTATTTTTACATTAATGAAATAATTCCTTTCAAATTATCGATAAAATAAATATCGGCATTTATTCGAAAAAGGAGTGTATTTTCCTTTTAAAATGTTTTATAAAAATTCAAAAATGGTTTAAAAATATATTTAATGAATAATTTATGTAATTTAAAAAAAAAATTTAAACCATTTTTTTAAAACCATGTATTATAGGAAATTGGATTTTGAACTAAAGAGATAAATAAAGATGGACTCTTTTAAAAACATTTTATTAATAATTTTAATAAAAAAGAGTTATAAAATGGAACTATTTATTTAAAAATATAATTGATAACCATAATATACTAAAATATATTGAATTTGAAAGAGAAATATCAAATACCTCTTAAATAGAAATTTAATCATAAATAATTCTTAATAATTTTGAGCTTCTAAAATAAACAGTTAGTAATTTGATTTCATTTGAACTATAAAACCCTTGTAATAAATAACATCAACTAAAGCATTAAATAGAAATAATAGAAATATATTAATTATATAATGGGTAGTATATAAACCACACAATATAATAAATAGTGAATATGAATTATATCTCATGGAAGTAAAAGTGAGATGAGAAACAATAACCTCATGTTTGACCTTTTAATATATGCGTAAACCTTTTATATAATAAATAAAAGTATATTATAAATATATTAGATTAAAATTCTCATTTTATTCATATAATATATGATTAACTTATATTTCTTTATGACCTTTTTATTATGAATTCTTTGTTTAAATCACTATTTCGGGAGATAACTTCATCATTATTCAAGTATGTTTATGTTATTTCATTTTGGTGATTTGAATTTTTTCAAGGTTAAATCATGTAAATAATTATTAAAATGATATTAATATAATATATATTAATTATATATGTGTTTACAGTAATCAATTAATGATATATATAGAAAATGGATTACACTATTAGTAGAGATAGAATATTGTACATATGCGTGAATGTTTTTTACATTGTTCTTGATGGATGGAACAAAAAGAAAATATTTTTTAATTTTATATTCCAGAAGAATTATTATTTAATATCTATAACACATATTAAATGAAGTAATCTTTATAATCATATGTTTAAAAAATAAAATGAAAAACATTTCACATCACTTTTTGGAGGTAGTAGTTGACATGTATACCTCACCAACATTATGGTTTTTTAATGATGTGTAATGGAAGAAATTATACATGAAATTATATTTCCATTTTAATATTTATTTCATAAATGTCACATGTATTCATTAATTTTTCCCTTACTACCGTCTATATAATGTGTAAGTGAAAAAAATAATCACACCGCTTCACAAGTTGGTAGTCTACTGTACATACGAGCGTCATTTTTATATCCCCCATGGAATGCTAGTAACTGGGTATATGTGAAATGATAATTAAAACAATATAATAATTTTATATATAATATAAATATTTTATATCTATCATTATATCCTATCATGAAATATAGTAATGGAAAACGAATTTTATGGTTTCATAGGGATATATTCCCCTATACACACAATCAACTATTTTGTATCCCATTTGATGGAAGTGGAAAAAGATATAGGAGGTAACATTATCATAATAAAATACAATTATATAGGAGTTAAATGGTTTTATTATATTATTGTATTTGGATTAGGTTCCACAGTGGTGGAAGAATAAATAATAAAAATATATAATTTTAATAATTTTGCATCTTCTTTAGAGAACATATTTTGTTTTATACGTATGAACAATTTAGAGGACTTAATAATAAAAATACGGGATCAAGGATTATTGTACGTAATTAAGTAATATATTTGGAATGATCTTGGCCAAACCAAATGATTTTCAATGTGTGGATAGGTAGAGACCAAGGTTTCATTTTATAATTTGCAGAGAAGACACAATTATAAATTTTGAAAAGTTAAATTAATATCCAATATTTTAAAATGGACAAAATCCATCAAAATGGTACATTTTTCATCTTTACAGGTGACAAGTTTGAAATATTACCAGAAAAGTTTTTCTTGATAAGGTTTATGTCATCCTAACCCTTTTCTTCTTCATTTAACCCATATTAAACCCATCAATACAATAACTACGGTAATTAATTTTTAATGTTTAAACTATTTAGTATGGTTAAACATTATGATGAAATTATTAAAAAATAATTATTATTATTATTAAAAATATGGAATCAAGTTTTCCAAATTAAATTCTTTTAGTTTTCTGACTTAAAATTCAAATTAAACTATATACATGATTAAATAGTGGTTTTCCAGAGAGAAAATTCTCACAAGTATAGAATGTTTTAATATTAAAATTAAATATTAAAAAAATTAGGAAGAAATAAATATTATATAATATCATTTATTTTTAAAAATTGTATTTTAAACAAAATTTTATATATAACTTAAATTTCAGAATAATTTAATTGAAAATGCAGTATTCAAGAATAATTATAATTTGACACTATTTTTTTAAAAAATTAATCTTTTTCAATAATTATCACAAAATAATCCAAAGTTATATTTTTGAAGTGTATTTCAAAAATTACCATTTATTTTAAAATAATTTTCTAGTTGTTATGAAAAATTATTTTAAATATATTATAAAAATAATGACTAATTTTTCATTCAGAAAAATATTGTTTTTACAAAACAATTTATCCACTTTTAAGGGGTTCTTATTTTATTTGTGAATAATGGATAACCATAATTTTTTTTATTCATCCCTAAAACACATTTTTTTTATAATTTAGTAATTATCATTCATACTCACGATTTTAAGAGCTATTTTATAATTGTCATTTTTAAATATTAAAATTTTAATAGAGCATTGTTTGTCGTTCAATCAGGGTTTTTTTTGTGTTGAATATTATCGAAGAGAATGAATTTATTTAAAAATAAACATATTTTGTAGAATTTTGGTGTTATATTCTTTTATATTCAGGGTCTTCCATGGAATATATTCTATTGAAAGTGATGTTTCTCTTTCCAAATATTGGGGTGTTACAATATTATTTAAATTAAATACACGGAATAAAATTATTATTATTATTATTATGTTATTATTATTATGTTATTATATATATTTCTATATGTAATGTAATTTTGAATGTATATATTTTTATTAGTATGGAGATTAAAATTTTTATAATAAATCAATAAGTTAAATATTTTATTTTATATAAGTGCATATTATAAATATTGTTTGAATTAATAGAATTTAAGTATGTGTGTAATTATTATTATTATTATTATTATTAAATAGATATATTTATAGTGGGAAATAAGTATTTTTAATGTTAATTCCATGACGTGGTGAAGGAATAAAATTCATATGTGGGTCTTCATCCAATGGTGTCTCACATGAGTAAAAAAGTTATCGTATGATTATCGATTCTTCCTATAATTTAAACTTCATCCACATTTATACAACAATGATATTTGATGTCCATTAGTGTTTTGAACATCCTTTAAACGGTATTACCTTGTTATTTATAATTTTTAGTTCACATATTTGGGATTGTCTACGTATTTCACTAAGAGTTGAGAAAAAGTATATCATTACCTAGAGATTATTCTTTACCAGAATTTTGGATATTAAAAGAAGTATATATCACCCCTTTAATTAATATTGTATTCATTAGTTTCCCTGCTTTTTCCCTACACCTTTTATTTTGGATTTTTACACCATTTTATAAATTTCAGGAGATATGCGATGAGACTAGGAGTTATCTGATTATTATAGATTAGGGATTTTTTATAGGAGGTCCTTCAGGTGGGTATTTTGGTCGATTACACCACATTGGATGTAGTTCATTCACTTTACACCTTCCTGTTAAGGGTTATGGAAGGATTTACAATTTATGCACCCTTGTTTTTGGTTAATTTTGTGTATTTTATGTTGTGGGATTAGTTAAATAGGTATTACTGAAGGGTTATAAGATGGTTATTGATAGTATTAAAGTATAACTGATAAGTTATTTATAGAAATTTTACATTATGCTACTTTTTTATTAATTAACTAAATTATTCAAAATTAACATTAACATATTATTTGTTTTGATAAATAAATTAGCAACCTAATTCCAAATTATGTGGAATTTTAGCTTGAAATTATTTTCATTTTTTAAAATGAAATATGTTTAATTTCCATATTTCAATAAAGAATGAAATGGGTGATCAATGAAAACTTTATTGTAATGGTATAGTGAAATAGCTCTAAAAAACCTACCTTTTCCACATCTTTTTATTATGATTATAATAAATTAATTGAATAATTATGTACTTTTTTGGTAAATATTCACACTTTTGTATTTTTATGTGTCACCGTTGGTTTTTTTGACACTTTTTGTCATGCGTATCACCAATATTTTTATGCTCTATCTGTCTCATTAGACCATAACATGTTAATCTCACCGACGCACAGATTTCCATCCACTAAAGTGTGGCCTTTACCGCATACTGCCACCGTTATCTACCTAGCTTCTAACCACCATTCACATCCCTCATTAGTCTCATAATTGTCCGGACGCACAAGACCAGAACACAAGAAACACCACAGAACACCACCCAGGCTCGTAATAATATTCCAATTTAAAGAATCAAAATAAAATCAGAATAATAGTCAGATCTATAGTTAGATCCAAGATCTCATCTTGTAGTCCTAAACCAATGTGGTAGATGTTTGTAACTCATCCCCGATGTAGTATTAAAACTTCTATCTTCTTCATCCTCCTTTTTTCAAACTGTACCAACACCTGCTCAACATTGATGACTAAAACCCACCACCTTTAATTCAGATATGAAGGATCTATAGTATAATAGGAATTTGATCTAAGGGATTGTCCTCCGCCAATGTGCCAGATCTGGAGAATGAATTCTGGCCAAGCCAACCAAACCTCTATTGCACAATAGTTCGAGGGAGAAAAGGTTGTAGGACTTCAATGGAAGAAACTCAAAACATTTTCCCCTCCCCCTTGCACAAAATAAATAATTTTATAGGGTAATGTTTAAATAATTAAATAAACTAAAAAACCAAACTAAAATAATAACAAAAAATAATAAAAATAAACAAAAAATAATATATATATGTATATAATAAAACTATATTAATAATAATAATTTTCCTATAAAAAAATTAAATATAAAACTACTTAATTTAGTAAAATATATTTAATACTAAAATATTAATATTAAACTATAAATAAAAATAAAATTAATTAAATAAATATACAATAAAATTTATTTCAGGAAATATAATAATGATATACCTTTTCCACAAAAAAATAATTATAAATAAAATAATGAAATTAATAAGTGAAAAATAACAATTAATTTAATAAATAATAATCTATTTTATAGATAAAATTAATAATTACTAATAATATTACTAAAATAATAAGAAAATTAAAAATAAATTATGATTTTAAAATTTTTATCATGTTTAAAAAATTAAACTAAATTAAATAAGTTAATAAATTATATAAAGTAAGTAATAACAAATAATAGTATTTGTCAATTTATAAACTGTTAATTAATAAAATAATCAACTAATAATTAATAAAATTAACTTGTTATATAATTATATTTAAATTATATAATATTTAATTATAATTATAATTTAAATAATTAATTAACAAAACGAATACTCTAATATTAATAATTATTTACACAATTAATAAATTTTTTCATTTAAATTTTTTATGTTGTAAACTGATTAATTTCATACTATGTTTTACAATGAAGGTTCTTAATAAACTCAAAACCCATCCAGGTACATTAAACTAACTCACCGAGTGTTTTTTATAATTGAAATGATAGTACGACGTGTGATTCATGAAAATTGAAAGTGTGTAGAAGTGTGGTGGAGAACTGAACTATGAAGGTGGAGACTGTTGGTGACGAGCAGCAAATAATAGATCATATACAAAATATAGAAGCATTATATTTGAGTGGAAACTCATTCAAAAATTACAAGTCATTCACATTATGATGATGAGAGTAGAACCATAGAGAGTAACATTATAGAATAATCGTTGACTAGGAGAAGAAGCAAGCAAGTACTGGAGGTAGATCTTCATTCTTCTATTTTCATTCAATTTCCTTCCTTTATAATCATATTTTTTCCATATGTGTAATTAATATGAATTAAGGATAGAAATATTTTTAGTTTGTGGAGTTTAATTTTTCTATTTAATTCTATTCTCATATATAATTGTTTCATCAAACAAATATGCAGACTCCACATGAGAAGTTGAATGAATTTCTTAAAATTTAAATTTGTTTCATGTTTCATGAACTTAAATTCATAAATCCATGATCCATTGGTGAAATTTGTCATGGATTATCATTTAAAATTTGTTATTCATTTCAATTTGATTAAGTCGGCGAGATTTATTCCAAGATCTTTTATTCAAAAAGTGTTTTAGTTATGAGATTCTAGTTGTGGTGAACCACTAGATTTACTTAGCTGAGAGGTTAATCACCTAGATAATGATATTAACTGATCATATTTAGAGGTCATAAATTCAATTAAAACTATTTATGATGTTTTCTATTCAAACAAGTAATATTGTATTCCCTGAGCTATCTTTAGATCAGAAGTTTATCAGTTCTTGGTGCCCCGCATTAGTTCACAATTTTATGTTTGTTCATCATAAATTAGTTTTAGAATTATATATTTTTAGATTTTATTTAAAAAAATATTTTACTCATGATTTCATATAAAAAACACAAAAAAATTTATAATACTGTAAAAAAATTAAAATAGAATGTTTACCCTACTACTGAAAATAGTGGGGTTGTTATAAAAAGATTTAAAATAAAATTAGTCACCATCCATCCTTTTGGGTTCGCATAAACAACCCATTATATAGTAGTTATTATGAAACATAAATAATTAAACTTTTAATCAATACCAAAATTAATTGGGTCATTTTTTAGTACTTTTTCCATGGAGGGATTTTAGTGACCGTTGTCCCCTTTTAATTGTTTTGAAAAAAAATCACATATAAAATAAATAAATAAAATTTGACAACTTTTAAAAAAAAAATTTGTTCAATTCATGTTTCACCTACTATTTTTAATTGCTGTTAATGCTTTTCTACCACTGTTGTGCGGAACTGATTTTTTATTACTATTATTATTTCTAATATTAGTTAGGAATTCAAAATCTTTTTACTGTCTTGCATGAGCACTAGGTCAAATAATAAATAGTTAGAGCCTTTGAATATAGAAATAGAAAAACATACTACTTATCTTAGGGAGATAAATAAATCTTAAATGAAAAAATATATGATATAGTTCATGCATATAATTTTCGAAATTTTCAACTTGAACACAATTAGGAATTAGAAGGACCTAGGATGATAGAATTCATACTACCATCAGTGTATTGAAACTATCCTACAATAGGATCTTTCCAGGGTCTAAAAAATATGATATTAATCGTTCCATATTGAGTTAGTTTACAACATTCAATTATAATCCTTGTGAGGACACTCTGGACTTTATTAGAGCATTCTATTGTAGTTTTTAGTAGCTAACACTTAGGGGACGTTGCAAGGAAGAGCTCAAACATGGAGTGTTCCTCGTCTACCTAAAAAGAAAATTATATGACCTAGTTCCCAAAGAAAGAGTTGGAGAACATTGTCACCTCATATTTAAGGTATTATTCTTTCACAATGATGTTATATCCTTGGAAGTCGGTGTATGAGATTAGGCACAAGATCACTGGATTCATTCCAGATGATGGAGAAATGTTTCATGATGTTTGGGACAAGTTTAGGGGACTACTTAGGTAGTGTCCTAACCACTTGTTCATTCCTATATTCCTCATTGATACCTTCTATAATAGCCTCACCCCTTACCAATAAACTTTTGTGGACTAGCCTATTGGAGGGGACATTCGTGATTGGACAGATGATGAGCATAAATTGATCTTAAAAATTTTATCTCAAATTCCCAAGCACAAATGCTGAAGAAGGAAAACCATTGTTAGAAAGGTACCCACTCTAGCTTCTCAAAAGTTATAAAATGTAGCTTTATTATTCAATTAGAATACTCATACCACCCATAGAATGAAATACCACCACTTTGGTATGTATGACTATCCACAGACCTGTTTTCCCAACATTTATTTCCTTGTCCAGCCTCTTGAGAATTCAAACTTTTCTGTATAAGGAATTAAGATGTATCCTATGTAAGATCCTTTCTCAAGCACTTACCATTAGGTGCATAGGAACAACATAAAATTTTCTTGGAGGGTGCAAGAAGTCCTTCAACCTTCTTCACCTACAAGATTCCAACATTCTCCTTAGTAACAATTGCAACCCCAACCACAACCTAAGGTTGATTATTATAATTTAGAGGATGTGGTGACAGATATATTTCAAAAATTAATATGTAGTTTTTATTATCAAAATACCAACTATGATTTGGATAAAAATAAAATTTATGTGAGAATTAATAATGAAGAATTTTAAATATTGGAGTTGGCTTGGGATGCTAGTAATAGAGAAAAGGTAGGCTGCATAGTACCACTGAAGTCATCCATAGAGAGAATGTCTTGGTTATTGTAAATTTAAGTGGGATAGATACTCATACTAAACTAGAAAATGACTATGAAATTTAAAAAAATGACATACTATTTGAATCTAAAAACAAAAATCTTCTTTGTAAACAATGTGTAAATATTCATAAATTTTTACAAAATGATATAAATATGAATTTCTCACCTAGAACAAATTAAAAAAATAATTTTGGAAATAAAAATATAAAAATGAAAAAGAAAAATATTTTTACGTATTTAAGGATATTAATTTTGTTATTAGATATTTTCCCCACCAAAATGTTCCTATAGAATCTAAAAGCTCAATGTAACGCCAAAGATGAACTACTTCAGTTCCTCGGGATTCTAACCAAAATAATAGTGAACATTCCTTTCATTCGTGATCTAATCCAAATTATTTCATACCTAAAATATCTTAAGAATTTGTTTCAAATAAAAATACACTTAATTAATTTGATAACTACCACCTCACTAAAGAGTACAGTGATGTTCTACAAAATAAAATATCACCTAAACTTAATGATCTAGGTAGCTTTGTTATACCATGTACATTAGAAAGTTCTGATAAACTAAACTGCATGTTTTAATTTGGTGGTAGCATCAATCTGCTCTCATACTCACTATTTCAACAGTTAATATTAGGTGATCTACATAACACCATATTCATACTAAAATTATCTGACCGTTATTTCACTCATCCTATAGGGAGGGTAAGAAACCTTCTTGTTTGAGTGTGGAAGCTATTTCTAGTCTCATACATTCTAGTCATTGATTTTGAGTGTGATCAAGAGGTTCCCATCATCCTGGTTATGCCCTACATTTCCACTGGTGGAGCTATCATTGATGTGACTAAGGGTCAACATATCATCCAAAATAATGAAAAACTGGAAGAGTTTAATGTCTTCAAAAATGTCAAAGGACCAACATTCCCTAAAAATTGTTTAAAAATACTGTCTTTAGAAGATAAAAATTCAATTAGAAATATTTATGAATCATAAAATCAATCCTCTATTGAAGAAATTCATTTGGAAACTAAAAATCGTGATCTTTATATTTCAAAAAAGTGTAGAATATGATTAATATGAAAATAAGGAAAATTTTCTGGAAATGGATAACTATATAATTCCTACTACTACTGAAGTTGTTCTATCTTTTTTATTATTAAATACTAATCTAGTGATCTTCATGATGTTTTTCTATTAACAATACTTATAAATAATTTAAAAAGGATTAGAGAGGTCATTTTAATGAATTAAATGCTTTTGATTTATTTAATATTGAAAATTATGAATTCTAATTCTTTGAGAGTGATATTTTACCTTTGGACAGAACAGAGGAATATCTTAATAGAAAATTGTAAATTGTAAATCTTTCATCCGTTCAAAATCCCATTTAGAGATATTTTAAAGATCTATGTTCTCATAGGCACATGATTCTACCATCAAGTGAAAAACCTCTCATGCATGAACTAAAATTACTTCCTAATTATTTAAAATATTCATTTTGGGGGTAACAATTCTACACTTCTTGTCATCATTTTTTCTATGTGGAATGATAATCCGGTGGAATGATTTTTGACTATATTAAAAAAATCTTCCATATGCTAGACAATAGCTAATGTCTTGCATATTAATCCTTCATTATGAATTCATAAATTATTTATAGAGGTATATCATAATACTAGGGTAGAGTATCATTGAATATTAAATCCAAACATGAAATAAGTTTTGAGAGAATAAGTTACCAAACTGAAAGATAATTGAATAATATATCGCATTTTCGATCATACATGCATCAACCCAGTATATGTTTTCTTTAAAAAGGGAGGATTCACTATTTTTAATAATGAAAAAAATAAAAATATTCAAGTTTGGAAATCCACCAAAACTAGAGTACTTATATATCAATGGAAGATTAACTATTCCATTGGGAAAGACCATTTTCTAATGCCCTTCCCTGTTCAAATTCTAAAGAGGCTTGTTGAGAATAAATTTTTGTGTTTCCTAATGGGTATTCTGGTTACAACCAAATTCTTATTGCTGCATTGGATGAAAGGAAGACTACTTTAAAATGCCCCTTTGGGGTATTTTCTTACTGTCAGATTACCTTAGGGTTATGTGGAGCCCCTTTTACCTTTCAAAGGTTCATGATGGAAAATTTCATTGATATTATTGAAAGGGTCATTGAGTATTTCCTAGATGAATTCTCAATTGTGGGTAGTACTTTTGATGTGTGTTTGAGAAAATTAGAGCTAGGTTTCAAGAGATGTATTGAAACCAACATCTTAACTAGGAAAAGTGTCAATTTATGGTCATTAAGGGTATTGTGTTAGGACATAAATTGTCTATGATATGTTTGGTGGTTGATAATGCTAAAATTAAATTCTTACAAAAATTAAAGCCTCTTGAAAATCATAAATAAGTTAGATGTCTCCCTAGGATTGAATGTTTATACTTGTGGTTTATAAAATACTTTTATAAAATTACTAATCTTTTGTGTTCTTTTCTTGTCATGGTTTAACCCTTTGTCTTTGATGGAAAAAGTTTTAATTAATTCAATCTTCTAAAGTAAAAACTCACTACATATCCTATAATCACTACACCTGATTGAAAAATCCATTTTGAACTAATTTTTTATTCTAGTGATATGGATGTTAGTGTTGTGCTTGGACAGATGAGGGATATAAAGTTATAGGTTTTGGATTATACTATTAGGATATTATATGATGATTAATATAATTATACAACTACTAAAAAGAAGTGGATTTTAGTTGTGTTTTCTCATTAAATGTTAATACAGTAACATAAAGGCTCCAAAGTATTCATTTCCACTAACCAGTCTACCTTGAATTACATGTTTTCTAAGAAATAATAAAAACCTATTTTTATTAGTTGGATTATGTTGTTACAAAAATTAAACATAGAAAAAAGGGATTAGTAGGCACTACTGGAAAAGTGACCTATACCCATGGTTCAAAACTGTGGGTATAGCCTCCAAAATTGTGGGTATAGGCTATACCCACTGTTTTGGGAGCCGTAGGCTGGAACGACATCAGTATACGGGTCTCAACCTATACACATGGTTTTGGAGAACCATGGGTATATGGGTGTCAAAGTGTGCACCAAGGCTGTTCTAGCATGGCAAACAACATACCACATGGTTTGAAAATCGTGGGGTATTTAAATTCAAAAAATTCACAGTAGACGGGATTCGAACCCACACTCATGATGCGTGTCACGGCTGGGCAACACCAAGGGACCAACCGTGCTATGAATTCATTTTCTTATATATTCATATATAAATGTATATATATTAATTTAATCCACATGGGGTACTTAAAATCCAAAAAACACAAGCAAGGGGATTCGAACCTGCGTCTCACGTTGGGACTCACAACTGCACACCACCAACTGACCAACCAAGATACGATTTTTAATGGTTGTTTATATATAAATATAAGTATATATATTAATATAATCCACATAGGGTATTTAAATTCAAAAAATGCAGTTCGCAGGATTCAATCCCGTGTCACACGGTCGCGCCTCTACTACTGACCAACCGAGCTAGAGAAATTCATATATATATATATATATATATTTATATTTATATAAATATATTAAACTAAACCTTGAAAAAAATATATTCCTTCCAATTTTTTTTCGTGTCCCTCCTAATTTTCATTCCCTACCATATGTTATACCCATGGTTCTCCAGAACCATGGGTATATGTCTTTGAAAAAAACCCAATACCCATGGTTTTGAAGAACCGTTGGTATAGTTCATCAGAAAATACCCTACACCCACAGGTTTGGAGAACCATGGGTATATGTGGCATACACCAACGGTTTTGGATAACCCAGGATATAAGTTCCCGTAATATCCATATACCCACTGTTTTTTGCAAAACCGTGGGTATAGACCTATTTTCCAGTAGTGAGGGAGATAAAAATAAAGGTGTAGACCATCTTTCTTGGCTTCCTCTCACTAATTCTGAAGATCCAAGATAGTTTTACTCTTTCTTTCCTGATGAGAATTTCCATACTATCTTTATTAAGAAATATTCTTGGTTTGAATACTTTTTTAATTTCTAAAATTATTGAGTCATTTCCAAAATTCAGTCAACTAACCAATGTACAAACATCATATTTTAACTAAACTATAACCTTTGGGATTTCCCTTTACTTTTTAGGTGCTGTGATGATGTTATTCTTAGAAGGTTTTTTTCTGAAGAAGAAATGAGGCCTATTTTGGAGAGTTGTCACTCACCTTGGGGAGGTCACCATATTGGCGAAAGGAAAACTAGAAAATTTCTCCAATACGTTATTATCGGCCCAACTTATTCAATGATTTTAGGAATTATTTACATGGATGTCATAGATGTTAGTGGTTAGTAAATTTCTGTAGAAAACAAGATTTACCCAAAAAATTAGTCTAGAAGAATAGATTTTTTAGGTCTTGGTTTTAGATTTCAATGTTCCATTTCCATCATATCATGGGAATGAGTTCATATTAGTGGTCATAGATTATGTATCAAAGTAGGTTATGTTAGTAGCTCTACCCTACAATAATTCTAATAAGGTAATTATTTGTTAAAAAATTAAAATATTCTCAAGATTTAGAGTCCCAAAATCCATCATTACTGATAATGGTACTAAATTTAATATTACAAGATTAAGGCTTTTATTGAAAAGTGCATTTGATATCATAAAACTTGTACTACTTACCATCAACATTCCAATAGATAAGTGTAAATTTAAAATAGGGATATGAAATAGATTCTTGATAAAACCATCTCTAAATCTAGAAAATACTAGTCACTCAAGTCGGATAATGATTTATGGGAATATATAATATATTTTAAGGCCCCAATTGGTCTATTTAAATATAATCTTTTGTTTGTTAATTATTGTCATTTTCTTGTGGACTTGCAACATAAGTCATATTGGGTAGTTTAGGCTCTGAACAATGATTCTATGAGTTCTTTTGAGATAATATTTACTGTGTTGAGTGATAATGATTAGATAAAGAGATAGTCTTTGGATAATTCCAGAATATAAAAAGAGGGGAATATAGACTTTCATGATGCTATCATTCAAAAAAAAATATACCTTGACATAAGGTCATTATCTTTAATTCAATACTCAAACTCTTTCCTATAAAATTAATGTCCATGTTTTATTAGAACTTTTACTATGGTTACAGTTCTTAATAATGGAGCTTTTAAGATAGTTGGTGAGGCAAATAAACACATACTGGTATACGAGAAAAGAGTTGAAGTGTATTATAATGGACATCCAAAGGGCTTGACTTACTTCATTGTACTTTGAGAGCTGATATTGAATAAATTCTAACCAATGATTTAAAAATAAGTTCTATATGGGAGTCAACACATGGTAAATGTTTTCTCTCTAGTATTTACTTTTTTCATGTTTTTTATATATAAAATTATGTTTATGGATTCATAGTGCTCTGTCTCTGCTGGATATGTACTCGGTCTTCATGATCTATATTTTAGAGTAAGCTACTGATGGTGTTTTAAGGGTGTATAAAATTCCCTTATTATTAAATCCTTATTAAGTTCATGCTATATAATTTCTGTTCATACATAATCAAGGATTTTCTTTACATTTATTTTGGTTTTTCATTTTTCCACACATTTTTACTCTAGAAAAATTCTTCTCCATATGTATGCTGCAGAAAAATATGCCGCTTTTACTAAAAATCTATTCCAAGACATGATTTGTTTAAAAATATGACGCATGTTTTGTTCTAATGAAATTGTATTTTTAGTTTATTATTATTTGTTAAAAAATATGTGGGGGTATATATATGACAAAATATTATTTTTATTGAATCTTAATGTATCTTTTGGGTGTTTTAGATTACTTTTTTCTACGTAAATGAGAATATATTTGAATCAAATTTTTGAGTTTTCTTAACACTCAATTCATTGTGGTAATACATGCTATACAATCTATAGTTAGAAATAAATTGAAATTTCTTTTATTTCCTTAAATGATAAATCATGTGAACTTGTTTTCATGTAATTTTTAAGGAAAATATATCTGTTTCTGAGCTTCATTGAGACCCAATAAATGTCATTAATCTACTTAATTGAAAATCTGTTTGGAGATTTACATATTTAATTATTTTCTTCTCCACATTGAATTCAACTTTGGAGACAAATTTGGGGTTCATATTTGGGGGAGGGGTCAAACATCTTGTGATAAACAATTCATTGTTGAAATCCAATCAATTCCCACTTTTACATAAATTGTTTAGAAAAAATAGTTAATATTTTTGTAATAAATCTGTAAATGTTTTCATAATTCTTTCATAGTTTTAGGCTTGAAACTACTTCTCAAATGGGTCTTACCTAAGTAGAATTTTCTTGCTGGTACTTGACATTTATTTAAATCATAAATTAAAATGATGGATTATTTATAAGTGAACATGCTTAGTGATTATATGACAATTTGTTTTAGGGAATATGTTTGAGAGTAATATAGGATACTTTTTGAATAGTTATGATCATATATTTATGAACATGGAGTTTTAATTTTATATTAAGGGTCTCACATTCAATAAATTATATAAGGAATCACATTAGTGGTCCAATGTAAATTGTTTTCATATATATCTTTTGGAACTACTGTAATTTGGGAATTTGTGAACCCACAATGAATCTATCAGACCCTAGGTATTCGGTGCATTTCAGATTACTAAAATTCCTATATACACTTTGAATTAGTGCAATGAATAGTTCACAACACATGTGTCATAGCTTGAGAAATAAATATATAGATCTTATTGGGAAAAAATTAGTTTATTAAGGTGTGTGGAATGATTGATGTTAGATGTAGAAGAGGACAATTGGTTTATTTGGGAATCATTTATCTTGTATCAATAAGTACATTAAAAAATAATTTTTTTGGAAGCTAGGTGTGAGTCAAAGTAAAAAATTCTTATTGTTATGTTTTCAACTCCACTGATTTTTATAATTTTATCACTCTTGAACACTGAACTAGGATTTGAAGGAAGTATGTCATTAAGTAGTTTCATATATGAGGCATGACACCTTCCTTGGTTGATGATTTAATACATTATAGATTACAAATAAGATTTTGTAGTTGTGAAATATATCATTTGAGTAGTTTATTTCAAAAGTCTATTTACAGTTTTGTGTCCTCTACTTAATACTGTATGACATGTTAAATTTTAAGTTGATTAATAAAACATACTTCTATATTTCAAAGCTAAGAAACATAATTTCTTTTTTGTGAAAAAACAATGCTTATGTGCTGGGGAATTCGATGTGTCTCTAAAAACACATAGTTTTTCCACATCTTTTTACTATTTTTGGAATAAATTAATTTTTTAATTTTTTAATTTTTTGGAAAATATTAACTATTTTGTATTTTTATTATTAATTTTTTTTATTTAATCAGTTTCTATAATTAATTGTGTTTTTTAGTATTTAAAATAGTTAAATTAGTCTTACTAATTATTCTAGACCAATAATTTATTAATTAGTTTGTAGTTTTAATCAGCTTCATAATCTAATAATGTCAATTTAATAATAAATAATAAATAATCATTTTATTTTCATATAATTAGTTTAGTCCTTATTTAAGCATTATATCATTTATTACAGATCTATTAAAATAAATTAACTCTTTTAATAATAATGTTAGTGTTACTTATGAATTTTAGTTTCAATTTAATAAAATAATGTATTTTTATTTTAAATTTTCATCTAGTTAAATAATAAATTAGTTTAGATTTTTTAAATATTTAATTTATATAATTTTTTAATTTCATGTATGCAGTTAAAATTTTTTAGTCAACAACTATTGGTGACTCATTTCATACTATTCCAATTTTTTCTTTAGTTCTTTACTAAGTGACAGTTTTCTTTGTGTCTCACATATGGTTGCTTGTCTCATCGACATTACATTATTTCCACCATCGGTGACTCAATGAGTCACTGGTGTAAATCCCTCTCACTCATTGTTGTCTCTTCAATGAATTTATTTAATATTTTTTAAAAAATAATCATATATTTCAATCTATAAATTTAGTTTAATATAAAAAATTATTAATTAATTGGTTTACGAATAATTTAATTTTGAAAATTGAATGGACAATTTTAATATAAATAATAATCTTGTTACTTTTTTTAGTTTCCTTTATTTAATTTTTAAATTTATTTTTTATTTTTTTAATAGTTAATTAATTAATAATTTATTTATGTGTTAATTCAGTTTTATTTTATTTAGCAAAAATTATTTATTTATTAATTTTACTTTTTATAGTTTCATTTAATTAATTATTTTAGGTTTATTTTGATGATTTTATTGATGTGTCACCATTGAATTTTTTTTCACAATATCAGTCACACGTCTAACCAATAGGTTTATGCTCCATTGGTCTCATTAACCCATACCCTCTTAGACTTATCGACGTGCAACATTACATTCACCAAAGCGATGCCTTTTACCGAATACTAACATTGTATGCAACACATCTTTTTTCTGACATTACATTCTTTAATCCTTCTCACTGTTGTCTTAATGCTCCACACGATAATCGAAGAAACACCCCAAACCACCATGCATACTCTTACTAGTATCTCGAATTAAAGAATCAAAATAAAAATCAGAAAATATTCATATCTGTAACCAGATCCAAGCATCCATCCTCTAGTCATGAACAATCATGGTGGAAGTCCACAACTAATTATCGTTGTAGTATTAGATCTTCCATTATATGCATCCACCATTTTTTTTAACTAGATCAACAAATGGCTGACCTTGATGATTGAAATAACCCACATTCTATTTGGATCTACTAGATCTGGAGAAGAACCCGTAACTAATCTAATGGAGTGTCTGCCACAATCGTGGAAGATCAAGAGAATGAGCGCCTGGTGAACCAACTGATCATATTATCTATCATTATTCTAGGGAGACAGAGCCACAAGTCTTCTATATAAGAAAACCAAAACCTTTCTCCCTCCTCCTTGCGAGAAATATAGAATTGGGGAGGGGGAGATAAAAATTTAATTAAAATAAAAATCTAAACAAAAATAAAAAAAAATTTATAAAAAATTTATAAAACTAAAAATAAATATATATAATAAAACTATAATATTAATAATAATAATTTTTTAATAATAATATAAAATATTAAATTACTTAATAAAATAAAGTAAACATATAACCAAAATATACAATTTAACTTAAAAATTAAATTAAATTATCTAATAAAGAATACTTGAATATTTATTTTAAAAATTGTCATAATTATGTATGTTTTTAAATAAAGTAATTATAATTAAAATTCAAAAAATAATAATTAAAATGAACTATTAAATTTAATTACTAATAAACTAATTTGAATATAAAATAAAAAATATTTAATAATATTTACAACATAATGATGAAAAAAAATTTAAATTATGATTTTAATAATTTAATCATGTTAAAAAAAATCTTAACAAAATATGTTAATAAATTTTATAAAATGGATAATTAGAAATAATAACATTTAATAATGTAAAAATTGTTATTTAATAAAATAATAAAATAATAATTAATAAAATAAATTATTTTTATTATTAAAATAAAATTATAAAAAATTATTTATCTAAAAATTTAAATAATAAATTAATAAACTAACTACTCTAATCATTATAATTTTTTACATAATTAATTAGATAGTTTAATATGAATTTTTTATTATATAAATTGAATAATTTCGTACTATTTTTAACACTATAGTTTCTTACAGCACTCAAACCCCATCTATATACATTCAACTAACTCATTGGGAGTTAGCTATAAGGGAAATGATAGTAAGACTTGTGATGCACAAAAAAACACTTGTGTGCAGACGTGTAATGAGGAACCAAACTATGTTCGTGGAGACTGTTGGTGCCGAGTAGAAAATCACATATCATATAAAAAGTAGAGCAACCCTAGATTTGAGGGGACTCTCATGCAACACTTACTATTCATTCTCTTTCTGACAATGATAGTAGAACCTTGTAGAGACACATCTTGGAGTTCTCGCGGAGTAAGAGTTGGAGAAAGCAGGAACTATAGGTGGTTATTCCTTCATTTATTTTATTTTAATTTCCTTCCTTTGTAATAAAATGTTATCAATATCTATAATATATATTAATTTTGTATAGAATTTGTTTTAATTTGGGCAGTTTCATTTTTCTGGTTCATTCTTTTCTCATCTTTGATTCTATTTCTTCCTACAATGATGCAGATTCAACTGGCGAACATGAATCAATTTCTGAATATATAATTTTTTTTCACTCCACATGCACTTAAAATAGTATATTCATGATCCTTTGGTGAAGAAAATCATGTATTTCCTTTTAAATATTTTTATTTATTTCTATTGTATGAAGTCGGTGAGATTTATTCCAGGATCTTTTATTGAAATACAATTTTTTTGAGATATTCTAGTAGTGGTGATCCTATAGATTCCCATAGCTGAGAGGTTAATCAGTTGAGGTTGGGATTAGTTGAACTTTTTTTAGAGGTCTTTAATTCAACTTGAATTAATTGAGATTTTACATATTCAAACCATTAAAGTTAGATTCTCTATGTTGTACTTATATCATATGTTTATCAGTTCTTACGTCCCTACCTTAGTTCATTGCATTTTTGTTAGTTCATCATAGTTTACTTTAAGATTTATTTTTCTTAAGACAAAATATTACAGAAGTTGTTTACTCATTATTACTTATAAAAAACACAAAAACATTTATAGACATTAAAAAGGTAAAAAATATAAATTTTACCTCACTACAGACAACAATAGGATTATATTGAGAAGTTTTTAGAGAAAATAGTTCACCATATTTCCAAATGGGTTTGACCCAACAAACCACTATACAACAATTAGTAATAAGAATAAATAATTAATCATTGACTCTATCACAAAGATAGTTTCATCATATCGCACATCGGATTCCTATATTACATTCTCGGGAGATTAGGACATGTACCACTATGCATGACACACCCTCCCTAGCCTTTAGAAAATAATTCAAGACTAACTAATCTATATGTTGATATGGATTAGGTATATTATAGGACTTTATCATGGTCCTCAATGGTGGTTTGTTAATGGAAACAATTATTCATAGTTCAATCATCGAGATTATGAGGATCTTAATTCAAAACCATGACATTATTTACCCTAGGGATATCTTGTAGTTTGTTTTTATATATAATTTATATTCATATTCACTTATATTATGATCATAATACATGATTAAATTCAAACTATTTCCAAACAATCATGTTTATGTTTATAAAAAATTATTATTCATAAAACACATTGTGAGATCCTACATGTATTTAACTCACATATTATATGTTCCACTAAGGGAATATTGTCTGATTGGATCATATAGGTCACATATTTACTTACAAGAATTTCCATATTATGGACTCATTTATTTTATATTACACATGGAGTGTGTTTGAGTATTTAGATAGAGAGTGATCATATGGTCAGTTCGATATCATGAGTTTGTATTATTTTGTTTGTTTTATATTTCAGTAGTTTCATCTAAAAATATTTTTATATCTTTTCAGTTTTCAATTACATTAATAATTTCTATAGTTTTGCTTCATTTTTTGTACTATTTAATGTCAGTAATTTACATTAAATATCAATGAGGTCCACTATATTGATGCATAATTCTAGAATATTGATATAGTTTTAGCACTTCTTTAATATTATATCATGGGATAGTTCATTTCTGTTGTTTCATAATAAATTCCTGCAACTTTTCACCAGATATAGGAAATTTGCGATGTTCCAAAAGTTTTCTCATGGACTACCATGAGGCCCAAGATAGGGTATCCATGGGTTTTTTGAAAATATTACATCAGGGTAGATTTTTTTGTTAATTAGGGTTTCAATGTAAAATAAATGATCACATATTTTCAACACTCAATAGGTATGTAAAGAGAAGGTTCCTGATCATGACATTTAATAAAAATTCTTTTGTTTTAGTGAGTTGTTGGGAATGTCTAATTTTGGTTTGGTGTTTTATTTGTCCTTCAATATAGGAAAAATTAAATCTCTGTAGAACTTTGGAAGGGGAAAATTGACCTGATGATCATGTTGAATGGGTTGTAAACTATGAACACAAGACATGTATCTTATAATGGTGTATTATTGATGTGTTTTCTTTTATAATCTCGATTAAGATTCAATAGATTTAAAAAAAATATTTCATAGAAATTAATAATGATTAAATAACTTTTTTTAACAAATATTATCTATAATATTATATTCATTTCAAATATACTCTTAATCTTCTATTTTATTTTAATTGTGTTGGGAATCGTTTTTCTATTATAAGAATTGTGTTTACTTCAAATGAAGAAGCATCGGAAATTATCTTTGGATAGAATAAATTAATTTTACCAATTAAAAATATGGCTATGTACAAATTATGTTATTTTGATAAAAATAGAAGTATTCATCTTTTTTATGATAGATGAGTTCCAATATTTATGTTTACATTTTTGATAAATGATTTATAATTTAGTGTAGGTTTTAATAGAGATTTATGTTAAATTAATTTAATATATTTTAGTAATTTTTATATAATACTTTCACAAATCATGTAATCTATCTGGATTTATATAATTGGAATTATTTATGATTATTATTCCTTAATTATAATGGTGTTGTGTTCATATTTGAGTATCATTTTTGTTAGGCATAAGGTGGAAATAATTTATTTAGTTTATTAGGGGATATTATTATGATGTAATTTTTTTTTTCGTCTGTACGTTAATTTGTATATCATGACGATAATAACATATCCTCTATAAAATGGTTTTTTCTATTGAAACCTAATTAGGGAGAGGTTAACATATGATTTTATGGTTTGGTATGGTTTTATAAAATAAAATTTGATTTTATATGATTGGATTATTTTTTTATTATGTCATTATAATTTTTATGGATATATTTGTCTATGTGGTGTATTTTATGGTAATTGTGAATTTTGTCTTAAAAAATCATCAATAAGTAAAACTAGGTATGGTTATTCTCTTATACCGAGTGATTTCATAATATATTAATTTTATAAAAATTATAGTGGGGAGGTTTTCATTTATAAATAAACTTCATTTTTATTTTAAATTATGAAAAGTATTTAATTATTAATTTAATCTAGAAGAAAAATGTGTTTAAAGGTGTAGTCTCTTTCTTGAATATTAAATCATGTTTCGTAATTTTGTTATTATTTTGAAATATATTTTGCTTTCCATTTTTATATATTATGATATATTTATTATTATTTTTTATTTTAAAATGTATTCTCATAAAATTATAAACTAAAATTATAATTTGAGAAGTTGATTTTTAAAATATAAGTAATTTGGATTTTCAATGGGTTTTAGTGTCTAGTTTATTATTTAAATACATAAATTCCCCACATTAAGATAACAGTCAATTATAAGTAATAAAATGGCAATATGATTGATGTGGTTTGAATGATTATTATATTTACTAATGAAATGTTTTGTCAAAAGTAGGGTGTTGGAAATCAACTACCATATTGAATTCTTTGGTTTTATCAGTGAGTGAGGAATTTAATATTTAATTATTATGATTCAATTTATGTTTTTAATGTGAAATTTCTAAAATTTACTACATTAAAATGTAATGGAACATCAAAAACCCACTATACATTTCCTCTAGCAAGAAAAATTTTGGTTAGATATTAAATGACTTTATTTAAAAAATAATTTTCCAGGTAAATTAACTAATTCACCTAGTTCAACATATTTTTAGGACTTGTTAAAAATGAGTAAATAATTATATATGTATAATTTTAATCATTTTTTAAAATGTGTTTATATATTTTTATAGATATAATTTATTTCTGATATTAACTATTGGATGGTATTAAGGAATCAAATTTTAAAAGGTTCTATTAAATAGAAATTTATTTTTACATTAGTAATGTTTCATTGATAAAAATTATTTCAAAATTAGATTTATGAAAATTATATGAAGTTATTTGGGTTTTATGGTATAAGTCTTTATTTGGTTGAGTTTTATTTTTCAAAATTAAATTTATAACTCTTTTATACCTATTTATGTATTATATTGAGATATATTTAATTATATCAACATGGTTTTGATAAAAACTTATATTAATTGGAATATGTTTATTATAGATATAAATTATAAATTTAGCCTTTATGATAAAAAAACTACTATTTTTTATCATAAATATGCAATTAATTATCATTTTGTCTAATGCAATTTTAATTATAAACATGTTTGAAGTGTCTTTTGTCCGCTAGTTCTATATTCTTTTCAAATTCCGATTTAATTACAATGGCATAAAATTAAAAAAAAATTGGGTGTGTTATGGTAACTAGATTTAACAAGAATGTTTATTTTTTTTGTTGATTGCATGATAAATCTGAGTTTCTTATTCTTATAAATTATAATTGTGTTCTAAATATACAATCCATGTTTCAGAAATGTTCATTGTGACATGATATGACTATTAATATTATAATTTTATTATTTAATAAATCCTTTGGTTTAATATGTTTTTCATTGGGAATTAACGTTTAACACGTTCTAAAAAGAGAAATATTTTATGAGTAAGTTTTCATCTGGTATATATGTGTTATTTGAAGTTAAAAAACAACTCTATAGTATGTAATTTGATGTTGAATTTACTTTTAAACATATTATTTTCTACTAATTTTTTTAATATGATATTAAATATGTATTTATGAAACAAATTTGGTATATATTTAAATCCATTATAGTGAATAGTTTCCATATGGAGAAAGATATGAGTTTTCTTAGTGTGAGATAAGGTAAAAATATGTTATATAATAAATAATGTCTATATTTACAGTGATATGATATTTAAAATTAAATCAGGTTTTTCGTTTTTATGTATAAATTAATTTTAAATGAAAAGGTTTATGGGAACTTTATAGGGATGAAAATGTAATGTTTTAGACAATCGCAACACCCAATAATTATTTATATTCAAAATATAATTATAATTTAATTATTTTTATTTGATTTATTAAATTTATTAAATTTTGTTCTCATATTAGATTTTATTTATAAATACTATTAAAATGATGTGGTTACTAGGAAGATAATATTTTTAATTAATATTTAGTTGATTAAAAAATTGTGAAAATTATGTGTGCATAATATGATCCAAATGTTATTATTTTTGGTAACACACAATTATATATTTTTAAAATTTTGTATTTCATAAAATTATTAATGTTTTTCATGTATAAAACCCATTAAGATATTTTTAAAGGTATCCTTTAAAATGTGATTTTATTATATACTAAATCCATATATCTAAATATGTTATTACTAACATTATATTATAGTACACATAGATTTCATTTGTAATATTGGTATAATTATTATTTTTAAGTATGTACTAAAATCATATATTTTTATTAGTAGGTAATCGTGATTAATTTTTTTATTTTTGTTATTAAATAACACGATATATATGTGTAATATTAAATTGATGATATAATGAAGATTGTAATGGATATATAAGAAAAATTTTAAACAATTATATTTTTTGTTATCTTATTACATATATGATTATTTGTAGTGAAATGTTAAAAATAAGGTAATTATTATTATTATAATTAAAAATTATATAATACATAAATATAAATTATACATATATATACAAAAACACAAATAGAGACATGAAAATATATATGTTATTAATGTTTTTTCTATTATTATAACAGTGGTAAATGTGTAATTATTATTATTATGACTATTATTTGTAACTAAGGATAATCGGATTGGGAAATAAGGAGCCAAATGGTTATCACATGGGGGAAATGAAAACCCATTTCTGGTTCGTTGAACAAGGGTGTTGTGAATTTGTTTGGATATTAATTGGTCGTATCCCCCTTCCACATAATTATATGAACTGTAATACCTTCATAACTCTATGATTTGGGGTTTCATTGAGTGTTTAAAACTAATATTAGAAATTATTCAACTATTCTTCATAATATCACATTAGCATATTAGAAATTTCGGTCGAATTTACCTATGATAATAGGGATTAAATTTTGAATCTTACACATTCAATTTATTTATATTTATATATTAGATAGACCCACATTATTCTATCACATCACTTAAAATATCATTTTGGCATTAGTTTTCCCTTTTTCAAAACTGCCCTATATTTCCATCAAGATTAGAAAATTTTCGTAATTAAATGAGATAAGGGGTGATAATTTAGTACATTTGTGTTGTGTAAATTACTAATTTTATTTTTGTGATGTAGATTTAAGTCCATAACAATATTATAGATTTAGTTTGGTCATTACACACCTTCCTAGAAAATGTTCAAGTGGGTTTCTATTTTAACACACTAATTTCTGATTTATTTTGTGTAGTTTATTATATTTTATTATTTACATAGTTATTAAGGAAGGATTTTATGATAGATATTGATTGTATTAAAGTGTCATAGAAACATTGAGTTCTGTGGTTTTATATTGTTCCATTTTTTAATGAATTATATATGATCACCTATATTTTAAGACAATGTTTTAATTGTTTTGGTGAATAAATTAGCATTATGAGTAGTGATTTGGATAAATTAGTTTTTTGAATATGTTACCCCAGTTTTTAATATAAAACATATTGAATAGGAATGTTTTGATATGGAATGAAATTAATGTGTAAATTTTAATTAATTATAAGTTTATAGCACATTGAAACCCCCGAGTTATTCGGTGGGTAGACAATGAAGTTTACTAAAAGGCATAACACACCCTTTATAGAACATGGAATACACGAAAATATTTAATAAATTATACTATGTTATTGATTTAGTTACCCATATAACATCATCATGGTCCTATCTAGTAGATAATTCATAAGAATTACTGAACACGGTTCAATCTTTTATAGTATAAGGATCATAGGATAAAACATGTCCTGTGTTTCTCTAGGTTGTCCCATAGTGTTCGCTTTATATATTTTTTATATTAGCCCATATTTTTTTTGTAATTTAATAGTATGTTTAAATTAGGAATTATTTTAGGAATTATTTCAATGTATATGATTTATTTTAATCTAAAAATGTTTATTCATGAAGAACATAGTGGGATCCAATAAGGATTTATCTCACTCCCTACTTTCACCACATGGTGTCTGTAGACTTAGTGGCCCTTCCATGTTATAACATTGGGTTTTGAGGAGTTAACTATTATGAAATATATTATTTTGTAACACATGTTGAGTATGTTTTGGTATTTTTTAATAGTGAATACAAATATATTTTGGTTTTTAATGTATAGTGGTTTCCACTATATCAGGTTTCTTAAAATTTTAATTTTCAGTTTATTTTTTATTTATTTTATATGTTCCTTGTTTAGTTAATATTTTAGTTTTTTTATTATTTAAATTATCATGAATGTAAAATATATGGATGCCCTATGTTGGATTTAAAGAATAGTACTATAGATTACTATTTTTTATTTTTTGGATGAAAACATTCATATGGGTTAATATTTAAAGACTTTGAAATTTGTGGTAGCTTAATGTGAAGATGAATATTTCTTGTTCCATGTTGTATAATAAATTTGGAATCCAAATATGGTAAAAGAGTTTAGTTAGTGAATATTTATGTTAGTATAGGGTAGTAGATAATAATTAAAAAAAAATTATTTATAAGATGAATAATGATTTTATACTTATTTAGACAATAAGTATTAATACCCATTAAATTTAGTAGTTTATTATAAATATTGGTATGGTTATTTGGATTTAAAATAAAGCTAAAACTGAATTAATATATTAAATACATTATTTAAGGAAATGGATACAAAAAATATTTATTAGAATAATATAAAACATAGGTTGAAAATTATCAAATGTAGGTGACCAAAATCAAAATATTTATGAAAAATTATTTATGATAATATTTAAATAGATCGCCGGTTTATGAAATTGTTTCATAAATTTTTATTTCATTCTCATATCATGATGATGTACTAAAAGCTACCATATTTAAAAAACATTACTTTTTTGTATTCAACAAAAATATACTTTTCCGAAAAAAATATATATTAAACTAATCATTAGATAAATTCTACATGATTGTTTGAAAAATTAAATAGATTTTATACATAGTTTTTTCTTAACATAGTAAATTTAATTTTTAATTAAAATAACTATTTACTTGATAATATTAATTTTTTTTCAAGAAAAATTTCAGTTGCTTAAAATAATTACTTATAATGTCGTAAAATTACATTATCAGTTTTATAAAATAAATATTCTTTTTAATGAAATTTATATGAAAATATTTTTTGTAAATTAATTTTTTTACCAAAAATAAAACATATATGTTTATATAAAAATTATTCTCATGATCTATTTAGGTTAATATTTTTTTGTCATATTTAAAACAAAAAATAAAATGTATTACTACTTTAATTCATTTTATTTTTGTTATCGAAATGTTATGACAAAAAATATACAATTACTTTTTTATTATATGGTATTAATATTTAATTACATATAGAATTCCTCCTATAAATGTTAATATCAGTAAATTCTACCCCATTATAAATTTTAACAGATAAATTTCATTACACAAAACAATAGAAAATATCCATATGATTTTAAATAATGAATATATAACTTCTAATGAAATATTAACTGATTTTTCTTATAAATGATTAGTGAAAATATCATTAACCACATATCGCTATAGATTAACTTTATTGATCCAACACTAAACAAAATATTAAAACTAAAATTTTCATTGTGATACCTAATAACATTAAGAAATTTATACATATTAATATAAAAAATCAATGATAAGGTGCATTATCCTTTAAAACCATTATTTCTTCCCCTGATACACTTTATTAAACCATTAAACCATTTTTCAAACAATCAATAATTTAGTTATACCCAGGTTTACATGTGTTTTATACACATAATACCTAATATCTAGTACTGACTAAACCTAAATTTACCAAGATCATTATCGCTCAATTCTAAATCAAATAATCAATGAATATTATTATTCTAAAACTCAACATACCATTTACTCCTCCAAATATATAATGTCTAATAACAACTGATATTACCTTTATCATGTATATTATAAAAAATATATTTATCTTTTCTAAAATAAACCTGAATCAACTTGATATATAATAAATTTTTATCCATTATGGTATTTTATACCACTCAACCAATATTCCAAAACTCAATTAACCCACTATCCAAATCAAGTAAAATTATGTCAACATCAAATCACATATCAACAAAAAGTATTATATTTAACATAATAGTGTTTTAAATATAAAAAAATAGAAAAAATCATCCAAATATCATTAATAAACTTCAAATTCAATCACATAATTCCTTGAAAGGGAATATATTCCTTTAAGATTATGATCAAATTTAATCTTATTTACCCATGACTATATCTAGAACTCTTAAAATGTATTGATTTATTAAAATTATATCCATTAAAATTATATTAACTTATATAAAATACACACTATGATTCCCTATACCCAAACCCCATGATATTATGCTAAAATTAGATTTCTTAAAAACTGGGATTTTGATGAACTTGAATTGTGTAAGAATTTTATTTTATATCAATAAATAAGAAGACGTACGTGATTTAAATAAGTTGTGTAGTATTAAATATTGAAATAAAACAGTTGAATCTGTGCATGATGAGAATGGATATGGAACTGTCACTTTTATCCAATGCTATATGACTAGAGAAAATGATACAAAATTGTTATTTTTATCTATGTGGGAAAAGTAAGGATCATAAAAAATGAATTTCTATTATTTTTTTATATCTTTATTTTGTTTATGAAGAAAAGTTTATGATAATGTTATTAACATTTTATTGTTATGGTTTTAATCACTTGATAGAAAATGAATGAGATCTAACATTCCTTTATTATTTGGATAGAAAGTTGGTTGGTGGAACCCATTATATATGATTATTTATATAATAATCATCATGGATACATGAAATGTTCTTGACTAAGAAACCATTGTCTATATTTATTTGAAATGATTATATTGTGTAGATGATATGTACAGCTTCATGAGCTATTTGTAATATTATTTAAATCCATGACCATTAGAATATGGATGATATTTTATAATAATGAATCCATAATAAGAGTATCATTTTCAAAGGAAAATTTTTATATTAGATGTAGGAATATTTTAAGTGATTAAAAAGGATTTATGCCTCTCTGAATATTCCCATAAGTTATGGTAAGAATGTATGATGATGTATAAACTAATTTTCAGGTAAAAGGAAGGTGTTGATGGTTCAATGAACACTTTCAGTGAGATCTATAACAAATATTTAAGTGTATGTGAATTCTTATATGGAATTCAATGATGATCTAAGTTTTTTTCAGTGAAATATATAATTCCCCATATTCATGAAATGTATTTTTCTATTCATATAGATGATTATAACTGATTTCACTAAATATTCAAAGTCCACATTTCTAAATACAATACATAGATGAAATTTTAGTCTATCTTATTTGTTATGTAAACATGAATTATAAACAATATATCTTTTTTTGCAATGGATCTTAACACACATAGGTGTTTTGACCAATAAAATTGAATTCATTGTTATATCAAAATACTGTTACAAGTTGTACCAAAATATCTTTTTAACTTAGTTTTTTGTTTTTTTGATATCATTTTTATGTTTCTTTATTTTAAGATTTTTTAAATGTATTTTTTTATTTATTTGTTACATATGACACTGAAATTATGATTATAAATACTTTATAGTTTAGTTATTATCTAACTAACGTAAAAAAGACACATTTGAAGTTAATTTTTCTATAATCGACTTTTTATATCCCTTTATAAATTGTTTAAAAAAATAAAATGTTAAATTTTATGTTATTAATTAATTATATAACATACCATGTATGAATGTATATTTTTAAGGAAAAAAATTTGTATTACTCCCTTATATGAAAATACAAGATTGATAGCGAAACAAATCAGAGAGTAAAAATGAAATCTAGAAAATCAAACATAAATATTTGACTGAATTTCCATTTTTTGTTTTATTAGTCATCCAAATAATTTTCTTTAGATTAAATAAAAAATAAGGTATTTGAAGCTACGAATTGTAATTCATTTTATACACTAGTGGAATATTGGTATTTTTAATGTGATATAAAGAATCATTATTCATTATAACAATGAATTATTAAAAATTGTATATATTGAAAAAGATAATCATTAAAAACTAAATCATGAGAAAATAATTATAAATAACATATTACAGTTACAAAAATAAGAAATGGTATAATAATGATGAATATTGAAATAGTTGATCTAAAATTAATGCACATGGATTGTGAAAAAATATAAATTTTAATGAAAAAACACACCATGGCATTAAAAAATTTAGGAGGAAAATAAAATTATAAAAGGCACACTGAAAAAACGGAATGTGAAATTGGCATGATATGAAATTTTAAATATTCAATTTGTTATATTTAAAAATATGATAGATAATCATTTTAAGGATTTTTTTTTAAATATCCAGAATTAATAATTATATTTTTAGCACTAATTTTTAGATAATAAAGACTTAAACTCTTTTTAAACATTTGTTATTTAAAAATAGACAATAATTCTATAAATGGAATTTTTCTAATTTCATTTATATAAAAAACTAATATTATGTATGTCTTATCCTCATTAATTTAAAAATAATAAAAAACCCTAACGTAAAGAAATTTTTCATAGTAGTTTTCATAAGTTAATTATATGATTCAATTCGTTGAATATTATTTAAAAAACATGTCCCATGTTTTTGTGTGGATAGTCATATAGCTAAATTATAGTGTAAGGGAATTTTTCTTAAACACAATGTATCAAAATTATTATGCATATATATCCAAAAAATGGAATTTACTAATGAATTAAATTGAGCATTCATAAAATGTAATATTGCATATATAGTGGGTGATTATTTTCATCATTATAGATATAAATATTATTATATAAAACCAAAATTAGATGATGTCAGTATGATGTTCCTCATTGATCATGAATCTTGAACAATCACATGATCATTAATAGATCTAATATAAAAAATAATGTCACAACCAAGGTAGATTTTGGAATCTTTTATTTGAGATCTTTTCACCAAAAAACATAGCACCATGCCATAACACAAGAGAGAGAACCACAATAGAGTTACATTCATTTTTCTACAGTATCCCTGTAACCATGCTTAAAAAAATATATAAAGAAAATAAAATGTTTTAATTTTTGAAGGTTTTGAATATATTTAATGACTTATAATTTAAATATCATACCCAGGAAACAATAGTTTCTTCATAAAAACATTATAGAGAAAATTGAGTGAAGATTTTCACTGAGGAATATACATTTTAAGAAGTTGGAGCCTGCCAAAAAATTCTTGATATTTCCATAAATGTTATGAAAAATATATTTCCAATATATTACATGTTAATAATATATATATATATATTATTGTAACCAATTATTAAACAGGTAAATATTTTGTTCATACCAAACAATATAGATCTAGTCGAAAGAAGTATCTATTTTTAACAACTAACATTGTGCACACTGATAATTATATGATTTAATGAGAGTGTAATGTATTCTAGTGCTAAAAATTTCCCTGAACACTAATATAGAAGAAGTAGAAGAATATTTATGGAGTTATCCTACACCATTCATTCACTATAGAATCCTAATGAATAGAGAGCTCAAATATACATGTGATGATCACATACCAAGATGGAGTTAATATAGGGTGATCCACAACATCCAATTATAGATTCCCAAATAAAATTGAGGTATCCAATATGATTTTGGTACAAGTATAATAAAATCAATACATATAATGTAGTATGTATTCAATCCATTAAAAGTTCTCCTTATTCCAAGGAAGTACAATACAATAATCTTATATAAAGGGACAATATTACCTCTATTTGTAAGTATCCAGTAATAGGATAACAATTAAATGTTTGTACACTTGTCTATGATTTATTGGATAAAAATAAGGAAGTCTCAAAAGTGGGATGGTAACTATGATGTACAAAGGGATGATTAATCCAAAGAGAAGTGAATCTAGATTACAAACCCTGATGTTCTCATATGTTGATTTCATAGTTTACATTTGTATATAAACCAAAGGAAAAATAGGGGATATATAGGGTCCTACTCATAGAATTAGTGAATAGGTTGTTAATTTATAAAAAAAATGCAATTTCTATCCACCTCATAGTTATGGTGTATCCTAATGTCATCTTAACAACTTGTATTGTAGGATATGTCACACCTCTATTAGATACACATTTTTTCAATTTTAAAAGATTTAATTCTACTTTTTGAAAGAATATATGAATTATATATTTAATGAATCAAATTAATACTCCATCAATTTAATCATGTAATATATATCATTAATGACAATAAGGAATATGAATAAAATAGATATAAAGATGTCGATAAATGAATCATAAAAAAATAAGAAGTATTCGTTATTTGAATGTAATAATAAGGGAAGTAATTAAGATGAATTTTTAATAGATTCATATTTTAAAGATGATTACATGATATAATTATATTGAAACTAGGGTGAGAATAATTACTCCACACATAATAATTTATAATAAAAAACAATGATTTTATGAAAAATATATTGCGGGTTAATTAACTACAAATAACTTGAACAAATAAATGTTCTAATTTTGTATTTTATCCATAAATATTGAAGGGATACCAAAAATAATATTTCAAATTTTTCTAATAAAAACAATATAATTGTGAGGATGATCACAATCCCATGGATTAAAAAAGAATAAGTTGTTTATATAAAATATATCCGTTATAATTTTCCAAAAAAGTAATATATTTATGGAATTAATAATATTTTGAAGTAATATATCACACACTAATATGACACGGAAATACTGGATAATTAATTTAAATAATTTAAATAAATCAACATTATTATCTCTAAAAAAGTAAGAATCCAGAGTTCAATGAACATGGAACTCAAGGAATGATTAACCAATTTGGAAAATGGGTTGATAATTAGACTTCATGAAATGGAAAATTATTTTAATGGTATTAATGTGAAGTTCCATGTATTAAAATAAGTAACCACTATAAAATATTATAGAATTAATATTACAAAGTATAGGATAAAAGATAATTAAAATATATTAAAAGAAATTATAATGATGCATGTGGTGTTCGATAAAAAAATTAAGAAATAAGGTGAATAAAAACTAAACTCATTAGATGGTGCTAATGGAAAGCATAATAGAAAATTAGTGGATCTTGAAACTAAATTTAAAATTATGTAAATAGCTCAAGATGTATCTTAAAAAAATGTTGTAAGAAATGTTTTCCCCAACAACATATTTTTTGTGATTGTTATACGGACATAATTATAACAGCTGGAAATAATTTATGAGACCATAAAATGAACTTTATAATGAATTAACAAAAGTAACGGAGCCATCTAAATCATAAAACATCAATTGTTCTTAATCCATTTGTACAGACAACACATATTTCCTAACAAAACATTTTAAAATATAGATGATGAAAAATAATGAAAATAATACCATCATACAAATGAAATATTGAAGGGTTTGTATGAGAGTTAGTTCCCCAAAATATTCTTAACCACCTTATAAAAATTCTAGAAAATATGAAGCTTCCTGTTTTGAAAAAACTACATAGAAAGTTGATGAAAGAAAAAAACTATAGTTCATTAGTTATTGTTTTTGTTGTAACAATTTCATATATAGGGAAAGGTATTTTTATTATAGTCCATAGAGTTAAATGAATCACATTTCATAGGGGATAAAGGCTCTGGGTAAGAAAAATCAATAGACAAGGAGGGCAGTTATATCAATTTCTAACAAATTTGGAAAACTATTAAATAAATGTGGTATTTGAAATGGAAGTGGTCAGAGTGAATAAGAATTCATGTAATAAATTATTCTAGTATATAACTAAAACAAATCAGATGAAAATAACACAGAAGCATTACAATTGAGATAATCCTACATTGAGAAATAGTCATGATTAATATTGTTAAAAGTATATATCGTATATGTTTTTAGAGATGGATAGTGAGATATCCTTGGGTGAAAACCCTATGAATCCAAATAATGATATTACATAAAATGATGGAAGCTGTTTATTTTATATAAAAATATAACACATTATATAAACTGGTTAAAAATCAATGATTTTTTGGTATAATAAAAAATATAGAAAATAATTGAATAATATTATTTGGTAAAATGAATGGTCTATACATGTGAAGATCAAATCTGAATATCCATGTGAAAAAACAAAAATAGTTAAGGATATTTTCAATTTATGTCTATAAATACGTCCACTTGATATATAAAATGCAAGATAATTGAGTTCTCAAAGAATGTAAATAAATAAAAAACTAAATTACATATAATAAAGAAATCCAAATTCATGAGAGGATTTAAAAAAGGGATAACTCAAGATACCATGAGTATTAATATGGAAGGTGTGTGCTAGATAGAAACTACAAGATTCTGTAACATTTTTTCAGGCATAAGAAGAATCATAAAGAACATGAAAGATATATAAAATGATTCATGTTCCCTGATATCTCTTGAAAAAAATATATTAAATAAGATGAGGATGAAAAATTAACCATAATATAGAAAGAGGATTATTTTATAAAAAGTGATTGTGCAAGAATGAATAGTCTATCTATCCATAGAGTTAATTTTAAATTTGAAATATATGGAGACAAATATATCAATCCATATTCTAAAAATAATTAACAAACATTTTTCACACTATTCTATTATTATTTATTTTTATGTATTTTCTAACCATATGGTTAACTGAAGGTATGATGGTTCTAAAATTTGGATATAATGAAATTATGTATTTTGAAATAACTATCCTAGATATGAGTAAGATATTATCTTATTATGATATATCAAATGTAAGTCTAAAAACAACTAGAGTAAAGAAAACCCATGATGAAGGTGAAGAGGCTATCAAAATAAGACATGTTGAGTGATAATAGTTCTCATGTAAGTAGGATTGAAGTATATAATATCCTAAATAGTATTTGAATAAGTGAATATATCATGATGAAGAAACTATAATGTGTTCATACTAATGTTATCCCAAAAACTAGAATCATAAAGTATAATTTATGATGAGATAACTCTTGATTATTTTAGGATGAAATAAATCCATTAATGGGGCGTTTATTGAAAATCTTCTATAATATTTCAAAAAATAAAAATCCTAACATTATAGATGGTTCCTGAAAAATAGTGGTGAAAATGAAAGAATTCTAACTCTTTTATCTATGTTTAAAAAAACTAACATTACATGGGTTGGGTTATTTTTAATAAATCATAAGTTGTTTTGGATTATTATAATGTTTTGTGGATTATTGAAATAAATTCATGATTATTACAATTAAATGTTTTAAATACATGTTTTATTTAAGAGTAGGAAATTCAAGTTGAAAAATGTCAGATTCTTTTTTCAACAACTGGTGTAAAATTGTATCATCATATTTGATATATATAAACACACATGAGGAAAAGAATGGAAAAATATAATGGTTAATTTTATATTCAATTGATTATTGATATCCTTGAAATCAAAATCAAACACCCCTAATTTCAACAAAAAGAATGGATCAAGTAGATTTAGAGTTGAATAATTGATATAACATTACACAACATAGATGTCATAAAAACTCTCTCATATGATTCGTAATTATTTATAATAAGGTAGAGAGAGAATAAAATGATGTAGGTAATTATGATGAAAAGGGATTGAATAAATGAATATTAAAATTAATAGTCCATTTTATACCATTAGTCTTAAAAACAAATACATAGTGTGATACTAATCATCCCACTTTATGTTTGAGTTGTATTTTTATTAAATTAATATTTAAATGTTCATGATTTCAATATTGGAATGGATATACATGCTTGGAAGGAAAATTTTAAATCCTAGTATGTTGATATGTAATGTCATAATGAAACTATTCAAGTCCAGTATAATGTGTGATAAACATAGAGGGACACCTCAATCCCACCTCCAATAGTCCATGTGCTAGTGACTACCATTGAGTAGTCGTATCACACACATGGGATGTATTACCCTATGTACCTTCACATAAAAACGAAAATCTCCACACAATAATATAATACATAATAAATAACTAGTACTATAAATATATACATAAACAAATATACCACAATAATGTACACAAAAGTATAGAATAGGTAAAAGGGAAAATTAAAATCCCCCCAACACTATAATAAGAGTGTATGCTACTAAAAAATAGGGGACTATTAAAATGTAAAACTCATAGAACCATCTATTGTTAGTCCAGTACAACTAAGCCCCATCAAGTCCTATTCTACCCTAGAATCCATTAGATCCTTTATCTTCTACACATGATAGAACAAATGTGTTCATATCCCAACCATGGTTGAGTACAAACAAAGAAGTAAAAAACTAGGAAAACACTAAAAAAATGTATCTGGGTTAGAGTTATATTTGAATAAAAAAATTAAGAGTAAAAAGATAAAACCAGGATATTATCATGGGAACAATACAATCATGATTTGAGTTATATCCTCACTATTATCCTCAGAATTAACATTACTCTCTGATGTAATCATCTTTTCTGGTAATAAGTTCCATTAGTGCATCAACATTATAATCTCTCAAAATAAAAATATAAAAATATAGGTGATCCTAATGAGGGTATTTCAAGGATACCTGACCATAAACACAACAATCCTACATAGATGAGGATAATATTACCTAGATGGTCACATGATATCTAAACATGTCTACCGATAATGAGATAGTGGATCACACCTTTAGCTTCATAGAGGGATACCTAAATATATATTGCACTAACACACTAAGGGGATTACCCATCCTCTTCTTAAGATCAGATTCCTTATTATAACCTCATGGGAATTGAAATGTTTATAAAAACTCATGAAAAAAATGGTTTGATGGAATATAAACTCTCTCAAACTAAATCCATTCAAGGAGAATCATGGAATATAAAAATATACATGGGTTTTTCAAACATTCTCATCCAAAAAAGCCAATTGTCATAATAAAGGGTCCATACAATGTGTGATATTCCAAAAACTAGACCACGAATGTAGGAGTTTTTATATATCTATACATTCTATGAATTTACACTCATGAAACTATTTCCTCAATATCCTCTATAGTTTTTTCTATTAAAATACATCTGATCACATAGACCACATTGAAGACAGTTTCACTACACCTCTAAAAATAATCAATCATATAATTTGGCTCCCAAATCCAAATTCACTTAAAACACTATTGGATTTACATTTTCACTATTATTCCTTTATCAAATATATAATATTTATATATTACATTCATAAAAACCCATAAAAATATAGATTCAATTGCACCATAAAAAATGGTTTCTTAGTGTAAAAGTAGAATCATGAAATAGTAAAATTATAAAAGACCTAAAAATGGATTATAATAAAAAATGATCATCAGAAGGAGTTCCTGTTCATTTTTTCACAATCGATAGAATCTGAATGTTATAGATAATTAGAAATAAAATAAAATTAATAAAAAACAACTTTAAATCATGAAAACATGTCATCAATTAATTTTAAAATTTATTTATTGGTATGATTTATCCATGATAATTATATAACTATGATAAGTGAAAATGAATTCCAATAAAGAAAGAGCATACCTCAGTTTTTAAACAACTGAAGGAGAAGGAAACAACCACCTTCATGGGACCTATATAACATGTTTCTCATACTACAAATTCCATGATTCCTCAACTCCATTTGACATCAATCACCAGAAATGAACCTTCAACACCTGGGGTTCAAACCTGAATTAAAAATGAATGACAGTCATTTAGTAAGAATTTTTAAGAAGTAATTCTCTCACATCATTGTTTGTATGATGTCCCTCAAACATCGAGAATTTACCATGATCAAAGGAATGATCATTGTGGTGGGGTAAAAACTGATTAATCATGGTAAATGGTGAATTAAAGGAATATTAAAACCCTAAAATAAAGTCTCAAGAATTTTAAATAATGATTGTTTACCACCATAAGTCCTGTGGGTAAAACTACCACATAAAAGCTAGAATTCCCATAACCATAGTATTGAACTAGGTTATGGGGGTTTATGAACACTCCACAAAAATTTATAGATACCACAGGTGTGCAGAAAGAAACATTCTATTTTACCCTTGAAAATTCCTCCAAAAACTTTTTTGTGTGGTTTCCTATGTTTTTTATGATATATCCCATCACCCAAGAACCAAAACTATTGAATATATTTTCAAATCCATTTCTCCCTTATCTGTTATACAAAGAGGCACAAAATTGACACCAAGGGTTAATCCACTATGTTTATTTTTTATTTTTAGAATAAACCTCTATAACATAAATGTAAGAATAAAAAACAATCCTCGGGATTGAAAAATATATTGGATTAGTAAAAAAATTTAAAATTCCATTTAAATATGCAATAGTGATTAATTGAAAATAAAATTCCATTAATTCTACCCAACATAGGGATTTACCTCTGAAAATAATGAAAACAAAAAGGCTAATAAATATTTTTTGTGTACTACGCTCACATCTAGTGCTCCCACTCCTACTATCAATGTAGTGAATTATCACACAAAAAAATGATAATAATTTCATTCATTTACATATGATGGAATATCTCTTATTGATCTTAAATCTATATTGGGTACTCTAAGAAGGTTTGTCTATCCTCAATATTCATCTCACCCAAGTTAATAATGTATGATCAATTGTTCATATATCTCGTTAGTTGATACACTTGGAAGAGTTCATTTAACCCATATAACTACGGTTGTAATGCCTAGTGATACTCCACCTCACTAACCCTATGCTATATTTTGATACTGATAATGAACATGTAAAAAAAATAGTTTCCTCAATAAAATATTTCTACTAATCACTAACATATACCATCAATAATGCATGGTCCCCTCATACAACTCAAATGGACTTCATCATCTATCCACTTGTACATATAATCACTCTGATAATTACTCATCTAATCTTAGATGGTATTCACCATTTCATTCATTACATGTGACATTTCAATGCCCAAATGAGTTGATACTTAATGATTTACCCATAACAGTAGTGATGTATAGTGTTTCTCTTAAACAAGCCAGGAATATTTTCATAACAATAGAGCAATGGTACATAATATTGTACAAAATTCTCAAAAAGGATATATGTTCCTCCCAATTATAGAGAATGTTTTATGCACATGCCCACATTATGTCCTTTAGGACTGGAATATTTCATAATGTTTCGATATTTTCTATGGGTGGAAGGTATTTATCCTCCGTAAAAATGTATTAAATTTCCATTATAACCGTCTAAAAAAGTTTGATATGAATATAGAATCAAAATTTGAGAATTCATCAAGGGTAATACAAGGAGCTAGACAGTCTCTAGTATGTACCATCATCCCACACTCTCCACTAAACTCATCCCACATATTGATATAATTTTGGATAAAATAGTGAGTTAGTCGCTGATCAACACATAAAACTATGACCTATTGATGTTAAAAAATGACCCAATACAAAATACATGGACATATCATCCCAATTACTTTTTTACACTGCAAGAATTTGTGACTAACCAATCAAAAATTAATTATTATCCTTCACTTATAGGAATTTTTTTCATTGATATGTAAACACAACAACCCTTATCTCTATCCTATACAATTCAAACATAAACTAAAGGTTATAGTAACTTTTTTAACCTTAGTATATACCAATAATGGTTTCCTGTCATACACTCTCAACAACTCCTCCCATATAATGAATACTACCATCATTCACCCTTATAAGAAGATAATATTCTCCTCAACATTGAAAAATTTATAACGAGTCTTTCATACAGAAATATGAATATGAAATAATTTCCAAAGAAACATCATGTTGTTCCTCAATAACTAATTGATGAATAATTGTGGTTGTAATAATAAATCAAAGTTATGCTACTCAATCCTCATTGAAAACGGTCAACTATAAATATGAAAACTTATTTGTTTCCCCACTCATCAATCATAGATAGGATTTATTACTAAGAGTGCCTACCACCATTTTCTATTTCATGTGAGTGTAGAAGTTTTAAAAAAAGTATCCCTATAAGAACTTAAACCATCATAATTGTGCCGAGTTAATGTATTTATGAGTGAATATTTCAAAAGAATCTAATGGCTATAATAGATGATGAAATACTCTCCCATAATATATAGTTATTACATTTTAAGGTTGAACAACACTAATACTATTTCCAAATCATGGTTCATTTTATTATTATCATGTGGAAATAGCTTTTGTGAGCCATAAGAATCCAAGGCCATCGATAACATTATAACATATACCAGTCTTCAACCAAGGGAACTATAGAACTCCATGGACACAAGTCCCACCTTTATTAGTATAAATATGTGTGAGATTGTAAAAATTTATCATAGATATAGATAATTATCTTGATGTATCACTTATACTGGGTAGGGTATCCCATTTCTAGTCAAATAATTCATAAGTGTCCTGAATCTAGGAAATTTAACCGAAATATTTTATAATAATTAGGAAACTCAAAGAGGATCCACACCATGGTCATACTCCTCTGTGGAACCCAAGAATGCATTGAATCTATCTTAGTCGAGTTCACCACCTATTCATCTTCTGATATAACATTATCCATGATGTGGAATTCTCAAATATATCACCAAATATTTGATAGATTTATATAATGTTCAGGCTCTTGGATTATGTTTAGGATCATCTTTAAATTTCTCACACACCCATCTTATGATACTCACTACATGAGGATAAAATTTATATACAAACCCAAAAATATTAAAAGAAGAGATATATGATTGGTTTCATGTGTCCCACAAACACCATTGGGGTTTTTTCAGGAAAAATGGGATCGCCATAAAATAAATGTTATCATATAAGCATAAAAATATCGTAATCAATATATTTTACTCTGAGACACCAAATGTGAATTAACCATACCTGAGTTTAGTTTTCAATATCCACATTTTCCCTTTATAATGGTTAAATATAAAATTAGTTCTTGGTTTTGGATAATAATTTTTTATGGCCACATAAATCATGTTATTAAATTTAATGTATAACCTCAAACACTCATATGTGATTTTCTTAATAAGACTCGGCCTGCTCAGTGGGACATACTAAGTATAAAAAATATAGTTATCTTAAAATCCCTTAAATACACATTCACCCATGAATATTTTTTAGGGGATTCAATATCTTGGTCAAGATATCAAGGTATTTTTTATTTAAATTTTTATGTACACATGATCCTTTCTTTGGAGAGGTAAGCCTATTACATTATTGAGAAATATATCATCACACTCAGCCAATATATAATGTCATTAAAATATCTAAACATCTATAAATCCAATTGATGTTATATCGAACTAATATAATTTTTTTACTCTCCTTTGTATGAACACAACATGATCTTCCTCAGTTTCCTTCTCTTGAATGATGAAACAATCTCATCTCGTTATCTCGGACACACCAAATCCTTTGTCTTAAATAGTAAATATGTGATATGAATCTGAATTTTCAATCAATAACATGAAAAACCTCATATGATTTCATAATTTATTTCAATGTATCACATAAAATTTCTCTCCTCAATGATTCATGCTTCATTACTGGGAAATTCATGTTATCACAGAATGTCCCCAAATGTGTCTCTAGCAAAATTTTCTAGGAAAAAGGTTCACTAGAACCTTATATCTCAAATAAGAGATGTGAAATTTAAATAGTGTCTTGTGCATGTATATTTCAAAAGAAAAATTAATATAGAGTATACATAGACCATACCTCTGACCTTATATGAAGCCTCAAGGTTATATTTATCCACTACCTATAGATATCCACATCCATTTCTACCATATACCTATATATGGAATGATGAAACTATGGGTGGTATAAATGAAAAAACATCATAGAATTTGGAACCACTTTTATCCCCCTTCTTATTTATCATGTATTCTACTCTACGAAGCTCCTATATCAGGTCAATGCATCTATATTAGTGGTCTATTGACCATATCATTATATTATTCATGTAATATTAGGAAATCCTATGTGACCTACCCTCACTAATCACATGAGTATAATTCCACCTCCCTTTGTTGATTACAATCTCTCTCAGTGCACAGAGCTGATGATCTTATGATAGGATGATATCTCAAAAAATAAAACACACACCTATATTTCTAACATTATCATCAGGTACTAGATAATAAGTCTCAACACTTTGGTTTCAAATTACAAAACCATCAACCAATTTATACTGTACTAGTAATATCTCTACAACTAAGTCACTCTCTATAACAAGATTGCAATATTGGATTAAAATAGATACCACTCAAGAAAAAAATGTCATAGTGAATACCATGTTCAAAGGAAAATTCATGAAATTATCTATCACAAAACATATCCATAGATAATGTGAGAGATTAGTAAATCAATACGCATTATCTATGACTATCATACTACCATAATGGACCTATAAAAGATAATGAATATGTGTATCCCATAATGTTGCTGGATAAAACATCTTTTATGAATTTGTTCACAAACTCTACCTATATAATGGTTTCCTCATCATGTGTATGTACCGACAAGCTCCACTATAGTCCCACTAGAACATGAATATTTTTCATCACTAGTACACCATATTGTTAATTGGGTTCCAAAAGTGGTAAAAAAACTCACATTGTAGCCTTGATTTAGTACTCATTTACCTAGTGGACTTTCTTAACCTATAACGTGAGTGATCTCAACATTTTTAATTCATAATGTGTGATTTTAATTTTTAATTCATCAGTCTGTAATACCAAAACAACTTCATACTCTCTGGGTGGATGTAATTTCGATAATGCACCCATAGGAACAAATTTCTATATATGACCATAGAATGAATTCTCTATGCATGTACCAAATACATTCCTATAATTTGTTCCTTATTTTACCAATTCAACAATATGGTTATTAGTGTCAGGTGTAAGGTGGTAAAAAACTCTAAATAACAACAAAAATGGAGAACAAGATAAAACCTAGATATTATTATTGGATGTCTCCAAGTCTCATGTGAGTTTTGTCCCCATTATAATCCTAGGAATCTATACGATTCTCTATGGTAACACTCATCCAAGGAAACTCACTCCAATGGTCTTTCTGACACTAGAGGCGCTCAATAGTCATTGATACACAAATACAAAATCATTCCCATGGCTTATATAGTATACATAAACTAATTGGTATAGTCCCACTATGAATGGGATCGCATGCCATGGGTTTCATTCATGGGATACCAGATCCAAACTATGGAATAAGAGCTAGTCTGTCAAAAACTATTCCATATAGAAGGATATATAATTAAATCTAGTGATATCATACATAGGGTATTATTGGTCCTCAACTTATGGTGGTATGATTTAAAGTAACCATATAGGAATGGGGAAAATTGGAAACACACTAATTATAAAATGGTTTGATGGAATGAAGCCTTATCAATGTGAACCCATTCATATTTCGACATGGAATATAGACAATATACATTGTAGAGTGATACATTTAGAGACTAAAAGGCTATCAACCAGAAGGAGGGTTCTATGTGATATGTGACCTCTCAAACAAAATACCTTGAAGGATGATGTTTCTAAAAACTCTAAATATATTATACTTCACAACCCGCATCACTATATCATATGATTCCCTCAGGGTCTCTCCTAGGAAGTACATAGATTATGTATACCATACCAGATTCATCAATGAGGAACCATTGGAAATAAATACCCTCATGATATGGCTCTCAAAACCACATTCGCCCATACCACGATCATATATATATTTTTCAATATCATACCAATATCACATCTCTAATACCAACATTCAATCCCCATAAATACACCATATATATGTATATTCATGTTCACCATGAAATGGAATATTGAGAAAGAAAAAATTAATCATCATCTATTTGAATACTAACGATCAATGTATAAAAAAAGAAATGAGGTATAAAATGAAAATTTTAGTATCAACTAATGGAAATGTTAATTTATCCAACACATATCGAATCAGAATGGGTAAGATAAATAAATAACCAGACCAATTAGAAAACACAATTTTAAAATTACAAAACAATTATTTAACATTCTCAATAATTGGTTCAATAGGAAGACTTGATCAAAATTCATTATATAACAATGTTATGGGTAAGGAAAATTGAGGAAAAAATATCATACAATATATTTTCATTTTATAATGGAGAATAAAACACCTTCAATTATTGGAAAATAATAATTTTTTTCAATCTTTTTCAACTCTTTGAATCAATAACATAGTTTTAAATTGATCTCTAAGAAATAACCACCATCACTCGAGGAACAACATTCAAGAATGAATGAATGATTCTCCTTTGACTACATTGGAAAACTTATAAACTTTTGTTATAGGTATTACTGTAATGTGTCTTATACATCAATAAATCACCACGATTAGAGGAATGGTCATAGATAAAGGATTAATAATTGAATAATCTAGGGAAACACTGAATTAAACGAACAATAATACCTACAAATAAAGTCACACATGTCCGCATTTAATATTGTCAACTCCTTAAATGACTAATGGGTGAAATAGTTCTTTCAAATATAGAAATCTCATCACCACAACATACCCCAAGACTTGGCCTTGTCATTATGGTTCATAAAACTAACACAAAATAGCCATCCCTTACAAGTGTGTGGAAAGATCCATTCCATCATCCCCTCCCCCAAAGACTCCAAAATAAAATTGATGAGGTATCTGATTCCATGAATAACATAGAATATAGTACCCTAATATTCTTTAATGAAAAATATGTTTGATAAAATATACGACACGCAAAAACGAGCCTAATCAAATCATGAAATATTATTATTTAAATATGACCATTATAACATTCTAATTAAATTAGAGGTTCAGGATAGGATTATCTACATTATGGAATATATTTAAATATTCTACTAAATGTAAATTTATTTTTAAATTCATAGTAAATAATCATTAAATTTTTAGTGAAGGCATTTTAATTATAAAAATAATATGTTTTCCTCAAAAAAATTTTTTTATTGCTCCTCATGAAGAAATACTATATTCAAATTCAAGATGATTTAGAAAATTTATTTAACAAAATTAATTTATGTTTTTAATTATCATATAAATATAAAATTAGTTTGAAATTGTTTTAATTTTTTAAAATGATTGATTTTTTAATGAATAGTGAAATTTATAATTTTCTAAAACTCAATTGTTTCCGGAAATAAAGTGATTAAAAAGTCTCTTATCTTTTTTTATTTTTATAAAAATAAAATATGAATCAATTTATTAGAATAATATAATTAATTTTATTTTAATTAATTGTTTCCATTATTTTTTACAAATTTAGTTTTATGCTTAAAAACACAGTCTTCTACAAATTATTTTTAAGTATATAATGTTTATCCATTTTAATTAAATAAAACAACCTAAATCAAGAATTTCTAAATAAAATAAACTTATTATATTTGAGTTTATATTAGTTTGAATTCATGTAATATTTATTCCCTGTCAAAGATTTAATATAATATCATTTATTCCCTTAAAATGAATTTTTACGAAAACCCTATTATCATCACATTTTACAACACTAATTTTACATAAAATACCTAAAATTATATGAATTTAAATTGATAAAATGTATTCCATGACAAGAATAATTACACCTAATATTATTTAATAAGTGCGCATTATTTTATTATCATAATGAATAGTAATTATAGTAAAAATATTTATTACCATGGTTATGGTTACAATGATTTCTTATGTGTCACATGAACTTACATTAAAATTATGTTTACGCACACATAGGATTTACATTTTATTAAATTTTCTTCAGATTTTTAATCATTGTTTTAATATTATCTAATAGGTATCATTTTACTTCCATCTGGAAGGACAAGTTACCTTGCTAAAAACTAGTTACCATGATTAAATATAAAATATTAAAAGTGAGTAAACATATAGGTAAAATGAATAAAATGATTAAAATTTTTTGATTAATAAATATGGTGATTTGGATCAATATTATATTATCTAAAATACATGATTAACTAATTATTATGTCACTTTCCTTGATAGTTACTTCCCATTATTGAATAGTATTTGGAATTTACCAAAATGTCACTCTTTTTCAAATATAAAAGGGGACCCCATATCCTCTCTAAACAACCATAAAACCATTTGTATCATCTGATAACCTATAAAATACATTACTTATTTATGTTTTCCTATATTTGAGAACCATTTTTGATATAAAACCTTTCTTGGATGTATTTTGGAAAAATATAAATACGGTTGTCCAAACAAGAGGTATAGTTCTCAACCTAGCATCTGGGTTTATTTATTATTCCACCACATTCAAAAAAAATCAAACATGATAATATAAAAACAACAACGGATGCTTTAAACTGTGATTTTATTATGATAGTATTATAACCTATATCCAACTCCTCATTGATAAAATAAGAAATGAAACCATCATACATGTGTAAAAGGGGCTACAGCCTCACGAACTGGACTCATTTTTTTTCCATTATAGCATCCCTATAATATTATTAATGATGGATTTAATATATATATATATATATATATTAACAATTTTTTTTATTATCTAAAATTTATATATCATATATTTCCATACCTTTCCATTCATAAAAAAATGATAGCATCATTTGTGCGTACCTGTGGGCTGCCACACCCATAATGAAATGCGATCTTCTTTCACCAAAGTATCACATGAATATAATATATAAGTGTGTTTAATTAAATTATATGTTATTTATGTAATAATTATTGTTTTATTAAGATAAAATAGAACATACCATCATTACATCATTATCATTGAAAAAAATTATATGTTACTCTTGTGTGTGTATGACAAATTATTATCGTGGTTATATGAATGGGACTACCCAAAATATTATAAGATACATTATTTTTAATATCCCTGAAATTTTGTGTAGTCTGGTACATTAAGATTATATTTCTCTATACACAACATCATATTAGCACGAAATATACACAACACTATACTTGGCTTATGTTACACACAATTTCAAATTTATTTGATTGAATTTATTTCATGAAACAGTTATACAGATTATGTTCAATGTATAAAATAAATGGGTTTTTTTATTTAACACCAAAGTATCATTTCACTAAATGAAACAATAACTTGGATATCATTACACACAAGAGCATCCTTCCTCTATAGCATGCGTTGTACGCAATACTGAGTTTCACTAAACAACGATATATTATAAAAATATTACTATTTAATGGGTTATATACTTGAATTTATGAATATTATTAATTTTTTTTTGAATTTTATATAATATTAAAATTAATTATCTATATTTTATATAACATGATAAAAGAACAAATTCAAATTTTTGGATAAGAAATGTTTAAAAAAAAGTAGCTTTGCCCCTTTTGATGGGGAACCAAATAAAATCTATTTTTTACCCATTTATATATTATATTTGACAAAATAAATGTCTTATTTTTAAGCGGAACATAAAAATATACTTTGGAATAATTTTTGTTACTTGTCCAATAAAATTCACATTTTAATGAATAGTGAAAAACACTGCATTTCATCTAATTTATTTATTTTATTAGGTTATATTTATAATTGATTTTAATGTGTAATTGGATTATGTTTTTATCAATTAATCTTATTTTGGTAATTTAATGTAATTTCACATTTAAATTGGACATAAACCCATGTCAATATTTTCAAAGTTGTTTCTTTTTAAAAACCTGCTATCTGGTTTTTTAAAATAAGAATTAATTTTAAATACTTTTTTACCATATTTGTGATTTGAATTTATAAAAATTGATTTTATATTTTGAATCAAAATTTCAAAATTGTGTAGATAGGTACCTATTAGGTTGGTACATTATAAATAATAACTACGTTAATTTTTATTTATCACGATTAAAGGTAAATCATGTATATTAAGATAAAAGAAATATGATATAGAAAATAAAATTACCCTAAAACTAACCAAAATAATATTTTATGGCTTAAATTTGACAGATATCACCAAATGGTATTAATGTATTCATTTAATTGACTTTTTTCCATGAAAGTGGTGTAATTATAATTAAAACAGAAGAAAGTGAAAACATGTCACACTCATATATATAATAAGTGTAATAATAATAATATAGTGATAAACCTGATAAAACATAGAACATAAGTAGTATCAATAAATATAATTAAATTATATACATAATGTTTTTTTAATTATAATTTTTATAGATTAAATAATTACCATTAACGATGACACAATAGTAATGTTGAAATTATTTTGTTAATAGAAATATTAAATAAATGTTATTAAAAATATTAAAAAAAATATAATATGAACTAATTAATGTTATCCATAAATTATATACGAGATGAGGAAATTTTAGGAGTGTATTAAATATTTTGGTTTCAATTTATCTTCTATGTGTATTTTATTTAAAGTTAAACAAATGAATAGTGCCAAAATTGTCATTACTGATATTTTTTAAAAAATAACATATTATTATATTTTTTAAAAATTACAAAAAATATTTGAAAATTACCATGTGAACCTTATAAGGTCATAAATGTAATAAAGTATCCAATTATGGACAATTTACAACACATAAGTAAATATATATTACCATTTAATATTTTGAATATTATTACCGTAATTAAAATTAAATAGATTAAATAATGATAAATGGAAAGGATATGTTTTAAATTAAAATAAAAACATGTCAAAATATTATTGGATGAGATAATTTAGAACCAAAATAACCATATCTTATAAATAATACAATTTTTAGGCATTTGAATTTATAAAAATTAATTAATATCAATTTAATAGCATTGGTATTATCAATGGTGTCGATCCCTTTTGTTATAAAAGGGCACATCTTCTTCTATTTTAATAAAACATCTAAAGCACTTTTTCTCATCCAAACCCAACCCAAATATCCTAAAACATTCCCTCATATAATCCTAGAGGACAGAATTTGGTAACAGATCCATCCCAAGGAGACCTTTTTTTTGCAAATAAAAATGGGAAACTCAAAAAAGAGGTTATAGTTTTATCACATCTTTCAAAACAATTTATTTCTTATACTACATATTATTTTTTTCCATACTATTGTAATAAATCCAGTACATAATATATTTTCAGATGTTATTATAATAATGGAAAAACCTTATACATATTTTTATCCATCATATGAATAAATATATAACCATGCGCGTGTACGTACGACTTACCATCTCTAAGACGTGGTGTAATTTTTTATTTAACAATACATAATTTTTGGGGTATAATTATGATTATAATGGATTTAAGTATTGAATATTACATGATAATTATTATTTATAATTAATACACCATCCAATTATATATCGTTTAACTATTAGGTGAATGAAATTGTTGCTCATGCGTACATAGGGCCTACCGTCTCCATGATGCGACATGATTCATTCTAAATGATATTCATTAAACCATTATTATATACATGAATTGAATGAATTAATATGATATATATCATTCTAATATCATTCTATAATTGATATAACTATATCCAAATAAGTGGAACATGAACTTATCTGACAAAACATGCATAAGAACATAAAGCAGTTAATATCTGAATAACAGGTGAAAATGAAATATTCCTATCAAAAGGATGATAATATGATCATATAGGATATCATAAAAATTAATATAATTCTATAATAAATCAATAAAATTAGGTAAATCATTATTATATCATTTCATATACATACAAATCATACCAGACCTAAGGTAATGGATAACTTTTCAAATTTAATTTTTATCAGAGATTGTTTATTAGTATGTTTTTACTATGATATATTTATCATCCACATTTATTTTTCATAAATATGCATTTAATAATTTTATTTTTATCCCTCCATAATTTTACCCATTTTTAAATTTTACTAAATAGTATGAATGGAATCTAATTTTATTTTTGGTATGAGGTACTTTTTGATTTTTCTAGAAAAAAGTACGAGAAGATTGTTTATTATTTTGTATTACATGGATGGATTTTTATGCTTTCATAATTCATAATTTCATTAAATATTCCTGTACAATTTCACATGATTATTTTCACATAAAATGCTTTATTCTAAAATTTTGTGGTATTTTGAAGAAGTAAAACGTTTTTTAAGAAGAAATGATATTTTCCTCAGAAATTAATTTCTAGTGTTTTCTAAAAATTATTTTCCATTTAAGTTGAAACTCATTAAATAGGGTTATATTTCTAACTGTGTTATTAGTATGATTTTATTCTGTGATTATTAGTAAATCCATTTTTAAAATAAATTATAAAGGAATGATTCTTAAGAAACCCATTTTTATCGTGGGTTATACTATGGTGAATGTTTTTATGTTTTTGTGGTAAACGTAAGAATGATTTCATTATGAGATGGTTGGGATCTATATCACCCTCCAATGAATTGGCAAAAAGATATATATCTCATGAGATATTCAAGGCTGGAATATAATTTAAATTTAGTATAGTAATACTGGGATAAAATGACATGTAAATCGAGTTCAGTAATATAGGGCTGGAATGACGAGTAAACTGAGTTCAGTATTGAAATTTATCCACTATGCTCATCTTGGAAGTAATGCCTTAGATACTATGGAAAGCATATTATGTGATAATTTTTTCCAAAATTCCTTGTTTTATTTCAATTCCATTTTATCATAGTCAATTTTTCATTAACATATATTCCTTACATACCGTAAATATTAAGTTCATGACTCCTGATTTTGATTTTTAAACATTATGTTCATGTTTGTTCATTCTTATATTTATGGTTTGAATTATGTTCTCAGTGATTAACCTTATTGAGCATTTTATCTCACCCTTTTTATGGTTTGTTTTCTCCAAGATAAAAATAATGGTTTTATGTAGGAAAACTAAAGTAGAAGATCATTATGGGATATGTTGAATATCATTCACCAATTTAGATGATTGTGTTCATAGTTTGTAAAGACACAAAACTAATAATGTATTTGGTCATACTTGAATGTCATGTATTAAGTATTCTACAAATATAATGTAATTTCTATGTAAATGAATGTTGTGTTTTTAGATTTGGAATCATAGTGATGGTTTATTAATCCTTTGCAAACTAGGATTCAAAAACTTTAGGGAGTTCCGTAGATATATTTCTATGGTATGTATAGGGAGTTTCTTATGGGTATGTATAACTATAGGTTAAAGTACTATAATTATAGTAATAATGATGAATAAGATATAATTAAACGTAATATATAAGAGATTGAAATTAATCCCCCATGATTATGTTTTTTTCTTAATTTTTTTTTCCTCTTACACTATTTATTTTTATTTTTAGACAATGGGTGAAACCCAAATAATTGTGTTAATAATAAATACCCTGGGAAATGAAATGATTTTCCTTCAGAACAACGAAATTTTATGGTAGATGGAATGAAAAATATTATTTTTATTCTTACATAAGATATGAATTATTCGTTAAAGCCAAATGAGCATAAAAGGGAAAACATTCTATTAAGTCCTCTTGAGGAAATGTTCACATTATTTTAGTGGGTAAATTAATCCTTTGTTTTCTGAAACATGGATCCATAAAATTGAAAAGATATTTCACATCCTTCATTATCTAGAACATGATAATTTTATTTTTAGGTTTTTATCATTTAAAAGGTAAAGAAGACCAATGGTAGACACTACTCAATAATAAATGGTAGTAAGATGAAATTTAATCCATTGAATATGATGAGTTCAAGAACATATTTTCAAATATGTACATTCCTTGTATTCTTTAAACAAATATGGAATGGTAGTTCCATGAGCTTAATCAAAAAGATGATGAATCTATTGGTACATACGAGGTTTTTTTTTGAAGAGTTACATGTTATGCTTATGGTTTTATCATCCAACCTGAAAGTAATGTTGAATGACTCATCGGTGGATTAAAATAAAGTATACCAAGGGAATTATCTATTAGAGACATTAGTAGTGATGAATATATTATTCGGTGTGTTATAAAGGAATAAATGGATATTGGTGTTACATATCAATATCTTGTTTTTAACGTGAAATGAATGATGGAGTTCAAGGGAAAATCTCGAAATAATAGTGAAATTAAGATGAATCTTTCCTTTTGATAAATGTGATCCAATAAGCTTGGATAGATTGTCCTAGAGTAACTAGAAAATGTTTTTAGTGTAGAAAATAAGGTCATTGAGCAGTTGTGTACCGAAGTAAAGAGAAAAAGGTTGCGAATGATGTGAATATAGAAAATACTATAGAGAACCCAACACCCACACTTCAATGTTACAAGTGAATGGAATTGGGGAATTATGCTAACAAATGCTCCTATCCAATGGTTATGGATGATTATCGATGTAAAAAACCTATTATGGCCAAAGAAAAAGGCAATTCATATGTAATCACTATTGGTGATGATGAGTGTGAAAACAGAGTGGCGGAATGAATATGTGTTTATTTAATGGGATTCCAAAATAGTGTTATCAAATCTCTTTTATAGTATTATGAAATATTTTAATATATATGTATTGGACCATTTTGGATTTCCATAAGTATATGGTAATGGTAATCATGAAATGCGAATGAAATATTTTTTGGAATGCACATGATATGCGCATAATGAATGGATAACGAGATAATGAGATTTTTTATTGTATTAACGACCTCATGACTAATATAAGGATAAAGTGATATCGTGGTTTGTGTATATATAATTTTGGGTATTTTAGGTGTGTAGAAAGAAGTCATTTTTATTGAATTTATGTTTTTACTAAAGTTCTATGGTAATTTATGTTATTATCATGTTGAAAGATAATACATGATTAAGGAATTCACATGTTTTGAATGTGACAACCATGAACATAATAATGACATATGGTAGAAAAATTTTAAGTCGATTTAGTTCCCCTCTTTCCAAAGTTTTATATTTTTAGTTTTTGGAAGGATTGTATTGTTATCCATTTATGGATAGTGCAAGTTATATTCCATTTAATAATTGTTAGATTAATGTATTATCTCACAATAGGAGGACATATGTATATTGGATCACCTGTTCTATCCTTTTTGAGACTGATGGAATGACCTATTATTCTATCTCATGATTTTATAACACTTCAAGAATAAAAAATTCAACTTCATTTCATTAAATAAGAGAAGAAGTAGAAATTGTTCAGTCTACTACCAATGGTGAGATTATACTGAACTCAAGTATATATTTCTTCTCATGAAAAAATAATCAACATTAGGGAATAGATCTTAGAGAAATTTTTTTTTCTTAGTACCTTATTATATGATTAATTAGATAGTCCCATAAATCATCATAGATTTATATATTCTTCATTTCCAACTTTCTCTAACTTTGTTCTCTATAACTATCCATCCGAACATGATGGTTATATTTCTATTCCATATACCTATTTTCACTTCCCACTTATGTTATCTTATGTGGGATCCTAGTGATGGGTTGTTGTGTGTAACTAATAGGTTTCTAAATTTTCTTTTCTAAAATGATGTTTTAGTATTCCTTATTTCCATGTCAGTTTCTATGAAAAAATTATTTAAAGAAGTTATCTTTTTATGACCTTAATAAATTTTGAGGCAAAAATCATTCTATGGGGGGTAGAATGTAACACCCAAAGATGTTATGAGATAGATTATTTTTAATTTCATTAATTTATTGGGTTCTACACTACACCAAGATTAGCTTGTTCTATAAACAACATCATATTAGTTTGCAAAATACACAACAGTTTACATGGCTTGTGTTACACATAATTTCAAATTATTTTTATAAATTTCATTTCATGTAACCCATAGTATAGATTTTGTTCAATTTAAAAAGAAAAATTATTGGATAATGTTATACTCAACACCGATGGAATATTTAATTAAACATAACACTAACTTGGCCTGCATTACACACAATAGTGACCTTCATCAGTTGTTTGTGTTGTACGCAATACCATGTTTCACTCAACAATGTTATTTTATAAAAAATTTATTATTTAAGGGAATATAAACTAACCATTAAGAATATTATTAAGAACATTTTTAATTTTTTATAATATTAACATTCATCTTATGTATTTTGTAGAACATAATATGGGAATAAATTAAATTTTTTGGATAAAAATATTATTTTTGAGAAACAAATGCAGTTTTGCAGACTTTTGATTGTGTACAAATTTTAAATCTTTTATTTAACACTTTTATATATTATATTTGAATAAAAAACATCTTATTTGGAATAGGGACAACAAATTTACTTTGGATTTTTTTGGTATTGTTTTGATAAAATTCGTATTTTAATTAATAGTCAAAAATACTGCATTTTAATTCAAAACCGCATTTTCATCCAATTTATTTATATTTTTCTAATATATTTTTATTTTTAAAAAGTGTAATTGGAATAATTTTTTTCATTTTATCTGATTTGGGTCATTGGAATTAACTTCCCAAATAAATTTTATATAGACACATGTCAATATTTTCCTAGTTTTTACTTTATAAAAACTATCTTTCTGGTTTTGACAATGGGAATTAATTTGAAATTAATTTCTGCACATTTTTTGTTTTGAATTTAGAAAAATGTATTCTATATTTGGAATAAGAATTTCAGAATTCTGAAAATCAGTAAATTTTATTCTTGGAAATTTGTACAAGTAACTACGACAATTGTTATTCACCATGATTAAAGGTAAATCTGGTAAATTAGGATAACAAAAATATATGAATAATATTATAAAATTACAATAACTCTTGAAAAATACTTTTAGTGAAATTATAATTGACCAATATCTCTTAAGGGTTAGAATAGATTCACATAATTGTCTTTTTCCATGAAAATGATAAAACTATAATTAAATCAAAAGAAAGTGACAACATATCACTCTCACTCACCTTATTAGAATAATTAAAATAATGTTGTGATAAAATTGATAAAACATTGAATATAAATAGTTTTGAGAAATATAATGAAATTATATACATCATGTGAATTTATTTATAATTTTTATTGATTAAAAAATACCATTAATGAATACACAATAGTAAAGTAGAAATAATTTTATTAATAGAAATATCAAATAAATGGTTTTAAAAATATAAATATTAATATAATTTGAACTAATTAATGATATCCATGAATTTTATATGTGACTATGATTTTATTGGAGTTTATTAAATAATTGTTTTGAATTTATCTTCAATGTGCATTTATATAAAGTCAAATAATTGAATAGTTACAAAATTGACACTATTGACATTTTACTAAAATAACATAATATTAAATTATTTATGAATCACAAAATTATTTAAAAATTACTACGTGAAAATTTTAAGGAATTAAATTTTATAATGTATTTAATTATATACTATTTAAAACACATAAAAAATATTTATACCCATTTAATATTTATATTTTTATTACCATAATCAAAATTAAATAGATTAAATAAGGATAAATAAATAGGACTAAGTTTAAATTAAAATAAAAAAATGTCTAAATTTAATTATATGTGATTAGTTAGACACATACACATCTTATATTTAAAATAATCTACTTTGGAGGCTCCAAATTTTAAAAAATTACTTTATATTAATTTATTTGTTTTGGTATTCTCAAATGTGTCCCACCCATCTCTTATAAAATGGAAGCTCTACTTTTCTTTTAATAACACCTATAAATCCCTTTTTATCATCCAAAACCTACCAAAATATCCTCAAAAATTTCCTCAGTTCATCCTAGTGGCCACACATTGGTCAGAACTCCATCCTAAGAAGACAATGTGTCCAAATCAAAAGGAGAGACTCGAAAAAAAGTTAATTGTTTTGTCAACTCTTTCAAAATTGTTTTCTTCTTTTACTTTCGCTTCTTATGTTTTTTCCATAATAAATAAATAAATCCAATATAATCTACATGATGAGGTGGTATTAAAATTATGGGACAACCTTATACATCTTTTATCTATCCTAAGAATAATAATGTCACTAAGTGGGCGTACATACGGCTTACCGTCTCCACGTCATTGGTTAATTTGTTAATAAAAATACATAATTTATTAAGGTATAATGAAGATTATAATGGATGTGAATAAAAAATATATCATGATAATTATTCTTTATATTTAATATAACATCCAATTCTATACCGTTTAAACATCAATGGAAGGGTATCGCCGCTCGTGCGTAGGTACGGCCTACCATCACCACAATGTGATGCAATTCATTGTACATAATCATCATTAATCCATGATTATATACCTGAATGGAAAAATTAAATCAGATAAATATTAGAAAAAAATAATTAAATAAATGATATAACTATAACCAAATAAGTGGAACATGATCTTATAAGACAAATCAAGCATAACAACAAAAGTAGCTAATATATGAATAACATGTGGAAATGAAATGTTACTATCAAATGAATGATAATATGATCATATATGATGTCATAGAAATTAATATCATATTATAATGAGTCCTTCATATTATTTAAAACATAATATAGTATTTTATGATACTTACAAAGCATATCAGACCAAAAGTAAGGGATAACTTTGCAAATCACATTTTTATCTGAGATTGTTTATTCGTAAGTATTTACTAGTTTATATTTTTTATCCACATCAATGTTTCCAAAATATTATTTTTATCCCTAATTTTTTTTACTAATTGGTTAATTTTTACTAAATGGAATGAATGGAATCTTTTTTAGGTTTTGGTATGAGGTACTTTTTATCTTTTTTTGGGAATTATGAGAAAAATGTTTTTGTAACTTACACGACATGAATGGAAGTTTATGATTTCATAATAAGTTATTCCAATGAAGCTTAAAATAAAATATTACAATGACTTGTCACATAAAATTATTTCTTCTAAAATAATGTGGCATTTTAATGGAGGAAAACAGTTTCCAATTAAAAAAGATATTTTCCACTGGAATTAATTTCATGTGTTTTCTCAAAATTATATTCCTTCTAAGATAACACTCTATAAAAGGGTTATATTTATAAAACCATTTTTGTTCTATGATCTGATTGTGTGTTATTTAGGAAATAAATTTGTTTTATACCAATTATGATAGAATGATGCTAAAAAACCCCATTTTATTTCATGACTTATGCTATGGGGAATATTTTTATATTTTTGGGGAACATGTAATATTGGTTTCATTATGAGACTTGTGGGACCTGTATCTCACTCCAATGTATTGGGTAAATATTTATTTCTCATGAAATTCACATGACTGGAATGTAATTTAAATTTTATTTAGTAATATAGGGTTGGAATGAAATTTAATTCTGGTTCAGTGATACATTGCTAGAACAGAAGGTTAACCCCATTTCGTAATGGACTTCGTCCACTATGATGGTCTTGGCAGTAATGCCTTGGATACTTTGGAAATCATATTATGTTCTTATTTGTTTTCCACAATTCCATGTTTTATTTGTATTCTAATGTATCATGGTTAATGTTACTTTCTTATATATGCATTAAAAACTCCCAACATTTATTTCTTGACTCAATATTTTTATATTTATACTTTATATTCATGTTTTTACAATCTTATGTTTATGGTTTGTTTTATGTTCTTAATGTTTTACCATTACTGATCATTTGAGATCGCCATTTTTATGTTTTGTTTTCCCCAGGATATAAATATATGTTTTAGGTAGGGAAAAATGGGAATATCTTTATAGGAGATGTTGAATATCACTAACCATGTTAGAATATTATGTTTTATGTTTCCAAATACACTTAAACTAATACTGTATTTGGGTGTATAATTTTTTCATGTATTAATTATTTCACAAAATTAAAGTATTTTTAATGTACATCAATCTTCTGTCATTAGGGTTAGTATCTGAGAGAAGGATTAGTTAACCTTTGGAACCTAGGATGCAAAATCTTTAGTGATATCCTTAAAGTTATTTCTAAGGTATGTCTAGGGATATCCATAAGAGTATGTATAACTATAGTTTACAGTCAATGAATTATGGTAATGATAATTAATAACCTAGTACTAAAACAATGATGTTGTAGATTGAATTTACTCCCCCATGATTATGTTGGTTTCCTAGTATGATTTTTGGGTCCTACACTATTATTTTTGAGTTTTTTCCAGTGGACAGAACCCAAAGAAACCGTGTTAATGATCAATGCACTAGGAAATGTAATGACCATCATCCTAAAGAACCAAATGTTATAGTAGACGGAATTAGGGATCCTATTTCTATACTTACACAATATATTAATCATTTTGTACTTCCAGATGAGAAATGAAGGGAACAACAATCTATTGAGTCCTTCATGAGGAAACGTCCAAATTCATTCAGTGGGTCTTGTGATCTACTTTTTATTGAAAAATGGATCTGTACCATTGAAATGATATTTTCCATCCTTCACCATTTAGAACAAGAAAAATTCATTTTGTCTCTTTATCATTTAAATGTTGAAGAATACTGGTGGTAGACTCCAATTAAGAATACAAGGAAGTGAAACTAAATTGAATCCTTAAAATGGGATGAGTTCAAGAATATATTTTTAAATAAATTCCTTCCTTGTATTCATCTAAAAAATATGGAAATGTACCTACTTGATATAAGGAAAAAGAATGATGAATTCGTTGGTAGATACGATGAACATTTTACATGAATTACAAGTTATGCTTCTGGTTTTATTGTCCAACTTCAAGGTACAATTGATCAATTATTCAGTGGATTAAATCCATGTAATCGAATGGACTTATCAATACGAGTTTTCAGTAGCTATGAGGATATTATTCATTGTGTTATCAATGTATAAATTGAAGTTGGTCTTACATATCAACCAAATGGTTTTGACAATAAATAAAAGATGAAGTAAAATGGAAATCTCAAAACAATGGGGAAAAGATGATGAATGTTTCCATATTATCATAGTGTGGAAATATGCATGTTGGGGATTATATTAATGGTACTAGAAAACGTTTTAATTAGGGAGATGAAGTTAATCGAGATGTTGAGTTCCGTAGTAATGAGAAAAAAGTCGATAATGATGTGAATATAGAAAATACTATTTGGAATGCAACACCCAAACTTCAATGCTACCAGTTCAAGGAAATAGGGAATTATGTTAACTAATGACCTAATCTAAGGGTTATGGATGTTTATCGACATCAAAAAACTCTTAAGGCCAAAAAATAAGGAAAATCACATGCGATTACTATTAGTGATATTGTGTTTGACAATGAAGTAGTGGAATGATTACGTGTTTTTGTAATGAGATTCCAAAATAGTGTTGTAGAATCTCTTTTATATTATTATGAAATATTGGAACATCTATTTATTGGTCCATTGTGGGTTTCCATAAATATATGTTACCAGTAACCATGAAAAGTGACTGAAATATTTTTTTAACACACTTGATATTCACATAATGAATGGATACGAAGATAATGAGATGTTTGATAGTATTAATGACCTCATGACTGATATAAATACAATGTTATATCGTGGTTTTATTATATAGAATTTTTTTATTTTTGTTCTGTGGAAGAGCTAATTTTGATATAATTGATGTTTTCAAGAAGGTTCTACTGTCATTCTTGTTATTGTCATGTTTCATGAGAATACATGATTAAGGTATTCATATTTTTGGAATGTGACAACCAAGAACAACCTCATGAGATATGGGAGACACATGTTATGTCAACTTAGTTCACCTATTTCTAATGTTTTATATTTTTAGTTTTTTGGTAGAATTGTAATGATATACATTTAAGGATTGTATAAGTTATATTCTTGTTGAAGATTTTTAGATTAAAGTCTTATATCCCTATAGGTGGACTTATATATTTTCGATAACCTATTATAACCTTTATGAGAAAGACGTAATGACCTATCATCAAATCGCATGATCTAGTAACACATAAAAGAATTAAAAAATCAATATCAGTTCATTAATTATATTTTGATGTTGAAATATTTCAGGGATAGACCAATAGTGAAATTATAATAAAATCACGTCAGTATTTACTCTCAAGAAAAATTCAAAAACTCTAGCAAAAGAATATTGAAACAAACATTATTATCCTATTACCTTCTAATATAATGAATCATATGTACCCTTAAATCATCGTAGATTTATGTCTTTCTAGTTGCTTACATTCTCCATCCTTGTTCTCTATCACTGTACATCTGAACATGATGATTAGATTTCTCTCCCATATCAATTTTTTCACATACCAACTATGTTCTCCTATATATAAAATAGTGTTGAGTTACATTGGGTAACTATTCTGTTAATAACTAATATATCTAAAATTATTATTTTAGTATTTCTTTTAACGATGTGGGTTTCCATGAAATAATCATTCAAGTAGTAAAACTTTTACAACACAGATGAATTTCAAGGGAGAAATTCATTTTAAGCAGAGTAGATTATAACACCCTAAGATTTTTTGAGGTAGATTATTCTTAATTTCATTGATGTATTTTTTTGTACGTTACACAAATATTAGCTTATTCTATATGAAATACAATATTATGTTATAGTATACACAACACTATACTAGGCTTGTGTGACACACAATTTCAAATTATTTTGATAGAATTATTTTCACACAAAACTAAGTATAGATTTAATTAAACGTATAAAAGAACCTTTATTGGATTATGTTATACACAAAAAAAGGAATCTCTCACTCAACACAACATTGACTTTAATTTCATTACACACAAGAGCGATCTTCCTCGATACCTTGTGTTGTACACTATACCATGTTTCACTAAACAATGATATATTATTAATATATTATTATTTAATGGGATATAATCTATCCATTATGAATATTATTAACCACATTTTTAATTTTATATAACACTAAATTGTATGTATTTTCTAGAACATGATATAAGAATAAATTCAACTTATCCTATAAAATAAGTATTTTTCAAAAAAAAATGTAGTGTTGGAACCTTTTGATTAACCACCAATTTTAAATCAATATTTCAACACATTTATATATAATGTTTGAAGAAATAAATTTCTTCTTTTTAATAGGGACATCAATTTTCAATTTGGTCTCATTTTTGGAATTTTTCTGATAAAATTCATATTTTAATGAATAGTGAAAAATACTGCATTTTAATTCATAACATCTTTATTATATAATATATTTATATAATTAGATTATCTTTTTATGTAGTTTTAAAGTGTAAATTTATTATTACTTTGTCATCAAATCTGATTTTGGTTATTGTATGTAATTTCACATTTAAATTGAACATAAACACATGTCAATCATTTCAAAGTTTTTACTTCTTAAAAACCTGATTTATGGATTTGACAATGAGAATTAATTTTAAATTAATTTCATCCAACTTCATGTTTTTAATTAATAATAATAGATTAAATATTTGGAATCAAAAGGTCCACATTTTGAATATAGTTACCTTTTATTTTTGGACATTATGAATAGTAATTACTATTATTTTTATTTACCACAGTTAAAGGAAAATCAGGTAAATTAGGATAAATAACCAAATAATAAAGATAATAAAATTACCCTAACACAGTTTAAATTCTTATTGGATGAATTAAATGCAACAAATATCACCTAAGGGTTGGAATGGATTCATTTAATCCACTTTTTTCCATAAAAGTGATGTAATTATAATTAAAACAATAGAAAGTGACAACATGTAACACTCATATATCTTATAAGTATAATAACAATAATTTAGTGATAAATATGATAAAATGTTGATCATAAATAGTCTATAGAAATATAATGATATTATTTATATCATGTGAATTTATTTATAGTTTTTATGGATTAAATAATTTCCATCAATTATGACCCAATAGTAATGTATAAATTATTTTATTAATATAAATATCAAATAAATGTATTTAAAATTATTAAAATATATAAAATATGAACTAATTAACATATTGTTAAATAGTTTAAAAATAACACAAATATTTGAAAATTAAGAAGTAAAAAATTATAATGTCTAAAATGTCATAATGTATTACATTATTGAAAATTTATAACACATAAGCTCAAATCTATAACTCTTTAATATTTAGGATAATACTACCAGAATTAAAATTAAATAGATTATTTATGGATAAATGAAAATGATTATGTAAAAAATAAAATAAAATCATTAATTAATTTTATTGGTTTAGGGTATTTAGACCTATCATAATATTATCTTCAAAATAATTTTATTTTGACTCATTTGAATTTAACAAATTAATTAATATTAATTTAATAGTTTTGGTATTCCCAAAGTTACCCCTCCCTTCTATTATAAAAGGGCACCTCCCCTTCTCTTTTATTCACACATATGAAGCTTTTTCCACCCAAACTTTACCCAAAACTCCTCGAAACATCCCTAAAATCATCGTAGAAGGCACAAATTTGGTACAAATCATTCTTAAAGAGACCTTTTGTGAAAATAGAAATGATATACTCGAAAAAGATGTGAGTGTTTCATCACCATTTTCAAAATTATTATCTTCTTCTACTTCCTCTTATTATGTTTTTTCCACAAAAAAGTAAAAAATCCAATATATTATACATGCTTTTATCTTATTATAATTATTGTATAACTTTATACCACATTTTAACCATTTTAGTAATGAAAATATCACCATGAATGCATACGTATAGAAAACCATCTCCACGCCGTGGTGTAATTTTTTATTCAAAAATAATTTAGTTGATGGGTATAATGATTCATATAATGGATGTAAATAATTAATATAAAATGATAATTATTATTTTTAATTAATATACCATCCAATTATATAACATTTAACCATTAAGTTAATGATTTCGTCGCTTATGCGTACGTACGACCAACCATCTCTACAATGTGAAGTGATTCATTCTACATGATCTTAATTAAACCATAATTATATAATCTAATGGAATGAATAAATCTAATATATATTATAATTATATCATTTTGTAAATGATATATCTATAACCAAAGAAGTGGAACATGGACTTATCTAACAAAACATGTATAAGAATATAATGGAGTTAATATCCGAATAACAACTGACAATAAAATATTACAAACAAAAGGATAATAATATTATCATATATGATATCATAAAAATGAATTATAATCTAAAAAAGTCAATAATATTATTTAAAACATTATACATGTGTTTTAGATACATATGAGTCATATCAGACCTAAGATATATGATACCTTTTCAAATGTTGTTTTTATCTGAGATTGTTTATTCATAAGTATTTATTAGGGTATATTTATCATCTAATTCCGTGTTATCTACATATGTTTTTAAAAATATTGTTTTTATCACCCAATAATTTAACACATTGTTTAATTTTTACTAAATGGTAAGAAAGTAATCTTTTTTCATTTTTGGTACAAGGTACTTTTTGACTTCTCCAACAAAAGTATAAGAAGATTGTTTTTATATTGTATGGAATGAAATTTTTTTTACACATTCATAATTTATTTTTTCCATGAAGAATTCCCAACAAGATTAGAATGTTATTTTCACATAAAATGATTTCTTATAATATTTTTTGGCATTTTTTGGAATGAAAACGTTTTTGATGATGAAGGGATATTTTTCTCAATAATTCATTTCATGCGTTTTCTCATAAAATATTTTCCATATTATATAACACTCTTTAAATAGGGTTATATTTATAAACCTATTGTTACTATGATTATATTGGGTGTTACTGTTGAAATCCATCTGTTTTATATCATTTATGATGGAATAATGCTTATGAAACCATTTATATTTCATGGCTTATACTATGGTGAATGATTTTATTCTTTTAAGGCACATGTAATAATGGATTAATTATGAGATGGGTGTGACCTATATCTCCCTCCAATAAATTGTGTAAAGATTTATATCACATGATATAGAATGACTGGAATTTCAAGTAAATCTGGTTTAGTAATAGAGAGCTGGAATGACATGTAAATTTGATTCAGTAATACATTGATTGAACTTTATTTAAACCCTATTCAGTAGTGGACATTATCTACTATTATAGTACTAATAGTAATGGCTTGGCTTCAATAGAAATTATATCATGTGTTCATTTTACTTCCACAATTCCATGTTTTATTTCAATGTAGTTTTATCATGGATAATGTTCCTTTATGATATATGCCTTACATACCACCAATATTTACTTCATGAGTCAAGATATTGATATTTAAACATTATGTTCATGTTTTCACATTCTTTTGTTTATTGATTTTTTTATGTTCATAATGTTTAACCTTACTGAAAATTTGATATCACCTTTTTTTTTGTTTTCTTTTCCCCATGACATAAAGAATGGTTTTATGTAGGGAAACAATAGGCGAAGATCTTTATGAGATATTTTGATGATATTTAACCAAGATAGAAGATTATGTTCTATGTTTCTAGAGACACTACACTAATATGTTCCTTGGGAAAATATTTGTGTCATTTGTTATGTATTCCACAAAATTAATATAATTTCCATGTATGTTAATCTTAATTCGTTAGAATGTAGTTCATTATTCATAACCATATTTCATAGTTATTTTAGAAATTACAATTTAATTTCAAAAAATATATATATTTATTTCAGGATTATAATTCATAATATTATATAATAATGACTTCTTTTACCACATTCAACCTACCAATTCCATTATCGAGATATCAATTTAATTTCATCTAAACCTCTAATTTAAATTTAATAGTAAATGTAGATAAATATAATGCCATAATAAATATAATTAATGGAATAATAAATATAATATGTTTCTTAATTAATTTAAAAAATAATATATATATTTTATTTTGTAATATAATGTACATACTTGATGAGTTGAACTTTAGGTAAGGGAATTATTGTCTATTTCCCTTAAATGAGGTATATTTCAAAGGTAAGCATCAAATTTATCTTATAAGCATTATATACTGACCATTTTACAAATTATATCTTGAATACATTTTTCATTATGGTATTTTTGGGGTTAATAAATTTTACATTATCAAAGATAATTTTATTCAAAATTATCCAAAGCAATAATGGGATAATGTTACAATATCATTTATTTTCATGATAGTTTATGTTCATGTATCCTTTTTGAAAAATCATATAAAATTATTATCTTAAACCATGTCACATTTATTATAAATTTCTCATGAATTTGGTTTACATATTTGGATTCCATTTTATTTTTTAATAAAGATGAACTATCAAGATGTTTTTTTATAATTAATCTAGCTAATGTATCTTCCTTTAAATCTATAATCATTATTTCCCGTGATTATATTTTCCATAAATCCATTTAAATATTTCATTACTATTCTTAATTTATTTGTTAATGAAAATTTTTCTAATCTTTTATAGTTTTTAAATAAATTGATTAAAAGTAATATTTCTATCATGTTTTGAAAAAAATATTTTTTTTTATTTTTTTAAAAGGGTAAAATGAATGCCTTTTTTAAAATATTGAACAAGAAAAGAATTTATTACCATTATGACCACTCAATTATTTGAATATTTCTTTAAAATTATTAATAGTTAATTTCATGTAAATTTTATTCTATAATATTTTTGAAAATTTTAGATTCTAAAGAAGTTATTTCATAGTGAAGAGGGTTTTTTTCCTCAAGAAATAATACATTGATATTTTAATTATTTTTTCATAAATGAAGAAAACTACTGATACTATGGTTTTATTCTATGTTCTGTATATATGTATATTATATATATTCAAAGATAAATCTCCCTTCATTTATTGGTTAATACATTCCCTATGATGGTATCTCAAATTCTTTCATTATGAAATCTATTTTGATTATGATATGAGAAAAATTACACGAAACATTTTCATTAAATAGTTAATGATTACGTTTGTACCATATGAATGATTTTAATTTTTTTGAAAAAATAATCCAATAAAATTTATGATTGGTGATCCTAAAAAAATTACAATTTTTTGGGTAAAATATTTTTATCATTAGAATTTATGAATCTATTTTAGAGTAAACATAATACTTTTTTTGATATTTTCAACTATGTGATATTATCTAGAATGTAATCCATGACATAGGTTTATGTCATGATATATGCCTCCACCACATTTTCTATATTTATATGATCTTATGATACCTTTTTCATTATGTTATTATTCTATCTAACTACCCATGAGCCTTCTCTTTTATTGTATCAAATTTTACATTTTACTCACATGTAAATTTTTTATTATTTTATACTATTACTATGATAGTTCACTTACCCCTTTGTTTCTTAACAATGATATTATATATTTATTTGGGATATTAAATAGATTTTGTATCTGAATTCGTGGAATAAAAATAATGATTTTCTATTTTTAATCTTTAAATATTTCATTGGAATATCCTTATAAAAGAATTTACCCTCAATATCATTGGGTTTTACTCATTCAATATTCATATTGCAAAATTTTTATATAAACTGTGTAAATGTATTTGTCTCTATAGTTTTTATTAAATAAATTTATTGTTGTTTCTAGGGATTATAATAATATAAATGTTTCCCAAATAACCAAGAAATATGTTCATATATATGAAAACATACTATAGTCTTATTAAGGGATAGATTATGTAGATTTACCAGAATTAAATACCTATGTAGCTAATAGAAGGTGAAATGGTTTTGTAATAGATGCATATAGTTGTAATAATTTTAAAATTATTTGTTTGTGTATATCTCCACAATCATTTTGATTAATGGTGAGTCTTCCTTTACTGCACACCTGGGATGACACTCCTAGAGAATAATACTGGATTATTTCACATTTTCATTATAAACATCCATAAAGGATTTAAATATATAATAATCATGGATAAACTATGTTTAACCTGTAATTTTAGATATTGAAATAGATATTACATGATTTAATCCCCCCTATAAATGGTTTTCATGATTATTATTATAGTTTCATGCATAATGGTTTTTGTCTTATTTTATGGATTGAGAAATGATGAAATATTTAAACATTAAATTTTATGGATAATTCAGGGAACCAATGAATAAATTTGGGATTAATACTGAATTTAATGACATTGTGATTATTTATAATCATATATTATGATACATTATTAACAAATTACACCTTAACAAACTCACAGAATCAATAAATAAGAGAATTATAGAATCTTCTAAGAGAAAGAAAAGATTATTCCATAGAGTAATAGAGAAAAAATATCATTAATAATAATATTTTGAGAAGAGAATCCTTGGATAATAAATTTATTTAATATAAAGAAATTTATGTTTGGAAAATAAGGGAAATATTCAATGAATTTCTAAAAAAAGATGAAAAAGTTGTTCTCGAAAGAGATCAATTTTATCTTAATGATCAATTTATATTCCAGTGTACTAAATGTGGGGAACATTGAATATATCTAATACAATGACTTATTTTAAATTCTAAATCGTATACCAAGTAAGTAATTATGTTAATATTATCTTTGTGGTGAACATATTTACATATTTTTATTATAGAATTATATTTGTAAGATTATTTTTTATTGATGATGTTTTTGATATTAAAATAAAAAAATGTAGGTTTCAGTTAATTTCTATAAGAATATATATATTTAATATAGATTTTGGGTGATTTAGTTAATTTATATAAATTATTATCATATCTAAGAGATTAAATAACTATGGCATATCGATTTTTATGAGACTTTAAGTGTGACTGATGTTATGTAGAGTTCAATGTAAAATTTATCTTAAAAGAATATATGGTAAATTCATTCTAATATTTATATTTTAATCATTATATAAAAAATAACTATGAATTTTAAGGTTATTTTTTTATCAATTGATATTTTTTAACATTATATTTTATTTGTGAGGATTTAGTGATTAATGTTTCATTTCATTATGTGAATCATTATTCATATTTTGGAATTATCATACATTATTATAGCCATTTTTGGTTTTTTATAGCGTTTTAAGATATTAAAAATGATTTCATATTATTTTTTAGGATTCTGTAATCATGTATAAGTTTATTAATGTTCTCTAGGAATAAAAAAAATCATTTTGAATACTCATCATTTTGGGTAAAATATGAGATTGTTGTGGAAATTTATTATAGGACGAAATTATATATATCAATAAGTATATTTCCCTTATTTTATAATTATAGTTGGTCAAAAATTACAAAACACTTGTAAAAGTATAACGACCCATACTTTACATACATTGTTAATACTTCAAAATTGAAGCACACTTATTACAACATATGACAAAACCACAAAGGACCGTATAGGTATAGTGTCTTTAGAAACTGGGAAACATAAACAACTGGTTCATAAATCTTCTATAGTGTCTCCCATTTATTTCATCATATCTAGGGTCCCTTTTAGCATATTCTACTTAATATCCATCTTCCTGACCTGGGGAAAAGAAAACATAAAAGGGTGAGCTCAAATGCTCAGCAAGGGCAAATAAAGGAAATAAAAATCATATCATATCTTTTTGAAAATCAAAACCTGCAAAAGAGATCATAATATCTTATCATGGAATAAATCATACAAGTGAAAATGAGATCCCCATAATCATAACATAAGACTTGAAACTTTGTGGCATCCACACATAATCATGGAAAATCATTTCTTGTTAGTCATGACTCATTGCCAAGACTATCTTAGTGGACAAAGTCCCTTTCTGAACCGAGTTCACTCCTCGTTTCAGTCCTGTATCACTGAACCGAAATAACCTTCCGTTCCAGCCATGTCTATCTCATGAGATATAAAATCTTTACCCAATGCATTGGAGGGAGATATAGGTCCCACCCATCTTATAATGAATCCTTTCTTATGTGTGCCACATAATCATAAAACATACATCATCGCATAACACATGTAACAAAAATGGGATTCTTGAAACATCATGACCTCATAAATCAATTCATATAAGATAAAGGAATTCATAAAAATAATTCCATCACAACATGATCAAATCAATGTAATAATAGGGATAAAAACAGAACCCTTTATTATCTTAGATGGAAAATAATTTTGATAAAACAATTGAACTCCATTCTTGAGGAAAATATCCTTTCTTCTTCAAAGACATTTTTCCTTTCATAACATGTCATATAACATTAAAATAAAAGAAGTTGATTAAAAGTAAACTTGAAAACTTGTAAAGGAAGCTTCTTGGAAATAATGTTTTAAAAATCCATTCAAGCCGTATAAGTTAAAAAAAACATTCTTCTAACTTTTGTCGGAAAAGTCAAAAAGTACCTCGTACGAAAAACGACAAAAGATTCCTTTCATATCTTTTACAAAAAACTTACCGAAGGGTAAAATTGGATATAAACTATTGTATAAGGAAGGAAATAATATTACATATCGAGGGAACATGGATGTGGATGATAAAATACACCCCAGTAATTACCAAAGTAAAAACAATCTCGGATAAAAGTGAGATTGTGATATTTTCCCTTACCTTAGGTCCGATTAGCTTTGTACGTGTCCGAAGATCCTGTATAATGGTTTAAATAATGTTATTGACTTATTCCAGAATCATACATATTTATATGATATCATATATGGTCATATTATTAGCTTCTTGTTAGTAATATTTCATTGTTACTTGTTACTCGGGTCTTTATAACTTTTTGTTCTTATGCGTGTTTTGTCGAATAAATTCTTATTCTTATCTTTAGGTTATAGATAATTCATTTCCAGAATGGTATTAGTGTAGTATATACCATATTCATTCATTCAATTCATTTATATAATCATTATGAAATGAAGATCATGTAGAACGAGTCGCATCACATCGTGGAGACGGTATTCCGTACGTACGCACGAGTGATGATATCGTTCCTATGATCGTGGAATTGTATTGGAGTATATATATATTATTTCAGTATCAATATTACTTCATAATAATAATATGTAGTTACTCATTACACCATTATACCCATCCTTGTAAGGTGATGGTGGAAAATAGATTACACCACGGCGTGGAGACGGTATTCCGTACGTACGCACGCGTGGTGATTTCATATTTCCGTAGGATGGATAGAAGGTGAATTAGGGTTGTTTCATATTTATAATAACATATCAGTATGTAAGTAATACTGATGTTATTACTTTATCATGAAACAACTAAAGAAGAAGAAGTTGAAGAAGAAAGAAATTGAAAAGATCGGTAATGGATATTACCTCTTCTTTGGAACGCTTCTTTGAATCCTCCACTTAAGGAACTAAGATTGGTATTTGGAGAAGAACACCTATAGGATTATTCTAGGGAAGTGGAGAGGAGAAAATGGCAGGGGTTGGCCGAGCTTGAGTGCTCAATTTGGTGTGAGGAGGAGGGGGAGGAGGTGCCTTTTTATAAGGGAGGAGAGGGGCACCTTAGGAATATCTCAAAATATTATTTTATATTAAAGTCAAAATCGGTTTATAATGGTTCCAAAGGGTCTTATTTCGAAGATAAAGTGGGGATGGGTCGAAATAATATCAACCAATAGGATTTAGACAAGTTTAGGGTATTATTTTAACCTTATCAATTAGATTTAACTATAAGTTAATTAATTTAACTTTTACCGTGTCTTTTTGTTTTCTTTCACTATATGGTTAATACACTTACTATAACATGCCAAACGAACCACAAATTGTTTATTATCAATATATATATCCTTATATAAGTCATTTGGCCGAACTTTAGATTTTTAGGAATAAAATAACAATTAATAATATAATATTTTATTTAAAAACTATTTTGTGTCAATTTTGACACTATTTGATATATGATTTTTGTGAAAGTCATAACAGAATTATATGTTCAAACCAAGTTGATTAAATCAACACTAATATATCATAGTAACCTATAAAATTAGTGGAATTCATAAAAAGTCTTGAATTACATTTATTTTGGTGTTTATATTATCAATTATGTCAATATTTCATTAATAAGATAATTACTGCATCATCTTTGTGTCATAAATAAATTAAATTATTTGATTTCTAAAAATTACAAATAAAATACCATCATGTAGTAAATCTTTTTATCTTTCTAATTAATATTTACAATCGAATTTATCTTATGTATAACCCCATAGTAAAAATGATTTACTTATTAAACTTTGATTTTAACTATTTTAACCCTTCTTTAAATAAATTAATAATAAATGTCCTAATCTAATCCAAGTGGGCCTAAATGTTCATATTTTATTCCTAAGTTTGTTTTTGGTCGAATTACACTTGTCCAATAGAATTAGGACATGTGTTAGGGTAATATTAATATCATATTTACCCTTAGTTTCCCTATTTACTATTAACCGCGGTAAAAATCGTAAAAAGTTACTATTCACCAAAAAATTATTTTCATCTCATTGAACAACATTTTAGTCCTTGATATTAACCGTGTCTCTCAGATTTTCGAAATTCCATTCACAGAAGCGGTAAAATTAAGTTTTATGCAAAATTCTGTTTTTTAACCTACCACTTAGTGGTTTCACTATTCATCAAAAATTGAATGTTTTCAGAAAAATACCAAAATTTCACCCTTGGCTAATTTCGATATTCTGAGTCCAAAAATGAAGTCCATTTTGAAAAATAAAATTTATAAAATTTTAAAAAGTGGTTATTACTATTCATAACGGCTAGTTTTAATAGCATATTGTTGTTTAGTGAAACTCGGTATTGCGTACGACGCAAGCTATCGAGGAAGGTCGCGATTGCGTGTAAAGCAAGTCAAGCAAGTGTTGTGTAGAAAAAGATTCCTTTGATAATTTATATAACATAAAAGTCTCGGGTGTTACATTCTACCCCCCTTAAAAAGAATTTCGCCCTCGAAATTCGTCACTTTGTAACAAACAGATGAGGATACTTCTCCCTCATCATATCCTCAAGCTCCCATGTAGCTTCTTCAAGTTGGTGGTTCCTCCATAAAACTTTCACCAAGCGAGTGGTCTTGTTTCGTAGGACTTTTTCGCTACGATCCAGAATCTCTATCGGCTGTTCTTCATAAGAAAGATCTTGCTCCAGCAGTACAACTTCTGAGCTGAGTACATGTGAAGGATCTGGTATGTACTTTCTCAGGAGAGATACATGGAACACATCGTGAACTTGAGAGAGATTCGGTGGAAGCGCCAATCGGTAAGCTACCTTCCCAACACGATCCAGTATTTAGAAAGGACCGATATATCTAGGGCTCAACTTCCCCTTCTTTCCAAATCTCATAACCCTCTTCCAGGGAGATATTCGTAAGAACACTTTATCACCCACTTCAAACTCTAGGTCTTTTCTTCGGTTGTCGGCATAGCTTTTCTGTCGACTCTGAGCTGCTCTTATGTGTTGTTGAATAGATCTGACCTTTTCTGCCATTTCATCAACGAGATCAGGTCCTAATAGCTTTCTTTCCCCAACTTCATCCCAGCAAGTTGGAGTCCTGCATTTCTTTCCATAGAGAGCTTCATAAGGAGCCATCTGAATACTGGAGTGAAAGCTATTATTATAAGAAAATTCTACCAAAGGTAGGTGTTGATCCCAACCTCCTTTGAAATCCATAGAGCATGCTCTCAAAATATCTTCTAGGGTTTGAATTGTTCTCTCAGATTGACCGTCTGTCTGGGGATGATAAGCAGTGCTGAAACTCAACTCTGTATCCAGAGTATGCTGAAGACTTCGCCAGAACTTCGAGGTAAATCTCGGATCCCGATCAGATATAATAGAAAGTGGTACTCCATGTAATCTTACCACTTCCTTTACATATATCCTGGCAAGCTGATCTAGAGAGAAATCCTCTCTAATAGGAATGAAGTGTGCAGACTTTGTAAGACGATCAACTATGACCCAAATAGCATTATTGCCTTTGGATGTTTTAGGAAGTCCTGTGACAAAGTCCATAGTGATGTTTTCCCATTTCCATTCGGGTATGGGTAATGGTTGTAACATCCCCTTAGACTTCTGTCTCTCAGCTTTAACTTGTTGACAAACCAAGCATCGAGAGACAAATTCAGCAACATCTCTTTTCATGCCATCCCACCAGAAGTACTCTTTCAGGTCCCTATACATCTTCGTGCTTCCAGGATGAATAGAGAATGAAGAACTATGAGCCTCATCCAGCAGCTCCTTCTTTAATTCGGGGATGGGAGGAACACAAACCCGATTCTTGAACTTTATTATCCCATCACAATCAAGGTTGAATTGAGGAACATTTCTCACCTTCTTTTGTAACTCGACATCTTCTTTCTGTGCCTCTTTAATCTTCACATGTATAGATGGTTGAACATTCATTTGAGAAAGATAAGATTTTTCCCCTCCCATTATAATTCCAAGATCCATCCTTTGTAAATCCATAAATATTGGATCTTTTGTGATCCTCATCATGGATAAACTAGCATGGTCTTGTCGACTTAATGCATCTGCCACCTTGTTTGCTTTCCCAGGGTGGTAATGGATTGAGCAGTCATAATCCTTAATCAGCTCCAACCATCTTCTTTGATGCATATTCAACTCCTTTTGTGTGAAAATATACTTTAAACTTTTATGATCAGTATAAATATCACACCTTTCACCATAAAGGTAATGCCTCCAAATCTTTAATGCAAAGATTACCGCAGCCAACTCCAAATCATGTGTTGGGTAATTTTGCTCATGGATTTTCAACTGTCGTGAGGCATAAGCTATCACCATATCATTTTGCATAAGAACACACCCCAATCCCTTCTTGGATGCATCACTGTAGATCACAAACCTTTCTCCACTACAAGGCAGTGTGAGCACAGGTGCACTGGATAACCTTCTTTTCAACTCCTTGAAATTCTCTTCACATTCCTCTGTCCAGACAAACGTAACTCCTTTCCGAGTCAACTTGGTGAGTGGATTAGATAATCGTGAAAAATATTTTACAAAACGTCGATAATATCCAGCCAAACCAAGAAAACTTCGGATCTCAGTTACTGTGGTTGGTCTCGACCATCTTTCGATAACCTCTGTTTTTGCTGGATCCACAGATATCCCCTCTTTTGAGATTATATGACCCAAAAATGCAACTTTTTGAAGCCAAAATTCACACTTGGTAAATTTGTCATAAAGCTTCTCCTTTCTCAGGGTCTTCAATATAATTCTCAAGTGATCTTCATGCTCTTCCTTGCTCTTTGAATAGACAAGAATATCGTCTATAAAGACTACCACAAATTGATCAAAATAGTCTCTAAAGACTCTATTCATTAGATCCATGAAGATAGCAGGGGCATTAGTAAGACCAAATGGCATCAGTATAAATTCATAGTGTCCATACCTTGTACGGAAAGCCGTCTTTGGTATATCCTCCCTTTTGACCCTTAATTGATGATACCCTGAACGAAGATCAATCTTGGAAAAGTATTGAGCTCCGCGTAGTTGGTCAAATAAGTCATCAATGCGTGGGAGAGGATATTTGTTCTTGATAGTGATCTTGTTAAGTTCTCGATAATCAATGCAAAGTCTCATTGATCCATCTTTCTTCTTAACAAATAGAACAGGTGCTCCCCAAGGTGACGCACTAGGGCGTATGAATCCCTTATCAAGATTCTCTTGGAGTTGATTCTTCAATTCCTGCAACTCAATTGGGGCCATTCTATAAGGTGTCTTTGAAATAGGCAAAGCACCTGGTACGAGTTCTATTGAAAACTCAACTTCACGATTTGGTGGAAGACCTGGTAATTCCTCCGGAAAGACATCATCAAACTCCCGTACAATGGGCATATTCTTAATCGTGAGTTTCTCACCAACCATTTGAGATAAATAACCTTCATTTAGTGGAATCAATACCCATAAGATGGAAGAAATTTCCACTGGAAGGTTATGTTCATCCTTGCATTGGTATACGATCGTAGATTGATCTGGAATATGAAATGTGACTTCCCTTCTTTGGAAATCGATATGAGCTCCATGTAGAGAAAGCCAATCCATGCCAAGAATCACATCAAATTCCACTAAAGGAAGGATCACAAGATTTGCAGGAAGTACTTTCCCACAAACTTCGATCGGAGAAGAATTATAAACTTTTGATGCGACCGTTGTGCCATTAGGTGTTGTCACAGCTAACTCAACATCTAATTGTTGAGGTAATACGGTGATACCCTTAGAAAAGTCTTCAAAAATAAAAGAGTGGGTGGATCCAGAATCAAATAAAACATTTGCTACTTTAGAGTGGATGGTAAGTGTACCTTTCACCACATCGTTATCGTACTCCACATCGCTGATAAAAATTGCATGTGACTTTCCTTTGTCTTTAGCCTTAATATTTTGTTGACGTCGACCATCATCATCAACCCTTGGATTTGGGCATTGATTGGCATAATGCCCCATCTCCTTGCACTTGAAACATTGAAGTGTAGTAGGTTCATTCTGTGTATCCCTTCCTTTGTTTGCATCATTAGACATCTTCTTCCCATTATCACGGCATTCAAATGCCCAATGACCTTCCTTTCCACATTTAAAACATTTACTTGTCCCTTTAAGACAACTCCCTCCATGTTTCTTTCAACACTTTGAGCATAAGGAAAAGCTCATCTTCTTTTCTGTGTGCTCTTTAGATTTTTCTTTGAATTCCATCTTCCTCTTCTTATCAAACCCATGTGACTGATGGGTTACTCCAATCTCCATCTCGACTTTGAGAGCACATCGAACGATTTCCTCGTAGCTATTGAAGTCCCTTATGGCTAACGCCCTTCGAAGACTTGGTTTTAAGCCACTAACGAATCGATCGATCTTACTCTCAGGTTGGATAATAATACCAGAAGCGTACCTTGCAAGTCTTGTAAAATTTGCTTCATAGGTACCAACAGATTCATCATCCCTTTGCTTCAGTTCAAGAAACTCTTTCTCCATCTTTGTTCGGAGAATACGAGGGAAGTACTTATTGCAAAATAAGTTCTTGAACTCGTCCCATTCCATAGACTCAATTTCATCCCTTTGCCTCGTATTCTTAACAAGATTCCACCATTGATCAGCATCTCCTTCCAAACGGTACACTGCTAGGATGACTTTAACATGCTCAGAACATTGAAGAAATGAAAAAATCTTTTCAGTAGTACTAATCCATTGTTCAGCAACTAATGGATCAGTAGACCCGCTGAAAGAAGGTGGACGCTGCCTCATGAAGGATTCAACAGAATGTTGCTCCCTCCTTTGCTCGTTTGGAAATCCTGCATGATTCATAGCTCGAGAAAGTTGTGTGAGCATGGCTACAAGATTTTGCATTCCAGCTCCCATATCGTTTGGTTGCTCAGGGGGACAATCATTGCATTGCCCATCGCATTCCGCATTAACACGGTTCCTTCGGGTTCCAGCCATTGACTTAGGTCCGATTAGCTTTGTACGTGTTCGAAGATCCTGTATAATGGTTTAAATAATGTTATTGACTTATTCCAGAATCATAAATATTTATATGATATCATATATGGTCATATTATTAGCTTCTTGTTAGTAATATTTCATTGTTACTTGTTACTCGGGTCTTTATAACTTTTTGTTCTTATGCGTGTTTTGTCGAATAAATTCTTATTCTTATCTTTAGGTTATAGATAATTCATTTCCAGAATGGTATTAGTGTAGTATATACCATATTCATTCATTCAATTCATTTATATAATCATTATGAAATGAAGATCATGTAGAACGAGTCGCATCACATCGTGGAGACGGTATTCCGTACGTACGCACGAGTGATGATATCGTTCCTATGATCGTGGAATTTTGTTGGATTATATATATATTATTTCAGTATCAATATTACTTCATAATAATCATATGTAGTTACTCATTACACCATTATACCCATCCTTGTAAGGTGATGGTGGAAAATAGATTACACCACGGCGTGGAGACGGTATTCCGTACGTACGCACGCGTGGTGATTTCATTTTTCCGTAGGATGGATAGAAGGTGAATTAGGGTTGTTTAATATTTATAATAACATATTAGTATGTAAGTAATACTGATGTTATTACTTTATCATGAAACAACTAAAGAAGAAGAAGTTGAAGAAGAAAGAAATTGAAAAGATCGGTAATGGATATTACCTCTTCTTTGGAACGCTTCTTTGAATCCTCCACTTAAGGAACTAAGATTGGTCTTTGGAGAAGACCAGGACCTCTAGGATTATTCTAGAAAAGTGGAGAGGAGAAAATGGCAGGGTTTGGCCGAGCTTGAGTGCTCAATATGGTGTGAGGAGGAGGGGGAGGAGGTGCCCTTTTATAAGGGAGGAGAGGGGCACCTTAGGAATATCTCAAAATATTATTTTATATTAAAGTCAAAATCGGTTTATAATGGTTCCAAAGGGTCTTATTTCGAAGATAAAGTGGGGATGGGTCGAAATAATATCAACCAATAGGATTTAGACAAGTTTAGGGTATTATTTTAACCTTATCAATTAGATTTAACTATAAGTTAATTAATTTAACTTTTACGGTGTCTTTTTGTTTTCTTTCACTATATGGTTAATACACTTACTATAACATGCCAAACGAACCAAAAATTGTTTATTATCAATATATATATCCTTATCTAAGTCATTTGGCCAAACGTTAGATTTTTAGGAATAAAATAACAATTAATAATATTTTATTTTATTTAAAAACTATTTTGTGTCGATTTTGACACTATTTGATATATGATTTTTGTGAAAGTCATAATAGAATTATATTTTCGAACCAAGTTGATTAAATCAACAATAATATATCATAGTAACCTATAAAATTAGTGTAATTCATAAAAAGTCTTTAATTACATTTATTTTGGTGTTTATATTATCAATTATGTCAATATTTCATTAATAAGATAATTACTGCATCATCTTTGTGTCATAAATAAATTAAATTATTTGATTTTTAAAAATTACAAATAAAATACCATCATGTAGGAAATAGTTTTTAGCTTTCTAATGAATATTTACAATCGAATTTATCTTATGTATAACCCCATATTAAAAATGATTTACTTATTAAACTTTGATTTTAACTATTTTAACCCTTCTTTAAATAAATTAATAATAAATGTCCTAATCTAATCCAAGTGGGCCTAAATGGTCATATTTTATTCCTAAGTTTGTTTTTGGTCGAATTACACTTGTCCAATAGAATTATGACATGTGTTAGGGTAATATTAATATCATATTTACCCTTAGTTACCCTATTTACTATTAACCGCGGTAAAAATCGTAAAAAGTTACTATTCACCAAAAAATTATTTTCATCTCATTGAACCACATTTTAGTCCTTGATATTAACCGTGTCTCTCAGATTTTCGAAATTCCATTCACAGAAGCGGTAAATTAAGTTTTATGCAAAATTCTGTTTTTTAACCTACCACTTAGTGGTTTCACTATTCATCAAAAATTGAAAGTTTTCAGAAAAATACCAAAATTTCACCCTTGGCTAATTTCGATATTCTGAGTCCAAAAATGAAGTCCATTTTGAAAAATAAAATTTATAAAATTTTAAAAAGTGGTTATTACTATTCATAACGGCTAGTTTTAATAGCATATTGTTGTTTAGTGAAACTCGGTATTGCGTACGACGCAAGCTATCGAGGAAGGTCACGATTGCGTGTAAAGCAAGTCAAGCAAGTGTTGTGTAGAAAAATATTCCTTTGATAATTTATATAACATAAAAGTCTCGGGTGTTACAAAAAGGATCTTGAAATTAAAATTTTATCATATTAACTTCATTGCTAATTAATCAGGGGTCTTATTCAATTCTCTATGGTTTATGGTTTTGTGGTATTTAACTTTTTGATAATAATTCATTTTCATAGGATAAATGATCTATATAGATCTATTTCAATATTTATACATTATTATTTTGAACAAATAAGATATTTTTATTTCCCATCAAATCTATCTTATTTGGAAGCCATGTCATCTGTTATTCTTGATTACCATCAGGTTTTCCTTTCTCTCTTACAATGAGGATGTTGTATAAACCATTCTTATAATATATTATTTCAAGAAAGTTATTTTCTATAATAATAAAAATTATTATCAAATTGATATTAAAATTGAATGAACTAAATTAATTAACAGGTAATTTTATTTAAAAACCATAGATTTTAAAAAGAAAATTCTGTTTGATAGCCTATATGACACACAACACGAAGTCTAAATAAGACATAAAATGTTATTTTTATAATATAACCATTATAACCTAGTTATTTTGTTTTCATGTATAATAATAATTATATAATTTAGAAAATATATATTAGTATCCCACTAAATATAAATTTCTTGATATATTATTGGTATAGATGAACTCAATTTAAAATGATAACATTCTATTCCTCAGAAAAATATTATTTATTCAAAAATATTTTTATTTCTTTCTTAGGAGGATATATTATTATTTATTTGTCACGAACTGTCCTCAGGACCACCCCAAGCTCTCCTTCCATAGGCTAGGGGCTGTCAAATTGCACTGAAGGCATAAATCCATAAAACTTGGAAGACATTGCCTTTATAAAATATAACACACACAATCAGAGTATAAGGTGGAATCAAGACACTAAGTAAAAATTAATACAGACAAAATGTTGGAAATTAAAAGGGTCCGGAAATACAAGCCCAAATATAATGTGCATGAACAACTAAAAGCAAGTACAACTGAAGAAACGTTAAACTGAAGAAAAGTAAAGCATCTACTGGGTCATCCTCTGGGTTCTTACCTGAAGGGTAGGTACATATGGCCTCCTCTGCACTCCATGTCCGTCTGTCCACTCCGTGAACCATCACGCTGAGTGGTCCACCTCTGGGTGCCGTCTAGTCCTACTACCCTCTGCCTCAGTCAGTGCTATCTATCGTCTGCAATCAACACAACGATGTACGAGCATAGTCCGTGCAGGGGTGAGTATAGCGATACTCAGTAGGGACCCAGAGACCCTCACGGTTTCAAAATATCCATCATGGATAACCAAAATTTAAATAATCAATGGATAACACATACATAGGTATATTTCCAAACATATACCTGAGTTATCTAGTAACCCATTTCAATCATGAGGTAATCCCAAAAATCACTGACTCAACTCAAACCAGGATTTCATTCTTGGGGTAGTAGTAATTAACATCCATGATCAAACTGTCAGAATCTCTATTGATGGTGTACTCCTCCTCTATAGGGTGCACTGGGCATGCCACGTCACACAGAGTCACTTACCACCTTCCTGGATTGATGTGGTACTCTTCCTATCGAGTACTATGGGTCTGTTGTGCACACACAGAGGCTCTCTCCACTGTAGGTCTTCCACACTCACACAGAGTCGCTCCCCTATGTAGCCTGCTGAGGTACTCCTTTTATCGAGTACTATGGGTATGCCCCATAAAATATAGGCACTCCTCATGGTGGGTCTTCTGTGCTCACATAGAGGTTCTCCCCACTGGGCTAGTCGAAGCACACTGAGTCGAAAGGTTAGCATTCATCAGGTCTTAGCCAGCTACTAAGTCTCCACACTCCACTTCCACGTCTCTGGTAGTATCCACTCCATGAGCTATGGGTCAAAACTCAAACTATCAAGAAATCCCACAAGAAAGTATCTCAATGGTTTGCCTCGTCTTAGGGATCTCAACGCAATAGAATGCGCGTCAATCGGACGCACAGTCTGTGAGTTATTGGCATTTCTGTTCCAGGGGCCCGATTGGATTTTAGGTTCAAACCAACCCAACCATACACCAAATATGTCTAAACCTCATGTGGGTTATGCCAAAAGAACTGCCTTTCTCTATGCTTTCCGTCACCGTATATGGTTTGTCGATCGGACACTTTTATCCCATGATATGGGTGAAAAAGGTGAAAATAGGCCATAATGGGTCCGGGTCCGGTCTGACCCAGTCAGACCCACCTAGCCCATGGGAGTGGCCTAGCCCAAGTGGGCAGCCCAGCCTGAGGGGGTGGTTCGGCCTGAGGGGGAGGCCCGGCCCGACGGATCACGAATTCCGCCTAATCCACGTCCAGGGGGAACCACACGCCCCCTAGTTCTTGAACGGCTTTGTTGTTCGGGTGCGAGAAAAAAACCAACGCTATGTGGCACTAGTCCAGTTCATGCATGGCTTTCTGAGTCCCACTCCTCCCTGTTAGCTGAGCATCTAGACACTCCAGCTCCTCCACTGCTGCCCTCCTTGACCGCGATTCTGGTCCTCCGTGGGGTGCGACAGTGTCATGCCGCTCTGCTCCGACCACCAGGGCCGGCCTGGCCACGAACCTTCCATATACACAGCTTTAAGGCGTTGCGCCCCTCCAGCGGCTATCAGGCCACCTTTCTCCACGATGGCCCATGGTGGTCGTGGCCCGATTCCCCACATGGAACGACGGCACCGCTTCCCTCCAACGACTCAGCGGCCTTTGCACTGCTGGTTTCCATCGCAGTCGGCCCCATGTCAGTCGCATTGCTCCGCCGGTGTTCGTCGGATATGGTTGGCTCCTACGACAGTATTGTTGTGATTCCGCCGACATCATCAATGGATGAAAAATGAAGGGGGAGGGTCGGGCCATGTTTGTACGGTCGGATCCCTCCTCGTTATGGTGTTATCAATCATCCCCAAAGAATCAAACGATGAAGAAGGGAGGGTAAAACTCCACCAAAAAACAACCCCTAGCTCTGGTTCATTGATCATTGAGGGTGGAAGGAGAGTTTGGATAAGATGAAGTCGAAGATGAAATCGTCGGCGTTCCTCGTGGGCAATGGTTTCGTTCCTCGATCGAAGGTTCCTCGTTGGTGGAAGATGCATTCTTCATTGAGAGGATAATTTTCCAAGTTCTTCCAAGTTTATCCAAATCTACCCAAATGAATAAATGCCAACCAAAATGAAATAATATATTTGACTATTATTTAATTGTTGGCATGAATTCAGAAGATTTAAAATTTAATTAATTAATGTTCCTTTAATTAATTCAAGTGGAGTGGCACTTTAATGAGGGGAGTTTAAAATTTTTCCCCCACATATGGGGAGTAGAAGGAGTTAAGAAGCTCGGGTGGTCCCCACCTTTATTATCCTCCCAAGGGAGGTTATGCTCGGGTGGGCCCCTCCACCATAACCTCCCACGAGAGGTTAGCGTGTGGTGCGCCCCACCTCCATCCTCCCCTTGGAGATTTTAACCACCAAAATTAAAATTAAGCCACCCTTTTTTTATTTAACATTATTCTTATAAACTCCAAAAACTAACTTCCATTATCAACCAATTTTCGTCGAGGTGAATGTCTTCTTAAGTGAATACCAGCATTGTGTGTTCAACGATTCCCTCGGATTTCAATTCCGAGCACCGCTTCAAAAGTTATAAAATCCCACTCGGACATTTTCTGAATGTACCTGAACAAAACGTCATAAATTGATTCCGGGCACACTGGGCCTTGGAATCAAGAGACATAAATTTTTACGGACTAGTAAAATTTCCATTTATTTATGAAAAACCTTTCCACGAATATTCCGGGTCATTACATTCTCCACACCTGAGGGCTTTACGTCCCCGTGAGCTATTACTCGAACTAATGGAACAAATGGGGGTACTACACATGAATTTGATCCTCCCGGTCACATGGGCTCTCCAAGAGGTTCACGTGCTTCCAGCGTACATGCACTAGAGGTATCAACCATCCATGTAGGACCCGCTCCTGTCAATCATCAACATCCACTAGAACCTCCATTAATGTCGCCCTGTAATCAATGTCCAACTCCTCGTGGTCGATGATGTGGGATGGATCATGCACGTATCTCCATAGCTGAGATACATGGAAGACGTTGTGCACCTATTGCAACTGAGGTGGAAGGGAAAAGTGGTAAGTAACCTCACCTGCTCTGCTGAGGACCTGGAATGGTCTGATGCATCTCGGAGATAACTTGCCACCTTGACCAAATCTCCGTAGACCTCATCAAGGTGAGACTCGTAGAAACACTTGGTCACCATCCTTGAACTCCATAGGTCTTCATCTCCTATCATCATACTACTTCTGCCTACTCTGTGCAATCTTCATCTGATCCTGTATGATCTTCACCTTCTCTGTGGTCGCCCATACCATCTATATTCCCACTAGTGCAGACTCTCCTAGGTCTGTCCAGCACAGTGGAAATATGAATGTTCGACCATACAAGGCGTCAAAGGGTGCCATACCAATGGTGGAGTGATACCTAGTGTTGTAGAGAAACTCCCCCAAAGGTAAGTGGTCCTCCCAGGTGTGACCGAAGCCAAGGACAGAAGCCCAGAGTATGTCCTAGAGAGTATAAATTGTCCTCTTAGTCTGGCCATCTGTCTGAGGATGGAAGGCAGTGCTCAGACGTAGCTGTGTCCTAATAGCTTCCTACAACCCCTTCCATAGTTGGGAAGTAAACTATTCATCATGGTAGAAGAAAATAGAGAAATGTAATCTATGCAAATTCCCAATCTCTTATACATAGAGGAATTTGAAGCTCTCAACTGATCCCTAATATCTGATCAGTTGGATGTGGGCCGACTTGGTGAGTTAGTCAACCATCACCCTTATCGAATCATGACTCCTAGATGAACATGGAAGACCCATCATGATGTCCATGGATATCCCATACCACTTCCACTCTGGGACATCTAAGAGTTGAACAAAGCCTACTGGTACGTAGTGCTCCGCCTTCACTTGTAGACAAGTGAGGCATCGTGAGACAAACTTAGCTACTGCCTTCTTCAAACCTGGAAACTAGTGTTGTCGACAAAGGTCTTGATACATCTGCACCACAACTAGATGTACTGCTAGAGCAGATGTGTTAAACACCCTAAATAATTCCACCTCAAGTGCTATTGGTACCTTATTATGTCCTTTGAAGAGGATGACTTTCTCCCCACCTTTAGAAAATTCATCACGTACCTACCCTATGGATATCTGAGCATGTCGTGTCTCATAGTCAGTGTCTCCATGGTATGCATCCATGACTCACTGAAGAAGTGGAGGTGTGACTGTAAGAGAATGAAGGAAAGCATCTCCATCTCGGTCCACATATGATATATATAAGGCCACCAGTTTCTTTGCCGCCACTCATAGAAGCTGTATAGCAGATATCCTACTGAGAGCATCTGCTAAAATGTTCCCATTCCCAGTATTATATACTATCTCGAAGTCATAGTCATAGAGGAACTATATGCATCGTCGTTGTCTCAGGTTCCTATCCTTATGAGAGATGATATACCAAAGACTCTTGTTATCATAGTACACGGTAAAACGTTATCATATCAGATACTGCCACCACATCTTCCAGTCGAAGACTACTGCTGCGAACTCTAGATCATTGGTAGAATAGTTCTGCTCATACTGCCTCAGCTACCGAGAACCATATGTGATCACTGCTCACTCCTGCATCAGGACACACCCGAGTCCAGTCCCTAATGCATTGCAGTAGTCTATATACCATACATCTTCCTTTGGAAGTCTCAAAATAGGGGCACTAGTCAGCCTCTACCATTTCTTCTGAATGGTATGTTGGCATCTCTATGACCACACGAAGGATTTTCACTTCTTCTTCAAGGATGATAGTGGCGCTGCAACTCTAGAGAAGTCTGGAACAAATCTCCGGTATTATCCAGCCATGCCCATGCAATTTTGTACCTCTGTCACACTCCTGTGTGGCTCCTAAGCAAGCACCACTTCAATCTTCCCTGGATCCACTACAACTCCACCCTCTGAGAAAACTTGTCCCAAGAAGTGAGCCTCTTGAATCCAGAACATGAACTTAAAGAGATTATCATAAAGCTGGTTCCCTCGGAGTGTGTCCAGTACTACCAGTAAATGGTAGGCACGCTGCTTCTCAGTTGTCGAGTAGATAAAAATGTCGTTGATGAATACTACGACAATGAAATCGAGGTAAGGCTAGAATATCCTATTAATGAGACACATGAACTCTGTTGGAGAATTGGTTTTGACAAAGGGCATAACTAAGAACTCTTAGTGGTCATACTGACACTTGAAGGCTGTCTTCTGCACATCCTTTTCTGGAATTCTGAGATGTTGATAGCCTGATCTGAGGTCTATCTTACATAACCATCACGCACCCTTCAACAGATCAAATAGGACATCAATCCTTGAGAGTGGGTACTTTTTCTTCACGGTCACCTAGTTTAGGCGACGGTAATGGACACAAAGCCTCAAGCTCCCATATACTTTCATGATGAACAGAATCGGAGCTACCCAGGGAGAAACACTAGGCCGGATGAATCCCTTCCCCTACAAGTCCTCTAGTTATACCCGTAGCTCCCAATTCTCAGCGGGATACATCTAATATGATATAGTAGATATTGGTGTATTCCTAGGGTACAGTTCAATTTAGAAATCCACCTCTCTATGAGGAGGTTGTCCTGCAACATTTTCAGGGAAATCATCCGCGTACTGGTCTTCCACTACAGGATAAGTCAGACTCTCCACATCAACTGCTCTGCGGGTAAGGAAAGCCAACTGCTGAGTGATTGGTTACACCCCCCTCCAAGTAACTCTGTCCTATATTGCAATGGTTCCCTTCACGCTGGTGAAGGTGAACCTAGTCCCATCTTTGTGGACAGACTGCACTTTTTTCCGAATACAATCAATCTGAGAATGGACTGTAGATAACCATTCCATACCCAAGATGACGTCGTAAGGACTCGACGCTGCTACAAGGAGATCCTAGAAAAAGCTATCGCCTCCTAGAGTAAGCTCACACTGTGAAAACCAGTGCATAATCATCGAGTCTGCTCACGTAGAAGTCTCTAGCGGTAAGGATCGAGCCAATGACTCTGTTGGAATCTCCGAGATCCGAATGAGGGTAGTAGAAATGAATGATTGACTGGCACCTGTGTCTATAAGAACTACAACTAAGGAGGAGTAGACACAGATCATACCTTGAATAATCTCTAGAGTTCCATGGTCTTATGCCTCAGCTGCCTAATGCTGAGCTCTCCCCTGTCCAACTGCTTCCTACAGTCGGGGAGGTCCTCTTGGTCACGGTGTTGGTAACACCTCATAACGTCTTCCACCACCAGCTGTATGAATAGATCCTCTTCCTTGTCTTCATGTGCCCTACGGACCGCCTCGATCAAATCTATGCCTCTCCCCGGGAGGTCCCTCATCTGTCTTCTGATCATCTGAATGGTGGTTCGGAAAGTCACAAGCCATGTGACCCTACCCACCGCATGAGTAACACAGCCTACTCCTGGCTTGTAAGTCACAACCTCAGGTGCCTGGACAACAGATCCTGAGTGATGTGGTCATTCACCCATGGGCCTGTTCCTCTTGGACCTCTGCGTCATCTGTCTACTTCCAGCTGTAGAAGACTCTGCTGCATGTTGACTAGTAGTGAGTCTCGCTGCTAGTGAATCCACAGCAAGGAAACTATCCACTGGGAGGGCTCTCTATAACACTTCTTCATGCATCAAAATGAAGGGGGAGACCATCGAGGCCCTGATCTCTTCCCTGATCCCCTGCTCAATGGTTCGGGCCCTAAAAAATGGGTCCCATACGATATCTGTGGAGTAGCGTGGGAGGTCGGTGAACCTCACGGAGTACTGCACCACCGTCATGTTACCATGTTATAGATGTAGTAGCTCCTAAATCCGCACTACAAGAAGGGTGGCTTGAACAAACTCTATCCAGAACATGCTCTCAAAATCTGTCTAGAGTAGTGCTGCCACATTGTGTACCTGGAGCATCCGGCTCCACCATCTTCCTGCTTCTTCATGAAAGAGGTTGGTAGTAATGATCACAATGTTTTCTTCTGGTGTCCTTACTAGCCTAAAGATTCTCACTACAACATCCACCCAATCCTCATCCGCATGTGGGTATGTCTCTCCCCAGAACCTGGGTAGCCATTGGCACTGAAACTCATGCAGTACACTCAAGTGGTGTGTATCGTCTAATACTGGGGCCGGTGGCATCGGTGGCCCAATGGGAAGCGGTACTGCTGGTTCCTCAACTGGAAAGGGGCCCTACACTGATATCTCTTCCCTCGGTGGGTTGTTAGAGTATTCAACGTTTGGGTCTCTAGCTCATCATCTACGGGGAGGCATCCTGAAAGAAACAGATGTGACATGGTCAAATGATTATACCTGGTGAGTTAACCTGGTTGAGCTGACTTAAGGAAAATTTTTTTGGATACACACATGGAATCATTATTTTCATGCACTGAGTCAAAAATCAAATGTCAGGGTCCTGGTGTATGGATACTTCGGTCGTCTGAGCTTCACTAGACTCCATGAAATGAAAAACACACTTAGTACCCTTACTAATATTTCTTCACAGAAAATAAATATTAGAGTCGTATGTTCTGCGGTAGAATAGACACCTCTGATTCCAATTTGTCATGACCCGTCCTCAGGGCCCACGCCGTGACTACCCCAGGCCCGCCTTCCAGAGGCTAGGGGCTGGAGACTGCACCAAAGTCTTAAATCCCTAAAACTGGGAAGGAATTGTCTTTATAAACTATAACACACACAATCAGTGTATAAGCTGGAAGCAAGACACTAAATAAAACTGAATACAAAAGATGTGCTGGAAAGTAAAAGGGGCTGAAAATACATGCCCAAATGTAAAGTGAAAGTACAACTCAAAGCAAGTACAATTGAGAAAATGTACAGCTGAAGAAAATTAAAGCAGCTACTGGGTCATCCTCTGGGTTCCTACTTGATGGGTAGGTACAGATGGCCTCCTCAGCACTCCACGTACATCCTTCCACTCTGTGTACCGTCACGCTGAGTGGTCCACCTCTGGGTACTGTCCAGTCCAACTACTCTATACCTCAGTCATCACTGTTTGCCGTCTGCAACCAACACAACGAGGTGCGGGCATAGCCCGTGCAAGGGTGAATATAATTATACTCAATAGGGACCCTGATACCCTCATGGTCTCACAATATCCTAAAACGATATCCACAAAGTAAATAATCAATGGAAAATCCTTACTTAGTTATATTACCATACATATACCTATGTTATCTAGTAACCCATCTCAATCCTGTGGTAAACACAAAAGTCACTGACTCAGCTCCAACCAGGATTTCATTATTTGGGTAGTAGCAAGTAACATCCATAGTCAAACTTTCGAAATCTTGGTTGATGGTGTACTCATCCTCTATAGAGTACAATGGGCCTTCCACGATGCACAGAGGTGATTCACACCTTTCTGGACTGTTGTGCTACTCCTCCTGTTGAGTACAGTGGGTCTGTTACACTCACAGAGAGGCGCTCCCCATTGTGGGTCTGTCGTGCTCACACAGAGGCTCTCCCCCTCATAGCCTACTAAGGTACTCCTCCTTTCGAGTACCATGTGTTTGTCACATCACACTGAGGTGATTCCCACTGTGGGTCTGCCACGCTCACACAAAGGGTCTCCCCATAGGGCTAGACGAAACACTATGATTTGAAAGGTCAGCAGTCTTGAGGTCCCAGCCAGCTACTAAGACTCCGCACTCCTCTTGCTTGTCTCAGGGGGGATCCGCTCCACGAGCTATGGGTAGACCCTAAAACTATCATGAAATCCCAGGAAAAAGTATCTCAAAGTTCTTCCTCGTCATAGGGATATAAACGCAAAAGAAAGCACATCCATCGGTCGCCCGGTCTATGAGTTATTGACATTTCCGTTCCAGGGGCCCGGTTGGATTTTATCTTCTATCCAGACCAACTATACCCCAACTATGTCCAAACCTCATTTGGGGTATTCCAAAAGAACTGTATCACTCTATGAATTTTTTCGCCGCAGACAGTTCATCAATTTGATACCCGTAGCCTATGATATGGGAGAATAAGGTGAAAACAGGCCATAGGAGGTCCGGGTCTGTTCCGACCTAGTCGGACCGACCCGCTCCGCGAGTTCGACCCATCCCATGTGTCCGACCTGGCCAGTGCGGGTGGCCAGACTAGAGTGGGTGGCCTGACCGAGGGGTGGTCAGGCCTGAGGGGGCGACCCGGACTGGTGGCCAGGCGGCTCGCGTGTTCCGCCTAAGCCACATCAAGGAGGGACCGCGCGCCCCCTGGTTCCCTAACAACATTTCCATTCGGGTGTGAGCCAAAACCAGTGCCAGTTGGTGCCAGTCCAGATCACGCAGGTCCCGCTCCTCCCAGCTGGTTGAGCAGCCAGGCACTCCAGCTCCTCTACCGCAGCCCACCATGGCCGTGGTTCTGGTCCTCTGCGGGTCGCGCCGGCGCTGCCCCGCTCCGCTCCGACCGTCGCGGCTGCCTGGCCGCGACCCTTCCATCTGCATGGTGCGATGGAGTCACGCCCCTCCGGTGGTTGTCAGGCTTCCTTGTTTTGCTAAGGCCCGTGCTGGCCGAAACCCAGTTCTCCACGAGGTGCGATGGAGTCGTGCCCCTACGGCGACCCGACGGCCTTTGCGCTGCCGGTTTCCTTCACAGCTGGCCCGATGCCAGTCGCATTGCTTCTCCAGTGTCCGTCGGCTGTGGTCCACTCCTCCTGCGGTCTTATTTCATAGCCGCCAACATTATCAAGGGAATATGATGAAAGAAGAGGGTCGGGCCATGTTTGTGTGGTCCGATCCCTCCTCGCTATGGTGTTATCAATCGGCCTCAAAGAATCAAACGATAACGAAAAGAGGGTAAAACTCAACCATAAAACAACCCCTACCTCTGGTTCATTTATCATTGATGGTTGAAGGAGAGTTCAGAGAAGATGAAGTCTAAGACGACGTCATCCACATTCCTCGTGGTCAACTGTTTCGTTCCTCGATCAATGGTTCCTCATTGGCGGAGGAGGAATTCTTCGTTGGGAGGATAATTCTCCAAGTTCTTCCATGTTCTTCCAAAGCTCCCCAAAAGAATAGATTCCAACCAAAATGAAATAATAAATTTGACAATTATTTAATTGTTGGCATGAATTCAAAAGATTTAAAATTTAATTAATTAATGTTGTAATAATTAATTCAAGTAGTGTGGCACATTAATGAGGGGAGTTCAAGAGTTTCCCCCCACTTATGATGAGTTCCAGTAGTTAAGATGCTTGGGTGGTCCCCACCTTAATTATCCTCCCAAGGGAGGTTATGCTCGGGTGGGCCCCACCACAATAACCTCCCATGGAATTTTTGGGTGTGGTGGCCCCCACCTCTAACCTCCCTTTGTAGATTTTAACCGCCAAAATAAAAATAAGTTACAATTATTTTTATCTATCTTTATTCTTAAAACTCCAAAAGCTAACGTCCATTCTCGACAAACTACAGTAGAGTTGAATGTATTCATAAGTGAATATTGGCACTGCGAGTTCAACGGTGCCCTTGGATTTCAATTCTGAGCACCCGTTCAAAAGTTATAAAATCATGCTCACACGTTTTCTGAATGTACCCGAACAAAACATCAGAAATTGATTCTTACCACAGTGAGCCTCAGAATCGAGCACCCTAAATTTTCACGGACTCGTAAAATTCCCATGTATTTATGAAAAAACATTCCCCGGAAATTCTGGGACTTTACATTATTTCTATAACAATGAGAAAAATTATTTGATAAAATTAAAATAATTTTAGTAATTTACATGTAATAATTAACAAAGGTGGTTTTCTTGTTTTTTCTAAATCAATTTATATTTCTATGAATATTGAAAATTATTTATTTTTCAAATAAAATCATTTTTTCCATAAATAAAGTAATTTAAAAGTATATATATATATTATTTATGTTGCTAAAGTGACAAATGATATATTTTATTTATAATATTTTATTTTATTTTATTTTATTTTATAAATAAATATTCTTGATTTTATTATAAGAATGTTTTTATCTTAAAACAACATTTTTTATGAATTGTTTTTGGTGAAAACAATATTTATTTTAATTAATTACAATAACCCAAAATAAGTAAATTTTATATTTTAATAAATATGTAATATATCTATTTATATGAATTTAAATTCCTAAAATTAGGATTAATACTCATTGAGTTTATATAAGATAACCTCATTACAAAAAAATGCATTTTCCTAGAAAACAAAATTTCATCATGTTTTACAGAATTAATTATAAATTAAATTATACCACCTCCATGAATTGTAATTAAATAAATATATTAAATATTTTATATCATTAAAGTTTATGTTGTTTAATAATTATATCTATTTTTTCATAATTAGTAATAAAAAAATAAAAATTTATTCTCATAGTTAATGTTAAAACAATATATTTTTGTTACATGATCTCATGGTAATATTTATTTTCAAAAAACAATTGATTTTAAATTTATTATTTTAATTTAATATTTTTAATTATTTTTACTAATTCTTAATTTTTTTCATTAAATTTTCCATCTTAAATTCTAAATTATCTTGGAAAAAATAGTTAGCATGGTGAAAATATAAATAGTACAAATGTGTGACCATAAAGGTAAAATGAATAAAATTTTGAAGACAAGATTTTTCTTCTTTTTTATAAACCATATATTCTGTAAAAAAATTCATTATCTTTTTTGGAATATGTACTTAGAGTTACTTCCCATTGTTGAATAATTTTCGATTTTAAAAAAACCACAACTCATTCACACTTATAAAAGGGAACCACTTCTTCTATACACTCCACACTTCAAAAGAAATTTCTATTATCCATAATATACAAAAATATATTAGTTTCATACATTATATGACCATAGAAACATTTTTTAATAAAATGATCTATGTAAGCTCTTCGTTGCAAACCTAAAGAGGTTGTTCGATAAATAAGTGTCATTATTAACTGAGGATTTTGTATTATTTCATCATCCACCTCCTCCAACATTTATTCAACCACAATGATATAAAATAATTATACTAGTATTTATAATTAGATTTTATCATTTTAATTTAATATCCTACATCTATATCCACTTGCATTAAATTGGAAACCAAACCATTCTTCCGGCATATGAAGAACTTCCTCCTCACAAATTAATGTAATTTTTTCCATCATTGCCTCTAATGACTATTTGGGATAATTTATATAATGTGTATTTATAATAATCTAGAAATATTTATCATTATGTTAAAATATTATATGATATATTTTATTACCTTTATATTAATTGACATTGATAAATTAGTTCATGTGTATGTGTCAACCACCACCTCTACGAAGCGATGTGTTTTACTTTACATCACTGCATATGAATGGTATATATAAGTTTATTTAAATATAAAATATGATATATATGATATAATTACAATACGATAAATATAAAATACAAATTAAATTATTTCCATCATGATCATTGAAAAATCGAATCATTACTCATGTGTACGTACGACCTAACATCCCCATTATTATAAGGCAGTTCATATTTATTTACCATCCAACATTTATGATTTTAAAAGTAAAATTTATGTATAAAAATTAATTTTATTTCATGATTATTTTTCTTGATATGATTTAAATATGGATTCATTTACCAGTCATCATACCAAATTCATTTCTGAAATATAAATTGAATATCCTCAAAACATCTGATATGAAGTTACTTATTTTATAAAAATAATATAGCATTGTTACATGTCAAATTAAAATTATAATTAAAATAAAAAAATTTATTATGAAAGTAAAAATAATTAATTTAATTCTTTTATTTAAGAAGATAATGTTTATACATGATGGGTAAAACTTTTGATTAGTAATTCCATTCCAATTTAACTTTATTGAGACATATTTTAATGTTATGAACCTAATTTATTTTATATAGTGTATATGATTCCCCTATTTAATATTATAAAATGCATCCATCATTATTAATGTAATATTATGTTAAAAATAATTTTACTTCATCCAAGGGGATTTTATTCTAATGTTACATAATCTTTAAAGATTTCATTTTATAATCTTTTTAATTTTTTTATATTACTTACTTTCAGGCTTCCTTGTGTAGAAATCCTATGAAATTATTTTCCAAAAAAAAATATTCTTTATTATACATTATTAATGAGTTTCATTTTCAATATTTCACTCATTTTTTCTTATATATTGAATAATGAATCCTCACGAAATTTATTTATATGTAAAACCAATCATTTATATTATTTATGATCAAGAATATTTTTCTTAAAAGTATATATTTTTCATAAATTCAAAAAATGAATAATTTTACTATTCTAATTTTATTTATTAAACATAATTTTTCCCATGATTGATGTTTCTAAAAAAATTAAAAAGGAATATTTATGTTTCTTAAAAAAATTAGACTTTTGAATTTTTTTATAGAAGTGTGAAATGAATGTTTTCATTAAAATTATATGTAATGAGATGAATTACTCACCATAATGAGAACTAAATTAAATGCATCATACTTTAAAATTTTCCATTATAATTTTAAACTAATTTTTTTTAATATTATTAAATTTTTTAGCTTATAAATCAGTGATTTCAAATTGAATGGGATATTTTTTCTCAAGAAATATTTGATGTAATCATTTAAAGGTTTTTGCATCAATGATGATATCCCTAAATGTTATATATTTCCTATAAATTATATATATATATATATATATTCCTAATATGTTTACTTAGCTAATTATACCTTCATTTTACTTGTGAAAACATGAAATTGTACCATTTCTCAAACTCTTTCTTTGATATATATATATATATGATTTAATAAATTATTATGAAACCCATTTTCAATGCGTAATTAATATATATTATAATTTAGATTGATTTACATTTTTATCACTCATAATCATTAACATATTATAATGAGAATGCCAAGATGGATCTCAAATAAATTGGGTAATGCTTCTATCACATTGGATGTGATATATGGGATTATGGATAACAACTAATAAATTAGGTGACTATTTCTACTTTTTTATAATATCTAGGAAGTAATCGTTGTCTTGGGTTTATATTATGTTATATTATACTGACAAATTTCTCATATTGTTGTGATCTTATGGTACCTATTTTTTTATTTTATTCTATATTGTGATTACTCAGGGGGATTAAATTTTATGATATCATGATATACCTTTGAGTTGTGAATTATGTTTCCTTACCATTTTTACTCTCTTACCATGATTTTTAGCTCACCCATTTCATTTTTGTGTTCCCTAAGTTATAATTTGAAATTTTTTGAGCTCAATGTGATTTATTATTTCACAAAGTAGAAAAAAAATAAATATGGTATGTTTTAGTTTCTTTTGATGTTTGATGTAATAATTCTTCCAATGAGGTTATGCCTCATTACAGTAGGGTCTTACATATTGGATATTTATGATTATAAATCATGTAAAAGAATTTTTAAAATAAATGTTTCACTATATGTACCCTCAGTAATAACCATTGTGTTTCTTTGGAATGTTTAATCAATTTCATCAATATCTTATTTTACACCGAGGCACAGCCCGACCACCACATCTTTCACTATGATGTGGTGGTTCCCATTTTTGCAAGAAAAACAAAAAATCCAAAAATTAAACTACCAAAAATATTATGAGGTATATTAAAATATATTTTCTCATATTCATACATAAAATATTCCATAAACAATATTACAATATAATGAAAAATAAAAATGTTCCTACATATAACTTGAATGCTTCACTACAATATTTTTTATACTGAAAATGAGATAATAATGTTGATTATTATAGTAGGTTGTTGTCTTATTTATATAACTATAAAAAATTTGTTGATTTTCTCTAATTATCTATATGATAATAAAGAGTTAATAACTATACATTTATATTTATTTTTATTTCATATATATATTTAGTTCAAGAAAAACATAAAATTAAAATCATGCTTCAATTTTATTAAGGATTAAATAAATTGTTCTCCAATGAATAAATAATTAATATCCTCTAAAAAACTTCATGAAAAAATATAGGTACAATCCTTTATATATGATGAATGATTCACTAATATCCATGGCGAGATGACATGTTCTCTAACAAAGATGTATTTTTGATATTAGTTTTGAAGGATCATGAAGTAAAACTATCTTTTAATGATTCAATATATATTGGTTATACTTTCCATAGTTATCCCAAATCGAATATGGATATGTAGAAGATGTTAATAATCCATATATGGATTAATAATCTTACAATATGCATTGAATATTCTTAGAATAGTGTTTTTATTTGATTTAAAAGGACTAGATTTGCATTGAAGTATCCTAGAAGTCATATGAAGTATGTTTGATGATTATTCAATTTCTATTCCTGTAAAATTGGGGTTTTTTGTTGAAGTAATATTTAATGAAACATATATAGGATATTTACATATCGGTATGAAGGATTATAATTTGTTCAAATATGATCTTTGTAGGTGTGAGTATAATTTTCAATTTTTGTAATCCATATAAGTGAATTCATAATGAAAGTATTTCGAAATAATTTATTATTCTACATTGTTAATATCCACATGGATAAATTAATGTAATTTCAAAATGATTCACAAGTCCAATTTTTTCAATTTACGGTAATTTTGACTAAAATATTCTTTTTAGCAATGCATCTGAATTTACCTTGGATTTTCGGCCAACATATGTGAATTTTTTGATATAGATAAATGTTGTTGTGTATATTAATGTAATTAATAACATAGTTGAATGTTTTTGTGTAACTAAATGTCCCACATATGTGAATGGGATTCACATATCTCATTTTTTATGTAGTTTAATTTGATAAGTGAACTATGTATCTAAATTTTGATACATTGAAAACCATATATTTGAATTTAGTAATGTGTTTAATGGAAATTAATATAAAGGTATTTCTCATAATTAGTGTGTTATTTTTAAACAAATTATTGATTTATTTAAATGAAGAGAGAAATCATAATTATAAGATGAAATAATAATTTTCTTTATATAACATGAATATTTTACAAACACATTATCAATAATCATGCTAAGATCAAATGGAATGAAATATCTAGAGGATATTATTGTAGTATTGAGATGATATCTACACATTGAAAAAAATAATTTCATGTTTTATCCATCTGAATACTCCAATGAATAGTTACATAATGCATTATAATTTATCCATGTCACCATTCATACAAATAATTATCATCAAATTTTTATCATTGTTCTTATAAATTATTTTAATTTAGATAAATACCATAATAATTAAAATATCATGTATAGTATTGAAATAAATTTTCTTTTAAAATGTTTTGAAAAAAATGAACTTATATTTGGCTTGTAAATTATGTGATTTAATGATTCGTATATTTAAAAAATTAATGGACATATCCATAAATATTATGGAAACAATATTTTTATGATATAATATATATATTATAGGATCTTAAAAATTAAGAACTGGAGGTTCTAAAATGTACATACCTATGAATATACATTAAACTGAATGAAGTAGATAGTGATATGAACTGACTATGTGTATTTTATAAATTATCAATGATAATGAATGAAAAAGTTAATCATGTACTAAATTATTTATTTCAGATATAAAAAATAATATGGCCAATTTTGAGATATTCATCCTCCAACATTATTCAATGTGGAATCCTAAGGAAGTGAGTGATCGGATGCAGGGCTACTGATCACATTCCAAGACGATTTTCTAAGGGATACAACCAATATAATCATACTATTTAGGAATAAAGAACAATGATTCTACCCATAAAATTTTTTTAACAGACTAAGAGGACCAATACATATCGTTTAACAGAGAATACATCGATCACATGTGATCTCACCTCAAAGATAATAAATTATGATTCCATTATCCAAAGGGACAACAATACATATCTTCAATTGTACCTATTAGGTTCCAGGATATCAAGATTCATGTTAATACATATATATATTGGATTCTATTGATAATATTAATAATTAATGTATATGGAATAATATCATTGATTCATCAAGGATGTAGTCATCCAAAGGGATTCAGACTTCATTATCAAACCACATTGTTCTCCTCAAATACTTTTTTATTTTATATATGTAAATTGACCAAAGAAGATATAAATAGAGAAAACCACTCAATGAATAAGTGAATAATTTATTAAAGGAAAAAATTAAAATTTTATTAAAAAAATCATACCACAAAAATTAACCCCACCAACATAGTGTGTGTATAAAACAAATTGATGGTAAAACATTAATACCAACATAAGTAACACAAACAAAACAACATATAATTTCAATATAAAAAAGTAATATATATTAATTTATATACTCTTTTAATTTTAAATTTATATTTTTATAGAATTACAAAAACAATAAATTTGAATCCCAATAATTCGATCACTAAAAGGAAATTTATTTTCCAGAAAACCAAAATTCTTTAATGATAATAATAATACTTAAAAATCACAAAAATATTATTCTCCACAAATGATACCCTTGAAAATAAATTATCCATGATACTCTTATTTATTTAACCTTAAAATTGAATCAATATAATGGTTAATCAAAAATAAAAATTATGTGTAAATAGATGAAACATCAATAGAACAAAATAAGTGATAAAAGACAAGAATCATTGTACGAGAACACAACCATTGTATTTGAACACATTGTAATGAAATCATGATAGATAAAACATGGATTATATGTCATGAATCATAAAATATATGTATTTTTTAATGATTAAAACGATATAGGACTATAGTATCATAAAAATATAGAAGAATGACATCATAAGAATTAGATTAAGATAACAACTAAGAAAACATTACATACTGTAAAAATTCCCATTCTGGATTGATTTTTGTTAAAATTATCATAAATATAATATATTATGATATAAAATTGTTCCCATTTAATTATAGGGATATATAATTCTATTTACACCATTCACATTATAATATGTACATGTTTTTGTGTTCTGTAGAAGACAATATCTATAATATCATTATATAACACGTAACTTATATGAAATAAATGTGTTTTCTTTTATATTTAGAGAAATAATTATTATAATATATCAATAAATATAATACAAATGTTATATTTATATAAAATCCCTTCTAAGGAATAAGATTCATTATTTCATGTTGACAAAGAAGAAAATCACTTTAACAAGAATTCGTATTACTAAACTCTTTCAAATTGAATTACCTATGAATATATCAAAACATAGGTCATCAGTTACATCATGATAAATACAGCAAAAGAAAAATAATAAATTTATTTTTAGGGTGATACATGAAACATATAACATAAGGTGATATATATTTTAGATATTTAGTGAAAATGGATGGTAGTTTTCATAATGTATTTGAAACATGTTACTTAAAGAATAGATATAATTCACATAAATAATTTATATTAAGTGGTTAAAAATATTTAATTGAAAAATTTTATTTTAAAAGAATTTAAAACGGTGATTATTTTGAAATAAATTAAATTCCTAACATGAAATATTAATTAAAATATTAATATATTCCTTTGTATATTGAAATACATTTATTTATTTTTCTGAATCATTAATTATTTTTAGAAACTAAAAAACAATAGGAAAATGTGAATATTAATTAAATTTGAGACTCATGAATATATGGATAGGAATCTTTGTTAATATAAAAATTTATAAATAAGAGAAAATCTTTTCTTATTGAAATTATAAAATTGATTCTATTCATACATTTTAAAAAAATAAATCAAAAATAAAAATTATGAAAAATATACACAAGATTTCAATTTTGAATTTTTTTAAAAAATTCAAACATGAAAATTTATCTATATTATCATTAATATAAAGTTAATAAAATTCATGAAATGATACAAGGAATAAGTATGTGGAAGAAAATTATTTTTTAAAGTAGAGAAGAGATATGTTTGGCCCGTATAACATGAAACTATTTGGTTGAATTGCGATATCAAGTTAATTGGTAGAGTAAAAAGAAATTTAATCCCCATAAATAATAAATTAAAAGGAAAATATATTTGTTTTAAGAGGGAAATATCATATAATTTTCCCATAGATAAACCCCATGATAAAAAAATTAAATTAAACTAAATTGTGAAAGAAAATCCATAAGAAATAATTATGTTCTAAAAAATAAATACATAATGAATTATAGGAGCCCATAAATTTATTGAAAATAAAATTAAAATTTTATGTTAAAATTTCACTTAAATTAATTTCATTTATAGTATAGGAAATATGAAATTGAAGAACAATAACAGGAAAATATATATATATAAAATAAACCCTTACCAATATAATATCATGTGATTTATAAATTTATCAATGAAGATATTATGTGTATAAAATTTTTAAAAAAAATAAAAATGGATGAAAATGTAATCACATTTTATAATAAAAAAATCATAGAATCACATTGTCAAATAAGATTGGATATAACTCAGGTATAGTAAAATTAAGCTCAGAATCCCCAAGTAGCTTGTGTAATATTTTAGTCAAAATAAATTGAAATATATAGAAAAAAATGAATATTTAAATCCATTAAATTCTTTACAAAGTATGAAAACAATATCAATGTGTATTATATATAACACCCGAAAGAAACATGTTGTGAAAATGAGGTATATCTCAGCGAAGGGAAATTAAGACATGAAATTATTGTATACATCATAATTTCGGATGTAAGTGTCATTTGAAAAAGTATATCTATGAGAGAAGTATAAATAAAAATAAATACTATAGTGAATAAAACATAATTCTAAAAACATTTATAATTCACCCAATATATATGTATAAATTTCAAGATGACATATTAAAAGTCAATTAATTTTTTTTCTTGACTAAAAACCCTTATCGTGGATTTATTTTTAGTTGTAAATGCTATATAATTGTATATAATAAACTAAGACTCGTTAATAAATTATTGACAAAAAATATTTATTCATACTATATTAAATATAAAAATTTTATGTTCATTTTTTACATCGTTATTACTTATTTTTAGTCAATATTGATCAATGGTTGTTAGTAGGGTTCATTGTTGCTTAATTTTTTATGTGTAATAGTTTGGATAATACTTCAATGTTCATGACTTCATAATAAACATAAAATTAAAGGTTCTAAAATATATGTTCTATAATGAGTTATGAATTTCATGATTTATTCTATGGTATTTTATAGTTTGTTTCATCAATATGAAATATAAAATATTTCTGTTTCAAAAAATATTATCAAATAAAATGATTTATTCTATAAATAAGCTGAATATTAATCTCAAAATTAAAATAAGTACTTATTAATAACATATCTTTTGAGAAACTATATTTTTATAATTATCCATGGTATATATTTGTAGCGTCATTCTTGTAGGTGGTCAAGCTCACCTGAAAGAAATATGTTATAATCACATGAGTGTGATTAAGAAGGGATTATAAAATAATATAATTATTATAGAATTATACTATATATATATATCATTATTATAATAAGATATAATTTTTGACAGTTAAAATAATATGATAAAATAAAATTATGTTGGAGAAATCATCACTCAAAGAGAACCAATCACATTTTCTCTTAAAACCTTATTAGTAGTGAAGGGGTTAGAGTACTCTACTAAAGTCTGATGTAGCAAACTGTGGTAGTGGATTATTAGATAAAAAATATATTATTTCATATGGTAAAGTTATAATTTCATGTGTGTCTTAAAAATTGTGTTGGAGAGATCATTTTTATATGTGGGAGGGGTGGAATTTTTTAAAATAATTATTTATTAATAAAAAATAAATTCCATATTATATTCTCATTTTTCAAAAATTAAATCATACAAAATATAGTTTTAGGGGTTTTCTTTTATACCTACATCCACCTGTTTAGCGAAACGGTTTTTATATTTTTTGACATATTCACTAGATTTAATAGTTTTATAAAATGTTTTCCTTTACCACGATGACTAACATTTACCATAGTATCTTATTTTAATAATTTTAAATTAAATTTACCTCATAACCTAAATTATATTCTGATAATATGAATTATGAAATATATTAAATTTAATTAAAATTCTTACTTTGAAAAAATTATTTTCCATAAAATTATGCATAAAAAAATAAAAATTAATAAATTTATTTTAATGCATTAAAATAAATGTATACTTATTTTCGAAATGAATTTTAATTTCCATGAAATATCATAGATTATGATTAAAAAATAATTATTCTTTGACTTTCAATACATTCCAAATATTAATGTAATATTTTTAATGCTTAATTATTAAGAATAGGTCAAAATAGTATTTTATTTGAATAAAATATTTCTTAAGTTATGAAATATAAAATTTTGGTTTTTAATATTAAAATATTATTTATTAATAATTTATTTTACATTAATATATATATATTTGGTTGAGAAAAAGGGTTCAAAATATTTTATATAACGATTATTTCATGATGATTTGATAAAAGTTGGAGTAATTATTAAAATAATTTTTTTTTATTTTACAAAAATAAACATTTTTTTGAAAATTACAGAAAATGATCTGAAGAAAATTTCAAAATAATTATTCTAAAAGTAAAATCCATTTTATTAATATAATTATAAAAATATGTGACCTTAATTTTTTTTTATAAAATTAATATTGATTAGAATATATCAATTTTTTTCACGATCAAATTTATGACCATTATCAAAATTAATTATAATATTATAAAATATTGTTATAAAAAGATTGTGGTGTAAGACTATATAATTAAATGGGAAAAATAACCAAATTCTATGGAAATGGGTTAGGTATAGAACCTTTCATTCATTTTTTAAATGGATAAGTAAAAAAACATAAAATTTCATAATCAGTCTTGTTATAAGCCACATAATCCTCATACCAATCAGATTCATCAATCAAGGTGTTAAAAAAATTAAGATATACTATTCCATTTTCTGGTAACATATTTAATCTCTAACATCTAATAGAGTCTAATTTGAGCAATCATTCCATATCCTTAACTTAAATTTTCATGACATATGTGTACCCCACATTATACTTATCCTTACAGTTTTTTTGATAAAGTCTTCTAGGTGTTATGAATCATTTTAGAATTATAGTCCTCATTGGGATTAGAAATTTCACCCTAGATAGAATATACCTTTTAGGTATTCATTTTATCATGGATATCTTGATCAAAATATATTTTCTCTTATGATTGAATTAGTTCTTAATTACTCACATCTGGAGTGTCAATATTAACCTTCACATACATAAAATTAGTAATGTTTGTATGAAAACATGAAAGTGACAACCCAAGTTTAGATTCACCAGTATCTTCTGTATGAGAATTAGGACCATCATGCATTATAAAACCAATATACATGAATTATACATGATCATTCATTAATAAATCTTATATGTTTTTTTCCAAAATATAAGAATTATTTGTTTAATCAAAACATTGTTTATATCCAATTTAGAACATATTTCCAATTATATTGTGATTTAGATTTATTTACTTTTTCTATATAAATGCAATGGTTTAGATACAAGTGTTATTTTTTAGGTGTCCAAAATGTTTAATAAGAATGAAATTAATTATAAAATTTACATAAAAATTACATCATTTCATGCATCTGGTGTGAAGGATGTCTATACACCACACCATATTAAATAATGGTGTTTTTGAGAGTGTTCTAACTCAATGTATAATATCATCACCTAATTGAGTATTCCTTGATTGAGATCAACATAATTCCCCCACCCCGTATCATTTTAAATTAGGTGGATATTCTACAAATTAAACAATAATACAATATTACTATCTTTAAGATCTATTAAATATAAATATAAGATCATTTAGTTCCCAAATTAACTCTTCATGAAATTATAATGGCATCCCACTCTTGTTGAACTGATCAATGATAATGAATTCTCAACAACCTCATGATTTTTAGCACCATATGATATATTGATAATGTAAAATAGGGGATCAATAACTGATTCTATTGATGTAATTCCAAATGAAAAATCATTCCATAGCCTCATTTTCAATAAAAATTTCAGGGCATAATGAATATGGTTAATAACCTGGTTTCCAACCTCCCGGACTCTCAATATTCCCATGTTTAGGTAGAAAAATGCATTCTACAAGTATTCATTATATATTTTAGAAAATATCATAACATGATACTAATTATAAAACATCTCCCCGAAAATATCATATTCCACATAACCAGTATGAGATAAAATCCATTACTAAAAAACACTATATATAAATATTATATGTAATGATATCAAATAGGATTTCCTAAAATGAATAAATTTGTAAGAAATATTGGGATCATTTAACTACCTTTCCATCACATAGTAGGATATTTCCTCTGCATATATTGATAAATCTATGTTTAAAAATCATACAGTTACTTCCTTAAAGAATAAATTTTCTCAGGATTACCCTACATATAATAAATAATGTAATATTACTAGACTACACCCGAATTAGAAACACACAGTTTCCTCAACCGACAATACATAAAATAGAAAAATTTAAATTCTTAGATATTATATATAGGATCAATTTTAAGGATACTAAATTTAATTTATTTTAATTTCATAATTTTTTTAATTCAAATATATGAATTATCAATTTTGATTCATTTATAAACCAATTCATATATGATATAATCCAAATCAACATGGATTAGTATGTTTAGAAAACATATTGACTTTTAATTAGATCAGAGGGACCTTATATGCATTTTTTCAAACATACATGGACTATATCATGAAATTTTAACTAATATATAAATCCAAATTCTATCATAACACTTAAAATATCTTTAAAACCACTATCAAGAATTTTCCACAAATAGAACCCATCATGGTACAATAATGAACACATGTGTGACCTTATACACTATACCCCAATATGCTTTTAGTTGGGAACTTATACCAGACTGTATAACACATATATAAGGGTAATTTAACTAATATATAATATTATTTATTAGAGAAAACAAATCAATAAAGTGAATTTGATAAATGTTATATAAATATATGATCTCATAATGCATGTAATTACATATATAAAAATAATAATAAAATAATTATACAATTCTAACAAATTAACTCATAATGAAACATTAATTTTGATAAAGTGCACCGTATCCCGATCACTATATTCATCCTTAAAATATCTAGATATAATATATATATATATATATATATATATGTAGGTATATAAACATTTGTGTGTGAGTTTACTGAGTGATTCTATAAGAATTCTCAATAGGATCCTACCAAGAAATAGTCATGTTCTGTGGAAGAATGACACTAAAGATTCAATAAATAAATAATGAAACCATAATTTAACATAAATTGTGGTCAAATAATACCAAACAATACTAAGGCACACATACCATATCCACACCTAAGATAATTATCTGTCTAATAAAAAAATATCAAGAAATATACTTTATTCCAACATTCCCCACTGAAATAGTCACCCCCATAAAATAATGATGTACCTATCAAACCTTCTACACCTTTTATATTCACATAACCATATACAAAAAAACCAAATCTCGACCATTATAAAATAGCCACAATAATAACTATAAAAATATCAAAGAACATACATCATACCATGAAAGCATTATATATACCACAATCATATCCACATCTCTACCATTTCTCCTCATCACTACCACATCACCATATCAATTCCTCATAATCAAACTAATATAAAAATTCATAAACAAATTACGTTGAATCACATAATGTTCGTGGAAGATACTGTAGAAAAGGGGGAACTCAAATATATGTACCTCCTATTTCTATTATGTTGATGATACATTAGTATTCCATAAAAATATACTGTCAATGATAAGGATTTCACACTCTAATGGGGGTGAGTAATAAATAACATAAACTAAAATTATTATATTGAAATTGAGAAAATACTAAACTGGATTCCATATTATTACATAGCACCACATAACTATAACTCCTCACGACATTTTCAACATATCCCAAAATTTCCAACTATCATTACAATAACTAAATATAACCCCATCCACTACTATAATAACTCAATAACACAACTTATTTCAATATAAATTACACATTTATTCATAATTAATCATTTTAATTTCATTTTATATATTTATTTGAGCAATGATAACTTCAATTTAATTAATATTTTATATAACATCTTAACTCCACTTTTATGAATAATAATTCACTTTCTCAAAGAATCTATTTTTCCACTTTACATCTAAACTCAATCATGAATTATTATTTTTTGAATCTTGGAGATCATATGACACTCCAATATACCATTCCCTCCACACTATTTTATTAATAATCTAAAATAACATCCAATAAAATCATATATGTCACTTCTATATTAACAAACAAACTAAAACACGTCAACCATATTAATCCATGTATATATAAAATAAAATATTCCTCATTACTCTATCAAAATATTCCAACCACCCTATTACCAAAAATATCTATGTAAATCAATAATGAATACATAGAATCAAAACAAATATTTTTCTAAACACAACTCTATTTAATTATTAATTCAAATTTGACAATATAGTAGGAGAAAATAATGGCCAGATTTTATCATCCTATATTATTAATGAGCATACTATATCACAACAATAATGACAATATGATCACAATTATAAAATAATAATAACAACATAATTAACACATAAATTAAATCATTGATTTTATGTATATCTATGACATTGACGTTTTTTTAAATTTATTGTATATAATTTAATATCATTATATGGATCAATCCAAACTATAAGAATAAGAAAAAAGGTAACTATTTATTAATATAGAAATAAAATACATAGATTCTAGATCCCCTACCATGAAATAATCTTCATTTATAATTTACAAAATAAAGAAATAAACCAAGGAATAAATTTCCGATGATCATATAAAAAATATATATATACTTTTGAAACATCCCATATCATCAATCCTTTACATAGACACTGTTTAAACAAAAAAAACCATAATCACAACCTCTTAAAGAGGTAATAATGAGAAATAATAGATGAAAAAAAATGGTATAATGGAACCTTAAACCATGATAGATTTATTTCATGATGTATAACAGTATAGATTCCTTAAATATAAAAATGACCACCAAAATAGTGTATTATGATCATACAGGGCATGTAACAAATCAATAGGGTTAAACCAAGGATCGAGGAACTAACAAGTAAAATTCCATATATAGTGATCATGTAATATATTTCTGAATATATAGCAGTATTCTATGAGGGATAAGTCCACCAAGATCTGAAATATAAGTGGGTTTAAAAGAACCACATCCACTAAGAAACACATAATTTTTTTAATTACCCATAATGATTTTCCCTATTTTGACAAAGTGGAACCATCCACATCGTGGTCCCCTTTTCTCCTACCTTAAACAATAAGCCCCGATGGAATACTTCCTAACTGATTTCATATTTTCCCAATTCAATCACAATATCCACATATGTGAATTACTTTTTAAAAAATTCATTTCCCACCAAGTCCAAGGGAATGTGATTCTTAATGATTACTATCCCCAGTAGAGATTCGAACATACAACAATGATCACAAAAATCCTCACCAATATTACATAATATCATGCAAAAACATAAATAACCACAAAATGTACAGAAAAACCTCAAATATTTTAAAATAATAATTGAAAAAACTCACTATGACCATAGGAAAAACACAAGAGAAAATAAAACGAATAATTATGTACTGATTAGCAGAGCATTTAATGGTTCTCTTCAAAAGGAAAAACCAAATATTTTTATCATTTAAAACATTCTAGAGCCTGTTTTAACTCCTCACACTCACAAAAAAATTACAATAAATTAAAAGCATCCCTCTATACTGGATAGAAAAACATTTATATAATAATAAGAGGTAATACTTGTTATATAAATAAAATATAAAAATAATAATAAATTGGTACATGAAAAAATATAATTTGATAATATTAAGGGATTATAAAATTGAGTCATTCATTAAGAATTTTTCAAAGGACTAATTAAGCTATTCTAAAAAATAATTAAATTATTACTAGATGTTGTGGGATACATTTTCAATAGAGAGTGTGTTAGGAATATGTTTAATTGACATTACATGAGATTTTTAATGGATTATTTTTTAATGTAAAAATATCTTATTTTTTCCTCCTTTTTATGAATTATCAACCCTACCATAGCCACCATGATTATGTTGAAAATAAATCAAGATTAATTGAATTTTAAATATAAATTTAAATGAATATTTTTAATTAGAAAAATTATATTGTAAAGTAATAATTTTCACAATTATTAACATAATTATATAAATTAATAAAATTGAGGACGTTGTGACATTAAATTAATTGTAAGGCAGATGAAAAAATTTAAATGGAATTAAAATTAATTTTTAATAAATAAATGGACGAGATAAAATAAAATCATTGATTATTAATTTAATAAATGACTCATGTAGAAATTATCTTTGATGAAATGAGAAATGACCATGAATATTGGATTGCATGTTTGAATTTCACTTTGTATTTATGTTTTCTATAAATATAAATGAGTGGTTTTAATTTATTGAAATTATTAAATTAGTTTTATTTGATGATATTTATTATTGATAATGTTAAAGTTGACTTAACACTATTTATATCTATTTTGAAAATCATTCAAATCATAATTTCATGAATCAGTGTTTTTCAATCATAGTGATCCTTGGATTTTAACTCCACATTTTCATTAGATAAAGTGAAATTATTAGGATAGATTTATAAATTTCAGAGATAAAAGTTATGTTTATACTAAGAAATTTTTTAGACAACTTAAAGTATACTTTTTGATTATGAAATACTCTTCATCAATTTTTTATTCTTGGGTCTTATTAATTATTTCACTAAATAGATCACCATTTTCAAATCAATATAAAAAACTATTAATGTGTTATCCTAAAAATATATATTTCATGAAATTATATTCCTATTCATGGAATCCATTGGAGAAAAATTTAAAGGTTGTTAAATTATCATGTGTAGGGGGTGATAAAGGATGATTTAATTTTTACATTACATAATAATTCATTTATTATGACATATTATTTATTTTTATATTCTATATTTTAACATATTTTTTCTTTTAATAGTGTTTTTAAAAAATATAATGATTTGTTTAAAAAAAATTATTTAAATTTATAGAATATATCTAGTGGAAATTATTTTTTGAAATGAAATAATAAATGTTATTTTATATTTATATATGTGTTGAAAAAAATCATAATATTTTTAGATATATTCATGATATATAATTATTCAATAGAATATTCTTGTGTGGAAATTATTATTTTTAATGATTTAAGGAATGAATATTTGTATTTTACTAAATGATGACAAATGAATTGGGGAATAAGTACAAAATGTGAATCTGAGTGGAATTATGATATGAGATACACCTAGGGTATTTTTAATTGGTCCTAGAGTAAATCTACATATAAGGTGATATTATTTGATACCTATAATTATATAACTATTTGATCCCCAAAATAATAAACTCAATAAATTCTTATCCATCAGACTATGATTCAAATTACTATATTCCAAAATGATGTTGTATATTTTAATTGATTCCATTCCCCTAGTAAATAAAATTAACACACTAAAACTCACACAGAATTCCATTCATAGAGTAAATAATGGTAAAGTTAATTCAAAACATATTTAAAAAATGAGTAAAACAATGTAATGTTTACATGAAAAAATTCAGTAATCACGGTACTAAATTCATCTTTCTAAAATAGATTCTCATTAATGTAAATATTTTATCATTCAGAATGGTATCGTTTATCATCTTCTTTAATTGATTATGTTTTATCAACACAAACCTACAACATACATCACTATAAACACCAATTCATTCTAGTAGCTCATTCTAAATAGAAGATATATTTGTAAATTACATCAATATAAACTATTAACTAACTATAAAACCTTATGATCTATAAAATATTGACTAAGATAGTCAAGTTACTCTAGATTCACTAAAAGTTTCATTTATTAGAAGTAATATGGAGAATGTGTAGTAAATGTTCTGGCATATAAAATGAGCATCTCTATGATATGTCAATCTAATTTTCAACATCTATCAAGTGAATAATTTCCTATGTCAACCAAATTTAGCATGCCTTAACTTTTATCAATTCATAACTAAATCTATTTTTCCATAAACCTTTAGTGAATCATGAGTCCTACAAATAGATAAATTAAATCCCATATGATTACAAATACTGACTGACAGTACATATAATAAATATTTTTAGTTATATATTATTCTCAAACCGAAAAAGAGTTTAATTCCATTGACGAATGTTGAATATGTACTGAGGGGTTGACCCCCATGGGATGATTGCTTAACTCCTAACTATTAAAAAATATATTTAATATTTATAATTTATTTATCTATTTTTCTAATTGGTGTCTGGATATGATGTTATAAATTTTGAACCTAAATTTTGATGAAATTTTTAATCTTTTAACCCTTATAAATTATTTTCTATTGTTATTTAAAAATATATTATCTTCTTTTTTTATACCTTTTTGTAATTCTCTATAAATTCTTTTATACCACTAATTCCGTTGTTACAATACCCGAGTAACTATTATAAATTATTATTGGGAACTTACCTCGTGGTTAATCAAATGGGGAATCTAGTTTCAACATATATTTATTTTTTTTAATATTTTTTATAATTTTTTTATAAATATTAGTCAGGAATTTTGAATGTAATGGAAATTGAATATGGGGATGATCTTTTCATCTCACCACATAAATGGTTACTTTTTGTAATTTTAATTATAATTTTTCTGTATTTTATTTACTTAATCATTATATAGATTGTTAGGATCATTGTGATTTCATTGGTACATGGGATATAACAATATTTTGAGTGAAAATAGAAATTCAATAGAGGTACGTTTTCTTCTTATTATCTATGGATAATGTTATTGATTTGTGTTTTATTGTGAATTTTAAGAATAATAGTTACATATAAACTAAAATAGTGAAGGATAAATGATGGAATGGTATAATGTTTTATCCTTAATTATTAATAAAAAATATTTTATAATATAACAATGATTGATGATATATTTCACCTTTGGATTAAAAATTCTGTAACCTAAATTTTAAATTTTTCTATTTTGTTTTATTTCATTCTAAATCTACTTTAAATATTCATTTATTTTCAATTTCAAAAAATAGTCTTATATTTTTGAATTCATTAATCCCAAAAAAATAATAAGTGATACATGAATGTGAATAAACAAAATGAGGAACCTTTATAGGGGTAACCCATGGTTGGACACAATTTTCTACCATTGGGATCATAAATTCAATAGACAAGGACCCAGAGAATATACTATATCAATTCCTAAAATAGAAATAGTAAAATAAAAAAACACAATTATCCCATAAATATAAACAAATTTTATGGTTTATTCACACATAGTACTCATAGTTTACCACAATATCACTCTATAAATAACTTTGTATTCATATTTAATGAACAAAATATATTAATTACAATATATGTAACATTGTGAAAAAAAATATGAGGGAAACCTGAATACCAGAACTGTAAATCATCATCCATCCAGACCATAGTTACCCTTAAAGGAATAATATATCAATAAACCTAAATTATATTCATTTCCCATAATAGATATTTTAACTCACTAAACATACTTACAAATGGTGCTAGTAAAATGTGACATATCGATAATGGTTTCATTTCGGAATTTTATATGAAATGAGGATTATCATTCCAACATCAAATTTCATAGCAATATATATATATATAAATATCAGTTTATAAGTTTATTTTGATAAAATAAATTTTATTTTCGGTGTTACGGAATAAAAATTAGAAACTTTTAAAAATTTATTTTTAAGGAAATAAATATGTAACTAAGATAAATGATGAATTACAACATTAATCTATAAAAGTGGAAAAATATACTATATTTAAAAAATTATGTAAAAATTTGTTAAAATTAAATAATATTTTTTCACAAAGGTCATTTTAATTATCTTTTATTTTTTCAAGTTATAAAGTACTTTTATTGTAAAAATAACCATAATTAACCATTAAATAATGATAAAATGAAAAAAAATCAAATCATATTGATCTATACAAGGACTTATCCTCTACCATTCCCAAAAAACATATATATATATATATATCATCTTACATGAATCCCAAACTCAATTATATCTCTTAAATTATTTATTAATGTTATTAAACATTTAGTCCCATTATGTTGGCCTAATCCCTTCATTATTTTTGACTCCATTTCGACATGGATTGATTCCATAAAAAGTATATATCTACATCATCATAATCATTTTTCAATTACCTTCTCATATATTATAACACTGATACCCACATTTCCAAATTCCATTCCTGAAATGCATACTTACATACATTATTTGATATATGATAGACAATTTTCTATATAAACATCCATAATTAAAAAATAAATTAATAATTTTGAATTTTATACATATAAAATATCATATAGGGATAAAATCTATAAATAATTTAGAAAAAATAAAAAATTGATAAATCTTATTTTATTTTTAACAAATATAAAATTTTCCCATTATTTGATGAAATACATAATTAATGCCATGTAATCACCATATCTCACAAATTCTCTCAAACTTATAAGTCTTTATAACATTTAATGTTAACTGCTTTTATTAATTACCATGGTAACTGAAAACATGAGATATGGTGACCTCAAATTATATTTTAGAGAAACATAAAAGTGAATAATTCAATTAATAAACATGAAATAAATATTTTGAAAGGAATATGAAAAACATGAAAAATAATAAAGATGATAGTGTGGGAATTTTATATATATGAAATCAAATAATAACACAAATACCAATAATACAGATCTCATACTAATGGTATTCATAATATCATACATAAAAACATACTATGAATGTCATATTCCCAGAAACATTAATAGTATTTAAGAATTTAGTCAAGACAACATACTAAATTAGATAAGTATCCACCAAATATTGAAGGATGTACTATCTCTTGAGACCTATTGAAGTTTTAAGGGATTATATAGTTTTGATCCCCACCCACCATCTAATTATTTTAAATGAATTAACTATGGGAATCATGTGTACATTTTATAAAATTTCATAAGGAAAATATTATTCAATAAAACTTGGTTCTCCATCTAATAATGAGTAAAGAACATCAATACATGGCCAACCATCCTGGGTAGTCAATAATCATTAGGAATGTTAATACTTTTCCCTACATCCACAAAATGGAAAAAATGATCATAACCCATATAACGAATTAATTTGTATGGTTTTGTAGTATATATTTCACTTTCCATTAATCATCCATATGGTATAAAATCATATATAATTATAATACTATTACCCATGTAAATATAATAACATTCATTATTATAAAACATCATCCAATTAGAATTATGAAAACTGGGATATTCACACCACACAGAGATATGGGTATACTACCAAGACATTTTATGAATAAAATGATCATAATCCATGCATAAGATAATGTGTGATGATTTAAATGAATATATCCCCCATTTTACGAAGGAAACTTATAAGTATGTTAACATGGATGAAAAATCGCATTACAAAAGTTTGGTTGAATGATTCCACCAAAAAAGGTATCATAAAATAGATTGTTTTGTATGAGGAGTTCATTACCATACATGATGTACATAAATACATTGTAGTGTATAAATATTAAAACATAAACCATACTATATTAAATAAATTTCAAAATTAATATTGAAGTGGAATTTAAAAGAGAAAACATATTTTAGAGAGTATTTTTAACATTGAAGTAAAATAAGATGTTATAGGTAACTTTCAAAAGACTTTTTTAAAAAATACAATTAAAAAAACATTTAAAAAAATATGTTTTTAAACATATGTTTAATAATAGGGCCTTTAATGGACATAATTTTTTATATATTATATAATTTGAGGGCAAAACATATTAATATGAATGAAAAAACATTTATAATATTTGAAAAAAAACATTTTCAAAATTTACAGTGTAAAACGGGTTATAAAACTGACTTTTTAGTAAAAAATCTTTTACCCAAATATTATTAAAAAAAATATTAAAAAAATAGTGCGGGATAATCTAATGATAGATGAAAATATTTCAAGATAAAACATTATAACAGAATATAGGGATTTTAGTTTACAAAAAGCCATAATACTCAAGAAATAACTATATCAATATCCACAGGAGTAGGAAAATATTTTAGGATTTAAAATCCCATGTAATAAAATATTAGTATAAAAATGTATCCATGGGAATTGAATCAATTATATAGAAACATACTACCAAACACATAAAATATCCCAATAAATCATATTAGAGACCATGAGAACACTTGTATCATGAGAAACATTTTAACAATAAAATTTGAAATAGATTTATTTTTATTAAATGTCATACACAATGATTTAATAAAAAATTTTGATATGATATTTACAATATGAATTATATATTCCAAAAAAATGAAATTAGGCGAATAATAAAAAAAATGTCTCAAATAGCCGAATTTGAGATGAAAACCCATAACTCTTGATTTTTAATTATGTTAACGTGCATTAAACCCATATATAAAAAACAACAATATTATAATCAATTAATTTTTTTCCTTATTCATGCCTATTTGATTTTATAATTTTCATAAATAGTCATTCTTTATATAAATTATGATACTTTTTTATGTTTGGGTTTTATTTTTTTTTCAAATTTAACATTTTTATTGTAGTGATTTATGTTTTATTTATTAATTCAATTAAATTAATTAAAATAAAATTGTAATTAATTATATGATATTTTAAATTTATACATTATATTTAAAATTTCTTTCATGATATTTTTAGACTTTATCATTGAATATTTAAATTATTATAATCATGTTTCTATGTGTATTGATAGTCGAAGTGTGTTGTCATAATTTATTAATTAGTTATTAAAATAATATATATATGTATGTATAATAATTTTCTAGTTTATATAATAGTATATAAATATATAATTATTCATATCCATACATGATATAAATTGATGTTATTATTCAAGTGGAAGGTCAAACTGACCCAAACATGATCATGCCTTGATTTAATAAATGATTATTTGGTTGGTTTTCTATAATATTATTAGAAAAATTTCATAATGATTTATTCAAGGTTTCATAATGAGATATATAATAATTTCAAGTTATTATAATGATAATATTTTTTATAAAAAGTCATTACTTTTAAAAATAGATTATTTTCTTCTCAGCTTGCTTGCTTTAAATGATTCAATTAATAATAATAATGTATTAATATTATAATTAATAATACCTATAATTTTTCAGATAATAACATTAAGGATAACATAAACAGATTATTTATCCTTTAATTCTAAACATACATACATCCCTGTATCATGGTTAAGAAAAACTGGACATGTTACGTCTTGGATTTGGTATTCCACAAAATGTATGATCATCAGTTGGGTGATTCATAATATATGTGGTATATGAACAAAAAAAATTATTATACCCCGAATACAGAAAAATTATAATGTATAAATGATAATAATATAATTAAATTAATTTCACTATAATGTATTTGAAAGACGATACTTACATAGAAATGAAATGTAATTGAAAATACTCACGTCGAAAATTTTAATTTTTGTTTAATGTTTTCTTATTAATCTGGGTCATATGAAAGGTAATGGAGAAAATAATCATTTAAAATTAAAGATGGTTTTATAAGGTAAAGGTTTAAAGATTTAGGAGGGGGAAATTTTTAGGATATGTACGTCTTGAAGTGGTGGTGATTTTACATTTGTATAAGTGATGTGAATTGTAATTTAGTAAACACTTGTTGAATTTCAATACATTAATTTCAATATTAATGATTAAATGGATTAAATAGTTGATAATGGGTAATGTGGGAGTAAAATTGTTGATAAAAAACTCAAAAATATAGTTATAATCATGTTTTTAACATGTTTTTTCTGTTCCCTTATAGTAAATGTCCTTCTAACGACTTTTCATTTTTTGGATACTAATACTTTTCCTCAGTAATTTTTTGTAAGGAGAAAAATTAAAAGTTTCTGGTTTACGTAATTTAAATATTCAAATTTAAATTTAAAAAAACATTTCATTAAATAATAATTCTACACATTAGAATATTTAACATCAAATATATATACATAAAAACCTACAACTATTTGGAGATAAATAAAAGTGTTCAGTATTAAATATATATGTATGATATAATTATAATTGTTAATGATTTTTTATGCCATAAATTTATTTATTATGATGTTATAAAAAGGTATAATTATTCTAATGTAATCCTAATTTAAAACATTCTTTTAAAATATGTTATTTAACGGTTTGAGAAAAATTAGTTTCTATATAAAGGTAAAATTTCAATGTAGTTCTAAAAATGTTTGGTGGATTTTATTTGTAAAATTTATATTTAAAAAATAATAATGTGACTATTTAATTTCAAATTTTACGACTTTAATGGTTTTAGATTTTTTCATGTTATTCATAAATACTGATAAATTCTTGAAAATTAATATTTTCATTTTATTTGAATTTTTTTAATAAAAAATAAACCTTTTATAAAATGATAAAAAAATACACTAGGTAATTTTTAATATGAGAAATTATATGATGTGTAAAACTTTTTAAATTTTAAATTTTACATTTTTTAAATTCAAGTTTTTTATTAGATCATAAAATATAATGAAAAATTATTTTAGCGGGAAATAATAATTTCAAATAATAAATATTTTTATTTTTATTACCTACTAAATTGGTCTTAACCAATTATCAATGTCAAAAATTATTTATCGTTGTTAATATGTTATTTCATGAAATAAAGATTAATATTAAATAAAAATGAAATATTTCAAAAAATACCTTTTAAGAAATAAATGTGATTTTTAGTCTTTTTCTTAAACTAATTTAATTTTATTCATATGTAAAGTAGAATTTATTTTACTTATAAATATATTTCAAAAGGTAGTAATTCGTATTCTTTCCCACTAATTCAACATATATATTTTAATAATCATACTAAATTTTTTATATTTTATCAAAATATATCACAGTTTCATATTATTTTGGTGTCATGTGTGGACCATGCTTCTAAACACATTGTTATATTTAATGGTAAGTACCTTTCAGAATGTTGGGGTTTGATATCTATATTTCATATTTATATCATTAACCAATATAATATTGTCATTTAATTTTAAATATTCTTTTATAAAAATGATATTACTATCCTAAAACTCAATAATAATACTCATTCATTAGTATAACATATACTTATTTAGGTCAATTTAGCATGTTACACAAATTACACTACACTAGATTATAAATTTATATCACTCATGAGTAAAAATACACAATGGATTATAAAATTTTGTTAAATAGTGAATTCTATTCAGTATCTGATTATGTAAGGGTTCCAAAAAATACTTGAACATTATCCCGTAACTCATTATTATAAGTAATGGTATTCAAAACAGTGATGTTAATAAATCTATTATGTATAACCATACACATATCATCCATAAAATGTATGTGGATCTATATAAGTCATAATAAAACTTTGATTATAAATATCTAAACATCCATTCGTTGAATGTAAATTCTCCTTCTCCCTAAATTTCTATTTTTTATATACCATTTTTCTTATGGATACTTATATTTATTTTCTCCATAATCCTACAATTTTTTTTATAATTCTTTAAAAATTACAATTCTATGTGGATTTGTTATCAAATATTTTATTATGGTGGGAATCATTCTCCTACGTATTTATATTCATTATATTTGTTCATGAATGGAATTTACTCTACCAAAATTATTGTTCCAAATTAATTTATTGTTTACATTATATTACTTTCAAATATGTTATAAGATTTTTTTACCTCTATTACATTATATTTATAGAACTATTAATTTATCCAACTATTTTAAAAATGGAAAATACTTTCCATGTTCTCATTATAATTATAATTTATTTTTATTAACTTTATTATTTCAAAAAACCCATAAATAAATAAATTATATAATTATAATGTTATCAAAATGTAAGGGATATTTATTTTTTATATTGTAAGTGTTTTTATTATGCTATTTTAATGTGTTTCATCAATTTATATATCCCTTATTGTTCACTTTTATTCAGTAGAGAATATTTTTAATGGAATTATATAATTTATTTATCTTGAAATTTTTTTTCCAGCTAATTTTTTTAAAACCCAATATATTATTAAGTGTTATTTATGTTAAAATGGAAATATGAATGATTTCATGATCACTTTTCACACATATTTATGGCTTATTAATATGTTATCGGTGGTCCTAAAACAATTGTTCCATCTAATACAATAGATAAATCTTATATCTCATGATATTTTATTTTATTGAACATGGGAGGTTATGCTAGTCCACTGGGTTGTGATATATGTTCCTTGACTATGTGATGATTTTCTTTATAATGTGCCTTGATATAAGTAATGATTATTATAAATAATATATATGGAAAAATTATTATGTAATTCTATGTTCTAATGTATAATTTCTTATTCTATGCTAAAATATTTATGGAATGGTATGTGGATATGTTTGATGGTTTATATTTCATTGTGTATGACTTACTTATTTATGTTTTTATTTATATTCCATGATATACTCTTGTGCCGCCATTATGGCTTAAGAGAGTTCCTAATGCAAAAAAAAATAGATTTTTTATTCTATGACAACATTAAAAACCTTAATTTTGATAGAGATAATAACATACAGAAATCAATCTCATATAAAGAATAGATGTTAGATATTTTCAGTAATATTGATTAGAAAATCCTATAGGACATTATTTCTTCCCATGATCCTTCTATCTCTCTACATAATACTTAATCAAAAAACATATTATAGAGTCTATGTAAGATTTATTCCATAGTGCCAATCAAGGTATATTTATTTGTGAAATTATTCATTTTCACACACTTATGGTGAATTAATCATATATATTTGTCAAATGTTGACTCTTAGGTCTTTGTAATTTTTCATATAACATTATATAAATAATCCTAAACAAGAGGTTATCTATTCTCTTACCTCACCTAGTTCAAGTGAAATATAATGGATTCCTCAATGGTAAGATATTTTAAGGAGCAATTTTCCTAGCTCATGAATTTTTAGTGTATTTTGACATTAAAATGGTATGATCCAATGTAATGATAATTATATAAATTGATCCATTTTATGATATAATGGATAACGAAATCACATTAAATTTCTTCTGAAATATAGCTTCTCGGAATGGGTTTATTACCTCAGCTTCCACACATTCTCTTCAACATGGTTTTCACACACATTATGTGGAAAGGTCTTAGATATCCAACTCAGTTTGGGTTTTTCATAAAGATATATGATCACTTATATATTTTTATTTGTGAACTGGTATTCTCTATGATGGATCATTAATTATATTATTTTTCGAGTCTTGGCAGATCTGTTTAATGATTAGTATGGGTAAATTAGAAGCCCATATTTATTCTGTATAGTTGACATGTTCGTAATTAAAAAAATTAAATAAACATTCATTAATTATTTTAGACATACATTAAATGTTTGTTGCATCATTATTGAGAAATATATAAATATATCTATGGGTAGTTTTTATTTTTATTCCACAAGAAGGATAATCAATTGAATGGGAGGAGAATCATTAGTTTTTATTTGTGAATACTACCTTTGGATCTCAATTATTTTGAATTATAAAGGTCTCAATTCACTTGATATATTCTCATGAAATAACCTCATATACTATATTTATTAATTTTGATTATAATAGGTGAATGTATATGGTTTATCATAAAATCTTAATCCTTATCTTGATTTCATAGTAACTCTAGTAAAGAATACTACATTACATCCATAAGTATTTTACACTCTAAGCACCATCATAGACCTATCAACATAGATTCATTCTAGGATTCATATCTATATTCACACATGAGTGTCTACAAATAATCACTAAACAATCTAATGAAATGATCATATGATATAAATATCACTATAATCTTCTTCTTTCTTTTACATCTCTCAGGTCTCATACATCAGGAAATATTAAGAATCAAATCTGTATTATATTTTCATTAAGAATTATACCTCAATACATAAAAAAATATAGGTCGAATAATACCATTTAAATTTCATAATGACTCATGTATTTCAACCCTTGAAATATTTTAAAAATAGTAATCTTTTATTCATTAAATATTTTAATCCATATACATATTAACTCAAGCATTAATAACATAAATCCTCTTATTATGGTGTGTAACTCTTCTTAGTATCCATATTATAAATTAATTGGTCATACTTTATCCTTTCTTATGTAATGGTCATTAAAATACAATGATAATTTGAATCCATGAATATTAGGTCAACATCTCAGCACTAAATTAATTTTTCAGTTAATCATAATATTTGTTCTTAATATTCCATGTATTTTAACTAGAATTCATCCTCATGAAGTTATATATGGAATATATTTTACTCAAAATATAACTAATTATACGATGTTTACACAAATTAATTCTATATATGTTATTCTCATTTTAAATCAGGACTAATGTTTACACAAACTCCGAGAATATTGTTACATTGAAAGATGTGTAGCTTGGTGATGGATAAACTATTCCTAAAAAAATACTTAAGAATACATAGTTTTATATAGATGATGGTTATATAGAATGTTGAATTCCAAGTTAATTCATACATATCCTCAAGAATAATGGTTTCCTAACTAACATTTATAGTGATGATTTTAATGCAACCTATACATAATATGTATCTTTACCTAATGACACAACAAAAATATATTCAAATCATCTCCAAGTCTTCACATCCACTCAAATATTGTCTCTAAACATCTTCGAATGGTATACAAAAGTTCTTCATTTAATGGATTGATATCATCAATCTCATTAACAACATATTTATCAACCATAACTTCTATTACAAACTAAAACATTAGCTAATAGATTTTAAACTCATTTAGTATATCATAGAAAGTATTTTTAAAAAAGATATAAATTTTTAACTTGAAGAACGTGACTTCAATAATCAAACATAATTTTTTATTAGATATTAATTTCATAATTCTATGTAATTTTTTTAATTAACATACATCCTAAAATCCGGCTTCTATTTAACCTAGAAACCTCATCATCACTTCTCCAAAACTCATAAAAAACATATTGTAATTTAATTCAACACTAAATATTTCTTATTTGTAAAAAAATAAATTAAATCTTAATTTTATTACACTTATATTTCGAAAAAATGTAATGAATTTCTATCTAATTTTATTAAAGGAATTATCCACATCACTAGATGAATCTAATAGATTTAATATCAAGGATCCACACTTTCTAAAAATGATTTAATATTCCATCCAATGATGAAATGGATAATCGAATTATTGGTATAATTTCCAACTAGATAGGTAATTTCCTCTACATTGGAGGTATGATCACTCTTATAAATAGTTTTCTTTTTTCCTCCTAACCCATGTTCTATATGGAATTTGGGTAAGAAATTGTGTTATCAAAATAATATATATCATTCTAAACTCATTCATATGGGATTCATAATAGGAGGGTAGAAAAAATGGTCAAGTTAATCTAACGTGTAAATTACTACTAAGGATAGAAGAATTAATAATTAATGAATTGATAGAAACATGGATTACATGATGGAAATTTTATCTAGGCAATAATTTTTTGAATAACATATTTGGTAATAGTAAATTTATAAAAAAACATTGGATCTACTCATTATACTAGATAATGTGAAATTATAAGGGTTTATAATTGTGGAAAATAAAATGTGATAACATCTACACCATCCATGATAACACTTAATAGATATTTATTAAGGGATAAATTTATTTTTTTGGAGATAACTAGTCCTAAAAAACCTTCTTATATCATGATTTTGTCTTACAAACAGTATCTTGAAAATGGATAAATCTCTTTATCTTCCATAAATTTTGGTATATATTTTTATCAAAATTAATTATGTTCTTCCTTTTAGTTTGTCTAGGATATTTATGCATGTGTGATTTCTCCTTCATTTTTATTATTATTCAGTTTATCCCATACTCATATGATAATTTATATAATATTTATGCTATATTATATGGTAAGTATTATTTTGTAAAAATATATTCTATGAAATTTGATCATCCTTATGTGGAATATATGGAATGATATTATGAATATGGATGTTTATGTGTAAAATAAATGTATCTATTTAGCATCAAAATACTTCTATTGTGTGAGTGAAATAATTAAATCAATATTTCAACATTTTATCAAAGGGGAGTGGGTGAGATTTATCTATTTCTACCATGTATGATTCATAAGGTCCAATGTTCTTCTTATCTCAATAGATAATTGTCATAGTAATGGTTTTTAGATCAAATAATGTGGGTCCATTGAATATGATTATCAATATATCACATTTCTCATTGGTTTCTCAATGATATGGGAGTCGAATAGTGAACATTGAAATAATTTATTTAATCTAAAAAATGGATACCTCAATGAAATTTTTTATTCATCAGTTATAAACCATTTTCCACATTTTATGTACATTTTTATTCCCTATGACATCAAAAGTTAAATATTATATTTTACATAGACAGATGTATTTTCAATGAGGGAAAGGCTCATATATAATATTGGTTAGAATACTCCTAGATAAGGCCCAAAACTCAACTCATATATTATGTTTCCCAAAAATGATAAAATAATGAGAAATAATTTGGGAGCATATGGGATATATAATTTTGTTATTTTCTTTAGATTGTGGTGAGGTTAATTCTATCATCACTAAAACCAATGAACTGTTAACTAGAATAACCCTCTATAATATTATTAATTTTGGGATATACGTGATTCAATTGTATACAGTATTTGTTTTTTTGTATCTTCTGTGATTATACTTCTTCTAATAGATCATCTCATATATCCTCGAAGAATATAGATTTATTCACCAACATTGACCGGAGATACTTCATTCATGGAAATGGGAAATTTTATGGAATATTTTCTAACATAAAAATGAAATAATCTAGGGGATTTCATAATCGTTTTTTGTTTTTTCATTACCAATGGAATATAATTTCATTATATGTTGTTATTACCTTGAGATTAATCACATTATAATAATATAATGTAACTCATATTTTCCCATTTTTTGTAATAATATTTTCCAAACAATTAGTCAATAAAGTACCTCAATTTGATTCTCATTCTAAATATTCATTTTATACTCATTTATTATTTTCATTATGGTGTATTATGCTGTTATAACTAATATATAATATGTTTTACCACTTTTTGAGTTACTAAGCTGAATTTTTTCTTTTGATTCATCCCTTTCAAAATAGAGAATATTGATACATTTGATATGTCTCTAATGGATACATGTTTTAGTAAAAAATTGATAAAATGTAAAATATATTTTCATATAAATTTATCATATATACAATTTCTAGACTAACTAACCAATAAATTCTAAGGGTGTTATTTTTTTGAGATGTAATTGATAATTATTTATTATAATTTATTATTTATATGACATAGTTTTGTCATCTCACTACAAATTCAACATTTTTTATGATTCAGAATACAAAAATTTTAACAAACCACCACCCATATTAACATTTTATTTTATGATTTACCTCAATTTATCATCCAATCTAGTATTCATTAATCCATTATAAATATACCCCAATTATCCATTTAGAACCAAAAGTGTTGTTCATCCTCCCTTTAATTTTTTTAAAATAACACTTTTCACTTCACAACATTTAAAATATTAACAATAAATATTTAATAAGGCTAAAAATTTTCCATAATTAGGGATTCATATACCAATGTTCTTATCTGATAAATAAATATGTCAACCATTTTTCTTCATATCCTTTCTAATAATTAATAAACAGCCACATTTATTTATTAATCGACATATCTATTTTATGTTCATTAATTTCATTAAAATTCACTCATTTCATAACATTCAATTATCCTATTTTTCTAAGTCAGTTCATTTTCCAAATTACATTTTCAAGATAAATTCCATCAGTTAATATTCATGAATCTCACTTTCAAATTTATCAAATTGCCCTTCTTGATAATAAACCCCATTATCTATTTATCCATATGTATATCCACATAAAAAATAGTGACATGGAAATGTTTATCGGTTCTCATTAATAAGTATATTAATGATTCCACCTAAAAATGACAATGATTGGTTTTAGTTAATAATATAAATAGATTTATCAGTGATTGTCAGGGATAATCTCTAATATCTCTATTACCATTTAAAAATTATTCTTAATATTTTTAATAATTTTAAAGAGCTAATATGGGGATAAATAATAGTTCCAAATTTATTTAATATTATTTCCCAAAAAAATACATCATGATCACATCAGGAATAATGTGTTTAAACTAGAAAATGGTTTATCTAAATTATATTATGTTTTTTATATAAATTTGAGAAATTATTGAGTTGTTACCATACTAAATTTAACAATATTTTTAATTTAGCATATTTTTTTCATAAATTATAACATGATTTAAAATTTCCCTAAACCAATGAAATGTTTCAATGCTTTAGTCATCAAAATATATACCCTCCGAAGTACTAAATCTCCAATAAAATAATTAATTGTTTCACCTAACCAATATGTGTTTTCTAGGTCATTTCCATTAAAAAATTCATCAATTTTAATATCCACCATACCAAATTTATTTTCTTTAGTATTAATTTTATGTATCTAATTAGAAGTATTTATCATACTAGTATAACATGGTTTTTATTTGATTCAATATTTATATAAAAATATAACTTTTCAGTATGATATTTATCCTTTAACTCCCAGAAAAATGATATAAATAACATAAAATTATGAACCACTAAATTATCATCCTATGAAATTATTATTTTCCCTTGAAAATTGAAAAAAATATATAAATAATAATAATCTCTCAAAACCCTAAAAATTAGCAATAGATACCACTCAATTTAGACATTTCCATAAATTATCAACCCATATCCTATAATTAAAGAACATAAAAAATAATGATATTTAAATAAAAAATTAAAAAATTATTTTTTATGTCATTGGGAAAAGGATTAAATCAATTATGAAAATTTAATTTCAATCAATGAATCCAATTCCATGTACATTTCATTAAAAAACAATAATTCCCTAGAAAAATTACCAATTAAATGACTTATTAATGGAATACTTTCTCTTGAAAATATTAAATTTCCATAAAAAATTGTTAATAAAATCCACATATTCCATAGTATCATGATCATCCCAATGAATCACATAATATTCATTAAAATGGAACTTCTTAAGATGATACATATAGAATATTTCATCAACTACGTAGGAAATTTGTTGATATACAAACTAGTATAACACAACACCAAATTATTCTAACACCAAAGATCATTTAAAAACCTATAATACATCTTAATACCACATCCATATCATTATTCTCAATAATAGGGAGAAGCATTCAAAAACACTTGATAAACAATCTTAAACTCTAATGGTATCTTCAACAAGTTATTTCATTTTTTGTAGACTTTACACTATCATCTCCCAGACTCAAATCAATTTTATTTTATCTATTATATCCAAAATCTAATTCATTCCAATACTCATTATCTCAAAATCACTAACCTAGAATAAATGTGATTTGTATGGCTGTCTTTATAATAATTCATATTTAACTATTCAAAATATATTATAAATAACTATTATTATAAAAAATTATTACCAATATTAAATGATATACAAATTATGTAATGAATAGAATAATTAAAACCCCTTATATATCCTCTAATGTCTCAATTTTTTGCTCAATTTGACCACCTATCTTCTAGTTGAATTTATTAGTAGGAATCAACAAAGAAACAATTTATTAAGGTTATCACATCCTCATTCATGACATAAACCATGGTCCATGTTCTAAAAATATCAACCCTCGAACCACTTGAGGATTTATATCATTACTCTAGTAAAGACATGAAATTTTTTCTTCCAATAATGATTCCCATATGAAAATAAATTTGATTTTATAATTTATCAACAACGATTTAATTATCATGATGACCTTAGAATAAAATCAAAGCCATGACACAAAATCCATAGATACATACTAATATATTGATTGTGTAATATTCAACGATTTATTAAGTACATGAAATTAAAATTTTTATATTAAATTTTTTTTAAATTTCTTATATTTTGATACAATATTTTCTATATAATTATTTACTCTAGGACACCAAAATACTATTTTTCAGGAAAGTAGATTCTTCCAAAAACCATAATTAAATATCATACCTCATAAAAAATCAATTCTAATATATCTATCATAACCTATAGCCTCCCAAAAAACAATAACTCCTTTTCATTATCCATTATCATATCATCAAGTGACTTCATTAATTACGCAATATATTTATAAATACACCTTAAATTATCTAATAATATACTCATAATATTATTTAAAAAGAAGTAATACACCTTAAACATTCATAAAAAACATTACCGCTAATTAATACTAGTATAGGTTAAAAGAAAAATCCCACACAGTAATATTCCATTCACTAATATATTCTTAAAAAACATTTATGTATGTCTTCTTATATAATACATCAAGCACCACATTAATTTTCTATAGAGTAAATGATATCTATAACCATAATAATATAGAAATATACACATATAATCTGGTATATAATCAATACTTTTATAAATAACACATAGAAAAAACACTTATTGTCTATGAATAACTCAAAATACTCATCATACAAAAAATTCATAAACATCTTGAAAGAAAACATCACTACTTCTAACTTAAGGTCATGATTGGAATAATTAATTTAATGAGGAAATAATAATCATTATTTGGGAAAAAATATCACTCTATATTACAACATACTATAGACCAAAAAATTATTTACAGTATTATAGTTGATCTCATACATATTTTTTTATCAGAAATAAAGGGACAAGTTTTCATTTGATTATTTAAATTATAAATTTAAATATTTTATAACACCATGGTATCAAAATTAAATAAAAAATAATATAGGATTGAGTAGAAAATAAATGATACTTCTAGATGATGTTGGCAATAAATATTTAATGATATCTAATTAATTTGATAAAATTATAAAACTTATTATAAATATTTACATCTTCCCATTAAATAAATATATTGATCATAGAGAAATCCGAAATAAGTTCTTACTAAAATATAATTTGTTCAATGATGCGATTTTACCCTTACAAAAAAAATACATAGATATATTTTCAAACAAAAATATTGTAAAAAACATTTTAAAACCATATATAGGTTTTCAATATCCTCTTCCTCGGTAACAGATTTAATTAAAATATCATCTATAATAGGCACTTAAAATAAAGATGATTATTGAAAATCCAAAGCATTAATCACATGAACATCATTAGTGAATTATTATCTCTAAATTACATTACTAAAAACTCTTAATTATAATATTAATACAAAAATTTTATCTTCTATATATCCCCCCCTTTACCATCAATATAGGATATCCTGACAAATAGTAATTTTACAATGACTAAATAAACACCTTCAGGTAATCAAATGAGTTGAAAATCCTTTGTAATAATGTGGGTTCATTACAATTGCAATAATTAACTATCACTTTTGTATGCACAACCTTAAAAAAACCATCATCATTTATACAAAATAAGTATGGTTTTCTCCATTGAGATTCCCTAGGGGGAATAAATCCATTATAAATCATATTATAAATATGAATCAATAGCTTAGGAAACTATAGATGAATTATCATATTAAAACAAATAGATATGAGATATATACAACTTTATAGATATATAATAAATCATACCATGTATTAAAAAAAATCCATAGGGAACATATCTAAAAAACCATTTTTACCCTCATAATTTTTTTCCCTATACTTTATATGAACATTTAATTAAAGTAATTTTTTATGTAGTAATTATTTAAGGTCCAACAAAACCCCCACAATTTTTCAATATAATTCTTTAATATAAAACAATTGATCTATACTTGTATACAATAATCCACAAATAGTTTGTAGAAATCATAACTAGATTTCATAAAATGAAAACTATATATAATAAGTAAGAAATTATATGGTGACATGTAAAAAATAGAAAATATCACTTCATATGATCAACTCCCATTATAATATCACACATTTGAATAATCTCACATATTCTTGAATAATCTCCCACAGGGCTCCATTAATTGCAATCCTGATGACTAATTTTTATATAATTCTATAATCTAATTCCAAAATTATATTTGATAAATGAAAAGTTTAATATATAATATAACAAAAAACTTTAAACTAGTGAAATTAATCATATTAAAATTTTCACTAACTTTTGTCCTTCCAACTCATTATATTAAATAATATGGATTTGTTTAAGTATAAATATTATACTATAATATAAAAAATTTATACCACCTCTCACCATTGATAAACAATAAGAGTTTATGGAAATGGATGATTTATTGGTTATCCTATACCGAAATAACCATTCAGCAAGGACTATAACTATATTGATTTTTCAATGATTAAATATATCATTGAATATTGTATAATTTAGGTATGTATTTTTTCCACAAGATAATGGTCTAGTGTATGCTAGCCACCTCAACATTGTAGACTGATAAACTATAGATTTCATAAACCATCACATGGGTTTCATATAACATAAATATACACCTCATGTGAACCTGAACAATTATACTATGATAACAATAAATAAAGGGTCTGTAAAATTGGAAAAATTATCCAATAACTGATGAAATTTATCTCCCTACTCTACTTAGTATTATATATTAGCATCATCTCTCATGCATGGTACATAAATTATTATATGTAATTTAAATAAGAAAAAAAAATGTATTTTCCAGTGCATCATAAATAATACGTGTAAAAAAACAAAGTTCATAATCAAATTATGTTCGTATTACTCACTCAAAATGAATGTATATTATAAGGACCCAGCCTTAAACATTACATAATATTGAATTAAATGAATAATTCACATTGACGATCTTTTCAATTTTATATTTTTAGAGAATTAAGACATAACTATTACATCTCAAAATATTAAAAAGTAGGAACTTCTACACAAAATCAACTTTTTTCATAAAATAAAAACTCTTCAAAAAAAGTCATGTCTAATTCCCTATTAATGAGAGCATGGATTTTCCATGATCCCATCCTTGACCCTATTCATCTTTAAGTCCTGTGAAAAACATTTCAAAACTTGGGATGAGCATAAAAGGCTCAGTAAGGGTTATAAAACATTGAATGAGAACATTTGTTCATAAATACATAAAAAACATGGACTCGTTTACATACCTCTGGAAATCATAAGATTTATGAAATACACATAGAAATCATAAATCATAAAGGTAACTTGTGACATACATACCATACTTACATCGTAGCTATCACAGCTACATAGAGAGTTACTTTGAAATACCCATTACAGTATATTCCCTAAATCTCACAGGAGAAACATTCATGTTTACCTCCGTCACATTACCCAATGCATTGGAGAGCTATCATGGGCTCACCTTCCATAGGTTTATCACAGAACCACCTGTATACGTAAATAATTCCCAAGAACCATAACATAATATTAACACATAACATAAGTATAAAGGAAAGATAACATTTCTACATTTAAATAATAAAATATCATTTCAAGATATTGAAATAATAAATCCATTCTCAAAATCATTTTCAATACCAAAATATGTAAAAATATAATTTGTAATTTATTTTTCCTTTTGAAAACATTCAGACTTGTTAAGGAAGCCAAAGATCAAATAATACTCACGGCGGCGGAAAGGTTGTTTTCACCACTTACGTTAAAGAAACATTCATTTTTGGCGTTTAGTAAAAATCATCGTAGAGAAAAGATTCCTTTTGAATATAAGTAAAACTAAAATGTTTTGATACATCATATAAAAGAAAGCCATGTATAAAACTAAAAATTCCTCAATGAAAGGAGATTGAGACAGATTCCCTTACCTCGTGTCCGACATGAAACGTTCATTCTTTAATCTCCTGAATAATAAAGTAAAGTTATTTTATACTTGATTATGAACCATTTTCATGTTTATTATTCCTTTTATATCACTTATTACCATGTTTGAATCATTATGTAATCATTTAAGTTAATAACGTTCATTTTGTCGATATTTGGTACTTGAGTCAAAAATGGACTTCTTATAATTACATGTTGTTCACGTTGTAAATGGTTCATTATATCCAGAATTATATTTATGATTTGGGTATCGTTTATATCATATATATCCAACATGTACATGTATTTATAATAGTACATAACATTTGGAGGTACGAAATGAAATGCACCGTTCATGGAGACGGTAAGCAGTACATGCGCATGAATGCTACTTTCATTTCTATTTTTAATTTAGTGGAATTAAAACATAATGATAAATAAGTATATTATAATTCCAGTATAATATCATTTATAATATCATTAACTCTATCCTTTATAAATCCCACATAGGTCATTAACGAGTCACATCACTTTGAGGGGACGGTAGTCTGCACTTCCTCAAATGAGATTACCATATTTACCCCCCATGGAAACCATAATGGTTTGATATAATGGGGAATTAAAAATAGTAAATAAATCATAAACACAATATATATCATATATAAATATAGTTCCATCATAATGGCTACCATGAGAGGTAGTATGATGTAATTGAACAATCATCGTTTCGTGAGGCGTTAGTTTTCCATCCACAGAAACATTATGTTCTTCATCCGTTAGATGGAGGTGTGTGTAAGTTTAGTTATAATACATATCATAAAAACATCCTAGTATATTTAGGATACTAGTGTTGTTACAAAATAAAGGATCTAAAAAGAGTTTAGGGGTTGGAGAAGCGAAATAAAAGAAAACAATTTAAGAGAAACGATTACCTTTATTTTGGGTAACTCACATTGGTTTGAACGAAATAAATTATTGAAGTGCCTTCATCCTAAGGTAATGCTTCTATGATGATGATAGGGATGTAGGGGGATTAATTGGGCATAGTTTTGATGAGACAAATGCCTTGAGAGGTGTGAGGAATTGCATAGAAGTGGTCGCTTTTTATAAGGGATAGGAGGGGCTCTTTAGGAAAGAGAGAAAATATTATTTTATAATGTAATGATTTTAGGCTTTTAAAGAGACAAAAATCATTATGGTCGAAGCTAAGATGACTCATAATAGAAATAACATCATCCAATCAGAATTGGACCTGTTTTGGAAAATATTTTAATCATTATAATCTTATTTAATTAAATCTTTTATTAATGAGGTAAATACTACATCATGATTGTGTCATAAATAATTTAATTTATTTGATGTCTAAAAATTATAGAAAAATACCCTGATGTAATAAATCTTCTTATATTTTCAATTAATATTTATAGTGGTATATATAACTTGTATAACCCTATGTAACAATTAATTTATTAAAAGATATTTGTTAATTTCATTTTGGCCTTTACTTTAAGTTAATTAAGATAAAGTGTCATAATCACTTTTATGTGGCTCCATGGGGTCCCCAAATCGACCCAAGGATGCCCATGGTCGGATATGACTCAAACAATAGGATTAGTACACCTGTTAGGGTACATAAATATTATTTGTTTTACCCTTATTTAATTGATTTACTCTTCAACCATGGTAAATAAAATATTTACTGAGGTAAATATTTAAAATGACTAAAAATAAAAGTTACATGTTTACAAAATTTGAACCTCATAATTCCAAATATGGAATCCATTTCTCCAAATTCAAAACACATAAGTGGAAGAAATTAATTTAAAATTAATTCCTGCTATCAAAACAAAAGGTGTGTTTTTAAAAAATATTAACTATCAAAAGATTGACAGTTGATTATATAAAATTTAAATGTGAAATTGATTATAATGAACAAAATTAGAATAAATGGTGAAAATATAATCTATTTATACTTTAAAACCAATTAAATGGATAATCTATCCATATAAATAAATTAGATTAAAACATAGTTTCGAATTAAAATACAATATTTTCATTATTCCTTAAAAAATGAACTTTATCAGAAAAATACCAAAAAATTACCCAAAGTAAATTATGATGTACTCATTCTAAAGAAGGATTTTATTTGGCCATATAGAATGTATTAAAGTGACCAAAACAAGATTTAAAAAGGGTTTGTCATTAAAAGGTGGTAAATATGCCTTTTTAATGTAAATTATGCTTAAAGTTAGATTCATTCACGTTTTAGGCCTCTAACATTTATTTGATAAATGTAAATATATTTAAAAAAATGTATAACCATATTATAGTTAGTTTTGTTCATTCCCGCCAATACAACGGCTAGAAGTTAACTACTGTTTAAAATAATAATAATATATTATTAGTGTCCAGCGTAAGATTCCAAAGAAACCCGTTGTTGCGTATCTAGTACGCTATCGAACATAGCAACCCCTTTAAAGCTAAAATTAATATTTAATTCAGAAATATTAATAAATATAAAAATATCTTATTCTTCATTTACCTGGGATGTTACATCCTTCCCCCATTTGAAAATTGCATCCTCTCCATTTTTATCCACTTATCAAAATATGTGGGCGTATTTATCCCTCATAGAATTTTCAGATTCCCACGTTGCCTCTTCAACAATATGGTTTTTCAACAAAACCTTTACCTAGTAAATTACCTTATTTCACTACACCAACTCTCTACGGTCCAGATTATGGACAGGTTATTCTTCATTAGAGAGATTCTCTTCCAACTGAACTACCTCAATGGTCAAAACAAGAGATGGATCTGGCATATATTTTCTCAACATCGAAACATGAAAAACATTGTGTAACTGGGATAAAATTGGAGGTAAAGCTACTTTGTATGCAACTGATCCAACTATCTCCAGAATTTCATAAGGTCCAATGAACCTCAAAATCATCATTACCTTCCTACCAAAACACATCACACTTTTCCAAGGAGAAAATTTGAGAAAGACCTGATCACCTACCTCAAAAGAAAGATCCTTCCTCCAGTTATCCGCATAACTTTTCTGTCTGCTCTGAGCTATTCTCATGTTCTTCTGAATCAACTAAACTTTCTCTACCATCTCTTCTACCAATTTTGGTCCCATCAGCTTTCCTTCACCTACTTTATCCCAAAAAGCTGTAGTTCAACAATTCTTTTCATACAATGCCTCAAATGGATCCATCTGTATACTAGAATGAAAACTGTTATTATAAGAAAATTCAACCAAAGAAATATGTTGGTCCCAACTTCCCAGGTAGTCCATCGAGCAAGCACATAACATATCCACCAAGGTCTGAATTGTTTGTTCTGACTGCCCAACTTATTGATGATGAAAATTTGTACTAATGTTTAATTCAGTACCCAATGACTTCTGAAAGCCTTTCCAAATGTTATAAGTGAACCTAGGATCATGATCAGATACAAGGGAGAGGGGAACTCCATGCAACCTAACTATCTCTTTAACATACAACTGAGCAATTTGATATAGAGACCAAGTATCTCTAATAGGAAGGAAATGAGAAGATTTAGTCAATCGGTCAACTATAACCCAGATTGCGTTATTACCTCGAGATGTCTTTGGAAATCCCACAACGAAGTCCATGGATATTTTTTCCCATTTCTAGTCTGAAACTGATAGAGGCTGAAGCATTCCTTTCAGTAACTGTCTCTCTTCTTTAACCTGATGACAAGTCAAATACTCCACAGTGAAATCAGCAATATCACTTTTCATTCCATCCCCCCAGTAATACTCCCGAAGATCTCTGTACATCATATTACTACCAGGATGAACTGAAAACCGAGAACTATGAGCTTCACATAACAACTCAATCTTAAAATGTGAATCACAAGGAAAATATAATATCTTTCCAAACCTCAAAACACAATCATTATCAATGTTAGATTCAGTAAACTTACCCTTATGAACCAACTATACCTTTTTCTGCAACTCACTGTCTTCCTTTTGTGCTTTGTTTATTCTGTCTGATAGAGATGATCTCACTGACACCTGAAACAAAACAGAATAATTTCCTGTACCAAAAAATTCTATGCCAAATTTCATTAAATCAAAAACCAAAGGATCTTGTTCCAAACGTATCTTGGCTAATGAGACATTAATTTTATGACTCAAAGAATCGACCACTTTATTTTCTTTTCCCGGATGGTAATGGATCATGCAATCATAATCTGTGATTAATTCCAACCATCTCCTCTGTCTCATGATCAATTTTTTATGAGTGAATATATACTGCAAACGTTTTTGATCAGTATATATTTCACACTTCACTCCATACAAATTATGACTCCAAATTTTTAAAGATAAAACAACAACAGCTAACTCCAAATCACATCTAGGGTAATTTAACTCATGTGGTTTCAACTAACAAGAAGCATAAGCAATTACAAGATCATTTTTCATTAGGACGCAACCTAGTCCTTTCAACGAAGCATCACTGTAGATAACAAACTCAACATTTATGGAAGGCAGTGCCAAAACTGGAGCATTCACTAATCTCTTTTTCAATTCCTAAAAAGAATCGTCACATTCTTTTGTCCAGATAAACTTTACACCTTTTAGAGTTAACATAGTGATTGGACTAGATAATCGTGCAGTGTTTTTATCAAACCTCCAATAAAAACCTACCAAACCAAAAAAACTACGAATCTCGGTTATATTTGTGGTTCTTGGCCATTCTTCAACAACATTTGTTTTTGCAGGATCAACAGATATGCCATTTTTTGAAACAATGTGACCAAGGAAAGAAATTTTTTGTAGCCAAAACTCACACTTTCTGAATTTTCCATAAAGTTACTTTTCATTTAAGGTTTGCAAGATAACATTTCAATTACTTTCATTCTCCTCATTACTTTTATAAAACACCAAAATATCATCAATAAAAACAAACAACATTTTTCACCTGAGTCAACTGATCCATCACTACAACAAACTATTTAGTTCTGATTCTGACCATCTCAGGATACTGATTTGAAAGGTCGTTTCCCTCTGTATGTCTTCCCAGAAATTTTTTTCTATTTCCTCTATGAAAAACCATTCTTAACACAAAAATATCTTAGGCGAAGCAACAAGGTAATCTGGAAATGCTACATGATTTCATAAATTACTTTTTGGATATTAATTTAACAATATCCTAACTCCTAAATTTATCTAAACCGACCTCTGATACCAACTATAAAGACCCAGACCTATACATTACATAATATTGAATTAAATGAATAATTCACATTGAGGATCTTTCCAAGTTTAGAGTTTTATGGAATTAGGACATAACTATTACATCCCAAAATATTAAAAAGTAGGCACTTCTACCCAGAATCCACTTTTTTCATAAAATAAAAACTCTTGAAAAAAAAGTCTTGTCTAATTCCCTGTTAAAGAGAGAATGGCTTTTCCTTGATCCCATCCTTGACCCTATTTATCTTTAAGTCCTGTGAGAAACATTTCAAAACGTGGGATGAGAATAAAAGGCTCAGTAAGGGTTATACAACAGTGAATGAGAACATTTTTTCAAAAATACATACAAAACATGAACTCTTTTACTTACCTCATTAAATCATAAGATTTATGAAAGACAAATAGAAATCATAAATCATAAAGGTAACATACGGCATCCATACAATAATTAAATTGTAGTAATAACAGCTACATAGGGAGTTACTTTGAAATACCCATCACAGTATTTTCCCTAAATCTCTTAGGAGAGACATTCACGTTTACCTCCGTCATGTTACCCAATGTATTAGAGAGCTATCTTGGGCTCACCCGCCCTAGGTTTATCATGGAACCACCCGTATACATAAATAATTCACAAGAACAATAACATGATCTCAACACATAACATAAGCATAAATGAAGGATAACATTTCCACATTTCAATAATAAAATATCATTTCAAGATATTGAAATAATAAATACTTTCCCAAAATAATTTTCAATTACAAAATACGTAAAAAGAGAATTTGGTATTTATTTTTCCTTTTAAAAACATTTCTTCTTGTTATGGAATCCAAAGATCAAATAATACTCATGATGGTGGAAAGGTCGTTGTCACCTCTTACGTTAATGAAACATTCCATTTTTTCGTTTAGTAAAACGCTTCATAGAGAAAAGATGCCTTTTTAATAGAAGTAAAAGTCAAAGGGTTTTATACATCATATAAAATAATGTCATGTATAAAACTAAAAATGCCTCAATGAAAGGAGAATGAGATGAATCCCCTTACCTCGTGTCTGACTTGACCCGTTCGTTCTTTAATCTCCTGAATAATAAAATGAAGTTAATTTCTACTTGCTTAAGAACCTTTTTCACATTTATTATTCCTTTTATATCACTTATTACCATGTTATAATTATTATGTAATCATTTAACTTAATAATGTTCATTTTGTCGATATTTGGTACTTGAATCAAAAATGGACTTCGTATAATTACATGTTGTTCACGTGGTAAAGGGTTTATTATATCTAGAAATATATTCATGATTTGGGTATCATTTATTTCATATATATCCCTCATGTACATGTATTTATAATAGTACATAACATTTTGAGGTAAGAAATGAAATGCACCGTTTATGGAGATGGTAAGTCGTACGTACGCATGAACGCTACTTTAATTTCTATTTCTTATTTTAATGGAATTTAAAAATAATGATACATAGGTATATTATAATTCCAGTATAATATAATTTATAATATCATTAACTCTATCCTTTATACATCCCACATAGAGAATTAACATGTCTCATCACTTTGAGGGGGCAGTAGTCCGCACTTCCTCAAATGAGATTATCGTATTTACCCACCATGGAAACCATATTGGTTTGATGTAATTTGGAGGTACAGAAGCATAAAGAAATCATAAACATAATATATATCATACAAACACATTATTTTATTCATCCATTAGATGGAGGTGTGTGTAAGTGTAGTTCTAATCCTTATCATAACAACATCCTAGTTTATTGAGGACACTATTTTTGTTACAAAATAACGGAAATAAAAAGATATTAGGGGTTGGAGAAGTGAAATAAAAGAAAAAAATTTAAGAGAAACTGTTACCTTTAATTTGGGTAACTCACTTTTGTTTGAACAAAATGAATTATTGAAGTGCCTTAATCCTAATTTAAGGATTATAGGAGGAGTATAGGGATGTTGGGAGCTTAATTGGGCAGAATTTCGATGACCCAAATGGCTTGAGAGGTGTGAGGAATTGCATAGAAGTGGTCACTTTTTATAAGGGAGAGGAGGGTCTCTTTAGGAAAGAGTAGAAATATTATTTTATATTATAAAGATATTCGGTTTCTAATGGTCCAAAAATCATTATTGTTGAAGATAAGATGACTCCTAATTGAAATAAAATCATCCAATAATAATTGGACGTGTTTTGGATAATAATTTAATCATTATAATCTTATTTAATTAAATCATTTATCAATGAGGTATATACTGCATCGTGATTGTGTCATAAATAATTTAATTTATTTGATATATAAAAATTATAAAACAAATAACATGATGTAATAAATCTTTTTATTATTCCAATGAATATTTATAGTCTAAAATATAACTTTGATAACCTCATGTAACAATTAATTTACTAAAAGTTATTTGTTTATTTCATTTTTTGCCTTCACTTTAAGTTAATTAAAATAAAGTGTCATAATCACTTTTAAGTGGCATCATGGGGTCCCCAAATCGACCCAAGGATTCCCATGGTCTGATGTGACTCAACCAATAGGATTAGTACATCTGTTAGGGTAAATAAATATTATTTTTTTACCCTTATTTACCTGATTTACCCTTTAACCATGGTAAATAAAATATTTACTCAGGTAAATATTTAAAATGCCTAAAAAATAAAATTTACCTATTCAAACAATTTAAACCAACTGATTCCAAATATGGAATCATTTTCTCCAAATTCAAAACATGGAAGTGGTATAAATTAATTGAAAATTAATTCCCGCTATCAAAATAAAAGGCCTGTTTTTATGAAATATTAGCTATCAAAAGAATGACAGATTATTATATACAATTTAAATGTGAAATTGATTCTAATGACCAAAATTAGATTAAATGGTGAAAATATAATATATTTACACTTGAAAACCAATTAAAAGGATAATATAACCATATAAATAAATTAGATTAAAACATAGTTTTGAATTAAAATACAATATTTTCACTATTCCTTAAAAAAATAAACTTTATCAGAAAAATACCAAAAAATTACCCAAAGTAAATTATCATGTCCTCATTCTAAAGAAGAATTTTATTTAGTTATATAGAATGTATTAAAGTGTCCAAAAAAAGTTTAAAAAGGGTTCTCCATTAAAATGTGGTACATGAGCCTTTTAATGTAAATTATGCTTAAATTTAGATTCATTCACTTTTTAAGCCTATAACTTTTATTTGAAAAATGTAAATATATTTAACAAACATGTATAATCATATTATATTTAGATTTTTTCATTCCCCCCAATACAACTTATAGGAGTTAACTACCATTTAAAATAATAATATTATATTATTTGTGTGCAACGTAAGATTCCAAAGAAACCCGCTGTTGTGTATCGGGTACACTATCGAACATAGCAACCAATTTAAAGCTAAAATTAATATTTAATTCACAAATATTAATAAATATGAAAGTATTTTATTCTTCATTTACCTGGGATGTTACATATATTCCCAATTTATCAGCTATAAAATCAAAATAATATCATAAGAATTCCAATATATGTCACTATGTAATGTCTATAAATATATTTTACTGAAAAATATCTTTTTTTGGTGCAATAACCGATGAGTAGTATTCAAGAACATCCCTAAAAATTGATTATAAAACATTCCCCACCCTCTACCTAAAATTTAAATTTTTATTAATTTGTAATGATAATGTCTCCAAAGATAACATCTGGGGTTTGTAAAATAGTTTATTAATGGGGAATTACTCAATTAAATTGTGTTAAAATAAATTTAATGAGAGCCTAATCTATGATTTTAACCTTTATCTGGTTCCACTTAAAATTTGATGAGTTATATCACTATATTACTATCCAACCAGGTGTGTCAGACCACTATATTTAAGCTAATAAAAATATTATATTTCCATAAGATGCGGGAAACCATTTTATTGGAGAGTATATTAATATATATTTTACAAAGAGTATTGATTGAATCTGTATGTTATAAAAAAAATATTTTTGTCTCTATATAAAAGAAGACCACTGTATGAAACCTATTCCTTCACAATGATTGGATTATGTTCTCTAGAGTAATCTTTAAAATCCATTATCACTAAGCCCCAACCTCTATCAATTATCCCTAAAACTCAGAAGATCCCATCAGTGCATGCAATGTATATATTTATTTTTTTTATACAATGAGATCTAAAAACTTATATAATATCCTCCCTCCACATATACCATATTCATGTTTTGGGGAAAACTCATGCTATATAAAATTGTATATGAACTTTTTTCCTTTAAATATATTACTTAGAGGTCAAATTAAATAAAATTATACCTGAGTTTAGATGGGTTGATATAAGACTTATCATTTCTCTAAATTCTTCACAACATTGAAACCATCATGGAAACTTATGTAAATTTATTACAAAATGTACAACCCTTAAAAAATTATTTTTTACATTATATAATAAAAATTAATATAGGTTATCAGAAATTTATTTAAGATATGATATCAAGGAGTTTCCAAGAATATACCCCATAAAACTAAACTATTATCCCTCTTAAAAGTTACGAGACTCTTTTTCATTATTCAAGTTAATGAAACACCTATATTACAAATATATGGATTTTCATTGAAATTTGATCACATTTTTAATTAGTAGTGTTGCATTAAATTCATTCAAAAATAAATAAAAACAATATTTGTTTAATAGTATTACCCCAAAAGATAATGTCCCATTGATCAAACCCTTATTATTTTTTTCTAATACAGATATAATCATTAATAGTTATTGCATCAAGCACTACTATGGTAAAGAAGCATAAATTATTATATACATTATTTTGATGTAATTATGAACCATTTTCAACTTTACATCTTGGGGGGTATTAATAATCGGCGTATTTTTATTGACCTTCATGAAGTAAATGTCACGTCAGTTATTGTAGGGAATGAAAATATAATATATCTCCTAGGAATATTTCATGAAATATATATAAAATATTAATATCCACTACTAATGTAATAATAATGATATAAATTAACCATTCATATAGAACCAAACAGAGATAAAAATATCCCATGATTTATATTTCATCTAACACATTCTAAAAGATTTATATGGATAATCATTTTTATGGATAATTCCTTGAGAATACTTCCCATTTTATATTATTTGGCATGTTTTGCAATGTATCTATCAGACCATGTATATTAATACCTCCTTCTACTGGAGTTAAATCCTATACCCCCCCAATTTTCAAAATATAGTGTCATTATGAGTGTGAATCTAATAAGATACATAGTGATATAACCAAAACGAATTTGGGGATTCCTTTATCAGATTTTCAATCCTATAGTATATGAGTAATATTATCTATAATTACACTATTAATCACTACCATATTTTTGTTGAAGCATAAAAGATATCTCTTCTCATTGAGTATTAACCTGAATATTTTGTTAACAAAGTCATGAATGTAATATATTCCAATCCTTCCATTTCACAAGTGATATCCATAATACTTCATGGTGAATGATTTTTTCAAGAATCCATTCTAATTTTAAAATATAATTTTTCTCCTAAAAGTGTACCTAGAGTAAATGTAAGCATTAAATATGAGATTAATGGTTCATCACCCACTGTATTTATTATAATTTTGATGTAATTCATTGATTTCTCAAATGGATTATTATTTTCCATTGATTATCATCATTGAATCATATATAAATAAAACGTTTTCAATTTTTTCACTTTTATAATCATAGAAGGAACCCATCAAACCAAATCCCACTACCTACATTATAACTTTACTAAATCCTAATTATTCAAGGAGAACGATGACTGATGATAATATAATACCTTTCCGAGGGTCATGATTATAATAAGAAAAACCATATTTCTTCACCATGTTTGATAACAAGAACCATTGGGAGGTATTTCATTTTAAATGCAATCCATATAAAACTTCTAAATACCAATATTGTTATATGATCTTCAAGAGGTAGTTTCACACAATGTCTTAAATATCTTTGTCTATATTTACCTTTAAAATGATGTTATTTACAATAACTATTTCATCTAAAATTGACATCATTTCATCATCATGTTCTTTGTTCCCATTAATGATATTCTATTCAACGAAAAACTAGAAATCATTCAAGAATATTATAGGGAATAATATTATAAACCTATTATCTAACACCTTTTATTGGATACTATAATCCAAATTCATTATCATATATTCCAAAAATGATGGAAGGTGTGTGGGTGACTTTCTATTAGAATATGAACTATAGTCACAATAAAATCATCTTTGGGAAATTTAATATAGTTATGAATACCTTGATTTCTGTTGTGTTTTTCTTTTTACCAGGCACCATGAATAAATAAAGAAGGATATTGGAGTCCCATAAATGGGAAAAAAATTATTTGGTTTATAGTCAATAGAAACTAATTGTTAAAAAATTTCACCTACGATGTACATCATGAGATCATTGGTACTTTTATTGATTAGTTTGGGAACAATATTATATAAATAATATCCCTTGTAGTTATGTAGACAACCCCAAAGTCATGTTTAGGGTCAATGGGAACAATATAAAATTATTCAACTACCAAATGACAGTTGAAAATTCCATCTACGATAATATATATAAATAATTGATATATATTTTATATTTCTATGTGAATATCCTATCCCTAGTGAATACATAATAAATTTCATGTTCTTATCACCTTCTTAGGGATAAATAATTCAACATATTTGGTGTTTGTTACTCTCCACATATTGTTTTTATAAAATAATTTTTCATATTTCTAATGTTATTAATGAAATGATAATCATCCCAAAATCCATGAAGGTAAAATCAATTTATTATTCTTAGAATTATAGATTATATTTAATTTTAAAATGCATTGGATTAGATTTATCCCACTATTTAATACCTATTTAATGAAATTTTATTTTCTTATGAAGAACCTATAAGGAATACCGTTACATGGGAAATTCCTTGAAACCTACACCAAATTCATAAAACCCTCATCCATCATACATAATTAATAATTTAATAAGATTTCCATTATGATAAAAATGTACAAAAATGATAAGAAGTCGGTTATGATTTGACAAAGAGTAAGTTATATAAGTAACAAATATGGTGTTATGAGACAATATTATTTGATTCTTATAGAGACATGCAGCAAGGTGGAATAATTTCCTCATGGTTAATTTATTACTGATACAAAATGATTATCAATCACATGAATACCCTAAATCAAAAAGATAATTGTTAACTATAATTATGCTCAAATCCTATATACTCTTCCATAAGAATTTGTATCCCTTATTTTTTCAGATAAGACAAGAATAATATTGAATTCAATATCAACAAAATATATTTGGGGACCTGGGTTAATGTTAGATTAATCATCCTAGATATACCTCCTCTATGTGAATCCACATTTTATATATATAAAAGATGAAATAAAAATATATCATATAAAAAGTCCCTGATCGTAATTTGATTTCAAGAAAAATTTAAATTATCAACTGGTATATTATCTTTCATATAGACACATATGTGGGTTTTGTATGGTATATCATATAATAAGTTCATCATATATAATTTTTCTAAATAATCGTTGATATAATCCACTTTTACCTTGGAATTAATAATATAAATTATAGAATCACTTTATTACATTATTTTAGAGTATCAGGACCCCATGAATTCCATGTGATTATAGATTTCATGATGATAAGTTGACGAAGACCATAGAGGCCTCTAAAAATACCATATTATACTATTTAGTAGATCCTTGAATGTTACCCCATGACATAGATCTCACCGATAGACTTCTTGTTCAATCCCCATGGGGAGAATCTATATTCATTTTCATAAGTTATCCATTAATATGAGGATTATCTTGTTACTATTTATAGATATTCTCAAATAATAGGAAATGGTTTCTATGGACTGGAGATGAAATATTTCACCCTTATGAAGCATCATTATATTACATTAATAATGGTTGATATGAGGTTATTGGGTTTGGTTCTCTTAATATGACATGATCTAATTCCACAAGAACATTGAAATTATCAAGAAATTTTCTAGTCCAATTCACTTATAATGAATATGTTGTTTCTGAAAATAAATTGAAAAACATCCAAACCTCTATATGAGAGGGGGAAAATGAATATGAATTTTGGATAATCTCTTTGCCTAATTTCAAATATTTTTATATATAAATTAACTTCTGATAATGATACCATCTAAAATATAATTTTTCATTGAATAATCAAAAGTGTAAGGGGTGTTAATCGTGGTAGAAATAACCTTTTGGGGGGAGTCCAAAATGAGTGTAAGGGATCCTTCCACATTAAAGGGAAACCTAAGAAATTCCATTATCCCCAAACATACTTGAGAGGTATGAACAAATATTTCTCCTCAAATTAAAAAACTAAGAACTAATAGATGATATACACTGTATAATTCTACCTTTTTTGGAAGAAAATCCTTTCAAAAGAGGATATGGTAGAGCCCATTTAAAGAAGGATATAATAAGTATGAGGATAAACTACACCTTCACTATGTCAATTAAAACCACAATTATATTCATGATGGGCATGGTGTTATGACACATGTATGGAAAGTGCCCAAAAGAGCACCATATATCTTTATGGATCAGTGGGTTATAGTATAGGAGGGGAAATCATTGTAATGAAAACTGTAGTACCACTATCATATGACATATAAAGTATTCTAAATCCATATATTGATAAAAAAAATAATGAACCATTACTTGTCATACAGATTCATTTCATGAAACATAACTATCAAAAGGTCTTCCAATTTGATAAATTTAACAAACAATTCCTTCAATTCAAGAAAAATAAATCTATATAGTTTGAGGTATTCCAATTCCCCATGTTTAATTTATCAATATTCACTAGTAGGGATCTATCACCACCAAACATTATAATTACCCAAGATAAATAAAAATAAATATTAATGATGTTAAATGTTTAAATACATACATCTCTCAAATATTCACAAAACCCATGGAACTAATGTTTGGTAATCATGGAGAATTTTTATATAAATATATTATTCTACTATAGTTATTAACATTCCTATATTGTTTTTCTCATGTATACCCTCTTCCTGCAATCTCAAATGATATAATCATCATTATAACATAGATAGTGGAATCATAAGAAAGGGGTGAGATTGAATTCTCAATATTGGAAACTTATAAACTAGCTGTAAAAATTAAATCACAAACATGTGGTAAAACATTAGTAATACATAAATATCCAAAAAGATTATCATTGGATAATAATTCAGAATAATAAAACTTGATTTACCATTATAGATCATGTAATTGAAACATAATTCCCTAGAAAGTTCATAAAAACATTTCTTAGCAGAATATTGTGAAACGTATATGAAACATGAAATCATAGTCATAGCTAAGAATATAATTGTAGAGAATGTATCATAAACTAATCCCCAAAACATACATGAATTGGTATCCCAACCTGATTCCCATAGTAGATTTAAAATTATACACTATTCATAGACTGGAGCAAGAAATCTGAAATTTACTTCCATAGTTATCTCATTATATAAAAACCATAAAAAACTCATTATAGGGAAATATAGTATCCCACTCATTAAAATATATATATATATATATATATTCTATATAAAACCAAAACATTCATCTTTTCAAAAATATCCCATTAAATGGAATTGTGTTTCATAACCTTTGTAAATGGTATCTCATAAAAAGAATGATCATGTTATTTGAAATAAAAGACCACCCATAATGGAGTATTTAAAAAAGAAAACATATACGGAGATATATAAAGCATTACATAATTTGACAATAAAACATTTAAAATGTTATAGAAATAACAAAAATTATTTTTCCTGAATTTTATTTCTTAATGTCATCTTAAAAATTGTCACAATCAAGTCACTTTCCATAAAATAATGAAAATGAAAAAAAATTAATAAAATTATGCCAAAAAAATAGACCATGATAATTAATATAAATTTTTAAAAATGTGAGGTATAAGGGAAGAATATAAGATCCTGTTAATGAAAATCCATTTAAATATTATAAAATACATTATTGGAAACACACATTGTTAAGAGGATGATAAACATATCATTTTAAAATGAATAATGATTAAAAAGAGTATCATTAAAGATAAAAAAATTATTTTTCTCCATGTAAAGGAATGAATTTATCAGAATTATAAACATTGATATATAGAGAATATATTAAACAAAATTAGGTAATTATTCTTAACAAACTTAATTTTTTTACAAAATAATATATCTATTCAGAAAGGATTTCATAGTGTAAAACATGAATTACCGATAAAATAAGATGTAAATATAATATAACATCATCATCATGTTGGATAATTCCTTCAAGAAATATTATAATATATATAGAGTGATTATGACTCAATAAAAATATTTGTGTCAAGAAAACCACATTTATTCATTACAGATTAGTCAAATGTGTCTGAATTCTTTTAAAACCCTAAAAAATTTATACAGTATTTTGTAACATTATTTATATAAATTAACCTTTTATCTACTTAATTTATGAAATTTTTTAAGAATATATCAATAAGTTATTAATTATATATGCTGTCATCTTTTAATTATATTCATTATTTCATGTATTCTACATGATTTTGATTTCAATTTCCATTAATTGATACAATGTTTATAATTTATATTCCATATAACAATTTATGAAAATATTTTATAATGACCTATAATGTTATAATACCATTATATGTGTTTTTTTCTTCTTTTATAATGGCATAATATGTAATGAATTAGTTTTGGGTTATTTATTGATATTGATATATTACATAATAGTGATTGAAAATTATTGTTTTATCAATTAGGAAATATTTTCATTATAAATATTAACCATTTATGTTATATATGCTCATAAATTTTAATTGATAACCATCCATGATAGCTGTATGGAAAATGGAATATACAATTTCTTGGATTTGTTAGTCTGTACATAGACATACATAATTATTTCATTTCTATAGAATGAGAGAAAGTAGTAATATTGATTATTATTGTAAGAACATAAAAAAATTTATAAGTATTAGATTATTTTATTAACTTTATATTTATTACCATCAAAGAAAATATGTGAAGTAAAATGTATCATGTTACGTTAGGGAGATGGTATTCCGCACATATGCATCGTTGACATTTTTTGTTTTCTTTCGGGGAATGAAAGTATTTGTTATTAGTTATTAATTAAATATAAAGACATTCAATATAATGTAAAGAAATTAATCAATAATATAAAACTTTGAAAAATAAATTGTTAATTTATTGATTATATTAAATTATTTTAGTGAAATATGAACATACATTAATAAATTTGGGTTTATCATTGACGATTCGATGGTAATGAAGGTCTAAGTATAGTATCATAGGATCAAAATATCATAATAGTGAAATAATATGTTTGGGTAAGTAAATAAGTTATATTTTCTTTATTAAACATTATTATTTCAGTTTTATTAATGGGATGGTGAGAGGCCATGTTTATAATTTGATAGAATGAATGTTTTTTAAATATTTAAACTCAATATAAATGGACCACATGTTTAAAAGGTCAATGGGATCAAAAAATAAGAACTAATTAATTATAGGATGAGATATGTTTCATTATCTATTAGGCTTTAAATAATACACATGCTTTTAGTAAGTTTTAATCCCATTACCCTTAATAGTATTACTTTAACTATTTAATCTTTTTATATGGTAACTAGTTTTTACATAAGATAACAGAATCTTAAAACCTAAAAAGTGGTACTATCTAAATTATTTTTACTCAAAAATTATAAATTTAAAATCCATTTCTTTTAATTTAATATCAAAAAATATTAAAATTTAATTTTTATATAATAAATATACAATGTATAAATATGATTTTTTATAAAAATATTATATGAGTTTTAAAAATCAATCCTATATTTACAAAATATAATAAAAATATTAAAATATAAAAGTCCAATTTGAAATACATACGTTTTAAATATGATTTTTTTCATAAATTTAAATGTTATATTTATATAGAAATAATGGAATAATAGTCACAATATTGAAAATGTATCATCCCCCTACCTGAAACCCTCTCACATGGCCAAATCACATTGGACTTCAGACCTAAAGAATGCCTTATGTTATTCTACAGGTTATTGAATAGAGGAAGGGGTGTGAGGAGTATAGTGGGGATACAGTACCCCTAGTAAATTATTACAATATACAAGAAATAAAAAAATATCAATGTAATATAAAATAAAATAAATAGTACAACATCTAATTGGGATGTAAAATGATGAACTAATAAAAAAATAATTGTGTATCACATAATTACTAGCTGAAATGTTTCAAAATTTCAATGTGAATGTAATATAAAGAAAAAACCAACATGATCAAATAAAATCAAAAGACCATGCTCTAGAACCCCATGTCAATAATATCCCCATACTTTGAACCACCCTATAAGTTACCATGAACAATAAGGTCCCTTTCCCTTGTCTGATCCTATAACCATGTAATATTCTTGAGTACCAAATGAACACCCAAATCAGGTGCCATTAAAATATTGTAGTTTGACTCCACCATGTCAAAATAAGACCATTATGATAGTAAAAACAAGTACTATGGAAATAAACAAATGTATTAATTAATGAAAATTATACAATAAAAAAAGACCTACTTTGGAACCATGACAAAATATATATTAGCCTATATAACATCCACTCTATCCATAATGAAAAACCGTGGAATAATCACATAACAAGGAAAATACCTCTATATAGTTATTTACGAATCCTAAGAATAAACTTCTATATAATCATTTCAAAATATGAAGAATAAACCTCTATATAATAATTTCATCATCCATGGAATAACCCTCTTAATAAGAATTTTACCATCCAAAAAAAGTCTCTATTTAATAATTTATGCATGAAACTCATTCCTGCATTATATATACCAATTATAACATGAAACATGAAAATGACAACTATATAAGAATTACAACATGAATTTTGTCCAAGCTTGATATATAATCATTATAAAATGAAACTTGTCTAAGCTCCCTATAGAAGAATTATAGCTGAAACTTGACCAAGCTTTCTATATAAGCATTACAACACAAAACTAGTCCAAACCCACTATATAAACATTACACCGTGAGACTCAAAAAAAATTCATAATAAAATGTATATCAAAATATCATATCATAATCCAGAATATTTATTTCTTCAAAATAAAATTTTATTTCAATTACACATTCCATTTATCAAGTGGTTTTTAAAACATTAATATTCTAGGGATCACTCATATCATTTAAATTATATAATATTAATTACAATAATACATTACTATGGGGATTATATATCAATAAATCACCATATATATCATCCCATTCATAACAGACATTAATCCATTGTCTAATAATTTATATTTCAATTGTTCACTTCCCCAAAAGGTATCCATAATCTTGTTCGCAACACCAATGAATTCAATAGGATCCATGTAATAATTAAATCCATTATTTATTATCATTTTTCATTCAATTAATTCACTCACAATTTTTGTTGTTAAAATTGAAATATTTCACACGCATACCAATTAAACCAACAACAGTGTTAGGTTTTAGACAACATACACAAACTATTGATCAAGACAATGATTCTAACTGGTAATTCCACCATGAATAAGGTTTATAAGAGAACAGTAAAATACCTAGATCATAGAAGATCATGATCAATTACAAAAGAAACAATGTTTTAGAATTTCCACCACCACTACTAGAGAATAATAGCAGAGGGGGGGAATATAAGAAAAAACACACCAAATAGTTATCACTTAAACAATAATTTTAATAGATAGTAAGAGACTCTAAAATTTCCTACAAATTGTATAGATCTTAGGAGAAAAGGGTAGTCATGGATGAAGAAATAAGACATACAAATGGAATTCATTATAATCAATTATCATAGGAATTACATGGAATGTAAATGTATTACACGTTGACTAAATTTTGATATAATATTTATTAATAAATTTTTGTCACCTCATCTGAATTAAACCCCTATAAAACATTACACATTATTTTATCATTTCACATCATCTATTATTCTCATGCCTTGAACCAATTTTATGGCATCTTATTGTTCGAAGTTACATGTCATGTATTGTATTTACATAACATGGAAATGACCTATATATATCTTTAATCACAACATATAAAAAATAAAATCAACAACCACTAAATAATCCCAAACTCACATAAAACCCTCATAGGCCCAATTAACACATTTAGAACCAAACATCATAATTCGAAATAGATTTCAACTCTGAAAATTAGGCCATATTCACAATATATCTCTACATATATGAATGATACATTAATAATAATTTTTAAAGACTAGGAATATCCAAAAAAATAGGTCCAATGAAATCACATGGAGGTATATACTAGGTAAAATATATGTTCTTCTAAATACACATCATATAATAGAAAAACCACCAATTGAACCCAAAATCCATATGTGGTCTATAATAAAATTTCTAGCCACTACTCTCATATATCATACTCCCTCCCACATGCATCCTCTTAAAAATGCCTAGGATAACATTTCACTTAAATCAAAGGTGTATTACTACCACCGAGATACTTATATATATATTCCATTATATATATTTGATTCTCTTAAATGGATGCTTCGACACAAACCTCAACATCCTAGATTTAAACTATATGGGATGTTGTAAAATGATATCTCTAAAATAGTACATATGAAACATGTAATTAATGGACTTATAGCACTATGTAAGGGGTATTTGGTTTTCTACAAGACCAACCCATTACACTATCTCAGACATCCAAACAAACTTGGGCACTTGATTTCACTTCTTTTTTAATAAAACATTTCCCAACCTAGGGGACACCCAAATGAGAATACAATGACTATACACTAACTCCATAGTTTTTCAAAACTAGTAAATTCCAGAGTTCTTCATACTTGGTGTGTCCACCAACCACATCCTGAAAACATAAACCTACTTAGAGGTCTCTTTCACTATATTTTTTCTAAAAAGTGATGACTCACCTACCTCCGACCAAAAAAGTGTTGAACGACATTGTCTGTCACACAAAGAATTGTATGGTTCCATGTAGATAAATTTTTAGAAGTTGTTATTATACAAAAAACTCTATGACTTTCATATACAACAAGGATGATCAACCAAAATCAAAACCACAAACCCATTAGATTTCTAATAAAATCTTAATAGTCCACATAGATTGACCATCATTTTGGGGATCATGGTTTTTTCTTGGATGAAAAGGTGTTACCGGATCCTTATAGAGACCCTTGAAGAACCAAGATATGAAACGTGGATCTCTATTAGAAATGTTACTCCTTAAATGACCATGTAACTAAACTATCATGATCATGTAAATACTACACAGATCATTAATGATGATGGTCTAACTAAGAGGATATAAGTGGGATACCTTCCTCAATCGATCTATGATTTCACATACTATATAATTTTATGAGGATTCCTTGTTATTTCAATCACAATGTCTGATGAGAAATCATCCCATTTATACTCTAAAATTTGTAGTGGTAATAATATCCCAACATGTCTCTGATGATTGGAATTCACCAATTGACAAGTGAAACATCTCACCAAAAATCACACGGTCTATTTCTTCATTCACACCAACCAGTACTATCTACAAAGATCACATTACATATTTCTCAATATATTATATAAAACCCATATAAAATCATTAATCTCTCTTATAATATCCTTACAAAATCCCATAGGAACCCCTACATGGCCATGGAAAACAATTTTATTAACACTATTAGGATATCATACTAATGGTTTCCCACCACCATAAATGACGTCTCCCAAAACTAATCTTATCGAATTAGATAACTTCTTTATCTAGATAATGTCAAGAAGAATAGGTATAAAAGCTGTTTAATCAATTGATACTAATAATGGGGTCTCATAATTATCTATATGGTTGTTTTCAAAGAGAAATATCATCCACCAATCATCATAAGACTCCCACATTATACCTATCTAAATCTTTTTAGTCAATGGATCATAATCAAATTTCCCCCTTCCTAGTGTTTATAGAAACATGAAATCCAATGATTATAGATACTAAACCCTCCTTTTAGGTATAAGGATCAATTATCTGTAGTAAAAGATATACCTTAGACTATTTTGATCCCTTTGTACCAAAACCATTCAACCCAAATATATTGTCTCTAAAATCATATGGAATGTACACTTCTTATAACTCCAAATCATGAGTTTGTTAATTCATATCCAGTGGTCTCTAATATCTATATCCATATGTGACCACTCATTCCACCAGCATCAGAACATCACTGAGTACAAATATAGGTGCATCATTGTACACAATATATTACTTTCATAGTGTATGTATTTTGAGGATAGGTGTAGGGGTTAGCCTGCCTTTCATCTCCTATAAATCATTCTCGTACATATTTGACCAATAAATATTTACCCCTTTCTTGGTCAAACAAAACATTGGTGCTACCAGATAAGATAAATCCTACATAAGAAGATACTTTTAACTAGTTAAACCAATAAAAACATAAATCTTGAAGAAATTCTAGTACTGATCCAAAGATACCACAGTTGTACCTTTTTTGTGGTTCCACATACTATCTAGCATATGAGAGGAAAAATACCAAGAAGTGTATGTTATAAATTTAGAAACATTATTTGGATATATTAGAGTAAAATTCAATCCATTTCATTTTTCTGATGATGATGTCAAAATTTGGGGACAAATTATCTACTGACTGAGAGTATATTATGATGAAATTGAAAAAAATAACCAGAATATAAACTATAAAAGGGTGAATGATATATTTTATAATGTATATGAATTCGTATTATGCATTTCTTAAACCAAATGACGCCTTTAGGAACTCAAAAAAGGCATTACTATTAAAAAAATAAGTATGAGGCTTGTTTGATGATCTCATACATTATTGGTTCTATCATGATCTCAAATAATTATCACAGAAAATAATAGTGCCTATCAGCTGATCAAAGATATCATAGACACACATAAGGGGATACAAGTTCATGGTCAACATCTGATTCAATCACTGATAATCCACACATAATCAAAAATTCCCATCACCCTTCTTGGTAAAAAGAACTAGAGAACACTATAGAGATATAGTGTTCCACATAAAACCAATATCATACAGATCTTCCAAATAAGAATTAAACTCTCAAAGATATTTTAGTTCCATGCTATATAGAAGTATGAAATATAGTTCTACACCAATCACCAATTTGATCATGAACGTGACCTCTATCTTGGGAAGTAATATATAGAACTAATTAGTAAATACATCCGAAAAATGATATTACACTATTGAAAATGTATCCTAATATTTTCCCACAACATCAAGAATAATTCTTTCTATATGTTCCATTATACAATAAATTCTTCAATAAATTTATCCTCCATAACCATATAAGATATCCCAATAACTATGGTGAAATTAAATGTATCCTTCTGTAGATAGAAATGTAACTCATCTCTGGTAATAGTCAATGTGAGAATGTTATAAAACTATATAATACTTTAAAATAATTAAATAAAACCCTATCATTTATTTGAAAATGGTTTTAAAAAACGGAAACAATGAATTTCAAGATAACACACCTTTCAACATTTGATATTCCCTGACCAAACTTCTAAAAATGTATCTATGGTCAAAAAACCATCCAATATTTCAACAATAAAGCACAAAAAATCTGAAAAAATAATAGATAAAAAGGAATTTTATGATCCTATTTTAATAAAAATTCAATAAAGTGTAGTTGATATGATAATTACACACTTAATGGTTGAAGGTCATTAGACCAAACTATTTAGAGTAGTTATCATAGAATATAGCTAAATTTATAGTCTGCCTTGAGATCCAATCTGACTACTCTGGGATATTACATCATCCTGGTACTACTACTCAGGCACTGGGGTACCACGTCCCCTACCATGACATTAACACCCTATAGAACTCAAGCTATGTGTCTGATAAGGGGTAGATGTATACTTCCTAGACTCAGGTACTTGTCCTAATACCTTTCCCCTTCTCTAAAACTTATTTCCTATTCAAAACCTCTATATGTGGCCCATCATAACATAATAATGGAACACCAAATGAATGATATAGACACTAAGACCTCTTGACTCCCAAACTTCCACACAAATAGCACTACAATAGAAAAATATTCATGAGATGGATTCTGACTTCTCTAATTACTCTTCCCATTCTTTCATTGATGTTATCTATATTTGAATTGATTCCTTACACCATAGGATGTGTACCAAATTTTTATTTATTGAAATAGTGTGCTCACTCATCAAGGCCTCTCATATATTCCTCTCTGTGATGAGTGTCTTATTGATCACTTCTAAAATGTTACTCCAATGAAATACATTCACACTAACAACTCAAATTTTATCAAAGGAATTTCCCCATTCATATAGTAATTTAATATAAAATAAATCACATAAAATCATAATCAGAACACAATAAAATCATTATAAATGTTGAAAGAATGAAATAATAGGTATTTCTAGAAATTTAGGAACATATGTCGATGTATTAGTAACCTAAGTTTTGGAATAGTGAAGTGGCCATTATGAATAGTATTCAATCCAATCAAATAATAACTGAACTTTATAAAGTTAAAATAAAATTTAGGTTTCTTATGAATGAAAATAAAAAATATTTATTTCATAGTATAGGAAAATAAATGATTTAAAAATTATAGATTAAGTGATTTTATTTTTTTATGTCATTAATATTTATTTATTTATTTGGTAATTTAATAATCTAAAAAAAATATTTACATAAAATGTATTCATAAATTATTATATTTTTTTCTTATAAATATAAGAAAATTTTATGATAACTTAATTAGTTTTTTAGAGTGTTTGAATTTCAAATTTAATATTAAAATATAAATTATTTTTGAGTAAAAGAATATTTTAATTAAAAATTAAATTTCTCAAATTTAGATAATTATTTTCATTGAATGTATTAATTATTTTAGTTCTTCACATTAAAAAATATTTAGGCTTGGTTTTCCTAATTTTTCTAAAGTACTTTAATTTTTTTGAATACTGTATTTTTATAATTTTAGATAAAAACTAAATACATGAACTAATTAGTCATGGATAATTTATGGATGATGTAAGAAAAAAATATCAAATCCTCCATCATTATTTTGAAATATTTAGTGATAATGTTCAATATATTCATAGTCTTGAGCCAAAGTATTAAACTACAGAATAATATAATGAGTATACAACTCTCTCCCCCACTAAAAATAACACACCTCCTCATCTCATTTCCTCACACCTCTCAAGCTTTGTTCCTTTACCAAATTCTACCCAAATATCTTCCCAAGCCCCTCCCCTGCATTTAGGTTCCCTTCGTCTCATCAAAATACCAAAAACCTTTCCCAAAGGAGGTTCTCAATTAATAGGAATTCAAGAGGTAAATTAATCTATCTTTTATTTTAATTTATTTTCGTGTTCCTTTATTTTCACATTCTCTCATAACTTTCCCTCAACCAAATTGAATTATAACTCTATTTCCTTACAAATACTATAATAAAATCATTATCCGCGATGATTCAATTTATCGATATCATGGACGATGTATTTTTATTTTCCCTTAACACCTTAAATTGTTTTCTTAAAACCACTATAATGGTTATTAAAAAATGTAAAATATATTTTAAAACCCCTTTTATATTCTGTAAAAAAAATATTTTAAAAATAATTAATTATAAAACAAATCATGTTTTTTGTGATCAAAAACCACTAATATTAACCCAGATGATTATTATTAACTATTTATATAATAATTCATCCTAATTCCATTTAGAAAAATGATAAATTAAACCATTTAAACCTTTGGATGTTTATTAATAAAATATATTTTCAATTATAGAGAATTATAACCATTCTACCTAATCATCCACACTCATATTCAAGTAAAGAGGTCCTAAAAACTAAGAAAACAAACACTCCAGAATGAAGAAATTAAACTATATAACTCATAAAAATTCCCAATAATGAACATTATAACACTATAATGAATCAAATAACTGAATAAAATGTTCTAAATTTTTAAATTAATGAATTCAATTTTTTTATAAAATATATTAAATTGAATAGATTGTTCGTACACAAGGCAAGTGGATTCTCTAACCCAACTATATTCCTTTGGGTTTTCCAAAATTAACTCCATTTTCAGTATGTATGATCCATTAGTGTTCCCTATATATTAGTTAATTAACATTATCATTTATTTTTTGATAAATATTCTTCCATTATTATTTTATGGCCAATTTGAATATTTTACCAAAATAACTCTTCCTTTTAAAAACACTTGTTTTACTTATCTTGATTTTGTTTCTTCATCACTAAATATAGATTATTATTATAACACTTATGATATTCAATTTTTATTTTGGGACCACCAATGTTTATCCTTGAATTTATCCTTTACTGAACTCATTAACTTCCCATGGGTTATTTTATTTCTATGATTGATATACATTCTATGTGGCATGAATGATAATGTAAATTTTATGATACGATGGGTGCACCTGGAATTATATAAATCATTTAAAATATATGGTGTGGCATTTAGACATAAAATTATATACTTATCCAATTCCTTAGGTAATGTGAAGTATCTCTTGAGATAAATTGATGTATTTATGTTAGTTGATTACTAAGACATGATGTTTCATTTTATGTCTTGAAACATTCCATGATTTTATTTAATTATTCCACCCATAATAATGATCTTATGTCCATGTATAAATGATAATTTTTATGTTCACTCCATGATATGTTGATTCATGTTCCTATCAATACATTTACTAGGAATCAACCTCACCTATTTCTATGATGTATATCCTCATGTGATTACATATATTATGGAGAACAAAAGGGACACTAAGAATGTAGAGAGGAACGAATTAAAAAAATATTTATGCATTATTTTGTAATTATTATATGTGGTCCAACATTTACAAAGACACTAAACATATGGATCTACGGTTTTAATCATATTTTTTATCTTTAAAATGATGTAATAAATATGTAATAAAAAGTAGGGTCTCTATATTTGGTATTAGATAATGGTTTTGTTAATTTGGGAAATTTAATTATAGGACCTTAGTAAAAGCATTTAGTACGACTCAAAGTATATGTAAGCACCCACGAACCATTATTTTAAAAAAACATAAACATAAGGATCCTATATTATATTCAACTAGATCTAATTTCACAAAGTAATAATTTATTGATTCACTGGTTTTTTACATATGTTTTGTTCTAACATTATATATTTTAGAAAATCATGCGATCCATGAGAAGATAAGACAAAAACCCGTGTGAGGGACAATATAGTGTTTTCCAAAATGAAATCACAAATTAATTGGGTGGTGGAGTTTAAAATTTCATAGAAATGGTTATCTAGTTGTCTCACATTATGAATAGTATCTTGAATAATGTGGAACATTTTCCATCAACAAAGAGGGAGAGACTTTCTATCAATTGTTTTTTGGGAGAAACAACACTAAAATTTAGTGGATCTTATGATCCACTAGTAACAGAACATTGGTTAAACTAAATGGAGAATATCTTCTTTGTTCTTCAATATTCTAATATAAAGATGAGGACTTTCTCCATTTATCATCTAGATGGATAGGCTAGTCAATATTGGAATATTATTAAGAACACTAAGAAAAAGATTGAATTTTAAGAGATTATGTGTGATGACATTAAGATAATGTTTATTAAAAATTATTTTCCTCAATATCTTTATAAAAATATGGAGAGATGATTCATAGAGATGTAAAAATGTGAAGGTTAATCTATTATGTACTATGATGAAAAGTCCGCAAGTCTTTCAAGGTATACTTTGGATTTAGTTATAAATAATGATAGAAAAATTGATATATTCTTTAGTGGTTTAAAACATAACCTTCAAAAATATATATAAATTAAATACATAGGTAGTTATTAAGAAGTTGTTTTATGTGATCTCAAGGTGGATATAGAGTATGTAGAATGGTATCCTGGCAATGGGTATAAGAAAATAAATATATAGTCTTAATATAGAAGACATAATATAAAATGTTGACTGAAATCCCAACCACCCACATGTAAAAAAATTGAGAAGAAGCATCCATGTAACTACCTCAATGTGATGGTAAAATGATAAAAGTGGGGGAGATAAGGCCACATATATTAGTACTGTCAAAGAGGCGTAAAGAAATTAGCTGATAAATGGAAGAAATAATATAAACACCCATGGTCCAATGCTAAAACTATAGGGATAAAGAGAAATATGCAAGCTAGTGCACTATAAATTGAGTCCTCAAGGGTAATAAGAATAATCAGCCAAAAAATACAAAGGAAAAAAGGTATGGCTTATGACATCAATAGTGATGATGTGAACAAATAAAATTATGTCATACAAGGTACACATAATATTCAGTAAATAATTAATTGTTTTTTCTAGTTCTTCATATTCCTCTATAACTTGTAGGTATTGTAGAACTATTGAATCGAAGCCTTAGAACATTTTTGTAATGATATCGAAAAAAACACATTGTGGTGTGACCATTGAAACCCAAGTTTTGGAATATTCTCATGTCGGCATATGTTGAAATTTTCTACAAAGAAAGCTTGTGATTCAATGCTTGGTAGAATTCAATGATATACTGAGGGTGGATTGACTCCTATTATAAAGAGAACACTTATAATGTTGGAAAAGGGAAATATATTTTAATATCCTAAACCATTCCATGATCCTCTATAAATTCAAGAATCATCATGAATTTCCATTAGAAAATCTTTAAACAAAGTGGTTGTTGATTCCTTTTAAATAAACATACCTTGCTCAAATGGTTGAGTCAAAGTAGTGTATCAACCTAGGGGAAATTCTCATTGTGAGGGATTATATTAATGTATTTATTGAAGAATTACCTAGATATACCTATATCTTGAGGTATACTTCTCTGTATAACTCATACCGATAGTTACTCTTATCTCAAAATGTCTCTATAGGATTGCTCTGATCAAACTGGAGGAGTTAATTAAGTATCATTAATACCATTTGGACAATGGGTTCATACACCCCAGTGAATATCCTTGGATGGGCCATTTATCTTTGTAATGATAAATGATGGATCAATGAGGCTATGTATCTATTATAATGAGGTCAACAAGATCCCCATAAAAAACAAGAATCATATTCCACTGATTGATGACTTATTAGATCAGCTGCGATAATCTCATAACTTCCCAAAGGATGATCTCCATTTTGGATATCATAAGCTAAAGGTGAATAATGAATATATTCAGAGTACTTCCGTCTATTCAAGGTATGGGAACTATGACATTCTATTGATTTTTATTTTATATACTAATTACCCTTCAATATTCATGGATTGGATATATAGAGTCTTTAGACATTAACTAGACAATTTTATTATAGTTATTATTGATGATATGATCATCTAGTCTAAGAGAAATGAGAGACATGAGGAACATCTTATTATTGGATTGGAGACATCATGCAAGGAGAAGTTGTAGGACATGTTTAGAAAGTGTGAATTTTGGATACAACAAGTCACATTCTTGGGAAACGTTTTTACAATTCAGAGAATTTCTGTAGACCCTTCAAAACAATGGAAATAGTGGAATGGACCAGACCATATAGTGTCATAGAAATCCATAGATTTCAGGTATTATTAGTGTATTATCAATGTTTTGGGAAATATTTATTGGGATTTTCATTCCAACTAACCGTGTTTACAAGGGAAAGGGTTAAGTATGTATGGATGGAATAAGTTGTGGAAAGCTTCAAAGGGCTAAGTAATAGTTCAATATCTACACATCTACTCACATTTCTAGTAACATCAGAAATTATTTTATATACAATGATGATTCAAAAAAAGTCTTTGGTTTTGTACTCATGAAAAATTATAATATGATGTCCTATGACTCATGACTGTTGAGGATCCCTGATAATAACTACCCAACACATGATCTGGTGCTAATCACGGTGAATTTTTGAATTCAAAATATATAAGCACTACCTATATGGTGAATAGTGTGACATATAATCCAATACCAAGATCTTAGAGTATATATTCACAAAATAGGTTCTCAATATGCATCAAAGTTGATGGTTAGAGCTATTTTGTGACTAACATTTCACTATTTCTTATCATTTTTTCAAGGAAAACTAGGTAGTTGTTTCATATAGAAAAAAACCGGATACTCTATTAATCATGTAGATTTATAAATACCAAATTTTATTGGAAATTAAATGGATAGATTTGGAAATCATAAAATTAGTGAATACATCCAACTATTCCAAAATGATTCCCCAACCATCTATCGAGGATAAGCTTTAGGAGGCACCACAATCTGACCTCAAGTCACAAATGAATGTGAATGAAATAATGGTAGGGAATCTAAAAGAGTTTAATATCAATTATTATGGTGTTATTTGGTTTGGAAAAAGTATTTGTGTGCCTTCATCACTTTAGATAAAGAGGGATCTATTTGTTACTGTACATAGATCACCATTCTCTATCCACCTTGGTAGCACCGTGATGTACTGTGATCTCCAAGAACACATCTGGTAAGAAAACATGATGAATGAGATTTATGATCATATCTCAAGTTGTTTAATATGTCATAATTTAAATCATCGTGACAATTTACAAAGGGATGATGAAACCATTTCATAGACCCATCTGGATATGGAATAATGTCAACATGGATGTCATCACTGGTCTCCTAAAGAAATCCAAATGAAATAATGAAATATGGTTTGTCGTGGAGCAAATCACAAAGGAATCCTATTATATTTCTATAAAAGAATATTTCTCACTCGAAAAATATTCGGGGATATATGTCTAGGAGGTTGTGAGAATACAAGGGGTTCCACTCTCAATTGTCTTTAATCGTGATCTAAGGTTCACATATAAATTCTAGGTAAGTTTCCAACAAGCCTTGTGTACTGAATTGAATTTCATCACAACCTATCTCCCCCAAAATGATGGCCAACTTTAAAGGATTCTTTAGACACATTAATACATGATACGATCCAGCTAAATGTAGTAAAAAGGATGATGTGATCAACATCATCTACTGGATGACATTACATACAAAAATAGCTTTCCCTCAGGTATTTATATGGCTCTATATTAAGCTCTGTATCAAAAGTGGTGGAGAAATCCACCCTTTTAGGATGAAATTCATGAAGAAAGGCTACTAGGACCTGATCTCATACAAGAGATGACAAAAAAGGTTCAATCCTTACAGAAACTTATCAATGCTACTCAAGTTCAAAAAATTAAGTCTGATGTAAACCTTCAAAGGGACTCGGATTTAGATTTTGAAGATAAATTCATCCTTCGAATATGTCCTAGGAAAATAGTCATGTGGTTTGGAAAGAAAGTTATGCCTAGAACAAGGTACATTGACACTTTACACTTCCTTGATTGCATTGGATCAGTGGTCTATCGACATTCACTTCCACCAATTACAGATACAATTCATGAATTTTTCCATTTATGTCTCTTAAGAAAGTACATACCTGATCCCTCGCAAGTACTATACAGATAAGTGGTATATCGAAGATGATATCTCTTATAAATAGGAGTCGTTGAATATTTTAGACTAGAGAGATAAGGACATATGAAATAAGAAAACCCACCTTGTCAAAGTGTTAAGGAGGAACCATATGTATAAAGAAGTGACTTGGGAACAGAAAGATGTGATGAAGGGGAATTACCCTCACCTATTTATGAAAAATGATCCTTTGAGGGTGAAATTTCCAATGGGGGAAATAATGTGATTACCCAAACATTTTTCAATTGAATTTATACCTTTTTGTAGTAATTTCATGAGGTATGAATCACTTAAAATCTCATATAGAGCACAATAAAAACATTATTAATGACGAATGAATAAAATAAGTGGTATTTATAATAATTTAGGTACCCATACTGATGAAATAGTAACATAAACATTGGAATAGTAACATGGCCCTTAGGAATAGTAATCCATAAAATATAGTTGTAACATAACGATTGAATGTTTAAATAAAATTATGATTACTGTGGATGAAAATATCATATATGTATTTCATAACGTAAGTAATTAAATAATTTAAAAATTATAAATTAAGTGTTGATATTTTTATAAGTCATAAATATTTAATAAACAATTTGAACCAAATTTAATAATTTAAAAGGAAATTTATTTTCATATAGTTTATTCGAAAATCAATGTTTTTTCTTATGATTATAAGATTATTTTATGAGACATTATTTCATTTTTCAAAGCATTAGAAAATTAGTTTTTATTTTAAAATATGTATTCTTTGAGTAAATGATGATTTTAATTAAAAATTAAATTTATCATTTTTTGAGAATTATTTTCATAAAATGTATTTAATTTTTTAATTATACATGTTGAAAAATTTTAGGGTGAATTTTTTCTATTTTTTTAAAATACATGAATTCTTTTTTGAATAGTGAATTTTTTTAATCTACGATAAAAACTAAATACATGATTTAATGAGTCATGGATGATGTATAGATTTTGTAAGATCGTAATATAGAACCCTCTTTCATTATTATTTTTTGATAAATTCTATTAATATTTATTTTCATGAGCTGCAATATTAAAATAATTTATAAATAATGAAAAAACACCCTTCTCTTCCACTACATATACAAACTTCACCATCTCATTTCCCCACAACTCTAAACCTTTGTGCCAGGTCAAAATTCTACTTTAATATCTTCCCAATCCTATCCACCAAGTCTAGGATACCTTGGTATCATTAAAATACCAAAACATTTTCCTTGTAGAGGTTCTCAAGTGGATGGAATTAAAGAGGAAAATTTATATTTCATTTATTTTTAATTTCTTTTCAACTCATTTTATTTTATTATTATATCCTCACCTACAATCGTAAAAATAGAATTATAACACCATTACTTTGCATATAATTTAGTGATATCATGTTAATGGAAAATTAAACATCAATCACATTTCTCTTTTTCTATTATTTTAAAACTGATATCATTGAGCATCATGTGTCAATTTACTAACATCATGGATGATGAATTTTCATTTTACCTTAACAGCTTGAATTATGTTCATAAAACCACTATAGTGGTTTAAGAATCCAATAAAATATATTTTCTAACTATTTTTAGGTTCCAGAACTAAAATAATTACATAATACTAAATGATAAATCAAATTGATTTTGTTTTGATCAAAAACCACCAAAATTATCTCAAACGATTATCATTAAAAATTTATCTAATGATTTACACCATTACATTTATAAATATTATAAATATAACCATTTAAAACACTTTATGTTCATTAATAACATATATTCTCAATTATATTTAATCATTACCATTCTACATAAATATTCATTCTCATATTCATGTAAACCAATCATGGAAACCAAGAAAATGATAAATCGTGAAAAATTAAATTAAACTATATAACTCATAAAAGGACCATAAATTAACTAAATAGAACTATAATGAATATACATTAATGTATAAATTTTTATTTATTTTACAATTTTTTATTTTTATATTATTATCTATGATATTAATGAGAAGTGTGCATTCAGATATAAGGTAAGGGGATTCTCAATCCCAACTCTCTTCCATTACGTTTTCCCTGTTTCACAACTTTTTTAGTATTCATGTCCAATTAATGATTACAAAATATCAATTATTTTTCCTTCCATTTTTTCTGGATATAAATTCTTCTAATGTTATATTAATGGAAAAATTAAATATTTTTTGAAATGAACTCATCCTTCTAAGAACACATATTTTACTTCTCTTGATATTGTTCCTTCTTCAATCAAGATGAATGATTATTATAACAAGAGTGTTATTATAATTTTTTTTGGAACCCAATGTATATCCATGAATTTATTCCTCATTAATCCCATTTCCTTTCCATGGGTTATTTTATGTCCATGATTAATATATGTTCTATATGGAATGCATGATAATGTAAATGTTATGATGTGACATGTGCACCTGAAATTGTATTGCGTATTTAACTGATACGATGAGATGGGTGCATTCAAAATTATATATCACTCCAATGCATTGTAAAATGTGAATTATCTCATGAGATGTTGTTATGTATGTGTAATACTTGGAAAATAAGGCATGATGATTCAATTTATTTGAATTTCTACCTTCAAAGCCTTTATTTAACGATTCCTCTCATGATTAGGATATTATTCCTATGTTTTGATGATAATAATTATCCTAACTCCATGGTATATTGAGTCATGTTCTTATATATCCAATTACATGGGTTTTATCTCACCCCATTCTTTAAATTATAACTTTAGGTGATCACACTTAATAAAGGTAACACAAGGGATTCCAAGAAACTAGAGAAGAAGAGATTAAATAAATATTAATGAGTTGTTTTTAAAATGTTATGTATGGTCCCAATTTGGCCAACACACTAAACTATTGGATCCATGTTTTTAATACTATAATTTTTTTATATTTAAAATGATGTAATACATATGTAAGAATATATATTATGGTTGTGTTCACTTATGAACTAAAATCATAGTAAATACTGTCCTGAAAACATCTCACCTAAGAGATCTCATTAGAATCAAAAGATAGTGAAAATCATTGAAAATCATTGAAACATCTAGACTAGTCGATCACAAGTATTCCCTCCTACAACATTGTATTCCCTCTTGTATAATTTTCATGAACTAAGAATCCTTATCATAAATAAATTTTTTAGGTTAGAAGTGGCTCAGGAACATCACCTAATATTCCTTCCAAGATAACTTCTTTTACATACCATATTACAGTAGAATGAACCAAAAACATTGTGTAGGTCCACAAATCATGTTTGAAAATTTTTTCACCCTCCTATCATTTAGTTTCTCAATTTTTAGGAAGAATCTATTGAATTAATTAATCTCAAACTAGCCTTTCTTGGGGCATTCCTCCCAAGTTATCAAAGTATAATTCTATAGTTGAAACTCTCTCTTCAAATAATAAATAAAATACAAAGGGGGATGATATTTCCTCTATATTAATTTAATGACCCTCAAGAATTTTTCACAAAACTAATCATCTATTTGATCCTCAGGAGATAGATTATTCAATAGATTAACTATTTTTGGGTCGTATTGACATCCACTATCTTAACATCCAACTAGGAGATGAGGAGGATGGATTTACTCTATAATAAAAACACAATCCATTGAAAACTAGCTAATAACAAGGTCAATCTCAAAATGCGACATAAACAAAGAACCAATGGCCCATGGTCTATCAAAACATGGCCTGTGATTGTTTTAGAATGAAATAATATTTCTTTTATTTACATTTATCTTATATAGAATGTATCCCATTTCAAAGTGCATAGTGGAATGTATATACCACATGCAGTAAATATGTTACTATCTTGAACAATTAATTTCAATATATTTCCATATGTTCTCATCAGGCTATAATCATACTCGTCTTATGCCATACTAGGCCCCTTGTAGGAATATCAAGAAGAAATATCATCACACAACATTTTAATCACCCTATGTGAAGTATAATTAAACACAATAAATGAATATCATTGACAAACAACCCATCCCTTGGCACTTATATTCACCCCCCCAATAGGGTTAGATAATCACATAAACATGATCATTACCATGTATCTACACATCTTAGTTTTGTTTATACCATTCCTAAATAGTAAAGTAATATATTGAAAAATGTACACCTCTGGTATAACATTAAAACACCACTCAGCCTGTCCCTCTCTCACATGGAAAAATCAAGTATGTTATGAGACGTCAAGTGCGCCTACCCATACAATATAGGATACGAATTTGTTGTGGGTTTGTGATGAGTATTGTGGGTATACTAACACCCTATATTAGAGTTACAATATAGTAAAAAAACAATATTATTAAATATATGAGTAAAGATAAAAGATATAAACATTATAACATCAAATTGAGAGGTAAATGGTGGAAAATAATATAAATAATAGGGAACAATTTAATTAAAGTTGAAATGTATTTAAATGTTAAACTGAAAGTAATAAAAATAAAAGAATTAAATCTCACTGATAATCTCAAAAGGCCCCGATCTGGAACCCCATCTCAGAATTGTCTCTAAACTATATCCCATAAAACATGTGGAATTCAGTAACACGGTCCCTTTACCTTTTCAAATAAATCATCCATGTAATCTACATGGGTACCAAATAGAGGCCTCAATACAGTGTGATAAAAACATTGTAGTTTGAAACCACTATTCCTAAAAAAACATATATGATAATAAGTTCATGCAATAATGTGATAAATAGGTTTATTAAGTAATCAACTTAAAATAATAAAACAATAAACTTTCTCTAACACCATACAAGAGTATCTCTAATAATTTAGCACAACCATGACATCCATAACCATAAACCATGTAATATTCACATTACCAGTAAATTCCCTCTATAAATACATTTCATTATCTCAATCATAGCACTCTAAATAATAATTTTAATATCCTATGAATAGTAATCTATATAATAATTTTCTCATCCCATGAATAGCCCTCTATATAATCATTTTAGCATCACGGTCATAACCCTATATATAATTATTTGAGTATCTAAATCATATCCCTCCATAATGTCATTTCAGAAGCTCATACCTATCCCTCTATAAAATCATTTAATTTTGAAACTAGGCCAATATTTCAATATAATCACTATAGTATGAAACTAATCCAATCCCTACATATATTCATTATAACATGAAGTTGTTCCATACCCTATATATTTGCATTACACAATGAATCTGGTCCAAGAATTCTATATAAGTATTAAAGAATGAAACTCAACATAATTCATTAAAAAAAGGATATATAAATATGATATCATAAGCCTAGATGATTTATTATACAAATTGCCCTTTTTAATTTAGTTATAAATTTCATTTAACATGTGGTTATTGAACTATTAACACTCGAATTTTCACCTAGTTATACCATATCAAACATATCTATTTTAATTTAAAAAATCTCTTTACAAATTTATGATATGTCAATAAATCACCAAAGATATCATTTACTAATAAAACATGTTAATCCATTAGCCAATTCATTTTTGATCAAGAGTTTTCTCACCCAATAGGTATCCACATGCTAGGATGAAATACTATTGAATCCAATGGGATCCAATGAATAATCCAATCAATGTTTTTTCATCATTCATCATTAAATTAATTTATGATTATATTTTTTTATAACAACTATAATAAATCACATACATAACAGGTAAATAGACCATATGTTTTGGTTTTATACACCCCATAATAAACAATGATCAAGAAAAAACATCAAACCAATAAATCCAAAAAAATGAATGCACCAATGATCACAAGAACATACCTAGATCACATAAGATCATGATTAACATGTTATTCAATAACATTCAATATTTTACACCTTTTAACCGGAGCACAATGGAAGAGAGGAGAAACCAAAGAAAAATTACTCACCAAATATTGATTTCTTGATTGAGATATTTGGAAGGGAATAGGAGACTCCAACGTTGACTAGAAATCACCTATCGAATAAGAGTGGGGGGATACACTAGATGAAATTATAAAACATATCCACAACATGGACTATAACCAATTATCCCAAGAGGATCATGGAATTTAAATGTGTTATAGGGTGTGTAATTCTAGACTTATGAGTTTGGCCAAAATTGGCAACATCGTGCTTAGATTTAACGCTACTCGAACAAAACATATCATTTAATAATATTGGGGACAATATTATTTTCACGTATGAAACCCACTTCACAACATCCTTCCAATAGAATTTACATGTCATATAATGAATTTACATGGTTTGAAAATTCCCTATATGTATCTTTAATCCAATATTATGAAAAATCACCTGAACCACAAAGGAAATATTCTAAACTCATTGGAAACCCTCAAATTCATAATTATCACATTTATACTTAGACTCCATTAATTAAAAAAAATATGCATCCATAAACATTAGGTAATTTTACCTAAAAATACTACTATCTCCAAATGAGACTTGACTAACAAGGTTCAAAGATAAGGAAATCCCAAAAAACAAGTCAAATAAAAAATTATTGAGGTATATACCTAGAAAAAGATAGAAACATACACATAAAAATTATATACTACACTATTCTTGTAATATTATATTTTTTAGAAAAATATACAATATTTATCTAAATTTAGTATTTCCATGTGAAATAAAAAAATTAAGTGAATTTTTTCATATTAAAATTCATAAAAATTTATAAATTATATTTCAATTTTAAAAAAATTAAAATATGGTGAAAACAATTTTTATAGGAACTCAAATTTTGTTATATTAAATATTTATTTTCCTATAAATTAAAATTTAATCTAATGTAAACTTATTATTAATTAAATCAATATATCGTGTTATTATTAAATAATATTAAACATTTTACATTGAAATAAAAGCTAATTTCTAGAAAATACTTTTCTTACTCATAAATCGAATTGACAAACAACAAACATTTGAAAAGTATAAATTTTCATGATATATTTATTCAATAAAATATTTTATTATATGTTGATATATTATTATTTTATACATTAATAACCCATTATGATCTCCACATAATACTTCATAATAAAATAATATCATGAAGTAGATTCATGTGGTGGTTTAGTAGCATAGATCTCATGGAAATCTTTACAATCCTGAACATCTTTCATATACTATTTTACACAATCATTAATTTCAAGAGATTTGATTCAACATGGTTCAGGGAAACCCTTGTGAAGCTACCTCCCATTTGATCCTAGATAAATGGGAATCATATGGATGACTTACTCATTGAGGAATAATTTCATTGTACATTATTTCATCATTTTTAAATATTTTCACATTAGTTCGTTCCCTCTAATTTAATGACCATGTTTAAACAAGAATATTTAATATTCAAAGTCTATAATGTTTTCTCACTAAATTCTACCAAACATGATATCAGAACATATCTCATTTTGAATGCATTAATTTGACTAGTTAGGGAGCCCAGACAGAGTATCAGATTATATTTTATGGTCAATTGATGTTAGAGTTCTAAAAATATCCATCTATGATGATTTTGGGGGAATGTATGGTTTTTCATGGAATAATGGAAATTTAGAATGCAAGGATGGATTTGTTCAAAACAATGATGGAATATTGCATGAAATAGAAAAATATTGTTTGCAACCAGTCGCGAAATCCTTTTATGTGCCCTATGGGATGTAATTTTCCACATCATATACCAAAAAACATATATGTAATGTACGCACAAGGTTCAAGATGTAGGCACAAAATTGACATTCTTGTGCAAGATTCTTATGTTCCCAACGATACATATATTGGGAATATTATTATATATCTATAGAAAATGTCTAAAGAATGTACACAAAGGTTTTGAGATATGTGTGTATGATTAGAATATGCGCTCAAGACTCTTAAACACTCAATACATCGTCAAATATCCCTTTGCACACGCACCCACCGCATGGTACATGGAAGATCTATTTGGTACACAAAATCATAGGCACCACCACTCCGTGTTTCACCAATTAATATAAGTGAACCCTTAACCTTGGGGTTAGTCTCCCTTGTTCATTGACCACTCCGTTTCACATAAGACCACCTCTTCCATGCCTCCGTGAAAGAATGGAACTCTCCATGTGAGTTATTATGTGATAGGTACAACATGGGTCCGCCTTCGTATGGTCCCATAATGGTTTGATCCCTGCAGGATCACTTTTCATATTAATTCATGTGGGCACAAGATCTCATCTTGCATGCAAGATCCCAACTTAGCAAGAAATATTCCAATCCAGTGCACAAGACATCCAATCTTATATACCAAAACATCAATATTATGTGATATAGTGCTACTATTCCCATATTGAGTGAAACTGTGATGCACAACACAATATTTCACACAATGCATCTTATGTGTAGCCCATCTTACATGAAGTAGTGCCCTGGCCTATACCCACTAATCCATACTATGGGGCATGTTCCCCCTCACCCCTTCTCGGAATCACTACTGGTATGTGGTCCCCGCCCTCTTTGTCAGTACCTTTGCTATCTCCATTTACCCCCATGAAAACTACAGAGTCACGTCATAATCTTTTAGTTCCGGGTCATTGATATTTTACATTGCATACCCACCATACATATATGGAATACCATTATTCAAGATAATTCTCTTCAATGCAGGAAACACCATGAGTGAAAATATTCCTCTTGTTCTCATTCCAATACCATGAGTCGGGATTCTCATCATCAATTCCCGATGTATATTGAGTCGAACCATTCCTAAAGTGACTCATCTAAACCCCATTATCTTAATGTTTTTCCATTTTTAATATGAAATGGCCACTCTTGTGTAAGAACCACACTAGCCATTTCTAGGTCCCTTAAGCAAAATAATCTTCTCTACATGACTATAAACCATAATATACCATATATTAAAAATATACGTTGCATATTGCTCCAAATAAGAGATGCCTTATGCACCAATCAAAAGATTTCAATAGTACTCTCCACATGACATTAAACTGCAGGATGAACTATTATTCATCAAAAAGATTCCTTAAGCATCAAGCATAAGATTCCCTCAGGGATTGATATGAAGAAGAAAGCATGGGAAGCTTATTGAGTATGAACCAAACACAACATCCATTCACATGATGTTAAGAAGAATCCATACCACCTACAATGCACAAGGGATACCCTCAAGCCTATCATGAAGAATTGATTATGGAAATCTTCCACATGTAATCCCCATTCACTATTGTTTCTCTTTTTTGGCACCTGGATAGAAACCATACGTAAGCCCCTTTCACCAAAGAAGCACCCAGGCTTCTCCCCTATGTAATCCCTATTCACCATTTCTGATCCATAGAGGCACCGACCTTGCTCCCACATATAATCCCATTAACTGTTTCCACTCTATAGCAGCACTCTAGAAGCTCCCACATGTAATCCCCATTCATCGGTGACGCTCCTTGGCAGCACTTGGGAAAATCCTCCATGTAAGCCTCATTCACCATTTATGCTCCTTAGTATCACCTGGTCAGCTTCTACGTGTAATCACAAAACACTAATTACTACTCCATTATAGTACATGGGAATCTACCACATGTAATCCCCATTCAATATTGATTCTCTTTATCATTATCCGAGCATCTCCAATGCATAATCAGCATTCACCTTTTCCATTCCATAGAAACACCTGGGAATCTTCTCGGAGTTAGCCCCAACCACCAGTTTCTATTCCTTAGTAGCACCCAAGAATCTTCCACACATATGCCCCATCAACTGTTGTCTCTCCATAGCACCACCTAAGAAACTTGCATACATAAGGCCCACACACCCTCTCATGTGAGTGTACTGTTGAGACATGATCATCACTACTTTTGATACCTCTTGTTTCTTACACTAATTATGACTCATGTGGGATTAGATCAAGCATCGACCACGAAATCCTCTTTTGGATGATAACCATGTGTAAGCCACACCATATCCTTGGGCCACTACCCATGTGTAAGCCTTGTACCCTTTATCCTATATGACATTAAACTGTATGACCAACTAAACTATGTGGATATTTATATTTGTCCCCAAGATAGGGTTTTTAGGAAGCCTCCACAAGGTTTAAGATCTTCACTCCCTCACCTATATTTGTCTAAGCCTCATCATGATTGATAACTCACCCCACATGATATTATAATATATTCCCATTTTATCAAGAATGATATTGAATTAATTACTTTTAACTACCAGGGCTTTGATCTAGGTCTCCTGGATAGGTTATATAGGAAGCCTCTATAAGGTTCAACCTGAAACACTGGTAAACATCTGTGTCCTTTTTTGGGGACCCACATCCATAGTCAACCCCTTTATGGTGTCGAACTAGTTCCCGGGCTACTACCCATGTGTATGCCCAATATTGAATCCATACTCCTCCAACCAAGAGTGTAGATCATTCAAATGGATTCTAACCATGCATAATACCCATGCATGTTATGAGGTTATTTTCATTTTTATACACCCTAATTCTATGCCCCATATTGAACTATGTAGACTTTTATTCCCTACCACAGGGATACGTATGAAGCCTCCATGAGGTTAAATCCCATAATTCATTTCTCATCAGTGTATCTCTATTGATCCTTTATATTTTGTGATTAATATGGCCTAACTTGGAGGTTATACTTCTTTCAGGTACCTATCCATGTGCTCCATTCTCATGGGCTGCATACCTTGGTGTCTCATCACCCCACTAAACTAAATACACATTGATTTGTGCCACTGGGATACATAGAAAACCTCCCTGAGTATCAATCCTAATATGAACACTAACACACAGGATCTCAGTTCTATCCCCATTCATTCACCTTTAGACACTTCATCCATGTCCATACTGATTTTTCTCATGAAACCACATCTAATTGAAATCATTCCATCTAATAGGATGCTAACCACAGGTAAGCCCCAACATGATTCTGAGTAGTTTTCCATAGTGTACAACCTAATCCCATTAATCTCCCTCTAAAACTACAGGGTTTTGGATCCTAATCATCTATACAAGATACATAGGAAGCCTCCACAAGGATCAATCCCAACCAATGGTAAACCATGGAGTTCCCCGATATGGGGTCCACCCCCCAAATCCACCCTTAGTGGTGCCCAAATCAGCTTTCACGGTGTGACATTTTCAACTTTTAGGATACACCACCAGTGGTCATCTCTTTTTGGGTTTTATGATCCATCCATATGAATCTCAATTTTTAGGATACACCTTCTTGGTGTGACATCTTCCATTCTAATAACACACCACCCTGGGTCCGCTCTTTTTGGGCTTTCAGATCCATCTATCTAGTGCTCCCTCTTTGGGATCCACCCTCAAGGTGTGATATCATACCTTTTTGGGACATTCCACCCTAGGTTATCACTTTTGGGCATTTCAAACCTTCCATCATGTAAACCATCCAGGTGCTCCCTCCTTGGGATGTATCTATCTGATCTATCTCTATGGGGTGTTCTAATTACTCTTTTTCAGTCTCTTCAAGATGTTATATTCAAGTCCTACCCCATGTTGAACATGTGATATATGAGGAAAACATTGAAAAGTATTCCTTCGGTGTACCTATCTCCTCTAGAAATTATACTTGTGGAATAACTCGTGTTAAACATTGGAAGAAGAGGAAAAACATGGAATACAATCCTCTGGCTTAAGATACGCCATAATCAATGTAAGATGAATCAAGTTTTGTGACATTGAGAATCCCATAGAAGAGAAAGAATATAGTTTATTAAATTTTCTAGCATCTCAAGATTCCTCGACCTGCCTAATGATACCATCTACTCTAACCGAAGGTTTCTGACCTGACAAGACCCTTTGGGATGTCCTTACAGAAGAAGCATAATTAACCAACGCCCACAAAGATATAGAACTGGTAATTAGATTCACGAACACTGACTCAAATCTATGAGAGAGACTTGGACTAGACAAAAAATTCTATGGAGGAATCCATGGATGGAGAAATTAACAAACCGTCATCCCATTTTGATCAAGGAGTAGATGTCTCTAAAGAAGTGATAGATTTCCCTGACCTTTGGACAACATGGACACGAGGCCACAAGAGCGTGTTTCCACAATGATGGAAAATTCATCTATTGAAAGCATTTGAAATAATAAAATCAATATATTGAATCAGTATTAAATAATAAAAATCATTTATCCTTGAAATGATAGCCAATTTCTAGAGAATACATTTTAAGAAAAAATTTTATTGAAAAAAATGAACTTTTGAAAAGTATAAGACTTCTCTATATATCTATACAATTAAATATTTGATTACATATTGATATATTCTTAATTTATATGTAAATAACCAATTATGATGACTACATAATATTTAAGTGTCAAATAATATCACATAGTAGTTTAGGTGGTTTTTCTGCTAGTATAGATATCATGTAAATACATGAAATCTTCAACATATTCCATATAAAGTTTTAATAAGTCATTAATTTCATGATATATAATTGGTCTTGCCTTAGGTAAACCCTAGTAAAGCTTCCTCCTCTTTGATCCCAGAGAAATGTGAATCATAAGAAAGACTTTCAAATTAAGGAATCATTTTTCTGTACATTATTTATTCATTTTTCAAAAAATATCAGCATAAATATTTTAATTATTACATATAAAAATGTTATCTAACGGTATTTATAAGATGAATCAATATTTAAAATTCATATAATGTACCAATTACCGATATTCCCTTATGATAATAATAATCTTAATATTCTGTTTCCCCCTTAAATTTAAATTAAATGCATATAATGATATGGTATCCAGACTCTTGGATTAGATTCATATGTCGAAGAGATATCTAAGTAATATTTTGAGTTCTATGATATCATATGTTGATATGAAATGTGATTTTCCTGTTCCCATAAAAAATATCCCCCCTCTATGTAAGGAAAATCCCAATTTCAAAAATCACATCATATTTATATAAATGAATTATAACATGATTTTAGGGAATAATAATCCTACAAACCATGTAGTGTATTCATATATCTTGGATAAAATAATGGTACTTCCAGGTATTTATATTTCAATATCTATTTTTGTAAAGTAAAAAATAATATAAAACATTAATAAAAATTACATTAATGAATATGTTGGTTTAGAACAACTTAGTTTTCACTTACTAATTTAATACTAGTAATTGAATAATTATATCCATGATTCCATAGTCTAGAAGATTATTTCTAACAATTTCCATCTTTTTTCCATTAGATTAGTCCACTAGTTTTTATTGTGCACAAATTACACACATATAAAACATAGATCTGGCAGTGGATCCTTGGGAAGGACATTATTTTTCTCTATAGTGTTAACGGTAGTCATCATTTTTTCTCAGTAGCTTATTGACATATATCTCCCCTTACCACCAATAAAACATATACATGTTCTTTTGAGACATTCCCCTAGGTGCCTCTTTCTTCATTATAAACCTGAAGTAAATTGAATATTTAATCCATTATCATTTTTGTCACACATGAAAACAATGATACTCTACCATTAACATCTTTGGTGCACTCATGATTTAAATAATGGTTATACTACTAATAATATTTAATGATATTTGGTCTCCTGTAATCACCATATTTCTTTGTTCATATCCCATTATAATGTGTTAAAAAATGAGATATTTACATCTTTATCTATAAGGCCCCAGCCTTAAACCTTACTTAATCTTGAGTTATTACAAGATTACACATTGAGTATCTTTTCAGGTTTAGAGTTTTAGAGAATTAGATCATGAAACATTCATTACACTCCACATTTAAACAAAGTGGTTACATAAAAGACAATATTCATTCTTACCATCAACGGAAACGTATTTAAAATTAAACACATATTCTTTCTTGACACATCCTTGACACTATCATCACATCATGTACCTTTCCCTTGACCTGTGAAAAACATTTCAAAAACTTGGGATGAGCATAAAAAGCTCATTAAGGGTTATAAAAATATGTAAAGGAAACATGAGTTCATATATACATAAGAATGAAATCATACTTTACCCATAAAACAAAGGCACTTTCATACCTCATCAAACCATGAATAAATCATAGAAATCATAAGACAAAAAGGTAACTTGAGGCATTCATAACATTCTTACGTAGGGAGTAACCCTCTTGGTTACGTTTGGAATACCCATCACAGTATATTCCCTAAATCTCTTCGGAGAAACCTTAACGTTTCACTCCTTCGCGTTACCCAATGCATTGGAGAGATATATCGGGCTCACCCGCCCTTAGTTTATCACGGAACCACCCGTTCTTCATAACAATGCCCAAGAACCATAACATAATCATATCACATAAACATGAATAAAAGAAACATAACATTTCCACATTTCAATCACAATATAACATTTTAGGATATTGAAATAATGAATCCATTCAAAAAGAAACCATTTCCAAAACCATTTAAAACATTTAATAAAGAGATTTTTGAATCAAAGTGTCCCATACCACCTTGAAGATTTTAACATTTTAAACCATTAATATCCATATAAATAAATCCATAAAACCATTTTGAAAACATGGATATTAATAAGAACAAATAATTAAAACATTTAAAACGATATTTTGGTTAAAGGGGTTTTAACAAAATTAGAGACACTTGAATACAATAATCGAGGAATAAAATTTAGTCAGAACATTATAATATCATGAGAATAAAAGGATTCATGATATAATACTCCAAAGGATAGTATATACATCATAAAAGAGTGAATCAGTGCATAACAACAATGAACCCTCAATAGAAATGTCAAATGTGATGAAATCCCTTATAAAGAAGGTATCCTTAAATTAAGGACAAATAAATCTCAAAAATATGTGTGACAAATATATATACACCCAATATAAGTGGATATTAAGTGTAAAACAATAAAAGGTCATTCAAACATATTCAATGGATGACATATTCAATGACTACAAGTTGAACCCAAAGAAATCGAAATTGGGTTAAAAAGTTCCCTTGACAGCCAAACGACATCACATCAAAATGAGTTGATGAGAGATAAAAAGTGTATCTCATCACTTGGACATAAAATTTACATCAATAAGGATGTATGAGAACATATCCCAACATAAAAATATGTAAATTAAAATACCCAATAAAAGAAGTCTTTAAAAAAAAAGGAGGGTGAAAGGTTCCCTTACCGACTTGGGTATCTTTCAAAACATACACCCCATGAAAGAAAGACAATAGGTCATTGATGTAAATAATCATAAACGAAATTATATTACACAAAGAGTAGAATAATGTGCAGTACATACACCACTCAATGGAATTTGTGGCAAATGTAACATAAATCTCCCGGGAATAAAAGTGAGACGAAAAATCGCTTACGAAAACTCGGCAGCCTAACAGCGCCACATCAAACTTCCGAATATGGATTGATGAGATCAAATAGAGTATCCCATTATATTACAATATAATTTACAGAAAGTGGAATATAAAAGAAAATCCCCCAACATTGCAAGGATGAGTTTAAAAGAAGTGACATAAATGAGAGTACTTAAAAAGAAAGAGAGAGGTTAGATCTCTTACGAAAGTTCGGCAGCCTAAAGGCGCCACTCAAAAACTTCCAAAATGGATTGATGAGAGAGAATAGGGTCTCTCATCACATGAACATAAAAATTACAGTAAATTTAATATAAAATAACATCCCAATCATAAGAAAGATGAGCTTAAAATAAATGACATAAAAGAGTGTACTTAAAAAGAAAGAGAGTTGTAGGATCCCTTACTCGGGTCCGACTTGACTCGATCGTTCTTTAATCTCCTGAATAATAAATTTGAGTTAATTTATACTTACTTAAGAACCTTTTTCAAGTTCATTATTCCTTTTATACCACTTATTAACATGTCATAAACATTATGTAATCATTTAAGTTAATAATATTTGTTTTGCCGATATTTGGTTCTTAAGTCGAAGGTGGACTTCTTACAATTACATGTTGTTCGTGTGGCCAAATGTTTATTATATCCAAAATTGTATTCATGATATATATATCATATATGTCATATATATCCAGTACATTCATTCATTTATAAAATTACATAATCATTTAGAGGTAAGAAATGAAACGCACCGTTCATGGAGACGGTAAGCCGTACGTACGCATGAACGCTACTTTCATTTCCATTTCGTATTTTATAGAATGGAATAATAATGATATAAAGGTATATTATAATTCCAGAATAATATCATATATAATATCATATTTCCATCCTTTATACATCCCACATATGGTATTTAACGAATCAAATCACTTTGAGGGGGCGGTAGTCCGCACTTCCTTAAATGAAGATATCGCATATACCCATAATGGAAGCCATAAAGGTAAGACAAAAATGAAAAATACAGAAGCATAAGGAAAACATAAACATATTATATATAATATATAAAAATAGTGACATCATAATGGCCACCTTTGAAGGTGTTAAATGAGTATTGAACAATCATCGTTTCGGGAGGCAGAATTTCACCATCCACGGAAACCGTATGTTCTTTAACCATTTGATGTAGTTGTGTGAGAGTGTAGCTCGAATAAATCTTATAAAAAAATCCTAGTATATTGAAGATACTGTTGTTGTTACAAAAAAAAATAAAAAGAGTTTAGGGGGTTGGAGAAGCAAAATAAAACAAATGAACATGAGAGAAAGAATTACCTTTAAAAGTGTAACTCCTTTTGATTTGAGCCTAAAGGCTTCCTTTGAAAGGATTCTGCCCAAAGGGAATCCTCTAGGATGAGGCGAGGGATGGATAGAGAGTAAATGGGCAGGGTTTGGCAGAGCCAAAGGCTTGATGAGTGTGTGAAAAGAGGTAGAGGTGGGGGCCTTTTATAAGAGGAGAGGAGGGGCACTTTTGGATAGTAAGGAAACATTACTTTATTTGAAAATGTGTTTCGGTTCGAAAAGGTCCCACATTGATATAATTCGTGGATAAGGTTATAAGGGTTCGAAATCCACCCATCCAATAGGTTTTGGACATGTGTAGTTCATAGATATTACATTATATTTCCATTTTATTTTAATCGTTAAATAATGATGTCATCACTGCATCATTATGATGTCATAAATAATTTAATTTATATAATTTCTAAAAATTATAAAACAATTACTAAGATGTAGGAAATCTTTTTAGCTTTCCAATGACTATTTATAATAAAAAAATATGACTTGTATAACCCTACTTAAAAATTGGTTTAGTAAAACATATCATGTTTGTGTCAATTTTACTTTTACATTAAATAAAAGTTATTTATGTCATTTCCCAACCAAAGTGGATCCATGGGGTCCCCAAGTTGGCCCATGTCTTGTCTTGGTAGGCCATGACTCACCCAATAGGTGTAGGACAAGTTTCATGGTGTTTTCACATTCTTATAATATCATTTTTACCTTAAATTACACTAATTACCACTAATCGCGATTAAAAACTTAAAATGTTACTATTCACCAAAAAATTATTTTCATCCCATTGAACCACATTTTACATACTAATGACAACCATGTATGTCGGATTTTCAAAATTAAATACACATTAGTGGTAAACTTTCATTTAACTGAAAAATCAGTTTGCTTGATTACCACTTAGTGGTTTCACTATTCATCAAAAATTGGAGTTTTTTAGAAAAATACCAAAACTTCACCCTAAGATATATTTGATATTCCAAATTCAAAAATGAAGTCCGTTTTACAAAATTAAAAACATATTAGTCACATTAATTAATTTAATAATTAATTCCCGCTGTCAGAGCAAATAGCGTGTTTTTATAAAACAATAAGTATCAAATGATTGACACTAGTTTAAGTCTGATTTCAAAGTGAAATTAATTCCAACGACCACTATTGGATTTAATGGTAAAAATATTTTCTAATTTCACGTTAAAAACAATTCAAAATGTAATCTAATCATATAAATAAATTAGATTAAAAAGAGGTTTTGAATTAAAATACAACATTTTACACTATTCATTAAAAAAATGAACATTATCGGAAAGATACCATAAATTTACACAAAGTAAATTTTGATGTCCTGATTCTTAATAAGAGTTTTATTTGGTCCAATAGAATGTATAATAGTGAACAAAACTATATTTAATGATGGTTCGCCATCAAAAGGCGATAAGTGAACCTTTAGTGAAAACTAGGGCATATATGCCTAAAATTGAATTCTTTCCGTATTTTAAGCCTCTATCCTTTATTGGATAAATGTAAAAACATTTAAAAACATATATAATCATATTTTAGTTATTTCTATCCATTACCGCCAATACAACGGCTACATGTTAACTACCATTTAAAATAATATTATTAGAGTGCAACGTAAGATTCCCAAGAAACTCGTTGTTGCGTGTTGGGTACGCCATCGAGCATAGCGTCCCCTTTAAAGTCATATTAATATTTTATTCACAAATAGAGATAAATATGAAAATGTCGTATTCTTTATTTACCTGGGGTGTTACATTATCTCTTTCAACCATTTTTAACATTATTTTATCTAATTAATTCTATCATCAAATCCTAAAGGCATAACATGATTGATGGAAAATTAATAATATTTTTTAATTATCATAATATAAAAAGCTATTCAAACTCAAAATGTCTTCTTTTTTACATCATCATGTAGGATATATTTTTTTTAATATCATCAAATGTAAATCATAATTTTACCTAAGTTTTTTTTGTTTTGTTATCTTGCACTTCTCATCATAATTACATGACGTAAATAGAAAATAAATTCTTCATAGTGGTTCATAAATATCATATGATGAATGAAATCACACCCCCTTTGGAGTGTCTAAATGGTAGTACAATCTTAAGACCACACATTATGCATTAGGGTGGTGATCGAGTCAATGTTCACCTAACCCTTTTCAGGGTCATTACCCCTAGGTTCATTCTTTTAATATCCAAATCTAGCTAACATCATCAATACAATTATGTATTTCAAGGAAAATAAAATCCTCTATACATTTCTAATATATTTGGATAACATATATTATATACACTCATCACTAGGTTTTTTACTATGGTTTTATAACCTTAATACCAAAGATAATTTAACTAATCACTAAAAACCAATAAGAAACTATATAGTAATTCAAACTATGATTTCCCATGATAAAAAATATTTATTACATTAAATTAATACATCATAGAAATATTTTCACTAAAGAGTACCTAAAGGTTTAAATTATTGCATACTAAAAAAATTAAAATCATATTTTACAACACTTATTAACATTTATTAATAATCATGCTCCTTTAATCCCTTTTCTGGACATCTCGTATGATATAAAAATCTTCATAACGTAGGGAATGGAAGCCTTAAAAAGGGTGAGATCTAATTCTCATTAAGGAAATCTTCTAAACTAGTCATGACTATTCTATCATAAATATATTTGAAAATAGGAATAATTGAGTAATAATAGATAAATAAATTAATGTATCATAAGTAAAAATCATACAACATTATTCATCATTATAGAATATGTCATGGAAACAAAAAAACCCATTAATTTATATTAATAACATATAAAAATTAAGACAAAACATGAAAACATACCATAATATAGAGTAATATATTTAAAATATTTTCTAATATCCTCATGTTTTAATGATAATATAAACCATATTTATTGATAATTTTTTAATGTAAATAATTTAATTTTTCAATAATTACACTTAATTTATAATATAAGGGTATTAAATGATGTAAATATCCCTATGAACACCATTGAATTTATAGTGAAATATTTTTGCAATTATTATTGGATTTTGGGGCCCGTAGGGCCTCGGTGATGATTGAATAAAAATATTAAATGTAATTTACACATTTTCATGATATTTTTTGAAATACTGGAATATCTCCATAACAATGTTTTAGATGGGTAACTAGAATTGATTTATGTATGGAATTCATAAATTTTGTGTGTTGGTTTTTCAGTTAGATACCATGTATTGTAATTTTTTTTAATTTTTCGGTTTAATAAATTTATTTAAATAAAATAATTTGGGTTTGTGAATAATTTTATCAATTGTTTTTAGTTTTTTGAATATATAAAATTAATTATAATTTGAATAATTTTTGTAGTTGATAATATTAACAATAATGATTGTATTATTATTAAATTTTTATTAAATAAAAATGATGGAAATTAAATGGAAAATTGATAATTATGCTAAATAACTTTTTTTCTATTTAATTCAACGTTCTTATTATTATCATTTTTTATTAATGTTTTATTTTACGTCTCTATTGTGGTAATTATAATAGATATTTAATTAGAATAAAAAACATTATTGTAATTATTATTTTAATAAAATTTGGAAAATTATACGTGTGTGGTAAATTGATATAGACACATATATATATGGACTATATATATATATGAATATATAAATCTATTTAAAAGTATATATATATATAATTTGTGAGATAAACATATTTATAGATATATGTATCTAGGGGGTTGGGTGATTAGACACACACACACACACAGATATGTGTGTCTGTGTGTGTGTCTATTTCTGTCTACCTGTAGGTGTATATATTTGTATAAGTATGTGTACGTCTGCATGTGTGAATTTTTTTTATATAAATATACATTTTCTATATGTTTTTCTGTGTAAGATCATATATATAAAATATGTGTTTATTCCAATATATATTAATGAATCAAAATAAATACTTAATGAATGGTTCATCAGTCGAAGAGGAATAAATAATTAAATAAATATTTTAAATTCTTGGATTACATATGAGCTATAAACAATAAGACAGTATTAGATTTTGGGTTAATTACTAATTTATGGAGAGATAAAAAATCCATTTATAATGGAGTTTATAATATAATGAAATAATGAGAAAAAAATATGAAACAAGGAAATATGGGGAGTTCCACAACAAATGGGTGGAAACACCCATATATCTCATGCTTCATTTTCTACCCCACACCATGCTATCATTATATCTCCCAATATCTTATATATATTTTCTCTATTATGTAAAACATATCTCTTTGATAACTTCTTTAGTACTGATGGGATTGATGTGTCTTCACTGTTGTTCGGATTATCTCCACGAGCATAATTATATACTTAATTTTCATTCTAGATGAAGTGTAGTTTTATTGGGGAAATTAAATACAGACATCAACCATCATCATCCATCATCATTATATATAAGATACGAATTCATTGACAATAGTGAATGATATATAAGGTTTATTGGTCTGACTATTGTAATTCATGTATAGCCTAATGTGAAACCTATGTTTACGATGTACCTAACATACATGAATGATTTATATGGTTTACTGACATGATGGATTTTCATTAATTTTTATCCTAGTATATCTATGTTTTATTATTAAACACATGAGGCTTGTGTATAAATATAAATATAAATCTACTCATTTATTTATTTCATATGGATTGTGATGAATATTTTTACTGGTTTACCTGATTTTACATTGATATTTTTATTTCATTACCTATCAGATATTATTTTTTGATTCTACTACAATTAATCATCAATGTTTTGTCTTTTGGTTCTTCACGTGATATGTGACATGTGCATAGCATGGAATTGAATGAAATTTGTGATATGACACATTTTTTGAAATATTGAATATTTGATTAATTTTAAATATTACCTTCTCTATAGTACTTCATAGGTAGGGTCCTCAAGTACATGTATTATTCATGTTAGAAACATATTCCATGTGAGTTTGTATATTTATCCATGATCGGTTTAATAACACATTATTCGACATGTGAGTTTTGAAAAATTATTTTGGTTATCCACTAGAGATGGATGTAATAAGAACATAGTGGTTGACATGTACTTGCACTATGTTGACTGATGGATTGTGTCACATGTTTTTTATTATCTCTATGAGGATGATGTGTTAGTTTGGTTACCAATGATTCATCCATCATTGTTCCAAAGAAGGTATTTTTCCTTAGGAATGGTGTCAATGTTAGAAGAGTCGTTCCCTGATGAAATGATATTGTTATATAACTTGTGTGATATTTTTCTGTTATATACATACCATATTTATGTTTGTGTAATGAACATATATATATATATATTATGAATTGACGTTAAGGGTCGTTGGTGGTGTCCCATTAATTTAGGTACTCACACCCTAAATGTTAATTTTGGTGTGAATTTATATATATTTCCTACATATATAGAAATGGAAAAGGGCCTTGTGGTGGAAGAGTTTTCTGGTAGAACTACGGGATGAAGAAGTTGATGGATGGAGTTTGGGCGGTACATTACTTCTTCTATTATTTAATTTATTTATCTCTAATTATATATCCTAATTTTTTTATTTCATTATGTATCCCATTTTACATTTTCTTCATGTTCCCTAATTATTTATTTTATTTATTATATTGGCTATTATTTCATATTTTAACTCTATTGGAGTGTATAATAATTCCATATTACATTCAAGACAATCACTTCTAATTGAAAACATATGGAATATGGATAGGCATGCATAAGTTCATGAGGAATTTTTTATCATACAGGGTGGCTCTAGGTGGGATGTTATAACATGGTATTAGTGGATCACAATTCACTAACTTTTATTTTATGTTATTAATTATTTTGGATAGTGTAGAGAAGAGTTCGGATGGATGGGACATAGGTAGGTTTACTATGTCAATGTCTTGTTAGCACCATATAGTGGAACTCAGAATTTTAATTGAGTGGGAAATAATGGTCTACTATTAATATTGATTAAATTTACCTTTTTTGATGCACATTATGTTGATATGTGATATATGGAAATTCATGTGTGTTCATGCATCAAGAATAGGCATGTAGGTTTTCATTATATGTATATATACATGTTGTTTGGTTATTTTCTAATAAGTTAATTAAATTACTTTTAGTATTTTTTATGTTCCAGATATATTTTATGATGATATGATATATCATTTTTGGAATTCTATTTTCATATATCCAAATTAAAGTTAATTTTTTGAACTTAAAAAATGATATTTTTTAGTATATATATGATTAATTCGACTAATATGTGGGTAAAGGGGCCAAGGTTAGTTCTAAAAGGGGTATTCCTTGGGTTATGAGTATAATCCTAGGAAACTCATGTGTGGTTCAATAGACTAGATTTTGCCTATTAATGTTCCTAATTTTATCTCTTTTGTAGAGATGTCGCCTTAAAGACGTGTCATCAAGATTCTGATGTTCGAGATCAGTGGCCTGAGTAGTTCAAATAAGACAACTATAGATACTTTTAGAGGACGGTAAGTCAATAGAGGGAATAATTATAAATAATAGGTTTTTAATCCTAGTTAAAGTTTTCATTTTTAATAAATAAATAATTTTTTTTGAAAAATTTAAATTTTCCATAAAAATAACATATTATATAATTTAAAGGCCTCACATTTGTGTAAAAGATTAGTTAACAATTAGGAATACTCTGTGGAATATTTTAAGTGTTAAGAAAAGAGTTAATTCATGGTTATGGAGCCCATAGATCATTGGAGTTAATAGAATAAAAACAATAAATATATTTTTCAAGTGCTCTCAATTTTTTCAAAAATAATAGAATATCACTGGAATAGTGGTTAAGTTGGAAAAATTGAAGCTGGTGTTATATTGGGAATGTGGGGTTAACCCCAAGAGAGACAAAAATTTCATTCCTTTTTTGTGTTGATTAAATCTCAAGAAATTTTATATTTTTTTTGGATAAAAAATTATTAAATTGAAAAATATATTTATTCGAAAATGTAATCAAATTTTTCTTGTTGTTTTAATAAATAATATCATTCAAAATTAAAGAAATTATTGAGCTGTTAAAAATAATTGTAATGTTATTATAATTTATGTTATACTAAATGAATATTAATTACATATTTAATTAACAATTGTGTTAAATAAATTGTTTCATGTGTTCAATAAATGTTATTTAATATTATCTTTTTTAATGGAATTATATTTTAAATTTTTATGGTGAAATTGATAATTGAGATTTAAAAATAATAATAACATACTATTTTTATTACTAAAATTATTAAATCAAGAAAATAATATCTATAATAAATTGATATATATATATATATACATATATATATATTGGTTATACATATTTACTTTGTGATTTAAGTCTATATATATATTGTGTGGGTGAATATATTTATATTGATAGAAATATAAATTTATATTTGTGTTAGTTTTTATATGTTTCTATAGGTGTGTGTGTGTGTGTGTCTGTTAAATGATATATAATGTGTGTGTTGTGTATATATGTTATATATATGTGTGTGTGTGTGTGTGTTATGTGTATGTATAAAAATATTTAAATTATTCTTACAATATATTTGTTGAATGGTTCATGGATTTATAAGGAACAAAAAAACCAAAAATAATTTCAAGTAGTAGGGTTCCAGGGTGTGTTTTAGAGGAAAAAGGGATGAGATTATGGGACTATTCCTAATTCATTTTCAAAGAAAATTCAAATTAGTAATGGATTTTAGAAATTAGTTAATGGAAGAAAAAAAATATAAAATTTCCAAATAGGGGACTTGCACGTCACTAAGGGGAAAGACCCCTCCATCTCACAACTATTTTTCTTCCCTACAGAACTCTTCTTCTAGTATATATATATACATATATATATATATATATATATATATATATATATATATATATATTCCGAAACGTATCCCTTTGATAAATATTAAAATACTTATTAGATTGAAACTTCATCAGCGTCATTGGGTTCATCTTGGAGGGCATTATTTTAAACAATTTTTTTTCAAAGGACGAAATGATTATTTAGTATAATTAAACTAAAACATGAACCCTCATAATCAGACATGATTATAAAAAAAGGTATGAATTCCATGAATTAATGTTAGACTAATAGAGGTTTTAAACATGATTATTGGAAAACATTTTTAGACCATTGTGGAACGTATGTGTAGAAAGTCCATAAAATTCATAGATGATTAATGTTGGTTTTTGAAATGAATTTTTTGAGTGTGTGTGTACCCCACTATAACTACTATAAAAAATTGACCACATGGTGTCTGTGTGTATAGACTTTTACATTTTCTTAAGTTGAATCTCTATGGATTTTAATGATTATGTGCACTTCATGACATGAAGTGATATTGAACAATCATAGGAATTATCTATTGAAATTGTTTAATTTTTTCTACTACTATTTATAATGTTGTGGTTTCCTATTTGGTCTTCATATGAGATGTTACACAAGGGTTGTTTGACATATATGAAACATAATTGATGACATGTGATAATTGATGTAGGTTTGAGACTACCCTCCAAGATGTATTTCTCATGATTGGGTTAGCATGTACTTGAAAACATCTAGTTAGCATGACTTCCCACATGGTTTTGGATATATGTACTGTAGGGATGGGATTAAGAATTTTTCAACATCAGAGATTTGATTCATGATTTTTTCTATCCAATCAATTTGAATCTAATAAGTCAACAATTTTTACAATGTACAAGGACTATACTTACGAGAGTAATGTGTCTCATTCTAGGAAAATACACTAGAGGATGATGTTTATCAGTGTTCAATTTGGAATTATAAAGAAGTTTGTATTATTTATAAGAATAGTGCCAAAGGATTTTTAGTTTATCCCCAAAGAACATGAATTTATTTTGGTAATTTTTTAATATATTGTTCTTATATATTTATCTTATTTATATTTATGTAATACATTGATATTTTTATGCATTTTTGTTAATGATCTTTGGTTTTGTACTACTAAGTATTATTATCACACCCTTCTAATAAATATAGTGTGATTCTAGATATAATTCTTAGGGATCCGATGAAGGAAAAAATCCATGTCATGGGTGGTTAAGTATTTGATAATGGGGGATTCAGACAATGTGGATCGAGTTAGATAGGGACCTTCCTACTTCATTTTTTTACCTTTATTACCTATAATTATGGATCCTTGTTTTGTTTGGTTATTATATCATTTATTCCATTTTATATTTTATATATCTACTATAATAATTTTTTATTTATTATGTTGCATATTATTTCACATGTGAACTCAGATGGAGTGTATTGTCTCCCCATGTTTCCACTCAAGAACCTCACTTCTAGTTAGTAACCTATAGCATTTGGAGAGGTATGCCTAAGGTCATCTGAAATTATGTCTCAAACCCAATGTTTCGAGTCGGTATGTTACACATGGATGGTTATAATAATTTTTAATATCATAGAAATAAATCATAAATTAGGGATAATAAGTGGAATAAACATATTTATATATAAGTATATCATATTGGTGCATGCATCACCACTTTATTTCCAAATCATAGAGTAGTAGGAATCCCTACTTGCTTCCCATTATGGATCCAACATTCCTTAGTCAATCCCTATTGTGGAGTCATAATTCCTTACAAGTTTTATATAGTTATCACATAATATATAAAACCAAAACTAATAAATTGGGAATTAGTTTCTTCCTAAAATCAAATTATTAATCGTATCAGAAATCTCCCATTGAATGTATATTTTCCTGAGATCCTAGAACATTCAAATGAATATTATATTCAATAGATTGTGTCACCCATAACAACATAATAACACAACAACTAAATAAAAACAACCAATAAATATTAAAATTATATGAATAATGTAATCACAATTGATAATATAATAACAAACTAAAATAATTATATATTATAATTTGTTTAATATTTTAATTAAAAATTATTTTCAAAGAATTTTTTATTGTAAAAAATGGAGTATTGTATTTTACCTTAATGAATTAAATTTATTATAGTTTAAGGTTTATTTTAACAAGTCATATAAATATTATTCAACTAAAACATAAATTGTTATTTATTTAGAAAACTAAAATATCAATAGTTATTTTTTGAGAAATATATATGCAATAACATTTATAACACTTGATTTTAAACAACCTCACTTTTTAAATAAATTTATTTTTCTTCTTATATTTTGTTTTTATTTATAATAAAAATCATAAATAATATAATTTTATTTTGAAAAAATCAATTTCAATTTTTATTTATCTTAGAAATAATATCTTATCATTGATTTTATAGATTTTTTTAAAAATATTTATTTTTTAATAGTGAAAAAAAAATCGTTTTTCCTAGTTACATTAATTTATGACACTATTATTATATATGTAAAAATTTTAAATACTTGGAACCATTCTATAAGAATATATTTTTCATTATAAGTGAATTTATAATTTTATAAATTTTATTTTTAATTTAAAAACTAATATTTTACATTTTAGTTCTTACATTGTAATTTTGAAAAAATTAATACAATATAAATTTTTATTTTAAAATTAATTTTCATCTTTTTTAAAAATACTATAAAAATTGTTGAAAAAAATCATTATTATATTTAATTTATTTAATAAGAAAAAATTATATTTTTTAAAGGATAAGTAAACTTAGTTAAAAAGACAAGTTACCATAGTAAAATCTAAAATGGTAAAACTAAAAATTTAAGAGTAAAAGAACTAAAAGAAGTATAACAAATATGTGTAAATTAATCCTGGATATTATAAACACATTCAACTATCATAATCATTATTTATTAAATTTATAGAAATTTTCTTTGAGTGTTACATCCCATTATTTAGATATTTTGGTTATTTAAAAAAATGCAATCCTTATTCACTTATAATAGTGGCACTCCTCTCCTCACACCCCAACCCAAAAACAAATATATTTACAAAAAAACTCTTCCAAAAACTCTATTTAACATACTATGTTACCTTGAATATGTTTCTTTCTTCTATAATGTTTATCCATCAAGGCTGAAACTCCCATTACAAATTAGATAATCCCTAGAAAAAGGTATATGTTGCTACCCTATATTTCTCATTTCTAATTATTTTTGTGAACTCCTTCTTCCTCAAATTTCACTTTAGCACATTAAAATTATAAGATAATTTTCATAATTTTAGTTATATTTTTGTTTAATTATATAGACCCCATTAACCACCTTTCTCCATATTCTATTAATAAAAAATAAATCATTATTTGTTTGTTGTGTAGTCTACTACCTCCACAAAGTTACTTGTTAATTTTCAATCATTACCTAATATGGATTGAATAAAAATTTAATTTAATATATAATTATTATATTTATAACTGATTTGATATTCTCAGTTGAGGAATAATATTACTCATCAAATTCATTCAATGGAAAACAAAAGAAGTATCCATGTATATTTGTGGACTACAAACTTCATGTAATAGTGTATTTTGTTTTTCACTACCACCATTAATAGATGATTATAATATTTGATATAAATAAAAAATTATTTTTATGATTTGGATAAGGTTTTGGTAATAAAAATTTATTAAACTATAACTTCTGTAAATGAAAAAAATATTATAAAATTAATTATTTCAAAAAAGGGAAATAAGAATGAATAAACTGTATTCATACTATATAATCTTTTTAAATGGATAAATTCTTCACAAATTTATTTATAAAATTGATATATCCCAAAAATTAAAACTAAATAATTTAATTTTTTACTTTTATATTTATATTTTAAATATTATATCTCATAATCATTCTTTAATAATTTTATATTTCATGTTTAGCTAATATTAAACACTTAATAGAACAATTATATTAATTTAAATAATTTATGGATTGGGTAACAAAATAATTGGAAAAATAATTTAAAAACACCAAAATAATTATTTTTGGTGGGGATACTTATATTTAAAATTATTGTAATTTTTTAATAATATGTTTTAATGAAGTATTTTCCTCTTCTCTAATATGATTTTAATTTAATTCATGATTGGGTAAATTATTGTGATAATTAGGTCAATTCTTTTTTGATTTATAGACCTTTTCATTCAAAAACAATCACTCCATGATTTCGGTATAGGCGGTGCCGGTCTATAGGGAGACATGTTTAGAACTGCAAAGAAGATAATGGGTTTTGTCATAATCATGGAGTGTTGGGAATGAGCCTATAAGCCATGACCATACAGACCCCACCACATCAGTGGTGGAAGACATACTAAAGGAAAATTTCTAGAGTTTTTAGAAACATTTAGTTGGTTTTGGACATTTTGGTCAGACATATTTAAATCCACCACGATTTGATAGAGGTCATGCATGTGGTATTCGTAGTGATAATTATAGAATTTGAATGATTGGAACACTAACCATTCATTATGAATAATATTTGTTTAAAATTTTAAGTTAATAAATAATTAATTTATGGTCTTAATTTAAATATTACTGGAATGTTTCATCTTTTAACTAATTCATAACTCTTTTCCCTAATGAGTCCTTTGATCCTGAAGATTTCCACAAGGATTATCGACAAAGATAAGGTGAGTGGATCAAACCACATTGCATTGAGGTTTCTATATTGGTTTGCATCAACACTTACAACCCCATTTTATCCATATTATATGAAGATTAAAATAATTCATGATGGGGGATATTCTTGTTGAATCAAATTCATAAGTTCCTCTCCTCATCTACATTTTTTTCATTCTTTAATCGATAAATATCTCTTTCCTCTACTAGAATTATATTATGTTGATGAATGGGTTAAAATCATGGGTTTGTGTTATTTATTCCCCTTGTCTTGAATTATTATCTAATATTATTATGGAAACTTCATAGTTACTCATTATAATTGATTATAAAATTACTTTCTTTTCATAATTGTTTTTGTTAGAGTTAGTGTGTGCTTTGGGTGATGATAAATATAAGTAACTAGCATTGAAAACTTAATATTCTACTGTATTTATCCTATAATATCAATTTATTAATTCAAAAATTTCATTAATGTTTATATTTTAGAGATTTAAGTCAAAAGACATATATAAAAATACCTTACATTAATAATGAGACACATCTATTAATATCCACATTTCCCATGAAGAAAAACTTTTAAAAATATACCCATTTTGTATTCATAAAAAATAATCATGTAATTAAACATAATATTATTTTATTAACCATCCTTAAACCCTATTAAAGGCATTTTAAAATATGGGATGATACAAAAATCTTAGTAATAGGTAGAAAAATAAAAAAGAAATTCATGATTCCATTTTAATACAATGATATCAAATGCGGAGTTTACCTTTAACAAAATAATCTTTATTTTGAAACAATCATTTAAATAAAAATGAAAATAAATTTTCACACAAATTGTTTCATAATAAAATTTCTATGAAATCACAATGTAAAATTCATAATCATATGGGTTTCTTAGAAATCATGAGGATCTATGACAAAAAAAATCATAAAAACATATCTTTTTACCCAATAGAGGTATAATCATTGATTAAATTTTGAAAAAAATGATATTCATGAAAATATATATGAATGAATTTAAAATTAATTTAGGTTCCTTGGACTATAATTTTATAGAACCGTTATAAATTATAATAACCATACATTCAACTATATATAATTACCCAATGCCTTGGTGAGTAATTTGGGCGCAGATATCATAAAATATAAGTCAGTTTCACCCATAATCATGAGATATATCTTGCTCACCCATAATTATAAACTATTTCCAAGTACAATATCATGAACAAAAAATTTTAATATTTCACCTTTTCAATATAAATCCCCCGATAAAATCTTTAGAACCCATATGCCATATAATTATGGATATAAAAATACCCATTCTTTTTTATCTCTAATTTTCTACAAAACTTACCGAGAAGAAATTTAAAAAGGGTTTATTATTTAAAAATACATAGAATTTTATAATGGAATTAATGTATCAAATAATTGTTACATCAGTTTCAAAATTCATTGTTGTCGTATATGTTGAAATAGAAAATTCCATTTTCATTTGTAAAGAATGTAAAAACATTTAGTGTAAATATACAATATTAAAACCTTTGAAATAAATCCAAATAAACCAAAAAAAAACAATTATAATTATATTATTCCCAATTAAAGACATTAATTAAATATTTTTAAACATATTTATATAGAAGAAGAGGAGTTTTAATAGAAACTATAGAAGATGATTCTAAAAAAAGTCTCGTACCTTGAGTCTAACTCATCACATATGTTTTTTTTATTCATAAATAATAAATTATATTAACTATTTAATTTATTTAAATAAATATTTAAATTAATTTTTATTATTTATATTTCATACAATGTTATATAAAATTATTTAATCAATTAATTTCACTTTGGATGTTTTCATGATATTCGGCTCATATGTCAAAAATGACTTCTGTCTGTTAACAATGGTCAATTGAGTCATCAATACATCACCTCCATAATTATAATAATGATGTATTTATAAATTTAATATGTAAATTATACTTTTGAAACCAGTCATGAATTATGGTTATGAAAAATTAACTATCTTACAATTATATAGATGGTAGGTCAGATGTATATATGAGTAATGTTTCTATTTTTCAGCGATCATTATAGATATAAGGTTAATATTATCATAAAATTAAAAAATGGTATTTATATTATAAGGAAATTAATATTTATTTAAATAAAATAATATATACCATTCATGTGATGTGGTGATGAAAAATGAATCACATCACTTCATGGAGGAGGTAGTCCACACACACGCAAAAACAAAGTTATCATTTTTCAGTGAAGGGAAAAAATAAATTTTGTGATATATTATTTTCTAATAATTATAAATATTTATTTAATATAAAATATATATATTAAATCCATTGTCATAAATATCCATGATAGATGGTCATGGAAAAAAATTACATCATTTAGAGTGGCAGTAATCCATTATACAAATGAACGACCGTTTTGTTCCACATTTGTTAGAAGAGGAGATAGATATATGTTATTACAAAAACATAATAATATTACATTAAACAAAATATACTTGTGTTAATATTTTATTAGGGTTTAAAAATACTATAATGATGTGTAGTAATAAATAAAACAAAAACTCTTTGTTTAGAACTATACCACTTCTTCGAACATCCTCTTAAGGTTTACACCACAAGATTCCCTGATATGGTTTTCAGATCTAACCATGGCTATTAAGAATGGTTAATAATGTATGAAAATGATTTTTGGAGGTATTATCTAAACAAAAAGGTTTTTTATGTTTGAATAAAATACTAAAATATGTTCTCTTTAGTATGTGAGGAGAGGGAATCTATTAGAACTACATGATGTATTAAATTAATATTAATGCCAAAATAGATCAATAATAATTTATTTAAAATCTAGGATGAGGATGGTTATAAATAATCCCATTCAATAAAATTTGTACAAATATAGGTTATTTTTTCACTCTTACCTTTTTTAACCCCTATCATACATTTGGAATATTATTGTGAAATAAATTGTTTTACTATCTAAGGGTCAATAGTGTAACTATAAAATGGAAAATTGCCCATAAATTGAAAATGGTTGATATCAAAAATATTATCCCATATAGTTATCTCAATAAAAAAATTATAATTTTTAAATCATTTATTAATAAATTTTTTATTATAAATTATCTTTGTAATCAATTTTAGAACATTTATTTATACTTGAATTTTAAAATTATTATAAAAATATTAATATAATGTAACACATTATAACTTATAAAATATGTAATTTTAATCTAAAAAATCATGGAATATAATAATTAATTCAAATAATATTACATTAGACATTATGAAAACCATTTTTTTTGTTATTAATCACTTATATAATTATTATATCATCATTACAAAAACACATATTGTATATATTAATTCACTAAAAATATAAATAAATAAAAATGATAAAAAATAAATTAAATAAATAATAAAAAATTTAAACTAAATATATCATATGTTTTTTCCAATATAAAAAAATTAATACTAATAAAACCAAGTTATGGATATTTTTTTATTTTCTTAATATAAGAAAATATAAAGGCTAAAATAATTAAATAATGGAAACAAATAGAATATATTGATGATTTTTATTCTTATGGATTATATATAATCATCCAATAAAATTAATGTTTGTGTTATGAATATTTTTGATCCTTTATCTATAATTAACCTAAATTACATGATTTAGCCTTCCTTTGGTAAAAACATTTACTATGAATAATATTCATAATAACAAAATTAAAAGGATAAAATTTAAAAAATTTGAAACTCCACATTCCAAATATAGAATAAATTTTTGAAAATAAATTTTCCAAAATTTTACGAATTCAATTTTAAATTACTCCCACAAAACTCGTTGAAAAATAGTTTTTTAGGAAAATTAATTTTTACGTACAATTAATGTTTTATACTACATGGAATTATAAATGTCGTCCAAAAGACTATAATATTATAATGATAAATTAAAACAGTGTAACTCAATTTTGTAACTAACCAAAACTATATTTTTTTTATTTATACTTTAAAATAAAAATAATTTACATTAAAAACATTATTTTTCATTATTAATTGAAAAATCAAACATTGTAGAATATTATCAAAAATTAATCCTTAGAATATTTTAAAATTTTGAAAAATAATAATTCACTTTTCAAATTTTATTTTTACAATTTATAAATTATTATTTTATATAAAACCATATAATGCATGAAAACCTAATTTTTTTAGAAATAATTTTTTGTAAAAAGTCACCAGAAAATTACCCAATATTATTATAATTAATGGAACTCAATAAAATATTAATAATTAATGTTAAAAGGACATGAAATTGTTTATCTTATAATTATCTATGCTTTTATTATCTTTTGCCTTATGTAAATTACATTCTCTCAACATTATTCACTTATTAAATAAGAAGTGATGTCTTGCTATCATAGAATTTTCATATTTTTATGTTTCTTTTCATAAATATAGTATTCCTACAAAATCATAAACTGCTGAATTTTCATATTCTGAAGTATGGTCTCTCCATAGATTATGATTTTAATTGGATAATACTTCTATTAAATTTTATTTTCCAACTAAACTAAATTATATATCAAAGCATGATATGAAACCAACAAATATTTTCTTAACATAAATACATGAAATAAATTAGGAACCCGGGATAAAATCAAAGTCATGGGAACTCAGTAAGAAACTAGTAAAAAATTATCATGGATTTTATATAGTCCAATAAACCAAATAAATAGTTTCCACTTTTTAAAAAAATTCATAAAATGTTTCTATTGATACACATTAATAAAAACATGATCACTTATCACTATAAAAAGATCATTCCTCTATTTATATATATAACTTTTCTATCATCCTTGAACCAAAATCATATATTGTTTATTTACCTTCACAATACCAGTCATTTTCTATACAAACTCTAGTCCCATCAACTTCATTTATCCTAATTCAAACCAAACTTATCAAGTATGACACTTCATTCTATAAAAATCATCAAAAAAGTTCCATCATTAAACAATAATGAAATCTTTTATTACAAAAAAATAAACCAATAAAATATTTTCATCCCAAATACCATGATTATCCATTAAAAAATAAGAAATCTTTTCTTCCATGTACCAAATTCTTGTCTTTTACTTTCCATCTGATTGAGGATGGTAGGCTATACTGATATTTTATTCAGTACCTAACAACTTATGAAATACACTCCAAAAAATGGAAGCGGCCTTGGGATCATGTTCAGATACAATAGAGAGAGAAAAACCATGAACTAGACTATTTTCATAAGATACATTCTTGAAATTTTATTTTCATACATAATATCATATATGGGAAGGATGTGTTCATATTCTTGACTCTATCAACAATATCAGTAATCACATTATTACCTTCATATATCTTTTTCAATCCAGAAAAAATCCCTATATATATTTTCTCATTTCTACTTTGGCTCTATAAAAGACTGAAGAACCCCTTTATTAAATTTTCACCTTTTTTATTTTGTTCATAGGTCTATTAGTTTGTGGAAAATTTCTAAATATATCTTTTCTTTCTACCCCACTAGTAATACTCCCAATAGTCTCTATAAATATTAATTCTACAAGGAATATTGGAAAATGGAGAACATGGTTCTTTTCTCAAAAATCAATCATCAACTAAGAATCATAATGAACAAATAATATATATTTTTCAAATATAAAAACATCTTATTTTTCGTCATTAAATTCATGCAACTAACCCTTTATAGCCAATTATAACTTTTATTATATCTCATTATCTTTACTTCATGTTTTCATAATTATTTTTGATAGTAATGATTATACTAACACCAATGAAAATAGTGTAAGTCCCTCTATGAAAAATTTCATAGAAAACAATTATCAAATCAGTAACCAAAGGGTCATGTTCCCAATATAATGCTGCATTATTTTTACCACTACAATAATTTGATACGTTATTTGATTTTTCAATATGATAATGTATCATGCATTCTTGGCCCTTTATCAGTTCCAACCATCTTCTCTATCTCATGTTCAACTCTTTCTATGTAAAAATATACTTTGATTTTTTTATCATTATAAATTAAAATTATTCTCTATATAAATGATATACTAAAATTTTAAAGAAAAAAACCTTACATTGATAATTATATATCATGTTTATGATAATTTATCTAATTGGGATTCTATTTCTCTCAAGCTTAAACAATTACATGAGATGTCATCAATAGGAAATAACTAAGCCTCCACAATTATGGATTATTTGAGATGAAAAAGATAACATTTTCTTTAGGGAAATTCTAATACTAGAGCATTCACCAATTTTATTGTTAATTCCTAAAATATCATCAAATTAATTAATCGAGATTAATTTAACTCCATTTTGAGTTAACATAGTTAATGGTAATGACAACTAATATATTTTCTATATAAACCGTCTTTTGTAACCCACTATAGAAAATAATACTAAGAATATCATAAAAAATTAGGCCTTGGATACAATTTAACATCTTTTTTAGCTCGGTGAACAATGACATATTCTTAAACAATATGACCAATAAATGAATTTTTCTGAAACTGAAATTAATACTTAATAATGTTTCTATATAGTTTAATTTATTTTATGCATTGAAAAAAATTTCTTAGTTTTATTTCATGATCATCATGAAATTTAAAATATACTAATATTTCATCAATAAAAAGTATAAAAAAAATTCCTAAATAGGCATGAAAATCCTTATTTATAAGATCAATAAATAAAACTGGTGTATTATAATACCCATATGGAATAAATACAAACACATAATGTATGTATCTAGTATAAAACACCATCTTTTGAATATATTCACGTATGACCTTAAATTGATGATACCCTAAACTGTGACCAATATTCAAACATTACTACACTCCCAAGAGTTTATAAAACAATTTTTCAATATTAAGAAAAGTGTACTTTGTCTTAATTCTGAATTTAATCAGGGCTATATAGTCAATGATATTTATTATATAACTAAAATTATTTTTAAAAAATAAAACTAGTGAACACCATGGTTAAGTAATAGCATGAGTAAAAACAATATCTTGTATCTCCTAAAATTGTTTTATTTTCAATTCCATATATTATAGTTCATACATTCAATATGAGGTTTTTGAAAATAATTAGTATCATGTGTGAAATCTAAAGTATATTCAACCTCTCAATTTGGAATAAGACTGGGATTTTTTTTGGAAAAATATTAATATATTCATTTAGTATTTGAACATACCTAATTTTAAAAACTTCTTTCATTAGTAAATTATGTTATTTGTATCTTTCACTACAAAACCTAATCAAATTTTCATCTTCTTGTTATCTTATCAATGATATGAAATCATCACACAAAAAATTAATTGATTTTAAATATATATTATCATGAAAAACCAAAATCCAATACATAACAAAAATTATATCAAACTCTACTAATATTATCTCAACAAGATTTTATGTAAAGACTATCATTTTAATTAATATAGAAACATACTTATAATTTTTTGTTGCTTCAATGATTCGACCTAGATATTTTTCCAAGTCATTTTTATTCCTTTCAGGAGGTTATTTTTCAATTTTACATGTGAATTTATTATAAATAAAGTTAATTTAAGATCCACAGTGAGATAGATCATTGGAATATTTAAAATTAACAAGAAATGAACATGTTACCACTTCTTTAGATTTCCAAACATCATCCATAGTAGTAACAATAAATGATTTTTTCATACATTTTTTCTTTCAGCCATTATTATTTTTACCCTAGGTAATTAACATTGAACACATGTTTGAATAATACCCAAATACATTTAAATTAAAAACTATAACACCGGATTTTAATTATTTGTCTTATAATTTTCTTTTTAGTCACAATCCACATTTCCAAACATTCCACATCAAAAACACATTCTATATATTATTATAAATTATATAGAATTATTTTAACCACAATTATCATAAGAATGAAACATGATTTTCTTACCAATCAATTTCTTTGATGGATGCCTCTGAATTTACTTCTATATAGGTCTTTCTTTACTTATCATACTGGGATAGAGAATCATTGATAAAATCCACATCTACATTCTCTACATAATGATCTATATTATCCAACATTTTGAAATTGAGGGAATCCAATTCCCTATGATATCATATATTAAATAATTGTAAAAACATATTAATTTTACCACCAAGATATGGGATAAAATGTGTGACATGCATATCTAATCAAGAGAATTTTCCATCATATATGTTCATAAAATATTTCAATTTTTTATCAATTATATGATTTGTTTTTTCATCCTATTTTGAATAGCATTATAAAAATACTTCTTGTTGAAAATATACATAAATTCATTCCATTAAATGTAATCAATCATTTATCAATATTTTAAATTATTAATCTCTGAATACTAATTGTCATATTCACCTTAAAAATGATAAATAACAAGGTACAACTTCTGATTTTATAAACAACCCATTACTTTAAATATAATTTCTAAGGTGTTAAAACATCATTTATTTAAACGATATTATATAATCCACTAAATCATTGATGGTATTGTTTCAGAAAATGGCCTACTATAGAAAGGTTACCCTATAGTGAAGATGTCATCTCTCTCTCTCAAAGATTCCACAATAATTTATGGCATCTGTTAATTTATATATCCCTATAATAGACTACTAAGATTTGATTCCAATGATTCCGGGTTTCTGATTCAAAATGATATCATTCCCATTGTTCATTCCAACATTATCATACTTGTTTCCTAACTGAAAAATAGGAATTGATATAGTTTAGATGAATATATAAGGTAATAATTAAATTTTATATCATTACATCTTAAACCTAATGTAAAATATTTTAAGGGTATTCTGTTAACATTATATTAACACTAAACGTAATTTAATACCCGCTCTGATACCACTTCATGGACCAAGACTTAAACATTACATATTCTAGTATCTATTAACCATAATTAACATTCCTTAATTCTTAACGATCATTATGGTTAAGAGTTTTAAATTATTAGGTCATAGCCCTTATATTAAAAACCCATATAATATAATGCTGACACTTCAATTTAGTATCCTATTTATAAGAATAATGTTTTAAATGACACATTTTCTATTTATTATGAATCATAATAACATTAAAATTCACTTACTCATTGTTCTTAACCATCATTAAACCCTATAATGAATAATATACATGTTGTATGATTAGAGAAAATTTTATCAGGGGCTAAAAAAATACGAAAATAAATTTTTGTTGTCCACAGAAAGACCATGATATCAAAAAATGTTTTTTATTTTAATATAATAAACATTAATCTCAAATAATCATTTAATTACATTTGAAAACATAATTTCAATAATTATTATTTTTATAAATCAAATTATAATAAATCAAAATGGAAAAATAAATATCATTGGAATTTTATTTAAAAAACTATAATTAATCATAAATATTTTATTCATAAAATTAACAAAATTAATGAATAATAATTTATTTCCATTTGATATCAAAACACCTCATCAAAACTCATTGGAAATTAGAAAAACTCATGAGTGTTCTATAGGACATCATCTTTATAGAAACTATATTATACCCATACTATTTTGAATATCCACATTGTTGAGTTCTAATACAAACCTATGTAATAGAGTGTTATCATGATTATCCCATCGTATAAGATATATCGGTCTCACCAATCATCATGATCTATATTGGGTTCTTTCTTTATAAAAAAAATTAAAATATATTATCAATAATAAAACATTTCAATATTTCCTTATTTCATCATAAAACCCTTGAAAATATCTTCTGAATGCATATGCAAAAACACTTCCGGATATCAAAATACATTATCATTTTAAAAACCCACTATCAATAAAAAATACCAAGAATAATGAGAAATATTTATTTGGTATTTATGTAAAATATTTATTAATATAAAATATCCTAAAATAAAATAATATTCATGAGGGTGTCAAACTGAATTGTCCTTATATACATTTAAATAGAACATTCTTTCATTCATTTGTAAAGAAAGAAAAAACATTAAATTAAGTGATTAATTTTCAAACAATGAAAATAATGTTAACATAGATATAAATAGTAATTTATATTTGTTTTATTTCAATATAAATTTATTAACATGATATATTTAATAATATGGACATGATAGGAAAATAAATTTAACTAGATTTTTAAAAGAACGTCACTTACCTTGAGTCTGACTCATCATTTATGATATCTATCTTACTAAATAAAAAATATTTTAATTATTTTTTTGTTTATAAAATTTATTAAATATCATTATTCTTCTTCTATATTTAATAACCTATTATACACAATTACGTAATCAATTATGTTCATATCAACCATTTAAATGATATTCGGCTCATACGACAAAAATAAATTTGGTATGTTAACTATTTTCCAGGATGTCATTATCTTATCCTCACTAGAATTATAATCATGAAATAATTATCACTTTAATTTATCACATATTATTTTAAAAAAAATAAAGCTATTTGGTAATAAAAAACTTTGTTACAATCATGGAGATGGTAGGCTGTGCGTGTGCATAAAAATCATTTCCATTTTTCAATGATCATTATAGAAATAAGGTGAGTATAATAATATAAATTCAGAATTATATTTATATAATTTATTTGATATTATTTTAAAAAATATAATTGTATTTATTATCTATCTGATGTGGTTATGAAAAACTAATCCCATTGATTTGTGTATGTTGAAGTACACACATACACGTGATTGAAGTTATCATTTAACATTGAATGGAAAGTAAGAAAGGAAATTTTATATTATCTTTTTAAAATGATAAATATATAATTAATAACATATTTATATATATATTAAATTAATCTTTATAACCATCAGTAATAGATAGGGATGGAGAATGAATTACATTGGTCCGTGAGGTGGTAGTATGCTATTTATATAAATGACAGTTTTGATACAAATTTGATGGAAAATAATATAGATATTGGTTATTAAATTAACATAATAACATATATTTATAATTGTGTTAATTATGAAATAATTTTTTCATAGATGAAGAATATTTTATGGAGGTATAAGAATAAAAGTAACCAAAAATCTGGGATAAAACTATACCTCCACTTTAAATACACTCTTAATCCTTACACTAAAATCATCCATTTGAAGGGTTTCCAATAAAAAATGCATCTAAGACATATAAGATAATTTTACTTAATAATATGTGTAGGAATTAGAGGGATCAAAGGTTTATTAATGTGTGATTAAATAAATATACTATCTTCGTCTTTATAATTGAGGGAAGGGACACTTGAAATTAAAAAAAAGTATTAAATTAATGTTGACGTCTAAATAGATCCAAAATGATCTATATAGAGACTAATAATAGTATTTTTCAAAATTGTCTCTCAAAAATATTTTCCAAGATTAGGTGATGTTTTCCCCATAGATTTTTGTTTTAACCCCACAATATCACTTTTTATTATTACTTTAAACCAAAATAAAATTCACTTTAGGGGTCAATATAGTTACTATAAAAGGCCAAACAACCAATAAATGACACATTTTTAATATCATAATCTATATCTCATTCAATTCACCACAGATAAAATTTTTAGAAATTTTAATTTATATAATAAAATATTATGTATCATACTAGGAAGGTTCAAGAACAATAAGTGTTTTCCCTAGAATTTATTGAATGAAAAGAAATGAGGCAATTTAGGCATTAAAATGGGGTATTATTATAAAGAGTATGTCACTCCTCACATTTCTAAATTAACCATAGGTGCATAGTACTGAGGGAATCTATACGACCACATGGTGCTAATTTTTATTATCGATATCTTTGAAATTTCATCCATAATATTATTTTCCTCCCTATATATTAGAAATCAGAAAGTTAAGATGTATTAACTATTTGATATAGTTAATCTAATGAGGTAGAAAATTCTAATGTATATTTAGGTTTCTATCATTGAGGTCTTGAAAAAAAATTTAATCTAATTCAATCTGTATGGGTTTTAAATTTTGGTGGACAACATGCTTGATTGGATAGAGAGTTTCCAAAATTCCAGCTTTATATGCAATTATTGATCCAATAAAGTGGTCAAAATTACATTTTAAAATGAATTGGTGTGTGAGGAACACACCTATATATCTTAAGGTTCTTTCCATGATAAATTATGCATGAACAACATTAACCTCTATCCATAAGGGAATTGGAGGAATCTAATGAATGTATATCATTATTAGGGGCTTCCTATGGTTTCCTAGAACACTGTAAATTCTGAGAATATTTTGATCAGTAATGGAGTAGTTCATTAAACACAACTATATCTTTGAAATATCTCTCACATCCTTGTTCATGGACAATTTCCCAATCGTAGTGGAGAGATACTTTTTGTCAAATATGTTTTCATTCTTTTCTATCCAAATGCATGTAATGATGGAGCCATGAACTACATGTTTAAAGTTCTGGATATTCACCCCATTCCCAAATATAAAATTGTACAGTAGTAAATCCTGAATATAATAATATATACATGTATCAGTGTTCAAATGTATAATTCAATATCCTCACATCTCATTTGAAAATTCACACTCAAGGCTAATGTGTTCAATAGTCTCTTTATGTCTTAAACATAAGTGACTTGCTGATACAATTTTTTGAATATCCCTATTATACTTATCATGAAATAGTAAATTATTTTTAATGTTCATTTATAAAATAACCAAAATTTTGGTTTGAATGGATGATACCTAAAAGATCAAAAAACATGCTAGTGGTGAGTTGTATCCATTGCATTCTATAAGGTAGTATTCCTTGACATTTAATTGGACATTTCTATTGGGCCTCAAAATCATATTTCCTACATCTATAAATTTGTAGATCTAAATTTCAAGAAATGTTGATTTTTAATTATATATATAATGTTTTTACTAGATAAAATAATGAAAATAGATATTTTCTCAATATTTAATGGGATAGTCAGTATGTTGATATGGATTTCCATCCATGGAGTTCTCCATCAATTTAAATTGGATCATATGTTCAATAAAAAACTTGAGTATAAAATAATATCAGGGAATGAGTTATTTATATATGTCCATATATATTATTCAATAATTTGTTGGTTCCCATTTAATTGCCTCACTCTGAACCTATCTAATAAAAAATCAAAACATGGGTCATTTTAAGAAAATACATTCTATGTGAATTTATAGATAAGTCCATCATTGAAATTCTGATATCATTATTTCAAATGCCTCTTATGTTAGTTGGGTTAATATAACCTATAAGGCCCCAGCCTTAAACCTTACTTAATCTTGAGTTATTACAAGATTACACATTGAGGATCTTTTCGGGTTTAGAGTTTTAGAGAATTAGATCATAAAACATGCATTACATTCCACATATAAACAAAGTGGTTACATAAAGATAGTATTCTTCATTCCCATCAATGGAAACACATTTAAAATAAAACATGGATTATTTCTTGACACATCCTTGACTCTATCATCTTATCATGTACCTTTCCCTTGACCTGTGAAAAACATTTCAAAAACATGGGATGAGCATAAAAACTCAGTATGGGTTATAAAAAAAACATGGAAAAGAAACATGAGTTCATATATACATAAGAATGAAATCATAATTTACCCATAAAGCATAGGCACTTTAACATACCTCATAAAATCATGAATAAATTATAGAAATCATAAGACATAAAGGTAACTTGAGGCATTCATAACATTCTTACGTAGGGAGTAACCCTCTTGGTTACGTTTGGAATACCCATCACAGTATATTCCCTAAAATCTCTTCGGAGAAACCTTAACGTTTCACTTCTTCGTGTTACCCAATGAATTGGAGAGCTATAACGGGCTCACCCGCCCTTAGTTTATCACGGAACCACCCGTCTTCATAATAATGACCAAGAACCATAACATAATCATATTACATAAAACATGCATAAAGGAAACATAAAATTTCCACATTTCAATCATGAGATATCAATACAACACATTGATATAAAAACATTATGAAAACCATTTTCAATACTAAAATAAAATAAAAGTAAAACATGATATTTAATTTTTTTTAAAAAAGAAGGTATGGCTTGTTGAGGAAGCCGAAACTCAAATAACGGTCACGACGGCGGAGAAGTCGTTGTCGCCGCATACGTACGACAAAAACATTCCCTTTTGTCGTTTAGTAAACGCTTTGTATAAAAAAGATTCCTTTTGAATAAACGTAAAAGTCAAAGGGGTTTATACACCATATAAAAGAAAGTTGTGTATAAAATATAATATGCCTCAATGAAAGGAGATTGAGACAAAGTCCCATACCTCGTATCCGACTTGACCCGACCGTTCTTTAAACTCCTGAATAATAAACTTGAGTTAATCTCTACTTTCTTATGAATCTTTTTCAAGTTCATTATTCCTTTTATACCATGTTATGAACATCATGTAATCATTTAAGTTAATAATGTTCATTTTGTCGGTATTTGGTTCTTATGTCAAAAAATAGACTTCTTATACTTACATGTTGTTAATTTGGTCAAAGGTTCATTATATCCAGAATGTTATTCATGATGTAGATATCATATATGTCATGTATATCCAGTACATACATTCATTTATAATCTTACATCACATTTAGAGGTAAGAAATGAAATGCACCGTTCATGGAGACGGTAAGCCGTACGTACGCATGAACGCTACTTCCATTTCAATTTCATATTTTCTGGAATGGAATCATAATGATATAAGAGTATATTATAATTCCAGTATAATAACATATATAATATCATTAACTTTATCCTTTACACATCCCACATATGGTATTAACGAATCAAATCACTTTTAGGGGGCGGTAGTCCGCACTTCCTAAAATGAAGATATCGTGTTTTACCCATAATGGAAACCATAAAGGTATGCCCAAAATGAAAAAAACAGAAGCTTAAGGAAAACATTAACATATTATATATCATATATAAAAATAGTGACATCATAATGTCCATCTTTGAAGGTGTTTAATGAGTGTTGAACAATCATCGTTTCGGGAGGCAGAATTTCGCCATCCACGGAAACCGTATGTTCTTTAACCATTTGATGTAGTTGTGTGAGAGTGTAGCTCAAATATATCTTATAACAACATCCTAGTATATTGAAGATACTGGTGTTGTTACAAAAGACGTAAATAAAAAGATTTTAGGGGGTTGGAGAAGCAAAATAAAACGAATGAAAATGAGAGAATGAATTACCTTTAAAAGTGTAACTCCTTTTGAGTTGAGCCTAAAGGCTTCCTTTGAAAGGCTTCTTCCCAAAGGGGATCCTCAAGGATGAGGAGAGGGATGTGGAGAGAGTAAATGGGCAGGGGTTGGCCTATCCAAAGGCTTGAAGAGTGTGTGAAATGAGGTAGAGGTGGGGGCCTTTTATAAGAGGAGAGGAGGGGCACTTTTGGAATGTAAAGAAATATTACATTATTTGAAAATGTGTTTCCGTTTTAAAAGGTCCCACATTGATAGAATTCGTGGATAAGGTGATGAGGGTTCTAAATCAACTCATCCAATTGGTTTTTGACATGTGTAGTTCATAGATTTTACATTATCTTTCTATTTTATTTAAATCGTCAAATAATGATGTCATCGCTGCATCATTATTATGTCATACATAATTAACATTATTTAATGTCTAAAAATTATATAAAAACTACTATGATATAGGAAATCTTTTTAGCTTTCCAATGACTATTTATAATCAAAATTTGGACTTGTATAACCCCACTTAAAAATTGTTTTCGCAAAATATATTATGTTTGTGTCATTTTCACTTTAACATTAAATAAAAAGTAATTTATGTCATTTCCCAACAAATGTGGATCCATGGGGTCCCCAAGTTGACCCATGGCATGTCATGGTCGGCCATGACACAACCAATGAGGTTGGGACATGTGTCTAGGTCATTTCATATTATTAAAGCATTATATATACCTTAAACTACACTAATTACCACTAATCGCGATTAAAAACTTAATAAGTTACTATTCACCAAAAAATTATTTTAATCTCATTGAACCACATTTTACTTCTTAATGACAACCATGTATGTCGGATTTTCAAAATTCAATACACATTAGTGGTAAACTTTCATTTAACTGAAAAATCAGTTTGCTTGATTACCACTTAGTGGTTTCACTATTCATCAAAAATTGATGTTTTTCAGAAAATTACCAAAAATTCACCCTATGCTATATTTGATATTCCGAATTCAAAAATGAAGTCCATTTTACAAAATTCAAATCATATAAGTCACATTAATTAATTCAATAATTAATTCCCGCTGCCAGAGCAAATAGCGTGTTTTTACAAAACAATAAGTATCAAAAGATTGACACCAGTTTAAGTATAATTTCAAAGTGAAATTGATTCCAATGACCACCATTGGATAAAATTGTAAAAATATATTCTAATTTCACTTCAAAACCAATTCAAAACATAATCTAATCATATAAATAAATTAGAATAAAAAGCAGTTTTGATGTAAAATGCAGTATTTTTCACTATTCCTTAAAAAAATGAACATTGTCAAAAAAATACCAAAAATTCACACAAGGTAAATTTTGATGTTCCAATCATAAAGAATAAGTTTATTTTGACAAACATAGTTTATAAAATTGTCAAAATATAGATTCAAAAATGGTTTTCTATCAAAAGGCAGTAAAACAATCTTTTAAGAATATTAGTGTATTCCATGCATAAGATTGTATTTATTTTCAGTTTAAGCCTCTATAATACTATCTTAATTATTAAAAGACAAAGATAAAAATATCTATTATTCATTACTTACTTGGGATGTTACATCCTTCCCCCCTTTAGAAAATTGCGTCCTCGAAATTTATTTACTTATCGAATAAATGGGGGTACTTATCCCTCATTGCATTTTCAGATTCCCATGTTGCCTCTTCAATCATGTGGTTTTTCCACAAAACCTTTACCTGATGAATCACCTTATTCCGTAACACTTGCTCCCTGTGGTCAAGAATCTGGACCGGTTGTTCCTCATAAGATAGGTTCTCTTCCAGCTGAACTACCTCTGGACTCAAAACATGAGATTGATCTGGCATATACTTTCTCAACATCGACACGTGAAAAACATTGTGTACCTGAGATAAACTCGGAGGTAAAGCCACTCGGTATGCAACTGATCCAACTCTCTCCAGAATTTCATATGGTCCAATGAACCTTGTACTCAACTTTCCTTTCTTACCAAATCTCATCACACTTTTCCAAGGAGAAACCTTGAGAAAAACATGATCACCTACCTCGAAAAATAGATCCTTCCTCCGGTTATCCGCATAACTCTTCTGCCTGCTCTGAGCTGTTCTCATGTGCTTCTGAATCAGCTGAACTTTTTCTGCCATCTCTTCTACCAATTTTGGTCGCATCAACTTTCTTTCACCCACTTCATCCCAGAAAGCTAGAGTTCGACACCGCTTCCCATATAATGCCTGAAATGGTGCCATCTGTATACTAGAATGAAAACTGTTATTATATGAAAACTCAACCAAAGAAAGATGTTGGTCCCAACTTCCCTGATAATCCATAGAACAAGCTCGTAGCATATCCTCCAATGTCTGAATTGTTCGTTCTGACTGCCCATCTGATTGAGGATGAAAAGCTGTACTAAAATTTAATTCAGTACCCAACGACTTCTGAAGGCCTTTCCAAAAGTTAGAAGTAAACCTGGGATCACGATCCGATACAATGGAGAGAGGAACTCCATGTAACCTGACTATCTCTTTAAGATACAAACGGGAAATTTGATCAAGAGAGAAAGTATCTCGTATAGCAAGGAAATGAGCAGATTTGGTCAAGCGATCAACAATAACCCAGATTTCATTATTACCTCGAGATGTCTTTGGTAATCCAACAACAAAGTCCATGGATATATTCTCCCATTTCCACTATGGCACTGGTAAAGGCTGAAGCATCCCTTTCGGTAACTGCCGCTCTGCTTTAACCTGCTGACAAGTCAAACACTTCACAGTAAAATCTGCAATATCTCTTTTCATTCCATCCCACCAGTAATACTCCCGCAGATCTCTATACATCTTAGTACTGCCCGGATGAACTGAAAACGGAGAACTATGAGCTTCACATAACAACTCTCTCTTCAACTGTGAATCACAAGGCACACACAATCTCTTCCCAAATCTCAAAACACAATCACTATCAATGTTGAATTCAGGCAACTTACCTTTCTGAACTAGCTCTACCTTTTTCTGCAACTCACTGTCTTGCTTCTGTGCTTGCTTGATTCTATCTGATAGAGAAGATCTCACTGATACCTGAAACAAAACAGAAGGACTTCCTGCACCAACAACTTCTATGCCAAAGTTCATCAAATCCTTAACCAAAGGATCACGTTCCAAACGCAACATTGTTAATGAAGCATTACTTTTTCGACTCAAAGCATCAGCCACTTTATTTGCTTTTCCCGGATGGTAATGAATTGTACAGTCATAATCCTTGATTAATTCTAGCCATCTCCTTTGTCTCATGTTTAACTCTTTCTGAGTGAATATATACTTTAAACTTTTGTGATCGGTATATATTTCACACTTTACTCCATACAAATGATTCCTCCAAATTTTTAAAGCAAAAACAACAGCAGCTAATTCCAAATCATGTGTAGGGTAATTTACCTCATGAGTTTTCAACTGTCGTGAAGCATAAGCAATTACCTGATCATTCTGCATTAGGACGCAACCAATTCCTTTCAATGAAGCATCACTGTATATAACAAACTCACCATTCCTGGAAGGTAGTGCCAAAACTGGAGCATTCACTAATCTTCTTTTCAATTCCTGAAAACAATCATCACATTCTTTTGTCCAGATAAACTTAACACCATTACGAGTTAGCTTTGTCATTAGACTAGATAACTGTGCAAAATTTCTAACAAACCTTCGGTAATAGTCCGCCCAACCAAGGAAGCTACGAATCTATATTTGATGGCCCGACATCTGCTGAAGTAGTTGCAAAGGATTTCACCACCCCTTTCTGCTCGTAGTCTAACTGATTCCCATCACTCAAGCTCTTTGTCGGACACTCGTGTGCATAGTGACCCATCTCATTGCACTTATAACAATTCACTAACTGTATATCAAATTTGTTCTTACCTTCACCTTGATCCTTTTCAGTGCAATCACGAGCCTTATGTCCCATCTTAACACATCGGTAGCACTTTACAGAATTCAGAAGACATTCCCCAGCATGCCCTTTTTCCACATTTATCACAAACTGGAAACTTAGTTCTCTTACCATCAGACTTTTTTAAAGAATTCTTACCTTTCTCCTGCCACCTCGGTCTCTTCTTCTGCTGGTTGTTATAGAACACTTGGTCATCGGCAAACTCCATTTCCACCTTCTCAGCACATCGAACAAGCTTTTCATAACTTTTAAACTCACGAGAAGCTAATGCCCTTCGATATTTTGGCTTTAATCCTGAGTAAAAACGATTGATTTTACTATCAAGGTCTCGGATAAAATTTGGAGCATACCTTGCCAATCGAGTGAACCTTTCTTCATAGGCAGCCACTGAGTCTTCCTCTTGCCTCAATTCCAAGAATTGATTTTCCATCCTAAGTCGAACAGCCTTAGGAAAATACTTCTCAAGAAACATACCTTTGAATTCATCCCAGTCAAGAGCATCAATCTCATCGGCATCCCTGATATTTTTAACCATAGACCACCACTGATCTGCTTCACCCTCCAAACGGTAAATAGCAAGACTAACCTTTTGACTGTCTGAACACCCCATGACATCAAAAATCTTTTCCAGTGCTTTAATCCACCCTTCAGCTAGCATAGGGTCAGATGATCCTCTGAATGATGGGGGATGTTGCCTCATGAAATGTTCCACCACTGACATGTTCCTCTGCGGTTGATCTGGCTGATCTCGTGCATGGATACCAACGCCATTTATCGCTTGAGTCAACTGCGCCATTACTGCAACAAACTGTTCAGTTCCAATTCCGACCATTTCTGGATGCTGATTCGGAAGGTTATTTCCTTCTGTATGCCTTCCTAGTACTGCTTCCCTGTTTCCTCTGCGGAAAACCATTCTGAACAAACATGTCTTAGATGAAGCAACATGGTAATCTTTAAATGCTATATCATTTCAAAAAAAATATATTTTTGGATAATCATTTAATAGAATTCTAACTCCTAAAGTTATCTAAACCGACCTCTGATACCAACTATAAGGCCCCAGCCTTAAACCTTACTTAATCTTGAGTTATTACAAGATTACACATTGAGGATCTTTTCGGGTTTAGAGTTTTAGAGAATTAGATCATAAAACGTGCATTACATTCCACATATAAACAAAGTGGTTACATAAAGATAGTATTCTTCATTCCCATCAATAGAAACACATTTAAAATAAAACATGGATTATTTCTTGACACATCCTTGACTCTATCATCTTATCATGCACCTTTCCCTTGACCTGTGAAAAACATTTCAAAAACTTGGGATGAGCATAAAAACTCAGTATAGGTTATAAAAAAAACATGGAAAGGAAACATGAGTTCATATATACATAAGAATGAAATCATACTTTACCCATAAAGCATAGGCACTTTAACATACCTCATAAAATCATGAATAAATTATAGAAATCATAAGACATAAAGGTAACTTGAGGCATTCATAACATTCTTACGTAGGGAGTAACCCTCTTTGTTACGTTTGGAATACCCATCACAGTATATTCCCTAAAATCTCTTCGGAGAAACCTTAACGTTTCACTCCTTCGCGTTACCCAATGCATTGGAGAGCTATAACGGGTCACCCGCCCTTAGTTTATCACGAAACCACCCGTCTTCATAATAATGCCCAAGAACCATAACATAATCATATCACATAAAACATGCATAAAGGAAACATAAAATTTCCACATTTCAATCATGAGATATCAATACAACACATTGATATAAAAACATTATGAAAACCATTTTCAATACTAAAATAAAAGAAAAGTAAAACATGATATTTATTTTTTTTTAAAAGAAGGTATGGCTTGTAGAGGAAGCCGAAACTCAAATAACGGTCACGACGACGGAGAAGTCGTTGTCGCCACATACGTACGACAAAAACATTCCCTTTTGTCGTTTAGTAAATGCTTCGTATAAAAAAGATTCCTTTTGAATAAACGTAAAAGTCAAAGGGGTTTATACACCATATAATAGAAAGTTGTTTATAAAATAAAATATGCCTCAATGAAAGGAGATTGAGACAAAGTCCCATACCTCGTATCCGACTTGACCCGACCATTCTTTAAACTCCTGAATAATAAACTTGAGTTAATCTCTACTTGCTTATGAATCTTTTTCATGTTCATTATTCATTTTATACCATGTTATGAACATCATGTAATCATTTAAGTTAATAATGTTCATTTTGTCGGTATTTGGTTCTTAAGTCAAAAAATAGACTTCTTATACTTACATGTTGTTAATTTGGTCAAAGGTTAATTATATCCAGAATGGTATTCATGATGTAGATATAATATATGTCATGTATATCCAGTACATACATTCATTTATAATCTTACATCACATTTAGAGGTAAGAAATGAAATGCACCGTTCATGGAGACGGTAAGCCGTACGTACGCATGAACGCTACTTCCATTTCTATTTCATATTTTCTGGAATGGAATCATAATGATATAAGAGTATATTATAATTCCAGTATAATAACATATATAATATCATTAACTTTATCCTTTACACATCCCACATATGGTATTAACGAATCAAATCACTTTTAGGGGGCGGTAGTCCGCACTTCCTAAAATGAAGATATCGTGTTTTACCCATAATGGAAACCATAAAGGTATGCCCAAAATGAAAAAAACAGAATCTTAAGGAAAACATAAACATATTATATATCATATATAAAAATAGTGACATCATAATGGCCACCTTTGAAGGTGTTTAATGAGTGTTGAACAATCATCGTTTCGGGAGGTAGAATTTCGCCATCCACGGAAACCGTATGTTATTTAACCATTTGATGTAGTTGTGTGAGAGTGTAGCTCAAATATATCTTATAACAACATCCTAGTATATTGAAGATACTGGTGTTGTTACAAAAGACGTAAATAAAAAGATTTTAGGGGGTTGGAGAAGCAAAATAAAACGAATGAACATGAGAGAATGAATTACCTTTAAAAGTGTAACTCCTTTTGAGTTGACCCTAAAGGCTTCCTTTGAAAGGATTCTGACCAACGGGGATCCTCTAGGAGGAGTAAGGGGATGTTGAGAGAGTAAATGGGCAGGGGTTGTCCGAGCCAAAGGCTTGAAGAGTGTGTGAAATGAGGTAGAGGTGGGGGCCTTTTATAAGAGGAGAGGAGGGGCACTTTTGGAAAGTAAAGAAATATTACATTATTTGAAAATGTGTTTCGGTTTTAAAAGGTCCCACATTGATATAATTCGTGGATAATGTGATAAGGGTTCTAAATCCACTCATCCAATTGGTTTTGGACATGTGTAGTTCATAGATTTTACATTATCTTTCTATTTTATTTAAATCGTCAAATAATGATGTCATCGCTGCATCATTATTATGTCATAAATAATTAAAATTATTTAATGTCTAAAAATTATAAAAAAACTACTATGATATAGGAAATATTTTTATCTTTCCAATGACTATTTATAATCAAACATTGGACTTGTATAACCCCATTTAAAAATTGTTTTCGCAAAACATATTATGTTTGTGTCATTTTCACTTTAACATTAAATAAAAAGTAATTTATGTCATTTCCCAACAAAAGTGGATCCATGGGGTCCCCAAGTTGACCCATGGCATGTAATGGTCGGCCATGACACAACCAATGAGTTTGGGACATGTGTCTAGGTCATTTCATATTATTAAAGCATTATTTATACCTTAAACTACACTAATTACCACTAATCGCGATTAAAAACTTAATAAGTTACTATTCACCAAAAAATTATTTTAATCTCATTGAACCACATTTACTTCTTAATGAAAACCATGTATGTCGGATTTTCAAAATTCAATACACATTAGTGGTAAACATTCATTTAACTGAAAAATCAGTTTGCTTGATTACCACTTAGTGGTTTCACTATTCATCAAAAATTGAAGTTTTTCAGAAAATTACCAAAAATTCACCCTAAGCTATATTTGATATTCCGAATTCAAAAATGAAGTCCATTTTACAAAATTCAAATCATATAAGTCACATTAATTAATTCAATAATTAATTCCCACTGCCAGAGCAAATAGCGTGTTTTTACAAAACAATAAGTATCAAAAGATTGACACCAGTTTAAGTCTAATTTCAAAGTGAAATTGATTCCAATGACCACCATTGGATAAAATTGTAAAAATATATTCTAATTTCACTTCAAAACCAATTCAAAACATAATCTAATCATATAAATAAATTAGATTAAAAAGCAGTTTTGATGTAAAATGCAGTATTTTTCACTATTCCTTAAAAAAATGAACATTGTCAGAAAAATACCAAAAATTCACACAAGGTAAATTTTGATGTTCCAATCATAAAGAATAAGTTTATTTTGACAAACATAGTTTATAAAATTGTCAAAATATAGATTCAAAAAAGGTTTGCTATCAAAAGGCAGTAAAACAATCTTTTAAGAATATTAGTGTATTCCATGCATAAGATTGTATTTATTTTCATTTTAAGCCTCTATAACACTATCTCAATTATTAAAAGACATAGATAAAAATATCTATTATTCATTACTTACTTGGGATGTTACATAACCATTCCCAAAAACATTTTTTAGATTCCATTCATGAAATAAACTTGTCCATATTGAATTCTGTATCATGCATTGAAGGTCACTAAGGAGACTTGTTGCCCATATATAGAGACAAAATGAGTACACAAACATTGATTTGATAACTGAGTTGACCAGGAAAACCCTTCAATTTTCTAACATAGATCCCCCCATCAATCTATTCAATTGATGGATGATTCTGTATCATATCCCCCCAATATAGCGACTTCTTACATTTCTCTATAATATTGTCACACCATGATAATTTAAGGAGGAATCTCTCTTCAATCCAAGTTTTATAGTGATTCTATTATTTTTTCTAATTGTGATTCCATCACCAAATACAATAAATGATTTCTTACAACAGATTTCTTATCCATACATTCCCTCATAGTGTGAAAATAAGGCCTTGATTGCATTTATCAGGTTCCTTGTGGCATTCCCATGCCTGAGGATTTTCTCTGCCTAAAAAATATGATTGGGTGAAAGATTCTCTACTAGATTTAATTTATTTATAAAAACCAATAACATAATGTTTATTGATGAATATACTCATATAGATTTTATCAATAGATAAAAGGTATTAAGATAAGGTCCCATTATCTCACACCCCTCATTCATTGGAAAAATACTATGGGAGCTCCATTTATTGGGATATTTTTCCTTGAATGGATTAGAACGGTTCTGATTACTCTATTTAATGAATGTGATGACCCATATCCTCTGAGAATAAAAAATAGTGAGCTCTATTTCAAAGTTTCAAAATATTTTTAAATATTAATTTTGAGATAAATGATCTCTTTCTTTTTTTTGTATTTTATAATACTAACACATTCTAATGTAGTAAATAATAAGGGTATAATGTTTATTCATTGGAAAACCCCATACTTGTCTGGGGTACCGTGTAATTTAATAATTCAACCCACCTTGATCAAAATAATTTTATTGATGACATTAGTAATGGTGTTCCAAAGGGAAAATAGTCTAAAATCCTTGATTTCAATTTTTTTCTCTTTACATGGTATTAGGGAAATAAAATATGAGATGAACCAATATTGTATAGGGTGTGTGTAAAGAATTACTTGATTTCATTTATTGTTAAATCTAGCAAAATATCCGAGTATAAAATTTAAAAAATGATGGTGAAACTATTCGGGATGACATAACACTCTATGTTAAGATAGAATATGGCCTTCTTAACTTTCACTTTGGAGTGGGAAAAGATAATTGCATAATATTTTCAGTCATCAATTCAATAAATATTGTTATAAATAATTTTTTTTGTTATCCATTCTACTATAAGATTATAAAACATTAATATATTCTACTACAACATTTTAAATTTCACTATCAAATGTATATATAAATATATAAATTTTGATTTTATAAATCTCTACCATGACTTTATTTTCCTTATATAGACTATAGAAAACATTGGAGGTCTTATCACCATATTTATTCAATTTAACATTTAAATATTTTTAGTATGGCCTTTCCTTCATAGTTAAGTGGTAATACATCTAGTAGATATATTTTATTTCCTCCCTAAAAGGGTTATCCTGGTGATGATTCAAAATTTTATAGCTTTCATGTTGTTATTCAAATTAAATAATATAAATGTACTCCTATAAAATAATTCTTACTCTATTATCCTAAAATTATTTTGGAAGGCTTTAATTTTCCATCAGGGGTATATAGTGGAACTCTAAGGGATTCCAACATCATTGTTTCTTGAATAATATATATATATATATCTAGGAATAATTGGCCACACATTATTAAATATAATAGGTAGATGGACTGAACTATTAAATTTATTATAAGTCAAAACATCATAAATTTTTTGATATAAATAATATTATAGGAGGGTAAATCCAATGACCGTTGGGGAATCAATCATGTATTCCCTTTAATACGAAAATCTATCGAACGTTCCAGATTTCCTTCATGATCTAAGTGAAATTAGCTACAACTATTGGAACTTTTGTAAAGATTCATTCGTTAATGCAAGATAATAATTACATTGTTGTTTACCTATTGAAATTTAGTAAACTATTTTTATAAATATTAAAAATAGAGTTTAAATATCTTTTAACCATTTATTTATAACTTATGGTACCAGATACCACATCAATCCCTTTTCAAATAACCATTCACCTTATGTGTGATGTGGTCACATATAAAAATGAGAATGAAATATTATGGCCTTGATTTTTGAGAGACACTAAAATACATTTTTTATTCCTATTTCATAATACGATATGATTTCTATGATCTATTAGGATCCAAGGATAGTTAATATTTATATCATGTATGTTTTGGGAATCAATGGTTTACTAATGTTAGGCCCACATGAAATTATTTTTCTTTTTAAAGTGAATATTTGGCTCTATAAATCCAATAAGAATATGTTTATATGTTGTGATGTATTGTATATGGGATTTGAACATTTTAAAATTACCTAGACCTTTACGGTTCCAGTATAAACCATCATGGATTAAGGTCTTTACTCATTGTCATCGGGTCTTCTTTCTTGGGCATATTTCCATGGGAACGTTTTCACCTTTTCCTTTATTTCTACATCCTTTTGGAATTTTCACACTTAATATTTTCCATACCTCCCAGTTAGATTATAATTATACGACCCATTAGTAGGTTTTTTCAACCCCTTCAAGTCATTTTTATGCACTCTAATATGATCAAATGAATGTGAGTCCTCAATGTCATCTGACCATAAAATCCCACTTAGGGGGTGAAATTTTTGATGGAGTGCATAGGTTAAGGTGATTTTTACCCATGATGCTTCCTTCTAGAATACTTGTAGGAGGATACCTATAGAAATGGTCCTTAAAAAGTAAATTCTTCATCCTTATGTAGTAACTTACCTCCAAATGTGTTGTTTTGATCATAAAAAGGTGGAATATTTAATGTTTTATCTTCCATATTCCCTTTAGAATTCATCAAAACATCCTCTACATTTCGATCCTAAGACACAACCAACATCAACATTGTAATGTCGTAAGTAAGTGTCTTTATGGTGTTGTTTCTAGGTTAATACAAGGGAAGTGATTCCATCTTTGGCCCACTTCAATCTTTACGTCCATTTCTTCCTCATTATTAGAAAGACAACATGTTCCCATGTAAGAATAATCTATCATTATTTCAGGAGTGTGTTACTTCCTCATATGGTTGATATGGTTGAATCCCATCAATTAATCATCGTCAAAGCTACCTTCCATCTGTAAGAGGTTTTTATCTTCTTCATATGCAATATATCTTACAAGATAGATTATTTCACTATTTAATTCTCTACTTTGACACCCATGGGATATTGGAACCTAAAATGGATGTTCCATCTGTACAGTCCCAGCCATGCTCATGTCCCCATCTTTGGAGGCTCTTGGATTGTTGATGTTTATTGGATCAGGGAGTGTAATTTTTTTACTTACCTTTTCTCCTTTGAAATAAGATATCATCATGGCCTTATTCATAATAGAATTTTAATTCCTTATCCCTTTTACATTCATAAATAATGTGACCAAATAATTTTCATCCCATGAAAATTCTTATCTTATGCTCATAATGAATCTCAATAGTCATGGTGACTTATCTTTTTGTTACGAATAGTTCTTCCAACAAAGTGTTAAACATTTATACATCCATTGTGTTTTTTATAGTTTGTAAATCTTAGATTATCTATTTTATTCATTCATATGGGGTTTCCTACTACGGAAATTCCCCATAGAATGTTTACGTACCAGTAAATATAATTCAGCTTTCATATATGGATCCACACCTATGTGTGTGTATAACATATGTTGGAAAGATCAATGTTTATTTCCCATTCATAGATTATTTGAAATCCAGATTTTATAGAGATCGATCATGGCCTCTAGTCCTTTTGTTTACATTCATCCAATGGGACGACTATATGATAGTATCTATCGCCCATTATTTTCATTCTCTACACATCAATTCCCAAAACATCCACAATCCTTTGAATGAGTTCATGGAACATAAAAACCCTTTCCCATTTCATATTCAAGACACATAAATTTATAGAGTACACTCATATATTAATGCATTCTTTACCCAGTTTTTTGATTAGATAAAACTATACCAATTACTACCTTATTTATCACTCATTTAGAAGGAGGTGTGTCAAATTCCAATAAGGATAGTCCAGAAGCAGATTTCACAACCCCCAAAAATTACCTCTCTACACTAACAACCATATTATGATCACATTCCAACAGCTTCTATTTATTGTTAGTAAGGTAAAAAATCTAATTGTGTCTAATGTGGTCACTGTGAGTCTTCAATAGACTCGATTAATTTATTTTGGAATTATTTATTTAATTTAATACTTCTAACTACAAAAAAATAATGGAATTAAATTATATGCAATTTATAACACTATAATATGTCACATTTTTTTAATAAATTATGGAATAAAATAATTCATTAAAACCATATTATGTTTAGTGTTTTTAGGTTCATTTACTTTATTTTATTATAAATATATAATTAATTTATTTTCCTTGTATAGTAACTTAATGTAATCTTTTCAATATTAAAAATTAGAAATAGATTGAAATAATAAAAATATAATTTATAATTTAAATTTAAATTTATTTCAAAATATATCCTATGATTTTTCATTTGTAAAAATTGTAAACATAAAAAACAATGAAAATGATATTTTTTTAGTTTCCATTATATAATATAATATAAACTATGAAATCGCGGGAAAAGGAAAAAATATCATATATTATAAATTCATATGTTTGTGTAAATTATATACTCATACAATAAAATTAATGCATGTTTTAGTGTCATTTCCAAGTCCATTATATTTTTTCCTAAATTACCAGATTTACCATTACTCTGTTAAATTTTTTTTACAATGATTAATATTCGTATAAGGTAAATATAAAAGGGTCATATTTATAAAATATAGACCTAATAATTCATAATTTTGAATCAATTTTTTATGGTTCAATTCTCATAAGTGTCTTAATTTAATTTTAAATTAAATATGCTAATTATTTTGAAATATATTTCTTTTAGAAAATATCATTTTTAGTACAGAAATATTTTTATTTTAAATATAAGAATAAAACTAAATAAAATTAGTAAAAATAGTTTATTCTTAAAAAATTAACTCATGAAATTATAAAACTAATACCAATTATAATTATACATTATAAATACATTAAAAGAATATATAATTATTGAAAAAAATCAATATTTTTCACTGTTCAATGATAAAACAAAATTTTCATAAAATTATAAAAAATAGATATTAATATAAATTTAAAATTATAAATAAAAAATGAAATTAATTTTTTTGAATATAAATTTTCTAATTGGGAAATAAATCTTAATACTAAAACCATAAATTTCATGAAAATATCAATTTTGTTAGAAATACATCTTTTATTCTTTTCGAGTAAAAATTACTTAATATTAAAAAAATTAATGTGAATCTATAAAATATATTTATAGAACTTAAAAAAATGAAAATGATTTAGTTTGAAATTAGAAGAATTTTTATAGTACCCATGATGAATAATGATTTTGATTTTGATGCACTTCAAGTAGGAAGTTCCTTACCCTATAGAGGTCCTGTTTTTTTATAAGAATGATATGATGTTTTTATTTTATATTCTTAAGACAGTTATTTATCATTATCGCATATGTGGGAATTTTTATCTCCTAATACCATTATCGAGTTTGATCACATCTGTTTTGTGTGTAGCCAGTGGGACTCATGTTTCAGTTTCATTACATGTGTGTGTGTTTAGCTACTTTTTCACACTTTTGATATGATATATTTTTTCTATAGATGCGATGAAATTATTTACATGTTATACATATGGTATATTATATTTTTCACCTATTTCTTATACAAAAGTTATTGGTGGACCATTCACAGATCGGTAACCCTTGGGGGGTCAGGCTCAGATGTAGCATGTGACATGATGACATAAGCAAGTTATATAAAGGGAAAAGATTGCTTTTTGTGTCCTAAACTATTACCATGATGGTATTCATTCATATGACTAAAATCTAAATAGTTGTTCATGATGGTGTTTTGACATATGATATTAGAAATTATTATGATATTGAATAGTCTTATGGCCTGTCTTGAGGTAGTGTCAGAATGATAAGACCTTGTGGCCTTACCATAAAAGTGACGGGGTGTAATGGCCTTTTGGCATTACCTAAGACTCATTACCATTGTTGTGTTTTTGAAATACATTTAGTCACATTATGATCGACTATATTTCATTACATCTGTAAACACTGCATCTCTGAAACAAATCCAAAGAAGGTAAAATTGAGGGTCTATATACTCTTAGTTAGCACACAATTGTTTAGTACTAGATTCTATGTTATTTGTTTTCTGTTTATTTGTTATCCTTGTATATATGTATGGATCTAAAATATTATTGAGGAAATATTGGTGGTTTCATAAAAGGTTTAAATTTACACCTTACATGGTAATCGTTTTGTGTATGAAAAATTAGGGGTTTGGGATGTAGGAAAGGGAAACTCCCAGTTGATTAGAATCTGAGAGATAGAGAACAGTGTTCAAAGGCGATATTGAGATACACTCAAAATGGAAGCCTTGATAATTTTTTTACTTTCTTTTATTATACATAATTTTTTTTCTTTCCACATTTGGGTAAATGGTTTATTATTCTATAAGACATCAAACACATTTCATGTCATTGGCATATCATGGATTATTTATTCCACTATGACATCTTGTGTTATTATCTTTTTTATGATACAGATGGTGTAGTGTGTGGACTAGTGGATTTCAGATCCAAACTACTAATCATAAATATCTTTCATATGATGATATGTTCATGGGGCTATATAGAACTATAAATCAGATTTATTTATTCTTTTTAGTGTTTTGTTATATATTATCAAAGGGGTTTTCCTTTTTATTTCATCCTATATTTTTTGGGGTAATAATATAAAATAATTAGGCTATGTGGGACTCTTGAAAGAGAGTTTCATTTGTATCTAGATAAAATATGTGTAATGAAACTATGAGTTACCATTGATGAAACTTCTTTTAAAGATATCATTTTATGGTTTCATGTTAATGATTAGTATATTTTGCTATTATATTTTTATGGAATTTCAATGCATTCAGGAATCATAATGATTCATGTAGGATCACATGAAATATATTTTTGTTAATACCTCGGTCCAAATATACTAGATTCAATGTATACTATATTAAAATTTCATAAGATAAAATTTATTTTATTCCAACGGACTTGATTGTTTAGTATTCTTGGAAAACTAGATACATACTTCAATCTCACACTACATCTAAAAAATAAAATAAAACATACTAAAAGTAAAAAATTTATTCATCCTTGAAATCATTAAATTTTTTATTCACAGTATAGTATGTAATAAAACAAAATAAGGGTGATCTCAAATTCTCAATAAAGGTTACATACATTAGAATCTATCATGAGTAAATAAATCATTATTAGTAAAGAAAACTAAATGTAAAAAGGTAAATATCAGAACACTCATTTCATTTAATCAATTACTTTAATATCATGATTATATAAGGGAGAATAAATTTGGAGAGGTAAATAAATGAACCAATATTCCATTTAATTGATAACGTAAGGATCATGAATAGATAATTAATAGTCATTATTTTAAGGTAAATAATTGAACATGCATTCCATTTAATCAATAACATGTGTACAAAATGAATACATGGATCACATGAATGTAGTAGTATAGTGTATAATAAAAAGTAAATTCCTAATGAATGAAATAAATAATATTAGACATGATGGTCCCAAGAATCTTGATACCTTTATCGTTATGATCATATGCCATGATAGTTTCACTGATGTGTAAGTATACACCAAAAACCCATTTAAAAAAGGTTAAAAACAATTTTTTTTCATGGGGCTGGTGATGCATTTATGTGATATCAATAATTTATCCCCATCCATAATTTCATTCAAACCCATTTTTATATAACAAATGATCGATTTACTTAATGAATAATATGCCTTAACAAAAACAAATTGTATCAAGTAAGGAATACAGATTAACAGTAATTTTCTTGGTCAATCATATAACATTAATGGTAAAATTCCATTTGTAAAAATGATATTTTTTTCAAGTAATAATAATATCCATGATAAATAATATCGATATTTATGGGAATTTTATTGTCCAATAATCATAAAAAGTGAATATTTCAATGGAATGTTGATTATTAAAAAGTAAATCAAGAAAGGGAATGTCAATAAGTTCATTGTTCATGATGATCATAACCCATACAGATATTGAAAAAATATTGGACTATTTAAACATATCTCTTGTGGAGTATATCTAAAATAACATTTTTTATCATTGATGAAAAATTTGAATAAAATGATCTTTGAAAACATTCTTGATGATAAAAACCTTTTCACATTGAAAATCACTTTTAAAGACTAAGAATTTATAGAATATTCAGAAAATAATATTTTATTAAAATAAACTTTTTTAAATTTATTTTATTCTTCAAATCCTTAATTGGATATGCTTATATTAGGTTCTTTTCATGTTGAGTATGTCAAAAACAATGACTTCATTCACATTTTTGTAATAAAAGTGACACAGTACCTTATTCAGAAAATAAAAAAAAGATTCATCTAATATTAAAAAAAAATATGGGTAAAAAAAATTCTAAATAATCATAGTAAATTAGATTTGTAATCATTTCTATGAAAAGAGAAATTTAAATAAATAGGATTTTTGACTGAAGAGAAAAATGATGTCAGTTTTTATTAAAAATCATTAATTTTATGTACAAAAGAGAGGGAAATGGTACTATTACATGAAACCTTCATGAATAACCATATTATATAAAATGGATTTTTTTATTAGGAAATAATCAAATATTTTCCTTAAATGGGAATTCATTAATAATCAATCTTAATTAAAATTACATTGAAACATAAATAGTTTACCACTTAGGTATCTTCTGAATCGTAAACCCCAAGAAAGTAATATTGTAGAATGAAATAATAAATTACATAAATATAAATAGGTTTATGATAAAACAAGTAAAATTGGATTCAAGTACCATTAATAAAATCATGTAGGTGTATTATATGAACATTTTCCTAAAAAAGATAATTTGAGATAGTTAACCCTTATAATAATCATAATTGTGAAGTGATAATGAATATATAAATCGATTATATATATCAAATATAATTACACATAAGTCAGGTAGGAATTAAATAAAATATTATTAAAATTCATTACTCATATAATCATTGAATATCAAATAATAAAATAAGTAATATAACTGAACGAAAAGAAATTGTGTAATGAAATTCATTACCACTCTATAATATTCAATTCAAATCTCCTTTAATGAAATAATTCAAATTAAAACATAATATAAAATTAATTATGAATTATTCATGGTATTACATGTAAACATGGAATTATGTATACCATATAAATTAATTTATGACTATAACATTGCAATATTCCTCAATGGAAGAATGTTAATACAGAATCCCTTACGTCTCACATCCATTTTGTTGAATGCACTCTAAAATCTATGTTAATATATATAATAATGTTATAAATTTTTCATATAAGTATATTAATGTTTTTAATATCATATATGATCCTCTTATAACTTCTTATCACATGTTTGTCAACAAACTTTTATTATTGTTGTTGTTTCATGTTTTAATTACCAAGTTTTGTCAAGAATGTTTTGTAATTAATGTATTGGTTTTTTTTAAGATATATTTACATAATATATAGAATGATATTGATGTAAAAAATATAATATTTACTTATTTTATTCATTTTTCAAATATTTTGGGATATTTTTCCTCGAAAATGAACGGAATCGCATCATGGAAATGGTAACTCATATGTATGCATGAGTAAGGATATAATTTCTTAATGGGTGGAAGGGTAATTAATTGATAGATATAATAATTTTATAAAATCAATATAATTCCATATATTTCCCATATATTCATTAAATTTTTTTATCACACTACATGTAAGTTTTATTGAAAAAGGAATCGCATTTCATCGTGTGGCGGTAGTCCTCCATACATAAGAGCGACATTATCTTATTTTAAATTGAATTAAAATTAAAAAATAAATATGTGATATAAAAATTTTGAAAGTATAATTTTATCATAAATATTATATATAAAATCCCTTATAATTTCTTTTTATGATATTTTAAATGGAAAATAAGTTACATATGTTTGCATGGTTGTAGCCCGTTGTACAAATGATTGATGTTTTCATTTCCAATTTGATTGAAAAATAAATTTATATAGGTTATTTCATTAATATAAAAAACTCATTATACCTTATAAAAGTTTTTTTATATTTTAGTCATTAATTCATAATTTATAGTTGTAAAAGATGATTATAAAAAGAGACTTGTTTCTGTGATTACCTTCTCTTAGAGAAACCTCCTTTGGATATCTTCATAAGGACACATGGTTAGGTATTTTTTTATGAACACCAAATCTATAATTTGGATAAGGGAGACTGAGAGATATTTTTCATATTTTGGTCAATTTAAAAGGCTTTAGATGTGTGAATAAGTTATTGGATGGAGTTCACATTTATAATTGAGGAGGAATGAAATTTTTTATAATACCAAAAACTATAAAATAATTTGAATTTACTCTCACCAAAAGTGCATAAAAATTGAAAAATAATATATAATGTGTAGGTTTACTAATATCATTATATAAAAACAAAAATAATCATTTTTTAAAATATTTTTTCTCCATTCATATAAGTTTACTTTTAAATTTCATTTTTCACCACGGTGACTTGTTTTTTGACCTTAGAAATTCATCCATTAAGAATAAAATTAAATGAGACTTATTAGATAATTTTTAACCACTGCTTATAAATATTAATTACAATTTATCAAATAAAAAATTATTTTCTATGTAAAGTTATTTTCTACAGAAGTGTATGTAATTGGAAAATTCATGTTTTATCATTAACCGCATCAATTAATTTATTACTAGTTTAACTAATTGTAAAGACCAGAAAATAGGTTTATTTTATCCCATAATATTAATTATTTATCTTCAAAATATTTAATCTATCTTATTAAAATAATTTCACATTACTGGTATTATTTACATTAAAAATAATGCAAAATTATTTTCGAATATTGGTTTTCCAACAAATCCATATTTATGAATAATGCAATATTATTTTAACTATATAGTTGAAAATATTTATTTTGTGCACTTTAAAAGAATTTTCATAAAAATGTTTTTAAGGGTAAAAAACAAACTTAAATTTTAATCTATTATGAAGATTTTTTTTAATTAATTATTTTTATAAAATATAAATTGTATAATACTAATGATAATATAACATGACATTAAAATAATATAGGGACTTTTAAATTAGTAAATTTATTAAAATGAATAATTATTTTTCTAAGAATCGATATTCAATGGTATTCCATAAAAAGAAAACAATTTGAAAAATAATAAATATTACACTAAGTTAATATGGTTATATTTATTTAAAAATGATTAAAATTTTATAAAATATTTTTTATAAAATATCTATAAACAATTTATAATATTTTCTAATAAAAAGTAATAAAAAAATTTTTTGAAGCAAAAATGTTTTTTATCAAATAAAATATCTTTATTAAAAGTTGAGTGTTGATTTATTATGAATTTATCAAAATAATTATATCAATATGTACATTTATATATATTTCATAAAATGTTTAATCATTTTCATACCTACCAATAAAATAGATATTTTATATCAGTCATATTTAAATAATATATTATTGGGTCATTTAAACTCTATGGTGTGTGACCTATACACTACCAAACACAAAATTATTTTTTAAAATATATGTTTCATCTTTACTTAAAGATATTTAATATATTTAATATATTTAAAAAATTACATTTAAAAATATTGATTGACTACTTTCACCCAACCTTCAATAAATTACATCCTCGTAATTTGAACATGCACTCCGAATTCACCAATTTGACATTAAAAATATTTTTATTTAAAATTCCACATTGTAAAAACGGTTAATAAAAAATAATCTAAATAGATTTTAGGTGTATTATAAATATAATTTAGAATAACACATAACTATTTTTATATGTAGGATAAGATTTGTGGGAAGTGAATGTATGGATTTGGAATGTAGATCCATTTATGATATAACATTTATACCCTTTTTGAGAGAAGAGACCATGTATTTATCGAAAATGAATAGTATTTATATTTCATGATTCTTTTATTAAATTTGAGGGTCTCATTTACAATCTAAACTAGTAATATAAATAAGTATACTATTATAGAAACTATACTTTCATTCTTTAATCAAATTCCACTAAAATATCATCTTTTTCTTCAAACGATTTGGATTAAAGATGTATTTCTCTACTTGTTGCAAACGAATTAAATTTTAAAGGTTTAAATTATTTCAAGCATTATGATAAAAATATTTTAATTAATATAAATGATAATATTTATCCTAAATGTTATTAATACCATTAAGCATGTTTCCACTAAATATAAAGTCATTATTACTCAAATATTGTTATATTAAAACCAGTTGTCGTTTTATCATAAAATTATCACAAAATACTATTAGTCATTTTTGAATTCCATCATTTAAAAAATCAGAAGTATTATCTATGATTTTAATCAAATGACTTGCCTTAAAAATATCATCCCATGAAGATTTAGGTTTATCTAATATCACTATATAATTTCCTAGGTTTATGTAGGTTCCATTATTTAATATATCATAATGTTTCATTGAGAAAACTTGAATTAACAAAAGAATATCCTCTGGGAATGTCAAAACTGGTGCATAGAAGGACCTATTATCATGAACCTAGTTATGATTGTGTCAATTATCAATGATCCCTTTTCAAAAATCCATCACGTGAGACACATCACAATCTTTTTTCCCTTTTTCTAACATCAACATTCTTCCTTATTAATCTTAGATCTCTATTATCTTAAAAGTCCCATATCTACTTTATGACTATCCCAATCATTTGATTTTGACCTCATAGTTCAAGGAGGCCTCAAACCTTCTGGATCTATCATTGATTACATGGCTCAAGAAGAGTTGTTCTTTGGTGGATTCGTTTGATATGTTAATAATTGAGTTATGGGGTTTAAAGGGTCAAGAATCAATGGGTTTTCTTGATTCAATAAATATCATGATTCATTTCACATAAGAGGATTATCTAGTGAAGGCAGGGTTCAGTTAACTATGTAGTTATAATGGGCTCTTTTTATACCTTTTTAGATGGTTTTATTAATTTGATATGATGTATTTTTTCAAAACATAGGGAAATTAGGATTATTTTCCATTACTTCTTTAACAATTTTAAAATACTTAGATTCTTAGATTTTTTGGGATCCTCTTTGGAGGATATTTCAGTTATGAAAGAAGAACATTTGATCTTTTTCACCCTATTTATACCTAAATCTATTTGGAAGTTTATGTCTAAAAAATTCCCCCATGTATGTTTTCATTTTAGTGGGGGGATATTTTATCTAAAAACAAACAATTGTTTATGAATCATGGTTTGATTTTTTCCCCTTTTAAAAAATTAGACCGTCCAATGTAAGAATATAGGTGTGTGAATAGATGATTAGATCATTAGAAGGATATGGACTCAACAGACAGTGGTATGGGTTTGGTCCAATTGTTGATGAAGGCATGTCTAGACAGATACAATTGGTAGCTCCAAATATTATCAATGTTGTTCAGCATAGTATACTGGATAGAAACCCAATGATGTCGGACATTTTGAGTCTCTTGAGAAATAATCATGGCGTTTCTTTATCTGTATAATCTTTGAAGGTTCCACTTGGGTGTTATGCAATGTGAAAATGGAAACAAACTTATAGTGTAGACACATAATACTTTTGATGGAGTCTATATGCCTTTAATAGATTCATCTTATGTAGATGTAGTGCACTTAGGGTATGAAACTAATGTAATAGAGTTATTGTTGACAACTGATACACCCTTAGGATTGGAAGTGGCTCTAAATGCGATAAGAGAGGGTGACACATGATGTGGAAATTATTAGGAGAATGACATCATGGTAGTAATTTGATTAGATCAATCATAATAAGGTATTTCCAAAAAAAATATTTACGGAAATTTAGTTGAAGTACACCTGATAAAGAATTGGGTCAGGACATTGTAGTATCTCAAGAAATACAATCTAATGATGAGAAGGTCATTTCCAAGAATGGATCAAAATACAAGTCTTGTGGTTATTTTTTGGGGATACTGGTGATTACTTTGAAGGTCGAGTGTTTCAATGTATGAGGATAAGGATATGAAGGAGAGGCTATGAGATATTTTGAAATGACTACTCATACTTACCACTATAAGTGGATTCCAAATCAGAAAAAAATTTGAAATTAAAGATTATTAAAGGTGATTTAAGGGCTATTGATAAAATTTCATTGGGTTAGGCTACAGATAAAAAGGAATAATCCTTCTAGGATTCCCTGATTACATTTTTCGATATATTTCCATCCCATCAGAAATATATATAGATGCTTATACATTCAAAAGAAAAATGGTTGAAGGGTTTTTTTATTAATTACACTAAAAGGGAATCCAATAGTATGATGGAATATCCATTAAATTTGAATTACAATGGTGACAAGAGTTCATGAATTGATAAGAATGTTTTTACACTTATAAGAGGATTCAATGAATAGATGATCCAGAAAGAGGAGTACATGCAGACTCGGGACAATGTGACATTTCCTTTTGAAGACCATTTAAAGGATGGTACATATGTAAAGGTAACATCAATCTCTTATAAATTTTATATGGAGAATAATTATAGTAGGATAGTGTTTTTTCAATTGTTCTATTATTTCTTTTGGTTTATTATCCTTTTGGATCATCACTGTTCCCTTAAAATTATTTCGACAATATAAAAGTTAATTTTATGTCAGTATATATCAGGTTCGCAATGTTTCAACTAAACATACTTGGATACAAACTATAAATAATATGCCCCATTAATATAGGGTTCATGGTTTCTTCATTACATTTTCATAAGATACACGAGATCATATCCTGAAACACTGAATAGTTTAATACAAGTGGTAAACTAGATACATATTTGAATCCCACATTAAATTTGAAAGAATCAAATATATCACAGTTTAATTGAAAAAATGCATCCTTAAACTCATTCAAATATTCCTTATTCATATCATTTAAAAGGAAAATAAATAAAGGTGAGATCATATTATCATTAATGGTAACATATAGTGGACCCTATCATGAGTGTATAAAGAATGATCAATAAGGAATAATTAATACAAAAAGATAAATATCTAAACACATATACCATTTAATAAATAACTTGACAATCATGATCAAATATGGAATAATAAATATTTCATTTTAAATATTTTTGAACATATTTAATTTAATCAATAACTTCGATACATTTATTAGATAAATTAAAATTAATATAGAAATATAAATAACAGAACACACATTCCATTTAATCAAAAACATCAGTGAAAAATGAATATATGTATAATATTAATGTAATAATATAAATGACAACAATAACATAATTCTTGATGAAGTAAATTATAAATATTATACATCATGGTCTTAGTAATCGTGAAACAATAAATATTAATAAAACATTCTAAGAAAATTTACCTGATTAGTTGGTGTACATTATCAACCATATTAAATATTATTATACAACTTATTTGTCTCATGAGACTATTGATCCATTGAGGGTATATCTATAACTAGGTCAAACTAATTACATCCTTTCCAACACAATACTCATATATTATATGATCAATTAAATTTATGAACAATATGAGTTTTGAATAAATTTTAGTATCCGGTAATGAATTCATATTAACAATAATTTCCCCAGTCAAGAATATAACATTCATAAAAAAATACCATTTGGATAAATGATATTATTTTAATTTAATAATAATATGGATTATAAATATATAATATTTTTATTGGAACTGTAATGTGTATTAATTATAATAAAGTGAATATTTCATGGGAAAATTAATGGTTAAAAAATTAATAAAAAAAGAGAATTTCCATATTTACCCTTGTCAATCATATCATAAAACACTTATACAAATAATAATAACAGTTTCATTGAAAAATATATTCAGTTTAGTATATGTAAAATAAATGGTTTTTGACATTTATGAATGGAAATATAATAAAAATAATAGTAAAAATAGTCTTTTAGAAATATATCCTTTGACATTGAAAATCAATTTTGAAAACTAAAAATTTCCAAAATATTGTTAAACACATTTTATTTAAAAATAACCTTGTAATCATTTCATATAATATTGAAATAAAGTAGTGGTCATTATGGTGGTGGGTTCTAATGTATCTCAGTATGTAAAATAAATAAATTTCTTTCAGAATTTTTTATGAAAATAAAAAAACTATTTTGTTCAAAATATTACACGAAGATAACATCTAATATATTTTTTAATAATAAAACTATGGTTATAAATCACTTCAAATATCAAGATATATTTTTACAAAAATGTATTAAAAAATGATTTTTAAACAAATAGTTAAATATAACTCAATTTTATTAAAAAAAATTACCAATAATATTAGGTAACAATGAGATGAAAATATTCATATTAAAAGAAAAATATTACGAATAAACAGAGGAAGATAAACTGAATAGGTATTATTATATAATTATTAAATAATATCATTCAATGTAATATCAAGGGTAAATAATCATGTTTAAAATGAGATTGAAACATTAATCCCCTTGCACTTTGGTAACTTTTGTCTTCTAAACCATTTGAAAGGAATAAAGTCAAATGAAAAATTAAATTCCTAGAATATAAATGTATTAATTATATAAAAAAATTCAATAGATACACATCATAAATTATATAGTTATGTAACATGACATATTTTCTATTGATGAAAATTTTATATTTCTGAACCTTATAATTATTGTAATGTATATATGATAATAAATTATTCAATGAATTTTTTAATAACATTTAAATAAATGGAAATAAAGAGTAAATTCAATATAAAATAATAAAATTATATTTCACACAAAATCTAAAAATATCAAGGATGACTAAAGATAAATATAATTCAATAAAAAAAATTGGGTTATGAAATTCATTACAACTTCGTAATATTAAAATAAATTTATATTTATGAAATAATTATAATTTAAAAATATAATATAATGAATTATGATGGAATAATTATATTATATGTAAAATATATATTTTATACACCATGTGAAATAAATTTGGTTAATTACATTACAATATGCCTCGATGAATGAAAATTAGGAAAAAATGCCATACCTTATGCTTCCTTTGGGTTAAATGTTCATTGAAATACTGTATAATGCTTTTATCCTTGTTAATAATTTATAAAAGAAACATATTACGTTTTATAATATCATATATGTTCCTATTGTAACTTCTTAACACCTATTTCTTTACAATGTTTTATTATTATTATTATTTTGGGTATTAATTTTCTAGTTTTATCATGCATGTTTTATCATGAAAGTTATCTTTATTGTGTGTATTATAAATTTATACAATCCGAAAAATTATATTAATGTTATCAGTATCATATTTATTTATTGGATTTATTTTTTAATCCATTCATGAATGTAGTACATGGAAAATTAATAACATCACTTCGTGGAGACGGTAAGTCTTATATATGAATAAGAAGAGATACCACTTATTAATGGGTAGAAGGATATGAAATAGGATGATACATTAAAATTATAGATTCAAAATATTTTCATATATATCAAATATATTCAATAAATTTATCCTAATTATTATAGGTGTATATTTCATGGGAAAATAGAATCACATTACTTCGTGAGGCAGTTGGTCATCGTACACACGAATGACGTTATCATATTTTAAAACGAATGGAATTTTAGAACGTATAAATTATATGAATGTTAAATAAGTGTAAATATATGATATATATATATATATATATTAAATCCACTATTATGTCTAATCGTTAGAGTTTTTTATGAAAAACATGTTTTATTGGTTCACTAGGAAGTAGTCTGGTATACACATAATCGATTATTTCGTTTCCCATTTGATAGAAGTGAAGATGCATATAGGTTAAAAAATTAATTTAATAAAATAAAATTATTTTTAAGATTTATTTATTATGTTTTAATTTTTCATACATAATTTATTATCTTTAAAAAATAAAGAAAATGAAAGATCTTATCTATGAATATTAACTTATCATTGAAAAATATCATTTCAACATCCCCTTGAGAACATTATATTTGGAAATTTTGAATACTAGAAGATATATATTGAGTATATGGGTGTTTGGGATAGATTTTAGTAGGTTTATTTGGATCTAATTCTTTTCAAAGTATTGAATAACTAATGTGGTGGAACTCTATTTTATAACTTAAGAGGTGGTATATTTTTGTAAATACCCAAAACAATTCAGTAGTGGGAATTCACTCTCACCCCATGTCGATCAAAAATTTAAAAACAAATTTAGTGGAGGGAATAAATTTTTTAGATACAGATCAAGCATATAAAAATAAATATTTTTATAAAAAAATTCTTCCCTTAACATCTAGGTTTACATACTTTTCTCATTTTACTTTTCACCACGATAACATGTTTTCTTGACTATGGTAATTTAACCATTAAGGATAAAATAAAATTATTACTATTAAATAATTAATACCCACTAATTATTAATTTAATATACAATTTCACAAATGATTATTCCATTTGTGTTTAATATTAATTTTAACACAACCGTATGTAATGGGAAAACCCCACCTTTTAACATTAACCAAGTTATTTAATTTAATAAAGTTGTTCAAATTTACTATAACCAAAAATTAAGTTTACCATTTTAACCAATATTAATTATTTTAACTATGAATATTGAATTAATTTTAGGAAATTCAATTCACTTAAATCCCAGAATCTTAATTTAAATTATTCCCACAATTCGTATTGACATTGGGTTTTTAATAAATGCATCTCTGAAACATATGTTGATATTCTATTAAAAATATGACATTAAATAATCATTAGATATAATTAAATTCATATACATTGACATATAATATGTATATGTCATTTAAAATATTCCTTGATATGGGATATATTAATTATTTAAAATGTACAATCAATATGCACTTGGAAATAGTTTTATGAAAAAATGTTTTTAATGAGAAGAAAAACATATATAAAATTTTGTATAAAGAATAATATATTGTAATTAAATGATTTAGAAATGACCAAATAATAAATATGTTATTTTTAAATCATTATAGAAAATAACTATTCTTTTTTATTATTAAATAAAATAAAATAAATTATTGTTATACCAAAAAACAGAATTTTCAATATTTAATAAAAAATCAATATTTTTTTAAAACATAAAAAATATAACTTTTTATTAATATCGATATGTTGATTTCAAAAAATAATAATTTTTAAAAGTAGTATTTCCAAAATATTGAAATTTTAATTATAATATTTTCTTCTAAAAAAATATTTTTTAAAGGAAATTTATTTTCTAATGTTTAAAATCACTTAATTAGACGTTGAGTGCTTATTAATACATACTTTATCAATAAAATTATATTTTATGTTTCTTATTTGTATTTCATAATGTAATTAATATAATATATACATTCCAATTCAATGGCTAGGTGATAATAATTATATTAAAAAAATATATTATGTAGGTTGTAAAAGCTCAATGTTTCTTGTCATATACGATATCAAACAAGATTTTCTTATTTTAAAATATCAATGATTAATGTTCCAAAATATATATAAGGGATTAAATTTTTCCAAATAAAATATAATAAAATATTATTTTTTATGATATATATATATATAGTGTTTCATGGTAGTTCTTTAATTATATTCCTTCATATGTGCCATTTCATTGAAGATATATATATATATATATTTCTCTATTACTATGATATATCTGTCCAAAGATTAGTTAGCCATATATCATAATGCTATTGTGTTTCTATATATATATAAATATATATTTCTGTGTAATGTATAGGGGTAGAAGTCTAGGATTGGGCCTCAGGTAGGGCTATGAAGGCTATAACGTATTTTTGGATTTCTTCTAAAACATGTCATCTAACAAGAATCATTTTTTTGTTCCTTAAAATATATTATGTTCGTATAAGAATGTGGTTAAAAAAATTTCTATGATTATTTCATTTTTTATAAAAATACTATTATAGTGAATTTTTATGGGACCAGCTGTAGTATTGGATGAGATCACTCCAAGAAGGGAAAATTCCCATATTCCACCAAAAATTATATATGAAGGTGTAGCTAAGCATTATATTGCACTCACTATAATGATTTTGGTGGTGGTGATCATCTAAACAGAACATTTTCAAATCACTCCCATTCAAGGTAGTAGAACATCAGAGGATATTATTGATTATGATCAAGACATTAAGATTCAAAACTCTATAAAATTTTAGGTAAATAGAGGCCCTTAAAATGATTAGGACACGATGGCCATAATTTAAGGAATATTTTACATGTTAGGGACTTCAAATGAAAAGATAGTTAAGTTAACTACCTATATGTTTTTAAGGAATCATCATGAGCTGGTGGAATGTCATGAACAAGGTAGAAATTTATAAAGGTATAACATAGAGGACCTTTAAATACATTTTCTTATAGAATGCATTCAACTATACTGAATCTGGAACATGCAAAGGATTTCATTGAGATTTGTTATGATTAATGATGGTATATGCAAACTCAAAACATTTTGTGGAGTTATATCTCATTCCTCCATAAATATAGAGAAATTATGTATCAAAGACTTTTAATATTGATATTTTCATATTATGGGAGATGATACATTATTTTTGGACATTCAACTTGAGGAAATATATGGAAGTTCATTTCAACGACCTACTAATTAAGAAGGTTCTATATGGATAGGGATTTTTGTATCCTTTCATCCTATAGTGAAATTTTTAGATATACTTATTATAGTCGGAAGTTAAAGGATGATTATTTCCACCAGAGATACAAAAAAATAAAATGTATATAATGGTTTCTTTTAAACCATTATTACTAGAAGTTAGTTCGTAGTGTTTCAACTATAGAGAGTGGAGGAATTACCATATTGTTTTCAAGTGCACGAATTATGTGTCCAACATTTTTTAACATATAGTGTATTATTAATTTTTACTTAAAGGAATCACAAATGGGATCTCTTGGGGGTCTGATTCTGATGTAGCCATTGTGATATGGGACTAAGAGGGGTTCTCATAAGTAGGTTAATAATATTTAAAAATGATTACTTATGAATTCATGTATATCAAGGACATGGACATTGAACTGATGTAGGATGTGTGTATGCGATGAAATATCCTCCAACTAAATGTTATGAGGAACTATCAACTATTATGGGTATGGTCTTGGTTAAATCTACTATTTCAACCACACATTTTGATATTGGCACATTCCATTCATTTATATATTCTCTATTGTTTATCAGTATTGACTTACCGATCTTGTTCATTTAACAGTTTCCTTCTCTCGGAAGACCCTTATGAATGAATATTTATATTTCCAAATGTGTACAATTCTTTTAGTATTCATTTTTAGCTATAAATATCTATGGGATTTAATGATCCTTGATATTAAAATATTTTTGTGGTCATTATTAAGGACTAGAAGATTAGTTATCAATCAGACATCGACATATATAATAGATGACTATTCTCTTCTACATAGAAGGGGAGAGTGTTATTTTTATCATTGAGGGTGATTTTGGTGAAAAAATAATAGGAACAGACTATATAAATATTTTAGCTATTACAGAGAAAGTAGAATTATTTGATTTTATGGAATATCCAATAGAATTATATTTTTGCTCAAGTGGGGGGTGTTAATTAATATATCTTCTCATATGACTAGTGAAATCTCACTCTTGAGATTTTAATTTACATTCATATAAAATTCATACAATTTAGTGATACCTGTAAATTTTCCACCATATCATATAACATTTGTTTAGTTGGAATAAACCTTGGTACAACTTGAAGATTTTTATGTGAAATATTTTAGCATACCAAGAACATAGTATAGTAGTGTTTCAATGTCATTTGGTAATAATGAAAAATGGGAGTCATTGGTTTTGTGTAGACTACATGATGAAAACCAAAGTGATGATAAAGAATATATACATATTTTTTTAGGATTTTGGACTAGTTTGGTTAGTTTTTTGGATTATGGTGGTTATTAATAATTTCCTTCTTGTCATGCTATCACATTAATTGGGTCCAAGATGCTGATATTCCCATGACTTAATTGATTATTTGGTACAGAATGTGTGATATATTATTAGGAATTTCAGGTCTAAAAATTTTCTAGTTGTGTTCATGGCTCTCAAGAACCTGATTTTCCATACAAATATTGAATCTTTCATTATTTGTTTAATGGATGATATACCAATATACTCTATGACTTTTCACATGAATGTTAGGATCCTTGAGATTTTATTGAGTACACTTCAAAACAACAATTTTTTCCATTATTTTAAATATTCACTTTTATAATAAATAGGTGTGTTTCCTTGGGAATTATATTGATGATATTGAGATTTTAGTGGAACCAGATAAGGTAGAAGAAATGAAGTCATGGGATCATCTAAATAATGACTTTTAAAATAGGATATTACATGGTTTACAGGCATAATATAGATGGTTTATACATGAATTCTATCTTTTGGAAGAACATATTAATGTGATTTTGAATATAGTTGTAAAGTTTAGGTGGAAAGATCATTGTGAATAATCCTTCCAATAACTAAAGAAAACATTAAAAATATCTTCATTTTATAATTTCTTAGACCATGATTGGATAATAAATTTACTATAATACCACCGATGTTAGTTTTTTAGGTGTGATAATAGATAGTGACCAAGTAGTAGCATAACAGTCATAAGAGATGTTACACTAAGAATTAGTTACTTGAATAATGAATTACAGTGGTCCATTGTGGTCAATAATCTGAATAATTAGTGAAATTATAAATTTTATGAGATATTTATCATTTACATAGATCTCAATAGGGTTCGATACATATTATATTAATAGGATATGAACATGAGACATATGTTTAGGGGGAGTATCCTTATACAAAATAAATTTAATTGGATACTATTCTAGGAGTAGATATATTCTTTATAGAATCTCATATAATGAAAATATTTATATTGTATGGGATTGTTGAGCATAATTATAAAGAGGAATGGAATATGTGTAGTATTAAGGATGATTGGTGTGTGGATGTGTTGGTGGATCATAGGGAAATGACTTTTGAAACTTTTTTTATTATTCTATATTTCGGGGATAATGAGAATTTTAACCAAGAGAAAGGCCATTAGTATGTGGTGATGCAATAATGCCTTGTATGGTTTGATTAAAATCTAGAGTGGTCCTTAGATGAATCTTATGTGATTTTCATCAATCGTATGGTATTTGTGTATGATTAATTGGGATATATAAGAATGAGAGAATCTTAGGCATCAAATTAGATAGTGAATAAAGGGTTAATTATGATGTACCATAACATATGATTATATTTTTCATGTCCATCATTTAACAATGACATTATCAGTTTTGTTTCAATATTATTTACACTTTAGAGGGTAAATTCAATGATTCAACATCCATGTGGCTTTCATAATCCACTTTCGTTGTCTTTTTATTAGTGGTATGTTGTGATGGTGGATTTAATGATAGGTTTAGCATCAACCTTGATGATTCATGAATCTATTTGGGTGATAGTAGATCAGTTAATTAATGTATCACACATTTCTACAATCTATGAGACTAAATCTATCAATGAGTTTGGAATGCTGAATAATTTGTGTATTTTATTATAGCATGCAGTGTATTCTAGTATCCAATTAAAAAATAAGTCATTTATTATTTCATGGTTTTTAAAAGGTATGTGGATGAATTTGGGGACTAATTTAATTATTTTTATGGTATATAATCCACTGAATAGGGTACATATGGAAATATTGACTCTAATCCCTAAGGATATGCTTTAGGAATTCATCTTGGTCATCGGTGGGTCATGTTATGACCACCTGAATATGGTAGTTATAATGAATAAAAATATTATTCATGATTTAATTCAGATGTAAATTTTTTAGGACCTTTATTGATGATAGTTCCAATCAATGTTTTATTGTAATGATTTAGTTGATAACTAACATGTTGGGATTTTTATTGTGTATGAGAATTTTCTAAGAGTTTAGTTGATCATGTAGTGGTTAGTTTCAAATCATTGTTGGAAACAATTTCATACCGATCGAAGAATATGACCATTATATTTCATTATTTACGAAATTTGTTTCCTCAAAATGTCAACTCATTTATAGCATCATCATTTGCAGCAGCCAGGTAAATTGGTGCTATAGTTTGTGGGATCATTAGAGATGACCAAATGTATTCAAGTAGTTTCTTACCAAATAGGCCTCATTTCATGTTACTGAGGCATTCATGATGTGTTCCTATTTTCATAGATTTATAGTCATATTATTTATTTTGTGTATATGATTAACTATGTAGAAATTTGGCTGGAACCATGAGAATATATATTTAAACACTTGAAGTGGATCATTGACTGCAATCAAAAATTGATTAAGGGGAATAAGGGACCACCTTTTCAAATCATATGGTAGAATGGATGGATATAGGATGAAATTTGGATGATGAGTCTAATGTTTAAGAATAATGGAAGGCATTATTGATTGAATGTTTTAGATATTCTTTTGATGGATATTAATTCATTATTATTGGAGATTATAAATGTTGGGGATTTGGTTCCTGGTATGTTATAGAGCCTTGTTTCAATATTATCAATTTCTTTAATTTTTTTGTTATTAGGTTAACCATTTTGATGTTTTAAGATCATATATGTGGTTTAGAGACATTGTTATTCTAAAATAGGAAAAACCAAAGATGTGGTGAAGGAAGTGGGGGTATTTTGTGAGCCTTGAAAAATACGGGGATTGCGAAAATATGAATGGTTGATGGAATAAAGTTGTTTAGTAACACTTGTGGGATACGACCATAGAGACCACACCATATCCACGGTGATGTCTTTGGTGATGGATTTTTTTTGATATTTTAAAACATGTTATATTTGATGGCTATTTTTTGTCTAGAATGTTTAAAGCCACCATGGAAGGGTGCAAGTTGGGGTGGAGGTTAGATTGGAATTTTTGTAGCCAAAACACTCATTATCGTTTATGGATCTCATCCATTTAAGAGGGGAAGTGGTTGAATCATAAATTTTGGGGACTAAATATGTTAAAAATATATATATTTACTATTAAAATCTATCCATACCACCTCTTATTGATGATTCCTTCAATCATTATAATATCCAATTGGCATTGAGACAATTCTAGAGTGAGTTGGTCAACCCTATTTTCATTGATGTTATTTCTTCAGTTGGAACTCATTCTCTCATCCCATTTTTATTGAAATTTCTATATAAATTAATGCATGTAGAACATATGTTTTATTTTTTAATAAAAATAGTTGGAGGCTCACTTCCTATGTTTTTTTACTTTTCATTAAGTGATGATTTTATCCTTCCTCAAACAGACATGAATTATTCCATTGAAAGTGTTGAACATTTTATAGGTTTTACATCTATACATTTCCTTGATTCCTTCTTAAATATCATTTTGGAACCTATTATATTCATTCATGGAACCTGTTTTAGGATTTATTCATGTGAATTATTGTTCTTTTTGGTGTTTGAAAATTTTTTGGGTGGTGAAACCCTTGACGAATAGAGACATTGACATCATCACACTAGAGGTGGGATTATCTGTAACATTAAGAGGAAATGAAAATAATTATTTTCTTCATATAATTTTTTGTTATTATATTATATATACCATGATTGAGTTTGATAAAATATGTTCATGTGTGTATCTTTTGATACCATGCTTTAGTTTGATGACATGTCTATGAGTGTTCATAACCTTTGATACCCTTGTTTGTGTTTGATCACATGTGTACATGTTAGGATACTATTTATCAACCATGACATTGTGTATTTTTTTATATAGGATATGAAACTATTCCCATGTCCTATATCTGGTATTCTTAATGTTTTTTTATTCAATGGTATGTGTTAAACTAATTTAAGGACCGATCATGGATCATTATATTTAAAGGGAATTATAATCATATTCTTAATGAAACATGATCATATAACCAAGATATATTATAGGGGTATGATAGAATTATGTTTCCAGACATATAGAGATGATTGTATTATATGATCAAATACAAATGAAAATAGAATTTTATGATTTTATTCAGAGAAATGGCCCCAGGAAGTGTTAGAATGTGGTGACCTTGTGGCCCGATAGAGAGAGGGAGTTGGGGAATGATGACTCAGAGCCAGACCCGAAACTCATTATCCTTATGGTATTTGTGTAATAAATGTTATGACCTTTTTGTAGACTCTAGTTAATGAAAACCAATATGAGTATATTTCTAGAATAGATACATAGGATTTATGGTTGGGGGTCTACGAAATATTGTTCAGTGCATGACCACTTGATACATTATTGTATGTTATTTATTGTGGATTTATTAAGTGTAGATTTCTTGTTTCCTACATGGTTACTGCTCACATCATGAATATGAATCTTGATGTTTTTGATGACTTCATGGTCAGGGATACATAAATAGTAAGGACCCTTTGAAAATGAGTTAGGATGTGGGCCATGATGTTTACAGGCAATATTCGGATGGACTAGAGGGTTTTTGGGATGCTTTATGTATTTACCAATATTACTCTTACTATATCTTGACCTAAAATTATGGGGATACATGTTTAATTATTATGAATTTCTTCTGATACATTCCATGTCCCATTTATAGATTTACATATTTTTTATATTTTTTACCATCTCTGATTTTTGTCTTTACAAATAATGATGGTATAATATCCCCACAAATTACATTATAACCCTCTATAATTGTCAAAAACATCAGGTGTATAGAGATATATTCATAAGACCATGTGGCACCCAAGATCATTATCTTGGATTAGTTGTTGATTACATACATATATCAATATTTAACTCATTAGTTCATAAAACAATATTAATTGGTTGTGGATCACCGAAATATGCTTATTGGGGATTTAATTTTCCATGAAAAAAGAATGAAAAACTCTTGAAATAAAGATAAAAAATAAAAAATATTTTTAATTCACTCTTTATCATATCATTATTGATATCATAATGATAAACTTTGTAGGATGGGTGAATACTGATAGTTCCCATTTGAAACTATTTTGAAACAATCTATATTACCTACCCAAATATTAAAAATTTTAACAAATTAACTACAGATTTATAGAGTAAAATTATAAAAGATGATTATAAATGGATATATCAATTAATCTTTTTATTAAGTATGTATCTATTTTACAAAATTTAATGAATCTTTATTTTTAGTTCATGTGATGAATTAATTAGGACCCAAGTAAGGGTTATCATCACAAATTCTGCTCTTAATTACGTTTTTTCTATTATACAAAAAATATATTTTATGTGGTTTATATACTACCAAGTTGATATATTTTATCATTAAATACATTTTATTCATTTTTATTTATATTCAATAAGAATCTCCATATTTCAATATGATTTTATATATTTGTATCTCACATTGAAGGGTCTTTTCAAACTTGCTTCTCATTCATTGAGTTATATTTGTTATTTGAGAACATGCTTCATATATGATGGTTAAATTATTCCATACCTATAATTAATCTGTTATTTTCTTTTTGAGTTATGGGTATGTAAATGTTTATAACATAAAACTTTTTCAAAATGTTATAACTCTAAGAACCATGCTTCCCGTAAGGAACTTTTGTATCTAAAATGTCTTTCTATGAGAATAATTGCATGTGTACCACATATACCATCAATATCATAATTATTAGTTATTCTACCATTTAATATGTTGTTCTCTTATATAATTATATGTATAATTCCTCTTTAGATTTAAATAGTAATACTTCATTTTCACCGACATAAATTTACAACGTTATCAAGAATGAACCACCATATCTTAAATAGGTGTTTATTTCTAGTCCATATTTTTTCTATCTATATAATACTATATTTTTTGGATGGATAATATTGATTGTATTATATCATATAGATAAATATTTATATTCCTTTTAAAAATGTAAATATAATATAGTTTTTAGCATACGAGTTTTCTAAGAATTTGTTTTCAAAATATGTTTCTTTCATTAATAATAAATTATTTTGTCTTCCACCACATATTTCCATAGAAAATATTAACTCATTTTCAAGGAAACATTTATTAAAATTTGTTCCTTCCTGATAATTTATTTATAAATTTTCACTTTATTTTTGTGAAAATAAATTTTGAAAGTGGACCATTAATTTTTCATTTAAAAATTTGGTTGAAAATGATATCATTTAACATTTTTGGGGGGAACACATATTTCCCCCAATATATTCATTTTAGATGATATTTTTGTTCAATGTTTTCATGGTTTTTAAAAGAAATGTTTTATATCTAGTATTTATAATTTATCTTCTAAAAATTGGATTCATGACATAAAATATATTTCTTATTATCAATTTGATTTTCCAAAACATTATAAATTTATTTTTCATCTATGTCAATACACATTAATATATTTTATACGTGATCAAAGATATATTTCAAATGTGACCATCCAACTTTTTTCTTTGGATTTTTTTATAAAATCCTTCACTACTGTAGAAATGCCCCATAAATACATTTTTCATTCTTATTGGATTTTTTGTATAACCAATTTTATTCATTAAATTCATTTCCTCTATGAATACCTTATTTTTTATTTTTTTTATTTAATGGTTTTCCCATTTATTTCATACATCAATTTATTAATAAAATTTATTTTATAAACCATAAACCCTTTACCCATGTGATTTAAATTCTATAATATTGATTATATTCATTTCACGGTATTTACATATAAAGTTTAATGACATCACCAGATATCCATTACCTTTTATGGGTTTATCAATTTATGGTTATTTTTTGTAATTTAAAAAAATTCTAGGTGAATCCATTTTAAAATTATATAAAACAAATTTCATATTGAAGGGTTATTTATTATGTCTTCAATGAAACTTATTTTCTCTCTATGGGTTATTTACATTATTAAAAATTGAATGATTTTAACTCAAAATCTAGTGAACCACATTTTTATTCTGGGGTTTTATTGATATGATTTTTGAATGTTTTTATATGAAAAATATGTGTAGTTAATATTATATAATGGGTGGGATCTATATAAATATTTAATTGATTGACTAATGATTTAAATTTTGTTAAATAATAGTGAAATGAGTAGTGGTGCTGGATACAGAATGGGAAATATGATTTTATGGTTGATACACAAAGGGAAACATGTGAGTGAATATTGATAAATTAAGGGAAATAATATGTGATACATGATCAACAATTTTTTTATTTGTATTATTATGAATGTTATTAGTTTATCAACTATGCCTCGTTCTTATTATATGGCACAATTTCATGATATAATCTTATTTTATGACACTATTATTTATCAATACTTTATTGGGTATAGCATTCATACGTATCTTGATTATAACCGTATTCATATCGTATGCTCAAACATGATCCTTAATTGTTATCACTTATGTATAAAAATAATGTTCATGTGAGCACATCCCTTTCATATGCTTCCACATGCCTATTTTAAGAATATAGGAAAATTATGTAGTGTATAGAAGAGTTTATTATGCAGATAAATTTAGAGATTCATTGAATTATCATATTTCAATAAATATTATTCAATATAATGGGGGAAATATACAAGTGATACGATGAAAATTTGATTTAAAATTAAATTTCATTTCATTAATTCTCTAATAAAAAAATATTAAAGTTCAGGGAAATTTATGGTAATTAAATATTTTTTATGGAGTTTAAATTTATGTCTACATCTATAGTATGTAATATTTAATATCATAACAGCTTTTAGATAACATTTGGGATTAGGATGACATGAGTAGTAGAAAAATTGGGACTTTGAAATCTCATCCAATGATGATATATTGATGTTGATTATAATATCAATGGTATTGATATCCTATTATTTCATTGGAGGTAATGTTATGGTGATAGGGATGAGTTAAATTTAGTGAAAATATGATGGATATATCAAAGAGATAAACATATATGTATGATTTCATCTTGAAATTTTTTTAACGTGGTAATTATATGGTTTTCTATGAAACAACGTCCCTATCTGGATGTTTTATGTGGATTTAATCCCTAACATTGATCAAGATAGTGGTAATTATTCTAACTAAGGAATATTAGGTATTAGATCAGTCATCACATTTTGCATGAAAAAGGGGCCTATCTAAACACCCAATTTATCCCGTCAATTTGATATTATTTGCATGGTAACCTTAAATTAATGATTATTATGAAGGATTTATTTACTAATTAAATTAAATAATTAGGTTAACAAGTACAAAAACAATGTAACATAATGAAAATAATAATAAACTAAATGTATTAATGGATAAAATAGTTGTTTAATTTGAGAATACATATAAGGATTGAGTATCGTATTTATATGATCATTTACTAGTACAATATTGGTAAACATTTCTTTACTATTTGGTTCAAAAAAGATTATATATTTTATGATAACAAATGTTTGTATCATGAAAGTTATATATCTTATAACTAAATAATAGAGCATATTTAAATGGTTGATAACAATATTATATTATAATTATGATGGAAAAGTTCTATATCTGATAATTACTTATAGGAATGATGATCATATATTGATATAAATTAATTCTCTTAGAAACATTCATTAACATGTAATATTTGATTATGATATTATTCAACATTATAAAATCTTTGAGGAATATGTGAAACATCTATGGATTTCTCATTAATAATTTTTCTTTAATAGTTTTGGAATCATGTTTTAAATGAGATCATTTACCAATAAAAGTTATTTTCTTAAATTGTTATATTTTGCGGATTACAATTTCATAACACAAGATCAATGTATGGAAAAATATTATATATAATATAGACTTTTTTGAGGTAATAAATTTTCATTCATTTTGTTAAAAACAAGTTCAATGATATTGATATCTTTATAATTGATTATTGACCCATTATATTTTTATTTATGTTTATATCACAGTTTCATGGGAGTTTAATTTGTATAGACTAACTTATGCCTTTACGAACTACAAGTTAATGATAGAATTACTTTTTCGAGGAATATATAATCTCTATTTGGTTTTATATCTTATAGATTGAAATTGTTTTTAATATATGTTATGGATAATTTCGGATTAGGGTATATATGTACTTCGGTATATAACTATATGAATATTTTATGTTGTTTGAGGAAAGATAAATAACTTCATAAAGACTTATAAATTAAGGTAGATATTGTATTATAAATTATATAATTAATGGATAATATTTTCAAAATACCCTCAACTACTTTTTTTAGTGATTAAAAATTAAAATTATGATGGATAAATTTATCTTTGGAGGATAGAATATAACAACATCAGACTTGGAACCTTTAAATTAAAATAATTTTTAATAGTTTTGTCAAAAGAAATAATTGGCTAACATAATTACCTATAATTATGAACCAAAATAAAGTAATATTATATGAATAATATAAACATTAGTAGAAAAAAAGATAATAGTTGACAAAAATATTTATATATTATTATTTGATTAATATTTTAACAAATATTTCTTTTTTATGAACCTTTTTAATTAAAAAGGGGAGTATTATAGAATAAAATAATAAATTAAATTTATCATAGTTGAAATTTTATTATAATGGTTAATATTAATATTCATAAAATAATATATACATATACTATTATTTATAAATATATATATGATATAAGATTAAACATACTTAATGTTTAGAAATATAATTTTTTTAATAATTAAAATATTTTTTATATAATTTATCTTCATTTAAAAGTTATCTTATTAATTTTTGAATTTTAATTTTGAAAAAATGTATATAATTTTATTTATTTGCCTTGGAATTATTATCGTATAATTATATTTATATATTTTTATAAAAATGTTAATTCTTTGGTGAATAATGTAAAATACTGTTTTCAAAAATATTATGCATTTAATGAAATTATTATTATATATGTATAAATTTTGATTTAATAAAATATTATTGTAAGAATAATTATATATTTTATAATTGAATTTATATTTTAATGTTTTTTACATTTATTAACTCGTATATGATATTTTAGAACTTTTGTTAGTTTTTTTAAAAAATTGTTATAACATTATTCGTTTCGAATTATAAAATTCTATTTAACAAATTTATAAAATTAAATGAAATAAAATAAAATTATAATTTGTAATTACCGATTCCAAATTATATAATAATATACATTTTCTGTGTACATAAAGGATATTTTACCTATGGTAAAACAAATAGTTACCATTGTAAAAGCTAAAATGGTAAGATGAAAATTATAAGAGCACATAACCTCAAAATTATTTTTTATAATTGAGGGAATTCGTTTTTGGAAATTGGTAAACCATATCAAACTCTTGTCCACTATTTACCTTTTTTTATAGTTTTCATGAGAGTTACATCCCATTGTTGTATAATTTTTTGTATTTACAAAAAAACATCCATTTTCACTTATAAAAGAAGAACATATCTCCTTACTTATCCTAACAAAACAAAACACATAGTTTGGAAAACAATCTACCCACAAATATCCTCAACATTCCTATACACATTCATGATTTTTTTTGTCAAATTAAAATACCATAACTCAATTTATTAATCCCCTTCTCAAAAGAGAAAATCATTGTAGTCAGTATAAGTTCTTAAACTCCTATTCCCATTTCTATTTATTTTTTCAACTCCTTATTTATAAAATTTCATTAAACCATATTAAAATAAAAAGAATATGGTCTTTATTATACAAATATTTTTTTGAATTTCTTGTATAACCATTAACCACCTATCTTTATTTTCTTATAAGAAAATTGAAACTATTAACCATGCATTGTGCAAACTATAACCTCCAAAAAATGACATTTTTGTTTTCCATCACAACCTAATGTGGTCTATTTGACAGTACAAATTAATATATAATAATTACATATATATATATTAATAATCTTATGTTATAAACCAAATTTCTCTTCTACCTATTTCTGAGAAAAATGGAAGAATCATTCATACATATGTGCGGATTACCACCTATTTGGAAGAGTGTGTTTGGTTTTGCATTACCACCTTACATGGTCAGTTCTATGAATTTTTTTATTGAAAAAATATAATTATAATTATATGAATATTTTTTGATAATATGAATTTAATAACCTATTAATGATATTAGTGATAAATAACCGTTATAAAATTAACTATCATACAAATGTGAAATGAGAAGGAATGCCAATTATTCATACTATGTAATTTTTTTGTATCAACGAATTATTCTAAAAAATATTCATAATTATGATATATCATAATAGTGATCCCAAAATAGGATCATCTTATCCTTATATAGTTATATTTTATCTATACTATCTCATAATAATCTATTAATCATAGTGTGTTCTTTTTTGGTCCCCTTTAACTACCTATAATATCATTGCAATGAATTTGTATCATGGATGATTATTTTATACTAATAAATAGGTTAAAATGATAAAAATATTTATTTATTTATTGGATGATATAAAAATATTTTTAAAAAATGTAACTCTTTAATTAAATAACACTCTTTGTTGGTTAAGAATCATCAAATTATGCTTGTTCTCAATTTCATGTTCAATGATAATGATTTGAAAAACTCATGGGAATAATTAAAAACCCTTATAAATAAATATAATTCCCCACTTATCATGACTTTAATGATATTTTTATGATTAAATTTTGAAGAATAATGAATATTAAAACTTCTCTTACAAAACTACATCAAAATGATTACAATTTTTACAAAAGATATTGAAAAAAGATAACAATTTGCTATATATATGTATATAATGATTATAATTTCAGATAATAAATGGTTATATTTATTATAAAACTATAGTTATGTATGTAAAAATCATAATCTTATTTTTTGTGATTTTTTGTGCAAGTAAATATTGAATTTAGCCCAAGGAGAGGCTTTTCAACTAAAATTATTCTAATTGATATATATTATTTATTATGAACATAATTTTTTTTATGTTGAATATGAGGCTTAAATTATAGATTAAATCTCTGAATAAATTTTATTAATGTTAGTTTAGGTTCTATTTAATTTTTCCTATTTCAAGAGTTATTGATTTAAATGATCGTTGTGTTGTAAAATTTTTTGTCAACTTAATTCTCATTCATTGGGTAATAATTGTTCATCCCAAAAATATTTATATATATTGAGTAAATTATTCCTTATGATCTTATTATGTTTTATATTATTATTTAAGTATAGAGTTTTATTTTTTTACCTCAAAACCCCCTTTCAAATTAATCTTATTTAGTGAACTATGTTGTACTTGAGTTATATTTAAACTCAAATATCTTTACATAAGTAATATGGTATCTTTTGAACATTGACGTCTTATATAGTTGATATTAATTGATCTCCCACATTATATGATATATATTATTTTACCATTTCTTTGAGGAATCCAATTTATTTCAAAACCTCCTACATGATTGTTTTTTCACCAAAAATTATAATATTATCAAGAATGAACCTCTATATCTTATTTTAATATTTATTTCTTGTATAAAATTTTCATTCTAATAATTTTCTCCTATATTTTTAGAAACTTTTATATGGATTAATTTCTATGATTTTAATAATTATATTTATTCCATTATTAAAGTATAATTTAATACTAATTAGAAGTTATGTTTTTTTAAATAATGGTACTTTAATATATTTTCAACACTTCTAAAACAAACAATTTAATCATTGACCTCACATTTCCATTAATAATCGTTATTTACTTTCAAGGAACCATATAATGAAATTTATTTTTTAAATGTAAATTGTTTCCAATATTTTTCACATATCCTTTCTAAAATTTTATTATTTACCGGACCTATAACATTATAATTTAATTATTATATGAAAATGATCTCCTTTAATGTTTTCCATATGAATATAAGTTTTTTTGGGAACATATATTTTTATTACATTTTTTAATTTACTTGTACCATTCTCTCTATGATTTACTATTTCTAAAAAATTATTTTTATCTTAGATTTATAAAATACCTCTATAAAAATTATATAATGGATATTTCTTATTTCCATATTTATTTTCTAAAACTCTTAAAAAGAATTTTTCCAGGATGTAATTTTACTTTCAAAAATATTATCCTTGATTAAGTAATTTTTAAAAATGTGACCAACCTCCTTATTTATTGGGATGTATTACTTAATTATTTCTCTTTTGGATAACTGATAAATCACACCCTTTGTCTTTACTAATCATTTTTTATCTATAAATGAAATTTTTTATTCATTTTATTTCCTCTATAAATACCCCTTTTTATTTATTTTATTAATGTGTGTTCACATAGATTTCACACAATGAATGTTTGGAAAAATTTTGTGTCTGACCTATAAACCATTTTTCTATATGATTAAAATACCATATGATTTATTATCAATATTTAATGATATTCAATAATAATGTTACTTGATATAATTTGATAAGCATTGATATTCCATAGGTTTATCCTTTTAGTATAACTGATGGAATTATGAATGATCTCCTTATATAAATACAGTCGAAAAATGATTCGATCCCCATATTTGACATGGGTTCCTTATATTATGTTTTATGAAAATAATTTTTTCTCCATGGGTTTATTACACAATTAATGAATTGAAATATTTTCTTTTTAAATATTTATGAAACCCATTCATATTTTATAGAATTAAATATGTTATTGGTAGATGTTTTCAGGGGGTAAAAATGTTTCCAATACAAATTTAACTGATTGGTGGGCCCTATATCGACCTCCAATGAATTGTATAAATCATTAAATATCTTGAGATAATAGTTAAATGGGTAGTTATTCCTGATTAATAATGGGATATAATTTTCATTGCCCAGTTCACCGAAGTAAATAGGAGATAGAATATAGATTCCCCAAGGTTTCCCGAATGGCCTGAAGGCCTTCTTTTTTTATTTTATTATAGATAATCCCAATTTTAAGGGATGAAGGAGAACCCATAAATGAACCATAGGCCCAAGGAACAAGGCCTGACATGACCTGCAATACATGACCTGAAGGCCTAGAGGCATACTATGCCCAATACGTGACCTATAGCCCCAACCCACAGGAACATCCACTCACCTGGATTCTACATTATTGATCACCTTGCTTACCACCTTGTATGGATGATAGGATAGAATTTCCCCATACAAAGAAAAATGGTGCCTGGTCATGTGGGCAGTTGTCATACCCTCTCATTCTTCCAATCTGTTGCTCTACTTCTGGTGAGTTATATTCATGTTGCTCTGATCTTCATCAGGGGCCTGAGCTGAGTGAACCAGGCTACTCCATGGCTTGTGTGGCCCGAAGGCCCTCAGGACTGGAGACCTTTGAGGATCCAAAGGCCCTAGAGACTCGTAGGGCCAAACCAGTGGCCCAAAGACCCAAATCGGGTGAATAGTTTCGGCTGCTACAGTACTGAATAGTACTATCTATAGTACAGCTACAGTACCTGAAAATTCACCTCCACCTGATTTTGAACCAGGGTCTCTTGGATTCCAAGCATGAGCCCTTACCACTCAAGATCGCTTCACTAAGGTAGATATGTTATGAAACCTAATATACTATGTTATGAATAATATACTTATGGATGTGACATAATTCTCATGTATTCCTTCTTTCTATGATATGAGGCACTTTTACTATGTATTCTTATATTACTCCACAATTTTTAAGGTCACCTATTTCATAGGATTAAATATTATTATCAAAAATTTTCTTATGTGAATAATTTGTGAGATTTTTTGAAGACATAATATCAATTATATGTTATTTAATATAATGGAAAAAATGTCTTATTGATATACTGAACATGGGTTTTCCAAGTTTTCGTTTCATCCTATTTCGATGAAACACTAAATAAAATAGTTATTGGGAATTTATTATAATTAAATATTTGTTTTAATTCATAAAAATATATGGTAACAATTATGTCTCTCTATAACCACCACTTGATTCCTATTACTTAGTGTAGTAGGAATCCCTACCTGATTTTCTTAGTCAAGAGATAATTCCTTACTCGATTCTAATACTACAGTGATCCTTCCTTACCTAATTACCATAGGAATATCTTGGGATATAAAATAGTAATCATTTCCTTGTATGGTTCTGAAGGACCTATCCTATCATCACTCATACATATGAGTGTCACTTATAATCAAATCATTCATTTTATCAAAAATAAACCATGGATATAGAACTAATTTCATTAATTTTCAGAATATTATAGTTTATAAAAATTGACAATTTGATACAGAAAAAATGATGACATAAAAATTATGTTTAAAAATATTAAACAAACTGTGATTACAAAATTATTACATTATTACAGATGCGCCCATTGAAAATAGAATAGAAATATAGAAAATTAATTCTCTTAAAATGATTTTGTAATATCATTTAAAGAAATATTAATTTCAAGTCACTTCCTAGGAATAATTTTCTGAAGATTAAGTGACAAATTGAAAAAAAAATACATCAGAAAAGTAAAATAAATAAACCTTTAAAATAAAAAAATTAATTTGAAAATTTTAAGTATAAAGTAACAATATTAGATTACGTTAATGAAAATAATTTAAAATAATTTAAAATAACGATATTGTAATCCCATGTTATTAAAAGTTTGAAGAAGAAAATATTATAGAATGAATAAAGAGTAATAAAATGATAATTACATATATAAAAAAATTAGTTTCAACTGTGAATATGAGAACATTTTATGAAATTAAAAACATATATATTTTTTAAATTCCATTGAATGTTTTTATAATTATTCATAACAAAATTATATTTTTAGGAATCAATAGAACACTTAGAGAAGAATAATACATTTTTTCAAAACATGAATATAGAAAATTTTAAAATGGAACAATATTATAACTTCATTATAGGGTAAGATAATTAAATATTGGATTATTATTATTAATGTTGAGTGATTATGACTTATGAAAAATATTTGAGTGAAAAAAATACATGGCCATTATACTTGCTCAGCTGAATGTTCCCTATTATCCTATAAAGAACAAGAAACTTTCTTAATACTCTATTTGTAGAATCCTAGGTAATTATAGAATAAATAATTTTCGTATATATTAATATTTATTAATAATATAATAATTTTATGTTAAGGGGGGTGATTTTTCTGATAGTGTTCCTGACACGTAACAACAGGTTTTTCTAGAATCTTACATCCCACACAAGACTAAGTATACCGAAAAATATTACATTATTAATATTATTATTTCAAATGATAGAAAAAAATTATCAATTTTAATGGTGAAAATAAATGTAACTAACTATGTTATGTTTACAAATGTTTGATTAATGTTTTTACATTCCTCATATAAATTTTATGTCCTAAAATGACAATAAATTTGATTCTTAAGTATAAAATATGTTTAAAAGGTAGTTTTACCACCTTTTCATGAATAAGCCTTTTTAAATATATATTTTTTTACTATTTATGCTCTATTTGAAAAAATAAAAATATTATATAGAAGTGGGATGTCAATTTTTAATATTATTAAAAAAATTTATTTTTCTCATAAAATTTATATTTAAATTATCAGTGAAAAATACTTCATTTTAATTCAAAGGTGCCTTTTCTTCTAATTTTTTAATATTGATTGATAATCATTTGAACTGCTTTGAAATTATATTTAGATTATTTTATTATCATTTACTGCAATTTTGGTCATTATAATTAATTTTCAATTAAATTTTATATAATTAGATGTCAATCATTACATGGTTCTTACTTTTTTAAAACCCATATATTAATTCTGACTACCGGATTAATTTTAAAAATGAATTTTCTAACATCTATGAATTTAAATTTGAAAAAATAAAAGAAATCATTATAATCATTATAGAAAATTTTTTTTAATAGGATCAAAATAATTTTTTTGAAGAGTATCTTTATTATTTATATTTATTTACCATAGTTAAAGGGAATATAAGGTAAATAACATTAAAAATAATATTATAATGATACAAAACTACAATAAAACTTGTCCTATCACAAATTGATGAGTTATTTATGACCAAGAAAACCCTTGGGATGAATATCTATCCTTTAGAATCCACATGGGTGTGATTATGGCACTCAAATTTTAATTTAGAGTGAAGGAAAATATGTTATAGGCATATATCTTCTTACTAAAACAATTTTAATATAGTTTTATATAAGTGATATATTCAAATATAAATATTAATTATAAAGATAAATTTATTTTCTATATCATTTTATTTAATTTATAATTTTTAGACATTAACTGATTAAATTTAATTGTGAAACAATAATGATGGAATGATTTTTTTATTAATTATTGAATCAAATAAATAATATTACAAATATTTAAAAATAGTATTTGACATAATTTATGTTATAAAAGATTTTTAATAGGTGAATATTACATGTTATAAGAATATTTAATGGGTTTTTTCTATATTATCTTCCTATTTATATTTTCATTAAATTAAAAAAATGAATAGTGTAAAAATTAACATTAATGATTTTTTACAAAAATAGTAATATATTAAATTATTTAAAAATAGAAAATAACAATTAAAATAAAAAATTGATTATGATATGGTCTTATGTTAATTATAAGTTCAATTACCAAAAAGTGACCCCATATAATTGAATTTAATAAAATATTAATAATTAAAATGTTGTCACCTCAATTAAAATTAAAACTAAATAAAAAAGTGTAAACCCAAAAGATAAGGTTTAAAATAAAATAATCAAATATCTATGAAATATTTATGATAATACTAAGAACTATAATTGTCTTATATTCTAAATATCTCAATTTGGATCAATTTTCATAAAAAAAAAATTTATATTAATATAATAAATTAAGTGTTTCCATTTGTTCCCCTTCCCCCTCCTATAAAAATTTAACCTCTCTTCTCTAATACAGACATATCAAAAATAATTTGGTTTATTCATGACCTAACCGAAAATATTCCTAAAATTCATACCCTCATCCTAGAATAATCTCTTGGGTTATAAAGCTTAACAAGAAAAGATTTTGGTTTAAACCAAAAGAAGTTACCTGATTAATAGGTAACACCTTCTCTCATAATTTTTAGTCTCATTTCCATTCTCCCTCCCTCAATTCTTATTATTGTATTATTAAAAAACAACACGAGTATCCTAAATATACTAGTATGTTATTCTTTTAATTTTTCGATCTACAATTACAGAAACCGCTATTTAACGTGTAATGAAAATATTTTTTTGTGTGCAGTGAAATATTGTCTCATGAAACAATGATTGTTAAATGTTCCCCTACCACCTCTCATGGTTGCCATCATAATGGACACTATTTTTAAATATGAAATATATTATTATTATATTTTATCTATAATTCTTTAATTTTTTATAACATACATTTATGTTTGACATGTTGTGAAACTATGATAATTCCATTTGAGTAAGTGTAGACTACCACCCCCTCAAAGCAATATTACTTGTTCCTACTATACATGAAACTTATAAATTATGTTTTATTAAACCTATTATACATATATAAAATTAACATAATAAATTATTTATTATATACATTCATATCATTTAATTGTTATTCTTTTAATATGGAAAATAAATAAATGTAGTCTTCATGTGTAAGTATGACCTACCATCTCCGTGAACGATTCATTTCATTTCTTATATCCAAAAATTATGGATTATTATAAATACATATATAATAGAAACAAATTATATTTAAATAATTATTACTATTTTTGGAAATGATGCAATTTTTACCACATGGACAGTTTACATCCAAAAACGTTCCATTTTTACTTAAGTACAAAATATCGACAAAATATTCAATATGAACATAAATAATTTTGTAATATATATAACATCGTACTAAGTGTTATAAAAGGAATAATAGACATTAAAATGTTTCCAAATCATGTAGAAATCAACATATGATTATTATTTTGGAAAATAAATAACATATGAGACAAGTCACACTCAAGGTAATGGAAATATTAACTCAACCTAACTTCATTGAGCTAAAAAACCATGCCATTGGGATTTTTTTTCCAAGAATATGTGTGAATTACCTAAGGTTGTTTGACGCTAAAAATCTACTTATTTTGGTGGTATTTATATTTTTCACAAATAGTTATTTAAATTATTTATCATTAATATAATTATACGATCTTTGTAAGGGACTTCATCTCAATCTCTTTTCATTGAGGCATATCTTGATGTTATACCCCATTAAATTACATTAAAGTGAATATAAAACCCTTTAGACACATTATATCATGAAATATTATATTCTCATGATGTTTATAGTTTTTTTTTTATTCTATATTTATATGTATTCATTTTTTCCCTAGTGGCAGTGTACTCTTTAACTAAAACATCGTTATTAATGTTTTTTATGATTTGTTCCTATAAATAATTTTATTTAATATCTGTGGTTTATAAATGGTTTTTATAGACATATTTACACGGAGATTAATGTTTTAAAATATTAATTTCATAAAAAAATTCAATGTGGAACGGTACACTTTGATTCAAATGACTCTCTATTAAATGTTTTAAATGGTTTTGGAAATTGATTGAATATATCCATTTCTTAAAATTATTTATTATTATTGAAAATGATATTTTATAAGTTAAGTGTTTATAATTGAAAATTTTAATGTTTTTTAATTATATAATGGTACTTGGATATTTGATGGTTAGTTACATAATTAATCAATGACGGTTATATACATAATAAACCAAAGAGGAGTGGTTCTGTGATCAGCTAAGGGTGGGTGGTTACGTTATTACTTCTAATGCATTGGGTATAGAAGTCGGTCATTTGAATATATTGTTTAGTTGTATCTGTATAATAAGATAATATGGTTATTCCATTAAAGTATGATTATATCACATGTAACCTTTATATGTTATATGTATATTTCTACAGGTTTTAAAGTATCCTTTTGATTACAAAAATGAAATCAATGAAAATATATTCAGTGAAGTGTAATTACTACTTATTAAATGTGAAATTTATTACATTATGATAAATTATTCATGGTTTACATTTTTTTATAATTCTCACATTTTTCCTCTGATGTGTAACCCTTATTGAGAATTTAATGTTCATCCAGTGTTTTGAAATGTTTTTCCAAATATTTAAAGAAGAATAGAGTCAAGGATGGGATCATGTAAATGTTATGATATTTAAACATTAAACTAAAAAACATTTCTTTATAAAAGTTTTTGTTTAATAAAAACAATGGATAGTGAGTAAAGGTGTCTAATTTTTGATATTTAAGTTGTAATGTATGAGTAATGTCCTAATTATCTAAAGCTTCAAACTTGAAAAGATACTCAATTTGAATTCCTGACTTAATTCTGAATTATCTAATGTTTAAGGATGGGTGTTATAGTTGGTTTAAGATGATGTGTTAGACAAAATTTGTGACTAGGTCATTATCTTATGTGATAGGGATATCATATGAGTTTATAATTTTCAGGCTGATCATAAGTTCAATGTTATAAAAATCCCTTTTGAGGCTTTATGATTCAAAATTATAAGGTGATTAAAATTATTTTTGGAGACATTTTTTGAGGTGATTTTGGGTTATTACATTTTTGTAAAGATTTTTTATTATATTGTTTTTGAAAAAAAATATAACATGCTGACTGTGTGGAAACCTATCACACATGAAAATGATTCAAGAATCAAACCCACAATCGAAGTGCGACAAGGCTTTGTCGCCTACCACCGGTGTGTGTGTATTCCTCGGTTAGTATGAATTTTCTTTTTTGTAAAAAATATGATGGCATAATAATTTGATTATTTTTCGAACTTATAATTTATTTAATGGATATCCTTATTACTAGAAATTGATTAAATTATAAATATTATTTTGGAAGAAATTTATTATTTTGGGATCATTATTTGATTAAGGTAAATAGAATAATTTGGGATTTTAATTTAGGTTTAATGGATTATAACTATTTTGGAAGAATCTATTTTGTTAATGAGGACATATCAAAATTTGGGTAATTTCTAATAATGATTAACATGTCTTGGAGAATACGTGATTAGGTTAATTACTTTTTAGTATAAAACATTATGAGCGGTTGATGTTATTTGGAGATAAATGATAAAATTTATTCTCAAAGACTCTGTGATCAAGTCATTTTGAAATTTTCAGTTTCAATCATAGTTTTATTATTTAATGTAATTTTAAAGATAGTTATTTTTTGAATGGTCTATATTGAATTTTTGTAATTACTATTGAATTTTCGAGATTAAAAGTAGTTTTTATTCATCAAATGGATTACACCTTTGGAAATATAATAATATTGTACTAACCATTTAGGTTTTTTTAATGACTAAAGATAAGAGAAATATATAGTTAATATTTTATAAATTATATTATTACCTAGTGACAAAGTCATCTTGAAAACTCATCATTTGTAGAAATGATGTGTTTGTGGTGGAATTGATTACAGGGTGAAACACAACTTGTTTAGTAAGTATATTTCTTTATGATCTTATTCAAATTTTTAATAGAGTTATTCAACTTTATGAAAAGGATCTTGAATAAAAAAACATTATACACATTATTTTATCAATAGAATTTTACCCATCACATATTTACTGTATTGGGATGGTTAACATTATGTGATAAAGTTATCAATCTATCTCTCTTATAATATGAGAGTTAGTTTATCTTCCATATACATGTTTTCCTGCATAGAACCTCATGTGACCTTTTTACTTTACTTTATTATTTTTAATGTGGAATTTTTCTTGACTCTTATTTTATGTGGGATTTTAGTGATGTTACTTATCCCAATTTTAAATTTGTGAGGACACAATTTCCAAAAGGGATGAAGGATGTAACATCCAATTTAATTAGGGAATAATACTTCTTCATATCTATTAATATTTTTTAATATGATATTAATTTTATTTTAAAGTTGATGCTTTGTCCAATAGCATTCCTAACATGCAACAACAGGTTTCTTAGAAAGCATACATTGCACACAAGATTAAGTTGTACCGAAAAATTATTCATTATTAATATTATAATTTTTAATTTTTAGCTAACACGTAGATATTTTATATTAGTATATGAATATAACTGACTATATTGTGTTAACATATGTCTATTAAATGGATTTATATTCATTAAATAACATTTAGAGGCTTAAAATGAGAATAAACTTGATTTTTAAGCACATAATATTTTTGAAAGGTAGGTTTATGACCTTTTGATTAAGAACAATTTCTAAATATATTTTTTTTATTTTTATAATACCTATTTTAAAAAAACTACTTCTTTGGAATTAGAACCTAAACATTTACTATTCTTGAAATTTCGGTTTTTTTTAATTCATATTTTAATAGATAGTGAAAAATACTGCATTTTAATTCAATACTGGTTATTTTTCTAATTTATTTGTATCGATATATTATCATGTGAATTGTTTTTTAAGTATATTTATGATATTTTTTATCATTTAATACTATTTTTTCACTGGATGTAATTTCACATTGAACGTTGATAGAAATATATGTCAATCTTTGTGCAGTTTTTACTTTTTAAAAAGATGTTTTCATTCTGAAAACATGGTTAATTTATAAATATAATTTTTCTACTACAAGGATTTTTATTTTCAAAATATAACATACATTTTTTTAATAAATATAAATTTTTTGGTTTAATATGATTAAAATAATTTTTATGAATAGTAATTTTAGTAATTATGTTTATTTACCATGATTAAAGGGTAAATCAGGAAAACAAGGGTAAAAATAATATTATAATATTATAAAACAATCCTATAACGTGTAATAATCCTATTATATGAGGTATGGCTGACCTATATAACCCTTAGGATGAAATTATGGAATTTGTATGGCACATGGGTATGATTATGACACTTATAAATTTTATTTTAAAGTAATAGTAAATATGTTATAAACATATATTTTCATACTAAGATATAATAATATGTGTTTATATAAGTGATATCATTCACTATAATTTTTTTTAATATAATATTATTTCCTATATCATGGTATTTTATTTATAATTTTTAGACAATAAATTATTAAATATATTTATGACATAATAGTGATGTAGTTATTGCTTTATTAATGAAGGAATGAAAAAAATGATATTATAAATATTTAAATATATAGTATTGTTAATAATTTATTTCATCAAATATTTTTAGGTGAATATGAAATTTTATAAGTCTATTTAAGGATATTTTTTAATTTATATCTCGTTTTAGATTTTACATAAATTTAATAAAATGAATAGTGTACAAATTGACATAATTGATGTTTTATAAAAATAGTAATTTATTAAATTATTTAAATATCATAAAAATATGTCAAAGTAACAATGTTATTATGATATGGTATAACATTACATTATGCTTTCAATTATGGGATATTCTCCCAATATATGAAAAATTAATATGCTCTTAATAATTAAAAAGTCAATACAATAATTAAATTTAAAATAAAATAAGTAAGGGTAAACATAAAATATATGGCTTACAATAAAATCATTACTTGATAAAATATATTTTATTATATGATTTAGAACTATGTTTTCTTATCATCAAAATATCTAAAATTTGTGCCATTTTAAATAAACAATTATTTATATTAACTAACTAATTTAAGAGATTCCATGGGTGCCCCTTCCCACTCCTAGGAAAACATACCACCTAATCTCTAATACTTACACTTAAAGAAACATTTTTATATAAAAACCCTATATAAAACACTTCCATGAATCCCTCTCCTTATACTAGAATCCTCCCTTAGGGTAGAAATACTCCCAAGAAAGCCTTTTGTTATAAACCAGCAGAAGATTATTGATTAAGAGGAAATGCCCTCTCATGTGCTTTTTAGTTCCATTTCCATTATCTACTTACTAAACTATTATTATTATATGATAACATGTTAAAAACAGTATAATAAATAAACTATTATGTTCTTATGATATATTTTAGATATACACTTACACACACATGTATTTAATGGGTAACGAACATTGTGTTTTTGCGTACTGCGAACTACAGCCTCCTGAAACGATGATTGTTCAATTTTCCACTACCAGCACTCATGGTGGCCATTATGTAGGAAACTATTTTTAAATATAAAATATATTATATTTATATTCTCTCTATAATTCTATACTTTTTATTTAGAACATACCTGTATGCTTTCCCTGTTATGTAAATACAATAATTTGGTTTGTGGAAGTGTGGACTACCTCCCCCTCAAAGTAATATTAATCATTCCCTTTATATATAGAACATATATAATATGGTTTCATTAAACCAATGAGACATTTTTGACATTAATATATTACTGGTATTATAATAGAAATTTATACCATATAAATATTATTCTTCTAATATGAAAAAGAAATTAAAGTAGCATTCATGCGTACGTACGACCTACCATCTCCATGAATGGTGCATGTCATCCCTTATCTCCAAATATTATGTATTATTATGAATACATATATATTTTATATTTATTATAATTAAATCATGATTTGTTTTTTATAGATGACAGACTTTTGATTGTGTGGAAAACTTACTACAAAACAAGTTCATTTTTTACCCAAGAACCAAATATCGACATATCATATAATATGAGATTAAATAATTATGTAATTTTTATAACATGGTAAAAATAGATATAAAAGGTATAATAAAATTTAAAATGGTTCACAAGAAACTTTAAATTAAGCCATTTTTATTATTCATAAAAATAAATAATGTACCGGACAAGTCGGACTCAAGGTAAAGTAAATCATAACTCAATCATCATTCATTGAGTTAAATATCCACGGAATTGTTTTTGTTATTCCATGAATATGGGTGAATTAACTATGATTTGTTTTCAATGAAATCCAATTATATTGGATGTATTTACTTTTCCCACAGATAATTACATCATTGATTTATTTTTAATCTAATGATATGATCTATGTAAAGGACTTCGTCTCAATGTCCTTTCATTGAGGTATATCTTGATGTTATGAACCTTTATGATATTATTAATATTATATAAAACCCTTTTAAAAAATTATATAAGGAAATAATATATTCTTATTATATTAAATGTTTTTTTAATGGTATTATTTATTTATTCTTATTCAAGTGTTCCTCAAGTGGCAAGGGACTCTATAACTAAAACATCATTTTTAATTTTTTAATGATTTGTTTTTCAAAAAACTATTACATCATGTCCATGTTATGAAAATAGTTTTTATGAACGAGTTTATATGGAACTAAATGTTTTAAAATAGTCATTTCTTTCAAATGTTTCAAAGTGTTTTGGGACACATTGATTCAAAAGTCTCTTTACTAAATGTTTTTAATGGTTTTTGAAATTGATTGAACATTGCAATATCATAAAATGATTTCTAGTGGTTTAAAATTAAATTTAATAAGTGAAGACTTTATAATTACCAAATTATATACCTTATGATTATATATTGGTACATATACATTATACAGATGTTTATCTGATAAACCATAAATGAGAGGTTGCATGATAAACCAAAGACATGTTGTTCTGTGATGAACCAATGATGGGTGGTTATTTTATAACCTCCAATGAAATAGGTATGGAGGTTGGTCATATGGATATTACATTTAATTATATATGTGACAGTTGAACATATTTTCATTCCATTTATGTAGGATTATGTCACGTCATACCTTTATATGTTAAATATTCATTTAAAAGTATTTTTAGGAAATATTTTTATTAAAATGTTTTAGAAATGAGCTTATATTAAGTGAAGTGTAATTACTACGGATTAAAGGTCAAATTTATTACTTTATGATAAACTATTCAGGTTTTAGATGTTTTTGCAAGGATACCATTTTTCCAATATTTTGTATCCCTTACTAATATTTTTATGCTCGTCTCATTTTTTGAAATGTTTTTCATAGGATTTATTGGATACTAGAGTCAAGGATTGGATCAAGGAAAGGTTATGAAGTTTAACAATGAAACAAACCAACATTTTTTAAGTTTTTTTGTTTAATTTAAATAATTTATAGTGATTATAAGTGTCTAATTTGTAATATTTATGTTTTTATTTATGAGTTATGGCCTAATTAAAAAAATATCTAAACGTAAAAAGATCCTCAATGTAAATGAAATTCAAATTATTGACATACATCAACATTAAGTAATGTTTAAGGGTGGGGAATTATAATATTTCATAAAATTATTCTTATACATTATACTCTAGTATAATTTATTTAATAACCTTTATTATGAATATATTATATAGTTATTAATTTTTTACTATTGGTTGTTAGTAACATTAATTGTTTTGTATCAGCTTTAAAATGTTGATTTTTATACCCATTCATTAACAAAAAATATGATATATATATCATATAATATACTAGAGATTATGTTTTATAATTAATTATAAAGTTATAATAAAATTATTTTATATTATTTCACATTTCTTGTAGATAAAAGAGGTAAAGAATTAGTTCTGTGTAAATTATCGATATTGGGGGATTACTTAATAATGATCAGTAATTTATATTTTCCCCAAGAATAATCATATTTAGGAAATTTTTAAAAACTATATGTTATATATTTTAATAAAATTACAATTTATTATCATTCATTAGTGTTTTAGTTAAAAAAAATAATATACTATTCCATGGAGAGAGTAGTATGCATCTACGCATGGATGATGATTACATTTTAGTAGAACCAGATGAATGATTAATTGGGTTGTTATTTTAAGAACCTAAAACATTTTATCAATATTTTATTTATATATTAAATTTATTCTTCATAAAATCCTTTTGAGGAGGATAACGAAGACAACATATGTTATGTAATGGAGGTGGTAGTCCTCATATACAATAAATTTTCATTTTAACTTCTCTTATGAGGAAGAGGAGGGGTGGTCAATTTTTGTTTCAATAATATAAAAAATTATTTATACAATAAATTCTATATTTGACATTTTATATTTTTGGAAAAAAAATTCAGAAGGAAATATAGAAGGATTTAACTTAAGATGAGAATATTTGGTTTCTCTTATAGGTTTTCTTGGAAAAGAAGGTCTTGTGATAATATCTTATGGCCATAAGATTATAATAGTGATAGATGGTGATTGATGATGGAAATAGTTAAAATGTTCAAGATGAAACCTACTTTTTAAAATTGTATTGACTTGATGTGGGGAGTCCCCTTTTATAATTGTTGATAACGACACTTCCATACGTATTTCTAATTAATAAAAAGGGGGAAAATGTTAAACATGTAATGTGGTTTAAAAAATAAATAGGCATTGGAAGGACAGTGATATGTGGTTGAGAATATAAAAACCACTTAATTAAAAAACATGTTTCAAGCCCTTTATCACTTGAATCATTAGTTATTTCATCTGATATATTAACATGGTAAGTATTTTTTAACTAAGGTAACATAATATTTATTAATAAAAATAATGTTCTACATATTAGATAATTTAGATCCACCAATTTTATATTTTTGAATCCATATATTACAACTCATTTTCTACAAATTTTAAATATTAATTTTAATATTATAAATGTATTTTGTGTTAAAAAAAATTTAGGAAAATGTTCAACCAGTTCTAAAATACCATGAAAATGATTGTTAACTATAATATACTATTTAAAATGTATAATTTCAATTATAAAACTAATATTTTTTCCAGAAAAATGTTTCATAAATTTCTAATTCTTATCTCAATCTTAATAATTCTATAGAAGTCGAAGTATTTGTAAAAAATTGTATATTAAATATTAAAATAAAAAAAACATAGAAATGTATCAAAGAAATTTAAGTTAATATTTCTATGAGAAATATAAAAATAAATTTAATTTTTACAAATTCACAACATAAAATTAAAATATATTATTTTTAAATAAAAATAAAAAAATAGTGGAAATATATTTGTATATGAAAATGAATTTTTATGTTAACTATTCATTTTTATATAAATTACTAATTAATAAAATATGAACATATTATCTATAAAATAAATATATCATGTTATTATTCAGTCATAATAAACATATTTCGTTGAAAAAAAATTCTGAAAAAAAACTTCTATAAGTGTAAAGATTATTGTGAAAAAATAACCTATCAACAATTATGAAAATTCATTATATATGTAAAAAAAGTATTAAATTTTGATATAGTACTAAATAATAATTTTAATATAATTTTATGATATCTGTATGAGTCCTAAGAATCACATAACTGCCAGTTTTGGGTTTTTATGGTGGTTCTTCTTGTAGGGATCATGTGGAAATGTTTATGAACTTGAACTTCTCTAGAATATGGTTGTGATCTAACAGTAGTTGCTCAAGTTTTTATTTATCCTACTCTTTGGAATATATTCATCCATCCATAACCATCATAAACACACTTAATAAATTCAAACTAGATTTTTTATCACCTCTTCTTATACCACAATGATTTGATGTACAAACAAGACTAAAAATAAGAAAACAAATCGTCCAAAAGAAAATTTGTGCATACATAGTTACTATCCCTTAGGTTAAATATAATATAATGATTCAATATATATCCACATATATTCATCATGATATCATAATTTATGATGCATAAAACTACAATTATATGACAACAATATTGACCATATAACATTCCACTAGTAACAGTCCACAAGTGATCGATGTGAGTACCTAGAATCCAATGGGGCATCTATATCCTTAGAAAATTTTATAACCTAATATAGGTTCTATTGTTGAGTAAAATAATAGTATAACCAACCCCTGATAAAATAAAATTATCATACTCTACAATTTAAATAGTACTACCCACTCAATTACAATTCGTTCAGTTCTCAAACCAAATAAGACTCATCCTAAAATTCAAATATGATTGATAGTGAGCAATGATGCTTTTCTTCAACAGTCCATGAGGTGTAAAATAACCCCAGTGGTATATATTAAAAACAATATAGGTATTAAACTAATATTTTTTTATATAAAAAACCCTACTCACCATAAACATATTACCATTCTAAATATCTAAATTGAAGCACCCATGTGCCTATAACATACACTGTAAATAAATATTTCAATAAAATTTGTGAAAAAATAAAAAAAAATTATACTCATCATTTTATGATATCCACATGAATGAAGAAATATATCAAGACCCAATCCTTATATTGAACATATATGTATTAAAAAAATGAGTATAAATTAATACCTTGTCGATTTATCATCCAAACATTTATATGATAAGTTGTTGGGGCCAATATGGGACTATATACCCTGAGAGGGGGGGTGAATCAGGGTATGGATATTCTTTTTCGAAGTCCTTCCCGCCCCACTGGATCGTGACTTCTTTATTACAAGGGTCACTTTGTTTGAAATTGTGTGTTTATTATGATCACTTCTTTTCTTCTTTATCTGAAGATGATGATTTAAATGCAGTGTAGGGAAGTAAGCAGATAGACAGAGAGATTTTTACTTGGTTCACCCTCACTGAGCTACGTCCAAGGAGGATACGCCGACAGGTTGCCGGTCGTACCAAATTCCACTATTCTTCACTAGATGTGGATACAAAGTTTGGGCTAGATCACTTATATGCCCAGGTCCACTACCTTTATAATGTTTAGGGTTAGCTCACTGTTTTACCAAGGGTCACTCCCTATTTCTCTCTCTCTGGATCACTACCGGTGGAGAGGATCACCTTCTTCCTCTTCCTAAGCTCACTACTCTGTAAGGGAATCCACTCATAGTTTATAGACCTATAGGTCTCTTCATTTGCATGAATGAATGCATCTTCCTCTCTGTGTAGATGCTGTGTTGAAGATCAACTTTCATCCGTAGATGAATCTCTCATTACACCGAAGGTATCGGGAAAACTTCCAACTTCCATGCAGCCCGAAAACCACTACTGGAACAAAACCTTACTTGGCACGCAAGTCAATCTTGGTGCGCAAGTATAGGCGCGCAAGTCACAACGGGCGCACAAGTCCTCCTCAGACACTTGCACGACTCAAGCTTCCTCAACTCCAAACTTGTGCGACTCTCTTCCTTTTACGCCCAAACCAATATTGGCGTGCAACTGACAACCGACGCACAACCTCTAACACCGGCGCACAACTTCAACTACAAGCGTGAAAATTCACCTGCGCAACCCACACTCACCACTTGCGCGACCACCACACCTGCATGACGGGAGCTCTGATTTCTCAAAGTGTTGAACTCCATGGATAATTAGGAGGGGTGGTCAAGTATTTATAGGCAATATGACCATCCTGCGCGATGGAACTCAAGTCAGATGCGCAGCCCAGTTTCGGCATGCAAGTCCCCTGTCATTTAGACACTTGCGCGACCAACTTCCAAACTTGCGTGAACCTCTTTCCTTAGCCATATTTCGATCTTCTGATCTTGAAAAACATATGGCACGCACGTTTCATATACTCAAATTCCCAAGCCCTGGTTCAAATCTTGAACTCGACATTCCACCATGAAATCCTCTTTGTAAACAGATTTTTATGTCATTGGTTTGCATTGTCAACAATCACTACTCAGATGTCCACTTTGTCAACAAACACAATCACCTCAATAATGCTTCAATGATACCTTGAGGGATTTTTTTCCAACATAAATGAATATGCACAATTAATAATTAATGAATGAAATACATATAATTTAATAGAATATGTATTTAAATTATGGTGACCTAGTAATTACAGCGATAAACTATTACATCATTTTAGAAGACTATTCAATAAATCTCAAAAAATGCATGTTGGGAATCAAAATGCTTTAGATTCCATGGTGTCTAGAGGCGTAATAATATTACATCATAAGAATATCTTCCATTTAACATACCATTATTTATTATTAGGTATTACATGAGAATATTTTTGAAATACTTTAGTTCGGTCATGTTTTAGAGAGTTTCATGTGAAATTTGGATAATTTTTGAAGCATTTTTGGTTTTTTATGATCAGTGTTTGGTTTTACCACACCATGAACACCCCCCCCCCCTTGTGTAGTGTAAACCATACAATCCAAAGATATTTTGGGATTCATGTTTGTTGTATGATTTCCCAAATCGTGTTCCCACCTAGTAGAAATTGTACACCCTAAACAAAAACACTTCTTTAATGGTGCATGATATCCCTTAACCATGTTCCCCCTATAGATAACAATTTTCATAGAATTATAATATTCAGGAAATTATTTTAAAATACATGAACCCACGGGTTTATGTTTCTAATCATACCATTGTACGTAACATGAATAGTTTAGATTTTAGGACCTCAACAGATCATTTTCGATCAACTAAACCATTTCCTTATAAAATGATAGTTGCATTGATCCGGATCAATCTCCTCCAGTTATGTGGATCTCATATCATGTAGTTTCTTCCAATATCTATTTATATCATAATTAAGGATTCATGGATACTATTTAAATTTTGGATATAAACTCATTTTCATAATATATTTATCCTAGGATGTCTTACTCGATCTTTCGCACCATTTTTTTCGTTGGTATAAATTGATGCATGTTAGATCTATGGATCACTGATTTAAATGTAGGTGGTTGCATAATTATTTTAAATATGATTGAAATCTTTAATTGGTGAATTTAGTTTAAATTAGTTCATAATTTATTTAAATATATATATTTTTCATGATTCAATATTTTGACATTAAATTGATATCAAAATTGATAAAAACCCCAAAATTAAATTGAATTGAAATTATGGGGAGGATTTATGAAAACATCTTCCCATTTTTGGAAATAGTTTTCATTAAATTATTAGAATATTGGTCTTGAGTAAATTGAGTAAATTGAAAAGTGATGTAAAATGGAAAGAAATAATGAAAACAAATTTTTTGTTTTTTGGAAATGGAAACTCATATTGAAACAAAAAATAGGAAATTAAATTTTGAAATTTTTTTAAATAATTGATTTTCAATTTGATTGGTTGATTTTTGGAGAAAATTTTAGTTTTATTAATTAGTGGTGTCAATTATAAGATCTCTAGGAAATTTCCTCCCCATAAATGGATTGATTAAGAAAATTGTTACTAAAAAAACAATGAAATGATTATCTATAATGGGTTCACTTATTAGTTTGTAGACTTCCCATGATGGGTTCCCCTATTGAGGTGTATTTTTGGTTTCATAGCTGAATATAGTTTTTATCATTATTAGATATGTTAGGATTGTATTACTTGATAAACTAACTTGCTTCAATTATTTTTTACATGGTACTTTTTTATGAGTTGTTTTATATTATGCACATTATGTTGACTCACAGAACTATTTTATACATGAAAAATAATTTATATAAAAAAATTATATAAAATTATTATTTAATACAATTTGAATTTTTTTCGATATCTCTTCTATCGATTTTAAACTAAATCATATTTTGGTTTAAAATATTTATAATAAAATTTCTTTTATTTTTGTATTTTAATTGATATAAATAATAATAAATTATTTTAGTAATTACTAAGAAACACATAGTGAGACCATAATTGGATTCATACCTTACCTAATACATTTTTTAATGGAAAAATTGTTTATTTTCTTATACCAGTTCTGAGAAAAGGCATAGTGCCACATAAATGTTGTGGATAGTACTAATCCATTATATTATGAAGTGATGATGGAGGTAACAAATGGAAATTATCTTTACTTGTTTCATGGGATTATTGAGTTTTCAAAATTTTAGATATTGAGTTCTTTGATAATTTGTTTTTTTCGTTTTTTTACTTGTTGTTTCTAGTACTTATTAATTGGTGAATGTTGAATATACATATGAGTATATTCTATATTCCATAATTTTTTGTTGTAAATTTATTTCATAATTCATCATGTATGATTCCAGGTTCAATTATATAACCTATTGGGATCAATAACCCCTAATGAGACATGTAATAATTAGCATGGGTATTTGGGTATAAGGGTTTTTTGGATGGTTTCTGACCTAGTGGTGTTGTCATTGTAAGTTGATTATCTCTCCTTGATGTTAGTATGATGTTTGGGTTGTCCGGGTATATATGAGGTAAAACTTTCAAGACTTATGGGGTATACGAGTTAGTCCATGGACAGATATCATCATAATGAGCCTTATTTAACTATGGTTGTTTGGGGGATATGTGTCATCATGAATAATTTTATTCAATTATAGTATTTTCACTACTTTTGATTTGAGTATGTCGAAATCCAAATCTTGATATCATATTTTATGGGATTAATATTCTTTTTTATTCTATAAGTTGTTGATTTTCCTATACTTATAGTGTCTCTAGTGATGTATATTGATGTCTTGTAGAATCGTGCCATTGAGAATAATGATAATTATTCTCTTGGAGGATTCTTTTGGTAAAAAAAAGAAACAAGATTCTACTATGGTCTAGAATCCAATTGAGATTATTGTCTATGGTTTCCAAGATCATGGACAATTTCTTGTACCCATTCTCTTTTATGCTCTTGAAATGGATCCTCAAAATGATAAATCTCATAATTAGGCTCAAGATCTTCTTCTCAATAATCCACCTTCATTCCAAAGAACTAATGATTATCAACTGGATAAAGTTTTTTTGAGAATATATATTTAATTTTTGATTTCCATGAAACACTCGAGGCTATTAAGGTGATGTGTGCTACCATTATGTTGGGAGGGAAAAGTAATGGATGGTGGGATTCGATGAAAAGGATAAATAAGTATGATGGTTTTGATTGAAAGGAATTTAGAGTTAATTTCACTGATTATTTATACCTAGACATTGTGGTACATGGAATGGCTATTGTTTCTTTGAACATATAGGAGTTTGATAAGAATTTAACACAGTATGTGAACTATTCTGCCAAGATTATGAATTTTTCACCTAAGACTATATCGAATGAGAAGATAAAGTATTAATGATTCAATGTTGGTATTCAAATAGATATAAATTAAAATGTTTTCTTACTAAATCTATCTTTTATTTATTATATTTTAGATATGGTATTGATGTTTGAGGTGGACCCGACTAGTGGATCTGGGTAGATTAGAGTTTGTTTTTCTTCTAGTTTTATTTATATAATATCCTTTAATGAAAAGAGGTATCATGATGGGTCTCTTGGAGGATCCTAATAGTATGCTTCATCTAGTAATCCTTTAATACCTGAAATAGGATCTTTAACTTTCGTCATGTGTGGAAAGGATGGTCATTCTATATGTGTATGTACTGATGTGAAAATGATATGTTGTTCTTGTTGTCTCACAGTACACCTATAGAAATTCGACAATTTCTTTTCTACTCTACTTAGTTGAAAGGTCTCAATAGAAATTAATAGTGATGTGGTGTAACTATTTGTTTTGACATAAAAGGGGTCCCTTCCCTAGGCATCTGTAACAAGGATTCTTCATGTAGTTTAAGAGTCTCTAATGGAATATGATACTAGTTTTACAATTGTGAGAGGTACCATCAATATAGCTTCATCATTAGTGACAACTTTATTTGATATTGTTGCATATGAATCATTTTTATCAACTCATGTTCTGAAACTTATAAACCGGCCTATATAAATTATGTCTTATGTGAAGGATATAATTATTCCCCTATGAAAAATAGTTATCAGGTTGTCTATTATCCAACTTGTTTCTTCTCTTTATCAGATGCCAAAATTTCCTAGGATTTTGGGGTTCTTGACATGAAACCTATTGATATCATTTTTGGATGTATTGTCTCAATACTAATAAGGCCTGAATTGAATGGTTTCTTTAGTGAGACTCATTTACTTCCCTCGATGGGGTGTGTCGTGTCATATATGGATAGTAGGACCTAATGATGAGATGAATCATACCTTTTTTATCTTGAGTTAGGGATAACAGTATCAGTATAATATTCTCAGTTGGAGAGGGGGTATGTGATTGATAGTATCCGATCAATTGTTATTCTACTTCCGAACACGTTTACTTCTAATTTATCCAGTTTGTAATAAGTAAAACATGTATATATTTTTATTTATTTAATGTTTCATACTCAACTAGTGTCAGTTTATTCTTAACATATGAAACTAGATGAATTTAAAGAGTTTAAGAATAGATTAGAATATATATTAGAGAACAAATTTATATGCTAGAGTGTGTCACCTTTTGTGTTTCAAATTATTTTTTATAGTGGTATTTGATGGAAACAATTTCCATTATTTTAAATTTTGGAAACTCAATATAGTTATATTGGAGAACAAGTATCTTTTATTGTGGATTGATAATATGATTTTATATTTCAAAGGGTTTAGTGGTTTTTGAAGAATGGACTTTGATACATATATAACTAGTTGAGAAAAATAGAATTTGAAATTCAGAATACCTCATTCTAGAGTAGTTATGGCCATTATGAGTATTTCCTCACAGTATTTGGTGTATCTATGTTCTTGAGATCCTTATGGATTTGATGAACCTAATATTCCATTTGTATTGTAATATTTTTATGGTGGTTTTTTCGATGACATCCAGATTAATCAATATTTGAGGAGAATCGTGTGTGTCATTAGATAGTAGTTCACGGAATGTTGAGAAATCATCAACTTTATAAATATCTATCAAATTTGATTTCAATATTTAGGATGTGTGATCATTAAGACACATTGTCTCTAAACATGGCATACTAGTTGATCTTGAGAATGTGAAGGTTGTTATGAAAAGGTATATAATAAGTAATATTTTTGAGATGCATAGCTTCTTGTGATTAGTAAGGTATTATCACAGTTTGAAAATAATTTCTCAATGTTGACTTACCCTATGACAGATGTCACATAGAAGAGGTAAAGTTCACATGGAATAATAAATTTCATTTTTATTATTTTTTTAATCAACATTTGAATTTTTTGTAGGTGTTGACTCTTTTAGAGGTAGGTTAGGGAAATGTGGATTTTTTTATGCTTCATGTTCAGGTTTGGGTTATGTTTTAATACTAGGTGATTATGAGGTATCATATGGATCTAGATAGCTAATTCCTCACAAGAATAATTATCTGACCAATCACCTTGAACTCATAGTCATGAAGAATAACCGTTAAAGTTTTTGGAATTACCATATCATAAAATGTTTTAACATGTTTTCCAACCACAATATCCTTAGTTATAAATTCTCTTGAAAATATTTGATTCATTATTATTGGAATTAAATAGATTTCCTACAATATTTTTATTTCAACATTTATGCACTCTTTTCAAGGGAAATGTTTTTCTCAAAGATTTGATTAAGAATTTTTCAACCCAATCCATGATGTTATTGTCAGAATTGTTTAACATGATGACCCTTTTTTCCTAGTTTTATTTATGTGTCTAACAGGAAGTGTCTATGGTTATCTCATAAATTTCTTAGTGAAATTCTACTCATCATAAGATTATTTTTTATATAAGTTCTTTATGATGACTTCCATGTCATTAGGGACTTTCTTTGTGGTTCAGAGACTTTTAGTCAGTGGATATTCTCTTTAGGGAATCTTATGTTTTTATAATCATTTTTTTATGATTTTATAGATGAAATTTTTTTTGATGGGGGATTCTCATAATTCATACAAGAAATTTCTCCCTATAATTATAAAAAAAGATTTTTTATATACATTGATTATTTTGGTTTACACTTATGATATGAGAAAATTCTTATTTTGTTTCCCTTTTTTAATATTTATAATAGGTCAAGGTCAAGTACTAGAGGCCATTGAGTTTACTTTAACCAATTTTTATACCCACTTGATTGTCGGATTAAATCACTAGGGTCTTATTGGTTAAAGTTCAACATACCCCTTGGAAAAAAGTGATATGGGTTGTGATTGATCAGATGATGAATTAGGCTTACTTTCTACCCATTAATGAAACAAAAAAATTGAGGGGTAGGGAAATAATTATATGAAAGAGATTATTCATTTTCATATTGTTCCATATAGTATAGTATCTAATAAATATACTCATTTTACTTGTTTATTTTAGAGAGGCCTCCATGAGGAATTGGGATCTCATATTTATCTGAGTATGGAATATCATCCACTACTGGATGTCTAGATAGAAAGGGATATAAATTTTATTGAGGATATGATTTGTTTCTTCGAAAAATTAATTTTTTTTAGCTTAAGAAATATATTTGGGGCTCATTACATTTCCCTATAAAAATATTTACTAGTCTGTAATACATATGGCTCCTCATGGGGCCTTATATGGTCACCCTTTCAAATCTATGTTCCCCTATTCATAGATTAGTGAATGTTTTTTGGCATGACTAAGCACAGACTAAGAGTTGATGGAAAATATTTAGTTTATATTTTAGAGACTGTCAATGACAAAATTGGGTATAAATATTATGATGACTCTCATAGGAGACTAGTGGAGTTTTCAGTTGGTGACCACGTGTTTTTTAGAGTTTCACATTGGTTGGGGCATTAATGGCTTGGAAAACAAGGGAAGATTTATCCATTTTTGTGGGACCTTTTTTGTTTGTTGAGTAGGTAAAGGAATTTGGCTTACCATTTAGAACCTTAACCAAAATATTACTTTGTTAGATAGTGTGTTCCATGTATCACGTCATTAGATATATATTTTTGACCCATCTAATGTCTCGATATGAGAGGATCTTGATGTTGAACCTGATTTGTCCATGATTGAGAATCTAGTTATGTGTGTTGTTTCTTAGATAAAGTTACCTTTTAGAGGATGGTAACATTGGTCCTCATGCAATGGAAGCATGGTTATGATTACCATGATACATAAGAGAGAGTAGAACTGACGATAGAGAAGTGACCTTATCTATTATATATAAAAACATATTAACATGATTTCTAATTATATTTTTTTAAAGTGTTTAGTTTATGACATTATGTATCATTTTCTAGGTATTACATGATCCATGTTTTTATCTCCTTTTTCTTGGGTCTTTTTTCTCAGAGTTTTGAGTAGAATTTGATGAATTGTTAATGATTTTCATATATACATGGTTAGTGAATGGTATAACCTAATTGTACACCCCCATTGAAAACCATGCACCACCAGAATAGTTAATAATGAATAGTATGTTTATGGTTTCTCAAATAATGTAAAGACCCGGAAATTTAAAAGAAATTTTTTTCAAAAATTCTTTGAATTTTACGAGCCCGCAGTTTCGGACAGTACCTGATTCTGAGGCCTGGAGTTCCCAGAATAAGCCGTCGATGTTTTGTTAAGCTTAAATTAACATGCGTACACAGTTTTCTAAAAAAGTGGAATAATTCTTAAATAGTTACTTTGATCATAAATCTGAGGGAACAGTTGTGCTCTGGATGGCAGGTCTACCCTAGGTGTGACTTAAGATTAGTCGGCGTGGGCCTCCAGTGAAAAATCACAAAAATGGCATAATTGTAAATAAAATAATAAAATATATTATTTTATTTTTCAAATTATTAATACTCAAAAACAGTAGCTCAGAAAAAAAATCCATGACCACCACTAAACTCATGAGGGAATTCTTTATTTAATCAGATACTAACATTGTCCAGCATGGGCCAGTAGAAAAAGATAGTTTTTGGCTGAAAATAAAATAATTAAATGACCATTATTTTATTTTAAAATCCATAACTTATAAATAGTGAGTTAGATTAAAAATACGAGAGTACCATTGGGTTATTCAGGGCGTGTTTCACCAAGGAAAATCCTAATATCGACCGGCGCGAGTCGAGGGTGACTGATAAATATTTTCCAAACTTTTTTTGGGGTACCTCCATTAAACGTATGTTTGGGATTTTATATCTTTTGAACCAGTTCTCAGAATTGAAATCTGAGGGCACCGTTGAACTCACAGCGTCGATAATTTCTTAGTGATACCTTCACCGTAGTTTCATTCTAACGAGTTTGGATGTTTCTTTTTTGATTTTTATTAAAGAAAATATTAATAAAATAAAGTACAACACTTTGTCATATTTTTAAGTTATCATGTGTTGTGAGTGCGGTTAGTTGGTTAAAAGCTCCACTTGGGAGTCAGTGGTGGGACCGCCACACCCTAACCTCCCATGGGAGGATAATTGGGGTGGAGACCACCCGAGTAGCATAACCTCCCATGAGAGGTTATGACATGGGGTTTACACATGGCTTCACCCCCATTTAATGGGGATGGAGAAGAAACCACTCAACCACCCATCAATTATTATTTTTTTGTAGACATACAATTAATTGTTGTCAACTATTTTTATGTGTAGACGTAAAATTAATTGTTGTCAATTAATTTTATTTGACGATGTGTCGACCAGAAATTAATTGCTGTCAATTAATTTTATGTGATGATGTAAAATTAATTTCTGCCAATTAATTTTATATGTCGATGAGAAATTAATTGATGTCAATTAATTTTATGCGTTGACATGAAATAAATTGCTCACAATTAATTTTCTATGTCAACATAAAATTCAATTGTTGTCAATTAATTTTGTTTGTCAACAAAAAATTAATTCGTGACTTTTGTTTTGACGCCTGCTTGGCTGGGGAAACTTCTTGGCATCCTCTTTTTTTACTGTGCCAACGCACCTCTTAAATTGTTCCAACTGAATTTAATTCGCTCGACAACCCCTTTTTAATTATGTAACTGCATCGTTGGAATTTAGGAAGGCTCCTAATAATTGAACCATCATAAATTCCATGATGGTTACATACCTCTCCCCCTCTCTTATATATAGGGAGCTTGGGAGAAGGTTTTGGGATGGCTTCACCAAACAACGAAGCACTGGAAAAGTATCATGATGCCCAACACTTAGAGAAACTTATCTTCTCCAAATAAGAACATGAATATGCTAATGCCGACAGTACTTCCTCGGCTTCTTCCTCGGAACCCCCTTCTGACGCGGGACCTCTCCAACGACCATTCTTCCTTCCTCTTCGTCGTCAACAGACCGACACATGAGCTCGGAAGTAGAAGCATACGGCGAACGGTGACAACATCGTATTCCCCTGCAATGAATGAACCCCAAGAAATTTAAAGAGGTAGGGGTGTGGTTTATGTTGTTTAACTCTTAATCATCTCTCATTAAATCAACTTCTTGAGCTGCTTGCTATCGTTCTAATGTGGGGGGCTTGGGCCGCATGAACACGGCCCAACCCCTCCACAACCTTTATGTTTTTGGACCATTGGATCAACGGTGACGTAACAGTGGCATGGAAATGTGGAGACGGCGACGAAGATGGAAAATAGAAGTTGCGCTTCCCGGAACCTTCATGAACACCATCGTCAGTCGGGCGGCGCCCGACCAGTCCACCAGCGTGCTACCGGCACGCCCCACACCAGCCCGGTGACCTTTTGGCGCCTTCTCGTTGTCTCCCGGCGCCCTCCGGGCGCCTGCCCAACGCCCCGGACTGACTGCCTGGCGCCCCCCCCAGCGCCCTGGCCGCATGCCCGATGCCCTCCTGGCACCTCCCCGTCGCCCCCGGCCGACTGTCCGGTGGCCCCGCACCCTTCCTTTTCCTCCTATAGCATGCCTGCGCCCCGTTCAGCCTTCTGTTGGTCTCTCAGGCTGAACCGTCAGAGTCTCGCCCCTCACGGCACTGGCCAGACCAGCCACATGACTTTGGGCCGAATCGCCCACGTGGAGACTTCAGTCTGAATTGTCCACGCAGTCCACTGGGTCGGGTCCGGCAAATTGTGCCAAACTCAGTGGGAAGACCCACCCAACGGGCCGGGTAAGACCAAGAATGTCTGATAAGGTCAACCCTGACCAGGTCGACCCAGACTGAGTTGGCCCGAGTCGATCCGACTTGGTTGGAATGGACATGGGCCAACTTTTGATCATTTTCTTGCGTTGGCCATATCTTTGGAATCGGACATCCGTTTGATGAACCGTTAGCAGCGCTGGTAATCTCTTTGAGAATTGGTTCCTTCAAAAACACACCAAGGGAATTCGGGGTAGAGTTTTGATACGGTCGGTTGGTTCGTACACAAAACCAACCAGGCCCCTGGGACAAAAAGGCTAATAACTCATTTACCAGGCATCCGATTGACGCGTCGTCTGTTGAGTTGAGACGCCTATGAGAAGGCGGTAATTTTTGATACATCTACATGAGCCTTCGTGACACTTGAAGTATCGACCAGTAGCACGTGGTGCGGATCCTCCCGGAGAGGAGTAGACAGAGTGCGGAGACCTAGTAGCTTTAGACCTGATGACTGCTTGACCGATTCGACTCAGAGTGATTTAACTAGCCCAACAGACGGAGCACCCAGTTTGGTGGAAGACCCATGGCGGATGGAGCATCTGGTTTGGCAGCAGACCCACGGTACTCGACAAGGGGAGTACCTCTGACGGCTATTAGGGGGAGCACTAGGTTTGGCGGCTGACCCATAGTAGAGGAGTGCCCAGTTTGGCAGAAGACTCGCGGTACTCGATAGGATGAGTACCTCAACAGTCTAAGGTTAGTGAGTAGTGCCTCGAAGTCATGACAGGGCCACTGTACTCGACAGAGTAGGAGTTCTCCAGCAGTTTTGGTTTCGTTAATGAAAATCCTGGTTTGAACTAAGTCAATGACCATTGTGTTTCCTCATGATTGAGATGGGTTACTTGATAAGTTAGTTATATGTGTGGGCATATACCTAAGTAAAGGATATCTATTGGGATCTCTCTTTCTAGTTTATCATTGTTGGATTTAGTGATACATTGTGGGTCTCGGGGTCCCTAATGATTATATTTATACTCACCCCTGCACGGGCTATGCCCGCACCTCATTGTGTTGGATGCAGACGACAGACAACGCAGACTGAGGCAGAGTGTACGAGGAATGGACAGTACCTGGAGGTGTATACTTGGTGTGAACGTACACAGAGCAGACTGATAGACACAGAGTGCTGAGGAGGACTTCTGTACCTACCCTTTAGGTAGGATCCATGGTGGATTATCCAGGAGCAACTAGTCACCTTCCAACTGTTTGTCGTACATTTTTAATTTCTTTCAGTTGTAGTTGCACCCTTCTGTTGGTCTTTTATTTTTGGCCCCATTGTACTTTCAGCACACTTTTTATACTGCTTTACATACTTTTTTCTTCTTTTTGTACTTTTGTTTTGTTTGTTACGTTTTATATAGGCAATGTCTTCCTAGTTTTTAGGGAATTACGCCTTTGTCGTTAGCCACCAACCCCTGGCCTATGGAAGGCGGGCTTGGGGTAGTCACGATACGGGCCCCGAGGGGCATGTCGTGACAAATTGGTATCAGAGGACGTCAGTTCTACTGCAGAACCTAGGACTCTGATATTTTCTTTCTGTGAAGTAATAGTGTTAAAGGTACTAAGTGTGGTCTTCAGTTCAAGGAGTCCAATGTTGGTGCGGGAGGCCGATGTATCCATACACCTGGACCTTGACTTCTGATTTATGACACATTCCACAAAAACACTGATTGTGTTTGTGTTTTCAAAAGTTTCTTTTAAATCATCTCAAACCAGGTCAGCTAACTAGGTATAGTCTTGACCGTGTCACATCTATTTCTTTCAGGATGCCTCCCCGCGGAGGGCCGGCTAGAGCCCCGAGAGTTGTACATACTGACAGCCCATGGAGCGATGAGGCCTCATTATAGGTCCCTCTTCCAGTGCAGGCACCAGTGGAGGCACCAGTGGTAATACCACCTGTTGGGCCACCGATGCCACCAGCCTCAACAGCAGGCGACGCATGCCGCTTGAGTGCACTGCATGAGTTCCAGCTCCACAGGCCACCCAGGTTCCAAGGATAGATGGACCCACAGGCGGTAGAGGATTCGCCAGAGGCTGTGGTGAGAGTCTTCAGGCTAGTAGGGACACCAGCAAACTTCATATTGATCCTTGTTTCCATCCTCCTTCAGGAAGTAGCAGGCAGATGGTGGAGCTCGATGCTCCAGATGCACGATGAGGTGACACTTCTATGGGAAAACTTTGAGAGCCTGTTTTAGGCGGAGTTTGTCCCAGCCACCCTTCGAGCGGTGCAGATACAGGAGCTACTGCATCTTCAGCAGGGTAGCATGATGATGGTGCAATACTCAGCGAGGATCACATACCTCTCGTGCTACTCTACAGATATGTTATGAGGCTCGTTCTTCTTGGCCCGAACCATCTATCAAGGGATTAGGTGAGAGATTAGAACCTTAGTTGTTTCTCACAACATCCCAATGCAGAAAAGGGTGTTGGGGCGAGCCCTCCTAGTAGAGAGTTCCCTTGCTGAGAAAACTCCAGTAGCAGGACCCACCATTAGTCGACATGCAGCGGAGTCTTATGTAGCTGGCAGTAGACAGATGAAACAGAGGTCCAAGAGGACCAGACCTATAGGTGGTCGACTGCACGACTCAGGATCGGTAGCACGGGGCACCCAGGGTGGAGACAGAGCTAGGCATACTAGGAACTGGCAGTGTTACTCCTAACGCGGGCTTGGTCACATGGCCTGTGACTGTCCGACCTGCTTTGAAGATGATCAGCAGATAGATGAAGGACCTCACAGGCAGAGGCAAAGGTTTGATCAAGATGGTCCGTTGGGTGAAGGCGGACGTGGCATGGGAGTTGGTCGTGCATCTGGTGGTGGAATACGCTTCGAGGTGTTGCAACCACCACCACCACCAGGAGGTCCACCCCGACCGCAGGGAATGGGTGGACATGAGAGAGAACAGCTTCAGGCAACTGAAGCATACGACCATGGTGCTACGGAAGCAGGTAGACAGGAGAGGGACTAGTTCCAAGAATAGAGGAATTTGTTCATGATTCCTCTAGCTTTGTAAATTTCATTGTCCATTGTTTCTTTGTGTCATTTCACTTTGAGCTATAGTAATAAAAGACACTTGTCCTTCTGACATTTGTTTTCCTTCCTTTTTGTGTACTAATAGGTTTCAGTTTAAACTGTTGACATGACCCTCACATTCGAGATTTCTACTGGAGGAGACCCAGTGACCACGCACTGATGCCGATAGTGTGACTCGACCCTTGGAGTTGAGAGTAATGGTTGGAATTATAGGTAGTAGCGTTGATGCCTTATGATGTCATCCATGACATGGATTGTACTGTTCATGTCAGAATTGACTATATTAGGCAAAGAACGTGGTTCATCCTGGGGATCAGACCAGATTTCCCTGTTCAGTAAAGGAGAAATCTTAGCAGCTCTTGTATAACATATGCGAGGTGGCTTACCGCCTAGCCCTTCCACCTCAGTTACACTGGGAGCACGACGTCGTCCACGTATATCAGCAGAGGAGATGCATGCATGACCCATCCCACATCATTGACCATGGGGACTTGAACATTGATGATGGGGAGACATTCAGGGAGGTCCCCATAAAGATTGAGGATCAATAGGAGCGGGTCCTATGTGAACAATCGATTCCCTTGCTGTGCATTCACTGGCAGCAGGGGAACCTCCAGGAGAGCACATGGGTGTGGGAGGCTCATATGTGTGATCATTACCTCCTTTTGTTTCCCTAGTGTGTGTTGTAGCATTACGTAAATGTAAATCCATGATGTGGAGGTAATGTAATTACTCAAAAATTTCAAGGAAATTTTTCTCATAAATTATTTGAAATTTTACGAGTCTTCAATTATTGTCGGCGTCTAATTCTGAGGCCCGGAGTGCCCGAAATTACCCGTCGAAGTTTTGTTAAGCTTAAATTAACGCGCATAAGTAGTTTTCATGAAAATGTGGAATAACTCTTAAACAGTTACTCAAATCAGAAATCTGAGGGAACTGTTGTGCTCAGGATGGAGGGTTTACCCTAAGAACGACTTAATATAAGTTGGTGCGGACCTCTAGTGAAAAATCAAAAAAATGTCATAACCGTAAATAAAATAATTAAATAAATTGTTTTATTTTTCAAATGCTTATAACTCACAAAAGGCAGCTCAGATTAAAAATATGAGACCACCACTAAACTCGTGAGGACATGCTTTGTTTAAGTAGATACTAACATTGGTTGGCGCGGGCCAGCAAAAAAAGTTAGTTTTTGGTCGTAAATAAAATAATTAAGTGAAAATTATTTTATTGTAAAATTCATAACTTCTAAACGGAGATTCAGATTAAAAATCTAAGAGAACCATTGGGCTCTTTAGGGTGTGTTTCACCTAGGAAGAGCCTAACCTCGACCGGTACGACTCGAGGGTTACTGATAAAAATTTTCCAAACTTTTTTTCGAGTAAGTTAAGTGAATGTACGTTTGGGATTTTATATATTTTGAACCAGTTCTTGGAAATGAAATCTGGGGGCACCGTTGAACTCGCGGTGTCGGTAATTGCTTAGTGATACCTTCACCGCAGTTGCATTATAACGAGTTTGGAAGTTGGTTTTTGGATTTTTATTAACGAAAATAATAATAAAATAAAGTACAAAACTTTATTTTATTTTTAAGCTGTCATGTGTTGTGTGTACGGTTAGTTTGTTAAAATATCCACTTGGGAATTGGTGGTGGGACTGCCCCACCCTAAGCTCCAATGGGAGGATAATTGGAGTGAGGACCACCCGAGCAGCATAACCTCCCACGAGAGGTTATGATGTGGGGTCCACACGTGGCTTAACGCCCCATTTAATGCGGTGGGAGAAGAAACCTCTCAACCCCTGATCAATTAATTTTTTTGTGTCGATGTAAAATTAATTGATGTCAACTTATTTTATGTGTCGATGTAAAATTAATTGCTGTCAATTAATTTTATGTGTCGACGAGAAATTAATTTCTGTCAATTAATTTTATGTGTCGACGTGAAATTAATTGCTCTCAATTAATTTTCTGTGTCAATATAAAAATTAGTTATTTTCAATTAATTTTGTGTGTCAACATAAAATTAATTCGGGTCTTTTGTTTTGACGTAGGCTAGGTTGGGGAAAATTCTTGGTATCCCCTTTTTCTTAAAGTGCCAACGCACCTCTTAAATTGTGCTAATGCAATTTAATTCGCCCAACCCACCATTTTAATTAATTAACTGCATCGCTGAAATTTAGGAAATCTCTTAATAAGTGAACCGTCATAAATTCCATGATGGTTATGTAACAGCCCGAGATTTTTTGAAAAATATTCTTTTTAATTTTATTAATGTCTTGTGTTGTACGCTACACCAAAAGTATCTTGCACAACACGCATCTTTGACTTGCCATGCATTACACGCAATCACAACCTTCCTCGATAGCGTGTGTAGTACGCAATAACGAGTTTCATTAAACAACAATATGCTATTAAAATATTATTAAAACTAGCTGTTATGAATAGTAATAACCACTTTTTGAAATTTTGTATATTTTATTTTTCAAAATGGAATTAATTTCTGGATTCGTAGTATCGAAATTAGCTTAGGGTGAAATTTTGGTACTTTTCGGATAACTTTCATATTCTGATGAATAGGGAAAATTACTAGATTATAATGAAAAAAAACTTTTTTAATTGAAATAATTAATAGTGATAAATTATTAATTTGAGTGGTTTTAAATTATATTTAGAATATATTTTTACAATTTAATACAATGTTGGTCATTGGATGTAATTTCATATTTATACCAGACATAATCAAGTGTCAATCTTTTGATAGATATTGTTTCTTAAAAAACAGGCTATTTCTTTTAACAGCGAGAATTAATTATAAAATTAATTAATGCAACTTCTATGTTATGAATTTGGTAAAATAGACTTCATTTTTGAATTCGGAATATGAAATATAGCTTAGGATGAAATTTTGGCATTGTTCTGAAAAACATCAATTTTTGATGAATAGTGAAACTACTAAGTGGTAGTTAAAAAAACTGAATTTTTCATAAAACTTAATTTTACCGCTTCTGTGAATGGAATTTCAAAAATCCGAGAGACACGGTTGATGTCAGTAAGTAAAATGTGGTTCAATGAGATGAAAATAATTTTTGGTGAATAGTAACTTTTTACTTTTATTTACCACGATTAAAAGTAAATAGGGTAATTAAGGGTAAAAATGATATTATTATTACCCTAACACATGTCCTAATTCTATTGGACAAATGTATCTCGACCAAAAACAACCTTAAGTGTAAAATATTATCATTTATGCCCACTTGGATTAGATTAGGACATTTATTATTATTTATTTCAAAGAAGAGTTAAAAGAGTTAAAATCAAAGTTTATTTAATAAAACATTTTTAATATAGGGTTATACATAAGATAAATTCGATTGTAAATATTCATTAGAAATATAAAAAGATTTCCTACATAATGGTATTTTATTTGTAATTTTTATACATCAAATAATGTAACTTATTTATGACACAAAGATGATGCAATAATTATCTTATTAATGAGATATTGACATAATTGATATTATAAATACTTAAATAAATGTAATTTAAGACTTTTTATGAATTCCACTAATTTTCTAGGTTACTATGATATATTACTGCTGATCTATTCAACTTGGTTCGAACATATGATTCTGTTATGACTTTTACAAAAATCATATATCAAATAGTGTCAAAATTGACACAAAATAGTTTTTAAATCAAATATTATATTATTAATTGTTATTTTATTCCTAAAAATATAAGGTTTGTCCAAATGACTTAGATAAGGATATATATATTAATAATAAACAATTTGGGGTTCGTTTGGCATGTTATTGTAAGTGTATTAACCATATAGTGAAAGAAAACAAAAAGACATGGTAAAAGTTAAATTATTTAACTTAGAGTTAAATTTAATTGACAAGGTTAAAATAATACCCTAAACTTTTCTAAATCCTATTGGTTGATAGGATTTCGACCCTTACCCACTTTAGCTTCTAAATAAGACCCTTTGGAACCATTATAAACCGATTTTGACTTTAATATAAAATAATATTTTGAGATATTCCTAAGGTGCCCCTCTCCTTCCTTATAAAAGGACACCTCCTCCCCCTCCTCCTCACACCAATTTGAGCACTCAAGCTCGGCCAACCCCTGCCAAAATCCCTTCTCCACTTCCCTAGAATAATCCTAGAGGTCCTGGTTTTCTTCAAAGACCAATCTTAGTTCCCTAAGTGGAGGATTCAAAGAGGCGTTCCAAAGAAGAGGTAATATCCATTACCGATCTTTTCAATTTCTTTCTTCTTCAAATTCTTCTTATTTAGTTGTTTAATGATAAAGTAATAACATCAGTATTACTTACATACTGATATGTTATTATAAATATGAAACAACCCTAATTCACCTTCTACCCATCCTATGGAAAAATGAAATCACTGCGCGTGCGTACGTACGGAATACCGTCTCCACGCCGTGGTGTAATCTATTTTCTGCCACCACCTTACAAGGATGGGTATAATGGTGTAATGAGTAACTATATATGATTATTATAAAGTTATATTGATACTGAAATAGTATAAATACACTTTAACACAATTCCACGACCATGGGAACGATATCATCGATCGTGCGTACGTACAGACTACCGTCTCCACGACGCGATGAGATTCATTCTCAATGATTAACCATTAATGAATGATTATAAAGTATATATAATAATTACTAATGAAATATATTACCTAATAATGATACTGGAATTATTTATATTTATATGTATGTCATCTACTTAATTCCATTCAATTCAATAAGGAAACGAAAACATCGTTCATGCGTACGTACGGACTACCGTCTCCATGAACGGTGTATTTCTTTCCATTTACTGATTTATTATATATGTATATTCTGAATATATATATATAAATCAGGTTTTATATTCTGGAATTAAGTAATCATGATCTAAGTAATCATATGAATAATTACAAGTTAAAAACACGAACGACAAATGAGACGATTTTACCCAAAACGCTTCTTTAACATGGAATTTACAAAAAGAACGGGTAATATAAAGTCATAAGTGAACCATATTTGATATAATAACAATGAATATGATTCTGGAATAAGTCGATAACATGATTTAAATCATTATACAGGAGGTTCAGACACTTACAAAGCAAGTCGGATCTAAGGTAAGGGAAATATCACAATCTCATTTTTATCCGAGATTGTTTATACTTTGGTATTTACTAGGGTGTATTTTATCATCCACATCCATGTTTCTTCAATATGTAATATTATTTCCATCCACCTACAATTATTTAAATCCAATTTTACCTTTCGGTGAGTTTTTAGTAATAGATATGAAAGGAATCTTTTGTCATTTTTCATACGAGGTACTTTTTGACTTTTCCGAAAAAAGTACGAAGAATGTTTTTTTAACTTATACGGCATGAATGGATTTCTAAAAAATTATTTCCAAGAAGCTTGCTTTACAAGTATTCAAGTTTATTTTTAATCAACTTCTTTTAGTTTAAAATTGTATGACATGTTAAGAAAGGAAAAGTGTTTTTGAAGTAGAAAGGATATTTTCCTCAAGAATGAAGTTCAAGTATTTTATAAAAATTATTTTCCATCTAAGATAATAAAAGGGTTCTGTTTTTATCCCTATTATTACATGGATTTGATTATGTTGTGATGGAAACATTTTTATGAATTCCTTTATCTTATATGAACTGTTTTATGATGTCATGTTGTTTAAGAATCCCATTTTTATTACATGGGTTATGCGATGATGTATGATTTATGATTATGTGGTACACATAAGAAAGGATTCATTATAAGATGGGTGGGACCTATATCTCCCTCCAATGCATTGGGTAAAGATTTTATATCTCATGAGATAGACAGGGCTGGAACGGTAGGTTATACCGGTTCAGTGAAACAGGACTGAAACGAGGGTTACTCGATTCAGAAAGGGACTTTGTCCACTAGGATAGTCTTGCCAATGAGTCTTGACTAACAAGAAATGATTCTCTATGATTATGTGTGAATGCCACAATGTTTCATGTTTTATGTTATGATTATTGGGATTACATTTCACTTCTATGATTTATCCCATGTTATGAAATTATTCTCTCTTTTGCAAGTTAAGATTTCCAAAAATGTTATGTTCTTATAAAAATTATGTGATTCATATTTCATTTTTTTACCCTTACTGAGCATTTGAGCTCACCCTTTTATGTCTTCTTTTCCCCAGGATATAAAGAATGTTTTTAGGTAGAAAAAACAGGAATATCTTTATGGTAGATATTGAAGATCTTTCACCATGATTAGAAGATTATATTCCGAGTTTCCAAAGACACTAAACTATTACGATCCTTGTGTGTGTGTTTTTGTTATGTACTAAGTGTTCTGAAAAAGTAATGTAATGTCCATGTACGTCTAGCTTCGGGCCTCTACAGTTGGTATCAGAGGAAAGGTTTAGTCAACCTTTGGAAACTAGGATGCGAAAACGTTAGTGAGATCCCTAGAGATATTTCTAAGGTATGTCTTGGGATGTCCCTAAGGATAAGTATACGTATAGGATATAGTCCTAGAACTATGGTAACAATATTATATTAAACATAAGATTGTGATATTGAATTTACTGCCCCTTTATTATGATTTTTGCCTCTAACACTATTCTTTTTGGGTTTTAGAAAATGGCTGGAAACAAGATGATTCACGATAATGGAGGATATGATGGACAATGGAAGGATATTATTCATAATGAAATGGGATTAGGAAGTCCAAACATCATTATTATGCCGAATCAGCAATCTCATAATATGATCAATAAAGTAAAATTTGGTAAGTTTCCCGACTCGGCTAATAAGAGAAAGATGGAGTTTCATGATGATCATAGAGGAAAGAAAGTTCAATTTCCCCTATGTAAATCATGTGGGAAGAGGCATCAAGGAGAATGTTTCAAGGGAACTGGAAGATGCTTTGGGTGTGGAAAAGAAGGACACAAAGCAAGTAAGTGAAAAGGAAAAGGTTCAGTTAACACCATGGATGATGATAATGGTATTGCTACGACATCAAAAATGGTTAAGTGTTTTAAATGTGGAATGTATGGGCATTATGCAAACCAATGCCCTAAGGGAAAGTCTCATGAAGAGAATCAGTATGGTCGAATGGGTAGTATTTATGTTGATGATGATGAAGAGACTACAAATGATATGTGAGATGAAAGAATTTTTGAAGCTCGGTCAATGGTTTAAGAATGTAGTGGAATGATGACATGTTTATCATGTGTAATGTTGTATAAGTAATCTCATGGTACTATGGAATAAAGAGACATCTAAGGATTGTTACACTGTTGTCCTTCCTTGAGTTTTGAAAGTGTAAGATTAATGGTACAAGTATTCATGAAAGGTTATTCAGATATTTTTGGAATGTAGATGATATGCGCATAATGAAGGGATAAGGAGAAAATGAAATGTTTGACAGTATTCATGAGCTCATGATTGATATAAGGACTAAGTGATATCATGGTTTGAGTATATAGAATTTTGAGGATTTTGGTATGTGAAAAGTGTTAAATTTTAACTGCATTCATGTTTTCACTATGGTCCAATGGGTATTCAAGAGAATGCATTATTAAGGCCTTTGAATGTTTGGAATGTGACCAACAAAACATATGATATATGGGGATCGACGATGGTGTTAAATCTCTGGTAATCATTTTCACTATGTTATGAGAGTGGACTGCAGTATTATGGATAAGCCTAAAGATTGGAATGGATTATGTTGGACATAAGTTAGTATTGTTTAAGGATAGAAGTTTTCTCGATATTATTGATGGGATGTTACAGTAATATAGTTTTATAAAAAGGACAACCTGCAGGACGGGCGACAGGCCATCGTGTCGGACAAGGATGTGGGAATCGAACCCACAACCGAAGTGCGACTGGCCTTTATCGCCTACCACTGGCCTACAGGAAGTCCTTGTTTATTAGAAACTAGTTTTATTATATTAAGCAGTATGATATATGAAGTATAAAGTCCATTTTAGGAACCATATATGATTAATCTCACTATAGATCGACTTATGTATATAATTTTGCTAACCTTTTGTTTGAGACAGATGGAATGACCTGTCATTCTATCACATGATCTGCTAACACTTCACGAATAACAAATTCAACTTCATTTATTTAAGAGATGAAGTGGAAATTGTTAAAGGCACGAACAATAGTGATATTGTACCAAAATAAAGTAAGTATTTATTCTAATTCAAATTCTTTAACTTTAGGGAAACGATATTGAAAACCAAAAATGTTGTCCTAGTTATCTTATATCTGATGAATCAGATGGTACCATAGATCATCACAAATTTATGGCTTTGTGATTGCTGGCTTTTCCATAGCCATGTTCTCTACCACTCTCCATCAGAACATTATGGTTAGATTCCTCTTCCATATCCATATTTTCACCTATGTGGAAACCGAGTGATTAGTTTATTTGGGTAACCGTTACGTTTCATACTTTTGTTTTTAAAGATTGGTTTTGAATTTTCTTTTTTACGATGTGGGTTTATATTAAAGAAAGTTTAGAATAGTAAACCATTTATAACCCCGACGAATTTCGAGGGCGAAATTCATTTTAAAGGGGGTAGAATGTAACAGCCCGAGATTTTATGAAAAATATTCTTTTTAATTTTATTAATGTCTTGTGTTTTACGCTACACCAAAAGGAGCTTGCACAACACACATCTTTGACTTTCCTTGCATTACACGCAATCGCAACCTTCCTCGATAGCGTGTGTAGTACGCAATAACGAGTTTCATTAAACAACAATATGCTATTAAAATATTATTAAAACTAGCCGTTATGAATAGTAATAACAACTTTTTGAAATTTTGTATATTTTATTTTTCAAAATGGAATTTATTTCTGGATTCGTAATATCGAAATTAGTTTAGGGTGAAATTTTGGTACTTTTCAGATAACTTTCATATTCTGATGAATAGTGAAAATTACAAGATTATAATTAAAAACAACTTTTTTAATCGAAATAATTAATAGTGATAAATTATTAATTTGAGTGGTTTTAAAGTATATTTAGAATATATTTTTACAATTTAATACAATGTTGGTCATTGGATGTAATTTCATATTTAAACCAGACATAATCAAGTGTCAATCTTTTGATAGATATTGTTTCTTAAAAAACACGCTATTTGTTTTAACAGCGGGATTTAATTATAAAATTAATTAATTCAACTTCTATGTTATGAATTTGGTAAAATAGACTTCATTTTTGAATTCGGAATATGAAATATAGCTTAGGATGAAATTTTGGCATTGTTCTGAAAAACATCAATTTTTGATGAATAGTGAAACTACTAAGTGATAGTTAAAGAAATTGAATTTTTCACAAAACTTAATTTTACCGCTTCTGTGAATGGAATTTCAAAAATCCGAGAGACGCGGTTGATGTCAGTAAGTAAAATGTGGTTCAATGAGATGAAAATAATTTTTGGTGAATAGTAACTTTTTACTTTTATTTAGCACGGTTAAAAGTAAATAGGGTAATTAAGGGTAAAAATGATATTATTATTACCCTAACACATGTCCTAATTCTATTGGACAAATTTATCTCGACCGAAAACAACCTTAAGTGTAAAATATTATCATTTATGCCCACTTGGATTGGATTAGGACATTTATTATTATTTAATTCAAAGTAGAGTTAAAAGAGTTAAAATCAAAGTTTATTTAATAAAAAAATTTTAATATAGGGTTATACATAAGATAAATTCGATTGTAAATATTCATTAGAAATATAAAAAGATTTTATACATAATGGTATTTTATTTTTAATTTTTAGACATCAAATAATGTAATTTATTTATGACACAATGATGATGCAGTAATTATCTTATTAATGAAATATTGACATAATTGATATTATAAATACCTAAATAAATGTAATTTAAGACTTTTTATGAATTCCACTAATTTTCTAGGTTACTATGATATATTACTGTTGATTTAATCAACTTGGTTCGAACATATAATTCTGTTATGACTTTCACAAAAATCATATATCAAATAGTGTCAAAATTGACACAAAATAGTTTTTAAATCAAATATTATATTATTAATTGTTATTTTATTCCTAAAAATCTAAGTTTCGGCCCCATGACTTAGATAAGGATATATATATTAATAATAAACAATTTGGGGTTCGTTTGGCATGTTATTGTAAGTGTATTAACCATATAGTGAAAGAAAACAAAAAGACATGGTAAAAGTTAAATTATTTATCATAGAGTTAAATCTAATTGATAGGGTTAAAATAATACCCTAAACTTGTCTAAATCCTATTGGTTGATAGGATTTCGACCCTTCCCTACTTTAGCTTTGAAATAAGACCCTTTGGAACCATTATAAACCGATTTTGACTTTAATATAAAATAATATTTTGAGATATTCCTAAGGTGCCCCTCTCCTCCCTTATAAAAGGACACCTCCTCCCCCTCCTCCTCACACCAATTTGAGCACTCAAGCTCAGCCAACCCCTGCTAGAATACCTTCTACACTTCCCTATAATAATCCTATAGGTCCTGGTCTTCTTCAAAGACCAATCTTAGTTCCCCAAGTGGAGGATTCAAAGAGGCGTTCCAAAGAAGAGGTAATATCCATTACCGATCTTTTCAATTTCTTTCTTCTTCAACTTCTTCTTCTTTAGTTGTTTCATAATAAAGTAATAACATCAGTATTACATACATACTGATATGTTATTATAAATATGAAACAACACTAATTCACCTTCTACCCATCCTACGGAAAAATGAAATCACCGCGCGTGCGTACGTACGGAATACCGTCTCCACGCCGTGGTGTGATCTATTTTCCGCCACCACCTTCCAAGGATGGGTATAATGGTGTAATGAGTAACTATATATGATTATTATAAAGTTATATTGATACTTAAATAGTATATATACACTTCAACACAATTCCACGACCATGGGAATGATATCATCGCTCGTGCGTACGTACGGACTACCGTCTCCACAACGCAATGAGATTCATTCTCAATGATTAACCATTCATGAATGATTATAAAGTATATATAATAAGTACTAATGAAATATATGACCTAATAATGAAACTGGAATTATTTATATTGATATGTATGTCATCTACTTAATTCCATTCAATTCAATAAGGAAACGAAAACATCGTTCATGCGTACGTACGGACTACCGTCTCCATGAACGGTGTATTTCTTTCCATTTACTGATTTATTATATATGTATATTCTGAATATATATATATAAATCATGTTATATATTCTGGAATTAAGTAATCATGATCTAAGTAATCATATGAATAATTACAAGTTAAAAACACGAACGACAAATGAGACGATTTTACCCAAAACGCTTCTTTAACATGGAATTTACAAAAGAACGGGTAATATAAAGTCATAAGTGAACCATATTTGATATAATAACAATGAATATGATTCTGGAATAAGTCAATAACATGATTTAAATCATTATACAGGAGGTTCGGACACTTACAAACCAAGTCGGACCTAAGGTAAGGGAAATATCACAATCTCATTTTTATCCGAGATTGTTTATACATTGGTGTTTACTGGGGTGTATTTTATCATCCACATCCATTTTTCTTCAATATGTAATATTATTTCCATCCACCTATAATTTTTTAAATCCAATTTTACCCTTCGGTGAGTTTTTAGTAAAAGATATGAATGGATTCTTTTGTCGTTTTTCATACGAGGTACTTTTTGACTTTTCCGACAAAAGTACGAAGAATGTTTTTTTAACTTATACGGCATGAATGGATTTCTAAAAAAATATTTCCAAGAAGCTTCCTTTACAATTATTCAAGTTTATTTTTAATCAAATTCTTTTAGTTTAAAATTTTATGACATGTTAATAAAGGAAAAGTGTTTTTGAAGTAGAAAGGATATTTTCCTCAAGAATGAAGTTCAAGTATTTTATAAAAATTATTTTCCATCTAAGATAATAAAAGGGTTCTGTTTTTATCCCTATTATTACATGGATTTTATTATGTTGTGATGGAAACATTTTTATGAATTCCTTTATCTTATTTGAACTGTTTTATGATGTCATGTTGTTTAAGAATCCCATTTTTATTACATGGGTTATGCGATGATGTATGATTTATGATTTTGTGGCACACATAAGAAAGGATTAATTATAAGATTGGTGGGACCTATATCTCCCTCCAATGCATTGGGTAAAGATTTTATATCTCATGAGATAGACAGGGCTGGAACGGTAGGTTATACCGGTTCAGTGAAACAGGACTGAAACAAGGGTTACTCGATTCAGAAAGGGACTTTGTCCACTAGGATAGTCTTGGCAATGAGTCTTGACTAACAAGAAATGATTCTCTATGATTATGTGTGAATGCCACAAAGTTTCATGTTTTATATTATGATTATTGGGATTACATTTCACTTCTATGATTTATCCCATGTTATGAAATTATGCTCTCTTTTGCAAGTTAAGATTTCCAAAAATGTTATGTTCTTATAAAAATTATGTGATTCATATTTCTTTTGTTTACCCTTACTGAGCATTTGAGCTCACCCTTTTATGTCTTCTTTTCCCCAAGATATAAAGAAATGTTTTAGGTAGAAAAAAGGAAGATCTTTATGGGAGATATTTAAGATCTTTCACCATGATTAGAAGATTATACTCCGAGTTTCCAAAGACACTAAACTATTACGATCCTTGTGTGTGTGTTTTTGTTATGTACTAAGTGTTTTGCAAAAGTAATGTAATGTCCATGTACGTCTAGATTCAGGCCTCTACAGGTTACATACCTCTCCCACTCTCCTATATATAGGGAGCTAGGGAGAAGGTTTTGGGACTGCTTCACCAAGCAGTGAAGCTCTGGTAAAGTATCGCGAACCCCAACACTTGGAGAAACTTATCTTCTCCAATGAAGATCACAAAGATGATGAAGCTGACTCTACTTCCTCAGATTCTTCCTCAGAAACCCCTTCCGAGGAAGGACCTCTTCGATGACCCTTCTTCCTTCCTCTTCGTCGTCAACGGACCGACGCACGAGCTCGGAAGTGGAAGCATACGACGAACGGCGACAACATCTTCTTCCCCCGCGACGAATGATCACCCGACAATTAAAGAGGTAGGGGTGTGTTTTAAGTTGTTTAACGCTTAATCATCTCTCATTAAATCAACTTCCTGAGCTTCTTGCTATCATTCTAACGTGGGGGGTTTGGGCCGCATGAACACATCCTAACCCCTCCATAACCTTTATGGTTTTGGATCATTGGATCAACGACGACGTAACAGTGGCTTAGCAATGTGTAGAAAGCGACGAATATGGTAAATAGAGGTCAAACTTCATGTGACCTCCGCGAACCCCGCTGCCGATCGCGCGGCGCCCGAACAGCCTACCCGCGCGCTGCCAGTGCACCTCGCCCCTGTCTGGTGCCCTCCTGGAGCCTACCTAGCACCCCTCGGCACCTGCCCGCCTCCCCCAACTGACTGCTTAGTGCCCCCCCCCCGGCGCCCTCCTGGAACCTGCCCAGCACCCCCGGCCAACTGCTTAGCACACCCCGTGCCCTACCCGGTCCACCCTCAGCCTACCCACACCCCGCACAGCCCGCCATTGTCCTCTCGTGCTGAGCCGTCTGAGCCACGCCTCTCGCGGCGCGAGCCGGACCTACCACTGGCCTTCTGGACAACTCACCCACATGGCGACAACGGCCCGAATTGTCCACATAGTCCACTGGGCCAGGCCTAGCGGACTGGGCCAAAATCAACGGGTTGAACCACCCAACGGGCCGGGTCAAACCTAGAAAGTCTGACTGGGTCGACCCTGACCTGGTCGACCAAGACTGATTTGGGCTGAGTCGGTCTGACCGGTTCGGACCGGACCTTGACCCACTTTTGATCCTTAGCTTGTGTTGGCCATATCTTTGGCACCGGACGTCCGTTTGACGAACCGTCAGTGACACTGGTAATCTCTTTGAGATTCGGTAACGTAAAAAATACCCCATGGGAATTCAGGGTATAGTTGTGATACCGTCTGTTGGTTCGTACACGAAACCAACCAGTCCCCCAAAACAAAAAGGCTAATAACTCATAGAACGGGCATTATATTGATGCACCGTATGTTGAGTTGAGACCGCTATGAGGAGGCGGTCCATTATGATACTTCTACATGAGACTTTGTTACACTTGAAGTATCAACCACTAGCTCGTGGAGCGGATCCTCTCAGAAATGAGCAGACAGAGTGCAGAGACCTAGTAGCTGTAAAACTGACAACTACCTGACCGATTCGACTCATAGTGATTAGACTAGCCTAGTGGATGGAGCACCCAGTTAGGTGGCAGACCCACAGCGGACGGAGCACCTAGTTTGGCAGCAGACCCACAACGGAGGAGCTCCCTGTTTGGAAGCGGACCTATGGTACTGGACAGTAGGAGTGCCTCAGTAGTATAAGGTTAGTAAGTAGCATCTCGAAGTTGTGACAGGGCCACTGTAATTGACATAGGAGGAGTTCTCCAGTAGTTGTGGTTTTGTTAACGAAAATCCGGGTTTGAGTAGAATCAATGACCCTTGGGTTTTCCTCATGATTGAGATGGGTTACTTGATAACATAGGTATATGTATGGGCATATACCTAAGTAATGGTTATCTATTAAGATCTTTATTTTTGGTTTATCCTTTTTCTATTTAGCGAGACCTTGAGGATCTCGGGGTCCCTACTATGTATTGTTATACTCAACCTTGCACGGGCTATGCCCGCACATCATTGTGTTGGATGTAGAGGACGGACATTGCTGACCGAGGAAGAGTGTATGAGGACTGGATGGTACCTAGAGGTGGACACTTGGTGTGATGGTACACTGAGCGGACCAATAGACGTGGAGTGCTGAGGAGGACATCTGTACCTACCCTTCAGGTAGGATCTGTAGTGGACGATCCAGAATCTTCTCGTCACCTTCCATCTTTTTTTCTTTCAGTTGTACTTTCTTTCAGTTGTAGATGTACCTTTCTATTGGTCTTGTATTTCCAGACCCTTTGTACATTCAGAACACTTTTTATACTACATTACTTAGTGTTTTCTTCCACTTGTAAAATGGTTGTGTGTGTCATGTTTTATAATGGCAATTCCTTCCCATTTTTAGGGAATTACACCTTTGGTGCTATATGCCAGCCTCTGGCCTATGGAAGGCGGGCATGGGTAGTCATGATACGGGCCCCGATAGATGGGGTGTGACAAACAATGTGCTCACCCAAGGGATACTATGCACCACAAATAGTATGTTATCATTGTTTTATCATGGTTTCGCCTAACCGAGCACCCCCTCTAACTAACAATTTGTGTGGGAATTTAAATTTTTTAAAATTATTTTTGATCAAAGTAGTGTTGATCTCGATCGATCCCCTCTTGGTAAGTAGATATACTCTCATGTTGTTTCTTGTGGTCTATATTTATATCAAATATATATTTTTTTGATCTTTTTGTAATTGATTGATCTAAACTCATCTTTATTGGATCTTGATTCTAGATAGTTTTTCTAGATCTTATGTGCCTTTGTTCTTCATTGGTGTGTCTCGTATTGGGGGTTGATTTATGGATTTTTATTTAAAGGTTTGTGTTTTCATAAATCATTTATATATTATTAAGACCTTAAATTACATTATTAAATTATAATGAATTTTTGAAATATTTAAAAATTTTAATTTGAGATAATTCAAAATTTTCATTAAAAATATATATATATAAATTTAGATAAAAACCCAAATTTAAATGTATATTAAAATATTTTGTTGATTTATTAAAAATTATGTATTTTATGGAATTTTTTTGAAGAAATGATTTGATGATTTATCTTGATAAAATGGATTAAATTAAAAAGTGATTTTAAATGGAATGAAATGATGAAAACATAGGATTTGTTTCTAGAAACGAAATGGCATGTTAGAAAATAAAATTGAGAAATTATATTTTGAATTTTTTTTTTAAATAATATATTCCAAATTTTATTGATTGATTTTTAAATCACATGTTAGCTTGAGTAGTTATTGGAAACAGGGAAAAGAACACTATCACATTGCCTACCAAGAAATTGTTTGATGATGAAAAATGTTATTAATAATAATCTGATATGAGTACCCATTGTAGACTCCCTTATTAGGGTGTATTCAAAGAATTATTAGTTCCCCTATTGGCATGTATTTTTGTGTGTATACATAACTAGTGTATAAATCATTATGAGATGTGTGAGGATCCAATTACATAATAAACTTACTTACTATACAGCTTTATTAAATGATGATTTGATATGATCTATTGGATTTGATGAACATTACATTGATTTAATGAATTATTTTATTCATTAACACTAATTTTTATATCCTATTTAATATAAAATTTCCATTTAAGCCAATTAAAATGTTTTTTTGATATATTTTCCATTTATTTGAAATTAAAGAATGATTTGGTCTAAATATGAAATATGAAATTCCATTCCATGTATCATTTAAATTGACATCATGAATTTTATATTATTAAGATAATGATTATGTAATTCTTAATGATATTTTAATAATATTTATAGCACACACCTTACCTTTTCCTTTGGGTGTTTTTATATTTTTATACCATGTTTGAGCAAAGGGAAAGACCCACTTAGAGGTAGTGGATTTTTTTTATCCTTTGGATAGTGTAGCTGTTATGTTGGTGATTTTTGGATATGTCTTCCTCTTGGTTCATTGGATTTTTGAGTTTTCAACTTATTTGATACTAAGAACGTTGATGATGTACTAATATGAGGGTTTTGTTACTTATTGTTTCTAGTACATCACTATTTGGGAGTGTTCATCATACTGACTTGTATCTTTTATCTTCTAATATTTTTTTGAAAATTATTTTCCTATTTGAGTATATATGATTTCATGTTCTTGTTTCTAACCCTTGGGGATTAGGAAGGCCCTTTGATCCATCTTAGAGTCAGCTCATGTGTAACGGTACCAGGGTATCCTAGCTGGTTCGTGACATTCAACATCTCCCACAATATTCTTCTCACATAGTTTACTTCATAGATATTCCATAATTAAAACCATTCTAAATATTTTAAAATGAATCATAATAAATGGTGAAAATACATTGTCAATATGTGTAATAAAATAAGATATCTTTAAATAATCATATATGTGTGTATGATTATAATATGGTTATGCTGACATAATAAAAAGTTATAGAATTCATAACTGGTCAGTAAATGGTAGTTAATCATGATTCATGACTTAATTAACTTTCATAATAAAGGAAAATATTTTTAATAGAGTGGAATGATAAATAATAAATCATTATCCATTGTAATATTTCATAATTATAAGATATTGGTTTTTGGAAAACACACAAGCATTTAAAATCATTTCCTTTGTCAAGGATAGTGGCCAAGAATATCATGGTAGATTCGGTTAACTCCTCATTCCATACTTTCCTTATACAAGGTTCACTCCCAAGACTATCATATTTGATAAATTGTTTTATTGAACTTGGTTAACTCCAAATTCTATCCATTATTATCTCATGGGGTATCATTCTTTAACCAAGGAATTAGTGAAATGTACAATTATGGGATTAACCATTAATTAAATGAGACCAAACAAATGAGTTCCAAAAGATCATAAAATAATTAAAAATAAATCACATCATATGACCTATATATTAAAGGTGTTTTATAAACAATATATTATTTTGACATAGCATAACACGTCGAAAAAATGGGTTTCATAATGATTTCATCATAACTTAATTAACGAATGGGAAAGACTTGAGTTTCATAAAATTTTTATAAGATTATAAAAATGCGTATAGTTAATAAAATTGGGTGGTAATATAATATTATATCCCCATTGAAGAAATAAAATATTTCAAGGATGCTGAAATAGATGGAAAATAAAACTAAATGATTATTAAAAAATTTAAATGAAAATATGAGAAAAATATAATTTCCTTATGATATTTTATTAACTAACAATTACCTGAATATTCAGAAAAATAATATATTTTAAAAAAATTATAAAATATTGAATTAATATTAAAATCATATAATGGTCAAAATTATAATAAAATTCATTTATACTATATATACTAAAATAGATTATTCCCTTCAACCATTTGTATAAATTCAAAATTGACTAGTTCGTAAAAAAATTATTAAAAAATCATCTTAAAAAATTTTATATATTTTAAAATGAAATGAAAATGTAATTTTTTAATTAATTTCATTTATTGGTAAAATGTATATATAGAATAATTTTCATGAGCATTGATATTTAAGAAAAAGTTTATCAACCAATGTTTAAATAGGGGACGATATTCATTAAAAACATTTTCCCAGTTATTTAAAGTAATAAAAAAAATCAATGTAATAATATATTAAAATTATATGATTAAATATAATAGAGGAGAATACAACTGGTATAAAAAATCATATCCATATAAATTCAGTCAATATAAATTTCGTAAATATAATCATGAAAATAAATTATATTTTTAGTATAACTCACATAAAGTGTTGATAATGATTGAATACAAATATCATAAAATAGAAGCATTTAAAGGGATATGTATATTCTAATAACTTCCATCAAAATAACCACAAAACACATTCATGGGTAATATATACACTCCAGAAAATAACCATGTGGTGAATATGTTATATGACTCAATAAAATAAAAGTGAGGTGAGAAACCCTGTCCTCAAGTCTCATCTTTATTTATACCCATTCAAACCTCTAGTATAACAATTAATTAATTAAAATAAATAAATTACAGATCCATATTCAAATATAATTTTCTTTGTATCATTCCTTTTAAAATATCTAATTAAACATTTGTTAATAATTTCATCATTATAATTTAAATTCCAATGAAAACATGCATGTTTTCCATACATGTTTTAGTTAGATAGTTTTCATACATATATAAGGCTCATTGTTTCATCATATCAATAATATCAATAAATAAATTAGTATCATAATTCTAATAATATAAACATTTAAATCTATTTTTATTAATTTTTGATGAAAAATTAAATACATAACTTTTGGAGGAGGTAGTCATTACGCACCGACACGTTATGCCATCACTTTTCAATTGATGGAATGAAACAAAAGTAAATAATAATTCATTATTATATAATAATTAATATATAATAAATATAATATATATTCATTAAATATATCCTTATGACCATCAATTTAAATAGGAATTGAAAAATGAAAATCAAGGTACTTCATCCAGGTTGTAGTCCTCAAGTTCTCAAAAGTGACATTATCATTTCCCAATGGATTGGAATTAAATAGAAAAAAACGATTTTCCATAATAATAAAACCATAAAAAACAATTATATTATATTATTTATATTTCATTTTGGTTACAAAACAATTAAACTAATTGGGAGAAGAAATAAATATTGGAAGAGTTATGTATCGAGATTACATCTTCTTTAGGAGGCCCCTTTGGATTTCACATTAGACCATATTGGAATGGCCATATGAGAAGACCATGAACTATAGGATTTAGTGAAACAAGATAAAAAATTATTTTTCTAGGTTTGGTTCAATATTCATAGATCTATTTGATTTATTAATAGTTGAATAGTGGTCCTCTTTTATAAGTGAGGGGATTTTCACACATGTAATTAATCAATGGTTCAAAATATTATAATGTATTATTCATGTTCAAGTGACACTAAGAATCCCAAAATGGACATATGAGATGTTACAGGGTCTAAAAGAACTCATAAAAACCCATTTAGAAAACATTTATACAAAATATAATCATTATATACTATTTAAACCCCCTTTATATCCAATTTTACAATAAACACAATGACATAAATTATTATAATGATTATTAAATAATAATAAAATAGTTCTTATAAAAAATTATACATGATGATTCCAAAATATTAATCAATATTATTATATTCATATAAATTCTTTAAAATATATTACATTTAATATAAATATGAAAAACATATGAATACTTGTTTTTAGGAAAATAATCGATTTATGAAAAATAATATTTTATCCTAAAAACAAGTAATAATATTATTTACTTGAATTTATTTTACTAAATAATATAAAGTATAATTTTATTGAGATTGTAACCTTACAAACGTATAGTTAAAATAAAAAGTCCCAAAAATAGTTTTGATTTTGAATAGAATATAATTTTTGTTCGTAAAATTCACGCATAAGTTCCAAAATTCAAAATAATTGTATAAAATATATTATTTAACTCATTGATCAGATGTTACTTCATAAAAAATCATTCTAGAAGATAAATTCAAGTCTTTTAGATATTTTAAATCCTTTATCTGTAACATCCCATGTATATAAATAATAATACATTTGATTGTTTATTAATATTTTTGAATTAATTATTAATTATACTTTAAATAGGATGCTATGTTCGATAGTGTACCCAATACGCAACAACGGGTTTCTTTGAAATCTTACTTTGCACACTAATAATATAATCTTATTATTTTAAATGGTAGTTAACAACTATCAATTGGATCAGTATAAATATATAAAACTAAATACAATATGATTATACGTTTTTCTTAAATGTTTTTACATTTATCTAATAAAATTTAGAGGCTTAAAATGTTAATGAATCTAAGCATAAATACTCTAATATTTTTTAAAAGACCGATTTACCACCGTTTGATAGAGAACCCTCTTTAAATCTAGTTTTTGTCATTAATATATATTCTATTTCACAAAAAAAAATTCTTCTTTAGATTTGGGACATCAAAATTTTCTTTGGGTAATTTCTTTGGTATTATTCTGATAAAGTTCTTTTTTTAATAAATAGTGTAAAATAATGTATTTTAATTCAAAAGTTCCTTTTAATATAATTTATTTTTATATCTTTATTATATTTTGAATTGGTTATAAAGTGTGATTAGAATATATTTTTACTAGATAATACAATGTTGGACATTGGAATTAATTGCACATTGAAATTGGGTTTAAATAAGTGTCAATCTTTTGATAGTTAATATTTTTTTTAAACATACATTTTATTTTGACAACAAAAATTAATTTTAAATTAATTTCTACCACTTCTGTGTTTTCAATTTAGAAAAATGTATTCCATATTTGGAATCAATAGGTCCAAATTGTGTAAATATGTATCTTTTATTTTTAGACATCTTAAATATTTACTTTAGTAAATATGTTTTTACTATCACTACTGGAAAATTACCCTATACAACCGGTTTGGAACCATTGGTATAGGCCTCCAAACCGTTGGTATATGCTATAGAAATAGTCTGGAGAACCATTTCCAAGTAAGTCATGAGGATAGGTCTATACAAATGGTTTTGGGAAAACCGTTTTTATAGACCTATAGAAATGGTTTTGAAAACTGGTGGTATTAGTAATAATAAAATCTATACCAATAGTTCCATACACCGTTGGTATATGCAATTCAAAAAATAATCAACCAGTTGGTTTTGATCCCAGCACCTCCTGTTCGTGATTGAATGACCTAACCACTAACCTAACTTAATTTTGTGATCATAATTTCAAAAATTATATATGTATTTTCATATGTATTTTAAATTTTGAATTATTTAATGTCTGATGTAAGAATAATCCATTAAAAATAGATGTACATATACCAACAGTTCTCAAAATTGCTGGAATAGGTACTTTGATTTTGGGACCTATACCAACAGTTTGTCTAAAACCATTGATATAGGACCATATAAGTGACCTATACCAAACATTTTGGCCAAACCATTGGTATAGTTCCAAATTACTGAATTATACCAATGGTTTTCCCAAAACCATTGGTATAGATCATATATCCAGTAGTGTATGATTAAAGGGTAAATATAGTAATAAGGGTAAAATATAATATTATAATAATTTTAAATTACCCTAACATGTGTCCTAATCCTATTTTCTGATACATATCCAACCATGGGAATCCTTGGGTCAAATTTGGGACCCCATTGAGCCACATGAGAGTAAATATGACATTTTATATTATTTAATTTAAATTAAAGGCAAAAATGACATAAACAAATATATTTTAATAAATAATTTTTTACATGGGGTTATATAAGTTATTTTTTTGACTATAAATATTATTTATAAATATAATAATATTTCCTACATCATGGTATTTTTTTATAAATTTTTAACATCAAATAAATTAAATTATTTATGACACAATAATGATGCAATGTTTACATCATTAATAAATGATTTAAATAAATAAGATTATAAATATTAAAACAATATCCAAAACCTTTCCAATTATTATTGGATTATTTTATTTCGACCATGAGTCATCTTAACTTCTATGTTAATGAATATTTGACATTTTGAAACCGAATATGAGGTTATAATAAAATATTTTTTTCGAACATTCTGAAAGAGCTCCTCCTCTACCTTATAAAAATCCCACATTTATAACCCATTTCTCACACTTTTCAAGAATTTTTCTCATGTAACCTCTTCTCTAATAACCTCCCAAGATCCATCTCTTCAACCTAGAAGCCATTCCTTAGACAGAAAACACATCAATAAACCCTTTTGGATTAAACTAACAGGAGTTACCCTATTTAAAGGTAATGTCTTCTTTGAAGTTATTTTGTTTTATTTTACTTCTCCAACCCCCTAAAATATTTTTATTCCATTATTTTATAACAAAACTAGTATCATCAATATAATAGGATTTTTTATGATAATGATGTGATCAACACTTACACACACATCAATTTAATGGGTAATGAACATAATGATTATGTGGATGGAAAACTAACGCCTCATGAAATGATGATTGTTAAATTATCTCTTACCGCCTCTCATGGTGGCCATTATTATGGGACTATATTTATATATGATATATATTATGTTTATTTTTTCTTTATTCTTCTGTATTTTTCATTTATAGAATACCTTTATGGTCACCATAATGGGTAAACGCGATAATTTAATTTTAGGAAGTATGGACTACCGCCCCCTCAAAGTGATATGACTTGTTAATGCCTTATATGAGATTTATAAAGGATGGAGTTAATGATATTATTTAAGATATTATACTCGAATTTTAATATACATATGTATTATTATTTTTTCATTCCATTAAAATATTAAATGGAAATGAAAGTAGCGTTCATGCGTACGTACGTCTTACCAACTCTATGAACGGTGCATTTCATTTCTTACCTCCAAATGTTATGTACTCATATAAATACATGTATATACTAGATATATATGATATAAATGATATATACATCATTAATGTCATTATAGAAGATAATGGATATTTGACCACATGGACAATTAGTAATTATAAGGTGTTCATTTTTACTCAAGTACCAAATATCGACGAAACAAACATTAATAACATAAATGATTACATAATTTTTATAACATAGTAATAAGTGATATAAAAATAATAATAAACTATATAATGATTCTTAAGAAAGTAGAAATTATTTTTAGTTTATTATCTAGAAGATTAATGAATGATTAGATCAAGTTGGACATGAGGTAAGGGACTTCGTCTCAATCTCCTTTCATTGAGGCGTATTTTTTTATTCTCAAATTTATTTTATATGGTGTATAAATTCCATTGAATTTTCATTTCATTCTAATGGAATCTTTTTTCATGAATATTTTTACTGAATGACAAAAAAATAATGTTTCTTTTTAACGTAAGGGGTGACAATGACCTTTTTCACCGCCATGAGTATAATTTGATCTTTGTCTTCCTTAAAAAGTTGAAAACTGTTTAAAAGGAAAATAAATACCATATAATCTTTTATATATTTTGGTATTAAATATGGTTTTGATAATGGATTTGTTATGTCAATATATTTAAATGATATATTGTGAATAGAATGTGGAAATGTTATCTTTCCATTATGTTTATTTTATATCTTATGAATATGTAACGGTTCTTGGGCATTGTTTACATATACAGGTGGTTCCATGATAAACCTATGGTGGGTGATCCCGAGATAGCTCTCCAATGAATTGGGTATTGTGATGGAGTTAAACATTAATGTTTCTCCTATGAGATTTAGGGAATATACTTTGATGTGTATTCCAAATGTAACTCCCTACGTAGTTGTGATAGCTACAATGTATGTATGATATGGATGCCACAAGTTACCTTTATGAATTATGTTTTCTATTTTTTATTAATAAATATTATGATTTCATGAGGTATGTTAAAGATCTTATGTTATGTATTTAAGGATGAACTAATGTTTTCATTCTTTGTTTTATAACCCTTAATGAGAATTTAATGCTCATCCCATGTTTTGAAATGTTTTTTACAGGAAAAAAAGATGATTAGGGTCAAGGATAGAATCAAGGAAAAGTAATGATGTCTAAAACACGGAACTGGACATGGCACTTTTTTTTTCAAAAGCTTCTTATTTTGTGAAAAAATGGAAACTGAGTAGAAGTGTCTACTTTGTAATCTTCTCTTATGTTATTTTCTTTTATTTAACTTCTCCACCCCCTAAACTCTTTTCATTCCTATATTTTATAACAACACTATTATCCTCAATATAATAGGATTTTTATTATATTTATTCGAACTACACTTATACACACCTCCATCTAATGGGTAAAGATCATAATGTTTCTGTGGAAGGCATACTAAAACCTAACGAAACAATGATCGTTCAATTATCTCCTACCACCTATCATGGTGGACATTATGATGGAACTGTATTTATATATGATATATATTATGTTTATTTTTTCTTTATTCATCTATATTTTTCATTTATAACATACCATTATGGTTTCCAAAATGGGTAAACGTGATAATTTCATTTTAGGATGTGCGGACTACCACCCCCTCAAAGTGATATGACTCGTTAATGCCTTGTTTGGGATGTATAACAGATGTATTTAATGATATTATTTAAGATATTATATAGGAATTATAATATAAATATTTTTTATTATGTTTTCATTCCATTAAAATATGAAATTTAAATGAATGTATCGTTAATGCGTACGTACTGCTTACCATCTCCATGAACGGTGAATTTAATTTCTTACCTCAAAATGTTATATACTAATATAAATACATGTATATACTGGATATATATTATATATATGATATCTACATCATTAATATCATTCTATAGAAATGGATATTTTACCACATGGTGAACTTGAAATTATAAGGTGTTCATTTTTACTCAAGTACCAAATGTCAAAAAAACCATTAATAACTTAAATGATTACATGATGTTTGTTACATGGTAATAAGTGATATAAATGTAGTAATAAAAATGAAAAAGGTTCTTAATCAAGTATTAATTAACATTAGTTTACTATTCAGGAGATTAAAGATGGATCGGGTAAAGTCAGACACGAGGTAAGGGACTTCAACTCAATCTCCATTCATTGAGGCATATTTTGTTTTATTCTCAACTCTCTATTATAGAGTGTATAAATTCCTTTATCTTTTCATTTATTTCAAAATTAATATTTTTCTAAGAATCATTTTACTAAACAATGAAAAATATAATGTTACTTTTTAATGTAAGTGGTGACAATGACCTTTTCCACTGCCATGAGTATTATTTGATATTTAGATTTCTTAACAAGACAAAAAGTTTTTAAAATGAAAATAAATACCATATAATAATCTATATATTTTGTTATTTAATATGGTTTTGATAATGGATTTTATATGTCAATATATTTAAATGAAATATTGTGAATAGAATGTGGAAATGTTATCTTTCCTTTGTGTTTATTTTATATGTTATGAATATGTTATGGTTGTTGGGAATTGTTTACGTATACGAGTGGTTCTCTGATAAACCTCAGACGGTTGATCCTAAGATAGCTCTCCAATGCATTGGTTAACATGATGGAGGTAAACATGAATGTTTTTCCTAATAAATTTAGGGAATATTCATTGATGAGTATTCTAAATATAACTCCTTATGTAGTTGTGATAGCTATAATGTAAGTATGATATGGATACCACAAGTTACCATTATGAATTATTATTTCTATGTGTTATTGATAATTATTATGATCTCATGAGGTCTGTTAAACAACAAATGTTAGGTATGTGACTATAAATTAATGTTTTCATTCTTTTTTTATATCCCTTACTGAGCTTTTTATGCTTATCCTAGGTTTTGAAATGTTTTTCACATGAATAAAAAATGATTAGGGTCATGTATGGGATTAATGAAATGTAATGATGTCTAAAACAAGGAAATGGACATGAATATATTTTTTAAAATATTTTAATTTGTGAAAAAATAGAAACTGAGTAGAAGTGTCTACTATGTAATCATTTAAGATGTAATAGTTATGTTCTAATTATCTAAAACTCTAAACCTGAAAAGATCCTCAATGTGAATTATTCATTTAATTAAATATTATGTAATTTTTATGGTAAAATCCTTATAGATAGTATCAGCGGTCGGTTTAGATAAATTTAGGTGTTAGGGTATTGTTAAATTAATATCCATTAATTAATTCATGTTAATATTGAAATGATATAGAACTTACATATTCCCATGTTGCTTTTCCTAAGATATTTCTTTGTTAAGAATGGTTTTCCATAGAGGAAACATGGAACTATATTGAGATGACATCTGGAGGAAGAAAAACTTCCAAATCAGAAACATGAGATGGTCAGAATCAAAACCGAATAGTACATTGATGTGATGGCCTAGTTGACTCAGGATATAAATGGGGGTGGTATCCATTCATGAGATCATCCAGCTCATCCATAGAGGAACATCTCAGTAGTAGACCATTTCATGAGGAAACATCCCCAATCGTTCAGAGGATCATATGACACAATGCTATCATAAGGGTGGATTAATGAACTGGGGAAATTTTTTGATTTTATGGGGTGTTCATAACACCAAAAGGTTAGTATTTTTGTTTACCGTTTTGAAGTTGACGCTTATCTATGGTGGTAAATGGTGAAAAATATCTTGGATAGTGAGGAGATTGATGATCTTTATTTGGATTAATTCATTGTTATGTTCCTTGATAAATATTTTCCTAAGGTGGTTTGACTTAGGATGGAAAAACAATTCCTAGAATTGAGGCAGGAGGGTGAATTAGGGGCTGCTTATGAAGAAAAATTCAATCGACTCGTAAGGTGTGCTATGAATTTCATATGACATCTTGATATTAAAATCAACCATTTTTACTCAAGATTAAACCCAATGTATCGAAGGTATTTAGCTTCTCTTGAGTTCAAACGTTATGAAAAACTTGTTTGTTGTGTGGAGAAGGTCGAAATAGAGTTTATCAATGATCAGGAGTTATTTGAAAAACAACAGAATAAGAGGTTGATGTGGTAGGAAAAAAGGAATAACTCTTAAAAAAAGTCTGAGGGTAAGAAATTTAAGTTTACAGTTTGCGAAAATTGTGGTAAAAAGCATGCTGGGGTATTTCTTTTGAATTCTGGTAAGTGCTACTGATGTGATAAAATGGGACATAAGGCTCGTAACTCCACTAAAAAAGATCAAGGTAATGGTAATAGAATATATTATTTATTGTAAGTAAAATGTTTTAAGTGCAATGAAATGGGTCATTATGCAAATGAGTGCCCAACTAAGAACTCAAGTGTGGGAAAGTAACTAGACTATAAGCAGAAATAGGTGGTGAAATCCTTTGCAACTACTTTAATAGATGTTAGGCCATAAAATGAAGTAGTATCAGGTTCAATATTTGTTTGTTCAGAATATGCCAATGTGTTTTTTGATTCAGGGTCTACACACTCCTTCATTTCTGAGAATTTTTCTAGTAAATTGGGAATTCTATCTCAAGATATGAATATAGATCTTATGGAAAAAATACCTAGAGGAAATATAGAGACAAAAGAAGAAATGAGAACCTTTCTGTCCTTCTATATAGAAAGAATCTACCTATAAACCATATTGTTTTTCCCCTAGTAGAGTTTGATGTTATTTTGGGTATGCATTGTCTTTCTGTTTATCATTCTAATATTGACTGCCATGCTAAATAGGTTTCTTTTCAGAAATATTTTATGTTTGTGTACAATAATGAACCCTTAATTTTGATAACATATCAGGAAGCTAAGAAACTAGTAAAACATGGAAATGAATTTTACCTTTCTCATATTGTTGAAAATAAATTATGTGTTGAGATTAATGATGTGCTAGTGGTAAATGATTACCTTGATGTTTTTCATGATGAGTTGCATGGTATTATACCTGATCGCTAAGTCGGATTTACTGTTGACTTATTTTTTGATGCTAAACTAGTTTCAAAACCCCCTTATCGAATGGCTCAAATTGAACTTTTTGGGTTAAATAATCAATTACAAGAGTTATTAGATAAAGGTTTCATTCTACCTAGCACATCACCATGGGCTTCCCCAGTCATATTTGTTAAAAAAAGATGGTTAAATGATACTTTGCACTGATTACAGAGAATTGAATAACATCACTATTAAGAATAAGTATCTTTTGACTCATATTGATGATTTTTTTTATCAACTCCAGAGAGCATAGTTTGTTTTCAAAGATTGATCTGAGGTCAGGGTACCATCAGTAGAAATTAAAGGAAGCAGACATTCTGAAGACTGTGCCTCGTACTAGATATGGCCATTATGAATTTGTAGTTATGCCTTTTGGGTTATGAAATTCGCCTTCTGTATTCATGGACCTTATGAATAGAATTTTCCATGAGTTCTTCGATAAGTTTTCGGTTGAGTTCATAATGATATTTTGATTTTTTCAAAAAGTGAAGAGGAGGAAAAATTTCATTTAAGTGTTATCTTTAAAACCTTAAAATAAAAGAAGAAGTATGGGAAATTCAGCAGGTTTGATTTCTAGTTACAACATATTTTATTCCTGGGTCACATTGTTTCAAAAAGTGGCATAACTTTTGATCATACTAAAACAAAATTTCTTGAAGAATGGCCAAGACCCTGAAATATAACAGAGATTCATAGTTTTCATGGTTTGGTTGGTTATTACCAAATGTTTGTCAAATAAATTCAAGGTTATCTATTCCAATGACTAAGTTGACTCGAAAAGGTGTTATATTCATATGAACAAAATAATGTGATGATTTTCTTCAATAATTGAAAATAAAATAGGTCAATACTCCAGTTTTGGCACTACCTTCTAGAAATAGTGATTTTGTTATATATAGTGACACTTTGTTGAATGGACTTGGTTGTATCGTTATGCATAATGATCAGGTAATTTCTTATGATTCATGTCATTTGAAACCTCATGAGTTAAATTACCCTACACGTGATTTGGAATTATATATTGTTGTTTTCTCTTTATTAATTTGGAGGAATCATTTGTATGGAGTGAAAGGTGAAATATATACTGACCACAAAAGATTAATGTATATATTCATTCAAAAGGAATTGAACATGAGAAAGAGGAGATGGTTGGAATTAATTAATGATTACGATTACATGATCCATTACCATCTAGGAAAGTCAAATAAAGTGGATGATGCTTTGAGTCGAAAAATTAATGCTTCATTAACCATGATATATTTGGAACGAGATCATTTGGTATTTGATTTGATGAATTTTGGCATAGAATTTGTTGGTGTAAAAAAATATTCTGTTTTGTTTCAGGTGTCAGTGGAATAATCTCTCTGAGAAAAAATTATGTGAGCGCAAAAATAAGATATTGAGTTACTGAAAAAGGTAGAGTTGGTTTAGAAGGGAAATATTTTTGAATTTAACATTGATAATGATTGTGTTTTGAGGTTTGGGAAAAGATTATGTGTGCATTGTGATTCACAGTTGAAGAATGAGTTGTTATATGATGCTCATAGATCCCCATTTTCAGTTCGTCCTAGAAGTACTAAGATGTAAAAAAAATATTCAGGAGTATTACCGGTGGGATGGAATGAAAGGAGATATTGCTGATATTACTATGAATTGATTGACTTGTTAGAATGTTAAAGCAGAGTGGAAATTTCCAAAAGGGATGATTCAATATTTACCAATGCTAGAGTGGAAATGGGAAAATATATCTGTGGACATTGTTGTGGGATTACCAAAGACATCTAGAGGTAACAATGCAATCTGGGTTATTGTTGATGGATTGACTAAATCTGCTCATTTCCTTTGTATTTGAGATACTTTTTCACTAGATTAACATTCTTGATTGTATGTTAATGAGATAGTAATGTTTTATGGTGTTCCTATATCCATTGTATCTGATCATGACCCCAGGTTTACTAATAAATTTTGGAAAAGCCTTCATAATTCGTTGGGTAATGAATTAAATTTTAGTACATCTTTTCATCCTCAATTAGATGTGCAGTCCGGATGAAAAATTCAGACCTTGGAGGATATGCTATGAGCTTTTTCAATGGATTACTAGGGAAGATGGGACCAACTTATTTCTTTCGTTGAATATTCATATAATAACATTTTTCATTCCAGTATACAAATGGATCCCTTTGAGGCATTTTATGGATAGCTTTGTCGAACTCTAGATTTTTTGGATGAAGTAGGTGAAAGAAAGATGATTGAACTATAATTGTTAGAATAGATGGTAGAAAAAGTTCAGTTAATTCATAAGAACATGAGAATAGCTCAGAGCAGTCAAAAAAGCTATTCAAATAACCTAATGAAGGATTTATTATTCGAGGTAGGTGTCCATGTCTTTCTCAAAGTTTCTCATTGGAAAAGTGTGATCCGATTTGGTAAGAAGAGAATGTTGAGTCTGAGGTTCATTGGACCTAATAAAATCCTGGATAATGTTTGAGAAGTTGCGTACAAAGTAGTTTTACCTCAAAGTTTATCTCAGGTAAACAATGTTTTTCATGTTTCAATGTTGAGAATGTATATGCCAGATCCATCTCATGTTTTGAGCTTAGAGGTAGTTCAGTTGGAAGAGAATCTCTCCAATTAGGAACAACCAGTCCAGATTCTTGACCATAGAGTGAAACTGTTGTAGAATAAGGTAATTTTTTAGGAAATGGTTTTGTCAAAAACCATATGGTTGAAGAGGCAACGTGGGAATATGAAAATTTTATGAGGTATAAATACCCCCACTTATATGATAAGTGAATAAAAATTGTAAGGACGCAATTTCCAAAAGGTGGAAAAGATATTACAACCCAAGTATATAAAAATAATAAATTTTAATGTTTATTAATATTTTTGAATTAAATATTAATTTTTCATTAAAGGGGATGCAATGTTCGATAGCGTACCCAATACACAACTGCAGGTTTCTTTGAAATCTTACGTTGCATACTAATAATATAATATCATTATTCTAAATCATAGTTAACTCCTAGCCATTGTATCAATGGGAATAAATATAACTAATTACAATATGATCATAAATGTTTTTTTAAATGTTTTTACATTTATCCAATAAAAGTTAGAGGCTTAAAATGTGAATGTATCGAAGCATAAATTCTGTAATACATTTTAAAAGGAATATTTAGAACCTTTTTATGGTGAAACCACATTAAATATAGTTATTTATTTGTTCTAATTAACAAAATAAAATTCTTCATTAGATTTTGGACATCAAAATTTACTTTTGGTAATTTTTTTGTATTTTTCTAATAAAGATCATTTTTAATGAATAGTGGAAAATATGGTATTTTAACTCAAAAGTGCCTTTTAATATAATATATTTATATGTATAGATTATCTTGTAAATTGGTTCTAAAGTGTAATTAGGATATATTTTTTAAAATTAATCCAATTTTGTACATTGTAATTATTTTCACTTTGAAATTGGAAATAAACAAGTGTCAATATTTTGATAGTTAATATTTCTTAAAAACACGCGTTTTTTCACAGTGAGAAATAATTTTAATTATTTTCTGCCACTCAAGTGTTTTGAATTTAAAAAAATGGATTCCATATTTGGAATCATTAGTTCCAAATTATGTAAATAGGTATCTTTTATTTTTAAACATTTTCAATATTTACTTTGGTAAATATTTTATTTACTACAATTGATGGGTAAATATAATAAATAAGGGTAAAATATAATATTATAATAATATTAAATTACCCTAAAATGTTTCCTAATATTATATTCTGATACCTATCTGACCATGGTCTTCCTTGGGTCGAATTTGGGAACCCATGGCACCACATGGGACTAATAATGAAATTTTATATTAATTAATTTAAAGTAAAGTAAAAAATGACATAAAAAATATCTTTTAGTAAATAAGTCTTTACATGAGGTTATATAAGTTATTTTTTAACTATAAATATTATTTATAAATCTAATAAGATTTACTACATCATGGATTTTTTTTATAAATTTTGAACATCAAATAAATTAAATTATTAATGACGCAATAATGATACAAAATTTACCTCATTAATATATGATTTAAATAAATAAGATTATAAATGTTAAAAAAAACTTTCAAAACCTATAAAATTCATATTTTATTATTTTATTTCGACCATGAGTCATATGAAATTTAATATTAACTAATATTTGACCTTTGGAAACCAAAGATGAGTTTATAATAAAATATTTGTTTCAAACGTTCGAAAAGAGCCCCTCCTCTCCCTTATAAAACCCCCACACTTCTAACCCATTTCTCACATTTCTCAAGAATTTAGACCATGAAACCGCTGCTCAAATTATCTCTCAAGAGCCCTATCTTAATCATATAATCCTTACCTTAGGCAGAAAACACTTCATGAAACCCTTTTGGTTCAAGCCAAAGGGAGTAACCTGATTTAAGGGTAACATCTTTACTTATGATATTTTGTTTTATTTTAATTCTCTAACCCCCTAAAGTCTTTTCATTAATTTATTTTATAACAAAACTAGTACCCTCATTATACTAGTATGTTGTTATGATATGTATTCGAACTACACTTACACACACCTCCATCTAATGGGTACAGATGATAATGTTTCTGTGGAAGGCAAACTAACGCCTCACGAAATGATGAGTGTTCAATTATCTCCTAACGACTCTCATGGTGGCCATTATGATGGAACTGTGTCTATATATGATATATATTATGTTTATTTTTCTTTATTCTTCTGTATTTTTCAGTTATAACATACCATTATGGTTTTCATAATGGGTAAATGGATTAATTTCATTTTAGGATGTGCTGACTACCACCCCCTCAATGTGATATTACACGTTAACGCCTTATATGGGACATATTAAGGATGGAGTTAATTATATTATTTAAGATATTATAATGGAATTATAATATACATATGTATTATTATGTTTTCATTCCATTAAAATATGAAATTTAAATGAAAGTAGCGTTCATGCGTACGTACTGCTTACCGTCTCCATGAACGACACGTTTCATTTCTTACCTCCAAATATTATGTACTAATATAATTACATGTATATAGTAGATATATATGATATATATAACATCTACATCATTAATATCATTCTGATGATAATGGATATTTGACCACATGGTGAAATTTAAATTATAAGGTGTTCATTTTTACTCAAGTACCAAATGTCGACCAAAAAAACCATTAATAACATAAATGATTACATAATTTTTATAACATGGTAATAAGTGATATTAAAGTAATAATAAACTTGAAAAGGTTCCTAATTGAGTATAAATTAACATTAGTTTATTATTGAAGAGATTAAAGAATGATCGGGTCAAGTCAAAAATGGGGTAAGGGACTTCGTCTCAATCTCCATTCATTGATGGACATTTTGTTTTATTCTCAACATTATTTTATAGGGTCTATAAATTCCTTTGACTTTTCATTTCATTAAAAGGGAATACTTTCTTATGAATCATTTTACTAAATGAAAAAAATATAATGTTTCCTTTTAACGTAAGTGGTGACAACGTCCTTTTCCAACACCACGAGTATTATTTGACATTGGGCTTCCTTAACAAGCTGAAAAGATTTTAAAAGGAAAATAAATACCATATAATCATATATGTATTTTGGTATTTAATATGGTTATGATAATGGATTTTTATGTAATTATATTTAAATGATATATTTTGAATAGAATGCGAAAAATTTATCTTTTATTTATGTTTATTTTATGTGTTGTGAATATGTTATGGTTTTTGGGCATTGATTACGTATACGGGTGGTTCTGTGATAATACTAGGGAGGGTGATCATGAGATAGCTCTCCAATGCATTGGGTAACATTATTGAGGTAAACATTAATGTTTCTCCTAAGAGATTTAGGTAATATTCTATGATGGTTATTCCAATTTTTACTCCCTACATAGTTGTGATAGCTATAATGTAAGAATGATATGGATGCCACAAGATACCTTTGTTAATTATGTTTTCTATGTGTTGTTCATAAATCTTAATATTTCATGAGGTATGTTAAAAATCTTATGTTTTATATGTAATTATAAACTAATGTTTTATTTCTTGGTTTTATAACCCTTACTGAGATTTTTATGCTTATCCCATTTTTTGAAATGTTTTTCACATGAATAAAAGATAATTAGGCTTAATGATGGGATCAAGGAAAAGTCATTATGTCTAAAACATGGAACTGGACATGAATTTTTTTTTCAAAATATATTATTTTGTGAAAAAAATGGAAACTAAGTAGAAGTGACTACTTTTTAATCATTTAAGATTTAATAGTTATGTCCTAATTCTCTAAAACACTAAACCTGAAAAGATCCTCAATGTGAATTATTCATTTAATTCAATATTATGTAATGTTTATGGCTGGTTCCTTATATTATCCATAATTTTTACCCTATATTACATGTTTTCCCCTTACCAAAGTGCAAAATATTTATCATGGTTACTGTTTATAATAACAAAAAAGGACCTATTATCCAAATTTGAATCTCTTTGTTTGAAATATAAATCAAATTTTCATTAATGACTTTCTATAAGTTATAATTAATAATATAATAGATATTTTTTAAATTAATTGAAAAAATAGTATTATAATCAATTATTTTTATGAAAAAAATGAACTTATACAAAATCAGGTATAATGATTAATCCTATGTAATTAAATCAATTATTTCAAATTAATGGGGACTTATGACACTTTTTGATCAAATTTAAAACAAAATGTGACTTTAAAATTACATTATCTAATTAAAACGTATAATTTTATAAAAATGTTATTATTTATTATAATTTTAGTAAAATCAAAAAATATCATCCTATGATATTGTTAAAATTATATTTTAAAAATTGTTATAAATTTCCTCCAATATAATTGTTAAAAAATTTATATGTTCATTATGTTATTTATGAAGAAAAATTCAATAAAAACAATTTTTTAGGAAAACGTATTTTTGATGTATAAATTTTTTTTACATAATATAAAATATTGAATTATTATGAATTAATAAATACATTTTAATTATATAAATCATTTGTCCATAACATTCATATTATCTTTATTATTATTAATAAATGTCGATCTAATTGCTATGTTATATATAATTCCTTATTTCATTCATGTTACTTTAATATTCAGCGTTACATTTAAGTTATGATATTGAAGACATAAAATTAATAAAGTTAAATTATATTATAAAATATTATGTAGTTACTTTCAAAACCTACTATAATAATTTAACCCATGAAATTTCATTGAAAAATATTTAAAAATGTTAAAACATCTTCCACATTGCATCATAAAGATCCCGCATAGCTTTCTCAAATTAATAGTTTTACAAAAAACATAGTCGAGGAGAGTGTCCTTATTCGATAGATCAATCTCTCTATAATAAAAAATCACCACTGGTGGTTCCTCATACAAACTATCTTTATACCCTATATGTCATATATGATTGGTACGTATTATGTATAGGGTATATACTTCCTTGATATAGATACATTGAATAGATCATGATCATGAGATTTATTTGATATAAGCACCTAAGGATAATAAATATTCCCAATACCAGGTATTTTGATGTGACTAATATATCTTAGGCTCATATTTCCATTAATTAAAATCCACATAACCTTATCCCAATTATATATTATGGTGAATGACTTACCAGGAAATTTGAACATGATATCTTATTGTTATTTTTTAGCATAAAATTTTTAATGGCACTGAGATTTACTAATGTGTTGTTCAATAACTCTAACCTTCTATTTAATTTCACTTTCTAGTTTAAGTACCAATAAATTTCTCTCTCCAATTACATATTATCATGTTAGAGTATGCCACCTCCTTATATTGAGGGTAACATAAGGATTCATCTGAATTCTTGATTCGATGATATGGTTCTGTGAAAATTACACCCAATGATGTTGTTGATCCCAACCACATTTGAAATTTATAGAATATTATCTAAAAATATATTCTAGTGTTTTAATAGTTCTATTAAATATAACATTTATATGGGTATGATATATAGTGATAAATATCAATCTTCTATTCAACTCATACTAAAGACTAATCCATAACATTGAAGTAAAATCACATATCCCAATCAACTACAATAAAATGTGGTACTCTATGAATCCTTTCCATTTCCTTAATGTATGTCACAGAAAGTTGATTACGAGATAAATACTCACTTATTTTAATTAAATGTATTTACTTTATATGTTTATTGACTAAAACACAAAATTACATTATGCCATTTAATTTTTTTATAGATTCAAATAATGAAATCCATTTGTATATTTTTCCCATTTTCATTTTGGTATAGGTAATCGTTTTAAGATACACATAGAAATATTTCTCTTAAAATTAACTTTTTTATATAGCATGCACTGATATAAATAATCTTCAATATTTGTATCCATTTATTCAATTATAAATACTATTTTAGATATTTATACTTGTTTGTACATTCAAGAGTAATAGAGAATTATGGTCTATGGGCTTCATCCAAAAACATATTATTCAAATCATGTATTGAAGGGATACATATATGGTTATTTATCCTTATTATTCCATCCCAAAAAGGCTAAACATTAGAACCTTTCTCACATTATTTGGGTTCCACATATTCCTTTTGAGCCTTTCAATCCTAAAATATTTCACCTTCATTCATTTCATTAATCCATAGATTAATCCTAGGAAATTAATTATTATAATAAATTTAATTCTTTCTCATTGTTTTGTCAATAATGTTTGAAATAACCCAAACATATCATTGGGATATTCTTGAAAGTTGTCATGTAATACACCCACTCATCTTGCACCAGTGGAGATTGGGTTAATACTCAATCATACCACTACATTTTTATACCCATAAGTGTGTTTATGACACCTGTATATCCACAAGATAGTATGAAGGGATGGATGCATCTTTTAGGAAAACCACAACCCTTTTGTTACCATAACACAGGAAGTCCTCCTATGAATGGTCTTATCTAATGGTTTGTCACAAAATTTTCCAATCACAGTCTCTCAAATAACTAAACTCTTATATGATACCAACTATTGTAACCCAAAAATTACATACATAAATATTATATCATTTTATATGAATTCTCAATTCATTTCAGGATAATACAATACACATATTTTTATTTTAGAAGAATGTATAATTCATATCACCAAGTACAAATTTTAAACATACCATACATAAAACCAACAATCATAACCTTTGAAATAAAATATTTTAAAATGTGATATAAGATACCCATTATGGATCAATATTTGAGATACCAATAAATGACCACAAATAATAAAAATTTAGAAATAATTGTATGAAAACCTTTTCGTAACTTATATAAGTCGGATATAACCAGTCATGGTTCATTAATAATAAATCAAGATATTAAAATTTTTCATAACAAAAAACTCAAGTAATAAGAGTATGAAATCATCAATAATCATTCATTATCCCTGAACAATAATAATTATATGAAATATGATTGTGTTAAAACATCAGAATGTAAAATCATTTCCTTCAGCAAGTCTTACTTCATTACCTATCGTATTGGATATGGTTCACTACTAATTCTAGAACATTGTAAGACATTTTCACACCCAAGATTATATATTTGGATATATTACATTAATAAACATGGTTTTTTCCAAATTATATTCCATATTATCTCATGAGATATCATTATTTACCTAATACTTTGTAATAATTTATATTTTCTACTCTATAATTTACATAAAAAACTCATACATATGTGTTCCACTGGATCATAAAACACATATCACTTTATCACATTATGGCCCATGTAAATGAAATAGGCTTTATAAGAATTAAATTATTTATCAAAACATTACCCATAGAAAGAAATAAGGATCAATATATATATTTCAACATAACAAAATTAATCTATGGTAATGTAATAGATTTTATAGAACCAACCTCAAATCATCATAAGTAGTGCAATGAAAGTGGATGGAATTTGAAAACAATAACCCTATTTAATCATGAAATAACATAAATTATTCTAAAATAAATGAAAAATATATATTTAAATGGACATTAGAACCATTTTTTTAAAACATGTGAAAAAATAATTTTTATGACATTTTTAATTGGAATTCCAAAAATAATGAAAATAATCATTTATTTTGAAATAAACATAGATATTTATAAATTTTTATTCAAATAACATAATGATTATAATTTTTTTAAATTCCATTCATATTTTATATGTAAAAAACATTCTTTTCACATTTTAAAAAAAATCAAAAATGACTTGTTTAGAAAAAGATTATTTTAAAGGTTTCGATTGAAACCATTATAAATACATAAAAAGTAAATGATAATGTCTATTTAAAAACATTTCAATAATGGAAAATTAAATAAATAAATATTTTTTTAAGAACATGGTCATAGAAGAAAAAATGTATGGACCAATGGGTAAATAATGTTAAATTTTATATAAAAACTTTTTCACATCCATTTTAAATACCCAAGTGTGGAAAATAGTTATAATATATAAAAAACTAGGAATCAATCGAATATAATAAAATATATTTGAACTATAGAAAAACAACCTTAAAATTTCCCTCAATTGAAATTTATCATTGATTATCTTTTAACAAGATGAGATTATAACATAAATTCCATGAATCATAAGTAATATCTAAATAAAAATATCATAAATGAAAAAAACATATATGTTCTAGAAAATCCAAATAATTTAAAACTTAATAATCCTAAAATTAATTTATGGGAAATATATTAACCAAAAAACCATGTTGTTAATATATCATATGTCCCACAGAAATAAATGTGAGATGATAAACTTTAAACTAAAGTCATTCCTTTCTTCATAATCATTAAAATCTATTATATAATAAAAATATATTTTATAGACATAATTTATTGGAAAATATTCATACTTTACATTATATTAATCATTTGTTTATAATATATAATTTTTTGTATTATCAATTTCTTCATTAAAGTTAACATTCGAGGGAAAATTGGTTCATTTTCTTGGCTTGTTTCTGTTCTATGGTTATGATACATGCACCATTTTCAAGGATTATTTATATACAGAGTATAAATAATGAAATAAATATCATATTATTTTTATATATACACTTGTATATGTAATCTTCTAAAGTTTTAACAAAAAATGATTTACATCACTTCGTGGAGGTTGTAATCAAACCCATATAAATTGATGATACTTTCAGTTTTTTGTTGATGGAAAAAAATGTTTCTAATAATTCACCACTATGGAGTAATTACTATATCCTAAATATTCAAAAAAAATATTTATAAGTATACGTTTAAATAAAAAATGAAAGGAAAATGGCATCACTTCATTCTGGTGGAAGCAACCACGTGTGCATGAATGACGTTATCATTTCCCAACAGGTGGGAAGAAAGTTAAAAAATATTTCTCACAATAATAATAACATCGCATAATATTTATTATATAGTATTATTTATATTTGTATGGATATAATGTATTTTGAATACGTATAAGAATAAATAAACATTAAAATAGTCGGGTAATACAATAACGACTTCTTTTGGAGACTATTTTTGACATAAACCTTAATCCAACATTGGATGGTCTTTGGAGAAGGAAAAATATATCCTTGAAATATTAATTTCATATAGGGATATGTTGTTTTAGGTATTGGCCTTCTTATGTGGATCAATAGATGTGAAGAATATTGGTTATGTGTTGCCATTTATAAGTAATGGTAGTTGAACCCTTGCAATTATTAAATGTTTGAAATTTAGATAATGTCACATTCAAGGTAATGTGGAATCAGTTTACAAAAAGTCCATAGATAAGATGTGAATATTCCTAAATATACACAAAAAATAACATTTGGAAAAAAATTAGAGAAATTATAATCTCTTTCTCCAAGTTAAACCCACTGTAAACTCAATTTAACCTTGAATATAATATCTTAACTTTGTTTGATGATAACCTAACTAGAAAAAAAGTGGGATTATAAAAAAGGATTAAATACTGATTCCATATCTGAAAATAATCATTCATATTAAGAATCTATAGTATTCATAAATTATATTTATTATTTGTATGCAAATAACATGAGAAAACCCCATCTTTAGAAAAATACTTGATTTAGGCATAATACTTATTTCACCATTTAATCAAGAGATAAGATGATTTACCTTATATTTCATTGTTAAATATTAAAAAATTAATTTGTTTACTCTATTTATCAATACAAAACTTAATTAAACCTTACAACCATACCATTAAATGAAAAATCCAAAAATAAAAATTGTTTTTAATATAAATTAAAAAATATGTATTCATAAAATTCATCCATAGCCTTCTAAATTCTAATATCGTTTATAAATAATTTTTTTTTATCATAGAAAATATTTATTCTCAAAATTACACATCCAATTGGAATATTTCAAGTTTTAAATTGATTTTAATGCTTTATCCCATATTTTTATCCTCGTTTTCATGTTTTATCCTCACTTAGGTCACAAATCATTACCATGCTTAATATTCCTAATGAAAAAAGGAGAATATTTACCAAATTTGAACTCCTGATTAACAATATAAAATAAATTTTTCAAGAATAAATTTATATAATATTTCTAAATATATTATGATATATACGTATAAAACATAACAACAAATAATGTTTTTAGAAAAAAAAACTTTATACCAAAAATGAACAAACAAAAAAATCATGTATAATATTTATTAATATGTAATTATTATAATATATAAAATTAAATGAGATTTGTCTTATTTTTTGATCAAATTAAAAACATTTTGTGACTCTAAAATTAAGGATTTATTGAAATGAAAATTCAATTTTATATGAATCGATATTTTCACTATCAACCTAAAAATAAATATTTTTGAAAAAACCACAAAAAATTCCCCTATGAAAATTTAAACATAATTAATAAAATGATGTCAATTTATATAAAACTATTTTTTATGAAAACATATTTTTGAAGAGTAAATGACTTTACTAAAAATTGAGTACTTATTTGTTATATAAAGTGTAAATATATTTTCATAATATAACAACTTTATACATCTCTTTAAGGATAATTTTATCCATATTCCTATCTCAATGCCTAAACAGCTAGTTTATATATTATATAATATTATGATTTTTTTTTCATGTTTGGAATTGTAGGTAATGAAACTATCAAAGCCATATACTTAATAAATAGAAACTATATTCAAAAACCTTTGGGAGTAATAAAAATGAATAGATGAATTTGTATAGGTCTACCCCCATCATAGGTTATCCATCACACAATCTATTTCACCTCCTTGACATCATTGCATATGTATCAAAAAAACAACCACAAATTGATCACCACATTTCAATATCTATACAATTATCAATGATATGGATTCAAATACACTAATTAATCCTCATTAAAAATACATTAATAATATTCATGCATATTTTAAATATATCTAAATTTAATAAAATTATATTGTTATAGGAAAAAAACAATAATAAGTATAGTTTATTTGGAATATAATATCCCTCTAAAATACCTTCTCAGAGGGGGATACCATATCCCTATATTTTTCAACATCACTATAACATCAAAAAACATTATAAGTGTTATTATAATAAAAATCAATATCACATGGTTCCTTTCATAAATAAAACATCATAGAAAAAAGTCCCCATGATTTAATAATTTTTAGAATTCAAATATTTATAATATTTTTTTTAGAGAAATCATTGTTACAATTATTTAATTTAATTCATTGTATAAACTAGAATTAAATTTTCCTTATCCATTTTATCATAAATATCCATAGTCAACCAAAATTTATATCTATCTTCTCTTAACAATTTATCTACACATCTAATTCTACATTATATATTCCATCCCAAAAATAAGCTATATATCAAATGATTTAAATCATAAACATTTATAGATTTATATAACATACAATATAAATTCAAAAATAATCATAAAAATTAGTGATCCCCAAATCCTTTTTCCTTATTATTAATAATTGTTTATATATTTTTATCCATATAACTACATCGGTCCAAATAAGATTCAATTATAGTTACCATAATTACATACCATTAATTATCCAATTATTCCATATCAATTCAAATTTTACTTTTTCTATATATTAAAAAAAATTATATTATCTATTATTAATTCAATAAGAACCATTTAATTTACCCATCACTACATCCATATAAGGAAGAAATTACTAAATATATTAAATATAGTGATTATACTCCCTATACTATTAAATATTTGATAAAATTGGTAAATGTTGGTAAATATTGTATTTTAATTCATTAAATACTTATTCATGACAAGAAACTCCCTGATACATCAATCTAAATATAAAATCCTTTAAAGTAATTGATAGAATGAAGACTTATCTTGACATCACTAATAAATAAATCAGTCATTACACATTATCTTGACCCAATATTGATTATATGAATAAATTCACTAACAAAATTTGAATATCCTCTACAAAATATCCTAGGATTGAAAAAAATAATTCTAATGTTTCGTGAGAAATTTAAAAGAGAAAATATGATTTCTTTTTTAAATATCCTAGTATTTTTTTAAATTTTAAAAAGAAGTATTATGTGTTCACATCAAATGAAACCATCCTTATCATTAAACACTAAAAATAGAAATAAGAAAATATTAATATATCATCTAAAAAATAAATAAGTAGTTTAAAAATTAAAATCACATATACCTAGCTATAGAAATTTTATATTAATATAAAGTCAGATTTTAAAAAAATCCCCATAAACGATACCATAAAACAACGAAATAAACCTACAATATAATTATAATATTAAATCATCAACATATCAACACAATTAATAGGTTGTTTTTTAATAAGACACTGCATGTTTCTTCCAAAAAAATATATACTATAAATATAAATTTCACCTTGAAACCATACCATATAATCACAAAATTTCCCATTAAAACATTATTTTTTGAAACTAACCATGGAATAATTTGAAAGTCATCAAGACAAATAACTATACTAGTTTTATTCTCTATTAATATAAATATAATCTCCCATGTATAATCTCTTCTAGAAGAAACCATGGCATGTTAATACATAACCAAATATTAATATTTATCTCAAATTTATTCTCCCTAAAAACTGATTTTTTTAATCCATTTACTCCAATTAATCTTGTAAAACAATATTCTACTTAAAAATAAAATCCTAGATTATTATACATATCATAATAAATTCATTGAATATAACTTCTTATTTTCAATGATGTGGAAATTAAAGAACCCAAAATAACAGAAATATCATATATGATATGAAATTTATGAGGTATACATATAGTCAATAAATAAAATAATCATGTATAAAACTTTTATTCATTTATATATAGTTATTTAATATCTACCACATTATATTAACTAACTATATTGATTTTCATTTTCCCTGCATTTCACCTGCTTTGAAATTTAACCTCATTCTGTACCAAATGAATATTACTTTTTATAAACACAAAAATAGCTCCTTCTTATTCGTTTCATATCTAATTAACCACCTATAGAAGTCCAAATTATCATTAATATAATTTTAAGACCGCATCATAATGCATATTCATCTTCATGCAAAGTAGTTCTTATTGTATTCAAAAAAATCTTCATTTTTACTATGATATGGAAAAAGCATCACCATAGAAATTATAAAACATTATTTAGATTCAATTATCAAAATTATATAATTTCATACATAAACATGATATATAGGTCCTTTTTTAAATAAAATAATAAAATTTAGTAAAAAAAATATCCAAAATTATTTGACCAAGGTTCAATTAAGGATATGAGGTAAAAAAGGGACATAATAATCTTATAGCATTAATGTCGATGTCCTAACACAACCCCAAATTCCAATATCATTCCATCCAATCATGGGAAACCACATGTTTTTTGACCATGAGTTACTACATGCACATGGTAGACAAATTAAATTCATTTACATGTGATCCACATATATCGATCCATGATATAGAAATAAAATTGATGATATGACATGATTTATTGTTTCAATCATAATGAGTGAGCCACAACCAATGTATCTCATCCAAGAAGTAAGATGTTCTATATGTCATATCTCCCCCAACCCATTAAATCAAAACTTTTATATAAAAAATGATTCCACCTCCCTCAATTGAGCTACTTACATCACACATAAGGAATGCATCTTAAAACATATAATTATATTTATAATTTTATAAAAATATCAAAAACACCAACAAATAAAGATAAGTATCACAAAAATAAAAGGTATACCCTTAATGACAACTGTTATTCCATTCAAACTAAGAGAATAAATAATTTGTGATAATTATATCTCATATAACATTAATCATATAAATTATGTCATCATTTTCATACTGTAATTAGATTTTTCTTTTTAATATGTTTACTTTGATATAACAGAGGACTTCTAAAATGAACCATAGAGAAATTTGTGTTATTATTATAACAAAAATTATTTAAATATTTTTCTCATGAATATCTATAGAATCGTATATTAGATCCTAGAATTTTAGCATCAACATATTAATCTAATTTGTGTATTTTTTATATTTATGGTATATGGTAAAGGTAACTCTATAAATAATTATTTTTAACATTGAAAATAAACAATAAAAAACACAATGAAAATATATAAGAATAAATGAATCATACATGAAAATAAATTCTTGGAATTATTCTCAATACCTAAATATTCTCTTCTAAATATATTTTTTATTAAATTAAGAGAAAAATAGATTAATTACATTCCAAGACAAAACAATTAAACATATGAATATATTGTGATTACATTTTTCTGTTATATAATTTCATATAAAATCACTATGATACTAAACATTCCAAATATCGTAAAACAACACCAAAAAATAAGGCTATTAAAAAATTGAAATTTATGTATTAATGTTAATTTTCACATCCAAATATTATAACCCATTTATGTAAGATTTATTTTTTTACTAATAGTTGGTGGAAAAACTCCCTAACATTATTTATTTTCAAAACAAATCATGAAACTAACTAAACCTTCTAGAAATATAATTTAATAAATAAAAAATCTAATTGAAATAATATAATTGTAAAGGTTTGATCGCAAGATAATTCATTATAAATAACATGGGATAATACATCATCCCCATCATTAATATTTTCATACATGAAAAAAATAACAAAAATTTTGGTAACTATAAACCAATAATATTAATAAAAACACATTTGACCATGAAATATAAAAATAATTAACCACTATTGTCTCAATCAATATTATCCAAAATATTATGGATGACCCAAATCCTACACTATTTCATCATCCTACCTATTAATGAGTAAGTCAAACAAAGTATCATATATATATATTCAAATGGACTCACATGAAATATATGAGAATAATAAAATATTATGAATCCTTACATTATTCCAAATTTGTCCCATATATTTTTAAATCATGTATTTTAGAAAAGGTGTTTATTAGTGGATAATGTGGCCAAATCAAAATTAAATATATTCTTATTATATGATATTTGATAAAAACCATAATAATAATAAAAAATTGAAAAACACTCGAAAAAATCTAAACTTGTTATCAAACCACTAAAAAGAATTTAGTAATATATTATTATCCCGTAATCCACTAAAATAGTTTCTATTACTAGCATAATCCAACCCATAATTTTTGTCAATAAATTACCAAATTTTCCCAGATGAATTCCACAATGATCCACTATTACTCATACATATAATACACCCTAATATTATTTCACAAAACTCCAAGTCCCCATGCCCAACCTTGTAACAATTATAAGGCAAAATCGTAATTATAATATACAAAAATTATAAGTTTTCCTTATATTACTCATCTAAACAGCCAATAATTAAGACACTAAGAGAATATTTGTGAAATCACCTACCTCATATTAGATCCACACATTCGCAGTCAGCTATATCAATTGTCAAAAAAAATCCAACACCATCTTTTATAAAACTCCTAAATCAATATTCAACAAAGTACCCAAATTTATATTTTAAAATTAAAACAGATAAATAATAACCATGTCACGAACCTTATTGGGTACCCTTGTAACCCCATAACTGAGTCGACACTAACATACACTAAAGGGAATTCTAGATCCCCATAGGTTGGTGACTTGCACCAGGCATCATATAACATGAAAGTGGGAATGAATTTTCCACAAAACATAGTGAAAGTGAAACAAGAAAGTCAATATGAATAAAACAGAAACTCCACTAGGGGTAATGTACCAGAAGTAAAGAAGGAATTAAAACCCATAGTCCTAGAAACCATGTCCAAAAAAAGGAAAAGACAACCCACATCACCAAGGACAAAACTCACCACATCCAAGGTTAAATAGCTGGATCCACCTCCAAAAGAACATTTCCCCCTAATTAAACCGTGAAAGATATAATATAAAAACACCTAATGTAAAAAGTAGGGTGTGAGCTAAAAACCCAACAAGGTCTCACCAAGTATTATATTTTATATGAAAACAATATATTAAAAAAAGGAATTATTTAATTTTTAAAATAAATAGGTTTAGAATATTAGAACATATATAAAAAATCATTCAATAAAATTAAAATCATGGAAAAATACTTTAACAAAAAAAATTACAAATTATGGAATATTTATTAAAAAATGGCATAAATAAAAAATTAATATAAAATAGTTTATATAACTATAGATGTAATGTAAATACGTACAACAACATTATCATATATTTAAATCTCAAATATAAAAAAAGCAAGAAAAATGGTCATTTGAAAAATAGGTTTGAATATTCTTGGATATAGGACATCACACTCTCTATGTGATCCCAGTAATATGTATATACCCACATCCATCTAAAACTATAAAAATGTGACTCATCACCATCCTGACAAGGATATAAACTCTTGAATTTATGTTTAATAATGTTGTATAAGTGTAGAGTGCGTCCAACTAACACAAAAAGTACCTAAATCTTTCATGTTCACTTACACAATCAATAGTGGGAATTTTAGTTTAATAATTATTAAAATAAAATTAAATATAATTAACTTATATAAAAAAACAATTTTCCATTTAAAACCAAAACATTATTTAATAAAAAATGTGCCTTTTTAACTAGATAAAACCACAAGGTTTCTATCAAAACTTTTTAAGCCGTCATCAGTTATTTGAAATCAATTAATAATTGATTCTGTAAATTTTAAAATTCATTTCAATAATTAAATTCAATAATTCAATTGAAATTACTTCTATAAATTTTACAATTTAAATTAAATAACTTAAATCTACCAATTTCTACAAATGTGCCAAAATTAAAAGAAAGTGAGTGTTTTCCCAATTTTTATTCCAAAACCATTTCAAATCTCCAAATTCACTAGAATTGGGATTTATGAATTCAATTGAAATAAATTATTGGAAATTTAATTTTATTTAAAAATTATAATATGTCATGAAATTCAATGTTAATCAATTTTTCCAGATGTAAAGTAACCACATTCCATTTCCTTTAAAAACCAACCTTCACAACCAAACTCATCAATGAGAGAGAGGTTATAGAAGCCTCAAAACTCAACATAGAATTGCTATACAAAAGTAAAAATCGTATATCCCTCAATTTAAAGATGATCAATTAAATATGAAAGGATTAGGAATAGATATAGACAAATTATTAAGAGAAAACTTACTAGATAATCCGCACCACAAGTGAGCTGATGATCGAATGTAGAGCGAAAGAATCTAGAAGGGTTTGAGGGATCTATGATCACTTGGGTAAGGATTTGGGCTAAAGAAAATGAAGCTGAATAGAAGTGAAAAAGAAGATCTCATATGTGTTGCCCGTTTGAAAACTACATTCTAGGTACTACAAGACATGTTATCCCAATACGCATCGTGAAATAGTTAAGTTTCACTACCACTGAAAAATGAATCACCTTAAAATAAAGAAAATCAATTAAATTACTTAAGACTATTAAAGGGAAGTCATAATTTTTAACCATTAATGGTGTGAATTTTCTCAATACATGAACCTTATCACAGTATACACCTCACGATAATAACACATCATGTTACCTAGATACCAAATATGTAACCCGCTAGCAGCCTGCTGAAATGGACGGTTAAAGTTGAGAGTAAAAAAATCAATGAATTCACTATTATAAGTATCCTCCCAATTCATTCTAAACATTACCCACTAAAAAAATAGAAAACCCCATTGAAAGGTTAAATACATTACTATCAGATCTGTAATGGAATTTTACAACCTCCCCACTATAAAAAACATACTTTACCGAGAAATCCAATGAAGAAGCATTTATTACCAAAAGATGAGGTACCTCCTCTCTTAACAAGGACTCACATTCCCACATATCATGAATATCAGATCCATGCCACTATAGAATATAAACAAAAGGTATCATCCTCTCTCGAAGTACCTTGGTCTCTGAATCAAATATCCTAATTGGTTTCTCCGTCAAAGATATGTCAGGGTCAATCTCAATATCACCTCAGCTCAACATATGATATGGATAAAATAAATAATTCCTCAAATATAATACATGGAATAAATTAATTATTAATATCATCTATGGTAGAAGTTATAAATGGTATGAAACATTACCCACCATCTAAAAAACCTCAAAAAGTACCATAAAATGAGAAGAAACAATCCCTTGATTACCATGTCATCGATTACCCATCTGGGGTGAAACATTCAAGAACACCTGGTCGCCAATTATGATTTTTAATGGTCTATAGTGATGAATAGCATAATACTTATATCATCTATGTCGTGTAAAAATTATCTAAAAAATTAAATAAATCTTTGTTGTCATCTCATGGAACAAACATGGTCCAACTAAGGAACATTTTCTAATCACTAACTGTAAAAACAATGATTTACAAGGATGACTATACAAGGAATTAAAATGATCCATTCAGATCATGGGCTAGAAACTATTTTTATAATAAAACTCAATCATCTCAAAATGATTATCCCAATCCCCACCGAAGTCAATAAAAATTGTGTGAAGTATGTCCACTAGAATTTATAGCACACTATATATCTGTCCATTTGATTCCGAATAGTAGGACATGCTCAAACAGACCTAAGATCTTAATGCCAACTGAAGGCCTCTTCGAAAGAGATAATTCAACCAAGGATACCTATTAGAGACTATTGTATATGGAACTCCATGCAACCAAAAAATCACTTTCACCTAGAGATTTCCCAACTCCTTAACTTTGGATACATCATAGATGGGTATGAAGTAATATGAGTTGGTCAGCCTATCGATCATAACTCATCTCTCATTATTCTTCCTCTAGGTACAATGAAACATGAAAACAACTTCCATAGATATTTCATCCCACTTAAATGTTGGGACTGTAAGTGGATAAAGTAAACCTGAATGATTCTTATGATGGACCATAACCTGCAGGCTTGTATAATAGTGGGAAACAAACCTAGTAATTCCCCATTTAATACCTTTCACCAGAACTATCACTACATGTCATAGAACATTTTAGTGGATCCTAGGTGTACCCCCCATTGGGAATTACAACAATCCCCTATCACAGACTTACATGCTACTAACAACACCACAAAGAGATTATGATAACCTTGAACACCCTCTGTGGAAAACCCACTGGGAAAATATCTCCCCACCACAAAGAGAGTATCTAATGTTATAAACTTCATCATCAAGATGTTTATCCAAAATAATAATTTCTAGAAAATTATAAGTCAACTAAATGAATGCTAAATACACTCTATCCCCTTTCTCTTGGACCCCAACATAAAATTGTGCAATGAGATCCATCAAATTCTACACATTTGAATATTCATTCACTTCCTAGGATATAAGTTTCCATATCAACACCTCTGCAACTCCATTACCTTTCCTCGTGGTGTATGTTATGTCAAATTCAAAATATTTCTGTTACTCCACCCAATGTCTCTGGTGGACGTTAAAATCTTCATAAGAGAATGTATTACTCAAACTTCTATGTTTTGAATATACAATATACTTTCCTACATAAAAGGAATGTTTTCAACTCTTAATATCATGTATCAAAGCTTCACGTTAATGGTCATGGGTAGAAAAATTCCTCTCATGTGGCCTAAGATGAAGAGATATATAAGAAACTACATGATTAGCCAACATATGAACGTACCCAATCCTGAACCTGATGCATCAAAAAAGATCATGTATCCCTGCACCATCCTCTGGAAGAGTCATCACTGATATAGTAGTCAAAATATGTTTCATCTAAATAAATGAATTATGACATTTATCGTACCAACGAAATTTCACCCCTTCCATGACTGAGTAGTCATGGGACAATTCATCATCTCGAAGACCTTCATGGACTAGAAATAACATATGGCTAAGCTGAAAAGGCTCTAAATCTCAAAGACATTAACTAGTTTCTATTAAGTCATAACATCCTTCACCTTCTATAGATCACATGATATACCCAATTCAGACACCAAATTTCACATGAATTTCACTTCCCAAATCCAAAAAACACACATTGGAAGCTCAACATCAATATGGTGATTCCTCAGCAGGCTCAGAACTATTGTTAGATGATTGATATGATCCTCCATGAAGTATTATTAAATGGGGATGTCGTCCAAAAATTCAACCACAAAGGTTTCTTTGTTCTCTTGAAAAATCTTGTTCATCAAGTCCATGAATAAATTATGGAGTATTTGTTATACAAATGAGGATAAAAATGCACTCATAATGGTTATACTTAATCTAAATGTTTTATTTATGAATGTAATATTATTTTATCCTCGAATTATGGTAACTAGATTGAAGGATGATATTTGAAAACCACATTACCCATTCAACTAAGGAAACAGATCATCAATACCTATGAATAGATAAATGTTCATTATAATAACATGGTTGATGTTTTAGTAATTAAAACATAATAAAAGAGAACCATCATCATTCTTAGTGAAGAGAACCGGTGCTACCAAAGGTGAAACACTTGGAAAAATAAATCCTTTCATAATAAGATCTTCCAACTAGGACTTCATCTTTTTTGTTTCTAATAGATCTATATGGTAAGAGGGTATTGAAATTATTAATGTTCTAGGAATTAATTCAATGGAAATATTAAACTATATTACCAGTGTAAAACTAGATAACTTAAAAGGGGACATGACAATAAACTCCACGCCAACTAGAGGGGCATCACTGCTCAAATATTATATCTTTAGTTCAAAAGAAAAAACATTGATAGTATCTTCCCTAACTCTTGATTAGATGTTTCAGCTATACTCAACTTTATCTAAATTCTCCTTGAAAGAAAATAGACACACCACTGGTTGTAATAAGGTAGACCCATTACAGATTAAAATCAATCTAAGATTTATTGAAAATGACCAAATACATTCTGAAAATGATGTCAATAGGTTTCATGTCGAGGACCAAAAAATTACAAACTATAGAAACATATAATAGATAGAAGACACAAGCGGTACTATAGGGACCCTTCTATCTCTTTGTTTCATGGGCTATTTTAATATCCATTTCATTAGATAAACTCACTATATAAATATTTAGTAGATCAATAATATAGGATGAAATAAATGAATTTGATTCCCTAGAATCATATAGATAAGTCTGTAATGGTGAAGCTATAGTAATGGTACCTCTCACAGTCACTGGACCCATATCTACTTCCCATGTAGACTCTTCACCTATGTAATGTAGCATTGATTCTAATTCTTGTGGCTGGAACCCTTTTATATGTTATAAATATTATTACCTAATTGTTTTAAGTGGATATAATGATATTATTCCACAATAAGGAGTAGAAAATATGTGAAAGAGTCTTTGTAAGTGTACTGAACATACGTATGAGCTACAGTTATTGCGAAACATAGAGAAAACCCTCTTAGAATGTCCAGGTTTTCGACACTTATATTCATTCAAATGAATTCCTCCTATCATTGTAGGATGTTTATAATGACCATTCCATCGAGAACTACCATGAAAATCACCACACTTCCACTTCCCCTTGAAGGAACTGACACTACCACTAAGAGAAAAGTGAACTCTTATCTACCCTATGTTTCAATCCATGTCCAACTCAACCATCATCACCCTATCCATCACATCAATATAAGTGGAACGATTCAACAACAAACTCTGACAAAGGATATCTTATTGATGTCCCAATATGATTCACTGATCCTTCATCCCATAATTAGATATAATCTCAGGAATAAACTATACATGTTTAGAAAAGCGATTTGAATACTCAAACACATTTTTGTCAACCTACCCAATCATGAAAAACTCCACAGCCTTATCCAACACCATTGACATTGGATAGAAGTGGTCAGTGAAAATAACCTTTAATTATTTCCACTCTAAGCCCTCGTGTTTCTTCATTGACACCATCAGGACCCACCATCTCCTACACTGTCCTTCCAGTAATAAGGTGACACACTTCACCTTGATCTCGCCCAGTGTCTCTAAGAATTAATACATATGTTCTATATTTCGAAACCATTCCTAATTATGTTGAGGATTTGTGGAGCCTCTTAAAATTGGTGGCTTCTAGTGAGGGAACTCATGAGAAAAATTTCAAAGAACATCCCCCTATGAATCCTCAACTATATCTTCAATGGGGATAGGTGGTGGTTCCTGTAACAAATCATGGACCATGCGAAGAATCAGCTCAGCAATATATGGATCCAATTGAGTATTATCTCATTCTTGTTCTTCAGCATCATCCTACAAGATCTGATTTTAGTATCTTTTTAAATGCATGATGCTACACAGAATCAGTAGACAATAAGGCAGACATCAAATTAACACTCAAAATGGATAACCAGGGAAATTAATCCAAACATATTGAACAAAAAAGATTTGGATTTCACTCTATCCAAATAAAAATAAGTAAAATACTAGAACTAATCAATATAAAGTCTTACCAAAAACACACAAGGAGACTTATGGTTCATTTTTGTGATAGCTTTTCAGGCACTCAATCACAACTACATACTAGGTCTCAAAAAGATATCACAATGCATACTGACTTCTATACAAGAACCTTAACAAACTACCTCTAATACAATTTTTTCATGAACCATATTGGGTACCATAGTAACCTAATAACCCGGATGGGCCTAACATAGCTCAAAGGGAATTCAAAATCCCTATGGGCTGGTGACTAGCACCTTACATCATTCAAAAAACGTGTGGGAAGAATTTTATACATAATATAATGGAATAAAGAAATGAAATCAAATATGCATATAACAGAAACAACACTGGGAGTTGTGTTCTAAAATTCAACATGTCATTAATTCCCAATGTACTCTAACCTAAGTATCAAAATAGGAAAAAACATCACAAGTCCCTAAGTATGAAACTCAACATGTCCAAGGTTAAATAGCTATATCCGCCTATAAAAGATCAATTCCCCCTACTTGAACAATGATGGAGATAATCCCCAAACACCCATAGAAACTAGTATGGTGTGAGCTAAAAAATCTAGTAGGGTATCACCAATTATTACATATCATATGAAAGAAATAGACAAACCAAAGTAATATATTCAAATTTGGAATTAATATTCCTGGAATTTGAAATCATATTTTAACAAATCAGGTTATACAATTCAAATAATTGAAAAATACGTTATGAAACAACTTTATAATGGTTTGATTATTTATAAAATAATTTATTAAATAAAACATTTATATATAATAGTTTATATGAATCTATAAGGAATGTGAATAATTTCAGTAACATTTCTGTATATTTATATCTCAAATATAAAAAAGAGAGAAAAATGGTTGTCTACCAAATAGGTACTAAAGTTCCAGTATATAGGACTCCATAGTCTGGAAGTGATCATGGAAATATGAATATACAAACACCCCTCTAACACTGGCCAAAGTTGACTTGTCAACATCCGGTTGGGGATGTGAATAGCTGCATTTATGTTTTAGAACATTGTATAATTGTAGAGTGCGTAGAAATTACACAAAAACTACCTAAAGATTTCAGGTTATCATGCATAATCAATGAATGGAAATTTATTTTTACACATATTAAAATAGAATTAAATCCCATTACTCGATTTAATATTCCAATTTATCATTTAAAAATAAAAAAAGGTTTTAATCAAAAACACCTCCCTTTAATAAGATAAAACCAGTGGGTTTCTATCATAACTTTTAAAATCCATCCTCAAGTGTATGAAAACAATTCAAAACCAATTCCAAAAATTTCACGATAAATTTACATAAATAGTTTCAAATTTTTATATTATATATCTTCTATCAAATTTACTTTTTAAATTAAATAATTCAATCAACCTATTTTCAAAAACGATTCCCTATTCAAAGGAATTGGGTGTTTTATTTATTTTCATTCCAAAACCAATTCAAATATCCCAATTACACGGAATTTTTTTTCAAAAAATCAAGTGAAATACATTTTAGGAAATTAAATTTAATTCAACTATTGAAATAAATCACGAAATTCAAGGTTAATCAATTCGGACAAATGGAATGGAACCACCAGCCTTTTTCCACAAAACTGACACTCGTAATGGAACCCATCAATGAGAATGAAGGTGAATAAGACCTCGAAAATCAAACTGGACATGATATCTAATAGTATAGAACATTGTTCCATTAATTTCAAGATGATCCATGATATCCCAAAGGATGATAAAGATAAAAATATGAAGAACAAAGAGAACTCTTGCCTGGTAATCCACACCATGAGTACAACAATGATCTATTGTCAATCAAGGGAACCCAGAAGGGTTGCAGGGATCCATGATTTATTGGGGAAAAATTTGGGTCGACTGAAATGAAACTATAGAGGATAAGAAAATATAATATCATTTTTCATACCCATTTAAAAACTAAATTCGAGGTATTATATGACATGGAATCCCCCTATACATTATGAAATAGTTATGTTTCACAACCAATAAAAAACACACCACATGAAATTAAAATAAATTCATTAAATAACATAGGAAATGGAATTTCTAGTAACTATGTGTAACCTTTCACGATGTGAATCTTCTCATGACATGAACATTCTCATGCTATTCTCCTACAGAACATTAAACATCATGTAACCTAGTTACATAGCATGTAACCCTCTGGTATCTTCTAGAAAAGGTTGGTTAAAGCTATGAGTCCAAAAAAAATCTCTAACATAACCATTATAGGTATCCTCCCAATTCATTCTCAACCCTACCCAGCCAACAAAAAAGGAAAAACCATGAAAGGATAAAGACGTACCTATAAGATCGGTAATAAAATTTTACACACCATCCATTATTCAGGCACATACATCTCCACCAATGTAATGAAAAAAATACCCCATGGAATCTCTAAAAAATTATGAAAAAATATCCATTATTGAATAAGATTATATAAGTACTAATAAAACCCCTAAAAACATTTCTAGATGTAGACAACCATTGTAATATTGACTAAAAGAATATGATAATTAGTAAAAGAGACCACATACCATCAATAAAAGGTCCCAATATCTTTTGATGGAATAGAGACATGATCTAGAGTAATGGAAGACACTGAATATTCTCAAGAAGGTATGATCCTCATGCTTCCTAATAATAAGGGGAAAACATTGATCTATACTCAAGTTTCTGACTATCTATATATTTTTTAAAATTCATGTTATGTAGAACCTTAAATGGACCTTCATTTTCCAAAAAAAACTTTCTTACCAAAGTTATCTTCTAGACATATCTTTATAGTATCCCACATTCTAAAACATTCATATTTGGATAAATAAGATAATAAATTTAAAAGAAAACTATGATAGAACCAACCACAATAATTTTTATATTGAATATTCAATATTACCTAGCATGGATATAGGTATCATCAGGATTGGTGCATGATATTGAATTTTAAAAAGTTATTTGTGTAAAAAGTACATCAACTACAATTTCGGGGTATGGGGAAATTTCTGGTTGATCTTGTAAGGATCGTGAAGTCCAAAATTAAATGTTAAAAAAGATATGTTATATCCCAACAACCATTTCAAAAATATGAATTTTAATAAACAAAAATAATCTAATAAAAATATTGATTTTAGATAAATAAAAATATATGAAGGAGAATCAATATCCATTCATGCTTTCTATAAAATTGTAATATCAACTCAAAATTGAAATATATAAAAATTTGTAGTCCCAGGATTATATTTTTATAATCATTTCATTTTTTTCATTACTCCTTTTTAATATTAAATATTATATGAAAAAATATATAAAATATATAAAATATTTAATATTTAATATTTTTAATTTATAATTTTTTAAAAGCATAATATTTAAAATCAAATAAATTTTTGTGTCATAATAATGGTTATCCACCAATATATATTTTTCTCTTAAAGATATATTGATGAAGGAGATTATTAATTATGATAGAAATGAATCTATTATATGAATTTAATCATAATTTTTAAATAAATTCCATATGTATCTTTTCTTATATAATTCTCCTCCTTCCAATTTATTTTGATCATACATCATTGGTTTTTTTCAATTAAAAATATTATGATTAATAATTACACAATGAAATGAATAATTTAAATAAAACTAAGAAAAATTTATTTAATTTTAAAAGTAAATTCAATTAAAAAATATTTAAATTAATGTAAAATCAAAAAATAACTAACGAGTTTCAAGTAAAAGAAGACATAAATTTATATTAATATACTTTCGATAAAAATATATATTTTTTCAAAATATATATTTATATGATAATATAAGTATACAATAAATACGTAATAAAAATATTAATAATAAAATACCTTATTATATGAATATATTAAAACTCAAAATTAAAAAACATGGTTAAATTTACTGATACTAATATATATATATACAAAAATTATTTCTTTTGATGTAGTCAAAATAATAATAAAATAGTTGTATGAAAAAAACAAAATTATTCAAGAATATAAACCCCAAATTTAATAAATTATATTCAAATCCAAAAGAAAAATTAAAAAAATGGTCTATAAAATTCAGAATTATATTTACAAGAAAAAGGACCCCAAAAAATATTGAAGAATATTTTTACTTTCCAAAATTCATTTGTATATGCTTATCTACATTACTATAATTCTATTTATGAGCATCCATATTTATTTTAGATTCCAAAATTTTATATTATCTAAATGATTTCATGAGAATATTATATCATTTCATTATTTGGTCTCCTACACCATTGATCTAATAAATGAAGTTATATTTTCAACTTAACTTATTGTATCAATAAAATATAAATAGTTTCAAATGATATTGATTGTTTTTTAATAATTTATTTTATTATCTTAACTTGATTTTTCCTTTCATGAAAATGATATTTTTTATATATTATAAAATTATAATATTTATTATTTTATCTCATTACCACTATTTTTTAATCTTTCTAATTGTCATTTTTATGAAGAAACTTCTTATGATGATTCAAGGTATAATTATTATCATATATCATTATTTTATCTCTTTTAATAATTGTATCTCCATGAATGTTCATCTCTTCTTGCTATTGCTCCTATTTTAAGTGTTCAAATGACCCTTGAATATATTGAGACATATTTTAATTGGTCCTTAGGTAATCATCATTATTTTATTTTTTAAATATTAAAAATAATATATATAATTCCTTAAAATATATGAAATTTCCCATTATCTAGAGTTTTTGATTAAATATTTTATAGATTTTTGTTAGAAACGTCATTCTTAGAAGCATTATTTGACGATTATGAATCTTCACAGATTGAAATCCCAAGATAATATTACTTTTATATAATAATATTAATATAATATTGATATTAATTATCCTATTTGTGAGATATACCCCCATAAAAGTTAGTTTTTCCAAACTAGTGGATGATCAAGAATAATTTTAAGGATTTTTAATATCATTCACCACAATGGTCTTATACACCAAATCTTTATCAAATCCAACCGAGAAAACTATTATGTAGAGAAAAAATAATCTTTATATTCCAAATATATAATCTACATTCCTTTATAACCCATCTTTTGTATTACTTATATTATAATCAAGCATTGGGGATTTCTAGTGTAACATCCCAAGTAAGTAATGAATAATAGATATTTTTTTATCTATTTCTATTAATGAATTAGATAGTGTTTTAGGGGCTTAAAATGAGAATAAATCCAATATTAAACATGGAATACACTAATATTTTTCAAAGATTGTTTTACTGCCTTTTGATGGCAAACCATTTTTTTAAATCTATATTTTGAGACATTTATAAGCTATATTTTTCAAAACAAACTTATTATTTATTATTGAGACATTTAAATTTACAATGGATAATTTTTTGGTATTTTTCTGACAATGTTCATTTTTTTAATGAATAGTGAAAAATAATACATTTTACATAAAAACTTCTTTTTCATCTAATTTAATTATATGGTTAGATTATCTTTTTAATTGGTATTAAAGTGTAATTTGAATATATTTTTACTATTTAATCCAATTGTGGTCATTGTAATTAATTTCACTTTGAAATTGGACTTAAACTAGTGTCAATCTTTTGATACTTATTGTTTCATAAAAACACGCTATTTGCTCCGACAGCAGGAATTAATTATTAAATTAATTAATTTAACTTATATGTTTTTTATTTTCTAAAATATACATCATTTTTGAATTCAGAATATCAAATATAGCTTGGGGTGAAGTTTCGGTATTTTTCTGAAAAACATCAATTTTTGATGAATAGTGAAACCACTAAGTGGTACTTAAAAAACAGATTTTTCGTTTAAATGGAATTTTACCACCTCTGTGTTTTGAATTTCAAAAACCCTAAATACATGGTTTCCATTAAGAAGTAAAATGTGGTTCAATGGGATTAAAATAATTTTTTTGGTGAATAGTAACTTTTATGTTTATTAATCATGATTAGAGGTAATTAGTGTAGTGTATGGTAAAAATAATGTTTTAATAATATTAAATGACCTAGACACATGTCCTACCCTTATTGTATGTGTCATTTCCAAACAATAAAACCAATAGGTTGATTTTTGGGACCCCATGGAGCCAGTTGGGTAAGATAAAGACATTAATGCATTTCATTTAAAGTAAAAGTAAAAATGACACAAACATGAGTTGTTTTAATAAAAAAAAATTAAATGGGGTTATAAAAGTCATATTTTTTACTATAAATATTAATTAGAAGGATAAAAAGATTTAATACATCATTATATTTTTTTTATAATTTTTAGACACTACATAAATTAAATTATTTTTGGCACCATGATGATGCATCGATTACCTCATTATATAACTATATAAATAAAATAAAAATATAATGTAAAATCTAAGACCCAAACTTCTCAAAAACATATTTTATGGGTGGATTTATAACCCTTATCACCTTATCCTAGAAATTTATAATTTTGGGACCTTTTTTATCCGAAAATAATTTTATAACAAAGTATGTTTTGTTAACTATCCAAGAGTGCCCCTCCTCTCCTCTTATAAAAGTCCCCCATCTCTACCACCTTACCCAAACTTCCAAAGCTTTTGGCTCAGCCAACCCCTGCCCATTTTGTCTCTACACATCCCTATCTTACTCCTTGAAGCCTCACATTGGGCAGAAGTATTCCCAAGGAATCCTTTGAGCTCAAATCAAAAAGAGTTACCCATTTTAAAGGTTGTGTTTTCTCCTGTGCTCTTATGTTTTATTTTGCTTCTACAACCCTTTAAATTCTTTTTATTCCTTTATTTTATAACAAAATACATATCTTCAATATACTAGGATTTTTTATAAGAAGTATTTGAGCTACACTTACACACACCTACATCTAATGGTTAAAGAACATACTTTTCTTGTGGATGGCGAATTTCTGCCTCACGAAACGATGATTGTTCAACACTCATACAACACCTTAAAAGGTGGCCATTAAGATGTCACTATATTTATATATGATATATAATTTGTTTATTTTTTACTTAAGCTTATGTATTTTTTATTTATGGCATACCTTTATGGTTTCCATTAATGGTAAACGTGATATCTTCGTTTTTGGAAATGCGGACTACCACCCCTCAAAGTGATTTGATTCGTTAATACAATATGTGGTACGTATAAAGGATATATTGAATGATATTATATATGATACAATACTAGAATTATAATACTATTATTTATTGTTATGTTTTAATTCCATTAAATATGAAATAGAAATGGAAGTAGCGTTCATGCGTACGTACGACTTACCGTCTCCATGAACGGTGCATTTCATTTCTTACCTCTAAATGATTATGTAATATTATAAATGCATATATATAATAGATATATATGATATATATGATATCTACATCATGAGTATAACTTTGGATATTTGAATACGTGAACAACTTGTAAATATAAGAAGTTCACTTTTGACTCAAGTACCAAATATCAAAAAAACGACCGTTATTAACTTAAATAATTAAATAGTGTTCATGACATGGTAATAACTGATATAACAGGAATAATGAACTTTAAAAAGGTTATTAATAAAGTATAAATTAACTAAAGTTTATTATTCAGGACCTTAAAGAACGATCGAGTCAAGTCGGACCCAAGGTAAAGGAACTTCTTAAACCAATTTCTATTCTTTGGTTTAATCTCCTACTTTCAAATTATGTCATGATATTATTATGTAATATCTTGTATTTTTTACTTTATTTATGTGTAATTATAGTGAATACACATAATAGATCTATTTTATTTCAAAAATTATTTTTTTGGGACTTCGTCTCAATCTCCTTTCATTGATGCATATTTTGTTTTATTCACAACCTTCTTTTATACGGTGTATAAACCCCTTTTACTTTTTCATTTATTCAAAAGAAATATTTTTTATATGAAGCATTTACTAAACGATAAAAGGGAATGTTTTTGTCATACGTATGTAGCGACAACGACTTCTCCGCCGCCGTGACCATTATTTGGGTTTCAGCTTCCTCTATAAGCCATACCGTTTAAAAAAAAATTAATTACCCTGTTTTAATTTTCTTTTATTTTGGTATTGAAAATGGTTTTAATAATGTTTTTATTATATCAATGTGTTGTATTGATATCTTGTGATTTGAATGTGGAAATTTTATGTTTCCTTTATTCATGTTTTATGTGATACAATTATGTTATGGTTCTTGGGAATTGTTTATGAAGATGGGTGGTTCCATGATAAAATAAGGGCAGGTGAGCCTGATATAGCTCTCAAATGAATTGGGTAACATGAAGGAGTGAAACGTTAAGGTTTCTTTGAATAGATTTAGGGAATATACCGTGATGGGTATTCCAAACGTAACCAAGAGGGTTACTCCCTACGTAAAAATGTTATAAAGGCCTCATGTTACCTTTATGTCTTATGATTTCTATGATTTATTCATGATTTTATGAGGTATGTTAAAGTGCATATGTTTTATGGGTGAAGTATGATTTCATTCTTATGTATATATGTACCCATGTTTCCTTTCTATATTTTTATATCCCTTACTGAGCTTTTTATGCTCATCCCATGTTTTTGAAATGTTTTTCACAGGTCAAGGGAAAGGTACATGATATGATGATAGTGTCAAGGAAGTGTCAAGAAAGAATTCATGTTTTATTTTAAATATGTTTCCATTGATGGGAAAAATGAATATTATCTTTTATGTAACCACTTTGTTTAAATGTGGAACGTAATGCATTTTTATGATCTAATTCTCTAAAACTCTAAACCTGAAAAGATCTTCAAGGTGTAATCTCATAATAACTCAAGATTAATTAATGATTAAGGCTGGGGCCTTATAGTTGGTATCAGAGGTCAGTTTAGATAACTTTAAGAGTTATAATTCTATTAAATGATTATCAAAAAATATTTTTTATGGTCAAATTGAAATGATATAGAATTTAAAGATTACCATGTTGCTTCACCTAAGATATTTCTGTGTTCAGAATGCTTTTTCATAGAAGAAACATAGAATCTTTTTTGGGAAGACATACTGAGAGAAATGACCTTTCAAATCAGCATACTGAGATGGTCAGAATCAGAATTGAGCAGTTTACTGCATTGATGGCTCAGTTGAATCAGGTGATATATAGTGGTTGTGTTATTGATGATATTTTGGTGTTTTTTAAAAGTAAATAGGAGAATGAAAGTCATTTAAGGGTTATTTTTCATACCTAAAAATAAAAGAAATTGTATGGGAAATTCAGAAAGTGTGAGTTTTTGTTGCAACAAATTTCTTTCCTTGGTCGCATTGTTTCTAAAGATGGGATAACCGTTGATCTTGCAAAAACAAAAGTTGTTGAAGAATTGCCAAGACCCAAATATGTAACTGAGATTAGTAGCTTCCTTGGTTTGGCAGGCTATTACGGAAGGTTTGTTTGAAATTTTTCATGGTTATCTAGTCCAATGACTAATCTATCTCAGAAGGGTGTTATGTTTATCTGGACAAAAGAATGTGATGATTGTTTTCAAAACTGAAAAGAATATTGGTGAATGCTCTAGTTTTGGCACTACCTTCCGGGAATGGGGAGTTTTTTATCTACAGTGATGCTTCATTGGAAGGAATTGGTTGCGTCCTAATGCAGAATGATCAGGTAATTACTTATGATTCACATCAGTTGAAAACTCATGAGTTAAATTATCTTACACATGATTTGGAATTAGCTGCTATTGTTTTCGCTTTAAAATTTTGGAGGCATCATTTTATGGTGTAAAGTGTGAAATATATACCGATCAGAAAAGTTTAAAGTATATATTCACTCAGAAATAATTGAACATGAGATAGAGGAGATGGATAGAATTAATGAAGGATTATGATTTTACAATTCATTACCATCCGAGAAAACAAAATAAAGTGGTTGATGCTTTGAGTCGAAAAAGTAATGCTTCATTAACAATGTTGTGTTTGGAACGTGATCCTTTGGTTAAGGATTTGATGAACTTTGGCATAGTAGTTTTTGGTGCAGGATGTCCTTCTGTTTTGTTTCAGGTATCAGTGAAATCTTCTCTATCAGAAAGAATTATGCAAGAACAGAAGCAAGAGAGCGAGTTGCAGAAAAAGGTAGAGTTGGTTCAGAAGGGTAAGTTGCCTGAACTCAACATTGATAATGATCTTGTTTTGAGATTTGGGAAGATATTGTGTGTTCCTTGTGATTCTCAGTTGAAGAGAGAGTTGTTATGTGAAGCTCATTGTTCTCTGTTTTTAGTTCATCCAGGTAGTAATAAGATGTATAGAGATCATCGGGAGTATTACTGGTGGGACGGAATGAAAAAGGATATTGCTAATTTTACTCTGAAGTGTTTGACATGACAAGAGGTTAAAGTAGAGTGGCAGTTACCGAAAGGGATGATTCAGCCATTACCAGTACCAGAATTGAAATGGGAGAATATGTCCATGTACTTCGTTGTGGGATTGCTGAAGACACCTCGAGGTTTACTTCTAACTTTTGGAAGGGCCTTCAGAAGTCATCGGGTACAGAATTAAATTTTAGTAAAGATTTTCATCCTCAATCAGATGGGCAGTCAGAACGAACAATTCATACTTTGGAGGATATGATACGTGCTTGTTAGAGGGATTATCGGGGAAGTTGGGACCAACATCTTTCTTTGGTTGAGTTTTCATATAATGACAGTTTTCATTCTAGTATATAGATGGCACCGTTTGAGGCGTTATATAGGAACGGTGTCGAACTCAAGCTTTCTGGGATAAAGTGGGTGAAAAGAAGCTGATGGGACTAGAATTGGTAGAAGAGTTGGTAGAAAAAGTTCAGTTGATACAGAAACACATGAGAACAGCTTAGAGTAGGCAGAAGAGTTATGCGGATAACCAAACGAAGGATCTATCTTTTGAGGTAGGTGATCATGTTTTTCTTAAAGTCTCACCATGGAAAAGTGTGATGAGATTTGGTAAGAAAGGAAAGATGAGTCCAAGGTTCATTGGACCGTATGAAATTCTGGAGAGAGTTGGATCACTTGCTTACCTAGTGCCTTTACCTCCAAGTTTATCTCAGGTACACATTGTTTTTCATGTTTCGATGCTGAGAAATTATATGCCAGATCTATCTCATGTTTTGAGTCCAGAGGTAGTTCAGCTGGAAGAGAACCTATCTTATGAGGAACAACCAGTACAGATTCTTGACCATAGGGAGCAAGTGTTATGGAATAAGGTGATTCATCAGGTAAAGGTTTTGTGGAAGAACCACATGATTGAAGAGGCAACATGGGAATCTGAAAATGCAATGAGGGCTAAATACCCCAACTTATTCAATAAGTAAATAAACTGCGGGGACGCAATTTTCTAAAGGGGGGAAGGATGTAACATCCCATGTATGTAATTAATAATATATATTTTTTATCTATGTCTATTTATTAATTAGATAGTGTTTTAGAGGCTTAAAATGCGAATAAATCCAATCTTAAGCATAGAATACACTATTATTTTAAACAGATTGTTTTACTGCCTTTTGATGGAAAACCATTTTTTTAAATCTATATTTTGACAATTTTATAATCTATATTTGTCAAAATAAACTTATTATTTATGATTGGGACATTTAAAGTTACAATGGATATTTTTTTTGTATTTTTCTGACAATGTTCATTTTTTTAATGAATAGTGAAAAATACTACATTTTACATCAAAACTGCGTTTTCACCTAATTTAATTATATGGTTAGACTATATTTTTAATTGGTCTTAAAGTATAATTTGAATATATTTTTATCATTTAATCCAATAGTGGTCGTTGGAATTAATTTCACTTTGAAATTGGACTTAAACTAGTGTCAATCTTTTGATACTTATTGTTTCATAAAAACACGCTATTTGCTCTGACAGTGGGAATTAATTATTAAATTAATTAATGTGACTTATATGTTTTTATTTTTTAAAATAGACATCATTTTTGAATTCGGAATATCAAATATATCTTAGGGTGATGTTTTAATATTTTTTTTTGAAAAACATCAATTTTTGATGAATAGTGAAACTACTAAGTGGTACTTAAAAAACTAATTTTTCGTTTAAATGAAATTTTACCACCTCTATGTTTTGAATTTCAAAAATCTGACATACATGGTTGTCATTAAGAAGTAAAATGTGTTTCAATGGGATTAAAATAATTTTTTGGTGAATAGTAACTTATATGTTTATTAATCGCGATTAGAGGTAATTAGTGTAGTTTAAGGTAAAAATAATGTCTTAATAATATGAAATGGCCTAGACACATGTCCTAACCTTATTGGATGTGTCACGTCCAACCAAGACAACCCATGGGTCGATTTTTGGGACCCCATGGATCCACTTGGGTAAGATAAAGACATTAATGCCTTTTATTAAAAGTAAAAGTAAAAATGACACAAACATGAGTTTCTTTAATAAAACAATTTTTAAATGGGGTTATACAAGTCATATTTTTGATTATAAATATTCATTAAAAGGATAAAAAGATTTCCTAAATCATTAATGTTTTTATAAATTTTAGACACTAAATAAATTAAATTATTTTTGACACCATGATGATGCAGCGATTACCTCATTTTATAATGATTTAAATAAAATGAAAATATAATGTAAAATCTAAGACCTAAAATTGTCAAAAACCTATTGGATGGGTGGATTTCGAACCCTTATCACCTTATCTTAGAAATTTATAATTTTGAGACCTTTTTTATCCGAAAATCATTTTATAACAAAGTATCTTTTTGTAACTTTCTAAGTGTGCCCCTCCTCTCCTCTTATAAAAGGCCTCCACCTCTACCATCTTACCCACACTTACAAAGCCTTTGGCTCGGCCAAACCCTGCCCATTTTGTCTCTCCACATCACTCTCTTACTCCTTGAAGCCTCACTTTGGGCAGAAGTATTCCCAAAGAAGCCTTTGATCTCAAATCAAAAAGAGTTACCCGTTTTAAAGGTAATTTTTTCTCTTGGGCTCTTATGTTTTTTTCTTCTCCAACCCTCTATACTCCTTTTATTCATTTCTTTTGTAACAACATCAGTATCTTAAATATAATAGGATGTTGTTATAAGACAGATTCGAGCTAAACATACACACACCTACATCTAATGGTTAAATAACATACTATTTATGTGGATGGCGAATTTCTGCCTCACGAAACGATGATTGTTCAACACTCATATAGAACCTTCAAAGGTGGCCATTAAGATGTCAATATATTTATATATGATATAAAATATGTTTATGTTTTACTTAATATTCTGTATTTTTTTTATGGCATACCTTTATGGTTTCCATTATGGGTAAACGCGATATCTTCATTTTAGAAAGTGCGGACTACCGCCCCCTCAAAGTGATTTGATTCGTTAATACCATATGTGGTACGTATAAAGGATATATTGAATGATATTATATATGATACAATACTGGAATTATAATACTATTGTGTATCATTATTTTTTAAAACCATTAAATATGAAATATAAATGGAAGTAGCGTTCATGCGTACGTACGTCTTACCGTCTCCATGAACGGTGCATTTCATTTCATACCTCTAAATGAATATGTAATATTATAAATGCATATATATAATGGATATATATGATATATATGATATATTTATCATGAGTATATCTTTGGATATTTGACTACATGAACAACTTCTAAATATAAGAAGTTCAATTTTGACTCAAGTACCAAATATCGACAAAACGACCGTTATTAACTTAAATAATTACATAGTGTTCATGAAATGGTAATAAGTGATATAAAAGGAATAATGAACTTGAAAAAGGTTATTAAGAAAGTAGAAATTAACTCAAGTTTATTATTTAGGACATTAAAGAACGATCGAGTCAAGTCGGACCCGATGTAACGGAACTTCTTAACCCAATTTCCGTTCTTTGGGTTAATCTCCTACTTTCAAATTATGTCATGATATTATTATGTAATATCTTGTATTTTTACATTATTTATGTGTAATTATAGTGAATACACATAATAGATCTGTTTTATTTCAAAAATTCTATTTGTATGGGACTTCGTCTCAATCTCCTTTTATTGAGGCATATTTTGTTTTATACACATCTTCTTTTATACGGTGTATAAACCCCTTTTACATTTACATTTATTCAAAATGAATATTTTTTATACGAAGTGTTTAATAAACGACAAAAGGGAATTTTTTTTTCATATGTATGCAACGACAACGACTTCTCCACCACCGTGACCATTATTTGAGTTTCGGCTTCCTCTACAAGCCATACCGTTTTTTAATGAAAAATAATTACCCTATTTTACTTTTCTTTTATTTTGGTATTGAAAATGGTTTTCAAAATGTTTTTATTATATCAATGTGTTGTATTGATATCTTGTGATTGAAATGTGGAAATGTTATGTTTCCTTTATGAATGTTTTATGTGATACTATTATGTTATGGTTCCTGGGCATTGTTTATGAAGACGGGTGGTTCCGTGATAAACTAAGGGAGGGTGAGCCCGATATAGCTCTCCAATGCATTGGGTAACGTAAAGGAGTGAAACGTTAAGGTTTCTCTGAAGATATTTAGGTAAAATACTGTGATAGGTATTCCAAACATAACCAAGAGGGTTACTCCCTATGTAAGAATGTTATGAATGCCTCAAGTTACCTTTATGTCTTATGATTTCTATTTTTTATTCATGATTTGATGAGTTATGTTAAAGTGCTTATATTTTATGGGCAAAGTATGATTTTATTATTATGTATATATGTTCCCATGTTTCCTTTCCGTATTTTTATATCCCTTACTGATCTTTTTATGCTCATCCCATGTTTTTGAATTTTTTTTCATAGGTCAAGGGAAAGGTACATGATATGATTATAGTGTCAAAGAAGTGTCAAAAAAGAATCCATATTTTATTTTAAATATGTTTCCATTGATGGGAAAAATGAATACTATCTTTTATGTATCCACTTTGTTTAAATATGGAATGTAATGCATGTTTTATGATCTAATTCTCTAAAATCTAAACCTGAAAAGATCCTCATGGTGTAATCTTGTAGTAACTCATGATTAAGTAATGTTTAAGGCTGTGCCTTATATCTAGGGGGATCTAAAAATTTTTTTAGCGAGACATCCATTGTAAATAGAAGACATTTAATAAACTGGACCATTATTATAAAAACCATTCTGAAGAAACCAATATCTATAATCTAAATTTAAATATAACATTGAAGTTGTATTGAAATATCTCTTCCAATTTTAATATTTTGGATTGAATATTTCTCAAGGTTATTTATTATCGATTATATTCTATGTGGGAGACCAATATGAATTAAAATCGATAAAAATAATGTGGATTTTAAAAAGTGATTAATAAAGGATAAAAGTTTAACTATAATGGAATAATAACTTATTCAACATCTTACATAAATACTATATTTGATGTGAATATATTCATAATGATACCTATTATGTACCAAGTGTATCAAAACAAATATTTATAATTATCATTCTATTAATTAAATAAAATAAGCCTTTTAAGATCATTAAAAAACTTATTTTAAAACAAATGAGAATCTTGTATTATACTATATTTTAAAGGGTGTTCATCAAAGGATAAATTATTTAAAATCTATAGACCAAGGTAATATAAAATTTTTAAGATAAGAGAAGGAATTATTCCTTTGGGAACTATGTCAATAAAAGTCTTTTGTGTCAAAAGAATGATTCTATGATTCCCTCTTTACTTTTCAATATTTACCTCCTAAATATTCTTTATACGTTTAACATGATTTGTCTATAATGACATCAGATATGGAATATACAACTTCAGATATAGGTTTTTCCATTTTAGAATTATAATCTTGAGGCTTCCCTCTCGAAATCACCATATCCCGAAATATATATAAATCAAAAATAAATATATTAATGGTAATTTATTTTTAAATTATATTCCCACTATTATTATTGATGAGAACTAATTAGAATATTAAATATAATAATAAAATACAAGATTCAAAATTAAATATTATTAGTATACTAATGGTAAAAATACAAACAACTATAAATTATAATTTTCATCTTAATGATCACATTTTACTGATTTTCAGATATATAAAATTGATATGAATATTGAGAAAATATATTTAAAAAATATTAACATATATAATTATTAATAAATATATTACTTAAAAATACAATAGTTATTTAATATTAACACTAATAATATTTATTAAAATGATCAAAAAGTATATAAAAATAAATATTAAAACACAAAAAATAAGTATTAAAAAATTATTTATTTATAAACCAATATTAGGTATCATTACCCAAAAATAATGATATTAACTTGTACCATTGAAAGTCATGGTCATCCATGCATAATTTACTCAGTGTGGGTGACATACCTCTCTTCATACCATAATTATATGTAATTGAAACATAGAATCATGTATCACATTAATATTTCATAGACTCCTTGAATACCATCAAATATACTTTCAAACATCAAAATTAATCTGACACATATATCCCTGTAAATATAAGAGTTTGGCGAAGATTTCATTCAATATAAAATAGTTTTTATTTGTGGGATTATACAATGTTTTATGGATCTATTTTTAGATCAGAAATAAATAACATATCTAAATCCAAAACCTGTGGAAAAAAAATACTCAAGAATATGTATAACATATTTCCGTGATCTATTCAAGGAATTATTTTATGGATTTTCAATTAACCTAATTTTTTCCCTACTCAAGTGTGGAATTTTTATCATTTTATGGATGATAAATTTTAATAAAGCATTTTAATGTTTTCTATCCCAATGTATAAAAACATTAATGTTGATTTAGGTTATGATAAATATTGTTTCAATGTTTTCTATTATTAATATTTTTATTTTTATTTTGTGACTAATATTTATTATAATTCCTCCTCTACAGGGATATGAATAGTTTATCTTAACACGCAAAAAACTACCATTATTTAACATTTTAAATCCATGAAAATATAGTCAAAAGTAAATATTAAAATACTAGTATGAAATAAAGGTGATACAACACATGCTAAAAATATTTTTTCCATAAATAAACTTGTTGAAATAAAACTCTTTAAAACCCTACCAAAATGTTTAGTATAACACTCTCTCCATTTTAAAAATTATTCATAGATATGAAGGATAATTTTTAACTTATATGAATCAAAATCATCTTTAAGACTTATAATCCCATTCATTTACATTTATTTCATTTATCAACACAATTGATAAAAATTTACCTTATGAACAAAATCTATACATAAATAGAGATTTCAAAAAGAACATTTTACAAACTCAACCAAGATATGCTCCAAAACCAAACTGGGATTATCTAGGTTCCTCCCATTAAAAAAATCACCCACTACTAGTAAAATATATCAAGGAACAATAAATATACTCCCATTATAAAACAAAAAAATCCACTGCTAAAAAATTAATTGAACTAAATTAATTTAAGAAATAATATTATTAAAAAACAAATAAAATGTAAAATTACCATCAAATAATTTTGAAATTACTTATAAAGATGAATTATTTATTAATATTTTTTAAATATTCTTCCTAAGGAAGAACATAATTATGTATTATATATATAAAATAATCCTTATCAAACACACTCATGAACAAATAGTGGAAAAATAGATTTTTAAAATGGACACATTTCAAAAATAAGAAGTGTAATCCTTTGTAAGATTAATATTCACTCTAAAGCATATGAATCACTTGTTTTATCATGTTTATTACAAAGAATGAGGAATTATCATCAAAATATTATGATAAAATAATTTCAAACTATCTACATCAATCCCATATAATTGCAAATACATAATTAAATTATTTTCAAAAAATTTTAATTCTTCAACATGATAAGAATTATATCATATTTTCAAAATTTAGTTTCTTAATTTTAACCTCCTTTTATATGAATTAGATAAATTATCTTATTTTTATACAATATCATCCACTTTGATAATATTTTTATATTTATATTATATTGATATAATAAGACACAATATTTCTACAACATTATAAATATTATCTTCTATATGAGAGGGGATTTATCCTCTTTATAATTAAAATTTCAATTTTTAAGTTCATATAAAAAACATTGATATAATTTTTAAATAAACTTCCTTTCATATTCCTGCAACTTCATTCTTTATTAAAAAAATTCCAAGTAATTGCATAACAATAGTATAGGTTATAGTATGGACGAGTAGTTTTTGATAACTGATTTCTTTTATCACTATGCTATAATATTTTCCCAATGTGAACCGTATTTCTTCATCATGTCATTATTCAAAAACTCCCTTTAAGATTTCTAAATCTTGCATTCACTTCCTCAAAAAAATTTTATTTAAAATTTTCATATTTTGAAATTAATTCATCTCATAATTTTATATTTATTTAAAAATAATAATTTTGATTTTTTTGAATTCTAAAATTTAAAAAATTAGAAACATCATTAGTCTCTAGAATTAATCTTGAAATACTTTGGAAATAACTCTTCTAAAATTTGAAATAAATATTTATGATATGATGTATCTGTTTTGAAGATCCCATATTACTCATATAGAGTTTGAATTGACCCTTACATAGTCCAAATGACTCTTATATAATAGTCATTATATTACTAATTATTCATTATGAATCTCAAATAACTCTTAAAAAGTCCAAAATGACTCTTATAAAGATCATCAAGTCTCTTACCAATACAAATATGACTCTTAAATAAATCAATGCATCTATTATTAAGGATACTTAATAACTATTTTAATCACTTTCAATAATAAAAAATCCTTAACACCACATAATATTAATTATATTTTTTCTGTTTGAATACAATTAATATATTGAAAACAAAACCAGAAGAAAATTCATATGCATTTATTCTTTAAATTAATATCTTAAAAACACATGTATAGTCTCAAAGAAAATCATAAACATCTCTTAGACTTAATAATTTTACCCCATTGTATTTTTTGGACACCATGAAATATATATCTATTTTAAAATAAATGTACTTATAAATAAATTTTTATAAAATAATTATAAATATAATTGAGTAAAAAAATTGTTGGAAACAAAAAAATAATAACAATGTAAGTTTTTTTATAAAAAGTAGGAAAAACATCCATATATATATCAAATCTTGATTCTATTGTAATAAATTAAAAAACTAAATTTCTTTACCCATTGAAAACACTTGTGATTAAACTTTAAAAAACAACTCATCTTCCACTTGAAAAAATTATACTTAAAATAATTGAATACAGATTATGGAATTTATGCTGATAAAAAAAGTATTGTATGTTCCCAAACTATAAAACTCACAAACCCAAAATCTTACTTCATTATTTATTCCTTTTAAAAACTTTCACTAAAGATATGCTTACCATAAACTATATATTTATATTTAACTTTTAGAAATGCATAACGTTTTTTCTCTAAAATAGTTATCTCCCGCATAACAAATACATTTTTCTATACAATAAGGAATAAAATTAAATAGATTTATGTTTCTAAATATATACCTTTGTCAAAAACTATCAAATAACCAATATGATATGAGAAAATTTACCGTACCATTGACTCTAGATTAATGAGTTCCAACACCCATAGATAACCTCAATATTTGAAGGGAATAATTTGTAAGTGGTTTCATGAAAATTATTTTATTGACTCTTTAGATTGAAATAAATTCTACCATTAAAACAATCTTCACCAAACCCTTCTTTATGTATATATTATTATTGATAATGTTCATTTACCATTAATTCTAAATATGATTTCCTTATAAATTGATAGGTCATTGATTATCACAATCCGCAAGCATTTTCTGATTTACTACCACCTTGAGATATTCCAACTATCTTATCATCCATATAATTACTTCTCAATGTAATAAAATGTTTCTTCTTAGTTTGATAATAAAATAAACCATTTAACCAAAATAGAAACTCCACTGTATAAAGACCTTATACCATTTATATATCCAACAAAATCTATATCTGTAAAAAAAAATCTTTACAAAGAATCCATATTTCATACCATCTTCAATTATTCCTTTTTCATACATAATAATTATCCTTCTTTAAATTATTTGATACTAATTTGGTTTACATTGACACATATCAAATAATTCGTCATCATGAATCATATTTATTCACGAATAATTAAAAGAATATTGGATTCAAATAATCTTATTAAATACACTTGGTTTGACATATTTCCATTTATCATAGTATGATAATTTTGTACCCATTAAAATGGGTCTAAAATCTGATTTTTCAATCCTCTTAGAAAAAAATCATTAAATGATTTTGTGTATATTTCTATTCATAATAAATGATGTGATCATCACTTTGATAATTATATAAATCCAAAAAGTTTTTCATTTCACCAAACATAGAAAATTAATTAAAATAAATCATTTCTCAAAAAAATCATAAAGTCTCTTTTAATTTATTTAAATCATGAAAACATCTATATAATAAAAAAATATGGTATGCATCATTTTGATCATTAATGTAGATATTTTCTACCATTTTTCCTGAATTTCAAATTATTAAATAAATTAAATAACATTGAATACAATTATCCTGGGTTTGTATTAAAACAAATGGAGGCTTAATTTTCCTAAAAATAGCATTCATAATTATAAATTAGTAATCTATTTGAAATCACAATTTATATTTCCTCTTTTAATCCACTATTAAAGAAGGTTCATTTAACATTCATTCTGAAACTTCTGTATAATAACTTTTTTGTAATGTAAAGAAATATTCTATTGGTCTCTATTCTAAAACATGGTATTCAGTTATCCTCAAAATTAAATCAATAAACTGTTATATACCCAATATACATAATTATTTCATTATTTCTTAAGACATATCGATTTTTAATCATATTTCTTCTAAACACCCACTTTCAATTGATAACATTCTTGTTTTTATGATGGGATACCTACTACAAGGAATAACTCTTCTTAATTTCATCTAACTATAAAATCATATAATGAAAACAATATTTATTCTCTAATACCTCATTCACAAACCATGTTTAAACATATGAAAAAAAGTGATGCGAGAGTTGATGCCCTCAATGTCATATTAGCTTTAAACTATTTTCCTTAATATTCAATGATTTTGTATGTCTAAATAGTCTTTATCAAACTTGAATGAGACGATATTCTTTATCTTCATCAATATAAATCGATGATTTATCATCTACATTATGAATTTATTTTTAACTGAGATTATTTTTTCTAAAACCCATTATTCTTTTCAAAAAAAATTCATAATCTTCATCACTTTTGTAACATATTTTTTGATTGTGATGTATTTAATTTAGTGTTAAAACAAGTTTAAATCTATAGAATCCACAATACTCCGTATATATTTCTTATAAAAAATTTATATTATTATTTTTATAGGATTTATGAGGAATATAATATCATATCCATTCTTCTCAAAGTTACCTAGAGTTTCCTATTTAAATTTGATTATACAAGAGATTTCAGACACCCTTAAAAACAAAAAAGTTTTATAATTATTATATAATACCTCATAATTTTTATATAAAAACTTTTCTCTATTATAAACCATAGTTTTTAATCTGAATATATTCACTAATAGATCATCTATATAAAAAATAAGAAATGTTATAACTGATCAACATAGTAGAAACCATGTCTACAAAACATTGGTTATTGTTCCTAGAAATACTTTTTTATAACGGTAGTTAATTTAAAATTAGTTAATCTTTAATACCATGATTTTAATGATAATAATTAAATAATCCAATATTATATTTTATATCAATTTTTCATATTTTTTTCAAGTAAAAATCATAACCCATTTCATAATACATTGTGAAACAGTTAAATATTTTATGAGCCTCTAATTTATGCTTTATAAATATAAAAAAATGATATGAGTAAATTATTAATAAAAAAAATAAAATTATTGTCTACATTTTTTAGAGATCCCTCAATGGATGAAAATGAAAATTCTGGGATAATATTCAATGGATAATATTTTTTAATCTCAACTCCCTTGTGTGGAGAATTAATAATCGTCCCATTTTATCATATATAACACGTATTGTCTCTCTCTCCCATTGACATATGTAGATCCTAAATATTTTTCCCTTAGGTGACATTTATATTATTATTTTTTCTTTAATAACCGTACAGTTTATGGGAAAATTTATTTTATTATTTCAAAATAAATTAATACATATCTTCAAAATCACTATACCAAAATTAGAATCCATTTATTTTATGTCCTCTTATCAATAAATAGTCTACATAAAACCTATTTATAAAATATATATCTTTCTATTCGTCAACATCATTACCTTCATCGCATATATAATAAAAATTAAAAAATTACGATTCATTCAATCAAAAAATAAATTTTTCTTGGACATTGAGTTAACCATTCCAATAACTACTGAACCAAATCACTTGCTTTTATGTGACCGATAATCTGGTATATTTAAAAAAACTATTTTTTTAATAAATCATTCAATACATTTAAATCTCATATCTTGTGTCAATAACATTAACTATCCTTAATCTACGTACATTTCCATTAGGGTGATTTAAAAGAAAATACATTAAAAAAATATTTTTACTTTAATTTGTACTTATTCTTCTGAATATTTAGATTATTGAAATTAAAACTAAATTAGGCTAGTAACACTATGAGAAAATAATTAGAAAAAAGACATGGGTGGAAAAATATTCCACAAAATTATTTAAATGTGTAAAATTTATTCTTAACCATGTATCCATATTTTTATGTCACTTCTGAATTTTACCTCTTTGAGTTCATTTAATTCTTGTCAAAATATTTCTCTCAAACATTCTCCATTCATAATAAAATTATTAATTAAACTAAATATAATTATTTTAATGTTCTTAAAGCCCCTATAGTGAAAATTATATCAAAAAAGTCTTCTAAACCACTATAGATAGATTTTTTCTATATATTGAAACTAGTAATTATTATTCTATTTAGCCATCAATCTTTGTTCCTTTTTATGAACCAAAAGTTTGGTAGACCCTCATTATCTTACTCTTTGATATAGTATTCTTTCAATCATTTTTAGTCTCTATTTAAACTAATTTTTCCCATCTGTTTGGGGTTCCTATAATTACATAATTTCTGATAATATCATTGTTTTTACACAAATGAGCCATTATTATCCAATTTCATCAAATTAGATTTTTTCACAAATACATTCATGTTTTACCAATGTTTTGAGTGTGATTATTATTGGATAACATGATCCCCGTAAAACATTATATCATTAATACAGTTCAGAACATTTTTTATTGAACTTCAATCAAAAATTTTAAATGAAATAATAATAATTATATTTATGTGTATCGAAATATGTTTAGCGATATATCATATTCAATTTGAATTTCGCAAGACAATACCTCTTATTTTTCACATTAACATTCATCTCAACTTTTTTAGTTTTCACTTTGCCTACAAAATGTTGTAATTTGTCAACTTTATTAATCATCCAAAACATTATTTCAAGAAAATTATAATATATTTTCCATAAATATTCAAAGTATTTCATTAAATCTTTGTTATCATTTATTAGGATTAAAATAATTGTGAATAATTCCATAAGTTATATATTCATAATAAACTCTGTATCATTTATTCCTTAGTTCCAATGTCGCTACATTCGTCACTGGTGAATTCATATTCATTCAGTTTAATATTATGTTTTATTCATAAATATATCATAAAGTATAATATTATTCATCATTTTCACTTTTCACTTCACGGTCAATATTTGATAAGAAATTTAACTTTTTTTATTTTTAAAAATATTAAAAAATTAATTTTAAAAAAATTAATAACAAAATTTTGTTTCATTAATAATTGGGATTTTCCATTTCATTAAATATTCATCCCCACTATATTATTCTTCTTTAAACTTTTGAAAATTATCTATAAAATTTCCAATTTAACTACACCAAAATTAATGCAATGGATGCAATCCCTTAAACCATCCTTTACTATTTATCACACATCTTGTGACCATAGAAAATAGTTTTCCAAATGTTACATGAATATTTTATTATGTTTCTTAGAAATATACTTTACCTTCATCAAATTCTTTCTTATCCCATTATTTCTTCAATTCATTCAAAAAATTCTGATTTCATCCCTGTAATTCTTCTTAAAAAGTTTCCCCTTTTCATTAACAATAAATGAGGATACTGTATAAAAAATCCTCTATAAGGGGTAACAAGATCATGTTCTTCATGTAATTTAAATTTTATATGAAATATGTTTAGTGGAATGAATAGAATATTCTTTACAACTGTATTGAAATCCAATTGTGCTCTCTTTTTCATTTAATTGGGTGAAGAATAAATGTATTGTTTCAATATCTATCATTTTAAGGTGTTCACAATTTGACCTCCAAACATATTTTTATTTTTATTCCCTTTTATATTTACCTCATTGATATTTTATTGTTCATACTAGTTTTTTATATATTATTAATAACTATAACCTCTAATAATTATTTATATTAAATATATTAAATAATGGAATTATGATCATGGATGTCATTTTTATTTTCTTTCCATACATGCCCTAATATAAAAACAAATTCAATTTGAGAAATAAATTCAATAGATTCAATATCTAATAGATCTAAACTAATAGAAAATATGTATAGTATCATCTGATCCTTAAATACATAATCATTATTATCATAAAAAGTGAAAAGCTAATTGATATTCTCTAAATTTTTTTCACACTATTTATAATAGATATAATGTAAAAAATATGTAATCATATAATATTACTTTTCATCCAAACATAAAATCTTTGATCATATTCAAATGGAAACGGGATCCAGTAACACTTTAAAAAACCCATTGATATTAGTTTAATACAACTAAGCGGGTGGTGAGTTATTGATTACAATTTTTAATGTTTTCATCTTGAAAAAATAGCTACCACATAAAAAATAGAACAATATGATCACTAAAAACACCCCTAGGAACTCAATGTTAGAATAAAAGATTTTTTACAAGGTACACCTATCAAAATGAGATGGATAATCAACGAATTAATATAGATTCACTTCATATTATCTAATTTACTAATTTCATCCTGTGGATTTTAAATAAGAATCATTTTCTATCACGACCCGTCCTCAGGGCCCATGACGTGACTAACCCAAGCCCGCCTTCCATAGGCCAGGGGCTGGAGACTAGCACCAAAGGAGTAAATCCCAATAAAAAGGGAAGGAATTGCCTTTATAAAGTAAAAAACACCAAAGAGTACGCTAGATGAAGTAAAAAATAAGTAACTGAGTACAAAAGTAAGCACTAGAAAGTAAATGGGCCAGAAAACAAACACAACTGAAAGTAAAATAAAATTGAAAAAAAAGTACAGCAGCAGAAAAGTATAACAGCAACTCTGAGACGTCATCCGGAAATCCCACCTGAATGGTGGGTACGGATAGTCTTCTCAGCTCCTCGTGTCCAGCCATCCCCTCCATGTACGTCCCATCCAGTGATCCACCTCCAGGTACCGTCCAGCTCCATGAGCCTCCACCTCGATCTGCGTTGTTCGTCGTCTACATCCAACACAACGTATTACGGGCATAGCCCATGTAGGGGTCAGTATATGATACTCAGTAGGGACCCAGAGACCCCCGAAGGTCTCCTAGAATCCAAAAAGGATAAACAACAAAGGAATGATACAATCATGAAGTATTAACCAACTCTACTTAGGTATATGCCCATACATATTCCTATGTCATCAATTCTAGTTCCGCTCCAACTCATGAGCCCAAGTTCAACCCAATCCACATAGGAAAGTACAACCCAATCCACACAGGAATGCATAACCCAATCCACACATGATAGCAAGTCCATCATATCGAAGATAATGATTGAAATTCAATAATTAGCTCAAACAGGTATACTACTGACGAAGAGGGGTGTAGATGATAGATGTAGCCTCTGAATCATCTCCCCTGCCGAACCCACATAGGATCCAAGACAGAATTCATCGCTGCCAAACCCACATAGGATCCTTGTATAGTAACCATCGTTGTCGTACCCACGTAGGATCCAAGTACATTTGTCATCATTTCCGAACCCACGGAGGATCCAAGTACAGTCGTCCTCGCTGCCGAACCCACGTAGGATCCAAGTACTATCATCATCGTCATCGAACCCACGGAGGATCCCAGCACGGTAATCTTCGCAGTCGCAGCCATCTCTAGGGTTTCTGTACACAGCATACTTCACTTTGGGAGAGTCCGCTCCTCGAGTCAAAAGGGGTGGATACATCAACCTTCACAAATACTAGAGTTAATGTATCCCGTAGTTCCGTACCACGTCCAAGGGGAAAACCAAGAAAAATGTGCCCATGTCAGGGAGAGAAAGACAACCAATCCATTTTCCTAAAGTACATAACGTGTAGGTAAGTGATACACGTCGTGTCATCAGACATTGGTACTGCCCATGTGAAACGGCCTATGTTGCAGGGCTGGTCGTGTAAATAAGAAAATACACGGCGTGTACCATGGTTACACACTGTGTCCAAACCTCTAAGATCGGTTCCATGTGCGCTGGCCATGTCTGGATGTGTGGTGGAGTACATGCCCATGTACTCCACCCTATGTCCTTGTATTTTTGGAATACACACCATGCCTCTTGGTCTTATGGTTCTACCCATGTCTGTGTATCACCCAGATTACACGCCGAGCCTCGCGAAGCTACTTCTACCTTGGTGGTGGTAGTACACATCGTTCCTCGTGGCCTTGTGGATCTACACGTGTCTTTGTGTCTCCCAGAATTTACGCTGAGCCTCGTGAAGCATCTTCTGCCTTTCAAAGAAGATAATACACGCCATGCCTTATGGTCGTGCATTTCTGTATGTGTCTATGTATTTCCCTTGAATACATGCCATGTCCATCAAAGTATCCTTTGTCAATCTGTGTGGACAGTACACGCCGTGTGACCAGTGTCACACACTTTGTGTCACTTCTCTTGATGTATTTTACTTCTTTTGTTGAACACTTGTACTACACGACATGTGATTTTGATTTACATGTCGTGTATTCTGGAATTTTCCAAAAATGACGCCTCTGGCCAGTACGCCTCCCGAGGCATCTTTCCTTGGTTCTGATGATCCGTTTGTTAGAAAACTCCCATTCCTAGCTTGTCCCGATGTTCTGAGGCAGTTTTTGATGTTTTCGGGCCACTAATCAGCTCCAAAAACTTGCCTTGATTCACCACTGAAGAATGTTTGGAGAACATCATACAACAAGAACGGTGGAGGAATCGGACCGTGTTAGTTTGGTCTAGTTTCTTCTTGCACTAGTTTGATAGCAAAACGATTAGAGAGAACCAACAACATGGAAGGGAAAACAACGTTGCTCATTCATAAACACACCCCTACCTCGAAAGAAGTTCATGGTTGTCTACCTCCATGGAAGATAATGTCGATTCTGTCGTTGTTGGTCTCTCCTCTTTGTCGTGGAGGAGGAAGGGGGTGGAGAAAACCGGGACTGCCAAGTCGACGTTCTTCATCGGAGTCTTGGCGTTCTTCAATGAAGGAGATGATTTTTTTCTAAAGGGACAAGATCTATCCCCCAATTCAATACAAAAAAGGCTAACCCCCAAAATAAAATAATTCTCATATTATTTTATTAATTCATGCCATGCATTCAAATTCCAAAATTCAGACACATAACTCAATTAATTGAAGGGGTTCATTTAATTAAGTAATGTGTGTTGGTATGATTTAAAGTGAGGAGAGGAGAAGTCATTTAATTAATTACAAAGGGTTTCCAACATTGAACACAAGAAGATTAAAGGGAGTAGTTAGAAGAGTTTAATGGAATTTGAAGGGGTGGGGATCATGTGGGCCCACCTTACAAATATCCTAACAAGAGGAGTTGAGATCTAGTGGCTCCCACCCCAACTCCCATACATATGATAAAACCACTTAAGTTAGAAGTAAAATTTGTTCCATAAATTGTTTTACATCACATTTAATCCCCAATTATTAACAACTCCTCTCGAGCAAACTCACCTTCAGAAAAGGTCCTATTAAGCAAATACCACCGCTGCAGGTTTCATCGATGCCCTCGAATTTTGATTCTGAGCACCGGTTCAAAAGATAGAAAACCCCACTTGTTCGTTCACTGAACATACCTGAGCTAAACTTCGGAAAATGATTCCTTGCACACCGTTCCTCAGAATCAGGTGTCGTTAGAAAATGTTTACTCATAAAATCCCAAAGAAATTATGAAAAAAAATTACTTGAAATTTACCGGTCTTTACATTACTCCCACCTCAGGGCTTTACATCCCCGTAAAGATACATCACAAAACTAGGGAAACAAATGAGGGAACTGAGCAGGAATCTAAGCCTCCCGCTCCCATGTTCTCTCCTGGAGGTTCCTGTGCTGCCACCTGATGCGCACCAGAGGAATCGACCATCCACATAGGACCCGCTCCTGTCGATCCTCGATCTCCACTGGGACCTCTACAAAAGTCACCCTGTCATCGATATTAATCTCCCTCTGATCAATGATATGCATCGGGTCATGACCATATCCCCTCATCTGAGATACGTGGAAGATGTCGTGCACCCGGTGCAACTAAGGTAGAAGAGCCAGGTGATAATCCACCTCGCCTATCCTGCTGAGAACCGGGAATGGTCCGATGAATCGCAAAGATAACTTTCCACCCCGCCCAAATCTCCGTAATCCACACTGAGGTGAGACCCATAAGAAAACATGGTCACCGTCCTCGAACTCTAGTGGTCTCCGCCTCCTATCAGTATAGAAATTATGTCTGCTCTGAGCAGTCCTCATCCGCTCCAAGATGATATGTACCTTCTTAGTCATGGCTTGGACCATCTCTAGTCCTATAAGTGCTGACTCCCTAGGGTCTGTCCAGTACAGAGGTGATGTGCATGGTCAGCCGTACAATGCCTTATACGGTTCCATCTTGATGGTTTAGTGGTAGCTATTGTTGTACGCAAACTCCACCATGGGTAGGTAATCCTCCCAACTGCGACCAAAGTCAAGGACACATGCACATAACATATTCTAGAGACTCTGAACGGCCTTCTCCATCTGACCATCTCTTTGTGGGTGAAAGGCTACGCTCAGGAATAGCTATGTCCCAAATTCCTACTTTATCCCCTTACAAATCTGGGAAGTAATGCGAGCGTCTCGATCAGAGACGATGGAAGATGGCACACCATGAAGCCGTATGATCTCCGGAACGTAGAAGCGTCCCAAGATCTCCACTGAGCCCTGCTCTCTGACGGGTAAGAAGTGGTCCGACTTGGTGATTCGGTCGACAATCACCCAGATGGAGTCATTTCCTCTGGAAGTACGTGGAAGCCCTATCACAAAATCCATAGATATCCCATCCCACATCCACAATGGGACCTCTAAGTGTTGTAGCAAGCCTGCTAGTACCTGATGCTCTGCTTTCACCTACTGGTAGGTGAGGCATCGTGAAACGAACTCTGCCACAAACTTCTTCATACCTGGCCACTAGTTCTGTCACCTGAGATCCTGGTATATCTTCGCTACTCCGAGATGTAACGCCAAAGGGGAAGTTTGAAACTCCCTCAGCGCCTCCTCTGGTAATGAAACTAGTACCATTGTACGTCCCCTGAAAAGGATGACATTCTCTCCTCCCACATAAAATCCATTAGGTGCATGTCCTATGCTTATATGTGCATGTCACGTCTCACAATAAATGTCCCCACATTGTGTCTCCCTGACTCGCTAAAGTAGTGGAGGAGTGACTGTGAGTGACTGTAGAAATGCTACTACATCTCTATCTACAAAGGATATATGAAAAGCGGCTAGTTTATCTATAACCTCTCCGAGAAGCTGAGTGCCCGATCTCCTGCTGAGTGCATCAGATACTACGTTTCCCTTCCCAAGAGTATAGACTATATCAAAGTCATAGTCCTGGAGGAACTCGAGCCATCGCCGCTATCTCAGGTTCAGGTACTTCTGAAAGAATATATACCTGAGACTCTAGTGGTCAGAATAGACTGTAAAGCGCTCACCCATCAGATAGTGCCACCACATCTTCAGGGCGAAGACCACTGCTATTAACACCAGGTCATGGGTAGCGTAGTTCTTCTCGTGTTGCCTCAACTGTCATGATCCATAGGTGATCACTGTTTGCTCCTACATCAGGACACACCCGATTTCGGTCCCTGATGCATCGTAGTAAACTATGTAACCTACTCCCTCCTCCGATAGCCTCAAGATGGGTGCACTGGTCGATCTATTTCATAGCTCCTGGAATCTCTACTGACATCTATTTGACCACACAATGGGTTTCACCTTCTTCATCAATGTTGAAAGCGGTTCTGCAACTCTGGAGAAGTCTGGCACAAATCTTTGATAGTACCCATCCAAACCTAGGAAACTTCGCACCTCTGTCACACTCCTGGGTGGCTCCCAAGCTAGCACTGCCTCGATCTTAGCAGGATCGACCACGACTCCCGCCTCAGAGATTACATTCCCCAATAAGTGGACCTCTCAAATCCAAAACTTAAACTTCGAGATCTTACCATAAATTTGGTGCTCTCGGAGTTTATCCAGTAAAACCATCAAGTGGTTGGCGTGCTCTTCCACATTGGTCAAGTATGTCAATATGTCGTCGATGAATACTACGACAAATCGATCAAGGAAAGGCTGGAAGATCCTTTTCATGAGACTCATGAACACTGCTGGAGCATTGGTTATGCCGAAAGGCATAACCAAGAACTCGTAGTGTCCATACCGACACCAAAAGTTCATCTTCTACACATCCTCGTCTCGAACTCTGAGTTGATGATAGCCTGACCTGAGGTCTATCTTCGAGAACCATCGTGCTCCCTTGAGCTGATTGAAGAGGTCATCAATCCTCGGAAGTGGATACTTGTTCTTCACAGTCACTTGATTCATGCGACGGTATTCGATACACAGTTGCAAGCTCCTGTCCACCTTCTTGGCGAACAAAATCAGGAAAACCCATGGTGAAACACTGGGTTGAATGAATCCCTTGCCCTGCAATTCCTCCAGATGTACCTGTAGATCATGAATCTCAGAAGGAGCCATATGATGTGCTGGAGTAGATATCGGGGTTATCCTGATGTACAGGTCAATGTAGAAGTCTACCACTCTAGGAGGAGGTAATCCTGGAACGTCGTCAGGAAAAACGTATGCACACTGCTCTACCACTATAGGAAAACTCGGACTCCGCACATCAACTGATCCTAGGATGCGACTAGCCAACTGATGAGTAATTGATTTTCCTCTCCTTTTTGTGAGTCCATCCTATGCTGAAAAGGCTCCCTTCTCACCAGTGAAGGTGAACCTTCTCCCATCAGTACGGACACATCGCCCCTTGTGCCTAATACAGTCAATCTAAGCATGGACTGTAGATAACCAATACATGCCCAAGATTATGTCGTAAGGCCTCCACACCTCTACAAGAAGATCCCAGTCGAAGCTCTCACCTCCTAGAGCAAGCTGACACTGCCGAAAACACTGCGTAATCGTTGAGTCTGCTCCCGTAGGAGTCTCTAGCTGTAATGATCGAGCCAACGGCTCCATCAGAATTTATGAGCTCAGAAAAAGGGTATTCATAATGAAAGAATGACTCACTCCTATGTCTATAAGAACTATAGAAAGGGTTGAGTAGAGACAGATAGTACCTTGAATTATCTCAAGTGTTCTATGCTCGTAGGCCTCCACTACCTAAAGCTGAGCCTCTCCCTATCCGCCAGCTCCCTGTGGTCGGGGTGGACCTCCTGGTGGTGGTGGTGGTAAAGCCTCAAAACGTCACCCACCACCCGCTGCTCAGCTAGCTCCTCTGCCTCATCCGCCTACTCCCAGCGGACCGCCACGGTCGAACCTCGGCCTCTGCCTGGGTGGTCCCTCAATCTTCTGTTGCTCTTCTGCATGGCGGGTCGGACAGTCCCAAGCCATGTGGCCCTGTCCGCTGCATGCATAGCACTGTCTTCATCTCGTATGACTGGCTCTACTACGTGTGCCCCGCACATCTGAACTAGTGTCCTGAGGGTTCCCACCTGATTGTCTGGTCCACTTGGACCTCTGCGACGTATGTCTACTACCAGCTGTAGAAGAATCCACTACGTGTCGCCCTGTAGTAGGCCTCGCTGCTGGTGTTGGCTCAGCTAGAAAGCTCTCCACACGAAGGGTTCACTCCAATACTCCATCCTATGTTGGAATGCTGAGAGAGATCATCGATTCCCTGATCTAATGACTCAATCTCTCCTCGATGGTCTAGTCCCGGAATAATGGGTCTCGTACCATGTCTATGGAGTAGCGCGAGAGATAGGTAAACCTCACTGAGTACTTGGCTACTGTAATGCTGCCCTACCGTAGTTGTAGTAACTCCTGAATGCACACCGCACGGAGGGTGGCGGAACAAACTCTAAGTGAAAGTGGCTCTTGAAGTCCATCCAAAGAAGAGATTCCACGTTGTGCACTTGAGGCATCAGGGTCCACCATCTACCTACTGTCGCGTGCAAGAGACTCGCTGCAAGGATCACCATCAGTCTGCCGGTGTCCCTACCAATCTGAAGACTCGAACAACAGCCTCTATTCAATCCTCAGTTGCATAAGGGTTCATCTCCATGTGGAACCTGGGTGGTCTCTGACACTGAAACTCATGCAGTGCACTCAGGTGACGTTCACTCTCAGCTTCGGGGGATGGTGGCATCGGTGGCTCGGCGGGTAGAGGTACCACTGGTGCCTCCACTGTAATGGGGCCCTACACCGAGGCCTCATCACTCGGTGGTTAGCCGCCTCGCACAAAACTAGGAAACCTTGCTGGCTGCTGTCTTGGGGCCATACTGAAAAGAAACAGGTGTGCCATGGTTAATACAGTATACCTGGTGAGCTGACACGAATTAATCACAATGAAAACTTTTGAAACACACATGCAATCAATGTTTTCGTACATTGAGTCAGAAATCTGAAGTCAGGGTCCTGGTTTATAGATACATCAATCACGACACCAACACTGGACTCCCTGGACTGATAACCACACTCAATAACCTTAACACTATTGCTTCACACATAAGAAATTATCAGAGTCTTGAGTTCTGCAGTAGAATCGACTCCTCTGATACCAATTTCTCAAGACCCGTCCTTGGGGCCCATGTCATGACTACCCCAATCCCACATTCCATAGGCCAGGGGCTGGAAACTAGCACCAAAGGTGTAAATCCTGATAAAAAGGGAAGTCATTACCTTTATAAAGTAAACAAACACCAAAGAGTATGCAAACTAAAGTAACCACTAAGTAACTGAGTACAAAAGTAAGTGCTGGAAAGTAAATGGTCCGGAATACAAACCCAATTGAAAGTGAAATACAACTGAAAATAAAGTATGGTAGCATAAAAGTAAAATAGAAACTCTGAGCTGTCCTCTGGAAATCCCACCTGAAGGGTGGGTACCGATAGTCTCCTCAGCTCATCGGGTTCAGCCATCCGCTCCATGTACATCTCATCCAGTAATCCACCTCCAGGTACCATCCAGCTCCATGAGCCTCCACCTCAATCATCATTGTCCGTATTCTGCATCCAACACAATATATTTCACGCATAGCTCGTGCAGGGGTGAGTATACATTAATCAGTAGGGACCCCAAGACCCCCCTAGGTCTCCCAGAATACACAAAGGATAAACCAATAATGAAAGATACAATCATGAAGTATCAACCATCTCTACTTAGGTATATTCCCAAACATATTCCTAATTCATCAATTCTAGTTCTGCTCTAACTCACGAGCTCATGTTCAACCCAGTCCACACAAGAAAGTACAACCCAATCCACATAGGAAATCATAACCCAATCCACACTGGATAGCATGTCAATCATATCGATGATATTTATTGAAAGTCAAGACTCAGCTCACACAGGTATACTACTCACAAAGAGGGTGGAGATGATAGATGTATCCTCTGAATCATCTCCCCTACTGAACCCACGTAGGATCCAAGTACAGAAGATGTCGATGCTGAACCCACGTACGATCCTAGTACAGTAACCATCACTGCTGAACCCATATAGGATCCCTGTACAGTTGTCATCGCTGCCGAACCCACAAAGGATCCATGTACAGTCGTCCTTTCTACCGAACCCACGTAGGATCCAAGTACAGTCATCTCCGTCGTCGATCCCACGGAAGATCCTAACATGGTAGTCCTCGCAGTCGCAGAAAACTCTAGGGTTTATGCACACATCATACTCGATTCGGAGAGGGTCTGCTACTCGAGTCAAAAGGGGTGGATACATCAACCGTCACGAAGACTATAGTTAATGTATCTCATAGTTCCGTCCCACGTCATAGGGGAAAACCAAGAAAAACGTTCCCAAGTCACAGATAACAAGACAAAAAAGCCATTTTCCTAAACTACACGGCGTGTGGGTAAGTGATACACACCGTTTCATCAGACACCGGGTACTGCCCATGTGAAACGGCCCGTGTAGTAAGGTTGTTTGTGTAAATAAGAAAATAAACGGTGTGTACTATGCTTACACGACGTGTCCAAACCTCTAGGGTCTTTTTCATTTGCACTTTCCATGTCTGGTCGTGTGGTGGAGTACATTCCCGTGTACTCCACCCCGTGTCTGTGTATTTATGGAATTCACGCCGTGTCCAAACCTCTAGGGTCGGTTTCATGTGCGCTGGCCATGTCTGGCCGTTTGGTAGAGTATATGCCTGTGTACTCCACCCAGTGTCCGTGTATTTCTAGGATACATGTCGTGCCTCTTGGTCGTATGGTTCTTCCCGTGTCCGTGTATCACCTAGATTACATGACAAGCCTTGAGAAGACGTTTCTGCCATGGTGGGGTGGTACACGCCATACCTCATGGCCATGTGGTTCTACCCATGTCCATGTATCTCCCGGATTACACGACGAGCCTCGCGAAGACGCTTCTGCCTTTCAAAGAAGATAATACACGTCGTTCCTCGTGGTCGTATATTTCTATCTGTGTCCGTGTATTTCCCATGAATACACTCCATGTCCATCGAAGTCTCCTCAGTCAAACTATGTGGAAACTACACACCGTGTGACTGGTTTCACATGTTGTGTGTCACTTCTCCTGATGTCCGTTACTTCTACCGCGGAACGCTTGTACTACACGGCGTGTGCATTGGAAGTACACGCCGTGTATTCTGGAATTTTCCAGAAACAACGCCTCTGGACAGCACGCCTTTCAAGGCATCTGTCCTTTGATTAAATGATCCTTTTGTAACAAAACTCACATTCCTAGGTCATCCCGATGTTCTGAGGCCGTTTCCGATGTTTTCGGGCCTCCGATTGGCTCCAAAAACATTCCTTGATTCACCGCTCAAGAATGGTTGGAGAACATCATACAATAAGAACGGCTGAGGAATCGGACCATGTTAGTTTGGTCTGGTTCCTTCCGCACTAGTTTGATAGCAAAAGGTTTAGAGAGACCCATCAACATGGAAGGTAAAACGACGTTTCTCATTCATAAACACACCCCTACCTCGATGGAAGTTTGCGGCTATCTAGTGCCACGGACGATGACGTCGATTCCGTCGTCGTCGGTGTCTCCTCCTTTGTCACGGAGGAGGAAGACAATGGAGAAAACTGGGACTACCAAGTCGACATTCTTCGTCAGAGTCTTGGAGTTCTTCACCAAAGGATATGATGTTCTTCCAAAGGGAAAATATCCCTCCCCCATTTCATCACACAACAAGCTAAACCCCAAAATAAAATAAGTCTCATCTTATTTGATTAATTCAATCCATGCATTAAAATTCCAAAATTCAAACACATAACTCAATTAATTGAAAGGGTTCATTTAATTAAGCAAAGTGTGTTGGCATGATTTAATGTGAAGATAGGAGAAGTCATTTAATTAATTAAAATTTTTTCCCAACATTAAACACAAGAATATTAAAGGGAGGATTTAGAAAAGTTTAATGGAATTTGAAGGGGTGGGGCTCGTGTGGGCCCCACCTCACAAATATCCTAACAAGAGGAGTTAGGATCTAGTGGGTCCCACCCCAACTCTCATACTTAGGATAAAACTACTTAGGTTAGAAGTAAAATTTGTTCCACTAATTTTATTTACATCTCATTTAATCTTTAATTTTTTAAGACTGCTCTCGAGCAAACGCACCTTCCGAAAAGGTCCTCTTAAGAAAATACCACCGCTACAGTTTCATCAGTGCCCTCAATTTTTTGATTCCGAGCACCGGTTCAAAAGATAGAAAAACCAGCTCATTCGTTCACTGAACGTATCCAAGCTAAACTTCCGAAAATGATTCCGGGCACACCAGGCCTCAGAATCAAGTTCCATCAGAAAATATGTACTTGTAAAATCCCAAAGAAATTAAGAAAAAAATTTCCTTGAAATTTACAGGTCATTACATTTTCACTTGAAGTCATGCTATAAATTTTATTATTAACTATGTATAGAGATCTAGTCCAATTAAAATTTTATAGAATTTTTTTAAAATAATAGGAATGTATTCATCTATATAATTTTTATATCATTTGTTCATTGTATTTTTTATTATTATTCTCCATGTAATAATTATATATTAGAAAGTATCTTTTTCCTTTATTTCATTCTCTATATTATATAATATATTTTTATTTCTATTCGTTGTATACTGTAAAAACAAAATATTTCCACAAAATTTTAAATATTATCTTTTATGGTTTTAAAAACATTCATTCCTGAAAATTCAAATCTCGTATTAAATATTTAGATATATATATATATAATAACCTTAAAACTTCTCCTACAACATTACACCATCATCTCTCTTCCTATTTTATCTTTCAACAATGTTCATGGTTATTAATTCAAAAGAATACAGGTTGTAGCATTACTGAGTTGTTTTTCATAACTTATTTTCTTTCTCACAATTTAGCCATATTCCTATGGTGTAAGTCAAATTTCATCATCTCTATATGAATAAAAAAGATTTATGATTTTTAATCCATGAATTCATAGAAACATAACTATCAAATTTATACACCTTTTATTATGAAAATATTTCACCAGATAATTCCATGTTAATTTCAAATTAGTAATTTCCTATATTATTTTTGATGTATTGTATTTTACTAAGATGGGTATTCCCTATTTTTTTAAATAACACTTATAATGTTAGGGAAAATACTCAAATATTTTTCAAAATTTCTCTTAATGATATAGCAAATATCTCTTATCGATATACTAAATGGATATTATAGATTGATTGTTGTCTCACATATATTGATAGTGAAACTTATAGAATAGTATATCCTTTAAATATTCTCTATTCAGGATCCAAAATGACTCTTATAGATTCTATAATGACTCTTATACATTATTTGGGCCTCTTCCCTTTGTTTCACATAACACTATATCTACTAGAATGAATCTTATAAACTATTTTTGATACTTTTACATTTCTAATCGATAACTCATTGATGAATAATTTTAAAAATTATGGTCTCTTCCCTTTATTATTATGACATAATTAAATCACTATTAAACATAGAAGTAAACTTCTCTAGGGATAATTGAAATTATTTTATATAATTTTTAATACTACTTATGTATAGGAAATGAAATCACATAAAAAATAAAATATCAAACTATTCCTTAATTAGTTATCATAAAACTCTTTCATAAACTAAACAAATCTACAAAAATATATCTTGGGCACAAAAAAACTATTTTCCACACTAATGAGTACCAATTTTCAAATTATAATTTAGTTTAATGTATCATTTATGTATCCCTAACTCTTTTGTAAATTTTGATTTTCAAAATATAAATAAAACATTGAAATAAACCATTTAGAACCACAAGGGTTTTCAAAAAAATCATCAAAAAATCATTTATTATAAATTTTTCAAAAAGTAAAAGTATTTTACCTGGAATTTGGATAATTAATTCATTAAATTCATATTCCACCAATCTAGTTCCACCAATGCTTCTAATTTTAAAAATAGATGGTAGATTATAATTTTTGAAAATCCCTTTAATTTTAAAATTCAATATCCCAAAATAATTTCAAGAAATAAATATATTTTTATCAATGATATATATTTTAAATCATTTTGAGTTTCAAACTTATTTATTTAGAAAAACAATAATAAATGTTCTCGTAAAAATTAATGTTTATCCATAATTTCCACATAAATATCTATATTGACTATAATATAGCTTGTGAAATTAATATAATGTGAGAGAAAATATTTTTAGACAATAATCTGAAACATTCACATTTAAGATATCCTTGAATAAACAATACCATGATTAACCTAGTGAATTTAAAAAAATAATTGTCTCAATATTCTTATATCATTCATTCATCTATTGAAATTTTACTATTGGGATTCAACATCCATAATTCTCACATGAGAATCCATTGAAAAACATTTATCAAAAGAAACACTTAATTAGGGTGTGAAAAAAATGATAAAAAATCAAATGTTAACCTACATAGTAATACCACAACTGTTTATAACCTAATATAAACATCTACTAAAAATTATTAAACAGTGCCTCTAATAGTCAATGACATATTCACTAAATTTCAAAAACTATCTCCTCATATTTGGAAAGCGTAAAAGAAACCTAATTTGTTTTTTGAGGCCATCACAGGTACATAAAGCCTTCTAATCACATTTCATGTTCTATGTATTCAGAATTCAAAAAATGGGAATGAAGTAAGTTACATTTCTCTTCAAACTAGTATCTACAATTCAATGATTTCTTTATTTTAAACCCAGAAAACAACACACAAATTATCCCCATATAACTTCCCTTTTTTAATATTCTTTTGTTAGAGTTATGAAATGGTTACACTCGAAGATCATCCTTGGTAAAATTTATTACATTATGATCTACAATTTTAAAAAATTCATGAAAAGTATGTCATGTTAGTAATACACCTATAAGTGAACAGTGCCATACTAACACATTAATTGGGATTTCAAGGGAATATCCCTAGGGAAAATGTTTTAGATTATTATAAACTCTTGGTGATTATCTAGAAAAATTTGTAAAAGATATTTGTTTGGGTTTATTTAATTATATTAAACCTATACTAATGTATCAATAAACAAATGTATATATTGTGTGTGTGTAAGAAACAGTAAACATGATATTGATAAGATAAAGGCGTATATGGATAGTAAAACATAGTTTTTTTAATCTCATAACATCTTAATTGAGTTCATGAACCATTGATATAATTATTTTCTTAGATCATATGTGCTCCATTGATACACATTATGGATCCATAGTATTATTTTATGTCCCCATGTGGTTTCTTTTCAAGTTTACCTAGGGGAATTATGTTGTATATATCCAATAATCACTTTAATCCATGAATACATTATTTTTCATCATAATCAAGGACTCGTATCTCTATTTCATGTTTTCAACAAAGACCCCGTATTTTACTCCTTCAGTGACACTTAGATTTCCATTATTATGAAATTATTTTAAAAAATTCCTAATAGTAAAAAAATATATATGACTTAAATTAAATAATTGTTACCATTAAATTTAAATATCCTTATCCCCACTAAAATAATATTTTGGTTATTCTTATTCAAAATAAATTATTATTATAGAAATATGTATTCTCCAAATAAAATGGATCAAAATTATTTTTCCCAATATAGCCTATGAATATCTTCAAATCTCCCTATAAGATTCATGGGCACCTTTTAATGGATTTTACATTATTTTAAAAGGTTTTAATCCTTATATAATATATCCATGTAGTCAATTATTTTTCTGAACCATAAACATGTTAACCCACACACTTTATATCCTTTTCCTTATCATTCCTTCCATTCTAAACTCAACATACCATGGTCATAAATTATCCATCCCTCCCACATGTATCTTCTACTATCTGTACAAATTTTTATGGTTTTTATAATATATTTATATAGTTATTATAAATATATTTCCTTCATGTATGTCTTCTATATGTCCATGTTTATAGAAACCATCAAAAAATTGGTAATTATATTATTTTTTTGTATTTGTTTTTAAATTATACATGATTTAACTAATTTTTTAGGGTATTTGGAGTTGTATTGAAAATGTCTTAGAGGAGAAATGAGGATGAAAAGGTGGATAGGTATATAAAGGTCTCTAGACACCTAATATATACTATAAGAAATTCATTTTCACTTCTTCATCCTTTTGATGTCTTTTGGATGACCACTAATTTTTTGATATAATACAATCGGTTTTCTATGTTTAGGTAAAATTACCTTTTCCCAACAAAAATAATAATTTTATAAATTCATTTCTAATGTGTTGTCGCTCAAATATAGTTGTAAATTTATTATCAAATCTCATATATTACTATTCTTATCAAAGTTAGATGTATCCATTAATATTGTCTGCATTAAATGAAATATACAATAAATAGCATATATTTTAAATATAACAATGGAAAACATATTTATTTTCTTACTTCCAGAGATAATTGGTGGCACAAATCAAATTCCAATAGTATTTTTTTATTTTTCATAAATTCAAAACCACATTTCATTATTCTTTCATCAAGATAAAGTATGATTATATAATTTCTATTATTTTGTTTTGTTAATTGATTATTATTTTATGATAATATTTTTTTAGGTCAGTGAATATAACATGAAATTCTATTATGTATTTCCCTAATTATCCATAGGAATGAATAATTTCATGATTTTGTAATAAATGGTTTATTTAGCATAGTAATTAGTAAGTGAACCCACTTTTTCTTTAATAATTTTCTTCATAAATTAATGATGATGTATTTGGTATGGATAATCTAAATGGGTGAATGTGTTTTCATTAATTTAATATTTCAAAAACCAATGTTTTTTTTTAAAAATAAATGGTTTTCTAAAAAAAATATCTTCTATACTAGGTTATTATGTTTCTTTATAAAATTTGTGGAACCACTAATATTTTTTTGTATTACCTTAAATGTATAATATTTTACTACAGCAGTATCGTAGCAGGTACTATAGCATTACAGTTGCAGGTAATGTTCTATACTGTAGCAGTTGGAACTATTCATCCGTTTGGGATTTCGGGGCACCTGTTTGGTCTTTGATTGTTTTAAGGCCTTCGGGCCACCCAAATATTTTAGTCCAGTAAGTCGTCTGTGCCACCTCAAGACCTTTGAGCCACCTCAAGGCCTTAGGGCCACCATAAGAATTTCGGGCCACCTGAAATTGGGCATAAAGGACCAGACAGACCCTAGAAGGTGGAGACTCTAGAAGAAGATTTAGAGCATGAATTTCACCAGATTAGAAGCTAACGGATGTGGATGAATGAGAGGGAATGGAATTTACAATAGTCCATGCATGTTCATGAATGGTAATCCTAGCCAAACAGCCATGCGAAGCTAGAGAGCAGATATCACGATGCAGATACTAGGGAGGAGAAGTTCCATGTAGTTATAGTCTAGATATTTCATCTAAGACCTACAGGTCATGTAATCTCTAAGTGTATGTACCTTTTAAGGGTTCCCCCTCATCCATAAAAAAGCTTTTATAAAAACTCAATAAAACTTATGGCCTTCGGTCTATTCGGGCAAGTATTAATAGGAGAAATGGAACTATGAAATATATATAATGATATTTTTTGGTAACACCCCCACTTTAGTATCCAAAAGTCGGGGGTTATTTCTATACATGGGCAAAAAATAGAAGGGATCCTATTCCAAATTATCAAATATAGTATTTTTTATATGAGACTAGATACAAACATAATTATCATATAATATATGATAACATGAAATCTAGTATTTAAATTTTTATGAATTAATTGTTATTTATTCTATTAAATGTCTAATTTAATCTATATATCCATTCATTTTATCCTACCAAAACAAAAACATAATAATGGGTGAACTCAGATGCTTAGTGATGGAAATCATATAACATAAAATTTCAAAAAATAAAAATACCTAAAAATATTCCCTAGAAAAATAATAATCAAATATTCCATATATCCAATACCATAACAGGGGGATAAATCCAAGGATGAATTAAAAATAGAAAAAATCACATAGATAAGAATAACTATTTTTATAATGATATAATTAATATGTCAAGCATCGTAATATTATTTTAATGGCCTTATTCGAAGAAAAAATTTGTAATAAGGTAGGGATTAAGGAAAATATCTAAAATGGTTTGTCTCATTACACCTACACACGAATATATGAGATATAATGGGCCCTACCCATAATTTATTAAGTATAATTAATTAAAAATATGAAAGGGGTCAATAATAATTCAATACAAAATCAATATACAAATTTTTATTGAATAAATAGCATATTAAATGTTATTATTTTCTCATATCAATAAAAATTACTAGAAAATAATATATAAAAAATAATATGGTTGATAGTTTCTCAATATTATATCCATATAGATAAATAATCATCACTAAATAACATTATTATCGATGAAAATACATTACAAATATATGTGGTTGATTTCTTAAAGAAAATTGCATTTTCATTTTTTAAACACTTAAAATAAAAAAATAAAATAAAAAATATTATGGAACCTTTTTTATTTGAAATTATCCTAACAGACTAAAAAATATGATTATAAATGTGATGGTGTTAAGTTTTTCATATAGTAATCATTAAAAACAATTATTCTTTTTATAATATTAGTAAACTTTAACTAGTTTATAAAATGAAAATAATATTCCATTGAAAAAACTCATAGAAACTAAAAAATGGTAAAAAATAGATTTAATAATTCATTTGAGAATATTAAAACCCTTCCTAAAAACATTTTAATTAAAATATGTGCATGGAATAAAAATATTCCTTATATTGATGAAAATGAATGTTAGTTACCTATAAAAACATTAACTTCATATTTTTGAGTGCCAAAGAAGGTAAAAAATGGAATTAAAAAATTCTTGACCAATAAAACATACATGAAAATGAAATATATATATTTTTAGAAATAAATATCATATAATTCTTCCAACATAAGATTAAATAAAAACAATCCTGAAAAAAGGATGAGATTGGGAATTAATATCTTACTCAGGTCTGACTGGTTTTCTATTTATTTTTATACCCACATATAGTCATTTTTAATTTATTTAAATTCTATATCATAACTCCATAAATTTTTATAATATCATATATTTTCCATATATAACATTTTAATAACCACTTATTAATAATTCATTATTAAAATTGGTATTCAAAAGTATTAACAATTAGTTTTTTCTTTTCAGTTTAGTTTATTAGTTTTATTCAACACATATATCTCATTGTTCCATCATATAATCCATTTTAATAATTATATAAATACCATATATATTCACTATATACATATTTTTAATCATCTATTAATGGTAGATATAGAAAAATTAATAATATCATTCATAAAGATGGTATGTTTGACGTATGAATGAACGTTGTTTTCACTTTTCAATAGATAAAATAAAAGAAAGATAAATAATATATCTCCATAATATAATAATTATAATATATATATCATATATATTCATTATATAAATCCTTATCACCATCTATTAAAACTTTAAATGAAAACTAAATCATGCCTCTTTGTGAAGGTGGTAGTTCCTATGTACTCCTGAGCGACGTTATCATTTTCTAAAACATTGGAAAGTTAGAATATATATATGATATTATAAATTAAGAACCATAATAATTTCATATATGTAATATATATAATCTTCAAAACTATCATATTATTTTTCTCCAAATGATGGTGAGATAAAATGATTTGTATCGCTACGTGGAGGTGGTAGTGCACACATACACATGGGTGATACTTTCACTAAAAATTTGACGTAAAAGTAGATGATGAAATAAAATTAAATCAACATAAAAATATATTATTATATTATAGATAATTGTTTTAATATATTTTCTTTTTTAAAATATCATTTATTTTGTTAAATGGAGATGTCAAAAAAGAAATAACTTGGTTATGATGGTTGCCTTCTTTTATAGAAAACCCATGCAGATATCTTCTTAAGGACATTTGTATGATCTTATGGGAATTAAATAAGCTCTTGAACATGGATAAATATGTTTATATATAATTTTATAGGGGTTTTGTAAGGTAATCTCTACAAGATATGTTAATAAGTGAGTGGATGAGGTTCCCCTTTATAATTGAGTTTTGCGGTGAAGATGTAATTTTTTAAAGTATTATAATATTATTAAAACATTTTTATGGGTATGTCACTCAAAAATATTTCATTTTAGATAGTGATAAGATAAATTTCAAAAATAAAACTATCCTATGATATTAAGTAATTTTATTTGGTCATTTTAACCATTAACCTTTTGTTTAACTCTTTCTTTAACCATTTTTAACATTAATTATTGTGACGCCATTGGTAGTCTTAAAGGGCTATAATATTTCTTATTATGTAAAAATCGGTTCTTATATGTTAAATTTATGTCATTTTATAAAATATATCATCATAAATGTCCTATTGTAATATTTTCATGATTTTTAAATAATTTAATAAAATACTATTTTTCGTAAAATATCATTAATGCATTTTTTGAAACAACTCATTGAATTTTTCATTAAAAAAATCAAGATTTAAATTAAATTCTAGTATAAAAAATTAACACAAAACTAATTTTTTATATTCATTTATAAAAAAATTTCACTCTATTCCTCACACAAATAATATTAATTTTATTTTAATCTTTATACACAATATTTCCACTAGTTTTACAAGAACCATGTCATTGTTGTCTATGAATATCTGGTAATTATTTCATTGCAAAAAAATTAAAAATAAATTAATATGATAAGAAAAAATATTTAATATTTATAATAATGATTTTTAATAAAAAAATATCATCTTTTATAATTATTTAAAAAAATATATATTTTAGATTAATGAGATTGTTATTTTGGGGTTTTCTTTAATTAAAATAATATGAATGACATTATCACTGAATAAATGGAAATAAAATTCCATATATTCTAATTTTAGATGAATATGGTCTAATTTATCTGATATAATGAAATTAAGGTGTGTTTGGGAAAGATTTTGATATCTTATTTTATGGATTATACCTCGATTTACCCATTTTACCCATACCAAACTGACAATAATTTACCATAGTTACTATTCCTATTTGAAACAATGAATGAGAAATATTTACCAAATTTGAACATCCTGATTATAAATATCATATCCATTTTTCATAACCCAATTCCTTTAAATTTAATAAATTAATTTCAATATAAATTCATAAAATTCAATGAAAATAGATTATAGAAAACTCTCTTTTTAATCATAAAAATTAACATGTATCGAAATCCTGAAAATTGATGACTCAAATGGAATTATCTATGTTATTTTAAATAAAATGGATGAATATTAACATTAATTAAAATTACAATAGGGATTGTAAATTACTTTATTTAAATAAAATAAATGAAATTATTTTAAAAATCAATGTTTTTCACTATTCATTGAAAAAATAAATCATTTCATAAAAATAAAACAAAAGCACCTTAAGATGATTTTGATATGATAATTCAAAAATTTTATAATGTTATGAAAATTAAATATTGAAAATTCTATAATATATGTTTTAATCACATTATTAAAAAAATATATGTGTATTATATCATTTTTTATTATGAAAAAAATTAAAATTTAATAGATGATCGGGTTCTACATTCATCTATCCAAAAAAATTCCTTGAAATTTCAAAACGTTTACCTCAGGAAAAGATTTTTGTGGTTCCTCATCATAACATCTTCAGGCTCCCATGACACCTCTTCTATATTATGATTTCTCTAAAGTACCTTTACCAGTAGATTCATCAGACACTGAAATACTTATTATCTAGTGTATAAAATTGGGATTTTATCTCTATAGTAAGATGAATGATGTTCCAATTCAATGTAATAAAATTTGTTGATATGAATTAGAACTATAATATACTTACTCAATAAATAGATATATAACTCGCCATGTACTTTGAATCCACTAGCTATCATTTCCAAACAATAATCCATAGCTCCAATTATTTTTAAAATTTTAAGATTTTTGATGTACATGGATATCTAAATTGCATTCTAATAGAATATTATAATATAATTCTATAGAGAAAATTTAAGGAAAAAATGATCTCCCATTGAAGTTCCAAATCATTCCTTAAGTAATTAATGCATCACTTTTTCTTCTTTATCTTGGTTTGATATGGGTCTGAATGTTATTTACATTCTCCATTGTACCCTCCACATGTTCGAGTCATATAAGGTTCCTTCCACCAAATTCATCCCAAAAATTTGAAGCATTTAATCGCTTTATATAAAATCCTTAATATGAGTACATTTGAATAATTAAATGGAATCTATTGTCATAGGAAAAATCTACTGAAGGTAAATGCTGATCCCACATACATTGAATATCTACTTAGAAAAACATTAAGATGTGTTCTACTATTGGAATATTCCTCTCAAACAACCCAATATTCTATATAAGATAGTAAATTATACAATGAAGATTAGTATAATAAAATAACTGTATACCTTCCCCAAATATCTATTTAAATTGTAGACCATGATGAGAGAAAATTAAAAGAGTAACCCAATGATGTTTTACAACATCATTAATATATAGTAACGAAATTAATTTCAGAGTTAAATATTTTATTCTATAAAGGAAATTTAAATATATTTTATTTTGATCAACAATAACCCAAGTGGTTTCATTTCTTTTATGAGTATTATTAATCCATTGAAACATTTCATAATAATTTCACCTCATTTTAATATAGAAATGGGTAGAGGTTTTAAGAATCCTATATGATGTTTTATCTCATCCTTCACCAATTGAAAACCAATAATTATGTTACCTAATCAATAATTTTCTTCTATATGTAATCCCATAAAATGTTCCTTTGAATCCCTATACATCTTTCTACTACCAAGTAATGTTGAGAAATTCGAGTTGTAAATATAATCTAATAATTCTATTTTCATCTCAAGTATATAAGGAAAGAATAATAACATTCCAAATTTAATAAAACCATATTCATAAAAAATTTGTTCCAACATCACATCATTCATGACATTAATTTTCTTTTGAAGATTATCATCAAATTTCTGATAGTTTTTATATTTCCAATAAAAATGGTTTCAGAATAATTCTAAAATGATTTCATTTTTCCCTTCCATAATAATTCATATATAAAACATTACCGGGTCACTAATTCATATTTCCTTATCATTCCTCATCTTAGTTATATTTTCATGATCTTTCCCACTCAACGCATCAACCACATTATTATCCTTTCCATGGTGATAGTGTTTGACAAAATCATAATCCATAGGTAGTTCCTGAAATATCCATTTCCTAACATTGATATATTTCTCAGAAAATATTTATTTCTGACTCTTAATACCTATTTATATCTATCATCATTTTCCATAGAGAAACTTTATTCATATGTTCAAATCAATTATTGTAGATTCAGCTCAAGATCATGTGTTGCATAGTTTTCCTTGACAATATTTAATTGTCTTGATTCATTTCTAATATATTTATCATTCTTCATAGGGACACAACCAATACATTTCTTGGATGTCTCATAATATATAAAAAATTCATCCCCTCATAGTGGTAGAGTTAACACTATATAATTTAATAACCTTCTATTTAATTATTCAAAATATTTTTTCATTCCCATTTTCCTAGGAACATAACCCCTTTAAATGTCCACATGGTTAATGTGTTTTTTAATTTCACAACCTATCTTACATGGGCCTTACCTAGGTTAGTATTATGTTGATAGTGACACATCAAGTACACCTCTAATATTATATGGGCTACTTACAAGACTCTAGAATAAAAATATTAAAATTAGAGGACTTAGCCTAATATAAATGTACATTTCCATACAACCAACACCATGAAACAGTATAGAGATATAATAAAATTATAAAATAACTAGGTTTTACACAAGTAATTAAAAAACTCTAGAAAATATATCTTATAAAGACAATGTAATATAGAATTTATAAAGGGGAAAGTAAAATCCCAAATTGAAATCAGGCCTCAACCTAACTACTATTGATATGGGGAAATAGAAGAGAGATTTGTTTTACAATCACCACGGATGATCACTGAAAATGGACAGTGCATCCAATAATCACTATTCTCCTCCAATATAGGATCCACTGAAAAAATTTCTAACCTTCATGTCATCTATGTAAGACAAAACACATACGGTCACATCCCATGTTGGGGTGAGTAAATACATACACACATGTACACCTAAAAAATTGAGTGGAGAAATATAAATATCAATAGTTAAGTCAACCCATAAAGTAAAATAGTAAGAAATACAACATCAGATACGGTAAAAAAGAACCCCAGGTGAAGAGATAAAAAATAGATCTCTATATGCTTAACTATTAAATAATGATTATGGGTTTTTCTAAATTTAAATAGGTTATACCATTAAAAACCACTAGTATGCACAATATCACAATAATCAATGTGAAGGGATAATACCTCATCATTTTTATCAATATTTGTGGGACTACTAGACCGAAAGTAGAACCATCTCCCTACTAGTTCCCAAATATGGTGGAACCCCACTCCATAGATATATTTCTCTCTCCATCTATAGTATAGGGGAGTAGCAATTATACAGTACGAAGAGAATGGGGAACATGTACCCCATTGTGAAAGTGTATTACCAATCCGAGATCTCTATAATGATCATTCTCAAGCATTTTCATTTCCCAAGAATCAATGAATGAAGAATCTCTCTCATATAACCTCATTTGATATATCAGATTTTGAATTGATGTCTTTCATAATGTCCCATGTAGATAAATTCCATATATTGAATACTCACAGGCCCAAATCTGAGTCTTTTATATGAAGATTCAAAATTTAAAAGGATTTAAGGGGATTAAATATCCTACCAAATTAGGGTACACAACATGTGTGTCATGAAGTCAAATTGTGAACATATCTCATCAATATGTTCAGTGTGAAAAACCAAAGTTCTCAGCTTGTATGTATGGTATCATTACATTTTACTCCACCTAAAAACATAGGTGTGTACTCCCTTTGACACAACATATAATTACATGTAATTTTACATGGTGTGTAGAGGGTATTACATGGTGTATGTTCATCCAGGTACATGGGAATGTACACACAATATATGGATTGCCAAGATATTTTTATCCACACGGTGTGTACCTCTGGGTACATGGCGTGTGTGCTTACACAGGGACCTAGATATGTTAACTCGGAACATTAATTAGATAGAAAGGTAGGGACACAAAGAATGTAGGCCTAGCCACACTATGTGTGATATTTAATTCACTTGAAACACTAGTAGTCAGAAGTACTGAGACTACTCAATGTGTGTTCCTCTGAGATACATATTGTGTAATTTCATTTGTTACAAATAGTTAAGACTGCCTACAAGTGTATGATAGGTTTATGATTTATTCCACCATCTATAGTATTTGAAATCAGAAGTATTATAAAACTAAAAAAAATCATCCCCAATTGATGGTTTTCTGCCTCTAATGACATGGAATTAAGACTCTATTAACCATGTGGGTAATCGATCAATTTATTTGTTACTTGTTTGGGTCCCAATCCTCTAATACATCACCAGAAAACTAGAAAACCTTGATAATTCTAAGAAATTTTCATCTCCTCATCATTCATGATTCCTCAAAGAATCAAGGGTGATCATGCTCAAATACATCCCAAAAATTCATTCCTTCAACCCCAGAGTCCAATGATAATGAACTCGAAGAAAAGTGGTTGGAAAACCACAAAAATGAAATAAGAATCATTTTTGGATGATGTGATTCAATAAAATAGTCATAAATTGTAGAAAAAAGGGTGATTCCATGTTTTCATAATATATAATCAAATAGTTTCAAAAATAATATTTAAAATTGGGCTCATAAAAATAATTTCAATTGCAGATACACTGTAATGAAAATAAGAAATCCATGCTCATAAAATTTAATCAAGGGTGAAAATCAAAAAATAAGGACCCATTGCTCCAGAATGGATTGATCATTGGAAATAGTTATTTAACTAGATATTATTGTGAATATTTTGTTGTGTTAATTATCTATATCATGATTTTCCTTGATCATTTTTTTCAATCCACATTACCAAGTCGTCAATTCGAATAGATTTCTCCTCCTCTTCCACTATAACATCTTAATGATATACAAGAAACCCAATAGATTTTCCATAAAAAATATATACATGGGATTAGATTTTAGTAAATTAAATTAAATAATTAAAATATGTAATTAATTTTACTTTATACACCTGAAAAAGGTTTTCCTCAACTAAACACCTGACACCAAAAAATATTATGTGACTCTTAAGGGAAACCATCTATTTTAGAAACAATTATTGTCATATATTTTCAATCTAGAGTAATGATCAATGATAAAGAAATTTATTCTATAATGATTCATGTGAGTTATTTCATTTATATTAATAATACTTATATATTAATTTTAGTACCATATGACTCTTAAACATAGCATTGACTATATGAAAAATCCTTAGATATATATATTGAAATATTCTAAGTATCAATATATAGAAACTAGAGTCATTACATACTCCCATACCGAATTTTTTCACCTATAAAATCATATGATATTTAAAAACATGGTAGAACTAATCCCACGTCTTGATCTCATATTCAAAAGAGATATGTTCTATGCTTCAATGCTTCTAAATCACTCAAATTAGAGGATTTGTCCATCCATACAGGACCTTCTCCTTTCATTCATCAATCACCACATCTTACTCCAAGAACATGGATATCTCCCCAATGTCCAACCATTCTCATTTAATAACTTGTGAGGGGTTTTTCATGTATCTCTTCAGTTTTGGAACATGGAATATGTCATTGACTTGGTCCAATTTTGCGGTTAAAGCCAATATATGACCAACCTTTTCGACCCTTCATAAGATATAGAATTGTCTGATGAACCTCGAGGCTATATTGGTTCCATAACCAAATCCCTACCATCTTTTTAATGGGATGACACATTAGATAACATGATCTCCCTTATCTAACTCCAAAAACCTATAATATCTATCTTTTTAATGTTTCTTTTGGTTTTGGGTTATCATTATACAATCGAAAATCACATAAACCTTCTATATCATCACATACACTATACCTCTTCCAACAAGAGAGGCCTTACCAATATCATTCCACCAAAAATGAACTTTTAGGGTATTCTTTATAATGACTCAAAATGTTTCCTAATAATAGTTTAATGATATCTATCATTATATACAAAATCCACTAATGGAAAATGATCCTCCCAACATCCAATGATGTCTAACAAATTAGTTTTAAAAATATCCTCCAAATTATGGATGATCCAATTTTTCTAGTCATATATTTTGTTGTGAAGCACCATGATCATCCATAATTATGTCTCAAAATCCCTGTAAAGACCCCTCAACAATAATTATGTAAACCGAACAATGTGAAAAAAGACAATCATCTGTATTAAACCATTGATACAAATAGACTCATGCACAAAAAACCGACCAAAACCCTAAATTGAACTGTACTCCTTGATTGAAATAATGTTTTCCCACATGGTTCATTGGTCCAAAATAACAAAAATGATATAATGTAATCCCATTTTTAATGGATGTATTTTCATAGAAACATTTAAAATTTAATCCCATATATACTCAGGGATTTTAAGAAGTTGTTTCAATACATCTAATAACTAAGGATTTAAATTTACATACTAACACGTGAGGAATTGAGAGACAATATTGGAAATGATATTCTTAATGTCAACCTAGTAAATTTTCCATCAATTTCCATTGTACATATTTTCCAAAAAATGTATATATAGATAAGGGAGAGTTAAGAAACTCACTCAACACCTCCAAGGGAAATGTGAATAAAACTATATGTTCTCCTGAGAAAAGGATGAAGTGCTCTTCCCCATAAATAAATACACCTTTTGAATATATTGATGATATCTATTCATGAAAAACCTCATAGTTTATATCTTAAAACTATGTCTATCTCACATGTTGATGAAGTAGTGGAGATATAATCATTGAACAATGATTATTTTTATCCCTCTCCTCTATGAGGGTAAGCTCTAATGAGGCCAACTGCTTTAACACCCCCTCCACAGACCAAGAACATAATTTCCTACTAATGATATCTAGCATTAAACTTTACATAACTATAGTATTGACTTTTTTTAATGTTATAATATGGTATGAACAATAATAAACACCTCCCTCCTAGGTTAAGTTCTCTCTAGGTGAATATGTACATGAGATAGTAGTGGTTTGGTTAAACAAAAAAATGATCACCTAAAGGATAATGACTTCCCCTAATTAAGAAGAAGAATACTGATGTAAACCCAAAGTCATGGTTCTAATATTTATACTCCTGATGTCTCAACTACCTTGACCCATTAGGGATCATTTTCTACCATTATATCAATATAAATTTAATCCCATCTCTAAAAGAACCCCAAAACTCCATATGACTGACACATTTCTCTGGTAGCCTAAATAAATGTGAATTTTATGTCCTTTACCATAGGTCCTTGAAGGCTCCATGACACTACTCAGTCTAGGAAAATTGATTCGCTATCTAGATGAGGATATTAAAAATTTGTTGCAATCAATGAAAATTACATTTCCAACCATTTATTATAACATTCCAAAATGAAAAAAGATTATACCTCTGACACAATCATTGGTGGTTCTGAAGAAATAATTACATCGATATTTTATATCTTTAGGAAAACCATGATAAGAGATGGAATTCCAAAAAAAATTGAACCAATCACGTCTAAAATTTAATCTTTGAGATCATATTGTATAGTTGGTTCTCCTATAGTAATTCTATGAACATTATCAAATAATATTTATTCTCCTCATCATACATAGAGTATTTGATAATTTCATCAATGAATTCATCCATGAAGTGGGATAAATATTGATGGATGATTTAGTTCATAGGTTACGTGATCATAGTGGAGATATTAGTCACACTGAAAGGCATCACCTAGAACCCATAATTCCCATATAAAAATCATAATTTATTCATATGAATATTATACTATAAAACCATCAAGCGATGGTTATTGGATGTGATAAAGACCCCAACACCCCAACATGGACCCTTCAACATTTTGAAGAGGTATCCGACATTTGGAAACTAGTTATTATTATTGATCGAAACCTAGATTTGGGTGATCATAATCAATATAAATCCTCAAAATCCCATCAACCGTTTTCATGAAAAAACTATATATTCCAAGGGGGACACACTTGGTCTAATAAAAACATTCTCTTGAAGGTTTTCCAACTTCCCTTTCTTCTCTTGGAGAATAGTAGGGTCCGCCTAACATTCTATTAAAGATATTGGTGTGTTCTCTACATGTAATTTGATGTAAAAGCTAATTATTGACGACATAGGTATTCCGGAGACATGTATAGGGAAGATACCAACATATTAATCTATAAAAACTGTATGATTGATTCATATTGAGTCCATTACACCATGGGATAAAATTTTCAAATAATGGGTGATAGGTTACAACTCCCTGATCATGAGCTCCACTCGTGCCTCCATAAGATATCTCTATCCCTCCCATAAATGAGTATATATTCCCATCCATATATAATAATATAAATATTCTGTGATGATATTAAATTGAGGGATTAACCTTGGAAACCTAATACCTAACTTGAATCACCTCACAAGGTTTCATTACAAGGACCATAATATCCCAAGGGACACTATCCCTATATATAACTGATATGCACATCTGGTGGATGTGAAATATGGAGAACAATCTCCCTGTAGAAACCTATAGTCAAAGTTGATAGGCTAAAGACTCTAATAGATTATGTGGATCTCAAAAAATGGGTACTGAGATAAATTAATGACTCGTTCATGTGTCTAAAAGAACTAGAAAAACATTATAGAAGACAAATATCACTCCCCAAATCATCTCATGGTTTTTCAGATCCTATCACTCCATATCCAAAAACTAGATGCACCGAAAGAAACAATACATATGATACTAGTGTGGGCCACATAGTGGTAGTGGTGGGATTATATCATAGTATATTCTGTTACCTGTATCTACTCTATAAAGAGATAAACCTACTTCTTTATCAACACTATGTCCCTAGAGGATGTCCTTACCATGATTGGGAGATCCCAGACCATGGAGATTCTTCTATCATGGGACTTATCCACATCGTATACCCTATCTGTAGAATCATGAGCAATAAATCCTGATCCACGTGATATTTCTTGCCACGGGCCTAGAACCACCCCTCTATAGGATGACTAGATACCTTCTGTGAACTCTATTCCATATGTCTATGTGTTATGATTTGTGAATGGGTATAGATTCTACATTAATAACCTATAGATTGATTGTTTTTTTCTATTGTAGAAAACCCATTTCTAGTGTTTCTACTACCAGATATCACTACCCAATGTCTCTATCATGATATGTTCTATGTAACAAAATGCTTCTCCTACACTGGTGGATAACTGAAAATTCAAAAGCACTCCATGCTAGCCCAAAAATCTCTATAATTTCCTTTCTCAAACATCTCTACTCGAAATTATCCATATATCACCATACAGAGAGGGTAGAATATGATGTCGGTACCCCAAGATTCAGAAATGGAAACTAACAAATCACCATATTTTATCATAACAAACACTTGGATCTACACAAATCATATGATTGCGGGGTAATACCCATCATGAAATATCCCATGTGTGGAGGGCCATGATATCATTGTCTCACAATGAGTCAGAGTAATAAAACCCAACCAGTTCTCTAATAATCCATGAAGAAGACTATTAATAGGCATCACTATGTGATTGAATATGATCTAAAAATCAATAAAACGTAGACCACCACCTCAATCCAATCCTCTTCTCCCTATAGATCTATCTTTCCATAAGAACTAATATATATCAATATCTACAAATCATGTAAAATTCTATGACTGTGTGAAAAATAATAATATAATGTTGGTTATGTTGCCTTTCTAACATGTAATTTGTCATCCACCTGAATCAATAGAGGTGGATCCATGACCATTCCATCAAGTAGATTCACTACTCGACACACACTTAGAAGAAACTCTACATGGGTAAGTCCCTAAATAATGGCCTCACCACTCAACTAGTTAATATCATGACCGTGTATCAGTATCGTAGTAGGATGTTCTTGTAGAGGTATCCTAAAATTTAATAGGAACAACAAAATTAATGTAATAATATCAAGATAGATGAAAAAATTCAGACAAGAAATTAAAAAGGACTATTCCCTATTTATTCATATAACATTGGTTTCTTTGAAACCAATTTCATTGTATTCTGAGTCAATAGGTCAGTAGTTAGTGTTCTTTCGTGTGGATACATCAGTCAATGCACCATCTCCAGGCTCTCTAGCCTATGATATAAACTCAAGAAACCCTGACATCAATTACCTATATTACAAACCAAAATCCTCAAGAAATTTCAAACACTAAATACCGACTTGAGGAAACCAACATATAATACCACTTATTCGTCATCGAACCCATTGGGGCCTCACTTGGGATATCAATTAGTCTAGAGTGACGCCCTAATCTGGACTTCAATATGCTAATGAAGGGATATAGGAGCTGATTAGGGATAATGTTGCAATGAGAGGCCTAAGACCAATACAGGTGTATGCACAAATGAAACCAACTCAATTCTATAGTAAATAGTTGTAATTAAAGTCTAAAATAACTACTTTGTAATAAATTAATTTAAAACCCACTATAAAATACATTATATTCAAGTAAAATAATATTAAATATAAAAATCGAAAAAAAAACTTGTCCAACTAGAAATGATGTCCCAACATGATAACTAATGGGAATGGGAAAATGACAGAGAGTTTCAACCCACAATTAATAAGGATAATCATAGGAAAAGTCTATCACGACCAAGAAACATTATAAAAGTCTTAAAATAGGTTCACTAAATTCACCACTTATATTCCTATCATCTTTATAAGAGATGAAATATGTGTCAATATCTCATATATGGCTGGGTATATAAATTCCTCGTTGGACTCCTCAAGAACCGAGATGGAAGAAATACAAATAATAATAAATTGTTCAATCCATGAGATATATTCTGAAGTTACTAAAAATCAGGTATTTTCTAAAAATAAACCCAAGTGAAGAGGTAAAATTTGTTATATATCTCCACTTCTAGGTAATAATGATGATGAGTATGCATCTAGATCTAAAGGTCCCATTTCTGATTTTCAAAACCATGTGCAACCTCGCAATGATCTGTTAGGATCTTCTTCAGCTCATAAATTCACTCCAATATCAACATAGAACTATCTATAATAAAGGAACTTATACTGGAAAATATCAATGATGGAGGAGTACCACTCCAAAGATAGAGGGCATGTGTCCTTTGTATTATAGGGGAGTACTGAATCTATCTATATGAAGAGTATGGGTTCTTGTGCCATGGTGTAAAAGGGGAGTATCGATTCCATCATATCTTTGATGATTTATGTCAACCACTATCATCATATAAGAATTGTACAATGATGTATCCCCCCTAAAACACCTTGTGTAATATTTTTGAGACCAAAATAAATTCCATCATTGCACCCACATGTGGAAAACAACTTAGTTTAGACTACTCACAGTCCAAAATTTGAGTCCTAGGGATGGAGATACACTAGTTAAAAGGTTATATGTAGAGTATAAAACATTTATTACTAGGGTAAATGATGTATCTCATCAAGCTAAATCCTTTCTGTGTCCTGTTACAGTACTCATTAAGTAAAAAAGTACACGATGAGTATATAGGGTCCCATGATGTGTGACAAAACCTGGACACATGGGTGTGTCTTCCCTTGGACATGGATTGTAACATCCCAGGTAAATAAAGAATAAAGAATTTTCATATTTATTAATATTTATGAATTAAATATTAATTTTAATTAAAAGGGGTTTCTCCGTTCGATAGCGTACTCGGTATGCAACGATGAGTTTCTTTGAAAACTTACGTTGCACACAAGTAATAAAATAATATTATTTTAAAGGTTAGTTAACGAGTAGTCGTTGTACTGGCTGGAATGGATAGAAATAACTAAAATATGATTATATATGTTTTTAAATGTTTTTACATTTACCCAATAAAAGATAAAGGCTTAAAATACGGAAAGAGTTCAATTTTAGGCATTTATACCCTAATTTTCACAAAAGGTCCACTTATCACCTTTTGATGGAGAACCATCATTAAATATAGTTTTGATCGATCTTATAAATTCTATTGGGCCAAATATAACTCTTCTTTAGAATCGGGACATCAAAATTTACGTTGTGTAAATTTTTGGTACCTTTCCGATAAAGTTCATTTTTTTTAATGAATAGTGTAAAATGTTGTATTTTAATTCAAAACCTCTTTTTAATATAATTTATTTATATGATTAGATTATCTTTTGAATTGGTTTTAAAGTTAAATTAGAAAATATTTTTACCATTAAATCCAATAGTGGTCGTGGGAATTAATTTCACTTTGAAATCGGACTTAAACTAGTGTCAATATTTTGATACTTATTGTTTCATAAAAACACGATATTTGCTCTGACAGCGGGAATTAATTATTAAATTAATTAATGTGACTTATATGTTTTTAATTTTGTAAAATTGACTTCATTTTTGAATTCGTAATATCAAATATAGCTTAGGGTGAATTTTTGGTAATTTTCTGAAAAACTTCAATTTTTGATGAATAGTGAAACCACTAAGTGGTACTTATAAAAACTGATATTCCATTTAAATGAAATTTTGCCATCATTGTGTTTTGATTTTCAAAAATCCGACATACATGGTTGTCATTAAGAAGTAAAATGTGGTTCAATGAGATTAAAATATTTTTTTGGTGAATAGTAACTTATTAAGTTTTTAATCGCGATTAGTGGTAATTAGTGTAGTTTAAGGTAAAAATAATGTTTTAATAAAATGAGATGAGCTTGACACATGTCCTACCCTCATTGGTTGTGTCATGGCCGACCAAGACAAGCCATGGGTCAACTTGGGGACCCCATGGAGCCACTTTGGTTTGGAAATGACATAAATAACTTTTTATTTAATGTAAAAGTAAAAATGACACAAACATAATATGTTTTACGAAAACAATTTTTACATGGGGTTATAAAGATCAGATTTTTTATTATAAATAGTCATTGGAAAGATAAAAAGATTTACTACATCATAGTATTTTTTTTTAATTTTTATACATTAAATAAATTAAATTATTTATGACATAATAATGATGGAGCGATGACATCATTATTTGACGATTTAAATAAAATGGAAAGATAAAGTAAAATCTATGAACTACACATGTCCAAAACCAATTGGATGAGTGTATTTCGAACCCTTATCACCTTATACACTAATTATTTCAATTTGGAACCTTTTAAAACCGAAACACATTTTCAAATAAAGTAATATTTCTTTACTTTCCAAAAGTGCCCCTCCTCTCCTCTTATAAAAGGCCCCCACCTCTACATCATTTCACACACTCCTCAAGCCTTTGGCTCGTCCAACCCCTACCAAATTACTCTCTACACATCCCTCTACTCATCCTAGAGGATTCTTTTTGGGCAGAATCCTTTCAAAGGAAGCCTTTAGGCTCAAATCAAAAGGATTTACACTTTTAAAGGTAATTCATTCTCTCTTGTTCATTTGTTTAATTTTGCTTCTCCAACCCCCTAAACTCTTTTTATTTACTTCTTTTGTAACAACACCATTATCTTGAATATACGAGGATGTTGTTATAAGATTTATTCGACCTACACTCTCACACAACTACATAAAATGGTTAAAGAACATACGGTTTCTGTGGATGGCGAAATTTTGCCTCCCGAAACGATGATTGTTCAATACTCATTTAACACCTTCAAAGGTGGCCATTATGATGTCACTATTTTTATATATGATATATAATATGTTTATGTTTTCTTTAAGCTTATGTATTTTTCATTTTGGGCATACCTTTGTGGTTTCCATTATGGGTAAACACGATATCTTCATTTAAGGAAGTGTGGACTACCGCCCCCTCAAAGTGATGTGATTCGTTAATGCCATATGTGGGACGTGTAATGGATGGATTTATTGTTATTATATATGATTTTATACTGTAATTATAATATACCTCTATATCATTATTATTTCTTTCCATTAAATTATGATATAGAAATGAAAGTAGCGTTCATGCGTACATACGGCTTACCGTCTCCATGAACGGTGCATTTCATTTCTTATCCCCAAATATAATGTACTATTAAAAGTACATGTATATAATGGATATATATAATTAATGACATATCTAAATGATGAATATAATTCTGGAATTAAAATATACATACCTCTCATTTAGTTTTAATTCCATTAATATGACAAAGAAATGAAAGTGGCGTCCATGCGTACGTACGGCTTACCGTCTCCATGAACGGTGCATTTCATTTCATACCTCTAAATGATTATGTAATATTATAAATACATGTATATGCTGGATATATATGATACATATTATATCCAAATTGGGAATTTCATTCTGGATATAAAGAACCTTTGACCTCACGAACAACATGTAATTGTAAGAAGTCCACTTTCGACTTAAGAACCAAATATTGACAAAACAAACATTATTAACTTAAATGGTTACATAATGTTTATAACATGGAAATAAGTGATATAAAAGGAATAATTAACTTTAAAAAGGTTCTTAATAAAGTATAAATTAACTCAAGTTTATTATTCAGGACGTTAAAGAACGATCGAGTCAAGTCGGACCCGGGGTAAGGGAACTTCTTAACCCAATTTCCATTCTTTGGGTTAATCTCCTACTTTCAAATTACGTCATGATATTATTTTGTCCTATCTTGTATTTGTACTTTCTTTATGTGTAATTATAGTGAATACACATAATAGATCTATTTTATTTAAAAAATTATCTTTCTAAGGGACTTCGTCTCAATCTCCTTTCATTGAGGCATATTTCGTTTTATACACAACTTTCTTTTATACGGTGTATAAACCCCTTTGACTTTTACTTTTATACAAAAGGAATCTTTTTCTACGAAGCGTTTTACAAAACGACAAAAAGGAATGTTTCTTTTAACGTACGCGGCGACAACGACCTTTTCTGCCGCTGCGAGTATTATTTCGTCTTGGCTTTCTCAACAAGCCGTAATGTTTTTAGAATAAAATAAATACCATATACTCTTTTATGTATTTTGGTATTGAAAATGGTTTTGAAAAAGGATTCTATTATGTCAATATATTTATGATATATTGTGATTGAAATGTGGAAATGTTATTATTCCTTTATATTGTTTTTATGTTTTATGATTTTATACTGGTACTTGGACATTTTAACGGGTGGTTACGTTATAAACCATATGACGGGTGGTGCCGTGAATACCAGGATGGGTGGTTACGTTATAACCTCCAATGAATTGGGTATGGAAGTCTGTCGTATGTCTATTCCATTATGTATGTATGGAAATTGGCCGTATGGCTATTCCATTAAGTAATATGTGTGGAAGTCGACCGTATGGTTATTCCACTTACGTATGTTTATGTCCCAACTTACCTTTATATATGTTATGTGTTCTTTTTATGGATTTTATGGTAATACTTTGGTTACAAAAAGGTAAGTAATGATACTTTATTCAGTGAATAGTTTTTACTACTTCATGAAGGTGAAGGTATTACTTTGATAGAGTATATATGGTTTATTTGATGTTTAAAAATACTAAGAGTTTTCATTCTTTCTGTATCCCTTACTGAGCTTTTTATGCTCACCCCAAGTTCTTTTTTCAAATGTTTTCATAGGACTTAATGTGGAACAAGGTCAAGGATGGGATCAAGGGAATATCATCCTATATAAAACATGGAACTAGACACGTTTCTTTTTAAGAGTTTTTTTTATTATGGAAACTTAGTAGAAGTGACTACTTTTTAATCTTTTGAGATGTAATAGTTATGTTCTAATTCTCTATAAATCTAAACTTGAAAAGATCCTCAACGTGAATTATTCATTTAATTCAATATTAAGTAAGGTTTAAGGCTGGGGCCTTATAGTTGGTATCAAAGGTCGGTTTAGACAACTTTAGGAGTTAGAAAAGTGTTAAATTATAATATGATTGAAATGATATAGCATTTACGGATTACCATGTTGCTTCGCCTAAGATATTTCTATGTTCAGAATGGTTTTCCACAGAGGAAACAAAGCAGCTATGTTGGGACGACATCAGGAGGAAGATAACCTTCCAAATCTGCAACATGAGATGGTCGGAATCGGAACTGAACAGTTTGTTGCAGTGATGGCACAATTGACTCAGGATATAAATGGTGGTGGTATCCATGCACAAGATCAGCCAAATCAATCGCAGAGGAACATGTCAGTGGTGGAACATTTCATGAGGCAACATCCCCCATCATTCAGAGGATCATCTGACCCTGTGCAAGATGAAGGGTGGATTAAAGCACTGGAGAAGATTTTTGATGTCATGGGTTGTTTAGAACAACAAAAGGTTAGTCTTTCTATTTACTGTTTTGAAGGTGAAGCTGATCAGTGGTGGTCGATGGTGAAAAATATAAGGGATAGTGATGAGATTGAGGATCTTCACTGGGACGAATTCAAAGGTGTGTTTCTTGAGAAATATTTTCCTAAGGTGGTTCGTCTTAGAATGGAAAAACAGTTCCTAGAATTGAGGAAGGAGGATGATTCAGTGGCTGCTTATAAAGAAAAGTTCACTCGATTGGCAAGGTATGCTCCAAACTTCATACGAGATCTTGATAGTAAAATAAACCGTTTTTACTCAGGGTTAAAGCCAATGTATCGAAGGGCTTTAGCTTCTCATGAGTTCAAAAGTTATGAAAAACTTGTTCGATGTGCGGAGAAGGTGGAAATGGAGTTTGCCGATGATCAGGTGTTCTATGACAAACAACTGAATAAGAGGTCTAGTTTGCAGGAAAAGGGGAATAATTCATCAAAGAAGCAAGGAGGTAAGAAAACCAAATATCCATCCTGTGAGAAGTGTGGTAAAATGCATCCTGGAGAATGTTTATCCAAGTCTGGTAAGTGATTTCGGTGTGGTAAGTCTGGTCATATTGCTCGTAACTGTAAGGAAGATGATCAAGCAGGAAATGAAAAGGCAACAGTAATATGTTTTAAGTGTAATGAAATGGGTCATTATGCAAACGAGTGTCCAACGAAGAACTCAACTGGGGGAATGGAGCCAGACTACAAGAAGAAAGGGGTGGTGAAATCCTTTTCAACAACTTCAGCAGATGTTGGGCCATCGAATGAAGTGGTATTAGCTCCAGGGAGCTCAGTATTTTTCGAAGATTGACTTGAGGTCGGGGTACCATCAGTTGAAAGTAAAAGAAGCAGACGTTTCGAAGACTGCGTTCCGTACTAGATATGGCCATTATGAATTTGTAGTTATGCCTTTTGGGCTAACCAATGCACCTTCTGTATTCATGGACCTTATGATTAAAATTTTCCATGAGTTCTTGGATAAGTTTGTGTTTGTGTTTTGAGGTTTGGGAAGAGGTTATGTGTGCCTTGTGATTCACAGTTGAAGAATGAGTTGTTATGTGAGGCTCATAGTTCCCCGTTTTAAGTTCATCCTGGCAGTACTAAGATGTACAGAGATCTGCAGGAGTATTACTGGTGGGATGGAATGAAAAGAGATATTGCTGATTTTACTGTGACGTGTTTGACATGTCAACCGGTTAAAGCAGAGCGGCAGTTACCGAAAGGGATGCTTCAGCCTTTACCAGTGCCAGAGTGGAAATGGGAAAACATATCCATGGACTTTGTTGTGGGATTACCGAGGACATCTCGAGGTTATAATGCAATCTAGGTTATTATTGATCGCTTGACCAAATCTGCTCATTTCCTTTATATATGAGATACTTTCTCTCTAGATAAACTTTCCCGTTTGTTTCTTAAAGATATAGTCAGGTTACATGGTGTTCCTCTTTCCATTGTATCTGATCGTGATCCCAGGTTCACATCTAACTTTTGGAAAGGCCTTCAGAAGTCGTTGGGTACGGAATTAAATTTTAATACAACTTTTCATCCTCAATCAGATGGGCAGTCAGAACGAACAATCCAGACATTGGAGGATATGCTACGATCTTGTTCTATGGATTATCAGGGAAGTTGGTACCAACAACTTTCTTTGGTTGAGTTTTCTTATAATAACAGTTTTCATTCTAGTATACAGATGGCACCATTTGAGGCATTATATGGGAAGCGGTGTCGAACTCCAACATTCTGGAATGAATTGGGTGAAAGGAAGCTGATGGGACCAGAATTGGTAGAAGAGATGGCAGAAAAGGTTCAGTTGATTCAAAAGCATATGAGAAAAGCTCAGAGCAGGAAGAAGAGTTATGCGGATAACCGGAGGAAGGATCTATCTTTCGAGGTAGGTGATCATGTTTTTCTCAAGGTTTCTCCTTGGAAAAGTGTGATGAGATTAGGTAAGAAAGGAAAGCTGAGTCCAAGTTTTATTGGACCATATGAAATTCTGGAGAGAGTTGGATCAGTTGCATACCGGGTGGCTTTACCTCCGAGTTTATCTCAGGTACATAATTTTTTTCATGTTTCAATGTTGAGAATGTATATTTCAGATCCATCTAATGTTTTGAGTCTAGAGGTAGTTCAGCTGGAAGAGAACCTATCTTATGAGGAACAACCGGTCCAGATTCTTGACCATAGGGAGCACATGTTACGGAATAAGGTGATTCATCAGGTAAAGGTTTTGTAAAAAAACCATGTGATTGAAGAGGCAACGTGGGAATCTGAAAATGCTATGAGGGATAAATACACCCAATTATTTTGCTAAGTGAATAAAATTACGAGGACGCAATTCCCAAAAGGGGGGAAGGATGTAACATCCCAGGTAAATAAAGAATAAAGAATTTTCATATTTATTAATATTTACATATTAAATATTAATTTTAATTAAAAGGGGTTTCTACGTTCGATAGCATACTCGGTACGCAACGATGAGTTTCTTTGAAAACTTACGTTGCACACATGTAATAAAATAATATTATTTTAAATGTTAGTTAACGAGTAGCCGTTGTACTGGCAGGAATGGATATAAATAACTAAAATATGATTATATATGTTTTTAAATGTTTTTACATTTACCCAATAAAAGATAAAGGCTTAAAATACGGAAAGAGTTCAATTTTAGGCATTTATACCCTAATTTTCACAAAAGGTCCACTTATCACCTTTTGACGGAGAATTGTCATTAAATATAGTTTTGATTGATCTTATAAATTCTATTGGACCAAATATAACTCTTCTTTATAATTGGGACATCAAAATTTACTTTGTGTAAATTTTTGGTACCTTTCCGATAAAGTTCATTTTTTTAATGAATAGTGTAAAATGTTGTATTTTAATTCAAAACCTCTTTTTAATCTAATTTATTTATATGATATGATTATCTTTTGAATTTGTTTTAAAGTGAAATTAGAAAATATTTTTACCATTAAATCCAATAGTGGTCGTTGGAATTAATTTCACTTTGAAATCGGACTTAAACTAGTGTCAATCTTTTGATACTTATTGTTTCATAAAAACACGCTATTTGCTCTGACAGCGGGAATTAATTATTAAATTAATTAATGTGACTTATATGTTTTGAATTTTGTAAAATAGACTTCATTTTTGAATTCATAATATCAAATATAGCTTAGGGTGAATTTTTGGTAAATTTCTGGAAAACATCAATTTTTGATGAATAGTGAAACCACTAAGTGGTACTTATAAAAACAGATTTTCCGTTTAAATGAAATTTTTTCATCATTGTGTTTTGATTTTCAAAAATCCGACATACATGGTTGTCATTAATAAGTAAAATGTGGTTCAATGAGATTAAAATAATTTTTTAGTGAATAGTAACTTATTAAGTTTTTAATCGTGGTTAGTGGTAATTATTGTAGTTTAAGGTAAAAATAATGCTTTAATAAAATGATATGAGCTTGACACGTGTCCTACCCTCCTTGGTTGTGTCATGGACGACCAAGACAAGCCATGGGTCAACTTGGGGACCCCATGGAGCCACTTTGGTTTGGAAATGACATAAATAACTTTTTATTTAATGTAAAAGTAAAAATGACACAAACATAATATGTTTTACGAAAACAATTTTTACATGGGGTTATAAAGATCATACTTTTGATTATAAATAGTCATTGGGAATCTAAAAAGATTTCCTACATCATAGTAGTTTTTTTATAATTTTTAGACATTAAATAAATTAAATTATTTATGACATAATAATGATGCAGCGATGACATCATTATTTGACAGTTTAAATAAAATGAAAAGATAATGTAAAATAAATGAACTACACATGTCCAAAACCAATTGGATGAGTGTATTTCGAACCCTTATCACCTTATCCACGAATTATTTCAATGTGGGACCTTTTAAAACCGAAACAAGTTTTCAAATAAAGTAATATTTCTTTACTTTCCAAAAGTGCCCCTCCTCTCCTCTTATAAAAGGCCCCCACCTCTACCTCATTTCACTCACTCCTCAAGTCTTTGGCTCGGCCAAACCCTGCCCATTTACTCTCTACACATCCCTATCCTCATCCAAGATGATTCCCTTTTGGCAGAATCCTTTCAAAGGAAGCCTTTAGTCTCAAATCAAAAGGCGTTACACTTTTAAAGGTAATTCATTCTCTCTTGTTCATTTGTTTTAATTTGCTTCTCCAACCCCCTAAACTCTTTTTATTTACATCTTTTGTAACAACACCAGTATCATAAATATAGTAGTATGTTGTTATAATATTTATTCGAGCTACACTCTCACAAAACTACATCAAATGGTTAAAGAACATACGGTTTCCGTGGATGGCGAAATTCTACCTCCCGAAACGATGATTGTTCAATACTCATTTAACACCTTCAAAGGTGGCCATTATGATGTCACTATTTTTATATATTATATATAATATGTTTATTTTTTCTTTAAGCTTCTGTATTTTTCATTTTGGACATACCTTTATTGTTTCCATTATGGGTAAACACGATATCTTCATTTAAGGAATTGCGGACTACCGCCCCCTCAAAGTGATGTGATTCGTTAATGAAATATGTGGGACGTGTAAAGGATGGATTTAAAGTTATTATATATGATGTTATACTAGAATAATAATATACCTCTATATCATTATTATTTCTTTCCATTAAAGTATGAGATATAAATGAAATTAGCGTTAATGCGTACGTACGGCTTACCATCTCAATGAACGGTGCATTTCATTTCTTATCCCCAAATGTAATGTACTATTAAAAGTACATGTATATAATGGATATATATAATTAATGATATATCTAAATTATGAATATAATTCTGGAATTAAAATATACATACCTCTCATTTAGTTTTAATTCCATTAATATGACAATGAAATGAAAGTAGCGTCCATGCGTACGTACGGCTTACCGTCTCCATGAACGGTGCATTTCATTTCTTACCTCTAAATGATTATGTAATATTATAAATACATTTATATTTCGGATATATATTATAAATATTATATCCAAATCGGGAATTTCATTCTGGATATAATGAACCTTTGACCTCATGAACAACATGTAATTGTAAGAAGTCCACTTTCGACTTAAAAACCAAATATTGACAAAACAAACATTATTAACTTACATGGTTACATAATGCTTATAACATGGAAATAAGTGATATAAAAGGAATAATGAACTTTAAAAAGGTTCTTAATCAAGTATAAATTAACTCAAGTTTATTATTCAGGACGTTAAAGAACGATCGAGTCAAGTCGGACCCGAGGTAAGGGAACTTCTTAACCCAATTTCCATTCTTTGGGTTAATCTCCTACTTTCAAATTACGTCATGATATTATTTTGTCCTATCTTGTATTTGTACTTTCTTTATGTTTAATTATAGTGAATACTCATAATAGATCTATTTTATTTAAAAAATTATCTTTGTAAGGGACTTCATCTCAATCTCCTTTCATTGAGGCATATTTCGTTTTATACACAACTTTCTTTTATACGGTGTATAAACCCATTTGACTTTTACTTTTATATAAAAGGAATCTTTTTCTACGAAGAGTTTTACAAAATGAAAAAAGGAATGTTTCTTTTTAACGTACGCGGCGACAACGACCTTTTCCGCCGCCACGAGTATTATTTGGTCTTTGGCTTTCTCAACAAGCCGTATTGTTTTTAGAATAAAATAAATACCATATACTCTTTTATGTATTTTGGTATTGAAAATGGTTTTGAAAAAGGATTCTATTAGGTCAATATATTTATGATATATTGTGATTGAAATGTGGAAATGTTATCATTCCTTTATATTTGTTTTATGTTTCATGATTTTATACTGGTACTTGGACATTTTAACGGGTGGTTACGTTATAAACAATATGACGGGTGGTGCCGTGAATACCAGGATGGGTGGTTACATTATAACCTCCAATGCTTTGGGTATGGAAGTCGGCCGTATGGCTATTCCATTAAGTATGTATGGAAATTGGTCGTATGGATATTCCATTAAGCGATATGTGTGGAAGTCGACCGTATGGTTATTCCACTTAAGTATGTTTATGTCCCAAGTTACCTTTATATATGTTATGTGTTCTTTTTATGGATTTTATGGTAATCCTTTGGTTACAAAAAGGTAAGTAATGATACTTTATTCAGTGAAGAGTTTTTACTACTTCATGAAGGTGAAGGTATTACTTTGATAGAGTATATATGGTTTATTTGATGTTTAAAAAAACTAACAGTTTTCATTCTTTCTGTATCCCTTACTGAGCTTTTTATGCTCACCCCAAGTTCTTTTTTGAAATGTTTTCATAGGACTTAATGTGGTATAAGGTCAAGGATGGGATCAAGGGAATGTTATCCTATATAAAACATGGAACTAGACATGTTTCTTTTTAAGAGTTTTTTTTATTATGGAAACTTAGTAGAAGTGACTACTTTGTAATCTTTTGAGATGTAATAGTTATGTTCTAATTCTCTAAAACTCTAAACCTGAAAAGATCCACAACGTGAATTATTCATTTAATTCAATATTAAGTAAGGTTTAAGGACGGGGCATTAAATGGATTGGATACCGATTTAACTCTAAAAAGAATATAGAAACAGTTACATGACATATAAATTCACTAAGGGTCATGGCTATGTACACATGGTACATAAGTTGTAAATCAATGTACATCCACATGACAAGTATCTCATGGTACACAGATTGTATACATTCCTGGGTTCATGGGAATGAACATTTGGTACATAGCATGACTTCCAATATAAATTCCTATGTCATATGGTCCCTGTCATATGGAGTGTGATATTTAACACACTAAAACACCTATCTTCCATGAGAATTAGGAAAACATAGAATGTTGTCCTCTTTATTTCATGGTGTGGTTCATCTCTTTGATATAAATTGATGTTTTCCTTTTCAATGATTCCATATCCTTGATTTTCACCACCATCCTTGTTGTTTGACCACAAAAATTATCCTTAACTGAATGAATTCGTCCCCAATTGATGATTTCTAGCTTCTGTTTACATGATATTTGAACTATTATCACCCATTTTGTAATTTTTCGCATCGAATACCAATTTTCATCGTATATATCCCCAATTCCAAAATAGAAAACCTAAAAAATCCTCAATCATACAATAAAACATTGATCCTTATGTTTTTAATGAATATTACATGAATATGAAGGTTTTAACCTACTTAAATCTTAATCGGTAATGTTAAATAGATGACATTAAGGAAAACATTGAAGAATGAAAATAACAATAGTGGGGGAGGAACAACATTTAAATGAGAAACATTATTTTCCAATTTTATCCAAACCAATGATGTTAAATTTTCGAAAAAATCTCATGTCCATGTTTATAGAAGATATAGAAAAATAGTTTCAAGAAAGATATTAAAAATTGGGATCTTGAAAAAGAACCTAATTAAAAATATAAAAAATAATTAGATAACAAAACTAAGATCATAAAATTTAACCAAGGGATGAAATAAAAAATTAACAAGTTATACCTCAAGAGTGTATTGATCATTAGTAATGAATGTGTTCTTAATTGATGAAGGTCAATGTCTCATTATGTTTATCATCCACCTCAATATTATCTTTGATCATTTTCAGCGATCTAGATACTTTAATCACAAATTTCAATGGATCACTAAACCTACTCTTATCTTATATACTAATGTTATACAGATTCCCTATTATATTTTCTATTAATAGAAATATATTGAGAGTGAATTTTGTTTTAATAAATTAATTTTATTAAATTAAAAAATTATTTAACTTTACTGAATGAAATTTCCAATTGATTCCCTCATTTGAACACATGATTCTGACAATATTTATGTCACTCATATTGTAAACCCTATGTTATGGAGGCAAACTTAGTCTCATATTTTTCTTCCAAGGTCCTTGTCAATCTAATACCATTTATTAAAAAAATATTCTTATGTATGATTCAATGTATATAAAAATTATTTATTAATTAATTCTAGGGTACTCCATCTCCTAAACATAGCAATAAATCCAAGGAAAAATCCTAAAATATAAATAAATTGTAATATTAAATTTGTCAAACTACTAAAATATGAGTCATTAAAATTAATTGATTTTTTTGACAAATCATCGATATTAACCTCCTAATCTAGGGAAACTACATACCATTGTTATGTTTGTCAGCACTAGAAATTATGTGTCTACTATTTTCTTTGATGGATCAACATATATTTCATCATTAGAGAAAACATGGATAATAAATTGAGATTCATGAATCCATAATCCAAAATTTATAAATTTCCCATATTACTTGTTTTATCTAGGAGTCTTAAGAATAATTCTTTAGTAACTGTTATTTTGTTCATAAATTTCATAGTATACTAGGATATCATGAATAAATACCACAATTAAATCATCCATATATTCTTTCAATTCTATTTTCATAATATTCATAAAAATATAGTATGAATTAGTCAATACAAATGCGATTAACATTAAATTTAAATGAAAATACCTTGTAAAAAATAATTTATTTGTGATATCATTCTTACATGAAATTTATGATAACCATAATATAGATAAGTCATTAAAAAATATTATTCTCTCTGAATTTAATATAAAAGGACATCAATACTAAATAGTGGACATTTTTTCTTTATAATAATGGATTTTCCTTCTTTGAAATCAGCACAAAACATTGTAACCCCATATTTCATTTTCCCAAATATAATAAGAGCTTCCATAGGCATAATAGTTGGAAAAATGAATACCACGTCACAAAACTCAATTTAGTTGTTTTAATAACTCTATTTTATCCACTATATCCATATTATGTGGAGTCATAGATACTGTTTTTGTATAAAAGACGAGTTCAACAAAAAACTTAACTTTAATATCATGAATATTTCCATGTAGTTCATCAGAAAACACGTTAATATATTCATATAATATCATATCATATTTTTTCATTAGGTTAACAATCCATTATCTACATTTTATATTATAATATTATCCCAATATATCAATATACAGAGTTACTAGTGGCTTATCAATATATTATTGAGATTATTTAGTCTCCCCTTTAAATGTGATAGATTCTAGAACTTCAAAATAAATTGAACACACATTCTCTAAGTAATAAAATTCTCGTAATAATAATAAATCCAAATGATACTAAGTATTTTCTCAATTAATCTGTATATATAATGATAAATTTTTAAGATATGGTTTATATCTTCTCCATAATAGGGACTTACTAACATATCCTTATTTTAATATGATTTCCACTAAGAGTTTCAATTGACAATTTATTTCCTATGGTGATAGAGAAAAATATAATTCTCTAAAAAAATATGGAAGATATAAAAGAGTGTAATGATCTAAAATATAATAAATCATTATATTAATTATATTTTATTATCAACATACCATATAATTATCTTTAGGAACATTACCTCATCCACAATGATCATAGAGTATAATCATTGTTCCATTGTACTTTTTTGATGAAAATTATTTTGACACCTTGTAAATTCATTCACATAAACCCTTATCTCCTAAAATCTAATGAAATTAACATTGTTATATTCATTATTTCCATTGAAATCAATATCATGATAAATTTTATCCCCACACATAATGATATCTCAAATTCCCCGTAAGCATGTTCCATTGTTTTTTATTCCACATTTATTAAATGTTGCAAATTCTAACTGTCCATTATTACCATTTGATATATTTAATTTTCCATGGTCCTAATCCTTCCACTTAATACCATAGTTTATTTCATTATCATAATACTTTAATAATTATTTCTCTATATTAATAGCTTGTGATATTAATTCCTCTGATGATGATAAGTCTTGGGAGGATAGTGTTCGTTGAAGGATTGGTTTTAGATGATTAAAAAAATATTAAATACTACTATTTGGATTACACAAGAGGTATACATCATTATATGATAACCTTCTAAGGTTATAATCAAACATAGCCATATTTTTAACATCTATCCTTCATAGGCTCAGATATTCTCTCCCCATATTCACTCATTTATCATGAAGAAAATGTTTTTCTAAACACATTATATTAAAATTTATCCAATATATATTTCCTATATCATATATAATATAGTTTTTCAAATAAATACCCACTATTGATCTACATTACCAGTGTGATGATAAACATCCATGAAAACATTTTCAATTTAATTACATTCTAATGTAACAAATATTATCTCCATAGAAATGATCAATTTCACAGTAAAATATGGAATAGAAGTCCCTTAGATTGATAGAGGTTATTGATACATGAAGTTATCCACCATTTTTTCCATGAATCAGATCATTGGGATACTCCATAATAGAAATTTTATTAGTCATAACATGAGAATGCTACCCCAATATAGGTATAATTTTTTTATCTCTAACTCTATCTCATATTCCATTTATAGTTTCATTTTATAAAGGAAGATTGAAATCCCAACATAGATTATTTTCATTGATTCAGTTTCCATTCCTTCTATTAGGCGCATTTCTAAAAAATGTAATTTTCTAGATTATATAATAACATTATGAATCATAATGTAAAAAAATATGAAACTAGTAAAGTCCTTGAAATAGCATTAATATTTATTAAATGATAATCATAGAATCATAAGAATTTTATAATTGTGAATATTTTCAAATCTTAAAAATAATTTTGAATCTATCATAATGGTTTTTAAATAAAATTTTAATTAACCCATCAATATCCCCTCAGAGTGTCAAACTAGTTCCATAGTAATGTCACAAACACTTTTCACTAGAATTATTTTTAAAATATACACAACCAAATACTTTCAAGGTTATTACTCATATTTTTTTATTATAAAACCAATTCCACATATAGTATCCATGCCAGGATGTGTTACTAGAAAAAATATATAATATTTACTATACAAAAAAACTGTATGTTGTCGTCCAATAATTAGTCATATCCACATATCAGGTCCTAGGGCTAGGTTCCCTTGTCTATGTTTTCCAAAATCTAGTTCCCTAGGATTTTATTAAATATCCTATGACAAAAACAATAACACTTCAACATCAATAGCTCGTATCTTGTAGTTATTTTTCTACATTGGTACAAAATGGAGAGGATCACATCTCAAAGGATCAAACTTTTTATTAGAATTGGATGTCTTCATATATACATGAATCTATCAGTACACTTATAAACATGATATATTATATAACAATTATTTTTAAAACATCATTATTTCCTCTATGATCTCCCTGATTTCATTAATAATTTCCATCTCAGGATTTATGTTAATCAAAAAATAATAAAGGGTTTTCATAGACACTCTGTAAGGTAAACCCTCTAATAGAAGCTATAATAAAATAAATAAAACATGAAAAATACATATGAGATAAATAATAGTAAAATAAGCCATATGAATAGTATAAAAATAAGGGCTCTAAAAATATGGATAACATAAAAACATAAATAATCATATGTATAATAATAAATTACTTCATTCTGATAGAATTCATATCTTTAGACATCATATTTATACCATCAAGGCCCTACTCCTAGACAACATACATAAAAACTAACGAAAATTTGAAATATATAAACTGTTTTGACTCATGTTACATATCAATACATAAATGGAATATAATTTTTTCCACACATCAGTCAATAAGGTCAATGAATTCATTATATGAAAGTGGTTAATAATAAGAAAATATATAATCATCGTAATAATTTGTGTTGGAAAACTAGCATATGAAATGTTAATATTTATATAATTAATAAATATAACTTGATCATAAGACATCTTGATAAATATAGTAGATGGTATCTAAATATTATATCCCTATAAAATCATAATACACACCAAATAATTTTTTACAATGATTCAAATACATTAACATGCTCATTGGAATATTTTTTGAGGAAAAATACATTTTCATTTTCAAATCAATTAAATACTAAAGAAATTCCAATTTTTATGGAAAAACATTTACTAAAAAACTACCATGAATTATTATAAAATATTCATCAAAATATAAATGAGTAAAATTCAATTCTTAGTTTGATATTTAAAAACAACGATTCTTTAGAAACATTTGATAAGATGCATCTTTTTCAGAAAATGTTAAAAAATATATATATTAAAAAAATTTATATAAATTCAAACATGGATAAAATGAATATAGTAATTCATTTGATAATGGTAAAAAATATCATGAAAACATTTTAATGAATCAATGGAAAAGGAAGAAAAATATTTCTCATCAAGTATAAAGAAAATGTCAATTTTCCTTAATAACATGAGTTGGTATTTTTGAGTTCCAAAGAATGTAAAAATTGACTTAATACTAGAAAAAACAAAAAAAATATAGTAGAATGTAGTATATTTAATTTAATATAAAAGTATCATATAATTCCTTTAATGGAACCATAAACATAAACAATCCCAAATTAGGGCGAGATTGTGAAATAAGCTCTTACCTCATGGATGACATGTTTTGTAAGTACTTTTGGACCCTAGAATATTCAATTTAAATTAATTTTACTTATATAACTGAATCAAGAACATTATTATTATATAATATATGATCCCCTTATAACATTTCAATGCCCTTTAATTAATTATTATTAATTAATATTATCATTTTTTATTGTCAACAATTCTATTTTTTGTGTATGTTTTGGTTTGGTAGTTTTAGTTCCTATATCGTTATCGGGGTTACATCCTATCAAAGATGTTAATCATGATATAAATATAATATATATTCTTATATACATATTTATAGTCATCCTCAAAAGTTGGAGATAGAAATGAATTTCACCATTCATAGAGATAGTAGGTTGTACGTATGTGTGAAAGTTTTTTTTCACTTTTTCACGAATAGAATGAAATAAAGGTAAATAATAATTCACCACTCCTTAAATATTAATTTTTTATATATCAAGTATATTATATTAGTTTTTAATTATTTACTTTTATGACAATATTTAATGAAAATATAATCATATCTCTTCATAGGGGTTGAATTCCACATGTACACCTTAGAAAAATTACAATTTTCCAACAGATCATAAGGTAAGAAGTTACATATTGTATTTTAATTATAGAATAATAATTATGTCATAAAAATCATATATAAATATTAAAATAGCATAATAATATTGGGGAGTCATCCTTAAACATTTCATATTGTAGTGAATTTATCTATAATTTACTTCCCTATATACCCAAATTACTTTTAAGTATAGTGTTTTAGATTATTAGGCCCGAACCCCAACATAAAAAGACCATATATTAAACATTTGAAGCATAAATTCAATATCCATTTTTCAAATAAAATAAATTTTTTAAAAAGAAACATGTTTTACTTTTAAGATACTTCTTCACCAATTTCATCAGGACTTCATCCTTGTCCCTAATAATCATATGAAAAAAATATATATTATAGGATGGACACCAAATGATTAGTGGGGGACATAAGATGAGATAAATATTTTATTATAGTAAAAAATATGAAATTTCATAAAATACATACCTTTATCTATTTAATATTTGAGATTGTGAAATAAATCATTTCCACATGGAAAACATATACTTTCTCATAAAAGGAAACTTTTTTAATCCTCTAGTAAGAACATATATATAACATGTGGGAATATTTGGAATCATTTTCATATAACTCATACATTTGGAATAAACCTCATGTGTTCCCATATAATAACCTTATTGTCACCGAATTTTGGTTGAGCTCATCAATTGGAAAACATGATCAATATAAAGGAATATGTTGACTCAGTGGACTATCCTGAGGAACCCAAAAGAGATGCTCATAAGAAAGAAATACATGCTCAATGAAAATGAATTCTTAAAGGGAAATCAAATAGATTCCTTCATGTCGAGGTAGCGAAAAAATTCTATGTTATTTATTCTAAAGAAACTAGGATGACACCGAAAAAAATAGAAGCATCGAATAAGATAATTTCTCACCCAATGTGAAGTCTAATTCCCACATCTGTGCAGGTATCCTTGTGAACCACCATTGAAATTTCCATCTATAAAGAGAGGGGTACCCAGTCATTTCAGAATACACTCAAGAAGATGAAACACTGATCATGTTCACACAATATGACCCTTCTGCGATTGCACTAAAGCCATGTAATCATGGTAATATACCTTGAACAACATTCCTCCCATGGGTCATCATTTGGTTGGGAACACTTTGGATTGAAACTCGCCAATTCCCTTTTATTATAAAGTGATTTCACGCAAAATATCCCTCTCCTTCTCCATTATTCCTTTATGAAGTACCTATTTCACCCATACCCCTCATCTATCTCATAGGTTTTCAATCATGTGTTCTCCCATTCATCGGTTCTCCTTGTGTTTTCCTCATCGTAAGGAACTATGTTCAAGATCGTATTGCATGAAACATTCCAATATTGTGTTCACCTCCTTCATGCGGCCCTCCAAGATTTCAAGTAGTGATTTCCTCGTCCCTATAATGGAGATTCATGGTTCATTTCCCAACCTAATTATTCTTCACATAGGTACGATAACAGCTATTGTTTTTCATAGCTACACTAACATAGACCCCTCTATCAACCACTCCTCCACTCCCATTAATACCAGGAACTACTTGTTCCTTCCTTTCTCCATGTTTTGGTTGGTGCATGTCATGTATGTCCCAGGGATGAGGAGTGAGTTCCCATCATCCGAGATGTATTATGTTAAACTGCTATGAACCCACATCATCAACACTTGAATTTAAAAAGTTATAATAACATGTGTGGAACATTTGAGAAGATAAAATACAGGATAGTCACAAGTTCCCTCCCTCTCTCTCTTTCAATCTTTACATTCTCTCCATAGGTTCTTGGGGAAATCTTTCTGAAATAACTAGCACATCCTAATGGGGTGATCTGGGTACTGTGTACATATATTCCTCGTACATATAGACATCCTCTTAGGGATTCCATTTTTTATTATGTCCCAATATCTGTCTCCCAATGTCACTAACTATGGTTAAAATCTACACCATCCCTCGTGGCCTCACCTTTCATGACATGATCGTATGGTGTGATGCTACCTCCTGTTTCTCACACCAAGCATGACTCATTTGGGATTATAGAAAGCATCGAATAGGACATCATCCTCGGTCTACTCACCATTTCTAACCCTCTAATCACCCCGCAAACTATATGCAATTTTATCCCTACCTTCCATAAAGGGTATATATGTAGCCTTATTGAGGTTTAATCCAAACATTACTCTATCCCGACCACTTCATGTCAGTTTACCCTCATCCTACATGATCTTAAACTATAGACCACATTATCTTGAAAATTACATGGGTTTTTATCCCTCTCATTTATACTGGGTATGTTGAATTCCACCATGAGATTTAACTCTAGTTAGTAGTAATATTTAGTGCTTCCTCCAAGGGATGTACCCTACTGATGTGATACTTTTACTTTTTGGTATGCATCTCCAAGATCTACCTCCCTGCGGTTTTCTATTCCACCCATGAATCTTACCATTAATATCCCCAAACATAACCAATACTCCTCTAACCAATAGTTTCCCTATTTACAATGTGATTATAACCATGTGTAACCCCTATCTTGTCTCCAAGTCATTTTCCTTTATCTAAACCCCACTTACATACTTGTATCCTATACTACGTGGACAGTAATCATTTCACTTTTTGAGGAGGGTATGAAGGAAACCTCTCTGAGGCTCAATCCAATCATGAATCACCCCTTCCTAGAACTATGTGGACTTCAATTCACCACCATGAAGATATTTAGGAAGATTACCTGAGGTTCAAGCCTTACACATTCAAATTCATTTCAATTCCCTCTCCATTCTTTCAATCAATTTAACACTTCCCCCATATCCATTTTGATTTTACCGAGCCACCACATCCTTGTGAAACCATGCCATCCAAATGGACAGCTAACCAAGAAAAATCCCCTATCATTTTCTCCATCATCTCACCCTTATCATGATTATGCTACATCATTCTATGAGCCAAAAAACATGTGTAATCCCAAAATCTCCCCCCTTAAACTACATTCGTTTTGATCCCTTTTGGGTTTGTAGGAAGCCTCATCGACATTCAATCCCAACCAATGGTAAGCCTTGGTCTCCCCTTTTTTGGGCCCCACTATCCTATGATCCACCTTTTTTGGTGTTCATATTAGTCATCATATTGTGAAACCTTCCTTTTTTTGGACATTCCATCTGGGGTTCTCTCTCACCGAGAATTCTAATCCATCAATCAGAATAAATATTCCACATTCTTCCTCCTAGGAATAGGCTTATCTAATCCACTATCATAAGTGTTTTGATCAATTTCATCCATCTATGTTAGATGTTAAACTCGTGTAATACCCCATGTAAAACATGGTATGCTGAGGAAAACCTCAAATACATGCCTCCAGTGTACAGTTCCACATACTAAACATGGGATGCCTCAGGGTTCCACACCCTTGAGAAGCCCTATAAAAATGGAAAATTCTATTGTACTAGTGTTTTGTTGTCCAGAAATTCCAGTGATTCCTAATATGACTACACTCCTAACAAAATATTTCATCCCTAACATAACCCTTTAGAATTTCCAAACATATGTAGTGTAATGAAACGTCATCCCAAAATAGATGTAACTTAGGAGAGTTTCATGAACATCTTAGTCTCTATGGGAGACATGTAATAGGTGAATAATTCCATGGAGGTATCCACTTAAAAAAAACATACATCCCATCATCCCATTTCAATCAAATAGAAACTATCTCTAAATAATTGATGAATTCCACTTGACTTTGGAATATGGGAATGTTGGGAATCAACACAATCTACGAGTGAACATTAAAATGTGCTCAGGTGGGTGTTACCTAGTGAGAAAAAGTATCAGAACCAGAACTGGTGAATCTGACGTGAGATTATTTTCCATAACATAGAGTTTAGTAGAATTTGAGACATCAAGAGAAAATCATGTCATTGGATCCAGTCATCTATTGCTAGGACCATACATGAAAATATTGGTTCTAGTGTGAAATTCAATGGGATTTGGGCTAGTTAACAATTGGGCATCCTGGTTTGTGGAATTTGTAGTGTAGATCTTTCTATTCATCTATGGAACAATGAACAACGTTGAGACACTGGGAACTATTTTCTTATTATCTGTACTAATGCTGGAATGTTCCTACATTACCGGACCCAAGCGGTAGGAAACATGTCCCCTCGCACACGAAGATGTAGGGTAAGGTGAAATGCATATGTGGTGATTTTTCTTTGCTCCATCTCTTCCATGACAACTCACATGTCTATATCTACGGGGTTCGTATGACTTGTATCACTATACAAAATAGTGTAGAGGGTGATTGAAATTATTGTTTGACTGTATGAACAAGAGGGGGTAATCCTGAAAAGGGATATAGATCTCCATGATCTTGAGGCTTATGGCCCTCACTATCACTACCACCCATAAGGCCCACATAGTAAGCCACTTCTCCCCACTCTGGAATTTATCAATTTTATGATTTCCTCTATAGAATGTTCTTATGATTCATTCCCCTATGATAATGAGTTAAGGGATGTTAGATTCATCCATGCATCAACTATAGTAAGGGAGCTACTACGGGGGGGATACCTCTAGATACATAAATTCCTCTATTCAATATCATTGGTTGAGGAATAGTTGGCCTCTACCCAAGAACAACTGACCCCGGTTTGGCTAACCCGATGCCAATGTCAGGTGAAATCTCAAGAGGACATATATCAATGGGATTCATCTTCCACAGTTGTGACATCCTGGTTCTGGATGCCACCCAGTGGCACCCCGTATCTGGTTGGCCACATGGCCTCAAGCGTATTTCCACTAAGGAAATATTCTATTGACTAGTGGCGAGGGCCTTGGTTATGATAGTGAGGAAACTATTCCCTCATTAGTAGAGTAACACAATAGAATTAAAATAGATAGAAATAGGGGAATCAGTAATAATACCATTCAATAGTAAATAGTGTGAGAATTATTGTAATAAACAACTATAGAACAAATATAAAATGACGCATGCCACATGTGACTAGGAAAATGAAAAAAAATAAAAATGATGGAATACAGTATTAATCCTTGTAAAAAAAAGTATAAAACTCATCATCATCGCAAGACATAGCTTGGTCCCATGCTCTCCAGATCCAAAGCAGTCATGTACCTGTAGTAGAAGGGTGCTTTCCCTTATCTATAACTGCAACAATATAATCTGTTTGGGATCAAAAGCATGACCCAAATTGGGTGTGAGACTAAATCACTGTAGGCAACCACCAAGATATATGTGCTTAATATTCAGTGAATATATTTGGTAGGAAATAAACAAAAGAAGTAGTAATCCTGGAAGTATTCAACAGTAAACATTCCTATAGTTTCAAAGCATTCAATACAACATATCAAGTAAAAATATATTCTCAAAAAGCTAACCCTGTGGGAAGTACTCACAGCCTATCCCATCTAGTCCTACCTATTAAATATAAGAAAACCTCTGGGAAGCACTCACAGTCTCACCCATATGGTTCAGCTTTAGAATAGACTCCTTGAGGAAGAACTCATCATCAATTCCCCCTATAGTCATGTGTAATCAATGAATCTCTAAGGAATCACTCACCGTCAATTCCCACTATTTAATTTTAATGGTAACCTATCGGCACTCTGAGGAATCACTCAACTTCAGTTTTCCCTATGTCCTCATAATGTAACTATAGACCCTCTAAGGTAGCACTCAATGTGAAACCCCCCTATGGTTTCGCAGCGTGATAATAATTACAAACACTCTGGAGAAGACCTTACGTGCATTCTCCCTATGGTCTACAACACTGAGTTCTCATGGCCTTGTGAAAGTCAAACAAGGATAACAATGCAAAGAGACCAAAGTAAACTTCAAGAACAAAGTGGCTAACTATTCTACAGCATAATAGCATGTCCGGTAAAAATCAGCCCATCCAAACAATACTAGTCATGGTAAAAAAACAGCATCCTATCCGGAAAACTAGACCAAATGGTCAAAATATGAAATCCTTGGAAAACCTCCATAGAATGGAAAGGAAACCCCTGTTCTCCACAAATAACCTCTATCAAATCAAACTAGGGAATAGAAAGAAAATGATAGGGCTAATACCATAAACACACAATACCTCGTTCATGTGTATTGGGAAGTGTTTCACATATAACTCAAATACATTCAACGAAAAGGTCCAAAACAACTACCTCGGTGTTGTAGGATCACTATATGTGAAACTCAAGCCTTGAATTCCTCCATAACACCATAGATATAAAAAACACAAAATACTTTCAACCAATGAAAACATGAGAAGGATTAAGAATCATGAAATGATGCTCTAGGAAGTGGAAAATCTTACTAACGTGATCCAAACTCTATTGACGGTAGTCAAATCAGAGAACAGAGTCTCACTCTGGGGCTCGGAGGCGTTTCGTGGTCGTACGGTCTCTCTCGGTTGAAACAGATGTAGAAAGAGATAGTCATGTCCGTCAGATGTGACCCTAGTACGTTTAATGAAAAAAAAAGTACACGACGTGTACTTTAGAAGTACATAGCGTGTACTTGCCCTTAACGGCCTCCACATTAGGTGGTTCCCAGGTCACCATACATGGTCATGTGTACATCTATTACATGTCTAGCACACGGTCACCCATGGAAACAAAGTACACGGTGTGTAAATATAAAGTACATGGCCTGTAATTTTAATTTTTTTTTTAGAAATTCCTCTTTTTCTCAGAAACAAAAGAAAAAGGAAAAAATTCCGAAAAAAAGATCTGGGTTCATACAAACTTCCCCACTTAATGAAATGTGTCCATGAATTTCCCTAGTATGGTCGTGTAGAACAATAATCGTCGAACTACTCTGGCCACTATGATTGTACATCAGCCTCCCTCTCCCAAGTCTCATCATGCACTCGCCCATGCTGCCATAACACTCATACTGGAGGAATAGACTGGCCATAGAGAACCTTTGTACTATGATCAACAGTCCAGATAGTATGCTCCTAAAATGAGGCATGAACCTCCAACTCTGCCACTTTGGGTTGAAGAACATGAGACATGTCTAAGAAGTAACATTGATGTTGAGAAACTTTAAATATGTAATGCATATCCTAGTACTTCTGAGGTAACTACAGCCGATAAGCTACTAGCCTGACTCTATCCAAAACCATAAACGGACCGATATACCTCCACGAAAGCTCACCCTATCTCCTAATCCTCTTGTTCCCCAACCTCAGTGTGATAGGATAGAAAACATGATCCCTAACCTCGAAATCCAAAGGTCATCTCCGCTGATCAAAATAAGACTTCTGTCGTGACTGTGTATAATCCATCCTCTTTCGAATCTACTCTATCTACTCCGTGGTTTCCTGTACAAGATGAGGTCCCAACATATCTGCCTCTCCCACCTTTAGTCAACATCAGGGCGATCGACATGGGCTATAGTACAAAGCCTCATAAGGTGACACCTGAATAGTTTCTTAAAAACTATTGTTGTAGGAAAACTACATAAGAGGTATTTGCTTCCCCCAAGAACCTCCAAAATCTTGGATGCATGCTCACAGCATTTCCTCATGTACCAGAATCGTACACTCAGATTGGCCATCTATCAGAGGGTGGAAAGTTGTACTCAAAATTACTTGTGTACCCAAATCCTTCTATAGCCCATTCCAAACCCGAGAAGTAAAACGGGCATCCCTGTCTAAAAAATGGAGTGTGAAACTCCATGAAAACATACAATCTCATGGATGTACAGCCGTCCCATCTCATCAACACTAAAGGTCTCCTTGATTGGAAATAATTGAGAAACCATCATGTGTCTATCAATGAAAACCCAAATAGTATCATTACCTTGAGGAAACAGTGTTAAACATGTCATGAAATACATCGTAACATCATTCCACTTCCACTAAGGAAAGGGTAACTACTACAAAATCCCCACAGGTCTCTTATACTCTGCCTTCACCTGTTAATAGGTGGATCACCTCATTATGAACCCAACAAAATCTTTCTTCATACCTGGACACTAATACAGACGTTGTAGATTAAGATACATCTTGGTGACACCAGGATGAACTGCCCAAACTGAGGAATGAATGTCCTGTATGAATTCCTCACATATGTCTGCTGACACCCATATGCACCCCTAGAAATGCAAGATCTCATCCTTGCCTATGGTCCATCATGGAAAAGGGCCCTCTCCAGAAACATTATCATGTAGGACTAGGCGTTCAGAATCTTATAGTTGCCTCATTAGCACATGATCATGAAGAGTAGAGGTAACAGCTACAGAAGATAAAAATGTATACCCCTTATTTTCATGCACCACAAAATGAATCTTAGAGAGCAGAGCCATAAGATTCCACTCACGGCTTTCCTCCTAAACTTTCTTTATCTATGACCTACTTCTCAATGTATCATCCATAGCATTTACTTTCCTTGTCATATAATTAATCTCAAATTCAAAGTACTAAAGGTACTCAGACCACCTTCGCTATCTCAAATTCAAGTCATACTGGGTAATGATATATATGAAATTTTTGTGGTTAATGAAAACCACCAAATTCTCTCGCAAAAGATAATTTATCCAACAGCGCAAGTCATGAACAATTGTTACCAACTAAAGATAGTGTGTCTGGTAATTCCTCTTATGTGGCCTCAAATGTCGAGACCTGTATGCAACAACTCCTTCTCCCTGTATAAGCACTGCTCCCATCCTGATACTCGAAGCATCACAATAAACAGTGTAGCTCTTTTTAGGCACTCAAAATACTAGTATCGGTGCAGATGTCGACCTCCCTTTCTACTCTTTAATGGCTGACTCGCAAGAATCTGACCACGAGTACTTTGCACCCTTCTTAACTAGGTCTGTCAGTGGTGCTTCTAATGTGAAAAGTGTTGTATGAAACATCGGTATTATTCAGACAGCCCTGGAAAACTCTGTACCTCAAATAAGTTCTTCATTTTTTCCCAAGAAACTATACCTCTCAATTTCTCTGGGTTTACTAATACTCTTGTCCTTAAGATAACATGACCCAAGAAATAAAGCGGGTCTATTCAAAAGTGGCATTTTGAGAGCTTAGAAAATAACCTATGCTCTATCAGTCTACTCAAAATGATCTCAAGATATGTGGCATGGTCATGTCGAGTGTGAGAGTACACCACGATATCGTCCATGAAGACTAAACCAAAAGAATCCATGTATGTATGGAACACTCGGTTCATATGTTCTGTGAAGACTGTAGGTGTGTTCGTGAGACCGAACGGCATAACCGCGTACTCATATAGACCATACCTGCTCTAGAAGGATGTAAGAGGTATATCAGATGGTCTAACATGAATATGATGGTAACCAGATCTCATGTAAATCGTTGAGAACACCTGGGCTCCTCAATGTTGATCAAAGAGTCCATAAATCCTCAGTAAGGGATATATCTTCTTGACCGTCAAATGGTTCAGCTTCCGGTAATCCACGCAAAGCTGAAGGGCACCATCCACCTTCATTTCCACCAACACAGGAGAACCCAAAGGAGAAGTACTGGGTTGGATGTAACCCATTGTTTGTGACTCCTCCAACAGATTCTTGAGATCTTGCAACTCTAGTGTATCCATCCTATAAAGAGGAATAGACACTGGTGCCTCTCTTGGCATGAGCTCAATAGAAAAGTCTACCTCTTGATCCAGACGTAAACCTAAAAAGTCCTATGGAAAGATGTCCCTGAAATGATCCACCACTAGAGGAAAGTCTAACTGTGAAGTCCCTTTGTTATCCCGATATAGACTAGAAATCTGGGCTACAACTCCTTTCAACCCATAATTCTCGGGTCCTTCTCTGCTCACCCGGACATCCCATTATCCCTTATAAAGAAACAATCCACCCTCTGGTGATGTGAAACTCACCCTATGGAGATAATAGTTGAATACAACCTAGAAGGGAACAAGCCAATACATTCCATGAATTACATCATAGCCTATCATCTCTTGAACATAAATGTCCCAAAAGAAGTGACACCCAGCAACCTCAAGAGGGCACTTCTTTCACTGATGTACACCAGTCGTTCTAACCTCCAGCATTGTGTCTAACATCATAATATAAGAAGAAGAAAATATACAGAGCCCAAGGATATCCAAAATAGTAATAGATATAAAACTATTTGATGACCCTATATCGAAAAGAGTTAAATCTAAAACAGAGTCAAATAGGATCGTACCTCGAATGGTAAAGTGTATGGAATCCTGCTCCTGCTGGGTGTACTCCACTACAAAATCCTATCCTATTCCATGGACCTGTGACCCTACCTGACCACCCTGAGCTGATCCACTTTATTGTCACTGAAATCCTAGTGACTGGCTGCCTCGTCCACAACCTTCACCTCGACCAGAACATCTATAAGAACTCTAGTTCGCAGACAAAGGGAAAATTGGAGGTGATACTCCTGAACAAGAAGTCATAGTACAACCCCTGTCAACCAATGTTGGTGAGAATATCTGATAGAATATCTGAAGAGGACCCATCTTTCTACAAGATTGGCACTCCACTGGGTCTCTCGATCAACATGGTATCATATGCCTGACCTTCCAACACTGGTAACATACCACCTGGCTTTCTAAGGTGAATTTCGCCTACTCAGATCTCCACGTGTAGTCTCCCTACTGTGCTTCCTACAATCAACTAGTGATGTAATAACATTAGATGCAGACCAAACTTGGCTCACAGCTCTAGAATCCCTCAGATTACGCTCAGTGATTAGTGACTGGTTAACTATAGAAGATATCAATGTCAACCTGAAGATGTTCACCTTAGCCCAAATGTCAAGTCTGAGACCATCCTTAAACGTTCTTTCAAGGAACAACCCATATTCCCCCTAGAAAGGGTGTAAATAACTACAGCTTAGTGAAACAACAAGTGTACTCCATAATATAAAGATTACCATGCTCAATACTCATAAACTCTTGGGCTCCATTGGCCCTTAAGGTATCTAGATAGAAGTAATCATAGAAGGTACACTAGAAATCATCCTAGGCTATATCTTTTTGGCGTCCCACCTATGAGATCACATCCCACCATCTCTTAGCGGAATCCAAAAGTATATAGGTAGTGAGCTTCACCCTCCTCTACAGAGGTGTATTTGTGTGCTCAATGATCATCAACGTGGCCTCCAACCATGACTCTGCAACCTATGGCCCTCCTTCCCCTATGAAGGTGGGAGGATACTGGTGCGGGAAACCCTGGCTCGGCTCTACCATAGAAGTTTTTGTATTTTTTACTCCTCATAATGTTTGCATGAACATCATATATCCCTCTCCGAACTATACATTAGCACATGTGTTCGGAATGATAGCTGGTTTCAAGACATGCACAATTGGAGGATCTGCTGGAAGTCCCTGATCATCTATTTCCACTATTTGATTGTTTCCCTATAAATGGCATACAACTGGAGGATGTCTCAGTGGCATTACTATGCAATTTCATATGCACACATTTGATCATGATTATGAAGAACTGACACTGGAAGTGTAATAAGGGAATAGAAGAAATAAAGCATTAAAGTATTAAAAAACATGGATACACGGCGTGTATAATTAACTACACGGCGTGTTCACTTAATCCAATCACATGGATTTGTACTTCTGTCAAAACTGGTCTTGTAACAGCCCAAACACATGGCTTGTTATCCTAACACAAAGCGTGTACTTGAATCCTCTTTCCATGCCCGAGTCCTTCTACACGACTAAGCTACACTTTTATCCAAGAAAATTTCAACATGGCATGTTCGTGCTAGACACGCTGTGTACTAGATGAGCTTCACCGATCCGTGTTGTTATTGACACGACTGGATACACTACTCACAATACATGGCATGTTCCTGATCAACATGGCCAGTACTAAAGGATTTCCACCAACTTGTGTTGTTAGTTAAACATCCAGATTCTAGGGATTACACTACACGGCGTGTTCAGGACTGACACGATGTGTATTTATTATGTTTTTATCGATCTGTGTCATTAGTCACACTGGTGGACACATGCTCAAAACACACTGCCTGTACATCTGGTACATAGCGTGTCCCACAAAAAATTCTCCTAACCCTATGTCTATTTCCACACAGCCAGCAACACAGTTAGAGACTACATGGCATGTACATCGATTACACAGCGTGCACTTAAGAAAAAGAGTTTATTCCTGAACAGAATAACACATGGTGTGTATTCAAAGCCACGCAGCATGTATTATAGGTTTTTCTAGATAGTAAGCCTCAGAAACTACTCCAGAATCCCAAAAAACACTGAAACAAACATTAAAGTTCAAAATTCGTATCAGTGAGGGCCCATACTCCCCACGAATTAAAGCTTGTCATCTCTTATATGTCATAGAAAATAAAAAACAAGGCAATGATCCACCAAATTCCATTCCATGAGGGCCCATAACACCTCAAGAACCAATGTTTTGCATTTATTCAAACAAAACCTTACAAACATCAATACCCTATCAAACAACAGGTACATTATCAAGGAATTTATCGAAAAATCATGTATATCTAGAACAACATCTATCGCAACAACATGAAATTGCTAATACAACCTATATGGAATTGCAAGAATTCATAACATGTAATTTCTAGAAAGTTTCTATATGATGCATGATATGGAATACCCTCATCTCATCTGGTTGAAATAGAAATAGAACCTCAATAATATCAACAATAACGACACAAGGTATGTGAGTCACCCAACGGTGAAATCAAATCAACTGTAAAATTTCAAAACCTGAAAATTGAAATAGACGAGGTAAATTGGGTTTTCCATGTACATCAATTAGAAACTCTCAGGCACAACTTATTACCATGTACTTAATTCCATCATATCACTAACTATACTCTCTAAACAGTATGTCAAGAAGAAAATAACCATTCTCTAATACCACTTTGTAACATCCTGGTTTCGGAAGCCACCTAGAGGCACCCCGTACCCAGTTGTTCACATGGCCTAAAGTCCATTTCCCCTAACTCCAGAGGCTGCCGACAATTAGTGAGGTCCATGGGTGTGATAGTGGGGAAACTATGCCCTCATTGGTAGAGTAACACATCAGAAGTAAAACAGATAGTCGTTGTGGAAGCAGTAATAATGCCATACAACAGTAAATAGTGGAAGACTAAAATTAATAAACAACTGGAGAACATGTATAAAATTATGAATGATGCATGTGTCCAGGAAAATAGTAAAAAAAGACACAAAGCTGGAATACAGTAATAATCCAAATACTAAAGAAAACATGTAGAAAACTTCTCCGCATCGCAAGCCTCTGATTGGTCCCATGATGTCCTGCTCTAAAGCAGTCAAGTACTTTTAGTAGAAGAGAAATAGACCATATCAATACCTGCAACAATATAATCTGTTTTGGCCCACAATCATGGCCAAAACAGGGTGTGAGACTAAATCCTAGTAGGCAACCTCCAAAAGATTTGTGCCTAATGGTCAGTGAATATATATGGCATACAATAAACACAAGAAGTAGTAAACAAGGAAGTACTCAACAGAAAACATTCCTACAGTTTCAAAGAATTAAATTTAACATATCAAGTAAGAATATATTCACAAATAGGTAATCCTATGTGAAGTACTCACAGCCTATCTCCTCTTTTCCTACCTTGTAAACACAAGAAACCCTCTGGGAAGCACACGCAGTCTCACCCTTATGGTTTATCTTTAGACAATACTCTCTAAGGAAGAACTCATCTTCGACTACCCCTATATTCATTGTGATCAAATACTCTCTAAGGAAGGACTCACCTTCAATTCCTCCTATAGACTTTTAACAATAACCTACCGGCACTCTGAGGAAGCACTCAATGTCAATTCCCCTTGTGGCCTCATATCGTAACTATAAACCCTATGAGGGAGAAGTCAATATCAAACCACCATATCATCTCGTAGTGTGATAATAATTACATACACTCTGGAGAAACCCTTATGTCCATTCTCTCTGAGGTCTACTACACTAGGTTCTCACATTCTTGTGTATGTCAAACAAGCATAGCAATGCAAAGTGACCAAAGTAAACCTCAAGAACTACTTGGATAACCAGTCTACAACATAACATCTTCTGAGGTAACAATCACTATATCCTAACAATACTAGTCATAGAAAACAAACGGAATCCTATTAGGAAAACTAGACCGAACGGTCAAAATAATAAAACATGGGAAAAACCTCCATAGCACGGTAAGGTAAACCCTAATCTCAACAAATAACCTCTATCCAATCAAACTAGGGAATAGTAGGCATACAATAGGGCTAAATCCATAATCATGCAATACCATGTTCAAGGGTATTAGGAAATTGTGCACATATAACTCAATGAATTTCAACGGAAAGGCACAAAACACTTACCTCGGTGTTGTAGGATAGTTATACATGAACCTCAAGCCTTGAATCACCCAAGAACACCATAGATCTACAAAAATGCTAAAAATGAAAAAACAAAGATAACTTGAGAAAGTGAAGAAACCAGTAAATGAATCTATATGAGGATAAAGTTCTTTTTGAGGTGATCCCAATACAATCGATGATGGTTGAATTGGAGAATAGATTCTCGGTTTGGGTCTCAGAGAAGTTCTACAGTCGTACAGTCTCTTTCAGTCAAACTAAACCTAGAAGGAGAGAGTTTTTTCTGTCAGATGAAACCCCAATATGTTTAATTAAAAACAAAAGTACACGGTGTGTACATTCCCTTACTGGACCCTACATTAGGTCATCTACAGATCCCCATACATGGTCATGTGTATAGCCGTTACTCGGCCAACACACGGTCAGCCACGAAAACCAAGTACACGACACGTACTTTTAAAGTACACGATGTATACTTCTATATTTTTTAGAAATTTCTATTTTCCTCAAAAACACCAGAAAAAGGAAAACATAACTGAAAAGAAGATTTGGGTTCATACAATAGCTACAGTGGCTCGTTCCACCACTGATGGATATTATCGGCTCCTAGTTCTTACAGACTAGGAGAAAATACAAGCCTAGTCAATATTGAGGCCAAGTCTACCCTATGGGAAAGCTAGGTTGACTCTCATGGTCATCGATGCAAGTAGTTGTTGTTGTGGGCTGACATGTATAGAGGACATTCAGTACAAAGGACTTCCTCGTATCACTATTTGACAGAGTGAAGGTCCTCCCAATGCCACTATCATCAATCCAAGTGGAGTTCCTCCTAGTTTTGTTCAAAACCAACATGGAGGTCTTCCATATTCCCATGATCTCAGGTATGGAGGATTCCTTAATATTTTATGCTCCCCAATGCGAAGGAACGTCTCATATCATCACTAGCTCATGTCGGGGGGCCCTCCATGTGGAAGCACCAACTTGAGAAAGAGTTATTCTTTACCTATTACCTATCATCATGGAGGTCCTCCCCATGTTTTTACTAGCTCCAAAAGAGATCATCACCCCTAAATAAATAATAAATGTGGAGGCCCTACCCACATTATCATCGGACGACAAATAGGTCTTCCATGTATCCAATTTGATGATTAAAAAATCCCTCCTCATACAATCGTGACCTGATCTGGATGGCGTGTACATACTCATGCTCTAGGTTGCTACCATGGAGGATGACCCAATGTGCTTAAAATTCCTAATGTAGGTGCTCCCTATACCAGCATTCCCAACCATGGAGGTCCACCCCATGTTTTGTTCAATATCTTCTCAAGTGCTCCTCGCAACCCAGCTCATCCAGCCACAGGTTATCCCCACTCCAACACCAACACACATGGGTGTACTCCCTATGTCAAAGATCTACGTTTCCCTGAAGAACAACCTTGGGGTAGGAGGATGAATCATCACTTCCAATTTAATAGTCCTGAGATGTTCTAAATTGTAGTCAATCTCTTCTGATTTTTAGATTTTGAAGTGTAGTGGAGCTCAATGATAAAACCCTCACCCTGATTCTTTATATCATGGTTTGGGGAAATAACATATCATTTTAGCCTTTTCCTTTTGGAAGGAGATATTCAATGAATCCAACAAGATCTATGAAGATACATATTTAAGGAAAAATATTTTTATCCCTTTGAGGGTCTTATTGTGTAATCATCTCTATCGTCACTAGGATTGTTCTCTACCTCTATGATAGACCACAAAGAGTTGTTCAGGGGACTGGTAGATGAGGAAAATTGACTTGACTAATCGGTAGCAGCCACCGCCTTAGTACATGAAATACTGGAAAACTCCTCATCCTAAATGGATGTGATGATACAGTCAGTATAGTCCTCTGGAGATAGCCATGTGTTCAGCAGTTTGTCATCATGAACATCATAGTCTCCACTGAATATCCCACCACCAAAGGGGTCTATATCAGTAACATTTATGGTTCCCTAGTCTCCCCTAGTTTATTAATGGGTCAATAAAGAGGTGGATGATTCTTTTAAGTGGAGAAGATTGTGTGACATCCTCATAGCAGATTACCTCCAAAAAATGTTCTGGCTGATTGTGACTTCAGACTAGAAAATTCTGGAGTCCCTCCCCTAAGATGAGGTCGTGTTCCTTTTCTAAAATCTTAGGGAAACATATATCCACTTTATATATATATACATTTGGTTTACCCTAAGAGCCTGTAACACTTTAATGGCATTGTCCAACAATTACGCGTGTTAGAATTGGTCATGCTTCCTGTCGCTTGACACCCTCCATCGCCCAGTTATCATCAAGCTCTCCAGCAATGATGTGTCTAGAGCATCACAGTACCCCATAAAATTACTAGTTAGCCTTCCCCCATGTTTAGATCTATTTCTGGGGTAGTATGATTCCCTTCCCATCAGTCATATCTGATACCAACCCAATTTTCTTGGTAATATTGGGGATATTCCTCCCCGACACCATCGTAGTTGACAAGTATGTCCTTGCAAAGAAGGAAGCTAAGATTGGAATCATTGAAGATAACATACACCTTGAGAAAACACCACATATGTAGGATCCTTCAGTCATGGATACTCCTCAGCAAAGACACTTTCTTTTACTTCCTAAATTTTTGATGTCATTCCCTCTCAATCAACGCCCCAAGAAGGGTAAATATAACACTGGGACCATAAAACCATCTGACCCATTTAACTCAGTGAAAGAGAAGAAATATGATCCAAAAAATTTGCATTGTATCAACATCTCAATGAATAGAAAAGTATTTTTCATGTTCTCTTCATCAAACTCATTGTGGAATAGTGGCCAGATTATGGTAATCCTTGGTAAGGGTAGTGGGTCTGATAAAAATTCTAACCGATGTATTTCCCCTTGTGATCTCGACAACCTTGAACATCTAGAAAGGGTATATGACAGATCGTATGGAAATGGATCATCTTATACATCTCTGAATCCACCATAGCTATGTGAGAATCTTTCTCAGGACTTGGATCATGTTCTTCTAGTCACTCTATAGGTCACTCCACTAGCTTCTCCACATGTCAATCCTCCAGCTTCCCCTTTGATCATTCCATCATCTGATACATGAGAGGCTGAGCCATCTTACCATATTGAAGATTTTTCCAATGCAATGGTGGTCAAGAATAATAAAAAAATATAGAAATCCACTTTAGTATGATCCAATGGTTTCTCTCATTGCTTGTCTTGAGGCCCTTAAGACCCGATAGGTGGCAATCCCACTTGATGGTAAGCCATATCTTGAATGGGTGGATGATATTCCAACACCCCCAGGCTTCAATAATCCAACCTTCTACCCTTCCAATGGGATGGGTGACCCACTACAATAGCTACCCCACATCATTTCTGGACGTGGACCCATTCTTGGAACTCTAGCGCAGTAGGAGGACACTACAATTTGGTGCTTTATACATACATTAAACAGACCCACATTTTTCTATTATAGTATATTACCCATTGGGTCCATAGATGGTTGGGAAGATCTATTTAGGTAGTTTAATTACCAGTTTAGTTCCACCTAGAGAAAGATAATTATTTTTGACAATCTTCAAGTGCAAGGAAAGGATGGATGAGGGTGTTGTAGACTTTGTTTCGAGGTGGAAAGGCCTCACATATTACGTTGATATGTCACTAACACATGAGAGGTTTATAGTGATGTGAATGGGAAACATAAAAACTGAATTCGTCACTTCTATCATTACTCAAAACATCCCAGGAAAATTTTGTGTTTTTTCTGACAAGGGTTATTGCCTAGAGGAATCCCTACAACAAGCCAAGAAGGCACATATGTTGCTTCCTATAGCTCCCACAAGATTGGATACCAAGGCTAAGAACACAGATTTTGCATTGGTAGACTCTCCTAAATAGTTTGAATTGTTACTAGAAGAGACACATCCACAACCTCATGGAGGGACACTGCCTCAAGCTCAAAATTGGAAGGCACCGACATGTAACGCACCATTGCAGTCTAGGTGATAAAATCAAGTTACATCACCATGCCTGGCCTTGGAACCTCATCAGGGCTAGGGTCCCAGGGACCCTTTCCCAGAATAGATAAATCAAACATACTCACTCAATGAATCTCATGTCCTCAACTATTTATGGAGTGTAATTTGTTATGGAATCATGTAGTTTCTACACTACAAGAGGCTTGAAGTGGTTGATCTCATTGATCACCCCAACTATTTCCCCTATCAATAGTTCCTTGCACACTGAATAAAGTATTTTCATTTGTTCAATGACTTGGTTAAGGACAAAGTCCATAAAAACATAGTCATATTGGATCTTCCCCCAACATCGGTGGAATTTGTGTCTGAAAAGCTTGATATAGACAGTGATGGTCAATGGAATCAGGTCTCTTGCCACTGGTCTGAGAAGTATGTCAATCAGGTGGATTGAAAGTAAATCACTCATTCCATTGGTTTTATTCATTCCCATTTGAATCATCCAGATAATTCAAATCCACCATACTACCTCCATATGCTACTTCTACATCGATATCACAAACTTCCCCCTCCCAGAAAGGCAGGTACCAACAACATAAGGGAATGAAAACACCTCTTCATGTTCTAAAACTATCCCATACTCTCGGAGGTTTCATGACCCTAGTGATGGGGAATGACCCCAGAATCTGTCTAGTAGTAGAGGATTCATCAAGTGATGATCAAGAGTACACCTGAATGAACACCATCGAACTAGTGGACACTTAATTGGTTCCCAGCTAGTAGGAATTCTAGTCTCAACCTTCTAATATCAAAAATTGATGCCAACATAGACGGTTTCATGGATATATGAATCACCCAAATGCATCTTCCATTGCCTCCAAACAAGCCATGCCTACCACCGAGATGAGACAACTATCTCATCATGAAGCTCAGTATCCACAGTCTTATCACATTATTTCTTCATATTCATTTCCACCACTATACATAATACTCGACCAAGCAGATCCACTAGAACCATGATATGATCAGCTGCACCCATCCGTGGTTAGACCCCAATCATCCAGTAGTTAGCTGGTAGTGATATTTCATGGTTTGACTGGTGAAATGCGTGATATTCCCAACACCAATCAAAAACATCTAGTTCGGCCTGCAATTCCTATCATGCCTCCCCCCAATGAGAAACCTCTTGTTGGTAGAAGATTGTTCTTCACAAGTATGTATGGTGTGCTTAAGAACCTCACTAGTATTTCTAAAAAGATATTGATTCTTGAGGCTCTCTTCCTATCAGAATATATGCGTGAAGCCCTTGCATAGTCTTTGAGAATCCGCCTACAGTTTGAAATAGAGGTTGCGGCTAAATATGCCTTCCATGCTAAAGAAGTAGAGCATGTAGATTGTCAAGAAATCATGTTGTTCATGGAAGAAGATGATGGGTACCCCATTTAGGGTCACACTCCACCATTTCATATCACAATAAAATTCAATAGATTATAATCTCACCATTGTATTGTTGACATAGGTTCTGAGATCAATATCATCAAGAGCCAGACACTCTGTAAGCTGGGGTGTCTAAAGCTGATCTCAATCCATCTATTCTGAAAATACCAGGTTATTAAAAGATAGATCAGACACTGGTTGGCAAGATCCACCTAGAAACCCAGTTTGGTGGTCTCATTTCCAACTCTGAGTTCATGGTCATCTCGTATGACACTTCCTATAAGTCACTAATAGGTAGACCATGGATAATCTTGCATATAGTAGTCCCCTTATTATATCACCAATTCATCAAGTACTCCCATAATGGTCGAGTGGGTGTGAACCAAGTTGATTTATCCCCCTTTCCATCTTTTGAAACTCACTATCTGGATGTTGACTACTACAGGATAAATGACGGATTTGTTCGGGCCAATGAGGTGGAGCATTCTAATGATGTCACCAACCTATGGATAGACTTGGAAAACGCCTTTATCCTCCATATCCATTGGTTGGAGGCCCAACCCCAGACAAGGAACATTTATTTTTTATCCCTATAATGATTGGGAAATGAATCCCTGGAAATAAGGTACCCTATAAGAAGACTTCATACTCCAACACGAATAAGGAACATGTAATTCCAATTCCCCATACCCGTTTAAAGTATTAGGATGTTCGCACCAAGGCGATAGCAAAATTCCATACCAGTTTATTTTGTCGGGATGGGCTAAACCAACATATGGCAATACACTACTACTTATTTGATATTATCAACTATGACCCCTTGGGATAAAGGCCTAATGATATTGGATCAAAAGATTTCATTACAAAGGTTTCAGCGGTGCAGAAGTTCCCAAATGAATATTCCACTCCAACTTAGGCTGGCACAAACATTCCATGAGGACCCTCTAATTCAGAATAGTAGCCTCTTTTTTATGATACTCTCACCATGGATGATGAATAAAATTTGGAATATGCTCCTCCAACATTCATGGAATGTTTATCCACTACCATTGATGAGTTCATATAGGTGAATCTCAATATCGAGGAAAATATGAGACCAACAGTGACCAGTGAAGCTATGCTTACAAATGAAATGTTGAAGTATGTGTATTTATTTAAGAAACATCAGGATGTGTTTTCATAGACTTATGATGAGATTCTAGGACTTTATCCTCGAATATTCATCCACCATCTTGGTCTCCTGGTAAGTCATTTTGGTTTCAAACAACCACCCAGAAAGATGCACCCCTCTCACAGTGCCATGGTTGAGGTTGAAGTTGATAAGCTCATCAAAGGAAAAATTCATTAAGGATTTAATGTACCCCAGATTTCTCTCCAACATTATTCCCATAACAAATAATAACAGAAAAATTAGAGTCTGCATTAACTTCCAATACCTCAACTGTCACTGTCTGCAGGATGATTTTCCCCTTCCCCCAATAAACTTGTTAATCAATGCCACCACAAGATTTTAAGGTATCTCTTTCCTCAATGGGTATTATGGATATAATCAAACACAATTGGCCCCGGAGGATGAATAATCCACCTCTTTTAGAGAACCACAAGGTACCTTCTGTTTCCAAGTGATTCATTTCTATCTAAAGAATGATGGTGACACCTATCAGTGTTCCATTCACTATATACATAATTTGATCCTCATGACATTAGTGGAATGATATGTGGATGATTTTGTAGTAAAATCCCACTAGCGTCAGAATCATCTCAGAGATATTGTGAAATTTTTATTCTATATATACTCCCATTATATGTAGATGAACCCCTAGAAATGTTCTTTCAGGGTTATCTCTTGGAAGTTCCTCACCTTCAGCTTCTGATATAGAGGAATTGAGATCAACCCAGATAATATTAAGGTTATCAGCTAGATTCCTCCTCTGAGAAATCTTTTGGAAATCCAATGTTTTCAGGTCCACTTATCCTATATATATCAGTTAATTGTGAATATGGATAGAAACTGTAAAACTTTTTCCTGACACAAAAATAAATGCGTCGTCTATCAGGGGGATGAAGATTGTCCAACTTCCTTTGAGGAGATCAACAATATTTTCTACAGCCTCGTGTTCTAATTCCACATGTCTCTAAAAAACTGTTAGTCCATTATGTGGCCTCTCTAGAATGATACCTCTATGCCCTTATTAACCATAAGAACAATGAAGAGATATAAAATAGTTTTACCTTCTTAGTTGTATTCCCATCAATAAAAAACCTAAATATTATTCTACTGAGAAGGGTTTCCTCATGTAGATTATTTCATTGTAGTAGTTTTGACATTATCAACAGCACCATGATATATAACTAGTATCCTGTGTTCATTCACTAAAGCATATTCTGAACCGCCCCAGGTTAACAGGCCATCTATCTCAATGGGTAGTGATCCTTCAGTTGTTCAACATCAGGTTCATCCCATAGAAAGATATCAAGGGTCAGGAGATGGCATATTTCCTCACGACCCATGCATCCCCCACAGAACAGTCTCTTGATCTTGACTTCCTAGATGAGGCTATCCTCTTATTGGATAAATGTTTGCCTTGTTGTTACACAATATTTTATGGTGCCTCACAGAGCCCAACCGGAAGGGGAATCAAAGATCCTAGGATCAACTTAGTATCCATGTGTATCATCTTCATCATCACTACACAATCTATATTTTATTCATTCATGTTATTCGGAGGCTGCACCAATAATGATCCGAAGTGTCAAGATCTCATCACTGGTGTCAATATCTCCCTCAAGATTTATGTTCCCCACCTACATGTGAAAGGGGACTCCGAGATGGTCATCAAATAAATCAATGCTTACTACTTCATCAGGAAGCTGAATCTTGTACCCTTATTAGAGAACACTCACCAGCTAATGGATAAGTTCCATTCTTGAACATAGGTCATTCTTGTTCCTCTATCACAGAATGGTCAAGCCTAATCTTTTTCCATCCTTTATTCTTCTCTTGAAGAGCCTGACTAGGGAAATTTGATCGTCCATGTGGCACATCAAATATTCATAACTCATGTCACTCTAAATGAAATTATAGCCTATAGGTAAGACATCATACCACTAGTGCATCCACATCGAGATCTCAGGGTACCCCTACAATAGCCAAAAATACCTCTTATTAGACAAATCCTTTTGTTAAGTACCTCCAACATAGTGATCTTCCAACAAACTGATCCCAACGTGAGTGAATCCACCAGCATGTAGTCCAGGTTACCCTAAAAAGTGGTCCCAACCATGATGAAAACCTCTAAAAACATGGGTTTGATGGATTTCTCATCTATTTCATTCAAAGAGACAAGATTCCTTAGGTTGTGAAAGTTGTTCATGTGGGTTCATGAGAATCTCATTAGGCATGTTTGAAGCTCCACCATCAGATCTGATGGTTGGGATACTTCTGTTAGACCATGGTTCAAGACTACATTTAGTTTACTAAGAGGTGACATAAATATCAGATCCATTACAATTTTGTGCATTGACCTCCAAAACCTCTTCGTGCTCCCATGTAATTATGGACCATTGCAGTATGAGGACTCGATGTCATGGGACCATACCCACCATTATCAAATAACCAGGGCAAGTTCATCAAGACTTACACAGACTTCATTTCCTAGTGGGAATAAGAGATCAAGATAAATGAAGTTAAGGCTGGTTCTATCATAGATTTTGTGAGCTACAACATCATCCACTGACATGGAGTCCCTCGGGCTATCCTCGTTGATAAGAGCTCCAACATTCGATCAGCCGTGCTGAAGAAATTGTACGTCAAGTGCAGCATCATTACCAACCATACTTCTCATTACCATGAATAATAAAATGAACCGATCAAGGAATTTAACAAAAACCTTATTTAAGATTTTTCAAAGGATGGATGGTAAGAACAAGAAAAATGGTCATATAACTACACAATACTATCAGTGCATAACGAATGAAAACTCATAATTCCACATATGTGACTCCATATTCCCTTGTGTATGGAATAGAGGCATCTAGGACAAATGAGATTTAGCTTTCATAACTTTTTACAGGTGTCTATGATCAGAAAACATCAGACTCGATTGCAAAATTCCATCTTACTAAACTGGAATTCCTCGACGAGAACATTCTATGGGCCTTGAAAAAATTGGAGAGGCACCAATAAAAGATAGCCAGAACATTTAATAAGAAAGTTCATCTCTATTCCTTCCTTTAAAGTGACACGTTATTGGATCTGAGAATGCTAATGATACAGGGTAGGATGCCACCCAAGCTAGAACCCAAATGGAAAGGACTGTACCATGTCCATAAGTTTTACTGTAAAGGTGCATAAACTTTTTTTAATATTGATGGTGAGTGTATTAGTCTTCCAAAAAACTCAAAATTACTCAACAATTAATTTTCCTATGAATATTCATCATCACCTCAAGATGTCAAACTATGCGACCGGCCTGGGAATCAAAACACAAAACTACCTATCATTGTCATCTGACATGAAGTTAAACTACACAACATTAGGTGTATTGAATGATGATAAATTGTGAGATCATTTTTACCCCATTCATCATGATGATAAATTTTTATTTCACCTTTACAACATGGAATTAAACATCAAGTAATTATCATAACTAAGTATGGATTAATTCCCATCATTATGAGATATGTAGAAATGAGAAACCATTTGGTCTTCAGGTCTATCCCTAAGAATTCACATTATTTTCATATGAACAGTGGTTCTTTTTAAAAGCACGTGGTGTGGTGTGGACTTATTTGGTTCACATTCATGTCAAGTTTTCAACAAACACACCATGTGCCTCTCTTAAGAATACATCCTCTCTCAACATCCGTACCACATGAAGTTAAATTTCACAACATTTCATGAAATATGTTTGGCTCGATTCCCATCATTATTAGATAGATAAGATATCTCAGGCATTTCCCCTTGAGTCTTACCCTGGGTTCCTCGACCTTTTCACCCCTAGCCATATCCTATGGTGCGAGTTCTATGACCATAAACTAAGATCTCACCCATCCTACATGACATTAACCTATTTTTTCCAGACTAAAATACATTAAACTATAGTTCATTAATGTTCGTTTCTATATGAATTCAAAAGGTAAGTACCCCTTCTTACCATATGACGTTAACCTGAATGGTACTTCGCCAAAATCCCTTTCTTCTCGCACCTTGGGCTATGTCTCCTCTTGGGAGCGTATGGTGTGTTTTGGACTCCTTCAGTCCACATTCATGTCGTGTTTGTTTGACCACACTATGCACTTCACATTTGGGACATTATTCCCCCATTTTCATATCCCCATGATAATAATCATTAGTGGAACCCAACATCCATAAGGCATGAAATTAAATTGCATGGTATATCAAGAACTATGTGTGGATAGATTATCATCCTTATGGGATACTTAGTGATGCCCAAGAATTTAGAACCACGTCTATTCCTAAGTTCTTCCATTCATCTTCTTGTTTTTTTTAGCATGAGTTACCTCTTGGGATTATGTGGTGTGGTATGGGGATTCTTTGTCATAATTCACATGAGACTATTTTTTCCAGACAAAACACTTTCCCCTTTTGATAGATTTCTTCCATATTCTTCCTTACCAAATGACATTAAACTGCACGTAATTACAAAAACAATATACAGCTGGATTTTCATCCTTCTGGGATATGTAGGAATGGACGAGAATTTCACCTTGGGTCATGTCCTAGGTTTATCATCCAAATTTACCTATTTATCTAACTCATATTCTCATTTCTTCTTCCCCTAGTTGATCCTTTAAAACATTTTCCCACCTCATCAAAATGATTAGATGAACTATGGTTTAGGACCTAGAGTGTTCAGTTATTCATGGACATGTCTTCATTCCATCTCCATGCTTCATCTGTCCCTTTATTTTGGTCTCCATCACATTTCATGTTTGAAGGGACCCCTAACTATATGGATTACTGACCTTATGGTCCACCTACCTCTTTGGGCCACTATTATGGAGTATCTTTAAAAACAATTTTATACAATTCCTAAGTGGAAAATATGGTCAGAATTTGATCCTCAATTGTACGTTCCTATTCCACGTCACATTATGTGGATATTGTGTCATGAAGATAGTACATGTTTGTCCTCCATCATTATCATCAACCCATATTATTCCCCAAATATTGGTCTCATGATTCACATCTCCTTCCACTACCCTATTTACTAGAAGAACTTCAACACTTTTGGTTTTATCCCTCTGTACACCTTTTCTCATCGAGAGCATAGACCTGTATGGTTAGATTTTCTTTGGCCCCACACATCTGTTCCCCTATCATGTACATCTATGCCCTATAGGTATATTATTCTAGTATTTCTTCCACAATTATTATGGTTCATGTGGTCTTAGGGGTTTTTATAATGTTTATACCCACACAGAATTATTATTCATCTACGGTCCGAACACTATGGCATTAAACTAGGTGTTTCATTTCTAATGTATAGTCATTATCACTTTGAACTGTGTATGTTATATTATATATTTATGGTGTGGTGTGGAATTATTTTTCCCCATTCACATCAGTTTTCTTTATAAAACCACATCACATATTTCTTCCGCAGGAATCATACCATTTTTTTTCTAATCTTTATGACCAAAAACTATGATCTCCTACATCCTAATTGTATGACTATACCTCCTATATATGACCTATATGAAGATAACCTAAGCATCCATATGATGTACTTATTTGAGAAAACATCTATCCATTAGAAATTTCCATCTTCCATGTCATCTTCAAGATCTACATGTGGCTTGAATCTCACTCCTATGGGATACACAGTGAATCCCAAAAATTTTGTCCCCGGGTCCAGATACATCATCATGAGCCACTTCTCACCCTTCATGACCTAGGATAATCCCTGAAGTATGTGTTGTGGTATTCCATATTATTTTTCCACGTTCACATCTAGATTTAAATGATCATACCATGTACCACCTTTAAAGGCTCTCGTTGTCTCCATCCTTACCACATGATGATAAACTACATGGGCATGTCCAATGCACATGACATTAAACCGGGAACCTTACAGTCCATACTCTATGACCTTAAACTCATATTCTTGGTGTCTAATTTATTATCACATTAAATTGTGTAACAACTATGATTTTTCTCACTTGAAAGGATATCACCCCTTTTGATAATTTCAATATACCATGTCACCTTCCAAAACAATGTGGATTGAATCTCATCTTTATGAGATACTTAGTTATCCCAAGAATCTCTGTATATGCTCTTGTTGAACCTCATTCAACTTTTTATCCTCTTTTGGCCGGGGTTCTCCCAAGAGTATGTGGTGGAGCTGAGACCTGTTCTAGTCATCATTCACATTAGGTTATAATAGATGCACCATTTAATTCTTTTGAGAGTACACCTTCTTGCACTTGTCCATACTACATGACATTAAACATCATGGGTACGACCTCGCTTCACAAATCGCATTATTTGGTATCAATTATCTTTCCCATATAAATGGAAAGCCTAATGGTATGGATGCTTAGCCTAATTGTCTACCTACAACTTTTGACCAATGTATTGGATGATTTTTAATGACATTTTGAGACAGGTTCCGCATTGCAGACATGGTCAGCAGTAGAAAATAATTTATGTGTTCCCATTATAGGCTAATATGATATAGATTATTTATTTTTAACATGGTCAATAGTTACCCTCCATCGTCATGCCACTCTCATTTTGTATGAAATATTTGATGTTGTGATTCTCATTTTATATGTCCTTTCATGTTTTTGGGATCTTCAAAACCCCTAGGGTTGTTACCCCATGAATTCGTGTGCATCGAGTAGGGATTCACATGTGGGTGATATTTTCTCCCACCCAACATTCCCTTCCCATCGTTTCACACATTCATGTGATCGAGAAACCCTATCATCACTCCTTTTTTCGTACACTGAGCATAGATCATGTGGGATTAGGAGTGTTGGGAGAGTAATATGAAGATAAATGATTATGAAACATCCTAGTCCAAGATTTATTACCTTAAACTAGGATCTCATTTGTCCTTATCATATGACATTAAAATGCATGGTTCATTCATGTTATATGATGTAAAACTGTAACATTATCATCTAAGCTGCACGATGAAAAATTCACAACATTATGGTGTTCTCATTTGAGAGGGAATCACTTTGGTAACCGGTTACACACTATTACATTTATAAATACCTACATACGACTTGATTCTTATAGTGTCCCCCAGAATTTTTGTTTTTTTTGTCACTCCAAAAAAAATAACCAAAAACAGAACAAACAATACCTATAAAATGATTTTTTTTCAATATGGATGATCCATACCTACAAGGTAGAACCTTCCCAGAATTATGTGTGACATGATTCCCACGTATAGGATACGTAGTGATGTCAAGATTATAAATATTGGGCATAATTGTTACATTATAGCCCCTTTACACAAGGATCTATGTCCATCCTTATAGTATGAAATTAAACTGGATTACATCTCAAAACTACATGTGGCTTGATTCATTATTTTGTAGGATATATAATGGAATCTTTAAATCTCATACATATGTCCATCCAAGGAATTGATAAATTTCTATTTCAGCATTCTTGGGCCCATATCCCCTTTATAGAATTCATGTTGTGGTGTGGACTACCTATTGTCCTCACCCACATCGGGTTGTGTACCAAACCAAGAATTTCCTTATTGGGATTCCTTTGTACACTGAGATGACTTTAAATTGTGACCCTACCCAGGACAAGTTCGGGATGCCCCATGGAAATTATGGGAGGCTTTTCTTCCTCGATGGAAGGGATTTCCCCCACCATTTTTTGTCTCTCACAACTATGTTTTTATAGAACTATGTATGGCTTGATTCTAATCCTTATGGGATATATAGATATTCCTAGACATTTATTTTAGGACCTAACCTCTGTTTAATTAAACCCTTCTGGCACTAATCAAGGTTGAAACACTATGACCTCAAATGTGGAATCCCCAATCTATGTAACATGACATTAAAATATTGGCCTGGGTCTATGATGTATAACATTAAACTATGTGTACCATCCTAAATATAAGATGTTAAACTTTTTGATACATTGACCTCACTGTATGATGCTGAAATACATGTCTATCATCCTCATTTTCATACTACAAAACTACAACCCATTATAGTTCCCTCACGAGATAGGCCCCTTCTATAAATAGGTGTTATCTTGATTTAGACCAATATAGAAACCATATGTGCTTTCTTTAAATTGTAATAGTTTCAAGAGTGTTGGAATCCATTCCAACATTTCATCACTCCGTCTTCATGCTTTATGTTCCCTCTATTTCAGATCCTCATCCTCTATCACATCTTAATGAACCCCCATAATGGTTAGGATGATAGGACTCATATCTCATCTATCATCATGGGTCAATGTTATAAAATAAATCATATGACACATTGAGTTTGAAACCATTTTTTTAATTGTCAAGTGGTTCTCCCTATTTTTTTTGTTTCCAATTTAGGCTGACACAATATGGATGATGTGTTTATAATTCTGTCAATAGTTATCCTACATCATAAGGGCATGCTAACAATATTCCAAATTTTGGGTATCACGATTCACACATTCCATTCTCTTTATTTGAATTAATTTCAACACACTGAGTGTTAACCATCTCGTGCACTAGAACACATTGGGAAAAGAACTTTGGTTGTTCCAGGAGCCCTATCCTCTAGTCGGTGTCTCTCTCTGAACCCAAATACATTGGACTGCTAGACAATAATAGAATAACCCTAATATTTAGTGGTTAGATGAAACTCTCATACATTAATTTGATAGTTATGTGGTTGTCCATTGTTTCTCGCACTGGGTATAACCCATGTGAGTTTAGGGATCGATCATTAGTTGTTTCATAATTATGGTTGAGATATAGTAAAAAAAATAAAGAAACAAATATGTGCAAGTCATTCAAGATAAAAAAATGCGTCAAATATTTATCATGAGTTCGGCCAAAAAACATACCTTGTGGGTTATAACCTTTATTAGAATGCTTTAGTGCAACCACTTTATGGCACGTAGCCTCTAAGAATTGCTTCACGATCCCTAAGCTCCTTTTCCTTATCGACAGCTATGGATCTGAGCTCATTATCTATGATATAGATTTGTTCCCAATCTACTTGGAGCCTATAAATTTGATATATGGTCTTAACTACCTTCTAATGGGATAATTCTAGTTGAGATTTCAATCATTCGACAAGATCTGTTTGGCTTGTGATGAACACAGATCATTAATTTTCCCAATCTTCAAGGCATCAGGCCTCTTGATCAGCAAAAAGGAACTTTTGGATATTATATGATTCCATATGGAACCAGTAATCTTTGAGATTTTGATTCTCTACCACATATTCAATCCAAATAATCATGGATCATCGTGTGGGGATGAGGAACATCCACCCCTCCAGCACAGAGAAACCGTAGCCACATGCGATGTGATCCCATATGACATGTCCATTTTGCCTATGGATGAAAAAGGAAGTATTTAATGCATCTAAATTTCGTTTTCTATGTCATGTGACTCTCCTTGGCTGCATCAGGGTTGGAATCATCTATATCTTCAGGATCGGAAGGCTTGTACTTAGAGAAAACTACCTGGATTTCTGTGGTAGGGTCCTCCTATGGAATTCTTTCATATTTGGAGACCTTTCCATCACTAGCTTCAATCTTGTCCATTTAAGTGGCACATTTGTGACAGAAAATACTTTCTCATTGGGTTCCATGGTTGGACTACATTGAATGGTTGTTTCCTACTAGACTGGCACAATCATTGGTGGATCTCCAACAGATGACCCAGACTCAACAGTTTGTCAAGCCTCTAATTTTGTGATCCCTGTATAGGGAATTGGTAACTTGTTCAACTATGTTCATTGGTTACAAATGTGGGTATATAAAGGTAGATACTTAAGATATCTAAGTGTAGTCGGGTCTAGAGCTTGAGTCACTGTAGGATCTTTCACCATCGGATATCCCTCAGCACTTTTTAATTCAATGATAGGAACCTACTATTTTTAGATGGTGGGAACAACCTGAGATTTTGAGGCCTCCACTTTATCCCCTCATGGAAGCTCACCACTAACTAGTTCAACTATTGTTGATCCTCTTTCATACCTAGTTCTAGGTGTATCTTTAGGGAGAGTCACTTCCACATCCATTTGTACATTTTCAACCCCCACAAGTGGAACTTCCTGATCACCACCACCAATGTGTTCCTATAATGTGCAATGTTTGGTCAGTGGATCTGAATTAGGGAAATAAAAATGGCTAAGAGAGATATGATTTGAGACCAACCTCATGTTGGTCAGCCAATTCTATGTCAGAGCATTAAATTGCTCCTCTCTCACATGGAATTCATGGTGGGCCGCTATCCTCACAGGCCCCTCTCCTTCATGATCCTATTTTTTGAATCCTCTTCTTCATCTTCTTCTTCTGCATCTTCCTCTTATTCTTGATTGAATTATTTTTTTATTCAAATTCACCTCCATCATCATCTTTATCCTCAGGTTTCACTTTTTCATGTTCTTCCTCTTAGTCGAGAATTACATTGACTGGGATATGTGGTTCTTCGTACTATCCCTACTTCCATGAGTAGACATCCATGGCAGTCATATACACATAATGAAAATGAAATATCACCATTTCCACCAATTGAATATTCCTGAATTCTAGAAATTCAGGTCCACTATGGACCATTTTTTCCTCAATGCTTTTAGACTTATCCTTTTTCACAACGTCCTCCAATCTGACCAAAAGGATTGGAAAATTCATTAGTGGTTGGCTGTAGGAGGTTTCTCAGTTTCATCTCATGGATTTTCTTAGCTAGTCTCTGATGTTGCCTATGGGACCACCCCTCTATATAAGGTGGAGTTACAACTACATGCTGCGACACTCTAGCCGCCAAAGTTCCAACTCATGACATCCCAACTTCCTGGCATGTTCCCAGTCTCAATTCCCCAACAACACCTCTTCTGATCCCTCTTCATCCATAATTAATGGTCTCCACATTTGTTTTTCAAATTTATTTCTATAGAATCACCTCCTAATACGCCACCCCATAATGGTTGGAATACTCTGTTGATCGGTCAATGTTGGTGTCAATAGGGGGAGGTAATTACATCATCAAAGCTACAAGTCATGAAAATGAGCCACAATTTATGAAATATGTACGGATCCCTCTCTTCCTAAACCTATATATACACCTTAGTTGGGATTTTTTAAATACACCCATATATCCTAGAAACCCTTAATGGAACAGATAAAATCATACCATCTATCAAGAATACTAGCACACCACCCCTAATACTATGTAAATACTCCCTCTTCTCTAGTGGGCTTCACATTTAATCTACCATCTAGAAAATCATAGTTTGAAATGGGTGGAAGTTAATGTTTTCATGGTCACAAATCATGATTTTTATCAGTTCTACAATAAGGGTTAATGGATGAATTCCAGCAATATTTAGTAGATATGGTCGCAGGGCATCACTTGGAGGGATGATGACATTTGGGATGTCATACTAGCCACAGTGAGCCGCAACCCATCCACGAAAAATTTTAGAATGGTTGTAGATTCTAATGGGTGTTCTCCCTCTTGAAATGTGCCCCAGAATGTTATACAACATGGCCAACAGAGGTACCTCCAAATTGACCATGTTTTTGGTTGCCATGATACCATCTGTCACTAGAATTATTGAGAAGAATCTCATTCTTATGTCTCTTTCTATAATTATCCACCCACACAAGAAATCATAAAGCAACATGGCATATTAGAAATTTGGATCTTGACTTTTGTTTACACTGAAGACCCATGATTGGTATTCACCTATTTTCCAGACCATCTAGTATGATCCTCTCTTATCCTTTTGGGAAATGTCTGGGAACTGCTTCCCTCACACTAAAATCAATAATTTATTATCCTTCTTCAAAAAAATATTGAACCATGATAGATATAATGTATTATTCAAGATTTTCTTGATCTGCATCCCCTCCATCACTATGTCCAACAAATACCATGTCAGCATGGGGGTGTGCACCCTGTGTCCCCAAATGTTCAACTTCAAATAGAACTCATCATATTGGTACCCTTACAGGGGATATTACTCCAACATAGTGGATTCCCAAAATACTATTACCAACCTCTCCCAATTGGTGATGGAATTTATTGTTATTAGGATACCATCCGCTAAAAAACATCGGCATAAAATCCTCATGATCATAGAAATGGAATTGTGTTGTCCACACACCCTCAGACAACATGATATATTGTAGCTCTGATCTGAACACCTCTCTTGTTTGTTGTACTTATTAAACACATTCCCTATCTCTTGTAAAATTCCCCCTAGACTTGAAGTGCCATTCTTTCCATCCCTTGGTTTCATCAGTAATACTTCTACTGAAAGTGCATGCATAATGACCTGGAGATTCATTAGGAACTGGATCAATTCTTGTGACTATCATTGTCTTTGAGTTCATGACATAAAAAACAATATCCCATGCTTCTATAGAAGTTCTGCCATTGGTTATGATTTTGAACCAAGAAAGTTCAATCATACGTGTCACCCATGACAGTGGAATATCAGTCACAATGCCAAGCATTGACACCTGTTATAGAATTTTGATGTTCCACAGTGGGAGGTTATCACTCCAAACATAATCCTATTGATCATGTTTAACATACCAAATGTCATCTTATTATTAGATACTACCCTCCTCACATGGAGACTCTAAGGGTTTTCTATCATCTTTTCCCTCTGTGTACCATAGGAAGGTTTGGCAGCTTCCCTCTCAATATTTATTTGTTCATTTGAAATCTCATACATGTATCAGAATTCAAAAAGGGGATCAAGTGAAATAATTGAGTTTTTTCATGAATGATAGGAGGTTACATGAAAAATAGACCTCAGTAGTACAAGAAATTATATCTAATGCTGAACCTCATAGGATCTAACTATGGTATAAAATATTCAAAGGTCAAGCTCAAGGCACTGAATAAATTCAAGATCATTCATGAAAAATAGAGGGGTCTTTCGTAGATATAAGAAAAATATCCTATCACGTGTAAAATTCAAGGTATGGAGCCTCCCCTCCCCACCAATGTATATATAGGAATAGAATAGTGCTTATGTGTGCACACAAGGAGTTTACATTCTGGATTGGGTATCATTCATGCATCACATGAAATTTGTATTTATCTTCATTGTTTTCCTCATAACCCAATATTCTGGTCCCATTTCAGCTCGAATTCTGATGGGGGAATTTTTTGGCACCGAATTTCAGTTGAACTCATCAATTGGCATACATAAGAAAACTAAAAGCATAATTTGACTTACTGGACTATCCTAAGGCCCCCAAAGAAGCTAAGTGAAATATTAAAAGCATTCCCACAAGAAATAAATCCAAACAGAAGTCACTTTCTCTCCCAATGTGATGCCAAACGGATTTCTTCATGTTGAGGTCCCAAAAAATTCTTAAGTTATATATGCTAAAGAATCTAGGATGACATGCAAAAAACAGGAGCAGCACGCAAGATACTTGCGCACCCAATGTGGTGTCATATGCCCAATTCTATGAAGGATTCCTTGAATTCCACCATCAACATATCAATCTATAGATATAATGGTTACCATCACATTTCAAAATACATTCTAGAAGATGAAACGTTTCTCCCATGCACGCTAGAGGACCCTTCTAGAACCATGTGAATATCATAGCTTCAATGTAATGGATCTTGTGCGACAGGTATCCCATGGGTCGTCCTTCATGGTGGGGTCACATTGGATTTACCCTCATCCATTTACTTTTATTCTATGGTAATTGAATTCAAAAAATCCTTCTTGCAGGCAATATTACCATTGTGTAATACATCATTCACCTATACCTCTCATCTTGTGCACAGGTCTTCAATCTTACACACTCCCTTTCCAAGGTGTTCCATGTGTTTTCCTCATCATAAGGCACCATATTTAGGTTCCTCTATTGTGAATCATTCCTATCTTGAATAGACATCCTTCATGTGGCCCTCTAGACTTTCATATACTGATTTCTTAGTACCTCGAATGGTGCTTCATGTTTTGTTTCCCTACATAATGATTCATCCCAAATGTATGGTTATATATATTTTTTATTCTCATAGATAGACTTAAGTGTACCCCTCTATTGACCAATCCTCAACCCCATTAATACCAGAAATTCTTGTTCCTTCCCTTCCCCAAGTGTGGGTTGGTGCATGTAATGTAAGTCAAAGGGATGAGGAGTGAGTCCCCATCGTCTGAGCTACCAGATGTTAAACTTTCAAGTTCCCATGTCCTCAACACATGATGTTAAACTATGATTTCCACATATTTGGAAAGTTCCAGTGGATTAGATAGGGAATAGTAATGGGTTCCATCCCACTCTCTCTTTACCACTGTGCTTTGTTGCCGGGTACGCCTCGGGCATTCTTTACAGAAGCCCCAACACGTCCTAATAGGGTGATCCAGGTATGATGTCCTTATCATCATTATACATCTGAACTCCCTCTTTAGGATTCACTCCTGGAGTAAGTTCCAATCTCTATATCTCAGAGCCACTAACTGTGTGTAATCCCCTCACCATCCCTCATAGCCTAACATTTCATGACACGATCATTAGCGTTATTCCATCCTCCTATTTCTCACATTGAGCATGACTCATGTGGACTTAGAGAAAGAAAGGACAATGAAATCCTCCCCAAGTTTATAAACATGTGTAAGACCTGAATCTGCCACTCGAACTACGTGGTCTTTGACCCCTAAATTCCAAACATGGTACGTAGGAAGCCTCTACTAGGTTCAAGCCCATCATTCCTCTATCTCAACCACTTTAAGTTGGTTCACCCTCATCCTATATGATGTTAAACTACAGACCCCATTCTCTTGTGAACTATAAGTGTTTTGATCCAAGTATTCTATACATGGTACGTAGGAATCCTCCATGAAGTCCGACCCCAATTAATAGTAAACATTGGTTATCCATCCTAGGTAAAAACCATCCGAATGTGATACACAACCTTTTTAGATAAATCTCCTAGATCAACCTCCCAGAGGTGTTCTAATCCACATGGGAGGCTAACCTTGCATAATCCCCACAATCAATCCATACTCCCCCAATAAAGAGTTCCACTATTATGAGTGAATTATAACCATTCATAAGCCTTGGAAGGCCTTTAGTTATCTATCCTTTATGTACACCCAGATTTCATGCCCCTATCATAAATTACATGGACATTTATCTTTTCCATTTTTCAGAAAGGTATGTAGGAAGCCTCCTTAAGGCCAAAGACGTCACTCATCACCCCATACCAAAACTACATGAAATTTGATTCTCCACAATAGGGATATGTAGGAAGGATCTCTAAGGATCAATAACAACACTATCACATTCATATCGGTTCCCTCTCCATTCATTCCATCCCTTTGACACTTCCACCATATCCAACCTGATTTTACCCGGGCTTCCACATATCAATGATAACATGCCATCCATATAAGTAGATAACCATGCATAATCCCCAGCCTTTTTCTCTATCGCCTCACTCTTTTCATAGTGGGGATACATCATCCAATGGGTCTCTCACCATGTGTATTTTCTGAATCACCTCCTCTAATTATGTAGGTTTTGACGCCTTTAGGGTTTTTAGGAAGCCTCCTTGAGGATAAATTCCAACCAATGGTAGACCTTTGTGTCCCCATTTCTGGGCCTTAGAACCCTATAATCAACTATTTATGGTGTTCAAAACAGTATTTTTGGTGTGAAACCTTCCCTTTTTGGGACATGCCATCATGGGTCCACCTGAAATTCTGATCCATCCTTCAAGTAAACCTTCCTTGTTCACCTCCAAGTATGTGCATGTCTGATCCACTCCCCCAAATGTTATGATCAATCAAATCCATCTCATCTATACATTAAACTCACAAAAAATATTGCGTTAAAAATGGGAAGATGAGGAAAGCCTTGGAGACATGCCTCTGGTATATAGTTCCATGTATTCAACATGGGATGGCTTGAGCTTTCATGCCCTTAAGAATATCAATCAGAATTGAATATCCAAGTGTACTAATGTTTCGGTGTCCATACAATCAATCGATGACCAACATGACAAATCTCATGACCAAAGGTTGTTTCCCTGACATGAAACTTGAATGTCTCGATAGAAGTAACATAATTTACCAATGTCCAGAAATAGATGGCACTAATAATATTTTCATGAACAATATCTTAACATTTTTTAAGGACCCAAACTAGGAGAATAATTCTGAGGAGGTATCCACCAAAGGAGAAACCAACATCCCATCATCCTGTTTTGATTAAGGATAAAAAATTTGAAGATGTTATGAATTTCATCTTCCTTTGGAAAGTAGGAATGTAGGGAAACAATGCAGTCCTCCAACAAACGTCAAAACACACTCGGGTAGGCATGCCCCAGCAAGAAAAAGTGTTGGAAACAAACCCTCAAGGTTAATCAATGAATAAGCATCCAAATATATTCCCATAATCTCTTAGATGAAACCTTATAGGTTAACTCCAGCCCAAATATAGAATAACTATCAATGAATATTCCTATATTCTTATAAAAGAAACCTAATCGATTAACATTGCCTTTTTACCAAATAAATTGGCGAGATATAAGAAGCTAACCCAACCTTGGTTTATAATGGAACCACCCATTATAGAAACTAATTCACATAAACCATAATAGAATAAATAAAATATTTCATTATAAAAACATTCTTTACACACATCAAAAAACATTTTTGGGTACTGATATATCTCTTAAATTTAAAACCAATTTCTCAAGACTAAAATTCTCAAAAAAAATGAAAATATGGTTATTATTTTATTAAAATGTTAAATTTTTTATATTAATCCAAACATTAAATAAATGTTAGGGTGGTGGTAAAATCTATTTCCACTATATTTTTTAAAATAGAATATTATTTTTTTCTTTCGTAAAGAAATCCAAAACATTATGTATATTATTTCCTTTTAAAAAATCTTGAAATAAATTAAAACTATGAATAAAATATAAATTATAATTATTAAATATTTATAAAAATACATCTATAAGATAATTTTAAAATTATGTATATGTAATAAAAGTATAGTTTAAAGAGAAATATTAAAAGATTATTTTGATAAAAGAAACTAACTTTCATTTAGTTTGAGTAATCACATATGATAATTATCTTCTAGAATAATAAAAATATCTTAATTAATAACTTTATTTATAACCTCTAAAAGGTCTATTTTTTCTTTTATCATAGTTATTACCACATTATAACAATTACTTAATGATTTATGTTTATGTTGGATGCTTTTAGGTTATTCGGTTCCTAAGACAAAAATAACTTCAACATATTAACTATGGTCAATGTGTTATTTATTCCATCATCTATAGAATAATAAGCATGAACTAATAATAATTTTTATTCATTAATTAAACATAAAAAATAAACCATTAAATTTGCTTATGAAAAATGAACTATGTTACAAATCTCGGATACGGTAGGTCATACGATCGCATGTGTAACATTTCCATGTTTTTTAATGATCATTATGAAAAAAGGTACAAATTATTTTATCATAATTGAATTAAAATAAAATAATAAATATCATATTATTTTTTAAAATATACTTATATATATCATTCTTGTGATTTGGTGATGAAAAATGAATCACATCACTTGGTGGGGTAGAAGTACACACATATAGACGAACGTCGTTATTGTTTTTTAGGGAATTTAAATATAAAAAAATATGCCCTATATTATATTTTTCTAATGATAAATATTTAATTAAAATCATATATATACATTAACTCCTTCATTTTAACTAGTCTTGAAAGGTGGTGATGGAAAACTAATTACATCGTTTCATGATGAGGTTGTCTACAGTGCACATGAATGATGTTTTACTTTCCGATTTGATGGTGGTTCGAGATGAATATAGTTTATTACATTAACAAAATAACATATCATTAAAGTTATGATACTGATTTTATTATATCACAATGGTTAAGGTATATTTTAAGGAGTTTTAAGAAGAAATAAAATAAAAATTCTCATTTTAGAATGATACCACTTCTTCAGATGACCTCATTTTCTTGACACCTTAAGGCCAATAAGGTTAGTATTATACAATAGATAAGGCTTCTAAAAATTGGGGATGAATTTTATAAATGAATTTTTGTAGATAATGTAAAATAAAAGAAATTTTAAATGTGATGTAAGTAGAAGAAGTGATTCCCATTTATAAGAGAGGGTCAGGGAACTCAGGTAATTTCCCAAAATATTAAATTAATATAAATTAATTTTCAATATCAAATGAATCCAAATATATTTATTTTAAATAATGGAAAAGTATGTAAAAATTACAATAATAAAATAAAAAATATACAAGTTTAAACAATTTTTTTAAACTTTTTTTTTTAACCATTCATTTACCCATTTCACTCTTATCATGACAATAAGACTTTTTACTCTTTAATGGTCAACATAATTACTATCAATGAAAATAATGGGCCAATAATGGAACATGTTTGATATAATTGACCATATAATAATAACTTATATGAACCTAATATTTTTGGGTAATTATATATAATTTAAAAAAATATTATTTATTATAAAATATCTTTATGGTATATTTTAATAACTATATATTAGATCAAAGATAATAAAATTCTGAAAAAAATGAAATTAGAAAAACATATTTTATTACATCCCAAACCTGATATAATAGTCCATAAAATTAATTTATCACTTTAATTATGTAAATTTATTTAACTTTTATTATTCATCATATTATTATTTTTTTGATTTTTCCATAAAAGAAATACTTTTTATGTCAACTTTGTATAAGCATTTAGGATAATTACATATTAACTAAAAAAACAAATTATCATGATTAATATAAATAATTTATATTTCATATTAATTTTTATATATGAACATATATTCTACTTATACGCATTTTATAAATATTATAATTCTTAAAATTAAGAGGGAAATTTTTTACTTTCCATTTCATGTAATATTATAATGGTCATAATCACACCCAATTGGAAAAAATGCCATATAACAAAATATTAGATGCGTATGGATGATATGGATCCATAAAATCAAAAAGAAATTGTGTCATTTTATAGTCATCATCACATTATTTTTAACCTATAATTTTCTGATTTACCATTTTCCATGGTAATGAAAATTTTTTTGGATACATTTCATATTGAAAAAAACTAAATTGGGAATATTTGAAAAATATAGACACACTGATTTCAAATATGAAATCCATTTTAAATGATGTAAAAGATATAATTGGAAGATTTTAATTTTAATTTAAATGTGAAAAAGGTCATGAAATATTGTTTTTTAGAAAAATGATAATTTTGTGTTTATTTTTTTTACTACATTTAAGAATAAAAATTATTTTAAAAACCAAAATTGTATTATCTAAAATAAGAAATATATTTTAATTTTAAAATAAAATATAATTTAAATATTAAAATAATTGAAAATAAAATTAAATTTTCAACAAAAATTTGTACTTTTCATTATTCATTGAAAAAAAATATTTTCCCAAAATACTCAAAATTTATCCCTACATTATTCTGATATGCTGGTTTATAAAATGAGGATAATTTTAACAAATAAATTTTATAAATATTTCATTTATTATTTTTAACATTTTTTTATAAAAATTAATAAAAATCATTTGGGAAGGAAAAGTTTTTCTATAGAAAAAAATGAATTTACTAAAAAAAATAGTGGTTATTTCTATGAATTAATAAATATATTTTATTAAAACCTGTATATATATATATATAATTAGTTAATTGTATTCATACCTTCCATTTTACTAGATTCTTTATAATGATCATGTTTAAATAATAATATTTTATGGTTCCTTTTCACTCAATGTTGCATTATTTCTATGTTATTAAACAAATTAATCTTTTAAAATATACCAAAAATATTAAAATAACCATCCCCGAATTATGGTAATGAAAAATTTATTATATCTTTATTTGGAGGTGGTAGTCCACAAAGACACATGAACAATTATAAGTCCCCTGCATTAAACATTACTTAATTTTAGTTTATTTCAAGAATTCACATTGAGGATCTTTTTAGGTTTAGAGTTTTAGCGAATTAGATCTTAAATCATTCATTACATTCCACATTTAACAAGGTGGTTATATCAAAGACAGTATTAATTTTTTCAACTGAAGGAAAAATATTTAAAATAAAACGTGGTTTCTTTCTTGAAACTTCCTTGACACTATCATCACATCATGTACTTTTCACTTTACCTGTGAAAAACATTTCAAAAACTTGGGATGAGCATAAAAAGCTCAGTAAGGGATATAAAAATATGAAAAGAAAACATTATTCCATGTATACATAAGAAACAATGAAATCATATTTTACTCAGAAAATATAAGCACTTTATCATACCTCATGAAATCATAAGATTTATGAATAAATCATAGAAATCATAAGATATAAAGGTAACTTGAGGCATTAATAACATTCTTACATAGGGAGTAACCCTCATGGTTACGTTTGGAATACCCATCACAGTATATTCCCTAAATCTCTTCAGATAAACCTTAGCGTTTAACTCCTTCACGTTACCCAATGTATTGGAGAGCTATATCGGGATCACCCGCCCTTAGTTTATCAGAGAACAACCCGACTTCATAAACAATGCCAAATAATCATAACATAATCGTATCACATAAAACATGCATAAAGGAAACATAACATTTCCACATTTCAATCACAAGATATCAATTAAACACATTGATATAATCGAAACATTATCATAACCATTTTCAATACCAAAATAAAAAAAAATTAAATCATGGTATTTATTTTTCATTTAAAAAAGTTTGGGCTTGTAGAGGAAGCCGAAACTCAAATAATGGTCACGACAGTGGAGAAGTCGTTGTCTCCACATATGTAAGACAAAAAATCCTTTTATCATTTAGTAAAATGATTCATGTAAAAAGATTCATTTTGAATGAAATTAAAAGTAAAAAAGGGTTTATTATACAACTAGTAAAACATGGTCGTATAAAAATTAAAGTATGCCTCAACGAATGGAGATTGAGACGAAGTCCCTTTCCTCATGTCCAACTTGTTCCCATTAATTCTTTATATTCATGAATAATAAACTTAGGTCAATTTATAATCACTTAATGAATTCCTTTATAGTTTATTATTCAATTCATATAACATATTATCATGTTATAATAATTAGTTAATTAGGTGTTTTCATATCATACGTTTTGTTGATGTTCGATACATGAAGCAAAAATGAACTTGTTTGAAAATAATTTCCCATGTTGTTATAAGTACATCATCTCCAAAATGGTGTTCATGATTTAAAAATCATATATATCCAGTATATATGTATTTAATAATATTACATAATGTTCGGAGGTAAGAAATGAAATATACCGTTCATGGAGACGGTAGGTCGTACGTACGCATGAACGCTACTTTCATTTTTTTGTCATATTAATGGACTTTAAAACTAAATGAGACATAGATATATTTTAATTCCAATATAATATATATTTTATATAGGTAAAATAAGCTCATTAATTACATTATTTATAAATTCCATGTTTGGCATGAATGAGTCACGTCACTTGAAGGGGAGGTAGTCCACACTTCTTGAGATGAAATTATTGCAGTTCCACAACATGAAAAGCATAACGATGTGATTTAAATAGAAAATTCAGTAATATATAGAAAACATAAACACCATATTTATCATATATAAATACATTTACATCATAATGGCCACCATGAAACCTGTTAAAAGGAGATTGAACAATCATCGTTTCGTGAGGCTGTAATTCGCCACCCACAGATACAATATTTTCTTTAACCATTTGACGGATGTGTGTGTAAGTGTAAATAAATTCCTTCTCATAAAAACATCATATTATTGTGAGGATATAGGTGTTTATATGGAATCAATGAATACTAATGTTAGGGGGAGTGAATAAGTAATATACAACAAATGATTTTGAGGGAAGGTGTTACCTCTAAATCGGGTAACTTCTTTTGATTTGAGGCAAAGGATCTCTTGAAAAGAATTATGCCCAAATTGAGGCTTCTATGAAGAAGATAAGGATGTGTATAGATAATATAAGAATATTTTGGATGAGACAAGGGATTTAGAGGTGTGGATATGGTGGTATAGGTGGGGGCCTTTTATAAGAGGTAGGAGGATCACTTTTGGAAATTTTGGAAATGTTACTTTAATATAAAATGATTTTAGGATTTTAAAGGACCCACAATGATATATGTTGGGGATAAGATGATAAGGGTTCTAAATCCACCCATACAATAGGGTTTCGATAAGTTTAAGTCTTATATTTTACCTTATCTTTTCATATTATTTAAATCGTTCATTAATGAGGTATTCACTACATCATCATGGTGTCATAAATAAATCTATTTATTTAATGTCTAAAAATTATAAATCAAAATACCATGATGTAGAAAGTAGTTTTATCTTTCCAAGCGCTATTTATTGTTTAATATATCATTTATTTAAACATAATTAAAAATTTTATTCTTAGGATATACAAACCTTTGTTATATTTCTCTTCTTTTTAAAAATATTGTCATAAATGTCACTATCACACACATGTTGCTCTATGGGACCTCAAGTTAGATAAAAATCGTCCCATGGTCAGACATGACTCAAATAAAGAATATTTGGACACATTTTGGGGTCATTTTATATTATTATGATATTATTTTATTACCCTTAACTACCTGATTACTAATTAATCGCGATTATTAAAGATAATTACTGTCGTTACTATTCATAATGTCCAAAAACAAAAGAGTCTTAATTACATAATTTGGACCTTATGATTAAAAATATGGAATCCATTTTACCAAATTCCAAACTCAGAAATTGCAGTAATTATTTTAAAAAGAATTCTCATTGTAAAAACAAATAGCCTATTTTTAAGAAACAATATCTATCGAAAGATTGACAATTTCTTATGACCAATTTCAAAGTGAAATTAATTATAATGACAAAATTTGGATTAAATGGTAAAAATACATTCTAATTACACTTTAAATCCAATTAAAAAGATAATCTAACCATATAATTAAATTAGATAAAAAATTAGATTTGTAGTAAAATGTAGTATTTTTCACTATTAATTAAAAAATGAACATTGTCAGAAAAATACCAAAAATGAATCCAAAGTAAATTTCAATGTCCCAATTCTAAATAATAAGTTTATATTGACAAATAGAGCTTATAAAATTATCAAAAGTACTATTTAAAAATGGTTTTCCAACAAAAGGCGGTAAAACAATATTTAAAAAAAATTAGAGTATTATATGCTTAAGATTGGATTTTTTGTCATTTTAAGCCTCTTAAACACTATATAATTCATAAATAGACATAGATATGAAAATAAATTATTCTTTACTTACTTGGGATATTACATCCTTCCCCCATTTAAGAAATTGAATCCCCGTAATTTATTTAAATATCGAATAAGTGGGGGTATTTATCCCTCGTTGCATTTTCAGATTTCCTTGTTGCCTCTTCAACTCTATGGTTTTTTCATAGACCCTTTACTTGATGAATCACCTTATTCTGCAACACTTTCTCCCTGTGGTCGTGAATCTGGACTGGTTGTTCTTCATAAGATAGATTCTCTTCCAACTGAACTACCTCTGGACTCAAAACATGAGATGGATCTGGCATGTACTTCCTTAACATTGAAACATGAAAAACATTGTGTACCTGAGATAAATTCGGAGTAAAGACACTCAGTATGAAATTGATCCAAATATCTCCAGAATTTCATATGGTCCAATGAACCATGGACTCAGATTTCCTTTCTTACCAAATTGCATCACACTTTTCCATGGTGAAACATTAAAAAACACATGATAACTTACCTCAAAAGAAAGATCCTTCCTCCAGTTATCCACATAACTTTTCTGCCTGCTCTAAGATGTTCTCATTGTGCTTCTGATTCAACTAAATTTTTTCTTCCATCACTTCTACCAATTCTGGCCCCATTATTTTCATTTCCCCTACTTCATCCCAAAAAGCTGGAGTTCGACACTGTTTACCATATAATTCTTCAAATGGAGCCATATGTATACTGGAATGAAAACTGTTATTATAGAAAAAACTCAACCAATGAAAGATGTTGGTCCCAACTTCCCTAATAATCCATAGAACAAGCATGTATCATATCCTCCAATGTCTGAATTGTTCGTTCAAACTTCCCATCTGATTGAGGATGAAAATATGAACTAAAATTTAATTTATTACCCAATGATTTCTGAAGGACTTTCCAAAAGATAGACGTGAACCTGGGATCACGATCTAATACAATGGAGATGGGAACTCCATGTAACATGACTATCTCTATAAGATACAATCGAGAAACTTGATCTCTAGAAAAATTATCTCGTATAGTAAGGAAATGATCATATTTAGTCAAACTATCAACAATAACCAATATTGTATTATTACCTCAAGGTTTCTTCTATAATCCCACAATGAAGTCTATGGATATATTCTCTCGTTTCCACTCTGGCACTGGTAAAGGATGAAGCATCCATTTTGGTGGTTGTCTCTCTACTTTAACATTTTGACAAGTCAAACACTTCAATGTAAAACCAGCAATAACCCTTTTAATTCCATCCCACCAGTAATACTCTCGATGATCTCTATACACTTAGTACTGCGTGATTGAACTGAAAATGGAGAACTATAAGCTTCACATAACAACTCTCTCTTCAACTGTGAATCAAAAGGGACACGCAATCTCATAACAAATCTCAAAACACAATCATTATCAATGTTGAATTCTGGTAACATACCCTTCTGAACCATCTCTACCTTTTTCTGCAACTCATTGTCTTACTTCAGTGCTTGCTTAATTCTGTCTGATAGAGAATATTTCAATAATACCTTAAAAAAATAGTAAAATTTCCTACACCAACAACTTCCAATCCAAAATTCATCAAAATACATAACCAAAGGATCATGTTCCAAACCTAACATGGATAATGAAGCATTACTTTTTTTACTCAAAGCATCTTCCACCTTATTTGCTTTTACAGGGTGGTAGTGAATCATGCAATCATAATCCTTGATTAATTTTAGCCATGTCCTCTGTCTCATGTTGAATTATTTCTGAGTGAATATATACATTAAAACTTTGTGATCAGTATATATTTCACACTTTACACCATAAAAATGTTTCCTCTAAATTTTTAAATTGAAAACAACAGCAACTAATTCGAAATCATGTGTAGGGTAATTTACCTCATGAGTTTTCAACTAACGTGAAGTATAAGCAATTACCTGATCATTCTACATTAGGTCGCAACCAAGTCCTTTCAATGAAGCATCACTGTAGATAAAAAAATCACCATTCCTGGAAGGTAGTTCCAATATTGGATCATTCACCAATAATCTTTTCAACTCCTAAAAACAATCATCACATTCTTTTGTCCATATAAATGTAACACCCTTCTGAGTTAGCTTAGTCAATGGACTGGACAACCATGCAAAAATTTTAACAAAACTTCGGTAATAGACTGCCAAACCAAGAAAAATACGAATCTCAATTACATTTGTGAGTCTTGGAGATTCTTCAAAAACCTTTTTTTTGTAGGATCAATAGTTATTACATCTTTTGAAACAATGTGACCAAGGAAAGAAATTTTATGCATCCCAAACTCACACTTTCTGAATTTCCCATCCAATTTAATTTGTTTTAATGTTTTCAAAATAACCCTTAAATAAATTTCATGCTCCTCTTTACCTTTAGTAAACACCAAAATATCATCAATGAAAACAACCACAATCTTATCCAAGAACACATGGAAAATTCTATTCCTATGGTCAATGAATAAAGAAGGTGCATTGGTTAACCCAAAAGGCGTAACTACAAATTCATAATGGCCATATCCTGTACGAAATGTGGTCTTCAGAATATCTACTTTCTTTACCTTCAACTGATGGTAACCCGATCTCAATTAAATCTTTGAAAAATACTGAGCTCCCAGGAGATGATCAAACTAATCATCGATATAAGACAAAGGATATTTGTTCTTAACAGTGATGTTATTAAAGGCTCCATAATCAATGAAATGTCTCATTAAACCATCATTATTTTTTACAAATAAGACAGAATCACCCCATGGTGACGTGCTAGGTCGAATGAATCCTTTGTCTAAAAAGTCTTGCAATTTCTCCTTCACCTCTAATAGTTCAATTTGATCCATTCAATAAGGGGGTTTTGAAATTTGATTAGCATCAGGAACTAATTTAATAGTAAATTCAACTTTTCGATCTAGTATTATTCTAGGAAACTCATCAGGAAAAACGTTTGAATACTCATTTACCACTGGCACATCATTAATCTAAAAGTTTCCTTTGTTGTCAACAATATGTGAAAGGTCAAATTAATTTCTATCTTTTATATGTTTCTCAGCCTCTTGATATGTTATCAACAGTAAGGGTTCATTCATGTATAGAAACTGAAATTCTTTATGAAAAGAAACTTCTTTAGATCTACATTCAATCCTAGCATGGTAAACATAGAGCCAATCCATACCCAGGATGACATCAAAATCTATTAGAGATAAATCAATAAGGCTTGAAAGTAGTTTCTTTACACGGATAAGGATAAGAATATTCTTATAAATTATTTTTTCCTCAACATTTCCCCCATGTGTTTTTAACACAAGTTCAGGAGTCATTTATTGAGATGGAATATCAAATTTACCAGAAAATTTTTCGGAGATGAAAGAATGTGTAGACCCCGAATCAAACAACACATTGGAATAATCTGAAAAAACCAACAATGTTCCTAACACTAATTAATTTGATGGCCCAACATCTGCTAAAGTATATGCAAAGGATTTCCCTACACTTTTCTTCTCGTAGTCTGACTACTTCCAAACATTCAATATCTTTGTTGAACAATCGTTTGTGTAATGACCCATCTCATTGCACTTGAAACATTTCACTCACTATAATTCAAATTTGGTCTTACCATTACCCTGATCTTTTTCTGTGAAATCACGAGCCTTATGTTCCATATTACCACATTGGAAGCACTTTCCAGAATTTAAAAGACATTCCCCAGCATGCTTTTTACCACATTTATCACAGATTAAAAACATGGTTTTCTTACTATCAAACCTTTTTGAAGTATTATTCCCTTTTTCCTGCCACCTCGGTCTCTTCTTCTGTTGGTTTTCATAGAACAATTGCTCATCAGGAAATCTATTTCCACCTTCTCATCACATCGAACAAGCTTTTCAAAACTTTTTAACTCACGAGAAGCTAATGCCCATCAATATTTTGTCTTTAATCGTGAATAAAAATGATTTATTTTACTATCAAGGTCTTTGATAAAATTTGGAGCATACTTTTCCAATCGAGTGAACGTTTCTTTATAAGCAGCCACTAAGTCATCCTCTTTCCTCAATTCCAAGAATTGTTTTTCTATCCTAAGTCGAATAGCGTTAGGAAAATATTTCTAAAGAAACATACCATTGAATTCATCCTAGTTAAGAGCATCAATAACATCAGCGCCCCTAATATTTTTAACCATCGACCACCACTGATCTGCTTCACCCTCCAAACTGTAAATAGCAAGACAAAACATTTGATGGTCTGAACACCCCATGAAATCGAAAATCTTATCCAGTACTTTAATCCACCCTTAATATCAAACATGGTCAGATGATCCTATGAATGATGGGGGATGTTTCCGAATGAAATGTTCCACCACTGACATGTTCTTATGTAGTTGATCTGGCTGATCTCGTGCATGGATACCACCACTATTTGTCGCTTGATTCAACTATAGCATTACTACAACAAACATTTCAGTTCCAATTCTGACCATCTTATGATGCTTATTTGGAAGGTCATTTCCTTCTGTATGCCTTCCTAGCACTAGTTCCCTATTTCCTCTGTAGAAAACCATTCTGAAAAAAGATGTCTTAGATGAAGCAACATGGTAATCCTCAAATTATATATCATTTCAATTTGACCATAATGTAAAAAAATATTTTTAGATAACCATTTAATATAATTCTAACTCTTAAAGTTATTTAAACCGACCTCAGATACCAACTATAAGGCCCCAGCCTTAAACACTACTTAATCATGGGTAATTTCAATAATTCACACTGAGGATCATTTTAGGTTTAGATTTTTAGGGAATTAGATCATAAATCATGAGTTACATTCCACATTTAAACAAGGTGGTTACATCAAAGAAAATATTCATTTTTTCCACAAAAGGAAACATATTTAAAATAAAACATGGTTTCTTTCTTGACACTTCCTTGACACTATCATCACATCATGTACTTTTCCCTTGGCCTGTGAAAAATATCTCAAAAACATGGGATGAGCATAAAAAATTTCAGTAATGGATATAAAACTATGGAAAGAAAAAATTAGTCCATGTATACATAAGAATCAAAAAAATCATACTTTACTCATAAAACATAAGAACATTAATATAACTCATGAAATAATAATATTTATGAATAAATCATAGAGATCATAAAACATAAAGATAACTTGAGGCTTTCATAACATTCTTACGTAGGGGGTAACCCTCATGATTACGTTTGGAATACCCATCATAGTATATTACCTAAATCTCTTTAGAGAAACATTAGTGTTTAACTCCTTCACATTACCCAATGCATTGGAGAGCTGTCTCGAGCTCACATGCCCTTATTTTATCATGGAACCTCCTGACTTCATAAATAATATCCAAGAACCATAATCGTATCACATAAAACATGCATAAAGGAAAAATAATATTTAATCATTTCAATCACAAGATATAAATAAAACACATTGATATAATAAAAACATTATCAAAACCATTTTCAATACCAAAATAAAATAAACTAAAAACATGGTACCTATTTTTCATTTAAAAAGTTATGGCTTGTAGAGGATGCTCAAACTCAAATAATGGTCACGGCGGCGGAGAAGTTATTGTCGCCACATACGTAAGACAAGAACATTCCTTTTGTTGTTTAGTAAAACACTTTCTGTAAAAATATTCCTTTTGAATTAAATTAAAAGTCAAATGGATTTATTATACAACTAATAAAAGAAGGTCCTATATAAATTGAATTATTCCTAAATGAAAGGATATTGAGACGAATTCTCGTACCTCAAGTCCGACTTGTTCTCATTCATTATTTATATTCCTGAACAATAAACATAGGTCAATTTATAATTGGTTAAGGACTTAATTTAATGTTTGTTATTCAATTAATATAACATATTATCTTGTTATAATAATTAGTTAATTGTGTGATTTCATATCATACATTTTGTCGATTCTCGGTACATGAGTCAAAAATGAACTTGTTTGAAAACAATTTCCCATGTAGTTATAAGTACATCATATTCAGAATGGTTTTCATGATTTAAATATCATATATATAAATTATACATGTATTTAATAATATTACATAATGTTTGGAGGTAATAAATGAAATGTACCGTTCGTGGAGACGGTAGGCCGTACGTACGCATGAATGCTACTTTCATTTTTTTGTCATTTTAATGGACTTTAAAAATAAATGAGATATAGATATATTATAATTACAGTATAATATATATGTTATATAGGTAAAATAAGTTCATTAATTACATTATTTATAAATTCCACGTTTGGAATGAACGAGTCACATCACTGGATGGGGCGAAAGTCCACACTTCCTCAGATGAAATTATCCCAGTTCCACAACATGAAAATAATAACGATTTGAGTTAAACAGAAAATTCCGAAGCATATGGAAAACATAAATACCATATATATCATATATATTTATAGTTACATTATAATTTCAACCATGAAATGTGTTAAAATAATATTTAACAATCATCATTTCGTGAGGCAATAATTTGGCACCCACAGAAACAATATCTTCTTTAACTATTAGACGGAGGTGTGTGTAAGTGAAAATAAAATCCATATCATAACAACATCTGGGAAAATTGAGGATAATTTTGTTGTTATTGAATCAAATAATTAGAATGTTAGTGGGAGTGAAGAAGGAAAATACAACAAAATATTTTGAAAGAAGGTGTTACCTCTAAATCGGGTAACTTCTTTTGATTTGAGGCAAAGGCTCTCTTGAAAAGAATTCTTCCCAAAGTAATTCTTCTGTGAGGAAGGGATGGATTTGGAGAGATAATATGAGCATTGGTTGGATGATCTAGGGGATTGAGCGGTGTGGGTAAGGTGTTTGAGGTGGGTTCCTGTTATAAGAGGGAGGAGGGTCACTTTTGGAAAGTCTTGAAATATTCCTTTATTATAAAATGATTTTCGGATTTTAAAAGACCCACAATGATATATGTTGAGGATAAGGTGATAAGGGTTTGAAATCCACCCATACAATAGGTTATAGACAAGTGTAATTTTTAGATTTTACCTTATCTATTAATTTTATTTAAATTGTTCATTAATGAGATAATCACTATATCATCATAGGGTCAGAAATAAATTTATTTATTTAATGTCTAAATATTATTAAAAAACTACCATGATGTAGGAAATTTTTTTAGATTTTAAAATGACAATTTATAGTCTAAGAGATAATATATGCAAACAAAATTAAAATTGTTTTACTTATGATATACAAACTTTTGTTATATTTCTCTTCATTTTAAAAATAAAGTCATAAATTTCACTATCACACCCATGTGACTCCATGGGCCATCTAGTTTGGTAAAAGGCTTCCCATGGTCGGCCATGACTAAAAAAAGAGGATTTGGACAAGTGTTGGGGTTATTTTATATTATTATGATATAATTTTATTACCCTTAACTACCTGATTACTAATTAATCCCGATAATTAAAGATAGTTACCGTCATTAATATTCATAATGTCAAAAAACAAGAGTTTTAATTACATAATTTTTAACTTATGATTCCAAATATGGAATTAATTTTACCAAATTAAAAACACAGAAATTTCAGTAATTAATTTAAAAATAATTCCAATTTTCAAAACAAATAGCGTGTTTTTAATAAACAATATCTATCAAAAGATTCAAAATTGTTTATGTCCACCATCAAAGTTAAATTAATTATAATGTCCACCATTAGATTAAATCATAAAAATATATTATAATTATACTTTAAAACCAATTAATAAGATAATATAACCATATAATTAAATTAGATGAAAAAGCAGTTTTGAATTATAATGCAGTATTTTTTACTATTCATTAAAAAATGAACACTATCAGAAAAATACCAAAAATTTATCCAAAGTAAATTTAAATATCCCAATTCAAAATAATAAGTTTATTTTGAAAATTAGAGCTTATTTAATTTTCAAAAGTAATATTTAAAAATGGTTTGCCATCAAAAGGCGGTAAAACAATCTTTTAAAAATATTAGAGTATTCTATTCTTAAGATTGGATTTATTCTCATTTTAAGCCTCTAAAACACTATTTAATTAATAAATAGACATATATATGTGAAAATCTATTATTCTTTACTTACTTGGGATATTAAAAAAATAATTCCACTTCCCATTTGATGGAGAAGAAGATGGATAAATATTATGAAATAAACATAATAATATATATGTATATGGGGTATAATGGTGTTTTTAAATTTTATTTTTAATGAAATAATTTTTTGTGGTAAAATAAGTATTAAAAAATAAAGTTCTTTGATAATATCATCACCTTATTTTAGAGAAACCTCCTTTGAATCGCTTCTTAATGACCCTAAAATTATTATATTTGAAAGACTAATAGATCATTAAGGTTTATAAAGATATTTAAGAGGGAGTTTGGAATTTTTTTGAGATAAACAGATCAATATGTATGAATAAGGGGAGAATGTGACCATTTATAATTTTTTTGAGTGGAACAATTGTAATTCGATAATGTTTTAAAATATTATTAAGTCACAGTTTTAGAAAAATAGACCCAACATAACTCGTAATAAATAGTGATAAGGGTATGGATAAAATAAATAATCCCATATGGTTTATGAGTTTATTTAATTCAATTTAATTCCTATATTTCAGTTTAACCCTTTTAAAGACTAATTTTAATTTTAACCCTCGTAATGAATTTTTCGATCCATAGTGGTTATAATTCTAATTATATGGGAAATTTTATCTCATAATTGTTCATGGTATGATATTTTAAACCATTTATCATAAAAATTATAATATTTGATGGTTTTTATGTTTTCTGAATAATTTAATAAAATATTATTTTTCAAACAAAATCATTAATGTTGTTTTGGAAACAAATCATTTAATTTAAATTAAAAAACATCAAGATAGAAATTTAATTCAATCCTAAAGCATTCACATATCCTAATTATGATAAATTATTAATTAAATAAATATCCCAAAATAAATCCTAATAAGAATTTATCTTTTAGGATTTATGATATCATTTACATGATTATTCAACACCTTGCATAAGTACTATGTCGGTTTTCTGTAAGCATTTAAGATAATTATTTAATCACTAAAAATTAAATAAAAAATAATATGATAATAAAAATTAATGAATTTTTTAAATAAAAATTTATGAGTAAATGTTATACTATTTTTATCCCTATGTTAAAAAATTTGAGTTATTAAGTCAATAGAGTGACATTTTAGAATTTTCATTACTTGTAATAACAAAAATGTCTGTATCTTTGGAAAATATAACCAAGAATCAATATCCTTCATTTTTTATTGATATGGAAGAATTTAACCCATAAAATGAAATTAATAAATTTTTTAGAATTATTTTGAGACCTTACTTCAATGTTTTTAACTTTTTTTAATTATTTTACTCTTATAGTATTAATGATTAATTTTCATGGTTTCTATTCATAATAATTAAATATAAAAGTGTCTTCTATCTTAAAAATGAATTTTTTTATTCCAAATAGGGTATAAATTATTCTTGATTCAATTTTTCTAAGTTAAAGATAATTTTTTATATAAATTCATAGAACATATTCAAAAGATAGCTTTCCTAAAAATGTGTTGTAGAGAATAAAACTTATCTTATATCAAAGTCATGAAAAAGATTATTCTAATGTAATTAATTATATTATTCTAAATAAAATGGATCATATATATCATTAATACTCATTTAGAAATATAATTGGAATATTAAATTTATTTATTTAATTAAATAAAATGATAATATATGAAAAGGCGTAATTATTTATATTCGCTGAAAAAATTATTTATTTCTAAAAAATCCAAAAATATCACCCTATGTTAATTTTCATATTCTAATTAAAAAACTGTTTCAATCAAATTAAATATATAAAAATATAAGATTTCGGTTTTAATCATATCCATAAATTAAATTATGTGTGTTGTGCAATTATTTCTCTAGAAATAAAGGATTATAATAATTTAATCTCTTGTGTCACCTTTTGTCCATAAGTAAATGAATAAAAATTCATATTTTTATAATTAATTAGTAAGAAATTAAGATAATGTCATATGATGAAAAATAAATCTATTATATATGAATTGTGTGTTAATATATATATATATATATAATTAATAACTATTCATGAGTTATTTTAGGTAATTGTTTAGGTTATATATCAAATAAAATTAATTACAATTGATTTAATTATCATTACTAGTAAATTAATGATAATAATGTAATTTTTTACTTCAAAAATAATTTTTTTTTAAAAAATGATTTCTATTGAATTTTGTATGAAAATATTATATTTAATTTCTCCACCCTCATCAGATTATAATTAATAAAATTAAAATTAATTTTATATCAATTTATCAAATATATATTAGGATGATTTTTTAGGATTTTTCTGATAAAACGATATTAGGGTGAATATTGGAAAACATTCATTATTTCAAAAACAATCAATTATTTATGTTTTTAAAAATTATAGTTACCTTTTAGATTAGTTTTAAAATAATATTTATCTATATTTTATGAAAAATATAAATAACTTAATTTGAGTAAAAATTACTCTTGATTTTGGTATAAGACCAATTTTATGCTTAAAACATGTGTTTTTTTGAAAAACTTATTTTATATCATTTTGAAAAAATATAATAAAAACAATTCCACTTTTGAAATTTAAATCTCATAAAAAGGATTCTATATTTCTAATAATAAAATTAAAATTATTTAATTTCATTTATATAATTTTTAGTCATAATGAAGAATAACCATAATAAAGCATTAATACCCTAGTAATGGTTAAAATGAGTTAATAAGGGTAGAAATTATGGTGTATGATCTAAAAATGAATCCATAACATTTTTTTAAAATGTATGACCATATTTATACCAGAATCATCCTATATTCTTAATCATATGATTTTTTAACATCTGTTGGATTATAACGTTTATTTGTTTTAAGAAAGGGTTATTTAAAAAATGTCTCTTGTTTTTCAAATATCTTCAATAAGTTATCATAGGATAAAAATTTATTATGGAAGATTGTGAATTTTTATTTTTATGATTAAAAAATTAATTTTATGATTTTATTTTTTATTTTTTAGGGTATAATTACCTTTAAACCTTATGAAATGTTGATGCATCACTTGTTCAAGTTGAAGAAAATTTAAGTAGATTATTTCAAAAACATTAAATGTAAAATATTTTTAATTATATATAGTGGCTCAATAATTTCAAGGATAATTTTAAAGTCCATGTGGTAGTGAATGTTACTTCACTCTAATTTTATTGTTATCGGGAATATTTTAATGTAAAAATATGTGAATTGTTATGAAAAATAGAAATTAATTTTGTCTAATGTTTAAAAATTTAATATCATATAATTAGAAAATAGTAAGAATCTTTCCATAACTAAATTAAATGAGAAATTCTTTATTCTATAATTAATACATAATTTATTTTACACTTTGAATTTTTACTATTACTTTCATGACCCTTAGATATTGTAACATTGTTACCACGGTTAATGTTAAAAGGGTTTATAGGGGGTTAAACAATGATATAAGGTTCAAAATGACACTGAATATTTTATATATTTTATTATTTCAATTTAATTTGACCTTATAAAACCTATGTTCAACTATATGGTACATTGGATCCATTTTAGATTAGTCAAACACGTATTATATATTACAATTTCATTTATTTATTAGATTTCCACCCACCAGACTTATAAAATGGAACCACATTTCCTCTATTCATCACACCTTATTATCCATTGATCTCTACCAATATTTGATAAAATCACATCCTATCATACCTCTCAATGTACTATAGTTTTTGGTATCAAAAACACAATCTTAGAGAGAATAATATGTAACGAAAAGGTGGTCTCTCAAAAAAGAGGTATAATTCATAATAGAGTTTTTTCAAGTTCATTTCTTATTACACCACCTTAAGAAATTATACACCCAATTTAATATAGTATCATAAGATCCCTTAATATAATTATAGGTGATCATATTGATTTATAAACCCTTAGTCATCTCATATTCCATCATATGGGAAATGAAAACATCATTTGTGTGAATGTGTAGACTACGACCTCTATAAAGCGATGTGAATCATTCTTCCTCATCACCTCATATGGATAATTAAAATCTCTTATTGAATAATTTTTTATTAAATTTATGAAATAATTTTGATTCTTTAAAGATACTATATTACTTTCTTTCTAACTTTTATATCTATTATATCAAATTATAATGTCACTCATGTGTTTGTGTGGACTGCCACCTCAACAAAGTGATGTGAATAATTTTTCATGTTTTTATTTGACTAATGGTTTTAAAAATATATTTAATAAATAAATATGATATTTATGGGATGATTAATATTCTATACATTTTGAAACCATGATAAATTTAACCATGTTCAACCTACCGACATTATTTTGGGATTATGAACTGAACATCTTCAAAATGATTGACATTAACTTAATTTTTTTAGAGACTATATGAAACATGGTTATAAATGTGTTAAAATGGATTATTATTAGGTTATAACCCATAATTATTGTTATTAATATTTTAAATAATATATACAAATTTATAATTTATGAATATAAATTACATACATGACACATTGAGACTTGCGGAAATGGGTTTCTTACCTTGATTTCTTATCATTGGGTTATATCACCTTCTTATTTACTTATTTATGCCAAAATTACAACTGAAATTACATTTGATTTATTATGTTATATATACTCATTTTTTATGTGTAATAAAAAAATATCATAATAATTTAATTCATTGAATCAAAATTTGAAAATTTTGATTTTAGTAAGTGTTTCTCGTCTCAATTTAATTTCTATGAGATATATATCATATTCACTGGTGTCTTATATTATATGGTGTATACAACTAAAATTAATGCCATCTATGATTATTTTAATAATAATTATGGGGATCTAAAAATATATATATGTATATATCCTTCATGAGGTTTTGATTCAGTGATTATTGATGTTTTATGGGTTTATGTGTTAATATAATTTTTTATGAAGATTATTTATGTCTAAATATGCTTTGGTGTAATTATATAATCTTTACCCCTAACAAATCATCTATATTATTATCCAATTTATTTTTTCGGATTTTATATTTTTTCAAGGATTTTCATCAGTACGATCTAATATTATTTAAAGTCAATTTAAACCATTTTTTATTGGTTTAGAAAATATTTTTACAATGATTTAGGTATATTTTAATTATGGATTTTCCAAAAATGTCTGGATGAAATATTTCTTTAAACATTAACTTCATGAACAAAATTTCTTACAATCATGGCCATTTATTCCTTTAAATCTTATTTGGAAAATTTCTAGGTTAATTTTCAAATAAAACATTTGGCTCAAAATTTTTGGTATTTTTATTATATACTAAAATAAAAGAATATTTTTCCTATTTTCTAAGAAATTTTCAAATTCTATTGATAATGTATTTTGCATTTTTATCAACAATATTTATGTTTCAAATGCCTCATTGGGGATAATATTTAATTATACCATCTACACTGTTTCTCTATATTGATTATAATGATGTTTTGAATAAAATTTACAAGAATCATTTTTAATGGGATGACTAAGTTATAAAGGGTATGATTACCATTTATAAGATTATTATAAATAAATTGAACCTCTATATAGTTTATTCGTGTTATGGTTCTTAGAAATTGTTGATGTTTAAGGGAAATCCTGGTATAAGTATTAATGATGAGTTATACTATTATTCCTCTTGATTATCAGTGAGATAGATACAACAATCTAATGAATTGGGTAATGTGACAGAGTTGGATAGTTTGAAGCTACTCCATAGAGATGAAAATCTTATTTAATATTTTTATCTCCTAAAATACAATAGAGTTAACAGGATATAAGTTAATCCTAATATATTTTAATAATTATCCTTTTTAGGTGAATCTGTGATGAAAGAATGATTTACTAGGATACAAACAAGTAATATTTATTCTTATTAAGAGTTTTACTATTTCCTTTAAAAAAATATTTATTTCAAAAGATTCATGATTGATTATTCATGGGACACATGTCTTATTCCATAAATCATGGTTTATGATGTCTATTTTCAAGGGTATCAAATATTTTGTGTTATTATAATGTACTTATATTAATTTTCCAAACCCTTATGATCTTTTTATACTCAAAACTGATGTCACATTGACTCTAATTTTTACCCTTACATAGTTTTTGAGTTCAACATTCTTATGTTTCCATTTACCAAGGTTATGTAGAACGGTGTTATATAAGTTATACCCTGAATGGTTTCATTTGGGGATAATATTATGGGTTATGTTAAAGAAATTCTGTGGAATAAAAAAGTATTGTTATAATGGTAAATAATATGATTTGGATCAATATATATGCCTTTAGTTACATAATGTTTTGTACTTATAATTTAAAACATTAAACTAAAAAGGGACTTTGGAATGTATGTGAATCCATATTTTATTTTGATTTTTTATTTCTATATTTTAAAAATAGATCTGGGTCTATTGGTTCTAAAAAAATTCATAAAGATTTTGTTTCTAGCAAAGGATCTATGTATATAGGTCTGGGGATATACTATTGGTATTAGAGAAATTTTTATAAAATATTAGAGTTATGTTTTTTACCAACTTAGAATAATTTAAGAGTTATGGATATCATCATGGGAAAAATATTCCAAGGGTCATGATAAGATTAAAATAATATATACCTTTTGGAGGATTCATATAATGAGATTTTATAATGATCAAAAATATTTTCAAAGAGTTATTAAGTAGGGTTTTGGTAGATGATGGGTGTATATGTTACCATTAGTATTACCATGCAATTTAGTGTGATGTTTATTTCATTATTGGATATACGATTAATGGTTTAAAATAAACTTTTATGTAAATATATTCTTTTATTTTAAATAATTAATGTTTATTGGGATATAAGATTGGTTATTTCTGGATTTATTTAATTAAAACATTGGAAATTATTATCAAATTTTTTGAAATAAATGTATAATTTATTCTTATAAATGTTTATACATTTTGGTTTTTATATTAAATGTTTTTGAAATTTTTGTTTTAGTAATGATAGAATAAATTAATTTTAATCCTTTTATGGATCTCATGATCTATTAGAATCTTATTTTTACACATTATCCATAAGAAATATTCAACTTCGTTATTTATCATTGGATATATTGAATGAAATAGGATATTATTAAAACATGAAAACAAATGATAAAAGTGAGTTTATGAATTTTAAGAAACTATATAAGTATATTTTATCATATACATTATCCTGATTGTAAAACAATCTCTTTACTCTAGAAAATGATTGTTGAAAATGAAAATTTTATCCTTTTCTAACAATTTATGATGAATTGATGGTATCTTCTTTTCTAATGGAAAATTAAATTCTTTTTTCTTCTCATAAAAAAAACCTTATCATTTAAAACGAAACTTCACAAACATTTCTTACTTTCACTTCCAATAAACTTTATCCTTATTTCGGAAAATGATTATGTTTATTCATGGTGACCATTTTACATCATTTCTACCACTTTTCAAATATAATTTTTATTATCACGATTTATGATGCAATATTTATGAAAATTTATTATTAAAATATATAAAATGATTTTCTTTTAAAGACTTTTTATTTAATCATAAAAACCATGGAATATATTTTTTAAAAGTTTTTAATATTATTTTAATTATAAAATAGAAAACAATTATGACAAAAACATTTCTCTATGTGGGGGAGAAAGTAAAAACCCAATATTTTAGTTTAAATTCCATCAAATGGATACTATGTTTGATTTCATCTACCCCATGCAATACTGAGCATGAAAAATAACTTTGAAATAATATTATAATGTTATTTAAATATCACCATTCTAACCATTCCATTAAATTAGACGGTATGAATTTGAGTGTCTTTATTATAAAGTATGTGCTGAAATTTCTTCCTTTATAAAATAAATAATCATTCATACATTGATAATCAACTTGTTAGAAATGAAGATAAAAAAATTCAGTGGTAAATGATATATTTTTTTAATGACATGAGATACTAGTGAATATTTACCCTTCGTAAGTCTTATGTTTTAGATCTCACTAAATAATATACTAAACCTAAAACCATGAATATTTAATAAATTTAAATTATTCAGGATGACTGTTATATAAGTTAAACTACTAGGAATACATTGTAGTAATTATTTTTTTAATTAGTATATTTATAAAACATTTTGAATTTAATTTTTACAAAACTATATTTTTTAGATTATAAATATAAATATTATAGTGAGATAAGTGTTTTAGTCATTTTTGATATAACAATTTATGGGTGAATAGTCAAAATACCTATTTTCTAAAAAAAAATTTAATTATAAAATTATGACATTAATATTTTTCAAACAAATTTTACTATATTGATTTCTTTTATAACATTAAATGAAATATCTGAATATACTTTTCTGATATATAAAACCCATTCTTATAATTTTATAAAATTCTGGTAATATGTTAACAAAACTATTTTTATATGTTTCTTTTATTAAATTTTTTACATTGGATAATTGGGTTTTTTATTCAATTTATTATTAATTAAATATAATTTTAAAAATAATAAATATTTTATTTCCAATATATTCAATAACATTGATAATTTCATCTGAAACATTAATCATATTCATTTAAATACACTTTTTTCTAAATAAAGGGTCTTTGTGAGTTACATGATCTAATATTGATATAACTTATTCGTAAAAATATAAATTAAATTTTATTTATTTAATTTTTTATTTAAAATTAATAGGTTCAAATTAAATAATAATTCTCATTTTATTTTGAATCAATATAAATATATTATATAGAAAAAAAATTAGTTACATCGATAAAAAATGATTATGGCAAAAAAACAAAATAGTAACTAACATAAAATAATATTATGAAATAGAAATGTGTGTGAATTAATACTTTTACCCATCCCAAACAAACTATTAGTTTCTAATTTTACATCAAAATCTAGGTTGAACATATGTTCTCTTAACTTTATAGAGTTATATGATCCAAAAATTAAATCCACTTCAATTAAAAAAGTAACCACCCTCCATTCAACACAATACACTTTGAAATACATTTAAGATCAACACATAATATAACCAATTATCCATTAAATGTAGGATCGAAATATAATATGAGATGCTCAATATAAAAGAGGGGGGGTGAATTGTATACTTTAAAAATTCCTTTGGAACCTTTAAAGTTAGTTATGAATAACTATGTTTTCCTTAAGAAAAGGAAAAGGCTATGTTTAACAAAGTTAAACTAAGTAAATTCACAACACCTCTAAACACCGAACTAAACTGGGAATGAGATTCCAAAAGTAGGTTCCGGAAATATAGTTCCGGAAGTTGAAACTTAACAAAGAAATACAATAAGAGATTCTACCTTAAAGCGTATAGAATCTTAAAGAATCATAGTACAAGTAAGGAAGTATAAGAAAGTTATACTTTCCTTATAATACAGAATACAACGGGAATAAAACAAGTAGTAGAACTACTAGTAACAAAATATAATTCTTTTAACCCAAAGAGAAGGGTATCCAACAACCTTTGATAAAGGTCCCTTGATTTATACTTTCAAGAAAGTCTGTCTTACCCACACCAGGGTAATCCCTCGATACGAAGATCGGAGTCTCTGTCTTGCTATCCCCGCAAGCCCTCAACTTCAAGGTAGTTGGTAACCTCTGTCTTCTTCAGCAAGGAAGTCCTCGAACTTTAAGGTTGTCGGTACCTCTGTCTTCCTATCCCCGGAAGCCCTCAAATGTAATCACCAACATTCGGAGTCGCACGAAGCTTTGAGAGTTAATAAGAGACTCTCACTCTAGAAATAACTTCAACAGCATGTATGAACATTTTAGCAAACGGCACATCAACAGCAATCTCATCAACACGAGCTCTTTCAAATGAGCTCCTATTTATAGGTAAGGTCGGCTCCTTCTCCAACGGTCATATTTTCCTTAAAGATCGGAGGGACCTGTACACGTGTCACTTAGACAACTGTTAGTTTATAACAAAATGGACGACATCGTTTTATAACAAAACAAGTGTAACAAAATGTACGACATCGTTTTAATTCTAACATAAAGGTTCGGAATGAAATCTTCAGAGTGAAGGTTCGGAGTGTAATAGAGATAATAAAGAGTAGACAAATTTTAGAAGAGTAAGTAATATAAAAGTTCGGAGTCTAACAAAGATATTTTTCGGAGTCTGAATTAATTCAGAGTGTATAAAACAAAGATAATCAGATTTTGTTTAATAGGTGAGTTCGGAATGATAATTCGGAATAGGAATTCGTCATCAAAAATTGTAATGAGAATTCTTCATCAGAATTCGTAATGGGAATTCGGAATGAGATTTCTTCATTAGAATTCGTAATGAGAATTTTTCATCAGAATTCGTAATGGGAATTCTTCATCAGAATTCGTAATGAGAATTCTTCATCAGAATTCATAATGGGAATTCGGAATGAGATTTCTTCATTAGAATTCGTAATGAGAATTCTTCTTCAGAATTCGTATCCTGATTCTGGAATAGAACTTAGTCAGAGTTCATATCCGGAATTCGGAATGAAACTTCCTTATAGTTCTTATCCAGAATCCGAATCCTAAAACAGAATTCTTTATATCAAAGTTTTCAATGATTCCGAGAAATTGAATCTGAATCTCATACTTAAGAAAAATATGGATAAAAATATGATAAGGATAATTTTTCTTATAAAAGTGATTTTTCTTAAGAAAGAAAATTTACTCATAAAAGTGATTTTTCTTAAGAAAGCAAATTTACTTAAGAAAACAATTTTCCTTAAAGAAGCACTTTTCCTTAAGAAAGGAATTTTTCTTAAAGATAAGGTGTTTGTGATTTTCAAAACAAGAAGGAATGGAAAATTCATAAGGAAAACCTTATTGACTCAACAATCTCCCCCTTTTTGGAAAGCACAAACATCCTTACAAAAAAGATATTCTAAGAAGAAAGAAACTCATTAAGGCTTATCTCCCTTTGAATTAAGGATATTAACAAATACGACTAACTCCCCCTTAGGCTTTGAAACTCTAAGGATCGTATTCAGATTTCCGGAGTGATAGATAAGAAAGTCTTCTTTAATGAAAAGGCTCCCCCTTAAACAAACTCTTATTAGAGTTCTTTTTCCTTGGGTATTTTTTCTTTCTCCTCCTTTGATAAACTCTTATTGGAGTTCTTCTTTTTCTTAAGGATCTTTTCCTTCTCCCCCTTTGTGATTTTCAAAAAGAATTGGAAGGAATGGAAAAACTTAACAAAGTACCTGAGATATTAGTAATGACAACAAAAAGAAACAAGAGACACAATTTTCATTAAAATTTTTAATCTCAGCAACAATAAAAAAAATTACAACAAAAAGATCGGATTGGTTTATTTCGGATCTTTTTCCTTAGACATGAGGCCCTTTAGAATAGTCTTGATCTTCTTGAGGTCTTTATGATCTTCTTCAGCTTGATTTTCTAAGGCAACTATTCTTTCAGATTGAGATTCAATCTTTTCTTCCTGAGCCTTCAGCTTTTTCTTCTTGAGCTTTGATTTTCTCATCCTGAGCCTTCATCCTCTCTTCAAAATCGATCCGATGATCCCTTTCAAATTTCCAATTTTGAGAAACGGAATTGAGCTTCCCATTCGGATCTCTTACTTCCTGAATCCGAAAGTTCTTTTCCTCTGTCAACCTCTCTTCAAAAGATGCAGTCATCTCATTAATCTTCTTGTCCTTAGTCTCAAAGGCATCCTTAACATTATCTTGAAACTCATAGAAAAGCCTCATCTCTTCCACAGTCTTCTTCGACCAGCTTGTCATCCTTTTGCAAGATCTTTTATGAGCTTCGTAACCAACAAAGATGGTTTTGAACTGGGCTTCAATCTCAACACACTTATCCATAACTATGGATACGGAGTCTGTTTTCTGATTCAACGCATGTTGGAGCATCTGGCATCGTGAATCAATACTTGAGAAGGTCGGAATGGTTCCCACCAACTTCTTTAAAGACTGAACAACAAAGTCATGACCCAACGACGATGACTCTGAATCTGAAATCTTGCTTGGAGAGTTTTCTTCTTCAATAAGCTCCAACTTTCTCTTAGAAGAACTACCAGCTTCCTTTCTCATCCTCTTTTCTGAACTCGGAGTATCAGCAAGAATTTGTTTCCCCTTATTTTGTTTCGGAACTGAAACATGTTCCAGAGTTCTCTTCTCACTATCAGAAACTTGAACAATAAAATCTTCCTCATCAACAACTTCCTAAATAGTATCCTCTACATTTTTCATCTGAGAAATATCATGTAAAAGTTGTTCTTCTTCTCCATGATAGGAAACTTATTCTTCTCCTTTCTCTTCTTCCATTTCAGGAGTAACTAGCTTCGAAGATTCAGCTTCTGAAGTTCGGAGCGATAAGTGTTCCGAAGGAGTTCCCTTGTACTCATCTACTTGTTTTAGCACATCTCCTGTCTCGCCACTTCCTTCAGAAGCCTCTTCAACTTGTTCCACTTGCTCTACTTCCTCAGTATTAGTAGCAACAGCTTGTTCCGGAGCAACTAGATTTCTTCCTGGAGTCTCAGGTAGATATTCTAAGGAGAAATACCTCGGAACTGGAATTATTGTTGAAACCATTTCGTTGAACTTCAACAACGCTTGGACTACCTCAGATTCTGACATTTTCTTCTTAAGATTCTTTTCCTTAGCTTGTTTCTCAAGCTCATCAGCAGTTTTCTCCTTCAAAGCTTTAGCCTCCGCAGGGTCCAGTCCAAACTGCGGATCCCCTTCTTTCCTCTTCTCTTTGTCAGCTATCCACTTTATAACAACCTCATCAGGATAGGATTTCATCTTCTTTGACTTTGGTGGTGCGGAGTGGACTTCCTTAGACTTAGGATTTTCTTCTTTTTCTTCCACTTCTTTCAGCTTTCTCTTCCTTACTGACTTAGATGATTCCGGATCAGCAACTTTCGGAGCCACTTCTTCTTGTGGAGGTATATCAATAAACTTTCCAGACTTCTTGTCAAAAGCTATATTCATTCTTTTAAGAGTGCCATCGTTGAGCAGCATGATCTTGCAAACTCTCGGCTTAGATTTGCAAGCCTCCTTGAAAGACTCAAAGCACCGAACAATAAACTTGGAGAGGATTGCTGGATACATAATAATCTGAGCTCTCAGATTCCCCTTCTTCAAATTTTCAATATTAAGAAGAATATGCTTCATCAAGTTAAACTTCCTTAGATTTATCAGGAAATCTAAGATATATATCTCACTCTTCTTCAAGCTGTCCTTATCACCTTTTCTCGGTACGATATGTCCTTGCACCCATAATTCCAGAATCCGGAAGTTTGTAGATAAACTTGCAATCTTCGGATCCTTGTCATCAACCAATCTGAGAGTTTCTAAGGCCTTTTCCTTGTTGAAACTACCCATAGAGTCTGGCAACACGTGCGAAATAAACTCGGATTCTCCTTTATAAGACAGCCCTACCAAGCATGCAGCCTTGGTGTAAGAAAGCTTATATGTTTTGCCATAATATTTAAAAGAAAACTTCTCCCTATCATCTTCCTTAAAGAAAGAAACTGATTCATAAAATTCGACAAGTAAATCTGAGTATACTTCATCTTGGTTTCCGGTTTTTGATACTGCAACATCTTCCCAGCCATTCAACTTAATGTTCTTTGATATGATAGAATCGTAGTTTCTGAAGAAAGCTGGATGAACTAATCTTTCTCTGTAAACTAACCATTGAGAAATAGGCTTGGTTGAAGACGTTTCTTGAGATGCTAACTCTGCAGACATTCGGATTAGAAGTTCTCTGGGAAGTTCGAAACGGAGAAGACTGAAGTTCGGAACGGCCTTAAATCAGAGGGGCAGAGCTTCAGCACGCGAAAGCTTGAAACCGATGTGGGACTAGAATTTAGGTCCCCTTTATATAGGCAACGGGATGACGGTTCGCCTTCCACGGTTGATCTAACAGTTTAGAATGAACTGAGATCAAATCTGACGGTTGATAACTTGAATCCGATCTTTTTGAGGTTTTTATTAAAGTAAAGAATTAAGAAAACTATAATTCCCAAAACATAATACAAGAAACTACAAGCAAGTAAAATATGAATACGAAAACTTGAGTAAGGAAATCATACTTTTCAAATTGGCTTAGGGGATTATTCGTAATGGCAGATTTCGCAAATATTTTTAAAAAAACATAGTACGAAAAACTCAATACCAAAAACACATTAAGAAACATTCATTACAGAAAACTCAGTACGAAAAACAAACTAAAAAAAATCAATACGAAAAACTTTGTACGAGAAATATATTACAAAATTTGAAAACGAAAAACTTATTATGGAAGATTTAGTGTGAAAGTTCCCTTATGAAAATATCAGTACGAAAATTTTCCATTCCGGAAATTTTCAATACGAATACTTCCATTTCAGAAGTATTCTGTACGAAAATATGCATTCTGGAAAACTTTCGTTCTGGACGTTCCATTCCGGAAATCTTCGTTCCAAAAAGTTTGAAAACAAAATTTTGAAAAACTTTTTAAAAACCAACAATCAAATGTACTCCCCCTATGAAAAAAAGTTCATTACTATAAGGAGATTTTTTCAACAGAAAGTTAATTAAGGAAGATTACCTTATGGTTATCATTCCTAACTTCTGTTTAATATATTCAAATCTATCAGAAGGCAAAGATTTTGTGAATATATCAGCAAGTTGATCTTGCATTCCGATAAACTGAAGAATAATATCTCCTTTAAGTGTGTGATCCCTAAGAAAGTGATGCCTAATATCTATGTGTTTTGCACGGGAATGATGTGCAGGGTTTTTACTGAGAGCAATGTCACTTGTGTTATCACACAAAATTTGAGTTTTAGTAAAACTCAGGCCATAGTCTGTGAGTGTGTGTTGCATCCACAACACTTGTGCACAACAACTTCCAACTGCTACATATTCAGCTTCAGCAGTGGAGAGTGCAACTGAATGTTGCTTCTTGTAGGACCAAGAAACTAATGAATCTCCTAAGAAATGACAAGTTCCGGATGTACTTTTTCTATCCATTCTACATCCACCAAAGTCAGCATCAGAAAATCTTTTTAGAACAAAATCATTTCCAGAAGTATAAAATAATCCTAGATCCATGGTTCCCTTAAGGTAGCGAAAAATTCTTTTTACTGCCTTTAAGTGAGATTCCTTAGGATTGGATTGATATCTTGCACATAAGCATACTGAAAACATTAAGTCTGGTCGACTAGATGTTAAGTAAAGTAGACTTCCTATCATACCTCTAAAAGATGTTTGATCTACTGCTTTCCCAGCTTCATCAAGATCTAAAGAGTTTGAGGTACCAATGGGAGTACTTATACTCTTAGTGTTGTCATAACCAGACTTTTTCAGAAGATCTTTAATATACTTATGTTGAGATATGTAGGTTCCTTCTGGTTTTTGTGAAATTTGAAAACTAAGGAAAAATGTTAACTCACCCAGCATACTCATTTCAAACTCAGATTTCATTAGACTAGCAAAAGAGTCAGTCATAGATTGCTGAGTTGAGCCAAATATAATGTCATCAACATAAATTTGAACAATCAAAACATTTTTCTTATCTTTCTTTATAAAAAGGGTTGGATCTGCATTTCCCTTAACATAGTCATTTTGAATCAAAAATCCAGTAAGTCTATCATACCATGCTCGTGGGGCTTGTTTAAGGCCATACAAAGCTTTGGTAAGTCTAGAAACATGATCTGGATGTTTTGTATCTTCAAAGCCATGAGGTTGTTCAACAAAAACTTCCTCTTGAACATAACCGTTAAGAAAAGCACATTTTACATCCATTTGGAAAAGTTTGAAATTAAAGAATGCTGCAAAGGCAAGTAGAATACGGATAGATTCAAGTCTAGCTACTGGAGCATAGGTTTCTTCATAGTCTATTCCTTCTTGCTGATTATAGCCTTTAGCAACAAGTCTAGATTTATTTCTAACAATGACACCATTTTCATCACATTTATTTCTGAAAACCCATTTTACTCTAATAACAGAAGTTTCCTTAGGTCTTTAAACCATGGTCCAGACTTTATTCCTTTCGAATTCATTTAGTTCATCTTGCATTGCTTTGATCCAATCATCATCACCTAAAGCTTCATCAGTGCTTTTAGGTTCTAAATGGTAAAGAAATGCTAGATGTTCTACTTCATTTCTTAAGGAACTTCTAGTCCTTACAGGTTGATTTACATCACCAATGATACTATCACTGGGATGATTCTTAAGAAACACCTGATTTGGGTTTTTTAAAACCTGTTCATCAACATAGGGTAGAAAGTCTTATGGGGTAAATGTTTCAGAAGTATCTTCTAGAACAATTTCTTTATCAGAAGGTTCTTCTATCAAAGGTTGATAATCAGTTTTTGAAAACACATCTGAAGATGTAAGTTGAGATGGTTTAAAAACAAAAGGATTTGACTCATCAAATTTTACATGTACTGTTTCCTCAATAGTACAAGTATTTTTATTAAAAACTCTATAAGCCTTAGAGGTTGTGGAATAACATTAGAAAATTCCTTCATCAGACTTTGGTGCGAATTTATGTAGGTTATCTTTAGTATTCAAAATGAATACTTTGAAACCAAAAACCTTGAATTAGGAAAGTCTAGGTTTTCTTCCATTCCATAACTCATAAGGAGTTTTATTAAGAAAAGGTCTAATCAAAACTCGATTTATAGTATAACAACCAGTACTTACAGCTTCAGCCCAGAAATGTCTAGCAATAGAATATTCACTCTACATGGTTCTAGTTATCTCTTGAGGAATTATATTTCTTCTTTCAACTACACCATTCTGTTGAGGAGTTCTAGGTGCTGAAAAATTCTGAGTAATACCTTTCTTACTACAAAAAGTTTCAAAATCTGAATTTTGAAATTCTCCTCCATGATCACTATGAATAGTTTTCAATGGAAGGTTTTTCTCATTTTTAACTTGAGCTCTAAATCTTTTGAAATAAGAAAAAGCTTCAGATTTTTTTGCTAGAAAATAGACCCAAGTAAATCTGGTGTAATCATTAACTAGAAAAAACACATAGTATTTGCCTCCAATGCTTCCAGTTTGTGTTAGACCAAAAAGATCCATGTGCACTAACTGTAATGCATCGGTTGTTGAGACTTCACCGATTGACTTAAAACTAGATTTATGTTGCGTGCCATATTGCCAAGGATCACAAACTTTAGAAGAATCAAATCTAAGCTCCGGTATATCCTTAACTAGTTTCTTCTTAGAGAGTTTTCATAGGTTCCTAATATTACAGTGACCTAGTCTTCTATGCCATAACCAATAATGATCTTCCATTTCACTAAGGCAAGGTAAATCTTGGCTCCTGAGGTCTTCTAGATTCAAAGTGTAAACATTCTCTTGCCTATTGGCTGAGAGAATAAATTCTTCCTTGGAATTGTGAACTAAACATTTATCATTCCTAAAATTCACAAGGTAACCTTCATCACATAACTGACTTATGCTAATGAGGTTGTGCTTAAGACCTTTAACAAAAAGAACATTTGAAATCAAGGTTTTACCTAAAAGAACAATATTACCAATACCAACAATCTCTCCCTTTGCATTGTCTCCGAAAGTTACCTTTCCTCCTTTCGTTTTGATAATCTTTTCAAAAAAACTTTTGTTACCAGTCATGTGCCGGGAACATCCACTATCCATGTACCATGTATTTTTGCTGGTACATTCTTTATTATCCTGAAATCAAGAAGAAAATTAGACTTTCGGAATCCAAATTTGTTTGGATTCGAGATTTCCAGACAATAAAATTTTAGGTATCCACATTTTCTTAGAAAAGTAGGCTTTGTGAAATCCTAGAGATTGGTTTTTATTTAAGGAACAATTCTTTGCCCAGTGACCACCACATTGACACTTGGTACAAAATGGGGCACTTTGAGGAACAAAATAATTGTTACTGATAATAGGTTTTGCATGGGTATAACCAAATCCGGATTTATTTCTTAAAGGTCGTATTTGGGAATACATCTTATCAAAATTTTCCTTACCATGGGTAAAGTTTGATAAACACTTCTTTAAGGAAAAAATTTCGGACTTGAGTTTTACAACCAAGTTTTTATCCTCAAAATCATTAGTTTTAGAACTACAGTTAGGCTCGAAACCATTTTTCTTAGAAATTACTTTTTCTAATTCTTTAGAAAGTTTATTCTTCTCAGAACTTACTTCCTCAATATTTTTTGAAATATTTTCAAAATCAGCATTTTTCTTATCAAGATCTTTAGAAAGATCTGATATCTCTTTAGTAAGAATAGAATTCCTAGAGTTTTCCTTATCAAGTTTCTTATTGAGTTTGGAATTCTCAATCTCAAGAAGTTCAACAAATCTAGAGACTTCTTCATAAGTAGGTAAAGTATTTTCCTCATCAGAAGATGATTCTTCATCAGAAGAGTTATAATATTTACTATCATTAGAATTTAAAGAAACATTGGTCAATGATTCAGCATTTCATACCTTAGCAATAAGACAATGATTATCAATAGGTAATCTGGCTATAAGACCAAGATTCTTCTGTCCTGAAGATTCATAATCAGAAGATTCATCTGAAGAGTCACCACCACTGGCACTCCAGGTGTCATTAGCTTTCAGAACTTTCTTAGCTTTAGCATTATAATACTTCTTTCTGTTCCTGTCTGAATGTCTTTCCTTCCTTTCTTTCTTTTTGAGCATAGGGAAATCTGGTCTAATATGTCCAGCTCTTTTACATTCATAACAAGTAACTTCTCCATCTTTCTTGTCTTTCCTATCCTTTTTCTTATACTTAGATTGAAAGTTTCTCTGTCCAGCTATCTTGTTCATCCTTTGAGCAAGATTGGATAATTCATTTTTTGAGACTTCACTCTCACTAGATTCGGATTGGAAAATGAATTTCTTAGACTTGGATCTGGTTACTCTCTCAAGAGTCTTAGATTTCATCTGATTTGAAGTTGTAGTAAAAGCAACAGTACCATTTCCATTCATTTTCTTGATGTTGTCAGCATCTCTCTTCATTATGGTTTCATGTTGTAGAAGAGTTCCAAATAATTCATCAAGAGTAATTTGAGTGACCTTCCTATTCTCATCTATAGCTGTTCTCTTGGATTCCCACTCATTGGGCATAATGTCAAATATCTTGTCCACAAGAGCTTCATCATCTAAACCATTCTCTCCCATAGATTGTAGACTGTTGACAATGGTCAGAAATCTTTGTTGAACTTTACAGATAGGTTCTCTATAAGGAAAATTGAAGCCATTATATTCAGCTCTAAGCATAGCTCTTCTAGTCACAATCACCTTAGAAGTCTCGAAGTGTGTAACCTCTAACTTCTTCCATATACAGTTAGCTGCTTCACAAGAAGAAATTTGGCTATATATATTTCTGGTCATTGAACTTAATAAAGTATTGCGTACCTTATAGTTGAGTTGATATTCTTGCTTTTCCTGGTTAGTGAAAGATCTGACTTCCTTGTCAGGAATTTTATAATCACCAGTAAGCATAACAAAGTTATCTACTCCAGTATTGATAACAAAAGTCTTCATAAGATCTCTCCAGTATTCATAGTCATTACCATCAAATATAGGTGGTCTTGTCGGATTTAGATTGTCAATAGATCCAACATTAATTCCTGCCATACTAAAAATAACTTGGATACAAACTTGTTAGTAGCTCAGTATCGTAATCACAAAGTTCGGAATGAGAAAATCTGGAATGGGAAAATTCGGAATGACAAAGTTCGAAAGGATAAAGTGAGCAAGAAAAACTTGTATGTGAGTACAAGTATTTCAGTAACCTGCTCTGATACCAAATGTAAGAATGGTATAGAGTAAGAGGTTTCCAACCTCTGATACCAATTGTAGGATCGAAATATAATATGAGATGCTCAATATAAAAGAGGGGGGGTGAATTGTATACTTTAAAAATTCCTTTGGAACCTTTAAAGTTAGTTATAAATAACTATTTTTTCCTTAAGCAAAGGAAATGGCTATGTTTAACAAAGTTAAACTAAGTAAATTCACAACACCTCTAAACACCGAACTAAACTGGGAATGAGATTCCAAAAGTAGGTTCCGGAAATATAGTTCCGGAAGTTGAAACTTAACAAAGAAATACAATAAGAGATTCTACCTTAAAGCATATAGAATCTTAAAGAATCAGAGTACAAGTAAGGAAGTATAAGAAAGTTCTACTTTCCTTATAATACAGAATACAGCGGGAATAAAACAAGTAGTAGAACTACTAGTAACAAAATATAATTCTTTTAACCCAAAGAGAAGGGTATCCAACAACCTTGGATAAAGGTCCCTTGATTTATACTTTCAGGAAAGTCTGTCTTACCCACACCAGGGTAAGCCCTCGATACGAAGATCGGAGTCTTTGTCTTGCTATCCCCGCAAGCCCTCAACTTCAAGGTAGTTGGTAACCTCTGTCTTCCTCGGCAAGGAAGCCCTCAAACTTTAAGGTTTTCGGTACCTCTGTCTTCCAATCCCCGGAAGCCCTTGAATGTAATCACCAACATTCGGAGTCGCACGAAGCTTTGAGAGTTAATAAGAGACTCTCACTCTAGAAATCACTTTAACAGCATGTATGCACATTTTAGCAAACGGCACATCAACAGCAATCTCATCAACACGAGCTCTTTCAAATGAGCTCCTATTTATAGTTAAGGTCGGCTCCTTCTCCAACGGTCATATTTTCCTTAAAGATCGGAGGGACCTGTACACGTGTCACTTAGACAACGGTTAGTTTATAACAAAATTGACGACATCGTTTTATAACAAAACAAGTGTAACAGAATGTAAGACATCGTTTTAATTCTAACATAAAGGTTCGGAATGAAAACTTCGGAGTGAAAGTTCAGAGTGTAATGGAGATAATAAAGAGTAGACAAATTTTATAAGATTAAGTAATATAAATATTCGGAGTCTAACAAAGATATTTTTCGGAGTCTGAATTAATTCAGAGTGTATAAAACAAAGATAATCAGATTCTGTTTAATAGGTGAGTTCAGAATGATAATTCGAAATAGGAATTCTTAATCAGAAATCGTAATGAGAATTCTTCATCAGAATTCGTAATGGGAATTCAGAATGAGATTTCTTCATTAGAATTCGTAATGAGAATTTGTCATCAGAATTCGTAATGGGAATTCTTCATCAGAATTCGTAATGAGAATTCTTCATCAGAATTCGTAATGGGAATTCGGAATGAGATTTCTTCATTATAATTCGTAATGAGAATTCTTCTTCAGAATTCGTATCCTGATTCTGGAATAGAACTTAGTCAGAATTCATATTCGGAATTCGGAATGAAACTTCCTTATAGTTCTTATCCAGAATCCGAATCCTAAAACAGAATGCATTATATCAAAGTTTTCAATGATTCCGAGAAATTGAATCCGAATATCATACTTAAGAAAAATATGGATAAAAATATGATAAGGATAATTTTTCTTATAAAAGCGATTTTTCTTAAGAAAGTAAATTTACTCATAAAAGCGATTTTTCATAAGAAAGCAAATTTACTTAAGAAAATAATTTTCCTTAAAGAAGCACTTTTCCTTAAGAAAGGAATTTTTCTTAATGATAAGGTGTTTGTGATTTTCAAAACACGAAGGAATGGAAAAGTCATAAGGAAAACCTTATTGACTCAACATTAAACACTCTACTTATTTCCTTAAATAATTTTTTCGTAAGAGTAAGCTAAGGTTCCATATGTTGTTGACCAAAGGAGAACATCCAATGCGAGAGGTATTATCTTCCAATTTAACTTCTTAATTATTTTCTACATCTACCATCCCAATCATATTATATAAATTAGATTATTATATAACCATTATTATTAATATTCTTTAATATTTTTATACTAATAGAACATCTGTTTTATTCTTTCATCCAAAACCGTTGAAAAAGTAAAGATATTTCCATGTTTACGTCTAGACTATCTCCTCCTTGTGATATTGTTTCTCTTTCATTTTATATACCAACTTAAATGTATTGATAAAACCTATATGTAATATATAAAAGTTTATTTACTGAAACATTAACATTATTTGATAATAATATTATACATTCCAAGTGTTTTATTACTGATAAAAAAATTTAGTAAATTTTAACACTAAAAAGGGAATATCAAAGTAAATTTTATATTTTGATTTTATTAATGATAAACCTATTTAAATTTATAAATTGTATTATAATTTTATAATAATGGAAATAATAATTTTAAATTATGTACTCTATGAATCAATTTTAAAACATATTTTCCTTGGTAAACATATAATGAATGTTTCTTTTAAATTGACCAAATAACATCATGTAACTAACATAAGTGGAAATGATATAAATTGGTGACACATGATTATAAATAGACCCTATAAAAAGATATATAGATGAATAAGGTTCATAGAAATGTTATTAATAATATTAATTTTATTATTAATGTGTTTTTTTTAAAAAATTTAATAGTTCTTTTCTACATGGTGTAAGTGATCTTTCATACCTACTTCATGAATTTATGGTTACATATTTTATTATTTTCTCAATTTGAAACCATATTTTTCTCATATAACTTTTATAATTTTTTATATTTACCTTAAATATACACATAGATAAATAAACTTTCTATTTTGGGGGTAGAACATTTTTTAGTTCTCTTAAATATTCCTGATTTTATATAATCATGGTTTAAGGGAACATTCTTACTTCTTCTCTCATATCAAGCATATCTCCATTAATTATTTTTAAAATATAAAGATACTATAAAAGTAAATAATATTTTATAGAGAAACTTATTGGTTAAATTAAATTTTTATAAAAAAACAATGTCCTTTCTTATTTAAAAACTTCCTTTACTTATTTCACAATGCCTTGCCTACGTGGAAGGTTTGTATTCTTTATTAACAGGGAACATTGTTATGAAATATATATATTATAATACCAAGATTATGAATTATGATAAATTTTAGAATTTGAATATTCAAATGATTTAATTCCCTATTATTTTGGGAATCCTAATTATTTATCCTTCTCTTATACCTTGAAAAAAATTAAGAAACTCACTACCTTCTCATGGGTTTAATCATGATTATTATATATGTATGGTTTATTTTCTTCATGTGACATATATATGTCTGATTTTAATTTATTTTATGGGTGTTTTCAGAATAATATATATCTCTAATGAATTAGTTAAATGATTATATCGTAAGAAATGTTATGTAAAGGATTTGGGAGTGAACCTAATCTGTCATGGGACATTGTTCACTATACTCATGTGAATTGGATGTGAACCAAATCCACCATAAGACTTTCTCAACCTTATCATCATACTCATTGTAGTGACCTTTGAAATAGGTTTATGATTTCATGCCTTGTGTTGTTTCCACGTTTTCTATGATTCCATGATATCATGATGACATTTAATTATTTTAGGTTTCAATGATTATGATCACCCCTTTATGATATCATGATGTATCTATTAACTGTCATATTATTCTTTAATTCCATGTTTATTCCCTTACTAATATTTTTTATCTCACTCTTTTCCTCCTATATTTTTTCCCAGATATCTTATACAATGTTTTATGACATATGGCAGTTAGAAAAACTCTTTTTAGTTTTAAATAACAATGATTTATTTACTTATAATATTTCTTATTTCTATGTACAATCATCCAAATACAATATACCTCTTGATCCTTGACATTAATTTGTTGAAAAGGCATGATAATAATTATGAAATAAATTCTGTTTAGGTCTTGGGTCAATATAATTGGCATCAATGGAAGGAAATGTATGTTTTTGAATTGATGATCAAAACCCCCTTAGGAAAACCATTGGGTGAGGTCTAAAGTATATGCCTATGTATGTTAGAAAATTATAAAATTTTGGTAAAGAATATATTTTCATATTTCCTTCTAATTACATCTCTATATGGATACTAGTATGTGTATTCAGACTCAAGAATTGATGTACCTTGGGTAATAACTTTGAAGATGGAGTGTATAATATCAACTCAACCATCACTTGGAGAATAAAAATGTGGATGAACTGCACACCTAGATAGACACACCCAGGGGGATATTCTATGAATAATTTACATGCTCTTATCAAACCACTATAAAGTATTTGAAAATATTTTTATGTATAATTAATTAGGTCGTAAAACCTAATAAAAAATAAAAATTATTAATGAATATTTAAATTTTCATGTCCCAAATATTCTCACATTGGATGGATCATTTTATTTTTAGTTTAAACCTTTATTTTTATCTGAATATGAAAACCTAGGAGGTTAAAGTTCTTTCAGTAGTGTATGAGGATTGTTCAGCGCCCAGAGGTCTGAGTTTAAGGGGAAATATAAGAGGAACAAGGTTTATTTTATCCATGAACCTGATGCCACATGATTTTTTTATACCATTTAGTGTGTTTTAGAGGGTCTTTAGAGTGGTGAATGGGATGTACATTCTTTTCCCAACCCATACATCTAGATAGCATGTTTAGATCAATGAAGGCATTAGAGCTACATGATTTTGAAAATTGTGTGCCTCTTAAAATGGGTAAAAATATAATTTTATTTATTTATTTATTAATAAATAAGCCCAATTCTCCATATTAAATCACATATTTTCTTTATACATCTATTGGATCCTCTCCCAAAGTCATCTCATTGGCTTTGACAAAGTTTCTTCCTACAACATCGGAATCATTCAATGTTAGTTATGTTGGATAATTAAAATTAAGATCTACAAACCCTTTCCTTCCTTTATTCGTTTTCTCTCTCCCTCATTAATGAATTTTATAGGTGATATAATATTCTATATTTTTAGTCAATTTTTCTATTTCTTGAGTCAATTTGTTCTATCTTTAATACTAAACTGATACCAAATGATTAGTCATCTACCGCTATTTGGTATGTTGTCCACTAATTTGATGCTTTATATTATGAATCATGATGCTTCAATTATGAAAATTCCATGTATTTATATTAAAATATAATTTTCCTAAATCTAAATTTGTATTCATGTTATAAATTTCACATTAAACCCATATTTTTGGTATAAGAAGATCCTTTCAACTAGCACCACACCACGAGGTGTGTTTATGAAATGTATTGACGATGTAAGTGCCTATGTGATGATGCCTCCATCGAATTGGGGTTGGTATGATAATAAAATTGTAATTATTTGATCAAATTAAATGAAACATAATATTATAATGATTTAATGTCACTGTTATATAAATTATGGAATTATTCCCATTGCTGATTAAATTTTAAATGGTTGGAAACTATCTCTTGAATTATGTTAAATAAATATATATATGATGGATTATTATTGTTATTACTATAACGTGTATAATAGAAACTGAGACATGGTTAATTTTAGTGTTGTACATGATGATTCATTCTCAAAATATGTGTGATATTAGGAATTAAATCTCCCATCATTTATTGAATGCCATAAATAATGTTTCACATTCCTATGTATGTTTTGGGCATGAAGTTTGAATTTTCTTAATGGTTTAATTGAAATCATTACATCTATATCCCTACTCGAATGCTTAAGATAATACCCTTATCTAAATAATTAGGATCTGATGACTATTAATGGATGCATGAGGTACACATATAGTCCTAGATAGTACTATGTATCAATATATATGGACATATATGATATTAACTTTATATGGAAAATATATAAATAAATATCTATATAATTATATATATATTGTGATAAATGTTTTAGAGTTATCCTAGATTAGGATGAAGTAGGTATTGTTAGACCGGTTTCCTTTAGAAACTATAGCCGACTCATTAACAACATAATTTATTCATTTAAATTTGTTATATCTATGCAGTGTCATTTTATGTACAGTGGATGGATAATTCTAGATTTTTTTTGAGGTTTCCTACGATGTATATATCACACCATGTTCAGTTTGCCTACATCTACCATAACAAACTTCATGGTAAAAGGTAGGTAAATTTGAAATATCCTAGCTATGGATTCTTGATTTTCATCTCTAGGATGGAGTAAAAGGGAAGTTGATTTAGCTTTTTCTAATGATGTTATTGGATATAGATTTTGGTCTTTTATTTATCTTTTTATTAAATATTTTATATTGATACTACTCTATATAAAAATCACTCTAATTTATTTTTTATAGAATAATTACCCTTCATATATTGTATATAAAACTCTTTATATTTATCTTGACGATTTATTTAAACTTGTGATAATTTATATTATTATTTTTACTTTTGTTTTTTGGTCATCTATCATCTACCATTGTGCCCTACTATGGCTATAGATAATATTATTCCCATGGAAACACCCTAAGACCTTGATGTTCGTCTAGATTCTATGGAATATGTTGATCCAATCTTGAGGCAATGTGTCAAACTATGTCTGGTTACATAGGATGGAACCAAGTCCGATTTTCGACTAAGTGGTTTTTGTCCATATTTATCTTTTGTATTTCTATTATAGATTGGTTATATATGAAATTTGGGAGAGTTAGAATTTTGTAATGATCTTGAGTCTTAAATTATCTAACCTTCATACATAGAGAAATAAAATTTATTCAGATGATATTTTTTCTGTAATTCACTCCTATAAGTTCTACTAATTTCACCATTGGGTGATGCACTTGGTTTATGGTGTGAAATTTATGGAATTTAAATTTTACCTTTTAGTACTAAAAAATAAATATTACACATACATCCTTATAAGAATAAAGATAATCATATGTCATGATTTTTTTCATTCCATATAGGTGAATCTTGTTTAATTAATTGTCATTATTGATTATGGTTTCTTTAAGTGCATTAATATTTATTTCAAAATTACACTAATAATTATTATATGGAGATAAATAATTGGTTATTTAAGGTGTTTTAATCTACCAAAATGTTGTTTTCTTTTATAACTTGATAGTGGAACTCAAAATAGCAAGTTATGATACATTTGATCTATGGACCATTAGTAGTAAGGGCTGAAAATTAGTAGATTAAATTAAACGAATGACACTTCTAATTTATAGAGAGTATGGGACCTTGTAAATTGGGAATTGTGATTCAATAAATTGATCTACTCTAAACGATATTGTACGTTAAATAGGGAACCAAATAGAAACATATAAAGTGTAAGACTTACTTCCATAGGAATAAAAGACACATCTAACTAAAATAGGATAAATATTATATATATATTTCTATAAAGGTGAACATGATAAATTGTAAACATTTAAATGAAATGGTTATAATTAAATAAAGGATCCAGTTATAACATAATGGGTTTTTTCCACCATACATTGAAATTTACACTCTATATATTAGGACCTCTGTAATGTGATTTGTGACCGAGAATCAGGCTCGGCCGTAATCATTGTTTGAAGGAGGTGTCTCTTATGACTCTAATTATTTTTAATGATTACCAATAATTGTATTTAGTATAAGTAAGATGAGTATTGAAACTTGTATAGGAAGGCATTATACATGTCATGTTCACTATATGTTATCTTTCTTGTGTAAAATTTTATTCTAAGGTGTGTGTTGTGAAATTCTATAAATATTAAACCATTAAAACCTCTGGCTGAGTGTTGGGAAGGAGTAAATGACCATGCTCTATAGGTGGTGGTCCCTATGACAAAAAATTACCTCTTATAGTTTCCCCTATGGAAAATCCTTCTATTCCTCATTTCAGAAATAATTCTAAATTTTAAGAGTGTTTCCTATAATTTATATAGTCTATGTATAGATATTCATGAACTTTTTATTCTATTGAAAAATTAACACAAGAGATTCAATAGAAGCATCCACCTATTCTCTTAGGGATGGTGGGCCCCATGCTATTTAGTCTTTCTTGTATGTCATGTTATCTATATTTGAGATTCCTTAAAAAGGAGGGTTAAGTTCACATCCTATATGCTACTTGATTTTTTCATGAAATGGTGGGATTTTGTCTCTAGAGCTAGTCAGTATCAGGATATGGTTTGGAATGATTTTCATATGGCCCTATATGATTACATTTTCCCACAAACACTAAGAGTTGAGTGAGAGGTGAAATTTATGCAACATCACCAATGTTTTTTGTTTTTGGTAGAGTATCCTTATCATTTCAAAATATAAAGTATTTTACAATAACTATCATGGACGGTTAGCAGAAGAAAATGAGATGAGTTTTGTATTGGAGTTTATAAACTATTCGATATGAAATTAATATATTTCAATTAACTATTGTTTCAAAAAAAGTGAACCAATCCATCATTACTAATTAAAACATGATGGTATAATATGGTGAGGTCCATGGTTGTTTAACACTGAGATAGAGAATTATATCATATAGAATACAAATGTGGCACCTTAATTCTACTTGTGGGGGTAGTTCTAGTTACATTTTATGCACTAACAGTTACATAACATTCTAAAATTATTGTAAGTATAATCATATGAAGCCTCATTGTAATAGGGACCCATTTGAATGTTTATACTATAGAAAAATGCTACATCTTCAATTCTTTTATAGAACAATTCCCCCATTACTTATGGAGAAGTGGTCTACATGACTCCACGGTCATGAGCGGTATCAGAAGCTTCATGTCATATAGTAAGTTAGACTACTGACAACTTATTAGGCAATGGAGTTGGACATTGTTGTGGAACCCAATATTATGGGAATTAGGGCCAGCAGAATAGCCTACTCAAGATATCTAGGGTGTGGATCAGGGCCATGGTATTGGCCAACTTTGTGTAGAGAATCATATTCCAATGGAGAAAAGAGTAAGGACATCTTGAATATGAGTTATGATTTAAGTAGCCATTACATTAGTGTATGCACTTCTGAACATATAAACCTTACATTACCTAATTTTGGCCACTATTATGGTACATTTTCCTATAGAAATTGGGTGCCTATATGGGGTGATTACTCTATATAATTTAACACCCAATGAATCCACGATATGTTTCCCTTTGAGTAATGTCGTATCTTGCATTGTACGCAACTTGGAGTTTTAACACACCACGACCAATCAAAGTAGTTGTTATGAATACTAATACCCAGTTTTTGAAAATTTAAAATTTTATTTTTCTAAATTCAATTCATTTTTGGATTCGTAATATCAAAATTATCTTAGGGTGAATTTTTTGTATTTTTCTGAAAACATTCAATTTTTTATGAATAGTGAAAAACACTACATTATTATTTAAAACCAACATTTTATTTTAGTAGTTAGTTATTTTATTTTAATATATTTTATGTCAAAATAGACACATAATACCTATATATGTAAAATTTTATTCATTGGAGTCATTTTATAATTAGATTAGATATATAAAATTTTATTGAACTTTTTACCGTCTTTTACCCACCTTCTAGGAGCATTTGAAAATATGCATAAAACATAATTTTTCCTCTTTTTTGAGTTGAATTTCAAAAATCCAAGAGACACGACTGATATCAGTAAGTAAAATGTGGTTCAATAATATGAAAATAATTTTTGGTGAATAGTAACTTTTCCCTTTTATTTACCACGGTTAAAAGTAAATAGGGTAATTAATGGTAGAAATGATATCATAATTACCATAAACTTGTCCTAATTATATAATATATGTGTAATTAGATAAAAAACAACCTTTGGAAGAATTATATGATCCTTTTTGGTCCACTTAGATTAGATTGGGACATTTATTATTATTTTATTTAAAGAAGAGTTAAAAGAGTTAAATTCAAAGTTAAATAACTAAACCATTTTTAGAATAGGGTTAAAAACAATATAAATTAGACTATAAATATTAATTAAAAAGATAAAAATATTTCCTACATAATGGTATTTTATTTATAATTTTCATACTTTAGATAATTTTATTCATTTATGACACAACGATAATGAAGTAATTACGTTATTAATGAAAGATTAAAATAATTGATATAATATATATCCATATAAATGTAATTTGAGACTTTTGATAAATTAAACTAATTTTCTAGATTAATATGAAATGTTAGGGTTAATTAAATAATTTTTTTTCAAAGTAATCATGCTATTATGATTTTCACAAAAACCAGATACTAAATAGTGTCAAAATTGACTTAATTGAGTTTTTAAAAAAAATACTATCTTATTAATTAATATAATATTTCTAAAAATATATGGTTCAGAAAAAGGACTTATATAAGGTCATATATATTAATAATGTACCACTTGGAGTTCTCTTTTCTTGTTATAGTATGTTTATCAACCATGTAATATAAAAATACAACGGGACATAGTAAATGTCAAACTATTTAACTAAGTGTTAAATCTAGATGATATGGTTAAAATGGTAACCTAATCCTTTTTAAAAACTATTGGTTAAGAATTTTTCGAACCTTAGCATCCATATAATTGAAATAGATTATTTTGGATCCATTTGAAACCGCTAATGATTTCATAATAAAATCATATTTCAAACTTTTCCTAAAATGACCCTCACCTCTCTTATAAAAGGGTACATACCCTTCTCTTAATTTCACACCAATAAGCCATTTGGATTAGCCCACACCTGGACAAATATCCTCCCAACTTCCCTCACATCAACACAGATTCCTTACTTGGATCATAATTCCAACCTGAGGATCATTTTTGATCAACCTAAAAGGAAACACTTGAAGAAGAGGTAATAATTTCACCACCCTCTTTCAAGTTCTTTTCTTATTCCACATACTCTTTCTTTATTTACAAACCAAAATAATAAATCCAGTAACTTCTAGATATTGTGTAGTTGTTATAAATATGGCAAACCCATATTTTTTATTCTATCCATCCTATAAATAACTAAGTCGCCATATGTGTGTACGTACGGCTTATTGTATCCACGTCATGGTGTAGTTTGTTATTCAATCACTTCATTATTTGGAATGGGTATAATAATGAATATAACTGATGTAAATAACAAATATAAATGTTAATGATTCTGTATATATGATATTCCATCCAATTATATATGATTTTACCATTAATATAATTATATTGTCGCTCGTGCATACGTATGGATTACCGTCTCCACGAACGTGATGAGTTTCATTCCCCATCGTAATGATTCAAGAATAATTTTTATTTTATAAATAAAAATACTATTTATGAACAAAATATCATTCTATATATGAGTCAAATACATACTATCCCTGATAAACATGTCTTATGTATCCAATCATATAATGGAAAATGAACCAGTTAACACCCAAAATGGTGATACTATTGAAATATTATTAACAAAGAAATTTTAAAGGATAATATATTATATCATATTTAGGTATAAACTTATTTTATAATTTAATAACAATGATTTAACTATTTTATAGGAGATTAATTTACCCTCGACCAAGGAAAAGTACAGGGTAAGGATTAATTCTATAATCTCTTCATTATCTGAGATTGTTTACATGTGAGTATCTCCTGGGACCTCTTTATCATCCAAATCCGTGTTTTGTAAAAATATATTTCAAAAAAAATTACTATTTACTAGATTATAGGTTAAAGTCATTTATAACCGTTTTGAATTTTTATAAAATGTTTACAAAGGAATATTTCTGTCATTTTCCAAACATTGTCCTTTACTACCTTTTCAACAAAATTAAGGAAAGAATGTTTATCTTAACTTATACGGCGGGTGTGGCTATTTTTGGCCGTTATAAAACCTTTGAACCATCCCTTACAAGATTATAATAATATTTTCAAAATAAATGTTTTCTTTTATAATTACATGACTTATAAATGATTTCAAAATAGAAAGAGTTGTTTCTCTCAAAAAGTATTGATTTCATCTATGTCAACATCCTTTAATGGATTTTAAACTTTTTTTATGTTGATTCATTATGATACAAATATTCCATATTTTATTGAAGGTTTTGTGATATGATTGACTATGGATGTGTTATTTTTACACCATTCATGGTTTATGGATAAAGTATTGACATTTGTTTTGATAGTTTTAATCTGAATGTCAATGTTATGTTTAAACATTTTCATATGAGGAATTCATTGGACTTAATAAGTGATGGGTGGATCCAACTATTGCTCCGCGATGCATCGGTAGGTATCATGAGACAAACTAGTGTCCTGGCACAAGTCTTTGAAAAAATCTTATTTTTAGTCTTGGCGAAAGGCCTCGACTATGTGGTTATGAAGTCTTTCATTATGCATTCCATCATTATGAAAGTAGCTATTGATATTTCATGTGATTATTCGACTAGTAGAATATACATGTGAATAAGTAAATGGAATTATTTGATTTTTTTTCCATATTATGCTAAATTTTATGTTTAAAAGGATTTTCTTTTATTCTTACACATTCCCTTAAATTTTTATGAGTATTTATGAATGTTTCCACTATATTGTTATCCTTATTGATCATCTGAGCTCAACCCTTTATGTGTCTTATTTTTTCTAGGATGTGAAGAAGTATTTTATGGTTGACCAATTGGTATAGGATAAGGATATATGTGTTTTCAAAAGGGAACAATGTTTTGTTGATGTTTTTAATTAATTATGTATCGTAAAACTTATGAATGTATCTAGTACTTCCAAGTCTAATAAACTATTCGGTCTTTCAGAACATGATTCCTTATAACATGGCAATGTTATGTAATAATGCACCGACTCTGGGTAACTAGGGTCGGGGCGTCATAGTTGGTATCATATGAAGTTTAGTACAACTCTTGGAAACTATATTTATAAAAACTATAATTAGATAACACTACCCTAAGATAGACTTTGAGGATTAATATAGAAGAACTTCCTAGAATTTTTGTACTGTATAAATTTTGTGAATTTTCCATGAAATACATCAATGTCAAGACACGAGTAGGTATAGTTGGCTCTTTAACAGATATCCCTAGGGGTGAAACCCAAAAATACCTCTTTTAACTAGACCCAAATTGGAACTATTGCATGAAAATGGGCCTTTGGGCCCTCTTGGTTAGAACACTCTCAGGGGATATGCTTAAGATAATTCTAATTTTCTTTACAAGACATTATGAAGGGTATTTTGAGTATATATACTTCCTCAATGAAATGTTTTTATGATTTTGGATTATATCTATAAACTATTCAATATATGTCATGTTTTTTACAAGTGTGGAATTATGTATTGTGATACATAAACTAATATATTGTATGTCATTTTTTATAAATGGCGCCTAGTGGAAGGAATGTAAACTGTATCAATGCACATAATTCATGTTGGGATTTCCCTCCTACACAATATAATTATAGTGGAGCTGGAGATGCAACTGGTGTTGATCAGCCTATCACCATACTAAGACAACTCGGTCAGGTTATGAATAATAACATTACCCGTATGGAGCACCCTGATCCACAATACAGAGGATAAATGTTAGACCACTTCATGAGGAAACAAACACCAACATTAAATGGGAGTAAAAATCCTTTAGTAGATAAGAAATGGATAATCTCTTTATTGAAAGTATTTAATGCTTTGGGGAGTAGCGAAAGAGAAAATTTTTTCATGAAAGATTATCGCCTCGCGGGAGATGCAGATAAATGGTGGTCATTAATACAAAACACCAAGAAAGCTGAATAATAATCAAACATGGTATGGATAAATTTTAAAGATATTTTTTTTAGAAAAATACTTTTCTCATAACCATCGAGCAGATATGGAAAGATAGTTTCTAAGTCTGAGGAAAATGGAGGATGAGAATGTCGCAAAGTATGTGGCCAACATTACAAGGTTATCAAGGCATGAAAAAGTTTATATATATATCCCAAGGATTAATATTGATCTATTATTTTATGATTTAAAACCATTTCTCTATCGAGAATTTTTCTTACAATCCTTCTCATCTTATGAAGATATTGTCTCATGCACCATCAAGATAGAAAAGTAATTCCATAAGTCTAATTATTTTAAATCAAAGAAAAAGAAAAAGAGATCTGTTGAACACTCTGGAAAATGGAATAAGAGGAAGAAGGGAAAATCTGAATATCCATCATGCAGTAAATGTGGGAATAAACACCCTGGTACATGCCTGAAGGGAATGGGAGTCTATAACAAGTGTGGTGAAAAAGGATACCAAACTCGTGATTACAAGGGGAAGAAAGAGGCTGCCAATGTTTAATGATACAATTTTAGATAAAAGGGAATTATGAAAATTAATTTCCTAAGCTACAGGGGAACTTACCTTAGAAAAGGCCAAGGGAGAAAGGCCAACCTTATGTGATCACTAATGCTGACGTTGAAACTCTGAAACATGTGGTGGCTGGTAATTTAATGGTTTCCACAAGTTTATCCAATTCTATATTTGATTCTAGATTATCACATTGTTTCATATCTTCCCAGTTTTCTTAGAAAATTATATATTTCTAATTTTACTTAGAAGCGATTTGTTAGTAAAATCATCTAAAGGAAGTATCATCATAACAACTTTTTGTGAATCAGTTCCCATTATGTCATATAAATGATATTTATATGTTGATATCATCTTCATACCCTTTATTGAATTTGATATCATTCTCAAAATGGGTTGGATTTCAACCCATGATAAAAAAAATTATTTTAAGAAGGTTGAGGTTACAGTTTTTTAGGATGATGAAGAGTACCTTATCTTTAGAGAAGAAATTTCACCACCTGATTCTTATCTAGATCCACCCCCAGTAGCTCTACTAAATTCAATTATTGGGGTGGAAGAGAATGAAATGACTATGAGTGAAGAAAAGAATGTTCGAATATAGGATGTACCTATTGTGCAAGAATATGTTGATGTGTTTCTAGAGGATTTACCTAGACATCCTCTAGAATGAGAAATTGAGTTTTCCATTGATTTAATTCCTGATTCAAGGCCAATATTGAAGACCCCTTAGAGAATATCCACTGTGGAATTAGTGGAAATAAAATAACAACTAGAAGAATTAAATAATAAGTGATTTATTTTCCGTAGTGTTTTTCTATGGGGAGCCCCTATTATTTTTACTAAGAAGAAAAATGGATCTATGAGGTTCTGCATTGACTAAATGAAGATCAATGTTATAACAATAAAGAACAAGTATCCACTACCTCGCATTAATGATTTATTCAACCAACTCCATGGAGCTCAATAATTTGCAAAGATTGACCTTCAGTCTGGATATCATCAGTTGTGTGTGAAAAAAGAAGACATTCTAAAAACAACATTTCAAACTAGGTATGGGAATTATGAGTTTACAGTAATGAATTTTCGATTAAAATGCACCCTCTATATTCATGGATCTAATGAATAGAGTTTTCAATGAATATATTTATGACTTTGTAGTGGTATTTATTGATGATATCTTGGTATAATAAAAAAGCTACAAATATCCTAAAAATAAATTGTGCAATATTCTAAAAACCATCAAAGGAAATTAATTATATGGAATGTTTATCAAGTGTGATTTCTAGCTTCAAGAGATTTATTTTCTTAGCCATATCTCCTATAAGGATGGAATCTCTATTGATCCTTCAAAGACCAAGGAAATCCAAGAATGGCCAGCACTGACCAGTATAACTATGTTACACTGTTTTATTCATTTAACATGTTATTATCGACGTTTCATCTATATTTTTGCCTGGTTGGATAACACATTAACTAAGATCACGCGTAATGGGGTTAAATTTGTATGGATAAAAGAGTGTGAATAATGTTTTGAAGAACTAAAGAAAGATTAGTTAACGCTCTTATCTTGTCTCTACCATCGAGGAATGATAGGTTTTCTATTTATAGTGATGCTTTAAAGAAAATAATTGGTTGTGTCCTTATACATAATGATAGATTTATTGCCTATGCATCACAGAAGCTGAAAATTCATGAACAATACTATCCAACTCATGATCTTCAGTTAGTAGCTACAATCATTTCTATGAAAATATATATACACTATCTCTATGGTTAAAAATTTGAGATTTATACTGATCACAAGAGTTTGAAGTATATTTTCTCTCAAAAAGAACTCAACATGAGGCAAAGGAGATTTCTTGAACTACGCAAGGATTATGACTGTACTATACACTACCACCTGAGGAAGGGAAATAAGGTGCTAGATTCATTGAGAAAAAATAATCATGGATTTCTGAATAAGATGAGACTTGAAAATGATAATTTATACATGTATCTAGTAAAAATGGATATGGGAATAACCATGGATGGTGAAATATCAACGCTTTTTCCAATGGTTGCCAAAAAATCTTGACTAGAAAGAATAAAAAGGTATCATACTGATGATGATGGATTTTAAAAGAAAATTAACGCTATGAATGATGGGTGATTGATCGAATTCGTATATCAAGATGGAGTTTTGAAATTTGGGAAGAGACTTTGGGGTCCCGATATACTTGGTCTAAAAAAGGAATTGTTGGATGATGCTTATAGCTCTAATTTCTCTATACACTATTGTAGCACTTAGATGTATAGAGATTTGAAAGAACATTTTTTGTGGGAAAACATGAAGAGAGATATTGCTGATTTTGTGTGGATATGTATGGTTTTACAACAAGTGAAATCTAGAATAAAACACCCTAGAGGAGTCATGAAACCTCTTCCCATAGCTGACTGGAAATGGAATGATATTAAAATGGACATTGTTAGGGGAATATCAAAGACTCCTAGAAGAAATGATGCAATATGGGTCATAGTTGATCTTCCTACCAAGTAAACACATTTTCTTTCCATAAGAGAAGATTTACTACTTGAATGTTTAGAAATACTATATATTAATGAAATTGTAAGACTTTATAGAGTACACTTATTGATAGTTTCTAATCGTGATCTTTGTTTAACATCAGGATTCTAGAAAATCCTTCATAAAGGCCTTGATAATGAACTTCGTTTGAGCACTGCCTACCACCCAAAAACTGATAGAAAAACAGAATGGACTATTAAAACCTTAAAAGACATGTTGAGATCTTAATCACTTGACTTTCGAGGTGTGTGGGGTCAATATTTACCTCTGGTAGAATTTTCATATAACAACAGCTTTGATTTATATATTCAGATGAAACCATATTAAGCATCATATGGAAAGAGATATCGCACACCAACTTTTTAAGATGATGTTTGGGGAAAGAATACACATAGGACCATAACATATTGAGGAAACAATGGAAAAAACAAAAGATTACCCAAACCCACATCAAAGCATCCCAAAGTAGGCAATAGAGTTATACCGATAACCGAATATAGGATTTGGAATTTCAAGTAAGAGACCATTTTTTCGTGAAATTATCTCTATGGAAGGGTGTTATAAATTTTGGTAAGAAGAGTAAATTGAGTCCTAGCTACATCAGACCTTTCAAAATTCTAGAATGAATTGGAGTTGTAGATTACCATTTAGAAATGCCTCCAAGTATCTCCAAAGTTCATGATGTGTTCCACATATAAATGTCGAGAAAATACATGCCTTACCCAATGCATGTAATCCCATATAAGGAAATTGAACTGGAACCTGATATTTCTTATTGTGAGGAGCCTGTCAAAATTCTTGATACTGGAGAAAAAGGGTCGAGAAACTGTACAACTCGTCTTGTAAAGTTTTATAGAAAAACCATAAGATGGTAGAGGCATTGTGGGAACACGATGAACTTATGATGAGGAAGAACACAAATAATTTTATGCAATAATATTCTCAAAATTTCAAGGATGTAATTATTTTAAGGTGGGGATAACGTAACACCCCTAGCATCCACGATACTTTTCCCTTTGTATAATGTAGTAGCTTGCGTTGTACGCAACATAGATTTTTAACACACTGTGACCTATCAGAGTAGCTATTATGAATAATAATACTCACTTTTTGAAATTTTTTAAATTTTATTTTTCAAAATGGACTTCATTTTTGGATTTGTAATATCAAAATTAGCTTTGGGTGAATTTTCGGTATTTTTTTGAAATCCTTCAATTTTTGACAAAGAGTTAAAAACACTACGTTATTGTTTAAAATCGACTTTTTATTTAATTAATTAGTTATTTTATTTTAGTTTATTTTAGATAAAAATAGATACATAATACCTATATATGTTCAATTTAATTCATTAGAATAATTTTATAAAAAGTTTACATATATAAAATTTTATTGAACTTTTTTCCGTCTTTTACCCACTTTCTAGGAATATTTTATAATTCACATAAAATTTAATTTTACCACTTCTGTGAGATGAATTTAAAAAATCCTAGAGACATGGTTGATATCATTAACTAAAACGTGGTTCAATAAGATGAAAATAATTTTTGATGAATAGTAACTTTTGACTTTTATTTACCACGGTTACAAGTAAATAGGTAATTAAGGGTAAAAATGATATCATAATTACTATAACACATGTCTTAATTCTATTAGATACATTTAATTTGACAAAAAACAACCTTATGAATAAAATATGATCCCATTGTTTCACATGTATTAGATTAAGACATTTATCATTATTTTATTTAAAGAACAGTTAAAAGAGTTAAATTCAATTTTTAATAACTAATCCATTTTTAATATTGAGTTACACAAAATATAAATTAGACTATATATATTCATTAGAAAGATAAAAATATATCCTAGATAATGGTATTTTATTTATAATTTTTATTCTTTATCTAATTTAATTTATTTATTACACAATGATGATGTAGTAAATACCTTATTAATGAAAGATTAAAATAATTGATATTATAAAAAACCAAAAAAATGTAACATGATACTTTTGATGAATTAAAATAATTTTATAGATTAATAATACATTTTATTGTTTATTAAATAATTTTTCCAAGTAATTATGTAGTAATGATTTTCACAAAAACCAAATACTAAATAGTGTCAAAAATTGATATAATTGAGTTTTTAGAACAAGTACTATAATATTAATTGATATAATATTTCTAAAAGTCTAAGGTTTGAAAAAAGGAGTTAGATAAGTTTATATATATAAAAATGAACCATATGTGGTTCTATTGGCTTGTTATAGTAAGTTTATTAACCATGTAATATAAAAATACAAAGAGACACGGTAAATGTCAAACTATTTAACTAATAGTTAAATCTAAAAGATGAGGTTAATATGGAGACCAAAACCTGTCTAAAACCTATTGGATGAGAGTTTCTCAACCCATCCCCAACATATACTTTAACTAAATAATTTTTGGTCAATTATAAACCTAAATTTATTTTATTATAAAATAATATTTCATGTTTTTTCAAAAGTGACTCTCATCCATCTTATAAAAGGGTACTTCCCCTTCTCTTGATTTCACAACTTCAAATCCATTTGTATTATCCAACACCTGCACAAATATCCTACCAACTTCCTATAAATCAACCTAGATTCATTAATTAGTTCAAAAATCCAAACTAAGGATCCCTTTTGATCAAATCAAAATGAAACACCCTATGAAGAGGTAAAAATTTAACCCCCCCCCCTCTTTCAAGTTGTTTTCTTCTTCCACTTCATCTTTCTTTGATTCCAATACAAAAAAATAAATCTAGTACCTTCTACATACTATGATGTTATTATAAATATGGTACAACCATATTTTTTATTCTATCCATCCTATAAATTAAAAAGTCACCATACGTGCGTATGTACACCATACCATCTCCAAGCTGTGGTGTAGTTTGTTATTCAAACACATCATTATTTTGGATGGGTATAATAATGTGTATAACTAATGTAAATAATAAATATGACATTTTAATGATACTTTATATATTATATACCATCAAATTACATATTATTTCATCATTAATATAATGATATTGTCACTCGTGTGTACGTATGAATTACCGACTCCACGAACGCGAAGATATTCATTCCCCATCATAATAAATCAAGAAAATTTTCATTTTATGATTAAAAATAATTTTTATGAACATAATATCATTCTGTATATGAATCAAATACATCCTATCCATAACAAACGTGCCTTAGGTAACCAATCATGTAAAGGAAAAAGAATCAGTTAACACCTGGAATGATGATACTTCTGAAATATTATTAACAAAGCAATATTATAGGATCATATATGATATCATATTTATGTATATAGTTATTTTATAATTTAATAATAGTGATTTAACAATTATAATGAAGGTTCAATTACCCTCAACCAAGGAAAAGAACAAGGTAAGGGTTAATTCCAGAATTTCTTCATTATCCAAGGTTGTTTATACGTGAGTATCTGCTAGGACCTTTTTATCATCCACATTTGTGTTTCTTAAAAATATATTTCAAAACATTTTTACTGTTTCCTAGAATATAGGTTAATGTAATTTATACCATTTTTTTACTTTTTATAGCAAATTTATAAAGTAATCTTTCTGTCGTTTCCCAAACAAGGTCTTTTATGACCTTTTTGACAAAATTAAGGAACGAATGTTTTTTTTAACTTATACGATGGGAGAGAATAATTTCCACCATTATAAAACCATATAGTATTCCCCTACATGATTATAAGAATATTTTCAAAATAAATTTTTTATTTTATAATTACATGACTTATAAATGATTTCAAAATAGAAAGACAAATTTATCTCAAAGATTTTTGATTTCATCTATGTCAACATCCTTTGATCAATTTTAAACTTTTATGAAGTTGGTTTATTATGATACAAATCTTCCATATTGTATTTAAGGTTCTGTGATACTTTTTACTGTGGATGTGTTATTTTTACTCCATTCATGGTTTAAGGATAAAGTATTGGCATTTTGTATGCTAGTTTTAATACGAATGTTTATGTTATGTTTAATCCTTTCATACGAGGAATGTATTGGACTTAGTAAGTGACAGGTGGAGCCCACTATAGCACCTAAATTCTTTGGCAGGTCTCATAAGACCAACTAGAGTCTTGTAAAAAGGCCTTGACAAAATATTATTTGTAGTCTTGGCATGAGGCCTTGACTATGTGGTTATGAAGTCTGGAATTATGCATTCCATCATTATGAAAGTGGATATTGATATTTAATGTGATTATTCGACTAGTATAATATCAAAGTGAATAAGTAAATGGAATTATATGATTTTAACTTTTCCATATTATACAGATGATTATGTTTAAAAGGGTTTTTTTAGTCTTATACATTGCCTTAAATGATGATGCTTATTTATGAATGTATCTGCTATATTGTTATCCTTACTAAGAATCTGATCTCATCCCTTTCAATGTTTTATTTTTCCCAAGATGTGTAGAAGTATTTTATGGTTGACCAGCTGGGATAGACTAACAATATAAGTGTTCTCAAAAGGGGAAAAATGATGTTGATGTTTTTATTTCATGATGTAATGTAAAATTTATGAATGTATCTAGTACTTCCAAGGCTACTAAACTGATCAGTCTTTTAGGACAAGATTACTTGTATCATGCCAATGTTATTTAATAATGCACCGACTCTTGTTAACTAGGGTTGGGGAATTACAGATAGTTCATTGGGAATTATATTGGAGAGTATATATCTATGTGAGAGTTGTACCCTTGAGGTTGGAAACTTTTCTTTCTTATAGATCCTATTCATCCCAGAGATGACTTGTTTTTATATCATTATCATAATAGAATAATTTGTTCATAATCAAGAACATATTAAATTTCATCAATGATGAGTGACCATATCATCGCCACATGGTGGAAACCATATACATATGGGATAATGGGATGTAATGGAAACCTGAGATAGACACAAGAATCATGGGTTGGATAAAGTAAGAATGCATATTTCCAATCTCACAATGTGTGATTAGGGAGTATAAAATGGTCATTTCCATCTAATATTGGATCACATTAGGGAATTCTTCCATAGAGACTTCTCGAGACAGAATTCTCAAAGATAGGTAGAGTTTAATATTGAGATTGTTTTAGGAGAAACACCATTATGCATTAATCCTTATAAGATGGATCCAATAGAACATCTGAAGCATAAGAGACAGATAGGAGATTTGGATGAAAATGGTTTTATATGACCCTATAATTATCTATGGGTTCACCAGTATTATTATATATATAGGCTAATGAGATCCCTAATATCTATATGACTATAGGCCTTTGAATCTACCTACGATCAAGAACTGATATCCTATATCCCATGTAGAAAATATCATCAACCATGTCTACGTATTGAGGTTCTTCTTGAAGGTCAAACTATTATAGAGTTACTACCATGTGTGATTCAATTCTTCAGATATATCCTATACTGATTTCCCTATCAGTTTTTGACATTATGATTTTTCGGTAATGTGTGTGTTTTTTCTTATTAATATACTAGTGCTTTTTTTGGATCTAATGAATAATTTTCTACACCAATATATAGATTCATTTGTCATATTATTAATGAAAAACATATTGTTGTTTTCCCATAATCAACACAACATTAAAAACCATATTGATATTGTACTAAATACATTGAGAGAGAACATTCTATTTTCTCAGATCACCAAATGACAGTCTTGGAGTAACAAGGTTCACTTATTGAGTTACGTCATCTATTATACAGGAGTATACTTTGACCCAAAGAATGTGATAGAAGTCATATCCTTGGAACAAACTAATAGTGTATTTGACATATACAGTTCCATAGGGAATGATAAATAATACATGTACTTTATTTATGATTTATCATGCCTTATAGCACCACCTATGATATTTAAAACTAATGGTATGATGTTTTCCTGGTATGATTCATCTGATGAATCCATTTTAGTGTTGAAAGTGACTTTGACATTGTCTATTATCTTGATTCTTCTAGAGATAAGAATAAATTATATAGTTTACTATAATGCATTAGGTATTAGGTTGGGATCCATTATAATGTTGGGTAATTTGGTCATGGCATATTGGTCTCTCTATTTGAGACCTCATAGGAATAATTAAGAGATGTATTATCACAAGTTGGATGTTTTGGTTCAATCCATACATTGTTAGAGGCATTATATATTGTGATAATGGTTCATGATTTACATTAGCAATTAAATTATTTAATATTTTTCCACTTATACTGACGTGAATATCAAATATCATATATGTGTGGAATACCGATAGTAGTTTGAATTTTAGATTGATTATACTACAGGGAAGTGCAATGTAGTGGTTGATGCTTTGAGTTGGAAGACATAAAAACAGACCATTCAAGAGTCCAGTGGTGAGTGAAAATTGATGGATCTATTTTCTATGATGCATCTAGAGGATCATGATTATTATAAGATGAATGTTGTAGTTGCCTTTATAGTGAAAATATTCTCCTCTAGAGTGAGTAAATATAATACATATTTCTAATCTTGAGGTCTTATTCCTAAGGGAGATTTTCTCATGAGAGGACACCATGCCCGATTGGTTTATTTTTTAGGATGATACTCTTCACATTCATGGGTGTGTTTGGGTGCCTATAGTCATACTAGATGAATTAATATGGGAATAGTATGCATGAAAATTGGTAGTACATCCTTTTCTTACAAAGATGTATCATGAAATACAACACTAGTTTTTGTGTCCAGTTAAATAGATGAAGATTACATGTTTTATAACAAAGTGTTCCACCTCTTATTAGGTGAGGGTAGTCGACGAGTGGTTTGAAAGACTATTACAGCCTCTATTTGTTCTGGAGTGTAAATGGGATGATGTCACTTGTATTTTGTGATTATTTTTCTATGATACCCTCGAGTCAGTGATGTGGTATGATTGATTATTAATAGGTTTACCTAGGTCACTCACCTCTTACCTATCAAATATATATTACCATCATATGTTATTGGAAGCATTTAAGTCTAATAGTTTATACACGATCATGGTTTTCTAATTTATATCATATAAAAATGTTTTCATAGTTTATGAATTTTTTTTGTAAGGGGTTGTAAAAGGTACCTGGTTCATAGGTATTTCTGAGTAAATCATATCACCCTTAGATTGATGATCATTCCTAGTATACGTTATGGGTGTTAGAGAGAATTATTAGATCTTGTGTACTCGATTGTGGAGGTTATTAAGATAAAATCTTACTCTCTATGAATTTTATTACAATAAAATATTTTAGGAAACTATTTAGACAGTTCTATAAAAGGACATATGTGGTAGGTCTTGTCCTTCACCATTATGCTGGTTAAATGAAGGTGATGAAACACTTCTGGAACCTCATCTCATTCATAAAACATTAGAATAGGTAAAAATTATCAAGAAACAGATGGGGATAACTCAATCTGGGTATAAGTCTTAGATTGATCTCCATAGATTGCATTTTGAGTTCAAGGGGGGTCATTGGGTGTTTATGTGAGTTTTACCTTGGTTGGTTCATTGATGGATTCCAAGTCATTGAATCATATCACGTCACTTTATCAAGCCTTTAGAGATCTTATAGGGATTCATACATGTATCATTTAAATTTTATTTACCTTATAGCTATAACAAAAAGGCCTGAAATATTCAATGTATCAAAATTTTATTGTTATTATTCCAACCCATCACATTCCTTTGATCATGAGAATATTGAGCTTGAGGATATTGCTTCTTTTTTAGAAGTATTTTATTCATATCACATATTGTTCCATGAAGGAACTTTACTACATGTAAGGTCCTATAGTTTAGGAGTTATGATTGGATGAAAATATGTAGGATGAAACTTATGAGTGAGAGGATTATATGTCTGTTTAGAGGCAGGAACATTTTCCAGATGTTGTTGGGAAGACCTTACAAAGGAAACCTAGGGATGAGTTTCTTTAATTAGTTGAGTTTGTAACATAAAAAATATTATCATGATGTATGTGCCTTTTAAATTTTAGTATAAACCATTCTATTTATCAATATGTAATTTACTAAGTGCTTAAGGGAGTTTTTAGTGTTCATGGGGATCGTCCAGAGCTTAGAGGCCCATGTTTTGAAGGAACATACCAGGCTCAAGGATTATTTAAACCATATACCTGAGGCCACACCATTTTGGTAAACTGTGTGGGGGTATTACAGAGGTTATACATAGGGTCACATGTCTTATGTGTTATTTTCTCAATCCATGAACCTAGAACACATGGTTTGCACCACACAAGAAATGGAATCATATGTCCGGATCATAGTTTTTTCAAACTTTGTGCCTCATAGAATTAGTTGAAATTACTATTTCTACCATGTATTCCATAAGATGGAAAGCCTATTTTTTCTTCTAAAATTGCACAGTAACCTTATCCCTTGGTTGGATTATATCCATATTCCATTAAAAAAAATTTGATAAAGGTTCTTCATACATAAATATAATTATTCATCATCAGCTACATTAGATAGAAAAATCTACACTCCATAATATGTTTCATTACATCCTTGATTTATATCCCCCCATTAATTTCATTTAAAAGAGAGATAATATACTATATTCTCAATGAATTTTTACATTTTTATGATTCCTTAGATTCTAGATCAATTATATAGACAATAATGGAGGAGGTGTATACTTTTATATGGTAGGTAATCTAGTATTTATCACTAACATTTTTTCAATATATATTATGTGTCGTGATGTGAAAATTCTATAATTTCAATGAATTTCCTTAAAGACAAAATTTTCCATAATATAAATTTTTATTCATGCTATAAATTCCCCCATTACACCCTTTTTATTGTAATAGGATTTTCATTTTTAATAGTGCCACCTCGTGAGTTATTCTTAAGAAATTATTTGATTGTGTAAGTGCCAATGTGGCCATTCTACCTTTTTGTATTGTGGTTTGATAGTAAAATCAGAATGTCTTGATAAAATTAAATTAAAGATAATGGTACAAACATTTCATGTTAACATTATATAAATTAGGGAATTATTCCCTTGGAAAATTAAATATTAAATGGTTGGAAACTATGTCTAGGATTATGTTAATCCATTAAATAAATAGCATATTAGGTCAATGTATAATGGAACTTGAGACATGGTTAAGTATATAGTTAGAAATATCTCTTCACACTCCCTTGATGTATGATGCTTTAAATGATGTCTCACATAGTTTATTGAATGTTTCACATGATTTTTCATAATCCCACATAGTTTCATCAACATGATATTCCACTTTATTAATTTTTTGATAGATAAGATGACATTTTTATCCCTAATCTAATTCATGGGAGAGTACCCTTATCTACAGCATGAGACTCTTGTAAATATGTATAGATTCCTAGGATACACATTGACTTCTATGTAATATTATGTATCTATATATATGTCTTTAAATTTTAATATGTATATAGTGTAAATATATACATATATATATATATGAAGACACTTGTTCAGATATTTCCCAACTTAGGCCAAAGATGATTGTGTCATACTGGTGTCATTTTGGAACCAATGACTCATTTATAGTTTTGGATAATACATTACATTTATTATATCTTTGAATGGTCTTTTTAAATGCATTTCATGGATCATACCTGATTATATTAGTGGTGTCCTACTAATTATATATCATAGAATATTTGAGCAGTCGATGTGTACCTGAACAAACTTCTTGGTTTTATGTGGGGACAAGGGATATGCTTCAGGTATTGATGATTTATTGGACATAATAGGATGGTGTACTAGATTAGAGGACTGAGATTATGTCCATGATTCTATTGGAGATAGAATTTTGTATTTTTTTATTTTATTACCGTATATTTTACATAAATTTTTCACTATATATCGAATAATACCCTTTATTTTTGTATATCATCATGAACTAACATATTTTGTATAATAAAATGTATTTATTTCTCTGGATAATTTATTTATACTTCTACATATTCTTATTATTATTATTTCTTCCATTATTTTTTAATATATCATCTTATAGATGTGCTCCACTTTTCTTAGAGGATATAGTCATTCTATGGACACAACATGGGCCCTCACTTCTATTCAGCAGCCTCTAGAACATGGGGAGGAACACTTGAGACCATGTAGAAGATTGGGATCAATTACATTGGAGTGAACCAAGTCTGAGATGCCACTGATACTTAATTATTAATAATTTAGTGTTTTCACACCATATATGATTTAATTATTATATGATTATGATTTACCTTTTATATATTTATTAATTATATTTTTATGTCCCAAGTAATATTTTATTTTTTAAAATTCTAGGTTGTAGGAGAAAAAGTGTTCACGAGATGTTCATAGGGAAATGTGATTAATTCCCTATTGAAATTCCTAAAATGATGGGGGCAAGAATGTAGAACCCCATGGAAGTACTGGAATAACACATTAATGTTATGAATAATAACATGGAATTTGTATAATTTCCACCAAGATATTAAGTTATAGTTGAGAATAATATACATCAAATTACACTGACATTTAGTATATATTTTTATTCATTAATTGTTGAACAATGTATTAGCTAAATATAGAATATATTATATATCCATTAATGATATGAATGATAGAATTTAAAAATTTTCATTTAGAACCTTGACAGAGATTATTATCAGTTGTGGTCATTTATAAATAATAAAAATGACATGGAAGATATATAATCTATGGTGGGGGAATAATTCGTGTTTTTATTTATTAATAAATATTTCCCTTTCACTCTCCATCATAAAATAGATAGGGAGTTCATTGCACTCAAAAAATAATTAATTTATCAAATATTATACCCCAGACTTTACATAGCTTGAAACCAATGCCTCAAGTTTAATATTTAACATAGAATGTAAAATAATCCACTAATTTTGTAGGTTAAATATTATTTTCTAAATAGAGATGGAAATTATGGAAATTAGAAATTATAAAGATGTTTTCTGATGCACTATAAATGTCAATATAGTAATAGTTGATTCTCAATGGTATTCTTAGACTGAATATAAGATTAGTGGAATCGAGTTTGAAATTGGGTGATGTCATGGTAAAACTCATAGTGATAATAAAATCTAACATCCAATATTTCAAATGTGTGGAAAGAAGAATCATAGAATTTGTCTCAAGCGGGACAAGAAATTTTTCAGGTATTAATAGGTAGGACATCAAGACAACACATGTATAAGTGGGATGATAAATATATATATTGTGATCAAAGAATAGAATGTATAGAAAAAACCTCATCATGTTTTTCACTATGACCCCTAGAGGGAATTGGTACACTAGAAAAACCAATAAACAATCCAAACGGTCAATGAAGAAAACTAATGACAACAGTCCCAAATGATAACATAGAAAAGGATGCATTTTGTTATGATGACTATAGAGATGGATCATGGAAACGATGTGGTGAAATGTACGATAATTATTTATTAAAGAATATAAAATTTTCAATTTGAATGTGGTTTTACACACTCATTCATATCATGAATGTTTAGTAAAATTATTCAAACACCACCCAAAAAACACAAAGTATAGGTTATTAGTGAAAACATCTAGTATAATGACTATCACAGCTCAAGTACATAAATCATCCCCAGATGGTAGTTGTGGGAAAATATCCTAGAAAACCATGTATAAATTACATTAGTGGAAATTGATGTTTTTATAGTAAGAGACTATTTTTTCAATACAGATCCCACATTAACATCTAATAGAAGAAAATCACCTTCTATATCTTGAATTTCCCACTAATTCTATACAAGTGTAAGGAGGACGATGAATATCCTTTGGAATATTCTTCAAAATAGTGGATATTATTTATTTATGATACTAAAAATCTATCTCAAATAATGTAATTAAAGAGTGGTACACTCTTGAAAACATGGCCATTCTAATGGATTATACTATGACAACCATTCTCTTTATTACACATTAATACATGGTTTATTACATAATATTACACTTAATATAAACCATATGATCGATAAGTATAGTTTCTTTTAGAATTATGTAAATTACATAACATTATAAAAGAGTAAAAACAATATCTCTATTGGAAACTTCCTTAACATACATACACTTAAAACTGCATGGGAAAACATGGGACATACATAAGAAAGGGGTAAGTTATAAATCATATTAATGGAATAAACATAGAATAAAATGAATAATGTAATAATTATTAAACAATACGAATATTGATGGGGTATAAAATGTGTGAGAATAAAAAACATGAATAATAAGGCATGTTATAGCAAGATAACATAAAGACAACATGGGAAATTTAAAAACAACATTAAACACTCAATAGTAAACATAGATCAAAGCTAACTGAAAATAAACCATGACTAAAAAAGTCCCATAAATGGATCAGGTTTAATCCATGTCCCAACATAGAGTCTCATGAGTATAAAAAATATCCAATGCAGTTGATCACTATATAATTCTGGGTGAACTCTTAACATTCATTTCATTCTCATGCTTAAGTGTACCACACAGATCATAAAACAAAGAAAAGTTTATTATTAAATTTTATTCTAGGAAAAAGTATAATGTAATACATAAATTAATTTCCCCATTCATGAACTAAAAGTTTATAATGTTTAAAACACTTGATAAGAAAGGGGTACAATATTCACTACACCATTATTTTGGCATTCAAAATCACGGTTAATGTTCAGCAGCATAACGACACCACTTAAAGATTAATAAAATTTGTGGAAGAGAGAAATGGTTCTATCATAATATATATGTAATATTTATAGGAAAAATGAAATGTAAAACATATCTCAACAATATTAATTTGAAATAAAAGGCATAAGATAATGAGAAACATTAATACGGATGAGGAGGAAAGGACCCTTACATGAGTATGTGACTCCAAATGATTGAGAGTGGATTCTTGAGGGCATAAAACCTTAGTAGGAATCTATAGATTGGATGAATGAGTATGGAAATTCTCCAAGTATTTTTAGTTAATGTATATAGAATCTTTGGTGGGTTTATATATGAAATGAGTGGGGATAACTTAATTATTTCTCAAAAAATATTTTGGAATTTATATAATAAAATAAACAAAAAAAGCCTTGACATGTTTTTCCCATTTTTTTAACCAAATATGAGTGTTTTAAATTATTTTATAAACCCTAGGGCCTAAATAAATTTAGCAATACCATTCTTGATGTGTAAGTGAGTCATACATTTAATGATATGATTTTAAACCTGTAAAATATATTAATGGTGTTTGGGGATTTATAAAGTCTTTGTAAAATTAATAAAAAATATAAAAAATCACATCATTTTATATAAAAAAAGATATTTTAATACCATTTATATATATTATTACATCACTTTCGGGGAATTATGAATTCTTAATACACATGATATATTTATAAGATATGTAATATTTACCCAAAAATTTGACTCACTTAGAAAATATTGAAAAATTAACTATTGGATAATTTTGAAATTATGATTCGAAAATAATATTAATTTTATCAAAATAATTTTATCAATATTTTTTTTTTTGGATTTAAAAAAATATCAGACATTTATTGAGAAATATTTGTTTTTTTGACAGTAGCAATTTTTGAACCCATATAAAAATTTCAATTGACATCACAAATATTATAAGAATGTTTTTTTAGTAAACATTATTTAATAATAATATTTTATTAAAATATCATTCATTTCAAAAATAATTCAATTTATCAAAATAAATATATTAATTTAAATAGAATACTAATTTAAAATAAAATTAATGTATTATTTTGTAAAAATAAAAAACATTTATAACGTAATGATAATAAGAATATATGAACAATATTCTATTGAAAATATAGAAAACATATTCATATTATTATAGTCTTTATACACATCCATTCAATACATAAGAAAACTCCTTATTTGTAAGGTGCATGATGGTGATACATTAATAGGGTGGTTCGACCTATATGATTTTGGATGTAATATCGTTGATCTTGAACTTCTCCTGTAAATAGTTTCACTCAAGATTAACTTGTTGGATCTCCTCTTGGCATTAATCAAGGGAAAAATCAGTGATGGTATCTCCCTTTCAATATCTTATGAATGGGATTCATAGGGCATGGCCTTACTAGTTTATTCCATCAATTCTTTTGTCTTTTTCAATTGGTTATGTCAAAACTCTATACTTATACTAGTCATATGATCACTATTCAAAATCAATATTATCAATGGTAATGATGGCTTATAGTATTTTAAATCTGATAAGATAAAAAGAATAAATTCTTGTGTTTTATATAATCATATTACATAATAAGATTTATAGTTATATAATAAGGGGTATTTTTTATAATAGTTCAGGTCGTTACAATCATCCCCCCTTCAGAAATTTTACCCTTATAAATTTTCATTTCCTACACTAACATAAATGAAGGTAATTCGGTTTCATCACCTCCCTTGATTCCCATTACACTTAATCAAACCTTTGGTTTCTTCACAGTACTTTGACAAAGTGATTTATCATATTTTGTAGAACATTATCTTAATGATCTAGGATTTTAACCGGGTGTTGTTCATGATAAATATCATTCTCCAATGGTACCACCTCTAGATTGAGTAAATATAAGCGGTCTAGTATATACAAACTCTATAGGGATAAATTTAATACATCATGTACATGAGATAGGTTATGTGGGAGTGATATTAAATAGTCCCCTGCCCCAATGCGATCAAGGATGTCAAATTAACCGATGAATTTTAGACTAATATTTCTCTTCTTCCCAAACCTCATGAGCTTATTTCCTTAGATATATTAATTCGAATACCATGTATGCAACATAAAACTATATGTTTTGTTAACTATAGTAATTATATATCCTCTGTTGATTATGATAAGTCTTGATATGCTGCTTAATAGTATCAAACTTTTCAACCATTGTTTTGTCCATTTCAGCACCAAGAATTTTTTGATCACCAACTTCATCTCAATAGGTAGGTTTTCTACACTTATTTCAATAAATGGATTTATAGGGAGCAATTTTTATTCTTATGTGGAAACCATTATTGTATTAGAATGCAGAAAAAATAATTATACCATCCTACTTTTCATTCAATTGATAATTCTCTCAACATTTACTCAGCTGATTGGATAGTCCACTTAGAATAGTCATCAGTTTGAGGGTGATAAGCGGTGATGAATTTCAACTCATTATTTTGATATTTTTGATGCACTTCTGAAACATAGAGTTTAATCTTGTATCTCTATCATATATAATTTTTATTTGTATTACATTCAGCCTCGACTCTTTCATAATGTACATCCTGGTATGCTGATTGAGTGAGAATCCACTCAAATCAAAATCAACTGTGTAGTATTTGTAAGAATATCCACCACAACGAAAATATAATTATTTCCTCTTAATGTTTTTGGAATACCAATGAGTTATTATATGGTTATGTTTTTTCATTCCCATGTAGGTATGAGTAATGGTTACATCATCCCCTTGAATCTTTTTCCTTCTTCTTTCACTAGCAGACATACATTCCATCTTGATGTATATTCAATGATCTCCTTCTTCATATTGTCCCACCAATTTTTATCTAAAATATCCACTACATATTTGTTATTCCTTGATGGGTGGATAAAATTCAACTATGTACATTATAGAAATTCTCTTTATTTTTAAAATTGTGTCATGGTACACATAGTCGTGAACCAAATATCACAACTCCTTGATTAACATTGACCTTTGAAGACTTCCATTTTCTTATAGCTTCCACATTCTTATGAATTTCATTATCATATCTTTGAGAATTATTAATCCTATAAATAAGGGATAGTTGATAAATAATTTTTTAAATTAATGATGATGTTCCTTACTTTCTGAGTCCCATGTCCATCCACTTCAAACCAAAACAATATCAGATCAATTTCAATTCACATCAATGATAAAATTTATGGATCCATTCTACATATATCATCTAAAACATTATTCTATTTTCTATAATGGTAGTGGACTGAGAAATCATAGTCCTTCATCATCTATAATCATCTATGTTGGTTCATTTTTATTTTTTTATCTATGAATATATACTTGAGGATTTTTTGATGTGTATATATTTTTTAGTTGTCCTCAAAAGAGATAATTTTTCTGTATTTTGAAATAAAATATCACTATGGCCAACTCTAAATAATGGGATAGGTAGTTTTTTTCAAAAACATTAAAATTACTTGAACTATAGACTATAAATTTTCCATTCTTTATTAACACACAGCCTAATCCCTTCTTTGATGGATTGCAGAATACCATCAAATGTTCTCCACCTATGGGTATTGTGGGTATAGGTGTATTGATAACCCTACTTTTAAAATTCTTGATTCTCTCCTCATATTCATCATTCCAAGAAAATATGAAACCCTTATGGGTTATCGTGGTTAGAGGGATTTAAAAATGTGATACATTTATCACAAATCAACGATAATACCCAACCAATCCAAGGAAACTATATATATATTTGTCACATATACTTCCATCGACCATCCATTAATTTCATATGTTTTTATGGGTCACTATATATCCCATTTCATGGGATTTTATACGCGAATAATGATACGTCCTTCAATAAGAACTCTCATTTTTTGTACTTTTCCTAAAGCTTCTCCATTCACAAGTTCTTTAACACAATGCCAAGATACTTCTCTTGTTCCTCCTCTCTTTTCTATTATATTAGAATATCATCTATAAAAACTATACAAAATTTTTCAAGCTGGACTTTAGAGACTATATTCATCAAGTCCATGAATATATTTTGAGAATTATTAAGTCTAAATAGAATTACTCTGAACTCATAGTGTCTGTTCCTTATATGAAAATTAGTTTTAGGGATATCCTACTTCTTCACACTATTGTGGTAATATCATGACCACAAAACCTCCTTGGAGAAGTATTGTGCTCAATATGTTTGATCAAAAAAGTCGCCAATCTATGGTAAATGACAATCTTTATTTATCATGATCTTTTTGAGGTCACCATAATTGATATAAAGGCACACTTACCCAACCTTCTTCTTGACGTAGAGGACTGGGGTACCCCATGATAAAGAACATGGGAATATGAACCATTTAACCATATTACCCTATAGTTGTTTCTTCTTCTCCTCTGGTTCCAAAACTGAAAATACATATATATTCTTAGATAATTTTAATTCCTTATGAATAATATTAATAGATAATTCAGCCACTTTTCTATAAAAAAACCCATGTAATTCTTCAGGAAACACATTAGTGTATTCCATATTAATGGGCATGTCTTCAGGGAAAATCACTTCCATTGGCTTAATCATTTGATATAGATCTGATTTCTTTTAGGGAAATAGTATCCATGACTGAGATTTTTGTGGTTAATATGATCCATCCTTGTCTTTTCACTTTTATATAATCAAGGATTGATTCTCAATAAGCATATTGATATCCTTTTTAAGGAATTTTTTGCTGGATATATACAGGGAAATCAAATCCATCATGAGAATTGAATCAAATTCCACCAAAGGGAGTCTGAAATGTTTTTCTAGGAAGTTCAATCCAAACATTTTTTATAGGGAAGAGGTTATATACTCAAGATGAAATAATTTCCCCATTTTTGGTTTTCACTGACAACTCTACATCCATGCATAGTTGTAGTGTTTGAATAACTGTACTAAACATTCATGATATTAAAGAATTTGTTGAACTATAATAAAAAATTATTTTTCACTATTTTTTAATGAATAACAAGAATATCTAACACCACATTTTTTTTGGATCCACCTCAGTGGTTGTGATGGAAAAATCTCTCTATTTATTCCTTGGATATTGTTGGTTGTCTATGAAAACCCTTAGCATACTACATTGATCACCAAATTTCGATAGTTACATGTAGTTGAATTAATTAGAAATAAATCAGGGGTTAACTAGAGAATTTACTTCCTCTATATCATTGGTGGGGTTCTCCTATCAAAAATTACTAGATAGGTTCCCTTTCTTCTCAAAACAATATTATTTTCAAAACCCAATTAGGCAATTTCTATGATGATTCTTTCCACACCTTTTAGAAGTGGGATGTTTAAATTTCTTAAAATCACTAGATTATTCATCGTACTAATATAATTAAACTCAACTTTAAAATTCTTATCCTGGTGATATCCTTACTATTCATTAATCTCCATATTGACTTTGACTACACACCAAAAAAAATACTAATAGAAATAAAATTATCACATCAGATGGACTATTTGTGGACATGGTTTTAGACCACCAAAAAAGTGGTAAAAAATTAACTTATGTGTAACAACAAAGATTTAATTGTACCATTCTAAACTTATGAATATTTAATTTTCTGATCTGATATATTCATAATCTTGTTTCTTAAGTTAATGGAAATATGTTTCCATTTTATTATAAGGAGTAAGATGAAAATGTTTTTCCAAAAACTTTTTTTGGAATTACTTCCAACCCAACACATCAATCTCTTCCTTGGTATTTTTATTCTTGATCAATTCCCCCCACTTATTAGTTTCTCCCTTTATATGATAAAATTCTAGTAGAACTTCTTCATTTTTAAAACATTGAAGGATGTAGAAGATCATCTCAATGGAGTTCATCCATTGTTCTGTGATTAAAGGACTGGAAAATCCATTGAATTCTAGAGGCCTTTGTCACATAAATATCTCCATTTTAGATTTTTCTTTCTTAGCAGGATTCTAAAGCTCCTTATCATCTAGGATTTCATTCATATCTTAAGTACATAAAGATATTATCATCAAAATGTTCATGGTTCCTTCTCTCTTCGGGTTGGGCATCTTGTTTGGGAAGTCATCACATTTCCCTCCACATGGGTTGTTTACCCGAATCCTCCTATTTTTAGTCATTTTCAAGAATAAAGGGAAAATTATGTATAAGTATTTTAAACTATTAAACATGTAAATGGGAATCCCATAACATTAAATCGATTACTTATCAATTAAATAAATTTCCTTAACTTGTGAATTTCTATTCATAAATATATGTTATCCATTATCTACATCCTAACATAGATTCATATGGGAATTATTTTCTATTAATAATGGTTCTTAATGAGATTATGAATTTACCAAAGTAAATCATCTAGTAGTATCAAACAGGTGTGAATCAAGGCCTGTTTTCATGCACCAGTTCCCAATCAAGTCTATCTCAACATAGAATTTTTATTTTTTCACCAGTGTATATTTTTTTAGAGCCATATTCACCTGAATTATGCATACATGGGAATATTTTCGTGAGACTCGTATTAATCTATATTAACAAAATATAGTGATTGTTTCTTGTACTTAGTCTTATCCTATAATATTTCACTAGAATTTTCTATTCTAAATCCTAAAAAACTAAAATATTGCTTTATTACCAACTATGACAACCCTTTTCATTATTAGACATTAATACATGTTTTATTATATAATATTACACTTAATAAAATCTGGAAGATCAACAATTCTAGTGTAATTTGTAATTAGTTACATTACATAACAACTTAAAACAAGAATAACATCATCTTCATTGAAAACATTCTCAACATTCTCACATATAAATCTAAATCGGATAAATTCAGGACATATATAATAAAGGGGTGAGATATAATTCCCAGTAATAAAACAAATATGGTATAAAATAAATAATGTAATACCTGTTAGAAAATGGTAGTTTTAATGGGTATATAAGGGTTTATAATCATAAACATGAATAATAAGACCTGATATATCGTGATAAGATGAAGAAAACATGGGAAATATGGAAACAAATTAAAACACTACATCTTGAACATAGGTCGAGGATAAATTAAAATACATAATGAAGGAAACATTCTAATAAATGAATAAGGTTTACTCTTTATCCCAACTTGGTGTCTCATGGGGATAACATTACACAATGAATTGGAGGGCTATATAATTATGGGTGAACCTGTCACATTGATTTCATTCTCATGATTTAGTGATTAACATAGATCCTAAAATATGGAATGATTTATCATTGAATTTTATTTCAAGATTAAGGTTTCTGGAATAAATTATTGAATGTATCCAATCAATAAGTATAACTTCATAATTGTGAACACCCTTGATAGGAAATAGGTACAGTATTTTCTACTCAATTGTTTTCACATGGAAAATTGTTGTGAAATTTTTTCAGCAAAAAGGCATCACTAAAAGATTCATAAAATGGGTTGATGATAGATAAAGTGTCTACCATCATATATAATAATAATGGACAATAATAGTGACATGTTGAAACATTTCCAAATAATATTAATTGGAAATATAATGCATAAGATAATGAATAAACTTTAACAACAATGAGATAAAAAGAAACCCTTACATGAGTGTGTGACTCAAAATGCTTGGGTGGAGACTATTGACAGAATGGGGGAACCTTGGTAGGACTCTAAAGAGGTGATGGAAGAATAAGTACATGATTCAAGGATTTAAAGTTATGAGAAATGGGATATTGGGTGTGTTTATAAAGGAAATGAGTGTGATGTCGTTTTTATTTAAAAAAATATAGGTTTTTGGACTCTATGTAATAAAATAAAAAATCACATACCTTCCCCTAGTTTTTTACCATGAATTTTAAAAAATGGGATTTTTTTATTTATTACATGTGTCCAAGGTCAAATATTATCTATATAAAACCCTTTCTGATGTGGAAATAATCCATACTCTTAAAAAGTGATTTTAAGCCCTCATATATATTTAGGGTATTGGGAGATTCATGAAGGATTTATAAAATTAATAAAGTAAACAAAAAATAAAATTATTTTAATTGGAAATAATATATTTGGGCATGGATACCCATTATATTATTTATTACATCACTTTTGGTTCATTATGATTTTATAATACACACTATATATTTATATGGTATTTAATTTTTACATGAAAATTTAACTATATCATAAAATTATGAAAAAATCATAGCTGCATAAATTTGATGTTATGATTCCAAAAATAATGTTCATTTTACTAAAATAATTTTATAAATATGTGTGTCTTCAATTTTAATATAATATTCATTGTTTACTTAGAAATGTTTGGTTCTTGGACAATAATAGTTTTTATCCCTTATAAAAATGACATTTTACTCCATAAAAATTATATGATTAATCATATTTAATAATTATTATTTAATTATAATATTTTATTAAAATATTTTTTATTTAGAAACCCATTAATAAATCTAAATAAACATTTTAATAGAAATTGAATAGTAGTTAAAAATATAATTTCTGTTTTACTATATAACAATCAAAATAATTTATAAAGTATTAGTAAGGAAATAATCTGAAAATTATTCTATATAAAATATAAAATAAATATTTATATTATTTAGTACTTGGTACATATCTCTTTAACAAACCAGAAAACTCCATGAGGTTAAGGTGGGTGATGGTGAGACATTCTCGGGGTAGTTCTTCCTACATGGTTTGGTTCATGATCTCATAGATCTTGTACTTCTCCCATAAACGGTTTTTTTTGTACTTAAGATGTTGGATCTCATCATAGGATTAATCAATGGAAACTCAAAATTATTCTATCTCCCAAAATACATATTGTAAATGGGTTGAATAGGGTAAGATCCTAATGGTTGGGGTCATTAATTCCTTCGTCTCTTTCAATTGGATTGATCAAAAACTTATATTTATACTAATCATATGATCATGGATCAATGACTATATTATCAATGGTAATGATGATTAATGTTATTTAATATCTTATAAGATAAACCCAAATAAGTGAATGTTTTTTGTATTACCATATAACATAATAATACATTTCATTAAACTAAAAGGCGGATTTTATTTATGACAGTTCAAGTCATTACATATACTATTGTATTTTCTGAATAATTGGTTGGTTTTCCTCCAAACTGAAAGGTTGAGTTATCAATTGAACTTATACATATATCTTACAATATCCAATACACCATATAAAATATAACCAATTAAATAGGATGAATGAATGATGAAATTAAAATAACAACCCTATACAGGTTTCATAGAACCAATTCCCACACTATATGTTTAACTAATCCAATATTTCATGAAGAATGACATTTCTATGTGTCTCTAAATAGATTATCATGAACTCAATAAGATATAAATAAAGAATATGTATCCTATAACCTAGACCAAGGAATTTTTGGATCAGTTTCTTGGAGATTAATACTTATTTAATGTGGCCTTTCGTTTAGTACATCATCAATTAATGGTAAAGGGGGATATTACCGAGAACTAATATTATATATGGTATGAAAACTACAAATTCAAATTCATCCATTTTAGACTAACATTTTATCCAGTGATCTCTATGTAATTTATGAAAATATTCCTTAGATATTTCCATGATATATTCATAGTACCATTTATTTATTATATTCATATATACTAGAACATCAATAAGTAACATGATAAGAATTTAAAGGGTTTCATGAAGACTTTGAGGAATGATAATTAATAAGAAATATATTTTTAATGTGATTTTTTGATGGATAATAATCTATTTATAGGTAATTTTATCACATGTAAGAGGATATATGTGGAACCATTGAAGTCTAAGGGGATGGATTATTTTCCTAAACACTCATCTGTAATGAAGATACCTAGTTTCCTTATATTAGTTGGGAATTATTAGAGATATGTACAAAACTTATCAATATTTTAAAACATGTTAAAAAAATCTTAATCAAAAGGTATTGAAGTATTTATTGATAGATTAGTGTAAATATATATATTAGGGAGCTAAAGAAAATTATAATCATAACACATTTACTCACCATACTCACAGGTGGGGAAGGAGTTTTGACCTATAATGATGCATCAAAAATATCATGGGTTATGTACTCATAAAGAATGATAAAGTGATAGTCTATTCCCCAAGATAATTTAAGTATGATGAATAGAACTATTTGATGCATGATCTTGAAATGTTTGTGGTAATACACACATTTTTGAATTTGGAGTCATTATCTCTATGGAGACAAGTGTGATATATATACAAACAAAAATTATGAAAAAAATTAAAACAGAATGACATCAATAATAAAAAATGAAAATGCTTGGAGTTGATGTAGGATTATGATTATTTATACATAAATTAATAAGAATGACCAGATGTTGATTTTGAGATACACAAGAAGGTGGAATCTGTAAGAAAGGGAAACCCCATGGATTTCAAGGTTTATGGTGAATGAGTTCTGAGAGTTGGTAAATAAATTTATTATTATAGTCATATTCAAAGATAATGAAGTTGTAACTAAATTATTCTCACAGCTTGTCATTCTCCATCTACAAAAAGAACAAAAAGGTTATAACAATATATAAGAACAATATTTATTGGACAATATGAAGAACTATGTATTAAAATATAAATCAATATTCATAGTTTTTTAGTAGGTGAAGGAATGGTGGAAAAGTCCAAAGGGATGATGAAACCATTTTCTATACCTATATGGAAATGGGGAAATACTATGTATTTATTCATGGGTTTTCCAAAGACATCAAAAGGGAAAAATACTATATCTGTTGTGGTGAAACGTCTTATAAATACATATAACATTATTTTCATTTGAAAGGACATATCAATTTATTACCTTTCTAGGATTTAAATTATAGTAATGGTGAAGCTATATGGGCCCCCAATATTGGTGGTTTTTTAATGAGATATGTGGTTTATCTCAATATTTTAGAAGATTATTTATCATTCTTGATAAAAAATGTTGAACATCAGTACTTCCAATAATTTCTTGTTTGATGAAAAAACAGAATTGTATATCTAGAAAGTTCGCGATATGTTGGGAACAAGCACTATGGACTTCAAGGAAGGCTAGGGAAAAAAATATTCCTCCAATCAAGTTCACATACAACAAAAATCCACTTAAGAAACCAAAGGTCCCCATAAGAATCCCTCTATTTTAATGGATATAGAAAACCTTCCTTCTAGAATAATGTAGGTGAATGAAAGTTTCTACAACTCGATATTAGTGATGAAATTGTAAAAAAGGTCAATTTCATTAAATATAATGTTAAAACTAAATAGAGTTACCATAATACGTAAATTGATAATAGTAGGTAACACTTGGTGTTTGAGGTTGGTGATGAAGTGTTCCTCTATATATCTCTATGGAAGAAAGTCTTGATATTTATGAAGAATGGGAAGTTAATCCTAATATATATTATCCCCTTTGAATTGATCTCTTAAGATATGGGGTGTATAAACTATTTATAACACCAATCATGTCAACAGTACATGATGTGTTCAATATATACCTCTTGAGGATGTACATACCAGATCCCTTTCATATAATAAATTTCTGTGTGGTAAAATTGATTAATTATTTTTCAAATTAGTTGAATTCATTGATTATTTTGGATTATATATTAATATTTCTATTCCATAATAATACAAAATTTTTCAAAATACTTTCAATAAAATAAATATGCGTGGATTAGAAATATGGTAACCCTAAGAGGCCCTAAAAAATGTAATCTCATTTTTTCACTATAGTATTTGAAATCAAAATTATAGAGTGAAACATCATAAGGGGGATTTAACTACCTGAGATACTAGTGATCATTTCCCTTAGTATTTATTGTATTTAGTATATCATATTGTAAAAAACTAAACTAAAAACAATGAATCTTTAATAAAATTTATTTCATCAACATGACTGTTATAGCCATTAAACAAGAAGAAATAGATTTTAGTAACTAATTTTTGAATTCCTATGTTTTAAAATCATTTATATATTTAATCTGACAAAAATATTTTTACATGAAGATTTAGTATGTAAAAATATTTTGAGGGTTAATTTTTTATTCTTTTCTAAAATAATCAATGTGTAGGTGAATAGTAAATATAATGATTTTTCTAAAAAGTGAAATTTTTAAAAAAAAATAATGAAATAATGGTTTTTCAAAAAATATTTTATATGAAATATATTTCATTAAAATTTTAAATTAAGTATCTTTAAAAACAATTTCGATATATATAACTAACTCTAAAAATTTTAGAAAATTTCATTAATGTAATAATTATGTTGTTTAATTCGTTTCTTTTGTTAATACATTTTCATGGTAAAACTATGTTTAAGATTACATTTAATGATTATTTAATATTATTTGAATAATTATAAACAATTTATTTCTAGAAAAAACCAATAAAGTTGATTATTTTATCCAAAAAATTAATCTTATAACTATAAATATACTTTTTTCTTAAAATTGGTTTTGGTATCTTATGGGAGCTAATGTTAATATTTATTTTTTCATAGACATGATTTGATAAATTATATTACATATAAATAATTAATAGGTTCCAATTATGTAATAATTGTAATTTTTTATACATTTAAAATAAATTACTTTGGTAAAAATTAGTAACCATAATAAAAACCAAAAAATGTAAAAGTAAGCAACTAAGAGTAAATGACTTAAACAAGTGTTTAACTCATGTGTGTAAAATAGTAGTTGATAATTTTAATACCTTTCCCCTTTAAAAAAACTATTATTTTGTATATTTTCATTATATTTCATGCTAAACTAGTGTTCTATTTATATTAAAGAGTTATGCTAGAAAAAAATTATGTCCTCTTTAATTATAAAAGGAACCACAACACATTCACCTCAACACACATTAAAATCTAGTATAATCAAACCATAATCTAAGCTAGCGTATCCTCAAGACTCTCCTAAAATTCAAAATTATTTTTTCTTCCCAAAAATACTAATATATTGTGCCTTATGATAGTGATATAAGGGTAACATAAAAATCGCGAGGTGATATATTACATTGCAACTTCTTAATTATTTTCTTATATTACCATCCCAAAAATATTATCCATGAGAGTTTTATAACATAATTACTATGATTATTATGTAATTATTTTTACAAAAATGGAACTTCCATTTTCATTATTTTTCTGAAACCTTTCGAAAATTGAAGGCATCATCATGTATACATGTAAACTACAACCTTCTTGTGATGATGTTTCTCTTTAATTTTATATAAAAACAAAAATGGGTGGAATCAACATTTACATATGAATTAAAAAAGTTAATTACTAAACCATTAACATTCTATAATGATAATATATTAAATTCCAGTAGTTATATTCATCACACACAATTATATTATATTTTTCCACTAAAAAGGGTATGGAAATGTTCCTTTTCCAATCTGATACCATTTATAGAAAACCCTATTTAACTATATAAATTATGTACTAATAAAATTTCAAATTACATAATATTCAAAAATATCTAAAATTAATAAACTATTTAATAGAAACTTTTACTTTTCCCATATATAATGAATGTTTTCAAGAAATTTTCTATATAACATCAAGTAACAGGAAAAATCATAAACAATTTAATAATTGGGTGAAACCCAATGATAAATAGACCTTATAAAAATTTATATATCAGTAAAAGGTTATTATAATAGTTTTTAATATAATTAACTTTGTTATTTATAATGTTATGTGAAATTGAAGATCACAATCAATCATAATATAAGAGATCTTTCATAGCTCCTTTGTGACTTTCCTATTACACATTCTCTGTACTTATCTCCATTTTATGAAATTTATTCCCTTATAACCCATATATTTTTATATATATTTCCAATATATATATACTTATTTCAATATATTTTTCCATATTGTTGTTATAAATATTTTTCCCTTTTAAATTTAAACTTCAATGTTATCCTAGATTAAGTGAATTTTCTAATTTATTGTCTCAAATAAAGCATCACCCCCATAAAATGGTTTTTGATAAACGAATATATTTTAAACAAATTAATTTTTTTTAAACAACCGACCTGTTTTATTTAGGTTTTGTGGAAAAAATATGTTAATTAGTTTTTTTATAATATTTATTACTTATTTCACAAATATTCAACATTGTGCTAAGTTATTATACTTTTTTGACTTAGATTATCCTATTAAAATATCAATAGTTGAATTAAAAAATAAATAAATATGTTTAATTTTAAAATATGAACAATTAAATTGTTTAGTTCCTTCTTCTATTGAGAATTATATTGACCTATACTTCTTTTATTCCATGAATAAATGTAAAGAAACCAACTTCATTCTCATGGGTTGTATCATTCTTATGATTTAAGAATAGTTTATTTTCCCCTTCTTATATGAATACATTTGATTTTCACTTAGTTTATGGGTGGATCGGAAATTATACATCCCTCCAATGTATTTGGTAAATTATTATGTCTCATTAGATTTTATATAAGAGATTTGGGAGTTAACCTAATCCATCATTGGAAATTTTCCACTATGGTTATGTGAATGATTATAAACACAGTCCACCATTGAATTTTTCCAATTTATAATAATGGTATTGGGAGTGATGATTGACATGTGATTATGATGTCATGGCTTACATCATTTCCATATATTCTAGGATTTCATGTTATTATAAAATTACATACATATGTCATGTTTCTATGATAATGATTATCCTTTTTATGATATTAGGTGATTCCTCTTGAAACTCATTTTTTGATTTATTTCTATGTTTATTCCATTACTATAATTTCAACATCCCATGTTTCCTTATATACTTTCCCTATGATATCTTATCTAGTTTTAGAATATATATGGAAATTTTGAGAAAGTATATGGAGTAATAAATAAATATAATTTATTTTTAAGATGATTTGTTTGTGATTCGAATCAATAATAGAACATATACCACTTAATCATCAGCCTGAATTTATTTGAAATTTATATTAAGAATTATGAAATAAACTATTCTTTAGGCTTAGCTTATTATATTTTTTATTTGTAGAACATATTTTTATATATTAAATTAATAAATATTGAATAATTATTTTAATGAAATTTTTATATTATATATCAAATAAAACAAATTAATATTAATTTAATTATAGATACTATGTAATGCATGAGAATAAGTTCATTTTAGGCTTCAAAAATATATTTTCTTCAAGATGGTTTTTTTTTGATTTTCTGTGTAGATATTATAATTACTTATTTCAATATATTCAAATAATATAAAATTAAATAAGAATAATTTATTATATAATAATAACTAATGTAAAATATGGTGAATTTTTTGGGTCTTTCTAAATATATGGATATTTAGGTGAACGGTGAACAGTTTGATTTCTATAAAAAACAATCTTTTACTTCAAATTATTTTATTGTATCATAATATTTTTTTTACAAAATTACTCCATTTTACTGATAATAATCCAATTACTTTAATGAGAATCTAAATTTTCATGATTTTGGTTTAATAACTTTTTTATTCCTGAAATGGAAATTTTCAAGAAAAAACTCTATTTTGTTTTGTTTTCATGGAATTATATTAAAAATAAATTAACCAATTTTGAAACATACTTTTTTAAAAATATATTCAATATTTATATACAGTATATTTATATTATTTAAAAATATCCATTTAATTTTTAATCATAATTAATAGTAACAATGGTAAATGTTTATCACTACAATAAATGGTAAAATGGGTTAAACAAGACTAAAACTATGGAAAAAGTCTTAAGATAAATTTAAAACAATAATTTATAACATTTTATGAATTTATATTGACCATAATTTTTCTATATTGAAAAATATTTCATTTTTGTGCCAGTTTCTTGCAATTACAACTTTTAAATTATTTTAAGTAAATAATTATAACAAAATAGAAGTCTATTTATTTTAATATATTTAATATATTATTAGAGGGATTAAGACTTTATAGATGATTATAAATATTTATTTTTTTAATTAATAAATTATTTTATTTATATTAATTTTTTAAATATTAGTGGTGATATAACTACATTAAAATTTTATGCAATGATGATGAAATACCAACGCAAGCCATGGAAAAATCAAGTAAATGGATTCAATTTTTTTTAAAGAAATATGATATTAATTAATTATGGTGTGAAAAAGTGTCATGGATATTTCTAATAAATAATTTATGATGAATGTTTTATTATTTTAATCCAATTATTTTATTGATGATTTCAAATATTTAAAAAGTTATGAAAATGAAATTGAATGTTATATAATGTTGAATGGTTATTTTTAAGTAATTGAAAAATAATAAAACTACTACCATAAATAAATTTTATTGTATATTTTAAATGATATAATTTATGGTTTTTGAATTTTTCAATTGGTTTTTTTGTTACATTTACGACCCAAAGAGATTGAATAAATTGTTACCACGGTTAATGCTAAAAGGGGTTAAAAGGCTGTTGAACAATGAGAAAATGTAAAAAATTCTAATAAACTTTTTATAAAGAGTGAATTTTTTTAACATAACCTCATCATCGTAGAATATATCATAATTTAAATCAATTTTATAGGATTTAAATAGATATTATATATTAATATTTTTTTATTTACAATATTTCAACTCACTACATTTTTAAAAGGGCACATCCCCACCTCTCTTCCCCATAATTAATAACTATTTAGCTTAACCTGTATCTTCCAAATTTCCTTCCCAAAAAAACATATTTAATCCCAACAGTTAATTTTTTTACCAAAATAGCAATATATAAGGCTTAATTTAGTCGTTGAAGGAGGTATCTCAAATAATAGTTATAACTCATAACTGGGTGTTTTTATATTTATTTATTCTAACACATACATAAAAGATTTTGTATCCAAGGTCATATAATAAAATCATAATATTCCATATATTTATATGTAATTATTTTGATGTAACAACCCTTAATCATATCATTATCCATCTAATAGAAAATGAAAACATTGTTCATGTATATGTATGGACTACCACCTCAACAAAACGATGTGTTTCATTTTTTCTTTACTGGGTCATATTGGATGGTTAAAATTTTATATAAACTGAATATATATTATATTTATAACATAATTATTATTCAATAACAATATTATATTACATACTTTATATCCTTTATTTCTGATGGAATATGATAATGTTGCTTGTGTGTACGTGTGGGCTACCACCTCTACAAAGCGATATGGTTTTTTTCATGTTATCCATTCATGAATGAATCTATAATTATATTTAATGTATAAAAAAGATAATTATTTAATGATTAATACTACATATATTATAGAACCATGACCCCTTTTAATGTGTTCAAAAAATTGATGTTATTTGGGCTTATTAACCGAACATCCGAAAAATGTCAGACAAGAAAATAATTGATTCAGTAATTCTATAAGACATAGTAAAAATGATTTAAAGGGGATATTATAAAAAAATAAACATGAAATAAATTTATTAATATTTTAATTAATTAATTCAGTATAATTATTCGGGTAGATACATAACATATCTTATAAGTCCAATCTTTAGGTAAGAGGAAATGATAACATAATTTCTTTAAATTGGATATAAAAAATAATTATTGAATATGGTATAGAGAAATTATGTGTGAAAAATAATCTAATTTTCTATTATCTATTTCAAATTTTTTTATGAATTTATAAATTTTTAGAATAATAATTATATTTATTGAATGTGACATTTATCATAAGGGTTTTTTCTGATCACTTTTATTCATATGGAAAATTTGGAATATTCTGAACATATGTATTTTTTGTGGTTTATATATTAAAATAAATAAAATTTATCATTATTTTAATTATTATTATTTGGATTTAACAATCCTTATATGGTTCTCTTCTTCATGAGTTTTTGATTTGGGGATTGTTGATGATGTATGTGTTTGTGTTTTAATAAACTTTTAAATTGGGATTTTGTATGCCTAAATATACATTAAAGGAATTAAATTATCTTTATATATTAAAACAAGTCTATTATCTTATCTTCTATTAATTTTTTTTGGGTTTCACTAGTATCCCTTCCATCTTTTTATCTTAGGTTTTTAAAATGATCCAGAATCTTTTTTAAGAAAATTAATCCTTTTTTTATCTTTTTTAGTTAAAACTTTTATTTTGTATCCATGTTATTTAAAAAAACTAACTATTTAAATAATATGATCCAATGGTAAGAAAATTAATTTTCCAACATATAATTTTTTAGTTTTCAAAAAACTAATTTTTACATTGTGTTCTGATCAGGTTATTTATGACCTTCTAAAAAAATATGAATGAAATATTTTTAAAACATTTACCACATGAATAGATTTAACAAAATTCATAATCATTAATATATTCGAAAATATATTTTTAATAATATATGGTTATTTTAAAATAAAGTATTATTATCATTATTTGGTGAATTTATTATTTTTTAAAGATATTAAACTAAAAAATATATTTTTTATTTTTTCAAAAAAATGTTCAAATGATATTTTAAAATTATTTTTCATTTCTGTTAAAATTCTAGATATTTTAAATGCTTTATTAGTAATTTTATTTAATTATACCATAAAAATATTTTCTATCTATTGATTATGATGATGTATAATGAAAATATTCAACTAAAACATTCCATTTTATAGTCATGTTATGAAAGGAATGATTAATTTTTCAATTAATTTTATGATAAAATGTTATATATGTACTTTATTCATATTATAGTTATTGAAAATTATTGATGTTGATGACTTTGATGAATATTTATAGTGATGGTGGGTGATCCACATATAGAACTAAGATTAATTGGGTAGTGTGATGTAATTAATTGAAGGGAACTTACTCTAAAGAGTTGACAATGTTTATTGAATATAATTATCTCTTAAGAGATGATGGAGTTAACCGGTGGATGTTAGTCTTAAGATAATGTCGGAATTATCTTCTTTTTGTGACGAAATGTGGAAATTTGTATATCCCAAGAAACAAAAATGGTTTCTATATTTTTTTTATGAGTTTTAATGTTTCCATTTAATAAGGAGGATTTCATATGGTTTAGGGTTTCAAACCCACAAGAGAATTTATTTATTCCATGACACATGTTTTATGATTTTGGTTTTTATGGGTATGAATTATTTTATGTCATTCTAATACAATTTGACTATGATCATGCAATCTTTTGATCATTTTATGTTCACTAATTATATTCGATTCATGTTAATTTTTACCCTCACATAGTATTTAACCTCACCCTTCTTATGTTTCCATTTCCACAGGTTACGAATAATGATGTTATTTTAGTTATTTCTAGAAGGGTTTCATATGTGGATACTTTTATTGGACTTTTCAAAAACACAACTTGGAATAATTTGTTTTTGATATAATTGGAAAGATCATAATGTATATAGAACTATATAGGTTTATTTAGATAAATTGTTTTTGACATTCTCAAAAACTTTAAACCTAAATGGTCATGGGTTTGTAAGTGGTACATTATTTCATTTTTATATTGTAATTATGGAATGTTAAAAAAAATTCAACTATTAGTATTATATAAAAAATTATAGAGAGTGTTTTTTATCAGTTGATCTTCAAGTATGAATCTAGGGATTTATATTATCAGCCATTGGTTAAGTGTTATTGACTTATCAGAAATATCTTGTATTTTTTCTGAAATGAATTTCCCCGATTGACAATATATTTTTTATAATGTGCCATAATGTTTTTAAGTAAAAAATAAATTGGACTTATTCAAGTTCCTTATGTCATATAAGGTTATTATTATAGTGAACCAAACTAGTTAAACATTCCCTATCACCCAGGTCAGTCCAGCTCATGGATCAAGGTGTGTTCTTAGTTGTCTCGGGATAGAGACTAGAATCGTGGTATTAATTCCTATATAATATGAATGGATTCACCCTTAGAATCAAATATAACACATCAAGGGTCCGAAATTGTATCATCTAGAAATTAATTGGTATGTATATTTATAAATTTTCATTTTGTTTTAGGCATTGGGATATTTTTACATTGTTTGAGGTCGAAAACATGATTTTATGGAAAAATAGGTTGATGTGCATGGTCAGTGAATGGTAACTAGTAACCATAAAATTGTGGTGAGGCCTCCTAGAGAACTTTCTCACACTCAATAAATGGTAATCCAAACCCTGTAATAGATTTCAAGTGACTATGCTTAATAGTGGTACGTAAGGGTATCTATGTATAGTAGGTTCAATGTATGGAAAACCATAAGGATAAATGGTGAAACATAACATGTTTTTAAAATAATGATATTTCATGATTATTCATTCACTGAATTTTATCCACTAACCCCCTCCCCTCATTCCTCCTCCCCCATTCAACTAGGCATATCCCTTAGTTATGGCCTTTATTCCCTATTTTTTTATGTTATCTTCCTTTAATATTTAGAATATTCCTTCATGTTAAGTCATGTTCCTTATTTTATTTATCCACTATCATTCATATTCTTCATGATTTATATTTACCTCTTGTATATCAAATTCTTAACAGGTATTGTGAACCAAAAAAATGTCTTTGTTGGGATATTATGATTTTTTTGATTATAGGTTTTTGATAACACCACATCTCCCCTCCATGTGATATTATATAAGGAAATTATATTTTATCATTGATATGTAAGGGTTATATATATTTATACTTTTCAATTAATATACCTATCTTATTGAGTTTTCCATTTGATTTGATTTATGATTTGTATTAGAAAAAATTAATGACAGTTTTTATTCATTGATTTGAAGTATTCTTTTTTGGTATTGGTAAAAATTATGTTTTTTATGTATTTTTTTTAAATATGTATCTATTTTTAATTAGTTAGATTTGATAAAATTTCACAAAGGCGGTATGGGTTCAAAACATTTTTCAAGAATATATTTTTAAAAATGAATTTATTTGGAATTAGATTTATTATTTTTATTGATCATTGATTGTTTTGAATATGATTATTAGTTACACATGGAAGAACTTGGGTGTGTAGTTTTAGATAGGTGTTTCCCTAGAACAGATAATTATCTAACATGGGGTAATTTCCAATGAGAAATCAAGAGGTCCCAAACCATATTAATTTTTTATGATCACACTGGTCAGCTAGTATTTTTTTAGCGATTCCATGATACCTAGAGCTTATAGGTTATATATCCCCATTGATGTACATGTACTTTGATATTTTGTGGAGAAAAACTATATTATTCCAATGTTTTGATTTATTAGGATCACATTGGTTGTCTCTTGATACCCTTAGATATATAATGTTACTACACTTTCTATGTTATTCACTTCCATGGGTTTCTTTGTGAAAACCCTGAAGATTATTAAAAAAATAAAAGAATGCCTTTTTGAAAAAATTTCTCCCAAATAATATCTATTGATTTTTATTGTAGAATGTTACATATTGATTCATTGTGAAATCCTAATAAGATTTCTATCACAGCCTATATATTACTTCAGTGTATGGAGACTTGGTTTTTTATTTAGGTAGAGGAAAATGATATGGTTCTCATGGCTTGGCTTTATGATGATTATGAAATCTTCCATGACATGGGTTTGGTGGTGGCCAAAGAAAAATAGAGATGGTTTACTCCAAAATCTTGAGAATACTCTACCTATGATATTTTGGTTATATATCATCCAACTCATCATTGGGTTTAGTTTTACTCTCATTTTTAATTAGGTGATGTTTTGGATTTCTTACATTAGTTACATATTTTCTTATTTTTATGTTATATTATTTTGTTGTTATTGTTTATGGTATGATATTAAATATTTATATTGTTGTAACTCTTTATTTATTTGTATGAAAATATTACCTAGGGATGTTTTATGTCATATTCTTGTTTAAAATAATTAATATGTTTTAATGGATTTTATGGGTTAAACTACTCTCAATGACATTGTATTAATACCATGGAGATTCTTATTAGACAAGGGTGATTGGGAACATGCCTCAGGCAATGTGAAAAGATAATAAAGGCTATGTGTTAATTTCACCCAGGCCAAATAATTATAAAAATGTTATTAGTGTTCCCTCGTGGTATTTATATGATGTTTAATTATAGTTTATGACCCTTAATACATGAATTTATGGTGTGGGGATGTTCTTTTATAGCTCTTATTCCCACCGATCATTGATTCACCTGGGTGGCCCGGGATGTTGGTTCAGTTTTATTCATTATATGAATAATTTAAGAGAATTAATCTTATTTTATTATAATTACATGATTTGTTTTTTTTATGTATCCATGGACAATGAATTTCATATTTATTATGTTTTCTACTTTCAGTTGCATCAATCATGCCACACAAATTGATCCCTAGAAATCCGAATGAAGGGGATACAAGGGAATCTACATTGGCTAGACATCCTATGAATTCACATATCATTGATTTAGTAATAATAATTAGTAATTCTTTAGAAAAAATCTTGGATCTGGGTAAGTTCTAGTCAACAGATCATGTTTAGTATCTCTTTAAGAAAAACCTACCCTATTTTTGGGATAACTGAGGCCCCAATGATATATATAAGTGGTTATAAAAGAATTAATATAATTTTTATTTTATTTTAATGCTAGAAACATAATAGGTTCTCTTTACTACCTATACATTTGAAGGATCAAGTCATAGGTAGTGGGATTCATTTGGTCTATCTAAGATTCATGACAACCAAGTGTTGGAAAAGTTCAATGATATTTTTATCAGTAATTTACCTGGAGAATCATAGTGTAGATATGTTTGGGTAATTTTTCACTCTATAGCCGGAGATTGTTCCTTACTAAAGTACTCAACTAGATTTCATGAGTTGATCCACCTCCCACCCAAACACCTGAAAAATTAATCTCTAAACATATCTCTCCTGAATATGGTATTACAAAAGGAAATTAGGTCCAATATGATTCTTTAATGATTATCAACCTTAGATAAAGTCGGTGAAAATAATTCTATATGCAAGGGAAATATAATAGGGACGCAAATTATGAGGTCTTGCCCTATTATTACAAGTGGCTAATAGATTGCTTCTTTTAGGAAAATAAGAACCATGAGGAGTTACAATTATGTTAGAGAAAGAGCATGTAGTGTCCCTGGGATCATATTCTAGTGACTCCCTCAAGAAAAATTCTAATTTTTAGACAAAATTATGGAAAGGAATAACATACAAGGAAATACTTTTAAGAAAACCCAATACTAGAAATTAGTTCAAGCATATGGGGCCTCTCCAATGATATTTTATGTTACCTTTTTTGAGAAGTATGTTTGGTTAATTTCACACTAGATGGTACTAGGTGAAGTATGATGCATCTAAGGATAAGGTATCTTATTCACAATGGATATTAGTATATCATAAGGACGGTAAATTTCAATGTGGGATTGAATATAGTAACATTAATATAGAGGATCATGTTCTTTAGGAGACATGGGAGGGGAATTAACCCATCAATGGCATAGTTCTCATTTCTTTGTCTATTCCTTTTTCTTTATTTGACATAGGCCCATAAAATTCATTTATATAATGCATATATATTGATTCCATAAGAATATTATCTATGCTAATCTCATATACAATGGATCTCTCCACCTCATTTGAAAAGGGGATAGATTATGATTTTATGTATTCAAGTGTCATGTGACTATCGTGAATGGTTTTTTTTGGGGATTTCATAGTTATATACCAGGATACATTCAACCTTATCTTCATTATGAATTATATGGTGATTATTAAATGTCAGGTTTTCTGCTACCATTATAATGTTTTCTTTTTCTCTCCACATGGGAAACTCATATATTTCAGTGTGAGTGTGATTCTAGTTTAGCAATGGTTGGTTAAATTTTTCCAGTGGTAGGGTCTCTTTCATGTTAATTTTCTACTATTATTCTTGATACTATTGAATGGGGTTTATATGTACAGTTTTAATGGGTTTTGAGAAATAACCTAATGTATTTATTATTTATTTCTCTTGGATTTCACTTTAGTGGGGGGTAGAGTTCACAATAAACCTACTTTATGGGATGTAACAAAAATTTATTCAATCATACTAAATGAACCCTACTGAATTGATTTATTAAAAGGATAACTATAATACCTTTAGTGAATGGTATTTATTTTCATAATCATATCACTATAGTTATAGTCAAAACTCATTTTCAAAGATGTTCGAAAGAGGAATCGATATATTCATTGACTAAAAGAAGATAAATGTGGTAATGATAAAAATAATTATCTATTTTCATATATTATTGATTTTTTATTATTATTAAATTATATAAGTGGTTTTTAAAAAATTACTTTTTGTTAGTGTACCACTATATTATGGTGAGAGAGTCATACATTCTGAAAACCACCTTTTAGAGAAGATAAAAAAATTATTAGTAACTGGAGATGTTGTTCGGTCTCTCTAATTCTACTAAAGTTTTCATGTAATTTTTGAATCATATTTTTAATCAGTATCTCATGTCCAACATGGTAATATTAATTGATGATATCCCAGCTTTCTTCAAGAAGAATGAGGAGAATTAGGCCAATATGAATGTTGTTTTGAGGATTTTAAGGGACAAAATTTTATTTGTAGTAATATAAATTCTTTTTTGAACCAATATTTGATATTATTTACGCATACAGAGTTTAAAAAATAATATCATTAAAACTAGGTAATATTTAGGTAGTTATATAAATATTGAGATCTATATATGTCTTTAATATCAAGAGTGTCCCATATCAAGTAGGGTATTATATGTACTTTTTATATTATTTTATTGTCCCATTTTATCCTTTAATAGATATAACCTAGAAGGATGTAAAATTTGAATAGAGTGATAAATTCCAATATTCCTCTACTGAGTTGAACATGAGGATAACATCAGCTTATCTTTTTATTGTGTCAAAAATAATGAAATGGTTATATTAGGTATTTTGTCACCACATGTATGATTTTTGGGTTTATGATCATGTAGGATGATCAGGTGCATTACTATGAATCATGTAATTTATTCCCTCAAAAATTTAACTATAGAAATAAAAACATTTAATTGATGGTGGTGATGAATTCTCTTAAAATGAGGTTGAACTACAACAGTATAGATATTTTTTTAGTATACATTATTGATGAATGTATAAATTATATCTTTATCATGAATGATATAAATATTAAATAGATTGGTGGTTAAAGTACCTTCATAATTTTTATTTTTATATGGAATACACTTTAAGAAATTGTAATGTGGTGGCTGATGCATTGAGCAAGAAACATTTGACTCGGGTAGTGAAACCATCAGAGGAAGAAAATGGTATAATGATTTTTTCACCATCATTCATTTGATGGTTGAAGTAATGGTTAAATAAGTGTTTTCTCTAGTATTTTTGTTTCCTCATCTCTTAATAACTAGATTTTTCATGGGTAGGTATGTGAGCCAGGCTTCTGGTGGATTTTTTGAATATTAAATGGTAGTGATAACTCATGTGATATGTCTCCATCACATTTTGAGTTATATATACAATCAAAATTAATTTATATTTCATTAGGATATTATTTAGGAATTGATGTTTGGTGGTCACCACTATAGATTATATTTACATTTTGGGGTTATAATGATGTTATATGGTCTAAGACATTGATATTTGTCGCCTAGGATGAAATGAGCAGTTATAAATCTTGTATTATAGTTCCATATTTATCAAAGAGTGAAAGTAAAACACTATAATTTTGATGATTTATTGCATATGATACCTATCCCAGTGTAGAAATGGGATAATATTTATATGTATTTTATTAACTAATTACTATGGTGTCCTAGTAGGAATAACTCTATATAGGAAGTCAATTCTTAAATAAAAAAATTAAATCGTTTTTTACCATGAAGGATTCAAAAAAATTATTATACCTATGGTGTTCATACATATTAGAGGTTGTTTAGCATCATGGAATTCCATCAGTTATAGTTATATACTAAGACTAATGCTTTGAGTCCCATTTTTAGAATGGTTTTCAAAAAGATATGGGTTTCCAATTGACATTGAGCATGACGTACCATCCATATATCGATTGAGTGATATTTATAGATATTAAAATTATTGATTATATTCCCCAGAAAAAATAAATTTATAAATGGATTGTGATACAAGAATATATATTTGGATTAGTTCTCCTATAACGATATATATTGGTTCATTTTTAAGATGGCTTCCTTCAGGGGCATGTGTGGATGGTCATGTCAGTCTCCTCTATGTTGTTTTGAACTAGGTAAACATTCATTTTTGGGAACAAGTGTAATTTTGGAGGAAACATGAAAGAATAAAATTATTATAAAAAGATCATAAATGACTCAATTTGTCTTGAAATATTTCTATAAGTTCATTTTCATATATTGGACCTTGATATAGGTGATCATGTGTCTTATTTATTATGAGCTAGAGAATCATCACATCAATAAACAGTGTATATTAACGCATTATTATGTTATATATATAAAAATTATAGATTGTATCTAGAATGTGGAAAACTTAATGGAATTTTTTTCCCAGAATACCTCTATTTAAAACATATTCCTCATTTTCTATCTAAATAAGTACACGATATACCCATCTCACATAGTGGAATGTGATAGTTTCAAATTATAAACTGAAACCGCTATGGTTTAGAAGCTATTTAATTTTATGGATCATCATGTTATTATACCTTAATGTAAATTAATTCCTTTACTCATTTTTTTATATCTCATTGTTTGGGATATCAATTTAATTTTGTAAAAAGGGGCCTTAGTAACAGAAAAGTGGTATCATTTTTTTAGATGTGGATCCTTAAGAAATATCTAAGGTAAGAACATAACTTATTGAGGATAAGTATGAAATTAATAGGGTTACTAATATGTTTTAATTTTATGTTTTTTTTTATTTTTTATAGTTTCTATGAGTTTGAGGTCAAAAACATGAAATTCAGGAAAATCATGATGATATTAATCTTAACACATGGTCAATTGTATCTAAGCCCCCACATTGTAAAAATATGGGTGTGGGATTCTAGAAATATTGTTTATGGTCCAATCATTGTTAACAAAAAAGTATAGTGGGATCTATGTAAATAAGTTTTTCGGTGGTTCATAAGGGTATCCCCACACAGATATCGCGTGGTTTGGAAAATGATGATACCAAACCATGTGACCTATCTTGTTTTGTTAAAAATACAAAATTATTATTATTACCAATTTTATTTTAAGCCTCTTACCCCCTTGTTCTTCTTCCCTTAATTTACTAGGTGAATCCCATGACCATTTTCTCTCTTCTCCCTTCCATATTGGTTCTCTTGCTATAAAATTTTGTGGATTCTTACAGGGATAGTCACGTTTCCAATTATTTTTATCTCTTATACTTCCTCATCTTCAATGTTTTTTATTTATCTCTTGTCTTTATAAGATTTACATACATGGAGGTTAAAACCTAAGGGTTGTTTTTTGGTTATTATGGGTTTATTTGAATTTTAGGTTCTTAAGGACCCATATTCACCCTTCTTTGTTGTATTTTGGGAATGCGACGAAATTTCATCACCTTAGAGTTAGTTGACTCTTTAGTTTTTTATTTGGTTTTATTTATGATTTATGTTGGAAAAAATGTATAGTGGTGGTATTGATGGATTTATGATCTTTTAATCAGTGTAGTAAAAATTTATTTTTTTCCTCATTGAAATCACAAAAAAAATCTCACTTATTCCTCAAATATTATTGATAAAATATCTCAATGGGGAATTTTGTTCAAAATTTAATTAAAAGATTGTTTTTTATGATTATTTTGTTTGGAATATTACTTATTACTCATGTGTTTAATTTATTAGTGTGTATTTTAATATTGGTTATGTATGGGAAATCATAGGTGTTTTGTTTTTCTATTAGGGTTGCCTAAATATTAGGCATAAGCTATATTTTGGTCATTTATGGTGATTCCTTGTGAGGTAGAATTCCATATTACTTTTTAATGAACACATAGTTTATCCAATGTTCATTGAGTGAGTCATAGACACATATCTCTTATTTTCTATAGCTCCCCCATTTTTCAAATGTAATTTGAAACTGTTATTATTTTCCATTATTTTATTCCAATTTATTGTAAGAATATGATCATGTTTGTTATATTTATTATTCCTCTAGTTTAATTTTTATTTAACTTTCCATGTAATTCACATTATATTTTTAATTTGTGAAAACCAAAAGAATTTATAAATTTATTTTTATATTTTTTTTTTCAAAACATTATTCGAGAAATGGAGGTGTTTTTTACTTTATGAAAATTGATATGTACATTCTCGGTGGAATCCCACAAATAAATGACTCACTACAATAATATTATTTGTTCATTACCTAACAAGGTTTTTCTTAAACATTTACAGTTTAATGAGATTTTTTTAATCGTACGGATTCTCAATAATTATGTCATCTTCTAGAGAAAAGTGTTAGTGGGGATTGAGGTCTGCATGAATATATTATGGTTTAGTATTTTGGGGATCTTCTTCTTGAGGAATTTTTTGATTATGGTAATGTATCATCTATCTCTCCCTAGAGTATATTATGAATCTCATGCTTATTTAAATTAAATTTTTTATTTTCTAATTTAGTTAAATTTTGAAATCTCATTGTGGTATATTCTATAACCTTTTCTACTAATAATCTTTTTGGAATGATTTATATTATCATAACGTTTTATTTTTGGAATTTATATCTAACCTATGGATATGACATAGTGGATTCTTAGTTTGAATACATTGTTTATTTTATTGGATTCTATGGTTGATTTTAGTCCCAATACGTTAGTATTGATAACTTGTCACTTGTATTCATGTTAGGGACATCGATTTGAAGTGATTAGTATGTAAACCATTGTATATAATTCAAAACTGTCTTTTGAAAGAAAATATATACCATTTATACAGTAATTTTGGAAAAAATCAATTTTTATATAGGCGGATCCCATCGATGACTGTTAGATAGGGAGCTTTAATGACCCATTCATTTTATCTCCCATTAAGTTCACATTTCAATGTAGGTATTCAATCATTATTAATAATCCTCGGTTATGGTGGTAAATAATGTCAAAAAATATGTTAGTTAGTCACACCATAATACAGATATGGTTGTTTTTATCAGATTCTGTATAAAGAGAAATGAATATATATATATATATATATATTGTTTTTCAGTCTACCAATAATATTTGAGAGGGACATACTATGATAAGTATGATAATTTTGGAATCATCTACAAACTCATATATATTGTTTGATAAAACATCTAATCACTCTTTCATTTATAAATAATTGTAATTTCTATTATATTTTAAAATAGAAGTATCTTTGAAAGTTAAAATTATAAATAATCTTTTTGGAAAGAAATCTAATATTTGTAAGAGATTTGTAACATGTAAAAATATATTGTGATCTTATAGATTTTTTTTAGATTTTTATATCGTTGATATTACCTATTTTAATGTTATTTTGGGTATAGACTGAAAAATCTTTTATATTGATAATGTTGCTGAATATAAATGGTTTTGTTCATATATAATCTAATTAGTGGTAAATATATGTTTTTAAGAAAATGTAAATTATACTTTTTGGTAAACGGTTCTATTGCTATAGATATATCTACTATGAGAATTGAGATAATTATTGTTGAATAAATATTTTCTTTCACATGGTTGATCTCTTCCTTAAATTTTTATTGCATATTTTTATAGGTTTCCTCCTAAAAGAGACATGTAATTTTGTATTAATTATATTCCATTCCTAAAAAATATTTTTAATCCCTTAAATAAAGTGAATACGATTGAATAAATATGGTTTAATATTTAGATTTCAATGATTCTGGTCAATGTTTGTGTTAGATATAGTTCATTAAGATATATTACAATAATCTTTTTTTCAATAATTTTGATAGACATATAAGGTTTAATCTAGGAACTTAAAGGATGAATCGGGTGATTATAATGAATCATTATATATTTTTGAAGGTTGATTGAAATTTTAAAAATCAAGAGTCTTCAAGTGGTTTTTAAATATTGATCAATTCTCAGGGTCTAATCATATATTAGTTATATGTATGAGTATCCCAAAGAACGATTTCTGAAGATAATATAGTCATATTTAGTTATTTTCATACCGTTTGAGTTGAACATTTCTCATTTGGTTCTTATGTACATAATTCATAAGATGTGTTACCCTATATTTTATTTATTTGTTTTTGTTTTAGGAATGATATAATTTTAAATTCGTAATACTAGCATGACAATCAAAATCTTCTTACTATTATATTTTATACCATTAAAACCATAAACATTATACTAAAAATTTAAAAGTTCCATATAACTTCTAGAAGTCAATTTTATTTTACATATTATTTTACAAGATAAAATATATATTAACCGGAAAATGATTTAGAAAATTATCTCCATGGCGGTTGATATGAATTTTTTTATAAATATGAGTTTTGTAGGTCTTTTATGATATTACCACTTCATTATTGATGAATTTTCTAGAATTTTATCCATGAATATATCATTGACGATGTCTGTATAAAAACTTTACTCATTTTGTCAATATGATGAGGTAATTTAGGATCTGTTGAAAATATTTAAAACAACCCATATTTTAATTTTTTCTCATCTAGGATAAGTGTTTAATTTTTTTGGTAATTGTTATTTGATATGACATCATAGAGTGTTTATTTAGGATCATTGTGTGGTTAATTTTTATTTATGTGTCCTTCAAAAACATTAAAATATTATACCAACATTTAATTTTTAATTAACGTTTATAGTTCATGATATAAAATTATTGTCATAACCAATTATTGACCAGTTCTATATGGTTTGAACTAATTATAAAAGATTCAATTTTATATTTTCTAATTTATATTTAATTATATAGTAGTGTTTTGGGTCAAATATGTTCATATTTTAATTTTTTGTCTCTAAATTCTCTATAAAGATGAAACATTATTACAGATTCCAAAAATTAGAAATCACAACCAAAAAAGCTATAGAATGAAAAAGAAAATTGTATTCCTATGTCTATGATAGAGAAATATTATTTATTTAAAAATTTATATTGGGTTTATATAACAATATTTCATATTATTTGGACCTCATCAATTATACAATTAGTAAATGAATGCAAAATTTCTTATCATGGATATATCATTATTTGAGAAACACTATATAGTAGGGAGATCATTAATGATAGGTCTTGGGATTATTATTCTTTCATCCATGATCATTGTCTGCTACTGGATCCAACTAGCATGATGGAGGATGTGTTGATAAAATATTACTCTCATATGTGGGTTATAAATCTAGATATTTCAAATATATATTGTGGAATTCATATGCTATTCTGGTGTCTTAATATTGAATAAGATATTTACACTTTTGTATCTGACTATTTCACTTTCCAATAGGTTAATTCAAAAAAAAAACCTACCAGGATCTTAAAACTACTTCCACTTCCCTATGTAAATTGAAAAAATGGATTACAAGACTATATTTACATGATCTTATAAAGGATAAGATATTGTGTGGGTGATTATTAATAACATGAATAAGAAAACTAATTTTCTATCTATTCATGTATAAGATAAGAAAATTATATTTTTGATAAATCATGAAACTTCATGGTTGTTATAACAAACATTTTTTTAAAATGTGACTCATGTTTTTCATCATAATACTAATAAGGGTTATTTTAGTCCCTTGGTACTTAGTAAAAATCGAATACACTTTATCTTACTCTAACTGATAGTTTGTTTGAGTAGAATATTTGTATTCATAAGGATATTATAAGAGTTGGTATTCTTGATTTAGTGCCCTATATAAAAATCACCTAATATTTATGGATTTTTACTACAATAATTACTTTCAGTAATCATTTTTGGTGGATCATTTTTTGGAACTATATGTCTATAAATTTCATTCCCTAATATATTTAGATGTTATTATAAAATGATCACTAATTAGGATTATTTTGTTTTATTATATGAATAAGTTGGTAAAAATAATTTGGAATCACTTAAATATGAATAAGAGGAACATAAAATTATATTATTATCATAGGATATTTCCATTGGAATTTTTTTTTGGTGATAATGATTTATTCAATATTTATCTATGATTAAAAAACTACTGAATTTCATATAAAAATGAACCACTACTTTTCTAAGACTATTTGATATTTTAAAGAACATATGTGAAGTTATGTATCATCATTATTTCTGTCGATGATATAGTACTAATCATAAGGGTCTTCAAGTTTATTCAAAAAAATATGTTTGAATAGACAAAATCATGGGATATGTTTCAATGATACTGAGTTAAAGGAAGAATTTTTATTTTAGGAAAATCTATCTATTTCCAAAATCATATAGAATGGGTGTTTAAAGGGATGTCAATTCCTCTTTTTCTTATGCTATATTAATATGGGAGTATAAATTTAGATATATATGGTAATAATTATTCCCTAAAGAGTCTCATAAATGATTCTTATGTAAGATATGAATGATAGTGGTGAGTTATCATTGATCCGAAAAAATATTCTAGAGTATAATTTAATTTTAAAAAAAAATTAAATTTTAAATGATTGAATTTTGTGTCATAATTTATTTAATTCTAAATTTAAAGGGTATTAGTATATTGAGGTGGATAAAAAGGGGTTCTATGATTAAAAAATCCACTTAATCTCAATGGATATCACATTGAATATGGTGGTTTTATTTTTCCATTGGAGATCCAACGGAAACCCGCCAAAAAAATTAGGTTCAAGGGGTGTTTTAATTGAGAAAACTATTTTGTTTTTTTCCATGAAAATAAAATCCTTTAATGTATATCTTAAAAAAAATCGTTTAAAACCTACAGTATCTCCAATATAAACCTCACTTCTTATCCTATTCCTCTCTAAAGTGGAATCCTTCTTAAATCATTTTTCGATAAAATAATATCTATATGGATGATAATATATGACTCTTTTATAGTGGGGAAACACTATTCCATTTTTATTTTCTCCAATACATTGTTCTAAAACATTTATTTTTTAATGAATCTTTTATTTTCTTTCATGAATACATCCCCTCTATTCATTTTTTCATCCAGATGAAAAAAGATAACATAATTGTAATTCTTAATGTTAATCTATTTTTATTTAGTTGTATTTTATATTTCTCTTTGGGTAGTGACAAGAACATGATATTTATATTATTCTCATTTTCTCAGAAATATTATATATTGGAAACTTATTTATTAAAGGAATGGGGATTTGGATTAATATATCCCTTATAATAATCCCTTAAATTTTTCTCATATTATTAAAGTGGTAATTTTTTCATTGAAAAGGGATAGAATTTATATTAATTTTAAAATGTTTTTTCATTCGATAAATGATTAAAAAGAATATTTTTTTTACATTTTATGGTTTCTTAAAAAATTATAAGTTCCCAGTTATGTGATCATCTTTAGAAATTTAATTTAAAATTGGCTATTCATTTTTTTAGTTATCTGAAAATTCATGAATTATTTGATGTATTTAAATTCTCTATGATTGTTATCATTATTTGTACTATAAACATATCACATTTCCATGTGTTCATTATTTTTTCCTTTGAATATTAAGTAATAGAGATTTTTTTAGGTGTATTACACAATATATTGTTTTGAATATAGATATTTATGGTATATCATTCATGTCTACATGTGGATTCTAATTAAAATTTAATTAATGGACCATAATTATAGTAGCACAGTAGATCCTATGAATTTCAAGTACCCATAGGTTTGTTTGCCCAAACTATACACAATTATTGGCAATGGTTATAAAGTGACCCCACCTCTAGTTTATAAAATTTATATTAATTAATGATAGAGAGGGTTTTCAAGAAAAATTTACATTTTAAAACCATCACATATGTTGGTGCCTTGAGATATTTTTTTATTAATCAATGTATACACTAGTTTAAAAATTCATTGCCACAGATTCTACGAACTATTAAAACTTAATAAATTAAAACCAAATGTCCTTTAATTTATTTTATATTATATTAATGTTTTAAACTCATTATCTATTGAATATTTTATCACCTATTACATTATTTTGATACTAAATGTATTTAATTTTGACGACGGGTTGGTAGGATATGTGTTATGAACACATATAGGGTATGATGTACTTACCACCTACAGATGTATATCAATGATGTATATAGATCTTATTTTTTATAACCAATGTATAGAAAAGACATCACAGTTTGGGTGTGTATATGAACTAAATCTTGTATTGATTTCATATTTCCTTTGAAATTTTGAGAGTGGACTTGAGTAAGGATGTGTAGCTATTTACATGATCATTTTTCGTCGTCTAACACAATGTACAAAAAATTAAATCTTAGTAGTGTCTTTTATTCACTTGGTCCATGGATAAATATGGTTTGGTGTTTCCATATAAATATGGTTTTTTATTTATATTAATTGGTTTATCTTTGATAGTGTCTATATATACTTAGAGGTTTAGTGTATATATATAACACCATAATGATGTACTAGGAATACATCATCATACAAGTTCATTCAATGATGTTCAAGTCTTATTTTTTTCTAATGTAGACCAATTCCATTCATGTTTTTTGGGAAGTCATGATAATATTTTAATTAAATATTAATGTGGTAAATTATTTTCTACAAAGGGATATTTCACCTTCTGGTACTTATAATATCCTTTGGTTATTTGTATTTTCACCTGAGGCATTGTAGTGGTTAAAATTTAGAGAACATATCATCTAAGATATATTATTATAAAAAATTAAATTAAAACTATTTATATTCTTGTGGGCTTCAGTGTAACTATAAGAAAATACTACAGGGTAATTGTAGTCATGGAATATATATACCAAGCTAATATAATTTTGGCATATGTTTGGGTTTCCATGGGTAGTCCAATATAATATTGATCTCTTTTGTAATTTTCTTAGATTTAGACCTATTCCTCTTATTCTATTTCATCATATATTAGATTTTATATGTTAGAAAAGGTAGTATAGTTTCACATATTGTATGACTTCATATGTTTTTTTTACGATTAGAAACAATTTTAAATTTATACTAACTAACAAGTCTATAAAAATATATTAATTTATAAATACTATTTATGTAGAAATATTATTATTTTTACATATTTTTTTCCCTAATTGGTTTTTTTAGTTTATAAATTTACATTATAAATTTTATGATCAATAAATTTATTTCTTATAATATAAGTTATCTTAAGACATTCAAATTTTGTTTTAAAACCATAAGTTTTTTAAAAAAAATAATCACATAAGATAATTATGGTTTACTATTTTAGTGTTATAGTGATGTTTAAATTCAATGTTTCTAAATTTTTTAAAGAAAATTTCATGTGATTTTATACCTTAATTTAAGATATAACCTCACATTGGAAATAGAATTATCTTTTTCATATGTGTTATGCCTTGTTTTTTCCCTTCATTAATTGGTGTTTTGATTTATGCTTATCTTATATGAAATATTAGGTAGTTGATGGTTGGTTTTGGAGGGGTCTAGAAGACTTTAATGGTGTTTATTGATTGATCAATTTTTTCTAAAACTATATTCCTTTACCTCGGAAACTATGAGGCTCATTAGAGAGGTTTACTTTGTGGAGTATTTTTGGAACATGGTTAGATCTAACTATGTAAAAATCTATATGAAACTATGTCACTGGGGGTAAAAGAAAAATCATAATTGGATCACGATTTACCAGACTCAGTGGGTTTCTAGAATAAATAGTAATATGCTTATTGTTAGTGACCAGTTTAGTAAATTTTCATACCCACCAATATGTGATATTTCAACTAATCTAAAAATTGGTTGTTTAATCTAAAATAACTCTAAAACCATTCATTATTTATCATATGTCAATGGATATCTAACCTAGGTACTCTAGTACCCATTCATGGAATTTCATATCCTTCTAAACTCCAAATACAGTGGATAAAAAGGATTCTAATCATATAGATTAAATAAAAGTGTTTTTTCATACACTATTCATCACACTTTTCTTATATTCCCTCTCCTCTTCTTGGATGGAATCATATCTAAGAATTCTAGGAATAAAATAAGAATTATAAGGTGATCTGACAATGATTTCTCATTTTTTTTGTTTAATAGAAGGATAGATAGAGTTAATTAACATCATTATATTGAATGAATCTTGATAAATTTAGGGATAAATCCCACTAGAGAGCCTTTACATGTATTCATAATTTGGTATATGTGTAGGACTAGTTTGGTGTTGAATTTTAGTGACATAGAAATTTTAAAAAAACATGAGGTAGGATGTTTTTTACCATATATATCTATTATTTAAGGTTCTTTCATTGAAAATCACTACATGTGTGTTCATGTGTTTCTATGAGACCAATGTTTCATATTAATCACATGTGTGTGTATTTATAGACGATGATACCCATATATGATATTGATTTTATGTGTTTTCATATATACTCTATAATACCAATTCTTTATAATGATCATATATGTTTTTGTGTGTGTCTTTCAAGACACCTAAAAGATATATAATATTTTTACCAATGATTATTATTCCATTTTTTGTGTGATTGTATAGAATTTGAAGGTTTTTATTACAGTATAAAGTGGTAGTTTTACCACCATTAATTATTTATCCCTTATTGGGGGTTAGGTATAGCTTGTGATGATGATGATAATAGACCTATAAACATGGAAGTGGGTAGGATTTCCTTGAGTCTTGGAATGAGGTAGTGGTGGGACATGAAAACCTTCTAGCCTACCTCAGGAATTGATGGTGTATGATGACATTATTACCTAAGCCATGATACAGAAAAGGCATAAAGAACGTGTGACCCAATCCAATTCATTTGTCCATATGGATACTTAGGGATATATGGTGGCATTTTGGTCAATGATGATAATGTATTTTTTTTAACTTTTTATCTAGTGTGGGGATAAATCAAGCAGGACCATGGTTCATGGAGGCTTGGTTAATGCACAATAACCCAACATGTTATTATTTACTTATGTGTTTATATACATATTATATTGTAAAACCAATATGTATTTCCCCTAATTTTTATTATTATTGTTCATGATATTTTTTTTATAATCATATATTATATGGGAATCCTGATGAATGATTGGAATTTATAATCAGGGATCCAGGAAAGGGAAAGGGCCTAAAGATAGGAAGCTGAGTAAATACAACATTGTTTTTGGATGTGATAACCAGATGGACATAGGACTGACTTTAGGGTTCCATTATTCATTTTTCAATTTCACGGCTTATAATCTAATATGACCTATTATATTTGGGGTTTATTTTTATTTACATTGTAGGAATCATAGATACCTAAAATGTCATATGTTATTAAATTGTTATTTCTTAGTTCTGTTTTTTTTATTTTGGTATTTTATTTTAATTTATTATAATTTTAGTGTATGGTAAATTATATTGAAGTTATATTATCCCAATTTCGTATTTTATAACCATACTATTAGGCGGTACACTCTGGTATATGGGGATGCATTCATAAGGTCGTGTATCTCACCAATCCGAATCATGAGATTTGGATTGTGGAATTAAAAAGTGTTTTCAAAGTAGTTTTTCATTTCATTTTTCATTATTATGTTTCTAGATAGACAGAAATAGAGATAGGATGTGTGGTATTGTGGTAGAGGAATCATTTAAGTTCTTGTCTTTCTCTTAAATGACGAACCTTAAAGTTAGCCATGATGAGATTGTTATTATTGATTGTGGATTTGTAGTTTCATATTTATATTTAGTATTTAATTTTGTTATAGTTTATTGGATTTGGGTGTTTTCACGAATCATGATTAATCATATCGGATCACATTTCATATATATTTATATTTTTTATTCATGGTTGATTACTTAATTAAATGCATTTTTATGTAAATTGTGCTTCTAGGATACATTTTATTTTTAATTTTATATTAATTGAACATATGAATTACTATTTTTATGTATATATACATATAAATATATATTTGTGTGTTTCTGTGGGAATACAACTAACATGATGTAAATAAGAGGTAGGTTTAATCCTATGGTAGTTCGGGGAGGGTTATCCCTTGTCAATATGGTTAGTCACATAGGATAGGTCTCTGGTGGAAATTATTTTCATAAGCATATATACCATATATATTGTTAACTTAAGGAATATATTATAGGTATTCTAATAATTAATTTTTTATTATAGATAATAACAATTAGAAGATGAATTAGGGTCATAAAAAGCAAAGAAACCCATAAAGATCCTTCAGGAAGATACTCTTGTTACCTGACTAGATGGGAAGGAGGATGTCGTTGATCATGATATAATACCTTATCAACCTAGTAGAAGTCTAGGGGACACATAAAAGAGATTAAATTATAATACTACTAAAAAGGTAGATTGATTATGCTCTAACAACAGATGGATAGGAAGATGCAACTGAGAATGCTTGTTTACCTACTCTAGCGGTTAGGGTGGCAGAATAGCTACAACGAGGAGTTTTCCACATATTAAACTATCATGATGGAGGATTTCCCATATCATTGTTCTATTATTCTTGGGACATAAAAATTCATCATCCCCCCCATAATTCATGGGAATGAGAGGCCCATATGATATTGAGGACTGGATTATCATCATTATGGGGGGTCACTGATATTGTGTAGACACTAGAGGACAGAAAGGTAGAGATGGATACATTCATGCCTCAGCGGCCTATTAGAAGGTGTTGGGTTCTCATAAATCATGTGGTAAGGTGTTATATAATTTCATTGGACATCAACAAATAATTTTTACATTATGATTTATTCTCATACATTGTGATGCTATATTGAGATTGGGAGTTTGTGGATATTTAATAAGGGAAATATTTAGTATATGCATACACTTATCATTCCTGAGTGTGTCATTTATTTTCATAACATTTCTCTAGAATTTATGCATATAAGGCTAGGAAATAGGTGATGGTACTTATACCAGAATTAAATCATCTGGTTGGGATCTTTTACTATATGAAGTGAGGACTAATGGGTGATAGTTGATGAGACTTTTGGTTAAATTGTTTATGGATACAAGTGATGACATTATAAGAGGGATGATAGTTGATGGGATTTTTGGTTAAATTGTTTTTGAATAAAAAAGAGAACTAATGGGTGATTTAATGTTCTCTCTTATATATTGTTTTTGTTCTGGTGGGCTGGGTGAAGTCCAAGGATCTCAAATTCATAATAATATAAGAACAATTAGTATGATGTGACCAAGTTCTTGGATGGTTGATAGATAATGATGATTTGATGTTTATCCATATGTTAGTTTTGGTTCCTGCTTCCAAAATAGATGATATAATGTTAGACATACGCATATATTAATATAAATGTTACCCAGCTTCAATGGAGAAGTATAATGATATGTGGTGAGTATTTTAGTATATGGGAATAAAGAAAAACAACCCAAGTTTCATCTCCCACTATCTGACCTATCAAAGGATCAAGGAAGATAAATAGTAACCAAGAGGATAAATACAACCACTTTACATGGATATGTGGAAATGTGATTTGGTACTAATTGAATTTATGATGTGTTTTTATAGGACCTTTCATAATAAAGACAATATATGGGTAATAGTTGATCAGCTAATGAAAGTGGAACATTTTTTTCTGAATTGAGAGACTCACCTTATTAATGTATTAACAAAAGATTTATGTCGGGTATATTATATGACTATATAGAGTTTATTCCAATATCATTTAATATATACATATATATATAATTGTATCTCGGTAAAGGTTTACTTAAATCTATAGGGATATAGTTGAAGCTAAGTATGGCGTATCATTCATAGACCAATGTATAGCCACAAAGCATGATCTAGATCTTATAGGATATGATTCAAGAATTCATCATAGATTATAATTTAATAGGTGATGATTATATAGTCCCAATTGATTTCATGTAAAATAATATTTTCAAGGATTCGATTCAGATAGTTCCATTTGAGGCTCTTTATAGTCATTCATGTCACTCACCCCTTTTTTGAATGAGGTGGGTGAGGTAACTACTTTGGTTCCAGGTATCATGCATGATAACTATAAGAAGATAAATTTAATCCAAATTATGTTTTCTATGGCTTATTGTAAACATAAATCATATTATTAATGAGTTATATAGCCTCTTTTGTTTATGTGGGTAACCAATATTTCTTACAGGAGACACCATGGTTGTAGAATCATCATTTATGAAGGAAATTGATGTTGGAACCAAAGTTTATTAGACAATTTGAGATGACTGAGTGCATAAGAGTAGTGCTTTATTAATATGACCATCCACCACAATATCAAGGAATTCACGATCTGTTCTATGCCTCTAAAACTTTGTGGAATTAGCTAATTATTCTCACATGATCGACAATGATGATAACGATTTACAACCAAATTCATAGATTGTGTAGAGACCAGCTAAGATTTTAGACCAAAGTGAGAATGTGATTAGATGGAATTGAGTTCCCTTTATCTTAATTTTATGGTATCATTATTGAAACCAAAAAGAAAATTTGGGGTGGAAATATGATATTTGATCTTAATGGAAATAGTTATTTGAATAGGAACTCTTGATATACTTTACATGGATGATAATCAATTCGAGGGTGGTTTTAATGACCATGGTTTCTCAAGGTGAATCATGTATTTATTATACCTTTATTAATAGTGTTATCTAATTTTACTTTGTTGAGTGAATTATTAGGTAGCTTATGGTTGGTCAAGGAGGATTTTATTATATTTTTAGTGGGTAAATTGATTGACAATGGTTTGGGAAAATCATACAGTTCTCTTAAGGAAAAAATGTAGCTTGTTAGAGAGGGATAGTAAGTGTAACATAATAGGTGAAAGAATATATCAATCCATAAAATATTTATAATTATACCATGTGATTGAGGATAAAAGAAAAAAATATGGTTGGGTTATATATTTATAAACCATTCATCCACACCATGTTCATGATCAAAAGAGATAGTATTCCCCGCAATGGAGGAACACTATTTCGTAAATATTTTCAACGAACAATAAAAATATTTTTAACTAATAAAAAAATAGGATTTTTCAATATGAACCCACAATAAAACACTTGATTATTTCTCATATTAAATGTTATCAAGAACCTTTGGAAAAAGTTGGTTACTCTTTTCATTTCTTATACCTATAAAATTTACATCCAATGGATCTAGAGACTCTAACTTATGTGGATTCAATGTAAGAGGGTTTTATTCCTTCAATATTAATTTTTTTCTTAAATTAATCCTCATCTTTTAGTAAGGAATTATAGATATATGTTTTAATGTCAATATATATGAATTCTCAAGTTATATAACAAGTTTTTCATTTTTATTCATTGGACATGCTAGATGATCTTGATAATTAACATCCTTCCCGTAAATGAATCATAATTTTTCATTGGTGATCAGTATCATTATGGATCTATCTCATTTTGTCATAAACTGATTGGTTGATGGGTATAGTTCAGTGATAAATCTTGGTGTCTTTGATATTTCGAAAAATGACACTTTTGGTAGGACGATCCGTAACATCAAGAGCCAATGATTAAATTTTCTCTGGGTAATGACTACAAACATGTGCGTGTGTGTGTGTGTTGCTGTGAGAATCATGTTTAATAATGATCACATGTGTTTTTTCATGTGTATCTTTTGAGACCCATGTTTGTTAATGATTCCATGTTTGTGAAATAGTATCTCATGATATACATGATGGACAATAATAACATTTGTTTGTGTCTGTGTGTGTGTGGATACCATAACTCAAACATGATATGTTATGTTCGATCCTATAAGTGTTATAACATTTTTTGTTTGATTATAAGGTCTATGAATGTTTTTTTTTCTTATAGAAATTGGTATGTGGACCATCATGTTCTAGAAAATAATTATATTGGGAGTAGGTATAACGTAAGATGAGGAGGAGGATGGAAATAGACACAATGGTAGAAAAATTATGCACTTGAATCTTTACATGAGGAAGTGGTTGGATATTACAACGTCTTAAATCAAGGAAAAGATAGTGTACGATGCCATTCTGGCCTAACCCATGATATAGACAGGGGTGAAATCCATGTACCCAACTCAAATCTCTTCATCGATGTGTCTATTCAAAGATATATGGTGAACATGTAGCCGACCATTATCATGACTTACATTATGAATTTTCTTGCATCTTGGATCCAAAATTGTTGGGGTTGGGCCTCATGGATTCTTGGTTAATGTATGATGACCAAACATGAAATTATTTACTATTTTATTTCTTTTTCTACCATTGTATACACCTCTAATGAATGTGAGCTTAGATTTTTGATTTATTGATGGTTTTATTTATTTTTTACGACCACACCATGAATGAAAATCATGATGAATTTGTAGATTTAATGATTAGGGGTGTCTGGTAGGGAAAGGCCTTAGCGATAGGATGTTGGGGAGATGGATCTTGGTTTTCGGTGGTGGTATCTTCAAGGACACTGATGTGATGTCTTAGTGTATTTATTGATATTATTATTACTTTGATAATATTCTATTTTGACCTTACACATTTTAAGTCCATGGTTTCAACATTATGTGACTCTTAGAAACTAGACATTTCATATGTTATAGCATTGTTATTAATTTGTTACATTATTCCTTCTTTATTCTAATTATTTAATTTTATTATTTTTGAATATGGATATTGATACTAAGAATGTACTCTCCTCTCCATATATTTTTGACCCTCTCTATTAGTTAAAAACCTCTTTCATCTGGGGAGGTGTGCATGTGGTCATGTATCTCACTAGCCTAAACTCAATGACATGGGTCAAGGAGTTACAACCTTAATAAGTTACATATATGGAGTAAGGGGATGATGTCAATGATCCACCTATTAGTTCTGTAATTCAATAAGATTTATTTAGGGTGTCTCATAGATACTTTAAGATATAATTCATGAAACACCTAGTAATGTACATACAACTTTAGTGGTTATGAAAAATTTCAATTATCATTACCTCTAAATATTTAGGGGTGATGTATCTCTAAAATTCAACTCTAGACTAGGTGTGAACACCTAAGAGGGAGGTGAATAAGGTTATTCTAATATTTTAAAAAATATATACATTTACCCTATTTATTATTTGAACACATTATACCAATTATAATGAAAATAGATATATATTTGTATCCCCCTAATCATATTCAACACATGTAATGGTTGAAATAAAGTACAACCATGATGCTTTTATACAGTTCATCCCTAATCCGGAAACCTGCTCCTTGTTTTCATTGAGTTTCAATAAGTCACATGTTTTATACTATAATATTATGATCAATTATAAGTGGATTGGTTAATGTTTATCTAAATATGAGGTTCAATATATTATACCTATGAATATTCACCATATTTTACGGGTGAATACAAGTCACTCCCATTGATTAATTATATTGGATCTCTCTAATTATTATCACTAATTTATAAATAAACCATATATCCACTCAGCACCGGATGTAAAAACATCAAACTAGTCATATCTTTTCCTTAAACATAGAGTGCATGATTTCCTCTAAATCTTTAAGACAAATAGTATGTAATGTGGTCTCAACACTACAACATTGATTTGTAGATCTATATATCAATATATTTATAAGATAACAACATCGAATATTCAAGGTTCTAAACTATTTATATGTATTCAGAAGAACTCCATGCATGTATTCATTACATATATCTTCTATGTTTTTCAATGAATCACCTCTACAATATTGGGTATCATAGGAACTGGTATGTGCGCCGGTATCATTTTCTTATTTGACTATATATATTCAAAAAAATAGGTCCACTTTTTTCTCTTCATTAATACATAGATTTTATTATAAATATTTCAATATAAAGTACTCATATTATCTTTTTTTATTACGCACTAATTTTTCATTCCCAAATTAGATTATTATTTTCTTTGATGCACAATAGTTCATGATGTGGTTTCTGAATTTTCCATATGAGAAAAAACTATCATCTAGGTTTTAATGTTTGAATTCCAAAAATGAAAATATTTTAAGACCAATTTTTTATAAAATATCCTAAATACCATGATCAACTATATATTTATCTCTCACTACTCCACAACCGCATTTATAGTGGTTTTTCACCACCATCATATAATATCCTCGATGTTAAAATCAATTATCTTGGATGAAATACCAAGAATAATCGTTCTCACATTCTTATCATTTCTCCAAAATCTACAAAAATATTTAATTTTATTATTCTATAATGTGTCAGATATTTTATATACAAAATTATCCATATCCAAATCCATAAAAAATAACCTGTACAAGTAAATAAAAATCGTATATAGCTAGAAATTTGTAGTTTGGTACTTCCCATTGCAGCATGGGCATCACTAAAATTATAGTGTATGCACCATATTTCATATTAGAAATTATAGAACACTGTAAATAAATATTTTAGAAATTTAATATGATTTTTTAATCCTTTTTTGATAGTTAATTATAGTTAAAAATAGAAAGGACATCTCTACAACCATTTCTAAATTTGTTTCTTTGGAGTTTCAACATTTTAGGATGAAATAATTATAAAAATATTTATAATATTATAGTATTTTAATTCTTAATCATAAAAAACATATTTCTCATTTATCCAACTTAAATCATTATTTTTTTTAATTTTTAATCCATGATTATTAGGGTGGGAATAGTCCAATTTTAATTCTTATTTTGATCACTAATATTGATTTCAAAACATTCTCATTAAAAAATATCAATATAAATGAATGGTTATACTATAATATAATCTCATTTAATCTTTATTATATGAAGCTTGAAGTATTTATTAACCAAAAATAATGACATTTTTATCACCAATGAACAATATTTGAATCATTAGATATGAATGTTTTTCAAAATATAAAAATATTGAAAGGGAAACTTTTGTTCACCACCAATCATAACTTTTTTAGAATGTCATAGAATAATACTGAAATATTGATAACACATACATATATTTAATGAATCATATATTGAGTATAATAACTCATACACTAAAATTTAATAACCCATAAAAATTTCTTAATGACACATACATTGATTCTGATAACATGTACACATCTCTAAACATCATTTTATTTCAGTCTGTGATATTATCAAATGAGTGAGTAATTCCTAAATATATTCCATATCATTCATATTAACCTATAATAAAAAAGTAATTACACATTGATATCTCAAAAATATATCATATTTAGGTTTATTGACACAAAAAATAAAACCATTTTTTATTCAAAATTACACAAACACATAGTCTGATTGACACTTACAAACTGTTGTAATGTCCCATATGACGTATATGAATTTTTTCAAATTATATTCAACTTTATAATTCAAGAATGAATTACATAATTCTCAAAACAATTTAATTCATCACATACCTACTCATATCCCACCTAGAAACTAATAACAACTTCAAATCATTCAATGAATTATCAGAATAATTACATGCATCTTGGGAGTTTTCTAAAGTACTTTGAAGTGTGTAATTACTTAAGTTAGAGTATTAAAATATATTACCACATTCTATTCACTATAAATTCAACCCCAATAAACATATAAATTAAACCAATAGATTAATTATGAATAAATTTAGTAACCTTCATTTTAAATAACAGAAGTATGGTTTCTCCAACATCATCCACTTTAAATATTAACAGATATAATATTATATGGGTTTTCAAACATTTTCTAGATATTATAAATTTATTTCAAATCACTAATCTCATCATTATATCTTTTGTTATCTTATTTTTAAACTATTTTATATGATACTTTTCACAGTTATTATCAATTTTCTTTTCTATGAGTATTATCTCATCAACCAGCCTATTTAAGGGATACCTTCAAAGAAGCTTATTCATAGTTTACAGTTAATTATGGAAGATTCAATATATATTAATGAATCAATGTATAGGAATAATCAGTAATATAATTTGGTATAACCTTCCTACATCACCTATATTTTCCAATGTATACATATAAACACTTGTTTATAAAAAACATATTGCAGCCACAAACCTTTTTCCACTACCATCCACCTATTGTGGTTATTTTCAAGGCCATAAAACTACATAAACAATTAATATATGTCAAAAAGTATTATCCCCTTTAATGATAATAAATTAAATAATGAAATTTTATCTCCACTTCATCGATACCATAGATATTATAGATGCTCATTCAAGGGAAAAAAATATTTACCCCTATACACTTCATAATTTCAAAAAACATCTTCTCCTCAATTACATTACTCATCCATTTTTAGAGATAATAAATAACTTTCACATGAGAAAAGCGTAGAACCACATAATTCATTTTATTTTCCATAATATTATAAAATAAAACTCTACATTGGATAACCTAGTGTAGAAAATATTTCATGTAATCTAAAAAACAAGGATTTATTTAAAACCTTCATAATGTGATACCAACCCAAATTTTTATTACATTGCGGATGTCCAATAAAATTCCTAAAAAACTATGTTGGCATTCACCCAAATTTAACAAATACATAAAAAAATCATGTATTCCTTTTTTTCTCACCATATTTTTTATAAAATCACTCCCCCTTGTTATACATATTATAAAAAACTTAAGACATACATAAAAGGGTCAAATCATACCCCAATCGACCCCATTGCATGGGCCATCTAGAATTTTGTATTTAAAAATGATACTAAATCACTGAATAATTTTTCATATTATATTTTTCTCAAGAAATTATCTTATGTGATCATAATAATGGGTTTTCATTCATCAATGTATATTCTCAAATAATTTTCATACCATATGATAATTAATACCCTTTGAGATTTGAAAAAATGCACTTTGAAAATAAGACAACAAGATAAAATTTGAAATATTCAATAATATGGATGTGTGTTATAATTATTTAAGAATCATATGATACTAAAATTATATTTATTATTATATTTATATTCAAATTAAAAAAGTAAAGAATATTTTTTTATAAATACAATGAGTTTCCATAAATTCTTTAATATGAGCCACAGGGATGAGAGTTATTTGAAAACCTAAAGACTCGTTTATTTTTTTCCCTAATCTTTTTGAACTCTTCATTTATTTATATTGTTTATTTTCAAAATAAAATTATCTCTTGAGAAGAATTTATTTATTTCTTTTTCATCTTTTATCTTGGATGGAATTGACCTTTCGATTCTAGTAATCTAGGAACTTTAATTATCTGGTTCCTCTTATATTTTTAACCATTTAGGACTAGGTTATCCAAATTGTCATTCACTATTTTAATACATGGTTAGTCTTATTACTGGGTGTGTATTTTCTCTAATAGCTACACTTTGACACCATGGAAATAAATGTCTCATAATTACATGGTTTATAAAAAAAATATATCATTTTATATATTCCAATGACCCTCTGGATCTAGTATTTTAGAGAATTTTGAAACATCTTCAACTATTATAGCCAATTTATTTCACATCAAATTTTAAATTTTGGAACTACATTATGAAATACATATTGAATAATAATTTATCAATATCTATTAGAAATTCTAAATGCATGATATTATTCCATAAATATCATGTCTAATAAAATTATTCATAACCTAGGAAAATAAAAATAGAGGATTAATAATCTTAAATTCTAAATATGGGAATGTTTATTCTAGAATATATCATAGATTATACATTTAATAATATAACTGTTACTAAATTATAATCAGATAATTCTATGTAAAAAATCCCTTGATGTTTAAAGATTCTACAGATGACATAAAAATATAATTAATAACATAGATATTAATAAATTGTTCTATAGTGACAGAATACTTAATGTCTAAAATATAATGACCATGTTAAAATAAATTTCTTATAATAAATGGTTTTTGTAAATACATTTAATTGGTTTCAAGATATCATCCTATAAATATATATAAATGGGTAGGTATATACTAAATACCCCAACATTCGTGACTCATGAGGCCTACAGATACATCTTTGGGATATGGTACACCCCACCCACTAATAATTAAGTTCAATGCATTTATCAAATTAAGAAATGAAAAAAATATAATAAATAAAAAATATTCCATATTAGTAAGTATACATGAATATATAAATTATAATTATATATATTGTTAATATTTACACAATCAAAAAATTGAATATCACTAAATATAGGAATCCCTCAAACTAATACTATATAGAGTAATGGGTATAAGTTTAGTTCAATAATTAATTTAATAAATTGAAGAAATTATCTGATCATAATCAATATAAATAAATATGGTTTATTTTATTGTTAATTCATTACTTAAATTAAACAAATGAACTTTGAATGATGTCGACATAGATGAAAAACCCTTCATAAGAAAAAAATTCAAACCATATCACATAAGAAGGGATCAGTTATTAGATTATTTGATACTATAATTTTAATACCCAACAAAATAGTTTGAGATTAAATAAGAGATATTCCATGAATATTAACTCCTTAAGAGTTAAAAAAAGTAACATGAATAGGAAAATAGTAGTGTAATCATAAATGTTCATTTTTAAATCATTTTTAAATATACTATAAGACGGGAAGTTATAAGTTTCTTTCAAATTAAAATTTTTAATATTACATTAAAAGGGTTTTTATAAAAAAAATTTAACAAGAACCTAAATAATACATAATTTAAAATTACATAACTCTACTTATTCATAAATTTTGACTGGATGAAAAAAAATACAAATGTGAAAAGGATATATGTTTTAATATTTTGAAAATAACATTTTCAATCCCACATCATAAAAATTATAATTAACTATTATTTATAAAATATATAAATATAATGATGATTTTTATAAGAGATAAATCGTATTAGGTTTTCCAGTTAATAAATGGAGGCATTGGTAGGAAGGGGAAATCTTTACAAGGAAGACAAAATAGCTTATTCAGAGAGATTGGTAATTATTCTAAACATAATTAACTTTTATGAATAAAGAAATAAATAAATGTATATCCCTAGAAGGTCAATATAAAATAAATTATTATATCATTACAGAATACACTAAAACTATCTTGTAAAACCACGATAAAAAAGGAATCATTATAACTCAATAAAATAAGTTTATTATAGAAAAAACCAATTACATTTATTTCTTATCTACGGGGAAATTTATTTAACCACTTGTATAATAAGAATAAATATAATAATAACTCAATCAATAAAATTATTGATACTTATAACCCATTTTATTATTTATTTATAATCATGTATTATAAATTCTTTAGTTCTTTATCACTTATTTTCATTAGAGGATACATTAATTTTCATTGTTTTTTATATGATTTCTAAGGTTGAAATCAAACATTATTATTTTTATTGAATTTAATTAATTTATAAAATATTAAATATACTATAATATATTTTTCATGATTATTTATACATTTTTAAGTAAAACCTATGAATGATTTATTTATGACATATAAAGGATGAATTTATATTAATATTATTTCCATTATTTTTTAAAACAAAATGTTGTTACATTAATAATAAGTTTAATATTAATATAACCTTTATAGAACCATCATATAAAAATTATATTTTCATCATTTGTAAATAAAACACGTATTTCTGTTTCCAAAGTCATAGATTATAGAAAGTTATTACATTTTTGGTGTAGCTGCATAATCTAGCCTAAATAAGAAAAAATAATTATATGTGGGTGGATATGGTTAAGAAAGATATTATATTGTAATTATGTCATTAATGAATAATATAAATTATACTAGTTTTTTATGTAGGTGAATAATTTTTTAATAGATCATGACATATAAGAAATGACTAGATGGTAAATGAAATATGTCACTTCCAAAGAGGTGGCAGTCTACATGTATGGATGGGAAACATGTTTATTTTCTATAGAATAGAATAAATAATTGGAATGGATTGTAATTTCATAATATTAATAATTATAGAAATATTTTATTAATAAAATAATACACTATTGTGACTATCCATCCATGGAGGTGATTAAAAAACAAACATGTCAACCATGGAGGCAGTAATACACATGTACGTATGATGAAATTATTTTATAAGTAAAATAAAAATGGAACTAAATGATTATTCCATAAACATTATAAAATTTCATTTTATTAATAATATTTAACTAATCATAATATAATTAATAATTTTTATCTTGAATATTTCTAAGAAAAAATAAATGAATTTAAATGGAAAATGTGTAATAAGGGTTTTTTTACTTAATCCAAAGAAAACTCCTTCAAAAATATTAATCATTTAAAGGTTGGTATTTTAAGAAACCTATAACCATTAGGATGTGACTATAAATATAATAGAAGAATTTCAGTATCTTTGTGTTTAAAATAAGGGTATTGGTGTGTGAGGAGAAGTAAGTGGTGATGACTCTTTTTTAAAGTAAATAGAATCGTATTTTTATAATAATATAAAATGTAAATCCATTATTAAAATCATAAGTAGCTAAAATAAAGGAAATTAAATGAGGGGTAGATGGTAAATACCAATAAATAATCATCCATTTATTTTTATACATGTTTTTATCTTGTTTTTATATCTTTTAATATTAGATATTTAACTTTTAACTTTTTTTAGGCTAGTAACAAATTTTTACCTAAGAAATACTCTTTTAATGAGGAAAAAAACATACCATATTATATAATTTAAACCAAAATATTCCAAATATTAAATAAATATCTTCAAATAAAATTTCGTAACATGTTAAAAATTAATTTAAAAAGTATCAGACATAAACTGTAATAACAATTTTTAGAAAAAGAATATTTTTTTGTTTGAAAATTATAATTAAGAAATAATTATCAATGTCAATGATTTTCAAGAAATAAGTTTTTTCAATACATAATAAATTTAGTAAATTATGTTCCAATTTTTATGAAAAAAATATTTAAATAAAATGAATACCAAAAATGTTTTTATATTGGAAAATATTATCGATGTCCAAAATAATTATTTTTCTGTTTTCTAAATTCTTAAGTGTGATTTTAGAATGTATAGTTTTACTTCTTCAATAAATATTTGATAACTTAAAAGGTTTTATAAAATTATTAGACATTATTATCTAATGTTAATATCATAGAATTTATAGTTTTATTTAATACTATTTTTTTTACTATTCACCTCAAAAAAACCTATTTTAGAAAATTCCTAAATTGTTATCCAAAAATTATATTATAATTATTATAAATCCAAAAAAAATACTTTTTTGAAATAAGATTTTTATAAAATTAATTAAAATTATTTTCTTAGGAAAATAACTATTTATTATATTAAATTTTCATATTCTTATTTCTTATCAATTTCAAATTAATTTGGTCTTAATATATTATTCTTATCATCAATATATTTTATCCAAGATATATTTATTTTCATAAAATAATGAAATTAAAAAACTAATTATAGATAAAATGAATTTTTATAATAAATCATTTTGTATTAATATATATACATTATTTTCTATCATTTTAAATATATATTCAAAATATAATATTTATTAATAATTTCTATTTTATTTTGTCTTACTTTTTACTTAAATATCCCTTTAAGATATTTAGATAAGTAATATGAATTATATAAGATTATGTGGAATTCATAGGTGGTTATTCTGCAAGTATGGCTATCATGGAAACATCCACAATCTTGAACTTCTCTCATAATCAATTTCACTCATACCATTATTTTTGAAGTTTTATTAAGGTATGATTACGTGAAAATCCATGTGACATAACTTCCTTTATAGGTTTTAGAAAATTATCTTCATTAGAGAGAATCCCACTACCATATATACTTTATTTATTGATTCTAAAACATGGTAACTTTGATTTATATGTTTATACTCAATGAATATTTTATAATGGTCATATTATAGATAGTATATCACGGTTTCATTTTAGGGTTTTGGTTCATGTATCACATGCTATCAATCATATTTGGTTTAAAAGAAATATTTAATTTGAAATATAAGGTTAGTATATCCCCCCCATAAATAAATTGTCTTATCAGAGTTTTTAATCAGCACATACAAATAACATAATTTTATTACATAAAAATAGAGACATAACATAGTACATAATTTCAAATCAGGTGTCTACATTAATATCATTGGTTCCACTAGGAAATCTAACTTCTTCATCCATTATGTTATCCACCCCTCATTTTCCTAGGTTGTTATTTTATTAGGAACCAAATTTATTTTAAATAAAAAGAAAGTGTATTTACTTTAATTTTCTTCCCTAAGTATTTTTTAACACATTCATGAAACAAAAGAATTATAATCTTATTTCCTTCATCTCCTTTTTCACCTAAACTTATGTGAGACTATATCCGTCACATAATTATCATGTCAGTGAATTCCTAAAATTTCAAGTTGTTAATAATTATTTGTTATATTTAGTTTGGAATTATAAAAGTATTTATCACTTTATTTATAATCTTATTTGGTTTTTTAGGGAAATTACTTTACATTTCATGGAACTTATTTTTCACAAGGTTCCTATTTTCTCTAGCTATTATCATGTAAAAAGTGTAATCATGGTGTTATAAAAACTCTTAAATATACTCAGGTAAAAAATTTAGTTTATAACAATGATCTACTAAATGACTTGTATATCCTACATTATAAATTTATAAGATTCAATATAGGTTATATATGGTTTATTTTTTATTATTTTTTATAACCTAACATTATATTATAATCTTTCATAATGGTTAATAAATATTTTATGACATCAATAATCGTATCTCTTATGTGTTCCTAGACTAGTGTGAATTCTTGGGACCAATAATTGTGTATTTAGTAGAAACCAGGTTGAAACTCAACTATCCATTTTAGAGAGATTACCCCATTGTTAATTATTCAATATTTACATCTACTTTCTAGTGTCTAGATAGGGGTGTAATATATTGGATAAACATGAAATATATTATTTATAAAAATAGGATGTTTTCCTATAAAGAGACTTATTTATATGGTTTTAAATAAATTTATCTCATCCTAATATCTAAAAAAGGTAAAATGTCTCATTTTACCATATCTAACCAAAGGAGTTTTCTATACTATTTAATTTTTTATTAATCTTAATTTATCAAACCCTAATAAAATTTGTAACTCTTAAATTATCCCTAACCAATATCATCTTAACCTCAAAATGTAATTTATTAAATCCTCAAAGTCTGTTACATTAACATTTTTTGGTTTTGGAGTTGCTCGATGAAGGTATCGAGCTGTCTTGGTAGATTTTGGATACTAAAATCTAGAACTAGAGTAAATAAAATCATGTACGTGGTCGATTCAGGATTTTTATTAATTTGGGTGATTAATCCTTTTATGAAATGTGTTTTTTGGAGTAACATTAAACTCCAAATTTACAAAATATATAAATGGAACAAAACCTATATTTCCCTTGTACAGTGCAATTATAAGAGTTGGAGCACCTCGGGATTTTCTTCAAACCATGTACTCCCTCTCTCATCCAAGGCAGCCGAAAATTCCCCCTTAAGGCATATTAGGATTCTATTCTTATGGGGATTTATTCTCAGCTTCATATATTTTATCTATGGTGAGTTATACTCTTGTTATCATCTTCTTCCTCCCAATGCACTTCTGAAATTCATTCAGATGGTTTGGTTTTCTTTCATTTGTTTGTTTGGACATTATTCTGATGGTCTTTAGGTGTTGTGTAGGTTGAATCACAATTTTCTTGTATGGTGATGGTTCATGGGTGGCTAATTCATTTATTTATGGTGTTAAGAGATATTTGAAAGCATATTTGAGGTAGGGGATCCTCATTATTACTCTTATACATGTTATTTATGGGATATGCATTCTTTTTATTACAATTGGATAGATAGTTAGGGTAGGAAAGATCAGATAATTGAATGGAATGATTAAAATTGACGGTTTTGTGGAGTTCTTGCATTATTTACTTCTTTTATAAGTTATTGATGTTATTATGCATGCCTATTTCCAAATTTGAAAACTGTGGATATTGGGAGCCTTTTTTATGTTGTAATTATTATGTTATGATGAACATTTATGTCTTGAAGTGTGATGAAAAATGGATAAAAGGTTACAGAATTTATATTTGGATAATAATTGGTTTCCATTAGATATCCAGTTTTTTTTATAACACCCATGCTAAAATGAGTATATTATTTGATAAACCCCTTGAATAAATATGGGCACAAGAATCAGTGTTGTGTGTATAGTTGTTCTCATGGTGATGATTTTTTTTGGATTCTTATTGTAATGTGTTTATGTTAGTGAATGGATGGGTTGTGCAATGTGTGGGGCAGTGACACAGTGGTTGTTTAGCATGAATGTGATATGGGTAGTTGTGGGATGTGTTTCTGTGAGGTTATGGTGTAGTGTTTGTGGTGATGAGGTCATTGCATAGCGATTGTGGCATAGTGGATATGTTGCATTGGCTATTTTTGGTGATATGGATTTGTAAATGTGACATGATGAAGATAGAGGATGTGTGGGGTCATGACAGTGGTTATTTTTTTTGGGTTGTATGTGTGTCGTGGTCGAGATATTTTCTTAATTATCCATGGAATGAATTGTTATGATAAATGAAACAAAACAGACTATTAAATGAAAATGTTGGGATAGGAATAGACATGTCATGAAAGTATTTAAATCAAATTAAATGAATAAATTAATGGTTTGTAAATTAAATATAATTTTATATAAGTTTATTTGTGGTAAATGGGGTAATTAATAAATGTGTAGAAACTTATAATATGAACATGGAACATATTGTGTGCCTTGTGTGGTGTTTCTGTGTGTGTTACATATAGGGGTGGAATCAGTAGTGATAGTTGATGTGTGGTATATGGTAGTGATGTAGTGTGTGCTTTTGTTGTTGATGTGAAATCATTGGTTGGGTATTGTATGATATCATTATATCATGTAGGTTTATGTTATTTTATACAAACCCTAACCTATATAGAGAACATTACCAATTCCCATAGGTGAGGTGTTTTAGGAGTTCTCCCCAACATCTTGGATGGTAGTGATACGGATGACTGGCTACCCCCACTACCTCTCTCTTCCTTCACATGTGATGTGTCAGATGAATTTTATATGACTGAGACATGATTTCGATATGATGTGATATATGGTGGGGGTCATGCCTGGTAATAGGAGGGAATGATGTTGATGTCCTTAATGTTTAGGATACAATAATATTTTGGTTTTAGGTAAGATGTGACATGTTGTCCTTGGTGGAATTAAAATGATATGTAATGCATGGTATCAGTTGTCTTTGTGATGATATGTGATGAGATGTGTTGTGATCTGTGTCCCATGTGTCTGTGGGTAGGATGTGATGTGATGTGTGTCCCAGGTGTTTGCGGGTGGGATGTGATGTTATATGTGTGGAATGGATGGGAGCATAATACGTTAGACATTGTTTAATGATAGAGAAAAATATATTAGAATGAGGTGGTCAGGATCCATGATTTTTAATGATCATGGTGTTTTAATATGATACTGGATGTGTGATTTGGTGAGTGAGAGATGGTGAGTCTGGATTTTGTTAGATGTCTTGTATAGAGTGCTTCTTAGATCTGTTTTTTATTCACTGTTTGATTGGAATTATCTTTTCACATTTACACATGATTCTTTGGATATATCCCCTTTGAGTATACCTATTATGCTCACCCTATGTATATAAACTTTTAAAACGTTCTATGAAGAAATTTAAGACTAATGTGGACATTACTAGTTGGTTTAGAGTTTCTATTGAGTCTCTATTATAAACTCATCTTTTTGGTATTTTACATTGAATATTTTTTTATGTGTTAGTTTTACAATATTAATGAATTGAGGTAATGTTTCTTGGTTACCTTTATATTGTCTGGTAGGGTTTTTTTTCTTTGTTTATCCTATCTCCTAGTCCTATTTTTTATTGGAAATTACTCCCATACTATGATATTTCAATTCCCATGGTTCTAGTCACCATCCTAGGGCCAACTAGATGTGGTACTTGAGGGGTCATAATCTCTCTCCCTTAAATGTGAAATATTTAATGGGAGGGGGTAATTACCATGTGGTGTAAAATAATGATGGTTGATATATAGGATGAGGTTCGTGGTAAGGCACAATAAGGATTTCATGGGTTCGTATGGTTGTAGGGACAATTTACTAAGGTGTGTGACATGGGCTAAGGAGACCGGCTAGGACATGGGATTTTCGGGACCCCATGATCCATTTCACAAACTCTGAGTTTGTTGAATGGCAGGGTAATTTTTACATATTGTTGGGTAGAGAGAAAGGATAGGTACATGCATTAAAATTACTTATGTTTATTTTTCAATTTAGTGTTTTAGGAAAATAAAATGAATAAATTAAATAATATTTAATAAATTTCTAAGTTACAGATATTATAATGTTATCATTTTTTAGGGATGTATCATATTTATCATTGGTATTTTTCTCAATAATTGTAGGCTTAGTAGGATGATCTGTTTGATCATTATAGGGTTGACCTGATTGAGGAGAATAAATCATGGAAACAGACTTTGTGTACCTTTAAGTGGAAGATTTTTCCTAAGTATGAGGGAATTGTTTCATATCGGGAGATGGTGCATTGGATTTTACATCTTGATGTCTCTTTCAATGTTATTTGAGAACGAGCTGAGTTTTGGGTTCCACTAGAAGTTGGTCAAATGCAGGGATATGCTCGTTAGTGGGGATATTTTTTCTTGGTGACTAAAATAAGGTAGATGTATTGTTGACTGAATTTTAGAGAGATCATTGATATAAGTTCATATCATATAGAATAATGGAATCCAAGAGGTAGTAGTGGATATCCTCTCAACATGAGATTCTATGCATATGAGATATTGGAATTAGGTTCAATCACATAATACACTTTTCTCTTAATTTTTTTCCAAATGAGGAGTTGAGAGTGTGATATCTTGCTGATGCTTTACACATTGTAATCAAGTATATGGTCACTCTGTTTATGTTCTTGACATATCTATAGGTATATGAAAAGTCTGAAGTTATTGAGTGGAATATTTTTCTGGGTGTTGAGCCTCAGTAGAGTGGTTATAATGAGGTTTTGGGGAGCAGAGCATTAGGCGGTGGGTCGTGGGTGTTTAGGTCATGTGGGTTCCATTAAATATGGAACCTACCAAAACTATTTGTTTCCTAATTACCATAGAAATATGGATTATGGGAACATTTATGGGATTTTTTATTTATATTCCATGTATATGTATTAAATGGGCACCATCATGATTATTTTCCAACCAGTCAATGAGGAAAGATTCAGATAGGTGGTCATACCCCTTTTCAGGAGCATTTGTTTCCTCTAAGACAATTATAGAGTCAAGTGATTTAGGATGGAGTTCAATAGCCAAGATCACGTTTACATGGTACATGGGATCCTCATGATGGTCCCCATCCATAGCTACCTAGGCTAGAGTGCTGATGCAGAGGACAGAATTAGAGAGGTAGGTGAGCTAGGTTTGGTCAGATACACATGTTAAAGGTATAAATGCCAGCAGATCCGTGAGTTGTTTGTGGTATGATCACATTATCCCCAACCCTTGTGTGTGTATTAATTAATTCAGTACCCTTAAACATATTTTATGTCAATATTTAGTATTTATATTGTTAATGGATATGGACAGGATTTCAATTCGTCTGGTGTTATCTATACTCGTTAGAGGCTAGGCTTCCTTGTTTGATGTGTGCTAAGAATGTAGAATGGTGATGGGATAGCACCAATAATTGGGAGGATTCTTCTTATTATTGATAAAACCATGCTATATTATCCTTGGTATGGATTGGATGTATTTAATTTGTGATGTCATCAACTGATTTTGGAGGAGTGTCTCGTTTTCCGATGTGGATGGCCAACAATTTTCATTTGTTGGTGTGCGATGTTATCAGTTGGGTGGTAGGAAATATGATCCAATTTTGTCACATTTTATAGATTTTTTAGAATAATATTAGGTCAATGATATCCCAAATGAATTGGAGGTGTTCCTGGATATTTTTCTAAATTTTTTTATGGAACTACCTCATTGACATGATGTCGAGTTAAGGATTTTTTTTGTAGCATGGTGTGTCTCTGATTTAAATGGATTCCTATCAGATGGTGCGCATGGATTTATCCATAATGAGGTTGTATGTTGATGACATGATGTAGTGGGGAATATTATGTCCTATTGTGTCCGTATGGGGTGCTCCAATGTTGTTCTCCAAGAAGGAAGATAGCAGTGTGATGTTTTTCATATACTAAATGTGGTTGAATTGGGTAATGGTCATAATTTTTTACCTTCTTCCAAGGATCGATATCATATTCGACTAGTTGAGAGGATCTAGATGGTTCTCCAAGATCAATCTATTGTATAGGTATCACTAGTTGAGGGTGAAATATTAGAATATTCATAATACTTCCTTCATATGAATGTATGAAAACTTGGAGTTTTTTGTTATGTCGGTCGATGTTACAAATGCACCAACCATTTTCATGAGACTTATGAACTCCTTTTTCTATAAATTCATGGACTGGTTCGTAATTTTATTCATCAATTATATATTGGTCTTCTTTCTGTCAAAACAGAAGCATGTTGATCATCTCATAGTTTTTTTTAGGTCCTTAGGCACCACCAGATATATGCGATCTTTCCTATTAGTGAGTTCTAGATGTTAGTGGTCTGTTTTAATGGATATGGTGTGTCATGGATGGGTCTGGTAGTGGACCCGTATAAGGTGGACCTAGTTTTTTTAGGAATCTCCCAATAACATTGCAGAGGTTCGACATGTCCTTGGTTTATTAGGTTATTATCTGAGGTTTTTTCCTGATTTATCATGAGTTACATCCATGTTAATATCTTTTAATAGGAAGGAATATCCTTTTCTGTGGATAGATCAGTGTCACACAACATTGAATTATCTAAAGAAGAATTTTGTTAGTTGACCAATGCTTCATTTTCCCATGGAGTGTATATTGTATGAGGATTTCTGTGATTCATCCCATCGGGGGTTCAAATTCATGTTAGTAAAGAAGAGGGTTATACTCACTTGTGTATCTTGGTAGTTACGTCCCCATTGATGTAACTTTGTAACCCATGATCTAGAGTTAGCGTAATTTGTGTTTGAAAAAAATTGTGGTGTAATTACCCCATTAGTGACCATTTTTTGGTTTTTACAGACCACAATATCATGATATATATTTTCTCCCCCTGTTACATGAATCTATGCATGTGAAAGTAGATGTAATTTCTTTTGGATTATGATTTTTATATCTCCTACACCCTAGGGAAGGGTAATGTAGTTGCTGATGTATTATGTTATAATTCCCAAGAGGATGTGTCTTGGTTGTCTTTGATTGTTTAGAATAAAATACAGGATTTTGCAATGATGAATCATGAAATTATAAAGAATAGAGGCTGAGATTTTATTTACCATTTTTTTTTGAGTCATCAATGATGTATTTGGTGGAAGAGTCTTATTGGGGAGACATAGATGCAATATTGATTCACGGTTGTGTTGATCATGGTGATGCTCCTAAGGGATGGTCGAAAATGGGTGTTTCTCTAGTAGATGATGTTTTCCCCTAGGTGATTTATTTGGGAGTACTCCATGTGTTTTATATATCACTTTTTGTTGTACATCATGGTGTGAAAAAAATTTACCATGGAATTAGGAAAAGGGTTTGGTGGCTGAGAATGAAACTTTATGTGGTAGAGTTTGTAGAAATATGTTTGGTTTCTTGGAAGGTGGAAGCTAAGCATCGTGTTCTAGGAGGTCTACTATCTTCATTGGAATTTATTGAGTGTAAAGTTTAGTGCATCATGATGGAATTCTTATAATATTACCAAGAGATCTGAGATATTGTGATGTCGTTTGGGTGGTGGTGGATCAGCAGATGAAATCATCTCACTTTCTAGTGATATGTGAGTCATGTGTCGTGGATGTTTTAGCATCTTAGTATGTCAATGATGTGGATAGGATTAATGTATTACTCTGTAACATCATATTTAATTGGGATACTCATTTTACCTTGTGATCCTTGAGGGGTCATCCGTATACTTTTAGCTCTTAGTAGTTTCTTGGCATTGATTTCCACCCATAGACAGATGGAAAGATGGAGAATACTATATAGATGTTGGAGGATATATTGTGGTTATGAATTTTTGAATTTGGTAAATCTTGGTTATGATACACACCATTTGTTGAGATTGTGTAAAATAATATATATCACTCATTTGTTGGTATAACTACATTTTTTTATTTTACAAATGGTCATTTCATCCTTTGTTGTGCTGGATGGAGGTTAGAGAGTCTATAGTACTTTGTCCAAATAGAGTGAATATAATTATTGAGAATATAAAATATGTTTTAGAGTTGATGAGGGTGGTGCAAGACCACCATAAGTCCCATTATGATTATAACTGGAGGCCCTTGGAGTTCAAATTTGTATAACATGTGTTCTTGAGAGTCTTTCATTTTCATTGGTAGTGAAGTTTTTTGAAGGGGTAATATTTATTCAATGTTTATTGTGCACATTGAGCTATTGGGTCATGTTGGTGAGGTGGTGTATTGGTTGGCATCGTCACCCGAGTTGGAAAGATCCATGATGTCTTCTATGTTCCCAAACTTCGTTTATATCTTTAAGATGACTCACTTGTTCTCGATTGGGGAGAGTTGGATATGGAGGATGATGTGATGTTCATGGATTATCTAGTGAAAAAAACATATAATAAAGAGATAGTACCATGTGAGGGAACCATTCCATTGGTTCATGTGTTATTTAGGCATAGTGGCCAGGATAAGAGTACTTGGGAGTGAGAGAGGAAGATGTATACACAGTACCAAGATCTTTTTTTTAGTTTTTTATTGTCCTATTTTTTATGATGAGATTTCAAGATCATTTTATTTTATGATATTTTTTTTAACTTGTTGTGTTTTGTTTGATAATACATCTACTTTTGAAAATGGGGAACATGAATCCTAATCGAGACATGTTAACTGTGATACGATTAAACTGAGGTGGGAAAGTTAGTGACACCAGAAGTAGATAGTATCTTAACATGGATGATGAGATTCCATGATTTTTATTCTTGTGTAAGTATGGATTGTTGGGTTGGGATGTGGAGGTTTAGTGGTTGTCTAGTTATTGAATATAAAATAAGTAGTTGTGTATTGTACTTGATGATGGATTTTTATGCCTAGTGAGAGGTGGTTGTCTTGTTGAAAAGTGTTCAGTGGTCATTAATTATGGTGTTTTCTGATGGTGGTAGTATTTGAGGTATTATGGTATCCAAGATAGGTATCTTGTGGGGTGGTTGTTCAGACCTCTTTTCATTCTAGTCTTCATTATAGATTCCTAACGCTGATAATAATTTTATATGTATCTAATGTAATTGTCCATGTCCTAAATTTCTATAACTTTTCTAGTTATTAGTGTTTGAGGTTCCTGGAGGAGGCCCAGAGAGGGCATGAAATAGTTTTGATTCTAAAACCTAGAAGAAGAGGAAATACATTTGAGGTAATGTTTACATGATGTGTTGGTGGGGATCATGGTTTGTTTATTGCTGATTCACGATGTGTAACAATTCGTGTGATTAACCTATCAAGGTGATGCATTTTTTTGATGAAAATTGAAACATAAAATTTACACTCTGTATAAAGGTTACACAATGTGTAATACCCATGTACATAAAAATTAAAATATTTGGAGTGTCTAGGGTTTTTCTTCATGTTATATATTCCCTCTCTTGTCCCATGCACCTGATGGTTCTCCTTTGAGGTTTCTTGGGATTCAATTAAATAGAGATTGATTCTCGACTTCCTATCTCTGATCAATGGCGACTTATCCAATCATTGCCATTAATTTTTTTCTATTCTTATTTAGTATTTTATTTTGACTTGTAAATTTTGTTTGGGTTGCTTTTATGGGCTGTGTTTGGATGATATTCAGGTGCGGTGTAGTATGTCCCACAAGCTTCTTGTTTGGATGTGGTTCTTGGGTAGTTTCTTATTCTCTCTATGATGCATAGTGAGATTAGAAAGCTTTTTTGAGGTATGTGATCTTTTTTCTCTCTCTTTTATGTGCCATTTTTGAAATATGCATGATTTTTCTTTCCTTTGGGTGCATATGAACAGTCTTCATAATAATATAATTAATTGTAATGTCTTTAATGGATGATTTTGGGTAGTTATCATGTGTCTTACTATTTTTTTATATTTTGTTGATGATATTATGAATGCATGTTTCAAATTCTAAAAATAATATTTTATAGAAGCCTTGCATGCACTATGGTTTTTATGCGGTGTTGACCCTTTTGTGTTTTTGTGTAATTGCACTAGAATAAAAGTTTAAATCTTGTGTATTTTTTATATAATTGGTTTCCCTTGGATATCTGGTTACTGTGATAATACCCTTATTATTATGAATAAGTAATGTGATAATTCTTTTGAATAAATATAGTGTATGAATGTCTGTTGTGTGTGTATGTGGTTGTGCTTTTTTGTTATGCTTTGTGTGGCATGTTATTTTGCCAATATTTTCAGGGACGGTCTAGGTTGTGAAGGGTGTGGGGGAGTGATGCATTGATCGGTTGGAAATGATATTATGTCTATATTTGTGTCATGTGGTACGATGAGGTTGTGACCTAGTGGTTATGGTGATGAGGTTGTGGCACATTGGATCTGTTGTAGTGTAATGTTGAGGAGAAATGGTATCGTAAATGTGACACTATGATGATGGTGGATGTGTGGTTTCATGGAAATGATTATGTTGGTTAGGCCAGTTATGTGGCATGGTTGAGATAGTTTCTTGGTCATCCATGGGATGATATAAAATGATGAATGAAACAATATAGGTTGGTAATTAAAGAAGGCCGGTTTGAAAGAGACATGTGATGAATGGATGGAATAGAAATTAAATGGAAAAATAAATGGGTTGGTAATTAAATGTAATGGGATGGAAGTTGATCTGTTTTAAATAGCCTAATGAATAAATCTAGTGAAACTTGTAATCTGATAGTGGAAAATGTTTTGTGTCTTCTATGAAAGTTGTGTTCTGTGTTTCATATAGTGGTGGTAGCAGTTTTGATAGTTTATGTATTGTACATGGTGGTGATGTTGTGTTTTCTAGTGTTTTTTATGTGAAAATTAATTTGGTTATTGTGTTCTATCTATATATCATGTATGTTTATGTTATTTTATACATTCCCCACATGAGTTGGATAACCTTACAAATTACCAAAGATGACGAGTTCTAGGTTTTTTCTACAACATCCAATATTTTAGTGATACGAATGGCGAGATACCCCTTCCCCCATGTAATTACGTTAGTGGTGAAATGTGGGAAAAGGTGTCTATGATTGATATGTGACATTGTTCTAGTCATGCATGGAAGGAGGAAGGACTGAGGTTTATTTCATTCACGTTCGTGATACCCTACATCCCTGGTTCAGGATGAGATGTGGTGTATTGTCCCAAGTTTCTTTGGGATATGTCGTAATGTGTGTTCCAAGGTTTTGTTGAGATGATTTTTGTTTTAATATGATGTAATATATGGCACATGTGTGTGGAGGAGTGATGTGATTTGATGTGTGGCTTAGGTTTGTGAGGGTGAGAAGGGATGTGATATGTGAGGAAGGGATTGGATCATAGAACATTAATTTTTGGTGCAAGAGATTGGAAAATAAATGGTGGAGATGTAGTGAGGATCCATTATTTTGTATGATATCGATGTTATGTTAACATATTGGATGGATGATTTTGTGAGTGATCTATAGAGCCTTTGGGTTTGGTTTTATTACCAGTATAGCTTCTTGTTGGTTCTTCTATTTGTTCATTACTGCATTATTATGATATTTTCACATGTGTACTCGAGGCCTTAGTTATATGCCTACTGAGTATACCTTTTATGCGCCCATTTTTAAATAAACTATTTCTGTGTTTCTATGAATATATTAGGGATAGATCTGATCATTACTAGTTGGGTCAAAGCTGTAGTTGAGTCCTTGTCGTAGACTTCTCTTTTTAGTATTTTACATTGGAGTCTTTTTATGTGTTGGTTATACTATATTCAAGAATTGTGGGATGGTTTTTTTATCATTTATATATTCTATTGGAGTTGTTTTTTGGTTTTTTATCATATATCCCAATCATTTTTTAGAGGTTACTTCCTCCAACCAAATGAGATTTTTATACCATTTGTCCCAGTCGCCAACATGGGGCCTACGGGAGGCTAGTCTCAGGGGTCAACATCTATTTCCCATTAATGAAGCATCTTTGGTCTGAGGGGTTCATGACACTAAATTTATATAAACCCTTCATTGAAACTAAATGTCATGGTACAAAAAAATTATCCATAATAACATTATTAAAAAAATTACATTGCATACATTCCCAAGTCCTTTTACGTTTAGAGTTTATGTGAATTGGAACCTGACATTTACTAATTTAGCTTGTGTATTTCCATAAAATGGTAGTTTCCTCCATTATAAAAATAAATACTTAATCTATAATAAGTTTTCAATGTCTCTAATTAATTATCTAGGCATGGTATTCTTCTATAAACATCATTTGTAATACATTTCATTATAAACTGTGGAAATTGAAATGAAATAATGGTGAGCTCAATTGCCTAGTAAGGGAATGCGTACACCATATGATATCATAGAATACAAAACACATGAGAAATTTGGTAAAAAGTAAATTATAATACAACAATTCCAAATAATAAAAAAATGATCATAAAAAATAGATGTATGACATAGAAATGTACATAATCACATTGATATAAATAAATGATTTCATAGGGATATGATGTATAATCTCGAACTCATCAATGCCTTGAACCAAGGCATTATATATTTTCAAGTAATTGTGTGAATAAATCTAATTGTTTTCAAAACTATATCCAATACATCTAAATAAATTCGAAGTCAAACACCAAATACCAAAACTAGATTTTCTAATAGGCCATAGTAATGATTTGTGTGGAAATTATGGGCCCCACCAATAACGAAAAATTTCCAAATCATTCTTCATATAATGTAATGAAGATACTGAAAATACATAACCTTCAAACCTTAAAAATCAATATACAACCATTTTAAAATGACAAGTTTGAAAACTGTCAAAATTTCCCCAATCAATCACTATAAAAAAGAATATTAAAAGGGGTTATTTAGAGGGTGTTATGTATAACCCCCTCTAAATTCATTTTATGTATAACTATAGGTTGTTATGAACTTCCCCTTACAATCATTGAATTCAGTGGGGGTTATTAACCCCCTCTAAATATATTTTCTATGTAAATTAGAGGGGGATTTGTGTGGCCATTGGTAATTGTCTATTTATGTATTCATAAATATAATTGTATATTTTATTGTGCATATATATTTATTTATTTTTATAAATTTTCTTTCAGATAATATTAAATATTTATAATATAAAAGAATAAATATATTATATAAATATATATAAATATAATGTATTAAAAAATATATCATATAACAACCCAATCATGTTTTTTTCTAATTTATGTTATAATAATAATAAATTTATTTTTAAAATATATTTTTATGCTTTTATATTTTATATAATTAATATTATACGATATACAATATGTATAAATAAATTTATCATAAAGAACACAATATTATATAATTATATTAATTTAGATACTTATATACTAAGGTACAAAATATTATAGAATTATATTTATTTAAATAAATATATATTAATGTTCATAATACTAAATATATGTATTGAAAATTATTATATAAATATCTGAATAATTTATTTCACATAATATTAATTACATATTTGTATAAATTTTATTTCATATAATATTAATTATATATAATATGCAGATTAAATATATATAATATACTTATTAATTATATATAATGTATGTTTAATTTTATATAATGTTAAATTGTATTTCATATAACATTATATAAATATTTTTCTGAATTTTATTTCAAATATAATATTTCTATGAATTGTCTTTTATATCATATTAATTATATATAATATAAATATTTGTATAAATTATATTTCGTATATATGTAATTAATATAATATTAATTATATATTAATTATATAAAATTTTATACAATTTATACAAATAAATATATATTAATGTACATAATTATAAATATATTTATTGAAATATATTATATATATTTTTCAAAGACATTATATAAATATATTTTTTGTGAAAATGTATAAATATTTTTTAAAATAATTTATTTAAATATGTTAAATAAATACAAATATATATTATATAAATTAAAATGTACATAATATTCAAATACGATTTTAAGTATATAAATAATTTACTTATATTTACTTTGAAATATATAAATACGTGTGAATATAGATAATGTAAATAGAACTATAAAATATATTTACTAAAATGTATGTAAATTTACTTATAATGCTTAGGTCTTATGCAAATATCTTGAGGCGTTCATAGGTTGGGGAATAAATGTGAGGGCTCATAGGGAACGACAACAAAAATGGGAGGAGCAAGCTCATTGGGAACTGGAGGGGCTCCCAGGATGGGGAACGGAGGGGCGGGATCACAGAGAATGGGAACCAAAATGGGAGGGGGTTCATATGGAGGATCCATGGGAACGGGAGGGCTCATAGGATATGGAATGGGTGGGGTAAGTCTCACGTGATATTTAAAAACATAGTAATTAGATGTTGTTTAACCGCCTCTGATATGTGCCTCAATTAGCGGTGGCTTCCAAACACAGTAAATTTTATAAATAAATTAGAGGGGCTTAAAACCCCATCTAACCTGTATTTTTATGGTGAAATTAGAAGGGGTTTTAACCTCCTCGGAAACAATTGTTTCTAAATTTGACTACACTTTACCAATTGTTCCACCAAATATCCTTTTACAATATTATGTAGACACATTAGTGACAGTTCTTCATAAACAATGCTAATTTATTTATAGGTTGTTATAACCAAGTCCAAAACAATAAATAACCCCCTTTAATTGGTCCATTTGTTTTAGTGAATAAATGGAATAGATCACTATGTTAGAAAAAATAAAACTAACACTATATAGTGTAATGAGTATATGCTTAAGTAAATAATTTTCCCAACTAAAGATGAAAACTATATGATAAAAAAATCTATATAAAAAATATTTATGGTATTATTAATGAATATATCAAGTGTCACATAAGAACATTGAAATTTTTTGACAAAACTTACAACACCAAAATATGAAGAAAACTGCAAATGGTATCACATAAGAAGCAATAAAGAATTATATTTTTTGATACCATGATTTTAATCCCATAAAGAAAAATAAAATGAGATTATTTAATATATATTTCATGAATCATAACTCTTATGAAGGTAAAATTCTTTTAACAAATAGAGGAATGTTAAATTGAAAATGTAATAGTTTATTTATATAGTATTTTTCACTATGCAATAAAATGAGGAAGGTATGAGTCAATTTCAAAAGTAATTTTTGAAGTTGTAACATGGAAAAATAAAATTTAAAACTAATCTAAGTAATAGATCCTTTAAAATGATATTATTTTTTTCCTAGGAAATTTTGTGTGGAGGGTAAAAATTAGAATGTGAAAGGTAGATTCCTGATTATATTTGTAAAATATGATTTTTAAACTCACAGAATAAAAACTATAATAAATAATTCTTTTTAAGATAAATAAATTGAAGTACGAAGATCATAAGAGATAAAAAAATATTTTGGTTTTTAATTAAAATAGGAGGACATCAATTGGATGGAAAATATATGAATAGAAGAAAAAGAGATCATTTGGATAGAATGGTAATTATTGTAAACATCACTAAATTTTATTAATAAATAAATACATTAATGTAATTTCCTAGAATATAAGGATAAAATGATTTATAATATAATTATTTAACATAATAAGTTTTTCTTGTAAAATTGTAGTATAAAAGGAATCATTATTACTCAATAAAAAAATTTAAAGCAAGAAAAACCCCTTACCTATAATTCTCAAATTCATTAAATGTGTTTTAAACTCCTATGTAATAAAAAAACTATTTTAGTAACTAATTTAATAACCATGTTAGTATATATAAACCTTTTTACTCTTGGTTTATAATAATTTATCATTTATTTCAGAGTTTTTAATCTCTTATTTTCATTATCAGATGTTATAATTATAATTTTTTCCCACATTATTTGTAATTTTGATGTAATTACTTATTCCTTTGATAAACATTCATCATTTATTTCTATTAAATTGAATGTATTAATTTATCCCGTTTTATTTAGAATGTTTTATGTTCATCCACTTATGCTTTCAGTTGGACCCCTAAAGGTAAAAGTTATCATAAGCTTTTTATGGTAATTTTTATAAAAGAAAATTGTTTAAAATTGATATTAAATTAAATATTAATATAACATTTATGTAACCATAAAAGAAACATTATTTTATCTTTACTTTCTCATAATATTATTATTTTATTTTCCATGTCCATCGATGATAAAAATTTATAACATTATTATTGTAGGTGGTAAAACTAACTCGAATAATAACCAACTATAATCTTTGAGTCATTATGGCTAAGAGAGGTATTATTTTTCCAAGATACCATTAATTTAGAATGATAATGAAATTATTTATTTTTTTAAGGTATTTTTTTAAATTTAAAGAGGTATTGAAAACTAATAAACTACTTTTTTAAAATTGAAATATGACACTTTTGTAGCGGTGCGTGTATGCACGGGAAACACATCACATATGTTCTTTGTCTTCATATGTAATAATATTATGTTAATTTTTTCATTCTTAAGAAACTTTTTAATTTTTTATTACATTTATTTTATTTATTATAATTATATTTTTAATTAAATGACCATGGTTTTTACGATATTCGGTTCATATGTCCAAAATTAATTTGATAGGTTAAGTATGGTAAAATATTCCTTTGTATCGTAAAATATAGAATCATAATGAAATAATTATCATATTTATATATTAATTAAACTTTTGAAATAAATTAATAATAATTGTTTTGAAAAATGAACTAAGTTACAATCATGGAGTAGGTGTGTCATATGTACACATAAGTAACATTTCAATTATTTAACAATCATGATAGAAAAAATGGAAGTACTATTTTAATTTTTATAATAATAATTTTATTATATATATCATATTATTTATTTAAATAAACATATATATTTTAGCCATATGATTTTTGGTTAAAATGAGTCTCATATCTTTGTGGAGGTGGTAATCCACACGTACACATGAAAGATGTTATCATTTTTTAATTAATGGTTGTGTAGAAAAATATGTAATATATTAATTATCCATAAGTATAAATATATTATCAATATCATATATATATATATATTAATTCTATCATTATATTCAATATTCATAGGTCGTGATGTGAAAAAAAATTACATCACTTTGCAAGGTCATAATACACCATATACACAAACGTTGGTATTGTTTTCCTTTTGAGAAGATGGATCTAGGATATTCTATTAAGATAATAACATATCAATATATTCAATATAATGGTGTAATTATTTAAAAAAATTAAGAGTATTTTAAAAAGGGGAAGAATAAATAGAATGAGAGGGAATTGTTAAGAATAATACCTCTTCTTTAGAAACCGTCGTTATGTTTTTTACCAAAATCATTATTAGGAAGGTTTTCTAATAAAACCAATGAATATAGGTCATGTTTAGGGTTTTAAAGAATTTACTTAGAAAGTTATTTAATGGTCCAAAAATAAATTCTTGTTTTTATAAGAGAGGATAGGGGGTGTCCTTTTATAAGTGTGGGGGAGGGAACACTGATATTTTTTAAAAATAATCAAATATTTTTATCCAAAATGGACTATTTATGATTCTAAGATTATATATAGTATAAATATTTATATTAAATAAAAATTAAAAAAATGTCATTTTAACTTGTATCTCATTAGTTTATCCCCCCCCCATGAAAACAGTGTTTAACATTAACTATGGTTACTATTTTTTTTGTTTTTATTATTCCTTATGACATAAATATAAGTTGAAATTATTACGTAATTTTAATTATTTTGATTCCAAATTTGGAATCTACTTTATTAAATTCAATTCATATAATTTTCATGATTTAATTTAAATTTTATCCCGAAAACATGATGAAAGTAATTTTCCAAAAAAAATCATTTTATATATAAAAATGTTCTCAAAAAAACTCAAGTATATAAATCATTAAAAATACCATAGTTTTATTATTAATATTATTATTTAATAAATTTTTATTTTAAACCATTATAAAAAAATTAATTTTAAAAATCCTGAAACAAAGATATATTTTTCAATAAACATCATTATTTTTAACCATTCAATGGAAAATAAAAATCTTCTAAAAAATCCCAAAAAACATCGTAAGATAATTTTGACATTATAAATTAAAAAATAAGAAAAATTTTAAAAATTAAAATTCTAGGATTTCCAAATCACTGTTTTATGAAAATTCAATTTCATTATAAATAAATCTTTTTCACTTTGACAAAAACATTACCTAATGTTTTGATAAATCTAATAAATATAATTAATAAATATTAATAATAACTGAAAATGTTTTTTATAACATTTAATGGGTTTTATCATTATTACCTCTTAAAATAACTTTCTCCAATAAATATTCATGGATATTTTTGTCAAACAAAATTGGGGTTTATCTTCATCATAACATCCTCAGGTTCCCACATTGCCTCCTCTATTTTAGAATCTCTCTAATGTAACATTATTATTTTATTCATATGATTACTCAACACTTTATCTCTATTATAAATAATATGGATATACTATTCCCAATAATATTGATTAGGTTCCAGTTCTATTTCTTCAAAAGTGATCACATGTGTTGGGTCTGAATGTGCATTCTTAACAAGAGGTATGAAACACATCATGTAATTTAGAGAGGCTTGATAGAAAATACAATTGATAATATAAAAATCCAATTCATTTGGGAGTTTTCATATGTATTATATACCTGGGAATCAGTTTTCCCTTCTTACTCAATCTTATAAAACCTTCCCTTGGTGATATTTTCCTGAAAATAGCGTCTCCCACTTGAAAATCCAAAACATTCCACCAGGGATCAAAATTTCTCTTTTAAAGACTTTTATATTCTTTAATATGAGTCTAAATAGTCTTTTAATTTTTTTTAACCATAAAATGTTCTTGTCCTTCAAGATTCCTTTCACAAACTTCATCCCAACAAGTTGGATTCTGACATCTCTTGTAATATAATGCTTCATATGGCATCATTCATGCAATTAATTTTATTTTTAAAATACTCATCATCAAGTTAAGAACATTTTATCTTTTATAATAAACTTAGGTTAGAAATAATTTGAAAATTTAGTAATGTTTCCCATTCCATAGTAATAAAAAGATCCATATTTACTAAATCTATGAACATAGGTTCTCTATCAATCCTCATTTTTTCTATCACACCATGTTCTTTCCTACTTAATGCTTCTAATACCATAGATTCCTTCCTTTATGGTATTGTGTGGATAAATAATAATCTTAGAGTAGTTCAGGATATCGTCTCTTCCTCATGATATAATATTTAAATGAAAATATTTAGTTAAGTCTCTTTTTGTTTCTGTATATACCACATATTTCACGATAGAGATAATGTCTCTAAATTTTCAAATAAAAAATAATGTATTCCAAATCAAGATCAGGAGTTTGATAGTTAGGTTCAAGAGTATTTTACTTCCATGATTCATAGTAAAAAACATTATCATTATTCATATGGACATTACAAATTTATTTCTTGGAGGAAGCATCATAAATTCATTAACTCCTAATTTTATAGTCAAAATTTAATCATTGACCACTCTCTTATTTAAATATTAACAATTTTCATTGCATTCATTTTTTCATTTGAATTTAACTCCTTTACATGTTATCCTAGTAAGTGGGTTTTCTAATTTTTAAAATATTTCAAAATATTATTTATAGCAAAATTTCAAACCAATGAATATATGTACTATGATTATGTTCGTTGGTGTGGGAAAATCATTGATTTCCTTCCTCTTTAAATGATCAACTAAGATTCAACACTTAGAGATAATATTGATTCGAAAATAATACTTTTGAATCTAGAATTCACACTTACCAAATTTTTCATATATTACTTTTCATTAAATATTCTCATAAATGATCCCCAAGGAATTCTCATGGTCCTCATAACATTAGAATATATCATGATATAATTGATATATACCAAATCAATTATCATGATATTCCACGAATATGTTGTTCATTATAAAAATAAAAAGAGAGGTTTTATAAGTTAATCTAAATGGAATTAATCTAAATTTATTCATCCTATACCTTGTATGAAATTTTACCTTTGTAATATCGTCCTTCTTTACACACAAATGATGATACCCATAACGATGGTCGATGGTTGAAAAATATTTAGCTTTTTTGAGTTTATCATATAAGTCATAAATAAGTGGTAATGGATACATGTTCTTTATTATAATAGAATCAGTTTCCATGTAATAAATTCATAGCATCATAGATCCGTCTTTCTCATTAATGTAAAGAATAAAGGCTCCCCAAAGTGAAATAATATGGAATATAATTCCCTGACCACACAACTCATGTTGTTGGATCTATAAATCCACTAATTATACAGCGGTTATTCTACACTAAATCTTTGATATAGGTATTTAATCATTAATTAAATCAATTGAAAAGTCAACATCACTCTCTGCTGGATTTCAAGGTAATTCCATGAAAAATACATCATTATATTCCCAAATAATATATGCATTCCCAATTTTATGATTACATTTTCTATCCCTACGTTGTGTCTGATCTAGTTCCCCAAGAATCTCATTCAAAAGATCTACTAGGGTGGAATGGATGATAAATTATCCCCTCAAAAGATATGGAATTCAACATCTTCATTATCTATAATAATTTCATTCTCTTTATAATAAATGTTTTCTTCATATTCTGAAATCTGAATTATATTAATGATTATACAAAAATTAAATAGGTAAAAAATATTGTCAACTAATAGGAAATTATTTTGTGTTATAATGGTAATTTATTGGAACATCCTAGTTAGAGTTTTATTTTCACTATGATTGTTGGATAACAACTCCCTACTTAATGTTTTAGAGAAATAACTATTTTTTTTTGGAAAAGATGATATATATAAAAATGTGTGGATATCCAAAATCAAAAAAACATTAAAAATTTTGTTGTTATAATTATTATATATTTCTCTAATTATTTAATAACATTATTCTTATTTTTAGTGATCACATATGTTTTTTCATCTCCCCTTATCCACTTTTACAGTATATCCACATGATTCTTGGAACATTTTTTTGAATAATTTCTCATTTAATTACATTTTTAACACCACATAGTAGTTTTAACTTTATTTTACATTAATCCATTCTCTAGATAACCCTTACCTTAAAACTTGTACCAACTTCTATTCCCTTCAAGAATTTTACTATATGTAACTTTCCAAAAATTTTAAATGAAAAAAATTACCTAAATTGTTTCATCTTCATTAAAATATTAAATTTTTCTTGGTGTTAGGTTGAACTATTATTCTTGTTACTTTCCTTGAATATATTGGTTCCATTAAATTATTTCTCCTTCATAACGGAACTTGATACTATATCATTGTATAATGAAAATGTTTAATAAATGATTTTCCTTTAGATACTTCTCTTAAGACCATCGATGAAATGGTGAATCATGGTTTTCAGATTACACATATTGTCTAAAGAATGACTAGATAATGAAATCTTCTACAACTTATCCATCCTTATTCTTTAAATTGAGAAACATACACTCCATTTTAGATTGATATTCTAAAGGGATGTATTTCCCAAAAAACATATTAATAGTTCTTCATTCCATTCTTATAAAATATTTATCCTCTATAGTATTTTGGATCAATGGCCTCCATTGATCAACATATCGATTAAAATAATGTATTTTCATAATAACTTTTTCAATTTAAATACATCCCAGTATGGGGAATATCATTTCAAGAAAAATAATCCATTTATCAGCTACTAAGGGATTAGTAGTTCCATTAAAAATAGAGTCTTATATCACATGAAGTATTCCAAAATAAGATAAAAATGATGTGTAAAAATAGGTCACTCCATTTGGGAAAGGTTATTAATCATAACTTGTGTATGTTTCCATAATATGTGTATGATATCCTCAGTTCTAATACAAGATATGTTGGCTTCCTCGGTAGGGATTTCATTACATTATATACTTGTTTTAATACACATTCTTTCATTGGTAACCATCACTGAAAAATGGAACACAATAAGTTATCTCATTATTATCCTTATTTTTTAGCCATAAAACTAAATCCCTACAATGGTAAAATAATAAAATACTATAACAGGTGGTAATAATTATAATATTAGATATATTCATTTAAAATCATGTTTTTAAGGTTTATAATAATATTCTTCTGATTCCATATGCAAGGACCCAAAGTCCAGTAACCTAAAAAAATATCTACATTATTTCATTAGTATAATATATAAAGGATATAATCTTGACAGAATGACAATTTTTGTAGTTCTGTAGAACTAGATACATACATGATTCCCATATTATATTGTAAATATAAAATGCATAGAATAAAAATATTCTCTCATCATAGATATTTTTAATAATATACTTATATATATCTTAGGGAAAATAAATCAAATAAAGGATGAGATTATTTTCCCTATAAGAGTTATGTATAGTAAAATCTATCATTAATCAATAAAGAATAATCAAATTCCAAGGTACGTAACTGAAACATATTCCACATAATCAATAATTTTAGCATGAAATGAATCCATGGATATTATAAAGTACAATAATACTATGGATAAAAAAAATAAATTATTGATCAAAGAAATGGTTTCTATTGGTATTCATGATCTCATTCATCTTGATATCTATACAGTGAAGTATTTCTTATATTATAGTTTAAACTATGGGTATGAATTTCCAAAAACCCTATTTAAATATGGATTGATTACTAGTTTTTCTCATGATACATATCGATGCAAAATGGGGTAATCTATAACTATAGACCACCCATAACAATATTTTTAATTAATTACTCTTATTTTTAATGATTAATCCAATTCATAAATAATATTATTTATCCATAAATATTTTTATTGAGTAAATAATATAGAATTTTAAAGGTTTTCTCTAATCAGGTTAATAATATTCATAGTAAAGCAATGTATGTAGAAATGATATGTGGTTTAAGTAAAAAAACATATCCATGATATAATGAATATTGATATTTAAGATAAATGTAATTTCAAAAGAAGAATTATCACAAAAATTGAATTTTTCAAGAGAATGTTAATGACTAAAAAATTAATCAACAGATGGGAGATGGCCATTAGATAAGTAAAATAAATTATTTTAAGTAATATAATAAAATTGAAGATAAACATTTAAATCTTAATCTCATTAAATAGTATTCTTAATAAAACCATTAAAAACATATAGAATAAGTGAAAGGGTGTATAACGGTTATAACAGTGAGAAAGTCGCTTAATATTATATGTGTTAAAAGAAAAAATTATTTTTGACTTTTTATAACGAAATATAAAAATAATCATTTTAGGAAAACATTAGATTGATTTCATTCAAAAGATTTTAAAATTAGTGGATAAAATAAAATTTCCTAAATAAATTATATTAGTGATAAAAATGTCTTCTAAAAGAAAATATTGGAAAATATATCTTTGGAAGAAAAATATACTCAACCAAAAAGTGAAATAAGATTGGATATTATTTTAAACATTTATTTTCTTGTTTAATGATAAAAAGGATGAAAATATGGAATAAAATGTTAAAAAAAATTAAATTCCAAGAGGATAACAAAATATATGAAGATTAAGAAGGATATATTTTATTATTACTACAAAGGAAATAATAAAATTCGTAACAATGATATATTAAAATAAATTCTTACCTACATAATAACATTAAAATTATAACCCTTTCAAAGAGTAAACATGAATTGAAACATTAATAATCATGAATAAAATTTATATTTTTTATAAGTACCTCAATGTATCAAAATATAAACAATATAAAAGAAAATACATGCATAATACAAAATAGGTTTCAATAAAATGGAAATTGATATGAAATGCCTCACATAATTCCTGACTCATCACGTGCATTCCTTATATTCCTAAATAAAAAATATTATGCTAATTATATACATTCTAAAGAATAATTTTTATTTTTATTATTCATTTTATTTTATTTATAACCATGTTATATTTAATTATATAATAAATTAAGTTCACATTCTATGTTCTGAAGATATTCAATTCATTTGTCTGAAATGAATTCGGTAACATGGATATGGAAAAATTTGTCTTCTTTCAATAATATAAATAATAAAAATAATTAAATAATTACCTTTTTTATACATAAATTTTACTTTTAAAACCAACAAATAAATATGTTTATGAAAAACTAACTACAATACTGTCACGGCCCGTCCTCGGGACCCGTGCTATGACTACCCCAAGCCTGCCTTCCATAGGCCAGGGGATGGAGACTAGCACCAAGGTGTAAATCCCGACAAAAAGGGGGTGGAATTTCCTTTATAAATTAAAAAAACACCACAAAGTAAGCAAGCATAAGTAAACACTAAGTAAACTGAGTACAACAGCAAGTGAGGAAAAGTATGTGGGCCAGAATACAAACCCAAACTGAAAGTAGAGTACAACTGAAAAGAAAGTACAGCAACTAAAAAGTAAAGCAATAAAGTCGAGCCGTCCACTAGAAATCTTTCCTAAAGGGTGGGTACAGATAATCTTCTCATCTCCTCAGGTCCAGCTATCCACTCCATGTACGTCCTGCCCAGTGGTCCACCTCCATGTACCGACTCGCTCTGCAAGACTCAACCACAATCAGCATTGTCCATCGTCTCCATCCAACACAACGTAGTGCGGGCATAGCCCGTGCAGGGCTGAGTATACAATACTCATTAGGGAACTTGAGACCCCCAAAGGTCTCCCAAAATCCAAAAAGGATAATCCACAATGGGAAGATACAATCACGAAGAAACAACCAACTCTACTTAGGTATATTCCTCAACCTATACCTATGTCATCAATTCCTTTTCGGCTCCAACATCCGAGCCCAAGTTCAATCACATCCACACAGGATAGTACAACCAAATCCACAAAGGAAAGCACAACTAAATACACATATGAAATCACAACCCAATCCAGATAGGAAAGCACAACCCAATCCACATAGGAAGCAAGTCAATCATATCGAACATTATGATTGAATGTCAAGACTCATCTCACAGAAGTATACTTATTTGTAAGATGATAGAGATGATCAGATGTAGCCACTAATTCATCTGAGATGGGACCCACATAAAATACTAGACCAGCAAGGTTGTCGGACCCACATAGGATTCCAGACCAGCCACTCTGTCGGACCCACGGAGGATACAAGTACAGAGACAAATACTGTCAGACCCACGTATGATACAAGAACAGTATTCACATACTGCTGGACCCACATAGGATACAAGAACAGTAGTCATCGTTGTCTAACCCATGGTGGATTTCAGTACAGTCGTCGTCACTACCGAACCCATGGAGGATCCTAGTACAGTCATCGTCACTGCCGAACCCATGGAAGATTTCAGTGCAGTCGTCGTCGCAGCCAGCTCTAGGGTTCCTACACACAGCATGCTTCTTTCTAGGAGGGTTCACTCCATGAGCAAAGGGGTTGATAAATCAACTGACATTTAGTCAAGAGTTTATGTATCCCAAAGTTCTGCCTCGTTGATAGGAACTCAACATGAAAGACGACGTGTCAATCAGACGCCCGGTCTGAGAGTTATTGGCTTTTTCGTTCCAGAGGCCCGATTGGTTTCTAAGTCAAAACCAACCCAACTATACTCCAATTGTGTCCAAACCTCGAGCGGAGTAAGCCAAAAGGTCTGTCTCATGAAGAGGAAACCAACAAAGTCAACTACACATCAATCGTACGTCTGAAGTTCATGTTATAAGAGTTTCCGCTCCGATGGCCCGGTTGGTTTCATGTTCAAACCAACCTGTCCGTACCCAAAGTTCTCCAAAACCATGAGCGTAATATATATAAACGATCTTCTCGATCCAAGGATCCCAACGCAACTGACAGTGCATCGATTGGAGGTTCGAAGCCCACGATATGGGCAAATGACGGAAAATAGTCCGAAATGGGGGGTCTGGGCCCAACCCGGCCCACCGCAACCCCCCCCCCCCCAGGTCGGCCCGAACCGGGTTGACCCATACCGGGTCCAGGTCTATCCCAGTTAAGCATGGCCCGTCCCAGCTGGGTGTGGCCCAACCTGGTCCGCGTGACCCGCCCCAGCTCAACCAGGGGGGGTGTCTTGGCTCGTCAAGCGGGCCGAGCAGGGGGGACGTGTTTCCCCCCTTTGCACCCCACGGACGTGGCAGGCGCCATGTCCTCCTACTCCGGATCCCGCGCGGCTGGGGATCCGATGGCCTGCCGCCGAGGCTTCAGCCGCGGTGGTTCCTCTTGGCGGTGCACCGCTGGCAGCGTCTTCCGCGGACCACCAGACGCGCTCTGGTGGTCTGATTTGCCCATCGTCTGCGCCTACGGCTCTCCTGGGACCCGTACTTTACTTCGAAGGCCTCCAATATCCATTCCAGCCTCGTTTCATCATTGCCAATAACTCCTCGCATGAAGAACATAAAAATGGTGGGTTAGGACTTGTTTGTTGGTCCGCACCCACCGCGTTAGTGGTTTGAAACAACTCCCAAAAATTCCCGGAAAATGATAATCCCCAACCCGCAAATAATAATCCACAGATCAACATGATAATTTGTTGGTTCGCGTTCATGTTTTAGAGGAAAAAAAACATGGGAGTATTATCATTCTTAAAACAACCCCTACCTCGATGAAGTCGTCGAACAAGGTTTGTCGCGGGAAAAAGACTTCGCGGAAGACGGCGTCGTAGAATGAGGCTCCATAAGTTTCGTCGGTGTTCGCCCGATGAAGGATGCGACGCGTCGTCATTCTCCAAAAAAGGCATCTATCACCAGCTACAGAGAGGAGAGGAGATGGTACGGCGATCTCCCCTTGCGTTGACGGAGTTCTTCGTCGTAGACTCGGCATTCTTTGCGAAGAAGATGAAGTTCTTCAAGATTCATGTATTTTATCCCCAATCCTTCTCGCACAACAATTCCACCATAATAAAATAAGGATTCCCTTATTTTATTACTCATTCCAACATTTTCAAAATTCAAAATGAATTCACTGAATTAATTAACGTGAGTTTTCCAATTAATGAGGTGTTTTATTGGCATGTGTTTTAATGTGGAGGAGATAAAAATTAATGGGGGTGCGGGTGTGTTACACAATTAAATGCACGAGGGAGGTTTTAAGGGATTAGAAGGGGTGGGTCTTGTATTGGCCCCACCTAACTATTATCCTACCAAGCGGAGTTAGGATGTAGTGGTCCCACCTCAACTTCCATGCATAGGTTATAACTGCTTAGAATAGAAATAAAAATTGTAGCACAAATTTTAATTTCACTCTTCAATTAACCATTTATATAACAACCTCACACAATCAAAAACAACTCCATAAAAGGTCTTCCTAAGCAATTTCCGACACTGCGGTTTCATCGGTGCCCTCGGATTTTGGTTCCGAGTACCGGTTCAAAAGTTAGGAAAACTCGCTCGTTCGTTCACTGAACGTACCCAAGATAAACTTCAGAAATTGATTTCGGGCACACCGGGCATCAGAAATAGGTCCCGTCAAAAACTACATACTAGTAAAATACCAAATAAAATTAAGAAAAAAAATTCCCTTGAAATTTACATGTCTTTACATAACTCCCACCTCAAGGCTTTACATCCCCGTAAAGATACATCAAAAACTATGGTAAAAAATGAGGGTACTGAGCACACATCTGATCCTCGTGCTCCCAAGTGCTCTCTTGGAGGTTATCGTGCTGCCATATGATGTGCACTAGTGGAATCGACAACCCACGTAGGACCTGATCCTGTCGATCCTCGATCTCCACTGGGACCTCCACAAAATTTTCCCCATCATCAATTTCCAGCTCCCCATGGTCGATGATATATGTTGGGTCATGCACGTATCTCCTCAGCTGAGATAAGTGGAAGACGTCATGCACCCGATGCAATTGAGGTGGTAGAGCCAGGTGATAAGCCACGTTGCCTACCCTGCTAAGAACTTGGAAAGGGCTGATGAGGAGGGGAGATAACATGCTGCCCCTGTCAAATCTTTGTAATCCATGTCGAGGTGAGACCTGCAAGCAGACGTGGTCGCCATCCTCGAACTCTAGTGGTCTCCGCCTCCTATCATCATAAGACTTCTATCAGCTCTGAGTTGTCCTCATCAGCTCCTGGATGACCTGGACCTTCTCCTTCATGGCCTGGACCATCTCTAGTCCCACAAGTGCTGACTCCCCAGGGTCTGTCCAGCACAGAGGTGATCTGTAAGGTCGTTTGTACAATGCCTCGTATGGTGCCATCCCGATGGTGGAGTGGTAGCTGTTGTTGTACGCAAACTCCACCAATGGTAGGTGATCCTCCCAGCTGCAACCAAAGTCGAGGAAACATGCACGGATCATGTCCTCGAGAGTCTGAATGGTCCTCTCTATCTGACCATCTGTATGAGGGTGAAAGGCGGTGCTCAAACGTAGTTGTGTTCTGAATGTCTCCTGCAACCCCTTCCAAAGTCGGGAAGTATAGTGAGCATCTCGATCTGTGACGATAGATGATGGCACACCAAGAGGTCGTACAATCTCTTGAATGTAGAGGCGTCCCAATCTCTCCACTAAACCCTGCTCTCTGATGGGTAATAATTGGGCCGACTTGCTGAGTCGGTCGATAATCACCCAAATGGAGTCGTGAACTATGGAAGTACGTGGAAGTCCAGTGATGAAATCCATATATATCCCATCCCACTTCCACTCCAGGACCTCCAAGGGCTATACCAAGCCTGGTGGTACCTGGTGCTCCACCTTCACCTACTGGAAGGTGAGGCATCGAGAAAAGAACTATGCTACAACATTCTTCATACCCAGCCACCAGTGCTGTCATTTGAGATCCTGGTACATCGTCGCCACTCCTGGATGTACCGCTAAAGGGGAAGTGTGAAACTCCCTCAGCACTTCCTCCTGTAAAGCAGCTAGTACCATGGTATTTCCTCTGAAAATGATGACGTTCTCTCATCCCACAAAGAATCCCTCAGGTGCATGTCCTCATGATATCTATGCACGCTGCGTCTCACAGTCAACGTCCCCATGTTGTGCCTCTTTGGCCCACTGTAGTATTGGAGGAGTGACTATGAGTGTATAAAGAATGTTTGCTCCATCTCCAACCACGAAGGATATCCGCAAAGCCGCTAGCTGCTCTATCGCCTCCCCAAGTAGTTTAATGCTCGTCCTCCTGCTGAGAGAATCGACTACTATGTTCCCCTTTCCAGGATTATAGACTACCTCAAAGTCATAGTCCTAGAGGAACTCGAGCCATCACTGTTGTCTCAGGTTCAGGTCCTTATACGAGAATATGTACCTGAGACTCTAGTGGTCAGAATAGACTGTAAAGCGCTCGCCCATCAGATAGTGCCGCCACGTATTCAGAGTGAAGACCACTGTTGCTAACTTCACGTCATGGGTAGTTTAATTCTTCTCATACTGCCTCAACTATCATGATCCATAGGCGATCACTGCCTGCTCCTGCATTAGGACACACCCGAGTCCAGTCCCTGATGCATCGCAGTAGACTACATACCCTACTCCGTCCTCCGGTAGCCTCAAGATGGGTGTGCAAATAAATCTCTGTCTCAGCTCCTAGAAGATCTTCTGACACCTATCTGACCACATAATGGGTTTTCCTTTCTTTTTCAAAGCTGAATGTGGTGCCACAACTCTAGAGAAGTCTGGAACGAACCTCCGGTAGTATCCAGCCAAACCAAGGAAACTCCGTACCTCCATCATGCTCCTGGGTGTCTCCCAAGCTAGCACTACCTCGATCTTCACAGGATCCATCAAAAATCCCGCCTCAGAGATGACGTGTCCCAATAAGTGGACATCACATATCCAGAACAAACACTTTGATAGCTTACCATAAAGCTGGTGCTCTCGGGGTGTATCCAGTACAACCCGCAAGTGGTAGGTGTGCTCCTCCTTAGTGGTCGAATATATCAAAATTTCATCAATTAAGACCACGACAAATCGATCGAGTTAAGGCTGAAAGATCATCTTCATGAGGATCATGAACACTGCTGGCATATTGGTTACACCGAAAGGCGTAACCAAGAACTCATAGTGGCAATACCGACATTTGAAGGTCATCTTCTTCACGTCCTCGTCTCGAACTCTGAGCTGATTATAGCCTGACCTGAGGTCTATCTTCAAGAACCATCGTGCTCCCTTGAGTTGATCAAAGAGGTCTTGAATCCTCGGTAATGGATATTTTTTCCTCACGGTCACCTGGTTCAGGCGACGATAATCGACACACAGTCGCATGCTCTCGTCCGCCTTCTTGGCGAACAAATTCAGGGAATCCCAAGGTGAAACATTGTGTCAGATGAATCCCTTTCCCTGCAAGTCCTCCAGTTGTACCCATAGCTCTCGAAGCTCAGCGGTAACCATACGATATGCTGGAGTGGATTTCGGGGCTATCTCGGGGTATATGTCAATATAAAAGTCTACCTATCTGTGAGGAGGTAGTCTAGGAATGTCGTCATGAAAAACGTATGCATACTGATCCACCACTACAAGAAAACTCGGACTCTGCATGTCAACTGCTCCTAGGATGAGGCTATCCAACTAATGAGTGATCTCTTGTGCTCTCCTCTGCGTGAGTCCATCCTACACTGCTAAGGCTCCCTTCTCGCCGATGAAGGTGAACCTGCTCCCATCGGTGCGGACACACCACACCTTGCGCCTAATACAGTCGATCTGAGCATGGACTAAATATAACCAATCCATGCCCAAGATGACGTCATAAGTCCTCGATGACGCTAAAAGAAGATCCTAGATGAAGCTATCTCTTCCTAAAGTAAGCTCATACTACTGGAACCAGTGTGTAATCATTGAGTCTGCTCCTGTAGGAGTCTCTAGATGTAAGGATCGAGCCAATGGCTCCGTCGGAATCTCTGAGCTCCGAAAAAGGGCAGTGGTAATGAAATAATTACTCGCCCTTGTGTCTATAAGAACTGCAGGATGTGTGGATTAGACACATATAGTATCTAGAATCATCTCTGGTGTGTCGTGGTTGTAGAAATCCACCGCTTGAATCTGAGCCTGCCACTGCCTACCAGCTCCTTGTGGTCGGGTGGACCTCCTGGTGGTGGTGGTGGTAAAGCCTCAAAGCATTGGCCACCCACTACTGCTCGACCAGCTCCTCTGCCTTATCCTACTGCTCTTTGCGGACCACCACGGTCAACCCTCTACCTCTGCCTGGGTGGCCCCTCAACCGTCTACTGCTCCTCCGCACGGCGGGTCGGGCAGTCATGAGCCATGTGGCCCTGCCAGCTGCATGCGTAGTAATGTCTGCTCCTTGTAAGACTGGCTATGTTCCATTTTCCCCGAACATCTGAGCAAGGGTCCTGAGGTCATTCGCCTGCTAGTCTGGTCCTCCAGGACCCCTATGACATCTGTCGACTGCCAGCTGCAGAAGACTCTGCTACGTGCCGCCCTGCGGTAGGTCTCGTTGCTGGTGTAGGCTCAGCAAGAAATATCTCTATGAGAAGGGCTCGCTCCAGTACTCCTTTCGGTGTCGGAATACTGAGGGAGATCATCGATGCTCTGATCTCATGCCTTAGTCCCTGCTCGAAGGTCCAAGCCCGGAAGAATGGGTCTCGTACCATGTCCGTCGAATAACACGAGAGATCGGTAAATCTTGCCGAGTACTGGCCTACCATCTTTCTGCCCTGATGCAGCTGTAGTAGCTCCTGAATGTGCACCGCATGTAGGGTGGCTGGGACAACCTCTGAGCGGAAGAGGCTCTCAATTTCCGTCCAGAGGAGAGACGCCTTGTCGTGCACCTAGAGCATCAGGCTCCACAATCTGCCTACTGCTGCGTGCAGGAGGCTCGCTATATGGATCACCATGAGGTCATCTTGTGTCCCCACTAACCTGAAAACTCGAAACATATCCTCCAGCCATCCTCGGCTGCCTGAGGATCTGTCTCCCCATGGAACCTAGGCGGTCTCTAACACAAGAACTCGTGCGGTGCACTAAGGTGACGTGCACTCTCAGCGGCTAGGGCTGGTGGCATCGGTGGCTCAGCGGGAAGAGGTAATGTCGGTGCCTCTGCTGAAAAAGGGTCCTGCACCGTGGCCTCATCGCTCAGTGGGCTGTCATCTCTCACAAAGCTCGAAACCCTATCTAGCTGTCATCGTGGGTCCATCCTAAAAAGAAATAGGTGTGCGATGGTCAATATAGTATACCTGGTGAGCTGACACAAAGTAATCACAATGAAAACTTTTGAAACACACATGAAATCAATGTTTTCGAGCATTGAGTCAGAAATCAGAAGTCAGGGTCCTGCTGTATGGATACGTCGGCCACCGCAACAACACTGGACTCCCTAGACTAATAACCACACTCAATACCCTTAACATTATGGCTTCACACAGAAGAAAGATCAGATTCCTTAGTTCTGTGGTAGAACTGAACTCCTCTGATACCAATTTGTCATGACCCGTCCTCGGGACCCGTGCTGTGACTACCCCAACCCGCCTTCCATAGGCCAGTGGCTGGCAACTAGCACCAAGGTGTAAATCCCAACAAAAAGGGGAAGGTATTTCCTTTATAAAGTAAACAAACACTATAGAGTAAGCAAGAAGAAGTCAGCACTATGTAAACTGAGTACAACAGTAAGTGCGAAAAAGTAAGTGGGTTAAAATACAAACCCAAACTGAAAGTAAAGTACAACTGAAAAGAAAGTACAGAAACCGAAAAGTAAAGAAGCAACACTGAGTCATCGACTGGAAATCCCACCTGAAGGGTGGGTATATATAATCTCCTCATCTCCTCAGGTCCAGTTGTCCACTGCGTGTACTTCCTGCCCAGTGGTCCACCTCCAAGTACCGACTCGCTTCGTAAGCCTCAACCACGACCAGCGTTGTCCGTCGTCTGCATCCAACACAATGTAGTTTGGGCATAGCCCGTGCAGGGGTGAGTATACGCTACTCCGTAGGGACCCCGAGACCCCTGATGGTCTCCCAGAATCAACAAAGGATAATCCACAAAGGAAAGATACAATCACAAAGTAACAACTAACTCTACTTTGGTATTTGCCCATACATATACCTAAGTCATCAATTCCAGTTCGGCTCCAACATCCGAGACCAAGTTCGATCACGTCCACACAGGATAATACAACCCAATCCAGAAAGGATAGCACAACTCAATCCAAATATGAAAGCATAACCCAATCCACATAGCAAATCATAATCCAATCCACATAGGAAGCAAGTCAATCATATCGAAGATAATGATTTAAAGTGAAGACTCATCTCACACAAGTATACTTCTTCGTAAGGTGATAGAGATGATCAGATGTAGCCACTGATTCATTTAAGCAAGGATCCACATACGATACTAGACCAGCTAGGCTGTCAAACCCACGTTGGATACTAGACCAGCCACTCTGTTGGACCCGTGTAGGATACAAGTACAAAGTCAAATATTGACGGACCCACGTAGGATACAAGAACAGTAGTCACATACTACCAGACCCACATAGGATACAAGAACAGTAGTCATCGCCGTCGAACCCGTGGAGGATTTCAGTATGGTCATCGTCGCTTCTTGACCCTTGGAGGATCCTAGTACAGTCATCGTCACTGCCGAACCCACGGAGGATTTTAGTGTAGTCATCGTCGCAACCAGCTCTAGGGTTCCCGCACACAGCATGCTCGTTTCTGGGAGGGTTCGCTCTACCAGCCAAGGGGTCGATACATCAACTGATATGTAGTCTGGATTTGATGTATCACAAAGTTATTCCTCATAGATAAGAACTCAACGTGACCGATGGTGCGTCAATTGGACGCCTTGTCTGAGAGTGATTTCCTTTTTCGTTCCAGGGGCCCGGTTGGTTTTCAAGTCAAATCCAACACGACCGTACTCCAACTGCATCCAAACCTTGATTAGAGTAATCCAAAAGGTCTTTCTCACTAAGAGGAAAGCAACAAAGTCTACGGCACGTCAATCGGACGTCTGGAGCTCAAGTTATAAGCGTTTCTACTCCGAGGGCCCGATTGGTTTCGTGTTCGAACCAACCTGGCCATACCCAAAGTTCTTCGAAACCATAAGTTTAATGTACCGAAACGACCGTCTCGATCCAAGGATCACAACTCAACTGACGGTGCATCTATCGAAGGATTGAATCCCAAGATATGGGAAAATGAGTAAAAACAGTCTGAAATGGGGTGTCTGGGCCCAGCCCCACACCCCCTGGGTCATCCTGAAAGGGGTCAACCTGACCCGGGTCCAGGTTCAGCCCGATTGGGCACAGCCCGGCCCGGCTGGGCACGACCTGGCCCGGTCTGCGCAACCCGCCCCGGCCTTGTCAGGGGGGGTGCGCTGGCTCGGCCAGCGGGCCGAGCAGGGGGGATGAGTTTCCCCCCGTTGCGCCCCACGGACATGGCAGGTGTCATGTCCTCCTCCTCCGGATCCCGCGCAGTCACGGGATCCAGCCACCTTCCACGGCGGCTTAAACCGTGGCAGTTCCTCCTGGCGGCGCGCCGGGGCGCAGCCGCCTCCTGGCGCGCCGGCAGCGTCTTCTACGGACGACCGGACGCACTCCGGTGGTCCGATTTTCCCGCTGTCTGCGCCTACGGCTCTCCTATGACCCATACTTTACTTAAAAGGCCTCTAATCTCCATTGTGGTCCCGTTTCGTCATCGCCAAAAACTCCACACATGAAGAACATAAAAACGGTGGGTTCAGATTTGTTTGTTGGTCCCCACCCACCGCGTTAGTGGTTTGAAACAACTCCCAATAATTCCAGGAAAATGATATTCCCAAACCCGCAAATAATAATCTGCAGAACAACTTGATAATTATTTGGTCTACATTAATGTTTTAGAGGAAAACAAACATTGGAGTATTAACATTCTCAAAACAACCCCTACCTCGATGAAGTCATCGAACGGGGTTCGTCGCGGGAAAAAAGACATCGCGGAAGACGGCGTCGTAGAACGAGGACCCATAATCGTCTTCAGTGTTCGCCTGATGAAGGATGTGATGCGTCTTCATTCTCAGAAGAAGGCGTCTCTCACCATCTGCGGAGAGGAGAGGAGACGGTACGACGATCTCCCCTTGCGGTGACAGAGTTCTTCATCATCGACTCGGCGTTTTTCGTGAAGAAGATGAAGTTCTTCAAGGCTCGTGTATTTTCTCCCAAATCCTTCTCGCACAACAATTACACCATAACAAAATATGGCTTCCCTTATTTTATTACTCATGCCAACCCTTTCAAAATTCAAAATGAATTCACCGAATTAATTAACGTGAGTTGTCCAATTAATGATGTGTTTTATTGGCATGTGTTTTAATGTGGAGGATATACAAATTAATGGGGGTGTGGGTGTGTTACACAATTAAATGCATGAGGGATGTTTTAAGGGATTAGAAGGGGTGGGGCTCATGTGGGATCCACCTCACTATTATCCTACCAAGTGGAGTTAGGATGTAGTGGTCCCACCTAAACTTCCATGCATAGGTTATAACTGCTTTGAATAGAAATAAAAATTGTAGCACAAATTTTTATTTCACTCTTCAGTTAACCATTTATATAACAACCTCAACCGAGCAAGCACAACTCCAGAAAAGGTATTCCTAAGAAATTTTAGGCACTGCGGTTTCATTGGTGCCCTCGGATTATGGTTCCGAGCACCGGTTCAAAAGTTAGGAAAACTCGCTCGTTCTTTCACTGAACGTACCCGAGCTAAACTTTGGAAATTAATTCTGGGCACACTGGTCCTCGAAATCAGGTGCCATCAGAAATTGCATACTTGTAAAACACCAAATAAAATTAAGAAAAAAAATTCCCTTGAAATTTATGGGTCTTTAAAAATACAATCATGGAGATTGTAGGTCGTAATATGCATGAGTACCATTTCTATTTTTCAAGGATTGAAATGGAAAGAAGGTAAGTATTATTTTATATTTCCAGAATGATAATAGTATCATAAATACCATAATATTAATTTAAATAAACATATATATACTATCCATGTGATGTGATGGTGAAAAAAGAATCATATTTTTATATGCAGGTGGTAGTCCACATGTACGTATGAACAACGTTATAATTTTTAATGAATGGAAAGGTAAGAAAATATGTGATCTATTAAAATTATATAATGATGAATATTTTATGAATATAATATATATTAATTTATTTAATCAAACATTATAACAAAGAATGAGAGGTGGTAATGTAAAATGAAATACATCGGTTCACTAGGTGGTAGTCCACCATACACACGAACTATGGACTTGTTTCCCATTTGACGGATGTACATATGGTTATAGGTTGTTAAATTAACATAAATACATATAATCAATCATATGGAATGTACTGGTATTATAATTTCATAATGGTTAAATATGATTTGAAGGACATTGAATAAGAAATAAAATGAAAACACTTGGTAAAAAACTACACCACTTATTTAGACAGCCTTTTAGTTTTATAAGTAATTCCATATTATGATAGTTTTATGATCAAAAAAATGACCCTTGGTCATGTTTAGTATATATATATAAGGTATTTGGAAAATTATGGAATTATTCAAAAGTTTCATGAAGCGTGTATAGAATAAGATATGGGGTGTCATTTTATGAGTGGGTGAGAGGATGCACCTGTAATTTTTAAAATGAAAAAAATATATTAATATATAACTCATGATAAATGGATCATAAACAAATCATTTATGAATATTATATTATATTGTGTCACAATATGGTCATATAAAATAAATTTGACATGTCTTTAGGTCATTTTAACACTTATAACATTGATTTAGCCCCCTCGTTAACCAGTTTTAACATTAAATGTGATAACATAAATTACTATATTTACAATTAATTATGAGTAAATATTATTTTCAAATAATTACATAATATTAATTGTCCTAATTAAGAATATGGAATTAATTTTATCATATTCAATTTATAGAAGTTTCTGAATTTAATTTAAAATTAAACATGATAAATGTGATGAAAAACTATTTTTATATAAATGTATTCTTGCATATATAAATGTTTTCATTCCAAATTAAAATATAAATTCCATTAAAATGAAAAAATTACTTTTTTAATAATTCAATTGAATAATTTTTTAATTTAACACATTTTAAAAAAAAATATATATTTTTAAATTCCTGAAATGAAAAGACAGTTTACAATAAAAATCAATGTTTTTCATTATTCATTTCAACATAAAAGTTTTTAAAAAATCTATAAAATTCAACATATGGTAATGTTCTCATGATGAATTCAGAAAATAATTTAATTTTTTCATATTAATATTTTATAATTTCAAAATTAATATTTTAATAAAAGTATAATTTGGATAGAAATAATTCTTTTTTAGTTTGACAGAAAAATCATCTAATATTCTCACTTCACAGTAAAATAAATTTAATGAATATTAATAAGACATGAAAATAGATTAATCTAAAATTACATGGGTTTAAACACATTATATAATATTTTATTTCAATAACATTCAGTATATAAATTATCTATCATAACTCAAGGCCAAGAAAAATACATGGAACTTACATCAATACCTAATGTCTCGGTGTAACACTAGGCTTCGTATCAGTGGGAATCTTTTAATATATTATCCAAATTATGATATAGTTTTTTTATAACACTTAAAATCCAATTTATTTCCATCACAACATAATAATATTAATCCCTATTCTATTCCCCCTAAATAATATAAAAATTTTCAAAATCTTTTCACAATTCTAATAAACCAAAAAACATTTTCATGCCCAAAAGTACACATTACAACACACATTAAACACACCAAAATCATAGTTTTTTGTAACATTTAATAATTAATAAATAAAAAACATAATTTAATATTTTTTAGACATTTTATGTCACCTTTAAATAATTTAATATAAATTTTATCAGGTACTTCCCATTTATACCGTTTTTTTATATCCATGTTTTCCAAAACATAAAAATAATTATTCCGATTTACTTGAAGTTTTATAAATCTTCACACATTAATTTAAAACCATTTAAATATTGTTTAAAAAAATATTTTAAAGAGATACTTGTATATAAATGAATTTTAACTTCACAAAAACTCATGAAAATTCAGGCGATCATATTATCAATTAATATAGTTGAAATCTACAATTAATGAACCAAAAACATCACTTAGTCATCATTTAATGACAATATTTTTCAATCATTTATTTCAACATAAATTGGTACATTAATTTAACATTATAATTATATTTTCCCTCTATAAATTCACCAAACTATTTTATATTTCCATAATTTTAAAAATAAAGTAGAATTTTACAACTCAAAATTCCTCAAAAAATATAGGGAATGTTATTCTCCAACAGTATAGCTAATTTTCCATGTCATACAACTCATAATGAAATAATTAAATTTAAAAATATTAAACAAACTATACAAAATCAAAATTTTAACACCAAAATAATGAAAAAGGCCACCTAAATTGCATATGAAGAAAAATACACATAATGAATTAGTCCCTTACACCTCTAAAAATATAAGGAACCAAGGAAATAACCAAACTAGAAGAATAAGAGGAAACTTAGGACTTAATTATGATCAAACCGTGTTGACTTCATATTAAGGAATAGGATTCTTAAATTTCATACTAAGATAAATCAAATACCACTGATATATCACAAATATGACCTCAAATGATGAATAAATCACTCCCCCATGATGGGGGATGAAAGAGAGTGACTCTAGCCTCAAAATATCATAAACCATAAGCCCTATCATGGGAATATATAATTAATTCCCAAATATATAGACAACAAAATGATATATAGAATTGTATTTAAAAGACACCTAGGAGGTCACTCGATACTAGGTCTCCAAGCTCCATGTACATGATGGTATACTAGTTAACTTAAAATTCTACCACCCTCACTGGTTACCTAGTACTCCGCACAGGGTAATTAGTTGAAAAAATTGGTAATTTCCATCACATTACAACACCATTATCATCAAAGTTCTCATAATTTTACTAAAAATGCCTTAACCAGTCACAAAAACAAACTCATAGTAAATAAAAAAATTAAAAATGAAATCAATGATGTACCTAAATAAACAATATCATAAAACAACTTCCCACTATAGGGATTATAATTCTTGAGAAGAGTCATTGATCATAACTACTGATAAATTTTATCCCTTTGGACCACATTTACACACCTCATTCCCAAGTATCCTCTTTTATAGAAACATGATTCCAAAAAATATATATAATTGGCATGATTTTCTCTATAATAATTTATCTTTGAAATCAATAATAATAATTGGAATCTTCCTAAAAGAATTGTCTAATTATAGCTCTATAGGATCACATGGAAGTAATTGAGATGTATCTAGTTTGTCTATCCTTAGTTTTGATACATTAAACAATTATGGGTATTTATATAATTAAGAATCAATTACCAGTGATAGGAAACTATTATTATGATATCCAAAATCTCATTTAGTCAAATTGACCACTTACCCTTCTTCTGCAGCATATTAATTCTCCAATTTACTAACTTGTGTGAGACTAAAGAAAATATATAATCCCAAACATCAAACTCTAGGGGATGGATCCTATAATAGAACAGTTAAATATGACTAGTTTTAGAGGTATGTAACCTCTTATAGATAATTTTTACATGATATAACATTGAAAAAAACAATGATGTTTCACCCTCTTCTGTCTAATACAATGATTACTAACACATCTTTCCATACAAGTCTTACAAAATGCATTCTGAATAGAATAATTATAGATGTTCTTATAAAAAATTGTACCAAATCCATAAAATCCTCCCACACAAATCTAAATTAGAAAATATAATGAAAATAGAATATCATTAAGAATATGTATAATATAATTAGCTTGGAAATTTAACTAAAATTTTTAATATGTAATAGAATTTACTTAAAAATCCTATTCTTTATTAAATTCCTTCCTAAATTAATATTTGAATCTTTCATCACAATGATATATATATTTTTGGGTTTCTTTTGAATACACATTGTTTATATAAAATAAAGTTTCCTAACAAACTCAATTTTTACATTTCACTTATCTGAGGAACATGGTAAACAATAGTCAATCAGTCAATGATGAACCAAACCACATCATTCCATTTCCTTAATTGTAAGAAATTCATCAGAAAAATATGTGGTATCATAATCACATTTATACTTTTTAATTGGTAATAACTTAGGCTTATTGAATATCCTTTATTTCTAAACCATGACCCAATAATAGGTGGTGTGTCTATAAAAAACAATCACATCATGTTTTATATAGTACAATCAAAAGTGTTTCTGAACAACATGTTACCAATTAGTTAATTAAGGGTAAATATCTAAATGTGGTATTTTAAAGCCACATATTACTTCTTCTCAAAGACCCATTATAATATAAATCCACCCTGTAAATACTAAATAGAAACATCAAAAAGAAAAGACCAAATAATATACTCCCTACCAAGTAACTTTCATATATAATTCCCAAATAAGGAATATGAAACCTAACATTCCATCTCCAACACCATCAAGGATAGTTTTGTGGTCAAAGGAACTAATACAAAATGGACCTCCTTATTGGACACATCGTGATGTGACTCATTGAAGTGAAATGAAAGCAACGACTTTACATTTGATGCACAAGTAGTGTTCACTTGGGATTTCCTACTTAAAAAATATATAATAAAATTCCATTTAATAGCAGTATATATCATCTCTAAGTAAAATAACTAAATATATTAAATGTATCTCTTATATAATTAGTTAAAATAACTCAAAAAATTATATACATCAATATATTTTGGTTAGTGGAAACCAAAAAAATCTCACTAAATAAATAATGCCACCAAAATTAAGTAGCATGTACAACCACAAAAAACTAAAGATCTTGAGTAGGATAATTATTCTCCAACATACTAAGATTCTAAGAACTGTATGAAACTAATTTTACCTCTATGTTATCATACACACCAATCATATATTAGAGGGATCATAACATACCCAATAACACTTCTATGTAAATACTTGCATAAACATATACATGAGATAGAAGTCATATATGAACTGAAGATAAGTCCTTGACATAAAAATGAAACTCTATATCTCTAAGAAATTCTTGTAGTTCAATCAAGACATAATGACAAAAACCATTAACACTCCAGTAATTTTGTATATATTATCCTTTAAATAAAACCAGTATGTTTTATAGCATGTCTTTCATGAAACATCAAATTAAAATAAATTATTAAACATATTATTAAAATAATCTATTACAATGAAATTAAAAAATTGATGAAGTATTTAGTTACAATATAAAAAAGTATTAAGGAAATTACAAGTGGAATAAACACACATATATATAGGAATACCATGAATATAAGATATTTAACCACATGGTTCGTTATAAATATCAAAATGTTAACTTCAATTATGGTAATAAAGGAAAAATATAAATATAATAATAATGTTGAGAATAAAAATAAGATAATTAAATTTTAAATAATTTCATTGGAATATATATATATTTATATAATATTGATTTATTACTATTGAACAGAGGTTCGTTGGTAATATGGTCATTATATATTTGCTCGTGAGACATATATATAGTAAATAAGTATTAATTATATATGTGTTAATCCCATTGGTAAATAATAACTAAAAATAATTGAAAAATAATTTAATTCCCAATACTCGTGTAATTATTAATTTATATCCAATATTATTAAGAACAATTAGTGTTTTAAAAGAAATTCTCCGTATAAAAAATGATTTTCCTTATGTTTTATAATTTTATTTAAAAGTTAAATTATTAATTTATAAAAATTTATTAGGATAAAATTAAAACCATTTTTTTAATTTTTTTTATCAATGTTTATTTGGGGTGATATTTTTTAATTTTTCGAAAATGGATGAATTTTTTGTGAATAGTGAAAAATAAATTTGATACAAATTTTGTTACTTTTAGGATATCAACATGATATAAGAATGACATAATAGTATATGAAACTTTTTAATAGAAACAAATATATATCTACAGAGTAAAATAAATCATATAAAAAATTCGGTTTAATTTATAAACATGTGTTCGATATTTTAAAACATAAGGGATGTTTTATTTTAATAAAAGATCTATTTAAGATCCATTTCCCCAATTAAGTAATTACAAGGATAATTTTGTTTTTTAATTTGATATAAAGTCACATAAATCTCCTATTTTTATTCATAAAACAAAAAATGACATGAGAATCAATTCTATTCATGATTTTGGTGTAAACTCGTTTATCTAAAAAACTATTTTACGTTGTTGTTTTCATACTTATAATATTATTATTGTTTGTCACCTCTTGGAATTGAATCTTGTAAAATTGATTTAATATTTTTAATCAGAATATTCATATTATTTAATAAGTATTGATTCATTTTTATTAATAATTAATTGTTTCCATGGAAAAAAAATTACACCATGGTAAGGTTGTAAGAGTAGATGAGGGGGTTAAACTAAGAGATAAGGCTTAAAATATCATTAAAACATTTCATAATTTTATTAATTGAGTGTATTTTACCTTTAATTATCTTATATTTTAAATGGTACTAAATTGTATAAATAAAACCAAGTAAATACATTTTATTATATTTCTAAATTCTTAATATGTACAAGGGTGCCACTCCTCTCATGTATAAAGGGAACCTCTTATCCTCACTTTTCTTCACACCATGATATCATTATCATAGAAAATCATGTAATAATTAATTTAAAAACTCCATTACCCATGACCTAGGGGTTACATAATTCCCAAACAACACATCCAATAATACTCATTTTGTTTTTCAAAGGATATTATCTAAGGGAGAGGTATATGTTCTTACCAATATCTTTCATGTTTTTTTTCATATAACGCATCCATATATTATATGGCCATATAAATTCAATTGTGGTACAATATATAATATATTTAAAAAATTATTATCAATGGTAAAACCATTTTCTTTATCATTTTTAAGTAAATGAGAATAAAATGTTTCTTATGAGTATGAGCGCACAACGACACCCATAAAGCGATGTATTTAATTTTTCCTAACTACCTCTAATATATTCACTTATATATGGATTTAATGAACATATATGATATATATGATATAATTATGATTCTATAAATATAAATTATCAAATACATTAATTCCATCACATATATTAGAAAATGAAAACCCATCAGTCTTGTGTGCATGTGGACAACCACCTCAATTAAGTGATGTAATTCATTTTCAAACATGACCTCATTTTTTTATATAGGTATAATTAATGAATAATTAATAAATTTATAAAATAATTAATATACTATATATATAAATAATTATATACCTTCTCTGCCTTCAATCCTTTGGAAAAAAAAACATCATGCTTGTGTATGTGATGACCACCAAACCCATGAATGATGTATAAAATTCTTTCTAGTAGATTTACATAGAAGGTTATAAAAGTTCATATGATATTTAAATATTATATATAATATGTTATTAAAATTGTTTGGTGATTACACAAAGTCCAAGGTGAATTGATCAAATCTACTAAGTGAAAACATGCATGAGAAAAAAATAGTTTACAACTAAATACATGATTTTAACAAATAATTATGAGTAAATGGGTGAAAATATGTTTTCAATAAATTTTATATATAAAGGTAAATATATATATATATATTATTCTAATTTATAAAAAATATATTTTTATTATAAATTCATGTTATATCATGTCAAACTAAGAAGGATTTAATGTTATTGGTTTACTTTATCAATCTTCCTTAATTGAGACATGCTTTGAATTATACTCCAATTTACAATTTATATTTTATATTTTCCCACTTTTAAATAATATATAATGATATAATATATAATCATGGAAAATAAATTTTCATTTTAAGATTTTGTTTTTAAGTGGATTTGATTCAAGTTTAGTAGTATTTTTAAGGGTTTATTCTCTAATCAATTCATCAATCAGAATTAATTACGATTAAATATAAATTGGTTAAATTATAGTCCCTTTAGTTGTTATAACCCATAAATGTTACATTAATTATATGTTTTAATTTTATTTTTCCCTTCTTTCCTCTATTTGGTACTCAAAAACCCCAAGATAATTTTTTATAAAAACTGAACTTATCTCCCCCTTTGGGTTGAGAATATTTTTCCTCGATATCCATATTCATTATTTTTTATAAATTATTTTTTTATAAACATTAATGATTTTAAAAGGTAAAATTATAGAATATTATCCTTTAATTTCAAATGTTTAAAATTAATCTTTTTTATTATTTTTTATATAATTAATTTTTCTCTTTTTTATAAAAGTGTGAAAAGAATCGGTTTTTTATGTTTTCCCCATGAACAGGTTTTCACACCACTATAACCATTACTCATTATATATATTCCATTAATTTTTTTATATTTTTTCAAATTAATATATATTCCCATTATGTTTGGGAATTTTTCATTTATATATTAAAATAAACAGATATAATTTTCTTAAATAATTTAAAAGGGATTTTATTTGTTTAATATATATTTTTATTTTCCACTTCACATTTACTTGCATAATTAGTGTTTACATTTAGGATTTAGTTATTGTATCCAAATTTAAATAAAATTTAAAATATGATTTTTGAAACCTTATTTAATGTTTTATAGAATTCATTTAGCCTGAACGGCCCGAAGGAATTCTTTTTCATTTTTTATTATGGATAATCCCCCTTTCAAGGGTTGAAGGGAACCCGTAAATGACCTTTAGGCCCAAGGCATAAGGCCCGACTGACCCGCAATACATGACCCAAAGGCCCAAAGGCATACCATGCCCATTACATGGCTCTTAGGCCCAACCCACTAGAACTTTTCCTCCCCATATTTTTGTGTCATTGATCCCCTAGATCCCCAACTTGCATTGCTGATTAGCTATCATTTCCCAGTTCAAAGATACACGGTGCCTTGTCCCGATAGTGGCTACCATACTCTCTCATTCTTCTAATCTGGTTAGCTCTACTTGTGGTGGCTATTACTCTTATTGATCTAATCCTCTTTTGGGTAATGTTTTGTGTTAGCCGAAATAGTCCATGGTCTCTATGGCCCGAAGGCCCTATGGCCCGAAGGACTTTGATGACTTGAAGGCCCTAGAGACCTGAAGGCCCAAACTGGTGGCCCGAAGGCCCAAATCGGGTGAATAGTTCTGGCTGCTATAGTACCGAATAGTAACTACTACAGTACTGATTTATGGTTTGTTTCCTACTCTATTTACAAGGATTTTTCTTAGTTTATTTAATTCCATGAATTTATATTCCCTATCACTCTCCAGTATTCACATGACATTGTTTTAATTTTTTTTATCATGGATATATTTATCACTAAAATATTATATTAAATTTATACCATTTATAAATATCATTCAAATTAATGCAACCATACAAATATACTTATTTTATTTAATGGTTAATGTTGAAATATTATATATATTATTCAATATTGATAATTATTCATTAACAATAAAATTTGATTATGTATTATGTTGTTATTATATTTTTTCAAATTAAGAATGTATTAAACATACTATATAAAATTTAGTCCCCAATATTAGATAACATGTCAGTTATTTTGTAGGTCTTGTGAGACAAACTAGCTAGGTTATTTGTATTATTTATTACCTATTTGTATTTGAGGTCATGGATTGAGACCTGAGTTGTAAGAATATAATGCCTAGTATTGTGAATCGTCTCATTATGAAATAATTTACTACATTCCATGTGATATTTTTTGTTTATATTTTATCCACGAAAATAATAAATGTTCATGTTGTAACATAAATTGATTTATTATTACTTAATCTTTCCAAATTAGTCATGCCTAGTTTATTATATGATAGGTCCTACTATATTATTTCTGTTACTGAGCATTTATGCTCACCTATTTTATGTTTCTATTTCTCAAGGTTATATAGAAGTGTAATATCTATGATTTATCTATAAGTATTTCATGTGGGGTAAATTTTATAATAGATTTTGATGATTTAATATGGAATAAAAACATCTATATATAATTGGAAAAATGTCCATTTTGTGAGGATGATATGAATGATTTAATGTAATGTTTTCAATAATTAAGTAACAATATATAATAAAAAAATTTAAGGGGAATTTAATTGAAAAAATAATTTATTTTTATTATGGTTGGATAAAATTGGAACACATGAGTTTGTATCAAATCCATTATAAAAATAATATTCTTTTATCTCTCAATCTGGGTGTACGGGTTCAGGCCATTATAGTTGGTATTAGTGTTTGTTTTATATAATATTAGATGTTTAGATGTTATTGGTTAATAACAATTTAAATGTTATAAGGACCATTATAGGTTGATAAATTTATATTTTATCATATGTTCAATGGTATGTATCCTCTTTGTAGGTCTTATTTTATAGGTTATTAAGGTGATTAATGACATTTGGGAGGATATTTATTGGGTTTTAATAGATGATTGAGGTATTTATAACCCTTAGGTTTAACATAATTTTTAGTGTGAAGGTTATTTTTTAAAACTATTATTTTATTTTTAGCGTAATATAGTTAAATTTAAATGATACCTTTTATGTTAATAGCTTATTTGATGTGGAGGTAATTATGGTTGACTAAAATATAAGGCTATCATATTTTTTCGGAAATTATATTATTAATGTGGTTGATAAATTTTTGGATAATGTGGTATTTTATGTCAAATATGTCAATATTGTTTGAGGAATAAATATTAAGTTTTCTTAAATAATAAAAAAAAATTGTTTTCGATTTCTGGTGATTCTTGTTTTTTTGGAAAAGCATTAGTCTATTTTGGAGAATATATAATTAGGGTGTATAATATTTTGTATGTGAATTTTTGAGGGATTATTGTTCCTTATAGGTAAATATAATGTTAATTTTGGGTGAATATGTGATAAATTATTTCTTATATTTTGGTTTATTGTTTTTCTATACATACTTAGAAGATTTTGGGGATAGTTATTTATGAAATGATATATGATGAACGGTGGGTGTTATTTGTAATGTTTTGAAGATTACTGTATTACTTATTCAGATTAAGGATTATATATATTCTGTATTATATTTACTTATTCTAAATTTTTTTGTCTTGATAAATAGATATAGATAAAAGGAATAACATATCCTTCTTTTTTGGATCCTCTAATCCATTAAAAGTTTATTCTCAAGCATCTGGCATGAAAAATTCAACACAGTAATTCATCACTTATAATATGAGATTATATTGAGGTGGAAACTAATAGAAACAAAAATAAAGGAGGAAATTATTCTTTTATGATGGATGTAAATAATATATTCATATTTTATCAAATTCTCTATATCAATTATAAATTAATTTATTAAACTCAATATATAAAAACATAAATCTATCATGGTAAATATCACTCAAGTGTCCTAGTATGTTTTTAGAAACCTATCTATATTTATAAATCTCATAAATGAATTATCATGATTTTATATGTATCAAATTAAAAAATACTAAATTTCAAATTTGAAAATTAGAAATTAATTATCATGATATATGAATCTTGATATAGTCAATTTTGAGAGAATAATTTAAAACTGTGATGATGAAATTTATTTATGATGGGGAGCATATAAATCAACAAGATGTTATTATGTATTTTGATTTAAATGAAACCAATATGTATGATATCTTATGATAAAAATAGAATCAAATAAAATAGACACATAACACATTTTATTGACATAAAATATTACAATTTACTATAAACACTAAAAAATTATATAGTTACAGTATGAAACAATATTAAGAAAGGTACTAATTGAAAAAATGAACAAGTATATAAGAATACCGTTAACATTAAATATATATATCCTTAGGGTTCTACATGATGATAATATCTTCGATTACAACTATAGAACCAAGTAAAAAATTAGAAACAATATAGACCTAATGTGAGAGAATTAAATATAAAAGAGGAAATAATTTTACTGGAGGATATAATGATATATAGAGGAATGTAATATTTTCATGGAACATATGGTAATTTGACTTATGATAATTTTATATATATTCATTAGATATATAAACACAATATATATATTTATTATTTACATTTGAATCTAATTTTCATATATGTAAGGACTTGTCCCTAAACATTACATATTGTACTTATTTTTAAAACAATAAATCAAATTATTTTCCAAAATATATTTATTTTTTAGAGTTTTAGAGAATTAGGAAAAACTATTACATTTTAAACTCATGTATTACAAGTGGAAAAATGTACATAGTATCAATTTTTTCATAAAAAATTAGAAAATAAAACAATATTTATTATGTTGATATATCATCACAATTTTCCCTTGATCTCATCCTTGAACCGACTCTTCCACAAATATTGTGAAAAACAATTCACAACATTTTACAAGAACAAAATATTTTTAAAGAACATAATTGAAATTAAATCATTAGTCCATTGAAATATCATGAAACATTTCCATAAAAAATATCTTTTTACCAACAAAAAGGTATCTTTAATTCAAAAACATCATTATCTTAACTTTTGAAAATCATACGATTTTCATGAAAAAACATATGCATGCATATAAAAGATAGTTAGGGAGCATGGGAAATAACTATACTCAAATGGAATAAACATTTGGTCGAATTCCATACATATAAATCTTGTAAATAGAATAACCATACGGTAGACTTCAATAACAAATGCATTAAATATTATAACGTAACCCCTCGTCCTAGACTTATCATAGAACCACCCTTCATTGGCTTATCTTGTAACCACCCATCAAATTTCCAAGTACCATTATATAATTATAACATATAATATCCTGAAATTTTCAATATGTCACTCATAAAATTTCATTTTCATTTATAAGAAAATATTTCATGTTATTGAATTATCAATCCATTTTCAAACCCAATTTAAAATATTCAAAAAGCTATTAATAAATCCAAGTGTCACATACCATATTGAAACATTTGAGAGAAATAAGAGAATTAAAATTTTAAAAATTTTATGACCATCTAAAAACCCATTTTCAAAACATGTATGTGAAATAGAAATATTTAGATTCATAAATCTTTAAAACATTTAAAATGATGATTACTTTAAGAGTCGCTTACCTGGAGTCCAATTTTTTAGTTATTTAATTTTATTCATGAATAATAAAATTATGTTAATGATATTATTTCTTTATAAGCTTTTAAATTTTATTATTAATTTTATATCACTTATTACCATGTTATCATGTTATAACAATTACTTAATTATTTATGTTTATGTTGGGTGTTTTAATGGTATTTAGTGCATGAGTACCAAATGACTTTGGTTTGATGTCAATAGTCAAAGTGATAATTTGTTCATAATATATGGGATAGTATTCATTAAATAATACTCACATTTAAACATAAATTATATATTAAATTCCATCCAATAGATGTGGATATGAAAACTGAAAAAAAAATCAATCATGGAGATACTAAGTCATACATACGCATAAGTAATGTTTCCATTTTTAAATGATCATTATAGAAATAAAGTAAGTATTATATTAATTTTAAATAATTATAATAATTTAATTTATATTTTATTAATCTTTTATACATACTTAAATATATTATTAATGTGATGTGGTGCTGAAAAATGAATCACATCGCATCGTAGAGGTGATAGTTCACATTTACACATGAACGACATTATTATTTTTATTTTCATGGAAAGGTAAAAATTTAAATGATATTTTATTATTAAATAATGATAAATTGGTCATTAATGTCATATATAAACATTAAATCCCTCATTATAACCATTTATGAGAGACGATGATGAAAAATGAATTATATCAGTTCATGAGGTGGTAGTTCTTCACACACATGAACGATAATTCGTTTCCCATTTGATGGGTGTGTAGAAGGATTTAGGTATTAATATTAACATAATAACATATAATTTTGTAGAATATACATGAAAAATTATTTCATCATGGTTGGATAATATTCTATGGAATTTGAAAAGAAACAAAACAGAAACACTTAATTAAAAATTATACCTTTTCTTCGGACAACCTCCTTTGATTAACACATTGGCACCTCTACGGTGAGTGTTCTACCAAAAAGAAGAGCTCTAGAATGTGTTTACATATTCTAGTAATGGATTTGGGTTGATCTATTTAGAAAAAAATAGATTTTTAAGTTTGATGAAAATAGAATAAGAGGTTCTCTTTGCTAAGAGAGGGTAGGGGCACTCTTGGAATACTTCAAAATATTAAATTAATATAAATTAATTTTATATTGAAAATGAATCATAGAGGTCATAAAATCTAAACAATGATGATTTGTGTTGAAAATAACTCATATAATAAAATTAGGACATGTTTTACAGTATGTTTATAATATTTATAATATTATTTTTATATTTAATTAGTCAATTTACCTTTAACCATGGTAATAAAAAATATTACTGAAGTTACTATTTATTTTGTCTAAAAATAAACTGTCACACCCTAAACTTTTAAATTATTTTATTTTATTATTTCATGGAATCAGTTAGCCTCTTCATGGTGCGTGTTGAGTTCCTGTTTAAATTTTTTTTATTTGATTTTCTTGGTCGGTCTTGAACCGGTGCACGGGCACCCCAAGGTTGGCGGTAACCATGTAGTCGGCCCATTTTCCCTAAAATTACCCATTACATAAAATAATAAAATAGTATGAGAATAAAATAAAGTATATTTTTATGACATGATAAAAATAAAATTTTTCTATAGATAAAAGTTTTTTTATTAATATTTTTAATGAATGTATTATCATTAAAATTGTTATAAATATAATTAATATTCAGTTATTAATTTTGTTATTATTTAAAAGAAAATTAATAAAATTATGATTATCATTATTACTATTTTTATTATTATTACAAATATTATAATCATTGAGAAAATTAATGACGTTGTTATGATTATATAATTATTAATATTATTTTAGATTTTGTCCTTAAATATTTTTTTCTATTACTATTTAAATTTTTATTATTATTATTATTATTATCATTATCATTCATATTATTAACATTGTATTTTACTTTTTTTTTATTGATAATTTTTTTTCATTAAGGTTTTTAATCCCTCTTTTTTTATCCTCGACACCACAGCCCTCACTGCCCCATTTAATCTATTCTTTTCTTATTCCTCTCTCCAATCACACCTCTCTCCAATCATACCCCCTCTTTATTTATCCATCATGCCTCACCCCAATCCTCAATTTAATATTTTTTTATTCCTCTATCCAATAACCCCACTCTCCACACCTCACCCTTATCTCCCACTTAATCTTTCTTTTTTAATTCTGCTCTCCCATCACCCATTTCTCCACACCTCACCCCTCTCTCCCATTAAATTCATTATTTTTTTATTCCTCTCTCCAATAAAAACTCTCTCTGTATACCCCCTCCCTCCCATTTATTTTTCTTTTTCTTATCCCTCTCTCCACATACCCCTCTCTCTAATCAAGGCAGTCTTTTTTTTCAATCACAGACACCCCCTCCAATTTTTTATCCCCCATGCACTCTCCCCCCTTTAACCCATTTTCCCCCACAAAAACCCCTATTTACCCCTTATTCCCTCATGTGAATGTCCTCCCTAATACCTCACGCATTCCTCCTCCTATCCGGCTCTCCTTCTGATAGATACTCCTCCCTCCAGTAGTTCGTTCCGGTGAGATCTCTTTCTTATATTCTCCTCTCATTATTAATTTCAAGGTTTTTCCATGTGGGGTTTCTTTTTGGGTGAACCCAAAATGTTATGGTTAATATTTATCTTGGGTTTCCTTTGGATTTAGGGTGTGTGATATGTTCGTGGGGATTTATTCTCCCTTCTGTTGACATTTATTTCCAATCACACAAGGTTTCAGTGGGTGTTTCCATGTTTTTCTTCCCTAAATCTTTTCATTTTATGAATTCCATTATAAATAAATTTATAAACTAGTTTATAAACTTTGTGAAACACTTTTCTAAATTATAATATCAATTTTGGATTTTATTTGATTTTTTAAAAATAGGTTTTAAATGAGTTTTAGTGTAAATTACGTAGTTTTATGATACCTAGAAAGCTTGTTTGAATTACTTATATTTCGTTAGGAAGTAATTTATCCCTTATGAAATGTATCACTGTTATCATGTATCAATGACATTTTATATTAATGAAAATGGTTTGGTTGAGTTATTTTTTTCTTATTGTGTAAAGAACTTTTTTTATTGTTTAATGGATTCAATTTTTTTAGTTGGTGTTGCTTTAAAATAATGTGGGTAAGTGGTGATTTTAGGGGAAATCCTTGAAAATGATTTCTTGATGTGAATTTTATTTCAAAATAGGATTTCATGTGTTTATGGTTTGTTGTTTTTATGGCATGCTAAATGTGTTAAATTGTGTTAGAAAGAATTTAATGTTTTTTTTTGGATTGTTTTATGTTACATAAATAAATTAGGTGTATAGTTATGGTTTTAATGTAATTTTTATTTTTTTGAAAGTTTAGTTTTCTAAATGGATTTTAGTTTTCAAATCAATTTGTTCCCCATGAGTTGTTTCTAAATAGAATTTCAATTGTGGTTTTGTAAAGTATTTCTTTAAGTGTTTTGGAAATCATGGCTTGTAATGTGTTCTTTAAGGTTTGGCCATTCGGTTGGAAATAATATTTTGTGTGGGTCCGAAAAGGGTAAAAGTAGGTTTGATAATTTTGAAGTGATTGAATGTGTGTTTAGAACTTAAGGGCCTGTTTAGATTTGTTAATTTAAGAGTGGTGTTTGCATGATTTTTTGAATAAATGTGTGTTCTCGATTTGAAACGTTAAACATAATATGAAATTTTTTAAATCTTATATGTTATAACAGCCTGGTTGGAACCTTCATGTGATATGAAATGTATATATATAAATTTGGAGCACCTTTATACGAAGGATATCCCTTAGGGGTTATCTTATGTTGGTGTTTATGTTTCGGGTAGGCAAGTGTGGTAAGATGAGCCATGCGTGCGAGGGCCTCCTACTTACACAGTATTAATATAACCACCATGGGTTCATGGGTGTCTTATAGATTATCGAGTTACAGTTTCTCACTAGCCTCGATTAGATGGGTTGGCTCCCCATGGTATATAGAGAGTCCAGGTCTGATTTTCTGTTCATTTTTTCACAAGGGTGATCATTGTGTTATAGAATATGGGGCTTCACCATACACCAACATGTGGTTCTGAATAGACTGCATTTAGGGGTTATCTTGGGATGTTCATCATTGTCCATGGTTACAGCTTATATTTCTTGTTTATTTTCTACAACACTGGTTTATTTTCAGCTTGTATTCTTCACCTGTCTCCCTTTTTCACAACTATAATATTACTTGATTTGTTTTTTTTATAAAATAGAAAACTATTTTTGAAATAATATATGGTGTGAGTTAGTTCTCGGAGTGGTAAATAGGTGTTATTTTGTTTAAATAGTAATAACTTATTTTTATAATTGTATTTCTAAACTTGGGTCATCGGACAGCTTTGGGTAAGTAAAAACTTGTATTCAGTGGTTTTCTTTTGGAATCCCTACTGAGAATTTGTGTGCTCACGCCTATCCTTTACTATTCCAGTTGTGGGTTCAACTGTTGTTTAGGAATTTACTTCATAGTTTCCCATGTGGGAGCCGTTTTGGGTTTGTGGTTAGAGGAGACTAAGGGGTCACACAGAGATCGTTGTAGGGGGTTCTTGTTTCCAGTTTTTTTAGTGGTAATTTGAATCTGGTTTAGTTCTTTGTTTATTTAAGATTATGTTTCCATATTATTCATTCTATGTCTTTTATATTTATTTATCTAGTCCATGTTTTATCTCATGGGCTTAAATCGTTCCCAAATGTGTACTTCGATGCCCGACACTGGTTTCAATCCTGGGGGGGATCAAGAATTCCCCTCGGGCCATGTTAGGGGTCGACTCAACTGAAAAGTTTAGGGTTCACCTGGGTTGGTTCATGACAAAATGTTATTAGAGGAGTCCCATGTTATTTGGGGTTTTTGGTAGATGGATATTTGGACTATCGAGACTCGAGAGGTAGGTGTAGGAAGGGAGTCAAGAACCCTTACACATTCTGAGCATTGAGTTTCCTGGTTTATTCTAGGATTTGAGTCTTGCATCTTTGTTTTGGAATGAGGGATTAAAATGAAGGAAATTCGTTGTCACATATGGACCTCACATGAAGTAGGGACCCATGTGGAGTCTGAGTGCACAGTTTAAGTTACTCAAAATTATTGATGCTTACATGGGGTATGGCTCACTACTGTGTTGTTGGATTAAGTGTAACTACTACGTCCTCATTCTGGTGTTTCTTTTTAAGTTTTACCTTTTTTGGTTCTTTTTGGTGAAAGCTTTCTTTTGTAAAGGGAAGTGGGTTTTTTTAAATGAAAATGTTTTCTCTAAAATGATTTAAAATTGGTAAATGGATTTTTAAAATTGGGAGTGTTTTAGTAAATTCTTGGGTTTCGATGAGGAAATAATGTGGCCCTTGATACTCTTTATGTAAGATCACATGAGTGTGGGTGTGTGTGGTAAGTGTGTGGGGGAACATGTTTATGGGTGATGTGGATGGAAATGGGTGGACACACATGTGATGATCTGTAGGATAACTTGGGTGCATTTTAAAATATAAAGGTTTTGGAGAATGGATTTTCCTTAGGGAGTGGATTTTTTAGGCTTGTGAAAAAGTGGTTTTGGTATTTGAAAAATTACCTTGGGATAAGGTAATTATGAAATTTAAATTAAAATGCTAATTTTAGGAAAGAGGGTTTTGGTTGTTTTTATATTTGATCGGATTATGGGTTAGTTGTCTTGTCTTGGGGTTGTTCTTTTCAAATTTTTTGGCTTGAGTCATGTTTTTTTTCTTGTGTTCAACAAATTTTGTTGCCCATAAAGGATCATAGTTTTTTTTATGAGTCATTCCCAGGTTTCAGTTCTTTTAAGTTTCATCCCCTTTAAGGTGTTGGGGGTTTTTTAGAGGCTGTGGAATGACTAGAGGAAAGTGGAGTGTGTCTTTGGGTGGTTGGGAACTCCCTGGGTGGTTAATATTTGTGTCATTTCAGGTTTGTTTAAGGGTCCAGTTTGGGACCAGTGGAGGTCGGTTGTCTTATTGTTGTTGGATTTTGGGGAGTAGTTGGTCATAGTTGGTTTTTGTTAAGGTTTCTTATATGGTGATGAGTGCATACAAAAGGAAACTTCCTTAAGTGTTTTTCTTCTTTGATCCTGACACCTAGGTTTTTAGGATGCCTTCATACATTCCATCGATCTGGTTGGTTTGGGAATTCCAGGCCATCGAGCCACATCCCTCTTATGGCTTGTCATCATTGTGGTTGTTCGGGTCACCTAAGGAAGTTCTATGGGAAGCGTTGTTCAAGGTATGAGATCTGATCAAGGGATTATAATGTCTGACTACGAATCATAAGATGCTTTAGCAATTAGATCCCTAGCCTCAGGTCTCAGGGTGAAGATCGTACACATTTAGTGTGTTAGAGGAATGTGAGACCTTTACTTAGTTCATTATTTTTGGCCTTAGAATATATACATTCAGGTTTCCCTTGTTCTTGTTTTCCAGCTATTGTAATTTCATCTTTCATTGTGATACTATGATAAACTTATCCTTTCATGATTATATTAGTTATGTTCTTCTGAATGTGACCTCTAGAATCATTAGTTTTTCTTAAAAGTTTGTTTGGACCTTATGTGGGTTGGTCCGAGTTTTATTAGTGATCATTTTGATATATGAGGTGTTAGAAAGTTTTAGATCAGTGTGGGGAATTCTTAGTTATAGTGGTGTTGTCATAGGGACTTCCTTAGTCTGGTTCCCCAGTATATCGTGTGGTCTGGTAGTGGTTTTCTATTTAAGTCTCATTAGTCTTGTTCAAATAATGTGGAGAAATCGATATGTTTGGTTGGTAGTTTCCAGGTTCCCATCTTGTCTGGTGTGTTTGAGTTCTAAATTCTTGTGTTATGGGAATTTTTATTGTTGGGAGAACCCTCTCGTATTCCCCCTTGTTTTGTTCTGTGATTTTTTCATTGAGTCGGGCGGGTGTAACTTGTAGAGTGAATAGTCACCTCAAGGCTCATATTTGTTTGTCATTGACCTTGTTTTGGTCGTCTTTTAGCTGGGTGACTTTCTTGGGGAAGAAATTTTTTCCTTGGGGAAAATTTTCACACCCCGACCATTTAAATAATTTTGTTTTATTATTTCATGGTTATGGTTAGCCTCATCAAGGTGAGTGTTGAGTTCATGTTTAAATATGTTGATATTTGATGTTTTTGGTGGGTCTCGGACTTGTTCACAGGCACCTCAAGTTTAGCAGTAACCATGTAGTCAGTCCAGATGCCCTACAGTTACCCATTACTTAAAATAATAAAACATTATGATAATGAAATAAATTAAATGTTTAAGACATGTTAATAATAACATTTTTTGTAAATAAAATTGGTTTTTTATTAATATTTTCAATGACCTTATTATCATTAAAATAGTTATAAATATAATTATTATTCAGTTATTAATTCTATTATTATTTAAAAGAAAATGAATAAAATTATGATTATCATTATTACTATTTTTATTATTATTACTAACAGTATTATAATTAAGAAAATTAATGACTTTGTTGTGATTATATAATTATTAATATTCTTATAAATGTTGTCCTTAAAATTTTGTTGTTATTATTTTTTAAGTTGTAGTTATTTTTTTTGTTGTTTTTGCTGTGGTTATTATTATAATTATCATTAATATTATTAATATCTTTTTTTATTTGTTATTTTTTTTAATTTTATTTCTTTTAGGGTTTTAATCCCTCTTTTTTATCCTCCATGCCTCACCCTCACTCCCCCATTTAATCTATTATTTTTTTATTCCTATTTCCAATCACACATATCTCCAATCACACCGAATCTTTTTTTATCCATCACACCTCACCCCTCTCCCCCATTTAATATTTCTTTTTTTCCTCTCTCTAATCACCCCTCTCTCCACACCTCACCCCTCTTTCCCATTTAATATTTCTTTTTTTAATTCATCTCTACAATCACCCCTCTCTCCTGCCTTACCCCTCTCTCTCATTTAATCCCTTCTTTTTTATTACTCTCTCCAAGAACCCCGCTCTCCAAGAACCTCGCTCTATCCTATTTATTTTTTATCCCTCTCTCCACTCACCCTCTCTCCAATCACTCCCCTCTTATTGTTTTTCCAATCACACACACCCCCTCCCTTTTTTTATCCCTCACACACTCTCCTCCCTTTGCCTCATTTTCCCTCACACGAAACACTATATACCCCTTCTTCCCTCATGCACATCTCCTCCCTAATACCTCACTCACACCTCCTTCCTTCTGGTGCTCTTTATGGAAGCCACTCCTCCCTCTGGCAGTTCCTTATGATGAGTTCTCATTCTAATATTATCCTCCCCTAACTCAATTTTTAGGGTTTTACATGTGGGATTTCTTTTTGGGTGAACCCTAAAATTTAGGGTTAATATGTATCTTGGGTTTCCTTTGGATTTAGGGTGTATGATTTGTTCGTGGGGCATCATTCTTCCTCTCATTTAAGTTTCCTTCCAATCACACAATATTTTAGTAGGTATTTCCAGGTTTTTCTTTCCTAAAGCCTTTCCTTTAATGTTTTCGAATTTAACTAAATTTATGAACTAGTTTCTCAACTATATGTCACCTTTTTATATTATTATAGCAATTTTTAATTTTATTTAATTTGTTAAAAATTGGATTTAAATGCGTTTTAGTGTAAATTTCATATCTTTATGATACCTAGAAAGATTGTTCAAATTTTTTATGTTTCTTTAAGAATGAATTGGGCCCTTATGATCACCGTTATTATGTTGCAATGACATTGTTTATTAATTAACATGGTTTGGTTGTGTGATAGATTAGTTATTGTGTTAAAACAATTTTTTAAGGGTTTAATGGATATAATTTTTTTAGTTGGTGTTCCATTACAATAATGTGGGTAAGTGGTGATTTTTGTGGAAATTCTTTAAAAAAAAATTTTGATGTGCCTTTGATTTCAAAAGAGGATTTTTGGCCTATATGGTTTGATGTTGTTATAGAATGCGAAATATGTTAAAATGTGTTAGAAATATTTTAATGTATTTTTTGGATTGTTTTATGTTCTATAAATAAATTAGGTGGACAGTTATGGTTTTAATGTAATTGGTGTTTTCATTGAAGCATATTTTTTAAAATGGATTTTAGTTTTCAAATAAATTTGGTCCCCTTGAGGGGTTTCTAAAGAATATTTTAAATGTGGTTTTGTAAACTATTTCCTTAAGTGTTTTATAAATCATGGTTTATAATGTGTTCTTTATGGTTTGTCCATTTAATTTGAAAAAAAAATTCGTGTGGGTAGGAAAATGGTAAAAGCATGTTTGATAATTTTTAAGTGTTTGAATGAATGTTTAGAACATAAGGGAATGTTTAGCTTTGTAAATGTTTGAGTAGGGTTTTCATGATATTTTTAATAAATGTGTTAGCCCGGTTAGAAACCTTAAATGTTTTCTAAAATATTTTAAAGCTTATGTGTTATAGCAGCCCGGTTGGCACCTTCGTGTGATATGGAATTTATGTATATAAATATGGGGAACATTTTTAAGAGGGATATCCCTTAGGGGTTATCGTATATTACTATCCATGTTTGGGGTAGGAATGTGTGGTGAGATAAGTCAACCATGTGAGAGACACCGACTTACACAGTATTACTATAGCCGCCATGGGTTCTTAAGAATCTTATAGATTATGGAGTGACAGTTTCTCACCAACCCGAATTTGATGGCTTGGCTCCCCTAGTATATAGAGAGGCCAAATTGTATTTTTTGTTGATCTTTTCATGATGGTGATCAGTGGGTCATAGAATACAGGGTTTCACAATACGTCGGTAGGTGGATCTGAACTGAGTTCATCCAGGGGTTGTCTAGGGATGTTCATGATCTCCCATGGTTACAGCTTATATTTCTTGTTTATTTTATACTACACTAGTTTATCTTCATCTTGTATTGTCTACATGTCTCCCTTTTACACAGATCTAATATTACTTGTTTGGTTTTTTTATAATATGGTAGACTGTTTTTGAAATAATATATGGAGTGAGTTAGTTCTCAAAGTGGGAAAGAGGTGTTATTTTGTTTAAACGGGAAAAACTCATTTTTGTAATTTTATTTATAAAATTGTTTCATAGGAAAACATTGGGTAAATAAAACACTTGGATTCATTGGTTTACTTTTCGTATCCCTACTGAGCATTTTTTTTCTCACGCCTATCCATTAATATTCCAGTTGTAGGTTCAGTTGTTGTTCATGATTTTCCTTAGTGGATACTCATGTGGGATCAATTTTTGGTTTGTAGTTTGAGGTGACTATGGGTTCACACATAGATAGTTGTATTAAGGCCTTGTTTCAAGTATTGTTCTTTTTAGTGGTACATTGTATCTTGATCGGTTCTTTGTTTATTTAAGATTTAGATGTCATTTTATTGTGTGTTATGTCTGTTCTATTTATTTATCTGGTATTCGATTTATCACTTAGGCTTAAATCATTCCCCCATGTGTACTTTGATGCCCAGAACTGGTTTCCAACCCGATGGGATCAAGAATGCCTCTCGGGCCATGTCGCTGGTCAGATCGGGTGACTGGTTCAGGGTCGACCCGAGTTGGGTCGTCACATAAAAAAAACCTACTACTAAATTTGGACCTTCTGATTCTAAATAATAAAAACATTTTTCTAAATTAAAAATATATAATTTTCTAAAATTAACTGATAATTAATCTCATTGACAAGTTAAGAAAATGGGTTTTTAAAGTAAAATAATTAAAAACATTGAAATATTTTTATATCCAAATTCAATGATAAATGGATTAAAATTACCTAAATTGAAATATATCATAAAAATGATATAGTTATTCTTCAAAACCATTAAAATATATTATTCAAAACTATAAATAAATTTTATGAAAATTGTTTTTCAATAATAATGTTGTATGTGTCATTATTCTTCAAAATATGAAACTTATAAAAAAATATAAAAAAATAAACCAAAGAAAATTATGATATTACTATTTTATATATGAATATTTTTTGTAAATATAATTTTTAAAATATTCAGAAACTAAATTTAAAATGAGTGTACAATCAAAATGCTACAAAACTGTCTTTATTGAAAAATACTTCTTTTATGCATAAAATTTGATTTGTTCTTTTATAACATCTAGAAAAAATATAATTTGAATTTTAAACATTATATTGATTATATATATATATATCACAAATATAATTCTACAAGATTGTTTTTTGTATTTTTTGATATATAAAACACTTGTTCACATTAAAATAGTTTTCCAGAAAAATATTTACTTTAATTTTAAAAAGGCTTTTACATTCAGTTATAATTAATTTATCTCAAAATTATTAATTATATATAAATGTGTAAAACAAATATTCCTAATTAAATTAATCATTTTCTTTTCCTCCTTTTTAACAAATATGTTATAATGGTAAAATAATAATATTTAGTTTTTCATTTAATATTGATGTGGCACATCATGTATATTATCATACATAGTATTTCTTTTTTAAAAACTCTGTATATTACATTCTCTCCCCCCCCCACCTTTGGAAATTTCATCCTTAAAATTTTGAATTAAATCTTGATAAATGAGGTTTTCCTTTTCAAAATACCTTTATTGAAATCGCACATGAGAAAAAATAATTAATAAAACATCCACATTAAAATAAAGAAAGAGAGGTATAAATATCACCTGAGATAGCACATACTAGGTTTAAATGTAGGTAAACATAGACATGTAAGAGAAATAATACTTTCAATGAATGATATTGAGTGATATAGAACATGATCTTGGAAAATTTAACCATCTCAAAATAAAGAATTGGTGATGGATCTAAAGACCACTGATAAAAAATAAATAGATAACATTTTTGTTCCAAGAAACCATTATTAATGTTGAAAAATTATTTTTCTATCTTGATTAAGAAAATAAAGAAATATAAATACTTGAAAAGTATATTTTCATCCTTTAATAAATTTCAACTAAAAAAACATCTTTTATTCCAAACAGTGAGTATTCAAGATGAATATTTTGTGATTGAAGCACTAGAATAAACTTATAGAGAATCACATAATTTGCGAAAGAGTATCTATCTGTTTCTCGTTTTGTAAAACATTACCCAAAACCAAAAGAAATTGGATAAGATAAAAAATCCAAAAAAATAAAAAACATTTATATGGTGAAAAACTATATCAATCCACAAAATTCAACAATAATACCAAAAGTTAAATATATACCACATTATAAATTATTGTCTTTAATATTCCTCAGAATTATCCAATCTATGATTGAAACCCAAAATTCATAAGGATTTGATCATATAGACTTCCAATATAAATTTTAAAACATTTCTCCCAATGACATCATTTACTCATGAGGTTTTATAAAAAAAAGTAATTTCCCTGATAATCATCAAGATACGCAAACCATTTCCATAAAAAAATTGAATCACCATAAATCAAAAATAAAATCATTGATTATTACAAAATATATTTAAAACATTACTCCTCCAGTAAAATCACATATTATTATATTTACCTTAATCTTATAGGACTCACATGATAGATAACTTCTTCTCACATAACAGTAATAAATTAATCACCAAATCATTTCCCAATACCAAGTTCAACTATTCAATAAAAAATATATTCCAAAAATAAAATTAGTCTTATTCCATCAAAAAATTTAACTAATAAATTAAAATTCATACTAACTCAAGACATCACGTAAGCCAGTGGTAGGAAATGCACCCTTGTCACCCTTCCGTTGAGGGTTTGATTCTCATGTCTTTTTCAAACACGATGACCAGCACTAAAAAAAATACTTAGCGGTAGTTTATTAATGGTGGTTCTAGTAACCATAGTGAAATAAATTATGTTAAAAATATATATAATATAGTGGAAGTTTAATCGAAATTTCACTATATTTTCTCATTTTAACAATTAGTTTTTGTTCCAATTAAACCGCAGCTAAATGTTTTTAAAAAACACCAATTCTTCTCTCTCACCCTACTCCCTCAACGTATCCCCAAACCCTATCCCCCACCCCTCCCCTGACCGCCTCGTGTCCCCTCTTTGATGTAACCCTGACCTCGCCACCTCATCAGTGACAAATATTACCTTCACCCCTCTGTCATGACTTATCTATACTTAGTGGTAAACCCAACCCCCATGACCCACCTCCTGCCGCCCTCTCCCCAACGATGATGCAGACCCCCCCCAACCTACCTCTCACATGCTCAATTCCCCTCCTAGGCAACTCAAATCCCCTACATGGCTGTAAGGCAGATCTCACTTAAAGGTTCTATCATCCTCACTATAATCACCCAAAATATGTTATTGAGTTGAATTATATGGGAAATCATTGGTGATATAAAGAGAATATAAATTTTTCTATTCATTAAAAAGTAATTAATACAAGTAATTTTTTTTACAATGTGTTATTTAGATTATTCAGTTATTTTTTGAAGTTATTAAAATAATTAATTTTGGTTATGTTGTATTAAATTAAAATAAAATTTATGATATAAGTCAGTTATGGAATATTTTTCATTCACAATTTCATGGTTTTTATTTGATATTAATTTATTTTTATTTTTTTCTATATATTTTAATGCCTCCAATTTATTACATATAAATAATTTAGACCCTTTTCCAACACATGACCAATTTTTGGTAGGATTTGGGGTCACACGTGGTTTCATCACCAACCCTAGAAAGGTCTCTATGGATAAAGGCCTTAAAATTGAGATATTAAACTTTTTTAAAATTTATTATAATTTTCCATTATATATGAATTTGTGTGGAACCATTTTGTTTAATAAAATGTTTTGAAAAATTATAGAGTAGTTAGATTTATGTTTTACATGTATGATAATAAATTATTAGTTATGGTAACTATAATAACAAACATAGTTTCATTGATTTTATTTTAACTAATATAGTTTTTAAAATAACTAATTACAGTATATAGATTTATTTTTATTGAGTCAAATGACTAATTTTTTATTATTTATACGAATTGGACACTCCCAAATGTTTTTACAAATATGTGATAATTTCCCCCTCATCATAAATCTTTTGGTATTTTGGATCCTAAGAAGGAAAATAAATTATTCAACATATTAAATGGTTGACTTAAATTGTATAATGATGTATAATAATATATAACAACCAAAAAATTCTGTGTTTATCGATTTTATCCATCCTACTATGTGTGATATTCAAATAAATCATACTTTGCATTAATATTTTTAATAAGAGGCTCTTTGTCAAAGTATGACCATGGGAAATTGTTCGTAAATTGATCAATGTAGATAATAATTAAATAGAATGAACCCTAAATAGTTACAACATTGTGGTATAATACAAAATTATCTTTTTATCCCATAACAATTGTAGCATCTTCATATAATATATAAAAAATTGATACATCTTTATCATCTATAATGTAGAGGAAGTTTTTTACACTTCCATCATTAAATATTCATTATTTCAAACATGTATATAACTTCAAATACCATGTTTTTTAGTCTTATTCTAACCGATATAGATCCTTCATTAACCTAAAATAATAATTTTATCTTTACCGAGAAAGTCACTTCATCATTCAACCCTCAATTTAGGATGAGATATTTGATATAATTTAAAACATTCTTGGTTTTCCTTTTTGAAAAAAAGTGGTCGTTATCAAATTTATGTCATTATTTATCAATTTTTATTATAAATAATAATTTATTTGATTTATATTTTTTCAATATAATTTTATTAAGAAACAATTCCATTATTTTTTTAATTCCATTTTCTTTTATAGTGGTTTTGAAAAATTAAATGGTGAGGTTGGGTGGTATTTAACTTTTATGGTTCCTATTTGATTAAGAATTAATATATTTATATCTGAATGTACAAGGTGAATAAAATCTAATAACTATGGATAAAATTTGGATTAATTTACCTCAAAACACATCATGTTATACCAAGGGTTTGGAAAAAAATTATATTATGCAATTTCAGAATGATTAGTGGATGGTAGAATAAAATGCCAACTTCCTAATTGTAAATTCAAGTAATTGTTTAATATAAATGACATATATTATCATTTTATATTGAAATAGTTTCCTAATTTATATTAATTTTGGATTTGACATAGTGAATTAACTGTTATCGAATGTCAAAACAACAACAATATTTTTAATGAAATACAAAGTGACTCAGTAGAGGATAATTTAGTTAAAAATTTGTTAAATAACACAATTTTGTTTTCATAATAAAATTACAATGATTTTAATTGATCAAAAGAACCATTAGTTGATCCTAACTAGGTTAATCTTGCTCAGAACATTGGGGATAAAAAAATTGATTTTTATTAATTAGTTTAATATAGACAACAAGAACTATTTAAAGGGGTTGCCAAGTATTCAAAGTCGCCTTTTTTACATAAGTTGTATCACATCTTGTGTCTAGGCAGAATTACTGAAAAAGAAATGTCCATCATTTTAGAGTTTCTTCTTGATGAATTAAGTGATGCTAAGATCCCAGTATTGTTATATGAGATGAATAAAGTCATCAACAAATTTGGACTTGATTATTAAAAGATACATTAATTCCTTAAATATTTCATGCTTTACTGGGAAGAATATTTTCTAAAGATGAATGAATTTTATTTCATACAGTAACATGGGATTAAATCAAAAAAATGAGAGTTTAAATCAATAAAATCCTAGGACGAAAAAAATAGTACAACTCCTATTAGGGTATTGTGTTACATTCCTCAGAAACCACACTTGTAAATATTGTTCATGTCATCTAAAACTACATATGACATGAAGTTAAATACTTGGGATAGTAAAGATTTCTTGAGGATACATCCAAAATATTCAACATCATGGATTATGTTTGATTATCTATATCCATATTTTTTTAGATCCTAGGAATATATGTTTGGGATTATCTTATGATGTTTTTAACCCTTTTGGTAGATTAGTTACTAATTATGAATTTGGCCAGTTGTTTTAATATCCAATAATCTACCTCCAATTATGTGTATAAAAAATAACTATTTCATTATTTAAATGAATATTACATGAAATAGAATTACTAGAAGTGACAATGATGTATACCTTCAATATATAATCAAATAATAGAAAGGATTATGGGATGATAGTGTGAAAAAATTTGATTATTCAACGAGACAGTTAATCAATGTGTATAATGCTTTAATATGGAAAATTAGTGTCATTCATGAACATGGAAATTTATTTCGTTGGAACAATCATAATGGATTGTCTTGTAGAGTTTTTTATTTTAATTTTAAACATCATTGATATCCTCATAAAATAAAATTGTGTTTTGTGTGTCATCATCGATTTCTTGATGCTTAACATAAGTTTAGGTGTATCAAGACATTATTTAATGGATATTTTGAAGTGAAAAGGTGACTAATGGTGTTATATAGTTTATAAATCTTGGGAAAAATAAATGTCACTAAATAATATGGAAAATTTCATCACATTAAAGAATGAAAAAAGTGTACAAGGTACAGTATACAAAGTAGATGGAAAATAAAAATGGAAGAGAAAGTGTATACTTTTCACACTTCCACACTGGGATTATAATTTTATATATCATAATATTAATGTAATTCATATTGAGAAGAACATATGTGGTAATGTAATTTTTATAGTGCTTAATGAGAATTGTAAATCAATGTATCACTTTAATGAACATATTGACTGAGACAATTAATATGAAGTATGATTTTTGGGAAAATGATAATTCAATGTTTCCTTTAGTTATTTTTACAATGAAAAATCATGAGATAGATGTATTGTTTGAAATTTAAAGAATTTAAAACTTCAACATGGATATTTAAGATACAAATTAAGGTTTTTTGAATAAAAAATTTGAAAGATACATGTATTTAAAAGTCATGAATCTTATATTTTTATTGATAAGATGTTACTGTTGGATTTGTGTAATAATTTACCTAAAATAGAAAATGTGGTTCTAGTGGATTTTTGTACCATTTTCAAAGAGCGTTGTGGAAAAACTATAAATACAACTGAGATTTTTAAACATCAAGAAAAAATTATGTTGGAACTATTTCATTTGGATATGTTATTTCCCATTCATTCTTTACAATCATGATTCATTGGCTATTCATTTTGTTGAAGAATCTAATCACGGTAGACTGGTTCACTATCGATGTATTTATCTAATAGAGAGGGATGTTGATATTATTTCTATCTTTATTGGTGAATTTGATTTTATCAAATTATTGAGTAATTTTTTTAAATACATTTTTATTTTTTTTCATCAAGTACATAGGTCATTTGAGATAATATGTAAGGAATAAATTTCAGCAAAAAAGCCCTATTACTATATGTTACATAGCTAAAGAGTTATTGAACTTATTTTCTAGATATTTGTAAGTAATTGAGACTATATTAAATCATAATGAATGTGTGAATGACATCTTTATTAATTATCATTTTCAAAAACATTTATTGATATTTCCAACTATTGGATGACCAATTAGAAAGGGGTCAAATTTTACACTAACTAAATTAGAGTTTCTATAAAAAATGATATGTGATACGCAAAAGTTTTATTGAATATTCGTTTGTTGAATAATTTTGAGTTCAAATAAAGAGGTGGTTTACGGTTCAAGATTGAAATTGGTGAGAATTAATAAAAGTTGTTAATAAGGATCTTATCGAATGATTCATCCATCATGTAATTATACACTCATATTCATATAATTGACATGTAGTTATTTTTTCTATTTCAAAAGTAACACCTCATATTTTTTCTTCTAGATAATGAATTTTGACAATTGATCTGAAATATCAAATGATTTGAAGTTTTTGGCTTGAGGTCCTCTAATGAAGGAAAATATATTTGTTTCCTAAAATATTCATGGATTTGTGTTTTTTAAAATTTATCATGAAGAATATTGAAAACAAAAACTATTGTTGTATTTACATTATCTAAGGAGGGATATCATGGGACAAATAATGATAAAATTTAATTAAACTATCATTTCCAGTTTTTAGTTGTCTTATTCAAATGTATGTAGTTAAACATTGATAAGGGTATAATAAAATATCTTTTAAATTTTACCTTTTCAACTTCTCTCACTTGATGGATACCAGAGAGCATGCATAGCATGATCCATTTATATTGAATTCAAAATCAAATATGGTTTAATTTGTGGATAATGAAATCCATTAAGTTTGTAGGGTTATTGTAAACATAAATAATATATACTTCTATGATATGGGAAATTAATATCAGTTGGTGCATTGTGACAGTAAACCTAATCAACAAAAAACATTGAACAATATTTTACTAAAAATATCCAAATAGTAAAACTTACAAGAGAGGGTAAAAATGTAGGAATCATCATATTGGAGGTGGGTAACAATAAATATAATGAATATGAACACAATTGAATTTATAAATTAGTAATGAAAATATAGTGCAATTTCTAAAGGATAAGTGTTTTGAACATATATACATTAATCAAGAATTTCTAATTTTGTAGAAACTTCTAGTTTTTCACTTTTTATACATTTAATATACCTTTTACCATTTGAAATTTAGGAATTATAAGAACAAAAAAATTAGGGACCTAGCCGATTGGCATCTTGGAGCACGCCACGACTACTACAATATTCTATGGATCCTTGGGATTATATTGTACCCAATACTACTAGTGAGCCATATATTTCCCTGGATTTCATTGGTATCCCCTACCTGATTAACCTTTAGTGATGGAGTAGTTTTTCAACCCTCCATCTGGGGTATTGGTGAGTCACTATTACTAGTATATATTTCATTTTTCAAAAAAAACATTATATTTTTTTAATTGTTAAATAAATTTTTCAAATAGATGAATACAATAATAGAGGATATGAAATATAAAAATAGATTATATATGGTACTCAAAGGAATTTTTGATTACTATAAAATTTTATGAGTTTGGGGTGCCTACTGGTGACACTACGGGAATCCATGGGAAAATTATGGGGCAGCTTTCTTGCGAGACAGTGAGCTTTCCAATTCATTATAAAGATAGAGAAATATTTCTATATATTTTAAATATTATTTTTTTGATACTCAAGTATAATTATTATAAATTTAATATTCCGTGATATCTAATTTAAAATAAAATATTAAAAAAATTAATATACTTATAATGTGTTGTTTTTTACATCTTTATTTTTTTCATTTTGATGTCCCTAACTCTGTTTCATGGCAATGGAATTTAAAAATTTTGGAAATAAAATAGGTAGATTTTAGTCAGATATTATGGAATGAATTTAATGAAACTTATATATGGTCATTATAGATGTATAAGAATGTTCCTAAATGAAATTTATCATGATCAATGGAAGTTCTTTATTGATATCAACAGAGATGCATCTCATGAGGTTATTTCATATTTTATAGTATCATAATAACATAAACATAGTAAAATTATAATTATTATTAATGTTTATATTTTTTGTAAGAATTATCAAATAAAATAATGGAAATCATGGGATGTAATACATTCCTCACATCACTAGGTCTCGATGCTTTTTGAGAAAACCGATAATTCTATTTGGTATTTTATTCATTTTCATTTATATAATTTATTTATAAATGAATATTTTTTATGATTTTTATAATATTTTATAAAGTATAATTAATTAGGTCACTCGTTTGGAAAAACATAGATGTGGTTGAAAGTGCATTGGAAACTCGATGGAAGTTTTGTAATTGACCCTACCAAAGACATTAGAGTAATTACTTTTCATTACCATTTCATGTTGTTTAATTACCATATAAAAATTATATCGAAAACTATATTATAAAAAATAATAATAATTTTTCCAAATCAAATTGGTCCAGAAACATAGATCAAATGATGCCAATTAGGCATCATTTGATACGTCTTACTAGCCCTAATTAATTGGGTTTAACGTTTGTTTTTTATAATATTATTTTCGTTATTAATTTTTTAAAGTTTTGAGATAAAATAGAGTATTGATTAAAAATTTATTAACTAGATAATATTATGATGTTAAGATATTGTAAAAATCATTTCTAATATTTTTTTATCAAAATTTTAAAATTCAAGAATTTTGGGATGTGAACCATTTACAATCATTATCGTTTTCCCAGAATGATGTACTTGGAATAGTTTTAGGGAAGGAGCATCCTGAACTTGTATAAGAGATTGGTTCTTGGCCAAATCTCTTAGTTATATTTGGTTGGATGACACCACCCATTGCTACTACACCCAGGAGGGTTCAGTAGTTCCATTGACTAGGAATCATGAATAGATATTACAATATTGAATGAAAAAGTTAAAGAATAAGAAACTTATAGGAAAAAAAGATTAGTGGTGATAAAAAATGGAAAATTCTTTAGTTTCTATATTTCATCAGATAAATAGCAAGATCCCCAAGGAAATTTCTAGCCTTATATATCATACCAATAAGTTAAAATCTAAATTCCATAGATCATTCAAACATTATCACGGAACACATACAATATCCATAAATAAAACTAAAAATACAATTTTATATAGAAAACACACATTTCGAGTCATATTGAAGACATCATAGTTCAGATTGATAAATGTTTGATTCCTAAATGTCAGAAATTAATTATATATCACTATACATAAATTTGAAAATTATCTGAGCTTGTTTTCCTTTTTAATAATATAAACACTTCTTAAAGGTACAAAAGCCCTTAAAACATGTTTTTGGGGGTCAAAACAAGGAAAATGATGTCTAATTTCCATGAAATTAATTTAAATTAACCATAGGTTTAATTTTCAAATCTAGGAACATATGATTCATCATTCTGAATCAATGTTTTCCCAGTATGGACATAAATTCGTTTTAGTGTTTTAAACCACTGAAACATGTGTGGAACGGTAACAACCATAAAAATGACCTCATATCAATATTGAATCATGGTAAAACCATTTATGAGTTATTTGTGTTTTTTATTCAGAGAAAAAATGTCAATACAACATGTTATCTGGTAAGAATTAGTATGTAAACATTTTTTAAAGGTACAAGAGCCTTTAAAAATAAGTTTTCAGTGGTCAATACAAGGAAAACGACGTATTGTTTCCCTGAAATTGTAGAAAAATAACCATAGGTTCAATTGTAAAATTTAAGGACTAAGAGAATATCATTATGAAATACAGTGTAACTGTTATAGCTATAAATGCATTTTTAGTGTGTTAAAACACTAAAACATGTGTGGAATAGTCAAAACCATAGAAAACAACCTCAGATTAATTTGAAATCATGGTAAAACCAACTATGAGTTATTTTTTATTTTTAATAATAGAAAATATTTCAAACTAACAAGTGGTTTGGCTCTAATTACTTAGTAAACACTTCATAAAGGTATAAAATCCATTAAAAACAAGTGTTGGGAGGGGTCAAAACCCAGAAAAATAGGTTAGGTTTCCTTAAAACAGTAAATCATTAGTGGAAAAGAATTTTTTGTTTTTTAAAACATTAAATCATTTTTGAAATGGAAAAAACCATATAAAAATACTTTATATTTATTTGGAGTCATGGTACAACCCCGATTGAGTTATTTTTTATTTTTACGCGTAGATAACACGTCAATATGAAATGTAGTGTGGTCAGAATTACCCATTAAAAACTTATTAAAGGTAAAAAATTCTTCTAAAATAAGTGTCAAGGGGGATATAAACAAGGAAAATGATGTTTTATTTACCTAAAATTAGAGGGAAATGACTGTAGATTGAAATTTTAAATGTCAGAACTAAAGGCACGTCATTCCAATTTATGGTTTTTCGGTTATGGCCATAAATGCATTTTTAGTATTTTAAAACACTAAAACATGTGTGGAACCATACAAATCATGGATAAAAAAAATATTGGTATAATATCATGGGAAAAATAATAATGAGTTGTGGTTTATGTTTATTCATAGTCAAAATTTCAATCCAATGTGCGGGGTAGTCAGAATTACTTGGTAAACACTTTTTAAGGGTACAAAAGCATTCAAAAACTAGTGACATAGGGCTAAAACTATGAAAACGATGTCGGATTTCCCCAAAAACATAAAAAAATAACGATATATTTAATTTTTTAATTTGGTAATTGACAATTTATCATTATAAATTATGGTTTTCTTAGGATGGCTATAAACGTGTTTTTAGTGTTTTGAAACACTAAAATGTGAGTAAAACAGTGAAAAGAATATGAAACAACATCAAATTGATGTGAAATAATAGTAAAATAATTGATGATTTATTTTTTATGTTTAATCACAGGAAACACATTAATCTTATGTGTGGTGTAGTCATAATTACTCGATAAACCCTTCATAAAGGTACAAAAGCATTTAAAAACAAGTGTTGGGCAGTCAAAACTAGAAAAATGACATCATATTTCTCTAAAATAATGGAAAAATGAACCTAGATTTTATTGTGAAATTTATTAACAAGTGACATTCCATTATAAATTATGATATTCCCCTTATGACTGTAAGCACATTTTTAGTGTTTTAAAACACTAAAACGTGCTTGGAATAGTCAAAACTATATAAAACGACCTCAAATTAATTTCAAATCATTTTAAAACTACCATTGAGTTGTTTTTTAAATATATGAGATTATTTGATATCATATTATTTAAAAAAAATTAATATGTAAATTATAATAACACCACACATTTATTTAAAAATGAATTGGGATATTTAATCTTCACTTTTCAATTTCAAGTGTGGAATCTTATCTTAAATAGGTATTTTTATGTTTTAAAAGTTATTCTAATCATATATTATTATTTATATTAAAATTTATTCTATTTGATTAACAAAATGAAAAATTTTATGTGTATCATTTTAAATATATTTTTGTCTTTTTTTTCTTTCTCATTTTTTTCATAAATGCTCTAATTTTCAGTTTATGTGGCAGATGCCAGCAGTAGGCATGATTTTGACTATTCCAATCTGTAAAATCCTTTAAAATTAAATCATGATGCTTCTTAGTTTTTGTGCTATTTTAAACATTTATTAATTATTCTACCATAATTTTTATTTATTATTTTTAGTTTTAATTTTTTAATCATTTTTGTTGCAGTTAGTTAGATGACCTGGTTATATTTAGTTAATGAGATGATGTGGAGGTAGAAAGATGGAATAGAGTTCGTAACGTGGATGTATATTGGGCTTGGGTAATTTTTGTACATATCTTATATGTTTATATTTATGACTATGTTATTGGTTGATAGATGTATAGGTTAACTAAGACTGAGGTATGATTATTATGGATGTATGATATATATACAATGGTTTTATCATATATTTATGTTTTGGTTTATTTCTTATAATTTTTTTATATATTTAGAGTTTTTTATAAAATATTTTTAAAAAAAATTATTTAGTTGTGGTTCTTTGTAACTTCTCATAAACACATAAATAAAATTTGTCTAGCAAAGGTAATGATAAACGGTTGTTAAAACAAACTATTCATGATATGTTTAGCAGTGTTTAGTTTCATTTTATTTAAATTTTCCTCACATATTTTTTTATCAAAGATATGCTTCTAAATAAACTAGTAGTATCTCTAAATTATTGAAAAAAAACACATAAAAAATTTCCTTGAAATTAACTAAATTGCTCTTAAATGACTACCTGCATAGAAATATCCCCCAGTTTTAATAATCATAGACGTTTGATTAGGTGGTGGTATAAAACTCCTTTATTCCATGAAAAATCTATTATTAATTACCTTTTTTGTAGTCATATCTCCCATCCCTCTGGTTGTCCTTTTTGTAAAAATATATAATTCTTATAACAATCCCAAAATATAATAAATTCTTCAAGAAAAAACATAACTTGTTTTAACCACAAACCTTATCCCATACCTTTTATTTTTCACCCCAAATATTATTAACCAATAATTACCTCATATAAATGAATGTATCTCAAAATACCATTACTTACCTTAAAATTTCATAACATAAAGGAAAAAAATGGGTTTCTAAGACACTAAACATTTAATTAGCCATAAATTTATAAACCCATGATGATATTTATAACTCTTAATAAAATATCATAATTAGAAATTTTTTCTCAACCCTACTCTAATACCAACTTTAAGAACTTGACCATAAATCTTACATATTCTAGTTATTTTTTAAAATAAAAATCACTTTTTTTAAATATATTCTAGATTTAGATTTTTGGATAATTATAAAAAACTATTTTATTATGAACTCATACATTACAAGTGGACACTTACACTCAATGTCAATTTCTTACATAAAACAAAAATATTTAAAATAAAACATGATTTCTTATACTCACATATCTTCACGATTTTCCCTTGATCTCATCTTTTAACTAACTCTTCCTTTATCCCTCTAAAAAATTCAGAAATTTGTATGAGAAAAAATCTCATAAGTGGACTTAAATTAAAGGAAACCAGTATTCCAGTGAAAACCCATAAAAAGGTTTATAAAATATAATTAGGTAACTTGGGACCTAATTATACTCAAATGGAATAACCATATAGTCAACTTCCATAAAGATTTCTCTTACCAATGGAATAAGTATATAGTTGTCTTGCATACCCATTGCATTGGAGGTTATAACGTAACCACCCTTCCTTGTTTTATCAAAGAACCACCGTCATTATTTTATCACATAACCACCAATAAAATGTCTAATTACCATTATATAATCATAATACATAAAATATTGTAATTTTTGACATTTCTCCCATAAAATTAATTTTCAATCAAAAGAAAACATTTCAATTTATTAAATAACCAATCCAATTTTAAACACCTTCTAAAACATTTAAAAATAAATTTTTAAATAAATGTATCCCATAACACTTTGAAAATTTTGATAGGATTTAAAAAATTAAAATTTTAAAAAATTCATTTCAATATAATTACTCTTTTTGAAAAAAAAAATCAAGAAATATAAATTTTTATAAGAATAAATAATTAAATCATTTAAAATGATGTTTTACATGAAGTGTCCCTTACATTGAGTCTGAGTCATCCGATATATCCATTTTATTCCTGAATAATAAAATTATGTTAATAATTTACTTTCTAAATAACCTTTTATATTTTATTATTCCTTTTATATAACATATTATCATGTTATAATCTTACAAAAATTATATGATTATTTAAGTTCATGTTGGACGTTTAGATGATATTCAATGTTTGAGTCCCAAATGATTTTGGTATGATATCAATAGTAAAATTTTTCATTATTCCATCATCTATAAAGTAATATTAATGAAATAATAAACAATTTTATATTAAAATTATACTTCTAAATCCATCCATTATATATGGATATGAAAAATGAACTGTGTTAAAATCATGGAGATGATAAGACATAAGTACACCTGAGTAATGATTCCATTTTTTCCTGATAATTATGGAAAAAAGATAAGTATTAATTTATATTTATTTAATGATAACAATATAATTAACATCATATTAATCATTTAAAGATATGTATATATAAATATAAAACATATGATGTGGTGTTGAAAAATGATTCACATCGCTTCATGGAGGTGATAGTTCACACATACGCATGAACGACGTTATCATTTTTATGTGCACGAAAAGGTAATTACTTAAATGATATATTATTAAGTAATAATGATAAATATGTAATTAATATCATAGGTAAACATTAATACCATAAATATAACCAGTCTTCAGATATCGTTTTAGAAAACTAATAATATCAGTCTGTGAGGAAGTAGTTTGTTGTGCACAAAAATGATAATTATTTTCCCATTTGATGGAAGTTTAGATGGATTCAGGTGATGATATTAGTTTTCTAAAATATAATTAAATTTATCACACAAGATTTATTATTTCATAATAGTTGAAAAATATTTTATGGAAGTGAAAGAAGAAATAAAACAGAAACACTTAATTAAAGATGATACCTTTTCTTTGGATAGTCTCCTTTGATTAACACGTTAACATCTATAAGGTTTGCGTTATTCCAAAAATAAGATCTCTAGAATGTGGGTAGTGATTTTATTAAGGGATTTGGGTATATATTTTCCAAAATAAATATGTTTCTACGTGTGATTAAAAGAGAATAAGATGTTCCCTTTTATAATGGAGGGGACATGAACTCTTGGAATTATTCAAAATATTAAATTTATATTAATTAATTATATATTAAAAATGGAACCAAGATCTCATAAAATCATAAAAGTGATTATTTGGGTCTAAAATAACCCTTAAAAAATTTATGAAAAGTTTTAGGATAATTTTCTAATATTTATAATATTATTTCTACCTTTAATTACATAATATTTCATTAATGCTAGTAATAAAAAATATTACTAAATTTACTATTCATAATATGCAAAAATAAAAGGGATCTATTTAATAAATTTTTAACATCTAATTCCAAATATGGAAACCATTTTTTAGAAATAAAAACAAGTAATTAAATAAAATTAATTTAAAACTAATCCTAATGATGGATCAAGAAAATTGTTTTTTATAGTAAAAACGTTCAAAAGATTTAAATGTTTTTGTTTCCAAATTCAATGTGAAATTGATTTCAATGACCTAAATTAGATTAAATGAGAAAAAATTGATATATTTATACTTAAAACCGATTTATATATATAATTTAACACTAAAGGTAAATATGATGAAAAGATCGTTTTCAATTAAAATGCAGTATTTTTTCATTATTCATCAAATCAAGAAACTTATAAAAGAAATATCATAAATTCAACCAAATAAAATTTTGAAATTCCAATTTAAAATAATAAGTTTATTTTTCAAATATAATTTGTAAAATTCTTAGAAACAACATTTCAAACAAGTGTGCTTTTAAAAACCCGTGAAACTGTCTTTTTTGAAAAACACTTCATTAATGCGTAAAGTTGAATTTCTTCTTATATAATGTCAAAAAACACATAAGATAAATTTTAAAAATTATATTGAATATATTTTATATATTTCATATATATATAAATAATATTATGGAATAAGAATAATTTTTAATTTATTTTTATAAAATACAGTTGTTCACATTTAAATAGTTTTCTAGAAAAACATTTCCTTTTATCTAAAAAAGGCTTTTACATTAATTTATAAATAAATTTTCATAAAATAATTAATTATATATAAATGTGTAAAAAAGTATTCATATTTTAGTTCATATTTTTCATTCCCTTCATTCTAACAGCTAGGTTATAATGGTAACATAATAATATTTAGTTGTTTGTTTAAGCTCGATGTAGCACATCATATACACTATCAAACATAGTATTTTTTTAAAATTTACTCATAATGTTACAATATAATTACTAAAAATAATTTAAAATTAATTTAATTCACAAAACTTGTGTAATGATTTATCAATGTGAGATATGGTTAAGAATAATTAATGTTTAAAAGGTATTCATCCATAAAAAATGGTTTGCCTTTATATTTAATAATTTTAGATAAAAGATAAATTTAAAAAGAATAAAATATGAATTGGATAAAATTAAATTCATATTTATATCTATAGTATCAAAATTATATTATGGTCAATTTTTTGATATTTTTCTAATAAGTATGAGTGTTTGGTGAATAGATAAAAATATAGTTTTTACAAATACATTAAATTTTAGGACATCATCATGGTATAAGAATGACATAGAAGTTTTTTAAATTTCTTGCTAAGAAAAATATATATTTAAAAATTAAATTAAATCATTTAAATATATTAATTTTAAATTATAATCCTATGTTTTACATTTTAAAACCTAAGTGAAATTTTATTATAATAAGATAACATTTTTCATATTTTTCTTTAATTAAGTAATTATAAGGTTAAATTCGGTTTTATATTTTTTTTAAAGTAACATAACTATAATTTTTTATTAATAAAACAATAAATTTTAGTATAATCGGTTTGATATTGTTTTTTTAAATCACTTTTATTTATAGTAAATACATGTTTCTAAAAAACTATTTATATTTGCATTCTATGTACTTATAGTGAAATAAATTTTTAAAATGTCTAGGAATCAGATAATGAAAATTATATTCCATATTTTTTATTATAATATTAAAATTAAATAATAAATATCACTTCTTTTTATTCATAATGGATTGATACCATGGTAATTTTTTAATCATCACTATTAAGGATAGAAGGGTTAACAAGGGGGTTAAACTAATATAAAATGATTCAACTATCAAAAATAATATTAATTTTATTAAATGAGTTTATTTATACAGTAAATAACCTTTTCATATATTTGAAAAAAAAATTATCCACTTTCCTTGAGAAATAGATTTATTATATTTCAATGTTCATAGTACTTACAAGGGTGTCACTCCTCTCACTTATAAAAGGGATTATCCTCCCTCACTTCTCCACACTCTTTCATCACATTATCATAAAAATGATCTAAAATTGATTTTTCAAAAATAATTTTTCATGACCTATAGGTTCTTTTCTTTTTAAAATACCCATCCAAGAATCCTTAAGGTGTTTTTGAAAGAAGTTAATCCATGGAAGAGGTATATGTTCTTACCAAGCTTTTCTATGTTGTGTTCTTCCAAAACCTCTTCCAAATCTTATATAACCATATTAAAAAAATAAAATAAGTATATTTACTATAGTAAAAAATATTTTTATAATAAAACCTTTTTCATTTTCATTTACATCCAATTGAACGTAAAAATTATGATCAATCATACATGCAGACTACCGCCTCTATGAAGCATTGTATTTCATTTTTCATCAGTACCACTCATTGATTTTTATATAGATAGATTAAATGAATATAAATATATATATATGAAATTTGTTAAATAATTATTATTATTATAGGAGGATAAACTATTATTTAATTTACTTCCATCACATCCATTGTAAAATTGAAATGTTACTCGTGGGTATGTGTGGAATACCTCCTCCACGAAGCGAGGTAATTCATTTTTCATCACCACCTCACATGATGGTTATATAGTAATAATAATTGAAAAAATTATTAAATTTATAACAAAATTATGGTTATGTTAATATAAATCATTATCTTACTTCCTTTATTCCCATTTGTTAGATAATGAAATTTTCGGCCCTCAATATATGTGGACTACCACCTCCATGAATTTTGTATTTTTGTTTTTCATAATCACCTTACATATATGGTAATAAAAGTGTATTTTATGTATAAATTTGATATTAATTAAATTATTTATATTGTTAAAATGATTAAAACATTACAAATTTTCATGGAATAAAAACTCCAAATCAACACATGAGTGAAAAATATAACAGTTAGCAGTTAAATAATTAATTTTGTCAAATAAATATGAGAAAATGGTTAAAAAATTATTAGTAATTGATATCCATAAATATTTGATTTAAAAATGGATTTATATTATTTTATAAAAAATATAATTTTATTATAACATTATTTTAGAGTTTATTTGTATAATCATGAGTCCAAAGTAAGGGTTTGACATCTCAAACTTCCTTATTTGAGACATGTTTTGGTCTATATAGCAACATTTATTATATTAAGTGTATACTTCATCATTGAAATATTATATCATTATAATGTATTTAATAATAGTAAAAAAGTGCATTTTGGGTTCTCTCATGCAATAGAGTTTGATTCAACTCTATTAAAATATATAAGGTCTTTTTATGCAATAATTATTTTATTCAGGTTTGTTTATGATTAAATTGACATTAGGGGAATTATAGGCTCTTTATTTCCAAAAAACAATATATTTTATTCTAATTTGATAAATTAAGTATCTTATAAATATATGATTAATTTTTTCCATTTGATACTAAAAAATTGTGAAATAATGTTTTTAATAAAAACAAACCTTATTTCTCATTTTAGGTTTGTAATATTTTTCCAACATATCCATATTTTTTACATTGTTATAAGAATGATCCATTATATATGTCAATAATTTTCAAAGGACATTTTCTAGAAACATTTACTTTATTTTCCAAATAGTAATGGAATATTCTAAACATTTTAAATATAATTCATTTATTATTTTCTTTAAAAAATATTGAAAAGAATAAATTTTTAATCACTTCCATATAAAAGTATTTTCCCACTATCATGACCATTTCTATTTATTTATAATACATTCAATTTTTAAATGGTTTTCAAAAGTATTATAAATTTATAAAATTTATAGACTTAGTCATTTATGTATAGGTATAAAAGGATATTATTTTCTCAAATGGATTGAAATGTATTTCCTTCCACTTATTTATGTTTGTTATCTTTCACCTCACATTTTCAAACCCAAATATTATTTATATTGAATATGATATTACAGTAAACTAATCTAAAAATAGTTTTTTTAAACATCTTTACACCTTATGAAATGAGTTCTTGATGTGATTTACAACTTCATTTTTACAACAAAGTTACAAAAATTTTAAAAATATAACTTTAAAAAAAGTTCCATTTTCTTCTATAATTTACTAAAGATTCACCTTGACTAAAAACAAATATTTCAAATTAATTTTTGGTAATCTATCATCGTTTATAGATTTATGTTTTATACCTTAACTAGGATTCATGGATTTTTCTCAGTACAATTACATCCTTGAAATTATGTTCTGTATCACTCTATATTATTCTCTCGACATTCTATAAATATTCATTTGTATCATAGATATATTTATCGTTTTAATATTGTATTAAACATAGAACAATACTGAATCTATTATTATTTATGGTAAAATTACAAAGAAATTTTTTTTATTGACATGGGAATATTGTCATTTCATTCTCTTGATTCAACATAGAATATTATTTATTATATAGTAATTTTAATTATGTATTATATTTTTATTAATTTCCTTTATATAATTAACTTATTTGACTTATTAGTTTATTAGTGTTCCTAATGTTAGATTTCCCATTGATGCATTAATAATTCTAATGAGACAACCTATCTTGGATATTATGTATATACTTTATTTTTTTATTTATGATGTCATAGAAAAAGGCCTTGATGGTATGGTTATGATGTCCAAAATTATGAATTGACTCATTATTAAACAAGTTTTTCCTTTCCATGAGATCATTTATATTTTTATATTATACATGTAAATAATTAGTGATCATGTTTTACGTAAAATTTATTTATTATTATTTTATACTAACAAAATTTTCCCTCCTAGTTTGTTCTATGTTATCTCATGCTATACACTTTCCTTGGTTTAGAATTTGAGCATGCACTTATTATGTTTCTATTTAGCTAGGTTATAGAGAGGATTAATACATATAATATATCTAGAAGGGTATCATGTGTAAATAATTATTTAGCATATGTTGTAGACTTGTAATATAATAATAAAAATATGTATACTAGTAAATCTATTCATTTTGCATGAAATAAATTAGTTCTGTTAATTAATGTTTTCTTAATTCCCTAAAGATACAAACCTAAAAAGGACTTTTGTATATAATGGTTTCACTAATTTCATTGGATTATAGATAGTTAATTTCGGTTCATATGATTTGGTGTCAAATACTATATGAAAATAGTATGTTTTTAGATTTAGTTCCAGGTTTACATATCTCGTCCATTACAACTCCTTGTCACCAATATCCCTAACCTAAAAAAATCCAATGAAACATTATATCTTCAATCAAAAAATGACACATCAAAATTATGGAATATATGTGAGGATCTATCAATGTGTCTATGGAAATAATAAAATTCTATCCATGATTCTTTTTTTATCATGAATATATCATTGATAAATAGAATCACAAAAGAATATAAATATTGATAGAATACATGGTCCATCAATTCCATAAACATAGATTGTGTATTTTGCAACCCAAAAAACATATCTAATATTTTATAATGGTTATACCATGTTTTAAGGTTAGCATTAGGTATATCATCAACATTCACCCTTAATTTATAATAAATCATTTGAGTTTAAATCATTAAAATACAATAATTTCCTATCAACTCCACTAAATTAATTTTCCGAATTTTGGAATAAATAACATTTATTAGGTTGACTAAAAACCCATAAAAATATGACCACACCAAACCAACATTTAGATAAAAAAATAATGACATATCTATTTATTTTATCATTTTACAATAATATTTGTTGCATATCATAATTAAAAACACCTCAAAATGCATATTTTTAGTGTATTTGGAGGCTAGATACAAAGATATATATTTTCACAATATCATGAACAAATATAAAACTTATTCTTAAAAATTGATTCACTTTCTAACATATCATACATAATAATATTTTTAAAATGTTGGGTAATTGAAACATAACAAAGGGTGATCTAAAATACTACGTAAGAGAAAACATAAGAGAACCATAACAAAAAAACATAGATCATAAATCATTTTTCAAGGAATTGTTCTTTTTTAAAACATAAAATATCTGTCATTGGGATGTGTAAACATGAGTAGAAAATCATTATTAATGGGAATATAACAAAATTATGTTACATGACATAAAAATATGGCATAAGAATATATCACATACATACAAATTTAACATTATTATCTTTTTGAAGGATCAATACCATGACGATTATCACATATCTGATAGAGTCCCATGGTGTATTGGGCACACTAATGATCCCCTTATACATATTGTAAAATGATCTGTATTGGATTGTATTTACTCCCATGAATCATACATGTCGTATCATGAGATATATAACTTTACCCAATGTATAAGAGGATAATATAAGTTGAGTACGTATTATTAAAAAATTGAAAACCATATTATATATGCTATATAAACATAAGAACATTCCTAATTCTATAAAATCTTAATTACCAATGTAAATGAAATTATTTTCATGAAAACTTACAAAAAAACCTGATCATAATCCTTCTCAACAATTAATGTGGGTGATATTTTTATAGAATTTCTCAATTTTAGATGTAATAAAAAAATAATTTTTGTTTACATAGATGAAAAATCTTTTATAAGGAAATTAGAAAATTTCATTGAAAAATAAAAATAAATTTCCATTGCATTTGATAAATGTTATTTTAAAATAAATTTTCTCATAAAACTGGGAATATAAATTACATTGTAAAACCTTAAAAAATAAAAAAAAGGATATTCATTAAGAAAACTAAAACGTTTTTGGGAAAATTATTTCATATGGAAATCATTCAATAAATATTCCATTAACTATGTTCAAAAGAAAGACAAAGACAACTAAAAATGGTCCATGATGAAAATGTAAAAAATAGATTCAATCCATTCCATTTTAAAATAAATTCAGTATAATATTAAATAACCTTATTATATCACAAAATTATATAGTGTTATGTTTATAAAACAAAATAATGAAAATAAATCTAGTGGAAAATATTCTTGACTTTAAATAGGATAATAGATGAGTATTTTCCAAATTATGTTGCACAATGACTCCATATAGGGTGAATTGAGTCCATAAAATTTTCAAAAACATAAAACTAAACTCTTAAAATCTTAATATAATATTTATTTGCCTATTATATTAGATATGTAATGAAATAAAAGGAAAAGAAACAACCAAAGATAAAGGAATTTTATTTTTGGTTCAGGGTCATAGGAGTTATAAAAACCCACGTAATGATAGAATATATCATTTTAATGTTTATTATTTTTCATGAATTATGTATTCATATTCATTATAAATATATTGATTAATTATTAAAATAAAAAATGGAATGGTTTTATAAAACTCATTTCTTATAAAAAAAATTAAAAATATTAATTTTAAAGTTATAGAATTTTAATTTTAAATTGTTTTATTTATTTTAAAATTCATCATACAAAACATATATTACATTGATTTTCAGAAATTTTTTTGAAAATATTATTTTTCAAGGAAAAATGAAAATGCTATTTTTTATTGAAAACTATATATTATTTTAAATTATATATAAGGTAAAACTAGTTTTTGGATTAGTTTTAAATTTTAATTAGTTCATATTGATTTTATAAATTCTAATCACGGTTTTTGAAATGGATCTTATTTTTTAATTCTGTATAAAACCATTTTATATTTTAAAAAACATTTTTCTCAAAAACTATTTTCATTTCATTTTTATGATTTGATTTTCAATTAAATTATAAAACTTATATTCTATGAATTTGAAAAATATATTTAATATTTGAAATTATGGGGTCCAATTTTATTAAATAGTTCACTTTTATTTTTGGATAAATTAAATAATAATTAAAGTAATTTTTTACTATGGTAAATGGTAAATATAGTGATGTAAGTTAAAAATAAAATGATAAGAACTATTAAATGACTCAAATAATTACCCTAATCTTATTAAATTATTATATATCGACCTTATTAATTCAATATCCAAATTTATAACCTTTTGGGATGCATGTATGAGATTATGACCATTATAGTATTTTATTTAATGAAAAGTCAAACTTGTCACACTCTTTTTTTTAATAAGAGTTATATTTCAAATAAGATTTTATACATAAGATAAATTGGACTAGAAATATTATTTTAAAATCTATAATATATATATTCATCATGGAAATTTTTTTAATTTTTAGTGAAGAAATAATTTCCTTAAATTCTTTCAAAACACTGATGCATTAATTATTTATTTAATGGGAAAATAAAAAAATTATATTAATAATATTAAAATAAATATAATTTTATATAAATAATAATATTAAAATATTTTTCAGATGATCATTACATTTTGGGATATAATAAAAAAATAAATTTTATATGTTTTTTTATATTATTAATTTCAACGTAATGAATAGTTCTAAAAATTAACATTATGGATATTTTATAGTAAATAATATTTTATTAAATGATATAAAATTTACAAAAATATTAAATTCAACAAATTTACTAAGACTAGATTTAAAATATCATTCATGGTCCATTTATAATCCTTTTACCTTTTAATTTTAACTATATTTACTCTTTATGTGTAAAAATATATGTTGTCGTAGTAAAAGTTAAAGTGTTTAAATAGGGGAAAACCCAAAATATAAGGGTAAAAATATTGAAAAAACTTTACTAATTTTTATTTTATGAGTGTATTTATTCCCATCATCATCTTATCTTAGAATAACTAAATTTTAAACATTTATAATTTAATATTAATTTATATTAATTAATTTTTTGAGAACTTCTAAGAGTGGCACTCCCCTATCTTATAAAAGGAAACCACATGTCTTCAATAATTTACCCCAAGAAACCCGTTTATTTCATCCAATAATAGACTAAATACCTTACTATAATCCCTAATATCATTATTAATGTATTTTTAGGCATAATACCAATCTCATATGTCTTAAGGTGTTAAGAAAAATAGGTTTTCCGAAGAATACGTATAGTTCTTATCTATATATTTTAGTTTTGTTTCTTCTTACACATCCATAAAAACTTATTAAAACATGATAAAATAATAAATTTAATATACTATATATATTAATATGTTATTATGTTAGTGGAATTACCTATATTCATCTCATATTTAACCAAATGGGAAAATAATTCATCATTTTTGTGTAGAATAGGCTACCGCCTCGTAAACCAATCTGATTTTTTTCATAACCATCTATCAATACTATTTATAAATAAAAAATTAATATTTATATTTGATATTAATGACATATTTATAATTTTAAAAATATTAATATGTCATTTAAATTCTTACATTTCCATTCACCGAAAAATTATAACAACATTTGTGCATATGTGTGGACTACCACCTTCATGAAGCAATGTCAATCATTTTTCATCACCACATCACATGGATTATATATAATATTATATTTGAATATGGAATTTTAAATTTATTAAATTATGATATTTTTTTAATATAAATTAAAACTTACCTTTTATCCTTATATATCATGGAATATTTGAAATGTTACTCATGCGTACAAATATCCTACAGTATCCATGATTATAATGAAGTTCATTTTTCATAGAAATGTTTAATTGTTATATTTAACAGTAAAATTTATGTATAAAAATTATAATTATAAAATTAATATTATTTTGGTTATGGTGGATTATTTAGCACATTGACCATAGTCAACATACCTAAGTCATTTTGGACATGTAAACTAAATATCGTCAAAACAACCAACATGAACATAAATAATTAAGTAATTATTAAAACATGGTAATAAGTGATATAAAATTAATATTAAAATTTAAAATGTTTCCTAAGTAAGTATAAAACTAAAAAAAGTTAATTTCTTAGGAAGATAAAGATTATATGCGATGAATCATACTCAAGGTAAGTGACTTTCTTTTAAAAATTATCTTTCTAAACTTTCCCTTAAAACAATACATTCTATCCATGTCTTTAATTTTTTTAAATAATTCAAAAATGTTTTTAACATTCTCCTATGATTGTTTAAAGTCATTTTTATCATTTTTAACTTCTTATAAAATAGTTTTAAATGAATCTTTTTACATTTTACAAACGATATGCTTTATAACTTTTATGATAGAAATATAAATGGAATGGTTTTAAAATAATACAGAATGAGAAGATCTTCCCTCCATTATGAATAATTTTTTCTTTTAATATTCCTTTACAATTTTAAAACACATTTTTCAAAGAAAAAACATTCTTTTTTATGTATGTAGCTTTTCTAAAAATAAGTGAATTCAAAATTAAAATTTTATTTTCCTTAATATTTTTTTTATAATGCAAGAATTTATGATTTATGATTATGTTATAGTTTTTGGTAACTTCTATGATGATGGGTTTTTCCTTATAAAACCAAGGATGGGAGGTTGTGTTACTAACCAATTATGGGTGTTTCCATGATAAAACAAGGAAAATTGGTTATGTTATAACCTTTAATGAATTGGGTATGGAAGTTGTCCATATGGTTATTCTATATATGAGATAGAGCTTTCTAATTATGTTTACCCTAAGAGATAATAGGAATATAATGCAATGTCACCCAAAGTATAAAATAGGTTATATATATGTTTTATATGGTTTTTAAAGGATTTATTTTATAAATTAGAAATTTTCTATTTCATACAATCAATGATCTTGGAAGATAAAGGTACACATAACACGGGTTTTAATGTTTTTAACTACATTGTCAGATTTATTATTTTTATTTTTTCCTTATTCATATTTTTGTGATAAATTCTTGTTTGTAAAATTATTTATAAATGGTTTATTAAGAGCAGTGACTAGGATTATATCATGATGAAAATTTTTAAGATTTTTTACAAAATGAAATCATGTTTTATCTGGTGGGAAAATGGATACTGAGTATAAGTCTCCACTTGAAATGTATGGGTCTAATAAGTATTATTTTCTCATAATTATCTAAAACTAAAAACTGAAAAGTAATTCAGGATTATAATAATATTAATTATATATAAAAGACACTATAATATCTAATTCTTAATGGAAGGTCCTTATAATTAGTATCAAGGTATGGTTTACAAATCATTAGATATTATGCAGTTTTCTTGTGAGGTTTTCTTAAGTGTTATAGATATCATCATGGGGTTATAATTTTGGGGCTGATAATAAGTTAAATTTCAATGAAACCATTTTTGAGGATTTATGTTATGAAATTTTAAGGTCAATAATGATATTTTTAGAGAATTGTTTTTAGAAATTATGGGTTATTAGATTTTGGGATTCAAAATAAATGGTATGGGATAAACTTTTGTGTTAAAAAAATTCCTTAATATTGAATATATTATGATTAGTTTTTTTTCTCACATTTATAGGTATTTTTAAGAATTATTTTTATAAAATGGATAACAGGTAGGTCAAGAGACAACTACTCACATACATTAAGGCTGTGAAGTTTAAACCCATAACCGAAGTACGAGAAAGTTGCAACACCTACCACTGGCCTACGCAAAGTCCAAATTAGTTTGAAATTTTCTTTCTATTAAAAAATTTTATGTATGAATAGAAAAAAATCTGCAATATATGTTTTTTTATCTATAACCATGAGATTGAAAATCGATTCGGTGAAAAACATCATTTCAGAATAAGATCACTATAATTTTTGGGATTATTATAGGATTAAGATAGACATTATTTTATGGGATTTTATATGAGAAATAATGTTTGAATTGAATTTTGGAATAATATATTATTTTATTATGTATTTATGGTGATTCAAGTTATTTATGGAAATGGTAGGCATATCATAGAGAATGTGATTTTTGAAATTACATTTTTTTGTATGATACATTAAGAGTTATTGATGTTATTTTTTGAAATAAATTTTAAACTTTTATTATAAGACTATGTGATCAAATATATCTTATTTTTTGGTCTCAATGATAGTCTAGACTGTTTCTAAGGAATTTAAGGATAGTTATTTATTGAATAATCTATGATTAATTTGGGATATTACTATTAAATTATGGAGATTAAACATAGTTTTTATTCATTTAATCTTTGTTAATTTTGGTAATTATCTTATCTAGTACTTACCATTTTGGTTTTAGTTAATATAAAAATATAATATTAATAACATTTTACAATTTTGGGATTATTTAGTGCCTTTGGTATGAAAAGAATCATTTTAAATACTCATCATTTTGAAAAGAAAATATTATTGTGGTAGAAATTGATTATAGGATGAAACTCTAGTTGTAAAGAATTTATCTTCATGTTCATATACTAGTTATTAAAGTAATTCCTCAAGTCTAGGAAAAATATTTTGAAACAAAAATGTTTTTCATTTAATTTTCTTACAATGAAATCAATATCCTGTGAACCCATCACAGATTTATAATTTTATGGTTGTTAACTCTATTATGATTATATTCCCTATCACTCTCTATCATTCCTTAGACAATATCATTTCACTTTTATGTCTATGTTTCCAAAATTTAAACCTGTTATGTGTTATCCAGGGTAACCTATATAATTTATTTCTTTTTTAGTGGAAGTTTTATCGATCATTTTTATGATGTGTGATTTCAACAAAGGTATTTTGAAAATTTAAACCCTAGTTACCAATCCCACATTAAAAATTTTTAGGATGAAATTTACAAATGGGGGAATAATTTAATATCCCTAGTAATGAAAGAATTAATATTTTTAATGTTAATTAGTATTCCTGAATGATTTAGTTACATTCATTAAAAATATATTCATTAATTCTTAAAATCAAAAAAGAAATGGATTTATTAAACTCATCTTTTATAAAATTTTATTTTAATGTTTAATTTTAAAAACATAAAATTTTAATTTTGAAATAATACATTTTATTTTAAAATTCTTCAAGTCAAAATTATCTAAGAATTAATTTTTTAGAATTTTCTAAAAATAGTAATTTTCTAATAAATAGTTTCTAATAATATTTTTTATTGAAATCATTATTTTATATTAAACTATTTACATGGTAAATTTATTTTATGGATTATATTTAAATTTAATTATTAAATTTTTATTTAAAATATTCCAATTATTTTATTTTAAATGGATTTTATACTTGAATTAGTATAAAAACATTTTATATTTAAAAAGGACATTTTATTTGAGAAACTATTTTTCATTATGTTTTTCTGGACTAATTTTAAATTAAATTATACCACCTATTTGTTTTGAATTTTGAAATATGGATTCCATATTTGGAATCATTGAGTCAAAATTTATAAAATAGTTTCCTTTTGGATAATATGAAGAGTAACCCTAGTAATTTGTATTAACATGGTAAATAGTAAATTAGGTAATTTTGTTTAAAAATAAAATGATAAGAAATATTAAATGACCCAAAAACATACTTAAATCTTATAATATGATTATATATTGATCATAATCATCCAATATCTTAATTTATGATCTTTTGGGACCACTTGGATGAGATTTTTAAATTTATAATATTTTATTTAATGAAATTTCAAACATGTCACCGCTCTTGTTTCTAACAAGTGTAATATTTTTAATATGGTGTAATCCAGAGGAAATTTTCACATATAAATATTATTTTAAAAGGAAAAATATTTATCCAAATCATGGAAATTTATTTTTAATTATTAGTGTATAAATAATTATAATAAATTCTTCCATAATAAAGATGCACTAATTATTTAATTAATAGAAAAATAAAATAAATGATAATAAAAATATTAAAATAAAAATAATTTGAGATATATAATGTGATAAAATAATAATTTAGATTCCCATAAAAGAAAATTTAATATAATAAAATATTTTTTTCAAATTTTATTTGTTTTCCTGCTATTATTAAAGTCAATGTAATGAATATTCCTAAAAATTTACATTATCAGTATCTTATATGAAATTATATTAACTATATTATATAAAATTCATAAAAAAAAATTAATTTCCCCAAGTTATTATGAAAATTTTAAAAATATCAACCATTTTCCATTTATGTGTTTTTTATTTTATATTTAATATTTTCCCTCAAATAGTAAAATATTGATGTTGTCACGATAAGAATTAAAGTGGTTAAATAGGGGTTAAAAACATAGAAGGGTAAAAATAGTCAAACATGCCTAATATTTTTTTTATTGGGGTATTTAGACCCATACACATCTTATATTAAAACTCAATAACTAAGGATCCATTTTGAATTGAATGTTAATTTATATTAATTTAATAATTTTTGAAATTCCAAGAGTGCCCCAACCCTCTCTTATAAGATGGAACATCTTCTCCTCAACACCCCATCATTGAAAAAATATCTTTTCAGACAATACCTACAAAAATACCTTAATAGAATCTATACTATCATTATAAAGATCTATTTTAGGCATAATTCCAATCTTAGTGGTCTTAAGGTGTTAAGAAAGGGAGGTTTTCTAAATAAGAATCATTGTTTTTTCAGCATGTTTTAGTTTTGTTTCTGCCTCAAAATCCCTCAAAACATATTTTAACAAGATAAAATAATAAACATAGTATGTTATAGATATTAAGATGTTAATAATTTTGTTTAATTTCCTATACCCATTTCTTCTTTAATCAAATGGGAAAAGAATTCAATATTTTTGTGTACGATAGACTATCTCATCACGAACTGATGTAATTTGTTTCCCTCATGGTATCGCAAGACTGATTATGTTGATGGAATTAATTTTTATCTATTATATTAATGACATATTAATCATTCTAAAAATATAATATATCATTAACCTTTTTACCTTTCTATTCACATAAAAATTATAATATCGTTTGGGTGTATATATGGACTACAACCTCCATGAAGCGATGCGATTCATTTTTCATCAACTCATCACATAGGTGATATATATAAGTTTATTTGAATAAATAATATGAAATTTATGATATTATTATCATTATATAATGAATAAAATAATAATTACCTTCATCCCATAATGATCATTGAAAAATGTAAACATTACTCAAGCGTACATATGATCTACCTCTCCATGATTGTAACATAGTTCATCATTCATAAAAATATATAATGGTTGAATTTAAATGTATAGTTGATATATATAAATAATAATTAGATAATGAATATTATTCTGTAGATAATGTATTAATAACTATCTTGGCCATATTTAACTTAACTAAGTCATTTTGGACTTGTGAACTGAATATCTTCAAAACATCTAACATGAACTTAAATAATAAATTAATTGGTATAAAATAGTAATAATTGATATAAAAGGAATAATAAACATGAATTTTTTTTTAATAAAGTAAAAAAAAAATTCTCAATTAATTATTTAGGAAGATAAATAACGTATGCGATTAATTAGACTCAAGGTAAGGTAATTTTAAAAGAAAATGCTTTCAAATTTTTCATTAAAACTCAATTTTTCATCCATTTCAATGATTTATAAAAAAAATTAAAAAAACACTTCTCTTATCCTATGATTTTTAAGTCATTTTTCCCATGTTTACATCTTTCGAAATGGTTTGAAATGAATCTTTTTTTCATTTTCCAAATGAAGTACTTTTTGAATTTTCTGAAAAAAATTAAAAGGAATGTCTTTTCAACTTATAATAATTGATCTTATTTTCCTTCCATCGCAAATATTATTTACTTTCAAGGTTACTTTATAAGTTTACATGTTTATTTTTTGGAAAAAAATTTCCTTTGTACGTGAATAGTTTCACAAAAAATATGTGATTTAAAAAAGAAAAGGTTATCTTCCCTATGAATATTTATATAATGAAAGTATTTATGATTTTTAATTATGTTATAGTTCATGGAAATTCTTATGATAATGTGTGGTTCCATTAAAAACCATGGATGGGTGGTTATGTTATTATCCAATGAAGGGTGTTTTCATGATAAACCACATATGAGTGGTTGTGTTATAACATAAAACAAATTGGGTATAGAATTAGACTATGTGGTTATTCTATATATGCTATAGTGTTGACCAATTAGGTGTATCATAAGAGATAATGAGAATATACTATTTTTTAAATCCAAGATCAACTGTGATGTTTAATTCATAAGTAGCAATGATGGTTAATCTATGGTAATGATCGAAAGTTAACTGTGAAGGTCTTCCTAGATTATCTATAGTGGCCACTCCATTAGTACCTCAACATTCCAATAAGTTTTATTTATGTTTTATATGGGTTTTAAAGGTTTTCATTGGGTAAAAAAACATGTTTTTTTATGTAAATTTTTTAATTCATATCATCAAAGAACATTGAAAATATAAGTAAACTTTACATGGGTTTCCATTATTTTCATTGGAATAAATCATTTCTTAGTTTTATGTCCTTTAATAATGTTTTTTTATAATCATGTTATTTTAAAATGTTGTTCATAGGGATTAAGTTAGATTAGGGAAAATGATGAGGTGATGATGAAAATTGTGAAGATTTATCATTAATATTTCATGTCTTATTTGGTGGGAAAATTGATATTGAGTATAAGTGTCCACTTGTAATATATGGGTTTAATATAAAATATGTTTTCCTAATTTTATAAAATTGTAAACCTTAAATATCCTTTGGATTTTAATGAATTTAATTCTAGTAGAATGACACAACAATATTTAATGCTTAAGGATTTGTAATTATAGGAGTTGCCCCCTAATCCACTCCAGTAACACTTAATATATGTTTGGTGATTTTTAATCAACCAAAACATTTCTTAGGGGTTTTCTTGATATGTTTAACAATATGAAACATTTTATAGAGGATCTGAAATATTTTAACCCGGATTTTCCTTTACAAGATCTATACATGGCCATCACAACCCTATATCGACCCTACATTTCATACATCATTGTTACACCATTCTAATGATAAAACAAATAAAAGAGTTACAAAACAAGGATCTAAATTTTTAATATATTTGAAAAACTACAACTATACATAACTTTTATAAAATAAAACATAAACATTTATTTAAATCCTTATTCTCTAGATTCCTATAAGTCTTCACATTCTTCTTATTACGAGTAATAAACTGAGGATATACATCAAATAGGGGTGATCTAAAATCCAATTAAGAGGATAGAGAAAAAAATGGATTAATGTAACATGAGGTGAGAAGAACCATCATAATAATAACATAATCCTAGGATCATCATCATAATCATGAGTGGAAGTATTAGATAAAGGCATGGAATGTGGAAATGCATAAAAACTAAACATTATGTCTTAGTGTTCAACTGAAACACGTAGTTGTGAACAAATCTAGCATCATGTTCATGCATATTTAACTTTTTCTCATGAGATACATAAAATTAACCAATTAATTTGAGAACTATATAATTTTCATCCCAACTGTCACATCATAACATTTACATTGTGTTATGTAATTCTCGGTGTACCTGTCACATCATAATATAAACAATAACATGCATTCCACATAGAACATATATCAAATATGGATATAAAATAATCCATGGAAAGTAATGGGTATTAGATCATAAATTATACATTCATACACTTTGGATTTACCATGATAAAAAGGGAATAAGATTCTTAGTATCAATCTTCGTTGAAGAAGATACAATCTCATGATAAGTAAAAGACTTGTTTATTTAAGTAGAGTTCTTTTGGAAAAAAAATTATATTTTTTATAAAAACAGATTGGGAACAAAAATATACCAAAAAATATAGGGTAATGATAAATAAATGTTATATTTGGAACCATAAAGGAATACATATACTGAAAATGTGGTAAAATAGGGAAAATCCAAATAAATAGAGGCGAATTCTATAATTCTTATTACCTTGTTTTTGAATGATTCTTTCACATTAATATCTTGTATAGTTACATTGTATTAACTAATTACAAATAAATAACCTTTTATACATGTTTCTCAATCATTATAGTTCTACTAAGATCACTTATGTGCATTTGGATGAGTTTTAGAGTTTAATTTCATCATTTGGGAGTGTTGATTTTCTTATTTTTCATGATTAGTTCAATTGTATACATGAATGGAAGTTCATATAAAATGTGGATAATTAACTATAATTGTTATCATATGTTTTTAATGATATTCTATAAGTATAATGATCTTATAAAGAGTTTTTTATATGAAAACATGATGAATCATTTTATTAAAGTTAATGATGATCGTTTTAGGTTAATTATGGCGATTTTTTATCTCAACAAACTCATTTTGTTTTATCATTTATTATTATGTATATATGCTTGTTCTAGAACATAAATATAGTTGTAACATATATTTTTGAAATATTTTTCATCCATTATAATAGTTTTATTTAACATCCTTAAAGGTGTTAAAGGAAAATGAAATTGTAAAGCCGATAATGTCGGTAAATTGACACATCATGGGAGAAGATTCCATTTTTAAAATAAAAAAGAGAGAGTGACAGGAGTTTTATGAAAGATAAACATTAAATTGATAGAATTAAATTATATATAAGGTGATGGATTTATCATTCCATTTTTATTATGGTGTGTGAGGAGATAATAAAAATATAAAATAACTTGAAAAGAAATTTGAAGAAAAGAAAAATGAATTTACCTCTTGAATTTATCCTCCCTGAGAACCTTATTAGAGAAATAGTATTTGGTCTTTTTATGAGAAAAAATCTCTTTGAAGTGTGGGAGGTACTATATAAGAGTATTAGGTAGAATTTGGACAAGTATCAGGGTTTGAGAGATGTGAGGAAAATAGTTGGTGAGGGTGTTATTAACAGTGGAGGAGAGGGGTGTTTTCTTAATATTATATTCATTAGTTTATTTTTTCCACAATAAAAGAAATGGTGATGATTCCAAGGCTAAATATAGTAAAAATAGATGGATAATTTAATACTATATTTCTTACATCAATAATGACTCAAGGAATAGATTATTTAATTGATAATGTATTCATACAATAAATTATTGAATTTAACTATTCCCTAAAAATTTCAGTATTTCTCTTTGTGTTAACATGTCTATATATCAAGAATTGAGATATGTAATCAGGAATATCCGCATTCAGGTTTTCCCACCAGAATTATTCTCATAGATTGAGGTACATCTTCCTACTTATAGGATGGATAGATAAACTTGATCTATGGTAATTATCCAATATATGCTTCTTTATATCAGGTGATGATGGCACAAAAAGCATCATTACAAACCGAATCTCACAATCCTCATTGATATGGAACTCTTACAGCTTCCCTTCCTTTACTGATTTTACCTTCTATTATTATTATGGATCATCCCTTTGTGCCTATTTACTCTTAACTTTAATATATGGTTGAGAAATTATTTGTTCAAGGTATTATGTATTCCCCCACCGATATGATATCCAAATTCATCCATCATATATCCATAGAGATAGGGTGTTTCTAAATCTGCAACATGGATAGAGTACCCTGTACTTTTATCCTAATAGAATCTGGTTCCTTTTTTCCTTTCTATGAGGATAGTGAATAGAGAAAACATAGTTTTTTATTGTCTCTTTATATCTCATTTAATGAATGTTGATCTTCTTTTGTGTGAATATATACTTTAGGATTTTTTGATCGATATATATGTCACACTTCTCACGATGGAGGTAGTGCTACTATATTTTCATGGAAAAATCAAAACTTCTAGTTATAGATTATGTGTGGGTTAGTTTGGCTCATGGAACGTCAACTATCATAAGTATAATCCTATCACAATATCATTTTTCATGAGTGCACAACCCAATCCTTTCTTTGAATCTTTACTATATATCATAAAACTTTCTCTGCATTTTTGTAATGTGAGTATAGATGTTGTGATCAGCCTTCTCTTTAGCTCCTTAATGTTTTCATTACATTATTCTGTCCATACATACTTTACCCAATTCCTTGTTAAATTAGTTAGCGGTATTTGAAATCCTGCAACATTTCTCAAAAAACATTAATAGTTCCATGCTAAGGAAAGAAAATTATAGATTTCTATGACACTAGATATTTTGGTCCATTCCCCAATTACCATTGTTTTTACAGGTCCACATATATTCCCTCACTTGTGATCATGTATTCCAATGATTTTACATCCTATATCAAAAAGTCATACTTTATGAACATGGAATACAACTTCTCCTTATTTAATTTAACCAATGAAAGCTTTAGATGTTTTTCATGTTCATCCTATTCCATATATTAGATGATAATATCATCGATAAATAGTACCAAAATTTTGTCAATGTAATGTAAAAATACTCTATTCATAAAATCCATGAATATTTTAGGATCATTAGTAAGTCTGAAAGAAATCACTAGGAACTCATAGTGCTCATACCTTTATGGAAATCAGTCTTCTGAATATCATCGTTCTTCACCTTTAGCTGATAATATCTAGAACAAACATCCACCTTTGAGAAATATTAAGCTCATTATAATTGATCGAACAAGTCATAAATATTTGGGAGAGGATACGTTTTATTTATGGTGGTCGTATTAAGTTATCTATAATTGATACATAGTCAAATTGATTCATCCTTCTTCTTGACAAAGACCACTGGTGCACCCCAGCGTGATATACTAGGGCATCTAAACCCTTTGTCCAAATGCTCTTGCAATTTCTTCATTAACTCATCCAATTCAATATGATCAATATTATAGAGACACATTGAGATAGGAGTAGCTCTAGGTATGAGTTCTATTGAGAAAACTACCTCACGGTATAGGGAAAGTATATGTAACTCTTCTGAAAATATGTTATTTTATTCCCTTGTAATGGGTGTTTCATCTAGGTTGATACATTCCTTTCACTCAAACATTTAAGCAAGGTATTCTTTTTTATAGAGAATCAACACCCACACCATTACAAATGAGATTCATGGCCTTCCTTGCACTTATATAGAAGCATGGTATGGTTTAGAATATGAAAATATATGTCCTTTTCCTTATAGTTTATATGTGATCTATAAAACAAGAGCCAATCCATTCTTATTATAGCATCAAATTCAATCAAGGGAAGTATCATGTGATTCGATGGAATAATCCTCTCATATATTCCAACTAGAGAAGAGTCAAATACTTGGGTTGAAATGATTTCATGATTTTTTGTTTTTATAGATATATATACTTAATGGTTTTGGGGATTCTATTCAATAGTTTTATCAAACTTTCATGGTATAAAGGAATGTGTACTACTAGAATCAAATAATAATTTTGACATTCTTGTGTGAATAAGACGTGTACCTTGTATGATGTCATTTTCTTGCTCTACTTCATCAGTAGTGATAGAATGATCCTATCCATGATTCTTTGGTGTAAGTGTCTACTTATGATGATTACCATCTAAGACTCAGGTTTTAGTTCACTAGCTTTCATAGATCACGTACTCCCTATAGTTGTAGCATTATACCATAGGTGGTGCTCTCCTTTCTTCCCCCACATTATCTTACTTCCTTATGTGTTTTTTAAATTCGTGAGCTTGGTGTCCTTATCTCCCAAACATAAAGCATTTCTCAATCCCTTTGAGAAATCATCCATGATGCTTATTCCCACATTATTGACATGTGTGTGGTTGAGTTTTCTTTCCACCATTTTCATTAGATCATCTAGCTTGAAACTCCATATTTTGTTTCTGATCACCATATACATGGGACCATTCCCCAAACTCCATATACACTTTGAGATCACATCTAATAACTTCTTCATAACTCCCAATGTCTCGAATTTCAAGATCATTTTTAAGGTGCGGTTTTAAACAACAAAATTATCTATCAATTTTTCTATCAATGTTGATAATAAACTCCAAAGCGTACCTTGGAATCCTTATGAAATCTTCTTCATAGGCAAAGGAATATTATCCTTCCTTATTCTCCAACTATATGAATTATATCTCCATATTTTTATGAAGACTTTGAGGGAAATATTTGTTATGAAACATTTTCTTAGTGTCTTACCACTCCATCTCTTCAATGTCACCATTTTTTATGGTGTTCTGAATAAATTACCACCATTGATCGGTCTATCCATCTAAATTTTAAATGGATATAGTAACCATATTTATCTTAGAATATTGAATAACATAAAAGATCTACTCCATTATGTTGAACCATTATTCTACAACTAGTGGATCGGAAGATCCACTAAACATCGGTGTTCATTGCCACATAAAACACTAGATAGGGGGTTACTCCCTCTTAGGTGAAAGCGGATATTCCACATTATTTCTATTTTTTCTCATAACTTGATATGGATGTGTAAGAATCACATTGAAATTATGAAATCCACCTCTCAAAGCATTGTGGATTTATATGGGAAATCGATTTATTGTTCTTGCATGGTTTATTAGCCTAGTTTTTCTTGGTTCCCAGCATGTTCTAAAATAGAAATGGTTAGAAAAAAACATAACCTAATAATTAATGAATAAATAATTTATTCCTTTTTAAAATTATGTCTAAAGGTAAATCCTCTGGTATTATTAGGTTTATAATTTTCTAAAACAAAGATACATGGGTGCTTACTTATACACAGTCTCATAATAAGGGTTTCCACCAAGGATCTCTAATCATAATTCCCAAATTAAATAAACCATGCTATGTTACCAACTATAGAGACCATGAATTCCTTACATGATTATTACATCATTTTAAAGATACAAATTATAAAAGAGTCATAAAACCAAGATAAAAAGTTTTAGTATCTTTGGAAAACAAGGACGATATATAACTTTTAAAAAATAAAACATAAACATTTATTTAATTTCTTCTTCTTTATCTTCTTAGTGGCCTTCAAATTCTCCTTAGAAAAAGTAATCACCTAAGGATATATATAAAAAATGGGTTAGCAAAAATTATATTAAGAGGATAGATAAAAACAAGAATTAATATAACATAAGGTGAGAAGAACCATCATAATCATAACACAAGTATGGTATAAACATCATAATCCTAAGTGGAGTCATTAGATGAAGGCATGGAATGTAGAAATTCATAAAAATGACACATCATATATTAGTGGTCAACTAAAACACATTATTTTTAAAAACATATAGCATCATATTCATGCACATTTCAATTTTTCTAATGCTATACATTCCATTTCCCAATGCATTAGAGTGTTATATAATTCTAGGTTCACTAGTCACATCATAACATTTACATTGCACCATATAATTCTATGTGCACCCATCACATCATAATAATTACATAACATGCATTCCACATAGAACTTATATCAATCCTTGAACCATAAGGTAATAATATTCTTGGTATGAATCCTTATTTAAGAAGAAATAATCTCATGAGAATTAAAAGACATATTTTTTTAAAGAAGAGATCTTTTTGAAAAATCTTTGCATTTTTTCAAAAAATGATATTGGTAACATATATATCCAAAAAATATAAGTAAATGATAAATAAATGATATATAAGGAACCATAATGTAATATACATATTGAAAATGGGGTGAAATAGTTAAAACCCAAAGAAATATAGTTTGGTTCAAGAATTTCCCTTACTTTGTGTATGAATGCTTCTTTCAAGTTAATATCATGTATAATCACATTAGATTCATTAATTACAAATAAAAAACTTTTTATACATGTAATTTACTCATTTTATTTTTATTAACTTCATTTATAGCCTTTGTGATGAGTTATATAGTTTAATTTCATCGTTCGAGAGTGTTTGTTTTCATAGTTTTCATAATCGGTTCACTTATATAAATTAATGGTTATTCATATAAAATCTAGATAGATATCCATAATTGTTATTATATGTTATAAATGATCTTAGATAATTTTAAATAATCTTAAAAATAATGTGGTTTTGTAGTATGAGTATGAATCATTTGTTGAAAGTTAATAATGGTCATTTTACGTTAATCATGACGGTTTTTTGATCAGAATGAACTCATTTTGTTTTAACGTTAAGTATTATGTATATATGTTAGATAAAGAACATAAATAAGATCGTAACATAAATTTTAGATTATTTATCATATATTATAATTTTTTATTAACATACTTGATGGTTTTAATGGAAAATCAATGCGCATCAACCACGATGTTGGTAAATTGACACATCACCGACGACAATTTTCATTTTCAGAATAAAAGAGAGAGGGGGAGAGTTTAATGATGGATATTAAATTAACAATATATAATTCTAGTATATTTAATTTAATGGAGTTATCATTCCCTTTGTATGTGGTGAGGGTATGAGAGAATAAAAATAGAAAAAAACATGAAAAGAAATTAAAATAAAGAAAGAGTAATGTACCTCTTGAATTTTTCCTCTTTGATAACTTCCTTAGGGAAAAGGTTTTGGTATTTTGTTGAGTACAAGAGATCCTGGGTGTTTGGGAGGGGATAAGGATGATTTTTGAGCCAAATTTGGACAAGTATCAAGGCTTTATAGGTGTGAGGCAAAGAGGTGTTGTGCGGTGGTATTCATAGTAGAGGAGGGAGGTGTTTTCTCATTATTATATTCGTTGGATTATTATTTTTTCTCAAGAGAAGAAATATTAATTACTCTATGACTAAAAAAGTAAATTGATTATAATAATTCTAGATTATGGATCTTCAATCAGTGATTACTCAAGTAATATTTTATTAAATTTATAATGTATTTAAACCCTAAATTACCGTATTTTACTATTCCCGAAAATTCAAGTATTGCATAAAAATCCAAAAAATTATCCCTAACCATTTTTTGATGTGTAGAATCAATAAATAAACTTAAATTTATGAAAATAATATTCTATATATGGGTAATTTAATATTTATTTAAAATCCTTATTTACATAGAAAATATAGATTTTAAAGTTACAACTAGTTTTATAACACATTAAAAAATTAATTAAGGTCTCGTAAAATTATCATAAAAACATAAGATATCACAAAATTAATTTGGGAATATATTTTATGAAAATAAATTTTATTTTAAATTATTAAATTTATCTTATAATTTTATTTAAATACTTATGACTTACCAAGTTACCAACACTTAATTAATTATTTTAAAAACGGTTATTTACTTATACTATGGTATATTATACCATACATTAATTTATAATATGCATAAATTTTATTTTTATTTTAAAAGGATAAGTTATTATTTTAATTGATTATTTACTACTCATAAGGTTAATATTACTATTTATAAGTTCATGTTACTATTTCATCAGTATTGGTTCATTAACTTCTAGAAATACCTATTATTTCAATCATTATTCATTTATAATGTTTTTATTATGGTATATAAGTGATTTTATGAGATTTATAGTTTATAAAATTACTATAAGTAGAGATAAATTCCATTTACAAAATTTTGGGTCATTGATACCCTATATAAAAGGAGTTCATAATTTTTCTGAGAGAGGTGTAGATTGGAAATCTAGATTAGTACGAAGCTATAAGAGGAAATATATGTATTATTTATATATTATCAAGAGATGTTTATATCATAAATAAGTAGAAATAGAAGGTTTGTTAGATACAAAATATGTTCCAATATCTTGATTGAATTAGTTTTTATTTTTAGTCACAAATTAAGAATAATCTTGAGAAAGAGGGTATATGGTTCTTATTATAAACATACACATTTCATCTCCTTTTTTATTCAACATTATAATTATTTTTAATTAAAATAATCATGAGTAAATATATAATACTCTGAAAATTAATCTCTCCTTATCATATGATATCCACCACTAAAAATAGTAAAATAATGGGAGTTATTGAGTGTAGCTATGGTATTTTTTAGAATCATATGATTTATTAGAAGTATAAGCTTTGTCTAAATTAGTATTTCTTGATTCTATAATCTCCAATTTTGAAGAAACAAAAGGAGTGAACTTATCTTGAAAAATAGAAACTATAATATGTTCCTTCAAAATATGACTAAATATAAAAAATCTCTTTCTAATAATGACTTCAAGATAGTAATACCTAATTTGATAAGTATTTATATGTTATATTATATAAATAATTTCATATGAACTTAAAAATTTTCATAATCCATTTTTCATTTTTTAAGACCACTATAGGAATTGTTATTCCTTCAAAAATTCCATAATGTTATAGCAGTTTCATAAGAATTATTTCTCAACATAATACTGCGTAATACAACTTTCATCAAAGGATATTAAATTTCCTCTAATTATATAACTTTTATTCTAAACATATGACCTTGTTTCTAATTTGATGACTTCGTTTTGATCACATGACATTGTTTTATGTATTCATGTTGATTATATAGAATCATTCTAATTGTAAGACACCATCATCTAACTTATTTTAACATATGACTTTATTATAAGTCTTTATCACATCATATGACTTCAATGTATAAATTTATATTTAGAAAAAATTTCTCAACCCAAATAATATTTCCTTATAAAAATACATAAAAATGACTAAAATTGGTATTCATAACTCAAGATAAATAATAAATAATAAAAATGATATATCCATTAGCATCAATGCATATCATTAATTAGGATGTGCTAGAAGAAATTTAGCATGGCCAATAGTCAGTTCCACTTACAAGAAATCATTCAATTAATTTAAAAACTAAAAATAGTAAAAAAAAGAAGGAAGATAAGTAAAACGAATAAAATTACAAGAGTTGAATAAAATAGTTGGGGTTCTAGAGGGAAAGAATAAAACAATTATACTAGAAATATGACATAAAACCATGCATTATAAATCTATTTTTATTACAAATATATATAAACATATTCATAAATATTATACTGAATAAAATTCATTTTTAATTCTTTATTACCCATATGATAATTTTTTATAGTAAAAATAAATACTCACGTGTTGATAATTTTGTTTTCAATACATTCATTCATCTATAAATTCTAATCCTTTAACTACCACCATTGGTTTATTACCTCCATATTTTCAGGAAGATTTAGTATATGTGTTTGATATAGTTCTAGTGTGAAATTGTGATTTCATGGAACATAGTGTGATGATTCACATAAAATGCATAAAAATAACTTTTTTTGAATATTTATTTAAAAAGAATGAATTAATTTAATAAATGAATATGATTATATATATTAACATTAAATAGATAATAAATATTTCAATTAATTATTATTTTAAAATATTATCAATATTGATGTTATTTTAATAATTCATTATGTAAACGTTATAAAATCGACTGTTTAGGGGGTAAAATCGAGAAAAAACATATTAAAATGATTTAATGAGTAAGAAAATGGTATTATATGATAATAATATCACTTTTATATAATATAAATTATTCCAAAAACCCTAAATAAATTTGATAAGTTGGATTTCAGATTATCTTGAAAAATAATATATAGAAGAATGATTATGGAGAGGATAACACTTATGTTTAATACTTGAATCACATCTTGGAAACCCTCTATTAAATGAAGCTTTTAAAAATTATTCTTATGATAGTGGCACCCAAACATGAGAGTGGATTATAAAAAAGATATTTTTTTAGGTTTTCAAAATAAATTTTAAGTAAATTTGTTGTTTTATGTTGGTAGGGGAGGATTCCTTTTATAGGTGAGCTATATTATCATTTTTAAAAATACACATCACTTAATTTATAAGTTTTTCATTCTAAAATGGAAATTGAATAATGGTATATATATATATATATTTATATGTATATATATATATGATATTAGGTATCTAATTACATAATAAATCAATTTAATGATTCTGTTTTGTGATATTTTAAGTATTTACTCTTTATTTAATCCCTTTTAAATTTCTTTATCATTTAGTGTGATGAAGAACGTTTAACTTGATAAATTATTTTTATGTGTAAAAATTAACTTTACCTTATTTATTATTTATAGAATGATTATTCCAATTTTTAATAAATTTAATTAGATTAAATTAATATATTCCCAAAAACAAAACTTTATAATAATCAATGTATAATTCATACAGAACTATTTTTAGAATAAAATAATATATACCCAAAAATAGATCTATTATTATTTATTAAAAAAGTATTATTATTATATGAATTTAATTTTTTTATTATATATAAAATGTATTTAATTCATTAAATATAATAATAACTAGTTATCACTTTAATTCTAAATAAAAAATCCACAATAATGAAAAACAAATCTTCAATAATTATCCCTTTTACTATTAAATGAATTAAATAACATCCCCTTATTTATCTAAAAACCTATCAATTTTATCAATCCTTTAGTGTTAGAATATTTTTTACATGAATTGAATCATTCAATAAAAAATAATATATAAATAATTAAAATACATTTTATTATTATAAAATATCAAAAATTATTATTAAATTTTTTTTCAAAAATTATGAATTATATTATTTTTTATTTTTTAATCTATAATTACACAACTATAGTGTACCTATTTGATATAATTATATCTAACAACCATAAATCAAACAGTGACATGTTCACCAATTATATATCCAATAACCACATATAAAAAGGCCACATTCCATTTCTATATATAAACTTACACGCATATATAAGATTATTCAAACTATTTATTTTATTAATTTTCAAAATGTATATTGTATTTATAATATTTTTCTATTTTCAATAGTTATAATTAGAATTATAGTCATCATTACAAACCAAAATAATAAGTGTTTGTGGTTTGTGGCCTTTTTATTTACTTGTGTATTTATTCTATGTGTAGTTTTCTTTATGATATTTCATATTTTATTATAAAAATGTATTATTTTTTATGAAATTGTAATATTTTATCTCAATAAAATATATCATTATTTTTTTTGTTAATGTTTATTATATTAAAAGTTATTTAAAATATATTATTTATTTAAAGAGAAATAGATACTAAAATCATGTGTTGTTGTATTATACCAACTTCAAATGATCTGTCCCATATGGTTTTATTATTCATATAAATTAAATTAAGGGTAATTTTATCTCATTACATCTTAATATACCCATGTTTCTTCCAAAAAAAAATATTGTTTCTAAAAATATTATTAATTATACACCCTAATATTTTATGAAAAACTTCTATTTAAATAATCTGATTTATTCAATGGCTTGTGTCGGACGTAACAACAAGTTTAGACGAACCTTTTAACATTATCAAAATATTAGGCTTTTGTTTTCTTCTAGTTTTCTTATTACCATGTATAAATAGTAATAAATAAATTAGAAAAAAAATATATGGTCTAAAAATTCATCAAATGATTTCATTTGATATAAAATTATTATTGTTAGAAAAATCAAAATAATATTGATTTTTTTCTGAAAAATATTTTTTATGTTAATGATTTGTTTTTATGTTAATAAATTAAATTAATCATTATTGATGTATTATTTTAATGAAATATATATATAATTTACACGATTAAATGTTTAGAAAATTCAAAAAATATTTTTCTTGTTATACGATAAGAATAAATCCAATTTTATAATTAAAATATGTTTCTTCTAAAAAGTTTTTTTTTAAGTTTTGCACACTTAATTTAAAATTAATTAATTCCATTTAATGGTATTGAATTATATAAAAATAATCAAATACATAGAATCAGGATATTCAAATTTGGTAACTAGGCCCTTTTCTTTTTTGTCAATATGAATAGTAACCTTTGAAAAATTTATCACCATTGTAAAGGGTAAATTGGGTTAATCTATGTTAAAAATAAGTGATAAGGCCGTAATTTTTTATCGTAATTTTTATTTGATTAAAGTAATTTTACACTTAAAACATATTTTTTAAATTGAGTAGTTTAATTTTAATAATCCGTTAAACTTTTTAGGTACTCTATTTTTTATGCTTTATTTATCATACTTATTTGGGTTTGTTTGTGGGCATCACAGGGTTGGAGATCCTTTATCAGCGAAAATGACCTAAATTTGAGGGTTTTATGTTTTTTGGAATTAATGGATTCAGGTTATAAATTAGTTAATTTCTATGAACGGTTCTCCCCAAGTTCGAAGAACGTCCCTGGTACTTTGGTATTTTTCTACTGAGAATTGGAATGTTTATTCTCTATTGAGAATTTAAGATTTGTGTAATGGTCTCCAAGATGATGTTGTGAATCTTGTTTAGGGAATGAAGTTTACATAGAACATATTTGGACGTCATGTCATTTAATGGATAAAATTATGTTTCTATAAAAAATTCTATTGGTTTTTCAGCATTTTTAGCCTTTGTGGAATTCACATCATCTAATAGGATTACAAGCGATGTAAATCTCATGGAATGATTTTTTAGGGAATTTTATGGGATTTTATTCTTTCAGTCCACATAAATCCTCCATATATAAAAATATGTTGTACACTATGTGATTTTTGAGATCCCCTCTCTTTTTGGATCATTCGTTATGTCATCATCCATCAGGGTTATTGCAGTGCGCATCTTTGGTTAATAATTCCTTCTGGTTCTTCATTATTTTGGTCACATTTATTGTGTTGGATATGTTTTTGTCTTGGATTCATTAAAGGATATTTTTTATATCGCTCGTTTTTAATTTCCTATTGTTCTTTTTCTTTTAAAGTTCGATCTCTTAGTTTCCAATCACCATTGTCATAGGCAGGTAGGTTTATACCATATTGAGGTATATATATCTATATAATGTATTAATTTGATGAATTTATATCTTTATTAATAAATTACTCTTGTTTTTTAACAGAATGGAAGTGATTTTTAGTTTTAAAGTATTTTAGGTAAATAAATAATGTTTTTAAATTTTTTTTAATGGATTATTCTGATTCAGAATTGGTTTTTTCAAACACCTAAGCAGTTTTACATGGATTTAAAAAAAAATTGAATTGTGATAATTGTTTTGAACTATAATTTTACAATTTATTCACTTTAGGAACATTGGTTGCATCTATAAATTGACATATGCAACCTCAGTGTGTGTGGAACCAATAGTTATTGTTTTGTAGATATCGATAGACTGTGGTAGAACACGATATCAGTTCGATCCAACATTTGACTTGGTTTAGTTCTATTTTTATGTCTGGTACATTTTGTCCCATATTCTAGATCCTAAATGATAGTGTTCTTGTTAATTTATGTATTTTTATCACATGATATTTTCTATCATGGATTTTTGCTCACATGTTTTTATATGAGCTTGTATCACATGGATTCACATGATGGTATTTTATTGAAATGTGTTTTCTTACATAGCATATGATGCATATTTATTATTTCCTATTTTATCACTTCAATTTTTCATGTTTTTGTTTTTTAGAATATAGATGGTTTTTATGAAAACTAAATTAAAATGATTTATATGAAAATTATTTGTGAAACTAATTTTATTTTAAAAGCTAAAATATAGTATTCTTGATGTTAGACCTTGTATAGTCTTTTTGGTGGTATCATACTAGGTTTTTTTCTCACACCCTAAATTTTCCTTTAGGTGGTTTTAGATTTTTTGTTATAGGATTCTGGTAAATGTAATATCATCTTATATAATGAGGGACTTCCTTTTTGTTACTACCTTCGGTTCAGTTTGGTATCTTGGTGACTATTATTCACGTGGAGACATATTTTTTTGGGTATTCATAATTTCTAGTGTGTCTAGTTTGGATTATATTGTATGGATCTCGAATGTATCTCTTACATACACTTTTTAATCTATTTTTATTTCTTGTTTTGTTTATATTCAATACTTATTTCTATTCTCTTTTTTGTACCTCACCATGTGATAGATTGCTCGATTGTATGGTTTAGTTAAACTGAGTTGGTCTGTTATAATTTGGTATCATAGAAAAGGCTCATCCTGATGTTTGTTAACACTACATGGCCTTAGTCAAGTTTCATGAGTATATTGGAGTTAGGAATGTCAATATTCAAATATTAAGTGTAGAAAAGGGGCATAACTAGCTCACTTCTGTGACTGAACTCATGTTACCATGGATGGTAAAGGATTTTTACCAGGTTTTATACTTGGCGTTTGAGGTTATTTGAATGAACATTATATGAATTTTTTAAATTGAATTGTTATTATTATTTTTAGTTATGTCTTTCATTGGTATAATTCATAATTTCTCTCAATTATGGTTCTTTTAAAGAATTATTTTGAATTCAAAATGTTGTCCTAATATTTTGGAATGTTCTCATTATCTAATTGGTTATTTATATGTGTTTATTATAAAATTAATTTGAGAAGACCCTTCCAAATATGAAAGATGAAGCTATAAGATAGAATCTGTAAGTAGATCCTTCAGTTGACCATTCTTTGGTAGAAGTTATAATCCACCTTATATAGGTTCTGGGTCAAGTGGGTTTTTGGAACCCATGATGTGCAGTGAATCGTGGCTCTAAGTTCACTAAGTGACATCCACTCATATAGTCACCCAGCCTTTTCTTACATTACTATTAAATAATTTTAAAGATAAACAACATAAAATTATTACACATATAGGATCCATAGGTTTAGTGTCTTTGGAAAACTATGACCATACAAAACAATTACAACATCAAGCTTAAACATTTATTTAATTGCTTCTTCTCTAGCTTCAAATTGGAACTTGTCCTCTCCTTAGTACATGTATCCACCTGAGGATATACATAATAATGGGTGATCTAAAATCCCGGTAAGAGGATAGATAAGATTAATATTGCATGGGGTGAGCATAATCATGACATAGGCAAAAGATCGAGAAAATGAGAGGAGCATAAATAAAAGACTAGACATGTGGCAATGCATAAAAATGAAACATCATGTCTTAGTGGTTAACTACCACACATACTTGTGAACCAAGATAGCATATTTTTCACCCATCATTTGACATTTATTCATGAGATTCATCACTTTACCTAATGCATTGGATAACTGTATAATTCTGGGTGCACCCGTTACATTCAAACATTCATATTGCGCTATGTAATTCTGGGCTCACCCATCACATCATAACATTATCATTTATCATGCATGACACAATGATAATATAACATAAATTAACATAATTAAACCATTAAAATGAATTGGTTTCATCTTATAATTACACATTAATAAACATTGGGTTCCCAAAATAATGAGGGAATAACATACATGTTATAAGAATCGTCACTCTTGAATGAGAAGTAAAAGGTGTGTTCTTGAAAGAAGAGTTATTTTGGAAAACATTTTGTTTTTCAAAAATACCATTGAAAAAAATTTATATCCCAGAAAAAGAAATACGATGATGAAAAAAATATTTTTAAGGAGTAACCATATCAAAAAGGATTGAAAGAGGGAGTACCTGAAGGATAAAATTAGGGTTCAAAAATTTCCCCTTACCTTGTATCTGAATGATTCCTTCTCTTTAATGTCCTGTATAATGACATTATATTCATTAATTAGAAATTCCAGAACCTTTTATACATTAATAGGGTTCATTATTTCATTTTATGTTCCTTTGGATGAATTATAGTGTTTAAAAACATTGTTCGGGGATGTTTGTTTTTATGGTTTTTCTTGGGTGGTTCACTTGTATTCATAAATTGATGTTCTGGTAGAACATGGGTAAACATCCAGAACTGATATTACATGTTATTAATGATATTAAATTATTTTTAATGATTTTATAATGAATTATATTTGATCCATGTGAATGATTCATTAGATAAGAATTAAATGATGATCATTTGGGTTAATTTGGGCAGTTGTTTTATCAAAACGAACTTGTTTTAACTTGTCACTTAGTAATATGGTCATAAGACAGATCCAGAACGTTAAATAGAAGATAATAAATATAATATGTTCTGTTTGAACCATAAAAATGGTTTTATTACCAGATCATAAGGTATAAATGGAAGAATAAATCATGTCATTCTTGAAGGTCAAAAATTAACACTTCACGAACAACGTTCCCTTGAGTAAAATAAAAGGAAGAGGGTAAGGGAGTTGGATGATATAATATACCATTATAATCATAACATTCCAATAGATGTATAATACTGGAGTTACAATACAATTCAGATGATGATAGGTGGGGAGAGATCAAGAAATGAACATGAACTTGAAATGAAATTAAAGTAGAAGAGGGAGAGAAATTACTCCTTAAATCTTTCTCTTGAGATCCTCATTAAAGAAGATAGGATTGTTCTTTTTATTAGACAAAAATATCATGTACGTGGGGGAGGGGATAGGGAAGTATTTTGGGTAGAGTTTAGGGAAGGCTTTGAGCTTGAGAGGTGTGAGGAAATGAGGGTGTGAAGAGTAGCTTTTATAGTGGAGGGGAGAGGGGTTTCCTTAATATAAAATTCATTAGTTTATTAATTTCCCCTAAGAAAAGGAATAGTGAGACTTGAATGACCAATAATAGTAATTTTATGATGTGATCCTAAACCAAGTGGGCTTACATCATCATAACATCACACATGACTCTAAAATTAGCTTATTTAGCTTATTTTTTTATATTACGGTATTTCACTATTCATCAAAAATTTAAGTATCTTGGAAAAATCCCAAAAATTTACCCCAACCATTTTTCGATGTGTAGAATCCAAAAATTAAGCCCATTTTTCAAAAATAATTATCTAAATATTATTAATTTAATATTTAATTAAAATTATAATTTACTTAAAAACAGTTTTTAAAATTAAAATTGATTTTATAGTGCTTTCAAACATTACATAGGGTCTTATAAAATTATCTAAAAACTATAACACATTGATTTAATAAATAATGAATATATTTTAAGAAAATAAATTTTCCTTCAAATTAATTAATTAGTTATAATTAATTATTTATGACTTACAAAATTCCAAAAAGTTTTCTTTGGTTAAATTGTCACTTTCTAAGATGTCTAAATGTTATTTAATTATTCATGGGTTAGGTAACTCTTATGCTGGATGATTTAATATTCATAAGGGTCATATTACTATTCATAAGGGTATGTTAATATTCATAAGGGTAGATTACTATTCACCAAAAGTTATTTTTGTTTTATTAGACTCCAAAAATCATCTTGAACACAACCGTGTATGTTGGATTTTGGAAATTCAAAACATAGAAGTGACAAAATTATGTTTAAAGTTAACTTATCACTTATTAGTTCATTATGTTTTATTTTCATTTATTTTATGACATAAATATAAGAAGGTAATTTCCATTGATAAACATTGGGTCGTTACATTCTTCCCCCCTTAAGAAATTTCACCCCCGAAATTTTACTTTACACAAATAGGTGAGGGTGTTTCTCCATCATTGCCTCTTATGGTTCCCAAGTTACTTCCTCAAACATATGGTTACTCCACAACACTTTGACAAGATGGTTTTTTTTTAGTAGAACCATATCTATCTGATCCAAAATCTTTACTGGTTTCTTCTCATAGGAGAGAACATCTTCTAGCTAAACCACATCTGAGTTTAGTACATGTGAGGGGTCTAGTACGTACTTCCTCAGTAGTGGTATATGAAACACATCATGAACTTGATCCATATTTTGTGGAAGTGAAAGATGATAGGCCATGGATCATTTATGGTCAAGGATCTCAAAGGGGCCAATATACCTTGGGCTTAGCTTCCCTTTCTTCCCGAATCGCTTAACTCTCTTTCATGGAGATATTCGGAGGAAGACTTTATCTCTAATGTCAAACACCAAGTCCCTTCAACAGTTTTCAGTATAGCTCTTTTGCCTATTTTGAGAAGCTTTGATGTGTTTCTGGATGACTTGAACCTTCTCTATCATCTCTTGAACAAGATCGGGTCTATGTAGTTTCCTTTATCCAACTTCATCCCAACAAGTTTGAGTTCTACATCGCTTTCCATATAGAGCTTCATATGGAGCCATCTGAATACTCGAGTGGAAGCTATTGTTGTATGAGAACTCAACCAATGGGAGATTATGATTCCATACACCTTTGAATTCTAGAGATCAGGCTCTCAGCATATCTTCAAGCAACTGAATGGTTCTTTCAGACTGGCCATCAGTTTGGGGGTGATAGGTCATGCTGAAATTTAATACATTACTCAAAGCATGTTGAAGGCTCTTCTAGAATTTAGATATGAACCTTTGGTCACGGTTATAGACAATTAAGAGTGGAACACCGTGAAATCTCACCACTTCCTTCACATATATCCTTGCATGTTGTTCAAGCGAGAGATCTTCCCAAATAGAGATAAAATGGGCAGTCTTAGTGAGTCGGTAAACCACAACCCATATCGCATTATTTCCCTTTGACATCTTCGAGAGACCCGTGTCAATGTCCATAGTAACATTTCTCCCATTTCCACATGGGTATAAGAAATTTATGCATCATACCTTTGGACTTTTGTCACTCAGCATTAACTTGTTGACATACCAAGCACCTTGATATATATTCTACAATCTTCTTCTTCATGTTATCCCACCAGAAGTGTTCTCAGAGATCACGGTACATCTTGGTACTCCCAAGATGGATAGAAAAAGTTGATCTAGGTGTATTATCCAATAGCTCCTTCTTTATCTCGGGTAATGAAGGCACACAAAGCCTAATGCCAAACCGAATCACACCATCATCATCGATATGGGACTCTGGAATCTTCCCTTATTTTACTGCATTCACCCTCTTTTTTATCTCCACATCATCCCTTTGTGATTTCTTAATCCTCTCCTGGATGGATGGTTGTGCAATCATTTGGTAAAGGAAGGATTTATCCCCTTCTCTTAGTATTTCAAAATCCATTCTTTTCATATCCATAACGATAGGGTCTTTGTCAAACTGTAGCATGGATTGAGTTGCACATTCTTTTCTTCTTAGATCATCAGCCACCGTGTTCGCCTTTCCAGGGTGATAGTGAATAGAGGAATCGTAATCCTTGATTAGCTATAACCATATCATTTGACACATGTTGAGCTCCTTTTCTTTGAATATATACTTTAGGCTCTTGTGGTCGGTGTATATGTCACACTTCTCACCATAAAGGTAGTGCCACCATATTTTGAAGGAAAAAATCACGGCTGCCAGTTCTAGATCATGCATTGGGTAGTTCTTCTCATAGATGTTCAACTATCATGAGGCATAGGCTATCACATTATCAGTTTTCATGATTACACAACCCAAGCCTTTCATTGAAGTATCACTGTATATCACAAAACTTTCTCCACTTTTAGGTAGTGTGAGTACAAATGCAGTGATCAGCCTTCTCTTTAACTCCTTGAAGCTTCCCCCACATTCTTCCATCTAGACATACTTTACCCCTTTCCTTATTAACTTAGTTAGCGGGATTGACAATCGTGAGAAGTTTCTCAAAAAACGTCAGTAGTACCCAGCTAATCCAAGAAAACTACGGATTTTTGTGACACTAGATGGCTTGGTCCATTCTTCAATCACCTTTGTCTTTGAAGGATCCACAGAAATTCCCTCACTTGTGATCACATGTCCCAAGAATGTGACTTGTTTCATCCAAAAGTCACACTTGCTGAACTTGGCGTACAACTTCTCCTTTCTTAATGTCTCCAACACTAGTCTTATATGTTCTTCATATTGCTCCATACTCTTGGAGTAGATGAGAATATCATCAATAAACACTGCCACAAATTTTTTGAGGTAATGTATAAAGACTCTATTAATCAAATCCATGAAGATTGTAGAGGCATTAGTAAGTCCGAAGGGCATCACCAAAAAATCATAGTGCCTATACCTTGTAAGGAAGGCAATCTTCTGAATATCTTCCTTCTTCACCTTTACCTGATGATATCCCAAACAAAGATCCACCATTGAGAAGTATTGAGCTCCTCTCAACTAGTTGAACAAGTCATCAATCCTTGGGAGAGGATACTTGTTCTTTATGGTGATCTTATTGAGTTCCCCATAATTGATACACATCCACATTTTTTCATCCTTCTTTTTCAAAAAGAGCACTGGTGTACCCCAAGGTGATGCACTAGGGCATATGAACCCTTTGTCCAGATGCTCTTTCAGCTACTTCTTTAACTCATCCAGTACGATAGGAGTCGTCCTATAGGGACACTTTAAGATAGGAGTAGCTCTAGGTATCAGTTCAATTGAGAACTCTACCTCACGGTCCAGGGTAACTCCAGGTAACTCTTCAAGAAATACATCATTGTATGCCCTCACGATGGGAATTTCCTCAAGTTTGGCACTTTCCTTCGAATCAACCATTTTGGTGAGGTATGCTTCTTCATAGGGAATCAGCACCAACACCATTGAAGGATTTTTCAAAGGAGATTCATGATCTTCCTTGAATTTGTAGAGGATAATGGGATGGTTCAGAATATGAAAAGATATTTCCTTTTCCTAACAGTTGATATGTCTTCTATATAACGATATCCAATCCATTCCCATTATAGCGTCGAATTCCACCAAGGGAAGTATTACAAGATTTTCTAGAATAATATTCCCACATATTCTACCGGGAGAAGAGTCAAACACATGGGTTGTAATTATTCCACCACTCAGTGTTTTTACAGATATCTCAACTTCAAGGTTTTAGGTCTTTGACTCTATTTTTCGAGCAAACTTACAAGATATAAAGGAATGCATAGAACAAGAATCAAATAAGACTTTTTCCATTCTTGAGTAAATAGGATGTGTACCTTGTACGGCTTCATTATCATGCTCCACCTCTGCAGTAGTGATTGAATAAGCCTTCTATTATTCCTTTGGCTTTAATGGTTACTGATACTGATTATCCTCGAGAACATAAGGTTTAGTGCATTTGTTTTCATAGTGCCCAAGCTCCCTACAGTTGTAGCATTGAACCATGGGTGGTTCTCTCCTTTCATTGGCTACATTCTCCTTCCTTTTTGTGTCTTTTCGACCCTCTTAATCATGGTGTCCTTCTTCCCCACATTTGAAGCATTTCACCGTCCCTTTGAGGCAGTTCCCATGGTGAAACTTCCCACATTTTTGGCATGTGGGTCATTGAGTTTTCTTCCCACTTTTGTCATTAGATCCTCCAGCTTGAAATTCCTTCTTTCTTTTCTTATCCACATAGCCATGGGACCATTCTCCAAACTCCATCTCCATTTTGAGAGCACATCGAAAAACTTCTTCATAACTCCCAAAGTCTCGAATTGCAAGAGCCTTTTGAAGGTGTGGTTTTAATCCACCAAAGAATCTATCAATTTTGTTATCATTGTTGATTAAAAAACCCAATGCGTACCTTGAAATCCTTGTGAAATTCACTTCATAGGTTGTGATAGATTCTACTTCTTTTTTCTTGATCTCTATGAATTTCTCTCTATCTTCATGTGAAGAGTTCATGGGAAATACTTATTAAGAAACATTATCTTAAAGTCTTCCCATTCCATCTATTCAATTTCCTCCCTTAGCATGGTGTTCTTAATCAAAGCCCACCATTTATCAGCTTATCCATCTAGATGGTAAAGGGCTAGGTTCACCTTCTCCATCTCGTAACAGTGAAGAATAGAAAAGATCTTCTCCATGGAGTTGAACCATTGTTCCGCAACTAGTGGATCGGAAGATCCACAAAACGTCGGTGGTCCTTGCGGCATAAAAAATCGATAGACGGTTGCTCCTTCTTTGGTGATGGTGGATGTTCCCCATTATTATGGTTATTTTTCATAACCTGAGATAATTAGGTAAGAATCTCTAGGAAGTTTTGAACTCCACCTCCCAAATCATTGGGGATGTCGTTCGGGGAATTGTTGCATTGGCCCTCGCACGAGATATTGGCCTGATTTCTCCTGGTTTCCACCATTTTCTTAAATAGAAATGGTTAGACCAAAACATAAGTAAAAAATTCATGAATAACTTATTCATTTAAAAACATTATACCAAAAACATAACATATGGGATCCCTATGTAAATATTCTTTTGTTCATATTTGTACTTAGTCTCATGTTATAGGTTTTCTCTAGGGTTCACTAATCCTAATACCCAAATTAACTAAACCTTTCCTCTGATACCAACTATAGTGACCTAGACTTTTCTTACATTACTATTACATAATTTTAAAGACAAACAACATAGTATTATTACGCATAGAGGATCCAAAGGTTTAGTGTCTTGGGAAAACTAGGACCTTACAAAACAATTACAACACTAAGCTTAAACATTTTTTTTAATTTCTTCTCCACTAGCTTCTTATTGGAACTTGTCCTCTCATTAGTATATTTATCCACCTGAGGATATACATAATAAGGGATGAGGTAAAAACCCAGTAAGAGGATAGAGAAGACAAATATAGCAATGGGTGAGCATAATCATGACATAGGAAAAAGATCAAGAACATGAGAGGAGAATAAATAAAAGACTTGACATGTGGCAATGCATAAAAATGAAACATCATTTCTTATTGGTTAACTACCACACATACTTGTGAACCAATCTAGCATATTTTTCACACATCATTTCACATTTACTCATGAGATTCATCACTTTACCTAATGCATTGGAGAGCTGTATAATTCCAAGCGCACCCATCACATTCAAACATTCATATTGCACTATGTAATTCTAGGTTTACCCATCACATCATAACATTATCATTTATCACGCATGCCACAATGAACATATAACATAAATAAACATAATTAACCCATGAAAAGGAATGGGTTTCATCTCATAATAAAACATTTATAATCATTGGGTTCTGAAAAGAATGAGGGAATAACATACATGTTACAAGAATTGTCACTCTTGAATTAGAAGTAAAAGGTGTGTTCTTGAAAGAAGAGTTCTTTTGGAAAACATTTTGTTTTTCATAAATACCAGTGAAAAACATATATATCCCAGAAAAATAAATACAATGATGGAAAAAAGATTTTTAAGGAGTAACTATATCAAAAAGGAGTGAAAGGCGGAGAACCCAAATGATGAAAGCAGGGTTCGAGAATTTCCCCCTACCTTGTATCTGAATGCTTCATTCTCTTTAATGTCATATATAATGACATTATATTCATTAATTATAAATTCCAGAACCTTTTATACATTAATAGGGTTCATTATATTATTTTATGGTCCTTTGGATGACTTATAGAATTTGAAAAAATTGTTCGGGGATGTTTGTTTTTATGGTTTTTCTTGGGTGGTTCACTTGTATTCATAAATTGATGTTCGGGTAGAACATGGGTAAACATCCAGAGCTGATATTACATGTTACTAATGATATTACAGGTTTTTTAATGATTTTATAATGAATTATATTATATCCATGTGAATGAGTCATTATATAAAAATTAAATGATGATCGTTTGGGTTAATTTGGGCGGTTTTTTGATCAAAATGAACTTGTTTTAACTTATCACTTAATAATATGGTCATAAGATAGATCTATAACTTTAAATAGGAGATGATACATATAATATTTTCTACTTCAACCATAAAAATGGTTTAATTTCTAGATCTGAAGGTAGAAATGGAATAAGAAAGCATATCGTTCTTCAAGGTGAAAAATTAATACCTCACGAACAACGTTCTCTTTAATAAAATAAAAGGAAGAGGGAAAGGGGGTTGGATGATATAATATACCATTAGAATCATAAAATTCAATTATATATATAATAATATAGTTACAATAAAATTCAGATGAAGATATGTGGGTATAGATCAATAAATGAACTTGAACATGAAAGGAAATTAAAGTAGAAGAGGTAGAGAAATTACCTCTTAAATCTTCCTCTTGAGATCCTCCTTACGGAAGATAGGATTGGTCTTTTGATGAGACCAGAAGCTCTTGGACGTGGGGTAGGGGATAGTAAAGGTTTTTGGGTAGAGTTCAGGGAAGTCTTGGAGCTTGAGAGGTGTGAGGAAATGAGGGTGTGAAGGGTGGCTTTTATAGTGGAGGGGAGAGGGGTTTCCTTAATATAAAACTCATTAGTTTATTAATTTCCCCTAAAAAAGGAATAGTGAGTCTTGAATGACCATGAATAGTAATTTTATCATGTGATCCCGAACCAATTGTGCTTACATCAGCATAAAATCACACGTGACTCTATAATTAGATTATTTAGTTAATTTTTGGTAAATTATGGTATTTCACTATTCATCAAAAATTCAAGTATCTTGGAAAAATCCAAAAAATTTAACCCTACCATTTTTTTATGTGTAGAATCCAAAAATGAAGTAAATTTTTCAAAAATAATTTTCTAAATATTATCAATTTAATATTTAATTAAAATCATAATTAACTTAAAAACAGTTTTTAAAATTAAAACAGATTTTACAGTGCTTTCAAAAATTACATAGGGTCTTATAAAATTATCTAAAAAATATAATACATTTATTTGATAAATATTGAATATATTTTAAGAAAATACATTTTCATTTAAAATAATTAATTAGTTATAATTATTTATTTATGACTTACAAAATTCCAAAACGTTTACTAAAATCAAATTGTCACTTTCTAAGATGTCTAAATTTTATTTAATTATTCATGGGTAAGGTTACTCTTATTTTGGATGATTTAATGTTCATAAGGGTCATATTACTATTCATAAGGGTATGTTACTATTCATAATTGTATATTAATATTCACCAAAAATTATTTTTGTTTTATTAGACTCAAAAAATCATCTTGAACACAACTATGTATGTCGGATTTTCGAAATTCAAAACATAGAAGTGACAAACATATGTTTAAAGGTAACTTATCACTTATTAGTTCATTATGTTGTGTTTTCATGTTATTTTATGACATAAATATAATAATGGAATTTCCATTGAAAAACATTGGGGCGTTACAACTCATCCTTTATGGTGACAAGGGACACCTAGAATATGAGGAGTATATTGATAGGATCTTCAACTTCTTTATGAATCATAAAGACTCTAAGGTGGGATTTTTCATGTACATGATCTAGGGATTGGGAACAATGTGGCATGAATCTATTCTGAATGATATGTTTCATGAGGTTCTACTAGTAATTAAATTAATAAAATATTAAATTTGAAATTTTATCATAATATTTTTAGTGTGGATAAGACTTGGTAATTTATAACCTTGGAGAAGGGGGAGAATGAAATTATATATTATTTTACCCATTATTGGTGTTGGTGTAGTTGGTAGTGGGTCTTGTCGCTAATTTGTACCAAACTTCTTAGTTGTCTGAGTTGGTACTAAGACCTTATATTTTGTTGATATTGATTCTAATGTTCCTTAAAACTTTTTTGTAGGTGGTTGAAAAATAATTTTTGGTCTAGGCATACATAGATGGAATTATTGGTTGTGGTTGAGCTTTGGTTGGTGCAGTTGTTAGCTAGGGTGTCTTCTATCTAAAAAAGGAAGTGCAAATGTAGCTAGTTTTATTCAGGACCAATTTCAAGGGATTCTTCATGATAACAACATATTATTTTCTATTTTTGTGGCAATCTTGATCATACCATGTCGAATTATGAAGAGGCTTATAATAACTATCATATATTAAGAAGAACTGGTCATATATAATGTTTTTGAGATAGGATATCCCATATCAGTAAGGTGGGATTCACAATCACCAATGGTTTGTAGGTTCATGTAAATACTTCTGAGCGTGGTGGGTCATACCCTTAGGCTAATTGGGGTGTTAATGTGGCAAGAAAATCTTAGGGAAAATTTCATATCATAACTCTATATGTAATAGAGTATTCACCAGAAGAATTATAAGTTGGGTCAACAACAATTATAGGTACGGTATTTATTTCATCTTCAATGGTGCTATATTTGTTTGATACAGGTGACAATCATTCTTTTATATTGTCAAAGATAATTTATTTATTGGTATTTTATTTGGATATTATTGCATACTAGTTTTATCTTCCCACACCATTGGGAATGATTTTCAAATAACATTTTATGTGCCATGCATGTCGGTTTATGATAGCTAACATCAATGAGGTATGTGACTTCTTAGTGATAAATATTAAATCTTTGGCTTTACAATATACATGGATTGAATGATCATTTTTTAGGCATAGACACAGTATTATCACCGTTCGGTATAGTTCTTATCTATTGATGTGGTGACTCATTTCCTTCATGGTGAGAGCGACTCTAGATCAGGAACCGAATGGCATATTGTTCCTTATGCTAGGTTAATCTCATGAAAGTTGTCAAAGACGTTTCTTGATGAAGTTAACCAATTTTTAGTTGTCAAATTATTATAGTTGTTTGTTCTTACCCTAAGTCCTTTAAAATTTATTTTTCTATATTACCACCCCATAGAGAAGTTGAATTTAGTATAGACCTTCTCCATGGTATGATTCCAATTTCAATTCAATATTATCAAATGGTGCTTTCTGGGTTAGTGGAACACAAACTCATCTTGACAACATAGAGGATAAATGATTTATTAATAGAATAATGTCATTACTGGATTAATATATCCTCTATTAAAAATTCTTATTGGAGCCACAGAGTCTGTATTTAATATAAAAAGATGAATCGAGTGACCTTTAAGAATAAATATCATTTTCCAATTATTGATGAAATTTTTTCCAGCTTCGTGGGGTACATTGGTTTTCAAAGATTTGAACTTTAATTAGAGTACCCGTAGTTGAGAATTTTTGAATAAGATATACCAAAGTTAGTATTCAGAAGCTAGTATGGGAATTTTGAGTTTTTGGTTATGTTATTTGGGATGACTAAAAAAACTAAGGTGTTTATGGATTTGATGAACTGAATATTTAATCAGTTCTTAGAATATTTTGTTTTTATGTTCATAGATGATATCATGGTGTAACTCAAGAGAGAGGAGGGTCACAAAGACCATTTGTAAATCATTATTTGAATATTTAAATAACATTTTTTATGGTATTCTTTCTAAATGTGAGTTTTGGATCTAAGAATTGAAATTTTAGGGCATGTGATATCTGATTGGGAAATATCATTAGATCCTAAAAAGATTTAATATTTTATGTCCTATGATCAACCAATATGTGTGTTTGATATTAGAAGCTTCTTGGGTTTAGATATTTAAAAATGGTGGGTTGTTTAGGATTTCTATAAGATCACATCTTTGATAACTGCTATAAACTGTAAGGGTGAAAATTTCAAATGGAATGACAATTTTCAGTGTTTTTTTGAGGTGATAAAGGTGAGGTTGACTTCAGAACTAGTTTTTATTCTTCCAAAACTTGGTTCAGGTAATGATTTTTTCTAGTATGATTACATTACGCGTTTTTAATTTATTTGGATATAGGGTAAATGGGTGGTGGCATATGGATCATTCCATTTATTCCCTCATGATAACAACTACCCTACCTATGATCTTGAGTTTTTAATGGTTCTGAATGCACTCAAAATATATAGACACTATCTCTTTTAGGATAGTTCTACTACGTATTCTGATTGTAATATCTTGAAATATATTTTTACTAAAATGTATTTCAACTAGGGACAAAGACACTAGGTTAAGTATCTTCAGACTTTTTATTTTTATATTCATTACAACCCTAGGAAAGTAAACATAGTTTCTAATTTATTGATTAAAAATTTACCCACAAAAGTTGTGATGGAATCATTTAGGGACTGGTTTGTGATGACTTTTTTTACTAATTTTATTTTGAGATTATTAAAGGTTGGGGGATAGGTGTTCTTAGAGTCAATGAAATTTGAATTTACAGTGGATTAAAAATTTCATCTCTAATATGTGAAAGACACCGAGTACCAACACTTGGGTAAAAGACTTTATATTGGAGAGACCTAGGGTTGGTGTTTTTGGTCTCCCGGTGTTGCTTTATGCCTCCATCGTAGGTTGGTCATTCCTCTTTCCTTGAGTTAGGATTTGATGGATAGTGGACACCAATATTGTTAGTCTATTCATCTGGGACTTACCAAGATATATCATGATTTAATATTTCATTATTAGTGAGGGGTATGAGAAGGTTTATCATAGATTTTGTACCATGATGACTTACATGTTGAAGAATTATTATAGAATACTAGAGACTTATGGGTTTGATGCAGCACTTACCCACTCTTAAATGGTAGTGGGATGATATTTTTTTGATTATTTATTTGTTTTTCCATATAATACATGTGTGAAGTAGTCCACATGGTTGATCATTAATCAATTCATCAAATCATCACATTTCTACCTATCAAAGAGATGGTGAAAGTGGAACATCTTGGGGACAGGTATGTTTAAGAGATTATGAGACATCATGGGGTTCCCTCAATAGTTATATCAAATAGGGACCTGATGATCATGTTCAGGTTTTGGAAATCTTTACAGGATGCAATGGAATACCATATAAAATTAAGCAAGGAATATCATCCACAAACGAATGGATAGATAGAGAGTGTTATTCAGGTTCTTAAGTATATACTCTAGGATTGTGTTCTTTGTTTCGGTGAATCTTGGGAAAATCATTTTCGTCGTATTAAATATTCACCAAAAAATAGTTATTAGTATTTAATAAATATGATTCCCTTTTATGATTTATATGGGTGTGCATATAGATATCCCTTATGGTGGGAAGATTTAGGGGAGCATTACTTGGTGGGGAAATGTCTTTTTAAGGAGGTATAAGAGAGGGTACAGTTTATCTAGAGGATATTCCTCGTAGCATAGAGTATTTAGAAAAATTATTAGAACCATTGTCTTTGTCCACTGATGTTTGAGGTTGGTGATTAGGTTTTTCTTAAATTTTACCCTCTCTTGGGACATCATCAGTTGGGTAAGTTGGCATAGAGGTTTGTGGGCCCCTTATAGATTATTGAATGATAAGTAATGGTGTCCAATTTGTTAGACTTTCCATATAGTTTCAAATCTATCCATGGAATGTTTCATTTTTTCGCAACATAAGAGGTATATACCAAAAATTTTCTATGTGATTTCATGGGATGATTCTAATATTGAGACTGATATGACTATGGTTGAGAAATCAGTTCAGATTATAGATCATTGAGAGAATGTGAGGTGTGGTAAAATAATTCGTCTAGTCTGGGTACTATGGTAGTGATGATGGGATGGACACAAGACATGGTAGATGGAACTATTGATGAGGTATTAGTTTCCTTCAATTTTTGTCAGTCCAAAAATTTGAGGACATTCTAGGTGAAGAAATAATTTATTGTGGGGAGATTTTAACACCCTATTATAATTTTTAGGTACACCTATATTCATGATTTGTTTATCATTAATGTTTGGGTTCATTTTTAAGATTCATAGTGGTGGAAATCCTTTTCTAGGTAAAATGACATAATGTTTGGGCATGTATATTTTTTTTAATTAATAGATTCTGGGTATAAATGTGTTAAAATTTTTTATGAGTTCTCATCATACTCATAGAATGTCTTGTGTTCTTTGGTGTTTTTATATTGGTAAAGGGCATGTTAGTTATTTATTGTTTGATTTCACATCGTGCAAAGTGATTTCACACCATTTAATGATCATAGAGAATATTCCATGAATATGGTTATGGTCATTAATTTTACATGCAGGTTATTTTGATTTCATGTCATGTAATGGATAAAATAGTTTTTTTACAAAAAATTGACTCATTTTTCAGTGTATTCATCGTTCAATAACTCACACCATGTAATGGGAATACACACCATATAAATCTCACATATTGCGTTATTAATAAAATGTACAAGTGTTCATTCTATTATTCTACTTTCATCTTCCCTATATTGACCCAGAGATTATCATCAGTTATTTTTCATATTTCATATCCTTCTGGGCCATCACTTCTGTAATCAGTCATTAGGGTTGTTGAGGTGCACCTATCTAGTTAAGCTTTCCTTCTATTACTTCATTCCTTGGGTCTTGAATACTTTGTTTATTTTATTTTATTTTTTTAATTCTTGATCACATTTTGTTTTCAATATATTCTTTTCATTTTCCAATTGTTCCTTATCTATTTGAGTTTGATCTTTTTATTCTGAATCATTTTTGTTTAATGAAGATGGGTTTGAGATATTTAGAGGTATTTGTTTCTTTAAAATGGGTTAATTAGATGAATTAATTATCATTACTAATTAATTAATTTATTTTTTTCATTGAATGGAAGTGATTTGTGGTTTTAAATTAGTTTTTTTAAAGATAGAGTGTTTTTTAAACGGATTCATTAAAAATGGGTTTTTTCTGATTCAGATATGGGTTTTTCAAACACCAAAGTGATTTGGCATAGATTTAAAAAAAAAATTAATATATTGAGATCATGGTTTTGAATTGGAATCAGAAAACCTTGGAACTTTAAGAAACATCGTTAGTTGAAAAAATTGACATAGGCACACTTAGTGTGTGTGGAACCACTAGTGGTTGTTTTATTGATAATGAAATATATTGGAAAGACTTTATATCGGTTGGATCCAAAGTTTAACCTATTTTAGGACACTTTTTATATCTATTACATATTTTCCCATAGGCTAGAGCCCAAATTATAGTGTTCTTAGTCATTTATGTATTTTTATTGAATGATGCATTTTATCAAGGATTATTACTTATAGGTCTTTTTATGAGGTTGTATCACATGGATTCACATGATGGTATTTTAGGGATGTGTGTTTACTTTATTACCATATAATGCATGAGTTTTCTTTAATGATTTATTACTTATACTGGTAAAATTTCTATCTTTGAGAATATAAAAAAAATTTATAAAAAATAATGGAAAATGATTTATATATGGGTTTTGATTTATGATTTTGATTTGTAAAAAGTATTCTGTTTTAAAAGATAAAATTTCTGAATTCATGATATCAAACCTCATGTCGACTCTATAGTGGTACCCAAATGGAATTTGTGCTAACATAAAAAAATTCATTTAGGCGGTTCTATATGTTGTATTATAAAATTTAGGTAAAGAAATGATCATATTCAATCATTATGGATTCTTTTGTAGTTGCTACCTTCAATTTAGGTTGGTTTGTTAGTAACTATTTGTCAAATGGAGATATCCTATTAATAGTATTAATTGTTTAGAGTGTTTTTGTTTTGTATTTTACTCCATGGATATAAGATTTATCTCTTACATTTTCTTTGATCTCTAGTTTTATGTATTATTTTGGTTATATTTAAGATGTGTTTAAAATTTTCTATTGTACCTCACCATTTGACGACCAACTTGAGTGTATGGTTTGGTTTAACTGGTTTTTTCTATTACATTTATGCAAACTTGTCAATGAAAATAACTTATATAATATTTAAATCAAATAAATTTTTAAAATCTCACTCTCTTTCTTTTTAATATCTCTTATGTATCCATATGGTTAAAAAAGTATGTTATGAATTAATCTTATTATCTATTTTGAGATAAATACAATTAATTTCATGGTATAAATTTATTTTTAATATTTATTAGTAATATAATGACATTAATTTCTTAAGCATCATTGATGTGATGTTTATCAAATTAAAAAAATATAACAAACGATTTTAAAAATATTAAAATTGATATGATTTGAATGAATGTTTTTCATGATTTTTATAGATCTATATGACATAATAGGGTGGTTTAAAAGTATTATACTCAAATGCCCAGTTTTTATTAATATATTTAGTGATAACAAAAAATAATATTTTCAAACATAAAATATTTATATTTTATAAAACAAATGATTTATTGAATTATTTAAAAATCATAAAATATTTAAATAATATATGGTGGTTATTTTATGGATGAAACATTGATAAATGGATCATTTATGGTCCAATTATAACCTTGTATTTAAAAAGTACATCCCATTAATATTAAAATTTATTTTTACCAAAGATTAAATTTAAATTAATTAAGTGTCAATCATAATGATATGCTTGAAAATTAGACAAAATTTTTCTAAATTCTAATTTTTTATGGTATCAAAGATTTATCAAACCTTATATTTATATAAATTACCATTTTCAGAAAAAAAAAATTGAGAGTGTATTTATTATTATTTTATAATTTTGGAAATTCTAAAAGTGAACCACACCTCAATTATAAAAGGGTGACTCATCCCTTACTTATTTACACCACATTGATCCTTATAGATTGATAAAAATCTAACAATTTCCCTTATAAAATTTCCTATACACATATTTTATTTTCTTATTCTTCCCAAAACACATACCCTAGAGTGCTTTATAGGATATCTAAAAGATTCATTTCAAATAAGATGTAATATCCTTATTGATTCACTATATTTTATACAAATACTTAACTACTATAAATATAAGGTATTTATCATAAAATAATAAATTTATTATCATCAATATACATAAATTTTATTTTGATTGTGAAAACTCCATTATAGACCCTCTTTTCCATCAAATGATATGTAGAAGTATCTCTTGTGTGTATGTATGGCTTACCATACCCACATAGCGTCACAAATAATTTGTAATAATGATATTTTATAGATGGGTATTATTATGGGATTAATTTTTATATATTATAATTATGAAATAATTACACTTCTTGAGTTTTAGTATAACATTTACCTTCTAACCATCAAATCCTTTGAGAAATGATAATGTCGGTCATCCTTAAGTTTATACTACCACCTCCAAGAAGTGATGTGATTCATATTTCATTTATATTTTACATGGATGGTAATAATGATGAATTTAATAAATAAATATTATATATATTACATAATAATGATTCTATAAATATTAATTATTATTTAGCTTTCTTTCATTAAATCCAGTCAGAAATGAAAATGACATTCATGCATTTGTATAGCCTACCATCTCCATGAATAGTGGAATTCATTTTTCTATATTTGATTTTAATGAATGATTATAAATATTTAAATAATAAGTATATATGATGTTTATAACCTGATTAAAATTATATAAATTATATAACAATGATTAATATATGGATCAGGACTTCTGAACTGAAACCTTTTTAGAAAACAAAGCATTTATCGCCCAGAGTAGTGGTTTTAATAAAAAATTATTAAACATGGGTGATAATATATTATAAATAAATATATGATAGATATTAATAAATTTTATGTATTAAATTTAAAATAAGTCCATATTTATTATATAGGAGGATATAACATGAATGCGGGAAGGTGACACTTAAGGTAAGGTATGTTCATCTTACATTTATTTTAGTAAGACACATACCATATTCACCACATGTTTCTTTTTTGTGGTGTATATTCTACACATGAATATATTTTATGATTTCTTCTATTAAAATTATGATATATACATAACAATATAATTTTCATTCTTTAATGGGGCTTATGATTCAAAATTTACCAATGTGGTAAGGGTTTTGTTTCATAGTATCAACAAAATTTGGAATTTTTTATGTTTAATTCTTCACTGGGGAATATTTTCCATCCATGTCCTTATTTTATAAAAAATTAAACAATATTTTTTACTATTCACCATTGATTTTTTATAGTAATTTTTACCCATGTTTTTATTTTTACAAAATGGTTTGAAAAAAATGTTTTTTTCATTTTCAAAAGGATCTACATCATGAATTTTCTAACAAAACTGTGAAAGTAATATTTTTTAACTTAAATAGGATGAAAATAATTTCTCATTGTCATGATGCCTCAATTATTTGAGGCTTACATACAAATTTTACAATGTTATTTTCATAGAAAATACCTGCATTATTATGTTAACGGTTTTTATATTTTGGAAAGTGATTTAAAATTTTGAAAGAGTGGGGTTATAATCCAAATATACCATCCTTGTTATCTATCTTTATGGATTTTTATTGTAATGAAAAATGTTTTTGAAACCCATTTTCATGGGTAATGATATTATTAAGTGTTTATAAAACCCAATTCTTTTCTTATTTTAAGATAGGATGAATGTTTTATGATCCTATGGAACTCATATTTATGGTTTTCATTATGTGAAATGTGGGAAATATATCTCTTTCTTATGCATTGGTAAATGTATTATATCTCATTTGAATGTTATGTTAAAAACATTGATGTGATAAATATGATATGGGAAACAAGTCGAAGTGCATAATATATTATAGGAAACATGTCGACATGCATGATCCAAAATGGGAAATAGGTATTGATGTTTGATATAATGGTCATGGTAGTTAACTTTGTCATATTAAATTATTTTTATACTTATGATGGTTCTCCCATATATTTAAGAATAGAACACATGGTTCATGATTTATTTATGATGAGTTATCATTTTTATGATGCATGACTTTTGAAATGAATGTGTTTTATTCCATAACTCATGTTTACAATATTTTTTAGATCTGGTATGATTTTTCAAGGTTATTTTTATTATCTGATATCCCCAAGTTTAGAAGAATTTTTCTAGAGGGGTATACCTATTAAGATTAATATTATGAAAGATATTCATGGTATATGTTTAATATCTTTTATAAAATAAAAATATTTTCTTTTTATCCTGAAAATACTATAATCATTTATAGTTATGGTGTTTATCATATTTTTAATTATTCAATATTCATCTAAATATATGTAATATTTATGTTTGAAAATAATGGGCTGATATAGTTGGTATTAATGTAGGTTTTAGTAAATATTTAGAGATTACGGTTAGAACATATTTATAAAAAATCATTGAAATATGTTTAAGTATAAGATAAAATCCTAGAATTTTGGTAATAATCGTGAATGGACAAGGTTAAACTCAAGGTGTCATAGAATAGAGTGTCATGATTTTTAAATATATAATTGATTTGTTATAATTATGCATTTTTCCAATATGAATATTTTTTTGTCACGCTATGATTTTTGGTTTTAGCCAATGGTTGGGACTCGAATGCATCATGTTAATTCTGAATGTGATGGAAAATGAAATTATTTTTCACTTGAGAAATCAAAAATTATAGGATATGGAATTAAGAATACTATGTATATTATAACATAACATTATTATGATATGAATCATTCTAAATTTCTATATGATAGTATGAGGGAAAAATATACTTTTTAATCTTTCTTGAGGAAACATTCACCTTCTTCTTAGGAATCTTCTAATCCACTAATGGTTAAGCAATGAATCAACACCATTGAGATAAATGTTTTTATTCATAAATAAAATAGACGTGAAAAGTTTTTCTTATATACTTATCATATTGAATAAGAATCATATAAATGGTATAATATTACAAGAATAGTAGGCAAGATAAAGAAATTGAATCGATGGAATGAGATGAGTTTAAGTGGATATTCTATAACAACTGCATTCCTCATATTCTATGTATAAAGATAGAGAAGGAATTTATTGAGATAAATAAAAAGTATGATGAATTTGTTGGTAAATATGAGGAAAAATTTCAAGGATTGAATAATATACCTATTTTTTAATTATCTTCATTGAATATAAAATTTATCGATTTTTTGGTGGCTTAAAATCAAGTCTCCAAAAGGCATTAGTGATAAGATACTTTTGTATCTACAAAGAAATTATTAAATTTAAAACCAAAGTAGAAATTTAAATTTGGGATTCCCACCATTTTCATGGCTTTCATAACAAAATAAATATCAACTCTCATAAAAACTTGAATAAATAACAAGGTGGAAAGAAATACAATCCATCTACGTGTCTGAAATGTGGTAAGAAATATCTGGGGAAATGTTTGAATGGAATTGGAAGGTGTATTAAATATGGAATGGTGTGTAATAAAGCCCAAGAATGTCTAAAAGTGATGAATTGGATAGCTAATATAATGGAGGAAAATAGGATTCTAACTAATGCACCACCCACACTCCAAAACTTAAAATACAAGAAGTATGGGAATTATTCCAACCATTACATGAATCTAAAAATTTTTCATGATCATGTTAAATAACCTATTAAGCCTAAATATAAAGGTAAATATCATTTGATCATGATTTATGAAGTGGGTTATGATAATGACATGGTGAAATGTACACTTATAATCTACTGTAGAAAATTTAATGTATTATTTGATTTCTAGATTCACCCATAATTTTATTTTTGATGAATTTTCTAGGGTAATCACCATATAAACTCAATAATTTTATGTTTAGTTATCTATTAAAACTCATAATATAACAATGGCCACATATTAAGTCTATAATTTCTCTCTAATTGATGTTTTTAGGAAAGTGCTTCTTTCAAATCTTGTGATTCTCACATTATTTTAATTAGATGTGACTCGTGTCATGGATTTCCTTTCTCTATATAGATATCATATAATGTTCCAAGAAATAGATGTCACATTTAATATTCTGAATGAACTTTTGTCCAAATATCAATTTGAGTATGAATATGAACTTCCAATAGAAATTGATTCCATTTGTCAGTCTTAATTCCTACACAAGAAATTTATCTATGTCATATGGTTAGGGAGAAACTCAATATGAAGGAAACATCTATTTTAAATTAGTTTGTTGATGACTTTATATAAGAATTTTTTATTCTTCCACAAAAACATGAAGTTTATTTTTCAATAGAACTCATCCGTAGTCTTAAGCCAATTTCAAAGAATCCATATAGAATGGATCCAATTGAGTAACAAGAATTGAGTAAGAAAGTCCGGGAAAATTTTGACCAAGGATTAATTAGGTTGTGCTTCACCATGGGGTGAACCTGTTCTATTTTTTAAGAACAATTTTTGTTAAATTTCACTCCATGTTGATTAATGATAACATAAAAATAACAAAATCAATAAAAAGTATCACCTACGTCGTATTGATGACTTGTTTTATCAACTACGTAAAGATAAATACAATTCCAAAATTGACTCTCACTCTATATATCGTCATTTGAGGTTCAATAAATATAATATACCCAATATTGAGTTCTATTAAAGTTATGAAAATTGTGAATTTATATCGATGCATTTTAAATTACTAATTCCCCCCATTATCTTCAAGGATTTAATGAATATACTCTATAGAGACTACTTTGATCAGTTTGTGTTGGTATTTATGGAAATCATTATCATATATTCAAATATAAGGTAAGATCATGAAGATAAATTAATTATTGTATTTAACACCCTGAGAATGGATAAGCTATATGAAAAATATTCAATATGTCAATTATGGCTTCAAAAGGTTTTATTCTTAAGTTATATAATTTCATGTGAGGAAATAACAATAGATCCTTCAAAGTTTGAAGTTCTTGAGAAATGTCCTAGACCAATGATGGTAACTAAAACCCATATATTTCATAGGTTGGATTGATATTATTGATTTTCTATGATATATTTCTCATGATTAACCTGAAAAGAAGTTGTGTTCATATGGACAGAAGAATGTGAAGAGAATTTAAAGGAGATTAATAGAAGTTTGGTTAGGGAACTTCTGGTCACACTACCCTATAGCGGATAAAGTTTTGTGATCTACATTTATTCATCAAATAAGGGACTAGTATGTGTTATTGTGAAAAATGATATAGCGATAGCTTATGCCTCACACCAATTGAAGGATCTTGAGAAAAAATTCCCTACTCATGCTTTAGAGTTAGCTAATGTAATTTTTATATTCAATATATGGAGGGATTATAACTATTGAGAAATTTGTAACATGTATACTGATCACAAAAGTTTAAATTATATTTTTATTCAAAAATTTTGAATATGTTCCAAAGAAGATGGTTGGAGGTGATTAATGATTATGATTTCTCAATAAATTAACATTCTAGAAATGGAAAAAAGGTTACAGATTCTTTGAGTTGAAAGGACTTTGATAACCTATCTATGATAAAGATCATAAAAGATCCAATATTTTTGTGTTTGAAAAGTATGGATCTAAAAATATTGATTTTTGGTGAAAAATATTATCCTTTTCAAATTAATGTTGAACCATTTATCCATGTGAATATTAAGGAGGTGAAAATGGTATATGTGGAGATACAAAAGAAGGTGAGAAATTTTATTGAGTTCCACCTTGATTATAAGGGAATATTAAGGATTATGATCCTTGTATATTACTTATCCATACTAGATTTTAAGAATGTGTAGTTGAATGAGGATCAAATTTCAACATTCTCTATTTAACATTGAATGAAAAAATATATATAGAGACCTGAAAGGGTATTATTTTTTGTATGAAATGAATGTAGATTTTTTATAATTTTTTTCCCATTTGTTGTTTTATCATCAAGTTTTCACTAAGATAAAAAAAATATAAAGGGATATTACAAACATTAACTATAACTGAATGTAAATAAAAAATCATCACCAAAAAATTTTTCATTGAACTCCCCAACACATTTAATCGACATAATGTTATAGGGGTTGTAGTTAAATGCCTTACAAAGTCAGAACAATCCATTTCTATTATAAAATATTTCTATCTTGACCATATTTCCATAATATATATTTATAAAGTTGTGTGATTTCAAGGACTACCAATTTCTAATGAATCTGATAGAGTTTTGAGGTTTACATCAATTTTTTTGGCGAAGTCTTCAGTAGGATTGGGATATGGATTTGAGTTTTAGTATGGTCTATCATCCTCGTACATATGTTCTGTCTGAGAGAAATATTAAAACCCTATAAGATATATTGAGATTATGTTATATGTATTTCAAAGGTGAACGGGATCAACACCTTACTCTAGTATATTTTTCATACAACAATATCATTCACTAAAGAATTAATATGTATCCTTATGAAGACATCTATTAATAGAAGTTTATAACTCTATTTTTTGGGATGAAGTTGGAGAAAGAAAACTAGTTTTTACATGATATAGATGATGAAATGGAAGATAAAGTTAGAACTATTCAATAGCACATCATTGAATCTCAGATTTGATGAAATAGTTTCTCTAAAAGTCATTGATGTTATTTATATTTTAATGTTGGTGAGAATGTTTTTCTTTGAATTTTTTTTTGAATAATAAGGTTATGAGATTTAGGTAGAAATGGAATTTTATACCTAGGTATATTGGCCCCTAAGAGATTATTAATTGAGTAGGGATGGTAGCTTATCACATAAATATTATAACAAACCTATATCCAGAGAAAGTACATACATGAACCGTCATATGTAATGAAATAAGGGGTCATACAACTAGATCATGGTCTTTCATATGAGTAACAATCAGTAGAAATCATATATCATATTGATAAAGTTATATAGAATAAGACAACTCGCATGGTAAATGTTCTCTAGAGAAAGACACAATTTGAAAACATTATTTGGGAACTTGAGGATGGAATGAAAGATAGATAACCTCATTTTCTTACATTGGAGTTCATAATTTCAAGGTAGAAATTCATATTAATTGAGGTAGAATGTATCGTCCTAATATTTTATGAAATATTTCTCATTAAATAATTTTATTTCATTAATGGATTTTGTTACATGAAATTGACAGTTTAGAATAAATAAATAACATTATTAAAATTTTATGTGTCTGTTATTATAAATAATTTATTTTTTCATTATAAGAATCTGAAAAAAAAAAATCATAAATTATTTTGTATCCAGTAACCGAGACGACATTATATTCCAAGGCTAAGTGATCCTGGATTTGAAATTTTAAAAATATTAAAAATACTAATATTGTGCTCATTAATTTTATCTGAAATAATGGAATATCTCTTCAATGGAGTCTCAAATTTAAAATTTGATTCCACTATTTAATAAAAACCATAGTATTTATATTATTCATGATCTAATGTTGGTCAGCACAGGGAATTCAGGAAAGGTATCCTTTTTTGGGTACATCGTGTATTATTTAATTTATTTTTTTGATAAATTTATACCCAAAAACTAATTTCCTATTCAAATATACTAATATAGAAATAATCTTAGGTTATCTACATAAAACTAGGAGGTTTTTATAAGATTCATAGCAATATTCACTATTAAATCATCATTAAATGACGAACATTGATTAGATTGAGGTTTATTGACAAACCAAAAATACAGTAGACCTTTCCCATTGCTAGAGAACATTTTCTTCACCAATTATTGGTCCATAATTGAGGTAGTTCTTTAAAATTAAGTTTTTTAACCATGATTAAATGGTTGATCATGGATTTCATTAATCCTCTTTTGATCTTTGATTTATATTTCCTACTCATGATCCCAATTCTATTAAATAAAATTTGGTGATTTAATTTTATTTTCTACTCATTGAAATCATCCATGAAAATAACTGATTCTGTGATTTTTGGAAAAGAACACTTAGATAATGATGATGTCACCTTTTTATGCATTTCCCCCACCCGTTCTTCACATTCCTAATTATTGGACAACCAGTACATGATTTCACTATTTTCGGGTGGATTTGATCATGATCGAACCCCTAGATTCATGGTGATGTTTGGAAAAGGATCAAATTGTAATTTTCCAGATGAATTGGAGAGGATTTTGGGTAGAAGTGGCAGATTCATGGATCAATGATCCAAAGCGGTGATGTTAGAGGCATTGGAGGCATTTGGGGAGCACGGTGGACAACCGCATGTGATTGAAAATGGATTACCAACCACCAGAGGGCTAGAAATAATGTCCAATGGAAAACCAAAATATCATTATACATTCAAGTGTCTAGATTCAATTCTAATAAATATTATCTATAGTGTCTCATGAAGATCCAAAATTTCTAGGATAATCGGGACTACATTTTGTATAGTGCTGAAGAACACATTGAGTGTTCTTCAAATTTTTGTGATGAATAGGGTTCTCAATCGTGTTAATGATAACATTCCACCACACATTCCATGTGAACCTACATAGGGAATAATCCAATGGAACAAATATTACATGACCATGACCCATGTGGCTATGTATTATGTCTACTTCAAGAGTACATGGAAAATGTTAGGTCCCCAAAAATAGCCAGGTACACAACCAGTTGATTACGCATGGGAAGATGTACAATGGCACATCTAAAAGGAAACTAGTAAGTTAGAGTGGATGGCATGCACAGTTTATGACCTATACACAATGTGTAGCATGACATGGCTTTTGATCCAGGTCCATAGGGGGCGTTATTATGTGACGAGGTGGGTTCACACATCATGTGGACCCCTATACATGCCATGTACTTCCCTCTACATTGTATCTCCTTTATTTTGACTCAAATTTTGTCCTGTGAGTATCCCATTCTTGGTTTTTTCATGTAGAACATGATGGGGGATTTGTATTGTTTTTTAGATATGATGTGAGATATTCTAATTGTGAATCTATTTTAGGTGACACTCGTTGATGGCAGTGATTGGTTAGGAACTTCAGAGAGTTTAGATAGATATGGAACTCCACTATCGAACCAAGGTGCAGGTCCTCCATACTCTCTACTCAGGTAGAGGTTATACTCCCCTATTATACAGGTCCTCTATCCATGGGGATTTTACTCACCTATCATACTAGGGAATGGGCCCCCAGTACTCATTATTCCAGGCATAGATGGTACTCTCCTATACAGTTATGGGTCCTATATCCATGAAGATAGTACTCCCCTATCTCACCAAGGTGTAATTCCACCATGCTCTTTTCTTAGGTAAAGTTTGTACTCCCCAATTGTAATATGGTGACATTCCTATATTCATGGAGATGTTATTACCCTGTCCTACTATGGTGTGGTTCCGACGTACACAATATTAAGGTATATGCACTACTCCCCTATATAAGAATGGTTCTTTTATCTAGGGTGATAGTACACCCCTTCCACAATTGGGTGTGGGTCTTCCAATATTGTTATCTAGATGGGGATGGTACTCCCCAATCATAATAGGGCACAGTTACCCCATAATCTTTATTCTATATTTAGGGTATAACGACCCATACTTTACATACATTTTTATTAATTCAGAATTGAAGAATACTTATTATAACATATAACAAAACCATGATAGGTTCATATAGGTCTAGCGTATTTATAAATTGGGAAACATAAACAACTGGTTTATAAATCATCAACATTGTCTCCAATTTATTTCGTCATATATAGAGTCCCTTTTGGCATATCATACTTAATACCCTTATTCCTGACCTAGGGAAAAGAAAACAGAAAAAGGGTGAGCTCAAATGCTCTGTAAGGGAAAAAAAGAAAATATCATTCATATCATATTCATAAGAACATAACATTGTGAAAATCATATCCCGAAAAAGAGATCATAATATCATGACACAGGATAAATCAAAGTAGTGAAATGTAATCCCAAAATTTATAACATAAGACATGAAACTTTGTTGCATACACACATAATCATAGAAAATCATTTCATATTAGTCAAGACTCATTTCCAAGACCATCATAGCAGACAAATCCCATTGTTGAAACAATTTCACTCCTCGTTCCAGTCTGGTATCACTTAACTGGATTAACTTTCCATTCTAGCCATGTTTATATAATGAGATATAAATTCTAACCCAATGCATTGGAGGGAGATATAGGTCTCAACCATCTCATAATTAAACCATTATTATGTGTTCTAAAAAATCATAAATCATACATCATAGTGTTGGATCGAATTATATCAAATATACACAAGAGGGGGTGAATTGTGTCTATTCGGAAATATTTGTGAGATTGTGTTATGCCCTTTTACTTTAATCAGATGAATTAATGCAGTGGAAATTTAAATAGAAGAGACACAATATTTATAGTGGTTTGGGGAAGAAAAGGCCCCTAGTACTCTCCACCAATGCTCTACTCCATGAGCTTGGTGATTTTCACTATCTGGTCCTCGTTTCAACAGACTTTTCAACAAATGGGTACAGACAGCTAACACCTTTACAATCTAAGGCAAAAAAAAGCCTTCTGGTTGACTTACTAAACCTATACATCTTAGTATGAGAAATTTGGTCACTCAAGAATAGAAAATAAAGATTTTTTTATTCGGAAAATACTTTCCAGATGGTCTTCACAATTGCAACAGCATGCAATTAACAGTATTTGGATCGTCACCTTCAGAAATATTTGTCTTCAAAAAAGAGTTGTTCTGAGTCGATCCCATTGTAGTTGATATAGAAATATAACTCACAACTTAAACAGTAGAAGATCCACAAATGATCTTCGATGTAGAACGAATGAATCTTCTATCGTGATTTTTATTCTTCAGTAAACAAAACTTTGTCATTCTCTTGAATTAGCATATCTGTATAATTTGATAGTCTTTGTTTTTCTTCCTCTTTTTTTGACTAATCAAGAGATCACATAAAATCATGTGTTGTTGTTCAGAAAAGCTCATATATAATAACAATGACAAGCACTTCTTCTACAAATTTTAGATCCACAAAAGTCGCTTTTGGACTCGTGATATTCAAATATTTGAATTTTTAGAGTAGTCGTAACTTGCCTTAAGACTCGGCATAAAAATATCCTTTTAATTCGATCCTTAACCCATTGATAAAATAGCTTTAAATCTGTCAAAGACACACTTTAAAATCCGCTTTAAATCCAGCTTAAAATCAACCTAATAATCAACTTGTTGACCGTTGCATAAAAATATCGATTTTAAATTCTCTGATGCCAAACGTAAGGTTGAGTTGTACAGTATTCATCCTTTGAATGTAACGTAGATTATAAACGCAAGGTTGATATCGTAGCCTTCAAACATAGGGTTGACAACGTATGGTTTAATACAAATGTAGGGCTGGTCATCCATACTTTTCTCTTCAACTTTCAAATGTATGATAAAAGATTCAAACTTTTACTTGATCCATTCATTTCCAAAAATGTATGGTTGTTTACAAAAGTAAGGTTGATGAACCATACTTTTGAGAAACAAATGTAACGTTTAACACTTACGTACGGTTCTCCTTCCATACTTTTCTAATATCCCAAACATAGGGTTCCTTCCTAACTTAGGGTTGTTTTTCATACTTTAACGATAACGTATGACTCATCTTCCATAATTTTTTTCTTATCTCGTAAACCATATGATGCATTTAATCCATACGCTACGTTTCTCCACGTAGGGTATGAAGAACATTTCCATAATGTGCTAAAGCAGATTCCAAATATACAGAGAATGAACACTATTTACAAAACATACTAAATGTGAATACCTTAGAAATTAATTCTCATTGTTCAAGAATCTAAATATTTCGTCCATAAATAAAAATATAATGAATAATCAATTATTGCAAAATACATAACAAATGAAATCATTAGAAAATAATTAAGGGTATTCGTGAGCATAAAAAATTTTCATAAAGAGATAGAGTATTGTTATCAACAAACTCCCCCTTTAAAAAACAATATTTATTTTTGAAAACAACACTTGCTCAACAATCTCCCGCTTTTTTATTATCACCAAACCCAAAAATAACCAATGAAATTAACTTACACAAAAATTAATTAATTAATTATAGTTTTGAATTTTGAAAAGATAATTTAATTTCTCCCTTAATTTATCCATTTTAATTTCTCCCCCAACATTAAATGAAACAAATAAAAAATGTTGTGTTTATCCAAATTTCTCCCCCTTTTTTGATATCAAAAAGAATGAAAAAATATGGAATATAACATAGATTAATGTAGCAATGAACGTAAGTAAATGCTCTAATTAACTATTTGCCAATAATTAAATCTGGATTACTGAAAAATAAAAACAAGGACAGTAAAACAATTAAATATAATGAAATAGATTTTCATAAATAGTAAAAATATGAAAAATATAGGAATCAAGGTTTGGTCAAGGTTCAGGTAGGGTATATATCCTTTGAACTGTAGATTTGATTTCATTCAACTGCTCCCTGAGTATTCGAATCATTCCACCACTAAGATTAATAATATGATCACTGGTCTATGGATTCATATGAATATGTTCTATGAGGTTGACTCTGAAAAACTCATGAATTATTTCTTCATTTTCCATAAACAAAGAACACTTCTACGTGAATTGAGTTAGCACAAGTCTAGGAGATGGTTCACTTGATGTCAACTGATCAACCAAACATTTCTGATTGTCTAACAAGACTGATAAAGGAGCACTGTTGCATTGAATATCATGCAATCTTTTGCTCATATTGCTCATGGTAGCTGTGATAGCTTGAAACTTTCTGAGTAAATAAGGTGAAGTAACAGAACCACTAGAAGCACTAGTTCCAATAGATACAAATTGTGCCTCTATAAATAATTTGATATTTGATAAATCTGAATTCATAACCATTTCAGACATTAATTTTGTAATAACATTCAGCATATCCTTCTAAAAAATTTCAACTTCTTATCTTGAAACGGTATTATCCTTAAGTCTCTAAAATTTCAACCATTCTGATTCTAAGTCTCTTCTTAGAGTATCATTTTCAGATTCTAATTGAGAATCCTTTCTGTACATCTCTTCAACTTCCTTATTCCTTGAATCAGAGGCACCCGGTGCTTTATTTTCATTCTCTGTTCCAATGTGATGCAGTAGTACTAAAGGTAGTGAATCTGCATCAGTTTTTTATTTTTCCTTTTCCTGAGCTGGTTGATCCATGGATTTTTCCTCAGAGTCTTTTTTAGACTCTTCCAAAGAAAAATCCTCATGAAGTACTTCTGTTTGAGCTTCAGAAACATGCTCATCACGAACATCAGCAATTTGTTCTTCCATTGGATTTTCCTGAGGTCTGGCCACTTCCCCACCAGGCTCTACCTCCTTTTCCTATTAAAGTTTAACTTCAACATCAGTTACAACTTGTTCATATGTCTCTCCTTCAGGTTCTTCTTGAATTTCATATTGAATCTGAGGTTCTTCCACTAGTTATGACCTCTCAATAATAGTTTCCATTGATTTTTCAGTATCATCTTCTCTTACAAAACTTTAACAGAGTAAATCCCTTGTTTTCATTATAGGGGAAAAAAGTTCCTCATTAACAATTCGTTTTCTCTGAGTCTGAAGTACCTCCTGAATTTTTTCTTCCTCAGTGTCTTCCATTTCAAAAAAAAATTCTCCTTGGAGCAGTGCTGACTCGGGATTCATCCTATCCCTCTTTGGACTAAGTTGATTGAGCTTGAGCACTCTCCGCTTCTTCCTCAGCTCCTATTGGAAAAAGATTCCCTTTTAAGGTGCTCCAGAAATAGACAAATTTTCTTAACGTTCCAGCATTGAAAACATTTCTGTGATAACATCTTACTCTGGCATCCACCAGTCTCACCATATCTTTTTTGAACAACAGTTTCGAAATGAATCTACCAAAAGGTTATAAGTTATTTCTGGATTCACTATGACAGCAGTAACATAGGTACATCACCATTTACCTAGGAAAATTTAATTTCATATCACTAAGAAAAAGATACATTATGTACATATCATGATACAATATCATTTCCATCTCTGACATTCTTGGTGCTATCCCTATTTGTACAAAATTCACAAGGATTTTATGATATGGCTCCAGGTCCTTAACAAACATATTCATTATAGAAGTAGAACCATAAAGAAAAGATATAATCTCCTCATATTTTTGCATAGAATCTCCTATGTTTTGCAAATCAAAATGAAAGACTCCCTTATGATGGAAGTACAAAATCTGACCAATTTCAACTGAAGAGATAAAAAATGCCTATCTTCTATCTTAGCCAGCATAGTGTCCTTATTGTATCCTAGACTAAATTTTATAGACTTGAAGAAATATCTAAGTTCTACCTCATATAAAAATTCTGTATTCTCACTATTGAAAGCATGTTCGAGATTCTGGAATGACAGTACTTGTTTTAACAACACATTCGTCTGAAATAGTCATTCCAGATCAATCACCTTTCCCTGTAATATTTTCCTTCCTTCTGAGCATTGTTTCTCGTCATTGCTGGTCTCGGTCTCATCATCTCTCTTAGCCATTTCCATTTCTGCGAGAATCTCTGAAGGTTTGATGGTTAGGGTTTCAACTGTTCAAAAATTAGGGTTTGACGAGCAGTGGTGCAGTTTTGCAGGTTCAAAAGGTTTTGGTATAAATGAAATAGTTTAGAAGTCAAAAGGGTTTATGACAACCTTGATTCCTGTGTCTTCATTAATAATTACATAGATTTTAAATAGAAATAAAATCAATTACGTGGGGAAAATAGGAAAAAACTTATTCTTTTCGAAAAACAAATAACTAAATTATTTTAAACACTATTAAAATAGAGAAACAACATATTAAAATAAAACATTATTTAAAATTAAATAAACCTATATCCCCCTTAATAAAATCAAACTTTGGAGTTGGAAGTGGTTTAGTAAAAATATCAACTAATTGAATTTCATTACTTACAAATTCTAAAGATATATCATTTTTAAGAACATGATCTCTTAGAAAAAGATGTCTGATATCAATATTCTTATTCCTAGAATGATTAATATGATTTTTTGAAATATTTATAGCACTATTATTATCACATAAAATATGCATATTATTAAAATTTAGTTCAATGTCCATAAGATTTTTTTTCATCCACAACACTTGTGCATAGAAACTGCCAGCAAAAACATATTCTTCCTTAGCTATTGACAGAGCAACTGAATGTTGTTTCTTACTTGACCATGACACTAAGGATTTCCCTAATTAGTAACAAGTTCCTAAAGAGATTTTCTTATCTAATCTACAACTTCCAAAGTCTGCATCTGAATATGAAATTAAATTAAAATCATAAGTTTTGGGATAAAGAAGAGATTTAAAAACAGTTCCTTTTAAGTATCTAAAAATTCTTTTAACTGCTGTTAAATGAGATTCTTTAGGATTTGATTGAAATTTGGCATAAAGACATACTGAATACATTATATCTAGTCTACTAACAGTAAGATATAATAAACTACCAATCATAACTCTATATAACTTTTTGTCAACTGATTTTCCAGTTTCATCCAAATCAAGTTTTATATTAGTACACGTATGAGTTGTATATGTCTAGTTGTTTTCAAGTCCAAATTTCTTTAATAAATCAGTAATGTATTTTCTTTGATACAAAACATTTCCAAAATATTTTTGATAAATTTGAAGTCCTAAAAAGAAATTCAATTCTCCCATCATACTCATTTAAAATTATTTTTTCATTAACTTTGAAAAGTCATGACATAAAGATTTATTATTTGATGCAAAAATTACATCATCAAAACAAATTTGAACCAATAAAATATTAGAATTTATAGTTTTTATAAAAAATTTTGGATCTTCCATTCCAATAGTAAATTCATTTTTCAATTGAAAATAGCTTAATCTTTCATACCAAGCTCTTGGTTCTTGATTAAGGCCTTAAAGAGCTTTAGTAAGTTTAAAAACAGAATCTGGTTTTTGAGAATTTTGAAAAACCAGGAGGTTTCTAAACATAAACTTCCTCCATTAAATAACCATTTAAAAAGGTAGACTTAACATCCATCTGAAATAATTTAAAGTTCATATGAGAAGCAAAGGCTAAGTGGATTCTAATGGCTTCTAATCTAGCTATAGGTGCAAAAGTCTTATCATAATCTATACCTTCTTCATGATTATATCCTTTAGGTACAAGTCTGGCTTCATTTCTAGGTATTATTCCTTGATCATCTTTTTTGTTTCTAAAGACCCATTTGGTTCCTATCACTGGATAATTTTGTGGTCTTTCAACTAATTCCCAGACTTCATTTCTTTTGAACTGTTTTCGCTCTTCTTGCATTGTTATCATCCATCCTTCATCATCTAAAGCTTCTTCTATAGACTTGGGTTATGATTGGGATAGAAAGGCAGAGAATTGTACAAGATTACCTATATATCTTCTAGTTTTTATTCTTGTGTCTAAGTTACTTATGGTAGTTTATAAAGGGTGATTATTTAGAGTTCTAGTTTGGCTAGGCAACACACTCAGATGTTCTCAATATCACGTTCTTCTAAATTGGACTGAATGTATTTTATATCTTTTTCAAAATCATTTTTCAATTTTTCAAGTCTCATGTTATTATTAGAGTAATATTCATCCATTTGATCTGTCCTTTTCTCAAAGGGATTAGATTCATCAAATTCCACATGAACTAATTCTTCAACAATCCTTAACTTCTTATTATAGACTTTATAAGCTTTGGAGGTAGCTGAATATCCTAAGAAAATTCCTTCATCAAGTTTTGGATCGAACATACCAATATTTTCCTTGGTGTTTAAGATGTAAACCTTGCATCCAAAAACTTTAAAGTAATCTAATTTAGGTTTTCTGTTATTCTGAAGTTTATAGGGTGTATTTTTCAAAAGAGGTCTAATTAAAACTCTATTTCTTATATAGCAAGCTATGCTTACAGCTTCTACCCAAAAATAGGTAGGAAGACTGTATTCATTTATCATAGTCGTAGACATTTCCTATATAGTCATATTTCTTCTTTCAACAGTTCCATTTTGTTGAGGTGTTCTTAGTGCAGAGAAGGTTTGTTAAATACCCATATTTGAGAAGAAGGAATTAAATTACTGATTCTCAAATTCTCTACCACGATCACTTCTTAATGAAATTATTTTAAAACATTTTTCATTTTGAGCAGTTTTACAAAAAAAATCAAATACGGTAAAAGATTCATTTTTTAATTTTAAAAATAAAATCCATGTAAATCTAGAAGAGACATCAACTAAAACATATACATATAATTTACCATCCAAGATTGCTACTCATGAAGGTCCAAACAAATCCATATGGATAATTTCTAGAGGTTTAGATGTAGAAATTTTTTAATATATTTGCAGGATGATTTTTGTTTCTTGCCAAGTTGACATGCATCACAACATATGTCACTTTAAAATCTGAGACTAGAAAAATTAGAAACTAATTGTTTCTTAGAAAATTTATGTAAAACATATACATTACAATGTCCAAGTCTCCTATGCCAGATCCAAGATTAATTTACTTTATCAGTTAAGCAGTTTACTTGTTGTTTACACAAGGAATTTAAATCCAGGGTATACACATTGTCAGTTCTAGGTGATCTAAATTTAAGCAGTTTATTTTGGAAAACAGAACAGCAATTGTTAGAAAAATAGACAGCACAATCATCATCACATAATTGAGAGATACTTATCATATTTTGTTTTAATCCTTGTATATAAAGTATTTTTTTGATTGAGAAAGCTTTTGGGTCTCCAACTATTCCAATACCAATGATTTTCCCTTTGGCATTGCCACCAAAAGTCACAAGTCCACCATATTTTTGAGTGAGTGTAGTGAAATTCAATGAGTTTCCCCTCATATGCCTTGAGCATCCACTGTCCATATACCATATGCCCCTTTTTCTTTTGCGACCTGCTCCCTGAAAAGGCATTTACACAATTTTCTTTGGTACCCATATTCTATTGGGTCCAGGGGTGTTTGCCAGCAGAGATCTGGGAATCCAGAATTTCTTTATTTTTCTAATTTAACAAGAGTCAAATAGATCATTTACCACTTATTTGGGGTTATCTTAAGAAACAATTTTTAGAAAAATGTCCCCTTATTCCACAGTAATTACAATCTAGTCCTTTTACACATGGAAAAAAATAATTCTTGTACAACTTGGGTTTTTCACCTTTATGGCCAATTCCAAATAATTCCTTTTAATGAGATTTTTTCTAGGAATTTCATTTAAAATATTTTCTCCTTTAGTAAAAACAAGGGCTGAATTTTTATAAGTTTCCACTTCAGTTTGTAGTGATTTTATCCTCAATTCATAATATGTATTGTTAGTGTTAATTGAGTCAAACTTTTCAGTTAACTCCTTATATTGTTTCAACATTGTATCTATTTCATCAGAAACTGCCTTATGAATGTTCTTTAAAGACTTATGCTTCTTAAATAGAGAATCATATTTTTCTTCAAGCATATTGCAATAGGCTACAAGTTTTTCATTAGAGTAACTACATACAGAACTAGAGTCAGAAGAGTAGTAAGATTATACCTCATTTGTTTCTGCCATAAAACACAAGTTGGATTTAAGATTTACTTATTCCTTCTCTAAGTCTAATTAAGAAGTGCTGTTGGAGTCTTCAAATACACTCCATGTAGCTTTCGTGGCTTTCTCGTCCTTATTCTCATAATCATTTCTTTTGAAGAATTTATTTTTCTTGTCTTCTTTTAGATAAGGATAGTCAGGTCAGATATGCCCCATTTTCTTGAATTCATAACATCTGACTTCCATGTCATCCTTTTTGAAGAATTTTCTAAATCCCTTCTTCTTTCTATAATTTAGTGAATCTTATGGCTAGCAGAGCTAGTTCAACATCAGAATTTGATAAATCAAACCTTTCTAATTTCTCTTTTACACTTTTCTTTATCTTTCTATTTTTGATCTATGATGGAACTATAAAAGTAGTGTTATCTCTTTTGATAAGCTCTTTATGTTCATTTTCTTTATATTCCATCTCAGCTTCGTACATCATTAGTGTTCCAATAATTTCTCTCATGGTTAAGTATTTGATAGGTGTCAACTATTTGATTGTAGTAAAGATTCCATTACATTTTATAGGCAGTACCCTCTGTACTTTTAAAGCTTGATCAGCTTGTTTAATGGGATCTCCCAAAGCGGTTTTGTTATTGTCAATATCTGTCAATATTTCATTCATTTGAGTAATAATTTCACCTTCAATCATTCTGAAAGTATCAAATTTAAGATTAGCTGTTGCATATCTCACTTCCCTGATATTGTTAGTTCCATAATAAGAACCGGCAGTAGTTTTCCACATTTCATATGTTGTCAGGCATTGAGATACTCTATTAAATTCATCAGGTCCTAGACCATATATAATTGCATTCATTTCCTTCTAGTTCATATCATATTCTTCTTCAGTAGCTGCACTCCATGTTTCAGTTTTTTCTGGTATATCATATGGAGTCATAATTTCTGAATGTACTCTATATCCAAGGTTTTTCAAATAGATAATCATTAATGACTTCCAGCATCCATAGTTTTCTCCATTTAAGTAATTTCCTCTAACTATAGACTTTCCCTCTCTTATATCAGTCATCTTGCTCTATGTATAGTCATTTTCATCTTTTTAAGGGTTTATCAAAAATATCAACCTCTGATACCAATTTTTGGATCGGATTATATCCAATATACACAAGAGGGGGTGAATTATGACTATTCGTAAATCTTTGCAACATTGTGTTCTTCCCTTTTACTTTAATCAGATGAATTAATTAAGTGGAAATTTAAATAGCAGAGACACAAGATGTATAGTGCTTCAGGGAACAGAAGGCCCCTAGTCCACTCCACCAACGCTCTACTCCACAAGCTTGGTGATTTTCACTATCTGGTCCTCGTTTCAACAGACCTTTAAACAACTGAGTACAGGCAGTTCACACCTTTACAATCAAAGGCAAAACAAAGCCTTCTAGTTCACTTACAGAACCTATACAAGTTAGTATGAGAATCTGGTCACTCAAGAATAGAAAATAAATATTTTCATATTCTAAAAATATCTTCCAGATGTTATTTATAATTGCAACAGCATACAATTGACAGTAAATGGATCGTCACCTTCAGAAATAATGATCTTCACAAAAGAGTTGTTCTGAGTCGATACCGTTGTAGTAGATATAGAAATTTTACTCACAAATTCAATAGTATCAAATTCACAAATGATCTTCAATGTATAACGAATGAATCTTCTATCAGGATTTTTCTTCTTCAGTAAACAGAACATTGTCGTTATCTTGAATTAGTTGGTCTGTATAATTTGATAGTCTCTATTTTTCTTCCTCTTTTTTATAATTATAGATAGATGACATAATATCACATGTTGTTGTTTGGAAAAGATTATATATAATAACAATGATAACAACTTCTTTTGTAAATTTTAGATCCACAAAAGTTGCATTTTGCCTCGCGATATTCAAATATTTGAATTTTCAGAGTAATCATAACTTCCCTGAAGACTTGGCATAAAAATATCATTTTAATTAAATCCTTAACCCATTGATAAAACAGCTTTGAATCATTCAAAGTCACGCTTTAAAATCATCTTTAAATCTGGCTTGAAATCAGGCTAATAATCTGATTTTTGACCGTTGCAAAAAAATATCGATTTTAAATTCTCTGACGCCAAACATATGGTTGAGTTTTACATTATGCATATTCTAAACATAATGTAGATTATAAACATAAGGTTGTTGTCGTAGCCTTCAAACGTAGGGTTGACAACGTATGGTTGATTACAAACGTAGGGTTGGTCATCCATACTTTTCTCTCCAACTTTCAAACGTATGATAAAGGATCCATACTTTTACTTGATCCATACTTTTCCAAGAACGTATGGTTGTTTAAAAAAGTAAGGTTGAAGAACCATAATTTGAGAAACAAAAGAAATGTTTAACACTTACATATAGTTCTCCTTCCATACTTTTCTAATATCCCAAACGTAGGGTTCAATACTAACGTAGGGTTCTTTTTCATACTTTTTTAATAACGTATAACTCCTCTTCCATACTTTTTCTCTTATCTCAAAAAGTATACACTACATTTCATCCTTATGCTACATTCCTCCACGTAGGGTATGAATAGTGTTTCCAGAATGCGCTAAAGCAGATTCTGAATATGTAGAGAATAAACAGTGTTTCCAGAACACGCTAAATGTGAATACATTAGAAATTAATTCTCATTGTTCAAGAATCTAAATATTTTCTTCAGAAACAAAAATATAATGAATAATAAATTCCTGCAAAATAAATAACAAATAAAATTAGTAGAAAATAATTAAGGGTATTTGTGAGCATCAAAAATTTTCATAAAGAGATAGAGTATTGTTCTCAACAAACTCCCCCCTTTAAAAAATAAACAATATGTATTGTTGGAAGCAATAATTTCTCAACACATAGAATAACCCATGTAATAAAAATCGGATTCTTAAACAACATGCCATCAAAAAATAATCAATATAAGAAAAAAGGACTTCATAAAAATAATTTCATCATAAAAAAATAAAATCAATGTAATAATAGGCATAGAACCAGAACCCTATATTATCTTATATGGAAAATAATTTTCATAAAGCACTTGAACTTCATTCTTGAGGAAAATATCCTTTCAACTTCAAAAACATTTTTCCTTTCTCAATATGTCATACAATTTTGAACTAAAAGAAGATAATTGAAAATAAACTTAAAAATTTGTAATGGAAGCTTCATGTAAATAATGTTCTATAAAATCATAAAAATCTACTCATACCATATAAGTTAGAAAAACATTCTTCTCATACATTGACCAGAAATGTCAAAAAGTATCGCGTACTGAAAATGACAAAATATTCCTTTCATATCATTTACTAAAAATTCATTAATCAGTAAAATTGGATTTAAAAAATTGTAGGAGCATAGAAATAATATTACATATTGAGGAAACATGTAGGAGGATGATAAATATTCCCTAGTAAATTCTAAAATTTAAATAATCTCAGATAAAAATAAGATTGTGGGATTTTCTCTTACCTTAGGTCTGATATGCTCTTTACGTATCTGAACCTCCTCTTCTTTGACGTGCCTCTTCTAAACCTCCTCTTAGGGTACTAAAGTTGGTATTTTAAGAATACTAGAACCTCTAGTCTGTCTCTAGGAAAGTGGATAAGATAAATGGATAGTTTTTGGCCAACATTGAAGGATCAAAATGTTGTGAGGAGGAGAGGGAGGATGTTCCCTTTTATAAGAGATGAGAGGGGCACTTTTGGAAACATCTAAAATATTAAATTATAATAAACTCAAAACCCAATTAAAAACCTTAAAAAATGACTCAAATCCAAATATTATATGATATAGGGTTATAATCTCATCAAAAAATATTTTTTAGACTTTTTGGGAATTTATTTTAAACCTTATCAATTTGATTTATTCTTACTTAATCTATTTAATTTTATTTGTGGTAAAAATATTCTATATTTTAAATTGTCATAAATAATTACATATTTGTTGTGAATTTTTCATAATTGGATACTTTATGAAATTTTAGACCCTATAAATTTCAATTTATATTTTTTAAATATTTTTGTTATTTTTAAGCAATTTTATAATATGTTATTTTTATAAAATAACAATAGTGTCAATTTTGAAACTATTCATTTATTTGAATTTAAATAAAATCCACACAAAAGAAAATATATTAAAACCAAAATGTTTAATAGACTTCTTAAATTTCATATTCCTCTAGAAAAATTTTTTAGAACATTAATTAGTTCATATAATATTTATTTTAATATTTTTAAAACCATTTATTTTATATTTCAATCAATAAAATAATTTCTACGTCACTATTGTGTCGCCATTAATGATAATTATTTAAACACTAAAAATTATAAATAAATTATCATGATGTATTTAATTATATTATCTTTATGGTGACTATTTATATTAGAACTTTCATTAATTTTATCACTAAATTAAAAGTATTACTCTTATAAGATATAAGAGAGTGACATTATGTCAGTTTCTTTGGTTTTAATAATAATTATATCATTTTCATGGTAAAAAGACCATTAAATAAATCTATTCCGACCCTTAGGTGATATTGGTAGACTATTATTCATTCAATAGAATTTTGGCAGGTGTTATGGTAATTTTATAATCTTGTTTTTACCCTTAATTACCCGATTTACCTTTAACTATACTAAATAAAATTTACCGTAGTTACTATTCGTAATATCTAAATATAAAAAAATTCTTATTAAAATAATTAGGACCTACTGATTCCAAATATGGACTCTATTTTTATAAATTAAAAACACAGAAGTTGCAGTATTTAATTTAAAATTAATCCCGCTGTTGAAAAAATGGGTTTTTAAAAGTTAAAACATTGCAAAAGATTGAAATGTTTTTACCCATGAATTCAATGTAAAATTAATGTAAATGACATATATTATATTAAATGGTAAAAATATATTCTATTTATACTTTAAAACCATTAAATTTTATCATTATCCATATAAATTATCATGATGAAAAAAGTTGTTTTTAAGAAAAATTTAACGTATTTTTACATTTTATCAAAATAAGAATGTTTTCAAAAAAATATCAAAAATTTATCCAATGTAAATTTTTATATCCTTATTCAAAAGAAGAATTTTATTTTCTAAAATTTAACATATAACCTTGTTAAAAATTATATTTATAATGGGCGAGCCATCAAAAGGCTGTAAAACTGCATTTTTTTTTAAAATACTTCTTTTATCCGAAAAATTGATTTTGTTTTCATATATCATTCTAGAACATGTGTAAGATGAATTATAATGTTATAAAACTCATAATTAGATTAATACTATTCATAAAGGTGAGTTCATAATATTATAATAATATATCATTGTTTAGTGAAACACGGTATTGTGTAAAACACAAGCTATCGAGGAAGGTTGCTCTTGCATGTAATGCAAGAAAAGCCAGTGTTGTGTGTAGTGAAAGATTCTTTTCGTGTTGCGTATAACATAAGATAGAAAAAATATATATATTTCTCATAAAATATCAGGGTGTTACATTCTACACCCCTTAAAATGAATTTCACCCTCGAAATATGTCACTTCGTAACAAACAGATGGGGATACCTCTCTCAAATCATATCCTCAAGTTCCCATGTAGCTTCTTATAATTGGTGGTTCCTCCATAAAACATTAACCAAGAGAGTGGTCTTGTTTCGTAGAACTATTTCGCTAAGATCTAGAATCTCCATAAACTATTCTTCATAATAAAGATCTTGCTCCAATGGAACAACTTCTGAGCATAGTACATATGAAGGATCGGGTATGTACTTTATTAGGAGAGATACATGGAACACATCATGAACTTGAGAGAGATTTGGTGGAGGTTCCAATCGGTAATCTACCTTCCCAACATGATCCAGTATTTCGAAAGGACCGATATACCTAGGGCTCAGCGTTCCCTTCTTCCCAAATCTAATTACTCTCTTCCAAGGAGATATTTGTAAGATCACTTTATCACTTTTCTGCGGTTGTTGGAATAACTTTTTTGTCTACTTTGAGATGATATTATGTGTTGTTGAATAGATCTGACATTTTCTTCCATCTCATCAACAAGATCGGGTCCTAATAGATTTCTTTCCCCAACATCATCCAAGCAAGTTGGAGTTCTTCATTTCTTTCCATAGAGAGATTCATAAGGAGCCATATGAATACTGGATTGAAAGCTATTATTAAAAGAAAATTCCACAAAAGTTATGTGTTGATCCCAACCACTTTTGAAATCTATAGATCAAGCTCTCAACATGTCTTCCAATGTTTTAATTTTCCTCTCGACTGACCTTTTGTCTGAGGATGATAGGCAGTGCTGAAACTCAACTCTGTATCTAGATCATGCTAAAGAATTTTCCAAAACATTGAGGTAAACCTCAGATCCCGATCAGATATAATTGGAAGTGGTACTCCATGCAATCTTACCACTTCTTTTACACATATCCTGTAAATCTGATCAATATATAAATCCTCTCTAATAGAAATGAAGTGTGTTGAATTTGTAAGTCGATCAACTATAACCCAGATAGCATTATTTCCTTCAGATGTTTTGGGATGTTCGATGACAAAGTCCATAGTGATGTTTTCTCATTTCCATTCAGGTATGGGTAATGGTTGTAACATCCCTTTAGAATTATTTCTCTCACCTTTTACTTTCTAAAAAACCAATCATCGAGAGACAAATTTGGTAATATCTCTTTTCATGCCATCCAACCAAAAGTACTCTTTCATGTCCCTGTACATCTTTGTACTTCGAGGATGAATAGAGAATGAAGAACTATGAGCCTCATCTTGTAGAACCTTCTTTAATTCTTGTATAGTAGGAATACAGACATGGTTCCTGAACCTTATTATCCCATCATAATCAAGGTTGAATTCAGGAACATTTCTCACCTTATTTTGAAGCCCAACATCCTCCTTTTGTGCCTCTTTAATCATCACTTATATAGATGGTTGAACATTCATTTGAGAAAGATAAGATATATCCCCTTTCATTAAAATTACAAATCCATCCTATTTAAATCCAAAAATATTGGATCCTTTGTGATCCTTGTCATGGATAAGCTATCATGGTCTTGTCGACTTAATGCGTTTTCCACCTTGTTTAATTTCCTAGGGTGGTAATGAATTGAGTAGTCGTAATCCTTAATCATCTCTAACCATCTTCTTTGGTGCATATTCATCTCCATTTGTGTGAAAATATACTTTAAACTTTTATGATCAGTATAAATATCACACCTTTTACCTTAAATATAATACCACCAAATCTTTAATGCAAATATTACCGTAGTTAACTTCCAATCATGAGTTGGGTAATTTTTCTCATTGATTTTCAACTATCGTGAGACATAAGATATCACCATATAATTTCGCATGAGAACACACCCCATCCCCATCATGGATGCATAACTGTGGATCAAAAACCATTATCCACTACAAGGAAATGCGAGCATAGGTGCACTTGTTAACCTTCCTTTTAGCTCTTTGAAAATTTCTTCACATTCCTCCATCCAAACAAACTTAACTCCTTTCCGAGTCAATTTGGTGAGTGGGTTAGTAATCTTGAAAAATCTTTCACAAAACATCGATAATACCCATATAAACCAAGAAAACCTCTAATTTTAGTTACTATTGTTGGTTTTGACCAACTTTAAATAACCTCCTTTTTTGCTGGATCCACAGATATCCCCTCTTTTTAGATTATGTGACCCAAAAATGAATCTTTTTGAAGCCCAAATTCACACTTGGTAAATTTGGCATAAAGATTCTCCTTTTTCAAGGTCTTCAATACAATTCTCAAGTGATCTTCATGTTCTTCCTTGCTCTTTGAATAGACAAGAATATATTCTATAAATACTACCACAAAATGATCAAGATAGTCTCTAAAGACACTATTCATTGGATCCATGAAGATAGCAGGGGAATTAGTAAGACCAAATGGAATCACTATAAACTCATAGTGTCCATACATTGTACAGAAAGTTGTCTTTGGTATATCCTCCTTTTTGACCCTTAATTGATGATACCCTGAACAAAGATCAATCTTGGGAAAGTATTGAGCTCTGTGTAGTTGGTCAAATAAGTCATCAATGACTGGGAGAGGATATTTGTTCTTGATGGTGATCTTGTTAAATTCTCTATAATCAATGAAGAGTCTCATTGATCCATATTTCTTCTTAACAAACATAATAGGTTCTACCCAAGGTGATTCACTCGGGGCGTATGAATCCCTTATCAAGATTCTCTTGGAGTTGTTTCTTCAATTCCTGGAACTCAATTGGGTCCATTCTATAAGGCTTCTTTAAAATGGTCATAGCACCCAGTATGAGTTCTATTGAAAACTCAACTTCACAATTTTGTGGAAGACCTAAGAATTCCTCTAGAAATACATCATCAAAATCCCATACAATTGGAATATTCTTAATCTTGAGTTTCTCTCCAACCATTTGAGATAAATAATCTTCATTTATTGTAATCAAGACCCATAAGATGGAAGATATTTTTACTGGAAGGTTATATTCATCCTTGCATCGGTAGATGATCATTGATTGATCCTAAATACAAAATGTGACTTCCCTTCTTTAGAAATTGATATTATATCCATATAAATAAATCCAATCCATGCCAAGAATGACATCAAATTCCACTACAGGAAGGATCACAAGATTTGTAGGAATCACTTTCCCACAAACTTCAATCAGAGAAGAATTGTAAACTTTTGATGCAATTGTTGTGCCATTAGGAGTTGTCACAGCTAACCCAATAGCCAATTATTGGGGTATTACGGTGATACCCATAGAAAATTCATTAAAAATAAAAGTGTGGGTGGATCTAGAATAAAATAGAACATTTTCTACTTTAGACTGGATGGTAAGTGTACCTTTCACCACTTCATTATCATACTCCACATCGTCGATAGAAATTGCATGTGACTTTCCTTTTTCTTTGGCCTAAAGAGTTTGTTGATGTCAATCATCATCAACAACCCTTTTATTAGGGCATTGATTATCATAGTGCCCCATTTCCTTTCACTTGTATCATTGAAGTGTAGGAGGTTCATTCTGTGTAGGATTTTCTTTGTTTGCATCACTAGACATCTTTTTCCCATCATTGCGGTATTCAATTTCCTGATGACCGTCTCTTCCACACATAAAAGATTTACTTGTCCCTATAAGACAATTCCCTCTATGTTTCATTCCACACTTTGAGCATAAGGGAAAACTCATCTTTTTTCAGTTTGGTCTTTATATTTTCCTTTGAATTCAATTTTCCCCTTGTTATCAAACCCATATGACTGATGGGTTACTCCAATCTCCATCTCAACCTTGATAGCACATCGAACAATTTCCTCGTAGCTATTAAGGACCCTTATAGCTAATGCCATTCAGAGACTTTGTTTTAAGCCACTAAAGAATTTATCGATCTTACTCTTAGGTTGGATAATAATCCTAGAAGCATACCTTGAAAGCCGTGAAAAATTTTCTTCATAGGTACCATCAGATTCATCATCCTTTTGCATCAGTTCAAGAAACTCCTTCTCTATTTTTGTTCAAAGAATACGAGGGAAGTACTTATTGAAAAATAAGTTCTTGAACTCAACCCATTCCATGGACTCAATTTCATCTCTTTGCCTTGTATTCTTGACAAGATTCCACCATTGATCAGCTTCACCTTCCAAATGATATGTTGCTAAGATGAATTTATCAAGTTCATAATATTGAAGGGTTGAAAATATATTTTCAGTGGTACTGATATATTGTTCAGCCACTAATGGATCCGAAGAACTACTGAATGAAGGTGGACGCTGTCTCATGAAGGATTCAACAGAATTTTGCTCCCTCCTTTGCTCGTTTGGAAGTCTTGCATGATTCATAGCTTGAGAAAGTTGTGTGAGCATGGATACAAGATTTTTCATTCCAGCTCCAATGTTCTTTGGTTCCTCATGGGGGAAATCCTTTCATTGCCCATTGCATTCATCATTAACACGGTCCTTTCAGGTTCTAGCCATTGTCTAAAACCAAGAAGAATAGTGTGAGAAACACAAATTACAACAGGAAAACCACATAATTAGGAATAAAATTTCACAATTTAGGTCTTATAATACTTTATTCATGGCCTAAAACACTAATATTGTTTTATATGCTTAGACATATCCGTAGGTTTCTTATTAAGGCTTTCACATCCTAGTTTTCAAAGGATGACTATACTTTTCCTCTGATACCGTCTATAACGACCCTTACTTTACATAAATTGTTATTACATTAGAATTGAAGAATAATTATTACAACATATAAAAAACCATGATAGGACCGTCTAGGTGTATTGTCTTTAGAAACTGGGAAACATAAACTAGTGGTTCATAAATCATCAACATTCTCTCCCGTTTATTTCAGCATATCTAGAGTCCTTTTTGGTATATCCTACTCAATACCCTTCTTCCTGAACTGGGGAAAAGAAAACATACAAAGGGGGAGCTCAAATGCTCAGTAAAGGGAAACAAATGAAATATCAATCATATCATATTCATAAGAACATAACATTTTTAAAATATTATCCTCTAAAATAGATCATAATATCATGACATGGGAGAAATCATCATAGTGAAATGTAATCCCAATATTCATAAAATAAGACATGAAAGTTTGTGGAATACAAATATAATCATAGAAAATAATCTCATATTATTCAAGACTCATTTCCAATACCATCATAGTAGACAAATTCCATTACTGAACCGAGTTAACTCCTCGTTCCCGTCCTATATCACTAAACCAGATTAACTTGTCATTCCATCCATGTCTATCTCATGAGATATAAATCTTTACCCAATGCATTGGAGGGAGATATAGGTCCCACCCATCTCATAATGAAACCATTCTTATGTGTGCCACAAAATCATAAATCATACATCATAGCATAACCCATGTAATAAAAATGGGATTCTTAAACATCATGTCATCAAAACATAATCCATATAAGATAAAAGGACTTAATAAAAAATATTCCATCATAACATAATCAAATCAATGTAATAATAGTGATATAAACAGAACCCTATATTATCTTAGATGGAAAATAATTTTGATAAAACACTTTAACGTCATTCTTGAGGAAAATATCCATTAAACTTCAAAAACATTTTTCAATTCTCAATATGTCATACAATTTAGAACTAAAAGAAGTAAATTGAAAATAAACTTGAAAATTTGTAAAGGAAGCTTCATGGAAATAATGTTATATAAAATCATAAAAATCCATTAATATAGTATAAGTTAAAAAACATTCTTCTTGTACTTTGGTTGGAAAAGTCAAAAATTATGTCACATTAAAAACCAAAAAATATTCTTTTTATATCTTTTACTAAAAACTCACCAATAGGTAAATTTGGATTTAAAAAAATGTATGAGGATAGAAATAATATTAAATATTTAGAAAACATGGATGTGGATGATAAATATGTCCTAGTAAATTCTTAAGTATAAACAATCTCATATAAAAATGAGATTGTGAGATTTTCCCTTACCTTAGGTCTGATATGCTCTGTATATATCTGAACATCCTCTTCTTCGATGTGCCTCATCTAAACATCATCTTAGGGCACTAAAGTTGGTATTTGAAGAATACCAAGACCCATAGTATTTTTATAGGGATGTGGAGAAGAGAAATTGACAAATTTTATCCCAGGTTGAAGGTTCAAAATGTTGTGAGGAGGAGAGGGAGGATGTGCCCTTTTATAAGAGGTTAGAGGGTCACTTCTAGAAACCTCTAAAATATTAATATATAATAAACTCAAACCCCACTTAAAAACATCAAAAAATAAATCAAATCTGAATATTATATGAGATAGGGTTGTAATCTTATCAACCAATAATATTTAGACACGTTGGTAATTTATTTTAAACCTTATCAACTTGATTTATCCTTATCTAATCTATTTAATTTTATTTCTGGTAATAATATTCTAAAATTTAAATTTTTACAAATAATTACTTATGTGTTGTGAATTTCCCATAATTGGATAATTTATGACCTTTTAGACCATATAAATTTCAATTTATAATTTTTAAATATTTTTTTTATTTTTAAACAATTTTATAATATATTATTTTTATAAAATAACAGTAGTGTCAATTTTTTCACTATTCATTTATTTTAATTTAAACAAAATCCAAACAGAGGATATATTTGAACCAAAATATTTAATAGACTACTAAAATTTTAATTCCTCTATAAAATTTGTGGAGAACATTAATTAGTTCATATAATATTTATTTTAATATTTTTATAACCATTAATTTGATATTTCAATCAATAAAATAATTTCTACATCACTATTGTGTCATCATTAAAGGTAATTATTTAATACCTAAAAATTATAAATAAATTCTCATGATGTAGATAATTTTATTATCTTTCTGATCACTATTTATATTTGAAATTTTATGAAGTTTATCACTAAATTAAAATTATAACACTTATAAGATATAAGAGAGTGACATGTTGTCACTTTCTTTGGTTTTAACAATAATTATATCATTTTCATGGTCAAAAGTCCATGAAATGAATCTATTCTGACCCTTAGGTGATATGGGTCGACTTTTATTTATCTAATAGAATTTTGGTAGGTGTTAGGGTAATTTTATAATCTTATTTTTCCCTTAATTACTCGATTTACCTTTCACTGTAATAAATAGAATTTACCATAGTTACTATTCATAATGTGTAAAAATAAAAAGTATCCTATTAACATAATTTGGACATTATTATTCCAAATATTCAATCCATTTTTATAAATTCAAAACACAGAAGTTGCAGTGCTTAATTTAAAATTAATCCCACTGCTGGGAAAATGAGTTTTGAAAAGTTAAAACATTGCAAAAGATTGAAATGTCTTTACCTGTGAATTCAATGTGAAATTAATGGAAATGACATAAATTAAATTAAATTTTAAAAATATATTCTGTTTATACTTTAAAACCAATAAATTTTATCATTTAACTATATAAATTATCTTGATTAATAAAGTTGTTTTGAAGAAAAATTTTGCGTATTTTTACTGTTCATCAAATTATGAAAGTTATCAAAAAAGCATCAAAAATTTATCCAATGTAAATTTTTATATATTTATTCAAAATAAAATGTTTATTTTGTAAAATTTAACTTATTAACTTGTCAAAAATTATATTTAAAATGGGTCACCATCAAAAGGTGGTAAACTGCATTTTTTTTAAATTACTTTTTTTATCCGAAAAATTGATTTTGTTTTCATATCTAATTCTAGAAAATGTGTAAGATAAATTATAATGTTATAAAATAAAAAATTAAGTTAATACTATTTATAAAGTCTAGTTAATAATATTATAATAATATATCATTGTTTAGTGAAACACGGTATTGTGTACAACACAAGCTATCGAGGAAGGCTGCTCTTGCGTGTAACTCATGCCAAGCCGGTGTTGTGTGTAGTTAAAGATTCCTTTGGTTTTGTGTATAATATAAGACATAAAAGATATATATTTCTCTTAAAATCTCAGGGTGTAACATAGGGATATTTCATCGCTATTGCACCATGTTACAGGTCCCCTAACTATGGGGATGGTACTCTCTTATTAAACCAAAGCACATTTCCCCCGTGTTCTTAAAATGTATAGATATGGTACTCTCCTACCTGGGTGTGGGTCCTTTATCTACTGAGATTCATTCCAATGTTATACTAGGGTGTGGGTACTCCATCATTTTTAAATTATGCACAATTGGGATATAGATTAATGGCATGGTTTGGACCCTCTTCATGAATTCTTTGGATAGAAATGTGAGATATTGGCCATTGATTATTGATCTTTGGAGCTTCAAGAAGACTCATCATCCTAGGATGGGATGTGATATGGAGATACTCTTTCTATAATATCTAGTTGTATTATATGAGAATATATCTATGGTTTTTGAGTTTCATTTCCCTCTTCATTTAGGTTGAGTTGACTATTCTTATCATGTATTCTATTTCTCCCTCCTCGATTTTCAAGGAATCCTACTGGGTATGTATATACTCACCCCTTCATAGACTTTTACCATATGTGTTTTTTCTTGTGAATATGTAGGATGATTGTGGTGATTTCATAGGATCATTGGGATACTAGAGTGTATAGAGAACATATGGTGATCGAGTCTTGGAGACCAGGAGTCGAGATTCCTTAGCATTCATTGTTTCCAGTTGTTGTTAGGTTGGGACATCTTTTCTATTGTAACATGTATTTTTTCTCTTTAAATTTTATATTTCACTTTATCACTATTTTTTACTCCTTAGAGGTTACTAAATACATTGTTTTTTATTCTAGATGTTGTAGTATTTTATTATTTTTCCACTAAAATAATTTATGGATATGGTTGGGTGCATGTATATAGGTATTAGGCAATGTCCTTCCATTTTAGTTATCCCTTCTCATTGCCTGTCACTATCCCATAGACCATGGAGGCGGGATTGTGATTGTGGTGGCCCAGTCTTCCACCAACCAAGTAGGCACCTATAAGTCAGTTCATTACATAATGGTATCATAGGCGGTTCAACCATGGGATGGTGTTTGGATTTTTTTCCCCTTATGAGGTTTGGTTGGGAACATAGGGAAATAGTGTCAAGTTACTCAACTATGACTATCATAATAGGGAACCCGATGTTGGTGTGGCAACTAACATATCTATTCACCAACACTATGGATACCTACATCTCGACATAGTATATAAATAAATTGTTTGCAGGGAACATTGGTACATGAAAAATAGGAGATTGATTCCTTTTAATTTCCTTCTTGATTCATATCCCCATATATATATTCTCATCTGACTGTGGTATGTCTTGATTACTTTCGGGATTCCTTTATAAAGACAACCAGTCATATTGCCAATTCATGGTCATGATAACGATATGATGAGTGGTCAGGCCCTACCTCATGGGTCATCTCATGTGATCATTCATCCAAGCCAATAGGTAAAATCAACCCTACATATCAAGAAATAGATTTTACTAGTAGATAAATATGAGAATGTTTACAGGCTTAGTGAACTCTGTGTGTACCAGTACCAAATCTCTCTAATGTTTCATGGTGATCCAAATCCCTAAGAATCATAAGATTGGATAGAGTTTGTGATGTTAATTTTTATACTTTTGCGGGCCATGACCAATCAATTGGTTGTGATGAAAACTGGTATTTTTCATAGAGAAGTAGGGTGATGGTGGAGTCTAGCTACATAGATGCCTGATGAGTTATCACTTTAATGGTCCAACTTCTAGCAGATATTTTTTGAAGAGTATTACCCCTCGTACTTGTGGTTATTTTAGATTGAAGATATTTTGAAATTTTAGAAGGGGGGTGGAAGTTTCTGAGTATATCATGAGGTTCACTAACCTAACACATTATACCATTGATATGATTCATTATGGTTACTTCCTCACATGAATTTTTGAGTAGGATCTCTATAGAGACATCAGTTCCAATGTGGTGCCCTTGTGCATTCCCACATATTATGGATTGTTGGAGTGGATTCTATTGATATATAGTTTCATATATGAGAGATTCCATGTAGCTGGTTCCATCATTAGTAATACTAGGGTTGATTCTTTAACATTGGTTAGCAAACAATGGGTGTCAAGGTATTGGAGGTGTACCTATGTTCAGACTCAAGAAGGTGGTCATGCAGCTTAAGGATAGTGAATAGAACCATGGAATCCTGGATGGGGTTGATGTTATTCATGTGATGAGAGAGTTCACATGTAATGTGAGTGGAAGACCCAACATTTTGAGGAGGGAAGGCATGTAGCGGATAGACATTCTCAGTATAGGAAGCACCATGATTATGGTTCTCTCAAGTGCATCCCAGACGGCCCCTAGGGAGGCTGAGTTAGCAAAGTAGAATTTGGTGCTCCATGAGGAGGAGATGAGGGTGGTAGGTGATGTTGTGATCTTGTTCCACCACAACCACTAGGTTCCCCATGTCATCATCAGAGAGATGGTGGTTGGGGTCATTGGTAGCTATTGGCTATAGAGGCTTATAACCCTACATCTCACAAGATAATTTGAGTTATGATATGTGTTTACTCCACTCTAGAATCATTACTAGTAAACATAGGTGTGATTCATTATTTAATCTCCTTACTCCCTGTGGTATAGATGTAGATACCAGTTGATACATTAGCCCAAAATCATTCTCTTAAGCTTCCTACAAGGAACACTAGTTTGATATCACTTTTCTGCCAGTAGTTTAAACTATCTCTTGGTAGATTGAGTTTATCATGGAACCTATTGGTCATCATAATGATTCCTTGTGAAGTCATCTTTGGTATGGAATAGTTGTACATGATTTGATCAAGGATTGACTATCACCATAGATGAGTCATATGCCTTTGGAAACATGGGATGGTATTCTCATTTTTGGGAAAGATAGATATCATGGTGGAGAGACTTGGTTTTGTGAGCAGGGATCTTCAACCCATCACTAATCAGTTAATGAGTTTATCCCTTGATACAATAGGATGTTTAGGTATCTGGTTCTTTCATTCATGGAGGATTATTTGGATTTATTCTCTAAAGACATTCTAGGATGACCTCTAAGGTGGGATATTGATTTTTTCATTGATTTACACCTTAATACTTCTTTGATATCTTCAACAGCATAATGGATGGCCCCTATTGAATTATGAGACATGAGGTTGCATTTGGAGGGCCTTTGGGAAAAAATTTTAAAAAAAACCTCAGGTTCCCCCCAGGTAGCACTAGTTTTGTTTGTGTAAAAGGAAGATGTTGGATTTTTTATTTATATTGTTTTTCTTTACCTAAACCATAACATGATAAAGAATAAGTACACTATGTCGATGTTTGATGATCCCTTTTATTAGTTATAGTCCATGAGATGGTTCTTCAAGATCAATCATAGGTATGGATACCACTAGTTGAGGGTTCATGAGGATGATATTCCAATGTTGGAATTCCAATGTTTCTATAGACACTGTGAGTTCCTAGTGATTCCTTTCGATGTGAGAAATTCCCCCATTATGTTTGTGGATATAATAAATGAGATCTTATATCCATTTTTAGAACATTTTATTTTCATCTTCATTGATAACATACTCATCTAATTTGTATCATAATAGGAGAAAGAATAGAACATTAGGCTGGTCTTATAATTACTTTGGTAGCACCTATTTTATGGTTATCTCTTGAAATTACAATTTTATATCTATGATGATCACCTTTTTGGGTCTATCATTCATAAGTATGGATTAGCTACAGACCAGGAAAATTTTGATATGGTGATTTCTTGTGATCCACCTAAGTGTATGTCGATGGTGTTGAGTTTTCTTGGTTTATGAGGGCACTAAAATAGTTTTATAGTGTTATTCTATAGGATTTCATACACTTTCACCACCCTGATAAAGAAAAGGAATCCATTTACCTAGACTGAGTGATGTTTTGTATCATTTGAGGATTTGAGGCTTAGGCTAACCAGTTCTGCTATTTTGAGACTACTATAGGAGGGTGTAAATTATGTTTTGTACTATAATACCTCTAGAGCACATCTCAGCAACATGTTGTTGTAGAGGTAGGAATAGATCAAATATGGGTCATGGGAGTTGATACCTGTAATCATAACTACATGACTAATGACTTGGTGTTGGTAGTGGTTTTCTTCTCTCTAAGGATGTTGAATACTATCTTCTAGGAGATATTTTTGTTGTTTACTCTGACTATTAGAGTCTCAGTTATGTATTCATGTTGAGAGATCATACTCTGATACTAAGGTTTTGTTTGGTGTTACTGTATAAAAATGAATTTTTTATAGTCTATACTGCTAGTAAGAGAAATGTGGTGGAAAATCCCTTAACATGAAGTCTCATTATCATCTTGTGGAGTTTACATTTGATCAATTTTATTCTTTTTATCTAACTATAGTGGAAGAGATGGGTATATATTATCTTTAGTCAAAGGAGTTTAATTACTCTCTTATTCAGCATGTGAGGAAGGATCAATTAGAAAACAATTTATGTGAGGTCCATCATAACCATGTATCATTAAGAGATTCACCAGATCGATTCTCAAAAGGATATAATCATGTCATCATTTTCTAGAGATAGAGGGTGGTTCTGATCATGTTTTAAAAGGAGGTGATGAGGGAGTTTTACACTTATCCTTTTGTCATACTTCCTAGGGTAAGTAAAATGTATAGGGAATTTTAGTGGTATTTTTTATGTGATAACATGAGGCAAAGCATTGGTGAGTTCGTCTCTTGGTGTCTTGCATGTTAGTAAGTGGAGGCTGAGAACCAGGTTTTGGAAGGTTTGTTGCAACCTCTTGAGATCCTGGACTAGAAATGGGATGGCATATACATGGTCATTTCTATAGGTCTTCTATTAAGAGAGAGAGTCAATAATTTCTTCTAGGTGATAGTTGATTTACATACCAATTCTTCACACCTACCTGATATTAGGGAGTATAGTTTGATAGAGATTTTGGGTAGTTTTATGTAAGGGAGATAATCCTCCTTCAAATGTTCTCCTTTATGATTGACTCTAACCATGATGCACGGTTCACTTAATGATTGTAGAGAGGCCTACATGAGGTAATCAAGACCTATTTGAGGATGATTATATATTTTCACCCCTTTAAGGATGGGAAGACCAATACCAATATCCAGTTGTTCGCGGTTATAGTGAGTTCTTGTGTGTTAAACCTCAGTTGGGATGGGTGGATCACTTACCTTTTATATTTTGTTTCTTATAATAATAGGTATCACTACACAATTGGCCTAGAACCTTTAAAGGCCCTGTCTAAAAGACCCTATAAGTTACCTTTTTGTTGGACTAAGATCAGTTAGGCATCTCTTATTAGGAAAAATATTGTGCATTCAATGATGAAGAAGGTTTTATTTTTTTCATGAGTGGATGAGGATATCCTAGATCTAACAAAAATCTAATTTCGATCAATGTTTTCTTCCGTTAGAGTTAAAGCAGGGAGACCATGCTTTCCTGAGAGTCACCTAATTAAAAAGACTATAAATATTTTTTCATGGAGTCATGTTATCTATATATTTTATCAGGGCATTAAAGATCCTACATAGGGATGGATAGGTTTATTACCGCCTAGAATTACCTGCATAGTTGGAGAGGGTGCATGATGTCATCCATGTTTCTCAGCTGATGAGATACATGCATGATGCTATGCACATTATTTAATGTGTCCATCTAGACATCGAGGATGGAGCCACCATTGTAGAGGAGTTGGTGTTGATTGAGGATTGATAGGATATGATCTTATAATTATAGACTATTCCCATGGATCGTGTGTTGTGGAGGAATGGGAGCATGTATGATATCTCCTAGGAGAACGAGAGCCATATGTGAGATTTGTGCCCCCATAATCTTCCTTAGTTTATAATTTTCAAATATGAAAAATATTTTAAGGATAGAATAATTTAGAGACTCTAATTTTTCCTTATAAGACTTAAAAATATTTTAAGAAATATTTTTTGAACTAGGAACTAAGATAGAGTGAAAATACATGGCCCAGTGATCATGAAATTTATATTTTAAAAATATAAAATATATTAACATCATGAGGGTGATGTTTCCTAGAAATATATAAATATCTCATGAAAAAAATATTGAATAAAATATCTGATACCATAGTTAAATATAGAAGTGGTATTTAACCAAGGATTGACCTAAATTTTGTCAGCACTAGGTATTTGAATAAGGAATATATTGGTCGATAATTTAAGTGGATTAATTAATTAATTAATTTTATTATTTAATTTAGTACCCATAACCTAATTTACTCTTAAATAAAATTTTATAGAAATTATCCAAGGTCAACCACATAACATTTGGAACTTTGAGTAGATATTCAGAGAGTTCTTCATTCTAAAATCATCATCGATGGATAAACAATGAAAAAATCGACATGTATTGATAGAAAGTAAACACATAGAATACTTCCCATCACTATTTAATCTGTTATTCACTAATTATTGATCCACAATTGATGTATGGATCCTTAATTGTGATTTATACCCTCTATTAAATTATTGACCATGTATTTTATTAATATGATTTTTAGTGTGTGCGCATACCTTGGTTTGTGTTGATGAAGAAGAAGTTTGATGGTCCTATAGTAAAAAAACTAATGTACAACATGAATTATTTTCATGTTTATTTTTTTACTTTAATACACATTACATTTATTGTATAATAATTCTATTCATTTTATCTTTTTTTTGTTTAATGTTTTTGTATAAATTGTTCATTTACACCTTATTTGATATAATTAAGTCTTTTTATTCAGAAACATGTTTTTTAAATTTGTAAATGTCATGAAATACCTTGGTCTATTTAAATTGAAAAAATAAATGGTTTATTTTAATTGAATATCTTATATAACACTCAATTATACCCAACTATCCAATTAGAAAACACCCTACCTTTTCCTTTAAGAGCTTTTAGATTACATTTTGTTGGGTCAAAGCAAAGGGAAATCACCACTTTGAGGTAGTGTATGTTCTTAATCATTTGGACCAAGAGTGATGGTGATAGGTGGATATATGTTCCACCTATTACATTAGATTTCTGAACTTTTAACTAGTCTAATGTTGTGTCTTTGATGATGTACTATTTTGGGTTTCATTTTACCTATTTGTTTCTCATACTCTCTCTTTGAGGAGTGTTTCCATATGGACTTATATATTTTATATTCTATTTTTTATGGAAAAAACATTCACACTACATTATTTTAGGATGTTTGGTGCCAGTTGAAAACCCATGGGGATCAGGAATTCCCTTAAAGCTATGTGATGACCATCTCATGTATTAGTATAATAAGGAATTTGGGTTGGTTCTTGACAAAGTGGTATCAAATGTGTAGTTTGAACATGTTTTCTTGAAGTTATTATACAGATGGGATATCCTAAAATATTGGAGGTTCTATTTTCAAGGATTATAAGGTATTTACGAGTGAGTGTATGGATAGATATCATCGTAAAAATAATTAAGTAACCATGTGTGTTTATTAAATGTTTCCTTAAGGAATATTTAATCTAATTATATTCTTTTCCCAGTTGATTTGAGTGATTTTAAATCCTTGTAACTCTTGACTGAGTTGTTGATGTAAGTTTCATCACTGGTGTTTTAGTTTTTCTTATTTATGATTTCTAATATCAAGCCTTTGAGAATTTGTTTGAATAAGATATAAGAGGAATATTATAGTGAACCATAGTGGGTGAATTCTCTAGTAGATCAAAATAATATTGAGATAGTGTTTCATGTATTCCAAAATTTGGGATATATATTATCACATGTTCTTGTTCTGGATCTGGCAGTGGAACCCTAAAAGGATAAATCGAGAGATCCTTATTTAGATTTTTTTTCATCATAATCAACCTTTATTCCAAGTATCTAATGATCCTCATGTGGTTTGGTATTGTTTGAATAATATAGAGATACTTTTTGTCTTTTTAGAAATACGGGAAGCTATTAGAGTAAAGTGTGCTATCTTCAAGGTTGAGGGACCTAGAAAAGATGGTGGGATTTGATGGTGATAGAAACGAAACATGGTATATTAGATTGTAATGTATTTAAAATTATTTTTAAAGATTAGATATATCTAAATTAAATGGTATTGTAAAAATCCATAGAGTTTCTTAACCTCCCATAGGGTGAAAAAATCATGACAAAGTATGCGAACTATTTTACTGAACTAATTCAATTTTCTCCTGTGGTAGTGAAAAATGAGAAATTTAAGGATTGAATATTTGAGAAGGGTATTTAATCAGATATTTGTTCTGAATTATTTATTTTTAATCTCACTTATTATGTTGACATGATGGATAGAGTGTTTATGGTTGAATATGATCTTGCAGGAAATGAATGGTTGACAAGAGTTTATTTCTCTCCCAACTGTAGATCTATAGGAACCATTAAATGAGATAGAAATTATTATAGATCTAATATTTTATTTAAATAATATAAATCATTTGGACCCCCTATACTACCTATCATATGACCAATTACTTTCTTTCAGTGTGGTAAGGTTAGGCATTCAAAATGGTTTTTCTCTAAGGAACCTAAGATTTGTAGTTTGTGTGGGTGTATGGGTAACTTGTATAGGTTATTCCATATATTTTATACTATTTTTAATGAAATGGTATCATTATATCCAATGATTATTGTGGTGTAATATTATTACTTATTAACAAATGTGTTCTATCCACAGGTATCTGGAATGAAGCATCTTCACATAGTGAAAGATTCTCTAGATGAAGTTTACGTACGTCCAGCAATTGTGATAGGTACCGACACTATAGATTCATCTTTAATGACTACTTTATATGATAGTGGTGTATCTCACTCAATTATATATAATCCTATTCTTATTCAACTAAATATTCATATGGATCTTTTTTCTTATGTGACGGATATTTCTATGCCCCTTGGAACAAAGAGAGAGAAGGTTCTTCAGTTTCCTTCTTGTGTTTTTTCTCAATCAGAGAATGTGATTACAAGGAATTTTACTTTACTCAAAATGAAGCCTCTTTACATCATTCTCAATATGGATTGGATGATTCCAAATAAGGCATTAATTAATTCCTATCGTCTTCAGTTCTACTTTACTATGCTCAGTGGGGTATTCCATATTTTTAAAGGAGAATGTTACCCAAGGTAAAGTAGATCCAAAACATCTTTTCAATATTTTGGTTGGTAAATATTAGTGTTTCTTATTGAATTATTGTCTCAATATTTTATATATTATCTACCTCTAGTGGTTTTTGAGTTTCATGACACCATTCCTTTCAGATTTTTTGTTTTTTTCACCGATAAGAAAGGTGTAGTTGTCTATTGATTTAGTACTTGGTTCTCATCTGGTATCTATTTATAGAATCCCAATAATTTAAAAGAACATTATATCCCTCACTATATAATACATGAAATATCATGCTTAAAAAAATCAAGAAATATTATTACTTAAATATGACCTTTACAACCTTGTCATTGGATTGGTTGGTTTGAATATGACTAACCATGTTTTGAAATATATATAAAGGTCATATTTAATAAAACTTTATTGACTAATTTTTAGGAGAAAAACAATTAATTATTTTTAATGAAATTTTATTACTTAAAATCACATTTTATTTAAAAATTATTATTAAATTTTGTGGGAAAATAATAAAAATTATTTTTACCACTTTATAAAATGTATTTTATAAAATTAAATTCATTTTTTAAATGAGAATATCAAGATATTTCTTAGCATCAATTTTTGGAATTTTTCTGAAATTTTTTATTTTTAAAAAAATAGTGAAAATTACTTATTATTATAGAAAATTGTATTTTAATTTTATGAATTTACACAGTCATTTTTCTAAAAACAATTTTATACATAAATATGCATTTTTTTTAAAACTTATTTTTATCATGTTTTAAGTGTTTAACTTTAAATTGAATTCTACATCATCTTTGGTTTTATTTTTATAAAATTTATTCCATATTTGGAATCAACATACCCAAATTTATTAATGAGGCCACTATCAATATTGTCCATAATAAATAGTAAATACAGTGAAAAAATCAACTGTGGATAAGGTAAAAATAAGGTTTTTCGGGGGTTAAACTAAAGAGAAACGAGTTAAAATGACCTCAAAACTTGTTTTATTTATATCGTACGGCCATATTTAGATGTTATCTCATCTAATATTGATAAATTTCCCATTTTGGATCCTTTTTTTACTAATATATTAATATATTTTATTCTTTTTGAAAAATTCATGTATTTTCTCTCCTCCACTTATAAATAGACACCCCTTCCCTCTCTTATTTACACCACATTTAGCCATCTATATTGACCAACCCCTGGTAAAATACATTCCCAACTTCCATATACATGTTATAGAGCTTCTCCTCTTCCTAAAATACCAATTATAAGTCCCTTATGAAAAGATATGAAGGAGGTGTCTTTAAGAGAGGGTAATCATCTTAATGAAGATTTTTTTGTTTTACTTATATTTTTACCACATTCAATTATTTCTTAAAAATTAAAACTTAACAAAAAAATTATCTCTTATATAATGATATGTTATTATATTGATGAAATAATAATTATCTTCCTCTTTCTCCATCAAATAGAAAACAAAATCATCACTTCTAGGTATAGCGGACTACTACATCGCACCTGATTTCATTTGTTTTCCTTCACCAAATCACATGTATATTCATAAATTTGGAACCCATAAATATATATAATACTTATAAAATTATATTTATTCTTTATAAAAAAAATATCATCCACTTATTTACCCTTTCTCCGTTATGGAAATAATAATGTTTCTTGTACGTATGTATAACCAAATGTCTCCACGAAGATATTAAATTTATTTTCCATGTATGACTATCAAAAATGATTATAAAAGATGTATCTAATGAATGAAAATAATATTTATAACATTAATATCATTCTGGAGATTATGAAACTATATCCTATACACAATAATCAAAATTACCATGTCAAAACATATAGAAGAAAATTAAATAGTTAACACCTAAAACAGTGGTATTGATGCGACATTATTAAAAAAGGGTAATAGGATGTTACAATAAGATCAAATATTTCATTATAAATATAAATATGGTTTTTTTATAAATAAATAACATGTTTAAAACCATTATACAAGATATTATATCATGTTCAAATAAAGAGAAGTGTGAGGTAAAGGATTTTTTCTCAATTCACACTTCATTGAGACGTGTTTGGTATTATGCACCTATTTTTTTTTATGTGTTGTATATACTACCACCTTGAGGTATATAAAATTAATATCTATTTATTCATGATAATTAACGTTTCATTTTAATTTTACTCTTTTAATTATTTCATTATTTTCTTTCATTTTTCACCCTTTAGATCTTAAATCAAGCTATGAAATATTATAAAGAAAATCGGTGATATTATTTTTTAATCAAGTAAATATTTCTTTTATGTACATATTTAATTAAAAAGTTCAATAAAAAATACTATTATATAAAAATTTAACAAATGAAATTGTTACCCATGTTTGAATTATTTATAAAATATTTTAAATGTAATCTTCATACTGATCTCGGAATGAGGTACTTTTCTTACAAAAGTGTAAAATGAATGTTTTTTAAACTTATACAGAATGAAAAACCTTTACACCATTCTGAATAATATTTTCTTTTATGCTTCCCTCACAATTTTGCAATTTTATTTTTAAATAAATGTTTTTTTAATACATTCACAGTTTTTTTAAAATAAGTGATTTCAAAATTTAATGGACCTTTTCATCAAGAATATTTTAATATTTTTATGTTATTTCTATTCATCAATAAAAAACCCTTTTATTTTATTTATGATCCATTAATGATATGTTTAAATGATACCATCAAGGAAATATTCACTTTTTGTTATCTTTTTTCATTGAAAATTACATTTATCATAAATATCTATATTCATTGTATCATGGATATGTTAATTTCCTAAATTATAAACCATTTCTTCATATCATGATTTTTTTGAAAATGGAAATACAAATAAATGTTTATTCCTTTCACGATGTGGATATTTTTGGATAATAAATGTTGTTTGTAAATTAAATTTATCATTCAATATATGAGGAATGCATTGGCCAGGGAGTGATTGGGTGGGACTTATTTATTTATAGCCCTTAGATGCATCAGTAGGTCCCATGATACAAATAAGTTGGCCAAATTAAATGGTTTTATACACATAATTTTATATTGACATTTGAAAGGCCTTGATAATATATGTACTATAATACCTAATATCTTTAATTCCAGTAGTTATACATTTCCTTCTTTGAGAATTCAGTTATTATTATCCATGATAATGGTACCTTGATATTTCCCATATATGTGTCTAATTCTCAATTTGTTTTTTAAATGCCATGTGTTTTCAGTTATTTACCTTTATATATTGATTTTTCAATATTTACTCAGGATATATTCTAATGTATGTAACACTTACTGACATTTGATCTCACCCTTATTTTGATTCCTTTCCCTAGGGTATGAAGAATAATTCTTGGAATGAGTTTCAAGGATTCCAATAATTTTCCTTTATTGTGTTTTATATTTTATCCCAAAGGTAAAATGGGTTTCATGTATTTTTTTTGTTATTGAAGGATATTGAATTGACTGTTTATTTGGGATTATATGCTTATTTTTAGAGAATGTAATAAAATACACACTGACCCCGGGTTAATATAGTTATATTTGTTATAGTTTGTGTTAGAGGAATTTTCAAAGAAACAACCGGAAATTGATTAAGGAAACCATATATTTCATAAACCTGTTAAATATTTTTATAATATGTATAGGATAACATCCTAATGTTTTCTAAGCTTGATATTATATGGTTTACCTAGCAATACATCCTTGTCTAGATGCTACAACTGGACATGGTTCTAGCACAGATGTTCTTAGGGGTAATAATTATGAAAAAGGTGTGTCATGTTTGACACGGGTGTTACCTAGTATATAGAAATGGTCCTTACTATTCACTTGGTTTGACACTCATAAGGAATTTGGTTTGGTTAATTCATATTTTTATTACAACCCATTATGAAGCATTTTAAAATTTTCCCAAAGAAACAAAATTATAATTATTTGATTTATAATTTATAAATTTTTATTTTATATTATGTTTTGCATGAAATATATATTTTAATACATAATCATATGAACTAATAAAATATATTCCATTGTTTATAAATGGATCTTAGATGGAATAATGGTATCAATACTTGTGTTAAGTATATAAACCCCCCTACTGAGAAAACTAATACAATGGGTGTTGGAGCTAAATAGGCTATGCCCATATTAGGGAATCTTACTCAGGTTATGACAAATAACCTTCTCCAGAATAGAGAAACCTATTATTCCACAGTGTGATTCACATATTTTGAATTATTCATTATGGAAGAATCCACCATATTTTAGTTTTAAATTAAATTGTGTGATAACTGGGAAATGGATTATGTCTCTTGAGAAGATATTTCAGGATTTAATATGAGATGAAAGATAGAATGTTATACTTTTGGCATATTTCCTTAACAGAGATGCTAAAAATGATCGTCATTTATCCAAAAGGGTAATATGTTTCAGGAATGCAATCGGAAGAAATATAACTCTTATATATAGTGGTCCAACTATAAATTAATGGCGCATTATTCATACCAATGTCCCAAGCATCATGGGGACCTACCACATAAGAGGAAAAGGGGGGAAAGATAAGTTTGATAAATCACTATGGATGAAGTGGATGTTCCTAATGATTTGGTGGTAGGTTCTCTAATAATATATTAAAATTTATCTAATACTTTATTCCATTATTGATCCTCACATTTCTTTATATCTACCCTATTTTCCAAGAAAATTAAACATTTTTGTTTCACCTTAAGAGAGGAGTTATCATTCAAACCTCCTAGCTGAAGCCTCAATGAAATAAATAGGTGAAAACAAGGTGTTATTATGTTACATAAACATGAAATATTATATATCTTTATTATCATACCTATAGATGAATTTATATAACCCTTCGTATGGACTGGCATTCAAAATATGAAGAAAATTTTATTAAAATTAGTTAAAAATTATAATTCATATTGGATATCTGAAATTCCTTTTCTTTAGAGGGGAAAATTCATCATATGAGTCTTATCATGATCCCACAGTAGTTGATATTATGAATGAGATTCTATTATAATAATTGAAGATAAGACCTATAGATAAAATACGTAATCATAATATTGAGAATGTACCCTTTTAATGGAATATATTGATGTATTTTCATAGGGATTTCCTATAATTCCACTAGAGAGGGAAGTTGAATTTTCTATTTATTGTACCCCTTATGAAATAAATATATCAAATAATACTAATAGAATGCACACTATAGATTTAGTGGGGTTGAAGATGCAACTATTAGAGTTGAGACATAATGGATTTATATTCCTTATTGTTTCACCTTGGGGACCCTTGTTCTTTTCATTAACAATAACAATTGATATATGAGGATATGAATTTATTAAAGGGAAATCACTACCTTTATGGTGAAAAAATTATTTCATATTCCTTGTATTGAGGACTTATTCAAACGACATCATGGTTCCCAATATTTTTTAAAGATTGAAATTCATTCTGGGTATCATCAGTTATGAGTAACAATAGAAGATATTCTAAAGTCAACATTTGGAATGAGGTATTGATATTATGAGTTTACAGTAATTCCATTTAGATTGACTAAATTACCATCTATTTTTAAGGATTTAATTAATTGATAATTCAAGGTATATCTAGAAAAAAAAAGTGTGGTGTTTATTGATAATATACTAGTGTATTAGAAAATCTATTAGGATCATTATAATCAATTAAATATCATTGTTAAAACACTTAATAAGAAATATTTATATGGGAAATTTAGAAAGATTAGATTATGGCTTGAAAAAGTATCCTTTCATGGTTATATTATCTCTAAGGATTGGATCTTAGTTTATCATGTGAATAAAAAATAAATAAAAGAATGGTCTACACCAATGAACATAATTCAGTTATGTAGTTTCATTTGTTTTCCAGGTTACTATTAGTAATTCGTTCAGATTTTTACTTGATTTACTAAACTGTAAACCAGGATTACATGTAAATGGGTTAGGTTTATATAGAAAATGAATTTGAATTATGTTTTCAAGGCTTGAGGGGGAGATTGTTCAGTTCATATATTTTGATAGTACTATAATGAAATGATAGACTTTTTATATACATTGATTCATCAAGTAAGGTAAATTGGATATTTCCTTATGTAGAATGAAAATTTTATTACATGTTAATCTATATATTTAATAAATTATGAAAAAAATAATTCAACTCCAGATCTTGGGTTAGCAGCTATAATATTTTCTTTAAAGATTTGGATACATTGTCTTTGTGATCAATGATGAGAGATATACAGAGTTTATAAGATTATAAAATATATAATTTCATAAAAAGTGATCAATATGAGGCAAGTAAAATAGATCATGCAATTAAAGTATTATTATTTCCCAATACACTATCACTCAAGGAAGGAAAATAAGGTAGTTGATATGTAGAGGAAAAAGATCACAAAGTTATTTCTAAAAATAAGATTCATAGGGATATTATGTTCATGGATCTAGTATAGATGGATATGGGAATTATTATAGAAGGTTACACATCATTATTTTTTCAAATGATTGATAAACCATATTTATTGGACAAAATATAAAGTTCTCAGCCAAATGATGAGAATTTTTAGAATAATGTTTAAACAGTGAGTGATGGAAAATTGGAAAACTTCATATATGAATATAGTGTTCTGAAATTTAGAAAGAGGATTTATGTTCCATCTATAACTGGTCTAAAATTGTAATTATTGGATGATTTTCATAGCTCAAACTTCCCAATACACCCTAGTATCACTAATATGTATAGATATTTTATGGAATACTTTTGGTGAGATAATATGAAGTGTAAAATTATAGACTATGCGTTAATATTTTTGGTGTTCTAATAGTTCAAGGCTAAGACACAACATCCTAGAGGATTCATGCAACCTCTATCAATTCTTTTGTGTAATTGGGATGATACTACTATGTGATTTTTTATTGGCATACCAGAAACTCTTAGAAATAATGATACAATATGGATTATTATTAACTGCATTATCAAAACTGCACATTTCCTTTCTATAATAGAATATTTACCTCTTGATCACTTTAAATGGGCCTATATTAATTATTTTTTAAGACTTTATGGTGCATTACTTTTAATTATATTGGATCATGACCTCATTTTACATTGAAATTATGGAAAAGTATTTATAAGGATCTGGATACTAAATATTATTTGAGCATTATCTACCATTATCAAACTGACGAAAAGTATAAAAGGACTATACAAACATTATAAGACATGTTTTGATCATAATCACTTGACATTTAGGGTAAGTGGGATCATTATTTTCTATTGGTAGGGATCTCATATAAGAATAGATTCATTAAATTATTAAAATGGTGGCTTGTGATGCATTATATGACAGGATATGCCATACGCCAACTTGTTTGGATGAAGTTGTTGAAAGGAATATTTTAGGCACCTAATTGTTTTAGGAGACAACAGAAATGTTAAATACTATTCAGAATCGTATTAAAGCAGCACATAGAAGGAAAAAGAGTTATACTGATAAATAGATTAAAGATCTGCAATTTTATATGGGAGATCACATTTTTTGAAGTTATCTCCATGGAATGGTTCCATAAGGTTAGTTAATAATGTAAAACTAATCCCTAGTTACGCCGTACCTTTTGAAATTCTGTAAAGAATTTGATTTATGGCCTACCATTTTGAAATGACACCAAGCCTATCTAAATTACATGATGTGGTCTATATATAATTTTTATGGAACCACATACTAGACCCAATTCATGTTCCCTCCAATGAATAATTATAATTGGAACCTGATTTATCTTACTATGAAGAGCTTATTCAGATTCTTGACACTATAGAACAAGTTTTGAAGAATCGGATGACTCAACCAATAAATGTATGTAGAATAATTCATAAAATAGATAAGGAAATGTTGGAAACATATGATGTTAAAAAGAAAAACCACCCAAATATTTTTAGAAGTTAATACTCATGAAAATTTTGAGGATGAAATTTTTTTAAGAGGGAATAAAGTAATATCCAAATAATTTTAAAGAACATTATATTCGATTATTATTTAAATATGATCGTTATAACCTATCGGTTGAATTAGAGGGTATGAATAAGAATAAATAAATTTTAAAATAAATATTAATATAATATTCAATGAAAATTTGTTGAATAATTTTTTTAGATATGAACTCAATTATTTATAATTTCATTTTATTCTTTAAAAACATGTTTTCTTCGAAAATAATTTTTATTTATTTTTTTGTGGGAAAATATTATAAATTGCGTTTTTCATTTTAAGAAAATTTATTTGAAAAATTACATTAATTTTTGAAATTATCACATCAAAATTATCTTATGGTGAATTATTAAGATTTTTATGAAAATTTTTAGTTTTTAATGAATAGTAAAAAATGATAACTATTATTGACAAACATATTTTCATTTCAAGAATATAAAAAGTTTCATTTTTTAAAATGGTTTTGAAGAAAATTTTATTCAATTATATTTTTAATAACTGAATTATATTTTTATAATGAAAATTATAATTTAATTTAGTATAGACACATTTTTATATATAAAAATAAATTTTTTTATTAATACTTTTTTTGTCATGTTTTAAGGGTTTATAATTAAATTAAATTCATTAAATTATGTGGTGGGAATTTGAAAAAATATATTACATATTTATAATCATCATAACCAAATTGATTAATGGGTATAATTTCAATTTTTACCTTAAGGAATATTAAAAACTATAAATATATGTCACCATAGTTAAGGTTAAAAACTAGTTTGTTGGGGGTTAAACTAAAGGCATAAGGGTTCAAATAAAGTGAAAAAAAATCTAATTTATAATATTTCTCAATATTTTTTTCATATCTCACATAATATTTGAAAAATGTACATTTTTTCATTTTTATTGAGTAATAAATTAGTATATTTTATTCTTTTCGAAATCTCCATGTGTGTCCTCTCCCACACAAATAAAAGGACGCCCCTTCAATCTCTTATTTACACCACATTAAACCATTTATCTCAACCAATACCTATATATATAAATCCCCAACATAATTATACAAATTATAGAGTTTTTTTTCTTCTCAAAATATTAATTCTAAGTCTCTTGATAATACATACAAAGGAGGTACCTTTAAGATAAGGTAATCATCCTAATTAACCTTTTATTTTAATTCTTATTTTACCACCTTGCATTATGTCATATAAATTAAAATATAATAACAAAAATATATCTCATATAATTAGATATTATTATGTTTTTTTCATAATATTTATCCATCATCTTATTCATCAAATGCAAAACAAAACATTCAGTCATGGGTACGGCAGACTACTACCTCACGATACGATGTCATTTGTTTTCCATCACTAACTCACATGTATAGTAATAAAAATGAAACCAATATATATATAATTATTTTAAAAATATATTTTTTATTTTAAATAAATATTTCATCCAAGTTTTTACTATTTCACCATTATGGAAATGATAATGTCGGTCTTTCTTACTTACGACTAACTATTTCCACAAAGTGATGCGATTCATTTTCCATGTACAAAATTGAAGAACAATTATAAAAATTGAATAAAATTAATAAATATAATATTTAAAACATTAATATAATTATTTATATTATGAAACTATATTATATACACAATAATCATAATTTCTAAGTCAAATCATGCATAAAAAACGAAATAGTTAACACCCTAAATGATGGTATTAATGAAATATTATTCACAAATGTGCAATAAGATGTTATAATAGAATCATATATGATATTATAATTAGTAATATTGTTATGGTACAAATAAATAACATCTTTAAAATCATTATTCAATATATTTAATCATTTCCAACTAAATGGAAGATTGAGGTAACATATTTTATCTCAATTTCCACTCTATTGATACCTGTTTGGCATTATACACCTATTTATTTTTATGTGGTCTATATATTATACCCTTGAGTTATTTAACATTAATATCTATTTATTTAGGATAATTAATTTTTCATTTAAGGTTTACAATTTTACAAAGTTTCAATATTGCCTTACAGTTTTTCTCCCTTTGGAAAATTAATCAAGAAAAGAAATGTTTTAAAGAAAAATTGATCTTTTTTCTTATTGATGGGGTATATTTTTTTCATGAATATATTTTATTTAAAATATTTTAATTTTTTTATTATTCTCTAATTAATTATAAAATGACATTTTTACCCATGTTTTAATTTTTTATAAAAATTTTTAAATGGAATCTTCATATCATTTACCAAACTGGATAATTTTCTTAAATAAGTGTAAAAGATATTTTTTAAACTTATATGGAATGAATAGATTTTCCTTCCATGATGAATAATATTTTCATTGAATATTCCATTAAAATTTTAAAAGGATATTTTTTATTAAATTTTTCCCCTTAATATTTTATCATCTTTTTTTAAATAAGTGATTTCAAAATGGAAAGGTTATTTTCCTCAAAAATTTTATATTTCTATGGTATTTATATTCATTAATGGGAAAAAACCTTTATTTTATTTATAATCCAATAATGATATGATGAAATTATATCATCCTTGAAATATTCACTTTTTTGTAATTTTCCTTTAGGCATTACATTTATCTAAAATATATATGTTCCATGAATCATCGATATGTCAATTTCAAAAAATATATACCATTTCTACATATGTTTATTTTATTGACTGGGGAAATAATAATAAATATATATTCTTTAAACAATAATTATATTTTTTTAAAATTCATATTTCTTATGAATTTAATTAATCTTTAAAAATATGAGAAATTCATTGGGCATTTAGTGATGGGAGGGTCCTGGTAATAGATATCCCCATGATACATCGACAGATCTCATGAGATAAATTAATTGGACAAGTTAAATGGGTTTTCTCCCATATTTTTAAATTTATTTATTAATTTTCATGACAGTATATGTATCATAATTCATGATATTATGAATAATTTTAATTATCTATTTCCTTAATTGAGAATTTAATTATTATTATCAATGATATTACTACCTTGATATTTTCCATTTATGCATTTCATGCTTAATTTTTTTGTTTTTATAGAATGTGTTTTCAATTATTTAAATTTAAACATTTATTATGCCTTATTTACTCATGATAGTTTCCAATGTACGTATCCCTTATTTAGAATTTGATCTCACCCTTATTTTTTTCTTTCACCGTTATATGAAGATGAATTCTTTAAATGAGTTTCCAGGATTATAACCATTTCCCTTTTTAACTTTTATATTTTATACCTAGTGTACAATGGGTTTCATATATTTTGATGGCTCAATTAGAGTACTAAATTGATATGTTCTTTTGGATTAGATCCTTTGAAACTTAGACCAAGTAATAAAATAGACACTGATAATGGGTTACTAGAGTTGGTGTTGTTACACTATTACTTCTTATCTTTTGGTGCTATAATAGTTAAAAGAATTGAAATCTCAATAGGATTATCTAATAGAATAAAGATTTGTATTCGTTATTGTGTAATTTTTGGTGGAGTGTTTTATATTTGTAATGAAAGTTGATGGGACACTTCGCCTATGTGTAAATTACCTAAAACTAAATCGTGTCATGGTAAAGAACAAATATCTATTTCCATGGATTGATAATTTGTTTGATTAGTTGAAAGGGGGAAAATTTTTCTCAGAGATTTATCTTTGATTTTTTTATCACTAGTTGACAAAAAAGTAATTTGATATTCAAAATACTACCTTCAAAATTATTTATGCCCATTATGAGTATATTTTTTGTCATTTTTTCTAACTAATGATCATATAGTTTTTATGGAACTAATGAAAATAATATTCCATGACTACCTCAACTCATTTTCTATAGTATTTTTGGATGAAATCATTATTTACACTAAATATGAGGAGGATCATGTGCATCATTTTAGAGTGGTTCTGAAAATTTTGAGAAATCATTGACTTTACAAGAAGCATTAAAACTGTAAATTTTTTATTCAATAAGTGAATTTATTGGGATACGTGATCTCAGAACATGGTATTTCAATTGATCTAGATAACGTGAATGATTTTTTGATATGGTATAAATAATTTAATTTTTTTGATATATCGATATTCTTTGTCTTGGAAGTGTATTACAATAGGTTAATAAAATAATTCTCTAATTTAGCTTCTCCAATGACTTATCTAACTCAAAACAATGTAAAGTTATTAAGGGGTATACAATATTAGAGTTATTTTGATGTATTGAAATATATTTTTAATTTTTTGGAATAATAAGATATTCTAGAGGTTGGGAAGGGAAATGTTGTATTTAATAATGTATCACGTTCAGTTTTGGACTATATCCTTAGTTAGGGTGATCATGTGGTATCTAATGGTTTTAAGAAGCATAGGACACATGAGAAGAACTACTCAACCCATGATATTAAACTCACAATCATGATTATTTCTCCCAATAATTATAAGCATTACATTTTAGGATAAGGGTTTAAAATTTATTTAGACAATAAAATATTGAGTTAAATCTTTGCTAAAAAATATTTGAACCATAAATAGAGGCATTGGGATGAGTACCTATAGTATTTTGATTTTGACATTTCCTACACCCTAGGTAAGGGGAATGTCATCACTGATGCATTGATCCAGAAAATTCTTACCCATGTAATGAAAGAATCAACAAAATATTGAATTATGATAGATCTATTTGTTTATTTTCATTTAGGATTATAAGATTATGTTTTTGAGGTTGTTTTAACCAATGTTAAGTGGACGTTAACTTATATAGAGATAATTCTATAGGAATGGTGTCCTGTTGATGAAATCTGTGGAATTAAGGACTCTATTTATAGTGGGGATACCATTGGTGAGTTTTCATTCTCTTCATAGGTAGTTCTATATTTGTAGAACCATTAATTTTTACCTTTTCCTATGATAATTGGTATTATGGGGTATTCCCATAATTATCACTAGGTGGTTCACCCTGAAACCAAAATGATGTTCTACGATATAAAATAATGATTCAAGTGTCTATGTATGAGATAATACATCACTAAATTTGTTTCTCATTGATATATATGCCAAAAAATCAATGATGAGGACCATATATGTTCAATTTTTCTTCACCTTCTTCTTGTTCCAACTTGGTAGTGGGATGATATTTCTATAGACTTTGTGATAGTACTTCCATGAAACCATCGAAAAAAGATTGAAATATATGTATTGATCGAGAGGCTGACCAAATAATCTCACATTATTCCCATTTTATATTCAACCAAAGGTAAGGATTTTGGAATTATCTATGTGAAATATATTTTTATTTTTCATGGAATTCGTTATTCTATAGTCTCTGATAGGGATCCTCATTTTACTTCTCATTTTTGGAAGGTTTGCTAAGAGGTAATGGTATCTTAGGTATGTTTTAGTGCAACATTTCATTGGAAAATAGATTTCCATATAAAATGAACTATATAGATTCTTGAAGAAATTCTACATGATTTAATTATTGACTTTGGTGGCAATTGGGGTGTCCATTTGGTATGGGTTGAGTTTTCCTATAATAAAAGTTACTAGACTTTTATTAAGATGACTCATTTTGGGGCCCTATAAGTTCATTCATTTAAATCTCTATTGTGTTGGTCAGAGATTGGTGAATCTTACTTGGATAGAAAAATTTTGGTCAAGAGATCAAGGTGAAGATTCATTTGATTAATCCTATAATGTTAAGGTTATAAAGCTAATATAAATCTTATGTTGATCATCCTTTATGACCTTTAGAGTTTTCTATTGGTGACTGGGGTTCTTAAAGTTTCACCTCGGTTGGGTCACCAGCATATTGTAAAACAAGGAAATTGTATTCCAAGGTGTATGGATCCTTTTAAAAAAAATTATTGGGTGGGTAAAGTGGATTTCCATTTAGAAATTCTACTGATGTAGACATCGATCCACAATTTATTTAATGCTTCATATCTCCGAATGTATCTTTCTAACCATTATCATGTCTTGAGCTAGGAAGATCTTGATGTTGAACTTGATTTATCTATGGTTGAGCATCCAGTCATGATTTTTTATTCTGAGACAAAGTTTATTCAAAGAAGATGATACCTTATGTCTATTTTCTATGGCTTCATGGTTCTAAATTAAATAATATTTCATAGTGTGAGGCACTAATAAGGGAGTAGTGGCCTCATCTCTATAAGAAGTTTTCTTAAGAGGCTTTCTAGGGTTAAAAAGGTTTTTGGGGGAGGTTATAACATAATGTTACATTCATTCACAGACTTATTGATTTATTTTTTACCATTCGTTGGGTCTTCTCTCAGGGTGTCTCGAGTAAATTTTGTAAGGTTTTGGGAACTTTTTAGGAAGTATATAGTGGGACCAGGGTTTTCCAAAACTGTGCACCCCTAGTGAAAATATGAACCCTATATAGTAGGGGATTCATGTTTGGTACAAAGTTTCTGAAATAATATTCCCACCTAGGGGAAATCATGTGCCCTAAATTGTATGGGTCTGTGGTTAGGGTGTACAATTTTTTTAATCATTCACCCCCTTCAGTAAATTGTGTAAATGAGAATTTAATCCCCTAAAAATTATTTTTAAAATAATTGACACCATGGTTTAACACCTAAAACCCTATTTCAACTATAATACAATTCTATAATCCTTAATGTCTCTCAAGATGTGTAATTGGCTCCTCCAACCCCTTTTCTTTAAATATTAAATATTTGGTGATTGTGTTTGACCTTTAAGAGGTAAGTGGATCTCCTCTGTTATGGTTTCTTCGTATCACCCATTCTCTCCTATGTAGATGGTGATATACCATTATGTTATTGATTGATCTATGATTATTTTTATTGATCCTAATTCTTCATTTTATTCCTTGATCTCTATTGACTTTTTTATTCATTGGTTATCCCCATTGTTGGTGTTGATTGTTTGGTCTCATTATTAAAGGTATGTGGTTCAATAATGTTTTAACATAGAATTGAAACCCTTTATTTCACGATTTATTTGAGATGAGTTTTTAATTTATTTTAAAATATGTATCGAAGATGATTTTATGTTTGATTTGAAAATGGAATGTAAATTTTTAAATACCCCAATTTAAAATAAATTTAAATATTTGGGTATATTTTTTATAAAAATGAAATCTTGATTTGAAAAGTGGTTTGATGACATTATTTTTTGATGATTCTTGGGAAAATTTTTCTAAAACTAAATATGGTTTTAAAATCCATAAATTTGATGAAAACTAATCTTTTTTTTTGAAATGATAAATTGATGTTGAAAACTGAATTTTTGAAATTAAATTGTGAATAATGAAATTATTTAAATTTCATAATTTTTCTATTATTTATAGATTTATTTTTTAAGAATAGGTAATCTTGGGGATTTAGTAGGTTATTTAGACAAGAAATTGATAACTTCGGTTCCATAGTAATGGATTGGTGATGAAAACACTAACTAAACCATATTCATCATGATTACAAAGAATGGGTCCTCTAAAAGGGGTACTGATTTGAGTGTTCATGCATACCTTGAAAAATATTGAAAATGAGAATTGTGAGGATCCTATATCCATAGAATGATGGACCATAGATATTATTATCTTGGCTGTTTTTTTGTTTTGTTTGACTTTATTACATATCCCATTGAATGTAGAAATATATTTTTTTATTCCAACTATTTTAATATATGTGTTTTATATGAACTTTTCATTTAATAATTGTTTTATATAAATTCCATCTTTTGATTTCAAAATCATGTTTTAATTGAAAATATATAAATTTCATGCAATATATTATTTTACTTAAATTTAAATCATAAAATTTTTATTGTTATGGAATTGATTATGGAATACTTGGTGATACCCTAATAGGTTATTATCACATGCCCTAATTTTTTCCTTGTTTATTTGTATATTATCATTTTCCATTCCAAAAAAAATAAAATATCCACATAGAGGTTGTGGATATTCTTGATCCTTAGGACCCATAGTGACGGTGGTGAACAGTTGAGATGTGATCAACCTGTTTCAAGGGATGTGTAAGTTTTTATCTTCATATATGGTGTGTCCTTAATGATGTAATCATTTGGGTTTTGTTTTACATATTTGGTTCTAGTAATTTCTCTTTCAGGAGTGCTGAAATATTGACTTGTATTTTAATAATATGATTCTTTGTGTAAAATACATTACCACATAATTATTTTATGATTCTAGGTGCTAGTCGTCAACCCTTTAGAATTGGGAATTCTCTTTGAGCTATGTTAAGGCTGGCTTGAGTATCATTTTTCTAGGGTATCCATGATGGTTCATGATAAGAGATCCAGCCACCATGATGTTTTTATACACTGGACTGCATGCATCGATGAGGGCAACATCAAAAATAGGGGTAGTTTGTATATCAGGAGTGGGTTAGAAATTTTGAGAATGGGGGAGAACATGTAGGGAAACATGTGATATACCATGACTGGTCTGTCATCAAGGGTTTTTCTAAGCCATCAAATACATACTATGATATTAAATAAATTTATTAGATATTTACATTTTCTATGTGTGGTATAGGATTTATATCATCACACCATAAATAGAGCCTCCATGCCATAATAGGAGTTGAAATTCTTCGAGGCCTTATATTGTCATTAAATATGTAACTAGGTCATTTTATCAATGATATGTGTTTTATTCAAATGATGAAAACTTAGTTAATTTATTTTAGGAAAATTTTTGTAATCTTTAAGATAAATTCAATTTATAATTTAATATTGTGTTTTTCATGGAGAAAATCATTAGTTTATACCATGAATAAATTGAGGTGGATTTAAAGAATAGAGTTTCTTATACATTACACCCTTCCGTATCCTTTCACATTGTAATAGTTTCTTAAGTATAATAAAAAAATCTATAATGATTTTATTGAGTTCCAAATTCTGTTTTTTTCCTTTTCAGTTTACATTCCTTGATATATATATTGGTGTTTCTTTAATTACCACGATTTTTCTTAAATATATAAATTCTCAATTCATGTTTTTCAATTCTATTTTCATTTTAATTTTATTTTTGAATTAAATTGTACATTCATACAATCATATATTCAGTTGAATTTTTTATGTAGGATGGTGTTTTACACAATCATTCGTGTCTAAAACGCTTAAGAGGTGAGGTATAGTGTATAATGATGATCATGTAATGACTCACTAATATGAATCACTGAATTTTTTTTGATTAGGTACTATCATAGGTTCTTATTCAAATCAAATTCCATTACATGAATTTTTCTATGAAGTGTGTAGAGGGAGGAACTCCAATTCATTTTAGTGAATTGAGTTAGGATCAATAACTCATTTTTAACTTATAAATTAATAATGAACTGTAATGAATATAAATTAGTAAATTTATCAAGGATAATTAGTTTCCAGTAGATTCAATAGAATTAAATAATTTGAACATAAATGTTAGATGATTATTGGATGAATTTGGGCCTAGACGGTTCAACTAATCCATGAGTGAGCGCATTAGTAATATCTTTTCTGAATTCCTTTAAAATTTATCTTGATCCCCTATTTTCCATTAATTAATTTTTCATCCATTGTACTGATTTGGTTTCATTGATATTTATCTAATAGTTATTAACCAAATAAACATCTAAATTAAAAAGCTCCAAATGCTACAATTTAATCTCTTGATGGGATAATCTCATACTTTCCCTATATATACAATTATAGTTTGTAGATGATTCAATAATCTTAAAAATTTATAATTTGGTATGAGACCACATGAATTAATGATTTATAAGGATCTAACTTGTTTATTAAACCATTATTGGATTAGTTTGGTGACCTTTAGAGCATATATTTTTTGTTTATTGACTCATTGATTCCACTTCCCATTTAAATTTTTTTTATTCTCTTTACATGCATAGCTTTTTTATTTTTAGAAATTCAGGACCACTAGTGTATGAGAATAATTTCATACACTCATTCATGCAGTTTGAACACTCAAAAACCACTTGAATATGCACCTATGATATTGAGAGCCTAATTCACACAATGTGGGTCATCCATGGTAAAGAAATGAAACTGTGTGGTTTCTAAAGGATTCCAAACTAAATTATACCACATGAAACTACAAAATACCTGGAATAAAATGCCTTATCAATTAACCACATTGGAATAATTTTTTCTCCCTTTTATGGGTTGGCCCTAAGAATTTTTCATCATTTTATTCAAGTTAACAATATTGAGATCAATCCCATCCACAATCAAATGATCCAAAATACGTTAAAAATCAATGAATTACAAAGAGAGGATTCACACTAGAATCATTTAAATTGTTTGTAGATTTGTGACACCATCCACCAAAATAGTGTTTCTTCTAATGAGATTAGATTATTCTCATTCCAATTTTCTTGAAGGGACAAGGATAAATAATAGCAAAAAAGACAACTCCTGGATCATTCCGAACATGGGATGAGTAGACTAAGAAGTTCCTAAAGAGGTATTTCTCACTTGTACATACATGTAAATTGAGAAGATAAATTTAGAGTATGGTAAAAATAGATGTAAAAATTTATTTTAGTTATGGGGAAGACATAAATAGTTTCAAAATAAGTTATTATACCATGGGGACCGATGTTTGGATTTTAATATATGAATTTTATTATGGCTTGAAATCTGTGGCCCATGTAGTGGTTGACACCATAGTAGATGGAGTACTTATGATAAAGACACCTTAGGATGGTAAAGATCCACTTGATGAGATCTGTCATAATGTAATCATCTATAAAAGTTATCAAGGACTCATGTGAAGAGGAAGGTGTCAAGTTAAATAGATAAAAATCATAGAGGACCAAGTAGAATATATCATGGAAAATATTTATACATTGTAGTTTCAATCACAGTAAGAACAACCACTAGTACCAGTAGTGTATATCCAATATTATGAGATTTATGGAGGTACACATCCCTATCAAAAGTGGTCACTGGGATTAGAGGATAATTTTTTTATCAATTGAAACAATATTAGTTACAATTTAGGTTGACATCAATTTAAAAGTGATTACTCACAACCCGGTCCTATCTAAACCAAAAAGGAAAAATGAGGGCTCATACTATCCAAAAAAGAAGAAAAAATCATATATAGTAAGGAACACATAGATATGCACTAAAACTACTATCTCTTTAATCATTCATGCCACGACCCATCCCCCAGGGCCAATATCGTGACTACCCGAAGCTCGTCTTCCATAGGTCCAGGGTTGGCGACTAGTACCAAAAAGGTATATCCCTAAAAAGAGAGAATGAATTTCCTTTAAACCTGAAAACACCCAGTTCAAGAATACAACAATTACACCCACTTAGTGAAACATCATTTGTAAAAATACGTTTACTGAAAGTAAAAATATGGTGAAAATGTAAGTAAAGGGGGAAAAATACAAGCCCAACTAAAAAACCACAACAACAACAGAAAAAAAACTCCAGGAATCGTCCAATAAGGTTTCTACCTAAAGGTTAGGTACAACTCATAGTCAGTTGTCATGACGACATGCTACATCTAAAGGTCCACCACCAATAACTGTCCAGTACTGGATCCTGAAGATGGGTCAAAGCTGTCTGTCTTCTCCACCTGATACAACAAGTTGCAGGTGAAGCCCATGTAGGAGTGAGTATAAGAATACTCAGTAGGGACCCCGAGACCCTTGAAGGTCTCCCAGAGTTCCAAAAAGGACAAACCAAAAAGTAAAACCTCAATAAAAAAGCACAAATCAATATACATATCACACCAAGTATACAATTCAGAGTTCAGGAATATATATGATTAGTATTAAGCTATATCATCTTATTCCATTATAAGTTCCACAACTGATCCACAATAAGTTTTTCTACTATTGGTACACTCATGGATGTATGTTGATGACCACGATGGTCCACTGTAAGAAGGTTCCTCAATAGGTCACGATTCTACTTATCCATACAGGGTCTCTAGAATGTTGATTCACACAGGGTTGCTAGAATGCGGATCCACACAGGGTCACTAAAATGATGATCCACGCAGGGTCCTTAAAATGTTGATCCATGCAGGATCACCTGATGTTGATCCAATTAGGTTCTCTAGGTGTTGATACATTATAGGACACTTTAAATGTAGTCCTCTTCAGGTAGATACGACGATGATCCACACAGGATCGCTATGATGCTGATCCACATATGGTCGCTACTTCCAAGACAGCTAGGCACAAGATTCCTCGTACTTGGTACACTGGATTTCCATAGAATCAACTCCTCGAGATATCATTAATACCTTGATCTCTACTAATATTCACAATGGATTAACCTAAAAACCCACTTTGTCATGAGGTTTCCAACGCAAAAGATAGCGCGTCAATCAAACGCTCAATCTGTGAGTTATAAGTGGTTTAGTTCTGAGTGCCCGGTTGGATTCGGGTTCGATCCAACCCACCTCCACTCCAAATTTCCCCAAAATTTGAGTGGATTATACCAAAATGATTGTCTAACTCCAAGTATCCCAGCATCATATATGGTTCATCAAAGATATGTTAGGATTTTAAGTTATAGCAATTTAATGGAAACTGGGCCTGGTTGGGTCCGGGTCTGGTCCGACCCTGTCTCGGTCAACCCGAACTGGCCCTAGGACTGACCCAGCCCATAGGTGGGCGTGGCCCGGCCCATAGGGGGTGTGGCCCGGCCCACAGGGGGCGTGTAGGGGGTGTGACCTGGCCCATAGGGGGTGCAGCTCGGCATGTAGTGGGCATAACCCAGCCCACAGGGAGGCACTGCCCCACCCGCAAGAGACATTTCCCCCCTGGTATCTGATTGGCACAACCATTTGTAATTGGAGCAGTAGTGCCACATGATGCCACCAGGTCACCATGGGACCTACAGGGGTAGGACTATCTAACTTTTTCACGGCTTCGAGCAACATCTTTCTTCAATGGCACACAACGGCGCGCCACTCTACCTCTGTGGCCAGCCATTTTCAGCCACCCAACTCGACCGTAGGGGCTAAAAAGTTGTGTCCTCCTCCTCCTGTGGCAAGTGACGGTGCACTGCACAACCTATGCGGTCGGCTGCTCTGCTGACCAACATGGCCTATTGCAGAAACCTCCTCATGCGGAATACGACGGCGTGCCACCTCCACCGTAGTTGGCCGGTGTCGGCCGCTGCCATCACCTGTCGGTGCTGGTCACCGGTGCCACCAACCCGATGATCTTCCATGGGCCATCGGAGTGAGCTTCGATGGTCTGTTTTTTCACCAATCGAACCTATGGGCTTCCTGGTTCATCTCCTTCTCTTCTTGACCCTCGGATTTGGGTTCCATCCAATCCAATAATTTACCCACAAATAACACAATGATAAACAAGTGGCAGAGGGATTGATCCTTGTTCTTTTAGCGCATTCCCTCCACGTTAGCATCTTAACAAGGGAGAGGATATTTGATTCAACAATCTATTCAAAATTAATTGAGATAAATCCCTACCTTGAGAGTCATTGTATAGCATCCTGTGTTTGAAGATGAGTCGGTGTTCTTCGATCCCAAAGCAAGCCTCCAACGATGCTGCTCCAACGACGTTCTTCATCTCTTTCTTAATGGATACATTCTTCGTCAAGGGGATCCTATAAAATCATCACATTCGTTTCCAATGAAAAAAACTAAAAAGATAATGATAGGGAGAGAGAGAGAGAGAGGAGAGTGGAGTTATCCTCACAACAAAATTAAGAGAGGTTCATTAATTGGTGCAATTAATAAACCTTGTTAATTTCATATAGGGTGGTTACACATTTTTGTTTAACCGGGAATTTAATGTCCTTCATTAACTACATGACCACCCCTTTTGGTCCCTACCACCAAAACCTAAAGGGAGGTGGATGATGTTTAAAAATAAATTTGTTTTATTTTAGTAATCCTCCTAAAAAACCGCAAAAACCAACTTCCTCTCTCAACCCACTATGGTCGAGGTTAAGGATCCATTACGAAAATCCTAATACTATGAGTTCAATAGTGCCCTCATATTTCAATTCTGATTGGAGATTAAAAAGGTAGGATTTCCCATTCGTATGTTTACAGAACATACCTAAAAATTTTCAAAAATTCATTTTAGGAACACTAGGCCTTGTAATCATGCGACGTCAATTTTTACAGACTCGTAATATTTCAATATAATTAAAAACATTAAATGGAAAATCTGGAATGGGTGTCAAACTATGGAAAATATAGGTAAGAATATTCTATAGTACCCATCCAACCCTAGGAATCTCTGCACCTTGGTCACACTTTTAAGTGGATCCCAAGAAAGAATAGCCTTTATCTTTTCTGGATCCACTGCAACCCCATCTTCCGAGATAATGTGGCCTATAAAATGATCCTACCATATCCATAATTGGGACTTCGAGATCTTACCATAATGATGGTGCTCTCAAAGTGTATCCAAAACTATCTTCAGATGATTGGCATGCTCCTCCTCCGACATCTAGTATATTAAGATTTCAACGATGAATACCACCACAAATTGGTCGAGGTATGGCTGAAATATCCTGTTCATGAGTCCCATGAACACTTTAGGGGCATCATTCATGCAGAATGTTATATCCAAGAACTCATGGTGGCCATACCGACATTTGAAGGTCTCCTTGTGTACATCCTAATCTCGTACCCTTAGCTGATGATAGCCTGATCTGATGTCTATCTTTGAAAACCAAAGAGATCCTTTCAACTGATCAAAGAGATCATCAATCCTTAGAAGTGGATATTTGTTCTTCACAGTCGACTTTTTTAGGCACTAATAATCCACACAGAGCCCCAAACTCCCATTTTCCTTCTTGGTGAACAAAATCAGGGCTACCCATAGAGAAACACTGGGCCTTATGAACCCCATTATCTGCAAGTCCTCCAATTGTACCCATAACTAAAGAAGATCTATGGGAGCCATCTGATATGCTGCTGTAGATATTGGTGTCATCCTAAGGTACAAGTTGATGTATAATTCCACCTCTCTGTGAAGAGTTAGTCCCTAAAAATTATCAGGAAATACATCAGAATATTAGTCCACCACTACAGGATATCTCGGACTCTCAACATCAACTGCTATGAGGGTAAGGCTAGCCAACTGATGTGTGATCAGCTGCACCCTACTCTGAGTAAGCCCATACAGTGATGTAATGGTTCCCTTCTCACTGTTGAAGGAAAAACTGGTTCCATCCCCATGGACACACCGCACATTTCACTTAAAATAGTCGATTTGAGCATTGACTGTGGATAGACAGTCCATACCCAAGATGTTGTCATAAGGCCTCAACACCACCAATAAAAGATCCTAGCTGAAGCTATCACTTTCTAGAGTGAGATCACACAGTCTGAACTAGTGTGTAATCATCGAATTGTCTCCTGTAGGAGACTCTAATTGTAATTATCGAGCCAACGGCTCCCTCAGAATCTATGAGCTCTCAAGGAGAGTCATGGAAATGAAAGAGTGACTAGCACTTGTGTCTATAAGTACTACAGATAAGGTTTAGTAGACATAGATTATACCTCAAATCATATCTGGAGTGTTGTGGTTGTAGGCCTCATCTACCTAGAGATGAGCTCATCCCTATCCACGTACTCCTATGGTCGGGGTGGACCACCTGGAGGTGGTGGCAGTAGTGCCTCGAACCGCCGTCCACCACCTACTGCACGACCAGCTCTCTTCCATGCCTGTCACCCTGTGGACCTCCTATCTTGAATCTCTTCCTTTACCTTGGTGGTCCCTCAACTATGTGCTAGTAATCAGTTCAGCTTTTCAGGCAGTCGTGATCCATGTGACCCGGCCCACCGCACATAAAGCATAGTCTGCTCCTCTACTAGCCTGTTCTTCCTCGTGAGCCATGAAAATATGACCCTACATAATGGGGTCATTCACTAGAAGGTCTGTTCCTCTTGTACCTCTATTTTATCAACCTACTAATAGTTGTAGATGACTCTACTACATGTCGCCCAATGATGGGTGTGTTGTCAGTGTCTGCTCATCAAGAAAACCCTCTACCAAGAGTGCTATCTCTAGCACTCCAATATGCGTCGGGATGCTGAGAGATAACATCAAAGCTCTGATCTCCCATTGGATTCCCTGTTAGAATATTTGGTCCCTAAATAAAGGGTAACACACCATGTTGGTAGAGTAGTGTGAGAGGTTATTGAACCTCACTAAGTATTGGGCCACGGTCGGGCTGCCCTGTTGTGAGTGCAGCAGCTCCCATATACACATAGAACGTAGAGTTTCTAGAAAGAATTCTTCTCTAAAGATTCCATCTAAATCTACCAAAGTTAGGGTCACCTTGTCTTGTATCTAGAGCGTTAATAACCACCATATCCCTGATACTCCTTGGAAAAAACTGGAAGCTAGGATCACCATATGGTCAGCTAGTGTCCCAACTATCCAAAAAAATCTGGCCGCAGCCTCCAGCTAGTCATCATCCGCCTGTGGATCCGTCTTGCCTCAGAACCTCAAAGGCCTATGCTGCTGAAACTCAAATAATTCTCTCTATAGGCATGCACCATCTACTGGTGGGGCTGGTGGAAACATCTACCCAACATATAGTGGTACTTCTGGTACACCACCCGATGTAATTATCATCGTAAGAGGGCCCGGTAACGAAGAGTCATCACTCGGTGGTCCATCATCAGGAACTCTCTTAGGAATATTGGATGGCTGTCTTCATGGTGGAACCCTATAATGAGAAATGTGTTCCACGTTCAATAAGTTATACCTAGTGATCTGACTCAAAAAAGATCAAAGTAAAAACATTTCCAAAACACACGCAATTAGTGTTTTTGTGAACCGAGTCAGAATCAGAATTCAGGGTCCTTGTGTGTAGATATGTCGGTCGTCGCACCAACACTAGGCTGTCCAAACTGAAAACCACTATCAAAACAATTATCACTATTGCTCCATTAAAAATATTAGATTCTTATTTATTCAGAAGAATTGACTCCTCTGATTCCACTTTGTCACGACCCACCCCTAGGGCGCATGTCATGACTATGCCAAGCCCACCATCCATAGGCGAGGGGTTGGTGACTAGCACTGAAAGGCATATACCTATAAAATAGGAAGGCATTGACTTTAAACCTTCAAAAAAATAGTCCAAGAATACAACGATAACAACCCATGTAGTAAAACTGCAGTAGTAAAAAGATGTGTACTAAATGTAAAAAAGGGTGAGTACTATAAATAAAGGGGTCCAGAATACAAGACCAACTGAAAAGAACAACACCAATAGAAAAATAGCTCCTGGAATAATCTGCCAAGGTTCCTACCTGAAGGGTAGGTACAGATCACATCTAGTCATCACTGTGGCATGCCAGGTCTGAAGGTCCACCACCGAGCACTGTATTGTCCTGGCTCCCAAACCTTGGTAAAATCTGTCTGTCGTCCACACCAGACACAACAATGTACGGGTGAAGCTTATGCATGGGTGAGTATAACAACACTTGGTTGGTACCCCAAGACCCCTGAAGGTCTCCCAGAGTTCCACAAAGGAAAAACCACAAAGAAATACCTCAATCACAAATCATGAAGCAATAATCAGAGGACACCAGGTATACTATTCAGAGTTTAGGAATATAGATGATTATTATTAACTTATTTCATCTTATTCTATTAGAATTTCCACAACTGATCAACAATAATTTGATCTACTATCATTCCACTCTTGGATGTATGTCGATGTTCCATGATGGGCCACTATAAGATGGGTCCTCATTGGCTCACACTTCAACTGATCCACATAGGGTCTCTAGAATACTGATACACATAGGGTCACTAGAATGTTGATCCACACAGGGTTGCTGAAATGCGGATCCACATAGGGGCACTGAAATGTTGATCCACATAGGGTCACTAGATGATGATATACTCAGGGTATCTAGGTGATGATCCATGACAGCTGGCTCTAAATCTGGTCCACTTCGGGTAGCTATGATGTTGGTCCACATAGGATCACTATGATTTTGATCCACATAAGGTCTCTACATCCAACACAGCCAGCCACATGATTCCTCAGACTCGGTGTGCTCGCGTTTCGTAGAATGTTCTCCTCAAGATATCAGTAAAACCTGGATCTCTACTGATTTCCACAAAGGATTAACCCAAAGCATCATCTTTTCGTAAGGCTTCCAATGTGATAGAAGGTGCACCAATGAGACGCTTGGTCTGTGAGTTATAAGTGTTTTAGTTTCGACAGCCCATTTAGATTCGGGTTCGATCCAACCTAGCCATACTCCAAATTCACCAAAATTGGAGTGGATTATACCAAAAGAACTATGTCACTCTAAGGATCTCAGCGCCAAAGAAATTTCATCAAACATATGTCTGGATTTCATGTTATCGAAATATAAGAGAAATTGGGCCTTGTTTGGTCCAGGTCTGGTCCGACTCGGTCGGACGGACCAAGCCCTGGGTCTGACTCAGCCCAGTTTGGCTAGGTCGTAGCGGACTTGGCCCGTAGGTTCACAGTCCAGCCCGGCTTCTAGGGGGTGTGGCCCGGCCCACAGGGAGGCGCAGCCCAGCCAGTAGGAGGGGGCAGCCCAGCCCCAGGAGGGCGCAGCCTAGCCCGCAGTAGGGCGCATCCCAGACCATAGAAGGGTGCAGCCCAGATCGTAGGAGGGCATAGCCTGGTCCATAAGAGGGCGTAGCCCAGCCTTTAGGGGGGCCCGGCTCAGCCCGTTGTAGTGTGTGGGGCCTTCCCTAGCTGGAACAGCGGGTGGAATTTCCCACTAGTTTCCGAATGGCACAGTTGTTCCGAATTGGAGCGGTGGGGCCACGTGGCGCCTCCAGGTTGTCACGAGTCCCACAGGGGTAGGTCACACTTCCTCTGTTGTAGCTTCGAGCCACGACCATATCCAGCGATGCGCGATGGCGAACCGCACCACCTCCATGGCCGGCTGGTTCCACCTACTCTGTTGACCACCATGGCCTATAGTCACGACCTCCTCCTTCGACACATGAGGGTGTGCCGCCTTCAATGAGACTGGCTGGTGCAAGACGTTGCCATCACCTGCCATCATCGGTCGCAAATTCCACACCGGCAGTCTTCCACAGGCCACTGGGTGAGCTCCAGTGGTCTTTTTTTCAACCGATTGCTCCTACGGGCTTCTCGGGCCATCTCCATCGCTTCTTGACCATCGTATTTGGGTTCTGTCCAACCCAAAAAATCACCTGTGAAGAACGAAACGATAAAAAAGTGGTGGAGGGACTGAGGCTTGTTCGTTTGGCATGCTCCCTCTACATTAACATCATAACAAGGGAGAGGACATATGATACAACAATCTCTTGAAAATTAAACGAGATAAATCCCTACCTCGATAGTCATTTGAGAGCATCTCGTGTTTAAAGATGAGTCGATGTTCTTCTATCCCGAAGCAAGCCTCCAATGATGCCTCTCCAACGACATTCTTTTTCTCTTTCTTGATGGTTCCCATCTTCATTAAAGGGATCCTCTAAAATCCTTCTCTCCCATTCCTACTAAAATAAAAACTAAAAAGAGAGAGAGATATGATAGGAGATTTATCCTCACAACACAATTAAGATAGATTCATTAATTAGTGTAATTAATTAACCTCCTTAATTGCATATAGGGTGGTTGCACTTTTTTTTTAATTGGGAATTTAATGTTCTGCATTAAATGCCAGACCACCCCTTGTGGTCCCCCCACCAAAACCTAAAGGGAGGTGGATGTTGTTTAAAAATAAATTAGTTTTATTTTATTAATCCTCCACGAAAACCGCAAAAACCCACTTCCTCTCTCAACCCACTACAGTCGAGGTTAAGGATCCATTTATCCAATCTCATCCCTAAAAGTTCAATGGTTCCCTCAAATTCTAATCCCAAGCACCGGTTCAAAAGTTAGGATTTCTCGTTTTTACATTTACTGAACGCACCTAAAAAAAGATCAGAAATTAATTCGGGGAAAATCGGGTCTCAGAATCATGCACCGTTAATTTTCACAGACTCATAATAATTCCATATAATTAAAAAAATTACATGGAAAATTTGTGTCATTACAATTCTACAATTTACATCTTAAATAAATTATAAAATCCACCTCAATGGTAGAACTAGTAGTAGTATCAGTGAAGAAAACAGCCCCAATCTTAACCTTAGAGACTTAATATTGAACATTTTCTTTTCATATTCATTAAACATTAATGAAAGCTAAATATAAAAAAATAATGAATCAAAGGTATTCTCTATATATTCTCATTAACAATGTGGGGTATATTTCCTAGACACTTTTGTAATAATTACTAGGTACATTAACCAACATGGAAAATATTTCATGGGAGGAGGCCAAAATAGATACTTTAAGAGGAATACAATAAATAAAGGTAAAGTATCCTTTTAATGAAGAAAATAATATATAAAGGAATAAATAACAAGATGTAAAGGATGAGGAAACGAATGAAAAAATGAAATATGGTAAGGCTGGAAGTAGATCTATAAGTGAATAAAAACATACTATTGAGGTGAAAGGAATAAAGAAAAATAGGGATAGTTACACATTTAAATGAAAAATGTAACAATGAAATTTTGGGATTTATATCCCTTGGTTAATAAATCTTTTCATCCTTCCAAATAAAAATCCATCCAAATATGAGATACCCTGAGAGTTTCCCAATTATAGGAACCATTGGTTCATGTAATTTTGTCATGGTTCTATGTGATTTGTGCACTAATGTAAACCTAATGACGATGAGGGTATTTAAAATGTTGGGACTTAATGATTCAAATACAATAACTGTATCATTAAAGTTATTATATAGATTAATGAAGTACTTACATAGTATTTTTGAGTATATTTATGTTACATATCAAAATTTAAATTCCCAATATGATTTCTTATTTATAATATGTGATAAAATGAGATTTTATAATCATTACAAAGAAACCCTTAACCATAACCATGATCGTGCTAAATGATTTGATCTTGGTATGACTCATCTTTAGAGTTAGTGAATATAAATTTTCATTCGACTAAATGAATGAATAAAAGTAAGGGAAATATTTTATTACTGGAGAAGAATAATTTTTGGTGAATATATAATTAGAAAACATTCAATAATATGAATATGGAAATTATTATATCACAAATAGATGATGTGGTAGACTAAAAGTGAAATCACCCTCAATAATAAATACAGGACAACATCACCATGGAGTCAATTTAGTGGGAAAACTATTAACAGGGGACTCTTATATAGATTTTATACCCACAATTATTAATACTCAAATTCAAGAATTAAATTTTTCTGTGATTACCTTAAGGTGATAATTTTTAGTATAAAATAGGCCTTTCTATTGATTTTCAACTCCAATTTTATGCAGGATAAAGAGAAAAAAAATTATCATTATATGAAATAGGAAGAAATTTATGGAATGGGGCATAGCCTATATTAAAGGAATCGATCCTATAGTGTTCACTCATAAGGGTTTACTTAAATAAGGGATAATATAGAGCTACCAACCATAATGGAGTCTTACCTCAAAAATTACAGATGTTTTTAAGAAGTACGTGTTGAAATTTTTGTATACTAAATTTTTTTTCTCTAATTCAGATAGTGAATAAGTGATCCCTATAAAAGTGCTTCCAAATAAGGGATGCATGAAACTGGTAAAGAATGAATGAAATGACATGATTTCTATAATGATTCATCTAGACTATTAGATATTTTTTTATTATAGAAAACTAAATTTAGACACAAAAAATATCATTTCTCATTGCTATTTATTGATAAAAATTTAAAATGTTATCCAAACATGTGTTTTATTACATCCTCAATGGATAATCTAGTTATAATAAAAATATATGTGGTCCTGAATATTTAAAAAAGTCTATAATCACATTCCCATATATAAATTTCACCTACCTCATGATTTCCATTAGAATGTGTATGGCACCATCCACTTTCCAATAATTCGTGACACAAATTATTCATGATATGGAAGTGCGGTGCTTGTAAATTTTTTATATGGATTTTATATATATTATAAGGCCCCAGCCTTAAACCTTACTTAATCTTGAGTTATTAAATGATTACACATTGAGGATCTTTTCAGGTTTAGAGTTTTAGAGAATTAGACCATAAAACCTGCATTACATTCCACATATAAACAAAGTGGTTACATAAAGATAGTATTCTTCATTACCATCAATGGAAACATATTTAAAATAAAACATGGATTCTTTCTTGACACTTCCTTGACACTATCATCATATCATGTACCCTTCCCTTGACCTGGGAAAATCATTTCAAAAAAACCTTGGGATGAGCATAAAAATCTCAGTAAGGGATATAAAAATATGGAAAGGAAACATGGGTACATATATACCTAAGGATGAGATCATACTTTACCCATAAAACATAGGCACTTTAACATACCTCATAAAATCATGATCAAATCTTAGAAATCATAAGACATAAAGGTAACTTGAGGCATTCATAACATTCTTACGTAGGGAGTAACCCTCTTGGTTACGTTTGGAATACCCATCACAGTATATTCCCTAAATCTCTTCGGAGAAACCTTAACGTTTCACTCCTTCGTGTTACCCAATGCATTGGAGAGCTATATCGGGCTCACCCTCCCTTAGTTTATCACGGAACCACCCGTCTTCATAATAATGCCCAAGAACCATAACATAATCGTATCACATAAAACATGCATAAAGGAAACATAACATTTCCACATTTCAATCACAAGATATCAATACAACACAAAAAACATTGTGAAAACCATTTTCAATAACAAAATAAAAGAAATATAAAAAATGGTATTTATTTTTCTTTTAAATAGAAGTTATGGCTTGTAGAGGAAGCCGAAACTCAAATAACGGTCACGACGGCGGAGAATTCGTTGGCGCCGCATACGTACGACAAAAACATTCCCTTTTGTAGTTTAGTAAACTCTTCATATAAAAAATATTCCTTTTGAATAAACGTAAAATTCAAAGGGGTTTATACACTGTATAAAAGAAAGTTGTGTATAAAATAAAATATGTCTCAATGAAAGGAGATTGAGACGAAGTCCCATACTTCATATCCGACTTGACCCGACCATTCTTTAATCTCCTGAATAATAAACTTTAGTTAATCTCTACTTGCTTATGAACCTTTTTCAAGTTCATTATTCCTTTTATACCATGTTATGAACATCATGTAATCATTTAAGTTAATAATGTTCATTTTGTCGGTATTTGGTTCTTAAGTCAAAAATAGAATTCTTACACTCACATGTTGTTAATTTGGTCAAAGGTTCAATATATCCAGAATGATATTAATGATTTGGATAACATATATATCATATATATTCATCATATACATGTATTTATAATATTACATCACATTTAGAGGTAAGAATTGAAATGCACCGTTCATGGAGACGGTAAGCCGTACGTACGCATGAATGCTACTTCCATTTCTATTTCGTATTTTCTGGAATGGGATCATAATGATATATGATTATATTATAATTCCAGTATAATAACATATATAATATAATTAACTTTATCCTTTACACATCCCACATATGGTATTAACGAATCAAATCACTTTCAGGGGGCGGTAGTCCGCACTTCCTAAAATGAAGATATCGTGTTAACCCATAATGGAAACCATAAAGGTATGACCAAAATGAAAAAAACAGAAGATTAAGGAAAACATAAACATATTATATATCATATATAAAAATAGTTACATCATAATGGCCACCTTTGAAAGTGTTAAATGAGTATTGAACAATCATCGTTTCGGGAGGCAGAATTTCGCCATCCACGGAAACCGTATGTTCTTTAACCATTTGATGTAGTTGTGTGAGATTGTAGCTCTAATAAATCTTATAACAACATACTAGTATATTTAAGATACTGGTGTTGTTACAAAATAAGTAAATAAAAAGAGTTTAGGGGGTTGGAGAAGCAAAATAATACAAATGAACATGAGAGAATGGATTACCTTTAAAAGTGTAACTCCTTTTGATTTGAGCCTAAAGGATTCATTTGAAAGGATTATGCCCAAAGGGAATCATCTAGGATGAGGAGAGGGATGTGGAGAGAGTAAATTGGAAGGGGTTGGTCGAGCCAAAGGCTTGAGGAGTGTGTGAAATGAGGTATAGGTGGGGGGCCTTTTATAAGAGGAGAGGAGGGGCACTTTTGGAAAGTAATGATAAGTTACATTTTTTTAAAAAGATTTTCGGATTAAAAAGGTCCCACATTGATATAATTCTAGTATAAGGTGATAAGTATTCGAAATCCACTCATCCAAGTGGTTTTGGCCATGTCTAGGTTTTATATTTTTCATTATCCTTCCATTTTATTTAAACAGTTAAATAATGAGGTCATCGCTGCATCATCATTATGTCATACATAATTTAATTTATTTAAAGTCTAAAAATTATAAAAAAACTACTATGATGTAGGAAATCGTTTTAGATTTCCAATGACTATTTATAATCAAAAATATGATCTTTATAACCCCAGGTAAAAAATGTTTTTGTAAAACATATTATGTTTGTGTCATTTTTACTTTTACATTAAATAAAAAGTTATTTATGTCATTTCCCAACCAAAGTGGATCCATGGGGTCCCCAAGTTTACCCATGGCTTTTTTTGGTCGGCCATGACACAACCAATGAGGTTAGGACATGTGTCAAGCTCATCTTATTTTATTAAAGCATTATTTTTACCTTAAACTACACTAATTACCACTAATCGCGATTAAAACTTAATAAGTTACTATTCAACAAAAAAATATTTTAATCTCATTGAACCACATTTTACTTCTTAATGACAACCATGTATGTCGGATTTTTGAAATTCAAAACACAATGATGGCAAAATTTCATTTAAACAGAAAAATCAGTTTTTATAAGTACCACTTAGTGGTTTCACTATTCATCAAAAATTGAAGTTTTTCAGAAAATTACCAAAAATTCACCCTAAGATATATTTAATATTCCGAATTCAAAAATGAAGTCTATTTTACAAAATTCAAAACATATGAGTCACATTAATTAATTTAATAATTAATTCCCGCTGTCAGAGCAAATAGCGTGTTTTTATAAAACAATAAGTATCAAAAGATTGACACCAGTTTAAGTCTAATTTCAAAGTGAAATTGATTCCAATCACCACCATTGGATAAAATGGTAAAAATATATTCTAATTTAACTTTAAAACTAATTAAAAATATAATCTAATCATATAAATAAATTAGATTAAAAGCATTTTTGATGTAAAATGCAGTATTTTTCACTATTCATTAAAAAATGAACATTGTCAGAAAAATACCAAAAATTCAAACAAAGTAAATTTTGATGTCCCAATCATAAAGAATAAGTTTATTTTGACAAAAATAGTTTATAAAATTGTCAAAATATAGATTTAAAAGGGGTTTTCCATCATAAGGCAGTAAAACAATCTTTTAAAAATATTAGTGTATTCCATGCTTAAGATTGGATTTATTTTCATTTTAAGCCTCTAAAACACTATCTAATTCATTAATTGTCACGACCCCCTTCCATCAAAGATGCCCCTCCTGAGCTGGCAATGGTGAAAGGGAGATAATGACCCCCGAGTCCCGCCTCCAGTAGGCCCCGGGGTGGCGACTAGCACTAAGGGTATGAGTTTATTTTTTTTTCAATCATGGGAGGCATTACCCTTTTTATAGTTAGGATCGGAAATAGGACAAGTCAACCACAAAAAAGGAAAAAGAACAAAGGTGCTGAAAAGAAACCCAAACCAGTCCCATATGCATGTATAAATAAACTGAAACAGGTACAAGTACAAATAAGCTTAAAGTACAAGTGAGTACAGTACCAAAAGAAAAACAAGAAAACAGCAACTCCACAGCTCCCACTGCCTAACTAGTAGGGTCCCGCATAGCCCTGATAGTCCTCCTGAAAACCTGAAACAACGTAGGGTGATCATACAAGTATACTCATTAGAGAACCTAAAGCTCTCGTGCACAAGTGGGGAGACACCCTAAGGTCCCGTGAGAAAACAGAAGAACCAGAAACTAACAAAGAAAAACTATCCACCCAGCCTCACTGGTCACACTCACCAAGTAACACAAACATGTTTAGTATATATATATAACAAAAGTATTGGGTACCCCTCACCATTTCCCACTTAATTAGATGCTGCTCTTCCTAACGGCAAACGTCCGGACGCTACCACACTCTTCCCGCCTGCACACACCTGGGCCAAACCACGCATCCCGCCCGCACACACCTGGGCCTCACAACCACGCATCTCGCCCACACACACCTGGGCCACAACCACTAACCCGCTCGCAGACACCTGGGCCTCATCCCGAAGGTTCTTGGGAACGGTAAGCCTGCCCGAAGAGTCTTGGGATAAAGGTCACCTCAAGCCATCACAGCCTCCGAGACCTACCCGAAGAGTCTTGGGTGTAAGGTCACCTCAAGACATCATAGCCTATGGAAGAAGGAGCAGGAAGGAGCTAGTAACTAAGGGGGGACACCCTCTCCCATAAAAATGGGAGTGTTCGGCACTAGGTGCTTGACATGGGTGTGGTGCGACAAAACACAAAGATACAATTATATATATACATATACCAAACACACAGCCCAACCTATGGCTTCTTAAAAAGAGGAACTGAGCATGTGCCTCGGCACTGCTACCACGAAGCATGCATCAACAACCAAACAATCATCCCCCAACCCCATTTAGGTTTTCATGTTTCATGCAATGGTTTAACAAATTATTACTACTGGGAAACTATCATCCAGACAAAACCATTCACAAACATATCCCTGACATCCACAACCAAGGTTAGGTAAAACGCAAGCAACGACATGCCATTTCATTTACCAAAGATTATCACAACCATACAACATTCCATCATTCATTTATTTCAAAGTTCCACACATAAAACCCTTTCCACACACAAAACATTTCCGCATTTGAAAACACCTTTTACTTCAAAACACATTTCATAATCAAACACTTTTCATAAATAAAGGCATTTTCCACAACCAACCACTTCCCATTTCAACCCCATCGTTTACAAAAAAATTTCCCACAAAACAACCAAACCACCAACATGTTCATTATTACAATTTTGTTCAACCGGGGTGATCACACAAGGTTTTCATTCTCATTTAATCATCCAGTATTTACGTGCTTATCCATTTTCCATGTTTTAACAAAACCAACCACAAACAATTCAGATATCAATTGCACACGCAAAGGCCACCAACGGCCTTGATTTTCAGTAGGCAAAGGCCTTTCAATCCAAAATCACAATCAGAAGATAAAGAAACTGGAAGGCAATAGAAACAGCACAAAACCCCAAACCCTTCTTTATCCGGTTATTATCTTTATTTAAAGTTCAACTGCATCCCATGGAACAAAAGAAAAATATCCCACCCCGCATGTTGCACCAAATAGAGAGACGAAGGTAAACCCCTACCTCAAAAGGTCCTGATCACGTCGCTTCCGACAACGTCCTTCGGTGTCCTCCGCCGTCACCAAACCCGACAAACACCTCCTAGGATGGAAGTTGGAGAAGGAAGGCCGGAAGGAAAGGTGACAAGTCCAGGCTTAGAAGCTTCATCTCGTCGCTACAATCCTGTGGCCGCTGACGGATCGTAATTCGGAGCTCGGACAAAGAAGTTAGAGGAGGAATACTTCTCGATTGTCCAAGAGCGTCGTCATGTGACAAAGAAGCGATCGATATGGAAGATAAAACATGACCTCGTTCTTATATAGGCAACGAATAGGTAAATCCGTATTCAGCGTGCATTAATGAATACACGATGTGACCGTACATACGTTACATGTTTTGATTGGTTAACACACAACGCGTCACGTGGTTTCCACGCGTTTTAATAATAATGATAATTTTATTAATATGTGTGCTTCGTTGACCCGAGACATAACTCATAAAAAGGTATCTATCACTGGTCTTAAAATGACCGTCTTAATTACAGGATTACACTGCCGCTGACGGTTCGTCATTCCGACACCATATGAACAAGATACGTTGGATACAAGATCCCGTAATAATAACAATTTTAAATCTATTAATTCATGAGTGTTTCGGGTACCCAATCCGAAAACCCGAAAAAGACATCCAATATTGGACTCATAATTTATGTCTTGATGTCAGGGTCACACTATCGCAGACGGTTCGTGAAACCGAGGTCACACGAATAAGTTATGGTCGGAAAAGTGTTTTACCTAAAAAACATTAACATGATTATTATATTATTATTTTTAATTGATTTATTTCAAATACCAAAATCCACCCAACCCTCTCTCTCAAATTTGGTGCGCCTTTCTCCTTTTCTCCTTCATTGATTTCTTTTTCTTTTCTTTTATTACTTCTCTTTTAATTCTCACACTCTCTCTCCAATTTATTTCAAATCATAAACTCACTCCACAAGTGGCGCCTCCCACTTTCTTTTCTCCGTGTTCAACACGTCCCATGATTGACTCCTCTTTAAATTATTTATTTTATTGGTTTAAATATTAAATCTTTATTTCATTTAAACCTTTTCTCTCTCCAATCTAATTCTCTCTCCAATCTCATTCCTACCAAAATATTCATCACGCCCACAACAAAATGGCTCCTCCTCATTCTCCATGTGGCACGCCCAAAATTCATTTTAAACATTTATTTAATTATTTTTACACAATTATCATAACATCTCTCATTTATTCTCATATCTCATTGAATTTAATTCAAAATGTAAATTTCATTAAATCTTTATTAACAAATCATTCAAAAATTAAGCCAACATTATTATTATTATTATTTAGTATAACACTTATAACAAAACCCCAAATAAAATTTATTAACACGTCACCATTTATTATTAATAATTATTATTATTTTTGATGTTCGCCGCATTGACCACATCAAAAAAAAACGTTTTTACAATGTAATCGACCGGAGAGGTCCGGGCCATTACATTAGATACCTCTCAAAACATTCTCGTCCTCGAGAATTAAAAACTGACCCAGAAGAAGGAAAGGATCTGAAGAACCACTCCACAAGATACCTCTCAGGGCTCTCGTCATAACAAGAAACAACCGACAACCCTAAGTATGTGAGTTAAGAATTCCCTCTCCTATGTCGAGATATTATCCGCTTTAGGCGGCACTGACTCGCCTGCACGGGTTAAATCGCATCCACATTAATGCGTCTCGATTAGGGATTAGGTCTTCCCCTCCCTACATGATAGGGCTCTTCACGTACATTTAAAGAAAAGAGGGAAACAACATAGCATTAAAAACTCACAAAAACAAGGCCCAGGCCCAAAGAAAGAGAAAAAGAGTTCCAACAATGGAGTGTAATGCTCCCAATAAAACATAAAGGAGATCATTCAAGAAAACCCAAACACATCTCTATCGATCCCTGGTCCTTCTAGAGATGCTGCCTATAATGCATGCAACTATCCTCGCTGAGCTCCTCTGCCTCTCTGTTGACGTCCGCCTCCTCGACCACATCCCGATTGGGATCCTTGAGGAACTCCTTGTGGCTGGACACCACCTGCTCCATCTCCCCTCAAAGGGACTGGAGCCTGTTGCTGCTGGAAGGGTCTTGTCGGTGACTGGTGCTGCTGAGGAGGGTGTTGAACCTGTCCATCTCCACCGTACTGAGCATGGGTCAGGCACCGACTCTGAACGTGCCCGAAACCTCCACAAGAAAAACACTTTGGTCCTGGGCTCGTGAAAAAGGGACGAGGACCTGAAGATCTGAACTGGAACTGCTGGGGCCTGCTCCCTACTGGCCTGAAACTGGAAGGCCCCGTCGCAGGAGACCTGCTGCTGACTGCCTTCCCCTTCGACGAACTAGGCTGGATCCCCTAACGTGGTGCACCTCCCTGTGAGTGCATCCTTTCTACAAATTCTGCCTTCTTCTGTACGGCAAAGTATGTCGGAAGGGTGAAGGGGGTCACAGCATACTGGAGAGAAGGACGAAGCGCCTCTTCCAAACGTCTCGCCTGAGACTCTTCATCCGGAAAGAGTTCCAGAGCAAATCGTAGGAGATTCTTGAACTTAATAACCAACTCTCGAACAGTCATACTCCCCTGCTGAAGGGAGAGAAACTCCTGACGCTTTTCCGCCTTGATCAAAGAGGAAAGGAATTCCTCTCGGAACTCCTTTTCGAAGTCAGCCCATGGAATCTCTGCCTCCTTCCTCTCCCCGAGGTAGAGCATCCACCATTGGGGTGTCGCGCCTCTCAGCTGACTGACCGCTAGGGGGACCCAGTACTCCTTCGGAGCACGGATCAAGGTAAAAGTGATCCCTAGCTCTTCAAGCCACCCCTCCGTCTCCAGGTCCAAAGTACTTCCCTCGTACTTCTTGAGAGTCTGACACTAGAAAGAACGGAGGGTCTTCTGCCACTGGCTGTCTTCCTCCTCTCGATCGATCCTCAGTTGATCGATTGCCTGAACCTGCTGGGCCTCGGCCGCCTGAGCCACCTGGGAACGCCGTCCAGGTGCCATAGCTGTACGGTAAACAAGGATCGCCTAAGCCCAAGTAGTAAGGAAAAACTCAAAGTTTTAATTATCATTTTATTTCAATTTCTTTCCCAGAACACCCAAATCAAGTAAAAAACAAACATGATGATGCATGTACCTTCCCTAGGGTCTCTACCCTGCAATAAATATAGTCTCACTTGGTCGTTCGGTAGGCTCAGAGTCCTTGCATCGGATCACGGGGGGCCCTAAAATCTCGTGTCCTAGCCGGTCTTCCCTGGCCTATGTCACGCACCAAGATTAACGAAAACGGTTGCCCTACCATCCCATGCAATCTCACTGTGCCTAACTCCAGACTTCATCCTATCTCTTAACCATCACCTCTGATACCATTCTGTCATGACCCCTTCCATCAAAGATGCCCCTCCTGAGCTGGCAATGGTGAAAGGGAGATAATGACCCCCGAGTCCCGCCTCTAGTAGGCCCCGTGGTGGCGACTAGCACCAAGGGTATGAGTTTATTTTTTTTCATTCATGGGAGGCATTACCCTTTTTATAGATAGGATCGGAAATAGGACAAGTCAACCACCAAAAAGGAAAAAGTACAAAGGTGCTGAAAAGAAACCCAAACCAGTCCCATATGCATGTATAAATAAACTGAAACAGGTACAAGTACAAATAAGCTTAAAGTACAAGTGAGTACAGTACCAAAAGAAAAACAAGAAAACAGCAACTGCACAGCTCCCACTGCCTGACTAGTAGGGTCCCGCACAGCCCTGGTAGTCCTCCTGAAAACCTGAAACAACGTAGGGTGAGCATACAAGTATACTCAGTAGAGAACCTAAATCTTTCGTGCACAAGTGGGGAGACACCCTAAGGTCCCGTGAGAAAACAGAAGAACCAGAAAATAACAAGGAAAAACTATCCACCCAGCCTCACTGGTCACACTCACCAAGTAACACAAACATGTTTAGTATATATATAGAACAAAAGTATTGGGTACCCCGCACCATTTCCCACTTAATTAGATGCTGCTCTTCCTAACGGCAAACGTCCTGACGCTACCACACTCTTCCCGCCCGCACACACCTGGGCCAAACCACGCATCCCGCCCGCACACACCTGGGCCTCACAACCATGCATCTCACCCGCACACACCTGGGCCACAACCACTAACCCGCCCGCAGACACCTGGGCCTCATCCCGAAAGTTCTTGGGAACGGTAAGCCTGCCCGAAGAGTCTTGGGATAAAGGTCGCCTCAAGCCATCACAGCCTCCGAGTCCTACCCGAAGAGTCTTGGGTTTAAGGTCACCTCAAGCCATCATAGCCTATGGAAGAAGGAGCAGGAAGGAGCTAGTAACTAAGGGGGGACACCCTCTCCCATAAAAATGGGAGTGTTCGGCACTAGGTGCTTGACATGGCTGTGGTGCGACAAAACACAAAGATACAATTATATATATACATATACCAAACACACAGCCCAACCTATGGCTTCTTAAAAAGAGGAACTGAGCATGTGCCTCGGCACTGCTACCACGAAGCATGCATCAACAACCAAACAATCATCCCCCAACCCCATTTAGGTTTTCATGTTTCATGCAATGGTTTAACAAATTATTACTACTGGGCAACTATCATCCAGACAAAACATTTCACAAACATATCCCTGCCATCCACAACCAAGGTTAGGTAAAACGCAAGCAACCACATGCCATTTCATTTACAAAAGATTATCACAACCATACAACATTCCATAATTCATTTATTTCAATGTTCCACACATAAAACCCTTTCCACACACAAAACATTTCCGCATTTGAAAACACCTTTTACTTCAAAACACATTTCATAATCAAACACTTTTCATAAATAAAGGCATTTTCCACAACCAACCACTTCCCATTTCAACCCCATCGTTTACAAAAACATTTCCCACAAAACAACCAAACCACCAACATGTTCATTATTCCAATTTTGTTCAACCGGGGTGATCACACAAGGTTTTCATTCTCATTTAATCAGCCAGTATTTACATGCTTATCCATTTTCCATGTTTTAACAAAACCAACCACAAACAATTCAGATATCAATTGTGCACGCAAAGGCCACCAATGGCTTTGATTTTCAGTAGGCAAAGGCCTTTCAATCCAAAATCACAATCAGAAGATAAAGAAACTGGAAGGCAATAGAAACAGCACAAAACCCCAAACCCTTCTTTATCCGGTTATTATCTTTATTTAAATTTCAACTCCATCCCATGGAACAAAATAAAAATATCCCACCACGCATGTTTCACCAAATAGAGAGACGAAGGTAAACCCCTACCTCAAAAGGTCCCGATCACGTCGCTTCCGACGACGTCCTTCGGTGTCCTCCGCCTTCGCCAAACCCGACAAACGCCTCCTAGGATGGAAGCTGGAGAAGGAAGGCCAGAAGGAAAGGTGATAAGTCCAGGCTTAGAAGCTTCGTCTCATCGCTACGATCCTGTGGCCGCTGACGGATCGTAATTCGGAGCTCCGACAAAGAAGTTAGAGGAGGAATACTTCTCGATTGTCCAAGAGCGTCGTCATGCGACAAAGAAGCGATCGATATGGAAGATAAAACATGACATCGTTCTTATATAGGCAACGAATAGGTAAATCCGTATTCAGCGTGCATTAATGAATACATGATGTGACCGTACATACGTGACATGTTTTGATTGGTTAACACACAACACGTCACGCGGTTTCCACGCGTTTTAATAATAATGATAATTTTATTAATATGTGTGCTTCGTTGACCCGAGACATAACTCATAAAAAGGTATCTATCACTGGTCTTAAAATGACCGTCTTAATTACAGGATTACACTGCCGCTGACGGTTCGTCATTCCGACACCATATGAAGAAGATACGTTGGATACAAGATCCCGTAATAATAACAATATTAAATCTATTAATTCATGAGCGTTTCGGGTACCCAATCCGAAAACCCGAAAAAGACATCCAATATTGGACTCATAATTTATGTCTTGATGTCAGGGTCACACTACCGCAGACGGTTCGTGAAACCGAGGACACACGAATAAGTTATTGTCGGAAAAGTGTTTTACCTACAAAACATTAACATGATTATTATATTATTATTTTTAATTGATTTATTTCAAATACCTAAATCCACCCAACCCACTCTCTCCAATTTGGTGTGCCTTTCTCCTTTTCTCCTTCATTGATTTCTTTTTCTTTTCTTTTATTACTTCTCTTTTAATTCTCACACTCTCTCTCCAATTTATTTCAAATCTTAAACTCACTCCACAAGTGGCGCCCCCCACTTTCTTTTCTCCATGTTCAACACATCCCATGATTGACTCCTCTTTAAATTATTTATTTTATTGGTTTCAATATTAAATCTTTATTTCATTTAAACCTTTTCTCTCTCCAATCTAATTCTCTCTCCAATCTCATTCCTACCAAAATATTCATCACGCCCACAACAAAATGGCTCCTCCTCATTCTCCATGTGGCATGCCCAAAATTCATTTTAAACATTTATTTAATTATTTTTACACAATTATCATAACATCTCTCATTTATTCTCATATCTCATTGAATTTAATTCAAAATTTAAATTTCATTAAATCTTTCTTAACGGATCATTCAAAAATTAAGCCAACATTATTATTATTATTATTTAGTATAACACTTATAACAAAACCCCAAATAAAATTTATTAACACGTCACCATTTATTATTAATAATAATTATTATTTTTTATGTTCGCCGCATTGACCACATAAAAAAACGTTTTTACAAAGTAATCGACCGGAGAGGTCCGGGCCATTACATTAATAGACATAGATAAAAATATCTATTATTCATTACTTACTTGGGATGTTACATCCTTCCCCCCTTTAGAAAATTGCGTCCCCACAATTTATTTACTTATCGAATAAATGGGGGTACTTATCCCTCATTGCATTTTCAGATTCCCATGTTGCCTCTTCAATCATGTGGTTTTTCCACAAAACCTTTACCTGGTGAATCACCTTATTCCGTAACACTTGCTCCCTGTGGTCAAGAATCTGGACCGGTTGTTCCTCATAAGATAGGTTATCTTCCAACTGAACTACCTCTGGACTCAAAACATGAGATGGATCTGGCATATACTTTCTCAACAACGAAACGTAAAAAACATTGTGTACCTGAGATAAACTCGGAGGTAAAGCCACTCGGTATGCAACTAATCCAACTCTCTCCAGAATTTCGTATGGTCCAATGAACCTTGGACTCAACTTTCCTTTCTTACCAAATCTCATCACACTTTTCCTAGGAGAAACCTTGAGAAAAACATGATCACCTACCTCAAAAGATAGATCCTTCCTCCGGTTATCCGCATAACTCTTCTGCCTGCTCTGAGCTGTTCTCATGTGTTTCTGAATCAGCTGAACTTTTTCTGCCAACTCATCTACCAATTATGGTCCCCTCAACTTCCTTTCACCCACTTCATCCCAGAAAGCTGGAGTTCGACACCGCTTCCCATATAATGCCTGAAATGGTGCCATCTGTATACTGGAATGAAAACTGTTATTATATGAAAATTCAACCAAAGAAAGATGTTGGTCCCAAATTCCCTGATAATCTATAGAAAAAGCTCGTAGCATATCCCCCAATGTCTGAATTGTTCGTTCTGACTGCCCATCTGATTGAGGATGAAAAGCTGTACTAAAATTTAATTCAGTACCCATCGACTTCTAAAGGCCTTTCCAAAAGTTAGAAGTAAAACTGGGATCACGATCCGATAAAATGGAGAGAGGAACTCCATGTAACCTGACTATCTCTTTAAGATACAAACGGGAAAGTTGATCAAGAGGGAAAGTATCTCGTATAGCAAGGAAATGAGAAGATTTGGTCAAGCGATCAACAATAACCCAGATTGCATTATTACCTCGAGATGTCTTCGGTAATCCAAAAACAAAGTTCATGGATATATTCTCCCATTTCCACTCTGGCACTGGTAAAGGCTGAAGCATCCCTTTCAGTAACTACCGCTCTGCTTTAACCCGCTGACAAGTCAAACACTTCACAGTAAAATCAGCAATATCTCTTTTCATTCCATCCCACCAGTAATACTCCCGCAGATCTCTATACATCTTAGTACTGCCCGGATGAACTGAAAACGGAGAACTATGAGCTTCACATAACAACTCCCTCTTCCACTGTGAATCACAAGGCACAAACAATCTCTTCCCAAATCTCAAAACACAATCATTATCAATGTTGAATTCAGGGAACTTACCTTTCTGAACCAGCTCTACCTTTTTCTGCAACTCACTGTCTTGCTTCTGTGCTTGCTTGATTCTATCTGATAGAGAAGATCCCACTGATACCTAAAACAAAACAGAAGGACTTCTTGCACCAACAACTTCTATGCCAAACTTCATCAAATCCTTAACCAAAGGATCACGTTCCAAACGCAACATTGTTAATGAAGCATTACTTTTTCGACTCAAAGCATCAGCCACTTTATTTGATTTTCCCGGATGGTAATGAATTGTACAATCATAATCCTTGATTAATTCTAGCCATCTCCTCTGTCTCATGTTTAAATATTTCTGAGTGAATATATACTTTAAACTTTTGTGATCAGTATATATTTCACACTTTACTCCATACAAATGATGCCTCCAAATTTTTAAAGCAAAAACAACGGCAGCTAATTCCAAATCATGTGTAGGGTAATTTACCTCATGAGTTTTCAACTGTCGTGAAGAATAAGCAATTACCTGATCATTCTACATTAGGACGCAACCAAGTCATTTCAATGAAGCATCACTGTATATAACAAACTCACCATTCCTGGAAGGTAGTGCCAAAACTGGAGCATTCACCAATCTTCTTTTCAATTCCTGAAAACAATCATCACATTCTTTTTTCCAGATAAACTTAACACCCTTCCGAGTTAGATTAGTAATTGGACTAGAGAACCATGAAAAATTTCTAACAAACCTTCGATAATAGCCCGCCAAACCAAGGAAGCTATGAATCTCGGTTACATTTTTGGGTCTTGGCCATTCTTCCACAACGTTTGTTTTTGCAGCATCAACAGTTATTCCATCTTTAGAAACAATGTGACCAAGGAAAGAAATTTGTTGCAACCAAAACTCACACTTGCTGAATTTCCCATACAGTTTCTTTTCTTTTAAGGTTTGCAAGATAACCCTTAAATGTCTTTCATGCTCCTCTTTACTTTTAGAAAACACCAAAATATCATCAATGAAAACCACCACAAACTTATCCAAGAACTCATGTAAAATTCTATTCATTAATTCCATGAATACAGAAGGTGCATTGGTTAGCCCAAAAGGCATTACTACAAATTCATAATGGCTATATCTCGTACGGAACGCGGTCTTCGGAATATTTGCCTCCTTTACCTTCAGCTGATGGTACCCCGATCTCAAGTCAATCTTTGAAAAAAACTAAGCTCCCCGGAGCTGATCAAACAAATCATCGATATGAGGCAAAGGATATTTTTTCTTAACAGTGATGTTATTCAAGGATCTATAATCAATGAAAAGTCTCATAGAACCATCTTTCTTTTTAACAAATAAAACAGGAGCACCCCATGGTGATGTGCTAGGTCTAATGAAACCTTTCTCTAATAAATCTTGCAATTGCTCCTTTAACTCTAAAAGTTCAATTTGTGCCATTCGATAAGGGGGTTTTGAAATTGGATTAGCATCAGGAACTAAGTCAACAGTAGACTCAACTTCCTGATCTAGTATTATTCCAGGAAACTCATCAGGAAAAACATCAGGATACTCATTTCCCACTGGCACATCATCAATCTGAACAGTTCCCTTGTTTTCAACAATATGAGCAAGGTAACATTCATTTCCGTCTTTTATAAGATTCTCGGCCTCTTGATAAGTTATCAAAAGTAAGGGTTCATTCTTGTAAACAAATAGAAAGTCTTTCTGAAAAGAAACTTCTTTAGCTCTACAATCAATCTTAGCATGGTAAATAGAGATCCAATCCATACCCATGATAACATCAAACTCTACTAGAGGTAGAATAATAAGTTTTGCAAGTAGGTTCTTTCCACAAATAAGGATAGAAAGATTCTTATAAATTCTTTTTGCCTCAACATTTCCCCCAGGGGTTTTTACCAAAAGTTTAGGAGTCATTTCTTGAGATGGTATTCCCATTTTACTAGAAAAGGTTTCAGAGATGAAAGAATGTGTACACCCCGAATCAAACAACACACTAGCATAATCTGAAAAAACAAACAAAGTACCTGATACAACTTCATTTGATGGCCTGACATCTGCTGAAGTAGTTGCAAAGGATTTCACCACCCCTTTCTGTTTGTAGTCTAACTGCTTCCCATCACTCAAGCTCTTTGTCGGACACTCATTTGCATAGTGACCCATCTCATTGCACTTATAACATTTCACTAACTGTAAATCGAATTTTGTCTTACCTTCACCTTGATCCTTTTCAGTGGAATCACGAGCCTTATGTCCCATCTTACCACATCGGTAGCACTTTCTAGAATTCAGAAGACATTCCCCAGCATGCCTTTTTCCACATTTATCACAAACTAGAAACTTAGTTTTCTTACCATCAGACTTTTTTGAAGAATTCTTACCTTTCTCCTGCCACCTCGGTCTCTTCTTCTGTTGGTTGTTATAGAACACTTGATCATCGGCAAACTCCATTTCCACCTTCTCAGCACATCGAACAAGATTTTCATAACTTTTAAACTCATGAGAAGCTAATGCCCTTCGATATTTTGGCTTTAATCCTGAGTAAAAACGATTGATTTTACTATCAAGGTCTCGGATAAAATTTGGAGCATACCTTGCCAATCGAGTGAACCTTTCTTCATAGGCAGCCACTGAGTCTTCCTCTTTCCTCAATTCCAAGAATTGCTTTTCCATCCTAAGTCGAACAGCCTTAGGAAAATACTTCTCAAGAAAAATACCTTTGAATTCATCCCAGTCGAGAGCATCAATCTCATCAGCGTCCCTGATATTTTTAACCATTGACCACCACCAATCTGCTTCACCCTCCAAACGATAAATAGAAAGAATAACCTTTTGATTTTCTGAACACCCCATTGCATCGAAAATCTTCTCCAGTGCTTTAATCAACCCTTCAGCTATCACAGGGTCAGATGATCCTCTGAATGATGGGGGATGTTGCCTCATGAAATGTTCCACCACTGACATGTTCCTCTGCGGTTGATCTGGCTGATCTCGTGCATGGATACCACCACCATTTATAGCCTGAGTCAACTACACCATTACTGCAATGAACTGTTCAGTTCCAATTCCGACCATTTTTGGATGCTGATTCGGAAGGTTATTTCCTTTTGTATGTCTTCCTAGCACTGCTTCCCTGTTTCCTCTGCGGAAAACCATTCTGAACAAACATGTCTTAGATGAAGCAACATGGTAATCTTCAAATGCTATATCATTTGAAAAAAAAATGGATAATCATTTAATAGAATTATAACTCCTAAAGTTATCTAAACTGGCCTCTGATACCAACTATAAGGCCACAGCCCTAAACCTTACTTAATCTTGAGTTATTACAAGATTACACATTGAGGATCTTTTCAGGTTTATAGTTTTAGAGATTAGATCATAAAACTTGCATTACATTCCACATATAAACAAAGTGGTTACATAAAGATAGTATTCTTCATTCCCATCAATGGAAACATATTTAAAATAAAACATAGATTCTTTATTGACACTTCCTTGACACTATCATCTTATCATGTACCATTCCCTTGACCTGTGAAAATCATTTGAAAAAAAAACTTGGGATGAGCATAAAAAGCTCAGTAAGGGATATAAAAATATGGAATGGAAACATGGGTACATATATACCTAAGGATGAGATCATACTTTACCCATAAAACATAGGAACTTTAACATACCTCATAAAATCATGATCAAATCATAGAAATCATAAGACATAAAGGTAACTTGAGGCATTCATAACATTCTTACATAGGGAGTAACACTCTTGGTTACGTTTGGAATACCCATCACAGTATATTCCCTAAATCTCTTTGGAGAAACCATAAATTTTCACTCCTTCGCGTTACCCAATGCATTAGAGAGCTATATCGGGCTCACCCGCCCTTAGTTTATCACGGAACCACCCGTCTTCATAATAATGCCCAAGAACCATAACATAATCGTATTATATAAAACATGCATAAAGGAAACATAACATTCCCATATTTCAATCACAAGATATCAATACAACACAAAAAACATTGTGAAAACCATTTTCAATACCAAAATAAAAGAAAAGTAAAACATGGTATTTATTTTTCTTTTAAAAAGAAGGTATGGCTTGTAGAGGAAGCCGAAACTCAAATAACAGTCACGACGGCAGAGAAGTCGTTGTCGCTGCATACGTACGACAAAAAAATTCTCTTTTTTCGTTTAGTAAACGCTTCGTATAAAAAAGATTCCTTTTGAATAAACATAAAAGTCAAAGGGGTTTATACACCGTATAAAAGAATGTTTTGTATAAAATAAAATATGCCTCAATGAAAGGATATTGAGACGAAGCCCCATACCTCGTTTCCGACTTGACCCGACCGTTCTTTAATCTCCTGAATAATAAACTTGAGTTAATATCTACTTGCTTATGAACCTTTTTCAAGTTCATTATTCCTTTTATACCATTTTATGAACATCATGTAATCATTTAAGTTAATAGTGTTCATTTTGTCGGTATTTGGTTCTTAAGTCAAAAATAGACTTCTTACACTCACATGTTGTTAATTTGGTCAAAGGTTCATTATATCCAGAATGATATTAATGATTTGGATAACATATATATCATATATATTCATCATATACATGTATTTATAATATTACATCACATTTATAGGTAAGAAATGAAATGCACCGTTCATGGAGACGGTAAGCCGTACGTACGCATGAACGCTACTTCCATTTCTATTTCGTATTTTCTAGAATGGGATCATAATGATATAAGAGTATATTATAATTCCAGTATAATAACATATATAATATCATTAACTTTATCCTTTACACATCCCACATATGGTATTAATGAATCAAATCACTTTCAGGGGGCGGTAGTCCGCACTTCCTAAAATGAAGATATCGTGTTTACCCATAATGGAAACCATAAAGGTATGCCCAAAATGAAAAAAAACAGAAGCTTAAGGACACTATAAACATATTATATATCATATATAAAAATAGTGACATCATAATGGCCACCTTTGAAGGTGTTAAATGAGTATTGAACAATCATCGTTTCGGGAGGCAGAATTTCGCTATCCACGGAAACCGTATGTTCTTTAACCATTTGATGTAGTTGTGTGAGAGTGTAGCTCAAATAAATCTTATAAAAACATCCTAGTATATTGAAGATACTGGTGTTGTTACAAAAGAAGTAAATAAAAAGATTTTAGGTGTTTGGAGAAGCGAAATAAAACAAATGAACATGAGAGAATGAATTACCTTTAAAAGTGTAACTCCTTTTGATTTGAGCCTAAAGGCTTCCTATGAAAGGATTCTGCCCAAAGGGAATCCTCTAGGATGAGGAGAGGGGTGTTGAGAGAGTAAATGGGCCGGGGTGGGTCGAGCCAAAGGCTTGAGGAGTGTGTGAAATGAGGTAGAGGTGGGGGCCTTTTATAAGAGGAAAGGAGGGGCACTTTTGGAAAGTAAAGATATGTTACATTATTTTAAAAAGCATTTCGGATTAAAAAGGTCCCACATTGATATAATTCTAGTAAAAGGTGATAATGCTTCTAAATCCACTCATCCAATGGGTTTTGGCCATGTGTAGGTTTTATATTTTTCATTATCTTTCCATTTTATTTAAATCGTTAAATAATGTGGTCATCGCTGCATCATCATTATGTCATACATAATTTAATTTATTTAATGTCTAAAAATTATAAAACAAATACTATGATGTATTAAATCCTTTTATATTTCCAATGAATATTTATAATAAAAAAATATGATCTTTATAACCCCATGTAAAAATTGTTTTTTTAAAACATATTATGTTTGTGTCATTTTTACTTTTACATTAAATAAAAAGTTATTTATGTCATTTCCCAACCAAAGTGGATCCATGGGGTCCCCAAGTTGACACATGGCTTTTCTTGGTCGGCCATGACACAACCAATGAGGGTAGGACATGTGTCAAGCTCATCTTATTTTATTAAAGCATTATTTTTACCTTAAACTACACTAATTACCACTAATCGCGATTAAAACTTAATAAGTTACTATTCACCAAAAAAAATATTTTAATCTCATTGAACCACATTTTACTTCTTATTGACAACCATGTATGTCGGATTTTTGAAATTCAAAACACAATGATGGCAAAATTTCATTTAAACGGAAAAATCAGTTTTTATAAGTACCACTTAGTGGTTTCACTATTCATCAAAAATTGAAGTTTTTCAGAAAATTACCAAAAATCCACCCTAATATATATTTGATATTCCTAATTCAAAAATGAAGTCTATTTTACAAAATTAAAAACATATAAGTCACATTAATTAATTTAAAATACTTCCATGATGGTGAATCAGTTTTAAAATATGATTATTTTTCTTAGTTTTTAATCCTCCGATTACTCATCATTGATTGGGGAATTCAATTAAATAACCACTAGATTAGTGGTTTAATAAAAAACATAGAATATAAAAAAACAATGGAACCCATTATCAACCATTAACCAGTGGGAAAGTGGAACTGTGCAACCAAGATATCAAAAATATTTTATCAAAAATTGAGAACATGAGCTGAAAAAGTGGAGTAGTAAATTTTGATGATATAGTTTTTATGTACCAGACATCTTATAAAATAACCATTAGTATGACCCAATTAAATCTTATTTACAAAAATCTATGTCATTTTCCAGGGGAATTAGAACACTTATAATATTGTACTATAAGGTTGATGAATCTATATTTGTGATTATATGGAAAAAAGATCTTTTTAAAAATTAATGAGCTAGAGGACATGAGAAGATATTACTACGAGAAATTCAATATCTTTATGGAAATTTCAAAACAATTGAACATCTAATACATCACCAAGTCTTCATTTTCACATGGAGATAAGGTAATCTTGTTTAACTATCAATTAAAACTATTCCTAAGTAAATTAATGTCATGGTGGTTGAGATAATTTCAGGTGATAAAATTCATTCCTCGTGGAGTATTTGAAATTATAATAGAGAATGAAACTTCATTAAAGATCAATGGTCATAAGATGAAGCCGTATATGGAACCCTTACATGAAGGATTAATTTTTTCAATAATTTTGTATAAAGGATCTAAATAAATTTATAGAACTTGATGTTAAATGAAGTGATGAATGGGAGGTGATTTTACATAATTCCTCACTATGGATAGGGATAGTCGTATATTTGTTGACATATGGTTCCTAGGCATACGTGATGGGGGTCTTAACTGGGTAGCGCGATCGGTGGTGATGCATGTGGGTGTTGGTGTCTATGGCAGGAACATCCTAGATCGAGGCATGAGGGAGTTCCAGGGGAAAATCGGACTATCATCACATGGGATAAGAATTTATTGATTGATTTTAATAATTTTGTTAGATAATGGAAGAATGTTCCTTCTATGAACAGATTTCATGTAGGTGGTGGAGAGTTATCTACGTCCAGTAATAGTAGGGGTGAATGGGTATGCTGGCGGGTACCTGCTACAGGTTTAAAGATGAACATGGATGGTTCTTGCGTGATGGGGTATTCACGAGGAGGCAGGGTGGTGCAATATAGCAGTGCATCATTATACTTGGTGTTATCAGTTATATTGGGTCCAGAGACCTCCCTTAAAGCTGAGGCAGTGGTGATGTGTGTTGGTATTAAGTTATGTAGGAAAAAAGGGTTATACCATTCTGAAGTGGAGACGGACTCTATGATTGTTCGTGATGACTTGAAAGGATACAGAGATGTGCCTTGGTCGATTTTTTATGTTATCAAAAAATCCAGAAATCTACTTAATAGCAATGTTCATGTTCTTCATACCTAGAGGGAGTGGAACAAGGTTATATAATACTTGGCTTTAGTGGATGTTTCCAGCACAATGGAGGTGTTCCTTCATAATTCATCCAGCATCAAGGCTGAGGGGGTCGTTTATATTAAGGGGGATGTGCTCGGACTACATTATTTTAGGCCTACTCAGATAGGGATTGTGATAATAGGGGAGATAGTATGGGTCTTTCTTTCTTATTTTTTGTTTTCTTTGTTTTTTCTTATAGTTAATAAAAATAATATGATTATGATGATCAATGAGAGGGGGAGGGGGAATCAATTCTCTATTTTGGTAATACTTTTTCTTTCTTATGTAACAACATTCACATCCTATTAAAGTGTTATAACTTTTCAAAAAAAAATAAACTCACAAGAAACACTATAGGCACATAAGTGTTTACAATGTTCACTACTCGACAAGAGTAGTTAGTCCTTGGCATTTTTTGTAAATAATCAAATACCACATAATCCACTAGAAACAATCATGTCTGTTCTTATATAAATAAGGTAATATCCATACACTTGGATTTAACTACTATCAAAACTAAATTTCATGTTCTTTTTTCATAGATAATGATGTAAAAACTATTCTGTAACAAATCTTAGTATTCATCCCCAATAGGCTCAAAAAAATTTCCCTATGCTACTTGTAGAAACATCAAGTTTTTATTCATGAAAAAAACAGAATCTTTACATTCTTACCCTATAGAATGTAATAACATATTATTATATATTATAATGAAAAAATATGTCTATTTTTTACCTAGAAGGTTCGTTCAAAAGTTTTATTTAGAAATTCTTTCTAGAAGGTTTTTTTCTAATAAATTACTCACATTTTTTGCATCGGATTTCACCTATTATAAAAGTTTATCCATTGAAAAATTTGGGTGATGTTGTTTCTTATTTAAAAAATTATAATCAATACCAACTTATTCTATTTATTCTTCTTCTTATTCCTCTACTTCATTAACCAATATATTATTCAGTTGTAAACTTTCATGCTCAAAATCTGGATTTATAAGTTTTTTATTATCTTTGTTTGAAAATAATTCTCCATCACTTCCACTTTTTCATGTGTGAATAGGATACATCCTAATTTCTACATACATATTATTAATAGGTTCATGAATTTGAGAGGTTTCAAGATTCAAAATTTACAATCCCTCTTAATGAAAACTTGAAATTAAAATCTCGTGCTCAATACATTTCATTGATTTAAATATTCAAAACCATCATTTAAACTCAACATGAATCATGGATCTTACTCCCATGATATTTATAAATTTTAATAATAATTATATAATCATCACCATAAATATCAATATGAATCATTTGTAAAAAAAATCACTTCACAATTAATCATCTAAGAAATGTTGTATTAAAATGTTTATTATAAATGTTAATCTAAAATTTTCAACTAAAATTTTCACTTAGTTCATCCGAAAATGATCATCTGAAATGTTCATCCAAAATTTTCACATTTTTCATCTTAAAATGTTCATTATAAATGTTCATCTAAAATATTCATTTTCTTCATTTGAAAATGTTCATCTAAAATTTTGTTTGAAAGTTTCACACTGTTCGACCAAACCTTTTAATTTTTGGACCAAAAATGTTCATCCGGGATGTTTTTCCAAAAATATATCTTTTTTCATCCCAAAATATTAATACAAAATGTTCATTTTGTTTTAATTATTCATAAACATTCCTCTATTCACTATAATTCACAAATATCCTTCATAAACTTTGTATGAACACATATTCCAAACTCCATAAACAACATAAAAACATTCTTTAGCCAAAAATACTCTTGCCTTTGTACACTTGAACAAATTTCTAAACCTTTATTCAAAACACAAGGATCATGATATTTTATGACTCATTATTTTACCGAATTTAATAATATCTAAGAATATTAAAATTTTATTTTCACCACCTTTTATATCCGATAATCTTCTACACAAAATCTTATTAAGGAAACTCTATCTGATCTTTTTCTCTTCCTTAGGGAAACTCTGTCCAATCCTTTGTACTTTATTAAAGAGACTCTGTACAATATTTTTCAATTTCTTAAGTAAATTTTATTTGATATTTTTTATTTTATTAAGGAAAGTTCAGCAGATCTTTTTCATTATCTTCAGAAAAAAATTGAACGATTTCACCTTCTTAAGAAAGCCTTATCCTTTCTTTTTCACATTCTTAAGAAATTTTTTTCTGACATTTCTCACTATCTGATTTCAATTGTTAAGAAAAATATTGATTTGATTTTTTAAACACAAAAAAAACTAGCTTTTTCTTGAAAACCTTAATTTTAAAAAACAATCCAACCAAACTAATTAAAAAATGAGTAACCTAAAAAAATCATTTATCCAACTTGTTCCAAAAAAATCTCCCAATTATGATTTTATTATCTCTTAAAAAACATAAATCATTGAAACATTTTAACACAAGATATATATTACTTATCCAATAATTATATGCCTATATAAACAAATCCATGTAAGAAATAAGAATCATTTAATAAAATACTTGTTTCCTGTAAGTAATGACTTAAGAAACTTTTTCTTACACACATCCATAAAAACTATTATTACACATATACTCAAAAAAAATTCCTCAAGATAGTAACATTAAATATTGTTCATAAACTTCTGACAGGAATTTTTTTTCTAAAATCTACTTCAACAAACTGTTTAAATAGTTTATATATTTTGAAACCACAAATTACCCATTTTAAAAAACTCCCCCAAAATATATGACATATTTAAAAGGTTTAAGAACATACTAATTAATATATTTATGTTAAATTATTTTTCTACCCATTGAAAACACTATCTATAGAAAATATGATAGAGGGGGTGGATTCATATACCTTATCCATGAATATAGGGAGGTTTTCACCCATGTTCAACCTTAGTTTATAAAATATTATCTTAAAGAACATTTTTGTGAATATATCATCAACTATTTGTGTTGTATGAACTTATCCCAGCTTCAATTAATATTTATCCACATTATCATTGATTTAGTGATATTTTATATGAATATTATTTGGATGAGAATATTACACTGGATTTTTAGTGGGATTTATAACACTTTGATAATCACAATCCAACTTTAGGGGTAACTTCACTTCTATTAAAAAATCATTCAATGGAGAGTCCTTTGATATTAGTTGTATTAAAAATTGATTGGTATCCACATACTCATATTCATCCAACTAAGAGTTATTAAATTTTGTTTCTTTCTATTCCAAATCACACAACTTTCCCCAAAAAAACTCCACCAAATTTGTATCTTCTATCATCAATACTTCATGTCTGATCAGTATTTGTATAACCAAAAAAATAAATCATTTTTAAGATATCGTATTTTATACCAAAATTAGTTGTGCCATTGATATATCTACTAATTATTTTCCCTTCCATGATAAGAGATTATTTTAGAGATCATTGAAATCTTGTACATAATTTAATAACATATGAAATATCTGGCCTTAAAGCCATCATATATAGAAAACTTACAACTAACATCCAAAATTCCTTATAATAAACTTCATTACCTTCTACATATTTCTAAAACATGGTTACCATCAGAATTGGTGTGGAAAAGGTTCTGAATCATCCATTTCAAACTTAATTAGACAATACTTAGCATACTATTCTTGAGACAGGAAAATATAATTCTTATTTGGTAAAATTTGTAACCCAAGAAAATATCTCATTTCTCTGAGCATGGAAATTTAATATAACTTCATAATATAATCATAAAATGTTTTAAAATTTTACTCATGTTTCCCATAAAATATTATATCATCAATGTAATAAAACATAATGAGGGAAACTATTTTATTTTAATTCATGTATATATTATTTTAAAATCCTCCTTTATTGAAGTTTAATTTCCTTAAGCTTGTATCCAATTTGTAATTCCAAGCTCATTGATATTTTTTAAAACTGTATAAATCCTTCTTCAACATAGAGCCACGAATTTCATCCTTCCCAGTAAAAAATACATTTGATTTTCAATATAGACTTATTCATTAAGTTCTCCCTTGAGAAGAGATGAATTTACATCCATCATAAAAAATTTATAACCTCATTTTAAAAAGATAAAAATAAATATTATAATAGTTTATAATATTTATTTTAGTGATAATTACCATTAAAATCAAGGTCATTGATTTGTGAGTAGCCTTTACAAACCATTTTTTAATTTTTCATTATCACTTCACCATCTTCAATCATATTGTTATGCAACACCAACTTTATTCCAATAACATTTTTATTATTTTGGTTTGGTACAAGTTACCAAGTATGATTCTTCAAAAAAAATCCATCTCTTTATTTATAGCATACATCTACTCTTGATGCTCAAATTATTCATTAATATTTTTTGGATTAACTTTCCAGTATAAGTAAATATGTGAAACTAACCTTGATGTTATTCTAGTTTCAATAAATTTTTGTATCCCCAAATATATTTTTAAATTCCACACATATTCTTATCTTGGGATGATATGTACAAAGTAGTTCCTCAACACTAGAAATATCTGAGTCTAAATATTCATTTTGAGGAACTTTTCACATTTCTCAACTGTAACCACCCTATATTAATCATCAACCATATCATAATCTATCTATAAAACTCTATTTTCAGATTCTTCAAGAACCTTTTCATCTATAGGATCAATATTATTTGGTGACTCGTTATTATAACATCCATATCCTCTACAATTGGTAGTATATCCAAGAAAAATTCCATCAACTCATTTTTTTCTAATTTTCCATTATTTCCACCCTTTTTTATAATGAAGGTACTTATAAAACCCCTTAGGTGTTTCAAATTTTTTTTATAAAATTAAATTTTTAGGGATTCATATAATATTTCATTACATTGAAAATCAATTCTGAACATAAGTTGTTGCACTAATATCCTACCTCTAAAAATAATGAAAAGTGTAAATTTTGATCAACATTGTTTGATACATTTCCACCAAAATTATATTTCTTCTTTAATCAACATCATTGAATTGTGTGGTGTATGGTGCACTAAAATCATGAATAATTTTATATTTTTTATGATAATCTTTGAACTCATTATTTTTTTATTCACCACCATTATAATTTTGTAATTTCTTCTCTAAATATACATATTATTTCTCTAAAATTCTCTAGAAATTATTAAACATTGTAATACCCTAATATTGATGTTTAAAAAAATTATACTTGTAATTTTAGTAAATTAATCAATGAAATAAATAATATATATATCTCTAAGTGTTTATTCTTTACTCAATTCCATAAATATTAGATTGTATTTGTAACACCCAGATATTTTAAAGTAAGAACGTTGTATTTGATAGCATATAATACACGCAAGGTTTATTTTATCTTTCATTAAAAACCCAATGATTTTATATTTCATTACACAAAACATTATTTTTATCATGTGTTACACTCAATGCTAATTTCATCTTGCATCACATGCAACGCCGATTTGAAAATAATATGAAATATTATTAAAATATCATTATTTAATATATTTGTTATGAACTATATGTTAAATTTATTTGTATCAATGGTACCAACTAAATTATTAAAAATATAGTTATCTTTTCATTGCTAATAAAATAATAATCATTTATAAGAAAAAGAAATGGTTTCAAAAATCAATATTGTTTATAAAAGGCGGATTAGTCGCACACTGGGCACTTAATTTAAAAATATTTTTTATACTTTTAAAAAAAATATTTGAAAATTTAAACTTTTTTTTGGAAATTGGAATATCAAAATTACCTTTGGGTTAATTATTTTACTTTTTAGCAGAAGTTTCATTTTTTTGATGAATAGTTAAAAATGCTTAATTTTAACTGAAATTTGTTTTTAAATTTAAATAATTTATAATGTTACATTAAATTTTTAATTGGTTTTAAAATAAAATTAGTTCAATTATATACCAATTAATCCCATTTATGTTATTTTAATCATTTTCATTTTTAATTTAGATATAAAAACATTTTAAACTTTTGAATATTTTCTCTTTAAAACCTCACTTTCTCGACACATCTGTAGGATAACTTTCAAATTAAATTTTTCTATTTTTATGAAATAAATTTCTAGAAATATGTTAAATATTTTTAATTATAATAATTTATAATTTCTAATAATTTCAAATTAATTTTTGACCAAAATGTATAGTGAATTCATTAAAAATTAATTGTTGCGGTTAACGTAAAAATGGGTTGACCGAGCGTTAAACTAAAAAGATAAGGGTAAATATTACCTATAAACGTTTATTAAAAATATTGGGTGGAAATGTTTAAACCAAATTATAATTTTCTATAATGTTCCATTTTGGTCCATTGTTACATAATAAAAACGTGGTATCACTCAATTATTTCCAAAAATACCCAGTGTGTCCTCTCCCTCACCTATAAAAGGTCACCCACTCTTCTATCTTATTGACACCATAAAACCAAATTTTTTTCATCCAATATATACCCAAATAACTTTAAAAAATTCATACTCTCTTCCTATAAGCCTAAGGTTAGAAATAAATCCAACCTAGTAGTGATTTAGTGAAAGCCTAAGGAGGATCACCAAAGAAGAGGTAATGTTCTTCAACAAGCATCTTTATTTTATTTCCATATACACACCCATAAATTGTTATTAAACCATGATGATATACTAAACTCAATTTATTCCATATAATGTGATGTTTATAAAACAATTTTATGACCAAAAATGATCTCCACCCTTATCAAATGGGTTATGAAATCATCGTTCGTGTGTAAAGAGGACTACTGCCTCATGAACCAATGTCATACATTATTCCATTACCACCTTTTATGGTTGGGTATAATGATGTATATAAAGTATTTATGTATATTATATTTATAAAATATTTATACCTCTAGTTTAATTATATAATACATGTCTTTATACCTTCCATTTCTTAAGAGGTACAATAATGTTGCTTGTGTGTACAGTGGACTACCGCCTCATGAAGCGATGTGATCCTACTTTCAGTAACGCTTCACATGGAAGAACATAAGGATATATTTAATGATTATATGTGACATACATTACATTATTATTATATTATTTACATATTTTCATTAGGTAAAGATAATATATATCATTTTACTTATTAGATTTTCACATAAAGATGATAGTAGTGTTCGGTACATATGGACTACCACTTTCAAGAATCGATGTGACTCTCTTTTCATAACCACACCACATAAATGATATATATATAAATAAGTATGTAATATTTTATATATTTTATTAGTATAATTATATAAATATTATATATTATTTACCTTCTTTCTATAATGATCGTTGGAAAATTGAAATGTTACTCGTGTGTATGTACGACCAGATGTCTCCATGATCATGACAAACTTCTTTTTTAATAATAAACAATAATGATTGGTTTTAAAGGTAAAATTTATGTAAAATATTATAATTGTTTTATGATTATTATTTTTTATATTTTGAAACTGTGTAATATGTAAAATAACCTTATCTTTAATGATAAAACATGCATTAGAAAACGAGGAAATTAACACCTAAAACAAGGAAAATAATGAGCTATTATTAATGTACAGGTTATATGATATTATAAAAGGTTAATATATTATATTATAAATAATAATATGGTTATTTTTTAAGGTAATAAAAAGTATAAACAACTATTTAATGTTTCATTAACATTCAATCAAAAGTATGATTGACGTAATTGATTACCTAATTCAATTTTTGTTCACTAGGTTTAACTTACACTTGAATGATTATGTCTTATATGATTATGTTTATAATTACTTATAATTACCTTATACTGAATTAAAACTTTTTTGTGTATTTATATTTGAAATATATAATTAATTCATTGATTGATTCTCATATCATTGTTAAAATCATTGTAAATGTTTATTTCACAATCTCATTCTAATCAAGATTATTAGTTATTGAATTTTAGTTGAAGGAAATTATATGAAAATTTACTAAAAACCCATTTAATTTTCATATCCTCTATTTATTTATGATACTTTTAAGTAATAGTATCATTTTACCACTCATTTGTACATAAATTAATTGATAAAATGTTTTTAATAAAATATAACTTCATTTATCTATTTGGTTATAATTTTTTTATTCCAAAACCAAGTTTTAAAAAAAATTCATAATTTTTTTAACTATTAAAAATTATTAAAGGAAGTTTTACCCATTTTTACTTTTTAAAAAATATTTTCAAAGGAATCGTATATATCTTTCAAAATATTTTCTTTTTGAATTTTACTAAAAATGTGATATTTGTTTTAACATCTACATCATGTATGGAATTATTTACCATCATGAACTGCAAATGATTTAAATATTACTTTATAATTTTTCAAGTTTATTTATATAGAAATTTATTTTTAAAAAATTATATTTTAAAAACTGATTTTCAAAATTAAAATGATATTTTACTCAAGAATTGTTTTTAATGATCTTTTTATGGTATTTTTATTAATCAATGATATCAACCCTTTTTAATACTTATGATTAATTGTGAAATATTATATTGTAATAATATTTATTCATTATTTGGATGGTTTATGGTCATTTTGACTATAGGTGTTTTATTTTTTACTACCATTCACCATATTACAATGGATAGTTTATGGTTAAGATTTTTTATTGGGGAAAGTATTCACAATCTATATGAATTTTTTCCATAAGAATTTTTATATTGTTTATGTTTCTCCCCTTTATATAAAGAATTAAACAGACTTATTATGTAATGGGTGGGTCCTATAATTTATATAGTCCCCTTATGCATTGATAGATCTCATCATACAAATCAGTTGTACAAATCGTAAGGGTTTCTTCCCACATATTTAATCTATATTGGTGATATATCATGACATTAACAATATTGAGGATATGTATTTATAGTTCAAACTACTTTAATAATGCATTCCATAATTATGAATCTATTTATTGATATTCCATGTGATTATTTAATTATTTATAATATCCATGGTTGGGTACTCAATCTAATGAGATTATTTATATGACATTATATGATCATTATTTATTCTTACTATATTATGATCAAGTTATTTATTAAACTATATGTGTTTTAGTTACATACATTTTAATATTGATTATTCTTATTTATTCAAGATCGATTTTCTTGTAGTTAAACCTTATTAATATTTTGATATGTATTTTCCATTACCTATGAAGCCATGAAGTGTACTATGTTTTATATATAAAAATATGCTAGAGGTAATGATGTTATTCTCAAAGAAAAAGTTATTTTGTAATTTTTATAAACAAAAGTAATTCAGAACTCGTGTATGTATCACATTTACAAAGACTAATAAACTATTGGGTTTTTTGGGACTTGATTCCTTATATCTTATTTCAATGTAATAAATTAGGCATCGACCCCAATATATTAGGTTCGGGGTCATTATAGTTGGTATCATAGTATATTTATTAAAAATCTTGGGTACTAGATTTCAGAAAAAACATATATTAGGGATCATAACCCTATGATAGACATTGAGGATAGGTTTAGAAAAACATCCTATTGTTTTAATAAGTTATATATTATATGGTTTTTTATTGAAAGAACATTTATATATAGATACTATATGTGGATGTGGTTTTAGGAATGATGTACCTTGGGGTAATAAATCTAAAAATGACACATTGTTCTTGACCCAATCATCACCTGGTGCACAAAAATGGGCCTTTCTACAGACCTAGTTTGACACTCCTATAGGATATTCTTAGAATAATTCACATTTTATTTATATACCATATTGAAGGATTTGATAATACAGACATACATAGAGAAACACTGTTTATGATTACGATAATAGTTATGCATAAGTTTTTTAACTTATGTTCTGTATGTCACTAGTTTTTTTATTATACAATATGTTTCATAATGATACAATCTTATCTTGGGTATACCATTATTTAGAAATGTTTCCTAGAAGAAGGAATTGGAACTATATCAATGTACATAATCCAAATAGTAAGAATGATCATCACTTTGATGGGATTCATCCAATATTTCAAAGGGGACTAGTTTCAAAAACATTCTCATCATGTGAGAAAATAGTATCATGTGTTAAAAAGATAGAGAAGTAATTATCTAAGTATTATGAATTTTAATTGATGTAAGAGAAGAAGAGTATGAAATTGAAAAATACTAATAAGTGGTAGAATATAAAGAGGCATTTTACCACATGTGACAATTTTCGAAGGATACACCTTGGTATATTCATAAGAAAAAAATGATTTTCCCTAATTTTTGTATAAAAATACCACCCTTTCCATGATTTCAAGGGAAATAATGAAATTTAAATTTTTATATGCTTAAACTATAAGGATTTGGGGAATAACCAGAAATTAATTTCCCTATCAATAAGGAAATATTCTCAGAAGAAGTTAATAGATCAAGGTAAAAATTATGTTATTACCTCAAAAGAAGTGGAATGATTAATTTTATTGTGTTTAAATTCAAGAATTATTTCATTTGAGTATTTTATTAATGATATTGTAGTTATAGTTATAAGGATTTTACTATAGTATAATTTCTTAAATGATTTAAAAGAATGTGATTAATGGTACAAAGAAATGTGATTTCACGGTAAGTTGAACGTCTTAGAAAATAAATAACTAAGGGAAAGATAACCCTTAATATTTTATTGATGTTGAGATGATGATGTAGGTATAATTAAATGATTACTATGAATATTGAAAATTGTATAGCATTGAATACATTGCAACTAATTAATTATTTTTTGAAAAATTGATATATACTATCATTGATCGTGTTAATAACATTTTTGGATTTAAGGAATATATCAAATCATATGTGTTTTACTTAAGGAATAAAAAATAATGCATTTTTTCAATAATTTTTTATATTAATTAATGTTGTTCCATGTTTCAAGGGAATACATGATAAAGGTATTCACATGTATGGTAAGTAATGATTAAGAGATAATTCATGTTGTTTGAAATATTAATGATAAATTAAATTTTTAAATTCAGTAACCTCCTTTCTAAAATTTTAGATATTAATCTTTTAGAAGGTTCATAAGGATAACAACTTTTGAAATAGTTTAATTTTAACTTTTTATAAGGTTTTAAGATTAATGTACTAGTTCACTATATAGAAATTTATGGATTTTGGATAAATTGTGCTAACCATATTGCTTTTGGAAAATTGTTAAATACATATGGAAGGAATAGTAACTCCTTTGTAGATCTTATAATGTGTTAAAAGTGAATTTTAGTGCTTCAGGCATAAAAACATATTTCTGGTTATTCATTTCTTCGAGTAAGGGTTGAATTGGAAATTTTTTAAGTAAAACCAAAGTATGAGATTATTTTTATCAAATGGAATAAAATCAAGTAATTATATATTCTTAGTAAAGTTTTTATACATTATCATCATCAATACATTTGTTATTGAAAACCCACTTTAAGGGTATGTGGAACCTACATAGAAATTCCTTGCAACATCAAATCACACCCTCACAAAACGCATATTATAGAATTCAAATTTCAAAATAACAAAAAAACAATATCACCCCGCCAAGAATGTTATTAGGAACCCTGTTTCAAAATTCAAAAGAGACCATCATCACAGCTAATTCCACAAGCCGACTGAGGAAACTACATCACGAGCCCGTCGCATTGACCCTACAAGCACATTTCCACCTCGAACCAACACCTGGAATCGGAATCTACTCAACCAGCACATCCCAAAACCTATTTAGAAACCTTTTCACCAAATCGACTGGGAGAGGAGCCAAGGAACCTGAATCAAGAGTAGAGATAGAAGCAGGCTCGGCCTTTCCATTAGGACACGACCTACGCCAGAATGGTTATCTCCTTTCAAACCTCCCAAGCTTCCCCAATGAACATCACCATCATCTTACAAGAAAACTAATCGAAAGTAACAAGTTGGGAAATGGGACCGAACCACCTCCAGTCAGGGCCGAAAGCACTAGTAACGAACTTAAATCATCAATAATAGAGAATATACCATCTTTCATCCCCTATAGAAAGAACATTGACAAGGGATAGTAGCCAAGAAACACTAAAACAATATCAAACCATCGAACCATTATAGTAAAACAACAACATCACCAAGAACCTAAAACACTAGACGATGAAAATCAACATTGGGTGTACCATTTCAGAAACTGAAGGGAACTACTGAGGTCAGAACTAGAATAATAATAGATGAGAACCACCACTTTGGGATTGAACTTTTAATATGGTCAATATCCAAACAAAACTAAAGATGAGAGATGCCCTAAACGGTGAGAAAGCCTGAAAAATAGGAGAAACAGAAATAACCAAGAACCGAGACACCAGGGAAAGGGGAATCCAAGCACGAGACCAAGATCAATGCATGGGAGAGAAAATAGAGGAAGATATTAAATCTTAGGCATGAGGGAAGCCGAAGTAAGAACCCAAAATCGTAAGCATGAGTAGGAAACCCAAAAGCGTTTGAGAGGGGCGACTGGGAGAGTGTGGAGCCATTTTTCAACACTAGGAAATTGTTCTTGAAACAAAAAAACCTTATCCTATTTCATTCATATATGATGAATCATATGGACTTTCAAATCATCATAGATTTATGGTTTTGAATCTCTTAACATTCCATTGATCACTCTCTTTCTTATGATCAAGGACCTCTATAACTCTCTACAATTATTTACTCTTTTATTCCATGTCTATATCTTCACTTAACACTAATGTTATCCTGCATGCGAACATAGTTATTTGATTATTGTAATTATTTATCTCTATTATTAAGATGACATTTATTAACACTTTTAATTATGTGGTCTTTTAAAAAATGTTTTTTCCAAATATCAAATCTTTGACTACTGAGATCATGTTTAAATTGTGAGGATAGATATTTTTTAAGGTGAAGAGAATATAACACCCTAAGATTTTAAATTAATAAAATTATATTTAATATTGTAGGTTAAAATAAATACTATTTTTATCTTGCATTACACACAACACTGAGCTTATCTTGAATTACACAAAACATATTTTTTAGGTTGCGTTACACACAACGCCGAGTTTGGATTGGGTCACATGCAACACTGAGTTTAAACGAGATGTGAAATTTTATTAAAATATTATTACATAATAAAATATTTATAACCTATAAATTAAATTGAGGTGTATAGAGAGTAATAATTTAATTATGAAATGTGTATTTATCTATTTATTAGTAATAAAATAAGAATCGTTTATAAGAAGAATAAATGTTTTCAGAGAAACTATATTTTTCTAAAATGAGAATTAGTAATGCTTTATGCACATAATTTAAAAATAATTTTTACCACATTTAGAAAATTTATTTGAAAAAATAATCTAATTTTTTTTAATAATAATACCAAGATTATATTATGGGGTAATTTTGGGATTTATATGATAAGTTTTATTTTTTATGAATAGTGAAAATTATTGAATTATAATTGGGATCTTTCTTTTCGTTTAAATTATTTATAATGTTAACATATATTTTTAATTGGTTTTAAAGTAAAAATAGTAAAATTATATATCAATTAATTCAATTTAAGTTTTTTAAATAATTTTTTATATTTAATTTTCATATAAAAACATTATAATCTTTTGATCCTTTTCTCTTTAAAACCATGTTTTCTCAACACGTCTATGGGATTACTTTTAAATTAAAATTTTCCAAATCTATAATTTATTTTGGAGAAACTAATTTCATATTTGGAATCATAATATTTTTTAATTTCTAATATTTTAAACATTATTTTATCAAAATTAATAGTGAATATAGTAAAAACTAATTACCACAGTTAAGGTAAAAATGCCTTTACTGAGGATTAAACTAAAAATAAAAGATTAAAATTTACCTAAATATTTGTCTAAAAACTATTTTATAGATACATTTAAACCATTATACCACTATGGTTTAATAATTGTCAATTTTGGACCCTTTTTACTTATGGAAAACCTATGAGAACTTAATTACTTTCAAAAATATAAAGTGTGTCATCTCCTCCACTTATAAAGGTCACCCACTATCCTCGCTTATTCAAATGTAAAAAACGACTTTGATTCAACTAGGAAATACCCAAATAAATTTAAAACTTTCTTAACCTTATCATATAATCCTTATTTGTGTCATATATCCAACCTAGAATGGTTTTATTGAAAACATAAGGAAGATACCTGAATAAGAGGTAATTTTCTTCAATGAGTATCTTTATTTTATTTCCCTATCCACATACGTAAATTATGACTAAACCAAGATGTTATAATATCCTAGTAATTTTAAATTTATGTGGTTGTTTTTATAATAATTTCATGACCTAAAATCATCTCCTCATCCATCAAATGGGTTATTAAATCATCATTCATGTGTACGGCTGACTATCACCTCACGAAGTAATTTCATTCGTTATTATATTAAAACCTTTAATGACTGGGTATGATGGTGGATATAAAGTTTTTATGTATATATATGTGTTATATTTCTAATATATTTATACCTATCTAGTCATTATATCATATATTTCATTTTACATTCCATTCTGTAAGAGATCCGACAACATCACTCATGTGTACAGTAGACTACCGTGTCACGAATTGATGTGACCCTTCTTTCAGTAACTCTTCAGATGGAAGGTAATAAGGATAAATTTAATGATTATATGTTATATAAATTAAATAATTATAATATTCATGAAATATTTATCATTCCGTAAAGAGATTATATATCATTTTCTTTCTTATCTTTTTACTCACTTAAATATCATAACATGATTCATGTATGTGTGGACTATTGCCTTCACAAAGTATTGTGACTCCCTTTTCATCACCAAGTCACATGGATGACATATATATATATATATATCAGAATATAATATTATATTTATTATATAATTATCATTATGGTAATATTATATATTTCCGACACAATTTCCATATTTATCATTGGAAAATGGAAATGTTACTCATGCATACGTAAGATAGACCATCTCCATGATCGTAATGCACATCATTTTTTACAACCATATTTAATTTTTGGATTATAAAATTATAATTGAAATATAATATGATAATTATTTCCTGATTATTATTCGAGAAATGATGAAACAATATAAAATGTTGGATAACTGAAACTTTAATGATAAAACATGTGTAAGAAAACAAGGTAATTAACAGGAAAAAACAATGAAAATGATGAAAATGTATTAACAAATGGGTGATAATATATTATAAAATGATCATATATGATATTATAAATATTAATATGGTTCTTGTTTGAATTATTAACATGTTTAAAACCACAATATATGAAGTTAAATAATTTTTAATCAAAAGGAAGGGCTGGGAAAGGGATTTAAAAACTCAATTTACATTTTTTGGGTTAAATATATACTTTATTGATTATGTCAATCTAAGATTATGTTTATAATGAATTTTTATTACCTTATGTTTTACATCCGGTTTTATGTGTACTTATATTTTAAATATAAAATCAATTCTTTTATTAATTATCACTTTAACATTATAATCATTTAAAGGTTTATTTCACAATCTCAATCTAATCATGATTTTATGTTCCTGAATTTCAGTTGAAGGAAATTATTTTACCATTTCCAAATAAATAGATTTTATTTTCTTCTTCACTGTTTATTCATGATGTTTTCAAGTAATATTACTATTTTTATGCTTTTTGGTACTTAAATTAATTTATAAAATGTAAGGACCAACCCTTAAACATTATATATAATAATATTTTAGAACTATATTTCACATTCAAGGATCATTTCAGTTTATGGTTTTAGATAATTAGGATAAGCTCTAACAAAGTAAACCCATACATTAAAATCATACCATTATACATAGTATCCATTTTTTCAACAACATAAAACATTCTAAAATAAAACATAATTTAGTTTTAGGAAAAATATTCAAAACTATCACTTATATCTCATCCTTATATATATTCCCCCATTAAACCATCTGAAATACATTTTAAAAACTTAGTAAAAGCACAAAATCTGAATAAGTGATATAAAAAGAAAGTAAAATGTTAGTTCAGAAACACAGGAAAACTCATATAATGTTTATGTTTATATTTAATGTTATTTTGGAATAAAAAATAAAACATTTACACATAAAAAACACATTTTACACCAATAAAATCAATAAATCTCATAATAGGTAATTAAAACTCTTTTAGGTGACTTAGAGTATCATCTACATAAAAACCTTTCAAAAACATTTCAAACCCCTTTCAATTAGAATAAATATATGTCCAAATTCCAATTAATCTATTATGGGCCTACCTAGTGGTATCTAGGGTACCCCATGTTAATTTATAACCGGCTTACCTGAATCTATTTGAGCCACCATAGGTTAAGCATTAAGAGTCTTACCGGGGCTATCTGAGCCACACCATGTTAAGATGTAATGGCTTACCCAGCACTATCTATCCCAGCCCTTGTATATTTTATATTGGGAACACCCATTTCTTATAATTATCATGCACCATATCATTATTAAAACACTTTCATCATATACCCTTTTGTGAAACTCTTTTAATCCCATATCTTTTGAAAATAATTTTTTTTCTTTTATAAAGCCGGCTTCGGAGTGCCTGGTGCCCAACCAACCAAATCCAGAAAACCATTACAAAAAGCACAACTAAAGAGCACAAAATTAAAAGTCATAGTACCCGAAGTCTTAACCGCAACCCAAGCTCGATTTCTCTTCCCCAGTTGCTGATTCCCACTCCGGGATTCTCCAAAAAGTCATTGTCACTGTGTACGTTAAGAATAGAATATTCCTTTTATAGTTTGTCAAAATGTTTCTTATAAAACACGTAAAAAATTATTTCAAAAACAATTGATTGAAATTAAGAATAGACATGTAATTTCATTTATAATACTTTATATCCATATAAATAAATATGTAAAATAATATCAAGAATATTAATGTGGATGAAAAGATTTTATAATTAAATCGTTAAGCATTCAAGGTGCCCCAAACCACATTGAACATTTAAATCATAAGCCCCAAGAAAGAATAGAATTTAAAAAACATTAAAAAGCATGATAATAAATTAATTAATTATATGATATTTCAAATGGGGATGTATATTCACCTCATAAAATAAGAAGGGTGTAAAAGATCATAATATGCCTTAATGAAAGGAGATTGAGACGAAGTCCCTTACTTGATTCTGACTCATCACATACAATTTTTATATTCCTGAATAAAAAATTACTTTAATTATTTAAATTATTTACAAAATTTTCTGTTTTATTACATATATATCACTTATTACCATGTTATACCAATTACTTAATTATTTAAGTTCACAATGTATTTTTTCTTATTATTTGATACATGAGTCCAAAATGACTTTGGTAGGATGTATATGGTCAAAAGTGGTCAATAGTCCATCATCTCTAGAATAATATTCATTAAATAAAAATAACTTGTATACACCAATTATAATTTAAAATCTATCCATTAAATATGCATATGAAAAATAAACTCAGATACAATCATGGAGTGGGTAAGTCGTACGTACACATGAGTAACATCTCTATTTTTTAGTGACCATTTTGGAAAAAAATTAATAAAATTTTACCTTTCCATAAGAATAATAATATCATGTATATAATATTATATTTTAATATATTCTTATATATATTATCCATGTGATATGGTGATGAAAAACTAATCACATCACTTCATGGAAGTAATAGTTCACAAGTACGCACGAATGACATTATAATTTTTCTGTACATGGAAAGGTAAGAATGCAAATGATATATTATATTTTAATAATGATAAATATTTCATTAACATCATATATAAACTTTAATTCCATCATTATAACCCATCTTTAGAGACAGTTATGAAAAAATAATTATATCAGTTCGCAAGGCAGTAGTTCACTGTACCCAAGAATAATAATTCTTCACACCTTTGATGAAATTGTAGATGGATTTAGGTGATAATATTAAAATAATAATATATCAGTATATTGAGGATATTTTAATATTTTTTCATTATGTTTTAATAATATTTTAAGTAATTGGAATAACAAATATAACAAAAATATTTGATTAAAAACGTTACATCTTCCTTATACCACCTCCTTTGCATAGCACCCCAATACCAGTAAAGATGGTGTTATGCCTAAAATAAGATCTCTAGAATTTTGGGTGGGATTATAGGAAGGTATTTTGGTATATATTTTATGAAAAAATATATTTTTTGATTTATAATAAATAGAGAAGAATAGGTTCCCTTTTATAAGAGAGGGGAGGGGCACTCTTGGAATTTCACAAAATATTAAGTTAATAGAAATTAATTTTATATTCAAAATAAATACAGACTAATGTTGTTTGAATATAGTATTATTATGGGTCTAAATACATTAATTTAAGTAAAATTAGATATTTTTTACTATTTTTTTATCCTTATATTTTAGCTTTAACCCTTATTGAACCTCTTAAACTCTAATCGTGATAATATGTGTTTTTATACTTTAAGGGTTAATATAGATACTATAATATTCCAGACGAATAATAAATGGATCATTAATGAAATTTTAGACATTTTACAAATCATTTTGAAAATTTTAATATTTTTATGAATTTTATATCATTTAATAAAATATTATTTATTTTAAAATATCATTAATGTCATTTTTGAAACTATTCATTACCTGAATTTTTAATAAATATCATAATTACAAGATAAATTATAAAAAAAATATTATAAAAATCCATAAAATTTCATATCCATAAATAAAATTTTTGTATGATGTTAATTATTTCAAATTAAATTTATTTTAATATTTTTAGTATCATTTATTTGATATTTCCATTAATTAAACAATTATTACGTCATCATTGTTTCATCCTTTAAGGAACTTATTTATTTACTAAAAATTAAAAAAAAATCCATGTTGAATATAAAAATTTTATATTTATAAATATTATTTATAATTGAATATATCTTCTAAATAACTTTTTATTTACAAAAATATAGTTATTAAAACATAAGTATGGCATCCTTGGCTTTTCTTTAAAACAAAATACTACAAAGGGATTTAATTCGTCCACATAGATAAAAGAGGTCATAAAATCTTCCCATGGATGATTTTGGTCAAAAATATCTCATATAATAAAATTAGGACAGTTTTTCCTAATTTTATAATATTTATAATGTTATTTGTACCCTTAATTACACTATTTACCCTTAATCACGGTAATAAAAAATTATTAATGTCACTATTTATATTTTCCAAAAATGAAAGGGTTAGGTTTAATAAATTTTTAAATAATAATTCAAAATATGTAATTCATTTTTAAAAATTCAAAACATAGATTTTTTATAAATTAGTTAAAAATTAATCTCACAGACCGGACGAAACAATGGGTTTTTAAAGTAAAAATGTTCAAAAGTTCACATTGTATTAATATCAAATTTCAATGTTAAATTGATAAAAATGAACCTAATTGGATTAAATGATATAAAATTTATATAATTACTCCTGAAAACCAATCAAATAATTTATTTAATACTATAAATTATTTAGATAAAAAATTTGATTTCAATTAAAATTCAGTGTTTTCACTACTCATTAAAACATGAAAGTTGTAATAAAATTTCCAAAAATCAACCAAAGTAAATTTTTATCTTTTGAATTCAAATAATAATATTATTATATCAAAAAAATTATAAATGTTTAAAAAATATGTTTAAAATAAATGTTCCATCAAAGGGTGGAAAACTATCTTTTTAGAAAAAGACATATTTTATTAGTAAAAATGGATTTATTATTATATAATTTCTAGAAAACTCATAGGATGAATTCTAAATATAATATTTAATATATTTTAAATTTAATTAATAAAATTAAATAATAATTATTTTTTATTTATTTTTATAAAACTCATTTGTGCGTATTTAAATAGTTTTATATAAAAATAGTTCATTTTAATTTGAAAGAGATTTTATTTTAATTTATAATTAATTGGCCACCAAATAATTATTTATTATATAAATGTGTAAAAAATATTTTTTTAATTTAGTTAATCATGTTCACACCTTCCATTTTAATAGTTATGTGATAACTTCTGTACTAAATAATAATATTTAGTTGTTCGTTTAAGCTTGATGTGGCATATCAGGTATGCAATCAAACTTACCTTATCCTTTTAAAAACAAAGGATGTTAAATCACCACCCCCTTTAATAAAATACATCCTCAATATTTAAATACATTCTTGGTATATAGGGTTTGAAATTTTAACTTACAATTATTGATATCCCACATCGTAAAAATGATTAATAAAAATTCTACTTTAAAATAAATAAATGTAAGTACAAAGGTCACCTTAGGCAACACATACTAGGGTTACACGTAGGAAATCATGGACATGTAAGGGAAAAAATTATCAATTTCAGAGGGAGATTGAAATAGGAGGTGTTCATTATAAAGTTAACCATCACAAAACTATAAATCTATGATGAGTTAATAGTTCATTTATTTCTTAGTAAGAAAACCAAGTGGATAACATTTTTGTTTTAAGATCCCTTTAATAGAGTTGAGTAATTATATTAATACCTAGGCTAATTATATAATAAAATACACTTACATGGAAATTATTTTTTATATTTTAATTAATTTCCATCATAAAATCATTTTTTCTTGAAATGATGAGCATTTAAGGTGAATTTCTCACACATGAAGCATTATAATAAAATTTCAGAGAGTCACATAATCCATAAAATATTGACCTAATATTTATCCTGTCTTGAAACATTAGTAAAAACCAATGTTTTTGGGACAATTCAAATCATTATTTAAAAATAATAAATATTTATATGATGAAAAATTAATTCAATATCCAATATTCAACAGTAACTCCCAAAGTTCAACATAGACCATTCAACAAAAAATTATCCATAAAATTCATAAAAATAATCCAAACTAATATTGAAACCTAAAATCCAAAAGTATTTTATCACATAGTTTTCTAAAATAAATTTCAATAATTATCTCAAAAACACATCAATTACCAATAAATATTATTCTAAAAAGTAATTTCCCTAATAATATTCAAGATACGATAACCATTTACCTAAATAACCTGAATCACCATAAGTCCAAAATAAAATTATATATGATTTTAAAACATAATTCAACCTTTATTCCTCAAATAAAATCCCATAGTCTTCTAACTACCTCAATCTTTAAGGGTTCCCAAAATAATAAAAATCTACTGAAATAACATTGTTCACTTAATCATAAAATCATTTTCCAATCCCAAGGTTATCTATTTTATAAAATATATGTTCCAAAAATAAACTTATTATTCATCCATAAAATCATTTAACTAAAAATAAAAAATCATGCTAACTGGGACATCATGTAGTCTAGTGAGAGGTAATTCACCCTTATCACCCTTTGGTTTTAGGTTCTATTCCCACATCCTTGCCAGATGTGATAGTTTTTCACCCATCATATGGGTTTCCTTTATCTAAAACTATAAAATTCTTATAGCATTCCCAAAATATGATATAATACTCAAAAAAACTATAACATGTTTTAACCTCAAAGGCTACCACATACGTTTCATTTTTCATCCCAAAGATGTAATAACCAATAATTATCTCAAAAATTAATGCCTCCAAAAATAGTGTTTCTCACCTTTAAATTTCAAAACATAAATCCTAAAAATTGTTTCTAAGACATTAAACTTAGTATAAACCTTAAAATTATATACCCATGATGATGTCCATAAATCTAAAGAAATAATATTAATCTGCAAAGTTGTCTAAATTGTTCATTCTTACCAACTATAAGGATATGGAATTAAACATTACATACCCTAATGTTTTCTAACTATAATACATATTCAAGGATATTTTTAGTTAAGAGTTTTATGGAATTGGGATAATATCTTACAAATTAAACCCATAAATTAAAAGTGGAAACTTATACTCAGTATCCATTTTTCCACCACATAAAACCCTATAAAATATATATATATATATATATTTCTTTTCATGAAAAATCAATTCAATTGTCCCCTTGATCTCATCCTTTTCTCTATTACCCCTTAAACCCTATGAATGACACATTACAAACATGGGATGAGCACAAAATATCATTAATGGATATAAAAATAAAGGAAACTATTAGTTCAATAAAAACATGAATACCCATATAATGTTAACCTTTATCATCAAATTTCTTTATGATTATTTAACAAAACATTTTCAAATGAAAAAAATAGATATATTTTGGTCAAATAAAATCATTTCAACTCCTATCAAGCAATTAAAACTCTTTTAGGTGACTTAGAGAGTCATATACATAAATCTCTTTCAAAACCCTTTCAATTGAAATAACCATATGACTGACTTCAAAATAATATAATACATCCTTCCTCAGCAATATCTGATCCACCCCATGTTAATCTATAATGGGCTTACCCAATGTTGTCTGGGCCGCCCCATGTTAATATTTCATGGGCTTCTCCATCGTTATTTGGGCCAGACCAAGTTAAGTTGTAACGAGATTACCTGGTGATATCTGGAGCACCCCATGTATAATCTATATTCAGATCACCCATTTCATATAATTATTAATTACCATATCATTTATAAAACACTATCATTATAAATCCCATTGAAAAACTCTTTTAATCCCATATAAAAACACTTTCATATAGAAATAACCTTTTCCTTTAAAACCCCATTTTCAATAAAACAAATACACAATAAATAAAAGTAAATATTTTAATTTAAGAAAACATTTAATCTTTCAATGTAATCTATAAATTAAATAATATTCATAGTGGTGGAAAATTCATTATCGTCATGAATAGTATGAATAAAATATTCCTTTTGTCCTTTGTCAAAACGTTCTGTATAAAACACATAAAAATATTAATTTTAAAAACATTTTAATTAAATTAAAAATGGACATAAAATATAATTTATAATCCTTTTATATCCACATAAATAAATATTTAAAATAATATCAATAATATTGACATGGGGAAAAATATTTGATAAGTAAATATTTAAACACTCAAGGTGTCCCAAACAACTTTAAACATTTTAATCATAATCCCCATAAAAGAATAACATTTAAAAAAACATTAAATAACAAGATAAGAAATAAATTAATGATATTATATTTCAAATGGGTCTTTATATACACCTCATAAAATAGGGTGTGTGCATAACATCAAAATATTCCTCAAGAAGAGAAGATTGTGACGATGTCTCTTGCCTTGAGTCAAACGCAACACATATACTCTTAATATTCCTGAATAATAAGAATTGGTTAATTATTTAGTTTCATTATAATATTTTTCATGTTTATTATTCCTTTAATATTAGTTATTATCATTTTATAAAAATTATATAATTATTTAACATCACGTCGGAAATTTTGATGATATTCAGTGCATGAGTCCAAATGACATTGGTATAATATCTATAGTCAAAAGTGGTCATTAGTACACCATCTCCAGAATAATATTAATTAAATAATAATACCCTATATACATAAAATTATACATTTAAATCAATCCATTAAATATGGATATGAAAAATTATCTATGTTACGATCATGGAGATGGTAAGTTGTACATATGCATGAGTAATGTTTCCATTTTTCAATGATAATTATGAAAAGTGGCTAATATAATTTTAAATTTAAAGGATTATAATAATATCATATATATAATTTTGTTCCTTAAAATAAACTCATATATAATATCGATTTTATATGGTGATAAAAATAAATCACATCGCTTCGTGGAGGTGATAGTTCACACGTACACACGAATGACATTATCATTTTTACATACATTGAAATGTAAGAATTTAAGTGATATATTATATTTTAATAATTATAAAAATTTAATTAATATAATATATAAAATTTAATTCCATCATTAAAACTAGTTTTGAAATATTTTGATGGAAAACCAATTATATCGGTTTGTGAGGCGGTAGTTCGTCGTACACACGAACGATAATTATTTTCTAATTTTATGGATGTGGATATAGATTTAGATGAAGAAATTAATATAATAACATCAAAATAAATCTTTTATAATTGATTTATTGTTTCATAATGTTTGAACAATATTTTTTAGGAAGTGTAAGCATAAATAAAACCAAAATACTTGATTAAAAACGATACATCTTCCTCAGACTACCACTTTTTCTTGACACCTGAAGACCAATAAGGATGGTGTTGTGCCAAAAATAAGGGAAATAAAATGTTTTGAGATATCCTAGTATGGTATTTTGACATTTCTTTAACATAACAAATAGGTTTTTAAGTGTGATTAATAGATAATAAGAGGTTTCCTATTATAAGAGAGGGGAGGAGAACTCTTGAAATTTCTCAAAATATTAAATTAATGTAAATTAATTTTATATTTTAAAGGGTTAAAAATAGATTTACGTAGAAAAAATTATAATTATGGTTTTAAATTCCTTCATCCCATGAAAATTAGATAAGTTTTACTATTTTTTTAATCCTTATTTTTTAGTTTTAACCCTTATTTGACCTCATTAACTCTTAATGTGATAAGATGTGTTTTTACTCTTTAAGGGTCAATATAGATACTATAAAAATGAAAAACTAACCATAAATGGATCATTTATAAAATTTTAAACATTATAACAATTAATTAGAATAATATCATATTTTTATTAATTCTATATCATTTAATAAAATATTCTTTATTTTAAAATATCATTAATGTCAATTTTTACACAATTCATTACTTCACTTGTTAAAAAATATCACAAATAAGATAAATTAAAAAATATATATTATAACACATAACTAACATGTAAAATTAATCTATAAAATTCTTTTATGATATTAATTATATAAATTATATTTTTTTTAATTCTTTTAATATCATTTATTTGATATTTATATTATCTAAACAATTAAACCAACATAATTATGTAATCCTTTATTGTAATTATTTATTTCCTAAAAATTAAAAATAAATTAAAATTATGAATATAAATATTTTATATTTAAAAATAATATTTATAGTCTAATATATCTTCTATATAACCCTATATTAAAAATTTTACAATTATTAAAACATAAGTATGACATCTTTGACTTTTATTGATAATAAAATACTCTAAAGGGGTTAAAGTCATCTAAGTAGATCCAAAAGGACAAAAAATTAGATCAAGGATTATTCTTATAGAAAATAACTCATCCAATAAAATTAGGATACGTTTTAGCATAATTTTCTAATATTTATAAAATTATTTTTACTCCTAATTACCTGATTTACCATTAACTCTGTTAATAATTAATTACTAATAATACTATTTATATTGTCCAAAAATAAAAGGGACCAATTTAATAAATTTTTACCTTTTTATTCAAAATATGGAATCAATTTTTCAAAATTCCAAATACATTATTTTAAGAAATTAATTAAAAATTAATCCTGAAAAAGGGATGAAACAATGCGTTTTCATATAAAAATAATATTCAAAAGTTCACAAAGTTTTTATATCCAATTACTATGTGAAATTAATTTAAATGACTTGAATTGGATTAAATGATAAAAAAATTATCTATTTATACCTTAAAAAAATATATATATAATTTAACACTATAATTATTTAGATGAAAATTTTGTTTTTAACTAAAATTCGGTATTTTTCATTATTCATCAAAATATGAAACTTATAAAAACAATACCAAAAAAAAGAAAACCAATTTAAATTTTTATATTCCAATTTAAAATAATATGTTTATTATTTAAAATAGAATTTTTAAAATTTTCAAAACTAGAATAATAACAAGTGGACCATTAAATGGCGGTAAAACTGTCCTTTTAGAAAAAATATATCTTTTATGTATAAAATATGATTTATTCTTATATCATAACTAAAAAATAATTAAGATGAATTTTGAACATTTTATTTAATATATTATAAATTTTATTAACATAATCCAACAATATTTATTTATTTTTTAGTATAAAACACACGTGTACATATTTAAATAGTTTTTCAGAGAAACATTACCTTTTATTCGAAAAAAGGTTTTATTTTAATTTTTAATTAATTGTACACTAAATAATTAATTATATATAAATATATAAACCATATCTTCATAATTTAGTTAATCCATTTCATACCCACCATTCAAATTTCTATGCAATAACTTTCATATTGAATATTAATATTTAGTTGTTTTTTTAAGATTGATGTGGTGTATCATGTATGCTATCGAACATAGTGTTTCATTTTAAAACTCATGATATTATAGAAAATTTTTATTAGAAAATATAACTTAATTTCTCTCTTCATTTTTAAATCTATTATTCTTATAAATACATGTTTTCTAAAAAAATAAATAAAATTGACCTTTAAAAATTATTTATTAAAATAACTTTTAACTATTTTGACTTTTTACAAAATGTTTTGAATGGAGTCTTATGTTATTTAAGAAATACCATTTGGATTTTACCAAAAATGTGATCTTTTTTTAACATATACAACATTTATGGAATTTTCCATCATCATGACCTCGAAATATTTTAAATCTTCTTTTATAAATTTTCAAGTTAATTTACAAAGAAAATAATTTTCAAATTGTTTTATGTTTTAAAAACTGATTTGAAAAATAAAAATGATATTTTCCTTAAGGATGTTTTTTTGTATTTTATATTTATCAATGACATAAACATTTTATTTTACTTATGATCTACAAGGTAAATGTTGTATTGATATCATCCTTAGTCTTTATTTCGATTGATTTTGGTCAGTTTAATTATGGATATGTTATTTTGATATCATTCACCATATTAATCTTGATGGTTTTTGGTTATGTTTATTAGTTGGTTAAAGTATTCACATTTTGTATGATGGTTTCTTAATATGAATTTTTATCTTATTTATGTTTATCCACTTCATATGAATAATGAAACAAACTTAGTATGTGATAATTGGGGCCCAAAATTTATATAGATCCTCGATACATCAACAAGTCTAAGTACATAAATTAGTTAACCAAATATGACGGGTTTATACCCTCATATTTAATATTTTTTTATGAATGATCATGAAAGTTAAGAATTTATAAATTATTCATCCCATAATTATGAATTCAGTTATTAATATTTCATGTGATTATTCTAGTAGTTAGAATTTTCATGGTTAATTGTCCAAGATCATGTGATTATTTATATGGAATTACTTGATCATCATTTATTACTAAAATATTATAATAATGTTATTTGTTAAATGGTATATATTTCAATTACATACCTCTCCATGTTTATTTTTCATATTAATTCATGATAGCTTCTGTTGTATTTAACCCTTACTAAGATTTGATATCACCCTTATTTTTTTCTTTTCCCTATAAACCCATGATGTGTACTATATTTGATATGAAAGGATATTCTAATGGGAATAATATTATTATTGAAGTAAAAAAAATATTGTAATTTATATATTCAAATGTAATTCAAGACCCAAGTATGTATCTGAATTACCAAGACTTCTAAACTATTTTACCTCTTGGATGAGATTCCTTGTATATTATAACAATGTAATAAAGAAATCATTGGTTGTGGGCTATTGGGGTCAGCGTCATTACAGTATCAGCTCTATGAGATGAGTTTTATGAATTTCATCTTGCTAATGTACTATGTTTTTAATCATCCTTTTCTAAAAAATAGACCAACACCAATATATTCTTCTATTATTATTAGAAATATCACAAATATTATCTCTCTTTGTTAGTTTAATCATATTCTTATGACACATATGTCCCATCCTTTTATTCCATAACTTATTTTCTTCTGTTCCACTATCTTTCTTACCATTTAGATTTTGAAAATTATTATAAAAAACATTATTGAGCTAAAAACCTAAAAAATACATCCTTTTGTGAGGTGTTGAGGCTATTCACATCTTTTATAACTAGTTTCCAAAGGTCGGAATATATTTTCAATTTACACACCAGGTCTCTCAAGTCTCCTAATTTGAGTGGGTTGACTCCCCCTTAAAATCATCTTTTAGTTTTTCTTGGGATAATTTTATTTTTTATGATTAAACTAACACATTTTCCCTGTATGGAAAAACCCACCAAAATACAAGTAAATACCACATAAGGAATATTTTTGCCTGTAACTTTCATACTATTTGGAGTGGTAAACTTTCTTCTCATTAAAATTCTTATTTTCCACATAGGAAACTTTTTTCCCATAATGTTTATTTTTTCACCTAAAATTATATCCTTTATCATTTACTTCTCATTAGTCTCATCAAAATCAATAGTAGTTTTAATTTTGAGTTTAATATTAGAAACATTGGAAACTTCAAATTTTTATACTTTGTTGATTTTAGAAACATGTATACTTTTTTCATATTTCTTATTCTACTAAACTGCTTTATATTACTTATCAACCATTTTGGATAACTTTTATTGATTATTCTTAGGTTCAAGTTTCACATAACTTTCAATATCTTTTATAACTGTGTTTTTTAATCTTGTAACTTATTAGAATGTTTTTGAAAATTCAATTTGCGAAAAATTAAGTTTTCCCTCATTCACTTTTATCTTCTATTAAAGATTAATATTAATGTTACTATATTTATCAAGATACTTTCATAGATTATTAATCAATTTTAGAAACTTTCATTTTTCATTATGAAAATATTCTTGATTATATATTGAATGAATTTCCCTGTTCAATTACTTGATCTCACTTTCAGGTCTTAAATTCTCTTAAATACATTTTGTCAACTCTCTTTTTAGTAAAAAATCCAAATATATTTCCTCCTCATTAAAACTATTAATTTCTTCACCAGTTAACTTTTCATGATTCACTTTAGCAAAAACATTTCTTTTAGCAACATCGTCAATCAATTTTTCATCTTCTTCTTCACTCTTATCATCTTCATCACATTTATATAAAAAATTACCCTTTTGGATTTAGATATAATTTTATCCTTTCCCTTGGAATAATATTTGGATTTTTTTGTATTCTAATTAAAGGTTCTTCTTGAATTTTTTTATCTCTATCACTTTCTACATCTTCCATTTTTTTAGGGTAATTTGTCGCAAAGTTCTCAATATATCTACAACTAAATAATTTTAATTGAAACACCACATTGCACTTTAATATGTACATTATAATAGTTATAGAGAATAAGTATATAAATTCATAAAAAAATTAATAACTTATCCTTCGGTATTAGTTTCACTAACTTCATCATCTTCAATAAATTTCTTAGATTTTCCTCTCTAAGCAACTTTGATAGAAATATTTTGATCATCCTTTTATTTATTCTTCATAGCTATATCTCTCTAAATTTTTTACATGATGATATATTTATGTAGATCATAAAATATATAGAGTTTTAGCATCCTAATATTCCAATGATGAAACATTTATATAAAATTTATCATGAAGAATTTATAATATATATTCAAAAATGCTTGTACCATTCAACTTCTAACCAAGGCATTTGATGGTGATTACAGTCTCATTTACTCTTGTAAATAAATCACCAAAAAATAATAATCACCCATAATAACATCTTCATAATTCAATATTTTGATTTTTAACTTCAAATTATTAACTTTTTCATTTCCTTTATAGATGTTCATCAACTTCTCAAAGATTCCTTTGTTATACTAAATCCTTTAATTCTAAGAAACTCGCCTTCGGAGAGTGAGTAAAGTATAGTATTTCTAGCACACCAATTATTCATTAAATTTTTATTATTTAAAATTATTAGGTTAATTACCTCATTAATCATTGGGAAACCATCTATACCAGCTTCGATAACTTTATAACCAGGGGACATAAGATATGGAAATATTATGTATTTTAAGATACGATATTTATTCCCATTGAAAACTGGAATCCCCTTATTGCTCAAAAAAATATTGACATTAAATAACAACATCACTTTTATTAAAAATTCAGTAAAGAGTTAATGAAGGAATCATTCCCTTTAATACCAATTGAAAGGCCTAAGCAGGATCTATGTGCTCACCAAGAGGGAGAGGGAGTGAATCTGTGATATATTTCTCTTTTATGTTATCTTTCTTATGTAAAAAACTTAACCTCTAGAAAAAGAGCTATAATTTTGATTAAAAACTCAAAAGAACCTCCAAAGAAACACACGTATTTATAATATTTACTACTCAACAATATTAGCTAGTCCTTGGAAAGGTTTTGAAAATATATAATACCACACAATCAACTTGAAAAAAAAAATAATTTTATGTTGTTACAAAAAACATGGAATATCCTTACACTTGTGTTACACTATTATAAAACAATATTTCATGTGATTTTAGCATGAATAAATATGTAATAAATAATTTTTATCAATTTTTAGATACCTTAAACAATTTCCTTAGAACTTCATCACTATGATTCTTATACAAACTTCACTTTTTTATTTTTGCAATGAACTTGTTGTTTAGTTTCTTACACAATATTAGGAAAGATATTATTCTTAGACTTCATAATAAAAAATTATATCTTTTTTCATCTAGATGGTCTTTATACAATGTATATTTGTAAATTATATCTAGAAATATCATATAATGACAACAACCTCACACTTTGGTCCATCTGATTTCACATGTTATAAATATTTTTTCTGTGAAATCATTATTTATTTGTTGTATATAATTAAAACGCTTCTAATAAATTTGAAATTATTATTATTATTATTATTCAACCAAGATATTCCTTGGTTGAAAACTATCCTACTCAAAATTTATATTTAGAAGTTTGTTTGGTATCTCCATCCATATCCAATTATTCGGTACTACCACATTTTAACACTTAGGAAATACATATTAATTTATACTTTAATCCTAGTTATAGATTCATGACTTAGATAAAAATTGGGATTCAAAATTTACTTTCCCACTTAATGAATACTTGAAATTAAAATATCTGAGTAAATAAATTTTAAAATTAAAACATTCACATCCTTCCTTCAAACTCAGAAAGAATCTATGCTCTTCCTCCAAAGATATTTATAACTTTGAACAATCAGTAAAACATTATCATTACTGATATATTTATGAATCTTTTATAAATAAATACACATAAAAACTTCATTTAGAAAATATTGGTTTGAAATGTTCATTTTAAATGTTCAGCCGAAATATTCATCTTAAATTTTCATATAAAATTTTCACTTTTTTCATCTAAAAAGTTCATCTAAAATGTTAATCTGAATTTTTTTCTATTTTTGTCTGAAAATGTTCACCCAAAAGTTTTGTTTGAAATGTTAAATTTTTTTCTTTTGAAAATTTTCATCCAAAATGTTTCATCTAAAATTTTCACATTTTTCATCTCAAATTTTCACTTTGTTTATCCAAAAAATTTATATGAAATTTTCACTATTTTTTGTCAAAAATCTTTATCCAAAATATTTTTCTAGCCTAAATTCTTCATCGAATTTTCACTATCCATTAGGCTACATAAATATCCATTTCAAGCATCATACGACCATAGATTCCAAAATTCATAGACTTTATAAACAACATTACTTATCAAAAAATATGACCAACTTTCTACACCCAACCAAATTTATCCCCCTTTATTCCAAACATGTGGATCATGAGATTTTGTAAATAATTTCTTTGGATAATTTAATAACAGAAATGATTCATTCTATTTTATTTTTACTACTTTATATATCTTGTAATTTTCTTCATATAATATTCTTAAAGAAACACCATCCAATATTTTTCAATTTCTTAAGGAAACTCCATCTATTATTTTTCACCTTCATAAAGGAACTCCACTTGTTCTATTTCATTTTTATAATGAAATTTCATCCAATTTTTTTCAATTTATTATGTAAATTTCATTCAGTATTTTTCTCCTTATTAATAAGATTAATCCCTGTCTTTTTCACCTTCTTAAGAAAATTTTGACTGGTCTTTTTGAACTTCTAATGAAAAGTTCATCTGATATTTTTTACTATCTTATTTGTTTTTTTAGAAAACTTTAAAAAGTGATGTGATTTTTTTAACATCAAAAAATAAATTCATTTCTAGAAAAACATACATTTCAAAAACAATCCAACCAAACTTCTTCAAAACAAATTCCAAAAACCTAAAAAATCTTTTATCTAATACGGTCCCAACATTAGTAACTATTCTATGATCTATTATTAACTCCAAGTGAGGAATAGTTTAAGTATAGAGAAAAATGTAAAAATTGTTTCATGTTTTATGTGCATGATAGGGGATTCATGCTATGACACCTTTAGGGTAAAATTCTTTTATTCTATCTCAAAATAAACCTAGTCATTCGTATAGAAAGTAAAAGACCCATGTTGTGACATTAACTATTTCATGTCCTATAATTTCTAAGGATTTAAATATTTTAAGATGTGATATGTATTAAATGGGTTACCGTGAGACACTTCTATGGATGAGATTCATAAATTCTATTACAAAAAACATTTTTACCCATTCACTCTATAAATTATTAAACCATGGAATTACATTTCCTATATCCATGTTCATAGTGTGTTGATATTTAATTAATGTTTTACCATATGATGAATGGAATTCAAACTGTAATGATTTTTAGTGATTCAAATCCTATGATGAAACTATAAAACTTGTCATCCACCTTTGTCTTCTCCCTCGCTATAGATCTCATTATTCCTATACCATACAGTCCAAATGTGATCTCAAATCCTCATGTAAGTTAACATACTACCTTAATGAGTAAAATATGGGGTTTTCCTCCCCCTTTCCACTTCCATTGACTTTTTCTGACCCCAACTATTGTTTCCAGCCTCTGCCTTTCACCTTCCACTCCCCAAATATCATATCTTTTCTCTTTCCATTTCTCATTACATAAAACCCAATTTCTCTTTCTATATTCCTATCATACTCACTGTAATATCCAATATCAATGAAAACATATCCAAAACATCACCCAAAAACCCACTATTCAAGGTATATTACTCATGCCTCTAGAAAATATATGACAAAGTAGACCCACTACCCAAGACAAAACTACTCATACCATATACCCACTTATTACTAATAAGTGTTTAACTGATTCCTTAGATAATATTTCATTTAATCAGGATACCACTGAATACATTAAACTAATGGTAATATTGAGAATCTTAATCATGATGAGTAGATAATGAGGGATCCCACATATCGGAACTTAGAGTTTTAGGATTTCCAAACTTCCTCGTTTTTTTATTTTTATCCTATAATTATGAGGTCAATATGTTTATTTTGTTTTGTGTTTATTTTATATCTATTTATAGCCCTTGAATGAATATGTGGACATATTTCAATAACTGTTATAAATTATTGTGAATTTCTATATAAGTTTTTTGAACTCCCTGATTTCTAGTGAATGAATTTTGTTTCAAGACTCAACCATCATTTTTCATAGTTAAATAAAGGTTTCTAGACCTAACACCATGTATCTATCACCCATTTTATTCTCAAAGAAATTTTTATTATCCTATTAATTTTAGTTTTTATATCACTATATTATTTTTAATTTAATTCCTTCTACTTTGATATAAAACAGAGGGGACAATATTTGAATTTTATATCTAGGGGCATATTTTAGTTAACTTAGTACCACAATTGAATTTTCCTTTCCTTCATTGGTCTAAAGGACATTTTAATTGAATGTATTCTATTCATATGAGTAAATATAAATCAAAATTAGGAATATATGTGAGTGTTTTGGGTAAAATTAATTTTATATGAATTTATTGTTTACTCCTATGTAAAATCTAGTATGATTGTTGAATTATAATGTTTTCTGTGGTTTTAATTCTAGAAAAAAATTGATTGAATCATTACATGGTACTCATATCTAGTGTGATGGTCCAAATTGTTTTAATTTTTATTCTTGAGAGGTTATTTATGAGAAATTTTAAATACTAATTCATATTTCCTCTTTCTTGAGGGAACTAGGGACACATATAACTAAAAGAACATGCTTGTTAATCTTTCCTGTACATGATTATTTTGAACCACATTTAAATTGTTTTATATAATTATTGATCATTACTAAACCCATATGACATTGTGACATACCCTACGTATGACAATTTATAAAAACCTATGGGTAAAATAGGATAATTTATATAAATCCATATTATAAGATGAATAGTCCAACTTATACTTATTCTTGACTATTATTGCATACTTTTTATTTTAAATCTACAATGATGGGATTGTGGTGTTTAATTGTAATGCTCTATTATAATTACATGAATAACATTTGGTTATGTGTTTATTGATAGCTTGGGAGAAATATTTCACTACTAAGATCAATGATGATCCATCCTTCTATAATTAAAAAGGAAAGAAATAAAATAACGAAAAATTGGGAAAGTGGATACCTTAAACTAGCCAATGGATGGAACAACCTCTCCCTTTTTTTAAAAACTATTACTGTTAGAGTTTGTAGAATATTAATGCTGGGGAATGTGGTGCTGATATGGTTTGAATGATAAGGTTATATGATTGTCCTTTCATATTCCACTATGAAAATTCAGTTGTCAAAAAAATAATGAATAACAAAAATATAGGTCCAATTTATTCATACATTAAATGATTCAAATGTGAATTCATGAGCTACAAGGAGAGTCAGATGGTGATTTTTTATATTGTAGAGACTGAAATATAGAAGATAATTTTATTTGATCTTTATTTGGAATATCATTCATTCTTATTTAATATATTAACATCTTTTTATCCTCTGAGTTGATTTTTAACATTATAAACAACCAATATTGATCCTTAGTGTCACTAGAACCTAAATGAGAAAGTACACATGATATGTGTCATTTTATTTCAATGTGAATGTGTAGGTTTCTTACATGTTTGTATATAGTCTATGTGAACTTGATATTGAGTATAACTTTAGTATCATGATATAATGATTATTGATTACAATTATTCTAGAATGGTAACTCACAATTTAGAAAAGCATTAATATGGAATTTTTGAGAGATGAATTTTTAGGGAAGTATATATTAGAATAAAATTATAATAATTAATCATGAATAATATCCTATGATAAATGGGTTGTTGATATGTAATTATGTTTTTTCTAGTGTTTATTTCTATTAACATGGTTGTATTTTATTTTACTCTTGCTACTGATTACTTCCCTTTAGGATTGTTTTTTTGAGATATTCATTCCATAAGTAAAAGAAATTTTTCAATTTGGGGGGAATTTTATAATTGTAATTTATTCATGTTTTTAGTGATTCACTCATTGATTCTTAGTTATAATTGTGTATAATGTTTTAAATTTTTGATCAATTTTGGAATTTTTAAGGTTTTTCAGCACTATGGTGATTTTAGAGAGGAACTAGAAACATTATAGGTGAATCACAGCATGAATATTTTGGTCATGGAATGAGTTTTTATTTACAGATTCAAAGAAAAGATCCCTTAGAGTTTATTCCATGACCCTATCATCGTTCACCATTAAAGAATCCAAAATACATATCATGATATAAAATTATATACATTCATTTCATGACACATGATTCACGGAGTATCTATGAAATGAGATGGTAAATTAAAAATTCATGGGATATACTAGTTCCTCACATCGAAAAATTACTTCCCAATGAGACATAAGAATTTATAATTAAAAATAAATCTAACCCTCAAGCCAGCAATGTCAAGAGTTTTATCTACCATGAAATGGTCAACCACTCAACCACAAGGAACAGTGGGGGTGGAATCAAAGAGAGGATCAGTGTGTAAGTTCAGTGTAGGTCAGTGTTGGATAGTATAAGAGATTACATGTATTGATTAATGGGACACAACCTCATTTTAAGGTATTGTCTTGTTTTATTATCTACATTTATGTTATATAATGTTTTTGATGAATTTAAGAATCTTTTTTATTTTTTAAGGATATTGTAGGAAGGTTTTAGTAGACTATGGTTAGGGGGAACCATATAGTGTTATCTAGGTAACAATGAAACTATTGTAGGGGTCTTATGGGTAGGCACATGGTTGGATAAAATTTTGGCCAAACTCTGTAGAAACCAGGAGACTAGGTGATTTCCAAGGCAGTGGTAATCTGTACAATTGGTCTGTGATTTTCTAGAAAATGTGTCCTAACCATGATATGAGGTAATTTAAATTAAAATATTATGTTTAACATACATATTCCCCCCAAAATATAATTTTTCTTCTCATGTCATAGTCCCTCAACGCTTGGCCCTTCTTTAGGTGGTTTTTAATATCTTCTTCCTTGTGATGGTTGATTTCAATGGGTAAAATAGAATTGGATCTTGGATATAGATGTTAAGAGTCATGTTCCTCATCTACCTCCTTGATTTTATCATTTTATTGTAAGTGTAACCCTATATCCTAGATTCCATGCTAGGATATATGGTTTTTAGATATGTTTTAAAAAATATTCCTTTGAATCTATTGATGAAATGAAAAGGGGAGTTCGAATTCCATATGATCCTACAGTGATTATTCATGTCAAATGCATTATATGTAGGTATATTTTCATCATTTTACCATTTTATTAGAACATAAAGGCTCATTATTTTCAAGATAAATTTATTTTTATTTTCATCAAAAAAACATGTTAAATCCCTATTACAAATACATTTTTCTGGGTTTTTCTTAAAATAAAGAATTGTGGGAGATTTCAATTAGTTTTTCAATGAAATGATAAAATGTATTTTGTTTTTGAAATAATGGTTTTGGAATTAAGAACATGTAATGAACTTGGTGGGAGGGTGTTCTTATACATGTGTAAATGGCCATCTTGGTAATACATGATCATAGTGTCAAATCTTATGGCATATTAGATTATGCCACTAAGTGATGACTTGGGAATAAATGCATGGATACTACTTATCAATTATACTATTGAAAAAGGACTTTGGGAAGTGGTTTAATTAGTTGGATTTATTCCATTTTTTGTTTTTTGGTTTGAGTTATTTCACTTCATTATAGATATAGTAATATATTAATCTTTATTTTTCAAGTTTAATGATGGTATTATATTTCAAAATAAAAATATAACTAGAATATTTCTTGTTTTTGTGGAATATTGGGGGATTTCATTGGGTTTTCCTACCATGTTGCATAGTCATCCATGTATATGCACCTAAGTGAATATGTAGATGTTTTGATGATCATAAATGTAAGGGTAATATCTTATATTTTACCATTGTAAAGACCCGGAAATTCTATGAATTTTTTTTTTATTAAATGAATTTTTACGAGTCCGACAAAATTTACGGTGCTTGATTCCGAGGCCCGGTGTGCCCGAAAACAATTTCTGGAGTTTTGTTCAGGTACGTTCAGTAAACGTACGAGCGGGATTTTATAACTTTTGAACCGATGCTCGGAATTAAAATCTGAGGGCACTATTGAGCTCGCAGCGTCATTGATTTCTTAGTGAGACCTTCGCCGTCGTTGCGTTCTGATAATAATGGAAGTTAGATATTTGAGTTTTTTATTAAATTGGGTAAAAATAAAGTGTTAACTTTTTTTATTTGTGGTGTTTAAAAGATCCAAGAGGAGGTTAGTGGTGAGGCCACCACACAATAACCTCCCATGAGAGGTTATGGAGGTGTGGCCCACCAGCATATAACCTCCCTTGGGAGGATATTCAATGGTGGGGACCACCTAGGGGATGTAACTCCTTGGAACCACCAATTATGTGGAGAGCCTCTTCACATTCCTCCACTATTTATTTGAGCCAACCTACTTCATTTATTTGGTTAAGTTTCACCAATTAATTAAACTCCACCTTTTGAAATCTTTTGAATTCTTGCAAATAATTAAATAATAGACAAACCTATTATTTTATTTTGGTTGGAAACTTTCATTTAGGTGGGACTTTGAGAGAGGACTTGGAGTAATTTGTAGAACTATGTCCTCTCAATGAAGAACACGAAGAACACCTCTTTATCGTTCACTGAAGATCGTCAAACTACTTTATTGATCTTCAATTGGGGCAAGAAGTGGAAGCACCACTACCCATGAATAATTTCGATGATGTCATCTGCAACTCGTGTTCTCGGAACTCTTTCTCTTCCGACATTGACAAAACAACGTTGATTTCCCGCGACTTCGTCAACGATCATCGTTATACGAGGTAGGGGAATTTTGAGTTTGAATTTGTTCCGTTTTACATTTTTCAACCTTGGATAATAATTTTCCGAATGATATCAACGTAACTTGGAGGGCTCATACCACACGAACACGGCCCTACCCTCCCCATTTGATTGTTCTCACTTGTTGACGATGACGACAGCGCAACGGTACCACTGGAAGGATGGACAGTGGCGGAGTAATGCGACCGGTGTTGGGCCAACCGTGAAGAAAATCTGTGGTGCAAGGGCTGTCGGGTCGCCAGAGGGCGCGGCACCGTCGTGTTGCATGGGTGGAAGGGCCGTGAACAGGAGGGTTATAGCGGTCAGAGGCAGCGAGGTGCCATCGTGCCGCGTAGAGGAGCTTGAGGCCGCAGCCAGGGAGGGCCAAGGTGGAGGTGGTGCCATTCCATCATGCTAGGTAGAACCGGGGAGACACGGCTAGGTTGGGCTGAAACGGATCAGGTAAAGCGGCTGGCCACTCAGCCAGCAGGGAGGAGCAGGACCTAGTTGTTCCCGTATGTTCTAAATCGGCGCCACCTGGCGCCGGTTTGGCTCACACCTGAATGGAAAAGCCATTTGGGATGCTAAGGGGGTGCGCGGTCCCCCCCCCCCCCCTCTGGCCGCGGATAAGGCGGACACCCACTGGGTTGTCGGGTCGTCAGGCCGACCGGACCGTCGGGCCAACCAGGCCTCTGGGCCGCCATCGGGATGGGCCTCCCCCTCGGGTCGGGCCACCCCTCGGGTCGGGCCACTCCTTCAGGTCGGGTAACCTTCGGGTTGGGCCACCCCCTCAGGTTAGGCCACTATCTCGGGTCGGGCCACCCCTCGGGTCGGGCCACTCCCTTTAGGGCCGGGTCGGATCCGCGGACCGGGTCGGACCCCAGTTCGGACATGCTTTGACCTGATTACACTTTTGTGTCCATATCATGGGATATGGGTGTTCGATTGATGAACCGCCTACGGAAATGGAAATCTTAGAGCGAGACGGTTCTTTTATCATATCCCACTTGAGGTTTGGACACAGTTGGGGTATGGTCAGGTTGGTTTTAATAAAAACCAACCAGGCCCCTGGAACGGAAATGCCAATAACCCACAGACCGGGCATCCGATTGACACATCGTCTTTTGTATTGAGACCCCTATGATGAGGCAGACCTTTGAGAAACATCTACATGGGAAATTGTGATAGTTGGAGTATCGACTAGTAGCTCGAAGAGCGGATCCTCCCAGAGATGACTGAGCGGAGTATGGAGACCTAGAAGCTGGCTAAGACCTGACGACTGCTGACCTTTCAACTCGGAGTGTTTCAACTAGCCTAGTGGGGAATGCCTATATGTGACGCAATAGACCCATAGTGGGGAGTGCCTCTGTGTGATGTAGTAGACTCACGGTACTTGACAGGAGGAGTACCTTAGCAGGTTACGAGGGGGAGCGACTGTGTGTGATGCAACAGACCCATAGTGAGGAGCACCTCTATGTGATGCAGCAAACCCACAGAACTCGACAGGTGGAGTACCACAGCAGTCCAGGATAGTAGGAAGCACCTCTGTGTGACGTGGTAGAACCACAGTACTCTATTGTTAAAGAGTGCACCAGAAGCTGAGGTTTCATCATTTTTATTGGGAGTGTTATATCTTACCACCCCTAGAATAAAATCAAGGTTTTGAGCTGAGCCAATGAATTTTGTGATTTCCTCGCGATTGAGATGGGTTACTAGATAACTTACGTATATGTATGGGTGTATGCCTAAGTAAGGGTTATTCGTCAATTCTTTACTTTTTGGTTATCCTTGTTGGATATTGTGTGACCTTGAGGGTCTTGGGGTCCCTACTGAGTATCGTTATACTCACCTCTTCACATGCTATTCCCACACCTCGTTGTGTTGGTTGCAGACGATGGACAATTCTAACTGAGGCTGACAGTAGCAGGACAGGACGGTACTCGTAGGTGGACCACTCGGCATGACAGTACACGGATTGGACGGACAGATGTGGAGTACTGAGGAGGCCATCTGTACCTACCCTTCAGGTAGGAACCCCGGAGGAAGACCCAGTAGCTACTTTAATTTTTCTTCAGTTGTACTTGCTTTCAGTTGTACTTGTGCTTTACAATTGGGCTAGTATTTTCGGCCCCTTTCACTTTTCAGCACTTCTTTTGTGTACAGTTTTTACTTAGTGTTTAATTCCAGTTTTATACTATATTGTGATTATTTACAGTTATAAAGGAAATTCCTTCCCATTTTAGGGATTTATGCCTTTAGTGCTAATCTCCATCCCCTGGCCTATGGAAGGCGGGCTTTGGGTAGTCATGAAACAGGCCTCGGAGAATGGGTAGTGACAAATTGTTTTCAGAGGATTCGGTTCTACCACAGAACTTTGGACTCTGATCATTATTTTCTGTAAAGCAATAGTGTTAAGGGTACTAAGTGTGGTTTTTAGTTCAGGTAGTCAAGTGTCGATTTGGGTGGCAAACGTACCCATACACCAGGACCCTGACTATTGATTTCTGACTCATTGCACAAAAACACTGATTGCGTGTGTGTTTCAAAAGTTTTCTCTAAGTCAGCTCAACCAGGTCAGCTCACCGGGTACAATCATTTGACTGTTCCACATCTATTTCCTTCAGGATGCATCACCATAGATCCCCAAGAGTCGTATGCTCTAACAGCCCACCGAGCGACGAGGCCTTGGTGTAGGGCCATTTACCAGCGGAGGCACCAGTGGTACCACTTCTAGTTGGGCCACTGATGCCACCATCCCAGCAGTAGATGACGCACTCCGTTTGAGCATGTTGCATGAGTTTTAGTGCCAGAGGCCACCCAGATTCTGGGGAGAGACAGACCCATAGGCGGTTGCGTATTGGCTAGAGGCTTTAGTGAGAGTCTTCAGGCTATTAGGGATACAAGCAGACTTTATGGTGATCCTTGCTGCAAGTCTCATTTAGGCAGAAGTAGGCAGATGGTGGAGCCTGATGCTTCAGGTCCACGACAAGGCGACACTTCTCTAGATAGTCTTCGAGAGACTCTTGCGGGCATAGTTTGTACCAGCCACCCTTCATGTGGTGCGGATATAATAGCTACTTCATCTGCGACAGGGAAGCATGACAGTAGCGCAGTACTCAGCGAGGTTCACCGACCTCTTGCGTTACTCCAAGTATATAGTATGGGACCCATTCTTCAGGGCTTGAACCTTCGAGCAGGGGCTCATTTGAGAGATCAGATCCTCGACGATCTCCCTTAGCATCCTGACATAGGAAGGGCTGTTGAAGAGCGCCCTCCTAGTAGAGAGTTTTCTTGCTGATCAGTTACCAACAGTGAGACCCACCACTAGTCGATTTGCAGTGGAGTCTTCTGTAGATGGCAGAAGACAGATGACGCAGAGGTCCAAGGGGACCAGAACCATAAGTGGATAACCGCAAGACTCAAGATCGATTGTGCAGGGCACCCGAGGTAGTGACATATATGTCAGGAGAAGATAGTGTTACACATGTGGTGGGTAGGGTCACATGGCTCGTGACTGTCTGACCTGTTGTTCGGATGATCATGAGACAGTTAAGGGACCTCCCAATTAGAGGCAGAGATTCATTCGAGGCAATCCATAGGGAGAAGGCGGACATGGTAGAGGATCTGGTTGAGCAGCTGGTGGTGGACGACGTTATGAGGTGCTACTGCCACTACCACCATGAGGTACACCTCGACAATAGGGAATGGGTGGATAGGGGAGAGCTCAGCTTCAGGCAGCTGAGGCCTATGACCATGGCACTCCGGAGATGATTCGTGGTACGATCTGTGTCTACTCCACCTTAGCTGCAGTTCTTATAGACATAGGTTCTAGTTATTCTTTCATAGACATTGCCCTCGATCAGAGCTCGGAGATTCCAACAGAGCTGTTGGCTCGATCCTTATGGCCAGATACTCCTACAAGAGTAGACTCAATGATTACACACTAGTACTAGTAGTGTGATCTTACTCTAGGAGGCAAGATATTCGTCTGGGATCTCCTCGTAGCGCTGTCGAGGCCCTACAATGTCATCTTGGGTATGGACTAGTTATCTATAGTCCATGCTCAGATTGACTATATTAGGTGCAAAGTGCGGTGTGTCTGCACGGATGGGACAAGGTTCACCTTCACTGGTGAGAAGGGGACCTTTTCAACACAGGACGGACTTACTCAGAGGAGGGTTCAACCGATCACTCATCAGTTGGCTTTCCTCACCCTCGGAGTAGTAGATGTTTAGATTCTGACTTATCCTGTAGTGGTGGACTAGTACATGGATGTTTTACTTGATGATGTTCCAATACTACCTCCTCGCAGAGTGGTCGAATTATATATATACTTATACCCTGATATGGAACTGATATCTACTTCAGCGTATCGGATGAATTCCATGGAGCTTCGCGAGCTGTGGTTACAGCTATAGGACTTGCAGGGGAAGGGATTCATCCAGCCCAATGTTTCTCCGTGGGCAGCCCTGATTCTATTTGCCAAGAAGGTGGAAGGGAGCTGGCAGATTTGTGTTGACTACCATCTCTTGAATCAAGTGACTATGAAGAACAAGTACCCACTCTTGAGGATTGATGGCCTCTTTGATCAACTCAAGGGATCATGATGGTTCTAGAAGATAGACCTCAGATCAGGCAATCACCAGATCATATTTCGAGACAAGGATGGGTAGAAGATGGCCTTCAGGTGTCGGTATGACCACTACGAGTTCTTGGTTATGCCCTTCGGTGTAAATAATGCTTTAGCAGTGTTCATGTGTCTCATTAACATTATATTCTAACCATACCTCGATCGCTTTTTCATAGTCTTCATCGACGACATTCTGATCTACTCGACTACTGAGGAAGAGTATTCCTACCATTTGTAGGTGGTAATGGACACACTCTAAGGTAACAAGATTTATGGTAATCTCCTGAAGTGCCAGTTTTGGATTAGATAGGTTCACTTCTTGGGACATGTCATCTCAAAGGCTGTAGCTTCAGTAGATCCAGTGATTATTGAGGCAGTACTTGCTTGGGATCCACCCAGGAGTGTGACGGAGGTATGGAGTTTCCTATTCTTGGAAGGATACTATAGGAGGTTCATTCCAAACTTCTCTAGAGTTGCAGCACCACTACCATACTTGAAGAAGAAGGGGAAACCCTTCGTGTGGTCAGAGAGAAGCCAGCAGAGCTTTCAGGAGCTGACGTAGAGGCTGACTAGTGCCCCCATCTTGAGACTTCCAGAGGAAGGCGTAGGGTATGTAGTCTATTGTGATTCATCGGGGACCAGACTTGGGTGTGTCCTAATGTAGGAGTGAGTAGTGATCGCATATGGTTCTCTTTATCTAAGACATCACGAGCAGAACTACGCTACCCATGACCTAGAGTTAGCAGTAATGGTCTTCTTCTTGATAATATGGTGGCACTATCTGATGGGTGAACATTTTACCATGTACTCTAATCACAAGATTCTAAGGTATATCTACTCTTTTAATGACATGAACCTAAGACAGCAGTGATGGCTTGAGTTCCTCCTGGAATATGACTTCGAGATAGTATATACTTCATAGAAGGGGAATGTTGTTGCGGATGCACTCGGTAGGAGGACTGGTATACAGCTTCTATGAGAGGCAACAGAGCAACTGGCTACCTAACATATATCCTTTGTGGATAGAGATGGAGAAGCCTATCTATAGTCTCTCATGGTCACTCCCTCACGTCTTCAGCGAGTCAGGGAGGCACAGTGTGGAGACGCTGACTATGAGACACGACGTGCTCAGATATCCACAGGGTAAGCACCTGATGGATTTTTTGAAGGTGGAAAGCATTTCAAACTCTTCAGATGACATAAAATGGTACCATTAGAACTTCAGGAGGAAGTGTTGAGGGATTTCCACACTTTCCCTCTAGCGGTACATCTAGGAGTAGCGAAGATGTACCAGGACCTCCAATGATAGCACTAGTGTCCAGGTATGAAGAAGGCAGTAGCAGAGTTTTCCTCACGATGCCTCACTTGTCAGCAAGTGAAGGAAGAGCACCAGGTACCAGCAGGCTTGGTACAGCCCTTAGAGGTCCCAGAGTGGAAGTGGGATGGGATATCCATATAATTCGTGATGTTTCTTCCACGTACATCTAGGGGTCATGACTCTATTTGGTTGATTGTTGACCGACTCACCAATTTGGCCCACTTCCTACCGATCAGAGTATAGGGCTTAGTAGAGAGCTTGGGATGCCTCTATGCGCATGAGATTGTGTGTTTACATGGAGTACCTTCCTCAATTGTCTCCGACCGTGATGCATGGTTCACTTCCCGGCTATGGAAGGGGTTGCAGGAGGCTTTCAGTACACATCTTTTCTTGAGCACCACCTTCCATCCTCAGAAAGATGGGTAGTCCGAGAGGACCATCCAAACCCTCAAGGACATGCTACGTGCTTCTTTCCCCGACTTTGGTCATGGATGGGAGGATCACTTGTTATTGGTAGAGTTTTCCTATAACAACAGCTATCATTTCACCATCGATATGGCACCTTTTGAGGCCTTGTATGGTCGACCATGCAGATTACCACTGTGCTGGACTGACCTAGTGCAGTCAGCACTAGTGGGACCAGAGATGGTATGTGCTACCATATAGAAATTGCATATCATCTAGGAGCGGATGAAGATTACACAGATAAGGCATAATTCATATGCTGACAGGAGGTGGAGACCTCTGGAGTATGAGGATGGTGACCACGTCTTTCTACGGGTCTCACCTCGATAAGGTCTATGGAGATTTGGACGAGGCGGAAAGTTAACTCAGCGGTTCATCGGACCTTTCCAGGTCCTCAGCGGAGTAGGGGATGTGGCTTACCACTTATCTCTTCCACCTTAGTTGCACCGGGTGCATGACGTCTTCCACATATCTTAGCTGGGGAGATATGTTCACGACCCGTCCCACATCATCGACCATAGGGATCTGGACATCGATGATGGGGCGACTTTCACGGAGGTTCCAATGGAGATTGAGGATTGGTAGGAGCAGGTCCTTTATGGATGGTCTATACCTCTGGTGCGCGTTTTCTGGCAGCACGGGAACCTCTAGGAGAGCACATGGAAGTGGGAGGCTCAGATGCAGGCTCAGTACCCCCATTTGTTCCCTTAGTTCGAGTTGTAGCTTACAGGGATGTAAATCCCTGAGGTGGGGAGAATGTAAAGACCTGGAAATTCCATGGAAATATTTTTTTAAATTCATGTGATTTTTACGAGTCCATGAAAATTTAAAACGCTTGATTCCGAGGCCCAGTGTGCCTGGAATCAGTTTATAAAGTTTTCTTCAGGTACGTTCAGTAAACGTACGAGTGGGATTTTATAACTTTTGAACTGGTGATCGGAATTGAAATACGAGGGCACCATTGAGCTTATAGCATCAGTGATTTCTTAGTGAGACCTCCACGACAGTTGCGTTCTGACAAGAATAGAAGTTAGATAATGGGGTTTTTGATTAAATCGAATAAAAATAAAGTGTTAACTTTTTTTATTTGTGTTGGTTAAAAGCTCCCAGAGGAGGTTAGTGGTGGGGTCCACCACACTATAACCTCTCATTAGAGGTTATGTAGGTGGGTCCCACTCACACATAACCTTTACTGGGAGGATATTACATGGTGGGGACCACTCGAGGGTTGTAACTCCTTGGAACCCCCAATTAAGTGCAGAGCCTCTTCACCTTCCTCCACCATTTATTTGAGCCAACCCTCTTAATTTATTTGGTTAAGTTTCACCAATTAATTAAACTCCACCTTTTGAAATCTTTTGAATTCTTTCCAACAATTAAATAATAGAAAATCCTATTATTTTATTTTGGTTGGCCACTTTCATTTGGGTGGTAGTTTGAGAGAAGACTTTGAGGAATTTGGAGAACTTCATCCTCTCAATGAAGAACGCGAAGAACACCACTTCATCATTCACTGAAGATCGTTGAACTCCTTTATCAATATTTAACTGGGGCAAGAAGTGGAAGCACCTCCACACCCAAAGAACGCTGATGATTTCATCTTCGACTCGTGTTCCCCAAACTATTCCTCTTCTGACATTGACGAAACAATGTCGCCTTCCCGCGACTTCATCAACGATCGTCGCCATATGAGGTATGGGAATTTTGAGTTTGAATTTGCTCTGTTTTACGTTTTTCAACTTTGGATAATAATTCTCCGAATGATATCAACTTAACTTGGAGGGATCGGACCATACGAACACGGACCGACCCTCCCCCTTTGATTGTTCTCACTTGTTGGCGACAACGGCGCCGCTGGAAGGATGGACCGCGGTGGTGCAATGTGACCGGCATCGGGCCGGCCATGAAGAAAACCAGCGAAGCAAGGGCCACCGGGTCGCCATAGGGGCATAGAGCGGTCGCTTCATGTGGGTGTAAGGGTTGTAGCTGTTGAAGGTCACGCGGCGCCATCACGGCGCATGGAGGATCTAGAGGCCACGGCCAGGCCGGGCCACAGTGGAGGTGGTGCGGCGCCGTCGCACCACTCAGAACAAGGGAGCCGCGGTCAGGGCGGGCCATGGAGGAGTAGGTGGAGCGGCTGGCTGCTCGGCCATCCGAGAGGAGTGGGATCGAGTGGGTCCCGCATGTTCTGGACCGGCGCCACATGGCACCAGTTCGGTTCACACCCAAACGGAAAAGCTATTCTGAAATCCAGGGGGCGCGTGGTTCTGCCCTAGTCGCAGCTAAGGCAGACCCCCTCTGGGCCGCCAGGTCGCCAAGCCAACCGGGCCGCCGGGCCGCCATCGGGCCGAGCCGCCATCAGGACGGGCCACCCCCTCAGGTCGGGCCACCCCCTCGGGTCGGGCTACTCCCTCGGGCTGGGATACCTTCGGGCAGGGCCGCCCCCTCGGGTCAGGCCACCATCTCAAGTAGGGCCACCCCTCAGGTTAGGCCACTCCCTTCAGGGCTGCATCGGACCCGCGGACCGGGTCGGACCCCAGTCTGGACCCGCTTTGACCCGATTACACATTTGCACCCATATCTTGGGCTATAGGTTTCCGATTGATGAACCACCTATGGAAATGGAAGTCTTAGAGTGAGACGGTTCTTTTAGAATATCCCACTTGAGGTTTGGACATAGTTGGGGTATGGTCAGGTTGGTTTAAATAAAAATCAACCGGGCCCCGGGAACGGAAATGCCAGTAACCCATAGACCGGGCATCCAATTGACACGTCGTCTATTACGTTGAGACCCCTATGACGAGGTAGACCCTTGAGATACTTTTATGTGTGACTTCATGAATTTTGTAGTATCTACCAATAGCTCGAGGAGCTGTTCCTCCTAGAGAAGAGTGAGTGGAGTACGGAGACCTAGTAGCTGGCTGAGACCTGACGACTGCTGACATTTCGACTTTGAATTTTTCTACTAGCCCCATGGGGAGTGCCTCTGTGTGACACAGTAGACCCACAGTGGGGAGAACCTTTGTGTGATGTAGCAAACTCATGGTACTTGACAGAAGGAGTACCTCAGTAGTCTACGAGGGAGAGAGCCTCTGTGTGACGCGGCTGACCAGTAGTGGGGAGCGCCTCTATGTGACGCAGCAGACCCATGGTACTCGATTGGAGGAGTACCACAGTAGTCTAGGATAGTGGGAAGTTCCTCTGCGTTACGCGGTATTCCCATAGTACTCTATTGTGGAATAGTGCACCAGCATCCGAGGTTTCATCAATTTGACTGGGACTGTTATATGTTACCACCTCTAGAATAAAATCCTAATTTTGAGCTGAGTCAATGACTTTTGTGATTTCCTCACGATTTAGATGGGTTACTAGATGACTTAGGTATATGTATGGGCATATACCTATGTAAGGGTTATCCGTTGATTCTTTAATTTTTGGTTTTCCTTGTTAGATATTGTGATACTTTGAGGGTCTCGGGGTCCCTACTAAGTATCATTATACTCACCCCTACACGAGCTATGCTTTCACCTCATTGTGTTGGTTGCAGATGACGGACATCACTAACTAAGGCTGAGAGTAGTAGCACAGGACAGTACCCGGAGGTGGACAACTCAGCATGATGGTACACGGAGCAGACGAATAGACATGGATTGTTGAGGAGGTCATCTGTACCTACCCTTCAGGTAGGAACCACAGAGGATGACCCAGTAGCTTCTTTACTTTTTCTTCAGTTGTACTTGCTTTCAGTTGTACTTGCACTTTACAATTGGACTTGTATTTTCATCCCCTTTTACTTTCCAGCACTTCTTTTGTATACATTTTTTACTTATTGTTTTCTTCTAGTTGTGTACTCTGTTGTGACTTTCACTTTATAGAGTCTTATTGTCCTGATTGGTGACACCTTAATTACTTGAGTCTTATGTTACTTAAGTAATATTTACCTTGTGTTTGATTGGTCTTAGTGTATTAAATTTATATTTTTTTCTTTTACACCATTAATTTAATGATCATTTCATTATACTACCAGAGTTTATTCTCATTTTGTATTATACATCATTTTGTGTCTCTTTATTATGGTGTCCTTATAGGTTATTTTTTTTGGGAAAAATTATTTACCGTGATTTAGTAAATGAATTTATATTTATTATTATATTTTGGTATCCTAGGGATATTACCTATGTTTAGTGGCGTTTTGGTTCTTCCCAAGCCAATGGGTCAGGCCAAGATGTTAAAATTTGTATCATTTTGTTACGTTACAAATTAAAATATAGTAGAAAGGAGATAGGATGTGTCCAGACTTGAAATGTATTGCATAAAGATAATTATCTAACCCATTTATTCTAAACATAAAATTACCAAGGTGGTTCGGGTATAAAAAATGTTGATAAAAAATTCTTGATATGTCCTCAATTCATCTTCCTTCATTTATTCAATGAGTGTCTATTATCATGAATTATTAGAGAGAATTCCCACTAGGATTACATCATTCTTATGTTCTTTCAATATCATTATTTTGGAATTATGTTACTGTGAATTTGAATGTTGTGTTTTATTAATGACTATGAATTAAATAAATGTGAGATAACTAACTAGAGATTGTTACCATTGTTCTATAATAATGGATCGAGTTAGAAAACCTAAAAACCAACAAGGGGGGTTGTGGATAATATTGTTTCACATAGATCACGTATTAACTTCAAAATTTTTCATAGAATTACGTTATCATTCCAATATGTGGATAAAGTTAATTTAACTAGGGAACCAAGTCACATTGATAATACTCTACAACTTAAAAAATAGAATCCACTGATCATTAAATGGGATTTGGGACCTGAGTCAGAAGATGCATGACTTAATAGTATCAATAAAAGTTTCAATTTCCTTGGAATCTCGAAAAATATAAAAGTGAATCTAGTAGTATATATTCTATATGTTCTCATAGAGAAATGGTAATAATTATTTTTTCATGAAAACATTACCAAGGCCTTACATGGGAAGTATTTTCAGAATTATTCAACAAATAGTTTTATCTATATAAATTCAAAGTAACTAAAATGATATATTTATATGGTGTTATAAAAGTAAATCTATCTTTGATAGAATATATAGATAATATTATGATCTTTTTTAATTTTTCTCTAGTGGTGAACACTATCAAATATCTTGGAGGCATGGATGTGACCAGAAATTCCTTCTAAGGTAGTCATGTTCTTGACTGATGATTATATCAGCATGTCAAATAGATTGAATTTGGTCAAAAGGGACATAGATAAGAAAGATAATGGAGTAAAAAAATTTCTTCACATGAATTGGTGTAAACTCTAATGTTGGAAACAAGAGGAGGGAATCCTACTCTTAGGAAAGGAGAGCTCCTGAGAAATGGAATATCAAACACATCTCTTTATCACCATGTCATAGTATGGAACCATTTTGTTTTCAATGTGGATCATTCATTCATAATAAAAGAGAATGTTTATAACCAACTCAGTTCTATCATAATTTTTGTTACAAAGGACACATCAAGAGTTATTGTACAAGACCCATGAATTTAATGATTACAGATGGAATGAATCTGTCTTAGATCTCCCCTACACAAACTCAGTTATCTCATTGAAAAGATTTTTTCCCTTAGAGTCATGAAACTTAGGATAATTCCATGAACACATAAATCATGAATTTGATGCTCCCATAATAAGTAAGTAAGGAGTAATCATTGAGAGTTGATCAAAAACTATATTGAACTGAAAAAAAACTCATAGCTAAGAAAGCAAATCCCCCAAGGGTGTGATGTACCATTCTTCCAAAATCCACTCTATCGCAAGTATTGTTTGATAATGGTGTATCCTACTCATTTATTACTTATCATAGCGTAAAAAATCTAGGTTTCATGTGTATATAATTTATAATGTCATAACCATCAAAAATACTATTGGAAAGTCGTAATGTCAAGGATTTAAGTGTTTTTTCTATTTCATGACCATCGATAAGGTCCACTTTTTATAAGAGTTTATAGTCTGGGAAATGAACATTTTCAATTTAATCTTTGGAATAAAATATCAGGTTGAATTAAAGTCTTATATCAACTATCACACCTAAAAAGTAACCATCACATCCCTAAATGGTACTATTATTTTATTCAATGGGGATTGGGATTTGAATTATTGTATATTAAAGCCTTTGGTGGTAGTACATGGAACCATAACTTCACAACAAGCAGCGATGACTTTAGCCACTATCAAAAATAATGGTATAATGATTCTTCCTTCTTTAATAATATAATACCATGATGTATTTAAAAATTATTTCTATGGATTACCACCTGAAAAAAAAATTGATTTTTATTTTGATATACTTTTGGGACCATATATTATTTTACTTCCATCATATAGAATGACAGCAAAAGAATTGTAGGAATTAAAGGTCTAACTAGAAGAACTGGAAAGTAAGGGATTCAATTTTCTAAACACATAACCTTGGGATGATCCAGTCCATTATATAAAAAAAATAGATGGTTCAAATAGGTTTAGGTTGACAATCATTAACTAAATCATGTTATGATCAAGAATTGATAACCAATTACACTAATAGATGACTCTTTTTATCAATAGAAAAGAGTTGAATGTTTCTCCAAAATTAATCTATGATATGGGTAACAAAAATTAGAGTAAAGAAGGAGAATATTCCATATGTATATTCTTAAATTCTTCATAGTCAATAAAAACATTTAGTCCTAATATTTGAACATTCAAATACACCTAAAATTTTCATGGCCTTAATGAATTTTGTCTTCCACAATTACTTTGACACATTTTTAATGGAACTTTTTGATGATATGTTAGTGTACTCTTAGACTAGACATGAACATGAGAATCTCATAAGGATTTTATTAGGTATATATCATAATAAATAACTTTTTATTAAATTCATTAAGTGTTAACTTTATATATTATAGGATTGTTTCCTTGTCCATGTAATTTCTAAAAGGGTCATATCAGTTGATCCTTAAAATATTGTAGTGGTTTTTTGAAAACCTATAAGAATTAATTTGAAAAGGAGAACATTCTAGAATTAGTAGGGTATTATCATAACGTTATCTAAGACATCTCACAACTCCCTTATCCTATGACTACTTTGACTAGGAAATATATTCCATTCAGATAGAGTGTTGACTATTAGAAAACATTTCAAAAGCTTAAGGTTCGGCTCAAATTTTCACAAATACTCATATTTCAAAAACCATGATAACAATATGTTATATATTACAATGAATTTGGATCTAGACTAGGATGTGTTATCATACATAGATATAATGTTGTTTCTTATATTTTGAGATAGTTGAAAACATGTGAAAATAATTATCTGATGCATGAACAAGAAATAACTACTGTGGCCCACATATTAAAAACGTATTGGTATTACCTCTTTGGTGAAACTTTCACTACGTTTACAGATAATAAAATATTTAAACACATCCTTTCTTAAAGATACCTGAACCTAATACAACGATGATGGATGGAATATTTTCATATATTTGACTCCGAATTGGTTTATACACCAGGTAATGTAAATTTAATAGTAGATGATTTGATTCAAAAAACATATAATGAGGTTTTCTGAGAAGATCATGACCAGTTGAATCTTATGGGAGTAATTATTTACATGAATTCATATATAATGGAATGAAAATAGGATTTATTTTTATTTCTTATTAATATTATTACTAGTTTAGTGCATCTGATCAAGGAGCCACATCAATCAGAACCGGACTACATTTCAATGAGATAAATACCCAATGGTGGGAAGACTATTTTGGTCTGGAAAGTGGATGAAGAATCTATATTATTATTTCAGAATTTAATTTTAGTTCCTTTATCATTGAAAAATATATTTTTCCATTTATCATAATTAAAAATGGTATGTTATCCTGGGTATTCAGAAAATTTTTAGGGAAATAAAGATTTTTTTGGTGGTCATGTATGAAACAAAATTGAATGATTATATTGTGATATGTCTCACATATAAATTGGTAAAGTTTGAACTTCAATTGATAGTTGGAATTTTATATTCTATGCCTATACCCATATGGGAATGGGAATAAATTTGAATATTCATTATCACTGATCTATCATAGACACATTGGAATCATGATGTTATTTGTGTGATTATGGAACGACTCTCCATGTTAACACATTTACTTATAATTTTAGATTCAAATAACATGGAATATTTTACTAAATAGAATATCATGTAAGTAGTAGAATTTCATGGAGTGATGATATTGATTTTTTCTAACCAAGACTCTAGATTCACTACACAATTTTGAAAATACTTGAAATAATCCCTTGGCACTCAGTTGACTATGAGCCAGAAATATCATTCAAAAATAGATTCCTAGTTAGAATGTATGATCTAGATATTATAAAATAATCTTTGAGTATATTTCATGGATTTTAATGGTTTATGGGAAGATCATTTTTCTTTGGGGTTTTCATATAAGAACAATTATCAACTCGTGATAAAATGGATCTGTTAGAGGTATTTTATGTTCATCAATGTCAGTCCCTAATTTTTTTGTTATAGATAAGGTAATATTCATTAATCAAACAAAGTCCTATCTATGAGACTAGTGTGAAAATCCCAATGATCTGTAGACATATATAAATGGCCCAAATTGGTCATAAATCATATGTAAAATATTGTAATGAACATTATCTTTTGACATCGATGACCATGTATTCTTGAAAGTATCCACAAGAATATTTTAAAACCATTTAGGAAAATAAGGAAAATTGGATCCTAAGTACATCGATTCATTTTATATTTTATGATATATTAGTGATGTTGCATATTGGTTATCCTAAAAAAGCAAGATTCAATGTTTTTAATAATTTTTCCTATGTATCATTGTTAAAGAAGTGCCATGATGACCCTAACCATGTAATATGTTTGGACCATGTTAGCCTTGAACCAAATGATACATTAATTCATTAATTAATATGTTTTATCTATAAAGATGAAACGTTTTTACAAGTAAAATGAATCTATTTCATATAGATATTATATATTCATGGTAAGATTCAGTAGGAGACTTGGGATCATGATACGTTCATGATAGACTGATAACTTGAAATCATCTAATTCACAGTCGACCTCAAATTTTTAATTTCTTGTAAATTCTGTATAATTTTTTTAATTATATAGAATTATTTTGAGACCGTGAAATCTGACGGTGTGCGATTTCGAGCCTCAGAGTGCGTGGAATGATCCGTCGAAGTTTTGTTAAGGTTTAATTAGCGCGCATAAGAAGTTTTCCTAAAAAATGGAATAACTCTTAAAAATTTAGTCAAATCAGAAATCTGAGGGCACCATTGTGGTTAGGATGTCAGGTATACCCTAGGAGCGACTTAATTTTAGTTAGCGTGGGACTCCTATGAGAAAACCCAAAAATGGAATAACTATAAAAAAATAATTAGATAAAGTTATTTTATTTTTCAAATGCTTATAACTCACAAATGGTAACTCAGATTAAAAATCCTAGACCACCGCTAAAATCATGAGGTTATGCATTCATTAGGAAGATACTAACATTGTACGATTCATGCCACCAGTGAAAGTTAGTTTTTCTTCATAAATAAAATAATTAAGTAACAATTATTTTACTATAAAATCTATAACTTTTAAATAGTAAATCAGATTGGAAATATTAGAGTACCGTTGGATTCTTTGGGGGTGTGTTTCACTTAGGCAGAGCCTAACCTCGACGGTCGTGGGATGAGGGTGACTATTAATAATTTTCTGAACTTTTTTCCAGGTACGTTCAGTAAATGCACGAGCGGAATTTTGTAACTTTTAAACCAATGCTCAGAATTGAAATTTGTGGACACCATTGAACTCATAGCACTCATATTCACTTAAGGAGACCTTCACCTCGACCTTAGTAGGTCAAGGGTGGAAATTAGTTTTCGTAATTTTTGTGGGAGAAATTAAATTACACATGCTTTATTTTATTTTTAAAATTAGAACCCACTTTTTTAATTGTGGGGGTGGGGAACACACGAGGATGGTCGGGAATTTATGGTTGGTCATCAAATTCCCAGTTACACAAATTATGTAACCACCCAAACCCCTCTACTTTAATGTAAAGTAACCCTTAGAATTCCCCCAAATTGATGTGCCAAAATTAGTTAACCTAACTTAATTAATATTGGTTCCTCATTTCCTTGTTGGAAATCATTGGAAAATGAGAATTGGGAGAGCCTTAGAGAACTTGTAAGAACATTCTCCAACGAAGAACCACCCCCCAACGAAGAACGAGGAACCGAAACCGAGCCTGGATTAGAAGCATCTTGCGGGAGCGAAGAATGCCGACGTGCCCTTAAACGACTCTGTCTTCTTCCTCGTCACATCTCCAACGAACATCAAGGTAGGGGTTTGTTTTTAGTATGTTTAAATTTATTTATTGATTCTTCATATTCTGATTTCACAACTACGATGGCCAAAATAACATGGACATCATCTCACGTATATACCTTGCCTCTTATCTTTTGATTCTCCATTCATTCTTCATGTGTTATTAAACACCAAATATTTAATGAAATTGGGAACGCAATATTTTTTAGAGCGTGATATATGGACGTGAAGCCCTTGACCCAAGGATTGTGAATATGAGATCATTTTATTTTTCGGGCACGTAAAAAAGCTGCATTGAATCATGGAAAAATGTGGCGGTTGGTACCTGGCCGATCGTGAGGAAGGAAGGGAGGCGTGCATCTGTGCCGCTAGAAGATTCGGAAGTCACATCCCATCAGAAGTAGCGGGGCAGGGTGGCGTCTGACATCTGGTCGGTCGCGTGGCAAAGTAGTGGCGTGCGTCTGCACCACCAGAGGAGTAGGAGGTCGCGACCGCTTGGTCGTGGTGAAAACCAAAGAGAAACTGGCCATGCCAGCCACATTGGAGCAGTGGCGTGCGACTTCGCTGCTGGGAGGAGGACTGGTCGGCTGTTGCGGTTCGGCGGGACCCACTCATGTCTCGCGGGTGTCATGGAAGTGCCTAAGGCGATGCTCGTTTCCATTCTGAATGGAAGGGGGCCCTCCCTCTTCAGCACTAGCTCCGTTGGACCACACCACCAGGTCATGCAATCGGGCCGTGCCACTAGGTCGCACCACCAGAACTAGCCACCGGGCCGCGTCAGCGGGCCGCGCTAGCAGGCCACGACCAAAGAGGGTCGAACCATGCCTAGCAGGTCAGGCTAGCCCACACCCTTAATAGGCCAGGCCAGACCACGGCCAAGTGGTTAGGGCCCACTACAGTCCAGTCCAACCAAGATGGACCTGAATCGGTCCGGGTTGACCCGAAACAGTTCGGGTCGGACCAGACTCTGGCCCATCTGGACCTAGTTACACCTTTGTGGCCATAACTTGTGATTCGGGCATCCGTTTGACGAACTATCTATGGAACTGGAATACTTGGATCAAGATGGTCCTATTGTTATACTCCACTTAAGATTTGGATATAGTTGATGTACGGTTGGGTTGGATCGAACCCCAAATCCAACCGAACCCTCGGAGCGGAAACGCTAATAACATTCAGACCGGGCATATGATTCATGCGTCGTCTGTTGCGCTGGGTCCCTAATTATGTGACAGACCTTTGGGATAAATATTCATGGGACTTAGGGGTGGTTGAGTTATGACCTATGGCTTGGAGAGCGGTTCTCCCAAGTGCGCTACGTACGGAACCCTACGACTGGCTGAGACTTGAAGATTGCTGACCTTTTCAACTCGGAGTGACTCGACCAGCCTAGTGGGGATCACCTCTGTGTGATGAAGCAGACCCACGGTACTCAACACGAGGATTACCTCAATAGGCCATGAGGGGGAGAACCTTTGTGTGACTTGGGAGACCCAAGGTGGGGATCACCTCTGTGTGATGTGGCTGACCCATGGTACTCGACCGGAGGAGTACCTCAGTAGTCCATGGTTAGTGGGAAGCACCTCTGTGTGACACAGAAGGCCCATGGTACTCATTTGAGAAGTTATCCAATAGTCTAGGTGTTCAATGTTGTGACTAGTGATGTTACTTGTAATTATCTCTAGAGAATCATGTGGATGGATATCAGCTTCTATAGCGATCTTGTATGGGTCGGCATCATAATCCTTCTTCTCAAAGTTGTTTACCTATTTTGAGATAAGTCTTATATCTTCATAGTGTACCTATTTGGTACCTTATCTTCGTGGTGATACCTTTGTGGTACTCATACCTTCGTGGTATTACCTATGTGGTATTCTTCCCTCCTGTGTGAGGTGGGTATATTCTGATAACTTATGTATATGTATGGGATATACCTCTTTTTGTGGTGTATCCTTTGTGGTTTTGAGTGACCTTTTGGGTTCTCAGGGTCACTACTGAGTATTGTTATGCTCACCCTGCACGGGCTATGCCCACACCTTGTTGTGTCTAGTGCAGACAACGGACTATGCGGACTGGGGATGAGGGTACCTAGACTGGAGACTGCTCAGAGGTGGACCTTATATGAGGCGATCCATAGAGATGACCATTCGAGAGTTGTACTTATCCTTCTAGTAGGATCCTTGGTGGATGTTCACAGTATTTGTACTCAGTTCTACTTGTACATTCCATTTTTTTCTTGTACTTTTCTGTTGGACCTGTATTCTGGCACCTTTACTTTCTGTACACATCATGTTTACTTTATAGTTTAATTTGTGCTTGTATCTGGATGTGTGCTTGGTTTGTGTGAGTTTACAATTTATAAAGGAAATACATTCATGTTTTAGGTAATATGCCTTTCGGTACATGTCAACAACCTTTGGCCTATAGAAGGCGGGCCTAGGATAGTCAGGGCACGGGCCTTGGGGGAAGAGTTCTGATAAATCAGTATCAAAGGAGTTTGGTTCTTCCGAATAACTGGGACTCAGATATTTTCTATGAAGTAATATTTTTAAGTGATATGAGTGTAGTTTTCAGTTCGGAGAGTCCAGTGTTGGTGCGTCGGCCGACATATCCATACACTAGGACCCTGAATTATAATTTCCAACTCAAATCTTGAAAACACTGATTGTGTGTGTTTTTGAAAAGTTTTTCTTTTGATTTTTTTGGAGTCATCTCACCAGGTATAACTTAATGATTGTGTCACACTTGTTCCTTATCAGGATGTTACTGCATAGATAGCCAGCTAGGATTCCAGTAACGTTCCTGTTCTTGAATCCACCTAGAGGCGCCCCGTACCCATTTGGTCACATGGCCTCAAGCACATTTCCCCAAACACCAGAGGTTGCCAATTAGTAGTGAGTGTCTTGGGTGTGATTGTGGGAAAACTATACTCTCATTGGCAGAGTAACACAGTAGAAGAGAAACAAATACACAATAGCGGAAGCAGTAATAATCCATACAAAGGTAAACAGTAGAATACTGGAAATAATAAACTAGATAACATAGATATAAATGTTGCATTATACATATGTCTAGGAAAGTATCCAAACAAGTCACAATGATGGAATAAAAAAATAGAAAACCAAAGTACAAAAGAAAAAGATAAACATCTCCTCAGCATCGCAAGCCTAAGCTTGGTCCCATGCTCTCCAGCTCCACCTCATGTCAAGTACCTGAAGTAGAAGGGCGCTTACCCTTATCTATACCTACAGTAATACAATCTGTTTGGGCCCAAAAGTATGACCCAAATAGGTTGTGAGACTAAATCCCATTAGGAAACCTCCGAAATATCTATGCCTAATAGTTATTGAATATATGGCAGGTGAAAGTACAGAAGTATTAAACAATAAAGTACTCAACAGAAAACAATTCCACGTATCAAAGGCAACTAATCAAGCACGGTAACCCTCTAAGAAGTGCACACAGCCTATCCCCTCTGGTTAAGTTATAAGAATATATAAATACTCTCTAAGGAAGAACTCTCAGTCAATTACCATTATAGTAAAAGGTAAATCAAGACTCTCTGAGGAAGCTGACATGGTCAATTCCCCTTATAGTCTAAGGTAGTCAAGGACTCTCTGAGGAAGCTCACACCATCAATTCCCCTTATATCCCCAAGGTCAAGAACTCTCTGGGGAAGCTCACTCAGTCAATTCCCCTTATATCCCAAAGTCGTTCATAGACTCTATGAGGAAACTCACTCAGTCAATTCCCTTTATAGTCTACATTGGTTCAAAAAAATCTCTGGGGAAGCTCACTCAGTCAATTCTCCTTATAGTCTAAAGTGCTCAAAGACTCTCTGAGAAAGCTCACTCAATCAGTTCCCCTTATAGTTTAGTACACCAGGTTCTCACAGAACTGTGTAGGTCAATGAGCATATCAAGCAAAAAATCCAAGGTAAACCTCAAGAACTACTTGTCTAGTCAGTCTACAGCATATCAAGCATGTCAGAATGAAAACCTTCCACCCTACAGCAACAGGCATGGAAAACAGGTAAGGCGACCAAAGTCTAAGGAGGACCAAATGGTCATAAACAGAAAATATGTGGGAAATACTTCCCAAGAATAGAAATAAACCCTATTCACATATAATTAACCTCTACACAAGTATACACGCATGGTAAGAAAATCAACATGGGTAAAACTGTAAACACACAATACCCCGTTCAAGGTTATTGGTCGAAGTTTCACTTAAAACTCAAATAATTCCAATGGAAAGGAACAAACCACCTACCTCGATGATGTAAGAACGATATATGTGAACCTAAAAGCTTTAATAAACCTAGAACCCTAAATATCGATGTGATTCCAAGGCAAATGACGGCATTCGATTCAGAGGATGGACGCTCATTTGGGGGGTTCGTCGAAGATCGGTGGTCGTACGGAGCTCTCGGTCGAACGACACCAAGAAAGAGATAGTTCTAGAGATTAGACATGACCCTTGTGCGTTAAATGAAGAAAACTACTTGGAATGAAATTTTTAAGTACACAAAGTGTACTCGTTGTTCCTGTACATCGCTTTAGGTGGCCTCCAAGTCACCCCCACACAGCCGTGTGCATGTCTGCTGCACGGCCAACACCCAACTACCTGTGTTAACCGAGTACACGGCGTGTACTCATAATGTACACGGCGTGTACTTAAAAAATTTCTAGAATTTCATATTTTTCTTAGAAATGACTAGAAAACAAAAAAACATACCTGAAAAGAAGATCTATCTTCTTACAAAGTTCCCCCCTTAAATAAATTCATCTCTAAATTTCTCTAGCACAGTGTAGAAGTAGAAACCCCGAACAGATCCAGCCATTGTGCTCGTACATCAGAATCCCACTACCAAGTCTCGTCATGTACCTTCCCATACTTCTATAGCACTTGTACCATAGTAATAGATCATCCACAGATATCCTTTGTACTATGATCAACAATTCAGATAGGATACTCCTCAAATGACGCATCCACTTTGATCTCAACCTCCTCAGGTTGAAAGAAGTGAGACGGGTCTGAAAAGTAGCGTTGGATCTAAGAAACATGAAAAACTTCATGCATATCCTGATACCTCTGAGGTAACTACAACCGGTAGGCAACCATCCCAAATCTCTCCAACACCTCAAACGGCCTGACGTACCGCGATGAAAGCTTAACCTGCCTCCCAATCCTATTGTGTCCCAACCTCGGTGTGACACATTAGAAAACATGATCCCCGACCTTGAACTCCAAAGGTCCTCTCTATTGATCAGTATAATAATTTTGTGTGTATTGTGTAGTATCCATCCTCTTCTGAATAAACTATATCTTCTCTGTGGTCTCCTGGATAAGACAAGGTCCCAGCAAATCTGCCTCTCCTGCCACCATCCAACATAAGGGTGACCGGCATGGCCTACCGTACAAAGCCTCATAAGGTTTCATATGAATAGTTACTTGAAAACTATTGTTGTAGGGAAACTCCACAAGAGGTATGTGTTTTTTCCAAGAACCTATGAAATTCAGAATGTATGCTCGGAGCATGTCCTCAAACACCTGAATCGTACACTCAGACTTTCTATCAGTTTAGGGATGGTATGTTATACTCAAAAGCACCTGTGTACCCAAATACATCTAAATCCCCTACCAGAACTGAGAAGTAAAACATGCATCTCTGTCTGAGACAATGGAGTGTATAACTCCATGAAGAAGTACAGTCTCTTAGATGTACAACCATCTCATCTCATCAACACTGAAGGTCTCCTTGATTGGTAAGAAGTTATAAACATTCATAAGTTTGTCAATGACAACCCAAATTGCATCACTCCCTCAAGGTGACCTCAGAAAACCAGTTATGAAATCCATCGCGACACCATTCCACTTCCACTCGAGAATGGATAAATGTTGTAAAAGCCTCATTGTTCGCTGATGCTCCACCTTCACCTACTGACAGGTGGAACACCTGGTGACAAAACTAGCAACATCACCCTTCAAACCTGGCCACCAATACTGGTCGTGTAGATCATGATACATCTTGTTGAAGCCAGGATGAATTTACCAAACTGAGGAATGAATTTACCACGTCAGCTCCTCATGTATGTCTGTTGACACCCATACGCGCCCCAAGAAATTCAAGATCTCATCCTCACCTATGATCCATCCAGGAATAGGGTTCTCTCCTGACACGCTTTCTTGTAGGACTATGCCTTCTGAGTCTGATAGCTGCCTCATTCGCACTTGATCAAAAAGAGTAGAGGTAACAATAATAGAAGAAATAAAATTCTACCTTTGTCTTTTTTGCACCTCCAAATGCATCTCATAGAATAGAGACATAAGATGCAACTCACTACTGGTCTCTTGAACTACCTGTATCTGAGTCCTCCAACTCAGTGCATCAGATATTGCATTTCCTTTCCCAGGTGTATAGGAAAACTCAAAATCAAAGGACTAAAGATACTCAGCCCACATTTGCTGTCTCAAATTCATATCACATTGAGTGAAGTTTCACGTGAGACTCTTGTGGTCGATGGAACCCACAAAATTCTCTCCCAGCAGATAGTGTCTCCAACAGTGTAAGGCATGAACAATAGTTGCCAACTTGAGATCATGCATCGGGTAATTCCTCTCATGTGACCTCAACTACCAAGACTAGTATGCAATGACTCCTTCTCCCTACATAAGTACATATCTCAGCCCGATACCTGATGCATCCCAGTAAATAGTATATCTCTTTCCCGGCTCTGGCAACACTAGTATTGGTGCTAAAGTCAACCACCATTTCAACGCTTAAAAGGATGACTTACAAGAATCTGAACATAAGAACTTTGCACCCTTCTTAGTCAGACCCATCATTGGTGCTGCTAAGCATGAAAAGTCTTGTATGAAATGTCTGTAGTATTCAGCCAGCCCTAGAGAACTCCATACCTCAAAGATGTTCTTCGGATACTCCCAGGAAACTACTGCTCTCACTTTCTCTAGGTCAACTGATACTCCTATCTCTGAGATAACATGAACCAAGAAGTGAATATAATCCATCCAAAAGTGGAATTTTGAGAGCTTAGAATATAACTAATGATCTATATATGTACTCATAATGATCTCAGGATGGTTAGAATTATCGTGTCAAGTGTGAGAGTACATCAACATGTCGTCCATGAAAACCACCACGAAGGAATCCAAGTATGGATGGAACACTTGGTTCATCAGTGCCATGAAAATTGCAGGCATGTTCGTGAGACTAAACGGAATGACCATATACTCATATATACCATACTCGCTCCGAAAGACTATGATAGGTATATCAGATGGACTAACATGAAATTGATGGTAACCGGATCTCAGGTCAATCTTCGAGCACACCCTGGCTCCTCGAAGCTGATAAAATAGATCATCAATCCTAGGCATGGGATATCAGTTCTTGACCGTCAACTGGTTCAGTTTCTGATAATCCGCACAATGTCTGAGGGTACTATTTGCCTTCTTCGCAAACAGGACAGAAGATCCCCAAGGAGACGTACTGGGTTGAATGAAACTCTTTGCCTGAAACTCCTCCAACTACTTCTTGAGCTCCTGAAACTCATGTGTATCCATCCTATAAGTAGTAATAGACACCATTATCGCTCCTGGCACAATCTCAATAGAAAATTCTACCTCACGCTCCAGAGGAAAACCTAAAAATACCTATGGAAAGAAATCCCTGAAACGATCCACCACTAGAGGAAAGTCTAACTTTGATGTCTCCCGGTCATCCAGATATAGACTATAAATATGGGTTGTAACTCCACCTAGACCATGATGCTCAGGTCCTACTCTGCTCGCCTGGACATCCCACTCACCCTTATGAAGAAAAGACTCACCTTCTGGTGACGTGAAACTCACCCTGCGGTGATAACAGTCGACCACTTCCTGGAATAGAACTAACCATTCCATCCTGAGAATGACATCATAGCATTTCATCTCTAGGACATATAGGTCCCATAAGAAGTGACACCCACCAACCTGTAGAGGACACTCCCTGCACTGATGTACACTTGCTGTTCTAGTCCCCAATAGAGTGTCTAGCATCAAGATATCATAGGAAGAAAATATGTAGAGCCCAAGGATCTCCACAACTGCAACATATATAAATCTATGAGAATCCCTTGTATTGAAGAGTGAAGAAGCTAAAACTGGGGATACTAATATCGTACCTCGAACTGTAGAAGGTCCTGGATCCTGCTCTTGTTGGGTCTTCTCCAATACAAAATTTTTTCCTATACCATATCCATGTGACCATGCCTGACCACTCTGAGCTGATCCATCCTGATGTCACTGAAAACCTAGCAACTAGCTACCATGTCCATGACCTCCACCTGGGCCTGAATGGCCGGAAGAACTCTAGTTCCAAGATTGGTGGTAAAATGGTGGTGTTTCTCCAGAACGATGTGTCATAGAAGAACCCTTATCACCAGATGTTGGTGAGAAGATCTAACAGAAGCACTGAACATGACCCATCTTGCCATAAGATCAGCACCCCACCTAGTCTCTCGGGCAATGTGGCTCGTATGCCCGCTCTTTCTGCACTGGTAGCACACCACCTGGCTACCATAAAATGCATCATGCCTAATCTGACCTCCTCGAGCAGACTTTATGTGGTGCTTCCTACTATCAGTGGGAGGAATACTAACTCTGGATGTTGAACTACCCTGGCCCACTACTCTAGAATCTCATAGATTTCACTCTGTGATCAGTGCCTGGTTGACTATGGAGGATATCTAAGTCAACCTGAAGATGTTCACCTGTGATCGGATGTTGTGTCTGATACCATCCTCAAAATTCCTTGCAAGAAACAACTCATAACCTCTTAGAATAGGCATGAAACACTGCAGCTCTGTGAAGTGATAGAAATACTCCATAACAGAAAAATTACCCTGCTCCAGACTCATGAACACTCGGGATAGATCATCCCTCAAGGTCTCCGAATAGAAGTAATCATAGAAGATATGATGAAACTCATCCCAAGACATATTCTTCTGGTGTCCCACCTATGAGATCACATCCCACCACCTATTGGTGGAGTCTCGAAGCATGTAGGTAGCGAGCTTCACCCTCTTCCCAGGAGATATCTCCAGATGCTCGAAAATAGTCAGTGTGGATTCTAGCCATGACTCTACATCCTGGGGTCCTCCATCCCTTGATAAAGTGGGAGGATGATGCTACTGAAAGACCCGCATCAATTCTACCATTGATGGGGTAGTAGGCGGTGCTCCCTGAAAGGTTTGTATCATCCTTAGAAATCCCTCCTTGAACTGTACATCAGCACCTGTGTCAGGTATAATGGCTGGTGCCAAAACTAGCACAACAGGAGGATTTGAAGGTAGTCCCTAATCAGCCCTGTCTGATGTCTGATCGCCACTTGGAAACTGAAGTACAACCAGAGAAAATCTTTCTAGCATGACTCTGCAAGGTCAAGTGCACACCTTAAAACAATATTGTTAAGGGCTGAAACAAGAAGTGTAATAATGGAACAAGAGAAAGAAAGCACTCATGTTTTACAAAACATGACTACACGGCATGAAAATTTCCGACACGGTGTGTTCCCTTAATCCATTGACATGGGCATGTACTTATGCTAAAACTGGTCGTGAAACACCCCAAACACATAGTGTGTTGTCCAAACACATGACGTGTACCTGAATCCTCTTTCCCTGCCCGAGTTTTCCAACACGGTTAAGCCACATGGCTCTCTTAATACAATACTACACGACGTGTTCAATATAGACATGGCGTGTACGAGGCAAGAATCACATAGCCTGTGTTGTTAGTGACATGGCCTGACACACGGCTCACACTACACAGCATTTTAAAGGTGGACATGGCATGTATGTTAATGGATAACATTGACCTGTGTTGTTGGTTACACATCATGCTAGACAGCTAATACTACACAGTGTGTTCCAGACAGAAATGACGTGTATGAGAAGGGATAACACCGACCCGTGTTGTTCGTGACACGGCCGAGTACCTAGGTTAGACTACACACCATGTTCAACTGGTATACGGGGTGTTCCTACAAGAAATTCCCTATCCCATGTCTCTTCCCACAAGGCCTATGACACAGTTAGAGAATAAACAACGTGTACATAAAGAATATGGCGTGTACTTAAGAAAAACAGTTTCTTCCTGAATAGAAGAACACATGGCGTATAGTCAAAACTACACAGCGTGTATCCAGGGTTTTTCAAGACAGTAATCCTCAAAAACAACTCTAGAGCCCAAAAAACATTGAAATGCACATTGAAAGTGCCAAATTCTGATCTTTGAGGGGCCATACTCCCCGCAAATCAAAGTTTGGAATCCTGTACATGTTATAACAAGGTAAACAAGGCAATGATACACCAGATTCTGGTCCATGAGGGCCCATAACACCTCAAGAACCAAAGTTTGGCATTCATTAAAACAAAACCTTATAGAAACAATACTCTATCAAACAGAAAATATTTTTATCAAGTCATCTATCACAATAACATGCATTTTCTACACAACATCTATCACAACAACATGCAATCTCTAATGCATCCTAGAGGGCATGGCAAGAATGCATGACATGTGATTTCTAGCATATTCTTATATGATGAATGAGATGGAATAACCTCATATCATAGGGTTTCAACAAAAATAGAACCTCAATAACATCAATGGTTACAACACAAAACATTTGAATCACCGAACGGTGAAATCAAATCAACTGTAAAATTGCAAACTAGAAAAATTGCAATAAACGAGGTAGATTGAATTTTCACTGTACACGGGTCAGCTACTCCTGGGCACAGCATATTACCAAGAACCTATTCCATAATATCCCTTGATATAGGCTTCAAATAGTAAGTCAAGAAGAAAATAATTCCTTTGATATCACTTTGCAGCATCCTGGTTCTGGAAGCCACCAAGAGGCGCCCCGTACCCAATTTTTCTCATGGCCTTAAGTGCATATCCCCAAACTCCAGAGACTTCTAACTACCAGGGAGGTCCTTGGGTGTGATAGTGGGGAAACTATTCCCTCATTGGTAGAGTAATAAAACTAAATAGAAAAGAATACACAATAGCGGAAGCAGTAATAATCCATACAAGGGTAAAAAGCATAAGACTAGAAATAATAAACTAGAGCACATAGATATAAATGATGCATGATATATATGTCTAGGAAACCAACCAAACAAGTCAAAATGATAGAATAAAAATAGTACTAAACCAAAGTAAAAAAATAAAAGATAAACAGATCATCAGCATCGCAAGCCTAATCTTGGTCCCATGCTCTCCAGCTCCACAGCAAGTCAAGCACCTAATGTAGAAGGGTTCTTTCCCTAACCTATACCAACAACAATATAATCTATTTGGGCCCAAAAGCATAGTCCAAACAGGGTGTGAGACTAAATCCCATTAGGAAACCACCCAAAGATTTGTTCCTAACAGTCAATGAATATATGTCCGGTGAAAGTATGAAAGCATTAAATAAGAAAGCACTCAACAGAAAACAATTCCACATATCAAAGGCAACTAATCAAGCATAGTAACCCTCTAGGACTTGCACACAGCCTATTCCCTCTTGTTCATTTATAATAATATATAAAGACTCTCGGAGGAAGCACTCTCAATCAATTTCCCTTATAGTCAAATGTAAATCAAGACTCTCTGAGGAATATCACACAGTCAATTCCCCTTATAGTCTAAGGTAGTCAAGGACTCTCTGAGGAAGGTCACATGGTCAATTCCTCTTATAGACCCATTTTCAAGGACTCTCTGAGGAATCACACTTGGTCAATTCCCTTTATATCCCAAATTCATTCAAAGACTCACTGAGGAAGCTGACTCGGTCAATTCCCTTATAGTCTAAATTGGTTCAAAGACTCTCTGAGGAAGCTCACTCAGTCAATTACCCTTATATTCTAAAGTTATCAAAGACTTTATAAGGAATCTCACTCAGTTAATTACCCTTATAGTCTAATACACCAGGTTCTCATAGACCTTTGTAGGTTAATGAGCATAGCAAGAAAAATTTCCAAGGTAAACCTCAAGAAATACTTGGCTAGTCAGTCTACAGTATATCAAGCATCTCATAATGCAAGCTCTCCACCCTACAGCAATAGGCATGGAAAACAAGCAAGGCGGCCAAAGACTAAGCAGGACCAAATGGTCGTAAATAGAACATGCATGTTAACTAATTCTAAATCATAGAAATCAACCCTATTCCCATCCAATTAACCTCTAAAAATCATACATGCATGGAAGGAAAATCAACAGGGTTAAAACGGTAAACACTCAATACCCCGTTCAAGGGTATTGGCCAAAGTTGCACATAAAACTCAAATAAATCCAATGGAGAGGAACAAACCACCTGGATAGGTGTTTTAGGAATGATATATTTGAGCCTCGAAGCTTAAATCACCCTATAACACTGAAGATCGATGTGATTCCCATGCAACCGTCGGTGTTCGATTCGAAGGACGGACGCTCACTCGGGGGTTCATTAAATATCCACGGTCATACATAGATATCAATCGAACGAGACCTATAAGGAGAGAATTATAGTGATTATAAATGACCCCAATGTGTTAAATGGAAAAAAATAAAGTACACGACGTGTAATTTTGAAGTACACGATGTGTACTCACCCTTTTCGTACTCTGCTTTAGGTGGCCTCTAAGTCACCCCCACACGGCCAGGTGCATGGCCGCTACATGGACAACACCTGACTACCTGTGGTAACCGTGTACATAGTGTGTAATCATAAAGTACACAGTGTGTACTTATAAAATTTCCATAATTTCCTCTTTTTCTCAGAAACGGATAGAAAAGGAAAAACATACCAGAACAGAAGATTCGGGTTCTTACAATTCCAATTAGAGTAAGTGATGACAACCCACCGAGAAACGATTCTTCGGTGCAGGGCCCTCTTACTACGTTGGCACCTTCAGGTGGTGTACTAGTAGCACCACCACCCGTTGGGAAGTAGTTACAATAAGCGGTACAGGTAGAGGGCACATTTAGGCTTAGTTCCATACATGAGTTTCAGCATCAGATACTCCTCAAGTTCTAAGGTGACACTGACTCACAGGTGGCTGAGGATGGGCTTCAGGAGGAGGCTGAGAGTTCTCTAGAGATTCTACAGCTTCAGTAGGATGACATGTTGGTATCTGAGTATTCATCATGGCATACTGACCATTCCTAGTACTCGATGAATATGATACGATTAGTGCTTAAGGGCTCGGACTTCCGAGTGAGGTGTCTTTAGGAACATCTAAGCTAGCACTATTACTCTATGAATTCCTACCTATGTTATGGTGTTAGAGAGAACCTTTGTGGTTGAATTTCCTTTGGATGAGCAGATCCAACCAATGAATGTTAGTAGTGGGAAAGTAGGAAACTGGAACCAGTCTCATAGACTTGGGCGTGTAAAAATGTTTCATGAAGAAGAAGTGTTAGGTACAGATGAATCTTCAGGGCTTCAGACATTGAAGTAGAGCTCGGAGAGAATTATGAGGTGGTGTATATTTCAACATGTTACAACCACCCCCCTTTTTTTCCCCACTAGTCTCAGGGAGATGGAGTACAGGGGAAGGGAGTAGCTACATATGGTCACAGAGTTCTACCCAAGGGCTCCAGGAATGATTCGATGAATGGTTTGTGTCTACTACTAGTTGTCATATTAATAGAAATAGGTACCAAACATTCCTTCCTTCCAGGAATCTTTTCCAAGACCTAGAGTTTCTGGTTAAGCCATTGACTTAACCCTCATGTCTGTAGGTACCTTTGGGAGGAGAATCGATAATCACACTTATGAAGATGGTGTGATATGACCCTTGAGGTGATAGATTCAGTTGGAACCTCTTCGTGGTAGTGTCGAGGCCTTATGATGTTAGTTTGGGTATGGACTAGAAATCCATAGTTCATACTCAGATTGACTGTATTAGGAAAAGGGTTTCGGTTTACCAAAAACATTGGAATGGGATTTTCCTTGGTCGGAAAAAAAAGGAAACCGAGGTAGCACTGGATAAACTCAGGCATAGGAGGGTGTAGCCGATCACACTTGAGGCATCCATACTTATCCTTATGGTCATAAAAGTTTTGAGATTTCTGTTCCAAACAGGAGTGGAAGAGCATGGGGACATCATTTTAAAACATGTTTCTAGGATTACCTCCCTAAAGGGAGAGGGACATCTGCTTTGGCTAGGTACTACCGGGTATTTGTACATGACTTCTCCAGGGTAGCGGCACCCTTATCAGCTTTAACGAAAAAGTGGGAGATTTTATTGTATATGGAGAAGTTTCAGCAGAGCTTTCAGGAGATGAGACAGAGACTGACAAGTAGAACTATGCTACCCATGACTTGGAGTTAGCAGTAGTGGTCTTTTCACTAAAGATGTGGCGACACTACTTGATGGATAACCGTTTTAGAGTCTACTCTGATCACAATATTCTCAGGTATATCTTCTCTCAGAAGGACCTAAACCTGAGACAGCAGTGATGGATATATTTTCTCTAGGACTATGACTTTGAGATATTCTATACTTCTGGGAAGGGGAGCATGGTAACAGATGCACTCAGCAGAAGGTCTGGTCTGCAATTGCTGAGTGATGTGACTGAGCAGCTAGCTAGGTTGAAGATATCCTTCCTGGATAGAGATGGAGTAGTATACCACTAGTATTTGACAATCACACCCCCACTCCTTCAGCGAGTCATGGAGATGTAGCTTGGGGACATAGACTATGAGGTTCAACGTGCTCAGATATCCTCAGGGTTGGCAATATATGGATTTTCTTAAGGTGGGGATCACGTCATCCTCTTCAAAGGACGTACCATAGTACCAGTAGCGCTACAGGAGTTAGTGTTGAGGGAGTTCTATACGTCCCCTCTGGCAGTACATCCTAGAGTGGCAAAGATGTATCAGGACCTCCAACGTCTATACTGATGGCCTGAGATGAAGGAAGTAGTGGCAGAGTTTATATCACTATGTCTCACTTGGCAGTAAGTGAAGACTACATAGAGTTGGAAGAAGTCTTATTCCGAAAGGATATGGAGACCCTTAGAGTTCTAGGAGGGGGACCACATATTCTAACGAGTTTCTCCTCGACAGGGACTATGGAGATTTGTCCAAGGTTGAAAGTTATCACTAAGTTTTATCAATCCTTTTCTGATACTTCAGAGGATAGGTGATGTAGCATGCCACTTGGATCTTCCATCGCAGTTGGAGAGGGTGCATGACGTCTTCAGAGGATAGGTGATGTAGCATGCCACTTGATCTATGGGGTAGATTTAAATTTAAATTATAAAAAAAAAATTATTTTTCATGAGTGATTTTTTCACATCATGAATAGTTGTAGGTAGAATTCAAGAAAAGGATTCCTTTCACTTAATGTCATGACAGTACCTTTCACACTACAAATGTTTCTTAATTATTAATATAAAACTCTACCAATAGTTTATGATGATTAAATTTTCATTAGGATTTTATAATATTTTTCTTTCCTTGATACTTATTTGGTTGCTCCTTTCATTCTCATTCATTGATTTTATGACTTGTGTTGCATATTCACATATGTTTAATTTCATTTAAATTGTTCGTTCATCTATTAATTTCATTTCTATATTCATAAACTCATCTTTTATGATGTATTATTCACATATGATAGTGTTTTACACTATCATTCACAGATAAATTTCCTAAAGGGTGAGGGATATAGATTATATGGATAAAAACATAATGATTCCCTGATATCAATCATGGTAAGTTTTTTTAGTAGGAACGCACTTTGATGATCATTTAAATTATATTTCTTTATACAAATCTGACCAAGAGGAGTTCAGAGGGGGGAACTCCAATCTAGTGGAATGAATTGAGTTGGTATAAATAACTTATATTTTCCTTCCACTGTAAGAGTTGAGCATAATGTGTATAAATTAATGAATCTATCAAGACCAAGAGATTTTCAAAATATTAGGTAGAATTAACTATTCTAAACATAAAATTTTGATGATTCATGAATGAATTTGGGGAAAACTGGTTTTACTAATCTATGGGTGAGATAAGTGTTAATATATTTCTTAAAATCTATAAAAAATGATCCTAAGATACAATTTTCTATTAATTGATTTTATATCCATATAATTTAGTTAGATTTTTAAATATTTATTAAACAGTAATCAATTGAATCAACAACTGATTTAACCAACTATGAAGGATCACAATTAGTCCTCTTATTTGGATGATCTTAGACATCCACTATCTACACTCATGTAGTTTGAACAAGATCATACATTACTATAAATTTACCTGATATGAGGTTATATGAATTTATAAAAATTATGGCTCCATCACCTTATCATAAAAGGATTTAATTATTGATATACTTATAAAAATATGGATAATTCCACTGATAGATTAAAAATATGACCTTGGAAAACTAAGAAACCATTCCATGAAGATGAGATATGAGTGGGTCATTAGGGCCTCTAATGTTTCTAAAAAGCGATCCTTAACATGACATGTCCTGAATTAACTCCCAATTTTTGCAAGGGTAATAATTTATATACCCCTATTTAAAAACCACTATATACACTATAGGGTATTTTATCACTAACCATAGGTATCTGGTGGTATTAAAAGTTACCCAAGTTCTTTCTACACACACCAGGTACCCAGTATCACACACAAGGTACTCAGTGGAAACTATTGGAAATTTTCAATATGATCTAGCTCCCTTCTCATCTCATTTCACCTACATTCACCCAAAAATCGAAAAATTATATTAAAAATAATATCTAAATTAATTAAAATCCTTTAAAATAAAATCAAAGGTATAACTAAATAAACTGGTTTGTTAAAAATCAATGGAAATTTAATATAAAGTTCGTAGAAATCATCCAATGAAATAACTAAATGATAAATTATAATTGAAAAAATCATTTGGTTTTATTGAGGAAACTTGTATTATTTAGGAAAAACCTGGATACACCACCAATGATTTTCTCACGATAGTAATAGAAAAATTATAAATTACTTAAAACTATAAATATATTAATATGAAGAGTAATCAAGAGAAAACATTAGTAGTTTGCATATGTTATAAAATAGTGAAAGGTTTCATGCCATGGATACTACTCATCATTTTCTCAACACACATGACTAGATTGAAAAATATATTTAAATTAATCAAAAGGTGTGATGGAGGATTTTTTAATTTCCAAAATTATGGATCACTAAATGTCAAAGGATATGGAATTTATAAACAAAAAGAAAATTAACTTTAATCCATTAATGTTCTCTTAATTAAAGGACTGAGATACAATATCTTGATTGTCTACAAACACTATAAAAATGGTCATGGGGTGATATTTTATAATAATAGATGTTTCATATGAAGTAAAAATGATTACATAATCATCATGAAGGAATATAAAAGGAGTGGTAACATGTTACAAATTTCCAATGATAAAATGCAACATGAGTGTGAAGAAGTTTAATGAGATTTGGAATAAAATAATTTTCTATTTGGTTCAATCCAAAATGGATAATATTAAAAAGTATGAAATTGTGAGGAATATAACAAATTTGAACCATGAAATAATCAATACTTATTACACATGTAAAAAAATAAGTATGGTGAAAACAAGACACAAGAATGTGGAGATAAAAATAATGAAACAAGGTACATTGATATATATGGATTTGTATGGCCTAATAATATTAAAAACAACCAATAAAAATAATTATTTCATTATTTTTGTAAACATTACTTGTTTGAAATGTTTATTTTATGTCAAGAAAATCACCAACTCTTATGATGTTTGAACACTTTTGGAGGTGTGTTAAAAATAAAACAATATGTATTATATAATGGATTTAATTCTCACAGTGAATCTGAATATAAGAATAAATAATTTGAGTTATATATGAGAAAAAATGAATAAGTAGTGGATATATTTCTCTATAAACACCCTCAAAAATAGATTATTTAAGAAGATGAATATACATTTATTATAATTGAGAAGAAACATGTTATTGAAGAATAATATCTTAAAGTATTTACAGAAGAAATACACAACTATATCTTCATATATCCTTAATTATTTTTTACTCCATCGAAAATTAGTCAACATACCTTATGAGATATGGTTTGGAATGAATTTTAACTTTAATAACTTCAAGGTATTCAGTAAACCATGTTACACTAAGTTTAAAAATAGTCAATTAGGTGTGTTTGATGATGTTGTTGATAATTGGAAATTTTTTTGATATACACACAGTGAAAGAAGTTACCAATTATAAAATAATAATCTTAGTGAAATAATTTCAATATATGAGGTTTTTGTTTTTTGAAAATCAAAATTTGATGAAAACAAATTTACAATCGATGAATAAATTATATTTTACTCAATAAACTTTGTTAGAAATAATGGGAAAGACTTGAATATTTTAATATATTTTAAAATTTTTAAAAATAATTATAAAATTTTTAGTGAATATAAATGATAGTATTAGGGATAATATAAGTCTCAAATACTTAAAAACATTTTGATACTAAAAAAAACATTGAAACTAAGGGTGTGAGAACCAGAATATGTCCTAGAAAACAAACTTTTAAACTGAGGGTGTGAGAACCGAAATATGTCCTAGAAATTAAATCACATTATTTTTCATTATAAAGTATAACTAGAATGTGTTGAAGAGGAATTGAAACATTGGGACTGGATTATAGGGATAGATTAAGAACTTAATCATATTAAAAATAATGAAACATGGGATTTAGTTTCATGTCTCAAATATAATAATGTAATAGAGATAAAAATGGTTTTAATAAATAATATCATTAATAAAGGATAAGCATCATGGAATAAATATCATTTATTTTTATAATTTTTACTCTCAAATGACGGTTATAAACATTGATGAGAGTTTCACATTAGTCTTGAAATGATTAAATTATTTCTTGAGATATGTGATCTGGTGAAATAGAAAGTGATCCAAATTTATCTAAAGTTATCATTCAAGAATATTGAACTTATAAAATGGTTTACATTGAAACCCCAAAAAACGTATACATGACGATGATGGTTTTCATGTCTGTTATCTAAAGAACATGATTATTGGATAAACAATGTCCCTAAGTCATGGTATTGAATGTTTGATAAGGATTAAATTATTTAAGCCTTAAGAAATTAAAGCTATATATAAATCTCTATATTCTTAAAAACAATAAAAATTCACTCATTTTGATTATACATGGTGATGAAATGAGTTTTTTTAGAATCATTGAAAAAAATTTGTGGAAATTTATACTCAAATGAGAAAAAATGTTATTTCAATGATTAATTACATGAAATTAATTTTTTTCAAGTAATTACAACAATAAGATTTATATTTATTTAATAAGAAAAGTTTATTCATGAGTTATTGAATAACTTCATAATAAAATAACTAAGATAGGTCCCCATGAATATAAAACTCATGAAAAAATATTCCTTAGATAAATAAGAGTCAAGTTTTTATCAAAATAAGTTCAAGGGGATTATAACAAGTATAATGTAATTGATTTCATATATAATGAACATCACATTTATCATTACACATTATAAAATATTCTAAAGGAATATTATGAAGACTCATTTAGAATACCTGAAATAGATTTTATTATATGTCAAAGGAACTCTTAATTTTGGATTAAGAAATTTTAATAACACATATTTTCAAATTTATGTCAATTTGTATATAGATTGGTAAGGTGAAATTGGTGATTGAAAATCAAATACTAAAAGTACACTTTTTTATCATATAATTATTTGTTTCATATAACTCTAATAAGAAAAAGTAAGTCACGTTAGGAATAATAGTAGGTGAGAATGTTCAAGAATCACAATACATAAACCAAATATTTTGTATAAACTAAAATCTAGAATAAATCAGGGTGAATGTTTCATAAAAATTGATGATAAAGTGTGATAATCAATACACAATAATATTATTAAAGAATCTAGTAAAATATTCATGGTTAAAATTGAAATTCATAAAGTAACACTTCATCAAGGATAAGGTGAAACAGAGAGTGATTTCATGGTAATATGTTTACTTAAAGGATAATTTTTTGGATATCTAGATAAATTCCCTAAACAATTATTCCTTCTAAAGCTTGTGATTGTTGTTTATTTTCATTATGTCCCATAATCTTAGTATGTTTTCTTGTTTATTTTCCATTTTTCATCCATTTTCATTAATTAATAAAAGGGAAGAATATAACATAGCGATTTTTTGTAAAGTTTAGAGATTCTATTTATTTTTAAAAGTAGTGATAAAGGGGGATAAGTTAATGAGTTTTTTACTTATGGGGGGAATGAGTATATGGTACATTAATATAAGAAAAAAGTTTCTATTTTTTCACATACTTCTAATAAATACAAAGAATGAGGTTGAAGAGATGTAGATTATTGGGGAATTTTATGAGTCTTGAAGTTTATGATCCATAATCAACTGAATTTTGAAAGGGTATTTTTGATTTTATCTTAATCAAGACATGGTAAATGTGGCATGAATATTTACATTTAATGTTAGATAACTCTAAGAAATAATTTTCTATTATAATGTGGTGTCTGGATAACATTTATTATAGTATCACACTATCAATTAATTCTTGATGAAATTTATTCAGGGGTCTTAAAAGATGTTTTCATGTTTTATTTATTAGAAAAATTATCATGTATTATTTTTAATTCAACTATATTGGTGTGGGATGAAAAATAATGATGATTTTTTGAGTTAAATGAAATCACAATGTGAGGAAATCACATTATGAAATGATTGTTTGAATCATGGTAGTATTATAAACTTACACATAAATCATGTTACAATAATAATTTGATTATTTGTGAAGATTCATTTGAGTAATCATGGGGTGAAACAATTACATCGAGATAGAGCGATGTGATATTTTGATATAGGTTTTCAATGAGAGATAGTGATTATCACATCATAAGTAGGAGAGAATGGTGTTTTAGTAGAGATCTTACCAAATGGAATCTGTTCCACAAAATATTATTGGATAACTATATTGGAGAAAATATATCTCATGACATAGTTCTTAGACACTATGCTACAATATGTCTACTACAAATATAAAAAGATGCAAAGCCCATGTCACAATTCACCTGACCATTTCATAAAGTTTATATAAATTTTGTGGATCTTTTTAGAATTTTAAAAGTGATGTGGGTTGAAACAATTGGATTTGAATATCACACATCAACAAAGGGGATTATGTTGTGACACATATGAGTTTTATAAATATGAGGTGATTATCATAGGGAAAAGTATGACCAAACTATGAGATAAAAAACCATACATTACATAGATTATTCTAAGGATTATTTTATTATGATTGAGAAGATTAAAAATGGTACACACTCGATCCAAAGTCTAGAGTTATGTGTGGTGTATATGTGATATCTATATACTTTTTAACACACATGTATATTTTTATTTAATTTGGTGTTCTAGATTATCTTTCTACTCTGATACCTTTTTTATAATAAGATAAAATCCAGGAAAATGGTACCACAACCATTAGAAAACAAGGATTTGAAACATGATAAAAATAGTGAGTGATCATTGTAAAAACTATTCTGTCACATGTGTTATATCTCAATATATCTAAGGATAATATTTTTTCATTTATAATCTTATTCACTAATCATTCATAGAAAAATAATTTAACATTTTTTTCTGGGTGGCCACTAATTCACCCCCTCTTATCATTTTTTTACTCACTCCTAGGACTATCAACCATCCACTTTTAAAAAAATGAAATCATTTGGACATGAATTTGTCTTTTTTTTCTTAGTCCCATAGAATATAAAATCCATTTAGCTTCATATTTTATGTATGAAAACTCATTTTAATTTGATAACATATACATAAATAGATAAATTAAATTTCATAAATTAATTGTTTTTATCAGTTGGTTTCTTCATAATTATATAGTCTTATTACTTCATATAGAATTGAAAATTTTTTACAAACATCATCTAGTAATATATTTATATAATTTTTAAAACTCTAATACATTTTATGTTTTTCTCAAATTTAATAATAAGCTGCCATTGTCATTTTTTCAATATGATATTTTTCATCATATACGGTTGAAAAAAAACAGGTGATTTGTAACTTGTATTATTATTACAATTACTAGGTGAATATATTTCATTCTAATGTTTAGTAAAATATTTGTAAACAATATCAATTTTATAAAAAATTATGTATTTTTTGTAACCACATAAAATTTTCTTCAATTATTTATAAAATTAATGATTTATTGTGTTTTTAAATCAAAGTAAATAGAAACACACATATATTTCATAAGTATATTACATATCATAAAATAATAGTAACTATAATATCTAGGAATAATATAGGGATATAAACCATAAAGAATGATTCACACACTAGTGTAAACTCTATATGGTCGAATTCTACCATCAAGATCACCCATGTCCTAAAAATGGTAAAAAGAAAAAAATCATTCAAAATATGATAGAAAATATAAAAGGCTGTATAGAATATTTTTAATTGAATTATAGAATAATACATTGTGAGAATTGTGGAGTTTATATAGGGTGTAAAGGGAAATGTTATCGTTCAGATCTGATCATTATTCATTATAACCATTATCCATTATAACCATTGGAAATTATAATTTTCACTAACGTGGCTATTGTAAAGTGATTGTTTAAATTATTATATATATAAAGGACTATAAAGAAAGGTAGTTGATGCGGAATGGAAAAAATATATACTCATCTAGTAGGATCATGCTATATGAAACCCATTTATCAAAGCATGGGAGGGTGGTAGCAATGATGGGGTTCGCCATGGACCAAGCACAGATAGAGATTCAAAAAGTGTGGCTCAAGTAGAATTAACTATTGGATAAGTTCAAGTTGGTGGATATCACCACTAGATAAACTACCCTATAAAATTACTACCATCACATGCTTTACCCTTATAGATTTTTATGGTGTGATAAACAGTTATGTAACTAGAACATAAGTATTATAAAGAGGTAAATTATTTTATAAAAGAAATAGTGATTTCACCAAACCTTCATTATTATACAATGTATCACCCTTATATAAATTATAAAATGCATATGTTAAAAGGATGAATATGAAAAATTGTATTTTTCATATTAATAAACCATAAATGTGTATTAGGTAAATTTATATGTCTAATTTTCATTAAAATACATTGCACGATAAATTAGGATATTTGAAATAATATTTTATTTTCGTAAAAAGGTTGTAAATATAAATATTTATTATTTTTCAAATAATAAAATAATTTTATGCAATCATATAAAGTTCTTATAAGGGTTAGAAATTCAATTTTATAATAAAATTGGATTCTTTCAATAAATAATTATTTTATTAAATTTCTCATATTTATATAAAATTGATAAAATAGATGCATTTTTTAAATCAAAACGTCGAAATTACACAACCTTTAATTTTTAATATTTTTCTAATATAGTTAAATATTTCAACAGAAGGTACAATATGGTATAAATATATGGTATTTATTATTTTTTCATAATGACTTAAAAGTTATGTGATAAATACTATAAAAGAAGTTTCTTCTAAAAAATCTAAATAAATTATTTATTTTAAAGTATTAAGATAAATTTTCGAAACCAATAATAACTATTTTAAAACATAAAGTATATTTTATAACATGAAGTATATTATTATTTATTTTAACTCTTTGTGGATAAAAACATTTCCCCCATTCAAAGTAATATATATTAACATGGGTTTATCTCATTAAATAATAAAAAACTAAAAATAACTCCCCCTTAGTGAAAACCATGGGATAAAACCATGAGATGGCCAATGATTTTTCATTTTATATAATTTATAATCTAAAACCTATGTTTATAAATTAATAAACAATTTCACTTATTTATTTATAAATACCCACCCATTCTCCCTTTGACACCACAATATCAACAACTTTCAAGATAATAATCCCTAGTTAGGTCTCCATAACCCTCTGGGAACCCTGAAAAATAGTTTCTATATAGATAGAGTGATAATAATAGGTATACTTGGTAGGATCATACCCAAAGTCACATATGAAAATGTGAAAAGAGAATACAAATGCACTGGTGAGAAAACAACAAGACTAATAGTCACCTGAACTGGTCAAATATACATCCAAAACATACCATGGCTCACTCACCAAATAACACAAGCATGTATTAAGATAATAGTGGGAGAAAATTGATAAAGGATCCTCACATCCACATCCCCAAAGAGTTATTAACCATAGACACCAATTTCATACATCATGCTCTCACATCCCTTAAAATATATCTCATCACCTTGTATTCAACTATCTCTAATGTGGTTCAAGTTGTAACCCTGCCTACACCAGACTATTATAGGGATCATCATCTCATTTTGTTATCAATTTCATCATGAACATCTCTTGTCCCATTTTCCTACCATAACAAATACATTCACAATATCACAACTTGGAAATAAGGGTATCATGAATGTATGGTACATCAACCTCATTCCATATTCCAACAATTCATGACCCCACTACATATCACATCCTTTCATCATCAGGAATTTCCACCGATTGTGTTTTTATAAAGGGATAAGATATTCCACTAACTATGTTAATTTTCGATACAAATATTTAAGAAACTATGGGGAAGAGGGGGTAATTTTCCATCCATTCCTCACTATGTAGATATTGGGGAAACCCCCCCCCCCAACATTTGGGTGTAGACATATAGAACTCATCATGGATGGGGTTATTATAAAAGTGAAAGTATATATATACGCATATATATCACACAAGATTATCCTAAATATTTTACATACATACTTCATCACATTCCCATATCATCAACGCCATAATAACATTACCACATACATCCACCAACTATAATTTACCCACAAAAAAATCAAATACACATGGCCCATGATTTCCATTAATTAAATTATATATTAATCCACCTTTCTATATCAATACATTAGAACATTTTATTCATTAATTAATCTACTTAACATCATATTTATTGACAAACCATTATAGCCAATATTTTTGATAAGTTCCCATATAAGTTTTGGATGTTCATTATCATTTGATTCAACAATTATATTTCCACACATTAATTTCCAATCCATTTTATTAAATTCCATCATAAAAAGATTTATTTCACTACTACCAGGGAACTACTACATGACATCACATAGAAACCCATCATACTTCCACCACGTGTAATATAACCAACATCTGAACTGGTCTCCACAACCATTATATAAACCCCACCAAATCCACACAACCACTAGGCCAAAAAAATTCTAACGTCATACCAAACTAGATTTATAAAATACATATATTAACACCTCTCATTTATAGTGGGGTTTTCACATTAAAACTTCTTCTAGAGCATAGGTATTTTCATATAGTTTCCATATTTTCACTTAATCAGTTCATTAGATTTATATAACTTCTTAAACTCTTATAATCGGTGGGTCTGAAATATAAAATGTTATTATTCCACAACTAGGGTTTACAATTCATGGAATCCATTATATGAATATCACAATAGGATATATGTTTCAAGATAAAACTATCAACATTAATAAATAATTAGATAAATTGATGAAATTACTCTCTTTTACTTTTAATTAAACTTATTTTGGTTCACTATCTCTATTAGTTATTGTATACCACCCACAAACTAGAAAATAAAATCATTTTAATTTTATATATAAACAAAATAAGAGCAAAAATATATCCCCTACCTAGAAAAGAAATTCAAATAATGTTGTATATAAAAAAGGGAAAGAGAGGTGATGGTATCAGGTATTTATTCCCACAGTATAATCTCAAATGATGAGAAACTAACTCAAAAGAATCTATCCACAAGGTTTATAATTTATAGGTTTAACTGAAATCAATAAAAAATATTAAGAAATAATATCTCTGAATTTTTAGAAATTGTAGAGATCTACCAAAGATAGAGAGTTCAAATATCTAATTAATTATATTTTAATTTATTGAATTTAATTCACCCAAAAAAACTCATTGAAACTTCATTTAAAAACATGATATTTAATTAATTGAAAGATATTTTTAAACCCCCACATTAGCAATTTTAAATCATTTATTTAAGGCTTAAATCCCACATTTTATATTCAACCGATATATCACATCATTTTAGAAAAGTCTTGATATTTTTAAAACATAGAGTTTTGAAAAATATTGAATTAAACATGAGAAGGAATAGACCATTAGAAGTGACCAACTATGAGAAAAAATGAATCAACAATGTAAACGATCATATTAATTGTGGGAAAAATTATTTATCATGTGAAGTAATGAATTGACTATGAGAAAAAACAGATCGACCGTGAGAAAAAACTAGCAACCGTGAGAAAAACCTATCGACCATTTAAAGGAAATAATAAACTATGAGAATAAACTATAAATCATGAAGAGGAACATATTGAATAATATAGTAGAATGATATATTGTGAGACCAACCTATCAAACGTAAGAACAAACCATCAAACATTAAAAGTAATAGATCAATCATGATAAAAAAATCGACCATGCGAAGGAATATATTTACTATGAGAATAAACTATAACTTTTTCAAAGGAAAGTATTTAACATAAGGAAACAATGATCCACTATGAGAAAAAATTATCTATTGTACAAAGTGATAGATCAACTATGAGAAAAAATATGTAATTTCTAAGAGAAGAAGAACCCAAATACCTCGTTAACACCTCGAGCCCTCGAAAAAACATACATAAATTATTCTATGAACCTGATTCAATACATAAGATACTTATCAAACCCCTATCACCCTCGGAAAACAATACATAAATTGGAAAAAAGGGAGTTTTGTACAATCATCCACAATATATATCTCAAGGATCACACTATAATAAGAACACATCCACATATCAGAGGAACAAAACACATTGTTAGGTGGAAATATCTACCAAATAAGAAAGTTAATCTCATATAAATTATAAGGTTAAAACATAAAATCATAAAAAGTGAAAAAATAGAATCATCAAAAGATTATCAGATATTGAGGATGTATAAATGAATCTTGCTCTCAAATACTCTCTTCCACTCCACCATTCCTCAATAACACATGAACTATGGGAATAATTATCCCATGAAGCACCATATCTGGATGATCTTAGATATTAAACAACTAATAAACAAATTTTTTTCATCCTCACTTTCTAACTCTACCCAATATATTACATGAGAGTTATCATAAAGATAATGAAAAATTTTGGACATGTGGAAGATTTCATGAACTCTGTCAAGCCACGGTGTAAGTTTCAACTGATAAGATACCTAGAGAACTCATTAAAAAACCTTTAAATTCCCAGAGAACATGGGACAGAACTTACTTCCTTATTCAATCCTTTTTTACCCTCGAAGATGGGAAACCTTCAAGAACACATGGTCTCGAACCTTAAAATCTATGTGCCTCATCTTACAACCTATATAGGATTTCTGGTGGTCTGGTTTGTGCTTTTCACCATATTAGAACTACATACTAATAAATTCACAACCTCAATCCATCACAATAAATAATGATGTGGCCACTTATACAATTATTTGATTAGATTCATACCATTGGATGAGTGATAGCTATTATTACTAGAAGACTAAACTAATGGTAGGTGGTTCCCCAAAATCATCCAAAGCCTAAGATCAAAGTTCTTAATATATCCTCTTATGTATGGATGGTCTACTATGTCATCACATATGTCATATGATAAAAATAAATACCAGGGACCTCCTCTTATGATCTATATAGGATTTCTAGTGTTTCGATGTTGATATTTACACCGCATCAGGACAAAAGACTATTGACACCCTAACCTCAGTCCATCATAATAGAGAATGACAAGGCCACTCATATCAGGAATTGATAATAAGGATAGAGATTAATTAATTATTCAAACCAATGATACACCAAAAAAGAAGAAACCTTCAAGAAAGCATTGTCTAAATTCTTAAAATCTAGGGGCATCCTCCTTGATATGTATAGAATTTCTAGTGGTTCAGTGTTGTGATATTCACCATATCAGGTCCAAAGACTACTGACTCCCCAACCTCAATCCATTACAAAATAGAATGACATGGACACTCATACAATGATTAAAATGCATCCATACCATTTGTTGATTTGTATTTATTATTATATAAAAACTATACTATTTATCGGTGGTTCCCCCCAATCATCCAAATCCCATGATGAAATCCCCTAACATATCCTCTTGTGTCTGGTATACTCTATATTTCTATCTATCTTACGATATAAATAAATAATAAGGCACAACTAAGATCTAATATCATTCTACATTACTCTTTAGAACATTGAGGTAAAATGATCATCTAATTAGATAAAATGATCTTGTTACCCCATTTTTTCTCACAAACTCGTCCATATACTTCCTTTCCAAAGCATCCATGACACTAAACTCCCAAATTTCTATAAAATGAGATAACTTCATTAGTTTTTCCATGATGACACAAATGGAATCACAACCTACCTAAGATCGGGGTGGCCCGATGATGATATACATTAATATATCCTCCCACTTCCATGAATACATATAAGGGTTATAGAAAACAAAAAGGAAGATTGTGTTCTTACTATACATGTTGAAAAACCATAGATTGATCCATGAACACTGCCATTGACGGCATCATCCCAAGCCACCACAGTTTCCTCATCAAATTATGTTACATCTCGGATACACTAGTATGCACTACTAAGGGTGAAATATGAAACTCACAAAGAACTCCCTTATTCACATCTAATAAAAGAAATAGTCTCCCTTGAAATAATATTATATTCTAATTTTTCTCAGACTAACCCTCTGGAACATCCCCATGATGGATACATCGTCACATCACTTCCACCTATAAGCTTCCCCTCTAAGAATACTACACCTAACTCATAAGAGATGCTCCTATTATCATTCTATAGAGTAAACATATAGTATTAACTAAATCTATATTGATATGCATCACTATAAGTTATTCTATATCTTTCCATATATCCTTAGACTCAGGAACAATATCTCCATATGACTTCTACCTTAGTGCATCATTTAAAAAAATCACATTTTCTTGGGGTGTAGGGGATCTGAAAATCATAATCCTGGTGAAACCGCATCCACATTTACTAATCCATGTTCAAATACCACTAAGTAAAAATTTATCATTTAATATTTTCAAGTGTGAATACCACCAAGTGATCACTTATGTGGTAATTTCTCCACTATATTAGAGAAAACATTACTATTTCCAACTCCATGTCTTGATTGGAACAGTTACACTCAAGGGGATGAAACTTCCTAAACACATAAGATATAAATTCCCTTTAATTCAAAAATACACATCACAATCCCAAACAAGAAGCTTCAAAAAATGCCTATAAATCCCTAATTACTCTATAAATATAAGTATAATGAAATTGATCAATTTACTATTCAAGTTTTCAAAAGATGCCTAAAAATAATTAGTCTATATGATGTTCTGTTCCTTCCATTTAAATTCTATTAGTGGTTTTATAACCTAATAAAAGTTAGACAAACGCAACATGCAATATCCCAAAAGTCCAAGGAATCTGTGAGCATCTTCCACATTACAAGGTTCTTCCCAAGAAATAATTACCTTGTTATTTGATGGGTCTATGGACACACCCTTTTGAGAAACCAAATTCCCAAACAAATACACTTCCCATGTCCAAAATGTTTACTTGACTAACTCTTTATAGAGTTTATGGTTTCAAATAACCTATATGACGACTCTAACATCCTCTAATTCTCCTACTTTGACCATGATTATATATGGATTTAATCAATAAAAATGACTATAAACTATTCCCAGAACCCATATAATATAGTTCTCATGAGACCCAGGAAAACATCTAGTGTGTTCATGAAATTAGATAGAAAGACCAAAAAATTAAAGTGTCAATATCTACTTCTAAAGGTATTATTTAGGATATCTTCCTCTCTCTCTGTAGTTTTTTTATATCCAAACTATTGTTCAATCTTCAAAATATAAATTTCCTATTTAATCTGGTCAAATAGATCATCTAGTTTTGGAAGAGTATAATGGTTCTTGATCATCATCTGATTCAACTTCAGGTAGTTCATGTGCAGCCTCATTCTTTCATCCACCTTCTTAGAGAACAACACTGTAGAACCCCAAGGAGATTCACTAGGTTGTATTATTCCCTTTTACTAAAAATAATAAATCTAGAGGATCCAATATTGCATGTAAATTGGTTTCATTCTATAAGGATTCATTGAAATCAAAGAGGCACCTTGTTGAAAATCTTTCCCAAAATTGACATCACACCAATGGGTTAGGGTAAAAACCTCATCTTGGAAGACATAGAGAAACTCATAAAAAATTATGTGGACCTTTAAAACATTTTTCGCCTCCAAAAAAATTACAAACTAAGATATAAGGGGATAAGTATGCCTACATCCCATCTAATAACTCTTCTCACTAATGAACACCACTTGTTCTCCCTCCACATCAAAAAATAAAACTCTTCTCTAGAAACAGTCAAAAACCATATTCATGGAGTATAACCAATACATTTAAAGGATGAAATATTGTGTTTTATTTGTAATAAAAATAAATTATACATCAATTTATGTTTTATAATTATCAGTTTACCTCCCTAAAACACATAAAACAACAATGAATGGACTACATCTGGCATAGATAACACCAGGGCCACTAGATGATTCTCCAACTCTAGTTCTAATGTGTGGACTAAGATAGGTGAAATAAAGGATTATGAATATCCACATTAAAATAAAGAAAAAACAAATATAGATGAAAAACTATTTATACATCGAATGACATTTGGTCCCTCTATTTCTTGTACCTCCACTACATAAACCAACCCATATCCAGATTCTCTACATTTCTACTAATGACCTTCATTGTATTAATATTGTCTGGGTCTGTTAGAATAAGGACCACCATGGGTATGAACTATAAAAGATCCATGTCCTCATATCTAATAAAAAATACTAGTGACCACTTCTACTGTTACGGCTAGAGAGGGGCATGACTACCCCAAATAAATAGAGCTCCCTGAGCATTCGGGCATTGAGCCTGATAGTGACCATAACCTCTATAAGCATATCACATAAACATAAATCCCTTGGAAAATACTCGAGATACACTAGCCCCATAAAATTATAAATATGTTTGTTGTGTTAGACTCTCTATTGATCAGAACCTTGACTATTATTACATCTATGATCCTCCACTTGAAGCATTACTCCTTGGGAAAATCTTCTTACATTCCTCTCAAGGAATTACTTACTACGAGTTCATCCACTCAATCACTTTTTTATTTTTCTTTACCTGTAGATATGTAGGAATCGTAAAATGGGTGAATGTGTATCTGATCACTAGATGTAGAGCCTTTGGAATATGTAGTTATTTAAACTCCTCATCCTAAATGAGATTGGGATAAAAATATTTGTTTCCCTTAAACATAATATAGATTTATAACAAAAAAAATATTCCCCTATAAAGAGACGATAACTCCTACCACTTGGAAAACTTTATCATCAGCATCAAGAACTCGAGATGAGACTCCTTCTTGTATTCAGCCAAAAATAATCCTTCTTTTTATTATCCCCAACATATATTGACCACCACTAACTCACTACTCCCTAAATCTGGTTGACTATGAATGGAACCTTGCACTTAACTCAATCTCAAATAATACTAATGGAAATCCCAAGATCCTATAGTCAACACTTCATCTCTAGTTCAGAGACACTCTGATCATACATTTCTAGACTCTGAATCTGGAAAGAAAAAAAATCCCTCTATTATGTCGCATACTTCTCTATCGGATTGATTCTCTATAGATCGACCAGACCAACCAGATAAACCTCTACCACATAAATAGTAACACCCATATTTTTGGGAAGCATATTATTTTTACAAACTATTTGTTTATAATTATATACTTTTTTAGATTAAAATATTTGAAATTAATTAGAAAATAATTCATTCAATATTTGATTTAAAATAAAAACAATTTATTCATTTATAAGGGGAACATTACAAAACAAGAACATAAAATTAAGTGTTACCCACCATTGATTATTAATAACTATGGATGATTAAATCATTTAAAAGTGAATAAATGAATAGGGGACAATAGATTGAAAAGAATAACATCTTCATGACTAATAAATCCCCTTGATCATCATCAACCTTAAGGATTACCAATATCCTGTAAAAACCTATAATTTAGAATAGCATTAGGAAAGGATAAATCATTATGCAAAATCTATAATATGAAATAAGAACTATTCCATTATAAGTGAGAGTGGAATGAATGGATGATTTAGTAATTCTATATATATTGGAATAAAACATGGTTATTATAAATATAGTTGTTGATAAATATGGTTGTTGAGAATATGTTCATTGGATATACATCAAATAGTTAAACCAAAGTTATATATTTTTTAATAATAAATTTAAAATATTTTAAATTGCAATGAAATAAAAATATGTATTTAAAATATTATAAATATATATGTATATGTATTCATTACAAATAAATATTATTATTATTATTAAAATATAATATAATTTATATATATAATTAAAATAAATATTTCAATATCAATGGATTGGTAAAATTAAGATTTATTGTATAAATAATATATTTTAATGGATTTTGTTAAAGCATATTTAGTATAAATGTAATATTTTTTCAAAGAAATTTTGTATTAAGTAATTTAAATTTTATTATAAAAAATTAAATTAACCACTTTTTATTTTTACATTAACAATATTTAAATTAAAAATTGATATAAAATAATATTAAAAACATATAATGTTTAAAAATGATATTTTTAAACAAATAGTTTTAATGTAAAAATAAAATGTGGTCAATTTAATTTTTTATGATAAAATATAAAATAATTAATTAAAATTGATATAAAATAATATTAATATCATATAATTTTTAAAAATGATATTTTTCAATAAAATAATTTTATCCTTATATTTTGTATTTTTTTATAAATATAAGTTTATAATCTTGTGAATTTACCTGGAAAAAGAAAAATACTTTTTGAACTCATAAAGTCCAAATTATATTAGGGTGAAATTTTTGGAATTTTTCTAGAATATTTTATTTTTAGGTGAATAATGAAAAATACATTTTTTACAAATAGCATTACTTATATGAGATTATTGGTTTATAAGTATTAATTGAAGATTTAGAAAACCATTTTATATATAAAATATGTATTTTATAAATGAAATTATATACTTAAAAGTGTTTTTTAGTATCCAAACCTATATTTTATGTTTTAGAATTTAAGTTACTTTTTCTCTAAATTTTTTTTATATAAAAAGGGGAATCCCCCCCCCCATTTAAACAAATACACCCTACTTGTTATTGTGGTTATATAGATCCCATTACATGGACTTTGTAGGCCCATTGGGAATTAAACCCCAAACATCAAACCCATAGGCCAAGACTTGTGAGTCCAAATAACCAACCCAAAGGCCATGTGCGCTCTACCCATTCCATGCACTAAATCCCACCTAGGTCAGTGTCTTTCAACACTAAACTCCAATTAAATCACCACATATACCTTTGGATGAAACCATTACATCATCTATATCATTATGTGATTCTTTCATCACAGTCATCATCAGTCTATGTATGCCTAGTATCGTTATCATCTCATCAGTGCTCTCCCTTCATCGCTAACAGCACCGCCGACACTAGGTCCCCCATCCCCTTCTCATTATCACCCATAAAAATGGTCATATACCACATGCTTAGGTGATGGTAATAGAACTATTCATACCTTTTAGATTGGTTCAATGAAATATGTGGTCAAGATTTGAACCCAGGACCACCCGGATACGGTGCTCGCAGTCGAACCACTTTATTGAGGTACAGACCGTTTTTTATAACATAACACATTTATTATTTTCAAATTAATTTTTATCACTTATATAAATTGAATATAATGAAATTTAATTTTAATTTTTCATTTTAATTTGCATATTATATAATAAGGACCACTTTATTTTTCCGCACAAAGGACAAATTACTTAAATAAAAATCGTTATCTTAGTAAAATATAAAATTTTAAATGTAATAAATCTATGGGTAAATGGATTTAAACTTATTAGAATTATGTTAATAATTTATTTTTTAAGATATTATAAAACTTTTCTCATCCTTCACTCCATTATTGTACATTTTTATAGAAAATGGACTTGTGAAACATGTTCTCTTTTTATATAAAGTGGTTATATTTAAAAAATCATTTTCACTACTTATAAAAGGGGTCTTTCACGATATATTCCAGATAACTCTAAAATTTTTATTTCCCCTTGAAACTATACTCTACATATTAAACTTATAATCTTATTTTACCCTATTAATATTCTTGTCACAATAGATTATATTAAGACCTCTATTTCCACACTGTCCTCTAAACAAAATCCCATGTACTTAACGTGGGTACTAACTTTACCTAATTTCTTTCATTTTATATATTAATTTTAAAAATATTGTTTTTATCAATAATATATATTTAAATTATTATTTCCTTTTCTAAATTTCAATATTATAATAAAATAACTATTAACCCCTTTCTGTTTTTTCCTAAAGGTAAACCAAAAAAAATTATGGCCTACCACCTCCAAAAAGTGTCATGTTTTATTTTTCATAACCCCCTTACATGAATGGTATTAATGTTGAATGTAATAAATAAATATGGTTTTATGAAATATTTTTTATTCTTAATTAATAAACTGTATTACTTATTCTTACCACTCTATGTAAAATGAAATCATCATCTATGCATACATAAGGATGGTCACCTCCCTAGAACTGTGTATTCTGACTTCTATAACAACCTTTCATAAATGGTTATAATAATATATTTAAGGGATAAATATTATTTTTTAGAAATTATTTTTTTATAAATAAAATTTGACAACCTATTAATGATATGAGAAAAACATAATCACTATACGTTAAATTGTCTAAAACAAGTGTACTGAGAGGGAAAAAAGTGATTCAATCTTTGCAATAATTTCATATACATTAAATATTCTAGTAATTAACATAAATCATAATATATAATTCTAATAAAACCTATATAATATCATTATTCCTCTTGAAAATTATATTATTACTAAACACAACCATAATCATCCCCTAAACAATGATAAATTCATGTTTGAGTTGGTTTTACCACCTACTTGAACAATGCTCTAAAATGGTATCATGGATTACTATGAGAACTTTACTACTAATGATGTATGAAATAAATAATTTAATAATATTATTATTTTTGTTCTTTAATGTTAATATTAATATTAAGATCATCAATTAAGATACCAAGGTCTGTTATTTAGAAAACATCGAAACATGGTCATTATTGAAATCATCTTTAAGGATCGAAACAAAAATCCCATATAATGAAACTATAAAATTTTAAATAATTATAAAGAATAAATTATCATACGTTGTATGATCTAGGAATGATGAACCTTGGTATAATAATAAAGAACAAATTCACTAATATGAAACTAGTTTAGAACTATCAAGACTAGTCACACCCAATATCCAAAATAAATAATAACCAACTAATAAATATATAGAGTATAATTACAAATGAAGTTTAAAAGTGGTTATATTTATGAATAATGTTATGTAATAAGTAATTAATACAGTAATGTTTTCATACATTAGGTTGTAATGAATTTGATTAAGTGAAAATATGATGTTAGGGTTTCTTGTCTTAAATTTTTACCCCTTGAGACATATTTCTTATTATACACCATGTTTTATTTATAATGGTGTATCTAATAGAATTTAATATTTTGTATAATTATAATCTCATTACTCATAGTATAAAATTTTTAATTTGAAATCATATCCTTCAAAAGGTTTTTGATTGAATGTTTCTATTGTTTTAAGGTTTTATTGCCTTAAATTTACACCCATTAAGACATATTTCTTATTTTAAACCATGTTTTCTTTGGAATAGTGTATCTACTACACTTTTAATATTTTTTATCCTGATTTTCTTATATATCATGATTTTAAATTTTCTGTTTCAAGTTATTTATATCGTGGGGTTTTGAATCAAATATTACAAAATCAATAAGGGGATCTAATTTTAAATTTAATTTCTTGAGACATATTACTTATTGTCCAACATAACCTATTTAATATAGTGTGATTATTTCCTAATAAAATTATTTTACCATATTATTTATGTCATTTGGTATTTAAAATATTTATAATTTTCTTTATTTAAATGGACTTTTATTCAATAGATACAAAAATTAAAAGGGGTTTTGAATAAAATTTTACTCAAACCACGAGGGTTTTTATTTACAATCATATTTTCAAATCAATATTTATTTTGAAAGATAATCCTTATAAGTAATTTTTTTTATTTTTACTAACCATCATCATTTTGTTTTTATATTAAAGTGGTTTTACATATCACTAAAAAATTTATTTCCTCTTCACTCAGATGTTACCTAAAGTAATTCTTGTAACTAAAACCAACCTTGTCTCTTCTTATTGGTCAAAACCTTCCTTTTTACATTGTATGATTTTGATTATGTCATTATATATGCCTCAATAAATGATTTAGTTCATTTTCAACTACTTAAACTTCTTTAAAGGTTTTAATTAAATTTTTAACATTTTATGGATGGGCCCTTTTTATCAAAGTGTAAAAAGTATATCCTTTAAATGTTTTATGTGTGAACGCATATTTTTTCTACCATTTTAATTTTATATGAATCTTTATATCCATATTTTTATGGGTCTTAAAAAGAATTATTTTATATTATATTTAAAAAAATATATAAATTGTTTCAAATGATCAATGATATTTCTGATTTCAAAATTTATTTTATAAAAACATATTTTCATATAAGTCATTTTCCTTTAATATATATTATGTATGATTGAGGATATTCATTAAATTTTACCATTAAAATTATTTCTATGGATAGATTAAGTAATTTTATTTTTTCTCAAGGAAATGATATATCACTGCCTTTTACTTTCCTAACTATCCTTTATGGGTAAGCATAACATTTCTTCCATTTTATTTACTTTATGAATATCATATTTTTTTATTCCATTGATTGAAGGGTGTTCACCTCGATTTTATATATCGATTGATTGGGAAAATTATTGATACAACCATATACCCTTTATCTATATAGTGAAAATACCATATCATTTATAGAAGGTTATATTCCTAGAAAGTTATTGAATATATTTTTATACCCATTTATTTTACATAAGATTATTATGTTATAATTATTGATGGAATTTTTAATAATTTATTTATGTAAATCCTTCATAAAAGGATATGGAACGCATTTTCATACCATGGGTTCTTTATGATGTGTTTTATGGAATCCATTTTCTTTTTCGGGGATATTTAGAAATGATGAGTTATTTATTTCTTATGAAACGCATATTTATGGATGAATTATGGGTGGGATCATGTATCACCCTCTAATTCATTAGTTAAAAGATAATATCTCATGATAAAATTATTCATGAGTATGTTTTAGTTTCTCAAACACATAATCACTAATTGTGTGGATCATGAAAGTAACGTACCCTATAATAATGCATGTTCCATATTTGAAAGATATTTTTCATTATTATCTTAGGTTCCTATGATTTGTCTCATCAAATTAATGTTCCGTGTACTAATTTTTGTTCCATATTTAAAAGATGTTCTTAATTATTATATTATGTTCTAATGATATGTATCATTAATGTAATGTTCCCTAAACTAGTGTGTGTTCCATATTTGAAATATTTTTTTCATTCTTATCATATGATGTTATGGTGTGTCTCATGACATTAAGGTTCTTCATACTAGTTTTAGTTCCATAGTTTTATTATTAGTATTATATTTATGTTATAATCTCATGGATACTAATTATTGACTCCTTTTTTATAACTCTTTTGATTCATGTATAATGTTATTGAATGACTTATTCTGTTTTATATAATCTATGTTTTATTGGATATGATTTTATTAAGTATATTGATTATACATACATTCTTATATTATGCTTAGTTTTGATTATTGATCATTATCTCTTGTGTTTTCCCTTTCTGAGCATTTAACCTCACCATTTCTTATGTGTGTATTTACCTAGGTCATATAAAAAATTAATATGTAATACTTTTCTAGAAGAGTGTCTATTGTGGTGTATTTTTTGGAGATGTTGAAGGCTTATTATTGATTAAGTAGTTTCTTATATAATGTAAAAAATATCCATTTGATATAATGAACATGGGTTTTACTTGTTAAATGTTTTTTATAATTCTTTAAAATATAAATCCTAAAAGTTACTTAAAAAATCTTACAATATGTTTGAATGATCTTGTAACTAATGATTTCTATCAAAGTTTGTCTGTAAGGTGTGTTTTTTATCACCAAATTTGGGAGTATGGGTATGGAGAACCTTATTTGGAATCAGAGTAGGGTTTAGATGACTTTAAATATTAGGATTTCATTAGTTGAAGATAAATTCAGAGTTATAAAGGTCATTAAGTATTGATAATTTAAGTTTGATCATAATTTCAAAGTGATTGATAACCATTTTAGGTTAGTTTAGGTAATATTGAATATTTTTTATTCTATAGGGATTAAGAAAGTATATATTTACTGAAATACAATGGGACAATTCTATAGGACTAGCCAATGTGTTGGAAAACATACCTATGTTTTGGTAAAGTGTATATTGTGTGGTTATCATAGTAATTACATCCCTATATAGATACCATAAAGTGGATATTATTGCGTTATAAATTCACCCAAGGATAATCATCCTAAAAATGCTGGTTGAGTATTAACTCAATATTCACTCTAGCCTATGATAAGTGGGCCTAAGACAGCAAACCTAGATAGACACTCTTGAGGGATATGGTTTAGTTTATCACAATCCCTTTATAAGACATTATAAAGAATTTTTTATGTTAAGGAATTAGTTTGTGAAATGTGAAACAACCAAACACGAAGAAACTTAGATTTAAACAAGAGTGATTTAGGTTGAAATAAAATATAATGTAATAATTTCAAATAGTAAAACATTTTAAGGTTGAATTTTTATATATTATAATAATTATATTAAGGTGTTCATTTTTCATCACTCATGATTAACTCCTTTTGGTTTGAGTATCAGCTAAATACTTAATGAAAAAAGTTAAAAATGGATTCAATATACAATATATGGATTTTAACAATGATAAAACTAATGGGATAAGATCTATAGTGAGAAATATTATGATTATACCAAACCATATGTCAAGAATTGTGATTAGAAACATAAACATAACAGAGTTTCTAAACACACTAAATAAGATAATGATAGATAATCATGGAACTTCATGTGATGGAGATGATGAAGGAAAGAATTTTCAATTTATTTCTTGTCAAAAATGTTAGAATAAACACCAAGGAAAATTTCTCAATGGAACTATATGTTGTAAAAGAGGGAATAGAGAAGCTAATTACTAAATAAAAGTGAATACCTCATTATACACTATGAAGTGAAAGATAATTCATCCTAATGTACCACTAACAATTATCTATTTTAAATTTAGTAAACATGGAAATTAGATTATACATCCCTCCTGAATGAATATCGTACCCTAGGTGCCCGTAACATGGGAAAAATCTCCCTATTGTTTGATAGTAGGGTGTCACAGCATGACCATATGATGTTATTCCATGACACATCCTTTTGAGTCTCGTGTCGGTGTGTATAGGTGTTTTGGAATGATTTATAAGACCCATATGATCCCCTCCTCATCAACAAGGGATTTTCATGTGATGAATCCATAAAGTAAAACATGTAAAGGACTAAATCCAAAAACAAACAATATTATTTATGGTAGGGATTGTTGTGTGGGTCCTAACAAGTGGTATCAGAGCTAGGGATAACCTTGAATCCTTAGGAAAGTGTTGAGGGAGATTTTGTGGGTTACACTTGAATGTATCTCATGACCTAGGATCCCATGAATTCGGACTAATATCCCCAATTCACGGCAGTGGGGTTTCAAATCTTGACCAATGGGTTTTGCACCATGACACGTCCTCCAAAGTCCCACATTGGGACATATAAGAGTTTGGTAATATTATATAATACCAATAGGATATCATCCCTATCAACAAGTCCTTTCCATGGGATGAATCCATGAAATAAAAAACGTTGTGTACTGCATTATAAAGAATAAAATATTTTTGATGGTATGTATTTATACTTTAGTTATAACATATATAAGTCAATGCCCTGATATTAGGGCTAAGAAACATGATAAAAACCTATAAAATCAATGAAAATGGAAGGCCTATACAACCAAAACTATAAAAGTGGGTTCCGAGAATTATATAGAGTGAGGAACATCGGTCTTAACTATATGTTTTTTATTTGTGTTATGTTCAACACAATACTTTGTAGCTAGAATCTTTTCAAAGAACATCAAATAACCACCCCGATGAGTAGATATTGAATTACTGATAAAAAATCTACTGTTTTGATTATTATATCTGATGTTTATGTTTATAGTAAATTACTTTGTGTAAAATATATTATTTTCTCTTTAGATAAATTTAACATGATTTTGGAAATGGAGTGGTTCTCTACCAAGTGGAAAACAATATTTGTTAGAATAAGTAGGTCAAATTTATTATCAACCTATGATACTCTATCAATGAAAGGGTTATTATAAACACACTTTATAAGAAAATTATTTAATTTGGATCTTGATACTAAATAATGATAGACACTTAAATAAAATTGTTATGGAAAATCTCAATATTGGGATAAGTTTATTCCGAGGAAATATATATTTCTTCCAAGTTTTTAAGGTTCAAAACTCTCAAAAAATAATATCTAGAGTCATGTATATTATTTAGATACCCATTGAAATTTTTTTTGTATTTTATAACTAAAACATTGAGGACAAAATTTATTTAATATAGGAGAATATAATGCCTAAAGTTTTTAGGAAGGATAATATTTTTATAAGCTATAGGTTTATAATTCTAGAAAGATTTATATCAAAAAATCTCAAATTTATTAGGAAATATTCCATAAAATATATGAATTAGACTAAAAACCCTTTTTTCATTCATACAAGAAAACAGTATAACAAAATTACATAAAACTAAGTATTTCACCCCATAGATTATTACTCACCATGGATTAATACATCCATTAGAAGTGTATAAATGAAATAGGGAAATGGATAGAAAATAATAATATATTTAGTAATAAGAAATATCTTGGATCATATTCAACCTTGAGGATCATCAATATCCAAACAAAACCTATAATGATAATGAGACCCATGAATAGCGAAGTCATCATGAAAAATATATAATATGAAATAATAATTATACCTTGTGAATTTATAGTGGAATGAGTGAATGATTTAGTAATTCTATTTATATATATAAATGAAATCTAGACACTATGAATATGATTGTTATAAATGTGGTTATTGAGAATATGGTTGTTGGAAATACATCCAAAAGGTAAAGTGAAGCAATGCATTATTCACTAGTCAATTTAAAATAATATAAATTAAAATGAAATTAAAATATGAAATGAAAATATATTAAATATATATTTATGAATTAAATATAAGATTAATGTTAATATTATGAATATATGATATGATGTATATATATAATTAAAATAAATATCTCAATATCAATGAACTAATAAAAAAATTAATATAGAAAATTAATTTTAATAGTCTTTGATAAAACTTATTTAGTATAAAAGTAATATCTTTTATAAATAATTAGTTAATTATGTAATTTATATTTTATTATAATAAATTAAGTATATAAATTTTTATTATCATACAAACATTGTTTAAATTAAAAATTGATATGAAACAATATTAAGAACACAAAATATTTAAAAATAACATTTTTCAATAAAAGTAGTTTCTCCATATCTTTTTTAATTCCATTCAAAAGATAAATATATGATTTTTTATTTTTATTAGTTAAAATTAACACCTTAATTTAAATTACAATTAAATAATTATATTAGTGTAAAATTATGGGATTTTTCTGAAATGTTAAATTTTAAGGTGAATTGTGAAAAATACTATTTTTTCAAATACCATGAAATTTATTACATTATTAGTATATAAGTATGAATTATATATTTATGAACACATTTTATATACCAAATATGTATTCTAAAATTGAAATTATAAATTTTAAGATATTTTTTCAGTTTACAATCCAATATTTGACATATTAATATTTAAGTTACCTTTTCTCTAAAAATAATTTCAATACACTGTGTATTTATTATTTTAAAATTGATTTTTATCACTTTTATAAATTGAATATAATGAAATGGATTTAAAATTTTCATATAAATTTATATATTATATAATAATGACCACTTTTTTTAGGCAAAAATGATAAATTACTTAATTAAAAACTAGTTACCATGGTAAAATAAAAAATATTAAATATAATAAATATCTGGGTAAAGATATTGGAAAATGTTATAAACATGTTTCAAATTTATTTTTTGAGATATTATTATTATCATATCATAATCCAATCCATTATTTTTCTTTTTAGAACCACATACATATAAAACATGTGCTCTATTTATATAAAGTTGTTACATTTACAAAAAAAATCATTCTCACCACTTATAAAAGGGGCCTCTCGTCAACCCTTCAAGACTACTAAAAAAATTGATTTCTTCCACAAAATATTACTTATTCCCTAACCTATTATCCCAATTCACCATATTACTCTTATTTTAACAATATATTAGCCTTATATTTTCCTTTACAATGAGTCCTTCAAGGTAAATTGGTCTCTCCCAAATTTACCCAGGATTTTAGGGTTAAGTGGTCGCTTGTAGTTTTTCTTGGGTTGTTGAATCCTCAAAGACCTAAGAAGTAACATATGGACACGTAAATGATATGGACTGTTTTTAGAGATTAAGTTTCCAACTTTGGGTTTATTTTATATGGTTTTAAGTGATCACTAAAAGTTATAATTTAATTAAAATTATGATAAGGGTTGATCTTAGGTTATTACAAGGGGTGGATTGGATGCATTCTTTTTTTAAATATTTCAATTTATAATATTTGATATGGGTTCATTTAAGAAGATAAAAAAATCTTCACTTACTATTTTAATTCATACAAACCCTAATAATAATCACCTATACACTTTAAGGGTCAATGTTTTGATCACTCCAAGGTAAAGGTTCGTATTTGCACTTAAACTATGTGACCTTAAATTCAATAAGGATAAAGAGGTTTTAAAATCATCAAATAAAAGTATCATTTAAAATAAGTGATTATCCATTAATGGATTGAGAAATAAAATCCAATCCATCCCCTTTATACTCCCTTGGATCAACCCATAAGTGGGTTACCCATACATTGATCATATGGTTTCAATGGAAGCGGGAAGTAGACTCGTGAGGGAGGAATTGGAGAAGTAAAAAAAATGAAATAACGATCAGTCCATCGTTGTGTGATAATCTCACAAGGTTTTGGGTAAAAAAATCACTCCTTTAGGAAATGGTATAAAAGTGATAATAAGAATAATAAGAAATTAGAATATGAAGAACTTTTATAAATAAGCTAAGGTAATTCAATAACTTACAATTGAAGGAATGTGATTACAACATCAAATTAGCAGCATAACATTAAAATGAAACAAAGCTCAAAGATTATAAACTCTTCCACCACCACTACCTTAAATAGGAATTTAAAGAGGCTTGGATATAGATCCCTACATTACAAAGGATCTCACTTGAGTATGGTAGGCCTAGGGTGGTGTAAAGTAAGGGAGAGGAGACGTTTCCACCCTTGACCCGAAGTTGCAGACAGCTTGAATCCACTGAACATAGGAGCCTATATGGCCTTATATATGGCGAAATTGGATTGGTACATATAATAAAAAGGTAAATATACTGATTTATCCTATCTCTATGTAAAATATCAGCCCAAATTAATTTGTATTTGTCGAGATATGATTAAATCGGTGGGCTATTTTTCTGGGTCGCAGAATCTGGCCGCGAATTTTATCTCTAACATGGGCCACCTGAATAACCACAATGGATGCCAAATTAGCACTGGATTCAGGGGAATTATATTTTCCTTTATATTCAATATTTCATTCCATGAAATTTGGGATTCATTGGGTCTGTATTTTAGGCCCAAAATTCTCATCAGTGGAATGGTGTCGAATCTAATTTCCCCAAAATTATTTCCTTTTATTGCTAAATATATCCATTATCCTTTATGAATAATCCATTGATCCATGAATTAAAAATGTCAATATTTATGTTTATATCCATTTCCCAAAATATCAAATTAATATATGGATAATTAAAATCCTTAAAATCAGATGAATCATTGGGCCTAAACTGGTGTACATTAGGCATTAAGTGCATAAATGATGAAAATGGATATTCAAAATTAAAATCCACTAACTCAGGACTGTAAGATCAAAAATGAACATTTAATACCATTAAAATTTAATTAAAATATCTTTTTATTGGATAATCACACCCCCAACTTGAGTTTTTCTAGTCCTGAGCAAAATTTATCTCAACAATATGAAATTCGAATTCCCTTTTCCAAAAACATTTTAATACACAATGATCACCAAAAACTCTAATACCAAACAATCATGAAACCCATAAAAATATTTTAATACAATATAGTTTCATAAGCATATATCAATCCCATTCCCATTCCATTGTTCAAATTTATCACCATATTTCATTCAATATCAATTAAGAGTGATGATGTGTTGTGCATCGCATTAGACATAGGGGTTCATCTTTATTCAAAGGGGAAATGATTAAAGTTCTAGGTGGAACCACATTTCAATATTAAGATGAGTATTCAAATTTTTTTATTTTGTTTTTTTTTTGTTTTTTGTTTTTTGTTTTTTGTTTTTTTTTTCAATTTTTCCTTGGTAATTGAAATTGCACTCAAAATATTCAACCCTTGTAGTGAGACTTTGTCGATGACTCTCAGGCTCAAAGGCCTTAGGGCACCAAGTGATTCCCACATACTTGAGCATCATATTGAGTTAACTCAATCAAAAATAAAGTCAAATTACCATAAATAGTGATACAATTACTAACTCTGGGCTAGAAAACTATAGAGTCATGATCCCCAAGTGACGAAATCCACGCATTAGGTTATTTCATTGCTCTACGCACACATTTATTGTTTTTTAATACTCATATTAAAACTAAAATGATCACCAAACCCATACTATATATTTTGGGGACCCCATTAACTCAAAATAATACCCCATTATCCAAAGGACGTGAATTGTGATTCTTTTTTATTTTGATGAAAATATAAACAATGAAATATCACATTAGACATCCACACTTTCCAAAATCTATGCTCATGAAATATATGTGGCTTAAAATCAGAATCAGGGCATGCTAAATTATTTGATATTCAGTTTCAAAGTGTACAATGTCTATTATCATGTTCAAGGGTAATGAAAATTTTCCTTCCATTAAGGAACACTTTTTTTCAAATCATTCATTTTTTTGACACAAAAGAAATATTTTTTTTATTTGATCTCCCCCCCAACTTAAAATAACATTGTCCCTAGTGTTTAAAGAAAATAAAATTTAGAAGGGGGTAGAGGCAGATAATGGGAGTTCAAAAAGGAAATTGAAAATGAGGATCATGGAATGAAGTCACCTAGTGGTTGAAGTTGAAATTCTTGATGCTCCCTTTTAATTCGTTGATCTCCATGTCACTATGAGAATTCCCTAGTGGAAGAAAATAAAAAACAAACAAAACAAAACTATATATTTATTTATTTATTTATTTATTTATTCATATAATAAAAAAAGTAAAATATAATTATAAATAAAAAAATTAAAGAATAAGGAAGCAATATAAGCCATAGGTTAGTGGTAAGTGTGTGCCCCTGTCTACCTTCGGTCCTGGGTCCGATTCCCCGCAAATTTTCCGATTGTGGTGGGGTTTTCCTCATGACCTACGATGTGGACTTTTCATTTTTTTATTATTATTATGTTTTTTATTTTAACCTAGAAACACATAAAAATTAAATGAACAGATGATACATTGTCTTATTTTGAAATTTATGGGTAAGGTATTACTCAAGGATCACACCACGTGACATGGATGAATATAGTTCTCCCCTTTCATACCCATCCATACTCATAATATAAGAATAGGTCAATAGTTAAGTTTTTTATTTTTAAATATCAACATGATTCATTAATACTATGTAAAATAAAAATATGATTAAAACAACAGAATTATTGGAAACTTGAAAACCATGGGTTGCCTCCCATGTAGTGCTTTGTTTAACATTGTTAGCTCGATATAGACCCTTAATTTTTCTTAAGTATTTTCTTCATCTAAGATTTGTTCACACAAATTTTTAACTAATTTATTTTTTTGGAATGGTTCAATGAATGGTTTGACTCTATGACCATTAACTTTAAAGGTTTGACCATTGGTGGGATCTTGAATTTCCACAGCCCCATGAAGGTACACCTTATGCACTATGTATGGACCTGACCATCTAGACCTTAACATTCCCAAATGTAAATGAAGTTTAGAAAAATACAAAAAGAATAGGTTTACCCAATACAATGTGTTTGGTTTTAAGATTTCATGATTGGTACGCTTGTACTTTAGCTTTATTGATCCTTGAATTTTCATAAGCCTCCATCCTAAGTTGCTCAAGTTCATTGAGATATAATTTCCTTTTTGTTTTAGCCAATGATAGGTCATAGTTCATTTTCTTAATTTCCTAAAAATACTTATGTTCAATCTCCACTGGAAAATGGAATGCTTTACTATAAACCATCCTATATGGGGACATTCCGAAAATGGTTTTATATGCAGTTAGATAGGCCCGAAGAGCATCTAAGGGTTTTCTCGACCAATCTTTCCAAGATGGATTAATAGTTTTCTCAAGAATTTGTTTGATTTATTGATTGTCTAACTCAGCTTGACCATTGTTTGGTGGGTGTTAAGCAGTGGAAACTTTGTAAAAAATTACATATTTTTCCATGATTTTTTATAATGGACGATGGAAAAAATGAGTTCCATGATCACTAATGATAGTCCTAGGAATTATTAATCTAGAGAGGATGTTTTCTTTAAGAAATATAATCACAGTTTAATGATCATTATATTTTTAGGAATGGCCTCAACCCATTTGGAGACATAATAGATGGCTAAAAGGATGTATATATATCCCCTAGAGTTTGGAAAGGGACCCAAGAAATCGATTCCCCAGTAGTTAAAGATTTCAATTACTAATACGGGAGTGAGTGGCATTAGATTCCTTTTTGTGATGGAACCTACTTCTTGACACTTGGGACAGCTTTGAAAAAATGTGTAGGAGTCTCTTGATAGGGTGGGATAGAAGATACCACACTGAAGAACCTTAGCAGATGTTTTCTTAGAGTAAAAGTGTCCTCCACATTCATCTCTATGACCGAATTTAAGGATAGACTCTGGTTCAAATTCAGGGATGCACCTCCTAATGACTTGATCAAGGTAGAACATATAGAGGTATGGATCATCAAACACATAGTTACTATCATTAGAAAAAAAATTCCTTCGATATTAAGTCCCTAAGAATTTTTTAATGACTCATGTAACAAAAAATTTGGCTATGTCGGCATACCAAGGGCGGTCACTCACAGAGTATAGGTGTTCATTAGGGAATGAATCCGAAAAATAAAGGTGATATGAGTTGTTTTGAATTCTATCCTAGAGGGGTGATCAGCTAAAACATATTCAACACCCTTTTTTACTTGATTGTGAGGTCCAATTCTTGTAAAATTCGAACCCACATAATCATTATAGCTTTGGCATCTTGTTTATTGAAGAGGTATTTTAGTTCATAATGGTTAGTGAACACGGTGATGGGGGATCCTAAAAGGTTGGACCTAAACTTCTCTAAAGAAAACACAAGATAAAGTAACTCCTTTTCAGTGGTGGTGTAGTTTATTTGGGCATCATTTAACGATTTTCTTGCATAAGTAATGACATAAAGAGTTTTATCACAATGTTGTCCTAACATAGGTCCTAAAAAAAGTCACTGGAATCACACATAAGTTCGAAAGGAAGGTTCCAATTTGGATATTTCATAATGGTAGGAGAGGTGAGAGAGTATTTGAGGGTTGAGAATGAACCCTCACAGCTTTCTTTCCAAACAAATGGAGCATACTTTACTAGGAGAGCACAAATGGGATGGGATATTGAACTAAATTCCTTGATGAATCTTATATAGAAAGTAGTATGTCCTAAGAAATGCCTCACTTCCTTAATAGTTATGGGTGATGGAAGGTGAAGAATGATGTAAACTTTTTATTTATCAACTTCAGTCCTCTTACCCGAGACTATATGGCCAAGGACAAATCCATGTTTAACCATGAAATGGCATTTTTTCCAGTTTGGGACCTGATTCGTTTCTTCACATCTAGACAAAACTCTCTCCACATTCCTAAGGAATCCCTCAAATGTATCCCCAAATACAGAGAATTCATCCATGAAGACCTCAAGAAAATCCCCTACTGTGTCTGAGAAGATTCCCATCATGCACCGCTGGAAGGTTCCAGGGGCATTGCATAACCCAAATGGCATGCGTCTGAAGGAAAAGGTGCCAAATGGACAGGTGAATGTAGTCTTCCCTTGATCCTCTAGGGAGACCTCAATCTTATTGTACCCTTAGTACCCATCTAAAAAATAATAGAACTCATGACCTTCCTCTCTCTCAAGGACTTGGTCAATGAATGGAAAGGGGAAATGGTCCTTCTTAGTGAATGATTTTAGGTTCTTATAATTGATGTAGACCCTCTTGCCACTACTCACCCGATTTGGAATAATCTCTCTATCCTTATTGGTTATCACTATGATTCCTACCTTCTTGGGAACCACTTGGATTGGGCTCACCCAATCACTCTCAAGTATGGGATAGATGAGACCAGATTTTAAAATTTTCAACAGTTATTTTCTCACTACTTCCATGATATTAGGATTGAGTCATCGTTGAGGTTGATGAAATGGTTTTGAATCATATTCTAGAACAATCATACGAGTCCTGGTCAGTTGGATAATCCCATGAATATCAAACAGGGTCTAACCAATGGCTTTTTTATGTTTCTTAAGGACTTTTAGAAGCATCCTCTCATGATTGACTTCAAGATAATAACAGATGAAAATAGGATGTGTTCCATTTTCTCTTTAGAAGGCATACTTAAGTGCAGAAGGAAGTTCTTTCAATTCAAGATCAGGTTAGTTTAGAATTTCAGAAAAATATTGGGATGTTGGATCAAGATCGATTTGTTCCCTAGAGTTTTAGATATAATCGAATCCCCATGTGTAAAAGTTTCAGCTACAATATTGGTTTGATCTTATTTAGGGAAGGAAGTTTGATTATTCTCCATGAAAGTTGTTTACTGAAAGGTTTCACTGATTGTTGGACCTAAGACTTCATCATAAGAGAAATTTGAAAATGATTCAAGCCAATGAGATAAAATTCCTTCATGTGAACAAAGGAAATCAATCTCATCCTGACTTAAACATCCATCAAATATTTCTTAATTTACTATGGATTCATTACCAATGATTCCTATCATTTTTACTTCATGAATTTCCTCATCATCACCTATTTTTGATATTGAATTATAGATTTTCAAGTCTAGACTCGTGTTTCTAAAGGTGACGGTCATGTTCCCATTTCAAACATGGATAATAGAGTTTATTGTTGCAAGGTATGGATGATGAAGGATGATTGGGGTTTGTTCCTTATTTCATAAGTTTTTATGGTTGTCAAGAACAATGAATTTGGCAAGGTAGATGAAGTTTTCAACCTCAAACAGAATGTCCTTTAAAATTCCATTTGGAACACTAATGCTACAATCAATAAGTTAAAGTGTGACAGATGTGGGTTGGAGCTCTTCTAGGCCTAACAGGCAGTACACAGCATAGGGAATCATATTGACACTAGAACCTAGGTCACCCAATGCCTTGAAATCTTTTCTCCCTCCTAGTTCAACATTGATGTAATGGAAACCTGGGTCTTTCAACTTAAGAGGAATGGTCCCTTGAATGGTGGTACTCACATTAGCAGCCAAAAGGACTTGGTTTTTATGTGAAAATTTTCTTTAAAAAGTGAAGAAGTCCTTAAGGTGCTTTGAGTAGGCTGGTATGGTTGGAATTCATCGAGAATGGAAATGTTCAACTTGACTTGTGAGAAGATTTCCCTCAACGTTTCACTCAATTTAGGATTGGTTTTCCCCCTCATGCATTGTGGAAATAATGCAGGTTGTGGGTTTGTTTGTTGAAGGGTTGTTTCTTTGACAATGTTATCATGTTTTTTAGTTTTATCATTTGTTTAATTTGAATTTTCATTAGAGTTTGAATCTTCACATGGTTTCTGAATTATTTGTTTAGGTTTATAAATTGATTTCCCACTTCTTAAAATAGTCACAACCTTTAGTTGTTCATGATTTGTTTGAGTAAAACTTGACTCTCCCCTTGAAGTTGCGGATGGTACCACCTAAGTAGGCATGGATGCATTTCTAGTTTTGATGGTTTGAATTTCTTTTTTTAGGGAATAGACTTCCAAGTTTATCCTTTCCATTTGTTTGAAAAGTTATTCTAGTAGGCTTTGTGGAACAGTTTGGGTTGGTTCTTGAGAAGATTGGTTTATCCCAGGGGGTATTTTGGAGGTGGGATGGTTTTTTGAAAATGGACCAATGGTCGTTGGTATTGGATAGGTTGGGTTAGGAACTGGTTATGGGTTTGGTAGTTCTAATGGGGCTAATTATTTTTTCCCTAGGGTTGGCTAGGTTGGTGTTTATCTTTCTAGCGGAAGCCTGGGTGGTCATTATACCTAGGGTTGAAGGGGTTTTGGTATTGAGGCTTTTGAAAGTTCAAAGCATTTACATATGCTAGGATTCCTCCTAAAAGAACATCCTTTATGGATGGAATGGTTGGGTAGTTGCCTATCTTATGGTCATATCTGTCACAAATTTTGAAAACAGGGTCTACAGTTGTGATTTTATGGACTTTATTAAGGTCTGCCTCTTCAACCTTCCTAGACAGTGATGCGGGTTTAGCCCTAAGGATTTCCTCTTCTCTAAGTGTATGAATTCCAGTAGTTCTTTGTGGATTTTCAGAATAAGGTGATGTTCCCCGTGTTTTTTTATTCCACAAGGCTTTCCAGATACTTGTAGGCATCATTTGGGGATTTTTATATTAAAGTTCCATTACACATCATGTTAATGAATTGTTTGTTCCCTGGACCCAACCCTTTATAGAACACTCTCACTTGTTTAGGTATATAAAAACCATGATGTGGAACCATTTTTAGGGTGTCTTTGAACCTCTCCCATGATTCATAGAATGACTCTCCCACTTTTTCAAAACAAAATGGATTCTCTTTTAAAGTGTAATTGTTTTTCGGTGGGGAAAGTATTTTTTGTAGAATTCTCCTTGTAATTGGTCCCAAGTGTTGATGGATTATGGTCTCAAATTTTTTAGCAAATTTTTAGCTCGATCCTTTAATGAAAAATGAAATAGACTCATCTTTGCTGATTCTAGTTGATGTGGGGACACATGGTTTCAACAATGTCATTTAACTCCTTAACATGAAGTTAGGGCATTTCCGACTCAATTCCATAGAATGTGGGAAGATAGTTTAGGACATGGGGTTTAAAGATGTATTTGGAATATCCTAGGGATATTTGTCTAATGTATGAGGGTTCATTGGTCCAGGAAGGTGTGAGGTAGTCATTCATGGTTTGATCAACTGCATTCCCCATGTTTGGGGCTGCCTCATTTGGATTTCAATTTTGGTTCCCACCTAGGTTTATGAGTTGGTTTCTTTGAAGAACTTCCACTGAAATGGGATCAATTTTTTACTCAGGGGTATTAGGAAGTTTAGGATATAATTTAAATAGTTCCATTGGTTTACTTGAATCCCCAACCCCAGGACTATCCACCCTAACAAGACGATTTTATTGTTCACTGGTGTAGGCGGACATGCGCCAAAAGAAAAAAAAGAATAAAGGTAAAGATAAGAGAATTTGGATGAGAATAGAGTAAATATGAGAGTTTAGAATGGGTTTTTAAGATTAATTACTTGGGTCCCTGGCAACAATTCCAAAATTTAGTCTCGCTCAAATTTACCCAAGATTTTAGGGTTAAGCGGACGCTTGTAGTTTAGCTTCGGTTTTCGAATCCTCAGAGACCTAAGAAGTAACCTATAGAAGTGTAAATTTTATGGATTTTTTTTACCTATTAAGTGGATAAATTTGGGTTGGTTTTATATGGTTTTAAGTGAACACTAAAATTCTTAAGTGAATTCAAATTATGATAAGGTTTGATCCTAGGTTATTACAAGGGGTGGATTGGATGCATTTTTTTAATATTTCAATTTCTTATATTTGAGATGGATTAATTTAAGGAGATCAAATAAAATCATCACTTACTGGTTTAATTCCTACACACCCTAATACTAACAACTATACACTTGAAGGATCAATGTTTTGAGAACTCTAAGGTAAAGGTTGTATTAGCACTTGAAGTGTGTGACCTTAAATTCAATAAGGATGAAGAGGTTTTAAAATAAAAAAATAAAAAAATTATTTAAAAGAAGTGATGAGGAATTAATGGAATGAGAAATAACATACAATCCAGGCCCTTTCTATTCTCTTGTATCAACCCATAAGTGGTTTATCCCTCTATTGATCCTATGGTTTCAATGGAAGAGGGAAGTAGACTCATGAGGGAGGAAATGGAGAAGTAAAAAACAATGAAATAATGATCACTCCACCATTTTGTTTAGAGTGAAAAAGTTCACACCTTGAGGAAAGAGTATTAAATTGATAATAAAAAGAATATAAAATGAGAATATGAAGAACTTTTATAAATAATCTAAGGTAATTCAAGAACATTCAATTGAAGGAATGTGATTATAACATCAAATTAGTAGCATAACATTAAAATGAAAAAAATCTCAAATATTATAAACTTTAACCCCACCACTAACTTAAATAGGTGTTTCAAGAGTCTTGGCTAGATCTCCCAACCATATGAAGGATCTCACTTGAGTATGGTAGGCATAGAGTGGTGGAAAGTAAGGGATAGGAGACTTTTTCACCCTTGACCTGAAGTTGCAGCCAGCTTGCATAGACTGGAAAGAGGTGCCTATATGGATTTTTATATGCTTTAATTAGAGTGATCCATAGAATAAAAAAGTGAATCTACGGATTTATCCTATCTCTCTATAAAATTTTATCCCAAATTAATTTTTGGTTGCTGAGATATGATTAAATTGGTGGGATGTTTTTCTGGGCCACAGAATCTGGCCCAGAATTTTATCTCTAACTTGGCCCGCCTGAATAACCAAAATGGAGGCCTAATTATCCTTAGATCCTGATAAATTAGATGTTCCTATTATGTCTTCTATAATCCCATGAAATTTAGTCTTCATTGAATCTGTATTGTGGGCCCAAAATTTTCAACAGTGGGATGGTGTCCAATCTTCCTTCTCGAGAATTGTTTCCTTTCATCGCCAAATATCCTCATCATCCTTTATAAATCCTTTATTAATACCTAAATTAAAAATGTTCATATTTAAGTGTAAATCCATTTCCCAAAATATCAAACTAAAATATGGATAATTAGTTTTCTTAAAATCAGATGAATCATTGGGCCTAAATTGGTATACAATAGGAATAAAGTACACAAATGATGAGAATGGATGTTAAAAATTAAAATCCACTAACTCAGGCCCATAAGATCAAAAACGAAAATTTAATACCATTAAAATTTAATTAACATATGTGTTTTTATTAGATAATCAAAAATCACAAGTCCTCAACTTGAGTTCGAATTTTCCATAATTTATTTTCCTTTCTATCTTAATTTTCAAATTTTATTTTTATATTTCCTATATAATGACATAATTATTGTTTATATACTTAATTTTATTATTCTAAGTGAATTAATATTATCCTATTTTCTAATTTTCTTTTAATGAAAACAAAAAATTCAATTGTTTGGGAGTGTGGAATATCATTTCTACGAAACATCATGTTTCGTTTTCCTTAATCACCTTACACTAATAGTATTAAAATTAAATTTAATAAATAGTAATGGTATTTATTTCATATTTTATGTTATTAAATTATAAAAATATTAATCATTTTTTCATTCTATGGAAAATGAAATCAGTATTCCCCCTTGTGTGTAGACAACGACCTCCATGGAATATTATATTTAGTCATTCATTAAATACATTTATTGATGTTCTAATATTCAGAATAAGGGATAAATATATTGTTTATGAAATTATTATGATTCTATTAAATCAAGTTTTATATCCTATTAATTGAATGAGAAACAAGAGATCAATGTAAATTCAACAGTCTAAAACAAGCATACTTGGAGGAAAACAATTTGATTATACTGTGTAATAATTTTATATACATTTACTATTCCTATAATTCTATTAAATTTTGTTTTATTATTATAATAAAACAAAAATAATATAATTATTCATTTTTAACAATTATATTATTACTCAATTACATCATAATCTTCCCCCAAACTATGGTATGTTTATTAAATCAGTTTAACCACCTACTTCCACAATTCTCTAAAATCGTATAATATATGATTATAAGAGATTATATAATAATTATATATAATATAAAAAATATATATAATAATTTTATTTTGGTTTTTGAATCTTAATATTACTATTAATACCAACAATTTATATTCTAATGTTTATTCGTTGAAAACATTAAAATGTGTTCATCGTTCAATTCATCTTTAAGAATCATAACCAAAACTTTCATAGAATGTCATGAACCAACCCAAGAACCCTAGTAACCTAATAACCAAGATGATCCTGACATATCTTGAAGGGAATTATTAATCCCAATAGGTTAGTGAATAGTACCTTTACTCATACAAAAATCAAAGTGTGAATGAATTTTCCCCAAAAATTACAGAAGAAAGATAACAATACAATATGCTTATAAGAAAAACTCCACTGTGAAAAATGTAACAGAAGTCCAAAGGGTATAAAAAACATAAAAAAATGAAAAGGTACCATAAAAATGAAATAAAATCCCAATTCTTAGTGAATTCAAATCTCCAAGTCCATGGATCAACAACAAGAACCACCTCTAAATAGTGCTTTAACCATGATCAAACCTGGAAGGAGATAATATAAAAACACCCAAAGGCGTAGATAGGGTGTGAACTAAAAGAAAATTATGGTCTCGCCAAGGATTCCATAATAGATACCAGTGTTTAACTAACTAAATAAAGAGATTTTAATTTTCAAAAAAAAAACAGGTTTGTTATTTCAAAATCATATTAAACAAATCATGATTTACATTTCAAAGGGTGAATACATTTAAAATGATATAAATAATTTAAAAATAGATCAAATAAATTTTTTTATATAAAATAGTTTATTTAAATCAAAAAATCATTTAAAATAGTTTACAATCATTTTAATACATTTATATCTCATTTATAAACAAGCGAGCAACATGGTCATCTTCCAAGAGGTATAATAGTTATAGGTTAGGAGATCCTCACACAATTTGATAATTAAAATGGAAATGTACACACATGTCTCTTTAAAATTGGAAAAATAAGACTAAAAAATATCCCACTGGGGATAGGATCTCCTAATAAGTATTTAGTTAGTGTTGTAAATCATTAATCCAATGCTAGGGAATTCTTATCCAAGCATTTTTTTTCTAAATAACTCACTAACTATCTATGCTTGAATGTGATCTAGTACAAATAAATGATGGTAAATGTATTTTAATACTCCTTAAAATACAATTAAATCTCATTCTACCATTAAAAAAATTCTAATACTTTCATTTAAAAACAAAAATGGGTTTTTAATCAAAACATTTTTTTATAAGATAAAACCAAAAGGTTTCTATCAATACCATTTTAAGACATTTTTATCAAGTAAATTTTAAAATAAATTTAATAAAATTATTTTCCACAATTTTATTTCCAAAAAATTTCATAATTCAAATCCACAAATTTAAATTTCACCAATTTCCATCAATTTCTCAAACACACCCTAATTCACTTGAATTAGGGGGTTCCCAATTTTGTTCCAAAACCCAATTTCCAAAACCAAATCCCATAGTTCAATGGAATTGGGTTTTTAATAAACCAATTAAAATAAGTTCTATAAAATTTAATTTAAATAAAACAATTGAAATTAAATCAATAAATTCAAGGTTAATCAAATTTGGCCATCTCAATAGAACCACTTACCTTCTACAGAAACACAATGCCTGAAACAAGAACCTCCAACTAGAAATAAGGCATATAAGATATAGTAACTTAAACCAAGAAAAAAGATTCAACAACACTGGTTTTGGATCCATTAATACCAAGAAGATCTATCAATCTTACAAGGAATAAAGGGGAAAGAGATGAAGAGATAGGGAGAAGACTTACCTAGTGAGTCACACCACAACAACGACAACCATCAATCACTGATCGAGATGACTTTGAAGGTTTTTAGGGCTCTTAAATCACATGGTAATTGCGCATGGTATGAGATAAATAAAAACTAGAGAGGATAAAAAGAAAAATCATCCAAGCTTCTTGTTTAAAAATAACCATCAGGACATTACATGACATGTAACCCAAATACACATCATGTAATTGAAAATCAAAAATTTTCTGAAAAACCCATCATATTTTGATGAAATTTGGATTTATAATCTATAGTGACCATAAATTTTCATACATTAACAATACATAACTTTTTCAGAATACTTAATACATTATAAAAAACCCCAAACTCAATGTTAGTTTAGTGGCTTGGCAAAAATGGAAATGTAAACACTAATACATGAGTGAGCTACATAATCTTTCACTAGTTTCTCCAAGACTAATACCCCTCTTAGACATATCATAAAATAAATATGTCTTCATAACCTGGGGAAGGAAACATAAAAATGGGTGATCTAAGATGATCAATAAGTATAAATAAGGGAGATCTGTAAGCATAATCATGAGAATAAGGGTATGTGAACATGATCCTGAAAATATAATATCATACATTTCCTATCAAAGATTATATACATGAATCATGGCATAAAGATTGTTAGTTCATAAGATATGAATTATAAGGAAATAAATAACATAATCCCTAAAATCATAACATAGGAATAAAACATGGAATTATAGAAAACACATAATAAAATAATAATGATTTCTATAGTAGTCATGGTATTGCATCCAAGGCCATATTTGTGGAAAAAGTCCTTTACTGAACTGGGTTCACACCCCATTCAAGCCCTCAATTACTGAATTGAGTTCACTACATGGTCCAGCCCTATATTATTGAACTATGTTCAATCCTCATTCTATCTCTGTATTATTGAACCGAGTTCATTTCCCATTCCATCCCTATAATACTAAATTGACTTAATTTTTTATTATATCCATGTATATATCAATAGATATAAATCTTTACCCAATTCATCTAAGGGAGATATAGGTTACACCCATCTAATAATAAAATCATACCTACATGTGCCAAAAAATTATAAATAATCATATCCTAACCCATAAAATTAAATTTGTATCATAAACATGTAAACATATCATAGCCTATGGAAAAATATATAGGTTTTATAATCATTTCATCAAAATTGTAACCTAGGAAAGATAAACTCATTCCATAAAAATATAACCAATTAAAGGGAAATGACTTTTGTAAAGACCATAACATTAAGAATAACCCATTAAAAGAAATAATTTTAATAGAACCTTTATACATTTCTAATATGGGAATTAGTAAAATTAATATATGTCATATTAGATGGAAAACAATTTTGAAATATTTTTCAAAAATCATTCTTACGGAAAATATGCTTTTTTATTTGAAAAGGCTTTTTAGTACATAAAACAATTTGAAAATCATTTTCATATAAAATACCTTGAAAATTTATAAATAAGACTTTAAATCATTTGAAAAACATTTTCCTTGAAAACATATAAAATAAGCCTCAAAAAAATTTAAAAACCATTTTTTTAAACACTTTAAAAACTTATAAATAAATCTTGAAAATGTTTTCAAAACCTTTTCATTAAAAATAAATTGGAAACTTATAAAGAAATATTAAAAATGTTTTGAAAAAAATTTCATTAAAATATTTTGAAAACTTATAAAGAAATCTTGAAAACGTTTTGAAAACCATTTCATTGAAAAAAACATTTTAAAACTTGCAAATAAATCTTAAAAAAAATTTGAAAACCATTTTCATTGAAAACATATAAAAAATATTGAAAATATTTTGAAAACCATTTTCCATGAAAAATACTTTGAAAACATATAAGGAAATGTTGAAAATGGTTTGAAAACCATTTCTTCGAAAATTAGTTTAAAAATAAATCTTAAAAATTAACCATTTAAACATGCAATGTAATCTTCATAGAAATTATGGTGGGTAAATCCATACATGTCATAAAAGGTAAAAAGAACATTAATTTTTCATGACAAAAAGGTTATAAAAATTCCTTATTTGTAAAAAGTTAAGAAGATTACTTTGAAGAGATTTTTAAAATAAAAAAGGGGTAAAATTTTATTTTAAATATTATATTATAATATTTAAATATTCATGGAAACCCTTTTTTTAAAACAAGGTTTGGAAGGAACATAGATTTCCGGTCGAATTGAGTGTAAAGTCAAGCTTTTGTAAAAACACATTATTTACTATGTTATGTACCAAAGAGTATAAAAATGGATCCAATAAATTGATATAACATTAATTACTAGTGTAGAAGAAAATTAATTAATTTCATTGAGATATGAATCATGATTTTTCGTTAATTGAAGTAAAATCATAAATAATCTCGAAAAGTGATGAGATTGTTTCAAAAAACTCTTATCACTTGGTAACTTGGGATCTTACACTCCATGTAAGAAAATTAAAGTACATGAAGCTTAAAATATCCTGAAAATAGTGATATTTATAATATAACATGTAAAATGGAATTATATACACCTCAAAAAATAATTGAGGTCCATAAAAAAACATGAGTCTTAAAGAAGGAAAATTGAGGCAAAACTATTTTACTAATCTGGTATCTTTTGAAACATAAACCCCATAAAATTAAGATCATAAAATGGATTTTGGAATACCTAAAAATTTATTAATAATATATATATAATACATTCATGTTCAGTTCATATACCAAATAAAATAATTGAGTGATTATTAAGGTATATATCTCACAAAAATTAAAAGTGAGATGAAATCCCCTTACCTTGTATCTTGACTCTCGTCATAATCATACAAAACACCTATATAATAAATATAAATGTATTATAAATCATTCACATAACCTTATTATTATATATAAAACAATATATGGTTTTAGTGTGACCTTATGTTACTCTCTTATTAAAAATCGTATGTTAAGATTTTACTTCGGGTAAAATTCACTTTGTTCTTTACATATGTCTTAATTTGTTATATCTTTTGTCCTTATACTTATATCATGATTCCATAATGTAAAGAATGATATAAATATCATTTATATTCATTGTATTTGTATTTTAATAATCTATATAATAAATAAGTATGAAATGGAATACATTGTTCACTACTGGAAATGAACCATTTTCCAACGGTTCCAAACCATTGGTAAAGGCTTGAAAACTATTGGTATAATATATACCAATGGTTATCCAAACCGTAGGGAAGTAAGCCATAGGGAAAAACATATGCCTATGGTTTCTAGAAAATCGTTGGTATATGTTAGGAAATCTACATTATACCAACAATTATGTCAAACCGTTGGTATAACTTTTCACCAATGGTTTGAAACCATTGGTAAACATGTTATTCCAATGGTTTCAAACCATTGGAATATAGTTTTGTAAATATTTCTACCAATTTGTTTACACAAACCATTGGTATATCTAAAAATTTAACCTATATCCCAACGGTTTGTAAATCGTTGGGAAAGTGTTTTTACCAATGGTTCTCTTCGAACTGTTGGTATAAAACACATTCACATCCCTATGCCAACGGTTGTAAATTGTTGGCATAGGCTTTGTTGTGCAATTCAGGTAGCAGCCAGCTGCTCTGTGCTGCTCTATGATTTTCATTATCATGCTTCCCTTTTTGCATTTCCACCTTACCCAACTCCAATTACCTGCAATAACCAACTATAACACAAACATATACACAATTAATTCATATAGATTAAACACATAATGCACCCTGCAACTATACACATACAGAATTAAAACATAATTCATAAGGTAATTATAAACATACATTATTGATTTAGAATTGAATTCATAATTTAGATGAAAATTACATGTGCAATCCAGAATTCAATTCATAATTGAATACTAAATTGAATACATACATAATTTAATTATAAATTATGAATACAATAAATAAAAAAACTGAATATGTAATTATATGTGTTATACATAATTAAAAATACATAAACAATTTCTTTTTTTATAACACATACACGATTGAATTTAGAAATTTAAAGCTAATAACCCCAAAATAAGTAAATGGATAAATGACTTCAACCAAACACAAATATAATGTCCCATGGTTTGGGGTGGGTGACTTTGAACTTAGTGATAATGATAATGGGTGTGTATCAATGAGCTTGTGTGACTTAGGGAATGCACTTGTCCTTGGCGTATTAAATGTAATGTGTTTTAGAATAGGGGTAGGAGTTTCTCACATGAGAAGTGGATTGTGTGAGGCTGGACCATGGATCCTTGTTCTAAAATATCAACACAATCCGAATACGTTTGTTCGGTTTTCTATATGCCAGTTGTTTTTACTTAAAATGAAGTCAATTTTAATCAAAATATAGACAATTCGAGTAATACTGGCCACTCCATGCCTTGGATTGAGGCAGGGTTGACTTGTACACGTCACATATGACTTATGGATAGTTTTCCTAAAGTATCAATGCAATCTGAATGTGTTTGGTTAGTTTTCTGTATGCCAGTTGTTGTTTTCAGTTAATATTTTGTCCATTTCAAATAAAAGTGAGACACTTTGAGTGGTACCAATCACGCCATACCTCTGATTGAGGTGGGTTTAACTCATACACATAATGAATGACTCATGAATCATTGTGATAATGTATCAACACAATCTAAATACGTTTGGTTAGTTTTCCATATGTCAGTTGTTTTTAATTAAAATGATGTCCATTTTAAACAAAAGAGAGACATTTAGAGTGATACTGGCCACACCATGCCTTGGATTGATCCAATGTTGACTCGTACACATCACAATGACACGTGGATCATTTTCCTGAAGTATCAATATAATATGAAATAGTTTGGTCATTTTTCCATATGAAAGTTGTTGTTCTCACTTAAAATCCTATTCATTTCAAATAAATGTGAGATAGTTTGAGTGGTATCGGCCATACCATGCCTCAGATTAAGGCAGGGTTGACTCATACACATCAAAAATGACCCATGGATCATTTTGCTAAAGTATCAATAGAATCTGAATGCGTTTGGTCAGTTTTCCATATGTCAGTTGTTGATTTCACTTAAAATGTTGTCCATTTCAAATAAAAGTGAGACACTTTGAGGGGTACCGGCCACATAGTGCCTCAGATTGAGGGGCTATTAACTCTTACATGTCTCAAATGACCCATGGATCCTTGTGCTAAAGTATCAACACAATTCAAATATGTTTGGTCAGTTTTTCGTATGCCAGTTGTTTTTACTTAAAAGGGTGTCCATTTTAAACAAAAGAAAGACACTTAGAGTGATACCAGCTACACTATGCCTCATATTGAGGCGGGTTTGAATCATACCCACCACATATTACACATGGATCGTTTTTTGAAAGTATCAACACAATCTGAATGCGTTTGTTCAGTTTTTCATATTCCAGTTGTTGTTTTCACTTAAAATGTATTCCATTTCAAATAAAACTGAGACACTTTGAGTGGTATCAGCCACACCATGCCTCGGATTAAGGTGGGGTTGACTTTTACATGTCAAAAATGACCCATGGATCCTTTTTCTAAAGTATCAACATAATCCGAATATGTTTGGTCAGTTTTCCGTATGCTAGATATTTTTACTTAAAATGATGTCCATTTTAAACAAAAGACAGACACTTCAAGTGATACCGGCCACACCGTGCCTCAGATTGAGGCGAGGATAACTCTTACAAATCAAAAATGACCCATGGATCCTTGGGATAAAGTATCAACACAATATGAATACATTTGGTTAGTTTTCTAAATGCCAGTTGTTTTTACTTAAAAGAGTGTCCATTTTAAACAAAAGAAAGACACTTTGAGTGATACTAGCCACACTGTGCCTAAAATTGAGGAAGTGTGGACACGTACACATCACAAATGACCCATGGATCATTTTCTTAAAGTATCAATAGAATCTGACTGTGTTTGGTCCATTTTTCGTATGCTAGTTGTTGTTTTCACTTAAAATGTTGTCTATTTCAAATAAAGGTGAGACACTTTGACTGGTACCAGCCACACCGTGCCTCGGATTGAGGTGGGATTGACTTATACACATCAAAATTGAATCATGGATATTTTTTCTAAAGTATCAACACAATACAAATACATTTGGTCGGTTTTCTGTATGCAAATTGTTTTTACTTAAAAGGGTACCCATTTCAAACAAAATAAAGACACTTCGAGTGATATCGGACACACAGTGCCTCGGATTGAAGCGGGGTTACCTCTTACACATCACACATGTCCCATGGATCATTTTCTTAAATTATCAACAAAGTAGAAACGTTTTTTTTTTTAGTTTTTTGTATGTCAGTTGTTTTTTTCACTTAAAATATTGTCCATTTCAAATAAAGGTGAGACACTTTGAGTGGTACCGGCCACACCGTGCCTCATATTGAGGTGAGGATGACTCGTAAATGTCAAAAATAACCCATGTATTGTTGTGATAAAGTATCCACACAATCATAATATTTTTGGTTTGTTTTCTGTGTATGTTGTTTTTACTTAAAACAATGTCCATTTTAAACAAAAGAGAGACACTTTGAGTGGTATCAGCCAAACCGTGCCTCATATTGAGGCGGTAATGACTCATTAACGTTAAAAATAACCCATGGATAGTTTTCCTAAAGTATAAATACAATCAGAAAGTGTTTGGTTGATTTTTTTTTTTGAAATTTGTTGTTTTCACTTAAAATCCTGTCCATTTCAAATAAAAGTGAGATAGTTTGAGTGGCACTGGACACACTGTGCCTTAGATTGAGGCGGAGTTGACTCTTACACATCACAAATTAACCATCGATTGTTGTCCTAACGTATCGAAAGAATCCAAATGTGTTTGGTGAGATTTGCGTATGCTAGTTTTTGTTTTCACTTAAAATATTGTCCATTTCAAATAAAAGTGAGACACTTTGAGTGGTACCGACCACACTGTGCCTCGTATTGAGGTGGGGTTGACTCGTACACGTCACAAATGACCCATGGATCCTTGTGATAAAGCATCAACATAATAAAAATCTCCCAAGATCTCTTAAAGGTGGATCTCCTTCGATCTTTGGGTATTTTGAGTGTCGTCAAGTGCGGATTGAAGATTCGGGTGAGTCCAATACTCCTTGCTTCCTCTTTTTTATTAGGGTTTGCACTCTTCTCTAATCTTCTTCAAAATCTCTAAAACCATATTCTCCATTGGTATTTAGGGTGAATCTTGAAGAGAGCTTAGATTGGGATCTGAGACACCGAATTAAGAGTGTGATTGTATCTGGAATCAAGGAAGGTGGTCCTTAGCCTTTTGTGAATTGTTGTGATGTTTTATATGTGCAGAATCGTTTCTCACCCAATGTTGGGTTGTCGGGTCGGGGGGATTTTCTGGGGTCTAGGGAGGAGGGTGGGGGTTGTCCGGGGGCTGTCCACGGGGTCTAGGAAGGAGGGTGGGGGGGTTGTCCAGGGTCCAGGGAGGAGGGGATGTCTAGGGTCCAGGAAGGAGTGGGGATATCCAGGGAGTTCCCAAACACAAAAAACTATGAAAACATCCTCAAAATACACCTGTATAAAAAATAGACACATAAAAATAGTCTTTCATAAAAAACAGACACATAAAAACAGCCTAACCTACATAATACACTGCATGCACCTGCATAAAAAACACACATAAAAAGAGCACAAAAAACAAACACATTGAATAACACACTTCATAATACACTTCATACACCTCACTGCATGCAACAACAAAAAAAGAGCACAAAAAACATATAAAAACATACTTAAAAAACCAAAAAAACACCTTCAATAGCACAAAAAACACATATGTCTAGAGAGAGGGGAGGGGGTTGTCTGGGGTCCAGGGAGGAGGGTGGGGGCAGTCCAGGGGGTTGTCCAGGGTCTAGGAAGGAGGGTGGGGAGGCTGTCTGGGGGGGCTATCCGGGGGCTTTCTGGGGTCCAGGGAGAAGGGGGGATGTCCGGGGGCTGTATAGGGTCCAGGGAGGAGGGTGGGGAGTAGTTTGGGGGGCTCTCCGGGGGGCTGTCTGTGGGGCTATCTGGGGGGCTGTCCAAGAGGCTGTCTGGGGTCCAAGGAGGTGGGTGGGGCTGTCCGGGGGGCCTTCTGGGGGGCTGTCACGGGTTCATGGGACGGTATTTACATATTTTCTAAGCAAATTCTTTCAAGGTTAAAAAAATAATTTCATTATATTAAATTCTAATCAGACCACCAATTTTCTAAATTCCACTAAAAATTACAATTTCATTAAAATAGGGGGATTTCACAACATCCATGATTTTTAAAAATAAAACATTAGTAATATATAAATAATCCTTTAAATCATTTAGAATCTCATTTTCTATCAATCATTAAATTTAAGGTTCCATTTATGTAGAAAAATATTATGGAACCACTGATGTTTTATCAATGTTCAAATCAACACCCACAACTGGACAACCCATGAACACAGGGTGGTGGTTGTCCAGGGGGGTGGGTGGGCTGTCCATGGGGGTGGAGGGGCTGTCTAGGGGGGTACCGGTTTTCCAGGGGGTGGGGGTGTCCAGGGGGTGAGGGCTGTCTAGGGGAGGGGTGAATCAGTCACAAAAAAATCATCAAGTCAAGTTTTATTATTTATAGATAAAAAATAAAGATAATGTGACCTGCTTAATCGTACATATATTCGGGCACAACAAATCAATAAACATCAAAGGTCAGTAATATTAGTAAAAATGTAACGGATCAATCTATCCCACATCACTGTCACTATCATCACCACCATCATCACCCTTAACCTCATCCTCATCATTTTCCCCATCATCGTTCTCACCATCCTCCTCTCCCTCATACTCAGCCTTGGCCTCCTCATCACCCTCCTCCTCTGCCTCTGCCTCCTCCTCGTACACCTCCTCCGCCTTGACCTCCTCCTCACCCTCCTCCTCCTCCACCTAGGCCAACTCCTCATTGTCCTCTTGACCACCACTAGAACTTCCACCTAGGGCACCATATGTAGAACTAATCGATGACATATATTCATAACAAGTAGTGTTGGCCTATAGTGGAAGTGTTGGACATAAAACTTCCATCAGTTTCATAAATGAAATTTTTTACCTAGCAGACTGTTCTGCCTTCTCTATGGCCCTTTTTTCAGCTTAATATGTTTGTTCCTTAACCTTCTACAACTCGGTGGCACTACAACTTTTACCTGAGGAGGGTCAATACCTCGTCGAAACTATACTCTTCCCAGGTCGGTAGCATACTCTACTAGAGTGATCATCTCCCAACACCAAATGTAAGTGATCATTTGGCCAAAAATTGACAGGTTCCAGGGAATAAAGGGCCTCTAAATCATACTGTTACAAATATAAATAGATTATTAAGTTAAATAATAGAGATTAAAATTTTAAATCTACAAATTAAAACTTACAATCTATTTTTGAGTCGGTTCATTAACCGCACTTCTATATTTCTTATTTCTACTCGAGAAAAATAGTTCTGCTTGAGGCACAAATCCTTCTATATTCAATTTATGCCTCTACAATGACATTGAATGTAGGAAACCATAATTAAAAATAGGATACCAAAAAAATGTAATTTCATAACTAAAATTATATAATAACTTTAGAAATTGAATAAATTATGGGGGGAGAAATAAAAAGTGAAAGTCATAAAGAAATATAATAAACTTTCATACCTGTTGTCTCTCATGATCTGGCATCGTAATACATCCCAATGTGTGGATGTATTTATTAGCATCAATGTTTTTTTATTTCTTCCAGATGCATCCTAAATAAAATTCAATAATTATTATTAATGAAAAACATGAAAATTTTCATTTAAATACCTCTAATTTGATTAATACCATAAATTGGCTAGTCGTCCAATGAGTAATCATCTATCGGTACTATTCTAACAGAAAATCATCCATGACAGGGACCACCTCTAACTCAATGCCCACTCTAGCACACTATCCAATGTACAACTCATGCTTATAAGCTCTCCAAGTCTCACCTAAATCCTTTAAATGTGCTGTCCATGCACCCTCACCATTGGGGAAATTAAACCACAGGTGAAACCAAAATATTAATTCATATAAATACAAAAAATAATATATTTCATTAAATAAAAAATATTTTTTACCCATATCTCTACCCAGGATTTATCCTAGACTTCATTTGGCAGTTGTCTCCATGAGAGCGGGCTGACAGAAATGATGTCGGAGTATTTGACAAGCGTCGCCAAAAAACTCTGACATTGCTACCCTGATTTTTCAATCATCTGACTATCTTCATTGTAGTCCACCAACAACTACGTACGGTAGTTCCACACCGCATGCATGCATGTATTCCCCCGCCCCCACCTCTTATCTATAGATTTATCTGTTATGAAAGAAAAACAAATATTTTAACAATACATTTTATAATGAAAATAAATAATGGTGTAACAACTTGTTAGGGTTGTATAAGTATATGTACAGTAGTCTGATCAATGGGCACTACTGGATCCACATAAACAAAAGGAACACCTTGTACAGATGTAGTGGTTCCCAATGTATGCTCCGCAGGGACAAACTCTAGCGAAGCAGGAGTCGAAGAAGTTGGAATATAAAATCCCAGAGAGAAGAAATCAGAGGTAAAAAAAGATGACAGGGATGGCTGGCCAAATGCGGGATGAGAAGTGGTAATCATCATCGAATATGGTATAGACAGGTGAGGAGGCTCAGATGTAAAGTTTGGTGAAAACATGGGAGGCCTAAATATCTCATGTGTCCCTAACAACACACCAAGACCAAAATTTGGGATGTATGGTATGTTAGTGGGAAAGGCAGGGTCTAATCGGGTATGCTGACCAGATCATCTAGCTCCCGTACAACCCACCCCCCCCCCCCCCATACAAACACCCCGAGTATTGGGACCACTACTCGGCTGCTCATCAAATAATGGTTGCCTAATAGATGGATCCTGAAAAAAAAATTATAAAAAATTAATCACATGACATTATATATTATTTAAATAAATATATTTGAAATAAAATACTAACTGCAGTCACTAGTGGTGGAATTCCTAGCTCGGTCACGCGACGATTATTGTCCACAATATTTTTCTGTTGCCTCTCTTCAATTGGTTTCATTTCCTACATTTGAAAACAAATATGGAAGTAAGTATAAAATGATAACTAATGTGTAACCCAAAAAACAAAATAAATGAGAGGGAATAGGTGGATTCATGGTTAATTTAACTAACCATTATTTTAGGTGAGCTTGAACAAATATATAATGAAGTCAATAAATCAGACAAGATGTAATAAAGAAATTTAATTTCCAGTAGGATGATTATTTAATAAGTTTCATCAGTCTATTAAAATCATGGAACATTGATTATACCATATTCATAAGTGGTAAACAAGTTGTCAAAATTAAGGAAAATTTTCATTTCTTCAGCATAGGTAGATGATGCAAGTTTCAATACATGTTTTGCAGAAGAATACAAACAATCATGTTCAATACTTGGTAAAATGTTAAAGAGAGGTCTTAGAGTCATAAAAATTTTATACAAATCACAGTTGAAGCATTGATATGTTCACTAAGTTAGAAATTTTGATTTCGTAGGTTTAAATATAGTTCAATTACAAATTAGAAAATGAAATTAAAATAAAAATTCCAACCAATAAACATTGAAAATTCACATAACGGTCAAGTCAGATACAATATATTTGTAATAAATATTAAATCAATTTGAATAGTACCAACCTTAACAACCCAACTCATGGTAAACCAAAATAATTGAGAACATGGATGGATGATTCTATATATTTTTCACCTCAACTTCAATTTCACAATAAACTCTGACAATTGAGCTATTAGATTCATCAAAAGAAATAAATGGATTGGTTCTAATGGCAGTAGAAAAAGTGTCAATTCCATCATCACCATCATAAAAAATATTTCATGTAATTACTTCAACTATGACACCAAATTCAGGTAGAAGTTTGTATTTGAAATAGAAAACTTGTTTAGACATTGATTCCAATACATATAGTTCTTCAGTATAAATATTTTGAGTCATATCAATTACTCAGAATCCACAATCATCAATAAATGTTCCATGTCTCATTATCGAATTAAACCAATGGAATTTCATAATCGTGACTTGTCCATGAGAGTAATAATACAATATTATTATTTTATCAACTACTCCATAATAACCCACATTTTCAAATCACGGTCTACTATATGATGCACTGGCATAACAATCTATTGTGGAAGTAACCATAACACCGTCATGTTGTATTCTCATTTTCTTTTCTCGTTCAGGGACAATAAATTTGTACCCATTCATAACAATTGATTTACAGTCACGAACCACAGTATTAAGACCAAAAACCAAAGCTCTTATTTCCACAGAGACAGAGTCAGTAGGAAAACTCAATACCTACAATATAAATGAATATTGAACTTAATTAAATATTTATTTAACTATTTTAAATAGAGATTTTTTTACCTTCAGTTTTAACCAAGAAGAAAACTCTTTGCTATGAAAAGTCTCTCTCTTTCTCAAAGATAAAGAACATTGATTTCTATTTATCATTGTTTTATGTTCCCTATAGATAAAAAATATTAATAATTTAACATATATATATAGTATATTCATATTAAATTTAGTTACCTGATGTAGTCATCAAACAAATCACAGTTGAACAAAATTGTTCGATGTGCCATCTCCCACTCTTCAAGGCTTAATGTATTCAAGGTATATGATCCAGTAATTCCTCCTATTTAAGGAAGTGATGGAAAACTAGGTTTAGATTGCTCATACTATTCTTCTTCATTTCTCATTGGTCTATTCATTCTTGTAGTAAGATCAGACAAATACATTGAGCAAAAATCCATACATTCTTGAGCCAAGTGACCTTTCACGATAGAAAATTTGGGGTGATTCCTATTTTAGACATAAGACTTTAATGTGTACATATTTCTTTTAGTTGGATACATCTAACAAAAAAAATAGGTCCTCTGAGAAGTATTTCAGTGGGAATATGGATAGTCAAATGTAGCATGCATGTGAAAAATAATGGAGGAAATATTTTCTCCAACTCACACAAAATTAATGGGGAATCTGTCAAAAACATTTACAAGAAATACTTGGAAAACTTTTTAGAAAAAATATCTCTAAAAAATATCACAACTTAATAATAGTCACCCTTACATTATTGGACAAAAAATGACGGATTTCTATTAGAATCAACTCATGCAGAAGAATGTGATAATCATGATTATTCAAAGATTTTATCTTCAACTATCTTATGTTGACCGATTTAGATATATTTCTTGAATAGCCATCAAGAACTCTAATAGTCTCTAATAATTCCAGAAATTGTTTTTTTCATAGGTGTCATCACATAATAAGCATGTGGAACTTGCCATTTATTTTCACGGATACGCACGGGATGCAATTCTGGTCTGATTCCCCAATCCACCATGTCACGTCGAGATTGTAAATCATCTTTTGTCATTCCCTTAACATTTAGAAGTATTAAAATAAACACTTCACAAATATTTTTTTCAATGTTCATTATGTCTAAGTAATTACGTAAAAAATTGGTTGACCAATAAGGAAAATCAAAAAAGATACCCTTCTTCCTCCAATTGTAATAGGTTTCAGTGGAAACATTCTTTCTCTTTCCAGATTTCATTTGACCCTTCCCGAATGAAAAACTGAAATATTTTAAATAATTAAGCACATTAGTTCCAGACATATGTTGAGGTGGATCAACAGTCTCTATGATATTATCAAATCTTCAATGATTATTTCTATATGGATGGTCCATTGGAAAGAATCATCAATGTCCCATAAAAATAAAACTACAGTAATGATTCAATCTTTGGGTTCGTGTATTTTTCATACAAACATGACATGACAGTTTTCCCTTCATTCCCTATCCATACATCATTGCATAAGCTGTAAAATCATTGATCATCCACAAAAGTACAACACACATCTGAAATATTTATTTCGAATATGCATCATATGTGTGCACACCCACATCCCAAAGAAGTTTCAAATCTTTTATTAAAGGTTGCATGTATACATCAATATCAATGTTGGGATCAGAATGGCCAGATATGAGTATACTCCTGAAAGTAAAATGTTTTTCCATACACCACCATGGGGGAAGATTATAAATGTGTATAAAAACTGGCCATGTGTTGTGCAAAGTAAGCATATGCCCAAACAGATTAAAACCATTGCATGAAAGAATTAGCCACATATTATGCACATCAGCTGCAAAATTAGAATAACAAGCATCAAATCTCTTCCATGAAAATCCATTTATAGGGTGAACCAACTCATCATTAGTCTTCTTTATCTCGGTATCATTCTATCTCATTTTTATTGATATTTCATCAGAAATAAAAATATTATAGAGTCTGGGGATCAATGGAAAGTGACATATAAATTTTTGTGGTATGCGGGATGGTGTTCCATCAGATTTTGACTTCCAGCGGGATGTGCCGCATTTTATATAATCATTTCGTTCAGCAGTTTCCTCCCAGAATAAACTACAATATTTCAGGAAAGCATGAATTTGTTTCTTGAAAATCTAAGTTCCTAAACTAACTTCCATGCCATATAGTGGTTTGATGGAATATCTACATCATCGGGAAGTAAATCCTTCAAGAAGGTAAGATTTTAATCAATTTTTTTATTAGAAATCCCATACATAGTTTTCCAATGAAACAATTGGATTAAAAATTCCATCTTTTTTATTTTATCACATTGTCGATATATTGGAGTTGTGGCAGCATCATTATATTTTTTTACCCTAACAATATCATCATTTTCATTATATGCATCATCTGTCCTCATATCGAAGTCTTCTTGAGTGTAAATCCTTTATTTTTTATGATGACGAATAAATTGACACAGGTCATCTAACAAACTCTCCAGTCTAATCCTTTCATTTAAATCATTAAAAATTTGAGATTTCATTTTCTCCCAATTGTGATACCACATATAGTAGTTTTCTTGAAAACTATATTTGGTTATGTGGTAGATGACTTCTTCATGGCTCAACCAAGGTCTACCAACACAATTGGAACATTGGTAGTGTATGCGAACACTATTTGAAGCATTTTGAAATGCGAAAACTAAAAATCTCTCCAAATTGTTTTGAAAATCACTTGATATCCAATCGGTTTCATATATCCAACTTCTATCCATTCTGTAAAAATAATTTTTATAATTCATTTCATTATAATCAATTCAATAAGATTGAAGTTTAATCAAAAATATATTTAAGTAAACAATAAATGAAGGAGTTTCTAGTTGATGTAGTGAACTAATAAAACAATGTAAAGATATACTAATTCAGTTATGTGTGCCTAAATTTGAGGTTAGATGTGTTTAGTAATTTTTCATTTATCACATACAAGAAGACATCATAGACCTGATAGAACATTGTTCGAGATATTACAAATTAATGACTTTTAATTAAAGATGAATAATGTGTAAAGAGAGTTTTTTAAATAAGTTATTGATGATAAAAAAATTAAATTTTGTGAAAAGTTAGTACATTTCATAACACCCAAACTAATGTCCACAGAAAGTACCATATCACCCCACTAAAAATAGGAAAACCACCTACCCCGTTACCTCAACCGTCCCCAATCCCTTCACATGAATCATCCTTATATCCAATACCCACCTCAAGAAAATTTGACTAGACAAACCATTTACCATCATTCAGTGGGAATATATCTCACCAGCAAATCCATTAGTAGATATGGTTCACTAACTACATAAAAGTATTGGCTCTGAAGACTTCAAATAAAGTTGATTCATATAATAATGACACTTGAATTTTAAAACAAAAATAGAAAATGAATCAAACTACACTTAGTGTGTATGTCATGCCACACACGTCACCAACTAGTTTAGGTCAAATCAAAATAGAAACAAAGAATAATAGATAAAAAACATTACAAATAAGTTAAGCCTTACATATTTTGAGTGTAGAACTAAAAAATTAATTGAATTCAGATGTATTTATAGGGAGGAAGAAGTTCCTAGCCTATGTAAAGAGAGGGTCATTTAGTTTAGAATCCAAGGGGGATTTCTCCAAGTCTTATTAAATCATAATCACTATGAATACAAGGTATATTTCCTCAAGGTATTCTAAACCAAATCATCATGAATACAAGGGGGTTTCCAAATGGAATTAAATTCCATGTTTTTATCATGAATCCTTAGTTGGTTTCTTCAAGGAATTCCAAATCATTAATCAAAGAACAATTACTCAAAAATTAAATTAAAATATATTTATATTCATTTTCAATAGGTCTCATATAATAGTCACATGCCTGAGTTACCATTATGTGTAACAGGAATCCAAAATCATTCACTCATGTTTAATAACTCAATTTTGGCACCCATGTGGTCATACCTTTCATTTCCCAATTAGTTCCCCAAGTCAAGCTCACCCCATGGGTGGATAAATATTAGGATTATACACTAATAGGTTGTTCATGGATCATAAAGAGGTTTAATTTCATAAATTATAGACAAAAACATTTATTTTTAAATTTGAGATTAATAATAAAGTATGTCAATGATAATACACATCAAAAATAACACAAAATAGTGATACTTTTAAGGGATAGTTTATAAACCATGTTCTATATACTCACAAACATCTACCAGTTAAGTATTAGTCATTGATTCAATATCAAATAGTGTAAATAATAAAATTTTCCAAAATCCATAGAAATAGGTAATAATGACATGATATTTATAGATAGTGAAATAAATGGAGAAAGGTTCTAAATAGAAGGATATCTTTATAACTAGCTTATAGTTGGGATGAACAACACTAGAAACGGATAAGATACCTCAACTTACAATGTTATCTCACAGATTTTGGTATACCACACACCAACCATGTAAATTACCTCAATGAGGGCTTCTATATCTGTATTTGGGAAGAGGTTGAAGGATTCTAACCTGGATGGGGGAGTTGCATCTGATTGTATGGAAGACCTCGGGTTAGGGTTTACTTGCGCGAGGGCTTCTGGAAATTGCTGGAAATGAAAATTTATATACTTCTGTGTAATCGAGGGTAATTTTTCTGAATTTGGGGGGAATTTTCCTAATGGTTCTTAAAAACCATTGGGAAAATCATGGACTTTACCGATGGTTTGTACAAACCATTGGTAAAGGGAGAAAATTTTGAATGTTTCCCTATGGTTTCTTCAAACCATTGGGAAATCCTTCACTTACTCAACCTTAACCAGGGGTTTATTCAACCCATTGGTAAAGGAAACCTATACCAATTATTAGTTTTAACCATTGGTATAAAAGTGTTGGGAAAACCCAACTTCCCAGTAATGGTTCATGGATATGGTAAGTTGTACGTACGGATAAACATGGTTTCCTTTTTTATTGTCTTGTTGAAAGAAATAATGAAAATGAACTATATGAATTTTTATATATATATATATAATTAAAGTATAATTATAATGTTATATATATCATCTAAGTTCACTAAATGCATCCATAATACATTCTACATAGTGTGTGAAAAATCACATCGGTTTGAGGGGGCGGTAGTCCATGCTTCCTCAAAAACAATTATCGCATTTACACCAAATGGAATGTAAAAATATGTGTGTTATAAAATTAATAAGAAAGTTTTAAGACATAATAAATATAATATATAATATATATAAATATATTTTCCATCAATATTTTGACCATGATAGGTGGTAATGTAAAAATGAATAGTCTTCATTTAATGAGGTGGTAGTTTGTTGTACACGTAAATAGTATATTTGTTACCCATTATATGGACGTGTGTGTAAGTGTAGGTTGAAACATTAGCCTAAAAAATTATATTTAGGATAATATTTTTTTTAAATCATGTAATAAAGATAATGGAGGGTTGAATAAGGAAAATAAAAGAAAGGATCTTGAGAGAAGGTTTTACCTCTTAATTGGGTAGCTCCTTTTGGTTTGTGCAAAAAGGCTCCCTTGGAAGGATTTATGCACAAAGAGAGTATTAAAGGATGAATGGAGGAATAATTTAAAGTGTATTGGTCATATATTATCCTAACCTAAGTGGTTTTATATGTGTGAAGAAGATGGATAGTTGGTGGCCTTTTATATGGAAGGAGGAGTGGAACTCTTGTAAATATTTGAAGAGAGAATTCCACCCATATTTTTCATATTGAAAGTGGATAGAATAATGATAAAAATTATAAAACAAATATAATATATGGTCTAAATATATCTAGATAATGGATTTTGAACAAGTTTTTAGGTTTTTTTGGACAATAAGGTTAATATTTAGTCCCATATTAAGCTTATTTTAACATTAATCGATGAAATTAATTTTAATCACTTTCGCTAATATTTTTGGTCAAAAACTATGTTTTTAATACTAGATATTATTAAATATTATTATTCCAAATATTTAATCCATTTTTTAAATTATAATCACATAAGTGTAAAAAATTAATTTAAAATTAATCTCGCACTTAGGTCGACAATGCGGGTTTTTAAAGTAAAAAAATACAAAAAAAATCTTTGTTTTTATATCAAATTTCAAAGTGAAATTAATATCAATGGATTAAATTGTATTAATTGATAAAAATATTATATAATTAAACTTTTAAACCAATTTAAAATATAATTTAACCTTATAAAAATTTTGAGGAAAAAACAGTTTCGAACTAAAATTTTGTATTTTTAACTATGCATTAAAAAATGAAACCATACAGAAAAGTACCAAAAACTTATCCTTAACTAATTTTTATGTCTCTATTTCAAATATAAACTTTATCTTGACATATTAAGTATATAAGTGTTCAAGAAATGGTATTTAAAATGGTTCTCCATTAAAATGTGGTAAAACTACTTTTTTAAAATTATATATTTTTAAGCACAAAATTAGGTCTGTTCTTATCTTATGTTTGTAAAATATATTTAATGAATATAAAAATAATTGATTTAATATATAAAAGATATATTACATTAATATTACTCACTAATTGTATTTAATTTAATTTATTATGATAAAACAGCTTTGTGATCATAAAAATAATAATATTTCCTTTTATATTCATTAGGATTTCATATTCATTTATAATTAATTGGTAACCTGTGAATTCCTATTATACTATGTAAACCATATATTTTAATAAATTATTTAATATTATTAGTATCCTATAATTTAACATCTGTGTTATATCTTATTATATTAAATAATCATAATTTAATAATATATTATTGTTCAGTAAACGTCGGTCTTGCATGTTACGAAAGACATCGATGAAAGTAACTGTTGTGTATAACGCAATCTAACCTCAATGTTCCTTGTAGAGCATGATAAATTTTATGTTGTGTTTATAGTAGGATTAACAAGGTGTTGTATATAACACAATCCAAACATAGATCTTTGATATAAAATAAACTATCTTCAGTGTTTCATGAAATAAAAAATATCAAAAAGGTTAAATTAATTAAAAATAATAATAATAATTCACAAAATCTCAGGGTGTAACATTCTACCCCCCTTAAAATAAATTTCTCTCTAAAATTTAGAGTGTTTTATCAAAATTTAAGTACTTTAAAGTTTCATTCATATAAACCCACATCATAAAAATGAATACTAAAAATTAACTTAAAAAGGAATGTTGGAACCATAAAGATTACACAAAGTAACATATAAATGGGTTTCCACATAGAAGAACATAGGTTGGTAGTGAATATTGGACATATATGAAAGTGTAAATATTTATAAGGAGTGATTGAGTTCATAAATCAAAAACAAGGGAATGATCAAAGAAATTTTGAGGGCCTCAAAGTCATAAATATCTGATGATTTAAAAGGCCATCGATTAAACAAATTAAGCTATTGGGACAACACATTTTTTTAGATCATTATCCTAACATTGATTAATTATTTTATTGACCAAGAATATAAGTAAATATACATTATATATTTTTATAAAAAAAAATTTATTTTTTTGGTTGTGCTTTTATCAATTTATAATATATACATTACTTCATGTAATGGATGTCCAGAAATTAACATTGATACCTAAAGTGCTAAAATACACTTTTAACATATCTTAAGGCCCATAAAATAATGAAAAGTATAACTATTTATCTATAAATATTCTTAAAAATTAATATGGTTAATAATTTAATCTCTAAACATAAAATGTAACACTACTATTTAATCATAAATAATTATTCATCAAAAATAATTATACATTAACTGGGACATCGCGTAGGCTAGTGGTAGGTGTGAAACCCTTACCGTCCTTCTATCATGGGTTCAAGACCCACATAATTTCCATACTTGATTGGTTTTCACCCAACATACATTATGTCCATTGTTAAACCATACGAATATTACTTCCAAATAAATAGAATGGAAATTCTTGAAATAAGGTTAATCATTAAATATCCTTTTAATAGAGGTTTTTAATACAAACTCAGTGCATAAATACTTCCTCCAAATTTTAATATAAACTTTTCATGAATGGTAAACCTTTTAACCCCTATAAAAGTTGAAAATACAAAACATTATAAATAATTTCATGAAATCATCTTAATTGTGATCCCCCATATACAACAAATTAACTCTGGGTTGTCACATTCCAAACATGTGAATACCCTTGTGTGAGTTCTCTAGGAACATGGTAACAAAATGAATTACCATAAATCCATTTCAAAAACATGAATGCTTCCTTATTCCATATATTACTAGATATATTCCATTAATCAAAGAAATTGTAAACTTAATCCATGATAGCATGAATAATGTTTCAATAGTCCCTTAATTAGTTCCAAGGTAATTAGTACGATCCAATTTATATATTCATATACCACATATCATTATCCAAACAACATTATCATAACATAAGGAAAAAATTTAGGGTTATATTTACATTAATCAGGTTTTTTCCATGGATATCGCCTTTACATTACATCACTTTTCTATTCCATCAGAACCATTCAATATATTCTCGTAAATATGTAGCGAAAAACATAAATTGAAAAATCCTTATATATTTCACCTTTCATATAACATACTTCTTGAATCCAAATACATAAAATGTTTTATTACTCCACCCCATCCTTATTCAATTATTATGGATACCTCATCCTATTACACAATACCTCTTTCCTTTTACATTTCATCTATAGTCTCTTCATAATCAGCATTGAAACCATTACTCATAACACCTTGTTGATCCTCTTTAGGATTTTTTATCTTGGTACATTGAGTTGAATAATGACCATTTATTCCACACTTAAAACACTTAACCTTAAATGATTCCTTATAGAGGAAACTATTATAATCCATTTCATTAAACAAACACTTCATTTTCCCCCTCTAATCACTTTCTTTATGTCTTTATTTACCATAGCCAAAAATATCTTCTTGTTCCTATAATACATTCACTTAGGTGATTATTTACACATTATTAACCCCCAAGGGAAACTGAATCTTCTTTCATCCATGGTCTATATTACCTAAACTCTTAGAGAACTCCTTCCTTATCTTCCTTGGTGAGTTCGAGAGTTGGTTAAGGTACTCATTATTAATTATGTTATGTGAAAACTGATTAGGAATGATCACAATATATTTCACTCTAGTGATAACCCCACTTGACTTATCATTATAAAATCATCCATCACATTGACAATTAATCAAGTTCCCTCTATTAACTAAAACAAGAAGCATAGTTTGGGAATTACTTATCAAATAAGAAAACCACAAATTCATGAAAATAATTACTTATAGTGTGTATAAATCAAGACAGCTACCCTAATATATGACACCCTAGGTTTATCCTAGGTTATCCATATCTAACTTATATTTAAATCCCTCATGATGGTTCCTGAAGTGTTTTTGAATTCCAAAAGCATATCCCCCATGAGTGTCAAATATGGGGTGTATCAAGGATCATATTTGTGTACCCGATTACCCTGAGTCAGGTCCAAAACACCTTGTTATAGTTATTACCCCTAGGTAAATCTATTTTAGATCCACATCCACTAATAGTATCTATATAGGGATTTATTTCTATGAGACCTCTCACATTATCCTTTACCAAAATTCCAATACATTTTCATATACTTTTTATTATCCTTAGACTTATCCCTAGATATGTCCTTATGGTTATCACTAAGGTTTTCTCATATTATCTTCCTAAGGTTAACTAAACATTTTCTCTAATACCAGCTACAGGAACCCTCTCTTTTTATAAATTAACATTACAACATTTTTAGGAATACTTAAAACATTATACAAATAAACACCCAAAATCTATATTTTCTTACTAACTTTATAAAATTGAAATGTAGACACTGGTACACGAGCGAGATACATTATCTCCCACTATGTTCTCCAAGAGTATCACCCTTCTTATACATATCATACAAGAAACATGTCTTCATAACCTGGTGAAAGAAATATAAATGGGGTGAGCTCATATTCTCAATAAGGGTAAACAAGGGAGATATGTAAGCATAATGATGAGCACAAGGGAATCTGAACATGATCATGAAAATAGAAGATCATAACCGACATATCAAAGAGTGTATACATGAATCATGGCGTAAATAGTGGAGGTTAATAAGACATGAATCATAAGGAAATAAAGAACATAATCCTAGAAATAATAACATAGTAATAAAACATATAATTATGTAAAACACAAATGCATATAATAATTATTCCAATAGTAGTCAATGAATTTCTTCCCAGGACATCATGGTGGAGAAATTCCTTTACTGAACCAGGTTTACACTCTGTTCTGGCCCTATATTACTAAACTGAGTTCACTCCTCAATTCACCCCTTTATTACTGAACTGAGTTCATTTCTCTTTTTATCCCTCTAATACAAAACTAATTCCATTTCTAGTTTCATCCATGTCTATATCATGAGATATAAATCTTTACCCAATTCATTGGTAGAAGATATAAGTCCCGCCCATCTCATAATGAAATCATACATACAAGTGCCACAAAATCACAAATAATCATATCATAACTCATTCAATGAAATGGGTATCATAAACATGTAAGCATATTATAAAATGTGGAAAAAGATTTATATTTCATAATAATTTCATCAAAAGCATAACCCATGAAATATAAGCTGATTTCATAAACATATCACCCGTGAAAGAGAAATGGGTTTCATAAAGACCATGACATTAATCATAACCCATTAATAGAAATAATATGAATTAAACCTTTAGATAATTTCCTAGAACGGTATGAGTAACATCAACAGATGTCATTTTAGATGGAAAATAATTTTTAAATATCTTTAAAAAATGTTTCTTGAATAAAATATTGATTCTTATTTGAAAAGGTATTTTTAATACATAAAACCATTTTAAAATTTTTTTCTTAGAAAATAACATTATAACTTATAAAGAAGACTTGAAATCATTTGAAAACTATTTTTCTTGAAAACTTATAAAATATGATTCAAAACATTTGGAAAACTATTTTCCTTGAGAATAATTCTAAATTTTATAAAGAAATATTGAAAACGTTTTGAAAACCATTTCTTTGAAAATACATTTCTAAAATATGTAAATAATTCTTGAAAACATATTGAAAATGGTTTTCCTTGAAAAAATATAAAATAAGTTTGAAAATATTTTGAAAACCATTTTCCATGAAAAATAATTTGAAAACTTATAAATAAATATTTCAAATGAATTGAAAAACATTTATTTGAAAATTAATTGTAAAACAAATTCATAAAAACTAACCTTTTAAACAAGAAAGGGAGTCTTTATATAAATGATAATGGGTAAATTTGTACATTTTATATGAGGTAAAAAGAACATTCCTTTTGCACGGTAAAAAGGTTCGAGAAATGCCTTTTTTGGAAAGCGAAAAGAAGATTCCATTGAAGATATTGGTAAAAAAATGTAAAAATTTATTTTAAATATTATGTGAGAATATTACAATATTATTATAAAAAAATTAGAAAACATGGTTTTGAAGGAACATATTTCTGACTGAAGAGAGGGAAATGTCAGGCTTTCTTAAAACACTTTCTTTACTATATTATGTACCAAAGAGTATAAAAATGGTACAATATACATGAATATATAATGAATTAATATAGAAGAATAAAATTCAGGAACTCTATTGAGATATGGATCCAGATATTTCATTAATTGAATCATAATCATAAAAAACTTGAAAAGCAATGGGAATGTTTCAATAAACCCTTATCACTTAGTAACTTGGGATCACACTCTCCATGTAAGAAAATAAAATTAAATGATGATTAAAATATCATGAAAATAAAGATATTCATTGTATAACATGTAAAATGTAATTATATACACCTCTAAAAATAATTTAGGTGCATAACAAAACATGAGTCTCAAAGAAGAAAAATTGGGAAAAAACTATTTTACAGATTTGGTAACTTTTGAAACTTAAATCCCTTGAAATAAAAATAGAAAAATGAATATTTTAATACCCATAAATTAAATCATATTATATATAGAATAAATTCATGGTTAGTAAATACAACACATAAAAAAATTGAGTGATGATTAAGGAGTGTATCTCATAGAAATAAAAAGTGATATGAAATCCTCTTACCTTGTATCTTAACTCTCGCCGTACTCATTCAAACCACTTATATAATAAACATAAATTTATTATAAATTTCGTAAATAAAAATATTCTTATATATAATACCATATATGGTTTTATAATGACCTTATATTACCCTATTGTTAACAATATTATTTCAAGGTTTCACTTCGAGTAATATTCTTTTTGTTCTTTGCATGTGTCTTAATTTTTTATATCTTTGGTCCTTATTATTATATCATGATTAAATAATATAAACCATGATATAAATATTATTTATATTAATTATATTTTTATTCTAATAATCTATAACATATATAAGTACAAAATGGAATACACCGTTTATGGAGATGGTAAGTCGTACATACAGATGAAGGTTGTTTCTATTTTTATTGGCATATTGAAAGAAAGGAATAAAATAGACAATATGTATATATGTATATAATATCATTATAGTATAATTATAATAATATATATATAATATAAGTTCCATAAAACCATCCTTAATAAATTCCATGTAGTGTGTTAATGAATCACATTTCTTTGTAGGAGTGGTAGTATACACTTCCTCAAATGAAATTATCACGTTTACACCAAATGAAAAGTAAAAAAAAGATATATTTTGAAAAAGGAATAAAGAAACCTAAATAGATAATAAATATAATATATAAAATATATAAATATATTTTCCATCATAATTTCTACCATGATATGAGGTAAAGGAAAAAATAAACAATCATTATTTAGTGTGGTGGTAGTTCGTCGTACACGTAAACAGTATGTTTGTTACCCATTATACGGAGGTGTGTTAAAGTGTAGGTTTAATAATTAGAATAAAAAAATAATATTATATTTAGGATATTTTTTTTTATACAATAATGGAATAAATAGATTTTAGGGGTTGGAGAAGGAAAATAAGATAAAGGAGCTTGATAGATGGTGTTACTTCTTAATCGGGTAAGTCTTTTTTGTTTGTGCCAAAAGGATTCAAGAGAATACTTTATCCCAAAAATGAGGGTTCAAGGAGTAATGGAGGGGTTTTTTAAAGTGTGTTGGGTATATATTGGCCAAACCTAATTGGTTTTATAAGTCTGAAGAATAGGGAGAGTTGGTGGCCTATTATGCGGAAGGAGGAGTGGCACTCTTGTAAATATTTGATGAGAGAATTTCACCCACGTTTTTTATGATGAAAGTGGATAAAATAATTATTCATAGTAGATATAAGGGATTATAGGGCCTAAATATGTTCGTAAAGTAGATTTGTAATATGTTTATCTGTCTTTTTGGGCCTTAAGGTTACGGTTTAGTCCCTTATTTAGCTTAATATAACCTTACGCAATGTAATTATTTTTAATCACTTTCACTAATATTTTTGGTCAAAACTAATTTTACCCTCTTATATATTATAAATTATTATTATTAAAAATATGTAATAAATTTTTCTAACTTCAAATCACATAAGCAGAAGAAATTAGTTTAAAATTAATCTCGCAGTCGGGTCAACAATACGAGTTTTTAAAGTAAAAACATTCAAAAGTTTGCTAAGTTTTTATATAAAATTTCAATGTAAAATTGATCTAAATGACCTATATTATATTAATTAATAAAAATATTATCTAATTAAACTTTTAAAACAATTTAAAATATAATTTAACCTTATAAATAAATTAGATGAAAACATAGTTTTGAACTAAAATTCTGTTTTTTTTACTATTCATTAAAAAATGAAACCTTACAAAAAAATAGAAAAAAATTATCCTTACCTAATTTTTTTGTTTCAATTTCAAAGATAAAGTTTATTTCGAAATGTTAAGTACATAAAATTTCAAAATATTGGTATTTAAAATAGGTTCTCCATTAAAAGGTGGTAAAGCAATATTTATAAAAATATATGTTTTTAAGCACAAAATTGGTTTTGTTCTTATCTTATGTCTATGAAATATATTGAATGAATATCAAAAATAATTGATTGAATATATTATATATATATATATATATTACATTAATTTCACTAACTAATTGTATTTAATTTAATTTATTAGGGTAAAACAGCTTTATGATCTTAAAAATAATAATATTTCTTGTTATATTCAATTTGTTTTCATATTCATTTATAATTAATTGTTAACTTATGAATTCATATTATTTTATGTAATTAAAATATTTTCAATAATTAATTAATAATATTCATAACCCTTAATTTAAAATCTAGGTTATATTTTATTATATTAAATAAAAAAATTTTAATAATATAGTGTTGTTCGATAATCCTCGATCTTGCGTATTACATAATCCATAAAGGAATTTCATTATTGTGTATAACACAAGCTAACCTTAGTGTTACTTATAGATCAACATTAAATTTATGTTGTGTGTAGTTCATAATTAACTTGGTGTTGCATGTAACACAAGACAAAGTTCTTTAATAAAAAATAAACTATCTTCAGTATTGTGTGAAATGAAAAATATAAAAAAGGTTAAATTAATTAGAAAATTATTATTATTATCATTCAAGAAATCATAGGGTGTTATATTATCATTATAATTCGCATGTCTTGTAACCATATTAAACAACATATAATTCCCCATAAAACTACAGAACGAGTAGGTCTTTATACTAAGATCCAACAAATCTCTAACTTCACCATCATAGATATCCTTCCAATTCCTTCTCGACCCTACCCAGACAAAAAAAATAAAAATATGAAAAGTTTTAAAATGGTCCTATCAGAAGAGTAACGGGATGTTACAACCTTCCCACCATAGAAAAATTGTCCCCAAAAAAACTTTTCAAGAAGCTTCTATATAAAAAATGTGAGGCCACTGGTCTCTCATGAGTGCCACATGCTCCAACATCCCATGAGTATCAGAACCGTGTTTCCATAGCACACAAACCAAAGGTATTTCCCTCCAATGAAGTACCTTGGTTTTAGAATCAGCTATCCTGACTGGTTGTTCAATCACGAATAAATCAGGCCCAATCTCAAGATCATTCCTACCAAGGACATGATATTGATTAGATAGATACCAATGTAGTTGAGATACATGGAACATGTTATGTATCAATGTCAGCTATAGTAAAAGTGTTAAATGGTAACCAACATTTACCACTTTCTCAAAAACCTCAAAAGGCCCCACAAAACAAGGAGAAATATTTCCTTTCCTCCTAATCTGTCTATGACCCAATTGAGGGGAAACTTTTCAAGAATACCTAGTCACCAACTGAGAATTTCAATGGTCAATAGAGATTATCTAAATAATACTTATACCAGATCTATGCCATCAACATTATTTAATGAATCAACTAAATCATTTTTATCAATTATTGAACCAAGCTTGGTCTAACCAAGGAACTTTCTCCAATCTCTTACCAACTCAATGAATATCGGCAAGGTTAGCCATACAATGCCTAAAAATGATCCATTCTAATCATGGAATGGTAACTATTGTTTTAAGAAAACAAAACCAACCCAAATTAATCATCCCAAACTCCAACAAAGACAAGAACACAAGCATGAAGCATATCATAAAGAATATATATAGTTCTTTCTGTCTAACCATCTTATTGCAGATGGTATGCCATTCTCTAATGAAATTGAGATCTCAGTTCCTCCTGATGGTCTCTCCAAAATTGATAAGTGAACTGAAGATCCCTATCAAAGACTATAGCAGATGGTACTCCATGAAAATGAATGATCTCTTTCATATATATATATATATATATATATATATATATTTCCCAACTCCTCAAATTTGTTTGTGTTGTTAATGGGTATTATGCTTGACGATTTAGTAAGCCTCTTGATCACAACCCATATCACATTATTCATTCGCTAGGTATGCATAAACCCAACCATAATGTCCATAGAGATATCATACATCTTCCAAGTGGGTACTAGAAGTTGATGAGGAAAAAATAAAGGCTTTTGGTGATCAACCTTAAACTTTTATCATGTATAACAATGATAAAAAAACTAAACAATGCTTCATATCATGTCTGGCCACCAGAATTTCCACCGCATGTCATAGAACATCATCATGGTTTTGGGGGGCACTGCCCATTGGGAACTATAGAAATCCCCCATTGTATCTTTTCTTACAGCTAAATGCACAAAAAATAAATTCTAATATCATTGAATTTCATCATTAGATAACCACCACTCATCAAATTTATCCCCACTATAAAGAGAGTCTATAATGCTACGGAACACATCATCAAGTTGTTATTCTTGAATAATCATCTTGAGAAGAGAGGATGTCAACTGAACACTTACTAAAGAAACCTCATCCCCTTATTCCTGAGATCCAATATGTAACTATGTAAAGAGAGTCATCAACGTACACACTTATGATTATTCCTTCATGGCTTAGGTCAAAAGTTTCCAGCTCTAAGTATCTACAACGACATCCCCTTTCCTTGAAGTATAGGTGATGTAAAAATTAATAGACTGTAGGTATTCCTACCAACACCTCTAGTACAGATTTAATTAAATTTTAGAGAATATATAACTCAAGTTCTTATGGTCTAAATACATGATAAACATTTCTCTATAAAGATAATTCGTCCATCTCTTAAGTGTATGCATCCCATATACAAGTTGATGTTCATGGGTCAGATAATTCTTCTCATGTGCAATAAGTTTATGAGATCCATAAGAAACAACTTGATCACCTTGCATAAGAAATGATCCCAAACCTAAACCTTATGCGTCATAGAAGACCACATAGCCCTTCTCATCCTTTGGACGAGTCAACACTGGTGCAGTAGTCAAAATATTATTCATCTCAATAAAATAACTCTGACATTTTTCATCCCAATAAAACATTAATCCCTTCCTAGATAGAGTAGTCATCGAAAAGGCCAACATTGAAAAGTCCTTAATGAATTGGTGATGATATCTAACTGAATCCAAGAAGCATCAAATATTGAAAAAATTCCATGGTTTTTTGTGTCATAACAGCTTTTACTTTCTCAGGATCAACTGATATCCCCTGTTTCGACACCATGTGTCCCAATAATTTTACCTCTAGAATCAAAAAATCACATTTTGAAAGCTTTTCATAAATTGGGTGATTTCTTATCAAACTTAGAACTATTCTTAGATGATGTATATGATCCTCCTCGAACTTAGAGTAAATAAGGATCTCATCCAAAAAGACTAATATAAAGGTATCAATATAGTCATAGAAAATATTTTCCATCAAATCCATAAAGACTATAGTAGCATTGGTTATATCAAATGGAATGAAAAGGTACTCATAATGGTTGTACTAGTTCCAAAAGGTAGTTTTATGAATGTCAGATTATTTAATCCTTAATTGGTGGTTACTAGAGCGAAGATCAATCTTCAAGAACCACTTCTCCACTTTCAACTAATCAATAAGATCATCAATCTATGGTAATGGATATTTTTCCTTTACCATAACGTGATTTACAGTTCGGTAATCAAAACATAGGAAAAGTGAACCATAATCCTTCTTAGAAAAGATAACCTACAGCACCCAAGGTGACACACTCTTGCATATGAATCCTTTCTCACGAAGATCATTTATCTAGTACTTCATGAATTTAATTTCAGATTGTGCCATATGGTAAGAGGGAATATATACAATATTAGTATCAGACATTAATATAATAGAAAACTCAACCTACCTTACCTATTAAAACCTAGAGAATTCAGAAGGAAACATGTCAGGAAACTTGATGACCACTAGAGGGAGATCACTACTTAAGGATTCCCACTCTAAGTCAAAAGTGAACACAAATATCACTTTCCCCAACTATGTATAAGATGGTTTGGCCCTGATCGACCTTGGTTCCCATTATCCATCAAAGACATGGTACACACCACTAGGTGTCGTAATGGAGGCCCATCTAAGATAGCAATCAATATGGGATTTAATGGTGATGATCCAATCCATACTAAATAGAACGTAAAGTGGTTTCATGTCAAGAACTATAAAACTCCAATAAATCTTGACATATGATATAGAAAAAACATAATCATGACTACGGATACCCTTCTCTCTCTTCATACAATGGGGTGTAGTAATATCAATGAAATAAGATAAAATATCTATAGAAAGATTTAGAAGATTAAAAACACATGTTGAAATGAAAAAATGAGATACACATGTATCAAATAAAGTAGTCACTAAAGACCAAGCTATAGTAATGGTACCTCTCCCAGTCGTTGGACCTATATATAATTCCTCTGGAGACTATTCCACTATGTAAAGAATCTGTATTCTAGATTCTTTTGGCTGGAATCCTTTTTTACATGAATCATAAAATTTTATTTCTATTTTAGAAGGAACTGATGATCTCATGAAAATACAAGGAGTAAAATATATATGGAATAACCTCAATAAGTGACCTAGGAATCCTAATGAGCCACAATTCTTGGCTACCTCAATGAAAAACCCCTTTGAATTCCTTGTCTTTATACACTGGTATAAAATTATAGAACCTCCTACAAACACTATAAGGGTTTTGGAATGACCTAGCTGTGGGTAACTGTCATGAGAATCATCACACTTCCTCTTCCCTTTAAAGAAACCCAATTGGCCATTGGGAGAGAATGAAACTCCCACTAACCCTAACCATCCAACCATCTTCATTTCAACCATCAGTTATCTATCCATAACATCAGCATAAGAAGGTATCTTTAGCAAGAAATCCTAAGAAAGAATATATTTTCAAAGTCCCAATTTGAATCATCAATTATTCATATTCTCATTCGGTAATATCTCACATGAAAACTACACAAGTTCATCAAAATGGTTTGCATATTCTATGGGAGTCCTGTGAGTCTACTCAAGTTTTAAAAACTCTATAGTCTTAGAAAACACCATCCACTATAGATATAACTAGTTGGTGAAAATTTATTTTAAGTATTTCAAATATAAGCCCTCATATGTGTTCATCATCACCATTGTGTCCCACCATCTTTTACACAGTACTTCCCTCAGGAAGGTGACACAATTCACCTTGACTTCATTAGGTGTCTCCAAAAACCCAAATAAATACTCGATCATGATCAACCATTCCTCATCCTCTTGAGGATCATTTGATCCCTTGAAAGCTGGTGGATTCTGGTGAAGGAACTCTTGAGAATAGTTTTAAAGATAATCTTTTTTAGGTTCCATAGTTAGAGTTTGAACATGAACTGGTGATAGTTTATATCTCAGAGATTGGACAGTACGCATAATCACCTCAACTAGGTATGGGTCCACAAGAGGATTTTCTCACTGAGGTTCAGTAGTAGCTTCCTCCTAGATCTTATTTTCACATCTTATTGGATGCATGATGCTACAAAACATCAAAAAACTACAAGGAATACATCAAATAACACTCAAATAGAGTAACAAGGGAAAATTAATCCCAACAAATAGATAAAAAGAATTGTATTTCAATCTATCCAAATCATAAGCTGGTAAAAGACTAGAACTAAACCTCAAGGATTATTTCCCAAACCACCCCTGGTGACTTAAGATTAATTATGGTGAGAGCTATCCATGCACTCAATCACTACTAACTCATAAGTCACAACAAGAATACACATATTCATATGATAAGAAGTACAACCTAGACCTTTGATACCACTTTTCCAAGAACCCGCCTAGGTGCCCTAGTAACCTGATAACCAAGACAGCCTTGAAATGGCCCAAAGGGAATTTCTAATCCCCAATAGTTGATGAATAGTACCTAACAACATAAAAAATGAAAGTGGGAATGAATTTTCCACAAACATTGTAGAATCATGATTACAAGATAGTTTTCATATAAGAAAAACTCAACTGGGATAGGTGTACCAGAATTAAAATAGGTATAAAACACCAAAATCACTATAGAAAGGTACCATAAAACTAAAAGAACATCCCAAGTTCTAATAGACAAAACCCTAAAATTCTACATATAAATATCTACAATAACCTACAAGTGGTTCTTTACCCTTACTCAAAACTGGAATGAGATAATCTACAAACACCCAAAGGTACAAGTAGGGTGTGACCTAAACTCCTAGTAGGGTCTCACCAAGGATTCCATAATAGATGAAAACATTTAATTATCCAAACACAGATCTTTAAAATTTCAAATAAAGAGGTTTTTAATTTAAAAATAATATTTTAACTAATCATGTTTTACATTTAATAGAATGAGATACATTTTCAAATGATGGAAATACATTAAACAAATGGATCAAATAAAAAATTTATATAAAATAGTTTATATAAATTCACATGGCATGTCAAACAGTATACAACCACTGGCATATATTTACATATCATATATAAACAAGTGAGAAACATGGTCATATTCTAAGAGGTATGATAGTTTCTAGTTTTGGGATCCTCACACACTTATATAATGAAAATGGTAATGTACACACACGTCTTATTGACACTATAAAAAAACTAACCAACATCCCAATGGGGATAATATTTTCCAATAAGTATTTAGTTAGTGTTGTAAAGAGTGAATATAGTGTTATGTCATTCCCATCCTAGCATGTTTGTCCCAAATAACTCACTAAATTCCTAGGCTTGCATGTTCTCTAGTATAAATCAATGATGATAAATTGATTTTAAGATTTCTTAAAATATAAGTAAATCCCATTATCCCATTTCAAAAATTATATTTTATTAATTTAAAACCCAAAACAATTTTTTAATCAAAACATGACTTTTCCAAGATAAAACCCAAAGGTTTCTATAAAAACCATTTTAATCCAATTTTATCAAATGAAATTTTATATCAATTTTATCAAAGTAATTTCAAAATAATTCCACCAAACCATTTTCATAATTTAAATCTGAAAATTTAAATTTCACCAATTTCCATAAATTTTTCAAACACATATTAATTCACTAGAATTGGTTGTTTTTCCTAATTTCATTCTAAAACCCAATTTCCAAAACCAAATCTCAAAATTCAATGAAATTTTTTTAATAAAACAATTGAAATTAGTTCTAATAAATTGAATTAAATTCAAACAAATGAAATTAAATCAATAAATTTAGGGTTAATAAAAAATTTTCATCTAAACAAAACTACCTACCTTCCACAGAATCACAATGCTTGTAATGGGAACTACCAACTAGAAATAAGGCATATAAGATCTATAAACTTCAACCAAGTAGCAAGATTCAAAAAATGGTTTTTAGATCCATCAATCCAAAGATGATCTCTCAAACATACAAGGAAGAAAATAGATAGAGATGAAGAGATAGGGAGAATGCTTACTAGGTGAGCAGCACCACAACCCGAATAATGATCAATCACTGATCAAGATGACTCAAAAGGGTTTAAGGGTTCCCAAATCTCCTAGGAATGGCTCTTGGGTCGAGAGTAATAAAAAATAGAGAGGTTCAATATAAAAAAATCAAGGTTTTTTGTTTAAAAACCAATTTTGACTTTACGTGATTTGTAGCACAAATACGCGTTGTTTAATTGAAAAATACCAAATTCACTGAAAAACTCGTCGCCTTTTGATGAAAATCGGATTTATTATTATTAGAATTCACATATAGGGTAACCATATTACATGGCATGTAAATACATAGAATACTACATAATGATAAGGTTTTTATGTTGATAATATAATAAATCCTTGAATTTACTATCATAGGTATCCTCCCAATTAATTTTCTTCCCTACCCATACAATTAAAAACAGTAAAATCATGATATGTTTTAAAACATAAATGTCATAAGTTTAATGGTATGTTACATAGAATTAAATTATAACATTATAAATAATTATAAATAATCAATTCCATTTTTTTTATAATCTTAGTATTATGAAATTTGGGATAAGAACAAATAAAACCATTATTATAAAAAATATATTTCAAAATTATCAAGACTACTCACACATAATATTCAGAATAAATATTAACTAATAAATAAAAATGTATAGTATAATTATAAATTAATATATAAATTTTTTTTGGTTATGTATAATTTTAAAAAATAATATATTTAGAGATTTATTTTGTGATAGACGAATTTATAACCCATTCAACCAAGCATGAACAAAATATAAGGGTTTTTTATCTCAATTATTTACTATGGGAGGCATATTTCTTATTATAAACTATGTTTTCTTTAAATTGTTTTATCTAGTAAAATTTAAAATTTTGTTTCATGATCCTATCATTATTCATGGTATTAAAAATATATTTCCAAATCATATCCTTCAAGGGTTTTTTACTCAAAAAAATTTTAGGTTGTAAGAGAATCTTTTCAAAAAAATTCACCCAATGGGACATATTTATTATTATACACCATGTTTCTTTTTTAATGGAGTATCTAATTAAAATTAAATATTTTGTATCATGATTATGTTCTATATCATGATATTAAATTTTCTATTCTATTCTATTTATCTCAAAGGGTTTTGACTCAAATATTACAAAACATGTAAGGGGTTATTTTCTCAAATTAAATTTCTTGAGACATATTTCTTATTATGCACCATAAAATTTTTAATACAGTTTTATTACTTTATAATGAATATTCTCTACCATATTTATGTAGTTATTAGGTATTTCAGAGACATGTCATGTTCTTTCTTAAAATTTCTTTGAATCAATAGATACTAGAGTTGAAGGGGGTTTTGAATAAAATGTCACTAAAACTATATGGATTTTGATTACTAATATTATTTTCAAGTAAATATTGTATTCAAAAGATAATAAATCTTGGAATTTTCAGTATTTTTGAAAACCCAAATCATTTTTTTAATATTAACTAGGTTTTATATATCCCAATAAAATTTAATTTCACCTTGAATCATATTTTACCCATAGTATTTTTTTAAGTATAATTGACCCCATCTCTTCTTTTTAATCGAGAACATCCCTTTTCCAATGGATTATTTTTTTAATCTCATTATTTATTCCTCAATAATTTGATATGGACATTTTCTACTAGTTGAAATTATTAAATTGTTTTAAATAATGTTTTAACGTTTTTATATGGTTCATTTTTTTCAAAGTCTGAAAATCTTTACCTTTTAATGTTTTACATGTGAACATGTATTTACACTAAATTTTTCATTTTATATGAATGTTTCTGTATAAGTTTTCATGGTTACTAAAAATATTTATTTTTATCTTATATTTAAAAAATATTTCTTTTGAAATGATTTCAACGGATTGACATTTTTAATATCAAAAGTGATTTGTTTTCTAAAAAACATAAAAATTATGTTTCATCTAATTCATTTCTCTTTGATATATCTTATTCTTGACTGAGGATATAATTTTAATGTTACTATACACCTTCTTTTTAAGGATATACTATGTAATGTAATTTTGTATCAAATAAATAATTCATCACTATTTTTTCTTTCCTAACTATCCATTATGAATATGAAAACTTTTCTTAAAATGCATTTACTTTAAGAATACCATATTTTTTATTCCTTTAATTTAAGTTTGTTCAAATAGATTCAATACATAAATTGATTAGGTAAATTATTAACACCCTTTATCTATAAAGTGTAAATATCATATTATTTGTTGAGAAGTATTTAACTATAATTATACTGAATTTCTTTGAATAAACATTTATTCTCTATAGATTTACCATGTTATGATTAATAATAGAATTCTAAATGTTTTCCTTATGTAAATATTTTTAAAAAGGATATGAAACCCATTTTATTTACATGGGTTCTTTATGATGTATTGGATGAAACTCGTTTTTTTCATGTGTTCATTATGATATGATGAATAATTGATTTCTTTTGGAACACATAGGTTTGGATGAAATAAATTTAGGGTCCAATATCACCCTCAAATGAATTGGTTAAACATTTATATCTCCTAAAAAAAGTATTCACGGGTACATTTTTGTTTCTTGTAATCATGGAAACTAATTTTTTGTATAATTAATGTAATGTTCCCTATAAAAATGTTTGTTCCATATTTGAAATATTTTATAAATACTTATCTAATTCTCTCATGAAGGTAATGTTCCCTATGATAATGTATATAACCTATTTGAAAGCTCTACTGAACTATTCTCTTATGATATTAATAATTGGCTCATGAAATTAATGTTTCATATAATAATATATGTTCTATAAATGAAATATGTTCTATATTATTATTTTATGCTCTCATAGTGTGGTTCATGAAAGTAATGTTCCTCGTACTAATGTTTGTAACATTGTTTTATGATTAGTCTTATGATTATATTGTTATTGTATGGATCAATTATATTGACACATTTTTTTATATAATTTTGATTCATTTTTTATGTTATTCCATTCCTTATGACATGTTTTATGATCTAAGATTTAATGGTTCTGATTTTATTATGTATCTTGATTATACCCATATTCTAATCTTATGTTCACTTGTAATCAAATATTATTATCACTTATTTTTACATTTACTAATAATTCTATCTCACCATTTCTTATGTTTTAATTTCCCTGGATTATAAATAAAGTTAATAAAAAATATGTGTCTAGAAAATTATCTTTTATAGAGTATTTTTGGGAGATTTTGAAGACATTATGGAATACGTATTTTCATATATAGTGGAAAAAAGTCTATTTGATATAAATAACATGGGTATTAATAGTTAAATTATTTTCTTAATTCTAAACATATATATAAACCTAAAAACGTCTCTTGGAATTTAAATATTAGTTTATGTGTGAATGATCTTCAAACTAAGGATTTGTGTCGAAGATAGTGTATAAATTATGATTTTTTTATAAACTTATAAGGGTATGCAATTCTGGGTTATTATGTGAATGGAATGATGGTGAAGAACACCATCCATCTCAAGAAAAACACCAGGAAATAAATTCTAAGCTTGGTATCATTGAATTTATTTATATTAATTAATGAATTTCATTTAAATTTTCAAAAAAATATCATTAAATAAAAATTGAAAAAAGAAAAAGAAAAATGTATGTACCTCCTGTAGGCCTCCACCCTACATCATCATTATCTCACTTAGGGTGTTTGGTAATCTTATGGTCCTTATATGAGATCATATGGGGGATTAAACACTAGTTTATTATCATGTATCATTTTCTACACCACACACTATGTCTGACTAGAACTTTTTTCCAACCATTCCCAAAAAATCCTTACTAGTGATTAACTCTAAAATCCATAAAAACTCTCAACCAAAACCTTTGATACCACTCTGTCACAACCAACCCCCACCCCTCCCTACTGGTACCCATCCTAGGATAATAGTGAATAGGATTGACCAATGAGTCCCATCTCTAGTATGTCACAGGTTAGAAACTAGCATTGTGGGTGTAAACACTCAAATGGGAGAAATTACCCTCAACATATGAAAAGGGTTAAGAGATAAGATAAACAAAAAAGAAAAAAATATATTGCATAACCTAAAAGAAACCAAACCATGCCACATGTGTATATAATGAAATACATATAAAATATTCCTAAAAATACCAAAAATAATATTATGGCAGCGAATCCATAGATGCCCTAACCTCTACACTATTAGTTCATACCGTAGTCCCATAACCCTCGATGGAAACTGAAAAATAGTTTATACATACATAGGGTGAGAATAAAATGTATATTCAGTAGAATCATACCCAAGGATTCCTGGAAAAAATGTAAAAGGAGCATACTAATACACTAGAGAAAAACAAAAGAACCAGTAAGCACATAAAGAGGTGAACTATCCATCCCAAACTCACTATAGATCACTCAATAAATAACATAATAAATAAGTAAGACAATAATTATAGAACATTGATAAAGACTCTCTATATCCGGTTCCCTATTGATTTTATACTATCATGCCCCAAAATCAAATTTCATGTGCACCCATCCCTTCTATTCCATCTCATCATCTCATATCGAACTATCATTAATATCGGTCAGATCACACCCCCACCAACCCATCTTATCAGAATCCAAAATTCCATTAGTGAAATCAATTTCATCATGAACATATCTTTTTCAATGATAACATCATCACACATTCATATGAAAAATTATAACCAGGTGATTATGGTATCATAAATGTGAAGTACATCAACCTCATTCCCAACTCCAACCATGCATGAAACTAACTACATATCACATTATTTAGTCATCAAGAGTCACCACAAACTATGTCATTATAAACGGATAGTCTATTCCAAAACCTTGACCATTGATTGATAATACTTCCAATGTAAGAGTGTAGATTAGGGGTATTCATCCATCCTTTCCGCACTATACAGATAATTTGGAAAACACCCCCCCCCCCCCCACCACCAATTTGTGTCTCGATAGGAAGTACATGACATGGGTGGGGTGTGTATGAAAGTAACATGAATGTATAAGTATATATATATATATATACACATAGAGAACAAAAAATCCTAGACAAAATTTTACACATCAATACTCCATCACCTTCACCATACCATTAACACCATTCTAACATTAACAAACACTACCACAAACTAGATACAACACATCAACAAAATAACGAAGAAAAACCCATAGTTTTATTTCCTTAAACTAAAAATTTATGCACATTTCTTGATTATGACATTGATTTCCATTGCTCAATAAGCCACTTAACTTGATATTTAGTAAAAATCCACTATATCCAATATTTCCATTTAATTCTAATAAGTTTAAGATATTCATGATTATTTGATTTATCAATTATTTTTCCACGTTGAAATTTCCAACCCAGTTTATTAAATTCAACCATTAATAGTTTTATTCCACTACTACCAAGATACTACAAAAAGGTATTACACAAAAACCCATCACACATCCACTACCTTCAATACATCCTACATTTAAATTGGACACCACCACAATCATGTGAACCCCAAAAGGATACAAACAACAAATACAACAAAAAACATGATTGAATCAGAAAATATAAGATTTCCAAACCACATATATTTCTGAAACTCATTTATAGGGGGTCTTCAGATTAAATCATCTTCTCATGTATAGGTATTTTCACATAGTTTCCAATTTTACATTCAATCAATTTGTTAGTAGCATATGATTTCTTAACCATTTATGAGTGGTTCATTTTTGACATAGTAATGGTTATCAATCAACAATAAGGGTTTTTAAATAATAATAACCATAACATGAATATCACAATAAGTTATATGTTTCAAGGTAAAACGCTATTTAATAATAACAAAATATATAAACACATGTGATTACTTCCCTTTACATTAAATTCACCTTAATATGGTTTCTTATATTTATTATTTAATCTATAAAACCCACCCATTAGAAAAAAAAGCATCATAATCTCACAAATGAAAAAAATAAGAGAGAAAAAGGATACCCTACCTTCAAAATAAAACCAAATCATTCTATATAGAAAATAGAATAAAGATAGGTGATGCAGCCAGATACATATTCCCATAAGATAATCTCAAATGGTGAAACATTACTAACAAGACTCTAATATAATGGTTTGGAACATCTAGATTAAATATAAAGTAATTGAAAATACTTATTAATAAGATCTCTCATGTTTTATAAATAATAGATATCTATTGAAGATACACAGTCCATATCTCTAATTAATTAACTATTAATTTATTCTATATGATTTACATAGAAAGACTCAATCTATACCCATATGAAACCATTGGATTTAAGGATTTAAAATATATATTTAAATACATACTGAATATATTTTAAATCTTTTATTCTATCATTAAATCTCATATTTACATTTAAATAAATTTTTACATCATTTTGGAAAAATCTAATTATTTTAAAAAATAAAAAATTTTATAAACTCTTGGATAGACCGTGAGAAGGAATAAACTATGTGAAGGGATCAAACAGGATAATTAACCAATCGACTATGTTACAGAATGGTTCATCCATGAGAAAAAATTGTTATCTTTATAAAGGAATGAATCTATTATGATACAAAAAACTAATTATTCATGAAAGAAACTATTGAATATGAGAATAAACAATCTACTATGTGAAGAAATAGATTAACTATAATAAAAAACTATTAATCATGTGAATGAAAATATTAACTATGAGGAAAAACATATCAACCCTGCTAAAAAAAAGTCAACTGTGAGAATAAAATATCAACTATGAAATGGAAAGGATCAACCTTGAGAACAAACTGATAGATTGTGTGAAGGAATATAAGGACTATGATAACAAACTAATCAAACATGAGAAAAAACTATCGAACATGAGAGAAAACTATCAACTATGATAATGAATAGATTATCCATGAGAACAAACTATCAAATATGTGGTAGAATTGATTGACTTGGAAAAAATTGTTCCAATTTGAGAACAAACTATTGATTGTGACAACAAACTATCGACTGTGAAAATAAACTTGAAATTTCATATCTAAAAAGAACACAAACATCACCTTAACAACTCCATACCTTAAACAACACAAATGAAATATTCTAGGAACTTGGGGAATTATAGGTATTTATATAGATATAATTATACTTCATTTATTGGGGAATTCCATGTATTAAATCCACATTCTCTACTTGTGGGATAAAATGATAAAAAAATGTTCTTATGATATATGTTCTTTATGGAATACCTAAAGTTAGACATATTAAGGGTACACCCTAATAATGCTCAAATGAATTATGTAAGAAATAGATCTCTAGAGATAACATGTTTATGATACCTTGGTTGTATTCCTTTTATGATACCTTGGTGAAAAAAAACCAGTTATATGTTTTAAGAAACCTATCTGATAAACCCTGGTGATATGCTTATGAATTTATCATTTTTATGTTATATTATAATTTCATTAATATCATAATAGTAATAATTTTACTACAATAGGGGGTTCAATTATAATTTATAAAATAAAACATATAATTTTTATTATCCTCCTTAAGTTGGTTTATCAGATGAATATTCTATCTGATACAGAGTATTTAAGAAGTTTATAATCAAATGTATAAACTTTCTTTATCATGAATAATAGAAAAATATCAACATTCACAAAAATGTAATGAAAAATCTTGTAAAAATTATGAAATAAAACATACATGAATTTTATAATAAGATCTAAACTTTAACCATAAGTGTTAATGACATTAATAAATTTGACTTTAGGTATCCATGGTTTTTACCTAACTATAAAGGTATATCTTTATTATATAAAGAAATCCCATGATACAAAGATTAGAAGAATATTTGTTTCCTTATCAATAGGCAACCTCAATTACACTAGATTATATTAACATCTATCTCTTCTAACCTTGTGATCCCTCGATTGATATTGATTGGAAAAAGAAATTAAAAACCTAGAAATTCTTAATGAATTTATAAAATATCCTTATAGAGGATTCCATAAGAAAAATCCTCACTAATGAATTATAAGTAAGTTATTTAAAAGTAACAAGATATTACAAAAATTCTTCATGTAAACTTTTAGATTATCATTGATGCAAATGATTCCCCCTCTATAAATTTTTATTATATTTATAGAATTTCTCCAATGGTTATATTCTTCAGTCTTTATAGTTGTTTGTCATGACATTAGCAAAACTCAATCATCTCTTAAAAGGTTCATTTTAGTTTTATTTGATGGCATCCATGATAGCACCATTACAATGTTGTAGAAATTTTTCTTGTATAAAGAACTTAGTTATTCTAATTGAATGAGATTTGTTTATCATGTAAAATGGAATTATTCATTAAATAGATTTTATGGATGTTTTCTGGAAAGAATTTCTACTTCCTTATAATTAATATTTTCGGATATTCTTTGTTAAAAATCACCTAATAGGCTTCCTTATACTTTTACTTTTGTATTTTTAAAAATCTTCATCTGATTAATTTTGTATTTTTTTCATCTGATATATGTGCATCTAATTACTGAAGGGTTTCTTTTTATAAACATGTGTTTCTATGTCTAGTGAAATTTCTTTCCTACAAATGTTTTTAAAAAATTAATTATAAAAATAATTTAAATAATTCATTTAATTAAGTGTATTGTGATTTCTAAAAACAATGTTTAGAAAGTGTTGAAAGTAAACATTCCACAAAATAATATCACCCTTTTTAAATCACTCTTGTGTTTTCATATAATTCTGTACTGAAACTCATTGAAAGTTTCTAAATATATTTGTACCTATTTTGAGTCCATGAATTTATTATTTATAGTACTTTATATGGCTTTTGTATGCTTGGTCTATCTAACAACTTGTTTTAACTTCATTAACCATGCTTTTTTACTTTCCTTTGAAATATTTGAATTCAACTTCATTTTGAGTCATAGTAACAAAACTTTGTTTCAATGAGTTTGAATTTTAAAATAAATCAATATTTTATTATATATATTAATATCTCCCTTTAATTTTAGGAAATCAATTATTTGAATCTTCAAGATTATTTATAAGTTCATTGAAGTAATAAAATCTCATTTCTATTATTTTTGGAATTATAGTGGGAGTGGAATGAGTTGAATCAGAAGAAACCTCTAAAATTAATATAGGGGGATATCTTGAAGTTTAATCTTCTTATTTCCTTTCACAAAATTTATATTTATAAACATCTAGGAATTACACTTATTTTACTTTTCATTCTTTTTCTATTTCTTATTTATCTGATTCCTCTATGTTTGGATCCTTTGTATGAGAGAATTGATCTTTTCATTTTAATTTTTTGTCTTCTTGAAAAACCTAACGATGAATATTTCTTAGATGGAGATAAAATTATAGTTAAGGAATTAGTAGAAATTTACTCAATATCTAATGAATTTTTCAATTATTTATCTTTCTCAGACTCTTTCCTATTCTTTTCCTTTTTTCTTTCTAAAACTTTTCTAATTAGTGATTTGATAATTTTATACAGATATTTTTCTCTAAAAACTTATTTTACTTTATTATTCTTAGTAGTTGATGGTTGTAAATTTTCTTAAGTTGATTAACCTTCTGGTTAATAAATGGATAGAAGTAAAATAGATAAAGGTACAATAGAATGAGGAACTAATTGAGTAGAAACTAAAACTTTTGAATGTGATTGATCAATATCTTTTAAAAACTCAGTAGATATATTGTATTTATTATCTTTTTATTGATATATTTTATTATTTTCTACTTTATGAATATTATTATAAGTTTTATATTAATATATAAGGCCTCATTCTTATATAGTATCAAACTTAGATCAGTAGGATTCTTATCTTCTTTTATTTTCATAAAGGAAATAAATTTCTCGTCATACATAGTCTATTATTTCCTCTTTGGAAATAGAGGAGAAACTTAACCTACCATTATTTTTTTCTAATACTTTTTCTTTTATATTTTTATTTTATATTATTGTCACGTACTTTTATAACTTTTCAATAGTCTTTTCCAATTTTGGAATAAAAACAATTCACATCTTGCTAATTGTTACTTCTAAAATATAAGAATCATTCTCCATCATAAGAGTTATTTGATTATATATTTTTTAACTTCCATAAATTTAACAAAAATTATATTTATGAAATATGTAAATAATATTATCTTGACATTTATGATTCCATGATTGATAACCTTAATGTAAAGAAACATAAACATTATATGGTTAAATTTCATCATATTACACAAGAAATCCAAAATATAAATGTCTTTTACTTTCAACATATCTATACACCCATTCCTCATAATGAGATATTTTTTCATCTATATTGGTACTAATATCAAATCTAGATAAAGATGGTGAACTTTTCTAACTTCTTCATAAGATGAAAATAAATATGTTTTTTCTCTTGACTTCTAAAAACTTCCTTACTTATCATGAATCTTATGAGTAACTAATATTTATTCACCATGTAAAATAATTATAACTAATTTTACCACTTATTTGATATACCATTTTTATAACTCTCTAAAAAAGTAAAATTCATAAATTTTATATCCACTTTTTCATTATACTCAACTGATAAATATAAATCTCTAATTATTTTATGAAAATAAAGATCAAAATAATATTTTTCTACACATAGATCTTCCAAACCATAAAAAATAATAATATATTTTAGAAATAAATCATACTTTTCATACCAATATCTTTCTATAAATATTTATTTAGTAGAAATTATTTTTGAGAAATCTCTTGTAGAATTAATCCTTAACGAATATACATAAAAATATTATTAGATAAAAACTAAATAATATGACTAATAAGAAAATGGAATAGAAATAGTTATTCAGTGAAGAAACTTGGTGATGAATGAGTGGTGCCCCAAACCCCTTTACAAATGATTAAGGAGGGAGATGATTCAAATTATTCATATTATACAGCTTGTAAATAAATCATTATTGAGATCAATAGTTGATATTAATTCTCCAAAGATGTTAAAAATTGAACGCTTGGAGTTTTAAAAAACAAAGGTATAAATTTTATTGGATGAATAATTCCAATGAAATTTAAAAGAGTGTAACTCAAATTTTAGAAATAATTTTCATGAAAAATAAATGACCATCATAAAAGTAATTGTAAAAATAGATATAAATTAACAAAATATTTAGAATCTAACATTTGAAGAGGATGATATATAAGATTTATTTCAAAATTTTATTCAAAAATTTGAACTTCATGGGATTTAAAAAAATTACATACTAAGTAGTTTTAAAACAAATCTGAAGAATTTATTTTTTGAAACTTTTTCAAAAAAAATATGCCTGAGACATTTCTAAAAAAAAAATTGTCTATAAGATTATTTTATTGTAATTATATAGTTATAATTTAAGTATATATGAATGATAATTTTATTTTAACCCTTCCTAACTTATATTTAAAATATTCAAATCTATGAGAATTTAGTGATTTTTTTAAAATTTATGCAAGTTGTTCTTGAATTCCAATGAATTTTAAAATGATATATCTTTTATGTGTGTGTTATAGAAGGCATTTATGCCTTATATATATGTACATAGATTGTGAGTGATGTTATTATTTTTTATTTAAAGATATGGAACTCTTTTTATCACACAAAATTGATTTTTTAGAAAACAAATCATGCCAAAATCAATGAGTGTGTGTTGCATCCACAACACCTAAGCACAGTAATTTCAAACTGCTATATATTTTACTTCTATAGTGAATTATTTTACTAAATAATTATTTTTAAATGTACAATAAACTAAATCTTATCTTAGGAAATGAAAATTTCCATATGTACTTTTTATATCCAATTTATATCCATCCAAATTAGCATCTAAAATACTTATTAAATCAAAAAAATTTCCAAAATTATAAAATATACCAAGATTCATAGTTCCCTTAAGGTAACAATAAATTGTTTTTATAGATTTATATCAGATTATTTTGTATTTTCATAATATCTTGTACATAACTATAAATAAAACATTAAATTTGGATAGCTATTAGTGAGATGTAGTAAACTACCAATCATTCCTCTATAGTAATATTGATCAATTGGTTTCCTAGATTCATCAAGATTAATAGTTTTGAGGTCTCTATAGGAATGATAATGATATTTTTATTTTCATATTCCAAAATTTTAATAATAATTTTTATATCCTTTTGTTAAGATATAAAACTTCCTACTAGTTTTTTAGAAATTTGAAAATGACAGAAAAAGAGTTATTTCAACCATCATACTTATTTCAAACTCAGATTTCATAATATCCACAAATGAATCATTAATATATTTTTAGTTTCACAAATTATAATCACATCAACATAAATTTTAACAATGATGGTATATTTAAAAAAATTAATAAAAATAGTTGGATCAACACCTCTCTTAAAAAAATTGTACCAAAAATCTATTTAATCTATCATACCATGTTCTTGGGGCTTTTTTGGATCCATAGAGTGAATTAGTATGTCTTAAAACCATGATCTAGATATTTTTTATTCTAAAAAATATGTGATTTTTGTACAAAAACCTCCCCAGAACATATCGCTTAATAAAATCACATTTAACATCTATTTAAAAAAGTGTCAAATTTAGAAATGCTACATATGCTAAAAGTATACACATATCTTCAATTATAGATAGTGGATCATAAGTTTCTTCATAGTTTATGTCATCTTGTGGATTATAACCCCTTGTGACAAGTATAACTTTATTTATAACTATTACTTCATTTTCATTACATTTACTTCATAAGACCAATTTCACACTAATTACTAGATGATCTTTAGTACGTTCAACAAAAATAAAAACTTGATTTATTTAAAATTCATTGAGATCATCCTATAATTATTTTATCTAATACTATTCACCTAAAGCCGCATCAAGGTTCGTAGGTTCCAATTTTGATAAAAATTCACAATGTTCATTTTAATTTCTTAATAAATTTATAGTTTTGACTTTTTTCCAACATCATCAGTTATATTATCACTAGGATTATTCTTAATGATTATTTAAATTCTTAATTTTTTTAAATCATATTATTTAAAAACAGGTTAAATGTATTCCGGGGTTACCATTTTAGAAAAAGTTTCTTTAGTTATTCTCTCTTGAGAATAATTTTCTAACATGGGTTGAAAATGAATTTTTGTAAAAACAACAGAGGATGTGATTTTAGGTTTCTTGAAAACATTAGGACTTATTTCATCAAATTTCACATGAATGGTTTCCCCAGTAGTGCATGTATTTTTTTTTAACATATCAAGTCTTACTTTTGTTATACTATCCTAGGAAAAATATTTCACCAAATTTTGGAGATAAACTTTGTAAATTATGTTTACTATTCAGAATAAATAATTTACATCAAAAAACTATGAAATAAAATTTTTGGTTTTCATTATATTTAAAAATAAAAAGTGGTATTATTAATAAAAGGTCTAATTAGAACTCAATTTATAATATATCAGAAAGTAATAACTACTTTATCCCAAAAAAGGTTAGCAATTGATTATTAACTAAACATGGTTCTAGTAATCTCCAAAAGAACTTTTTTTCTTCTTTCAACTACACCATTTTGTTGAGGTGTTCTCAGTGATGATAAATTATGTATTATACCTTATTTAGTGAAAAAAGTTTCACATTCATAATTTAAAATTTATCCACCATGATAACTATGAATAGTTACCAAAGGTATATTTTCCTCATTTTTAACATGAGCTACAGAGTTCTTAAATAAGAAAAAGGCTTCTAACTTTTTTTCTAGAAAATATACCTGGGTGTATCAAGTGTAGTCATAAACTAAAACATATACATGGTATTTCAACCAAAAATTCTATTATATGTTAGACCAAATAAATCCATTTGAACTAACTATAAATAATACAGAGTTGAACCATCACTAATAGATTTAAAACTAGACTTTTGTTACTTTCTGAATTGATAAGGATCATATAATTTTAAAGAATTGAACCTAATCTTAGGTAGATATATAATAATTCCATTATTATAAGTTTTAAATAAAGTTCCAATATTACATTTTCCTAATATTCTATTCTAGAACCAATATTGAACTTCAATTTCACTGAGGCAAGGTGGGTCTTAGCTTTTTAGTCTTCTAATCTTAGTGTGTATATATCTGCATTATTGTCAGCAGAAAGAATAAATTTACCTTCTAAACATTGAACTATAAATTTATCATTCTTGAATTTAAAAAGTTAACCTTTATCATAAAATTATATTATACTTATAAAGTCATTCTAAATTCCTATAAAAAAACTTTTGAAATAAATGTTTTTTCAAGAAGAACACTATTACCTATACCATAGATTTCTCCTTGAGAATTATCATCAAAATTCACTTTCCCACCCTTCATCTTTATAATATTATTAAATAATTTATTGTTTCTGGTTATGTTATGGTAAAATCCACTATCCACGTACCAAATATTATTTATGTTGGAACCTTTCTTACTTTTCTAAAAATAAAAATTGTTAGATTTTTTGAATCCAAACTTGCTTGGGTCTAGCATTGTTAATAAATGATATTTTTGGAATATATATATTTCCAACATTATTTTGTGGTAAAACACTAAATTATTTAGAAAAACAATCTTTATAAAAAAAATATTAAACTCTATTTAATGAATATTTATTTTTTGAATTTCCACCACATTGAAATTTTATAAAAAATGGCGCATTCTTGGGAACAAAATAGTTATTTTGAAAATTAGGTTTTGATTTTATAAAACCTATCCTAGAGATACTTTTATGTTTTCAAATTTTTATATAAATATTATCATAATTTCCTTACTAGTAGAAAAATTGATAATATTTTTTTCATATTAGAAATTGTATAACTTTTATTACAAATAAATATTCATTCTCATTATTTAAATTATAACTAGAAATATTATCTAATTATTTAGTAATATTAGTAATATATATGGAATATTTTAAAATTATAGAATTTAATTTGGTAAAATCTACCTTAGAATTTTCAGAGTTATAAAAAACTTCAGTATATTTCCTTTTAAGAAATTTAAAAATTTAGATACTTATTCATAGATATCTAATGAATAATTATCGGATGAACTATATTTTTCTTCTTAAATGATGTATAAACACATTAATCCTCATAATCATGTATTTTTTCAATAAAATTTAAATTTATAAGGGATTTAGTAGATACATTTTGTATATAGCGTTGATTAGACTTGAGAATATCTATAAGAAACCCATAACAATATAACAATCATAGCTATTTTGAGAAGTGTTTTAAAAATAACTAACTCCTCCACTTATACTATATGTTTCATAATCTTTAATCATTTATTTCCTTTTTAATTATAGAATTTTTAAAAAAAAAATCTTTATTTTTATTCTTCATTAATCAAGGAAAGTTTTATTTGATGTTACCTAACTTATTGTATTCATAATGTATCATATCAGAATAATATTTCACCTCATTTATATATTTAAAACTTTTATTTTAATTCTGAAATATTTCCTTACAACAATTTTTTCCATCAATTTTTCAATATTTACAAGATCATTTTTACATTATTCAGAAGAAATATTTTTTTTCTCAATATTGACTCTATTATTATTCAAAGATTTAGAAATTTTATCATCTGATCTATCTTTCTTAACTATTGTAGGTGTAGAGGAAAAAGGTAGACCATTATTTTTTTTTCTCTTCTTCAATATCCATTTTTAATCTACCTTTATACTAAATGATATTTCTAATAAAATCATTAAAACTAATATTTTTAAGATTCCCGTTATCATCAATAGATGTTCTATTTTATTTTCATTTTATATAAATAATATCATTAATTTATTCAACCAAATTTTAATCAGTTAAATATTAATCACAAAAAGATTATAAACTATTCACATTGTTTATAAATCTATGATGCATCATGGAAATAGATTCTCCAAGTAAAAAAATAAAAAACTTGATAATCAACTCTCAACATAACTCATCTTGATTCAATAGCCTTGTTTATACCAAAATGAGTAACAACCAATTTCTTCCAAATATTTTTAACTAATTCACAAGAAAATGGTTTCTACTAGTTATATATTCTCCCAATTCTCAAAAATTACATACCTAAAAAATAATTTGTAATTTAAATATTATGTTATGTGTGAAAGATATTATAACTAAGGATGTGTATTATAGTTAGTGTGTAAAGTATTATTTTTTAGCATTGGGTCTAGGAGTGCAGTTCTGGGGCACCTCATGAATGGAATGTAGATAAAGAACATGATATTTATCTTCAATAAAAACAATGAACTTAATCCTAATCCTGGTAACATTTAATTTATTTATATTAATTAATTAATTTAATTTTAATTAATAAGATAATAATGTTAAATCACAACTAAAAATAAGCACGATGTATGTACCACCCTTATGTATCCACCCCATAATCACGATTATCTCTCCTAGGGTGTTCATTAAGTGTATGGTCATTATGTTAGATCATATGGGGGCATAAACACCGGTTCCCTAACTATTTTCCTTTACTACATCACAAACTATGTCCGAATAATGTTTTTATCCTATGATTCCCCTGAAATCCTCACCAGTAATTAACTCTAAACATTATCCAAACTCTCAAACAAAACGCGAGAAACAACCCAGTTAGGATCCCCCCCACCCCCACCACCATCCTCTATTAGTACCCCTTCTAATCCACAAGTGAATAGGATATGTGATTATTGAGTCCTGCCTCTAGTTTCCCCAAGGTTGGAAACTAGTACTGAGGGTGTAAAACACTCAAATGGGAGGTATTACCCTCAATATATGAAAATTATCGAGACAAGAGATAAATAATCCCTAAAAAATATATCACTTATCCTAACAGAAACTAAATTGTCCCAAATGTATATATCAAACAATATATATAAATCACACCTAAAAAATACCAAAAAGAATACCGAGGTAGTGAATCCAATATAGCTCTAACATCTAAGCTATTAATTCCAAGCCTAGTCCACGTGACCCTATAAGAAACCTAAAAAATATTTAATATATTCATATGGTGAGAATAATATGTATACTCAGTTGGATAATACCCAAGGTATCCTATGAAAATATTAAAGGAGAATACTAACAAACTAGTGAACAAATAGAAGAACCAATTGGAACGAAAATTGGAAACTATCCATCCAAACCTCACTATAGATCACTCACCAAGTAATGCAAGAAAGTAGTAAGATGATAATAGGATTACATTGATAAAGGATCCAAACATCCAATTTCATACTTACTTGTTGCTCCCACATCCCAACATCAAACATCATGTTCTCTCATCCCTTTAATTCTATCTCATCACCTCATAAAGAATTGTCTCTGATAGTGGTTGGGTGACAATAGTACCCATCCCATCCTCTCATAAGGCCACCCATGTCAGCATCAATGTAAACATACACATATCTCATTCCATTATCTCAACATCTCATATCCATGTGAAAAATTACAACTAGGGAAATGGGGTATCATGATTATGAAGGGAATATACACCATTCCCTCCCCTACCAAACATAACATTCACTAAATATATATATATATATATACATAGAAAACACACAAGAAAAGCCTAAATGTTTCACATCAATACTTCATCACCTTGTCCTTATCACCAACATCATTCTAACATTACCACATAGACACCAACAATATACAACCCATTCACAGAATAACCATATATAGCCAAAAGTTTTATCTCTTTAAATTATAGATTCATCCATCTTTCATGATCATTATATTAACTCTCATCGTTCATTAATCCCATTAAAATCATATTCGGTGACAAACCATTTTAGCTAATGGTTTCATTTCATTCTTATGTAAGTCCAATCTATTTATGACTATTTAATTTTTCAGATCTTTTTCCATTTTTAAATTTTCCACCCACATTGTTAAATTCCACCATTAATGGTAACATTACACTAATACTAAGATACTAGAACAACGAATCACATAGAAACCCATCACACTTCCACAATGCGCAACATATCTCTCATATGAACCGGTTACCACAATCATCATGTGAACCCCACGAAGGACACACAACCATGAGGTCATCAAAAAACATTCTAGGAGCACAAAATAACATATTTCCAAACTGCATATATTACTAGAACTAATTTACAGGGGGGTTTCACATTAAATCATCTTATAGTGCATAGGTAATTCACACTATTATAAAATTCACACTAAACAAGTTAATTAGCGTCATATAAGTTCTTAGACTCTTATTAGTGTTGTTTTTTAACATGGTAAAGTTTAATGATAAATAATAGGGGTTTAAAATTCATAATATCCAAAAAATTCATGTTACAATAGATTATGTGTTTTATGGAAAAACAATCTTCAATAATAAAGAAATTGAAAAACACATGTGATTTCTCCCCTTCCCTTTAAATTCATCTTATTCTAGTTCATTATATTCTTTAGTTAATATGTACGACTAACCCATTAGAAAATAAAATAAACCTATTTTTCCATTTTCCCAAGATAAGAGAGAAAAGGATCCCCTACTTGGAAAATATATCTAAATCACACAATATAGAAAACATAAGAAAAAGAGGTGATACACCCATGTTATGATTTATATAGGATTATCTTAAATGGGGAAGATTTAATCAAAAGGCTCCAATAAAAAGGTTTAAAACATCCAGGTTAAACAGGAAGCAATTAAATATACTGAGGAATAAGATATCTCAGTTTTTAGAAATAACATAGATATCTTGAAAATACACAGTCTAGATCTCTACTTAATTAACCATTATTTTATTCTTTTAAATTTAGTTTAAAAGAATCATTTAAAACCCATTTAAAAAACTATATTTATGGAAATAAAATAAATAATTAAATACCTAATGAATATATTTTAAATATTTTATTTATTGTTTAAATTCCATATTTTATGTTAAAATCATTTTTCACATCGTTTTGGAAAATCTGAGAATTTTGAAAAAAAATAAAATTTTGAAAACTATTGGATAGACCCTATGAAAGAAAAAAACTATTTGAATGGATTGATCATGAAAATAAATAGATTTATTGTGCTATATAATGGATCATCCATGATAACAAGATATTGACTATGTAAAGGAACAGATCTATCGTGAGAACAAACTGATCAACCATGAGAGAAAACTATCGACAATGTGAAGGAATATATTAATCACAAAAAGGAAAAGGTCAACTATGAGAACAAATTGTACAAACATTATAACAAACTTTTGATTATGAGAACAAAATATCCACAGTGAGAAATAACGAATCAACTATTAGAATAGACTGATAAACCATGTGAAGGAATGCATCGACCATGAGGATAAACTTATCAACCAAGATAAAAATATATTGACCATGAGAAAAAACATTAGAATATATGAAATAATAGAATGACCATCAGAACAAACTATCAACTATGTGAAGGAGAAGATCGACTATGAGACCTTATTGATCAATTGTGATGACAAACTATTAACTTTGAGAACAAACTTAAAATTTTGGAGGGAAGAAGACCCCAAACACACCATTAAAACCTCCAGTCCATGTAAAATCAAAAAGGAAATGTTCTATGAACTCGATACATTATATGTATTCATATAGATATAAATAAACTTCATTTATTTATGAATTCCATGTATAAGACCTGCATTCCCTATTTGTGTGTCAAAATAATGAAATATGTTATTATAGTATATGATCTTTGTGGAACACATAATTTTAAGCATGTGAAGGGTAGACATTGATAATGCTCTACTACATTAGGTAAAGAATTAATCTATAGAGATAACATTTTTATGATACATTGGCATAATTCTATTTATGATAACTTCTTTAACATCCCTAGTTATATGTTTTATGAAATCGTTTTTATAATCCTTTTTGATATACATATGAATATATAATTTTTTGTGGTAATAAAATTTATATTTCATGCCTCATATGATAATAATAATCATATTATGTAATGTAATTATATTATGAATCATGTATAAAAAATGTGGTCCCCATAGGTTATATCAAATAAAGGATATTATATTTATAAAAATTAGTACTATAAAAATTAGTAAAAAACCTAGGTGTGAGTATAATTATAGTAAAACCACCCAAGTTTTAGTAAATTATAGGGTGTGTACTTTCATAGAATTGAAAAACCTATCTTGATATAAACAAATTAATGTTAGATCTATCATAGATGCCCTAAGGGGTAATAATCATGAAAATAGTTGGTTGGGAATTAATTGGATCTTCACATAGTGCACGAGTAGTGGGAATAACATCACACTTAGTTTGACTCTCTCAGGTATATGCTTTGATTAATCATATACTTTTCACAAACCATTATGAAGGATATATATCTAAAGTAATTATGTCTATTAAAATTAGAAAATATAAAATTATATTATTGGTCTGAGTTGAATGATCATGAGGTGGATGGATTTATCTTCCAACTAAAAATAATTATGTTTTGAAAATTATAAATTTAGAATCCTCTCATATCAAAAATGAACCAATTAAAAAATATAGTATGTATATATAATTTGATACCATAAAATAATTTATCAAAGGAAGTTATCAATAAAATTACATATATAAAATTAATTTAACTTCGAAAATATTCTACTCAAATAAAACATAGTATATATATCATTTATAAATACTAACTATCAAAGTTTATTTTGAAAAAAAAATTATTAACACTGAGTTAAAATCAAAATTAAGATAATTATTCTTGAGTGAATACAAATTAATAAGTGAAAACAAAAAAATAAGAAACACTGTGAAATTTTAAAAATAAGTTGTTGAGTTCCAAGACCAAACCTAATCATCCCCGCTTGATATTAATTCAATTTAAAACATGTTTATTAGAAAAAATAAGTTGATATACAACCTATATTATGTCTACTAATCCACAAACTTTATTGATTTATAAGAAAACATGTGTATCCAGGGAAATGCAGGTTAAATCATGCCTCTTCCATAGTTATTCATAGGATAAAAAATATAATGATACAAAGGGAAAAGAGTATATGAGTATTCTTATTTAAAAATAATGAAATTGTTATATATAAATATATATTAAACACAAGCACAAGTCAGAATATAAAATAAATATATAGAGTAAAGTAAGATGAGAATGTGTGATGTAGATCAATCTATAATAAAATTTGGTTAATCACTAAGGTTCTATTATCCTTGTATTATATTCCAAATTTTTGAGAGTTGATTTAGTCAGTGAAGCTTCCAATCTATTTTTACAGTAGATTGAAAAAACTAAAGTACATTAGAGTGAATAATAAGATAATGAAATATGATTATTAGAAGATGTTTTCGTCACTTTTCACATGTGAGGTTTCCTATTATTTGTATAAGAATATAATTCATATAATCATTAATAAATAATTATAAATAATTCCTCATAATAACATATCACAACTAATCTGAAACCATCATTCAATGCTCTAAAATATTTCTATTAGAGTTTTGTACTTAGACATTGTAGCTTTGAATACTCATGGTTGATCAAGTTGGTTTCTCTAAATTATGTCCAGTCACTATTATGGTAGTTTTATCATATCAAACCTTAGGTTCGATCAATAACTTGAAAATGGGGCAATAATTATTCTTGTGATAGATTCATCACATGGTTGGTCAATGTGTTTTTGTTTGGAACAGCTTGTGGCCAATCCAATACTTTACCTAATTTGAATCTATGGTCAATTGATAGTTGTGTTGATTTATTTTATTTATGTGGTCGATTGATTTTCTTCATACATTAGCTTCAAAACAGAGAAAAATATATATTATCTTCCTCAAAGTTGACCATATTTCTATATGTGATCAATCTGATGCACATAAAATTAGTCCATTACAACACATAGTTGACTCACAATACATGTTGTAATGCCCTAAACCCAGTTACCCAAAGTCGGTGCATTATTATATAACATTGGCATGATCACAAGAAAGATCAAATCCTGAAATACCGGTTGGTTTAGTAACCTTGGAAACACTAGATATATTCATAAAGTTTTACATTACATCATAAAGTGAAAAACTACTACAACAACATATTGTCTCCATAGTCCACACTATTATCCCTTCATAATACCCCTGATGGTCATTCATAATTTACTTCTTCACATCTTTGGAAAAATAAAACATAGAAAAGGGGTGAGCTCAAATGCCCAGTAAGAATAACAATATAGAGGAAACTTTCATAAATAAGAATAAACATTTAAGGCAATGTATAACTAAAACAAAAGCATTTTAAACTTAAACTTCAACATAGTATGGAAAAAATAAAATGAAATAATTCCATTTACTTATTCACATGTATATTCTACTAATCAAATAATCACATGCAATATCAATAACCACTTTCATAATGATGGAATGCATAATTCTAGACTATCATAACCACATAGCCAAGGCCTTGTGCCAAGACTACAAATAAGATTTTTCCAAGTCCTTGTGCCAAGACACTAGTTTGTATCATGAGACCTACCGATGCATTGAGGAGCTATAGCGGGCTCCACCCGTCACATATTAAGTCCAATTCATTCCAATATGAAAAGGTTTAAACATA